>CM077115.1:133312171-138112171 GCA_039619475.1 Icerya purchasi | reverse complement strand
CGACGAAATTCTTTCTACCGGTATGTGTTCCTTGTGCGGCCGGACAGGTGACCCGACAGTTCCGCACGTACTTTTCATTTTCCCAAATTTCATACTTGCCCTAACAAGAAGCATACAGGGGATATCCTTTCAAATGCAGTAAGTCCCATTATCGGGGTGATAGCCTAATAAATGAATAAGTAAATAAATAAATTATAAGAATTTATTTATAAATAAAAAAAAGAGCTCCCAGCTGGATTAATCTTTAACTATTGTAAATAATATTTAAATTACGAATATTTTTTTATTATATCCAAATAGTAATAACCGTAATAAAAAGTAAAACTATAAAAAATATTAGACGTGGAATAGTATAATGAAATTAATAATAAAAAATCATTGAAAAAACACAACGAATAATAAAAAAATAAATTAATGAGTAAATAAATTATTTATTTATTTTTCTTAATAAATTATTTAAGTATAATTATTTATATTAAAAAAAAAAGGGGGAAAGAAATAAATGCATACACATTCGAAACCGAGTATCGATTGTACGCGTCATGAACGTTGCCACTTAGGCCGCGGCAATTTCAAGTGAAATGTTCTATAACTTATATAATATAACCTATACGTAAAGTGTTAAGCAAAGTTTAAATTCGTTTTTCTCGCTTATATTTCAGTATTGCACCCGAATATTTTACACATGATATACTCTACCACCACGACATTGAAATTCGTTCCCCTAAGGCTGTAGAGTATCCTTGTTAGAAATAAACGTGCGTGGAATTTTAGAACATTTTCATAGGTTTTTAGCTCCAAATATTATTATTTACATATATATTAAATCTTTTAAACTTGTTCTTTTAAGACGTCAGACATTTGTATTCTCGTTTCACAGTGCTTCGATGAATACGGTTAATCGTTTTATCTGGCATATTCTTTTATAACCGCAACCATCGGCTCGACATTAAAATTCTAATAAACTTATTCGTGAAACCAATCTGCTTTTGCAACGGCTCGCGTTTTCTACACGCTGTATTATTTTTCCGTTGCTTGGTTCGTCACAACTCCGCACATAATTGTTTTAATTCCAGATTTGCATAAAAGTCCTTTATACTAAATTTTCAGCTTCGGATAATATCATCATCCGGTATAGCTCTTTCAATTAAGTTTTTTTTTTTCTTTTGCGTGCACTATGACCACTACGTTTAAGTAAGAATACTATTTAGGATATTTCAAAAACATTTGAAATATGTAATCAATATAATGCAGAAAACAAAAAAAAACCGGAACTCCTACAACTAAAACGCTTGTCTTGTAGTTCTCACTAACATTGTTGAAAGCACGGAAGGAGATACTATTTTTAATCGATACAAATAGAGTTCATTCGATAGTTAAACATTGTATTGCGGGTTAAACCATGTGATATCTGATGCAGCCTCTGATTCGCACTTACTACCGACATCGTCGGCAGCATTAGAAAACACGCTGCACTCTATAATGATTAATAGTCGGCGCTGAAATAATTTCGTACGGTTTATTAATAGGATTAAATGAGAATACATGGTTGAACGTTTGCTAATGTTAATTGTTATTTTTCAGGCGATACAATTATGATAATATTAAACCCTAAAAGCGGTATAGGAAAATCGCGAGAAATATTTCAACAGAAAGTTCTTCCACTATTAGTAGAGGCTGATCTGGATTATGAACTTTACGTTACCAAGAATCAAAACGATGCCAGGTAATTAAACTTAATAATGAACGTTAATAAAGGAAGAAAAAAAGTATTTTATAGATGCGGCTTATTTCGGGGAGTATAAGGTGGCAGGATTACATTACGATTGATGGTTACGGGCCAAGTTAAAAAGACCGTTGCCGGGAAAATTTTACATAGAGTGGAAATAATAAATCAGCGAAATGTGGATAGAATCGAATAAAAATGTTCCATTTTTTACTCCATATGTCGAGATCCATCGACAGACGAATTTTGCCTGAAAACGTTAAACGAAAATTCCATACGGAGAACTAATACACCTTTCGACTGTGTGCTATTTTTCGCTTTTCGCATTTTCACCTTCAGTTCCGGTAACTCACCATGACGGTTGATCTCTAGATTCTAAGTTTTTAATATCTGTAATAGCGCTGAGCCCTAAGATTTCTCCCAAAACAGAACGCAAATTCTTTTGAATCTGCGAAACGTATTTTTGAAGTTCTCCCCGTAATAACTAGGGCGCTGGTGATTTTAACGGGTATGCCGATAATCCGGTTGACTGCAGTATCGGTTTAAACCGATTATTCGGACAAAAACTGGGTTTGCGGTTTTTACGGGTACGATTAACCGTATGAAACGATTATTCGTATTAATCGCGATTTCGATTAACCGTACAAATCAGTTAATCGTTTTAACAGTTATATAATAAAATTTAAAAAAAAAAAACAATCTTTAAATACATATATCGTTAGAAGTATAATTTTTTATTTATATGTACAGGCGCCGTTATTTAATAAACTAACTCACTTTCAACCACTTAATAGAACTTTTTTCCCCAATGCGTTAATAATAAATCGCGCTTGTTTAAGGCGGATGTATCTTTTGTAGCATAGCATCTGTTGCATTGCTGTTGATGTCATGTCTGCGTCTGCAGGTGTGTGTGCTTATGAAGGCATCGCGACTACAGTGACTCACGCCCGTGAGAAGTGCACGTACGCGAGTGATTATGAAGTAAGGTTTTAACTCTCCGAGCTGCGGTTTTCCTCTAAATAAATAATTTTATGAAACTTCGATTGATTGTTATTAAATGACGAAGCGACAACAACAAAACACGAGCTAGTACAACTAAGTCCCGCATTGATATTAATTACACAATAATTTAAAAAAAAAAAAAACAACGAAAAAACGATTATTATTATTATTATTTCATCAACAACGTGATTAATACGAATAACCGTTACGTACAATTAACCGTATCCGTGAAAGCCGTAAAACCGATTTTCACCCCGTATCATCGGTTTTTAACCGAAACCGCGTTTACCCGGTTATCCGGTTTTTAGCTGCTCTAGTAGTAACCCTATCAGTTCCTCGCGGCGGTATGCCAGATTAGAATTTCAAGTACCGTTTCTATAAACTTTCGAGGTGTGCTAAAAATACTGAGCAGAACGAATGAACGTGGCTTTGACCATAAATTCTGGTCACTTGCTTTTTTCTTCTGAAATATTCTTCTCCAACTATGCATTGAAGTACCAAAAATGGGGTTTTCAGTCCACACCAAATTGATGGTAACATCGGATTTGCGGTAATTGTTTGAGACGATCTTACACAAAAACCCTTGCGCTTCACTGCCAATAGTGTTCATGCTTCTCTAACCATTAATTATCTTTCCGCTGTAAGAATCGCTTTATCTTTTCTTAAAACCTGTTACGCGTTGTCTTTTAATTTGCACGCTGTAATGGCTCTACAGTTACAAACGGCATATAGAAAACAAAAACGCTAGAATTCGAAAAAGCAGTAAATTATCGAATACTATTTCGTAGTCCATTGTACGAATGCCACGTTAAATGCCGATTTTGCTGTCAAACTTGTACTTTCGAAGATGACTTTTATATGTAAAATTTTTATACTGTTTAACATGTTCAAAAGAAAAACGCGTTTATATTTTGTTTTCGCTTCTTATATTTCTTTATACACATTACTGAACTGTACGGTTTACTTTAATTTCTTTTGAGTTCCCCTATCCGGATACTGCTTTTTTTTGGTAACCATAATCATCCGATAACGATATGTTTTGTTTTGTTTTTTTTTGTTCCTTTCTTTCAGTATATGAATAGAAGTGTTGAAAACTGCTCGCGGTATTTTGTAAACGAAGATTTGTAAATATGTATATGCAGTTTCGGAAGATCCCTTAAAATTTCAGCTATTACGAAGTAAGAAAATTAAATGAAGCCATTAACCTTTTATAATACCTCCTTCGAGCAAATTTCGAAAAAATAAAAACTGAATAAAGATTTGCAAAAAGTTTGAAATCGTAAGCAGCATCAAAATAATCTTTTTTTTTCATTTTGGGCTCATCAACCGGGGGGACCTTTACCCAGAAACAATTAGAATAGGAAGGAGTCAATTATATCTTCATACGATATCAAATGTTATTAGGAGGAAATAATCAATATAATGGGAATAATGTGTGGAGAGGGAAAAGATAGGACATAAGAGACGTACAATGTAGAGTAGGAAGACCAAGTATCAATAAAATGAAATAGAAAGCGGAGCACTCAGATCAAAAAAAAAAAAAAAATACGAACTTGTCGGTAAATTGTTCTTATATTATTCAAAAAGAAGAAGAGATTACATTTGTCTTATATAAATATAGCACTGTTACGAGCACTATCGTTCTGCGCAGAAATAATTAAGGGGTAAAATAAAATGTAAACTTAAATGTTTTTAAACATGCTGGAAAAATATACAAATAAAACGAAAAATTATACGCGATTCTATTTACCCAAGCGATAAAAACGTAAAAACTTCTTATTAAACTATAATTACGGTCCTCCGTTCAGTTTTAGACGGCAACAACCCTTCTCCGGACTCTGGAACACCCGGTTTTTAGCTAATTATTGTACGCAATGTTAGAGTTTTAAAATACAAAAGTCGTTCGTAGACGCGATGTTTAAAGTCTCTATGGAAACATTCTAGTTTTGATCCAGTCCTTCTCTACATTTTATTTAGAATTTTCAAACACATGTTTTCTATTCGCCCTATTGGAGCCCTGTATTCCTCGCTGTGTACTTATTATATTTTGTTATTTTCTATTAATTTGATTTAATTAATAACTATTTTTGCCATCATTAGAAATTCACCCTCGGGGCCCATCCTCTTTCAAGTATTTAGGCTATTATTGTAGTCATTCACGCTTTGATCATGTGCAAATAAAACAACGAATTTTTCATGATTTTCTTTCATGTTTTTTTTTTTATCTTTTTTTACGCATGAATATTTCTGTATAAAAAAAGTGTAACCTTATATTGTACGGAAAATATACATTTTTTTTTTTATTATAAAATAAGGAAAAAAAGGTTACCAAAAAAAAATTATAAAAAATTTTTTCTTTTATAACTTTAAAATCGCTATGCAAATCGTAATGTTTTTTTTTTTTTTTTTTTTTTCCATTTAAAGATGACGTAGCCGATTAAAATTTGCTCTTCTGTAAGTATTGCAGAAGAATTATCCATTCCGGGAATGTCTCCCATGGTAGGGTATAAAGAGACTAATTATTTTCATATTGATACAGATTCGGACCTGGTGGCGCCATCTTTTGACGAGTTCGAGGAATACATCATTTATTTGAGGTCAATTTCATTTAATTTTTGATCTCTTAGACAGCGGCTGTTATTTTAACAGCTCGGATGCGGTGCGGAGAAGCCGGCTCGATTGGCACCCGCATTTTCCCGATATGTTCAATCGGATCTGCCTTCGGCGGGCTAGGTATCTTGGTGTACCCAGAGCTGATTTACGGCGAGTGCGCGCTGCTGTGACACGTGGCGTCGTACAACAGAGTTCAGTACCGCGGTAGAGTACGCGGTTCGATTTAATTGTTAAAAATGTACCATCGGGATATTGTGTGTGCGAAGATAATTGTGGCGATGGCGGCTTTTAATTGTGCTTAGCTAATTTGTTAACATGATGGTCATTTATAGTCAATCGGAAAATCTCCCTGTCGTCGTTACCGGAACCACCGCCTATGCTGCTAATCGCAACTTCGTAATTTTCGTTATAGCTGTGATGCACGTTTTCTTTAATAAATTTTATCTGCCACTCTGAAATAATAAAATGGCAGCAATTAGCGTTCTAATGCAGTTTACTTCCCCTATTATCAATCGCATGCTGAACTGTTCTATCCACCTTTTTGCTCCATCTTTTAAAACTTCAAGAAAGTCTTCCCCAAGGTTTCTCCTTCAGTCCTACTCTTTTCCTCTGCCTCCTTTCTGATCCATACTCGTAAATGAATTAACGGCTATCCTACGTTCCATTATATTCATTTCCTCAAATCACCTTTCTTCTAAATTCTTAATTATATCGAATTCCATGTCCGCCCTTCAGGCCATCTCCCCGTCCTGATCATTCTTATGATTTTATTATTACCCGTATACGCTCACTTATACGCGTTCGTTCTTTCCTCCATTCCATTCAAACTGCTTTGCTGTGAGTTCCCAGCCATTCGCGGGCATTCTTGCTAATGAAGCGGCGGATTCCTTGGTTCGGGTTGCTACTTCTTCCCGCCTCCTCTTTTAAAAAAAAACCATAAAAGTTTTCATCTCAGACTTTGGTATCGAATATATACGCTTCCTCTTCTTCTAACAATTGTTCTTTCCATCTGTCTGTTCAACCTAGCCTTCCGGCTAATCCATTGTTCTCTTTGTTTCCTTCACTTCGTCGTTCTGTTGTTGTCTCAATTATTCGTTTACGCTCTTAAGTCATATTATCTTCCTCTCGTTTTTGTTTTTCGTTGGTTTCTTCTCCATATTGTTCCCTCTACTCAAACGAAGGGCATGTTTGCGATGCTACTAATATGTTTATTTAAGCGTTGATCTCTTTCTTTTCAGCGTTCTGCTCTCTATTCCAATTTGCTGCGAATTTGTATTCTTACGCCGTGTTATCCCTCCTCCTAGTACTTGTCGTCGCGATAGCCTAGTAGTTGCTAGAGCGCTTGACTTCCATTACGGAGGTTACGGGTTCGATCCCGGACGACGACAGAACTTATTACAAAGAATTAAACTAAATACTCGCTAATAATCACGCGGAAGGCATTGGAAAACCACCACGTATGCGCTAGTTCAGTACACACAGCAGACGGACGCGAGATTGCACTTGTAGCGCGATAACAAGCGGCTACTATCAGTTCCGGGAATACCTTCTTAGATGTTCATATTTTTCGATAATTAGTTCAGGTGTTTATGTTCTCAGCGGGGATTGCGCAAATTAATTATTAAATTATTTAAAAATATTGTTTCGTCGACTAAGGCAAAAAGAACAAATATTACGTGATTTTATTTCTGTTCGTTGCTTTAGAATTCTGGCGTAAGAATAATTTTTTTTTTTTTTTTTTCGTTTTCAAATTCTAAAGGATTTTTTATTCTAATTGTACTCAACTGCTGTTTACGTTTTACCGTGCTTTGCGTAAGTTCTATGCATAGATTTTAGCTTATTGCCATCCGCGTGCCCAAGTCCTTCAATGAGTACCCTATCGTTTTTCATCTGGCAGCGCTGGAGAAGGGCTCCAGCGTGTAAATTAATGACTTCTCAGAGAGAAGGAGTATACACGACCTGGTAACATTTTTCCAGGAGATAGGTTATTCTTTTCCATCTTAAATTCGGGTTTTAGGTCCGGAGACTTATGTACGTGATTTTGCGCCGAGATGATGGGTTTCGGGTGAAAGTAATGTTTAGCGTCGTCGGTGAAGCACGACGATTGATGTTTGTGACGAGCATATTGAGAAAAAAAAATTGATATAATTTATTGTTTTTCCGTGTAGTTAGAACAACATAGGGCAACACAATTAGCGGATTTATTGTTGTATGTTATTAGAGCCACCATTGTGTATTTCATTCTGTCTATTGTTTCCTCCGCGAGTTGTTATTCGGATTTTAGGAGACCTTATCATTTTTTTTGTTATTCCGTTCATTCGATGTAATTATATAGTTGATCTCTAATGATATGCGGCGCACTTTGTTATCAATTAGAATCTGCAAATTTTTGCCATCATTTAATCTAGTAGTATGTATATGATGGTGAACTGATTCGGTACGGCGTTTCGTTTTGTAAGTATTCCTTTTGCTTTATGCGAGAGTGAATGCCTGCGAGTAGGAATTTAATTTACTTCATTTTTTTCGAGAATTTATTTTGTTGATTAGTTTTTCATGATTTGGATTTGTCTTTGTTCACCTGCTCAGAAGAAGAGATCTATGTCAGGGAGTTTCATTTTATCGCTATCATTCGGTGAATTTTATGCTTTACGCCCGATAGTTAATGAGAAAGATGTAGTTGGAGAAATACCTTTTGTGGCTTTTTCACGGTTTATTTCGGACATATTGCCCTAGTCCTGTTCGTGTATTAGTTTCGCTGCTGCGGCGGTTAGTGTTTTATTGTGTTTTTGATGTTACTGTTATGTCGCGGTGTTTGGAGCGATATTCCCCGTCAGGGATAGGTCCGGGGGACAATGCCTGCGACGATCGCTCAGAGTTGCCACCCTTCCAGGCATGGTAGCCCGTATTTATTATTTATTATCTGTTATCGTTGTGTATTCTGCTCGGCTCTGACGCGATTGTTTTGTTAAATATTTTTGGAGGTCTGGGAGGTACCCTGTCGAATTCCTCCAACAATAGGCCAAAACAGGAAAGTTACTACTGCGTGACGCTTGGGATACGAATGAATCATTTCCAGTCTGCAGTAGCCACTATATTATTGTTTTACGCTCATACTCTGGTGACTCCTTTGGTACACATGCTACGTTGATCGGTTCTTGGTTTTGCTTAGGTGCCTAAATTTCACATTCGTGCAGCAACAAAAACAAAACAGTCGTAATTTGTGTATTTACATAATTTAAATGTGAATATACCTTTATTCATTTATTTTAAAAAATAAATAAATAAATAGTTACATAGGTTTTTTTATTTTATTTTATTTTTTTGGTATTTTTTCCTAAATACCTTATTCTATTCTAATCCGTTAGTATAGTGTCTAATTTCTCGTTTTTTTTTTTTTTTTTATTTATTTCTTCGCTTAAACGTTTAAGCAGAGCCGCGTAATATGATCCGTTTATTGTTTCACCTTTTTCAAGATAGTTGATGAAGATTATTCCGCGTGCATCCCAGAAAACAGTCCGCATGACTTTGTTGAAGGACAAAATCACCTTTGCTTTCTTCGGAGCTGCTTGACCTTTCTCAATTCATTGCCTAGACTGTTCTCTTTGGACTCGGGAGTATAGTGGTGAATCCAAATTTCATCAACAGTGATGAATCGACGAAAAAATTCGGCTATATTGCGATTAAAGTACTGAAGGTTTTGAGCTGAGATGTCTTTTTGAGGCTGTTTTTGCTCAGGTGTGAACAAACGCGGCAACTACCTTCGCAGAGCCTGTTCATGCCCAAGACTACGTGTAAAATATGGTACTACACTTTCAACTAATTAATTTTGATGCGACGATCCTCCAGCACTATTCTGTGTATTTTTTCGACGATTTCTGGCGTAAATGCTTCTATCGGGCGTCCTGATTCATCTTCTGTGCTCGTACGACCCATCTTAAACTCTGCAACCTAGCGTTTAACGGTGCTTTATGAAGGAGAAGACTCCCCTTTAACGTCGAGTTCAGATTGTATTTGTGTTGCATTTAAACGTTTTAAAAAAAAATGATATTTAATCGCAGCTCGTATTTCGTTTATTTCCATTTGTTACGTACCACGCGACTTCTCTACTTGAAACTGCCATAAAACTGGTAATACGTTTTCACAAACAAGCTGAAATATGTTCAGTGGTATTATGAAGGATGGAACTGCGCAACGCGCTCGATGAATTAACCCTCAGCAGCACTATTTCTCGGCGAGGCTCGGAACTTTTCAAACCACGTATAAATGTCGCTGAGAATTACACTGCGTTACAAATTTGAAAAAAAATTAAGTACCCTTTTCAAATTTTCCTGTTTATTTATTTATACTTATCGCTTAATAAGAATATATAATTTTTTTTTTTTCTAACACGGACTATTTTTTTTAGGTACGGTTGCTAACAATTATTATTAAAAAAAAAAAAAAATAATAAACACCCTGTATATATATATATATGTAAGTTTGTAAACATAGACTACAAATATATCATGTCCTTCTCTTCATTTCATCTCAGTAAACAGTGATTATTGAATTTCATCGTTCAGGAAATCGGAACATGATATAGCAATAGTCCATGTACGTCTAAACTAAGTAATCAAATTTTTAATACTTCCAATTTCATAATTTCGGTAGAATAAGTATTTATAACTATAATGCTTCCTTACCAGTAAATTTCCTGCTTCCTTGCTAATTTTCGTGTTTCATTTTAATATTTCCCTGCTTCCTTCCTTTTAAAAGTTTTCCTGTTTCATCTTTATATGTTATTCTATATGTTCCAAACGCAATCACTCTAGTATATTACATAAGATTACCGCAACTCGCGCTACCTGAGCGCATTCGCGGGTTAAGAAAGTTATTTTACGTTTATTTTCATTGTAAAATTTAAAAAATATATTTGATTTGATTTGATTTGATATTTTATTTTATTAAAAATTATTCAAGTAAAACCGGCGGCAAAATATTTTATTAATGTATTTTGGCCACACATAAAATATAATAAGGTTAAAAACAAATATTGCACACAAAATATGTAAAATGTTTAATTTTTCCTGTTATGTTGGGAAGTATCCTCCCGCTTTAAACGCCAGCAGTAATCGTCTAACATGACTGCAGCGACCTTGAAATCGTTCTTCAATCCTTTTTGCATCTTGGTGAAACCTCTCTCCCGGTTCATCGCTCACGGCACCAACATTTGAAGCGGAAAAAGAATGGGGAAAATGAATTTTTAATGACATTCGGCAATCCATCTTTGTATACGTGTGTAACAAATTGTTTACTAACAGTTGCGTATTTTCGGCTCTGCCATTAGCTAAAAAAAATCTCCGACAATAGCTTTTAACGATGTCCATGCGTTTGGCTCTTTATCATTTAGTGATTGATCGAAATTTTGGTCTTTCATTAATTGGTGTATTTGTGGTCGTCCGATAAATATCCCTTCTTTTAACTTTGCGTCACTAAATTTTGTAAAAATTTACTTTAAATATAAAAATCCATCGCTATTTTTATTCATTGCTTTCATAAAGTTCTTCATTAAGCCGAGCTTTATATGTAGAAGAGATAAAATAACGTTTTCTAAAGGCGAGTATTTCACATTTGATATTCATCGTACACACGAATTCCGTTCGTTTTGGGCAGTCTTTTATCAAACAGCGCTTGCACTTTTGCTATCCCACATACAAAGAAAACAACAGTACTTAGTGAATCCATCTTGCAAACCAAGTACCATATTACTTTCAGATCAGCCCACATTTTCCACTTAAAATCGTATTTCGTTAAATCCGGAATTGACTTCATATGTTATCCTAAAAAACTGTACATTTACACTCACGATTATCACAAAGACAAACTGACATAAAATAACAATATTTCGTCGATAGCGACAATTTTTACCGATATAGGTAAAATGAGGGTAGTTTAAAAAGTTATCATTAGTGTATACCTGGAAAAGAAGACGTGATGGAAACATATAGCTATCTGTTCCGCGGATATCGAAAAATCGTGTCAGACAGTGTTATTAGTGACATATTAAAACATCAAAAGTAAATGACGGTAAAATACATCCAGTATTTGCTATTAAGAACATTTTGTTAACAAAAACAATGTTCATTGTGTGTTATTGGGCATCATCGCAATGCTGAGCATCGGTGAACGTTCTGATGAAGGCATGTATTACATATTTGCTTTCTTATCAGAAATTGACGACAAATCTTTATCTTTTTAAATCGGTCAACTGTTTAATGACATTTTACGAAAGTTTAATAAAGACGTAACGACACAAAAAACTATCACATTTCATTGAAAACAAATTAATTTTAAAAAAATATTATCAAAACTGATAAATGGCGTAGGGCACGCTAAACAAATAATCAAACAAAGAAGAAAAAAAACATCACACGGTAACAAAAAAAAGTGGCGCGATTGTGTCCTGTCACGAATTTAGAAATTTCGCATAATGATAACGAATCTCACCCTTATGTCCAACTTTGTTAACTAATCCCACGCACTACCTGACAATATTTTAATTTGATTTAATCCTCCTTCCAATGGCGCTGTCCTAATGGACATTTAGTTGATTCATCGTCTATATTTTTTCTCGGCAGTCGCATGATGGATCTTCCCTAATTTTCTATTTGGTGTCAGAAATTCGCCGCCGCATCCGTGGCCCGTTCTAAATTTGTCTAGTGTCACACACGTTTTTCTTCAAACCGAGTAGCCTGTTATGTGAATCTTGTATTACATTTCTTTTACCTATCTTCTGGGTTTTCCCCATTCCCCTCTCCTTACTTTAGATCCATTGAATTTTTCTGCATAAATTGGTTCATGCTTCGGTGTCAAATTTAAAAGAGATTCTAATCCAAATCAGAGGACTGCGTTGATTTTAGAAAATGTATTTCAAAAACTTTTTATCGGAATTACGACTTGCGTTGCTTTTCATGCTAACGAACATGGAATATTTGAAAATTGTAAAGCAAGCTGCGAAATGATACTTATACGCATGTAGTAATTCAAAATATATCATACAACTACTACACTACATATTTGCCTGCTAAAACTTGTTTAGCGTCTTAGCGTATTTGAAGTATTACATATATATTATCGCAGCTCCGTCGGAAGTGGCCCAATAAAACTACGATCAATTTTTTTTTTCCTACCGGGGCTTGTTAGTTGTCGCTAATCGCGTACCTCACCAAATATACAACTATAATAAACACACATGATAAATCACCAATTTTGTTTATGTATGTTAATCTCTATCTAATTTTGTTTCCTTTTTATTTTTTATTTATTTGTTTTTCTTTCTTTTATTTATTTATTTATTTATTTTTTTTATCAAACATAAATTTAATGGGACTGCCTAGTCGGCCGAGAACATCTCACACCCACGCTCATACAATAAAATTATTTCGTTTTTTTTTTTTTTTTTTTTTTGTTTCTTTTATTATTATAAAATCGCCGCACAATATCGGAAAGGAAATGCAGCTGCACCAAAAGACAAATAAACAGACAATACGAACTCACGAAATATATAACAAGAATTAATACCCACACATACATTGAAACATAAGTACACACATCTACACAAAATATTTACGGTATTAAATAAAATATAAAATCTGGCCTGTTTAGTCTGTCGCCTCCAGGATCTTCACCGGTCCGGACTACTCTGTTCTTAGATCGTTTCCGCTACACGTACTGCTTGGATGATTCGCCGCCGATGGATCTTTATCATCGACGTTCTTAACTCCCGGTAGCTTTTAAGCCGTTTTTAAAATTAACGGTGGATCGCGTGAGGACTAGGTTTTTTGACGTGACTAGACTATTCGAGCGGTATAATTTATTTTTTATTTTTTTATTTTTTGTTTCGTAATTAATTTATTGCGATTTGACTAGATTAACTTTAACATGAATCGTGGCACATACATAAATTGATCAGCGATATTTTAACGCATCTCACGAAATGACGCGTTTTCGGACCAGCGTAAACGTTATCTGTTTCGATACTACTCTCGGCCGAAGCAGACTTCCCTCGATCTCTTATCATCCCGACAAGTCATTGTCCGCGACACTTTGAAAATTCCTTTTTACCGCTAATTCCGACTTTGCACTATAATACTATTAATAATAAACATTTCTGTTCTCTTGGTTAATTTTAATTTATCTCGCAATTCCCCGGCTTATGCATTATCTGTCAACTCGTATTTGGAATTTTATTTATTAAATATATATATTTTCCGTTTTTAACTTTCTAAATATTCCCACCGAATTATGCCATAATTTACAACTTTACGAAATAATTTATTATTAAATTTCTCTCAGACCCAGTTATGGCTATAACGCCATAATATATATGTATATATATATATATATATATAACTCGGCCATTTTGCCCTCGCAAGGGGCTATGCCCCTTGACCCCTCTTGTTTTCATTTCTGTCTCTTTTTCTTCTATACTTTGTATAAAATGATCAAAATTTACAACGTAATTCTTACTGGCATCAACACATAAAAAAAAACATAATCACAAAAATCCTATCCTAACATTTAAATTTCATTATATAAAATTAAGACATTTTTTCGTTGGGGTCAATGGGCATAGTCCCTTGCGAGGTTAAAATGGCCGAGTTATAAACACACACACACATATATATATATAAAACCGATAAAATCGTATCATATCACAAATCAAATTTATTTGGGGACTTACGGTGTACAAATATTTGTAGGGGAGTATACTGAAAATAGCAAGAGCCATAAATAAAAATAAAACACTGTTTCACTGGAAATATAATTAATATTTATTAATATAACTGGCGCATACAGTTATAGCTCTGAGATAAGGCAGTGGCCGAATCTTCACCTACGCTAGTTATTCTTGATTATTAAAATTATTGTGTGTATGCCCTAGGGCAGTTCAATATAGCAAATAAACAAAAAAAAAAAAAAAAAATTAATATAACGACATGTTTTAGCGTCGCAACATCATACTTATGAATATGATGCCATAACATTACATAGAAAAGGACCGCCAACACCTAAGAGTTGATACTGAAGGAAAAATTTAACCTCACTACCCTTACATGCACCGAAAAGTAACGATAGTTCAAGTCTGTGCACCCAAGAATCTTATCGAAACAACAGACTCCAAAAGAGTTTCCATTATCCAAGAGTCACCTAGCCAGATCCAATCTTAGCGCCCTCGATCCGGTAATCTGAACACATGCCCTGAAGAAGGATTTCAACTATCGACCTTTAGGGTTTACCCACTCAATAATTCGACTTCCATTTTTAAAATTAACCTGAAACTAACCTTAGTCTTACTCATAACCTTCTGCCGTATATAACTGAAAATCTAAAATTAAATTCCAAAATTAATCGAAATAAATTTTATCATTTGCAAAAAATTAATTCTGTCCACAGCCTACATTTCTGATTTTTCATAATATATTTTTTCCAAGTCCACTGAAACCATGACAGCTGCAGTGAAAAGAGTGTATCCTGTACATGCTACAATTTCATTCGTCACACATCGAAGCTGTTGTTGAAATCAGATCTTGACGCTTGCATATTCTCTATTCCAGCGAATATCTTTTGCACGACCACGCTGCAACGTATATGCAACCACTACCACAAACAAATATATACATACGCAAACATATCTAAGTTCTTGAAAAATTCGCTCATCTGCCGATGCAACCAAGTTTCATCAAAGGAATGCAGTTTTCCTAATGCAATATTTCATCACCTGAATCCTATTGTAAAGGTCAGACATTGAGTTAACTTCTCAAAAGGAACTATTCAATCACTCGATATACTTGCTGAGCGTTTTACGTGATTTGAAGTCTGTGTTCTTTTTCTTGTTAACAATTTTTGTCAGTTTAAAAATACTAGTTTCATTGCTTTTTAATAAAATAAAAAATTATTTCATTATGAATATTAATATCATTAAATAAGTATAAAGTAAAAATTATCTACTTGTTCCGAAAAAACTTCATTATTGAACCACCAAACACAACCCTGACATACTATGTTGTGGTATAAACAGAAATTTCAGTTAATTTCAAGGTCTGGTCAGGTGATTTTTTGGCGCTAGGGACCTAAAGTGGAGTTCCTTTTCAGTGTACGTACAGGGGGTATTGGGATGAAATTTTGCCTCCAGCGCTGACTCTTGGGTGCTCTTGAGTATCGACAGCATCCTTTGCGTTCACGAATTTCCCTTTCTATCTACTTTTGATAATGAACATGGCGTGTTATATTAATAAATATCATTTATATTTCCAGTAAAACCATTATTATCGAACCTTTATTACATAGTTTAAAAAAATGGAATTAACAAATATCATTACAGTAAACCCCTCTTAACCGGTCTAGTCGAGACCGAGACATGGCCGGTCCCACGTTTGCTCGGTTAATCCGAGGTTCCTGTGAAAAATTGATTTTAATTGATTTTCTTTCAAAACGAACCGACATATTTTATCCGGGCATCATGAATAAACAAGCAAATATGTAAAACGTTATTGCAACTCATTTTATTGTACATATGTCCCTACATAAAGTAATACAAAAAAATTGAGCATATAAAATGAACTTAGACTACATAAACTTTGAAAACTTATAACTTTAACTAACATTACCTAAATACTTAAGTATGAAGTAAAATTTGAGAAAACCAGTTGTTTTTTTCTGTTTTTTCCCTTTTGACGAATTTTTAAAAGCCACGTCTCTCCGTTTTCTTATGTTCATCACATCCAATGTTAATAAACCTTGTTGCTGCTCCATATATTGTGCAATAAAATTTTTGGAACTTTTCCTTCGTGACTTATTTTTTGCGAACCCTCCCCGTCTGCATTTTCTCCATAGTCTTCAAGTTCGCAGTTATCTTTACTAACGATATTGATTACTTCTTCGTCTGTAAAAAATTCATTTTCAAGTCCTTTGTCACTTATTACCATCCATTCTTCCACGTCCTCCAATTGGATTCGGTTCTCACCTGGTAATGACAGCAGGTTGTGTAAAATGATTTCATTTTCGATTTCTTCATTCTCTGAATCGTTTCTATATCAGGCCAAAGTTTTCCCCACGTTCATTTCGTCACAGAGTTTTCTTATCAATTTCCCGTTGTCAAGTCTTTTTAACACTCTTATAACCCTGTGTCTCAAACGAGACGATCACACGTTTTCGTTTTCCCGACTCAATTATTTTTATTCAACAAATAATACCCGCGTAAAGACTAGAACGAAACTGAAAGATATAATAAACTGGCTAAAAGATTAAAAGGAAAAACCAAGCCAAAAAAAAAAAAAATTAAAAAGTTTTAGTGCAGTTTGTAGCTTCCTCGTCGCCTTTTCCTAATTTTCATATACTGATTCATGGAAAAATGAACTCGGTAGCAAGGTGGGATTGAATTTCGCGAACTCATTTCCCTCCTCCACTTTTTGCAAGTGTACACGTTGCATTATCCAGTTTTATTTTCACAGAATGTGAGTCATTTAGGTACTAGCTACTATGTACGTAATATTCACTGAAGGAAAAAGAGGGCGAGAAGAGAGAAAAAAAAAATTTATTCCAGAGATGGGCCAGTTAATCCGAGGACCGGTTGATCCAAGGCCGATTGAGAGGGGTTTTACTGTATAAGTAAGAGGCACTTGATCTAAACTTGCCAAAGTATTAAACCCTAGGTAATTGTGGTCTTAACATGAACATGATCAACGGGATTATTAAAGACTGTACCGTACTTCATGAGAAAACATTACATCAACGAAACTAAAGGCAGTTCAACTTTCCGATCCTGAAGTAGTAGACATAAGACGATACGAGCATGAATTTAATCTTGTAAATAGTCTATGTAAATATAATCGGTATTAGAGGATAATCACAGTTGACTATGCCATTACAAGCGTTAATGCTTAATACGAACTAGCATCTAAGCAACTTTTTTATTAATATATCAGTTAGTCGATAGAGTAAATTTGTTTCTACTTCATGCAGCCTTTTGACGGTAGTAATAGACGTAGACTTCTTCTAAATTCTTCCATCGTTGCCTATTCTGAGCCTTACGCATCCATGTATGTCCGACTTGCGCTATTATATCGTCTGTCTACTCTCTTGGGGGCCTTCCTTGCATCCGCTTTCCAGCGTATGGCCGTCAGTTCAACACTTCCTTAGTCCATCTTCCGTCCTTTAGTCTTGCATATGTCCCTCCCATTTTCATTTGTTTGCGGCAATTGTAACCACGATATCTTCGAAGCTTGTGTATTTTCGTACATCCGAATTTCTAATCCTGTCATTTAGTCTTATTCCTAGCAACGTGCGTTCCATTCGTCTTTCGGCCTTTTCAATTCTATCTGTAGCACTTCTCTTGTTAGGTTTCCGCTTCGTAGTTCGGTACCGGTATGATGTACTGATTAAATAGCTTGACTCGGTTTGCTGAACTGATTTTACTTTGTAAAATCCTTTCCATTTTTTCAAATACTATCCACCCAAGCTGTATTTTTCTTTTATCTTCCTGTATAGGGCCTTTCTTTCCCTTTCCTAAGTATGTGAAAGTGTCAACTTTTTCTACGGGGCCTTGTTCCAAGTTTATATTCATGTCATCTTCTTCATCCGTTCCATATTTCATCACCTTTGTTTTCTCCGGGTTTATTTTTAGTCCAATTTCTATCAGTGTTTTTTTTAATTCGAGCATCATTTGTAAAAAAAAGAGAATTCAAATTGGAGCACAAAATTTCTGCTTTTTTTTTCTAATCAGTGTAATGTGTCCATTACATGGGTCATATATATTTGTATAAAAATAATAATAAACAAAAAATAAATAAAAATAAAAATAATTTGGAAAGTGTGGTGCGGGTGCGAGTGTGCGCGTGCCTGGAACTGTTGTCGGTGGGACCAGCCAATCAGCAGCCTGCAGGGAACAAAAAGGATCTACCTGATTCGGCAAAATCCAGCGGTCACGGTCGAGTAGGCGTTCGATAATTTAAAAGAAAAAAGGCGAGATGAAGATTTTAGTGAGAATGGCAGGGCAGCCTTATAGAGTCAGTTTTCAGTTGTACCTTTGGTCAGGCAGTCTCAGTTTTACCGTCGGTCAAGTCAGTCAGTGGCTGTTTACAGTGAGTCAAGTTCCGTTTTACCTGTAGAAGAGGCTCCGGTTTTTAATTTTGTAGAAATACTTCCGTTTTGATTTCTCGTGGAAAAGTCGCCGTCTTTTTACTACGTACGACGTTCGTTAAATTTATCGGTAAATATCGAAGTGGCGCGAGTAGTGATTCTTGCTGTTCGGTAAAGTTTGGATTCGGATTTGCAACTGGTCCTTAACGAAAGTGTTCGATAAATCTTCCTCGACCGATTCCGATTTCTGCAACTCAACCGACCGCCGAATCGCCACCAATAGATCCCGGATCACCGACAACAGTGATACGTATCATTTATATTCACTTTACATATATGTATATTGTTTTGTATTTATAATTGCGCTATTTTCGGATTAAATATTGTTTTTTCAGCGGTCGACCGGTCCCGAAAGATAGGTGTGAGTTTTGCTTAATATATCTTTCAGTAATTTCAATTAAATAGTTTTCCGTTCATAATCATATAAAGAAAAATTAAAACATTCTCTGATAAACTTAAATAAAATCTAAACAAATCAAATCCACGAGCGTAAAACCTCGTGGTTGGCATCCCTGACTACCAAGTTAACGTCTCTAGAACCGTTACATCAGCTAGAGTAAATCATTGACTTCGCCTCCATTTTTAAATCGTTTTTTACTAATTTTTTTCATATTTTCTGATAGTAATCGTTAAATCTTTTCAATATAAGCTTTTAAGAATAATATTTCATCGTTTTAATATCCAGTTTATGTTTGACATTTGTACTGCGCTCCTACATATTATTGAGGGATTATGTAAACTCACGTGCTGAATTTATATCTAAAATTTAAATTTTCTTTCTCTGCCTGTAAGCTAACGTTGACAGAACTTTCTTACACAAAATTGTGTTTTTCAAATATTCTTTTTTATGTAAATAAAATCTGTATTTTATTTTATAGGAACTTCGTAAAAAATTCAAACATATTCAAATGGGTTCGTGGCATTATAATAATCGGCGGTGATGGAGTACTATACGAAGCTGTTAACGGCGTAATGGAAAGGCCAGATTGGAAAAATGTCCTGGAAAACATTACGTTTGGAATAATTCCAGCTGGATCAGGAAACGGTTTAGCCAAGTCTTTGAGTCACCTGAACAAGTATTACATTATTCGATTGCTTTCATTTTCTCCGTTTGCCGTAATACATATTTTATATTATAGTGAACAAGTTAATGTGTTCATTTTCATTAACTGTGACGGTAGACGGTAGAGCTAACTTTTTCTGTTTAAAAGAGTAGTATGCTTATTATCTACTGATATACCAAGGAACACGGTAGATTTGATATGCGATAACATTTTCATAAAAATTATGCTATTTGATCTTTTAAGAAGAAAGATGTTGAGCTTAATGAATACTACCGAGCATAATAAAATCAACTCCAACAGATCGGCTCCAAATGTAGGTATTAGAAAAACAGAACCTATACATTTCGATTTAAAACAGTGAGCTTTTCAAAAATTGTTTTCTGTGGACAACTAGAAAAGAAAAGGAAATCGAAATCAGATCTTTGCACGATCAGAAATTGCAGGCAGAAAAAACTACGAATGTGAAAGACGATAGAGAACGGGAAAAATTGTGTTCTGAGTCACCTAATTTCTAACACGCTCAAAGGCTCGCAGTCACAGAAAAAAAGTGTAAAAATGATCACCTGTGTCAATTAACTGGTTTTTACCATTTTTTATGGCGAGCGTTTAAGCGTGTCGGAAATTTGTCAGCTACTTACATCGTTTTACTAAAAACCCAGCACCATATACCGATTTTCTTAGATCAACGAAAATTACACTACTTTAAAAATGACGCCGATTGTCATATTCGCAATTCAAATAGTCAATGAAAAAAAAATCAAAAATATAGTTCTTGAAGGGGCATTGTTATTTAATTATGCATTTCAGATTTACTTTTTTTAAACATGTTAACTGAAAACCTTTACCCATCGGAGATTAATAGAACGAAGAAACCAAGGGAACTGATGAACACAGAAGGAAAAGACAAAATAAAAGAAGCGCGGATAGCTAATTTTGTATACATTTTTTTATTTTTACAAAACACTGTTAAAACTTTTAAAAATACATGACAAGAGCGACAAAGTAATTACAGTCCAAAACGTATGTCTTATTGAAAAGTAATTCGTTATCATTTATTGACATCGATTGTGTTGAAATAATTTCATATGAAATTGTCGCTGTTTTGGTCTAAAATATACTTACTATTAAAAAAGTAAAATTAGCGTATTCATTTATCGAAAAAAAAAACACTATTGAGTTTCAAAAATAAAAACAGAATATTACTTAAATCTTTTTAAAATAATTAAACATCTGCCGATAAAATTCAATTTGGTATTGCGAGTTGCGCTTTCGACATTCATTTTAGTAACCTTAGGTCATGTCCTGTAGTTATTCTCCAGCTGGAAACTGTGGCGCCACTATTAAATATTAGAAGAATAGCTTTAACTGATAAATTTTTAATTAAATAATGTAATTTCCCCACTCGCTAACTGTTAATATGCTATGGTTCTGCATAAAAAATGGAGATTTGTTGATAAAAAACGCCTCTTTTTATTAAAAGAATATACCAAGTATGTATATCCATGCATTGTAACCTTTTTTTTTTTTTTTTTTTTTTTTTTTGGGGCCTGTCAACATAGGACCTTTATCCAGAAACAATTAGAACAAGAAGGGATCAATTATATCTTCATACGGTATCAAATGTTGTTAGAAAAAAGGAACAAATAATAGGAACAATCTCTGGAGAGGGAAAAGATAGGACATAAGAAGCGCAATATGGAGTAGGAAGACCAAGTATCAATAAAATGGAATAGAAAACAGATTACCCAGCAGAAGGAAATCAACACTTATTAAACACATGATCCGCATCGCAAACATGCTCTTCGTTTGAGTATAGAGGACAATATGGAGAGGCAACTAACGAAAAACGAAAACGGGAAGAAGAGAACAGAGAATGGTTAACCTACTTAATCATCACCAATATATTATAAATATACACTCTTTTCAAGAATTAAATAAACTCAGTTTACCTCTCGAGGTTTTCGATTTTTTAAACACTATAGAAATTCAGTATTTTCACTATCTTCATTAACGGTGCCAAATCTGCAGGAACCAATAAAGATGTGGACTCTGCGTTCATCATCCCTAATAACTTTTATACAAAGGTTTAAGCTACCTAACGAGGCATCGGTGTTTGCGGCGCAGCTTTTGCCGATCGAAAAAGCCTGTGAATTTATTTTAAATGTTCTCCATTTTAATTTGGAAATTTTTTATATGCTCTGATAGCCTCAGCTCACTTCTGGCTATTAAAGGTTGTCATTTTCATTATAAAAGTTACCCTTTAGTATTTGAAATCAGAAATAAATGATTGAGTATCATACAGCTTGGTGAAATTATCAAGATTCGCTGGCTGTCTAGTCATCACGATATCCTTAATGGTAGAGTTGATGCGGTAGCTAAAATCGCTAGTATGTTTGGAGATCGGTTCCAATATATTCCCCGTCAACTGATTTATTTGAGAAGATTAAAAGTGATAATAGGGCGGACTGGTTGGCTTTTATAGATTCTTGCTCAAGTAAAAGTAAAACGTATTATAATGTTATACAAGCATCGTTGATCACTTTGTCCTGATTTAGTCATATCTCGCCTTTGGTCCCGTCTAGAATAGTTCGTAGATCTGTTACAATTATTCGCAGTTTGCGTATTGGTCACCTCTAGAGTTTTTTTAGAATTTCTCTGTAGCATGTCTTCAACCGGAATTACGTCAATCACACTAGTATCAGTTCCAGGGGATGGGGGCATTAATCATTTGCTCTTCTGTTTTCGTTTCTCTTACTGATGAGATAATTTCTATTGGGATTTGTCCGCTCTTTGCACATATAGTTTTTACTATGTTGTGATGACCGATCGTTAGTTATTTTGTTCAAGTTTGTAAGCATAAACCGTGTGTACTTATTTAACCGAGGCTGGTGCATACAAATTGTGGTTCACGAGGATGAATTTAATTTTTCAAGTGTGTTGGAACAGTTGAACTTGAAGGTTTGTTCTCTTTTTAGTTTCCTTTCTTTTCTCTTTCTCCTGCTTTCTTATTTTTATTCGTTTCTTTCTTGTTTTATCTCTAGTTCATTTAATAAATTTGAACTTCTATAACTACTTTCTTATGGTATGGCCAAAAAACAAAAAATACAAAAAAAAAGTAGCTAAAACTTTGTTATCTGCCCGTTTTTCTTTTTTTTTTGTCTCAGTTTTCACTCTGCGATTAGTTTATTGTTTGTATAAGTAACGTTTATCGGCTACATCTGTATTTGATTGATCTTGTTTTACCGCTATACAGAGTAGTTTGCTTAAATGAGAATCAGGGTTCGAAACAATTTGAGTTATAGTTACTGGCAGAATGTTCCATTCCTTCAAAACCTCTTTCACAACATTAAATCTGCTCTATCGATTGTATTCGCACTACCAGACTACTTGACCTATTGAGCCTTCTAAATCGCATTTAGGACACGTATGATCTACAGCTATATTGATTTTAACTAAAATAACCGATCCGCAGTCTTACCATTGTATTTACATGAACTCTGCTAAAGTGTGTTTCTCTAAAAGTCTAAAAGCTACGCTGTTTTAGGAATTGACCAAATCCCTATCTGGAAGTATTGTCTGCTTTTAAAATTGTTGAGCGCTATAAATTCGTTGTTTCATTCTCCATACATATGATTTCTAATGATGGTAGCAAAATCTCTCCAATTTAGTTTCAAATTAATTCGTCTCCCGGTTGTGCTTCGAGTGGTTTCATCGACTATCTCTCGTTTTTCACAAAGCCGTAGTGAGAAGGAATCCACTGTAATTGACTGACCTCTATACTTAATTTCTTATTAAACATTTTTCGTTTATCATTGATAACAGGAACTAACCTTAGCAGTGCTGTAAAATGGTCAGTTAAAATTAATACTTTTTATCCGATGTATTTTTTGAAATAAGCTGAATATTATTAAAAATCTTGCGGATTTGTTACAATTTTTAGGAAGTTTTTTTTTTTTTTTATAAATTTAATTTTCGGTTTTGGCACTAGCGCTACTTAACAGTGATGAACATCAAAGTAAATGAAAAAAAAAAAAATATTTCTTCTTATTTTTTCACCGCTTGTAAAACAGTGTCTAAATTCTCTCTTCAAAAGCATTTATACAAAAATAAATTTTTTTAAATGATGTTATAAGCGGTCTAGAAAAAGTAAAAAAAAAAAACACACAAAATTTAATTATATTCCGATTGGATAAATATTCACGACACTTATATATTTCCACGAAAACGAGCAACGAACCGACGATGAAAATGATTCCGTATATACTATAACGACTAAAGAAAGCGAGCTATTCGAAACACCTAATTATCTACACCAAACAATTATTAATCGTCATTAGTTAAAATTACTCCGAAAGCACGGGATTTATTCATATTTTCCCTTTTTTGCTCAATACCACTCGATATGTAAAAAAAACAAGTCGGTATGTACTCGCTACGAACATAAGTAAACACTTACATCGCTAGCCGTACTCACAAAGATACGAGCACAACCTCTCTACTACCTCGGCACGCATCGACCATCTGATCACATTAGATGGAATTTTGGTTCAGCTAAACCAGCATTTCTGCAATTCTGGCCGACTGCAACTCAAATAAACGAGACGATAGGTAATATATCTGGGAAATCTAATAACAGAGAATGGAAAAAGCACAGAGGAAATAAAGCGAAGGATCAGTCTAGCAAAAAGCGCCTTTATGCAAAAATACGCGATGTTAACCAGCAAAAGTGTGGATATGAACCTAAAGAAAAGAGACTAATTAAATTATACATATGGAGTGTAATGTTGTACGGGTGTGAAACCTGGGTGATAAACGAAAGCGAAAAGAAAAAGCTGAAAGGGGCAGAAATGTGGTTCTGAAAGAAAATGCTAAAAATGAAAATGTCCTTAACCGAGTGGCGGAAACTCGCAGCTTATTGAACACCATCAAGAAGCGTAGAACCATAATGATCGGTCATATATGATGGAATATTATCGAAAATTATAGAGGGAAAAACAAGAAAAGCCCGACAGAGAGGAAGACTGAGAAACAGCTATATGTCTCAAATAATAAAAGATATGAAATGCAAAACGTACTTACAGCCGATTAAAACCGGTAGTATGGAATAGGAGCGAATGGAGACAACGAACCAAAGGGTTTAATGATTGATGATAATGATGATACAATAGAGCAAAATTAAATGAAAATTACCAAAATATAATTCAAATTAGATATGGCTGAAAACATTGAATCCGTATCAACATCTGAATATTGCATACATTTTTATTTAAGCGAAGAGTCAGGCAAAAATTTAAGTTCGATTCATGTTTACACGATTAAAAGTGATATTTATCCTTGGAAAAATCTAGAAATCCGTCTGTGAAATCTGTGAAAAATATTTAATATTCTTTAAATCGGGAATTTATAATTTCTGTTAGTAGAGAATTGTTATGTTCTGAGCTTAGATGACAAATTTTTGAAAATTTATCATCAGTCACCGCTACGCAGCATATTGATTTTTGGAAATCCATCCCGTACCAGACTAGTGTATGGTATCACAGTAAATTCCTAACAACTGAGAACAGTTGTTATAACTTTGGTTAATTTTGGAGGAGAGGTAAATTTCCAATAAAGTTTGCTTAGAGAATTCGTCAAGATAAATAACTGTTTATTTATAGGATGATAGCGTTGAAAAAAATCTTATCTGTAATATAGTTTAGAAAACACACTTCATTGGGGTAGTTCAGATATTTCAGCTAAGACAGAATGATGTGAGGTTGACTTCATATACATCCTAGACAAAGTCGAAGAGCACGATTCTGAATTATTTGAAGAGTTTGTAACTGTAGGATTAGAGCAGGAAAACCATGTGTGATTTAAAAATTTCTTTGTAAATTTAAAAAAAAGAACCGGACTTTTAAGTAAACAGTTTTAATTCCAAATTGTTTATTCGTGTTTAATTGTTATCTCGTTCGGAATCTTCACATTTGTGATAAGAATATATTGTATCGCTCATCACTGCCTAACGGAGAATAAGTTCGCTCTACCAGCAGTAGCAAGCACTTCACTACAGTGTACGAAAAATAGCATCCGGCGGCTACATCCTTATCATGTGATACCGTTCCTTTCACTCCTCAACATAAACCAACACACACGCACACATACACCTCGAAACATAATACACCTTCAATTCTGAAATTATCATCTCCGCTACAACACTCACCGCCACCAACCCATCTGATGGAGTCTGTGGCAAAGCCAATGATGTTGTCTTTAGCGTTTTCTCACCCCTGCCGAATAACGCAACTAATCCAGCCGTTCAGATCAACATTGCATCAGCGCCGATGACAAATCAGTTAATAAAAGCAACCTCATTCTTAGATAAACTGAAAAACAGAAAGTTTCTCTCAACTATTAAAGAATTTGAATACCTGTCTGAGTATTAGGCCGTTTTATTCCATTTTTGGGAAACACGACCTCTCGTGATTATTTTTCGGCTTTCCAAAAAAATAACATAATTATCGGATCCAAAAGTTTTGACAATCGGATACTTTTATTTTCTTCAAAATCAAAAACATTACCGATAATTTCACAGCCAACAAAGCCGCGATTTCGATCAATAATACTACTGCCGCAGGATAAAGATTAAAAAATCCGGCACATAAAATCTCACTAGTCTATTTATCCTCAACAATTTCAAATATAGTCCTAAAGGATACTTGGAGGACGTATTAAACCTAAAATTAGTGTTGGCAATTTATTTATTACAGATCAGTCCACATGATGATGAATTTGGGCACATTATAGACAGGTGGATGTGCAGAAATCACTAACGTGGCTTCTGACATCGTAGAATAAGGGTCCACAAGCATCGAACGCCTACACCCACTATCCTCAGATGCACAGATAGTGCCTGCTGATCCGAGGTTTCAAGACAATATCACGGAAGCCAAATTAAACGGAATACCACCAGCGGCGTCACAAAAATTATCCGAGGAGCCTCACATAAATATAGATACACCACAGACCAAATATTAGATGATACTGCTTCTAATAAAACCCCTAAAAAGCAAAAAATATCAACAAAAGAACTCCTGCAACCGGTCAGAAATAATATTTCTACAAGAAAATGTTATCTGCTGTCTTACCCAAATTTTGTGATCTTAACGGATGCGGTCCAAGACAAAAAAAAAGGTCTTTAACATTGTCAAAAGTTTCACTTACAATGCTGCCTGAAAACTCCCCTCTGCCAGACAATCATGTAATGAAAACCTAGTTTTCACGGTTGGTTCTCCTTAACTTACCACTGACTAGATACGAACATAATCACTACTTATAAACCTGTCTTCCAAAGCGAACAAATTGACTATGGCGTCTAATAATATTATTGTGAAACTGTTGACGATTCTGTAACTAACTCGCAGTAATTAATTAATAGCTAAACATATACCAAGTATTAAATGTCTCCAGGAGTTCTACTTAAAACCAATCAGCAAACCCACAATTAAAAATTACGCTATTTTCAAATGTGACAATGACCAGCGTGATTGTGATAGCAATTACATCTATCCAAGAATCTCCTGATAGTATCAGTGCTCCTCTTCAAGTAACTAAATTATTCGTACATTTACCGTGCTTGTTTGCCCGTGACCATTTGCCACTATACCTGACCCTTAATGCCCTCTTAGACCCAATGACCTGTTAGCGCTTTTTGCCGAACGTCAAAGGTATCAGGTCCGAGCCAGCTGTCAACATTCCTAGAGGAAAATTTTAATTATTTAAATCAAGCCATTTTTCTTCGATCGTCCGAAGGCCAGCAGAGCCCCTGGTAGTGCGCTAAAATGAAGATGGCCATTATCGCCGTAAAAGTGCTTAAGGAAATTCAAATGAACTGGTTCGCATTTGATTTAACAAAATTTAAAAAGAGCAGTACAGCAGCCCGCTTATTGATTCATACAAGAAAATAAAAGTCCTGGTAGGCCTTTGTGTCGTTAATCTCCAGCGCGTCATCCAATCATTCTATACGGACAAAAATGGTCTCACAGGAGCATGATCTGCGGGTCCTTGATTTTGATGAAATTTTGCAGATCGACCGAAGACCACGGGTATATGAACTACTATGTAAAATATTAGAATGCAACTTTTTGATTTACGTGAGAAATTTAAATCTTTTCGCAGCCGCATTTAACGGATAATACATATAGCCGTTGAGACAAAAGTATGCAAAAATTCCAGATTATGTTTATATATATTCTATGAAGATAGTTCGAAAGATTGATTATTCTAAAATGAAGTATGTTAGACAAAAAAGTTTATTAAAAAACAATAAAACAATTTTAAAAAAATCAATTTTTAATTTAATAAAAATTTAAACACGTCATTTATTACATTTATATAGTATAAAAACAGAAATCATAACGAACTTGTTTTAGTGATGTAGCGGTAAAAGTAACGTCTATTTGTACATACCTAGAAATAAGGTCCGGGTTCGAATCCGCCCCCAGTGTCAGGTAGAATTTTTGATCTTATATTTAAGATTATTAATTTTTATTATGCAATTATTTCAATTTTTTATACATAACTACTTAAATATAATAAAACGTAATATAAATATGTTTAAAACGAATTTATTATAGAGATTACCAAATCTCAAATCATGGTGATACCTGGTCGAGACAAAAACCTCGACCAAATTTGTTACAATAATATTAAAATTAATAATCATACGTTCAGTTCTACTGACCATATTAAATATTTAGGATTCATTTTAGACGATAGATTAAGGTACAATAAGATATACGGTACATAAATAATAAGGTTTATAAATATTATTACATTTTTAAATCCCTCGGCGGTTAATTATGGGGATTAAATTATAAATCTAAGATAATACTCTATAAAGGTACTAAAGTCATTATACTCATATTGTGCTGGTGTCTACTATAACCGGTTAACTAAACAACAAATACATAACGTAAACTCCAACTGTCGGAAATTTCTAATTGATTTAACTTCTTCATATGTAACTGCTTCAAATATTGCAATTCAGACCATAGCACGGGTCTTACCTATCGATCTTTACATAAAAAAGAGATTTCTAATTTTTAATGCTAAAAAAGAAAATAATGGTACTATAAGTAAAGAACTTCTCAAGCAAGTTGATTTACAAATTTTTAATGAATTTAAAACAAGATTACTCTATCGAATAGTAAATTAATAAATAAGTTCTTTCCTAACGTAATAGAACGCCTTAAAAACAAAAACATTAAAGTAAATTATTACACGACTCAAATACTCACTGATCATGGTTCCATTGAATACTTTTAAACATTATTGCTGATAGTAAATGTTGTAATTGTGGAAGTAATGAAGTAGAAAATGTTCAGCATATAATATACACATGTAACAAGTATAATCACCTGCGACAATTGTATATGATTGACTGTGCACTTCAACTAAATGAAATTATTCTACCAGAACAATTTCCTGTATTAATTTCTGAATTATTCAAAGTTAAACATATATACAAATAATCGCTACTGGTAGTCATAAGCTAATTCGCAGGCTACTCTGGTTTGTTATATTTCATTATTAAAGTAATAATAATTTTAAAAAATAATAATAATAATGTGTATATATATATACATATATATATATATATGGGGGGAGTGTATATATATGTATATGTGTATAAATATAAATATAAATATAAATAAAAAAATATGTATATAAACAAATATATTTATCTATATATAAAATAAGAGTGTTAATTAAGATGCTACAAACTTAATGTTTATTTACATAATTTTGGGTGATATAAATCTTAAAAACAAATAAAACAGCAATTGCTGAGACATTTTCTACAGCATATAAATGAATTATTACCACAAGAACAAAGTTCTTTTAATTTTTCATTTAAAAAACAAATTTCATTTACGTTTATCTGAAAGTTTAGGGGAAAATAAAAACAGTCGTTAAATAATTTAAATGTTTACAAATAATTATTATATTTATATAGTTATGTATAAAAATTTGAAATAATTACATTATAAAAATTAATAATCTTAAATATAAGATCAAAAATTCTACCTGACACTGGGGGCGGATTCGAACCCGGACCTTATTTCTAGGTATGTACAAATAGACGTTACTTTTACCGCTACATCACTAAAACAAGTTCGTTATGATTTCTGTTTTTATACTATATAAATGTAATAAATGACGTGTTTAAATTTTTATTAAATTAAAAATTGATTTTTTTAAAATTGTTTTATTGTTTTTTAATAATCTTTTTTGTCTAACATACTTCATTTTAGAATAATCAATCTTTCGAACTATCTTCATAGAATATATATAAACATAATCTGGAATTTTTGCATACTTTTGTCTCAACGGCTATATGTATTATCCGTTAAAAGATTTCTCACGTAAATCAAAAAGTTGCATTCTAATATTTTACACAGTAGTTCATATACTCATGGTCTTCTATCGATCTGCAAAATTTCATCAAAATCGGTGACGCGCAGGTCGTCTCCTTGTTAGCCGTGCTCCACCCGTTATTCTTCTTAGTGGCAACAGTGTTAACACATCCAACACTATTGAAGTCGCGAATTTTCTTGCGCATAACTATTCTTTAGAATTCTCAATCGAATCTCACCCTCCTAACTTCAAGGCTCGTCAATCCTAAATAAAATAATCCGATCATCTCTACGAATCCAAAAGTTAGGACCGAGTTTTATATATATTATAGGAAAATGTAACGGATACACACATAATTGTAAACCAAGTGTTGAAGTGGTTTCCATCCGTGTATTTTGCGGACTGTTGAATTGTACGATAAATAACTGGGGTTCGCCGTATATTTTTATTTAATAACATGATATTGTTTAAAAATTAATTAAAAAATAAAATAAACTAGTCAATTAATCGGTGTTTAATATTTTTTTAGAGAACCATACGATGAAAACCCAGTTCTGGTGTCCTGCTTGAATATTATTAGAGGTTCTGCTATACCTGTTGATTTAGTTCGTATTGAAACATTTTCGGAGGTATGTAAATGTTTTATTAAAAACAAAAAAACATCATAATATTTAAAATAAACGAATGAAAAGTCTAATAAAAAAGTTTAAAAAATAAGATCTAACTATAGAGTGCGCCAGGCTAAGTTAACACACTCTATGCACTATTTGCTCGAACTTTCCAAAAACACAAACTCCAAACACATCGTCTGCTCGCGCCAGTCTATGCCAAGTTTTAAGCTAACAAGCCACTTTTGAATTATCCGCGAAAAGTATTTTAATGAATTGTTCAAATTAAAATGGAACAGGCTGATAAAATTTCCCATTCAATGCTGAACTAGTATCTTTTTTATACATTTTTTATTTTTGACTATTCCCGACTAATTTGATTTATATATTATTATCAATATTTTGTGTTGTTCTTTGTTAAGATTTTAACTAGTTATATGTATAGTAGTATAAATAGAATATTTTTCAGAAGGAGTGCCCTATAAATTATCTGAGGTATATTTACATGTAGTGGGACAGATAGCGTAACCATTAAACTCTTGCTTTATGTATATATGGTTGTTTTATGTGGCCGCTTACGCGAAAATGTTATGTAAGCTTCATGTGGCCCGCGGGCCGCAAGTTGCACAGGCATGGTGAACGGCGTATAAACACATATATATTTGTTTAAAAGTGATTTTTGGATTCTTCGTTCTCTTAAACATTAATATATTATAAAATTCTCAATTTCGATTAAGATAACGCCATCTTCGGAAGATTTCTATTCAGACATAATTATAATTTAACCGGATTGCCCTGTATATTTCTTGCTGTTACAATTTCAAATAAGAATTACGAAACAATATACGATTTGGTCATTTCCTGGAAAAGGCCGGTTTTTAGTCGAGGCAATTTATTGAAAGCCAGGAAATTTGAAGAAGATACAGTAATACTTGCATGTCGTATAATGTATGGAACATTTGGAAAGGATTAAAAATAATCTTTAGTATAAGTGAGTTTATTTTGTATAGATAATAAAAGAACTCATTGAATTTTACTATTAATCAAAACAAGATAAAACAGGAGATTCGGTTGTTAATGAATTTTGTGCATATGTTGACAAGGGGTAAAAATTATGTTTAGTGATTTAAGATTTTATCATGGGGATAATTAAAAAACGTATTGCATGATGAGAATACTATGGACGGCCAAGGTGAAAAATAAAGAGGTTTTAAGAAGCAGGTGGCAACTGACAGAATACGATATAGCAAAAGACGTAATCCAGAGAAAAAGGAAATATCTCACGCATAAGATCCGAGAGGGAGGAATTACAGCGATGCAAGGGAAAATAAAAAGCAAAACAACAAGAGGAAGGAAACGAATCGAAATGATAGAAATCGACGGGAAAAAATGCAGCAAACTAATTCAGATGGCAAAGAACCATGAAATATAGAAATGGTGTGAGCAATCCTCAGATTGGGGCTGCTACTTGATGTTGATGATGATGATGATGATGATAATTCCGAAATATTTGGAAATTGCATATGGTTTTTTCTGTATACCCGTTGTTTTCCAAGTCAAGCAAAAAGCTAAAATCCCTGGAAACTCGAAAAAATCCAGAGAAGCTTATTTCAAAAAAAAAAACAAAACACCATATTGCATTAATAGTAACGTACACATTAATATCAAAATCTTGTATTCTAAATAGTAGCATGTACATTACTCTTCGGTATTTTAAAATTTTTCCTTTGAATGAATTTGATTTATAATTAAAAAATTCACGAAAATCAATAATTCTTTTGGAGAACAAAATTTCGTAATCGCAACAAATGAGACTTTGCTCGCAGAACAGTCGATTCTTGTGAATTTTTACAATTTAAATATAATTTTTATTGCATTGTTTAAAATTTTAATTCAAATAAAATTATCAGAAATGAAACTTTTAAAATTACAAATATAAATTGCGCAAGCCGAATATCATCGATATTTTATATTTATTGGATGTGATTAAAAGTTTTCTTATCGTAAAACGTATTATTTGTTGTCGTGACATTATTACTTACGGCTATTTGAATTACGAGTTTCATTTGAAATAGAACGATTCTGACTTCCATTGTCAAGTGGTTTATTATCGGTGAATGTGGACGTCTTTGTCTCCGTTATTCGCAACTTATACAATGTTATAGAACTGCATATGTAGTGTTGTATTATTAATATTTAAAGTATACAGTTTGGATCATTATTTAAAAAGCAAAATCGAACGCACTCACCAACACTGACTTCTTATCAATAACGCGATAAGAAAACGACAGAATTAATGCACACTACATAAACCTGATTCACATTAATTCAAATCAATTCACCTGTAAATGGTTCCGTTAATGCTGAAAATTTTCTAAATATTCATCGAAAGAATGTATCATTAAGAAATTAGAAGGTGTCTATTACTGTCTTAAATTATCAGAAATATCGAGCACTTCAGTATGCAACGGTGTAATTTAAATTAGATTGGCAAAGCAATTGTACAATTTACAATGCTCAAATCCCTTAATGATCTGATCGGTATTGCGGATTTTCAAACCGCAGAATGTAATTATTATATCCTCTCGCATCTGTTAGCGAAAACGACAGTTATCAAAAAAAAAAGGTAGACAATGCGAATTATTAAATTTTCGAAATGATTAAATTTTGCACCTTTTTAAATTAATAAGGTTAAATTAAAAAGTATGTGGACACATCGCCGGCCAGTGGTCGGAGGTGTCCTGAATATGGGAACAAATGTCGAGAACACATGTGTTCTGGTTAATTTAATGGAAGATGTCTTTTGCAAAAATTTACATGGGTTAACTTCTAACACATGTTGAGAGGAAAAAGGCCGCTGGAAGCAGTTTACAAGTTCAGCTTTCAAGAGGCTTCATTAGAAATTACTTGAGCGTATGGTCCAAAAATGTATACGCGAATGAAGTACACAACAGATTTACTTTACCGACTAATTGTGAAGAATTTTTCCATATCAGATACTAGCATGGATTCAGCTCATAAACCTGATTTTGCGAAAACCCGGAATATTTGATCCAAATCAACTTAAGAAGAATGCTTTAAAAAACAAAAACTGATTCATTTCTCTTTTCTAATGACGAAAAAAAAAAAAGAAAAAAAAAACGATTAAAGAATAATTAAAAATAAAATATCGCTGAAAAAGAAACTTCAATAATTTTAATAACAGAGTATTTCTATAATTTTATTCAGCCATGGTCGAATAGTATCTCGAATTGAGCGCAGTTTTGCGATGTTGGTCCACTGTCGTCCCCTGACCAAATTGTCCCGATCGATTTATCAATTCCTATCCTGAACTCTAAATTTAATCTGTTATAAAAAGTCGAAATATGTACCGCTATATTTACTCATTGTAAAAATAGAGAAACATAAAATGAAATAAAAAATCCGAGATATACATGTATGTATATTTAATTTTAAAACTCTCGGAGGTAATTTCTAATTTTTTGAAAGAAAGTTATTAGTGTTCTAGTTAAAAGTCATGTTTTGTTCTAATGAGAGTGACATGAGGAAGTATATTACCTTTATGTAATATAAGTCAAGGTTTAGATAACTTCAACGCCAATTGTAACTCTAGAACCAGAGTGGTGAACGATAAAAAAAAAAAAAAAAAAAAATAATACATAAACAAATTTCTAACATCGCTGTTTTTAGTATATGCCTAATTGCATTTTGCTTGATAATTTTGGTGTTACGCAGCGGCATTAGTTCAAAATGATGATTAATAGCATATTACTTTTTATACTAAACTTATATTATTAATTAATTATCGTGTGCACGCAACACGGTCAAGATTTTTGTAAAGCAGAAACAATGTTGATTTTAAGGTTGTGTATTCATTTTTATCAGTTGGATGGGGTTTACTGGCGGACATTGACATTGAAAGTGAACGTCTTCGAACCATAGGCAGCCAGCGGTTCACCGTCTACAGTATTGCAAGACTAATAGGTCGGTATAGAATAAGTAAAAATGCATGATATTTTAATTGTCCGCTAATACTTTTAACACTATAGCTCGAATGTATCGCACGTTTTTTCGCTATTTCTAATCTAGAAATCGAAAGATATGATCGCTGTAGTTCAATTGTGTGAGATGAAACGTTTTATTGAGCATATTTTGCAGTTCGAACGGGAACCCGTGAACTTTTGTTTATTCAATTTGCCTGTAAGAATCTGTCGATATTAATACAGCGTAAACTTTGATCCTCGAAAGGGAGCCTTGAAATTTCTCGTTTCCTACTTACATTCCAACGATGTCGGCATAATTGTTTCAAGTAAAAGTAGATGAAAATATCTCTGTCGCCCTCAAAATAAAATAAAGAGAAAGTATTTAGCCGACTTGCAAAGAAGGAAATAAGAAAAGACGCTCGCAATGATAAATGCTAATTAAACTCATTAACTCTCAGACATATTGATGAACTTGGAATAGAATTAATGAAGTCATCAGTCGTAGAAACGGGGCCTGGCGTCCTATCGGATGGTGGTGCCATTTTAACTGTTCCTAGAATGCTTTTTAAATGAAATGAAATTTCTATTAAAATGTCTTTTGTTTTTATGTACGTATATTTAAGAACAATGCAAACATTATACTTTTTTCTCCCTCTTTTTTTTTTTCATTTCTCTGAAGTTAAAAATAGAAAACACTATACGTAAAAGAACTAAAACTACTTCTTTTGACTTTTAAACTAAAATTTATTGCAACATACGTGTTAACGAATGAGTATAAATTTAAAACTCATATGATAGTGTACAATGAGACTGGTTAATCTAGGAATGAACCCGCGTACAGTAGATATGACATTTATACGAAAAGTATAAAATCATTTATATCGAGGTTTACATAAATGCATGAAAAACACACATACGCACATGCACACATATATTTATACATATTGACGTCATTTTTTTTATGCTGGGGATAATGTGAAAGATCATGTAACGTTTTTGCATCGATTAGATGTACCATTTAAAAATAACATATGCAATTAAAGCGATCCTACTATAAGAATTATAAACGGTTCTAGGAGTGCAGGGGATGTCTTTATGGCGAGGGCCGAAGCACTAAGTTTATTTATATATACGTATGTATGTATGTATAAATTCTAAAAAAAACAAAAAAAACAACTAATCTAGTCACTTATTACATGTTCGGAACTTGAAAATTCAGCAAAAGTCTTAAGTCGGACTATTTCAACTGGTCAAACTATAAAAGTTTTAAATAAAAGTTTCACTGAGAATATTTTAACGTAAACATTTCATTATTACTTTATTAAAATTTCGCTATTTATATAATTTAGAGAATTTCGACTACGTATGAGTATCCATCATGTACATTTATACACGCTGTGTTATTACAGGTCTAGTCTGCATTAACGGATACATATAGGAAAAAGTTCGTAGGTATAATGTTCAGGTGCATTTTGAGAAAATCATTGAACATATTTTTTGAAAATTTTCAAAAGTTGCTTGAAATAATGTATGTTAATTAGAAAAAGTAAAAGAAACTGGAAATCAGACGATAACTATGTTACCAAATGTCTACGGAAGCGCACTCTCGTTTATCGTACTCAGGCGCTGCCATTTGTGAACTTTACAAAACCAGCACGACACCACAGAATGAATTTTAAGTTTTGTTTTATTATTCATTCTACATTTTTTGAAAACTTTCGCAATTTAGGGTACTCATTTTTCTTTTCGACATATCATCCCCCCCCCCTTAAATTTCTTCTACATTCCCTTCACTACTATCTTTTACATAGCCAGTTCAGTACCTTTTTTTTGTTTTCGTTTTCTTATCTTCTTTATTCGCTCCTCATTCTGTACATCATTCTTATCACAGTATTCACATATTTGAGTTATCGTTCAATTGAACATTGGAAATAACTTTACCATTTTGTTTTTAGCTTTATACTCCCATAGGCCTGCGTAATAAGTTGTTTTTTTTTGATTTTTTTATGCTTTATTCGTAAATAATTGTTCTACCTTATTTAAAAACTTCTTTCCACATTTCTAATCTTTCGTTGGAATTCTAAATATCTCTATTGCTTTGTTTGATCCAATTCCATTTATACTTATTAACTCCCGCATATTTTTGTCCTCTTCGCTCGGATTACATTCGTCACCTTATTTGTATTCTTCTTCTGTCCGTAGTGTTGCTCGATTCCGAGTCGTGTGAACCATCTATGTTACGGTGACCGAATGCAGTTATACCATTCGTCTCGGTCTGCCCCATGGCTCATGAGCATTCTTCGAGTCTTTTTTCTGTTATTTCTGGGATTTGATCGATATATCTATTTCGAGGTCAATTGCGACCTCTCCTTCCGATGACCTTCCTCTGCATTAAATAAATCTTTCGAGTGATTCTAGTTCGTGGCGCATAACGTGTTTGAAGAATCTCAAAATACTTCAATGGATTGTTGGCAACAATCTCTCTTGTGCGTCGATTTCCAGACGTGTTTGTGCGCTTCTCTGTCCACTGAGTCCTCAGCATGCGGCGCTAGCAAAACGTCTTAAAAGCTTCTATTTTTTTTTTTTTTTGACTTCCATGTTTATTGTCCACATTTCACACGCATACGTGTAGCAATAGGGAACACTAACGTTTTGACTATCCTTATCTTAGTAAACTTGGAGGTGTGTGTCTATCTTTCCATATAAGCGAACCATTTCTTTCCGAGCTCTTACTAGTCTACTCATAATTCCCATGTTACAGCCTCTCGTATTCTAGGTAAGTGCTCCTAGATGGACCAGCTGATCTTTCACTTCGATTCCGCAAAGTGTCTTTTCATTACTCCTATCCACAATTAAGATTTGATTCTTCTGTCTGTTCAAGGAGAAATCGTTTTCAGCGCTTACTTTTTCAATTCTTTGTTTAAGGATACTTTTAGGGGACTGTGTTGTCAGCCGATATTTCTTGCATTGCCGTTCCCTCTCAAGTTCTGTCTTTTTTCTTTTTTTTAATCACTGTCTGCAAGTAACGTGATGCTATCAGCGAATTGTGCACATTTTATCACTCCCATCTCATTTTTACTTATCCATTTCACATTTCGTTTACGTTTCTTGTATATACGTATAAATGAAACAATATCTGAAACAAAGTACATACGGAAAAGCCTCTGTAATGTTACTTGCGACGTTCAGTACCATATAAAGTAAGTGCAAATTTTTTATCATTCTTTTCAACCGTATTCTCTTAAACGCATCCGCCAGTTTTGCCAGTCCACCTGCTTTCCGTTTCGATTAATTTCATTCTTTATTTCAAGGTACAGATTGTTCTTTTTAAAATTTTCGTTTCCCATGAGTTATTTTCCATTCTGCATACATTCCCAGTCTAACTTCTATCATCTTTTCATTTTCATCTCCTGTTTCTACGCAGATTTATTTACAACTAATTCAACCAGTAACAACTTTCCAACTTCATTCTATTTTTGTGCCTAACCATTTCTCCTTTTTTAACTTTTTCTTTGCAGTTTGTAATTCAATTTCTTTCACATACTTCTTCCTTTTTTATTTCACATTTTCAACCTTTTTTTTACTTTCTCTATCATCGAACTTGTTATCCATGGATTTTTGACTCCTCTACATCGATGTATTTTGTCGTGTTTTTTACATTACCACCCATTATTGTTCTGACATTTTCGTTTATCTCGTTACATTCTTTACTTTTTACATATAATTTTGTGGTGTTTTTGTTTTTTTTTTTTTAACTTGGCGTATAAAACAGAATTTCTCAGAATCATAAATATAAATGTAAATGAATTTTCGCCTACAAACGATGACTGTTATTGCATCGCCATCGGTGAAATACTGCGTAATAACAAAATGCAACAAGAACTAAGCAATTTTTCAATTGTTACAAAGAGGTCGCCCCGAGTCTCGTTCACGAATTACCGGAGATAAGTATCTGATTTATTTCTTATATTTTCGAGAGAATTATGTTTAATTTATTAATTAACGTCGCTTAAACGTTTGCTTGTATTTTAGGCTTAAGACGATATCCTGGTCGCCTATCTTTTGTGAGGATACCGAAAGAAAAGCTGAAATATTTGCTGCAAGATGTTATAGACGACGATGACGAGGGAAAAGAATGCCCAGAAGATGAACTACCAGTAGACGAATGCGCTGAAGCCGACGCCAGGTCAAACCGTAGTGCTGATATGCATTCGATTCTCGGCGACATACCTCCGAAGCCAGTAAGAAGCGGTTTTTTCTTTTTCTTTAAACGGCATTAAATATTTATTTTTCGCCTGCAGACTTTTTTTACCTATCGTATATTGCTGAGCGGCCAAAAATCCACCTTCGATCGGGCAAAACATCATCCGCATAAATTATGGTTAAACTTACACAAATAATACTTTACCACGATTATCTGTTATGGTTTCTTAATAGAAAAGGTTGAAAATAACACTCAATGAATGTTTTTTTATGCGCGCACATTTTAACAAACAGCTGTACCGAAAACGTATGTGTTCTGTTTTTTGATGTCACTTTTTCCCTAATTTATTTATCAACATTGCTCATCAGCCGTGATAATAAAAATAAGCTCATTAAAACTATCATGTTTGTTTCGAAAAAAGTGTATTCGTTATTATTAAATGTTTAAAATGTTTACCGTCAATATCTTGTTGCTTTTAAATAATAATTACCGTCACACTAACAATAAGTGTAAAACGGCGCGGAGTATTATTATAATTGGGAGAATCAACAGAATGCCCACTTAACTATTTAGCAAAGTAAACGAGTATTCCAGGCGCAACTAAAATGAGCCGCTAAACCTTAATCTCGGTACTAAGTTAGTGTCCATGGCGTTGTAGGTAGCGCTATAGCCTAGTAAGGTGCTTGGCTACGAAATCAGAGGTCCATAGTTTACCGAGACTTGCCTCGTTCTGGATCCAAGTTGCTCCCAGGTTTACCCAGCTTATACTATAGAAATCTGGGACAGTAAAGGCGGATTTTAAGTATAAAGGAACCGACCCTGCTACTCTCATTAGTGCCGTTGTTGGGCTTTAGTACATTATGATCACAATTCTCGACGCCCTATCTCAGGATATGGGACTTACTTTACATTACATAGTGTTGTAAGCTCTGTAAATTTTACCGACATTTTATATTAAAGAATTCGACTTTAACTAACGTATGTGATTTATAAATATTTCTTTAGTTTTTCATTGTTTAGTATTCACCAATTATTTAGAATTTTTCTTTTTTTCCCTTTTTTTTCCTTCTTTTTTTTTTTTTTTTTTTTTTTTTTTTTGTAACAATCAGAGAATGATTATGGACAGTCTATTTTTTTTTTTTTTTGCAGCGTCAAATATAGACATTAAATTAGCGCAAGCGAAATTTTTTAAAAAATTACAGCGTGTGGCAGCGGAATTTGAACCGGTTCTACCTGAACAAAACACTATTAACTAACCAACCAGGGGCCAGCTGGCTGTTCTGAGCAGAGTCAAGTTAATAAACATTTTCACTTTTATTTTTTCTTCTCGATTATTAAAGTCGGTTTTTCCCCGTAATCCTTCTGGCCACTCACACTGATAGGATATTCGAGCAGCTCTTTTTCTATTCAAATTCGAAATCTTCCACTTTTTGTCTTTTCACTTGGAACACCGTCACACTGTTTAATTGAAAATACCTTTCGGCTATTGTATAACACTGAACAAACTTTGAAACTATCATTAATTTGCAGTTTTATTATTTCTCATCGTGGAATCACATTACAACGGTTATGAAGTTGAATTACCGCTACATCGTACAATTAATGTTCCTATTTAATGGAAGCGTTAACGGTTGTAAAGAGTACCATTGGCAATATTAAAATATTACTTTATTTTAATCGAAGGCTGATGATGAGAAAACCGAGGTATTTGCTAAATACTTTAGCGAAGTCTTTAAACCTAACCCAAAGGGGTTATAAACTCGGACGATATAACGGAGTTTTTGAATTCCCCGCTACAGCTTCTTAGTGTCTCCATTAACATCCCCAAAGGAAATTCAATATATGATTCAAAAACTAATCAATAAAAAAAGTCCTGGTCACGATCTGATCACCAAAAAAGAAGTGTTGCTAGAACTGCCACGCAAAGCTATTTTTATTATTACTAATATATATTTAATGCAGTCCTCCGCCTGCAATACTTCCCGCTGTCTTGGAAGCTGGCACAAATAGCGGTAATTCCTAAACCTCGAAAGTCACTAGAGGATGTAACTTCCTACAGACCAATATCCTTATTACCCAAAGTCCTGGAAAAAGTAATCCTAAAAAGACTACCACCTCTTATTGTGGAGGAGAATATTATACCTGACCATCAGTTCGGATTTCAAAAAAAAAACATTCGACTATTGAACAGATACACCAAATATCCAACGCATTATCCAAGATAGCTTTGAAACTAAAATGTGTAGGTATATTCCTGGATATAAAACAAACCTTCGATAAGGTTTGGCACCGTGGTCTGTTATATATAATTAAGAAAAATCTTCCTCATCCTTATTATCTCCTTCTAAAGTCTTACCTTGAGGACCGAACATATTTAAATTCCCGAATGAACTATCTAACATCTATCCAATACCCGCTGGTGTGCCTCTCAAGGAAGTGTATTGGGTCCTCTGGTGCTCTACCAAATGTATACTGCACAGACTTCCCTGACAGCGAGGACGTAACTATTGCTACATTTGCGACGATACTGCTCTTATTGCGGCCAATAAAGATGCTAGAATAGCGACAGATAAATTACAGCTGGCGCTAGCAAAATCTGAAAGGTGGTTAGATCGATGGCGGATTAAAGTTAACGAGAAAAAGTGTACGCGGGTTACATTCACACTACGAAATATAGCCTGCCCGCCAACTAAAATTAACGGCGAAACAATTCCGATTAGGAATGAAGTAAAATACCCCTTGGGTTGCACTTGGATAGTAAATTAAGCTGGAATAAGCACGTCTCACAAAAAAGAATGCATTTGCATATAAAACTGAGGCAATTCTACTGGCGTCTTGGTAAGCATTCCAGCTTGTCGATCGAAAACAAATGATTAATATATAAAATAATATTAAAGCCAGTATGGACATGCGGCCTGACTTTATGGCTAAAAATACACATATTAATAAGATACAACTTTTCGAAAATAAGGCCATTGGACTTATTGTGTCATTTCCTTGGCACGTCTCCGCGGACACACTCCATAGGGACTTTAACATACCTTACGTAAAGGAAGAAATAAAACTAGCCGCCCAGCGGTATACTAGTCGCCTAGAAACCCATTCCAACCCGTTGGCTATCAACCTGCTTGACAACAGCAAAGAAATTCGACGGCTGAAGCGCTCTAGAGTCTTTGACTTTATTTAAAACTTGAATAGATGTGCCTGGGGAACCCTGATTTAAATCCGTCAGTAGACGGGGCGTTCTGCGCTCACTTTGGGCTTCGTTGGGATAAGTTTCCGGACCTGGCTTTTCGCGAATAGCTGTTGCCGGCGAGCCAGTCCTTTGTTGATGTTCGACGCGCACCCTAAAATATGCAGTTACTTCTCGAACTGTATTAATCGCTCGCTAAACCACGACTTTCGACAGAGCTATTGCGTCGTCTCCAATGTCTCTTTTTGCGACAAACTCAGATTGTGTTTCCTTAAACTCCGCATCCGGTCTTCGTTCTATCCTGACGTTTACGATCGAGAGCAGAGTATTTTGAGAGAGTGTGACTCTTTAATGCAGTTGTACAGTATTCGTCGCTTGTTTGAAATGTAGTCTTTTTGGAGATCACTTGATGTCTTCCGACATTTCTCCTTCATCGTATATTCGATTAAATAATGTCAACAGATCTTGCTTGCATATGAGTGTAATATTCTTCAAGATCTCCCCGTTAGTATCTAATCCTTACCTGCGGCTTTGTTATTTCTTACTTTCTTAATCTCTTTAATTCATGTATTTCTATCTTTAGTGTCTTTCCTTCTGTTCCATTATCTATTTGCAGTGGGGTATTATTTCATCGTTATGTATCTCTGTGATGGTATTCGAGCCATCATATTTTTCCTTCTACATCTTTGCTTTCGCAGATGTCGCCATACCTGTTCTTGATTTTTGCGGTGCGTGATTTCTTCTTCACTTGTTTCATCATATTTTTGATTTTTAATTTGCATGTTCATTTCTCTTAAGTTATCCTTTTTCTGCACCTCCTCAATCTCTGAACAGTTTTCTTCAAGCTACTTTGTTTTAATTTCAATGCATTTTTTCAGAATTAGACTATTCAGTCTCTTATATTCATTCGCAGTTACGCGTGTTTACTTCTCCATTTTTTCTTCAACTGGTCAGTTATTTTTTAGGTTATCCATGGTTGAATTTTTCTGTTTTTTCGTTTTGGTGAATTTTTCTGTTTTTTCGTTTTGGTGAATTTTTCTCCGTTGCATTTATAACTGTATTCTTCCGCTTCTCCCATTACTCTTCTACACTTTCTTCCCTCTGCTCATTTACCATTAATTCGTTTTCATCGTTCTTCATTTCTTTTTCAATTTCAGCCTGCAGTTTTATTTTTATTTTTCGATTTTTTACAGTTTTAAAATTCCCTTCTTTTTGTCATTTTTTGAATGAAATCCGACATTCGGCTGTCAACATTTTATGATACGAGTTGCAGTTAGCTCCGGAATATGTATAGCAATTTTCTGTTTCTTTTCTTTGTTTTTGTATTTTGTGTTAACGGGTATGAAGCCTATTTAATTTTTGTAGCCGTTTCCGGGTCTGATCCATGTATACAGTCTTTTCTGGTCTTGTGTGAAGTGCATGACGGTTCTCCACGTTTGTTTTCTTCTTTTAGACAGCATTTCTCTGCTGCTTCGCTTGTGGTTCACATCGATTTTGCTTTTAAAATCACCCGCAAAGAAGATGATGTCACACTTTGCTTTATACTCTATCTCTTCGTAAAATTCATACAGGTCTTTAGAACTCAGCGGTTTGCGCGTATAATTACTGCACAGGATTTGGTTTTATTTCAAATCTGACCAAATTTATTTTTTCCGAAGTTAGTACCATTTCTTTAATTGTAATTGATAATATTTTCTTTTCGTTATTATCCCTACTCCTTATTCATGCTTATTTTTTCTAGGTCATATAAATTCATATTCATCGTCTGATTTAATCCTTCCGTTTCCTAGCTATTCGGTTTCACTTATTCCCAGGTTTAAGGGTTTAGCTTCAATGCACACGTTCGCTAGTTTATCGACCGGATAAAAGGTTCTTACATATCATGCAGCTATATATTAATACATTGTTCTCATCTCTTTTTTCTTCCACGTATTATAACTTCCCTCGAATTATTATCCAGTCTCTCATTTTCCATGCTGCGGTTATGACGGATGTTTGTGTAAATCTAATGCAGGTATGATGGGTGTTTGTGTGAATCTAACAACGCACGCTTTTCCAAATAAACTCCATCAATCGGTATTTATTAAACCTAAATTATTATTTTCTATTAATTTATAATTATTATTTTCATTATTTACCTTTATTATTATTATTATTATTATTATTATTAATGTAATGTTTTGGAATAATATTTTAGTGCAAAGTTGTTAAATGATTAAAAATTGGCTATTAAACTGAGACTACTTTTATGTACCGTAATATAGGTAAACAAAACAGAAAGAGCACGAAAAGAAAGTTTCTATTCCATAATGTCACAGAAAAGCGATTACCAATCGGTCGGGAAAGCTTCTAGCTATCAGTCGTTACCGGACGCTACAAAAGGCAATAAAAAAAATATCTACGGACCTCCATCATTGTTACCCCCGTTACATCAACCGGTTCCGCGAAGTTGGGAAGTCTACCAAGGTATTAAAAAAAAACAAAAAACAGCTGCAAACCTTAAATTTAGCATCGCGTGAACTGTTAATTTTTTGTGAATTTAAACTTTAACAAGTTTGTGAAATATTCTTTTGTACTATAGATCAAATTTTTATTCGCGTTATGACAAAAGTTTAACAATTTTTAAATTATTTCAATACTTATGAAATATTTGAAAATAATTAAAAATTGAGAAACGTTTATTATTTCCCACGCGTTTGGTATTTGCACGATCACCAAATCACAAGGACAAAGTTTCAATGAAGCCGGATTACTTGTGAAGAATGAGATACAATATTTTCGCACGGTCAACAGCGGTTTCTCGATATTCAACGTGGTGCAGAAAAATCAAGACTGAATGTGCCAATGAACAGAAAAGCATACGGAACACTGTATTTGAGGAAACGCTATTTGCCGTAATTCAGTGAGCAAGAAATGTGTAGATGGGGCCAAGGGGCAAGTGGAGCGAGCAGTGAGTAAAATCTTCCAGCATGGGCGTCGCTAGCGGGGGGCGGGGGCAGCTGCCCCCCCCCCTGGAGCCTTGAAGCTTTTTAATCAACTGGCCATGATGAGTATTCATAGGCGCGTAATCATGGACAATTTGCCAGAAACCCACGAAAATGATGTTTTAATTAAAATTTTATTCTTGTTTAATAAAATATTAATCCTTTACAACTTATAAATTTTATTTTTCCTATAACTCATATCCTCTTTCTATCACCCCCCCCCCCCCCCCCGGGAGCTCATCGACTGGCGACGCCCTTGTCTTCCAGTATATATATTTTTGTTCTTCCTTTAATGCACTCGTATTTCTACTAAAGATTTTCGTTGTTATTTCGGATATTTCGACCGAAACAACGACTCAAAAGAGTTCACATCTCCTGTTAGCTGTTCATAAACGGATTTGACATATTCTTGCATCCTTTCACTCAAAGCAGACGGATGTTTGAAAACCTTATTGTTCGTTTGAGCCTTCAAATATTTACACTTCTCATGCCGCGGTGCGGCATCCTTCGGGATCATGTGGAAGTATATTGCCCATATTTCAATTTCCATCGCTTCGACTGAGTCAGGATGCCTTTTAAATATAGAGACACTTTGTTCATAACATTCCCAGTTAGTTCAGTAGTTTTTATAACTGTCGTATCAGATTTAGATTTCCTATAACAGGATTTTTCTTCGGTGCTTTGGGAGTCTTCTTTTTCGCTTCGTTTCTTTTCAATTTCGCTAATTCCGTCAACTTTTTTTCGACTTCTTCCAGATTACGGAACATTCTTTTTCCGATGTGTAAAACACGTCCCAGTTTACGTATGATGAAATCGTCTCCATATAGCTCTGCATCTATGAGATTTGTAAAAATTTTAGAGTCACCGTCGCCGATATAATACGCATATCGCGAGCATAGAAACGCGTTTATTTTTCCTTATAACTATTATCTATCATAACGTTTCTTATATGCTGAAATTCCATTTGTATTTTGTTCTCGTGACACACTTATTTTTTCGCTAAAAACGCCAAGCTTTTGTCTAATGATAATGGTGAGAATCTGAGTCAGTTCACGGAAAACTGATGTCTTCATTTCCCCATTAAAATTTCGTTCAACCGAAAAACATCTAAAAACAACTAACCGTCATTTTGTAGTGAATTTGATGTCGCTATGAAAGTTGTTTAATTTCCAATAAGAATTCAGATATTTTTTCTTCACTGTATTGCCAGACGATAAATGTATCATTAGGTCTTAACTTTATAACGATACTTTTTTCAATCTCCTCTATATAAATATTAGTAAAAATAAATGCAACACACGAACCCATTGCCGTACCATCTTCTTGTTTATACAGCTTACCATCAAATGAGAAAACATTAAATTGTATTACCGTTTCAATCAATTTCATTGTTTTAACATATACTCCCTTACATTTTATGATTTCCGCCGTGTCTAATACCGCAGGAAATAAGTAAAAAGAAACGCAACGTCAAAGTTAAACGAAAATATCCACTCATCCTTCAATCTTACACTTTTTATTTTTTCTGTGAAATCCATTAGACTATTAATAGAGGAATTAATTGGTATCTCATTGGTCCGTACACTACAGGCACGGTAACTATCCGGAAGATAATTTTTTAAATTTTCAATCGAAATCCTCAACTATATCTTCAATTTTTCTTAAGGGATCCTTCTTAATTTCTGAGTGTATGATCCTGGTTTAATTGGTTCTAACATCTTTGTGTAGTGCACCGATTTCATAACTAGTGCAGTGTTGCTTTTTTCAGCTTCTAATCACACCGTTATTTTTCTTGAACGATGACAAAACTGCTCTTTGCTCACGTGACAGATTTAGGAGGTTTACATTTACATAAAATGGAGGATCACTACTCTCTTCCTAACAATTTGTGCAGTTTCAGCATTTACATTTTTTTAATCCGCTTTCTGCATTACTGATAATCTCTTCAACTGGAATTACCACCGGAGCAACGACAAGTTTAGAACTTTAACACTTTAATCACATTTCGATCTAATGAACTGCATGTGCATTCGTTTTCTTATCGGGGTAGTTCTTATGTTGTATAGTCTCTCGAATTTCTTTTTTTTTTTTTTTTTTTTTCTGCTCTTAATCACATAACTCTATTAGCTCCTCGTATATTGGTTATTTCATTTACTCTTTTTCGCATTTTTTCATCACAACGGTGTACGATTTACTAAAGAGCAAATTGTGATAGTAGTGATCAAAGGAAATATATCTGGAATTACAATAAATACCCGCGAGAAGGCGTGAGTAACTACTGCTAGTATTATTTATGCATACATAGGCGCGTACGGGGGGAGTTGTCGTTAAAATAATATCGGTTAATTAAGTTGGAAATTGTGTATTTATTTCAAATTAAAATTAGAGATTCACAATTCAAACGGGTTCAAATTTTATGAAATCATTCATCTGACATTATATTGTAAATGACGAGTGTCCTAAACTTTTGTAGGCGATTTCGTTTTAGTACACGCTGTTTACCAGTCGCATATTAGCGAGGACGTTATATTTGCTCCTAAAGGCAAACCACGTGATGGCATCATATGGATGGTTGTAATCAGAGCTGGAATTTCACGATCCAATTTATTACAAGTAATATAACGCTATTAGTTCATTTTATAACTCAATATTTTCACGTTTATAATATGTATATGTATAAACGGAAAACAACTAATTTCACCCGAATAAAAATATTACCCAGCCTGCATATACGATTACGGCTCTAGGTTTGTGTGCTGAGTTACTTAATGATATCACTGCAGGTTTGATCACATTTTTTTTTTTTTTTTTACGTCTGTTACATTAATGACACCAGTGCATTTTTTCCAAGATTTTATTAGTTCATTCATTTTATGGTATTTTCCACTGTTAAACTGAACTAATTCGAAACGGAACTAATTCAGAATGGCGGAAAACAGCATTAAATGAACAAACTGAAATCTAAACCATAAGAGATATACGAATGAAAAAGAAGATATTTTAAAATTAATGATAACATAATATAAAAGAAATTTAAAAAAAACATACCTTAATATGCAGGATGACGTAAAAATAAAAATGAGAACAAAAGAAAAATAGGGTAGCGAAGTAACTAGGGATCAAATCGAAATTAGCGCCAAAAGTAAAATACTAGAAAGAGAATATTTTAGTAACGGACATATTGAAAATAGTGCGAAAGAAAAACAACAAAATACCGAACAAAGAAAATTTTAAAAATAACGTTAAAATAATATATGAAATGTAGTAATTTTCAAGAGAAAGGAACTGCCCCCCCCCCCGCGCCATTCTCTCATTAGCATCGTTCGGCTTAGTACATTATGAAAAGCTTAATTACACAATCCATGATACCGTATGAAGGATATATGGGACTTACTTTACTTTAATAGACTGGATACAATTCGTACTTCGGACGATGAAATAAATTCAAATGAGAGAATATAAAAACAGTCAGTCGGACGTGAACAGTAGAAAGTGGCAGCCAGTACTTCAAAATATAACTAAAAAGAAAATATACAAGCCAGCAAACCAAATCTATGTTAAATTTAAATAACAGTGTTTATTTTATTTAATTAAGATAAAATAATATATTACTAGCCTCTATTTAATGAAATAAATTGAAACGAACTAAAAGGTAGCGACGATGTACATATCAATATGAACTGTAAAGAAGTAAAATGAACTATTTACATCCTTTTTTAACCGACTTCAAAAAAGAAGGAGGTATTCAATTCGACTGTATTTTTTTTTTTTTTTTTTTTTTTTTTATGTGTGTTACCACAGAACTTTCTTCTAGATGAACCGATTTTGATGATTCTTCTTTTATTTGAAAGGTGGTGTTTGTCATGTGGTCCCATTTAAATTTGATCAAGGTCTGACCGATAGTTTTTGAGTTATCCTTAATAATGCGGGAGATTGAAGCTTTTTGGATGCTTTTCATTCATGACTGTTTTCACCGTCGGATTAGATTTTTGACTTAAAATACTATAAATTTGCCAAATTACCATGGAAATGTAACTTTTGGTGTTTTTACCGTGGAAATATCTGTTCTTATTAAAATGTTTTCATTTAATTGAATAAAAATGCACTAAAAAGTAAAAAATAAAATGCTTTTTTACAAAAAATAAATACCGACTTCAAGGTTTATTATAAAAATTTAAAAATGCACTAAAAAGTAAAAAATAATTACTCCCGATAAAATATATATATCGGAGTGATATAACACTTAAGTGGTGATATCGTAATTCTTATACAACATTAATTTTTTGGAGTTGGCATCAAATTCATATTAAAAGAATAATTAAAAACTGCATTAAATGTTGATTAAATTGTTCCTAACATGAATTTAATTCCAACTCCAAAAAATTAATGTTGTATAAGAATTACGATATCACCTTAAGTTATATCACTCTGATATATATATTTTATCGGGAGTAATTATTTTTTACTTTTTAGTGCATTTTTAAATTTTTATAATAAACCTTGAAGTCGGTATTTATTTTTTGTAAAAAAGCATTTTTTTTTACAAAATTTTGTTACATTTACCAAATGATCATTTATTTTTTGCGTATATTTAGAATTAATGATTTCTTGTAATGGGTTTTGATACGCGATTGTGCATAATTACCTTTTAGTCGAATTTATTTATATATTTCATATATTACATAAATATTTATTTTAATTGTAACAATTAGGACTATACTCGAAACATACATTATTTTATCACGATGTTTTCGGATTTTTCAGTTTCTACTTGGCTTGTCCAGTGGCACGCATTTAAACATTCCCAATGTGGAGATGATACCAGTATTAGCATTTCGTTTAGAGCCGTTCTCAAAAGGTAGTCATATAGTCGTCGATGGCGAAGTAATAGAGCACAGCCCGTTTCAAGCGGAAATATATCCGGCCATGATGTCTATCTTTACTAGGTCATCCTGACATAGTCAGCAAACACATATTTATATATTCGTATGTATAATGATTACATATCAGTATGGTTGTCCAATAAATTTTATATACGTATTTAAAATAATGAGAAGAAAAAAAAAACAAAAAAAAAATCTTTTATTAGTTACCTAAATTTAATTTATAAAGTGATAATTTGTATTCCAAGAAAAAAAGTGAAAAAGCGTAAGAATAATTCATTCCAGTTTCATTTTTCATTTTTGTTAATATTGTTAATTAATATTTTTCTTAAGTTGTATTAAAAATTTCGCAGTATTCCTGTTATTAAGTATTTTAATTATATATTAAATAAAAAGTGTTGTACCTTAATAGCGTCTAGGATTTTTAATTTTCTTTCGGGAAAGAAATTACGAAAAACTGATAAAAATCTGCCCTAAAAAATGGCGAAAATAAATGTGTGACAGTAGAGTACTTTTTTAAAAACTTTAAAATTTTTGTTTTTTTCTCGATGAACTCGATGAAAAGCGGTTTTTAAAATCGCAGTACATTCTTTGACAAGAACCTACGTGATTGACACATTGCCAGTTTGATTACATTAAATAATAAACATGCGTGCGTACGAATATATTAGGTTTTTGTTCGAAAACAGGTTCTTGTCGATAAGAAAATGAAGGAAAAGAAAAGTAGGAGAGGAAAACAACAAAACAGATCGGGACAGGAAAAAAACACTAGGAGTTTATGCTTTTGTCGATTTTAGGATTTATATTGGCAGCTTTGTTTTTCTTACGCCTAAAGCTCTGGTCGTAAATGTTCGGATAAAATGAGATTTGCCTAGTGAAACGGTGAAGTTAAAATCGCAATTTGGTGTAATATATAACCTACGTTCAAGTAGTGAAATATAACATGCCGACAAAGACTCATCGTTCACTTATCAGTTGCAAAACTTAGGACTATAATAGTACGAAAGTATAATTTTATACGGGGGTCATGCATAATGATGATATACCTTGATCGCTCCAAAATAGAGATGAATAAAAGAGCCGTTCCAAGTTCACACAAAATAAAATCCGCATTTTTATTAGTGAGGAAGTTGTAACGTGAGATTGGTTTTTCTTTTTCATGTATTCATATTATGCTGTTTATTGATGGGGTAACCTTGTTTATGAGGTTACAGTAGAATACCATAAGCGTTTCTGGCATATTTTCTACTCGTAAATTCTCGACCAAACGGAGATTCCTGTAAAACAATCATCGGCCTGCTTTGTATTTAATAGCAAATAATACTTTTAACTGTCAAGAATTCCCCATTATTTATGTATAAATTATTGCGGATCTATTGTCCAAAAAATGAGATGAAATTGTTTAAAATTCTAGAATCACTGTGAGTTTTTGACTCTTATTTTTTTTTTTTTTTTGAAAAATTTAGTCACTTGTACCATTTTATGATTGTGACATTTCACATTTAATGTTCATTTTCCTATAAAACGGTAGTATCTGAAAGAGTAGAAGAAAATTGGTGTAAGTTGTAACATTTTTTTTACCTGTATTGACCATAACAAAACCGTCAAATCTGGGAATTATATCTTTTATAACCATATAATTAATTGCTATTTTGTTTCTCTCATTATGTTTTTTTTTTTTGGGGGGGGGGTACATTATTCAGAAATAAATGCATTGTTTTCCTTTAAAACTTATAAATGATTGTTCAAAAAATATTCATTAAATTATTTAACGACAGGTAAAGTTCTTGTTGCTTTCAAAGCACCTGAACACTTGTGAAAATACGTATACTTCGGATTTAAAAGCAACGTACGTCGTAATTCTATCGTGTCATTTAATTCTTCCTGAAATTTTGTAAATTAATTACCAATTATATAAATTCGCAAAAAATAATAAATAATAATTTTAAAAGACACGAACTTCCTCCGTAAAATGAATCCAATATTAATGTATTCGGTTATACATATTATAAAAAACCTCTCATTTTGTTTTAGAAATACTCAAAATATATATACATATATATAAATGTATGGCAGGGGGCTGAGTGTGCGCACATGCGTGTACAAAATTAACTCGCCAAATTCAGTTACCAGACTTTGCGTTTTTAATGTGACATCTTAAAATTTCAAAAAAAACAGTTCACTTTCAACGAAATAAGAAATCTCTGTTCTGAAGGTAATAAAAGCACACAATCTGTGAATTCGGATAAAAATTTTAGAAAATATAAGAATTTACACGTAATTTGAATTTCATCTGAAAATTTTAAAATATACCCCCTATTTGTAAAAAATTTTAGTATTTACAGTAGAAATTTATTTTTGTACACATAGGTTTCGAATTCACCATAAATCTGTAAAAAAGATTTTCATTAATAAACGTGTGTGTTGAAAATTATGTTAATTACTCGGATTTGAGAAACTTTTGTCGCAAATGAAATATTTAATTTTTCGTTTTTTGTGTGTTTCTTTAATTAGTCAACTTCCTTTTTCTACCTTGATTGTCCAAAATTTTCCTGGAACAAAAGTCTAATTCAGCCCCCTTCTCAATAAGCAAAATTCTATATGTTCTTTTTCATTTTCTTTTCCTTTTCTTTGGTTGATAGATTACATGATTTTATGACATTTTTTAACATTTTAATATCTCATATGTTTTACCTCTATTTAAACACTTTTTATCGAAATATCTAATTTAAGTTATTACATATATCAACCTCCGCAAGAAAGAAGAGATTTGATTTATAAAAATATTTTTATACAATCATTTAAATTTTTGAAAAATTTTACAGAAAAATTTCGAAAATTAAAAAAGGTTACAGCCGATTAAATACAGACATTAACTGTATATGGACGCAATTAAAGTAAGATAAAATGTCATCTTCGTCGATTAATGTTAATGTATGTCGTTGTTTTTTGTGTTCATTATTGTTTGGAAGCGTATCAGTTTAACCGTATTTCTCATTAGTGGGTATTATCAGCTGATCTCAGTCGCAGTGGCATAGCGTGGGTTTCAGCCGCCCGGGGCGCAGGCAAATTTCGCCGCTCCCTTATTTTTAGGTATTTAAATTCAAAAGACTCTAAAATATACAGTAATTCTAAAAAAATTTTTGACAAGAACAATTATCATTATTGGACATTGTACAGGTTACAAATAAAAAAGTGTCATGTATATATGTGTTTTACAATATAATAATCACATTTATTACAAAAATTCTTACACGTATGCCACTTACACTGATATAATAGATACAGAATACTTATAATTATGTTTTAACGATCGACAAGATTAAGTTATTAGCGAATTGAATATAAAAAATAAACTTACAATTAGAACTAGAAAGATACTGTTAGTATTTACATTTTTATTAAAAAATAATATAATTGATAGAATTACAAATAAAACTTCTGTCTTCAACTAAAACTCTATTCATCTACTTTTTTTAAGATCAAAGTCTTTTATTGCACTATGAATGCCTATATGACATATACCTGTTGCTCAATAGACAAGACAGCCAGATTGGTTAGCCTTAAAGTACTCATTGTTGATCTTAAATAATTTTTGATCAATTTCAGTTTTGAAAAAGTTCTCTTACAACTGACATTGCTTATGGGAATTGTGAGAAATATTCGGAGCATTATTATAATATTAGGCAGCGTATCTTTCAGCTTGGATTTCACAATAAATTTTAATAACCATTAATTAATTCGTTTTCATTGTCTGTGACGGCAATGAAAGTAAGTCGTTCGAGCTTGAAGTCCTGTTAGTCAATTTCGGCAAATGCATAGTCTAGATTACATTTTAATGCCTTCCGAATTTAGTAATATAGCCGGCATTAGATAAGCAAATTTATCCGCCAAATTCTGTAACTGCTGAAACGTTTCACGAATTTCTACAATGATTCAATCTAACGAAGAAATCAGTTTCCGTCTCAACTCATTTTTAACCGACTTCAAAAAAGGAGGAGGTATTCAATTCGACTGTATTTTTTTTTTTTTTTTTTTTATTTTTTATTTTTTTTTTATGTGTGTTACCACAGAACTTTCTTCTAGATGAACCGATTTTGATGATTCTTCTTTTATTTGAAAGGTGGCGTTTGTCATGTGGTCCCATTTAAATTTGATCAAGGTCCGACCGATAGTTTTTGAGTTATCCTTAATAATGTGGGAGATTGAAGCTTTTTGGATGCTTTTCATTCATGATTGTTTTCACCGTCGGATTAGATTTTTGACTTAAAATACTATAAATTTGCAAATTACCATGGAAATGTAGCTTTTGGTGTTTTTACCGTGGAAATAAATGTTTTAATTTAATTGAATAAAAATGCACTAAAAAGTAAAAAATAAAATGATTTTTTACAAAAAATAAATATCAATACTTCAAAGGTTTATTATAAAAATTTAAAAATGCACTAAAAAGTAAAAAATAATTACTCCCGATAAAATATATATATCAGAGTGATATAACTTAAGGTGATATCGTAATTCTTATACAACATTAATTTTTTGGAGTTGGCATCAAATTCATATTAAAAGAATAATTAAAAACTGCATTAAATGTTGATTAAATTGTTCCTAACATGAATTTAATTCCAACCTCAAAAAATTAATGTTGTATAAGAATTACGATATCACCTTAAGTTATATCACTGTGATATATATATTTTATCGGGAGTAATTATTTTTTACATTTTAGTGCATTTTTAAATTTTTATAATAAACCTTGAAGTCGGTATTTATTTTTTGTAAAAAAGCATTTTATTCATAAGATAAGTTGACATCTCTGGTTCCGTCACCAAATATTTCCATGGAAATGTCAAGTTCTTCACACATATTTTTTTCGTAACTTACAACGTCGTCTGTCCATTCCTCTTGTTTCTCTAACAGTACCATCTGCAAAGCATTTACTTTCTGAGCGCACAGGCTTATATCAAGTATGTTTGTTTGTAAATATTTTTGTGCATCATTCACTTCATGTAGCACCGGTTGCTAGAGGCCCAAGAAACAAAGAAAGGAAAATGACTGCATCGCAATTAGCAAAGTTTCTGCATGTGTTCTTGTGTTTAAGCTTTGAACCGTCTCTGGCGGTTTTTTCAAAGTAACGAAAATGTCTTTGTAATGATGCCGTGTCATATTTACGGCATCACCTCTTGCGCTCCATCGCGCATCTTTAACACGTTTTAAACCTTTACCTGTAGCTGCTATCAGAACTTCCCAACGATGCGTGGATATGGAAAAAAATGAATAGCAACATTCTAATGTACCGAAAAAAGTAACTGAACTTGTCTCAACTGAGACAGCCTGTAAACAAACCAGGTTTAACGAATGATTTGAGCAAGGTATGAGTTCAACTTTGTGATTTATTTCTTTAATTCTTTGCTGAACTCGTGAAATACTTCCAGCCATAACGGCAGCATTGTCATATACTTGTTCTCTACAGTTGTTTATATCAAGACCATCCGCTTCAAGCTTTGCTCAAAATCATCTTTTCAGCAGTTTCATCTTTTGTTTCAATGAAATCTATAAAAGATTCCACTACTTGTACTTCCTGATTTTCAATCACTACGTATCTTAATACCTGGCTTGTTCGATCTGTATGAGAAAAATCTGGAGTACTGTCGAATATAATCGAATAATACTTGACCTTTTTTACTTGTCTGATGATGTGATGGCGAACTTCATTTCTCAAAATTGCATCAAATTCGTTTTGAATTTCTGGTGACATATACCACCCTGTACAGTGTGGGCGCGCACAGCTCACCGATGGGTGTTTCGTTTCTCTGTCGATAGAACTAGCACCTTATGACAGTCAAGTGTCTACTTACTGAAGATGGTAACCCCAGCTACAACCACCCGTGATTGCTTTTTTTCTTTCTATATTTTCTTATTTAAATACTAATTGAAATTTTAACAGCAATATTCCGATAAAGTTAATAAAAATTTTTAAAAATTTTACCCTTAATAAGTTAGCAAATTTATTTTGAAAACATCTGTTCATTTTTTTAAAAATTATATTTCGTGGACGTTAATGTATATAGGAATATAAAATAGATAAATAGAGGATCGCGGCAACCAGTTATGCGATATATGTAGCATACTACGCACGCTGGGGTATTACAGGTGACATAAGGCTTCTAGGTGAACTTAAAAATCTAAAAATCGATTACTTTTTTTATATTTCATAAAACGGAGTATATCGGAAATATTTAAATATTGAAATTTTAATTAAATTTAGAAAAGTTATAAATGTAAGCAAAGTATAATTGAATTAATGAAACAAATATTATTAGAGACGCCATAAACCGTCTTGGGTTGAAGTAAGCACTAGAGTGATTTTAAATGAATATAAATCGAGTAAAGACAATAGTGATAATATATAAAAAAGAAACGTACCAAATACGGATAATCGGTAATTCACGTTGATTGTATTAAAAACTATTTTAAAATAATTAACTCTAAAGTAAAAAAAACTATTCGAAATAAACGCGGAACAAGAACAAAAAAAAAAGCAACAAAAGGAAAGAAAAACTAAAAAACACGACGGTAAACATTTAACCGACTGATGTGATATTAGCCGTTTAATGCGCTAAATGACCGACAAAAGAATAGCTACTCGTATTATTTGTTCTGGTTTCTTTAAAAAAGTCACGAATCACGATTTTTACACATATTGCATATGGATATTTCACAGATTTGCATTAACAGCGTTTTAATTTATCGTAAAACAGAAACGAAACATTGAAGACAGACACTTCAAATGAAGATGATAATTTTTTTCTGTTAATTTTAGCGTCAAAAAAAAAGAGCTGCCAAGCACCTTTCTAGTGACTATTCTATACTGTTCTATATAGCCGACACAGATAAATGAATTGGTCTTTTTTCTTCAAACTATATTTCGAATTATTGGTTTTACAAAACAAATTTTTATTCGCCTAAATTTCAGCTTGCCGTTGAACTGAATCAACTTAAATTTCTCAAAGTTTTCAGCATAAACCAAAATTCACTTTCATTTCAAATTGCTAATTCATAATTTTATTTTTATTATTCGTCAATATAATAAAAAAGATTTTCACATTTGTTATCATATATGACCGGCAAATTTGTTTTTCCGACTTCAAATTAAAATTTTCCAAAAATGTCGACGGAAACGTTTTTGTTTTGTTTGGTTTTTTTTTGGATGGGTTGGGGGGATACCACACTCATCCCATGTTTGATACGCGCTCGATCACAACATGTACTTATATGAACACTGAAATCATAGGTTGGAAAGCGTATACATATATACGATTAAGTCGATGTAAATTGGACGTCTGATGATCGAGCAATAAATAAAACTTTCTTTGATTTGTTAAAGCATCACTCACAGACGTCCTTGAAGGGACTTACCCGTACTGTAACCTAATTTTCAGGTGTTATTATACAATACTGAACACTATTCTTTATATGAAAGAAGTCATTCTCGCTGAATATTAGTCGTAAACAATCCGAGCACAAAGTAAAACAGGGGGAATCACTGCAAATCAGTACGGACGGTGTTGCCAGTCACTACAACGAGTAAGATGGTTACATTTATTTTAAAAAAAAGAGGATTCCCCGGTTCCGCCACAGAATAAATAATAAAAAGTTCCCTGGCTCATTTTAATCGGTCCGAATTGTAGGTACGACAAAAATATGAAATGAAATGGTTCAAATTTTTACAAGATATTATTACTATGTATTGTGAAATGTTGTCGCCCCGTAAAAGTGCCACCCGGGGCGGTCTGCCCCTGCCGCCCCCACTTCGCTGCGCCACTGCTCAGTCGGCTGATAATACTATTCGTCTAAGTATGTCGGTAACGGATAAGTCATCGAGAACCATAGTCCAACTTGGACCTTATTAGGCACTTATAGAGCAAGGCTATAGTTACTGGGTCCCCACCCCAAGAGAGATTCAAAATGGTCTTAATGGGATTAAAAATTTTAAGGAGTTGACTACTGTCATGATAAATAGTTATTTGTAGTGTATACGTCTCTGAAATTACCTCATACCTCACAACTGTAAATTGATACGTTTACCAATTAATACGTAGCGCCATCTATTGTTTATTAATATTATTATTATTATAGTGTTATATATATATATATATATATATATATATATATATATATATATATATATATACGTGTGATGGCGGTCTAATCGATTATGTTTCTTCGTGGATATGTGAATAGAGATATGCGTAAACATATGTGTTTTAATACTCGGAAAGCTGCGTTTATAATAAAATTTGAATAATGAAAAATAGATAAATAAATAAATAAATATATAGATAATTATGGGGAAAAAAAGAAAAATATTCTTCAAAGTCGGAGAAGAACGTGTCTAGTGAGAACTGTGGATAGGGATTGGATCCCATTAGCGGCGAATGCGTCTGACTTAATATGATTCAAGATCTTACGAGCATCATATTAAGTAGATAAGCATCATTCGCCGCAATGGGACAACTTCAGTTGGAATAGATGTTTGAAAATTTAATGAGAAGAATATAAAATAATCATGTTGAATTGAAGAACGATAATATGTTGAATTGAAGAACAAAATAGAGGACCACGTTAAATTAAGGAAGGATGTAAAATAAATCACGCACAAATGAGAATAAAATTTTAAACTTTCGGTGCGATACTGATTTAGAATGGCATACCCAGAACACGGCGGAAAGGGTTACGGAAATAAAATCTGTTTTAGAAGAGAAATCGGAAGTGTTACATATGCAGATAAAAGACGTGCAGGAGAAAACCGAAACAAATACATCTTAGCTTGGAGAATAGGACACCTTAATAAAGGATTGTATGAACTTGGTACCTAACATAATAACTAAATGGATTCCATAGGAACTAAGGTATGACGTTATTGGAACAGTGATAGAGTTGCCTGAAATAAGTTATACAGAAAGATACAAGGAATTTGTACAAGAAAAGGTAAACGATTATCGAACTTAAAAAGATTAAAAGAACATAAAGGAGGAGGTAAGCTAAAAACTTATGGTGTGGGTGACAAATGTTTTATCAAGAATTATGTTCTATCTAACCGTGTTAAGAGATGAATGAAAAAAGTAGAACTTTTTTATAAAGATCCGTATAAAATAGACAAAGTAGAGCAAAATGCTTATCCATTGAAAGCTATCGACAGTGGGAAGATTTTAGGGTGTTCGAAATGTAGTAGACTTAAGACCGGCGTAAGTGGAGGGACGAGAGAGTCTGACAGTAGCTAGCTAAGCACCCAGTGTACGATTTATAAATAATTTTTTGTCTACTGTAATATTTTGAAGTATTGTGTAAATTTAATCATCTATGTTTAGTTAGTTGTTGTGTTTTAGGGGTTCTAGTCGGTACTTTTGAGGTCAGGCGAAGATGACGTTCTATAAGTGCTTTAGGCATATGTGTCTCGATGGGAAAAAGTGTGAAGAAATGCCATGAGAATTCGTGTTAATAATATATATGTTTCTATGAACGTGGGTGCGTTGAGCCGACTTAGAGAAATTTATCCTAAATATCTGCTTTGTATAAATAATTCTACTGTCCAAATTTAAGAGGTTATATTTTCAAATAGCAAAAATTGTTGTCTATGAAAAAAATAAGACATTGTGTTTTAAATTTATTTTAGAATGTTGTATGTTTTTATGAATAAATTTCAGGATCATCTACAAAACTTGGCACCCATTTAGATCTCAATTCTTTTATCGGCGAAATCGATAACCGCTCATATTCTTAATATTGAACACTTGGCTCCCATTTTTACATTTATGTTTTTGATAGGATATCATTAATTTTTGTAAAGAAATTATTATTATTATTCATTCAAACTCAAATACGGTTAAAAGGGACAAATATAAAATAAACGGCGATGAAAAGATCGTGACAAAGATGCGAAATGACGAGAGGCAAAACAGGGTTTTTCGAAGCGACATACTGAAGAAACGAACCAAGTTAAACAACAACAACAACATGTCGACGGTTAGAAGATCAGCGGGCCAGTTATATTTTTGTAACGCAGCGAAACTTGTCAATTCGCGGCCTTTCTTAAATTTGCATAACTTTACAACTAGCAATAAACTAAATTAAGTAATAAACGAACGAAATTACTTAAAAAATGTGAAAAATGTCACTGTTTTCCGAGATTTTTTCCTTTTTGTATGCACACAATTACCCGGCTGGACGCCAAATTTCAACTTTCTAAGTCACCTGTAAGTAGGTTAGGTTTTTGATCCATATTGACCAGTTAGTGGTAAAAATGACGATTTTCAGACGTTAATATCTCAATAACCGTTTGAGTTGTATTTATGAAATTTGGGATTCTAGTTAATCTAAGGGGGGTTTTAATAAATAAGCCAAATTTCGTGTGTTTATGTTTAATTAAATATTAAGTTATTAAGGGGTTAAAAATGGCTCCAATGAAAATAAGCTTAAAAAATCGATTGCTTGGGAAATATTTTAAATTGTAAAAATTCACTGTTTTCTGATTTTTTTCTTTGTATACACATAACTACCAGCTGGACTTCAAATTTCAACTTTCTAGGTCACCTGGAAGTGGGTTAGCTTTTTGATCCATATTGACCAGTTAGTGATGAAAATGACATTTTCAGACGTTAATATCTCAATAACCGTTTGAGTTGTATTTATGAAATTTGGGATTCTAGTTAATCTAAGGGGGGTTTTAATAAATAAGCGAAATTTCATGTGTTTATGTTTAATTAAATATTAAGTTATTAAGGGATTGATTAAAAGTGGCTCCGAATGGTTCGTGTAAATATACACACGGCTGCTGCGTCGTTGCCAGTTCCTTTTACTCGGCTTAAACTTGGTTTGTCATGCTGCCGCGTGTCTATATTAAATATTAGTTATAATTAAATCCTTAAGTATAACATTTATACAAATTTCTTATAGTATAAATTAAGTTTCTCTGTTATAACAAATTTTTTCATCGAGGATTTGGTTCTTTTGAGGGAAAATGTTCCCCTCCCCCCGTGGATCCGCCGCTGGCTGAAAGAAATGACAGAAAATTTACAAAAGGAAAAACAAACATAAACATCGAAAGTACAAACTAAAATACAGTTAATTGCGTGGTATGCAGATAGAGTGCTGTCATTAAGATTTATATAATTTTAAATATATACGAACATGGAATATTTATAAATTAGAATGGTAAACATTTTCATCTTTTGAGTTATGTAAAGTATAAGCAGTATTGTTATATTTAATAATTATTTTATTTTTTGTATATCACTTTATGGGAAATAAGGATAAGCTTGTAAACTACACTAAATATGGAAATAAACGATATAAGCATGTTGAGTGCTTATATATACGGAATATGTCTTGTGGGACCCAAAGCTTGTTTAATATTTGAAAAAAGAAGGTGATAGAGAAAAAGAAAGAAATCGTCATATTGGATAAAGAAGTTAAAAACTCAGAAAGTAACTTAAAATTATTTTTAAACAAAAATTTATCGATGACAAATATAAGGGGGATGAACCAGTCGAAATTTGTTGACTTAATGTGTACATCACTATCTATCCAACGTTTTATGTATAACTACATTTCACCTTTTCATGCTTTTATTTTTTCCCAAATAGATTTAGTGATTTGTTGTGAATGTTCATATGTCTTTTAATTTATAATTCTAAAGGTTGTATACCAGCTAATATTATTTTCTGACATGTAACTAATTGCTTTATATGCTTTACGCATTTGTGTATAGTTAATATTTCATATTTCTCTATAAACTATGTCACAATATTTAATATTAGACAAAATGATAGATTTAAACAAAATTATTGCTTTCTTATAATGTTGTCTATTGTTGTTATTGTATAATTTGTTGAAAACCAATGAAAACTTGAGTAACATATTTTCGGTCTATATATAAAGTGATTATAAAGATAATGACGTTAATCTGTTGTACTTGTTGAATATTTAAATTGTATATAGATAAATTTAATTTTCTTATTTAGAACGTCTGCTACAGAGCATATATTTGAGTAATCTGTGATTTTTGCTATCGTTCTTGCTATTTTATTTTCTGAACATAATTTGGATTTATCCGCCTATCATCAACATAACTAATAATATCAACAACATTATTAGGGAAACTCCATAGAAACGGTAATATTACAAAACCTTGTAATAATCCGTTTGTGAATTTTTAAATTACTATACCGTTATTAACTTTGACATACGCATGAATGTCGTCAAAGGGGTACAGGGGAGGGCTGTTGCCCCCTCCTCTGGAGCATCGAAATTTTTTAATCAACTAGCCATAATGAGCATTGGACGCCTTAATCACAGATAATTTGTAAGACTTTTATAATAAAGCAGTAAAACAATTTGCCAGAAACCCACGAAAATTATATTGTTCTTGTTTAATAAAATATTAAGCCTTTACAAATTATAAATTTTATTTTTCCCCTTAACTCATATCGTGTTTCTATCATCTCCCCCCCCCCCGGGCTCATCAGCTGGCGACGCCCTTAGACATGCGCTTTTCTCATTTAATGTATGAAGTAAATTTTTATCTAATTTCAATATCTCTATTAATTCTATTGATTTATTTAAATTAACATTATCATAAACTTTTGTAATATCTAAAACTAAGGTAGTTACTATAAAACCATTATCTTTATACCACTGCAGTAGCATGTGAATGAGTTCAAAAACGGCTTGTTCTGTTGATCTATTTTTGATCGATCCAAATTGATTTTTGGGTGTAAGATTTTGTTATCCGTTTCAAATTTTTGTAATTTTAATAAAATGGTTTGTTCATACACTTTACTTAAATTTGACAAAATAGATACAGCACTCTGGAATATTAGTTGGTTTTCCTTTGTTCGAATTCTCCTCCATTGAAGCAGAAAATAATTCAGTTGGAATAACTGAATTAGTTTTGTTAATACGTCTCTACATTCACTGTGAAACTTTTTGAAAAATATATTGGTTTCTATTATAATCATTTATTTGGATCTTTATCTGTACAAGATGAGAATTATCTATCTTCTGACTGATTGTTACAGATAGATAAGTGTGTAAGGAGCGCAGCTAGCAGAGAATAAAACCGATAATATCGGTTAATTGTTTAGTTTCTATCGTCGCTAATCATGTCCTTATTTCTTATTATTCGTCCGGTGAAGAGTAACGGTCATAGTTTGAATTAATGTATGTAATCTGCCGCGAACCTTCAAAATCTCTAATCAGTAGTAAAAAGAAGAAGAAAATAAAACCGTTCCTTTTCGTTTTGGTTTTTTGTGATATATGTGTTTTTGTAAAATTCCCTGTCAATACACGTTGTAAATAGCCCTTTCACGAATTGCTTAAAGTTTAATGATTCCGGCATTTTATTAAATGCCGTGTTGAAAACACTTCGATTGAGGTAAATGTTTCAGAAGTTGCTCGCTAATTTTGTGAATTAAAAAAAAAAAAAAAAAAAGTAAATTTAAAGAGAACTACATTATTCATATCACGAGGCAATACATGGTGCCCGAACTAAATTTTAGTCTGAAGACAAGATGTCAACAGTTAGACTTGTTACAATTGGCATACGTCGTAGAAACCAGAACCGTGAGCCACCACAAGTGACGGTACCTCGATAAATCATCACACTGTTACTCATAGTACTGCTGAATTCATCTGCACTGTTTTCTTTATCTTTAAGAATAGACAGTCCTGATTTTGTAAACTTTTAGTTACAGATTATTTCTTTAGGAAAAAGATTTATAATTACATTTTTCATGGTAATTTCGTATTCATTCGTACTTTATTAGAAACAAAAACAAAACAAAACAACATACTGTACGTTTAAAACTTGTATTATTAATGAATTTTAATCATTAAGATCATGACATCTTGTTCTTCCTTTATACATAGCCTGGGATTACATTTTAGGGTGATGATATCTGTTCAACCAAAAATCAATAAGAAATTTTTGGAGATAGATAGATAAAAATTTATACTCTTCTGTTAATATTTAAAACCTATTTCTAATTAATTTACTTAAGTATAGTAATTTCTGTCTATATGTTGAAGGAATCTCCAACGTCGCCACTTAATTGAGATTATGCTACACCATAATTTTTATTCACTTTCTTGGGCAAGAGGAATCTATGACTTTGTGATAACCTCGGTATAAAACAAACACTGGAATCTGCATATACGTCTGTATGTTCTACATTTTCAAATTTAAGGCATCAGTTTCTTTTCTTTGCATTGTGTTGCGGTGTGACCATATTCTAAAATTTATAATATTAACGAACTCATTGTATAAACAATTTTCAAATAAACATCACATTTAATTGTGAAAAAGATCAAATATTTAACAACGTTGCACTTACATTCGAAAAGAAAAAGAAAAATAAAATAGATAAACGTAATAAAATTGAAAGAAATTCGAAATATGGAATTAAATGATGATAACCTTGTTGGTGTGAAAAAAAAGTAACAAATGTAACAGCTGAAAATAGAAACATTACGTTTTTTTTTTATTACATATTGTTGTAACCCTTCCTTAACTGGAATATTGATTTCAACAACCCTGTTCCTCCGTACTATACAGGTGTCTTAATTTCGGGCGCCAGAGACGTCAAAACGACTCAATAACAAAAAAAAAAACACTTTTCAAAAACATATAAGAGTTCGATAAAAACGACGATGATATATCTCAAACAGTGAAGCTCTGCTCATGGCGAATAAACAACGATCACACCGTCCGACAGCACATAGACAACACAAACTAAAAGCAGGCAGATTTACCCCGGTCGATGCATGTGATCTTGCCGCTGTTCAACCCCGAACCCCGCTAGTGTAGTTATTTAATTACAGATAACATTTTAATAATAATCATAATAATAATAATAATAATAGATTTCTGTTACTTTAATTTCCAAAAGTGTTCAGTGCAAAATTTCCGTCTCATCTGCGGGCAACAAGTGCGGAATTCCTTAATTATTGATTTTACATTGATTCTCTGTTTTCATTATTATTTACTTTAAATTTACGTTACTTTACCGCATGAATGCACTATTAAGAATTGAATTATAATTTAAAAGATAATACAACCTAGTCAGATTTTACGTTAATTTTTCTTATTTGGTTTTTAATTATAATAAATCGCTCTTAAATAACCACACCAGCATTCGTGGTTTCACAACAATATCTTACCAGACATATTCATAAACTGGCGAATTATTTGTATGAACTAATTACCAAACAATATAGTTCAGTGTGTGGCGCTTTTGGCTATACTGATAACAAATTTTTTCTTTAATCACATAGAAGGCAAGGCGAAACCACCATGTTCCTTCTTGCAAGAAAACCTGATGAGTGCGAAAAATACAAACGGTCCTGAGTTCCGGCGCCTCATAAATGGGGTAGGGGTGCTAAGAATCACCGTTCGCGTAACCCAGGCTACCTGCATAAAGACTAAAGCGAAGGTAAAAGAATCGACAAAGATTGCAACGTGGAATGTTCGCGGGTTACAACAGTGCGGTAAACTGGCCATCCTAGAACAGGAAATGGAAAGAATAAATATACATATTATGGGGATAAGTGAGACACACTGGAACATAAACAGTCATTTCAAAATATCAATTTGCAACAGCATTTTCATGGCCAGCAATGAAGCTGTAAGGCGCAACGGAGTGCCCATAATTGTGTCAAAACAATATGAACATGCTGTGATAGGAACAAGAGTGATAAGTGATCGGAATGTAATCTTAAGAATGAATGCTAAACCAACCCCGATAAATATCATACAAATATATGCGCACCTACCAGTGCTACAAACGATGAAGAAATTGAAAAATTTTACTGTGGCTTTGAAAAGCTGGTTAACTCCACTGCTAAGAATGAAGTAACGTTGATAGCGGGAGATTTCAATACAAAGGTCGGATGCTACAATGTGAACGATGGGTTCTATGGAGTTGTAGGCTGTTTTGTACTAGGCAGACGCAATAGAAGAGGGGAAAACTTACTAGAATTTTGTGCGGAACAGGATATGATTGTGATGAACACATTGTTTAAACAGTGCAAAAGGAGACTATATACACATAGCAGGAACCCGACGGAGTTACAAAAAATCAGATAGATTACCTTATAATTCACCGGCACTGGAAAACATAAATATCTGAAGTTAAGACCTACCCAGGTGTAGATGTAGGACCCGATCACCAATTATCATTCAATTATAAATTAAATTATATATTAGCTTCGATTAAATCATCTGTCTTTTCTTTGAAAACTTCCTACCTATCAGTGCAATTTGCATGGATTCCGGCCCATGTGGGTATGTATGGGAATAAGGTTGCCAACAACTGGGCTAGAAACGCGGCTGGTAATTGTAGGATTCTACGGCGTATCCCATCCGAAGATTTACTAAGTATAATCAGGTTAATGCATAAGGAATATTGAGAGGCTTTGCGGTACAACCCGTATACTAACAAACGTTATAAAAAGATCCAAAACCTGCCAAACCATGATATTCCCGGTCGTCATACTTGAACATCTCTTCGAGAAATTTCTATGTGGTAATCTGTACGTTACACTACTGGACACAAATATGCTGCCTGCTTTTCTATATAAAATCCAATGGATTGATTCCTCGTTCTGTACTCATCTAAGGGGCGTAGATAAAGTGACTGATGCTGATCACATGTTCTTAGAATGTCCTTATTTTACTCCGTACACTTCTGATCTCCATCAAGCGTTATTATTACTGAATATCCCGTGTGTTCATATAATATGAATTATATCCTTTTACTACCGATTACATATCACACAATCTATGATTTTGTAACAAAGAACAGAATATGATCTGCCGAGACGATAGTCGGGAAAATATAATTTAATATCGAGTATTATTTGTAACGAGTTCCAGGAAACCGGGCGAATACGAGAAACAAAAAATTAAATTAGTTGATATCGTTATATTAAATGGTTATATCTTGTTGATTTCGTCATAAAAAACGTAATTAAAATTTTTTTGTTGTAAATACTCCTAAAAAAAGGGGAGAAAGTCCAACTATAACCATATAAAAAAAGAATATATGAGTTTATTAATAAAATTATATACTTTTTCTCTATAAAACTTTCTTTTTTTCTCCAAATAAACTAAATGTCACATAAAATTAATTTTGGTAAAACTTTATTTGATCGCCATCAGTACATTCTGCTTTTTTCGTTCATACTGTTGTATGATAATTTTAGTTCATATGGCGTTTCTAATTCAGTATTTTGTCTAATAGAAATATATTATTTTATCTTGTTGATATAGGCAGGTTTGGTTTGATAGCTTGATTAATTTATTTTTAATTATATTTTGATTTACTGGCTGCCACATTCTACTACTCACGTTCAACTGCTTTTATATTCTCTCATTTTAATTTATTTCATCCTCCAAAGTACGAATTATTTCATATTGCCAATTTCCTTTAAGAAAGGCGTATTTTTCTTTAATTTTTTACATATCTTTTCTTCTTCTCGTTTCGGCCAACTATGAACCACGTAATTTCAGTTGTTCTTTCTTTTGGCTTTTATTTGCGCCCAATATTCCTTCGTTCATTGACTATGATTTTTCTTTCTTTCCAGCGTCCAATCATCGGTTTTTCTTTAAATTTCTTACCTCCTATTTATTAAATCTCTCAGATTAACCCGGTTATATTTATATTTATTTTTTTATGTCAAAATTTTAAAAAATTTTTTAAGTTCTTCAACATCACCATGGAGATCGAATTATGCGATTTTTCATATAAACATTCATTTCGAGAGGCTTACAGATATTCCGAAGAACAAATTTTTTAATTTTATATAAGACATCGAATACTTCCTTATTTCACGAAGCAATCGCCGCAGGAATGTGAGCAGATTTTTTTTCTATACTGTGCATGCGCCAAGCAGTTTGCTAAATAATATTCGTGAAGACTTTTATTATATTATTGCGCATGCGCAACTTTTTTACTATTATATTTTATTTGTGATATCACATTTTGTTTCGCTGTGTTTTATAAAATTAATTTTTTATGTAGTCATCAGGGATGAATTAAGGAATCTGTTTCCGGGGGGGGGGCAATTTATGTTTTTGGGGTGGGGGCAGAGATTTTTTTCATATTTTAACCGAGAAAATTTAAAATAATGAAAAAGCAAGTGTGAACAATAAATGTCAAGTAAAATAACCGATTATAAACAAAACAATGTTCTCTCAATTGGTTTTAAAATTATTAATTCTAATTGTAGCATTGAAGAACATATTGTAAAAATATTGTAACGAGTTCATTATCTTTTTATAATAAACGAATACACCGTGGTCATGGACATAGTTAGAAGGGGCATGGATGGGCAGTGCCCACTTTAGAAAACCTGTTGCCTTCTGTAGAAGAATCGTTTAAATATCATAAGAAGAAAAATTTGAAAAGTGTAAAAGTACAATGTACTTCGAAGTAGATACCGTGATTATCACAATCGATAGTTCCCGTTTATGTTGACAAAAAATACTAACTGCAGCTAATATTTTTTGCAGCTCGTGAGTATTTTACATATTTTGCACATTTGCAATGAAAGCATATCAATTTTTTCATAGAATAACACGCAAATGCCAAAATCAAATTTTAAAAGATCATTTTTTTTTTATCCGTATTTTATGAAGTTTCATTTTTTCATTAAAAATAAATCTCGTAATTTTGGAATTTAAAAATATACGACTAATAATTGAACCATTTCTAAATGTTTTGGCAGTAACTTTTGACATAGCTGTAAACAAACCAAATAAAAAGATTTTTATTTCTTATTAAATTGATGCATTCTTAAACAGCTTGTATTAAGTTCTAGGGGAGCAATTTGAAAGCTCTAGGAGGGGGCATTGCCCCCCAAAAGTCTCCACTGGATTCATCCCTGGTAATCAATTCAAACATTCAATGAATAATTAGTAGTATTTTTAAAATGTGAATTATCGTTCTAGTTAATCTACTCTAAATTATTGTCATTTAACTTACAGGTAAATGTTACGCAGGTATGAATGTGCATACAAATATCACTTTTAATCAAATAATCCACACATGCGCGGGAAAAAGTATGTATGCAAATTTTAGACGTCGTGCATTCATTGCAAATAAAAAGACATTCATTATTACATACTTTGATTTTATCCTGTATTAATTCAACTTCATAATTTATCTCTATATTTGAAGCAGATTGTACACACCATACATTTGTATTATCTGTATTCATTACACTTTGAACATCTATAGATTTTCAATGAGCTTTTAGTATATTTTGAATTTGAGCTGAACGTTGATGTTTGGTTTGTTTTTGTAAGCGTTTAAACAATCACATGTATACTTTGTAAGCGCATCAATACATCTGTCTAGTCTTTTATTTTTTTTCCCGTGTAAATAGAAATATTTAATAATTTTATGAAGCGATTCTAGTCGCATATTTGTGTTTATGCCACAACCTTTTCGATGGCAATATATGCCCATAAAGTAGCTCTCTGGAAATAATAAGTTAAAAAATATTCTCCAAATGTTTTAGTATCAGGATCCTCTATAGTTTGTTTTAAAAAGCCTTTTATTAAAATATTAAACTCTTCAATTTTAACTTCCTGTATTATTACTCTTAATGCTTTATAAATCATTGCACGCGTTTCTTGATTTGTTATTTTACTTATAATATTTTGCCTCCAAGTTCGGCCAACATGCCATGTACATAGTAAACGATGGGGCACAGGACCCATTACAGTTTTCCAAGCATTATATAATGCTTCATCATCATCAGTCATAAAAACTTTTGGACGTAATGTTTCTATTCCGCTGTGTTCTTTTAATTTTTTATATAAAATTTTATAAGTTTTGGTATCCTTTTTATTTGTAATACAATATGTAACAAGCACTCACGAACTAAACTCATCAACAACTACAATTATAGTTAAATAAAAATCATATTGATTGACCCTATGAGTGGTATTTGTACAAATTATATTATTTTCAAATTTAATTAGCATTTTTCTTTGAAACTCGTTTGCTATAATTAACATAATATCACTTTTATCTAGTCCTTCATCACTTGTTTCTTATAAAATATAACTGGATTTAAAAGCTGACCAACAGAATTCACTTTTTTATACCATAAATTAACACTAACTGCATCGTTTATATGGGTTTTCTATGAGTTTAAATTAAAGTCTCGAACTATATTTCTGAGATCTTATTTCACTGTCAATGCAATTGGAGTTTGAGTATTGGACGTAGAAATGCTATCATGAATCTGATCTAAAAGATTGAAATGTTAATGTTTCTGTTCTAATAATTTGTTGATGCGTATCAGTAAGGTGTTCAATTAAATTTTTCCGGAGAGAAAATTTAGTACCACATATTGGACATATTATATATTTACATTTAGGAACGTTCGTCAAATGATTTTTCAGAAATATGACGTTTTATATTATACTTTCTATTCGTTGAATATTTACAGTGATTACATAAAAAATTCATTTTATAAAACAAGGCAAAACAAAACACGATATCACAAATCCGGTGAATGTATTTAAAATGTAAAATGTAGCAATAGTAAAAAAGTTGCGCATGCGCAATAATTTGATAAAAATGTTTACAAATATTATTTAGCGAACTGTTCGACATATGCGCAGTATAGAAGAAAAATCTGCTCATATTCCTGCGGCGATTGCTTCGGCTTATTTCAACTTCATTTTTATTTACTTCTTTTTGTTTAATTTATTTATTTGGTAAACTTTTACATTAAGTACCACAGTTCATTCTGACCTTTTACAGTTCATATTTTGGTTTGGAGGCTTGTTTATTTTCTTTTTAAATATTTTGTTTAAAAATTTTTTTACTGGCTTCTACTTTAAACTATTAGTATTTTGGTTTGGTGGCTTGTTTATTTTCTGTTTAATTATATTTTTATTTCTGGCCATCACATTATACTACTCTTGTCCGATTGCTTTTATATTCTTTTATTTGAATTTATTTCATCTTGGATTTTTTTTTTTTTTTAATTTAAATGGATTCGGTGCCAGCACTGACTCAACTACATAAGCTTAAATCACCTACTCGGATTCTGAGGCCATCGCAGATAGAGAGTATCCTATCAAAAACATAAATGTAAAAATGGGAGCCAAGTTCAATATTAAGAATATGCGCGGTTATCGATTTCGCCGATAAAAGAATTGAGATCTAAATGGGTGCCAAGTTCTATAGATGATCCTAAAATTTATTCACAAAAACATACAACATTCTAAAATAAATTTAAAACACAATTTTTTATTTTTTTCTGCTACAACAGTGTTTGTTATTTAAAAATATAATTTCTTAAATTTGAACAGTCGAATTATTTACACAAAGCAGATATTTAGGATAAATTAAAGCTCACGATTATTTTTTTTTTTCTTTTTTTTTTGGGCACGTCAACAGTGGAACTTACCCAACGCAAAGAATTGTACGTTATATAAGGAAAAGATTAGAAATTGAGGAGATAAAGACGGCCAACAAAGGAACTATATTGAGAGAGGGGAATGCAAGAATGGAGTGGACACTATAAGGAGTAGGAAGGGCAAGGCGCAGAAGACTACAATACAGAGTAGAACGTTCGGAGGAAATAAAGGGGCATTCGAACAAAATGTGATTCGCATCATAGGTGTAATTGAGCTCTGGAGGGTCATAAGGACACAAAGAAGATTGAACAATAGAAAAACGGAAAAGAGAAGCCGGAAGTAAACTATGATTGAACCACAGGCGAACTATAGAGGAAATAATCGAACGGCTAAGGTAGTGGAAAAGATTAAACCAAGGAAGAGAGGAAGGAAAGGGTTGAACAGAAACTCGTTGCCAGGAATTCCGCAATGACCAAGAATCCATCGTAGATCAATTACAACAGAACGGGATGCAAATAAATTAGAAATTAAGAAGCGAATTTGGAGAATAATGAGTTTTCACATACAAGTTATCTCATATTTGGCTAATCAACTTATCTTCTTTATATTATATACACTTTTTTTTTTTTTTTTTTTGGCCCGGCTTCAGTTAACTATCAATCCATTTGGCCACTAATCAGTTGATATAGGAATAATTCCAACTAATGAAAGATACATAATAATTAGGAAAAAGGTTACAGACAACCATGGTCGTAAATGTTCAACGTTACTTACGGATGGCTGAATAAAGTCATAATGAAGGGGAAACTGTTGAAGTTGTTTTTATATTGTAAGGTCAACATATCTTATTCTTATAAAAATTTGGTTTGCTGGTAAAAACTAGCCAAGTAAAATCGTAAGCTTTAATTTACCTTAAATTATCTGCTTTGTGTAAATAATTCGACTGTTCAAATTTAAGAAATTATATTTTTAAATAGCAAACATTTTTGTAGTAGAAGAAAATAAGAAATTGTGTTTTAAATTTATTTTAGAATGTTGTATGTTTTTATGAATAAATTTTAGGATCTTCTATAGAACTTGGCACCCATTTAGATCTCAATTCTTTTATCGGCGAAATCGATAACCGCGCATATTCTTAATATTGAACTTGGCTCTCATCTTTACATTTATATTTTTGATAGGATATCCTTACTTCTTGTAAAGAAAATTATTATTCATTCAAATTCAAATTCAAATCATTTATTCTTCAAAATAGGCTTACAAAGTGAGCACTTTTTGAAAGTCAAGTTATCGGGTCCGTCTGTCCCCTAACTCTAAAACTACCACCACTTCGGACCTATATGGCTGAGGGGAAGAAGTGACAAGAAACCCTGACTGTAGCACACAGAGCCCTACAAATATGTCATGTTATTTTCATCTCTTTTTTTACAAGTATGTCAAAATCAGTATGCAATATCATGCCCGTTTCCTGGGCTCCATAATATATGTTTATCATTAAGATAGTCATCTATTAAATAATAAGCTTTGTTAAGTAGAATTTGCTTCACAGCAATTTTAAATTTATTTTCCGGTAGGTCTAGTATCTCGATTGGAATTTTATTATAAAAACGCACACAAAGCCTTACAAAAGATTTATAAGTTTTTGACAATTCAGAAATGAGTGGAACTATCTTCTGTTTATTCCTAAGATTAAGACTATGTTTTGAGGCAACTAGCGAAATAAGATGAAACACTCGATATTGATTAAAAGTCTTAAAAGTCGATTGTTTCCGAAACGATTGAAAGGGGCAAATATAAAATAAACTGCGAAAAAAGATTGACAAACATACGAAATGACTAGACGCAAAACAGCGTTTTTCGAAGCGACATACGAAACGAACAAAGTTAAACAACAACAACATGTTGACAGTTAAAAGATCAGCGAGCCAGTTATTTTTCTAACACAGCAAAACGTGTCAATTTCCGGCATTTTTTTTTTTTTATATTATTATATTGGGCTTGCCCTTAATATAGGCATTAACCCATTCCAAAATAATGAATTAATCTATTTGAGTTAGAATCGAATACGGTTAGATACTGCGGACAAGAAAGAGGCAATTATTGGAATAACCAAAGGATGAGGAAATGTTAGTAAAAAGAAAGCACTGTAGGGGGGCGGAATATTAATTCTAAGTAGATTTGTGTATAAGATATATCATTCATGATATAAGGAGGAGCACTCGAGAAAAACATGGTTAGCATCACAGTAAATGTTGTTGTTTGGGGGGTGAAGCAGACAAAAGGGGGTAGGTGATAGAGAAAAACGGTAACGGGAGGAGGGTAGTAGGCTATGTCTGAAGCGAAACTTACATATAGAGACTATTATGGATCGGCGGAGCGAGGGAAACGAAGAGAACCATGATTTTTGGGGGAGGGCAAGTTGGATAGTCGAATAGAATGAGCTGTGGTTGGAGGAGGAAGAGGCATGAGTGTCTGCCCGAAGCCTGAAATGGAGCTCTTTGGAGACGGAGATGATGTTATCTGCCGGAAAAGTGTTAATAACATTGCCGTTTTGTGCAGCATTGCGAGCCAATAGATCAACATCCTCATTACCTTGTATGCCGGAGTGTCCGGGGATCCATAGTAGATCAACCTGTATGGAGTTGGATCTGGATAGACTAGCAATGATTGCGCGCATGTGGAGAATGGTTGAATCAAAGGATGGAGTAGGGTGTGCGGAGCAGATCGATTCTAGAACATTTCTGGCGTCAGAGATTAATAGAAGATTATTGATTTCGGACGTGGAGGAAATATAAAGAAGAGCACGGAGAATTGCATAGGATTCGGCATAAAAGATGGAACAGTGGGGATCAAGTCTAAAGGATTCGAAATAGTTTTGTGAAGGAATTAAGAAGGATGCTCCTACTCCATGGGCGCCTTTAGATCCGTCAGTAAAAAAAGCCAAGTGTGAAGGGAAGAGGATTTGCTTTGCGTTTTGGAATTTAATATTAACAATATTAATCGAGCACGATTTGGCCTGTACAGGTAATAAAAAAAGTTTCGGTGGTGTTAGCATGTCGAAAAGATTAAGTGAAAAATTAAGAGGTTTATTAAAAGAAATGATATTGTGAGAGAAAGTGAGTAACCTTCTAGAAATATTGGACAACCGTGGGATTCTATTTGGGGAAAAGCGCCATTTATACAGTATATATTTATAGGAATGGAGAAGATTGGGAGAGGAAAGAGGAAGTCGTTTTCTTAGGAATCTATATCCAAGAAGGGATCTGCGTAGAGACAGGGGTAGAATATGGGCCTCCGCGTGAATGCATTTCTTAAATTTTATAACTTTACATCTGCAATCTAACTGAATAAACTAAATTAAAATAAACGAACGAAATTACGTAAAAAAGATGAAAATTTCACTGTTTTCCGAGATTTTTTCCTTTTTGTATACACACAATTACCCAGCTGGACGCCAAATTTCAACTTTCTAAGTCACCTGGAAGTGGGTTAGGTTTTTGATTCATATTGACCAGTTAGTGGTAAAAATGACGATTTTCAGATGTTAATATCTCAATAACCGTTTGAATTGTATTTATGAAATTTGGGATTCTAGTTAATCTAAGGGGAGTTTTAATAAATAAACTAAATTTCGTGTGTTTATGTTTAATTAAATATTAAGAGTTATTAAGGGGTTAAAAGTAGCTTCAAAGGGTTCGTGTAAATATACACATGGCTGCTGCGTCGTTGCCAGTTCCTTTTTCTCGGCTTGAACTTGACTTGACACGCTACCGCGTGTCTAGATAAAGGAGAGTAGGAGGGGAATAACGGCTAAAGATGGGAAGGAAAGGATAAAGAAAGCATTGAAAGAAGTAGGAAGATCAAACGCCAAGAGTTCGGCGTATAGGTGAGAGCACTCGGGAAAAAGAGCAGGACATTCAAAAAGGATATGGTTGGGGTAGCATATAAAGGGAAGATCAGTAGAGTGGAGAGGGCAAAAGGGAAAAGGTGAAAGAGAAAAAGAAAAACGAGAAGAGCGGGGGAGCGGGAGAGGGAATGACCAAGTGTTAGTCTGATTAAGGGAACAATAGCCGAACGCCGGGAAAAGGGCGAAGAAATTGAAACCAGGGCTGTGAGTTGGGAATAGGCTATAGGAGGAGGTAGAAAGAGGAACGATTAGCGAAAAAAGAAGTGCAGATGTCAACCCATAGTCTGGCATGGAGACTCGAGGAAAGAAAAGGAATGTCTGAGGAAGAAAAATAAGGGAGGAGTGGACCATTGAGAAACGCCGAGCGAGCCACGAAGTCAGCTGCTTCGTTGCCCTCAATACCAGAGTGACCACGAACCCATAAAAAGTCAATAAGGATAGAACGTTCTAAGCGCAAGTTGGAAATAGAGGCACGAACAGAAAGAATAATATTATTAGATGAGTGGGAAGGAGAAGAAGAAACAGCTTGCAGCACAGATTTTGGATCAGAAACAATGAGAAATTTTCAGATCCCTCTTAAAGAGAAAATAAAGAAGACAGCACACGGAGAATGGAAATTGCTTCAACAAAAAAAATGGAACAAAAGGAAGGAAGTTTGAAGGATTCTGAGTGATTAAGCGAGGGGACTGTAAAAGCACCGCCCGCCCCGTTATCATTTTTTCAACCATCGGTGAAGATTTTTACATGACGGAACATGCCAACAGAAATTAATCTTTGCGACGCGCCGTGTGAACACTATTTACGAAAGAGGAGATAATTCAATTTTATATTCGACATCGTGTTTTTCCCTATTTCAGGTAAAATTGAAAGAAATTTCGTTTTTTTTTACATCTCTTTCTTCTTTTTTTTTTACTACAAAATATGGTTTGTTATATTATATACTTTAGGGTTTACGCCACGTGTCAAAATTTATTGACGATTAATAGAAGCTTAAAATTTCCGTCGAAATATATCCCGCTTATTAAGGTATGTTAATTTACTGTCCGTAACTAACATATTCTCTTTCCGGTATTTAACTTTTCCCGCTATTTCTTCTATGATTTCACTTTTTTTCGTTATATTAATTTTTGGTCGTAATTTCAGTACGCTCATTTTCGCTGTTATTCATAACTTATGTTAGTTAACACACTATGAATAACAGCGAAAATGAACGAACTAAAATTACGATCAAAAATGAACTGGAGTACTTCAGCTTACCTTTTAATCTATTTTTTGCTTTTCATTTTTTTTTTTTTTTACGTCTTAGCAAAACCATAGAAAAAATTTATCAGGCATATTAAGGTATATTTTTAGAACGAAGTTCTTTAACGCGGACTACCCAAATGGCGAAATCGTTATGTAACATCACGTAACAGGCGAGCATAAAAACGTAATTTTGATTTAAAATATTATTAATTTACCATGGAAACATAATTTTGATAAAAACTAATTTTTTATAAAACATTAAAATATTAATGTTAATTACCATGGAAATGAAAATTCGAATAAAGAGAACAAATCTGAAATCGCCGTAATATGATTAACAAGCTCATCACTGAATGGTGTTTCAATATACCATAAATTTTAAAGACATCATCAACATTTGTACACAAAATATGAATATGATTTTGTCAAATATTATTGAACTGAATACTAGGTATTTATCAGTTGGTGACATTTACTCAGATGTTTGTAAAATAGAAAACGATGTTGAATTAGTTATTGTAGCTATTTATATATCCCCAAATTAAAAGGTTAAGGATATTACATTATTTATTCATCGATCACTGTTAGAATATACTGAGGAAGGTTCTAAATTACTCAAACAAAATTTTCATATACTTCCACTTATATTAGCTGGAGACTTTAAGGTTGACTTCAATAACAAAGAAAAATCTGAAGCGCTAACATCCTTTTTATTAAATACATTTGATTTAAGTATTAATAATCATCCAGCGCAGTACACAAAAAAATACTGTACTACAGTCGATGCTGTTTTTTCAAGATATTTGGACAAAGTTGAATCTCAAACATATGTATCATATTATGCTTAACCATAAGCCAATAATTTCTAAGATACAATATGATGATAATGTTTAATATTTATTTACATACATTCTGTCCATTAATGATTGATTTGATTCGTTTCTTTACTTACAAGTACAACTCATTCTATTCAATAAGTATCACTTAAAAACTTAATCTTAAAGAAAAATTGTAAATCCTAGATAGTTGAATAAAATAATGTTCATAATTTTAATGTTTAATAATGATAATAAAATAATTGTTTCTTCCACAAAAACAAGAAAAAGCGTAACGAACTTCATTCCTGACTAGGGTTCCATGACCGCACACTTAAATTTTTTTATGTTATGTTGACGTTAATTTTAAGAAATGTCTTCTTCTTCTTCTTCTTCTTTGATTAGCGTGCCGTGTACTACCGCCTAGGCCAGAGGCACGGATAAAATAAGAATATCTTCATCACTTGTATGTCTTGTGGTTTTATTTAGATTTCAGTTTGTTCATTTAATGTTGTTTTCCATATTTTGAATTAATTTAGTATCACGGTGGAAAATACCATTAAATGAACGAACTAAAATCTTGGAAAAAGTGAACTGGCGGCACTGATGTAAACCCCCCATTTTTTTTTAACACAATAAATCAGATTTATCGTAGAAAATTTTGGTAAGCGTTTACATCAATGTCGCCAGTTCATTTTTGCAAAGATTTTATTTTAAATTTTGCTATGTAAAAACGTTTTACAATCTGAAATATTCTTAATTTTAACAATACTTTATTTTTTAGTTTTATTGAAAGTTTTTATTTTGAACTGTATAAAAATTATTTAAAATAAAAACGAGTTTTAATCAGGTTGCTGATTTTATAAACATACTAGCTGTGCCCCACGGCTTCGTCCGTATAATACCCGTTTAAAGCTGTACTTGGAAATTCATAAAAAATTTTTTGTTTAATCTGGAATTGTACTTATTTAAAGATTCTTTCTCAATGTGTTTATCGTAATTAAAGTTGGTTGTCTCACCGCGTTACTCGTCAAAACCACGACGAAACCGTCCTTTATATAGTTCACTCTCCTTATCAATCATTAAAAATCCGTGTTTATTCTTCTAACACGTTTTACAAAGTTTCTTGAAAGTCTTATACGAGCACATACCATTAACATGTTTATCATATATATGTCGTATATTTATATCATCTTGAGCAAAGACAAGTATGAAATTGGCATTATCACGCATCATATGTTTAGGAATCATTACGTACGTTTGACACAAATAGAAACAGTCTACATTTTTATGACGACCCATCGAAAAATATTGTTTTACAACAGGTTGATCTCTGCACGTTGGTATATCGTCAAATATAAATACAGAATTCTCATTAATCGCGTCAGGCGTTATTAAATTTACATCATCAACAAATGTTTGATAATCAATCTCAGGTGTGGACTTATATATTGTATCTAACAATTTATATTTAGGTTGGTATAAAGAAGTACTATATATGTAGACATTTTCGTAACGCAACCCATTCGGGTGTGTTAATAATGTAAATAAAGAATTTGTCTTTCCGCAACTGCTCGGCTAATAATTCTTCTTCTTCAGGTGCCGTAACGCTACCATAGTGTGTTGGCGCAACCTATTCGTACATTTTTAGTTGTACCGATATAGGTTGTGTACCAGGCAATTGTAATATGCAACGCAGGGTACACACGCAAGACTACATTCGGAACTGATTGAAGCCGCTTGTTATTGCACTACAAGTGCAATCCTGTGTGGATCTGCTGTGTACTGACCTAGTGCGCATATGACGTTGTACGTGGTGGTTTTGCCATTGCCTTCCACGCGACTATTAGCAATTATTTATTTTATTTAATTCTTGTAATAAGTTCGTCGTCGCTCGGAATCGAACCCGTGACCGCCATATCGGAAGTCAAGCGCTCTAGCAACTAGGCTATCGCGACGACTGGCCAATAATTAAACATCTTATATTATTTGGAAATAGCGATCCATGTTTATAACGTTCTAATGTTTCATTACCTTCTACTAGCGTTAGCACATTACTTATAGGTAATATAGTAGATTGCTTTTCAATTTTCATTTTAGCTTATTTTATTGATTTAATGATCACTATCAACACCGACTAAAAAGTATAAATACACCTATATATAGCGTTAAAACTCGCAGAGTCGTGTGATAAAAAGTATATATATATATAGAAAAATATTTCTGAATATGGTGAGAAAACAACGAAAAGTTAACATGTTAAAAAAGAAAATAAAACGTGGTCACGGTCTCGGAACTGTGTTGAATAGAGTTATAGATAACCTTCCATTTCAGTTGCATTATCCTGGTTGTAATAATTTGGAGCCCGGTACAAAGTTAAATCACCAACTAAGTTGCAGTGTAACCGGTATAAACTCACTGGATGAAGCTGCTAAAGAACATGATATAGCATATAGCAAGTATTCTGATAATAAAAATCGAGCTGAAGCGGACAGATTATTAGAAAATAAAGCTTGGAAACGTGTTAAAGCATCAGATAGTTTCGGAGAGAAAGTGGCTGCTTGGATAACTACGAACGCTATGAAAGTAAAATGTAAATTAGGAGGTGGATGTCGTTCTGGTAAAAAACAAGCTGCGAAATGGAAAACTAAATCAAATTCATCGAAAAGAAAAAACTTATATTTCAGAGATGTGTTATATGTAGCGCAGAAAGCTGTTCGGAAAGAAAAATCTCTTAAAGGATGTATGAAAAAAGCGATTATAGCAGTTAAAAAATTAAATCCTATAGTAGCTGATAATGAAAATGTTCGAATTATACCGATTACCAAAACTGGAGGAGCTCTTCCGCTTATCCCCCTATTAGCAGGTATTGCTACATTGGGTGGAATTTCATCGTCAGTATCATCAATAGCAAAAGCTGTGAAGGCTGTAAATGATGCTAGAAAAAGTTTTAAAACAGGCAAAGGTTTAAAAATTGATAAAAAGATTGGAAAAGGACTTTATTTGCGACCATATCGAAGTGGTCTTGGTTTATATTTAGCTCCATACAGTGGCGGTCCGAGACATAATCAGTTTTTTCGAGGTTAACTCTATACCTAGCAATAGATGTTAACAAATTTAGATATTTTATTTTACGCAAAAAAGTTAAAAATTCCAAATTTTAAAGAAGTTTTTGATCGAAATGGGCTGCCTACCAAACCTAAGAAAAACAAGTGCGCGATTTTTAATATGGATTCGCAAAAAGGTCCTGGAATTCACTGGACTGGCTACAGAAAATGTGGAAAACGTGCAGAATATTTCGATAATTATGGTAATCTACCACCCTCCATAGAGATAGTTAATTATTTATGCAAATACGATCCAAAAGTTGAGATTTTCTACAATAAATGTGCATATCAAAATTATAATACGGTTAATTTCAGAGAACTATGTTTAAGATTTCTAACAAATACATTACCTACCCCATTGGTGTTCGAAAACATTAAAATTAATATATAAGCATGTACATTTATAAATTTTTTTCAATTATTGTATACATTTTTATACGAATACAAATTTTTTTAAAAAAATTTAGTTTGCGTTTTTTTTTTTTATTATTATATTGTCATGTACTTATTTCAGTTAAGTGGTAATATAGATAATTTGATTAGTAATATATATCCTCCATTATTATTAGCAAATAATCGTCAGTGGAGTATTGGATTAGTTTCGTTAACAACATATCATTCTATACATAATATCACGCCTGAATGTAATACATTAAATTACTATGATTCTGCTTTTGCAGTAAAAACGAATGAACTTCCGAAATTTATTATATTACCTAGCGGATGTTATGAAGTGGAAGATATAGAAGAATACTTACGAGAACATTTAGATGATAGTATTATTATAAAAGGTGATGAAAGAACATTAAAGTGTCTTATACAAAGTAAATATTACATAAAATTTACCAGTTCGCGTAGTATTGGTCCATTATTGGGTTTTGATGACGTTTCAGATGTTTTACATCCTCTAAAGAAACATACGAGTCCTAACACACTACAGATTACTGCGATAAATATATTAAATGTGTATTGTAACATAGCAACAGGTGTATGTATGAATGGAACATCGTCTCATCTCATTTACAGTTTTCCTTTAAATAAAATTTCTGAAAACCCGAAAACGATTATTTATTTACCCGTGAGTACGGATTATATTTCAGGCTTAAATGTATATATAACGGATCAAAACCGAAATATCATTGATCTTGCTAGTGAAGATTTGATTATAAATTTTCATCTAACCAGTTCGTAATCATCTTGATAAAACTGTATTAATAACGTTTAAAATGCCTGTTATATACACTAATAAAAGTATATATAAACCCTCTCAAACGCCTGTTCGAAGCGAAGAAAATTATATAAATAGAGAACGAAAATGAAGAAAAGCGTTGAGTAGAAAAAGTATTCATGTACTTAAGTTGTTGGGTTACAGTGTGTTAGTTGAGTAAGATAAATCATATATTAGTTCAGTGCAGTATAATGGAACATATACTATAAATTGATTCAGCCAATATCCTTACGGACGATATAGTAGTCAGTTATGGAATATATACTCACAAACCTTACGCAAGTTCAAAATTTAATCTTAGCGATGAAATACGAATACCTGGTCAGCAAAAGGATGTTATTGCTTTACCATCAGAAAGTTATTTACTTCTACAGGGTACAGTTTCCCCATTTGTAAATTTTTCAATGAATGGACCGTTATTTTTATTCTCTGAATTACAATATGAAATTAATGGAAATACTATAGAATGCGTACAACACCCGGGAATTACAACTCTCATGCGTAGATTATTATGTCAGAAAATATCAAATCAGATTACAACTACAGTACATGCACTCTAAATATAGAAGAATTGAAAATATTTACACAAGAAATTACCGATCCATCAACCCCCTCAACATCAACAGGTGCCGGAGCCAAATTGTTGTTGAAATTTCAATTTATTATTCCTTTACAGTACATATTCGGTTTTGCAGAAGACTATAGACGTGCTATTGTACACGCATGACAAAAATGCCTTTACTGCAACAGATGATAAGTCAATTAATGTAACATTTCAAATAATTGCATGGCACTACCATTTGTTAAATTGAGCGATCAGGGGAAAATATCCTTACTTAACAGAATAAAGAAGATAAAGCACGCACCTATTCAATTTAGAGCATGATCTCTTTCTCATTAACCGGCTTATCCCCTTTTCATCATACCATGTAACTTTCAAAACGAGCTCTTAAATGACGGTAGTACGCTGCAGATTAGACTTGATTTTAAGATGCTTAATAATGTACCTTCAAACATGTCATGTTACGCTCTTATTATACATGATAAATCAACCAGTTATAATGTGTTGGAATTGTGAATATAAAAGACACCATTTTACAATTTGGTATTTGTTGTTTTATGTTCATGTAAAAACTAATTTTACGCATGTTAAGTTTTTTTCACTTTTGTATTTTTTGAAGTAATAAAGTTTTTTATAAAAAGTTTGTTTCGTTGTTGTAATTATTTATTAATAACGATGAATAATAATATATATAAAGTTATAATTGATTTCCAATGTTTTAGAAATAATGATAATGCCTACCATTCTATTCATGGAATGCCAGAGATTCTGATTATAGAAATAGATCAATCGATTTGGAAATTGTTTTAATTAGATTCCAACCATTAAAAATTGATGTTAAAGGAAACACAAAAGTTGAAACGATATGGAAAAAATTTATGGAATCATCGTTTTCAAATTACAAAATAATTAATTTAGAAACATGTTATGCTATGCCAAATTTAAGAAATTTAAACAATAAGTACCACGCTATTTCAAATGCTGTAAAATGTAACGCTCACACTGATGGAAAAATTAATGCATGTTCGTTACAAAATGATCATATAATGATGAAATGGTTCAATATGAATGTTAGACCAGTTTTATCTGCAGTAAAGTACCTTATACACAAAATGTTACAGAAAGCTATTGTGGAGATATTAATTGCAGAATGCCCTGATAAAATTTATGAATTATATGACAAACTACCTAAAATGTTGAAGAATAATGAAAATATTAAAAAATACTTACTGTGTTTTAAACATCATAAATATGATATACCAGATTTGTTACCTCTTAGTGCAGTGCATCCAATGTTAATTAAAGATTGCAAACAATGCGGCTATAAATCTTTTACTGAATTTATATGTAAAATGTTTCCTGAAACTAAAGATAGCAAATTTTTGGATGAAAATGTCATTTGCAATTGTGGAAAATGCGAAGTTGTTTTTAAAATGTTTCTGGACGATTAAAATTTTTTTCTTTTTAAAAATTTCGTTATTATTTAGTTAACAAGATTTTTTTGGATAAAGTATTTTCTTTTTTGACACATGATGTTTGTAAATTTATATATAGAATCATGAAATATACTTGATTTATTTTCATATATATTGTTTTTACTTTTTTTCACTGCTTCCTCATAAGCTTCACATTAATGCTAAAACATACACACATAAACATGTAAATAATAATGCTAATAATATAATAAACATGTAAGTAATGAAATGAGAAAAACATTTATTACACACCTTGTAAAAACATAACAAAATATATACATGAAATGAGGGAGGAACAAAGATATAAAAAAGCAAGTGATGATACAAAACTATATACATGCAATGAAAACAAAAAATATATACAAACAGTAGGATAAAAAATTAAATATATAAACTATTATTACTGATAATGCAAATTTTGAAAGCAAAATTTCTGCAAGGATTACACAGTTATTTGAAAGGGATATTATATATCTCTCTATTTATTATAAATAATGTAATGTTACATACACCAATTTTGTATGCTACACGCATTTGTTTATATTTATTTACTATGTTCTTTCTTTTTTTTAACTTCATACATTTTTTTTTTATCTTTTCATATCCAAAAATATATAATTTAGGGGCGAAGTATTTTTTAAAAATAATCCCCAGTTCTAAATACAGATCCTCTAATGATGTTACCTCATCAATAAATCTATTGGAAAATGAGTCCAAAGTGAGACATATATCACCTGTTTTTCAAAACTTTTGTTCTAAATAAATTAAAGAGTTAAATATTTCATTATACCACTCTGTCATGTTATAAATAAAACATCCTCTTACCCCATTAAAAACTGATTTATTGTGATAATATGTTATTTTCTTTTTCTCAAAAACATTTGAGATCCTTCCATAATAATACAAATATGTTCGTGGATAATTGGTTTTATCAAAGTCAATTCCAAATAAATCTTTGAATGCAATTTGCACACAGTGCAAAGAATTATTTTGTATAACTTGATAATAAATTTTCAGATCCCTCTGCCATATAGTGTCAATTCTCTCCTAGCCACTGGGAGTGCTGCAATACACAAGTTATTATTTAATTATATAATGCAATGCAATATTACTGTGTAGCATTAATTAGTTAATTAATTATATTACATTGTCAATGGGTTGAATTTTTAACACCCAAAAAAAAAAAAATGAAATACATTTTATTTTGTAAAATGACAACCTAAAACAAAAAAAAAAAAAAAAATATGATCTATTAGAAATAACTACTACCTTTGCATATTTAAAAAATATTTGTGAGTAAATAACCTGATTTTTTTTTTTTTTTCTTTCCATATAAATAATTACATGTACACTTTGCTCAACTGGTTCAGAGTTTTGAATATTTCATCATTACCAGTATTTTAAGTTAAGAGGGGGAGTGAGAGGTAGAGAAATAAATTAAATACACAGAAATTTAAAAGGATCAGAAAAAGACAAAAAATAATTAGGAAAAATATTTACAAAAGAACAAACAAATAGATATAAGGAAAATATATATACAAATATATACAAAACAATATTTACATATATATAAAAATATATTTAGAGAATGTTAATGAAATCATAAAAACAAACAGAGAAAAAATATATACAAAAAATTAATCTAAACAAATACATTTGATGGGTGGAGCCGAATCAATGGTATCTTCAGTATTGCTAGTCCCAGAATTATTATTATCAACAACATTGTTTAAGGCAGTATGGCCTATAGCCAATGTGTAAATGTTATTTTCTAATACAATCATTTTATTATCTAAACCACTGATGACTAGCTTTGTAGAATGAATCATATATATTTCATGCTTAAAACTTCTTATCATATAAGTGGTACAATAATTGTCAATGGAAATATTATTATTACTAAATATACATGCTTTATGCTGATTGAACATAATTTCATTTTTTGTAATATTATAAGGAATACTTTTACATTTTGTTATAACAGACTTATTATCTACCTTAATACTTCAAACACTGTCACAGGAAATTCATTCATTTCATCTTTGAACTTCCCCAGTTTTTTGTTATTTTCCAGTGAATAACATGTTAGTTCGCAGGGGTAATCACTTGTATCAAAATATTGTAAATTATCATGCATATCTTTATATACATTGGGTGTTACTATATTATAAACTAGACTATCTATATCAATGTACAATAAACTTAACTTATTATTACTATAAATTTTTAACATAACATCATAATGAAAACTGTACATAACATGTTTACTTATATCTAATATTGCCATGCCAACAAATATCAGTTTATTAAATAATCATTTTTTTTAGTTCCAGTGAATGGCACACAAAAATGGGTCTTTGGAAAAAAATGGTACAGTCCTTAAATCTAGGGTTACTGACTAACTTTTTAAACTTAAATTCATCAGCTGCAAGCTTAATATCCAACATATTTCTAATGTTTTGCAAAGTTTTTTCATAGATACAATTATTCATCAGCTTCCAAAGGTTCTTCTCAAACTCATTGGAAGCTTTTTGATGTAAACTAGTATTAAGATCAATATAATGTTTAAGCTAGGGCAATTGCCTAAACAAAACACTGCAATGATTTTTTTTTAAAACAAGACTGTGAGATAATGCTAATTTTAAATATTTAATATGAATAATATAATTATTTTTATGCTCCCATGTCGCAACTAAATTTTTTACCTATCCCTTCTTCCAGACTGCCTTCCTTTTTAGAAGGAATGGTAAATCATTATGTACTTCATGTAGAGTTGAATTATATTCAACATCTATGTCAAACACATATCAAATCTCACCATCCAGATCAATATTATCAAAATTAAATTGCTCAATTTCTTGTTTGGTCATCCATTTGAAACCCCCTATAGGAAGGGGTTCACTCATGGCATAACCATACAAATTATTTGCATCTAAATATAAAATATAATTATTTTCTTCCACTATTGATGAAGAAGATGACACAGACGTTGACGATGAGACCAGTACATTATTATTTGTAACATACAGGTTACAGGCTTTGCAATATCTTTGAAAACATTGTGTTAAAACACTGCATATTCCTAATTCAAAAAACAGATACATATCATAATCCATTAATAATTTGAGACAAACACCCAACATTTTTAACACAGCATTAAAACTAAACCTTGGCACAGTATGGGACCATGCCGGGTCTAATTTATAAATATTATAACATACCAACCTAAAATCCTAGAAAATATCAGCTAATAACAAAACGTGCGTCTGCAAATATTCATTGGAATACTCCCCCAAATTCCAAACTCCAAGAATATTCCATATATTCTGTGCATGTTGGTAAGCTTCCTTGGTGATGGTTAATTTCATCAGGGAACTGTAGAAGGCCGACTGTGGAGGTACCATATATTCGTCCAGTTTTGACAGATATGTACAATGTTCATAAAGGAAATATCCTTTTTGTGGAAAAGGGAAAGTATTCCAGGATCCTTGATGTTAGAAATGGTGTGATGGAATGAGTTATGGACAGGCAGCTTGCTAATTTTTCCAGACTCGACGCCATAAAGTTGAATGAATCAATAAAATGGAACTGGAATTTTCCTGGCACAACCTGTTTTGAGAACCCTTTATATTTTTCCTCGGTATTTGCGAGTACATTTATTTCCAAAGAACTGTAAGCCAACTTCCAAATAATCAAGCGGCTATCATAACTAGTAAGGTTATGAATTATTTCCAAATTACACTTTGAGTGTGCCACACCATGAAATTTACTAGTTAAGTGATCATGATTGCAAACTTTATCATTGTTTATAATTGCTTTCAAGCAAATATTGCATATTGTAGTGTTATCAAAGGCTATAATGTCACTTGGGAGCATAATAATCAGCTTATTTTGTTTATAAATGTCATATATCATTTTCGCATCTTCAATGAGACTTTCCACAAATTTTTTTGCAGCCTCAGGACCATGAAATGGTCTTTGGCCACATAAACATTGAGGCACTTTGTATTGCTCTACCTGTAATACAATTAAATAAGAATAGCTCATAGGCATGTGCCTATGAACTTTATCTGTGTTTGAATGCAGCAATTCTCTTTGACTCCTCAGCGCACACAGTTCTTCTTCTTCCTTGTCATTGGTGGTATAACATTCATTCAGTTATAGCAACGATCTTTGATAAAAGTTTTGTGCAAACAATAATGACAGTAAGGAATGAACAGTATTGTATCAATAAACAAGCACATAATGAAGCAAAAATGTTGTCATCTTTTAGGCAACAATTTTTTGCGTTCTATGTAACACATGTTTAGAGATAACAGAAGACATCTTCGATGTTTTTAATGGTCATGATGCTGTACTGGAGAAATATAACCTTCTATCTCATTCACACGTTTGTTGCAAATAGGATCTGATTTCTGGAATTGTATTATTCTTTGAACAAGCTGTTGAGTCCTAAACTAATACTGTTTCTCTATACAATTGATGCCAATAAATCTTAGTCACACTTGTGTATTTCATGGAAAAAATACTTTATGAAATAAAAAAATATATTACTTAATGTGAGAAACATATGCATAATTTTATAAAAATTAGTATTCAGTGTATATTATGACATGCCTTATTTTTCAAGTTCTCTGAGAAATAATTCACATGTGATTAAACAAACTTTCTTCTACCATGCTCACCATATAGTGATATATTTAGATCAAAAGAAATTATAATAAAAAATTATATATTAATAGAAAAAATAAAATTGTATATTAAAATAAATTATTATAATGCAAGGATATTTGCATGCAAGGTTATGAAGGAAGCATTTTTTCATAGCGGCTTGAGCTAGAGTTTGTGTGTAAAAATATAATACAAAAGAAATTGAAGAAAATAATGTACAGTGTACAAATAAAAAAATATATACTAAGGATAACTTTATATTATGTATACTTAGACTTTGAATTTTGAAATATTAAAAAAAATAATTGCAGTATTAAGAACAAAATGTGTGTGCAGGTGCGCTCTTGCAGCGGTGACTGGAGTGTGCATTAGATCGAAATATATGTGTGTGAGGTGCGAACGGGGGTGCTGGGTTAGTTTCAGGCTTTAAATACCATACTGGGGTTAAATTTGGGATTTTCATACTTAGACCCTGAATTTTGAAAAATTGCAGTAACACAGTGGGCGTGAAGGGCGAGCGAGGGCTCAGAATTAATATACTTATGTTAATTTATAATTGGTTCAGTTTATCGTAAATGTAGGGGAACTGCATGGAAAAATTTGGGGGAAACTTGAGTGAATTTTCAGTGTCCAAGCAAGAAATTGGGTTACTTAGGTCACTTTCTGCCCTCTGGATGCAGTTTGGGGTTTGAATTAATGGTCTGGACTGCCTTTTGCTGTTCAGATTAGTGGAATGGCCAGAGTCGGTGTTTTTAGATTATTATTGGTTTAACATTTAACTTACCCCTTAACTGTTGTTTTAAGATTCATTTGTTATTTGTAGTTGAACCCTTTTAAATTATGATGCTCATAGTGCACAAACTGCTGCTAAAATTTGGAACTATTTTTTCCTATGCCATCTGCTTTCCCTCTTCTTCAATAATATTCTATTCAAATTTTACGTCATTCTGATCAGAGGTTCTTTTTTTATAGAGCTATATAAAATTAAATTTAAACACACGAAAGTGAAAATTAAAGAAATAACAATTATTTAATAAACATTAACAATATATAAAAATATAATACCATAAATTTAATAATTAATACATTTACATTAGACATAAATCATTACCTGAATTTAGGGCCAGTGACCCCGGGCCTGTGACCAAAAGGGGCCCTTCACTGAAAAGGGGCTACCCGTAAATCACTCAAAAATTGAAAATTACAAGTACGAAAAGTACGCGCACTCAGATGGTGAAACGATATATATCATTCTGATTTTCATAGTGATATTAAGTTCTGAATGCGACATACTTCGTGAATTAAATTTTGATGATCTAATTGAAACTTTCGCTATTAAAAAAGCCCGACGGGTGTTTCATGTTTAGAATTAATTATTAAGGGTCGATTTTATTAATTTACTGAATAAGTAAAATAAAAAATGTGTACTTCAATTATTGGTGGGGATTAAGGGGGCCTTTAGCAATTATTTAACCCCGGGGTATTTTTTTCTTTAATCTGACCCTGCTTGAATCGCTTGAAATAATACATGTAAAATAATTCAAAAAAAAAAAAAAAAATGAAAAGTAAACCGTTGTCTTTGCCAGTAATTACTGAGACAGTAATGACAGAAGTAAATAAAAAATAGTAAAAAGAAAGCTAAAAAGTTAATTTAAAAAATATGTACAGCAGTTTTGCATGGCCAGGCAATTCACAAAAAGACAATACTTACGAAAACGAAATTATTTTGATGTAAATGATACAAACTGAATATGCAGATGGAAACAAATTTGAAACGACGCGGACAATGCAGAAAAGAATTGATTGGTATAATAAAAACAGTTTAATTTTCCTCTAGCAATATGCGCTGTGCATGATATCAAGTTTTCCCCAAAAATAGATTATAACCCATCATCACACTTAAAGTTCTGAAGATATAAAAAAAAAATGGAACAACCTTCATAAATATTATATGATGAACCTATTTTTTGCGATTGAAAATAGTTTTCAACCACTTTTCACCGCATAAAGTTCAATTTTTCAAAAAATCTTTCTCATTTAATATTTTCGGTATATGGTGTGTTAAAATGAGCTTTCTGATAACCAATGTAAATGGTTTCTGGTGAGGTGTAATGATTATTTTATGCCAAAAACGGGGTGAAGCCTTTGATACAATTAAACTTTGGGCTACTTAAAACAAATCGCGTACACTTTTGGTATGCTGTATAAAAAATATTGAGATAAAACTATAATTTGATAACTCATTTATAAGGGAAATATAATGGTTTATGTATTTTTTGGAAAATGCTTTTTTAACTTTTTCCACGTCTTCAAATTGAAATCTTCAAAACATCGTTCTTACTTGACATCATCAGTATACACATTGTATTCACATTGATAATCACGATTCGTTTGGATTGCAGTGTGATTTGTGGTTTTCTCAAAAACTGGGTTTTGCCTTTTTCCCGCCTCAAAATTTTGAGGATTTAAAAAAATTTTTGCGCACATTTAATAGACCATATAAGGTATTTTTGTGCGAAATCATAATTCGGTAAACCTATTTTCACCAAAAATATAACAGTTTTTGTATTTTTTAGAAAACGGCTTTTAACCCTTTTTTATTCCTTAAAGTTAGAATTTTCAAAAAAGCGTTCTTATTTAATATCTTCAGTACATGGGTAATGTTCAATAGCGTCAGTACATAGTATCGTTGTATTAAGTGCTAGTTTTCAGCTTCATAGACCAGTTGAAACTACATGTTAATAATAGATGTTCTTTTCAAATATTTCCAGATTTTACCTATGGATTTAATAACTACTAGTGTTATACTCTAATGGCGAAGATGATTGTCCGCGATTAATTAGAAAATAAACAAATTGAATTTTAAAAACAAATGGGGAAACTACCAATTATAACTGAAATGCAAGGTAAACTGAATTTAACAAAAAACAATTGTGGAAATGAGACAAGTGCTCGATACATCCAGTGGAAATAGGTCCTAAGATATTCAAAATCGGTTACTATAGAGAAGTTAAGGCATTTGATCGCCAAAAACGAAAATAATGATCAAGAAATATTATTCTGATTGCGTTATTGATTTAAAACGAATTTAGACTGAACAAATATTTTGTTAATCAAGAAAATGTTGAGGATTCCGATAAAATCTGCAGAAATCTAATAGTAGCAGTAAGAGAAATATCTCCAATTTTAATAAAAAATAAGGTTAAGAACAACAATAATTAACAATTTCAATTTTTTCAAGTTTTATTCTTTTAATGTAATATTTGTAATGAGCACTTTTTATTTATTTGACACAATTTTGTTAATCTTATATAATAAGCATTTTTTTATTTATTTATGTATATACATATATATATTATAATGATTCCATATTTACCGGTATAGCACGAGAAATCGTGTCCATCACTAAGGTATTCAGTGTACCGTTGCTAAGGTAATCTGTTCGCATATGCGTGTAGATAGATATACTTATTGTTCTGGCTGTCTGTTTTGTCTCGAACAGGGAATAGCGCCTTATTACTTTTGTCTTCGGTGATAAGCCGACGTGTTGTTTTATTACGTTTAAATGGTTAACATATAAATTTTACTTCATGAGGCTATTATAGTTACGCCAAAGAGATGAGAAGGCTGTTAAAATCCTAGTAAAGGTTACAAATTTCGGTAAACACAACATTTTCATCCAAAAAAATCAGAGAGACTTACACATTTGTGACCCTCGATCACTCAGGAAGTGAGTCGGAATCGGCGGTGCAGGCAACTAGAACTGGAGACATAGATAAGTCATAATTTTTATTATTATTAAATTCGTTTTGTGATAAATATATATATATACATATATGTATATAGTTATCTCGTCAGCTGGAGTAATTATCATTATACATACATTTACTATGATAGTACGGCATATTTATTTGTTTGTTTTCTTGTTGTTTTGCCCTATATAAATTCACACGAAATATTAAACTGTTTGCATAGGGTGCTAATTTCGCAGAGCTCTGTATTAAATATCGATAATTGTAAATTTATACGTCAATTGAATTCATGTTCGTTTTTTATATGATTATTATTAATATATTCTCTTGTATAGAGAAATAATATTTGTTGCATGTTCTGTACGAGCCACATAAATTTCCAGTGTTATTTTGGTGGCTTTGATCGTAACGTTACAAATTTTGTGACCACGACGGAATGAGTTTAATTGCCGTGTAAAATTATTAAAATATAAAACTAAAAAAAAAAAAAATTAATAAAAAGAAGAGGAATTTTCGTTGTTAATTGGGTGAAAGCAGTCACAGGCAGTAATCTCGATATAATTGCGGGGTCTCGTATCAGTCGAGACCGTGTAATTATTTTCCTTAAATCGCAAAAAATAACTGACAAATTTTTTGCCGGAGGCGGAACGATTACATTAGCAGAGCGGACAATTCAGGCAGCACAAATTAGGCAACCAGCTAATAAAGTTGTGCTATCAAACGTATCGGCCACTATACCAAACGAAACACTTTCGTCATACCTCGTTTCAGCACTATCCCTTAAGCTACTATCACCAATATCAATATTAAGAGTCAACCCCTCGGACGATGAGTTTGCACACGTAATAAGCTGGCGAAGACAGGTGTATATCGAGCATATGAACTGTGCAAATATTCCTAGATCATTTTTATTAAGAAATAATGACCACGATCATAGAATTTTCATCCAAATTGAAGACCACGTATGTCCAAACTGCAGAAAAGAGAATAAACTGGTGAACACGCAACAAGAGAGTAATTCCAGCCGTCCCGACATCATCTGCCAACCTCAACAGCTAACCGCGGACCACGATTGCGATTTGCCCCAGACAGTACAGAAGGAAACCCATGTCTCCCCCTTAACGATAGACACCACAGGTCCAGACAAAATAAATTCAAATACCACAATTGAGCAGCCGAAAATAGAGATGGACACGGACGCTAGTCCGCTGAAACGGCCTCATCCCAAGACCCCAGATGCACTTGCTGACCCGAGGCCGGCGATTTTCCCATCGCGCCCGCTACCAAAACGGCCAGCTCTCTACATTAATCAACCAGATAAGAAAGAAGAGCATGCACCAGCTGAGCCACATAACGAACAGCCAACCCGAGAGCCAGGAGACATAACTGAAAAAGCCAAGCACCTTTTCAACGCCGAACAACCAACGTTTATGATGGGATTTGAAGAATTCAAAACATTTATCCAGGCAGTAGCGACGAACCCAAAGTACATCTCCTATGCAACTGATTATACAAGGAGTTATGACGAGCTAGTATACATGCTGGCAGCAGTTAAACCATATCTTATCGGCAGAAGCATTAAAAGTCGCTGCTCCCGAATTATAAGGAAATTATCGGAACAAACGATTACAACTTCTGAAGACGAACGACATCATAGCGACGGCAATGTATCCAACGCAAATTAATAAACTTCCCTTGTCCATAAAGTATTACAATTATTATTTGACTCATTCTCAAAATAAATAAATTAATTAATAATGGCTACTAGAGACAGTATTATGCAATGGAACTGCAGAGGCCTTTTCAAGCATATAGAAGAACTCAAATTACTAATTAGTGATTGGACGCCGGGCATCATCTGTCTCCAAGAAACGCATTTTAAACCAACCCAGTCTTTCTCGCTGAAAAATTTTTTAGTCTACCGATCAGACTACTCTCAAGGAATATCAGCGTGTGGAGGTGTCGCCACACTAGTGCATAAGTCTTTCCCATCCCAACTCCTTAGTATTACCACAGAGCTACAAGCAGTAACAGTTACAGTAAAGCTGCCATCCCTTTCTTTCCCTTCTATAACAATATGTAACTGTTATTTTCCTCCTTCAGTAAATATTTCTGAAGCTCAGATTGAGAGGTTGCTTCGTCAGTTACCCACTCCCGTGACTTGGATAGGTGATTTTAACGCTCATTCCCCTCAATGGGGTGCTGCCTATACCAATACGCGGGGGAAAGTAATTTCTAACTGTGTACTAGGTAGCGATTTAATATTGCTGAGACCTCCGTCCCATACACACTTCAATGCAACTCACAACACGTTTTCAACAATAGACCTTGCCTTCATTTCAACGTTGCTAATCCCTTACATAAACATCATGGTGCACCAGGATTTATGCTCCAGTGACCATTACCCCATTTTTATTCATTTTCCTACTCTGTCACCCACGCGACGCCCTATCCATGTGCAACCACGATTCACGTTCCAGAAGGCGGACTGGAGCACTTATCGAGATAAAACTATAATATCCTGTCGCCCTGCACTAAGTATAGAAGAAAACTTGTCCATCTTCACTCATGCGATCAATAATGCAGCCCGAGCAACGATTCCGTCCACATCGAATTATCAGCGCCGATGCGTTCCATGGTGGTGCCCAGAAATTAAGTCCGCAATACGCCAATAGAAAAGAGCACTTAAAAAGTTCAGGGCAACGAGGTCGCAGCAAGACTTAATCGATTTCAAAAAAGACAGAGCTAAAGCCCGCCTGCTTATACGAATTAAAAAGCGGCAATCTTGGGTAGCCTTTGTCTCCTCCATCTCAAAGGACACACCATGTGCTATAATGTGGAAGAAAATAAAGGCGCTGAATGGTAACCCTAGGTCCACTCCGACCCCCTCTTTACTTATAAATGGGACGCTGGTGACAGATGAATCCGAGGTGGCAGGTGCTTTTGCGCTCCACTTCACAAATGTTTCCTCCTCTGCCTCGTACACTCCCAATTTCTTGGAACAAAAAACATCAGTGGAAAGTGAACCAATATCATTCCTTTCCGAGAAAGATGAAGCGTTCAACCTTCCTTTCTCAATAGATGAATTGAACTTCCAACTAAATAAAACTAGAAACAGTGCACCCGGTGCGGATTCAATTCACCCACTCATGTTGAAACATCTCTCTCCTTCCACTAAAAGTCTTCTACTGCATATTTATAATCAAATCTGGTCCTCATCATCCATCCCTAACTCCTGGAAAACTGCTTTAGTAATCCCTGTTCTTAAATCAAACAAAGATCCTTTCCTTCCTCAAAGTTACAGGCCTATTTCCTTAATATCGGTCCTTTCAAAAACTCTGGAAAAAATGGTGAATAGGCGTCTCTATTCCGTCCTAGAATCTTTGGAGATCCTATCTGCAATCCAGGTCGGTGGCCGTACATCAAAATCCGCAATTATGCACCTTCTGAGCCTCCAAAGGCAAATACTTACAGCCCAAAACAGAAAGCAATACTTATATTCAGTCTTTTTTGACCTTGAAAAAGCTTTCGACCGTGTATGGCGATATGGTGTGCTTACTAAGCTGAAGAACGCCGGAATCAGCGGAAACATGGGCAATTTCATCCTTAACTTTCTTTCTGATAGGGCGATCCGAGTTAGGATTGGCTCCAAAATATCTTCCTCCTTCCTTATCGAAAATGGTATTCCACAAGGCTCAGCGCTGAGCGTAACATTGTTTATATTATACATAAATGATATGGCAGATTGTATATGGCCGCCAGTTACAGCCCGCTTATATATTGATGATCTTAATATATCCCTTCCTTCTAACCTTCCGTCCAATGCGAGATCAATCCTTCAATCAACAATCAATAACTTGGAAATATGGGCTGATAACAATGGCCTGGAATTCTCTCCCACAAAATCCGTATGTGTGAAATTTCACAAGAGACGCCAGCGTGATCCCGATTCCGACATAACTCTTTTCCTAAGGAATTCACCACTCCCGTTGCTCCACACAATTAAATTCTTGGGTCTTGTGTTTGATGAAAAACTATCATGGTCACATCACATTCACCATCTTAAAAATAAATGCATGAAATCCTTAAATATACTAAAATGTCTGTCAAATCCGAAATATAGCATAGATCCTAAGCTCCTGCTAACTGTGTACAAATCTCTCACTTTAAGTAAATTGACCTATGGGTGCCAAGTTTATTCCTCATCAAACAAAGCACTCCTTAAATCACTTGACACAATCCATCATACTGCTATACGAATTATCTTGGGAGCGCATAGGACGTCGTCATCGTTGGAAATCTGTTCACTAGCGGGCACCCCACCCTTAATGGTTATCCGAAATTCTTATGAATTCAGAGATTTATTTTACTGGTACCAAGCTAAATTACGCCACAACGATAATTCAGAAATCCCACTACCGTCTTTTCCGAACGATCCCCTCCCCAGTGTACTAGTCATCCTTAAGAAAAGAGGAATTAACTGGAACTCTGACCTTGCACATCAGCATGTTGAACTCCCTTGGGAGGATACTCCGATTGTTGCGGATTTATCTCTGCTGAGCGATCGCTCGGACCAGGATGTCATTCTGCCATCCCAGTACGTGGTGGAAAAAATGCAACTTTTTCCCAGCTACACACAGCTGTATACAGATGGTGCCAAAGCAAACCCCCTCAATGGGTCCTCGCCAGTGGCTTGCGCCTACGAGGTGGAGGGAGTTGTTCATGCGGTTCGGCTCCACGACTTCTGTTCAGTGCTGGAGGGGGAGCTGTATGGTATTTTCTTCTGCTTGAGAGAATATCTGCAGTCTTACCCCCAACGTCGAAATGCATTTCTAATCACAGATTCCTTGCAATCGATTAGGACACTCCAGACACCTAAAACCTCTCACATATTATCTCGAAAAATAAAGCGCATCATTAACATGCTTTTCCGGTCTGGCTCACAGGTAACATTCTTGTGGGTCCCGGGTCATACCGGTGTGCCAGGGAATGAGCGTGTGAACTTGGCTGCTAAGGCAGCAACATATAGTCCAATGCCCAAAGATGCCCCTCTGCCTCAGCTGGGGCCACCCTTTTTTCAGCAACATAAGGCAGAGACATGGGAAATTATGTGGTCGGCTCACACATCATGGCTGCGATCCATTAAGGTGAGCACTGAGCCTTGGTGGCCACCTATATCCATGTCCCGCAGAGAGTTTGCAGCATTAACTAGACTCCGCATAGGGCACACAGCAATATCCCACAACTATTTGCTGGAAGGAACATCTCCTCCCTCTGCCTGTTCCATATGCAATTCCCCAATTTCACCAACCGCTGAACACGTTCTGGAACATTGCCTGCCTGCAGGCACCCCCAACTTACCGACGGTTGCATTGTCAAATGAACCAAAACAGGTCGAGGATATACTAAACCATATTAGAGCGGCTAACATATTAAAACACTTCTGATCCTGCACTGATCCATGTGCTGTAATAATCCCGGCAATTACACACAGCACATGGACCATATAAATTTAAAAAAAAAAAAAAAAAAATTGTGAATAAAGGAAAAATGTGGACAAGAGTTATATGGATCGTATCATGACGAGAAGTAAATGCATCAAAACAGAAGAAAAGGTGGTGGAAGATCAAGGTGTTACAGACTCGCACAGTGCAAATCCTGATGTTGGCGTAAGTAGACCAAACATAATGAATAAAATAGATATTGAATAAAATGTTGTTGATTGACACGATCGGGTAAAGATAAATGTGATCTGGAATCAATAGTAATGTTATTGAATAGTATGAATAAACATAACAAAAGTTTAAATGATAAAACAGATAAATATAACAAACATTTAAATAATAAAATAGATAATATAGGTGTTAATGTAGATAAAACGAATGAAATAAATAAAAAATTGAATAGCTCAAGTGCCGATTTAAGTAAGCAAATTGCGGATAATAAAGATAATTTAAGGAAAGAGATGGAACAGAGTAGGAAAGAGATTAGAGGTTGAATTAAAAAAATCAATGGGGGAGTATGCAAAAACAATAAATCAGCGAGCGAATGAGGTTGAAAGGGAAGTAGATAAAAAATTAATTGAACAAGGAAATCAGGTGTTCGGAATAATGAACGGGCAAATCAAGCAACTCGGAAAAAGTGTAGAAGAGAATAACAAAATTATAATAGATAAAACCACGATTGATTTAAACGAAAAAATTCAGCAAGGACTGGAATATTAGACAGTATGAAAATAACAAGAATATTTACGAGGATATAATTCAAAGATTTAGTGGTGATATACCAAAATACTGTAACGAACCAAATAGGCTGGTTCTTTTAATTTATATTATATATATATTGATAAGGATTCGGTATTTACGGCGGCTATCTAGCGATGATGTCGAGCTAGAAATTATTCTCTGATTAAAATCATTAATTTTCGATCTCTCGGCATCGTCGTATTGTTCCTTGTCGTTAGAGAGAATACGGCCGGGACATTTACACGGCCGAATATATAATTTCCGATTTTCGTTGAATTTCTCGGCACAGGTAGAGTTAAGGAGTTGTGTAAGTGTCCTGGTGTATGCGGTCTGCGACAACAGGATACCGTCTGTCGGCCATGTGAGCCGTGTGAGCTATAGCGGCTATATGTGAGAATAATTGATAAGGATTTCGGTAATGTACCGTTAGTTTTAAATAAATATCGGGCCAATTTAGTTAGATAAATGTGGCCAGTAGTTACCGTTATATTATCGAGTCAGCGCAACATCGCATGTCGCTATTCGTCTTTCCTTATTTTTCTGGTCTAGCCGTCGTTGTCCTTCGTCAGGACACACGTTGTCACACCCAATTATAAGTTTTAGTCAGTTTGTTGTTCCTTTTACCAAAAATATATCTAGTCGTCCTATAGCTGTACGCGTGTTTTTTTTAATTTGTTTGTAATATACACGTTGAAATTTCGTTATTGGACACGTGGTGGGCCCTTGTAGAATCGCCGTCGCGGAAACATAGCCGCCGTTTCTAGGCAGTTCGCAAGAGTCCGTTGATACCTAAATTTGATAAACTTATTCAGATGATCACTACCATTGTTCACGATGGTAAGCGCATTAGAAAGTTAAACGCATGCACTAAAAAAAGAACGTTATAGGTTACTCGTGAAATTATCAATTTATCTAATAAAAAAAGTAATCTATATAAATTACTGAAATCGTCTAATTACTGTGAAAAGTTACTATTAGATTATAAACAAATATCAAAACGAGTTCAAAAGTTGTCAAGAGTAGCGAAAAAAGAGTATTATAGTGAGTTATTAAAAAATTGTAAACAGAATCAGGAGAAATATTGGCATGCGGTTAAAAAGTTATTGAGAAGCAAAATTCGTAAGCTACAGGAGCTAGTCATAGATAATAAGAAAATAACCATAGATAATAATGAGTAGTATGAGGTTGCTTGCTACTTTAATAATTATTTTGCCAGCTCTGTTTCTGACACCTTCGGATTCATAGACATTTTATATGATGAGGTAAAGGATAATATCTGCTCCCAATAAAGCATCATTCGGATCAGATAGTTTATCAATGGTACTAAAAAAAGAGTATTTTAGATTTTTTGTCAAGCCACTTACACATTTATTTAATGAATCTATAAAAAGTAGAAAATTTCCTAATGTATTAAAGTTGGGTATAATTACACCAGTTTATAAAGGGAGAGAGATAAATGTGACATGACAAATTATAGACCAGCACATTACCAACTATCGCAAAAATTTTTGAAAAAATCATTAAGATGAGAATAATGGATTTCTTATATAGCAAAAACTTTTTTAGTATAAATCAATATCGATTTCTATGAGGTAAAGGGACTGACATAGCGCTCTTTTTAAGCACTTATCATATATTACTGAAAATTTAGAAAAAGGCAATTCTTGTTTAACTGTTTACTTTGATTTACATGAATCATTCAATGTAGTTGACCACAAACTTCTTCTAGCTCTAAACTTTATACTTCAGATTTTCGGGGATTTATTTACAGTTGGTTTCGGTCATATCTGACAGATAGAAAATATGTTACAAAGATTTTAGCAGAATATACCAGTGTCCGGTCATGTTTATACATGTTTTGTCAAGACAGTAGGTAAATCTTGTTACCTCTGTATCAGTATTATATTTAGGAGAGCCTATTCATAAATTCTGAGCCCCGTCCATCCATTGAAGAGAACTTAAAGACATTTTCACAGGCGCAATTCAGAGCAGCAGTAGCAACAATCCCGAAGTCATCCGCGGCGTTCCCTCCATATAGTGTTCATTACTTACTGTGTTCTGGACATACAGCAATTTTTATTATGGTTCGCTTTATAATTAATAATAACATTTTGATTTAATTATAATATTAGTAAATAGAAAAAAAAATATAAATAAATAAATAAAAATAAAAAAAAAAAAATAAATAAAAAAAAAAAAAAAAGAACAAGATAGAGAAAAAAGAAAATTAAGGAAAGATTTTATTAAAGGAACCAGAATTTTTTTATTTTATTTTATTTACTTTTTTTTCTTTTTCGTTTCTTTTCTTATTTATTGAAGTTTATTACTTTATTGATGAAGTCAGTTAGTTTTATTTCATTTTATTCTTTATCAATCTATTTGTTACATTCTTTATTCAATTATTTATTTTTCTTACAACTTCCTTTTCCCATCAGGCATTGTGAACATTGCCAGGCAACTGTGGTCATATTGTAAGATGGGAATTTTTCAATTTTTAATTTGTATTTCTCATTTTGTCTTTTTGTTTTTTGTTTTCTCCTCTGAAAGAAAAATCTGATCTCTGTTTATTAAGTTTCATCAGGCATTGTGGGCACTGCTCTGCAGTTGCGGCCATAATGTAGAAGGGTAACCTATTTTAATTTCTTCTTTGTTTTTCCTTGGTTAATTTCATTGCGCATTGTGGGCACTGCTCTGCAGTTGCAGCCATAATGTAGAATAGAATGAAATTTCCTTCTCTGCTTTTTAGTCCTTTTTCTGTTAATATTAATTTTCCATATCTATTCATAGTGTAGCTTGCTGGCCAAATGAACTGTATTTGTTCAGGCCAATAAAAAAAAAAAAAAAAAAAAAAAAAGTCATCCGCGGCTGTGCACCCACGCAGGGTCCCCTGGTGGTGTGACAAAGTGAGAGAAGCAATAATCAACAGGAAGTGAGCCCTAAGAAGCAAAACTTGGAGAGAAATAAAAAAAATTTACACTGTTTTACATAGCTACAGACCGAGGAAAAACTAAATTCAATTTATAAGTATAACAGTGAACAAAAATAGCTTGAGTATATTTACAGTCTCAATATAGAATCGCGCCTCTAACACGGACATTCCGGCGATGTTGACATATTGAATGATTACTGAGAAACTAAATCAAACAGTAATAATAACACATTTATACTCTAAATGTTGTGTCATTGTTGCAAAGTATATTTATATTTTTTTAAAGTTTGGAGTAAATTTCATGGGATTAATTTAATTGAAATCTATCAAATTTAAAGTTTAAAAATAGTATTAATAGACTTCATTCATTCTTCTGCTTAAAATTTACTTATGAAATGTATGTATTGGCGTACATACCATCGTGAGCCTACTATCGTAATGTAGATAAAATTCTGGTTTTGGCGTTTGAAATTCTAGTTTTACTATGCTGTGGGAAATAAAAAACATGAATGAAATTTTATATTTTTATCTTATTTCTTTTAAATCGGCACACAGTATAGTATTTCGTATATACATATTTATTTTTCAATACCAAAAAAAAAAAGGCTAATGAAGATAGTCATTCCAGACCTTGTGTACTTTTTAAATACGTTTTTTTTCTTTTCACTGCTGAGAACGATCTTTCTGCAGACGAAGTAGCTGCTGGAATTGTGGTTATTAAATGAGAAAGCTTATATACACTTCTGGAAAAACATCTGTTAGATCTGAAGCGGTCAAGTATAAGATGCACCGCAGTGCCTTTAAATATATGTTAGAGATTCTTGAAAGTACACTTTTCAAACGGGTATTGCTATGTCGACAACAAGTTAGGAGAATAACAGGTTCCTACCATGTCTGTTATTTTTGATTACTAACATATTTGTTCTTTTTAACACTATTATTTTAAATCTCACAACTTTAGTTATCTATAAATTTTAGTTTCGCTATTTAGTATTCTTCATTGTTTGTTGTTATTGTTCTGAAGTTGTTTTTTCTGTTTTTAAATAAAATGTTTAAAAATGAAGAAATTTTTCGAATCCTAAACAACTTAATTGAAAATATAAATTCATATTTATCCTTTATTGAAGGAGAATGTAATTGTCAAATTTTTAATAACTTCTTATTATCAAAAGGTTTTACGTTTTTTATTAGGACTTCATGGAAAAATAAAAATATGTTGTATTCTAAATATAGTATTTTCTGTATCATATAATGGAAATGAGATTTTATTAACAATTTCTGTAAATTTAAATATATAGGCGATAAATTAGCATGGATATTCTTATGTTTGGAGTCATTTATAAATCTTACCACATCATTAATACAATGTACTCGTGGGCCACAATATAATAAGAGAAAATCACAAGAAACCTCTGAATTAGTAAATTTTTAATTCTTAAATTATAAACAAGCATTAGTTAAATAATAAAATATAAGTTTGTTACTTATATTTTAAAACATTTTGCAGAATGATCATTCAGAAAGGAAAAAAATATTTCGATTACAGCCTACAAAAAAAGTTAGTTGTAAAGCTGAAATGATAATTAAGAAAATTAAGTGCTTTCCTGATTACAGTGTCCAGAATGTTTCAAAAAATATTCGTCATAGGAAAACTGAAGCATGCACAATTATTATGTTTGCTTTGATAATCTTTCAATATACCATACATAAATTTATTACTATTGGCGCACCCAGGATTTGTCCCTGAGAGGAGGTGGGGGGGGGGGGGGGGGGATAAAAGAGTAGCATATAGGAAAATGTAAAGGCGGAGGTTGAACATGTTGGGTATATTTATATATCTCCCTCTATTCTCTCATTTATATATTTATTTGTGTGTAAAATGTATTATTTAAAAAAACTTCATATTTTTATCAAATATTAATTTTTACTGTCAAAAATTTTGCCGGGAGCAAATTTAACCATTATTAACAGCGTCCGTTTAATGAAAATATAATATCTATGAATTAGTTTAGAATTGGGAATGAATTCTTCATGATTAATTATATAAACTTTTTCTCAAATGTATGTTGAAGTATTGCTTTTTTCTAGATTTTACTTGGATTTATAAAAGCAGTACATAGCATACAATTCTACTTAGCGAAAGGGCTTAACAATTTATTGGAAACGAAGTGAAATTTCATATTACAATAAAATTACCATAAAATCCGTACATTTTTCAAAACAATATTTTAAGTTTCTAACTTGAGTCTTCAAAATGAGCAATCTTAGATATTACTTTTTTAAATTTAAGTAATTGTAATTAGACAATATAAAAATTTTATTAATATATTTCAGATATATAAAAGAAACATAATTTGTAATAATATCTTATATAATATCAACAATTGTAGCGATTTGCGTTTACTTTATATTTTGTTTTCAAATATCTCCTGCTACTAGATCAAAAGTAACAGATATAATAGGAACCTATTACTCTCCTAACTCGTTGTCGACATAGCAACACCCTTTTCAAACTTGCAAAATCGAAAAAGTTTCCGTAATTCAAATTTAAATTCAAAGTTTTTTTCCAGAAAATTTTATTGAAAATTTAAAAAAATGTTTGTATTTAAGAGATTTAAAAATTACAATTTTTGTTACATCATTAAATCTTAAATTTCTCGAGTAATATTCGATCTGGGTAAAGTAACGTAGTTGATTAAATGGTTTGAACGGTTGGGAAGTTGGAATCTTATTCCGGTGTTGCACCAACACAATTAAAATATAACGTAAATTAATAAAGGCTAGATGCAGAGATACCGCCCGACTAATGTAATTTTGGCAAAATTGCGTAAGTGATAAGAATGATATGTCAGTGCGACCCGACCAGTCGCACCGACAGCTGATCGACTACCGTGGCTTTAGCGACTCTTTCAGTTGATCTGTGATTTATCCGTTTTAGAATCAGTTTGTTATATATACAGTTACTGTTGCCGAAACGATTGGGTGGTCGGCGGACTCACATCAACTTTCAAATTAAATTTATTGTTCGTCGTCATAATAATTAATACGCGTCGAAGAATTGATTTTAATATTTTTATTTTTGCCGTTGTTTATTAGATATCTCGATCAGCTGCTTTTTGTTTCTCTAGTCATGAGTAACTACACGTTGTCTAATTGTGTGTGAATATACATATTCTATTTTATTAACAATTTGAATTTATTCGCGTCTATTACGCGACCCATAACGCGAGCTTTCAGGCGAGACTGATAGTTGGGAGGACACGGCGGCCCAAGCCACCATGAGATAGCTATTTCTTTAGCTTGAGTGGTTTCCCTGTCCTTTTTCTTGATACAATCGTGATACTGGAGGAGTTTGGAGAAGCCAGAGTCACGAGCTATCAGAATTGAGCACACGATAAATTGGCTCCAGCAAACAGGAACACGATTTGCCCAGAAAAGTCCCCTGGTGAAGAAAAAAGAAAACGAAAGAAAATTTTGGTCTGCGATCAAACAGAGTAGCACACGACAGAACCGTTTCATTTTATTGTAAACTAGAGAAACATTGTATTAAATTTGTAACTGGGCCACTGGGAGAAGATGGCGGTGCAGTAAGTTAAAAAAAAAAATATTAATAATTTTATCGTTTTTATATGTTTAATGTATTTCATATCTGTAATTAATACCTGGGCACCACATTAGATGATCGATGCGACCCGAAGAAAGAAGTCAAATCACGAATAGCTCAAGCAAAGGCTTCGTTCCTCTCCATGAGAAACGTATTTACACGAAAAGAATTGAACATCCAGCTCAGATTAAGCCTCGTGAAATGTTATGTGCACTCAATTCTGACATACGGCTGTGAATGCTGGACGCTGGATGCCGAATTGGAAAAGAGAATAACGGCATTTGAGATGTATATATATAGACGAATAATGAAAATTCCACTAACATAGAAGTATTAGCTAGAATACAAAGGAAACCAGAACTCCTCGATACTGTGAAAGAAAGGAAAATCAAATATCTCGGACACGTCATGAGAGGAGAAAAATACGAGTTACTACGAATCATACTGGAGGGAAAAATTACTGGAAATAGGTCAGCAGGTCGACGCCGAAACTCATGGCTCAAAGACATCCGAAAATGGCTGGGACGCACATCAGTGGAGATCTTCAGGGCAGCCATTTCAAAGATACAGCTATGTATGTGGATCTCCAACCTCCGCAGAGGAGAAGGAGAATGAAGAAGAAGAAGAATTATTAATCGTAATTTTTGTCGTATTTATATGTACTCGTATTACTAGTTTAAATAAATTTCGAAATTTGTGGCTGGTTAAAAAAAAAAATAAATAAATAAAAAGTATTATCTTATACTTCTAGAACTATAAGGTAGTTAGAATAATCATATTAATAAATAGGAAATAAAATAAAAACAAGAGCTATAGTAATATAAACATACAAAGAGGTACAGAGTTTCCGGAAATGTCGGATATCGAATTAGATAGGCCGGCAACTTCTTCCTTGGAACCTAATCGCGAGATTCCCACGAGGAGGCAATCGATAAAAAAGGAACTAGAGGAGGCACATATGAAAAGTATGATGAAAATATTACAGGACATGAGGGATTCGAATGAAAAAACGAGACAGTCGAATGAAAGAAATTTTAGAGATATTAGACTGTCAAATGAAAGGAATTGGAAAGAAATAAATGAGTTAAGGGAAGATACTCAAAAGATGAAGGAGAAATTAGTCAGGGAAATGGTGACGAAGGAAGAAGTGGTTGCAATGGGAAAACTCATTAAAGAAGAACGGCAGATCGAAATAGTACGAGCTAAGGCTGAGATTGTAGAAACGATGAGAGAGCAGTTCACGAGTTACCGTGAAGGAGTAGCAGGAAAAATAAAATCGGTAGAGAATAATCTTAAAAAAGAACTCGACATAGTTCAAACTGACATACAAAATAAATTAGAAATTAGGTTAGGAGAAATGTGTAGAGTAATAAAGGGAGACTCAGTGCCGCTCCTGCAAATGCAATTAGTATAAAACCGATAAATAACTGTCAATACGAAAATCGTATGAATTTAGATTTAGGTGTAATGGGTTGCAGAGGTCGCCCCACGCCTGTATTCATGTTGTAGAGTTCATAGAGGACCTCGAACAATATTTTGTAGCCGAAGGTATATCTGAGGATCAAGAACGTGTAAAATGCATGTTAAGAAAAATGGATGATTCGGAGCGCGAATGGGCAAACATGTTTCTCCATGATTGTGATACCTGGGAAATAGCGAAAAACAAAATAAGAAATAATTTTCGGGGACATTCAGAATAGTTATTAATTAGAAGGCGTTTATATGATTGGAACGAACGGTGTGCCTATGGAGGGAACAGGGAGAATTATGTTCTCGCGTGGATCAATCAAATTAAATATCTGGATCCGCCTTTTGGGGGCCAGGAGTTCGTCGAACTAATTATAAAAAAGCTCCCGTTGGATTTACAAAAGATAATTTTTGCTATGAGGTGTAAAACGGAAGAGGATTTATATTTGAATGTAAAGGAGATAAGTCGTCAAGAGATACTCCCGAGAGAGTTTGATCCTGCGATGAAAGAAGAAAGGTACAACATAAATAATATCACGATCACGTCGCTAGCGAGAAAATTTGTCAATAATCCTGATACAAGAAATCAGATATACCGCGGTCCGAGAAAGGATTTAGGGGCTCATCCATTGTTTCGAGGTTACCAATTAATAGGGGATGGACTCCTGTTACAACTGGTGAAATATAAGAAGTTAGATTCGACCACCTATCAAGGAGAAAATGAATTTACTGGTTATTTTTATGATGTATGTAAAATCCAGAGTATGAAAGATAATATAGAAAAGAATCGTATTCGTTCCTTGATGAATCGAGTAATTGTAATGGTCGGCACCACCGCGGATTTTTTGAGTAACAAAACAGGTGAAGAAATTTTTCAAGATGTATGCAGTTTAATTGAAGTTTTAAAGAGCAGAGGGGTTAATGACATAGTCGTCATTATGTCTATTCCCCTTCCAAATAAACAGAATCTTACTGAACACTGGGAGAACCTGAATATTTATAATTGGAAGATAAAAGGACTGGCGGATCCGACTATGCGGATTATTGATCTTGTTGAGCGTTTTATCGTTTCAAAAAATGATCTGGGTACCGATGGCGGCTCAATATGTGATCCACAATTATTCAGAAAGACTCCAAATTAGTCGAGGAGCGGAGCTATACTTTCCGATCGTGGAATAAACTTGTTCGCCGAGTAAATGGAATCGTTTTTTGTGTAAGCCCGAACCCGCAAAAAATTCGTGGGATTTGGGAAAATTCTAACCACCATCAACCGTGCCTTGTTAATTACCAACAGTATGTTAATCGTAATGATAATCCGATTTACAAGAGTAGATTTTACTATAATCGAAATTTAAAAGAACATGAGAATATTCAAAACCGAGATAATATTATAAATACAAAGGTTGTCTCGTAAAGACAGAGACCAACGCTGGCATCGCGCCCATCGAATCGACTTAGCACCTATACCATCATGTAGAGCATTCATTTCTCTTAATATAGCAACAAGAAGTTATGGAATCCATTCAGTAGTCGTTGCACAGTGTAAGTTTAAAGAAGATGTGTACACACGCTAACCCTACAGCTTTTTTACATATGTGAATATGAGTAACGCGAGTGTTGAAACGGAGCAGCGCTACGCGATCAAATATTGTGTTCGGCGTGGTTTGTCCTCCGAGAACTTATGGAAGTGTTTAAAGATAATGTTTTAGGAGGCCGGAGTAGAATTTTGAGGTGGCATAAGCACTTCCTCGAGGGCCGAGAATCGCCTGAAGAGCAACGCCCGAAGAAGAATTCAGAAAAACGATAACTGTGAAGTAACAGCATCAAATGTATCAAGAACGAAGGACGTTATTATGGAACGTGATTTAGGTTTATGCGATGGCAATAGCGATAGCGATTGCTCATTCAATTTTCGACCCACAAACTTCACCAGGTGCCCATTTTGTAGCCAATTAAATTCTCCACAGAATAAAAAATATGTCAAAAAAATTCCAAAAAACCTGTAGGAGTAGAGGGAAAACACCGATTCATAGACAAAGGATGCTGCCACCGTTGATTAAGGCCTTCAGAGCCGTTTCCGGAGCGTCTCGGACCACGGAACCGCATTCCATTTGATTGTCGATCCCTTAATTAATACACACATATGCAAATGTACGTGTATATACGTCTGCACACACATGTAAAAATCACCATCATCATCACTATCGCAGTAAATTCGTACGCGTGCCATCGCAAGTGACCTTGTACCTGTCAATCATTTGGCCGATGCATGCCTTTACTTGTACGTAAATTACCATTATTCAGTAGCGACTGGTTTTGGAGGATTACGCACACACACACAATGATGTATATACAGTTACGAGCGTCCGTACACATATGTAAAATTAGTTATTATCATTACTGGATTTTGTTGTTATCAATGTTATCAGTGGTCAGTCTGCAGGAATCGCAGTAAAATACAGGTTTTCGCCGTTCCGGTATTTCTAGGAATCGCGAAGATTTTCGTTCGGTCATTTGTGTAAAACTTATCTTTGTCCCATACATTATGTACGGGGGGGGGGGGGGGGGGTAAGTCTATCTTACACATCGCAAAAGTGAAAATGCTTCTCTCATAGTGCTACACGTAAATGCTAACGCAACCATTGAAACCGGATCTTAACATTCTTATACTTTCTATACTAGTATGAATTTTCAAAATAAATACAAGTATATTTTATTTTTACAGCTCTAAAAAATTCTCCATCCTTACCAGTACATCATAAATTTATAAATCTTTTCGTAATTCTTCTTTTTTAATATTTATTTATTTACCTCCGAACACACAACAATTGTAAACAATAACGATACAAAGTATACGTCGCTGCTATACATTATTTATTTTTTTAATAACTGATTTACATTCCTGCTTTAATTTTTTTATTTAAAAAAATATTCGATCGTATGATTAATTAAATATCGTAATGATAATAAAAATTACTGGTTTCTTACTAGTAATATCGAATTTAATTCTCAGTGAGCATTGAAAACGCTCGAATCTTATTATCAAGAATCTAAAATTTCGAAGGAAATTTCTGTATCGCAACCCCTTCATACATTTTTTATTTTCTATATTTATATTTGTAAATTTTCTATCGCGTGTATATTTTTCGAAATATGTAGAGCCATCTATGAGCAGTCTACAACATTATTGAGAAAATGTGTAGAAACGTATCGGTACGATATTGCTGGAGGATCTATGTGTGTGTGCATACATGTAAATGTGCAAAGTGTTAATATGTAGTAGCCTTTGTACCGCGATAACCGGTACATGTCAGGGATAGCATGTATGTATTCTGTTATAACAGGACTTTACAGCGGAGACTGTTATGAATATCTGCGAATATCCATTGTCTATTATGAAAAATTAGTTTAAGACTGTTAAAATACTTTACACAGATACCGGAATATATATTTACACATTCGATACCTGCAATAAAACGACTAACAAAATGCCGTTCGGCTAATGGACCGCGCAGGCTAGCGATATATCGCGGAAATCACCGTTTAAAATCAACCTTTTAAATGTCACGATGGATAATTAATTAAGCAACCGCAACATTGTGTTGAACCGCGAAATAGGAAAAGCGGTAAAAACATCCCTAATGAGGTGATCGAATCACTACCGTTGAAATGCCCACTACCAACAATAGAAATATGGGAACATGCTAGCTGTCCAAATACTCGAAAATGTTCGAATAAATGACATTTCAACAATGTATCTAAATCTACCATTGAAAACCTCTTTAGTTTAAACACATAATAATAATAATAATAATAATAATGAAATCGCGGAGATGAAGGTATAGAGCATTTGAGAATTTGAGCATGACGATCAGTTGAAAACTTAAAGTCTTCAAGTATTCATCATTATTTTGCTTCTCTCGGAGTATTTTAAAATTTTCAAAGTTTTCTTTTTATATTTTCCATTCTGGTCATCGATCAACATATTTATTTCGGTAAGTAATATAATACATTTATATTTTATTTAACTATTCTTTTTAATTGCTTCATTCTTATGTACATGCATGTAATTATTCTTTGGAATTATTCCATTCATTTTTGTTTAGTCTCTCAGATAAATTTTACGCACTTCGAAATTTAGCGCGATTTATTCATTTCTTATTTTTTGATATAAGATCATAATTATTCTTTTGAATTATTCCATTTATTCGTCATTTTAATAAGTTTTAGAATTCACAAAAATGATTCAGATATTTCATTACACATTACGAAAACTTTTTATTTCTCAAATATTCCCAAAGGTTTCTCTTACCTTACATTATTCACTGTTTAATGCAGTACACTGCTCAATGTCTGTTTTTTTTTTTTTTTTTTTCATTCAATACTCGTAAAAATTTGCTTTTCTTTTCTTAGACCTCATAACATATTTTTAATTACATAATTTTTATAATAGATTTTACAGACATATATAGCAGAGAATTTTTGCAAAGACGAGTACAGTATTAATTTTAATATATATACCGGTATTATTTACTTCACTTGATTGATTCATATAATAAAATGAATTTTTCATGTCAAAAATATTAGAATTGGAACATATCTATTTTCTTACGTCTTATAATATCTCTCGAAATTGTATTTAATTATTTCTATTTTCACAAATTAGTGATAGATATGATAAAAGGAAAAAATATTCTTTACTAATTTTTCATGATATCTTTACCCATAATTTAAAAACGTAAATCTAATAATATAAAATTATATAAGGATACACCCAACATATTTCTTCCTCAAGCTAGTTAATAGTTTTTATGTAATACAATTTATACCTTGTTATTTATTACTATTAATATTTAAATTTAGAAGTTGTGATGTAAAATACTATGTTAATTCTCCATATAAATGTATTTTATGTAGCGTATCCTGATTTACCATTGGCGATTGTTTTTTTTTCGATTAACAAAAACAGGGGAGCCGTACATTTTTGAACAGAATATCATCGATTCCGAAAAAAGGAGAATATATATCGGTAAGTAAACGTTCTCATTTTTTTATTTTCCTCAACTATTATTCAGAAAGATTCTTTCAATATTATTAATTCAAACACTTTTCATTCCACATTATTTAAAGTATATATTCACAGATTTTATATTATACACCATTTACTCATATTTCTCAATATTCTCACTAAATTTTTACTTATTATCCTATTCCTCAGATGATATATTTAGGATTGAACTATAATTCACATATTATTCATGTATTATTTGTATATTACTTTTTATTGAATGATTTACCATGCAATTCCTCAAAAAGAAAATTGTTTTTCGTATAGTATTATTGAAATTTAAAAAAAGAGATTATTACCCTATACGGGGTTATTTAGAAACTATTAGAAATTTTTAATTTACAGTCCACGCACACACACGAAAATTATTTTGAAACTGATAGAAATTTAATTATTATTATATCCATCTACACATGTATGTAATTATTTTGAAATGGATAGAAACATTTATACTTTCGGGAACATTATTATTTTAATTTTTGCTATATTCCGATGTTGAATTATTACACATATTTTGAAGCTATTGAACATTTTTATTTAATCATTTATATGCGAAGTTATTTATTTTGAATATGATAGAAATTTTATCGTGTTATTTTTTCTTTTTTTTCATTATACTAATCTTATCTTTTAATTTGTTTCTTTAACTGGAATTGTTGATCGGACATGGAGCAGTTTTAAAACGATTTAACCACCAGAAAAATAGTGAAAAATCTGTTGAAGAATTTAATTTTCCAGATCTTTTCTATTTTCAGTAAGTACTTGAAATATTTCATACTTATATGTAGCATATATCACATTTGAAGTCTACAAAAACAATCAGTAATTATTATTTTCGTGCCTTTTCCATTACATTTCCATAAAGAAAAAAAATATTTACGAACCATTTCATTTTATGTTTCTGTTTTAATGTATATTACACACTTCATTCAATACAAGTGTCTTAATCTATTACATTTCATACATTATTCGATAATTTATCTTTTTTTATTTCATTCAAAGTAATCTTTTATGAGCTTTTTCTTTTTTGATTATTACCATTCATATTGAAAAAAACCTCCTTTCTTGCAAATCATTATTTAAAATTTCAAATGTGGTATATTTTTATTTGTTTCCATGTTTATCATGTGTATTTTAAAATAAACAAAAACTGTGTTGTGTACTTTTTTCTATATATATATATATTTACAATGTTGAATTCTATGAATGTATATTTATTTACTAAATTTTTCGAAACGTACAATTAATTATATCGAATTTAAAAAATTACACGTCCCCATTTAATATTCATTCAAAAACTGTATTCTTTGGGAAAGTTTTAATACTCGAAATAAATGTAAACAAATGTGATATTTTTATATACACATGAACAATCTATATTTTATCATTATTTACAACTGAAAAATTATTATTCATTCAAAAACTGTATTCTTTGGGAAAGTTTTAATACTCGAAATAAATGTAAACAAATGTGATATTTCTATATACACGTGAACGATCTATATTTCGTCATTCTTTAAAATGGAAAAATTATTATTTATTTAAAAACACATTCTTTGGAGAAAAGTTTTAATACTCGAAATAAATCTAAGAAAATGGTATATTTCTATATACACGTGAATGATCTATATTTCGTCATTATTTACTGTTGAAAAAATATTATTTATTCAAAACACAATTTTTGGAGAAAATTTTTAATACTCGAAATAAATCTAAGAAAATGGTATATTTCTATATACACATGAACGATATATACTTCGTCATTATTTACAATGGAAAATTATTATTTATTTAAAAACACAATTTTTAGAGAAAATTTTTAATACTCGAAATAAATTTAAGCAAATGTGTTATTTCTATATACACATGAATGATCTATATTTCGTTATTATTTAAAATGGAAAAATTATTATTTATTTAAAAACACAATCTTTAGAGAAAATTTTTAATACTAGAAATAAATGTAAACAAATATGATATTTCTATATACACATGAATGATCTATATCTCGTCATTATTTACTATTGAAAAAATATTATTTATTCAAAACACAATTTTTTGGAGAAAATTTTTAATACTCGAAATAAATCTAAGAAAATGGTATATTTCTATATACACATGAACGATCTATACTTCGTCATTATTTACAATGGAAAATTATTATTTATTTAAAAACACAATTTTTAGAGAAAATTTTTCATACTCGAAATAAATTTAAGCAAATGTGATATTTCTATATACACATGAATGATCTATATTTCGTCATTATTTACTGTTTTAAAAAATATTATTTATTCAAAACACAATTTTTTGGAGAAAATTTTTAATACTCGAAATAAATCTAAGAAAATGGTATATTTCTATATACATGTGAACGATCTATATTTTGTCATTATTTACTATTGAAAAAATATTATTTATTCAAAACACATTAGAAAAATGTTTAATACTTAAAAATATGATTTTTTCTTTTTTCTTTTTGGAAATGTATATGAATAATGAACACATTTCCATATGCACATAAGTGATTTATATTTTGCTGATATTTACATCTGAAAAATTATTCTTTTATTCACTCAAAATTATATTCTTCATAAAATTTTTTATTATTCAAAAATATATTTTATCTTTAAATTAAAAATAGAAATACTAGGTAATGCTTTATGATGAATATATGTCATATTATTTTGTGTTATTATGTGCTATATGTTATGTTGTTATATATGTAATCCATCAATGTCTTTTAAAAAAGAGATTTTATATACTCACTATCAGTCTATATATTTGAAATCTTTTAAAATGACTGTAAATACCACTCAAAAAACATAAAATTCAAGTATAAATAGTCCTTACAATAACCAATGACTGCTAGTATAATTGTAATTGTTTCACTGTTTTGATATAGAGTCTTGTGTTTAAAAATTTAAAAAAATGGCTGAACAAAATATCAGTTATGCAGTACAGGAGATATCAAGGAAATACTGTACCCGCCTAGCAACATATCGCATTATTAATAAAAATCCAGTGCGGGTGGATATTGATGAAATTCTATCAGACATTTTGGAGGCCACCATCGAGAAGATTGAAGATCGGATTGGTACTGGTGTTAAGGCTAGCATTTTGTTGCAGTGCCAGTTCGAGAAGATAGTCACTAATGGGGAGGTAGTAAGAGCACCAAAGTTTTTCCCTATTAGCGCACATTTGCTACTGCTAGGGGATGATGTGGAGGGGTGGTATGAGGAGTCCGTCAGTAAATTGAAGGGTGATGTCGATAAATTTGAGAATGCCTCGGGGAGTGGCTGGCGAATTGTTAAAATAGACTACCTCAAGGTACGTCTCAATTTTAGAAACATCCTTCAATGGGCGGGCTCCTTCATAGATCTTCCCAAACCCCTGAAAAAGAAGAAGGCAGTGGTAAATGTGAGGCCCTCCGATGTCAGTGATGAGCAGTGCTTCAAGTATGCCATCCTGGCTCAGTTTGTACAGGTACATCCCGAAAGATGTAACCAATATAATTATAACTCCGAATTGAGTAATCGCTATGTGTGGAGAGGTATTTCCTTCCCAACACCATTATCAGACATAAACATCTTTGAGCGAGCTAACCCCTCAGCATCCATCAATGTGTATGGTGTTGATGATAAGAATATCGTCTTCCCCCTACACATTGCCAAAGAGATTAGGGAACACCATCACAATCTCCTCCTCCTGAAGGATGGGGAGAAGCATCACTTTTGCTGTATAAGGAACTTGAGTAGACTTGTTGGTAGGCAGATAAATTCAATACAACACCAGATGTTTATCTTCATCGATGCTTGTCACACACACAGAATGAGGGGAGGTATCTGGAACATATTAGGCAATGTGCAGATGTGCCTCCCCTTGCAGCCTCTGTACCTGCAGAGGGGAAAAACATTCTGAAATATGACAAGTATAAGGGCCAACAGTTTATTCCTTACGTTATTTATGCAGACTTCGAGTGTATGCTTGTACCCATCCAAGATAGTGGTGAGGATGAGATGACACAGAGTGCTGTTGGGGCTACCACCATGGATGTTGATAATCCTGACATGCAGATTGTCAATGAGTCTGATGTGGTGTTGGGTGATAGAGAAAATACATCTCTCCATCGTCGAACACAAAACGCCTCCTGTGCTAGCACTGTCAAGGTACAGCGGCACAAGGCGATGTCCTATTGTTATTACATTGTTGATAGAGTTAACAATACACTGACATCGCCGGAGTTGTACCGTGGTCGTGACCCTGCAAAGAAGTTTGTAGAGTGTTTGGTACAGGAGGCAAGGAAAATTGAGAAAACCTATGCGGTGAAAAAACGTATGTTCATGACACTGCAAGATAGAATAGATTTCTCAAATGCCTCCCACTGTCATATATGTAGAGATCTGCTGAGAGGGGACAAGGTGGCTGATCATTGTCATCTAACAGGAACTTTCCAGGGTGCTGCTCATTCCCAGTGTAATCTCCAGTATCAGCTTCCTCCGTTTGTGCCAGTGATAATACATAACTTGACTGGCTACGATAGTCACCTAATTGTTAGGCAGCTAGCATATGACGATCAAGATATCTTTATCTTGGCCAATACAGAGGAACGTTACAAAGGATTTACAAAGAGAGTGTCTAGCAATATCAGTCTGAGATTTGTTGATTCATTACAGTTTATGGCAAGCAGTCTGGGGAAGTTAGTGCAGAATCTGCCTGAAGATGCCTTCAGACACACTCTCGCCAACATCCCCAACCCTTCCCTGTTATCGCTGCTGTGTCGTAAAGGAGTTTTTCCTTATGAATACTGCAGCGATGAGTCTAAACTAAATGAAACAACATTGCCAGCCCGGGAAGATTTCTATAGTTCCCTCTCAAAATCCCGCATCTCTATCGATGATTACAATCATGTGAAAAATGTGTGGAGCACATTAAATGTTGGAACATTAGGTGAGTATAGTGACATCTATCTTCGGACAGATGTCCTAATCTTAGCTGATGTTTTTGAGCAATTTCGTGACATTTGCTTTCAAAAATATGATCTTGACCCATGCTGGTTCTTCAGTGCTCCTGCATTAAGTTTTCAGGCCATGCTGAAAGCTACAGAAGTACAAATGGAGCTCCTCACGGATTACGACATATATCTTTTCTTTGAGTCGGCAATTCGTGGGGGGTTAACCCAGTCTGTCATGCGATATTGCGAAGCATGGAATCCACTCGTTTCATCGTCTGGTTGTAGTGATGGTGGAGATGACCCCAACTATATATTTTATATCGACTGCAACAATTTATATGGTACTGCCATGTCAGAGGCTTTACTATATAAAGGGTTTAAATGGCTCACACAAGAGGAAATCGATGATTTAGACGTCATGGAAGTCCCTGATGATTCCCAATTGGGTTATGTCATTGAAGTCGATATAGAATATCTTGAGGAGTTGCATTCTCTGCACAATGATTTGCCCTTCCTCCCGGAGTCTAAAGTGGCCTCACGATTGGGTAACCTAAAGAAACTAGTGGCTACACTAGAGAATAAAACTAGATATATTATTCATTATACATATTTAAAGTTGGCTATTCAAAATGGATTAAAACTTTGCAAAATTCATAGAGGAATAAAATTTGAACAGACTCCGTGGTTAAAAAAATATATCGATTTGAACACTGTTTTTCGGGCAGCAGGCCAAAAATGAATTCGAAAAGAACTTTTTTAAACTTTTGAATAATGCAGTATTTGGTAAAACGATAGAAAATATATGTTCACAGCCCAAAATTAAACTGGTCTGCAATAAAGTAAAATTTACAAAACTTGTGGGCAAATCATCATTCAAGGATAGAACCTTGTATAATGAGGACCCATTTCTGTGCGCCGTACATCAGCATCCTACAAAACTTTTATTTAATAAGCCGATATATGTGGGTATGTCTATATTAGACATAAGTAAACGTATTATGTATAAGCATCACTATAATGTGATGATGCCCATGTACAGAAATGAGAGGTTGTAGCTTCTATATACTGGCACTGACTCTTTTATATATAATATCCGGACTGCAGATCTCTATGAGGATGTGAAAAACAACCTCAACATATATGATACAAGTGATTACTCGCCTAGTCATAAGTGTTTTAGTTTAGTTAATAAAAAAGTATTAGGTAAGTTCAAGGACGAGCTTAATGGTGTGCCTATATGTGCATTTATTGGGCTTTGTCCTAAGGTGTACAGCATTAAGTTAGCGGATGGTATTATTAAAAAATGCAAGGGTGTATCCCGATTAGAGATGGGCGATCCGCTCGCGAGCTAGTTCCAAGAGCTAGCTCTTTTTGTCGAATGAGTGAACGATGATTCACAAAAAAAGAATGGTAGCTCTCGAATTTCGAGATGGGCGATCCGCTCGCGAGCTAGTTCCAAGAGGTAGCTGTTTTTGTCGAATTAGTGAACGATGATTCATAAAAAAAGAATGGTAGCTCTCGAAGCTGACAACGTTCGATATTTGATAGTCTATGAGGTTGTGTATGTGTGTGCAAGAAATGTCATAATTAACGACTACATTTGTGTGCTTGTGTTTTCCCTATTTGTTTACAAGTTGTAGAGATCAAATGTATTGCACGTGTGTGGTGTGTCTAAACTCTAAACCGTTCGTTCAAATACCGCGCGTAAGTAAACACATTTAACTTACTAAGCGTTCTTTAGCTGGCATGACTGGCATGTCCAAAAATAAATAAATAAAAAATGGTCGGACGTCAATGAATTTGAGTGGAGAGGAAAGAGCTATGTTCATTGTTCTGTCTTACTGAGTACTGACTCTCTGCTTATTTGATCAGTTAATCACTTCAGTTACGAGTACGATCTTTTATTCTTTTTGATGATCCGATCTTCGATTTGATCATTCAGTGAATCATTGAGTGAGTAAAGAATCACATTATTTTATGTTTTAATTAATCGTTGCCAAAGATTAGAACTGAATTAATAGGTATGTAGATTGTTTATATACTGTAATTTAACCTGTTATTTTGTGAATTTTCCTGACATGTTTTTTTTATTCAATATTATTATATTACCGGTTTACCCGGCTTATGTGCTGCTCTGCCTTTTATATGTATGCGGTGTGTGCAAGATACAAATGGAAAAATACATGTTATATATGATTTCTAACATATTTCATAAGAAACATGTTAATAAACTATTTCAATTTTTAACGCTTTTCTAGTTCGTTTAGATACTTGTTTTAAGTTTCTAAGTATGTTGTGGTTTCCTTTAAAATTTTAAATTTATCCGTATCCCATTTTATTATATATATAATCATTAATAAATACTTAATTTTTCTAATATATTTGGTAGAAGAAAATGTCTGTGCCAACACTCACAAGAACTGTCAGCGATATTTGGTATCATTTCACCAAACTTGACAAAAAAGGAAAATGTCGTTACTGTTATCAATTAATTTCCTGTCCATCTGGATCATCATCAAATTTAAAAAGACACTTAAAATCTAAACATCCAACTGTGCCTTTGGAATGAGGAAACCGATCAAGGGCTCCATTATCTGGTGACGGTGATGAGTTGGATGAAATTGAGGAAATCCTTCCTCTCAAATCATCTTCGAGTTCTATTTTGGCTGAATCTCTCCATCCAGAAACAGGAAATGACATTCCAACAGCATCTCAAGATCCTGGACCTAGCTGTTCTTTTCTAACACATTCTTCGTCAACTCGTCAATCAAATATAAATAAATTCGTTAATATAATCAAACCTATTACACCAAATCAAAGTGTTGCATTAGACACGCAACTATTGAAAATGATATGTAAAGAATACCAACCTTTTTCAATAGTTGAAAATGTGGAGTTTAAAAAATTTGTAAACATGCTTTGCCCAAATTATAACTTGCCAAGTAGAAAAACGTTATCAAATTCTTTATTGCCCGGCCTGTTTTATCAATTATTTAATAAAATTAAAAATGATTTATTACATGCAAAAGCAGTTAGTCTTACCGCTGATGGATGGACAAACATCAACAATGTCAGCTTTTATGCACTCACTGCACATTTTATAGATAACAACACCAAATTGAAATCATATTTATTAGAATGTTCACAGTTCGAAGGCAGGCATACCTCTGAAAATATTGCTGCTTGGGTAAATGATGTTTGCAAAAAATTTGAAATTCATTATAAAATTACAGCAATAATTACAGATAATGCTTCAAATATGAAGTTATCTGCTAAGCGTTTAAACTTTCCCCATCTTCCCTGTTTTGCTCATTCACTAAATCTTGTTGTGCAAAATGCTATTCAAGTGTCAATTCACAAAATAGTTGATGAGGTAAAACGAACCGTTTTATATTTTAAAAAAAGTTCATTTGCCTTAAGCAAACTTGTAGAAATGCAAGAAAATTTAAAAATGGAAAAATTAAAGCTTAAACAAGATGTCCCAACAAGATGGAATTCGACTTATGACATGCTTCAAAGATTTTTAAATAATAAAAAAGCAATAATTTCATGTCTAGCAATATTGGGAACAAAATTGTTCAATTTTAGTTTAAAAGATACAGACTGGGAGATAGTAAAGCAATCCGTAAATATTTTGAAAATATTTGAAGAGGTAACCAGAGAGATATCATCAGAAAAGAATGTATCATTATCAAAAATGGCGATCTTATCTACATTAATGGTGCGTCAATTGAAGACATATGAAGAAAAAAATAGAGATTTGCCTCCAGAAATAGCTCAGTTGACAACTGAATTGCTTAAAGGATTGTCAGAACGGTTTGGGTTTATAGCAAACAATGAATTAATACTGCAAGCAATGCTATTGGATCCCCGATTTAAAAAACAGGGATTTTCTGAAGAAAGTATATTCCAGGAATATTATAACAGTGTTGCATCGAAAATGAAAGTCTTAATTGCCCAACAAACTAATCGCCAAATTTCCCAAACATCAAGTGTCACAACATTGAGTGAAAATATATCTATTTGGAAGGAGTTTGATGAAACTCTAACTCAGCTCCAAGGAATGAATGACCCAAGATCTACAGCAATAGTTGAGCTGGACAAATATTTATCTGAGGCATATTTATCTAGAACACAAGATCCATTAATCTGGTGGGAATCCAGGAAACTGCTGTATCCAGCTTTATATGAATTAGTTTTGAAAAGATTGTGCATTCCAGCTACTTCAGTGCCCTGCAAGCGTATATTCTCAAAAGCAGGCCAAATATGCACTGAAAAAAGAAACCGCCTCAACTCCAGCAAAATGACTCAAATTTTGTTTTTGAATAATAATAGCGATTAAGTTTAATTAAGCAGTTTTTCATTTTTTTTTTTTTTTAGTTTAATGCGTTCCTGTTGTATTGTTGTTTTATTTTGATCATGCGAGTTGTATTGTATTTTTGTTTCAATTTAATTAGCACGCTTTTCATTTTTTTCAAAATAAATTAGTTGTATTGATTAATATGTTACTTATTTTGTGTAAACTGTTTTTTTTTTGTAAGAATAAACGTTTGTAACTTCATCACAATTAAAAATATCCTATAAACGTAATTTTAATATATTGGCTGTTTTATGAATGCTTCGAACCATGGATACAGAAAATACAATAAAAATTGATATATTGGTCATCTGCACACATAATTTTCATTAACAAATCATTCGTCAACGTGAATGATAAATCATCACTTTAGGTTTAAGTATTAATCTATTAATTTCAGGTGATTGGTGAGCCATGAAAAAGAGCTAGCTCTTTGAAGTGAATGAATGGTTCTGATCCGATCTTTGAAAAGAGTCATTTTGCCCATCTCTAATCCCGATGCATTGCCAATAATGATATCCAATATAGTCATTATTATTATTGTGTAACAAATAAGGCGGCCGTTTATAATACTTATTTCACTAGTTTTAATATACGTAGTTTTAAGCATCTGCTGTACACTGTAAAACAGAGTAAATTGGCCATTTCAGGGGTGGATGATAAGTGTATCATAGGAGCTGACAACTCCCATACATATGCTATAGGCCATAGGGATGTTGTTAGCTTCAAAAATAGGTTTAGTTTCATTCTAGATGAACTAAACATGTACCATACATTTAAGAATAGTTTATTTTGGGATCGTGTTGATATGGATGTTAATGATTTAAGTAAGAACAAGTCAGAGAGAGTGAAATGTGCGTAAATTTGGATTAAGTGAGAGAGTGGTATTATTATTATTATCTAACCATTAAGTTACATCCACCCCTACCTAGTATTATTATTAATGTTATTTTTTATTATTATTTATTCATACTAGTCATTTATATTTATGTGTGTATATATTTTTGTATATATCATTTTATATATGTATGTAAAATCATTTTTTGATGAAAATACATAGTTTTTATCCTTATCCATTTATTTACTTGTTTTTTATTTAAATTTTATAATTATCTACATATATATGTTCTGTTTCAATATTAAGCATAAACTATATAGGTTGATGAAGAATAGAAGAAGAAGAAGTAGCAGTAGCACAGAAGAAGAAAAATACTAATTTTATGAATCATACATTTATTCAAAAAAATTTATAACTAAAATATAGAAAATTACATGTAAAAAAATTGATAAATTGAAAATTAAATATGAAACAAATTTAAAAAACTGTTTTGAAACAAGAAAAAAATCATATTTTAAAAATTTTTGGCATTTCATAACGACATATGTAACAATCTTTACCCAATACATATTTATCTGAGCTTTGATGAAAATGTTGGTTACATAGTAAATAGGGCCGTACTTTATTATTCATGAGTGTAGCAGGTGGTAAATATTCATAATAATATACAATTTTTTCACCAAATTTCGCTAACACTACTTCTGGAGGTGTCTGTTGCAAAAGTTGAATAATACTATCCCGTGTTGTTGCTTCCATAAATGGTTTGACAATATGATCGAATCACTTCTTCATTAACATCATTTTGTTTAATACACACAAGCTATCGTCACTTCCATTATTATGAAAATCACATTGAATAATTTCCATAACATTCTTGAACTGCTTATGTAACTCTGCTATAGATGGCATACTATAATCATTTGTCAAGTTAATAATTTTGAATGGTAAATTCTGTGATTTGATCAAATGTAACATCCATGGTATATTTTTACAATCCCCATGCATGTAGATTTGTGTTTTTTTATTTTTTTCATTCATCATTCCTAAATCACTTCCAAGATGAGTGATATCCCTGACTATATAATTCCACGGATTGTTGGGATATTGCCAATAGGCTTTCGTTTTATCTCCTTGAAAATAGTGTTCAAGCTCTGCAAATGCTCGTTGTGAAGGTTTATATAAAGTGTGTAAATTTTGCTTACCATCAATGGCGAGCATTGCTAATTCGGTAACTTAATAATGTTCTTTTTGTAACGTAAATCGTTCAACATCCAAGAAAAAACCATGAGTTGCGTTCAATGTATAAAAATTAGCAGACATTTTGTGACTTAAAGACAACACAAACAATCGTATCAAACACAGTAACTCAATATAACTTTTTTGAATAAAACTTTAACTGATTGAAAAATGGTTTAATGCTACTAGTTATATAGAATTTAATGTCGAAGCAAAATAAAACAAGTCACCATCATATACTCATTATTTAACAACCGTTGTTAGCGATTTCACCTTTTCCAGGAATGTAAATGTGTCGAACAAATCATTTAAAACTCATTAGATTTTCATGTTAATAATTTGTTACTATTTTGAACACATTACACTAATTAGACAAGGTTTATTCCTCATTTAGAATATCTAGAGGCGATAAACTTGCTCTATATCTTAAACGAGTTATTTTAAGTTATTAGCATGTAACATGTTATATTTTCTTTCATACAATTTCCTAATATTATTTATAAGTATAATAATTTGTGTTCCATTTCAATATTAAACATAAACTATGTATGTTAGCGCGGAAGAAGAAAAAGAAAAAGTACACATCTTGAAAATTATATACACATTTATTCAAAAATTTACAACTAAAATACAAAAAAAATATAAGTAAAAATTTTTGAAAATCAAAAATTTACAACTAAAATATGAAAAAATTACAATTAAAAAGATAAATATAATTTATGAGCTGAAATTGGAATTATTGTAGATTCAGAATCATCACAATCGTAAACTATATTTTCTTCTAAAATTGTTTGATCTCCATTATTAAAATCTTTTCCTAAAGTTTCCAGGCACATATCTCGCAAAAAATCGGTTACATTTTTACGTCTACACTGTTTACAATCTTTAATTAAGGTAGGATGAGCTGCACTGAGTGGTAATGAATCTGGTATATCAAATCTATGATGCTTAAAACACGGCAAACATTTTTTAATATCTTCGTTTTTCCTTAATGATTCAGGTAATTTATCATAAAAATCACAAATTTTATCTGGGCACAAGGAAACTAATGTTTCTGCAGCAGCCTTCTGTATCGCTTGTTGTTTAGGTCTAACATTCATATCATACCATTTCATCATTATAAATGCGTTTTTTAATGAGCATACATTAAGTCGTCCATCAGTGTGTGCGTCACATTTTACAGTACTCGCTATAGCATTGTACTTATTATTTAAATTTCTCAAATTCGGTATACCGTAATGTGTTTCTAAGTTAATTATTTTATAATCCATAAGCGACGTTATCATTAGTTTTTCCCATATAGTTTCAATTTTGGAATCTCCTTTAACATAAATTTTTAAAGGTTGTAAACTAATTAAAACATTTTCCAAATCTATAGATATATTTCTATAATTGGAATCTCCAGCATTCCATTGGATTGAATGATAATTTTGTGTGAGCCATAAATTTGTATGTCTTTTACTAGTGGTTAATATATTCCAATCGATCGGTGGTTTGTAAACTCGATGAAATTTTATTTCTCCATTTAAAGCTAATATCACAAGCTCTTTAATAATGTATGCGTTATCATTATTTTTAAAACACTGGAAATCAATTATTACTTCATACATATTACTTACTGTAGTGGAAAACAGAAAGAGAAAACTTAACGAAATAAAAACTTTATTAATTAAAAATAAATACAATCGTGTAAAAACAAAAATTTAACTTACAACTTTAAAGAACATTACTGAAACACATTCAACATAATACTAAAAGCAAAATATCGAACAGCATTCTTTTATAATTTTTCTATTTACAATTCGAGCACATTATAATCGGTTGTTTTATCATGTATTATAAGCGCGTAGCATGAAGTGTTTGCAGGTACGTTATCACGAGTCTTAAAATCCACTCTAATCTGTAATGGACTACCATCATTTAAGAGTTCATTTTGAAAATTACACGGTATAATAAAAAGCGGATATTTACTGAGAAATGAATCTACACTAACTGCAGGATGTAGTGGGTCCTTTCCATAATACATTGTTTGAAAATTCGCATATAACAAGTACAGATTACCAAATATTTTCTGTTCAAAATCTAAATTCATCACTTTGTAAGGATACCTTGTTGAATTTATGTATGCACAAATCTCAGTTACATTAATATGATCAAATGTAGAGGCATCCTTGGTTAAATCATTTTGTTTATTCGTCTGGAATCCAATAATGATGAAGCGAAGACGTTCTACAGTGGAAGTTGATTTGATTACCCAGCTATGCTCCGAAATGGTGGGTAAAGATGGTTGATGTGAAAGAGACCACGCTCTAAATTGTATAGGTGCTTGTTTTATTTTCTTTATTCGATTAAGTAAAGATATTTTTGCTCGATCACTCAGTTTAACAAAAGGTAGTTGCCGGGCAATGGTTTGAAATGTTACATTAATTGTCTTATCAGCTGTTGCAGTAAATCCATTTTTATCATTGTTCGCACGGATGAGAATAATTTCTTGTGTTGCATGTACAATTGCACGTCTGTAATCTTCTGCAAAACTGAATATGTAGCGTAAAGGAATAATAAACTGAAATTCCAACAATAATTTAGCTCCGGCACCTAATGATGTTGAGGGACTTGATGTATCAGTAATTTCTCGTGTAAATACTTTCAATTCTTCTGTATTTAGAGCACATGTACTGTAGTTGTAATCTGATTTGATATTCTCTGAACATAATAATCTATGTGTAAGAGTTGTAATTCCTGGTTGCCGTACACATTCTATAATAGTTCCATTAATTTCGTAGCGTAGCTCTGTGAATAGAAATAAAGGCCCATTCATTGAAAAATCTACGGACGGTGAAACTGTACCTTGTAGAAGTAAATAACTTTCCGATGGTAAAGTAATAACATCTTTTTGTTGAACAGGTATATGTATTTCATCGCCAGCACCAAATCTTGAACTTGCATATGGTTTATGTGTATGTATTTTGTAAGCTGCTATTGTTTCGTCAATAACTGCATTTGCAGAATCAATTTGCAATATATGTTCCATTGTAAACTAAATCGAACTAATGTTTTTTTTTCTTATTTAATCAACATGTTATAACCCAACGACTTTAGTACACTGATACTTTTTCTACTCAATAATTTCTTCTTTTCTCCTCTATTTATATGATTTTTTTCAGCTCGAAACGGTGTTTGAATGTGTTTATATATACTTCTATTGGTGTATATGAATGGCATTTTAAAATTGATATTAATATATTTTTATTAAGACGAAGAACTAGTTAGATGTAAATTTATAATTAAATCTTCACTAGCAAAATCAACGATATTCCCGTTTTGATCCTTTATATATACATTTAACTCCGATATGTAGTCTGTACTTACGGGTAAATAAATGATCGTTTTTGGATTTTCAGAAATTTTATATCCAGGTGCTATATTTAAAGGAAAACTATAAATGAGATGAGATGATGCTCCATTTGTATATCCGCCTGTTGCTATATTACAATAAACATTTAATATATTTATAGGTGTAATCTGTACTGTGTTAGGACTTGTATAATTCATTTGCGGTGGTAAAACATTTGTCATACCATCAAACCCTAATAGTGGACCAATACTCCGCGGTCCGGTAAATTGTATGTAATATTTACTCTGTATAACACACTTTAACGTTCTTTCATCACCTTTTATAATAATACCATCATCTAAATGCTCTCGTAAGTATTCTTCAATATCTTCCACTTCGTAACATCCACTAGGTAATGTAATAGATTTCGGGGATTCGTTTCTTTCAACTGCCAATGCAGAATCGTAATAATACAATGTATTGCATTCCGACGTGATATTATGTATAGAATGGTATGTTGTTAACGATACTAATCCAATACTCCACTGACGATTATTCGATAATAATAGTGGTGGATACACGTTACTGGTCAAATTACCTTTTTTACCGCTTAACTGAAATAAGTATGACATGACCGTATCGGTTTTTACACAAATTGAAATAAACAAAAAATAATAATAACACAAAGTATTTTTAAAAAATATTGTATTCGAAATTAAAACTAATATCTACAATAATCGAAAAAAATTACAATCACACGTGCTTATATACTAATGAAGACATCATTGAACTCCAAATGGGGCAAGTAACGTATTTGTTAGAAATCGCAAACATAGTTCTCCGCAATTAACCGAATTATAACGTTGATACACACGTCTGTTGTATAGAATTTCAATCTTTGGATAGTATTTATGTAAATATTTAACTAACTCTGCGGAGGGAGATAAATTTCCATAACTATCAAAATATTCTGTACGGCTACCGTATTTTCTATAGGCGGTCCAATGAGTTCCTGGACCTTTTTGCGAATCCATATTAACAATCGCACACTCATTTTTCTTAGGTTTGGTAGGCAATCCATCGCGATCGTAAACTCCTCTGAAATTTGGAACTCTTAATTTTTTCGCGTAAAATAAAATATCGAAATTTGTTAACGCTCTGTTACTAGGTATAGAATTAACCTCGAAAAAACTGATTACGTCCCGCATGGCCCCTATATGGAGCCAAATATAAACCAAGACCGCTTCTGTCTGGTCGTAAATAAAGACCTTTCCCGATCTTTTTATCAATTTGTAGACCCTTTCCTGATTTAAAACTTTTTCTAGCCTCATTTACATCTTTCACCGCTTTTGCTATTGATGATACAGATGATGAAATTCCTCCTAATGTAGCAATACCAGCTAATAACGGTATAAGGGGGAGAGCTCCTCCAGTTTTGTTAATCGGAATAATTCGAACATTTTCACTATCAGCTACTGTAGGGTTTAATTTTTTAACTGCTTTAATCGCTCTTTTCATTCGTCCTCGGAGGGTTTTTTCTTTACAAACAGCCTTCCGCGCCACATTTAACACGTCTCTGAAATATACATTTTTTCCTTTTGAGGATTTTGATTTGGTTCTTTGTTTCCCCGCTTGTTTTTTACCGCGACGACGATATCTACCGCCTAATTTACGTTTTACTTTCATAGCGTTTGTTGTTATCCAAGCAGCCGCTTTCTCACCGAAACTGCTATCCGATGCTTTAACACGTTCCCAAGCTTTATTTTCTAATATTTTATCCGCTTCAGCGCGATTTTTATTATCCGAATACTTGCTATATGCTATATCGTGTTCTTTAGCAGCCTCATCCAGTGGGTTTATACCAGTTATACCGCGACTTAGTCGACGATCTAACTTTGTACCGGGTCCTAAATAATTATAGCCCGGATAATGTAATTGCAACGGAAGCTTATCTATAACTCTATTTAATACAGTACCGATACCGCGACCACACTTTTTACTCTTTTTTAACGCTTTAACGTTTCACTGGTTTCTTTGTTTTCTCGCCATTTCAAAATTATTTTTCTATATATATATACTTTTTTCACTAAATTTTTTCGAGGTTTACATGTGTATAAACGTGTATTTATACCTTTTAGTTGTTGTTTATTACGTGAATAAATAAGTTATAATGAAAATTGAAAAGCAGTCAACTATATTGCCTATAAATAATGTGTTGTTATTGGTAGAACCTAGTGACACATCAGTGCGTAATAAACACGGTTCATTGTTTCCAAATAATATAAGATGTTTAATTATCGGTCCGAGCGGGTGTGGAAAAACAAATTCATTATTTACATTATTAACACATTCCAATGGATTGCGTTATGAAAATGTCTACATTTACAGTACTTCTTTATATCAACCGAAATATAAATTGTTAGATACGATATACAAGTCTACGCCTAACATTGGTTATCAAACATTTTCCGATGATCTAAATTTAATAACACCTGACACGATTAATCCAAATTCGATATTTATATTTGATGATATACCGACATGCAGAGTTCAACCTGTTGTGCAACAATATTTTTCGATGGGTCGACATAAAAATGTAGATTGCTTCTATTTGTGTCAAACGTATGTAATGATTCCTAAACATATGATACGAGATAATGCTAATTTCATACTTGTATTTGCTCAAGATGATATAAATATACGTCACATATACGATGAACATGTTAATGGTATGTGTCCGTTTAAAACTTTTAAAAAAATTTGTAAAACATGTTGGAAGAATAAACACGGTTTCTTGGTGATTGATAAGGAGAGTGAACTATATAAAGGACGGTTTCGTCGTGGTTTCGATGAGTTTATAGTGATTGAAGATGAAAAAGATGGCGAAGAATAGCGTTAAAAGAAATTTCGAAGATGAATTACAACTTAAAACGGAATTGGAAAAATACGTGCTGATATAATGAATAAATATAATTCGTTAAAGTCAGAGAGTAAATCTATTACAAATACTTCAGCCGCAGTGCTTGAACCGATTACAAAACCATTGTCGGAGATTCGTGAAGCATTACAAAAACCGAAAAGAAAGATAAAGGATGTCGATACAATAACTGATTCTCCAGTTGCAAAACAAAAATTGATGCATAGTACTCCCAGGAAAGATAGAATTACTGATGTAGATGAAGAAATAAAATATGATTCATTTAATCTAAGTGAAATGGGTTCTTTTCGTATTGACGGAGATGATCCTATGCCTAGAGACTTATTTTATGGAATAAAGTATAATCCTGCTACCGATGAGTATATGTTGGGTACAACAACAATTTCATGGAATAAAAATCGCGGAGAAATATATTTAGGAAAAGGGAATAGTCGTATGAAATTCCCGTACACTGAGGGTCTAATGCATTTATTATTGGAGACGAATGTAGATAAGAATGAATATACTAGCGATGATTTGGAAATATATAAACAATTACTGGAATTTACGGGAGCTCATTTACGTTCCGATGGTAAATTGAAAGGTCTTCCCACTACGAAATATAAGAATATAATTCGACCAATGTTTCGAACTACGAACTAGTCAGCACCGTGGAGAAGGCTATTACAAAAATCATTTGAATGTAAAGAGGAAACGTATATATAATAATGTCAATGCTAGAGTAAGTCTCGGAAATCAACGTATCGAATACTGGAATGATCCGAATGAATTAGTTGAACGATTGCAATTACTACACGCATCTAAGCAAAGTGGTAATACTGGTGTAGACAAAGAAATTTTAGCGATCGAGGAAAAGTTAGCTGAAGAAGGATACATTCAACTACCGTACTGATTTTAAAAAAAATATGTCTACAAAACAAACATCTGCATTGAAATCATTACAATGCGGTATAGCTGATGAACTTCATAAACCTGCGCGAAAACGTTATCAGACACGATGTGTACAGATTTTCGGATTGAACGATTTATGGCAAGCTGACTTGATCGATATGACACAATACGCACGATTCAATCGAGGGAATAAATTTATATTAGCCGTAATAAATACATTTTCTAAATTTGCATGGACCATACCTATAAAGAAAAAAAGCGGTCCAATAATTGCTAAAGCATTCGAAAAAATTTTAACTGAAAGAGGTATTGAACCTCCTAAACATTTGCAAACAGATCAGGGTACTGAATTTTATAATCCACAAGTACGAGCTGTTTTAAATCGACATAATATTAATTTATATAGTACTCATTCGCCGCTTTAAGTGAGTATTGTAGAACGTTTAAATCGAACAATAAAGAATTGGATATGGAAAGAATTTACCGCTAATCGTAATAAACGCTGGTTACAAGTTTTACCTGAACTTACCTGAAAATATAATACAAAAATACATCGCACAATAAAATTTGCACCTACCGATGTAAATAAGAATGTTGAAAGACAAGTTGTTGAAAATATAGCGAGGGAATGTAGTAAAGCAACCGATCGCTTCTCTACCCCGAGCGGATCGAAAAAATTTAAAGTTGGTGATATAGTTCGTATTAGTAAAGTTAAAACATTATTGGAAAAAGGTTATACTCCTAACTGGACCGGTGAATTATTTACTATAAATACGGTGAATTCTACTTTCCCTACGACATATATGTTAAAAGATAGAACTGGTAAATTGTTAGTTGGTACTTTTTATGCTGAAGAATTACAAAAAACATCCTATCCTGATGTATATTTAATTGAACGTGTTATTCAACGACGAGGCGGAAAATCATTAGTTAAGTGGTTAGGATTCCCGAGTTCGGAAAATTCCTGGATCGATAATAAAGTTTTAGTAAATATTTAGCAGACTACATAATGCCACTTCATAAGAGTGGTAAATATATGCCAGAAGGTGGTTCTGGAGCACCAACAACGATTGAATTAGATTCTAGCGGAAATTATAACTTTAAAGGAAAACGATTATTAAACGTTAGTACGATCTATCGAGAACCTTCAGAGTCTGAAGTTGTATCTTACAAACAGATAAAAACTCTCACAGCTGCGGAAATACATGAAATACACGAAAAAGTTGAGCAATTGAATTCGTTTGTTATGGAACAAAATGTTGCATTACACGCTCGAATTATGTTTTTGCATAAAGATTTAGATGATAAAATTAGCGATAATATTTTGAAAATCGGGATTCATAAGATCAGTATTGATATGTTGAGTGAAGATGTGTTAAAATTTAAGGATGATACAATATTTAAGTTTTCAATGTATGAAGAACAAATTAAAAAACTAACGGATAAATTAAATACGGTTTCGAGTGATTCTTCATTGTTATCTACGCGAGTTTCAAAACATGAAAATGATGTGAAACGTACAATTCAAATACTTGGAGGTTTATTAAATGAGTTAAATGGAAAAGTAACCGTATTGTTGGATAAATATATTACTAAGGAAATAATGGATAAACAAAGAGAAGAAATAGAAAAACGTTTTAAGGAAATAATTAATAAACAGCGTGAAGAAATTGAAAAGCATTTTATGGAGATGATTGATAAAGTTCGTGAAGAAATTAAAAAAGAAAAAGTACATCATGCTGTAGATACGGTTCAACTAGCTGCAAAAACTGATAATTTAAACGAACGGTTACATGATATTGACTCAACTATTCAACGTAAGGATCAAGAGGCTTTAATACAGACTGGAGTTGGAAATATATTATCAACTATAGTAAAATCTAAAATTTTAAAATAATTTTAAGTTTATGAAATAAGAAATGTAAATATATGAAACTATTTATTATTATATATTATATTGTAATAAAGTTTACATGCGTTATATATTTCGAAAGAAAACATTGTAAAAGTTTTTTGAAAAATAAAAAAATATGTGAAAAAGAAAAAAAATGTACTTCTTTATTTTTTTAATAGTTTACATAAAATGCATGTTACGCCAACTGATCGCGTCGCAACGATGATTGTTGTTATGTTCGAATTCGTCTTTCATTGAATCCAGACATCCCCAGCACGAGAATTTAGCATTCGGCGATTGAATTTGTATGAGTTGACTAAATTTTTTAATCCAGGCAAACTGGAAATTACCATTCGAACCCCAGTACAACATATCTGTATGATTACAGTGATTTAAAATGCTATGGTTTTTGAGGAATGCATAAACGACTTTAATTTTATATTTGCACATTTCAGCATCGGCACCATCGGTTTCTATTAATTTGTATAAGTTAATAGATACACCATTCGTTCGTTCGAAGGTTTCAATATCTGCCAGTGAGTGTACAGGTAATCGTATGAAATTGAAATCGTACACATTCTGTAATAAATTATATTGCCACATCGAGAACGGATTTTTCGTAAACTTTGCCAGAATGGCAAACAGAAAACTATTTTTATTTTCCGTATCGTTCATATCTTTTATGTAGATTACAGCACGTCGATTGATTATTTCTCTCGGAAGTTCGACCTTTGACGGACTGATATCTTCAGATGGTGGTGGTAGCGGAATTTGCGATAACAGTTGCGAATGTAAATATTGCGAGAATTGAGTATGTGATGAATTTTCTACCTCTTGTGAATTTTCTGGGTTTTGTGATATTATTGGTGGTGGTGGTGGTGGCAGCATATGTATATCTGGAAAACCACTCTGTGCAACATCGTCATTACCATATTCGAAAAAATGTTGAATAAATTCTGCAGTATTTACTGGTTTCGAATCGTTCGCGACAACGGTATCGGTATTCATGATGAATATGATGAAACAATTTTTATAAAGACGAAAAAATTAAAAAAAAAAAAAAAAGTTATTAAAATCTTAAAAACTTGTGATGAACACTGCTTAGAGAACGTGTATGTGTTTGACGAGAAATTAATATTGAGCGATCGAATAAATCTATTTAACGATCTGTCTCATTGACTACCTTTAAATCGGGTATGGCAGTGGAAATGTTACGTCAGAAAAAAATGTCGTTCTGTCGAAAGAACTTGATTACATATGTGTATACGGATAAAGTAGTCAAGGACTTTGAGTATGAGTGTGTTTTTGTGTTAGTGTGTACATGTGGGGTATCCATCTACAATATGACATAGACTGTAATAGAAAGTATAAGAATGTTAAGATCCGGTTTCAACGGTTGCGTTAGCATTTATGTGTAGCGCTATGAGAGAAGCATTTTCGCTTTTGCAATGTGTGAGATAGACTTACCCCCGTACATAATGTTTCGGACAAAGAAGAGTTTTACGCAACTGACCGAACAAAAATCTTCGCGATTCCTAGAAATACCGGAACGGCGAAAACCTGTATTATACCTGCGATTCCTGCAGACTGACCACTGATAACATTGATAACAACAAAATCCAATAATGATAATAACTAATTTTACATATGTGTACGGACACTCGTAACCGTATATACATCATTGTGTGTGTGCATGTAATCCTCCAAAACCAGTCGCTACTGAATAACGGTAATTTATGTACAAGTAAAGGCATGCATCGGCCAAATGATTGACAGGTACAAGGTCACTTGCGATGGCACGCGTACGAATTTACTGCGATAGTGATGATGATGGTGATTTTTACATGTGTGTGCAGACGTATATACACGTACATTTGCATATGTGTGTATTAATTAAGGGATCAACAATCAAATGGAATGCGGTTCTGCAGTCCAAGACACTCTGGAAACGGCTCTGGAACGCCTTAATCAACGGTGGCGGCATCCTTTGTCTATGAATCGGTGTTTTCCGTCTACTTGTAGGGTCAGAGTAAAGTAAGTCGCGTAAAATTCTCATAACTTGGACAACGTTTTAAGCTACAGATTTCAAATTGGTCTCATTTTGCAGCCAAAAGTTTGATCTAGATGACAATATATTCGCCAAGTCGATGCGGTGCGCGACGCCAGTGTTGGTCTTTGTCTTTATGAGACAACCTTTGTAGTAACAGTATTGATAATAAAGAATCTTTTTCCATTCTGTTTGTTAAATATAGAAATATAGTAAGTTATAATAATAACTGCGATAATAAACAATTATAACAAACAATATAAGAAAAAAATAAATTTCTTACTTAGTAACCTTTTCGGGCATAACCCATCACTATCTAAAACACAATTCTTTTTTTTTTTTTTTTTTTTTTTTTTGGGCTTGTCAACCAGGGACCTTTACCCAGAAACAATTAGAGTAGGAAGGAATCACTTATATCCTGATACGATCAGATATTGTTAGGAGAAAGGAACAAATAATAGGAACAATTTGTGGAGAGGGAAGAGATAGAACATAAGAGGCGCAGTAAGGAGTAGGAAGACCAAGTCCCAGCAAACTAAAGTAGAAAGCCGAGCACTCAGCAGAAAGAGATGAACACTCAAAGAACACATGGTCCGCATCGCAAACATGCTCTTCGTTCGAGTGGAGAGGACAATATGGAGAGGAAACCAAGGAAAAACGAAAACGGAAGGAAGGCAGCAGAGAATGGTTAAGCGCAAGCGAATAACGGAGACAACAACAGAACGACGAAGTGAAGGAAACAAAGAGAACCACGGATTGGCAGGAAAACTAGCTTGGACAGACAGATAGAAAGATCGATTGTTAGAGAAAGAGGAAACGTACATATCTGACCAAAACCTAAGATGAAAATCTTTACACAGAGGAAGGATATTGGACGAAGGGACTTTTTAAAAGAAGAAGTGAGAATAGAGAGCAACCCGAGCCAATGAGTCCGCCGCTTCATTACTGCAGATTCCCGAATGGCTAGGGACCCACAGCAAATCAATTTGAATGGAATGAAGAGAAGAAAGAATGTGAGTAAGTCAGCGTATGCGGAGTATAACAAAATCATATTAATAATCAGGAAGGAGAGAGCAAATGGCCTGAAGGGCGGTCATGGAGACCGATATAATCAAGAATTTGGAAGAAATGTGATTAGAGGAAATGAAAATAATGAAACGTAGGGTAGCCATCAATTCGGCTGTGAATATGGAGCAGAAAGAAGGTAAGTAGAAAGATTCTGAAAAGCCAAAATCTGGGAGGATAAACGAAGCACCGACACCATCCGGTTTCTTCGAGCCATCTGTAAACACAGTTACATGCAAGGGAAAATCAGAATTGATATAACTGTGGAATTCCTGTATGATTAGGGCCTGCAGAAGAAACTTAGAGAGTGTAGGAACAGTAAACATATTTGGAGGATGGCAGAGATCGGCGAAATTAAAAGTGAAATAAGGGAGATTGGCAAAGGACATTATGTAAGGACAAAACGAACTGAGCCGTAGAGAAATGAGAGAAAGAATTGGAATTTTTCTAGGTACGAAACGCCAGTTCCTAGAAATGGAAAGATAGGAATGGATAAGAGTAGAGGACGTGAGTGGGAGACGCTTAGTAAGAAAACGATAGCCTAAATAAGATCTTCGGATAAAAAGGGGTGGTGTGTTAGATTCGGCAAGGACTGCTGGAACTGGAAAGGATTTAAGAGCACCAAGACAGAGACGAAGGCAAGAGTTTTGGATTACATCCAATTTAGAGAGTCGGGACTTAGAGGCACAACCATAGAGAAATGAACAGTAATCAAATTTTGAGCGGATGATAGATCTATATAGAGAAATAAGGACATAAGGATCACCACCCCATTTGGTTGGAGATAAAGCTTTCAGCAGGTTTAGTCTTTTGATTGCTGAAGAGGAAAGATACTTGATGTGTTTGGAGAAGGATAACCGACTGTCTAGGAAAATACCAAGATAACAGAAACAATTAACACGAGAAAGGAGTGTATTTTCTAGGGATAGATAGACAGAAGCAGGATTATAAGGTCGCAGAGTAAATACAGCATAACAAGATTTAGTAGGAGAAATTGAAAGGTTAATTGAGGAAAGGGAGTGATCCAACACAGAGAGAGACGAATTAAGTGCCTCACTGGCTGATATAATATCGTGAGATGAGGCATAAAGTAGGATGTCATCAGCAAAGAATAAAGACGACGAATTTAGAGGAAGAGAAGCCACACTGATAGTGTATATGTTGAAAAGAGTAGGACTGAGGGAGGAACCTTGAGGGAGACCTCGAAAAACCATTCTTGAAGATTCAAAAGAAGGAGCAGAGAGGTGGATGGAACGATTCTGCATGAGATTGATAATAAGAGAAGTAAAGTGCAATGGAACGTTAATTGCTATCATCTTATCTTTTAGAGTGGGAAGATGGACATTATCAAAAGCACAGGATATATCGATGAAGGAAGCCAGAGTATAGTTTTTTAGGATAAAGGATTGGTAGATATGGGAGAAAAAAAGACTAATGCAGTCGGAAGGACCAATACCAGGCCGAAAGCCGAACATATTGCTAGGAAATACATTATTATGCTCTAGCCACCAAACAAGGCGCTTGTTTAACATACCTTCAAACAATTTTCTGATACAGGAGGCTAAAGAAATAGGGTGTAATGAAGAACTTTTTTTAGGAATAGGAATGATGATAAAAGAATTCCAAGAGGGGGGAGTTATACCTCTGGAGAGGAAACAATTAAAAAGATGTAGGAGAAACGCAAGAGACAGTTCAGACAGGTTTTTAAGGACCAAAAAAGGTATACCGTCAAGACCTGCCATGGGGCTAGAAGATTTGGAAAGGACAGATTTTAATTCATAAATATTGAAGGCAGAAGTTAGGAAATGCGTCTGGGAATTATGCGGAGGTGAAGTTGGATACAGTTCATCAACGTTAGGAACATAGGCAGGAGCAATGGAATCAATAAAGTATTCTAAGCTAACTTTAGAAAGGTTGAGATTTGAAGGACGTTCAGAGGATGGGGATTTGAAAGCTCTAGTCATTTTCCAGATATGAGAAAGAGGGGTATTCCTAGAGAATGAAGAACAGAAATTCTTCCAGGATGACCTTTTTGAGACTTTAAGTATATACCTAGCTCTTGCATTCCCTCGCTTATGAGCAAGAAAGTTTACCATTGTAGAGTCTAAACGAAAAGTTCTAAAGGTGGCACGACTGTAGTGGAATGCGCGGTTGCATTCCTCATTCCACCAAAGAGATGAGGCTTTATTGTAATAGGTAGATGTCTGATGACGGGTAGGTGAAGATAGGGAAAGAGCAGACTCAATGGAATTTAAAAAGGAATTATAGAGAAGTATGGGATCGGAGTCGAGTTGAATACTAGGAAGTGATGAGTTGACACATGAACGAAACATAGTCCAATTTGCTTTGGAGAGGTTCCACCGAGGAGAATGTAGAGGCCTGAAGCAAGTTGGAGAAGAAAAGTTAACTGGGGTTATTAGGATAGGAACATGGTCACTACCATAGGAGCCCATAAGAGTTCTCCAGTTATTGAATGGGCATTCCAGTCACCCCCGATAATAAATGGTTGCGGGATAGAGCTGAAAAAAGTGGAAAGAGGGAACTGACGAAGATCATAATTAGGAGGAACATAGATGGAGACAATGTTAATGGGATGTGGAAGGGTGGTACGGATAGAGATGTGGACTATGTTGGGTTGGTTAGGAACAAGAGGTAAGTTCAGAGAAACATTGTGGGTGTTGAAAGATATATCATTTTTAACGAGGATAGCAGTACCACCATACCCGTCATGCCTATCACATCTAATTATTTTATACCCTCTAATATTAAAGTTCGTGGCCGACCGAAGCCACGTTTCTGAGATGAGAGCAACACTAATGTTATGAATATCCAATAGACCCTCTAATGGATTTTTATTGGCTCTGAGGCTACGACAATTCCACTGAAGTATATTGAACGCAGCCATCATGGTGAAACATGGAATGTATTAGAAGCATAAGGATTGAAAAAGGGGAAGACAAAAACAATAAGAAGGCACAGTAGTTGATATAAGATAAAAACAAAAATAAAGACATTCATATTAATGGGATTGAAATAGATTGGAAGGTAAATGGAGGAAAGTAAATTATAACGATTAGAAATCCGGAGAAAGTAAGTCGGGGCTAATAGATTAGAAGGGAATTCTAAAAGTAGTGATACAAAGGAAGAAAGAGTACATTCGTGTGGGAAAACGTAAGAGGCCAACCAAAAATTTCTGCTGGGAGCAAACTGGTTTTGAAACTTTTGCATAGATGCAATAGTACCCGTTAGGGTTAGATTATGCTGCGCAAAGCTTCTTGTTACATAGCTCTTGCTGTATGCGCGAGTCAATCTCACCGCTGAACCAATGGAACAGCAAATGTGAGACAAACCAGAAATAATTCGAATGCAACCGAGTTCAAGTACTAAGTAAGTTATCTTGACGTCCGTGCGTTCGAAAAAGAAAAAGATGTAATAAATGTACTGAAGCCCGACAGTGCTTTTGAACACTACAGCAACCGCATCATTTACAAATAAGGAAGAGGAGATATTGAATAATACAACTAAACAGTTATAAAACTGATTTAAATATCTTGTTTTGTGCGTTAGCAGAAAGATTCGGTAAGAAAGAAGTAAAGAGAATGTAGGGTATAAGAAAAGAAACAAAAGAGAACAAAAAGAAGAAAATTCAGCCCCGAATCTTCTTACTTTTCTTCCTATTTTCTTAATCATAACACGAGGAATTAATTTATCTGAACGTTACTGGAAAGGAAACGAGATAAAGAGTCGACAAAGGAAGAAGAAGAAGCAATGTTATTAGAGGAGAGTATTTCCAAGATGGCTGAAGAAATATTTTCAATTAAAGGAGAAAACATTGGATGAGAGGAGTTAGGAGAGACCAACGAGGCAGGAATGTCCTTAGCAGGATTTGAGGGAATATTAGACGGAGTAGGAGTAGATTTGTTGAAAGCCCATCCATTAGAGGGTGATGGGGTATGGTTAGATGGAAGAGGAGGAAACTGCGGAGAGGGTTTATAAGTCGCTTTAGAGTTACGAATTTTATGGAAGGTAGGAGATTTAGGACGTGGGAAAGAATTAGAGAGAAGGGAGGGAGGTGATGAAGGAGACTTAGAATTATTAGGAGAAGAGTTGGTCATTGAGGCTCGGTCAGCATATGAAAAAGCACGAGAAGTTAGATTGTTTTTTTTTAAAATGAGAGGCCTCCTGGAATGAAATATTCTCAAAAGCCCATAATACGCTTTATATCCTTTTGCCTGATCCATTCAGGGCAGGATCGGTCAATGGCAGAGTGGGTGCCTTTGCAATAGCGACAGACAGGCGATTCCTGTAGGCTGCTGCATTCAGAGACTGAGTGCTTAGAAGAACAGTGTGAACAAATGACTGAAGAACTATGACAGTGCTTAGCGATATGTCCAAAAAGAAAACATTTAGAACACTGTGTAGGCGATCGGATACTAGGGGAGACAGGAAATCGCATCTTAAAAATCGAAACGAATTCCGGGAGGGTGGTACCATAAAATTTAAGTTCGTCTGAAAAACAGCATATACGACGTATAGAAGCAATGGAGATTAGTGGTTCGATTCCTTCCAATATTTCATCTTCAGAAAAGGACGGATGCACGCCAGAGATGACGCCCATTCTGAATAATAAACTATTGGGGATATACGCTTTAATATTATGTTGCTGGAAAAAACTAGGATGAGCAAGAAATGAGTTAGCGGAATCAACGGATGGAAACTTGATTGCGACACGACCGCTGCCTTGAGAGACAATGCATAAATGTGACACGGAAACGGAGCTGATTAGCTTGGCAAGGGCCAAGGGATGTAAATTACCTAGATTTTTATCCATGGAGCAACTTTCAACGTAGACGGTAAAAGGTCCTGGATGATCTGTAGCAAACATTTTATTCTCTTTATTATTATTATTACTATTATTATTATCGTTATTGGCAGTAATGTTATTGCTATTATTATTATTATTATTAGTAGTAGTAGTAGTAGTAGTAGTAGTAGTAGTAGTAGTAGTAGTAGTAGTAGTAGTAGTAGTATTATTATTGTTATTGGTAGTACTGTTGTTGCCATTATTGTTACTAGTATTATCATTAGTGTTGTTCCTATTGTTATTCTCGGCATTATTAGTATCGTAACTGTGACGATCAGTGCTTGAGGAAGCAGGAGTTGCCATAGGATCAGCCTGGGAGAGTCTAATTTCTTTCAGTTGGATAGAAGAAATGGGCGAAAGGGGGTCTGCTGATTTTCGCTTCGAAACGCTATCAGCGTCTATACTTAGAGATAAGTTAGACGGTGGTTTAAGGGGTTTAGCGGAGGTTGGGGAGGAGGCCGCAGAGCGGCCCCCTTTAGATGCGCTCATCTAGCGCGGGAAAAAGTGTATAGAAATAAAAACGTAAAATCGAAATAAATGGGGAAAAAAAGGTGGAGAAAAAAAAAAAAAACACCTATAAAAACCTATAAAGATAAAATAATTAAAAGTAGAATAAAATAACGTAAAGTAAACTAAAGACGAAATTAGTAAAATAGAAATAAACTGTTCTCGCTAATGTTTGAATTAGCAGAGAGGAAACATAAAACCGCAAAAACAGGTAATAGAAATAAATAAGTGTAACGGAAAGATCTCACTTAATTGTCTTCTTTATCTGTATAATGCCGCTGATAACGATTAACTACAATATTTACCGCGACATACAAATTACCGCTATCGCTAAACAATCACGAACGCAAACACAATCGACTACCGCATAGCGATAATACTTTTATAAACACAATTCACTATATGTAATCAGAGATAAAATCTAAATCACACTGAAGTCAACTAGGGAATAAAGTGGTTTATATATAGGTTTAAAATAAGAGTTATAGAGTCAATGGTCATAATTATTATAACAGCTGTAAAGTACATTTGATTTTAATTTTATTTCTGTTCTTAAAAATCGGCTTTCCACCTGAGATTCATAGTAATAGTGTTTTTTTTATGTTTTTTACTCCTAAGAATTAGGAAAAAAATCGCTATGCATTTATTTCGAATTTTACTATTGAAAAAAAAAATAAAATCAAAAAACGAGGTTTTTTTGAAATACTCGAAAACCGTTTGAGATAAATAGCTGAAAATTTGGCTGAATTATTTTTATTTGATGTCAAAACGATTGCCCAGGTACGAATCAAAAAACCTGCAGGGGCAGATTTCCCATATAAACCCGGCTATACCCTTCTCCGACACGATATACGGGTCTATGGGGCTCTTCTCAGGATCGGTGAATCCGCGATGTGTTAGGCTGGGGAGAATCCATCCGGATCATTCACCATCGAAGTATTAAAGGCAGCCAGGCTTGCTGGTTGCCCCTCTTCATTAGAGTCATCCAGCACTGCTGGAATGATACGGACCTTTTTCGGTGACGACGCCTCTAAACGTCTCCTCCGACATAATATTTGTCTTTCTTATTAATTTACTTCCATATATTTAATTTACGAAACGCTATGAACTGAAAGCATGAAAACGAACTAAACATGAAAATGAACTAAAATAGCTTACATTTCACTTCAAACACTCCAAAGGGGGGACCCTGCTTGTCAAACTATCCTACATTCATGAAAATGAACTGAATGCATGAAAACGAACTTAAAATAGCCTTTCCCATATAAACCCAGCTATACCCTTCTCCGACACGATATATGGGTCTATGGGTCTCTTCTCGGGATCGGTGAATCCGCGATGTGTTGGGCTGGGGAGAATCCATCCGGATCATTCTCCATCGAAGTATTAAAGGCAGCCAGGCTTGCTGGTTGCCCCTCTTCATTGGAGTCATCCAGCACTGCTGGAATGATACGGACCTTTTTCGGTGACGACGCCTCTAAACGTCTCCTCCGACATAATATTTGTCTTTCTTATTAATTTACTTCCATATATTTAATTTACGAAACGCTATGAACTGAAAGCATGAAAACGAACTAAACATGAAAATGAACTAAAATAGCTTACATTTCACTTCAAACACTCCAAAGGAGGGACCCTTCTTGTCAAAATATCCTACATTCATGAAAATGAACTGAATGCATGAAAACGAACTAAACATGAAAATGAACTAAAATAGCCTACATTTCAGTTCAAACACTCCAAAGGGGGGACCCTTCTTGTCAAAATATCCTTCATTCATGAAAATGAACTGAAAGCATGAAAACGAACTAAACATGAAAATGAACTAAAATAGCCTACATTTCACTTCAAACACTCCAAAGGGGGGACCCTTCTTGTCAGAATATCCTACATTCATGAAAATGAACTGAATGCATGAAAACAAACATGGAAATGAACTAAAATAGCTTACATTTCACTTCAAACACTCCAAAGGGGGGACCCTTCTAACAAAAACTGTCAAAATCATGAAAATGAACTGAATGCATGAAAACAAACTAAACAGACTGATTCATGAAAATGAACTAAATTTCACTTCAAACACTTCATATACTCCCCCTTCTAACAAAAACTGTCAAAATAGCCTACATTCATGAAAATGAACTAAAATAGCCTACATTTCACTTCAAACACTACATATACTCCACCCTTCTTACCAAAACTCAGTCAAAATACCCTACATTCATGAAAATGAACTAAAAGCATGAAAATGAACTAAAATAGCCTACATTTCAATTCAAACACTCCGTATACTCCACCATTCTTACCAAAACTCAGTAAACAGACTGATTCATGAAAATGAACTTAAAACCCCGAAAAGAAATAATAAAGTGGAATTATGAATCTCGAGGATTACAACTAAAGCATTAAAAATTTATGTGGTTAAAATAAATCGAACGCTTCGAGAAAATGTAATAATTCTTGTAGGATGCAACGATATCGAAAGGTTGTATAGTATTGAAGAAGTGAAGCGAGCTTATGATGAGTTAATTAATGTGGTGAAAGAAGAAGGAGCTAAAAGAATTTTACTCATTACAGTGCCCTCGCGAACGTCGTATGTGTCACAATCAGGAGGAGAGAGATACAAGGCATTAAACCGGCATATTAGATCTTTAGCTAACGAATATGTGATGGTGGCTGATCTATATGGCGAAACGAAGGACCAGAATGGTTGTCGGGGAGAATTGTTTAAGTCATTTTATTATGATGGTCGACCGGATGGAATACATCTGAATGAGACGGATCAGGAATTGTTGAAAAATGAGATAGAAAAGTTTTTTCCGTGAGCCGACACATATCTTTGTGGGAGATGGAATCTATTAGCAATATTACCAAGGATTTATTAGAAGATAGTGGGGGCAAAGAAGTCGAGAAAGAAAAATCATTGCCGAAAATAGAGGTAGAAGTTTTTAATATGAAAAAGGTTGCTTTAATTGATACAGGGTCAGAAGTTACGGCAATATCGGAAAACTTGTGGAGTGAAATTCGGAAATGTAATGAAGAGAGGAGAATGCCGACTCTACCAATGGTAAATATGACAATAGTTGGTGCGTGTTATAAAAAACCACAGCAGGTAAAACAACAGGTGAAATTGCCTATTAAATTAGATAATAAAGTAGTAGATGTACATTTCTTCATAGTGCCTCGCTTAAATGTAGATATCATAATGGGATCGGATATTTTATTAAAGAATTCGGCTAAAATAAATTATAAAAAAAAATACGTAAAATTAACAGAGCTTAATGGAAAAGATGATAAGGAAAAAAAAAAGAATATGTCATACCATGGGTGAGTAATGCGGGAAAAAGTGTGAAGATGTGTGTTGTGGGAAAGGGACAAGTAGAAGATAGTGTGGAAAGAATAAAGAAGGATATATTTAATGTAAAGATGACTGAATCAGCGAAAATACGGAGCGTTTTGAGTGATCATCCGGGACGATGTAATAAATTTATGTATAAAATTAACACCATCAACAAGAGGGAAAGAGTCCGAGCAGAAATACAGAGATTGTTAGATGAGGGGATAATTACGGATTCTAACTCTCCTTATAGTAGTCCATTAGTGGTGGTTATAAAAAAAAAAAATGGTGACATTCGACTTTGCCTTGACTCAAGAGAAATTAATAAAATTATTGTTATGGATAATGAGAAGCCGATTTCGATGGAAGAATTATTGTATAAGCAAGGGAACTTTAAATATTTGAGTTCAGTAGATTTAGTTGCGAGTTTCTTGCAGGTACCGTTGGAGGAGAGCTTAAAAAAATATACGGCGTTTACCTTTGAAGGAAAGAATTATGAGTTTGCTGTGGTTCCGTTCGGTCTGTCTATTAGTACCGCATCTTTTATCAAGACACTATCCATTGTATTAGGTAAAGAGTGTGAAAATTTCATGATTAATTACGTCGATGATGTTTGTATTGTCTCGGGAACGGAACAAGAACATTTGAAACACATTGACCTGGTGTTAACAAAATTACAGGAAGCGAAAATGACAGTGAATATTAAAAAATCCGAATTTGGAGTATCCAGGGTTAGCTTTTTTAGGATACGTTTTGGGAAGGGAAGGAATATCTATGCAGAAGGAGAAGGTAGAAATTATTCGATCGTTTAAGGCACCCAAAGGTAAGAAAGATGTTTAGAGCTTTTTGGGATTATGTAATTTCTATCGTAAATTCATTGAACATTTCGCGCATTTAATAGAACCCATTTCTAAGCTATAGCGGAAATTTGAGAATTTCGTCTGGGGACCAGACTAGGAAGAGTCTTTTAAAAAAATTGAAGGATAATTTTTCGGATAAATTAAATTTACAGGTACCTGACTATGAGAAAATTTTCTATGTATGGACAGATGCGTCAGATGTTGGACTAGGGGGGGAACTGTATCAATATGAAGGAGAGTCACCACGCCCTATTATGTTTGTGAGCAGATTATTGAATAAGTATGAAAAAAACTACTACTGCACGGAAAAAGAACTCCTAGCAATAGTCTTTGCCTGCAAAAAATTTAGAATATACATAGAAGGGCATCAAACGGTATTGAAGACAGATCATCACAGTTTAAAATTCCTCTAGGAAAGCAAATGGAAATCACAGAGACTAATTCGATGGATGTTGTTTTTGCAATCTTTTGATTTGAAATTTGAATATATTAAGGGGAAAGAAAATGTAGTGACCGATAGTTTATCAAGTTTTTTAGTGAGTAGTGAACAGTGTAAACATCATAGTGTACTAGTAGGGAATTTTAAAAAAACGAAGGTAATTTGTGAAATAACGGAAATAAACCGGTACATAAGGCACATGTAGTATATCGTCCGCTGGACTTAGTCTCGATTGATATGTTCGGACCACTTCCGATGTCAGAAGGAAAAGACAAGGTGTTGGTGGTATATGATGTGTTTTCCAAGTTCGTGAAGTTATATCCAGAAAAGAGGCTATCGAGTAGAATCATGATTGCAAAGATTAACCATTTTATTGATAATTATGGCAAGATGAGAGTGATAATTTCAGATAATGCAACAATTTTTACTAGTAAACTATGGAAGGAATATTTTAAAGAAAAAGAGATCGAATTACGACATATACCACCATACTTTCCTCAAGGCAATCCGGGTGGAACAATGTAACTTGGAGATTGCAAAGTATATCAGAGTATTAAATAATTATAAACATAAAAATTGGGGTTTGCACTTGGAAAAGATTGAAAGAATTATGAACCATTTACCACATGGGGTAACTAAAGAATGTCCCATTATGGTACTTATTGGAAAAGAAGGGTATGGTTTACTGCGAGAGGAGATTGAATATCCAGATAAGATAATAGTTGATCGAGAGAAGGTAACTGAAAAGGTTAGAGGACGAATAGAGCTGGCAGTGAAGATGAGGGAACAAAGGTACAGGTCGGTACCAGTGAAATTCAAGGTTGATGACGTAGTTTATATTCGAAATTATACTCTGTCAGATAAGGGAAAAGGGAGAATGAAAAAATTAAATGACGTGTAAAAGGGTCCGTTTAAAATAAATAAAGTAATTGGGATAAATACATATTGATACGGATTCGGTACTTTTAGCGCTATCTTTTCAACAACGTTCGAGTTAGAAATTAATATTCGATTTATTTCATTAATTCACGATCTCTCGGACGTCGTTCTAAGTTGCATCGCCGCTTTGTCTTGTCAAGGATGCTTATTCGGCCAAAACCAAAAATCCCCGTGTTCAGTGTAAGTCCGGTCGGTTGCACGTCGGCATCAGGGTAGAGACGCATTTGTGTCTGAGTGGTAGTGGTCGACGGCCAAGGCAGTGACTTGTGCCTGCGGCGAAGGCGCGTGTATGTCGAGCAACATAGAGCCGAGCGAAACTGTAAAATCCCGCGGAAATCAGGCAGGGTAGTGTGTGCGGCGATCTTACTTTTGATCGAGCACGCGTTATTGACCGTCGTATTACTTTTGTCGGGGCTGGTTGTGGTTCAACGTCGTCGGATAATCACTTTATGCCGTATCGCTTGTTACGTTATTGTTTTTTTTTCTAGTCCGTAAAATGCCAGTTTGATTTTTCCCTTTATATCTTTTTATATATTTTTTGGGGAATTTGTCTGTGTAACGATCAAATACAAGATATACGTTTTTTTTTTTACTTTTCTTCGTGGAATTAATTTGCGGACACGTGGTGGGCAATATCTCCGCGCGCGAGGGCCGTCGAACGGCTACGAAATAAAATAAAAAAAAAAAAACAATTCTAAAAAGCCTTATTGTTCAGCTAGACTGAGCTTTTCCGGTGGTGGCAAGCCGGCCGTAAACTTGCCACTGGCGTCCGAGTTTTTTTTTTGTGTAAATAAAAGGGAACTAAAGAACAAGGAGTTCACATCAAATGGCGTCCCGAACAGAGGGACACGAATAGCATTTTTGCGTTACCTGGCAGTCAACAGAAAAATTTTTTTTAGCCAGCAGGAAGAGGACAGCAGGAAGAGGACAGTCCAGCAGGAAGAGGACAGCCCAGCAGGAAGAGGACAGCCCAGCGGGAAGAGGACAGCAAAAACATATCACAGATAAGTCCGCCGCGTTATTTCACTTTTGTCACGTTTAGTCCTGGTCGTGCTATTTTTCGGAGTAATTTATTTCATATTTTAATTTACGTCTTTTCATCTTCATTTCATTTTTTTTTTACGCGTATTCTATTTAAAAAATATTTTTTACGATAAAATTCTTTATATATTATATTTTGTTTCTTTTTCTTTTGTTCGCGACCAGGACACGTTTAGGGGGATCTTCCGAGCGAGGGGGTAATTGAATACCGTTTTCGTCTTTCTTCTCTCGGTTTTTTCTTTTTTTTTCTTTTCTTTCTTTGTATTATTAGTTTAATCATAGTCTACCCGGCCTGATAAATGGAGAGTCGGGATTTGTCTAAGGTGGTGACGACCAGGGGTACTTATCGAAACCCCGAACCGGTTATGGGTGAGTCCGATGAGGAAGAGCGGATGAGTAGAGAGGGCTCCGAAGACACTCCTACCAGTCCGGTCCGAGAGTTATCTGATCCGGGTCCATCCTTCCTGCATCGCCGTGCGGAAACACGGGTACAGCTCCGCGAAGAGGCAGTGAGTGAGGACAAGAGCACACAGAATCAGCTGCTCATAATGATGAGACAAATGATGGAAGACAATAAAAGAATGGAAGAGAACAGAAGAGAGGACAAGGAGGAAATAATAACAAAAATAGAAAAGAACAGAAAAGAGGACAAGGAGGAAATAATAACAAAAATAGAAGAGAACTGGAAGGAAGTGATCGGGGAAATACGAGAAATAAAGGGGAAATATGAGAAAGTGAGCCGAAAGGTGGATGAAGTGGATGAAAAACATCGGCATCTAACTCAATATGTGAAAGAGTTGGCCGTAAAGGTTCAGAAAGGAGAGGTGTTATCCGCCGAGGTTGAGAAATTGGAAATTAAAACCGGAAAGGATCGAGAGAGTGTCGAGCGAATCGAGAATAAACTCAAAAACATCGACCGAGAAGTAAAGGAATCGGTCGCGGAAAATATATCGAGAGAAATCACTGCAGTTGGCAATAAATTGGCCCAAGAGTTTGAACTCTCGAAACAACAGCTCGATACATCCACCGGACGGGGTGTAGAGGAACTAAGGCAGCGAATAGAGGAAGTCGAGCGACAGCAGTCTTCAAGTACGCATTCGAGCCGTGAACAGAGGCAGAGTTACCGGATGGAACTAGAAGTACGGGGATATGGCGGCAAACACCCAAAAGTCCATATCATGGAGTTCATTACGAGTATAGAACAAATATTGCGGGTGAATGAAATAGGCAGTGTGACCGAACAAATCGCCATTATCTTAAAAAACCTTGACGGAGCACCATACGAATGGGCGAGGCTTTTCTTGCCGGGATGCAAGTCGTGGGAAGAAATCCGTCTCAAACTAGTTGAGAATTTTTGGAGTGAGCGGGACCAGCTCGAGGTACGGAGAATTCTATATTCGTCCGAGGAGCAGTGTCGATCGAATGATGATATAGAACGATACCTTGTAAGGTGGATGGACCGTGTACGATACTTAAACCCGACGATACCAGATTCAGAATTTATACAAGTTATTATGAGAAAATATCCGAGGAACGTGCAGCGACTTCTACTAGTGATGAAGAGTGCGTCTGTCGAGGAACTATATAATAATGTCCGAGAGATAAATAGGCAGGGATGCGTAAGACAGGACAGGTCCGAGACGGATTTTCAAAAAATTCCCCGAATAAACAATATCAACCTCAACAGAAATCTAGATAGACCTCGCTGCGATCGGGAACGGGGGCGAGAATTTAATCGTGGAATGACGAGGGAGCATAATCGCGAGTGTGTGCCCCTGCTAAAAGGATATCAATTGATTAGGGAGGGACCCGTATTTGCAATGGCCCGACAACATTTAAATTATCCACCCCGGTCATTCGAACGGGGAAAAAGTATACGGGGCATAAGAAATGCCATAGGAAATAATTACGCTAGTCTCGGAAAGAGAGTAATACTAGCAGTAGGTGGCTGGGAATTAAGAAATCGTAAGCCAGCGGAGGAAATTTTTTGTGACCTCTTGGAGCTAATACAGGCCCTTTGGCATGGAGCAGTTACCGAGGTAGTTATTCTCACCGCAATTCCACTGTGGTCGAGACAAAACCTAGATGAGCATTGGCGTACAGTCGCCGAACTTAATGATCGTATAATGTCCCTGAGTGATGATCGTGTAAAGGTGGTTGACGTAACCAGTGACTTCGTCATTCCGGCGTCCGCGGCCCCGAATAACTCGAGAGAAGAGACAGGCAATCGATGTGACCCCCGATTTTACGAACGTATCAGGGAGGCAAAAATGGAATTGAACAGACACGGACTGGATGTAATGTATCGGAAGTGTGTAGAGTTTTTTGGGGGCCCCTGAGCACGATATCCGGGTCGTTGTCTCAGGGAACCAATAACATAGAACCGGACAAAAAAATGATAAACAAAATAAATGCCTTAAAAAATACCACCAATTCCAACTCATCTCACCCGCAAACAACTGCTCTATCTCAAACACCGTATGTTAACATAACTATAAAAAATATCGAATATCGCGCATTGGTGGACACAGGCTCCGAGATTACCGCTATTGACGCCGACTTGTGGGAGATAATTAGGGAGTCGCCGGGAAAAGAAAATTTTCCAATACTGCCGGCAGGCAATCTCAAAATAATGAGTGCGTGCGGGAAAGCGAAAAAAAAAGTGCAGATGCAAGTGCTCGCCCAAATAATCCTAAACTGTGAAATATATGAGTGTAAACTGATAGTGATTAAAGGTTTGAACGTGTCATTAATAATCGGAGCCGATTTTCTAGCTCAGTATGAGGGCGTTCTGAATTTTTCGAAGAACAAATTAACTTTACGCAAAGAAAATAATATAAATAACGTTAGTTTCGTAGATTTAACTAATAACTGGGCGAGCATTTTCGTCATAACTGAGGTAGACGAAAGAAAAGATCCGCTACTGTTAGCAAACCAAATGTGTGCGTTAGGGGAGCCTTTATCCGAACATCTCTCTGATTGTGTCGAGAATTCCGTCTTTTCGGAGGCCAAGCGCGATGAGTTATTAAATTGTTTAAAACAAGCCCGGGGGGTGTTCACTGATTTTCCGGGTCACTGTAATAAATTTACCTATAAAATCGCCGTCAAGGAGCATGATATTTTTCGTAGAATGAGGAACTATCCCATTCCGATGTCGAAACGAGCGGAGGTGGGTAAAGAAATCTCGAGAATGACAAAATTGGGCATCATAAGTCCGTCGTCTTCGCCATATATCTCTCCGCTCGTGCCCGTATTTAAAAAGGATGGTAGGGTGAGGTTGTGCCTTGACGCGCGTGATATTAATAAAATAATAATTAACGAAAACTTTCAACCCCCACCCATTGACGAACTTCTCTATAAATTTTCTAAATTCTCGATAATGACTAGCTTGGACTTGGTAGCTAGCTTTATGCAAGTCCCGCTCCACGTTGATTCTCGGAAGTACACGGCTTTCGGTTTCGAGGGCAAGTGTTACGAGTTCAACGTGGTGCCATTTGGGTTGAAAATAAGTACGAGTGCTTTTGTGCGTGCATTGGACGTAGTTCTAAATCTCCGTTGTGAGCAATTTGTGTTAGCATACGTCGATGATATAATAATACTATCAGCCTCCGAGGATGAGCATATTGAACATTTATCCGTTGTGTTAGGGGCGCTCGGGGAGGCAAATATGACAGTTAACATTAGTAAATCTGTATTCGCACGAGCAGAACTAGATTTCGTAGGGTATAGGCTCACAACGGAGGGAGTATCGATGCAATCAGAGAAGATCGCGAAGATAAAGAGTTTCCCGAGACCAGTGAATAAGGATCAACTACTATCGTTCCTCGGTATGTGTAACTTTTATCGGAAATTTATTGCTTCCTATGCTGAGATTTTACAACCCGTTTCGGCCTTGATTCGTAATAACACCCCGTTTATTTGGTCCGACGAACAGGAGAGGGCATTTCAGCGTTTTAAGGACGCGTTTGCCGACCATCTCCGGTTACAAATGCCCGATTACAATAAAAATTTTATTATATATTCGGATGCCTCGGATAGGGCAATAGGTGGGTCGTTGTCCCAATTGGACGAAAATGATCAGCCGAGACCGATAATGTTCGTTAGCCGTATTTTGACGGGGGCCGAGTGTAATTATTTCACGACGGAGAAAGAGTTATTGGCCGTGATCTTCTGTTTAAAGAAATTTAGAGTGATTGTCGAGGGTTATCCAATAAGAATTATGACTGACCATAAGAGCCTCAAATTCCTTAGGGAATCGAAGTGGCAGAATGCACGTCTGACTCGGTGGATGCTCTATCTTCAGAACTTCGATCTGGAGGTGGAGTATGTACCGGGTAAAGACAACATTGTAGCCGATATGCTTACGAGGAATTTGGGGCAGTTAGAAGTGAAAAACGATGTGGCGATGATCGCGTATTTCTCGAAAGCTAAAGATGAACCCCTGAGTGAGTTATTTTGCAATTTAGCGGAAGATCAGAGAGCAGATGCCTCATGGGGGCAAGTATTCCGAAATTTTGATAAAATCAATAAATTAAAAAATTACTACACTATTTACAAGGAATTACTATTTTTTCACAACTCAGATAAAGAGGAGTGGCGATTATGTGTTCCGGTTGCACATGTCGAGGAACTGATATGGATCGTACATAAAAAATACGCACATCCGGGGCAACTGCGCACACATTTGCTTATATCCCGCACGTACTACTTTTCCCGAATGAGAAGAGCGATAAACAAAATTTTAAAACGAATACGAGAAAAACTAGAAGAGACGAGGCGTAAACGAGCCGAAAAACACCGAGACCGGCACACCCTGCGAGAGTTTCGCGAAGGGGAGCACGTATATATAAAAAATCATGTCCTTTCATGCCGCGCAAAAAAGCGCATGAAAAAATTAGAGCTATTATATATTGGGCCATATGAGGTAGTGAAGCGAATACACAACAATGCATATTACTTACGCGATCTTTCGCAACCCGACAATTATGTTACAAGAAATATCAGTGATTTAAGGCCAGTATAAAAAAAAAAAAAAAAAAAAAAAGGTATATATATATATAAAATTGGGCGCAATGGTATTTTGTAGCGTCATAATTAAAAAATGTATGTAGGTATTCTCTTTTGATAAACTCAATTGCTTATGAGTATTTCGTGATTTATGAGGTGAATGAGCGTAATCTTGTGGGAGTTGTCAAGTTTATTTATATATTTTGTATTAGTGCCTAAGCAGTAACTGAGACAGCAAATGTGAGTATGTTATTAATATTTTATTTTTTTTGTGTATGTTTACGACATCGCCATCATTTTTTTGTTCAGTCGAGTCAGGTTGTAAAAAAAAAAAAAAAAAAAAAAAAATCATTGCTTAACTAATTTATATAGGGTCATAACCAGGTGTTTCATTTTATTATAGCTTAATCTTACTAATCCTTCTTGATTTGGTCCGTTACACTGAAAGGATGACAATTGTGATATTACTATTTCTTCAAATTGATTAAGGATGTGTTGCAGTAATGATTGTATTAGTCTATTCCGTAATATTTATAGCTCCCAATTTGGGTGCAACACTACGTATGAACACGATTGTGAATTCCACGATATTTTATTCTAAATGTAATTTTATTCTTCCATTTAGTGTTCCTTCCCGAGTGTTTGGGTGCAAGTCCGGCATATAATAAATCTATGACGTAAGCCCGTGGGACCTGGTACTCCAGAGCTGCTCATAAGGTAATCCGCTGACGTAAGCCAGTGAGACCTTATTAGATGTACTCCAGAGCTGCACAGAAGGCAATCCTGTGACGCAAGCCAGATGAGACCGTAGTAGTGGTACCCCAGAGCTGCGCAGAAGGTAGACAAGCATGTAAGCCAGATGAGACCTTATATAAATATATGTTTGGTACTCCAGAGCTGCACTCGATAAAAAATTAAAGAATATAATTTGGCGCAGAGGCGTGCATACCCACTCACCCACTTCCCTGGTATTCCTTTAGTGTGCCGTTTTCTCTTTTATGTACAATCGGCTTCAAAGCAATACAGGATATAATATGGTAGGGAGTAGCATAAACATGAAATTATTTATGGCCGTAAAGTTCACTTCTAAGGAGGATAAAATTTAAAGTCAGTTTTATTTAATTTCGTTGGCTTTTTATATCGTTATTTGTTAAACAGTCGGTAGTAGTTTTTAACCCTATTTGTGTTTTGTAATATTGCTGTTTGTTTTGTTTCTCTGAGGACCTGGCGTGTGGCTGTCTCAGTACTTCGCAGTAATTTAGCAATATAGGGCATGAAGGTAGTGTGAGTAAGCACCAGTCGCGGTGGAGAACGGGGAAAAAAAAAAAAAAAAAAAACGTACATGAGAGAAATTTCATTTATTAAATGGCGCCCAAACTTCTATCTATGATTCATGATTCGTCTGCTTAGGATGTCGGTTGTTTTTCGATTTTTCTTATTACTTTGTTTATCTATTCGATCTTCTTCGGATATAACTATTTACAATACCAGAATACATAAGCTCCCAGCTTCGAGCTGGTTGAGCAAAGAATCTCCGCTAAACATCTTGAGACTCATTCACCCACCACCTTAGACCCGACTCTGGACTATGTGAGGCGTGGGTGAGAAATGTAAATAATATTCAACGTTTAAATATTTTTTTGTTTTTGTCGTTTCATTTATATCATAGTTATTGGGTAACAAACGGCGGTGTACCCAAATCATCAGTAATATTTAACGTGTATTTTTTTTCTTTGTTTAGTCGTTGTCAATTCCTTAGGCACTGATATTATTTAGCCTAACATGCACTTAAGTATAAAGATGGGATGACGTGTGTGAATATGAATGTTATCTATGTGCGAGCAAAGCACCAGATGCCAGTCGTCGTAAAGTTTTTCGTTATAAAAAAAAAAATAAAATTTTTTTCCGTTAGTTATATTTTTTCTTATCATCAATTATTATATCTCTGCACTATTCCATATCGGTGGCGTGCGCCACAGAAGGCACGCAGGGTAGTTTCGTCGCCCAAGAGAAAAGACGAAAGCTGGTTCACTATGACGACCAGTTGTCGTGTTGGTTCGTTGGGGTTTTCTATTCCTAAACTTCCCATACTGTGTTCCCATTCCGTGAATTCCTTACAATTTTCCTTAATTTTCCTTCTTAACTTGTGCGTGTCTGATCCAAGTGTGATGGTGCCCGTCATCCGGAAAGAGTTTGGCCGAGGACCCGCGTACCAGTCGTCCCTAACCATATAGCGAAAGATGCATATCGGTATAGGCCTGGACACGCAGTCGCTCGTAGCAGCTATGATTACCCCACCTGCACGGGACCAATATTAGATGGCTATGGGGGTCAGATGCGCACACCTTACATTCCTCTTTCCTTTCCCCTACATAATCCAACGAAGATTGCCCGATACGTCATAAGACTGTTTCTCTCATTTATTATTCCCCGGCTCCAAATCAGGACCGGCATTTATTATTCCCCGGCTCCAAATCAGGACCGGCATTGATTATGCCCCGGCTCCAATTTAGGACCGGCATATGCACAACGAATTATCTAATGGCGCCCAGTATTTTCGATTTTCTCCTGATTCAATTTTATATCTTCTAATTCTAAATCTCAACTAGTCATACCTTATTATCATTAGCAATTTATTTCTGTTTCGTCAATTTAAATTAAATCTGGTGCTGGTCATCCCATCATGAGAGAGTGGTTGTTGAATGAATGTGGACTAGATGTGAACGGGATAGGCGGTAGTGAACTGGGAAAACTCTGTAGTTCGACAGTGAAAGGTGCGAATCCGTTGATACTCCGGGACCTGAGTCTTCATCCAAAACTCTTGTTTTGGATGGAAATGAGGGGGGGATAGTGATACGGATTCGGTACTTTTAGCGCTATCTTTTCAACAACGTTCGAGTTAGAAATTAATATTCGATTTATTTCATTAATTCACGATCTCTCGGACGTCGTTCTAAGTTGCATCGCCGCTTTGTCTTGTCAAGGATGCTTATTCGGCCAAAACCAAAAATCCCCGTGTTCAGTGTAAGTCCGGTCGGTTGCACGTCGGCATCAGGGTAGAGACACATTTATGTCTGAGTGGTAGTGGTCGACGGCCAAGGCAGTGACTTGTGCCTGCGGCGAAGGCGCGTGTATGTCGAGCAACATAGAGCCGAGCGAAACTGTAAAATCCCGCGGAAATCAGGCAGGGTAGTGTGTGCGGCGATCTTACTTTTGATCGAGCACGCGTTATTGACCGTCGTATTACTTTTGTCGGGGCTGGTTGTGGTTCAACGTCGTCGGATAATCACTTTATGCCGTATCGCTTGTTACGTTATTGTTTTTTTTTCTAGTCCGTAAAATGCCAGTTTGATTTTTCCCTTTATATCTTTTTATATATTTTTTGGGGAATTTGTCTGTGTAACGATCAAATACAAGATATACGTTTTTTTTTTTACTTTTCTTCGTGGAATTAATTTGCGGACACGTGGTGGGCAATATCTCCGCGCGCGAGGGCCGTCGAACGGCTACGAAATAAAATAAAAAAAAAAAAACAATTCTAAAAAGCCTTATTGTTCAGCTAGACTGAGCTTTTCCGGTAGTGGCAAGCCGGCCGTAAACTTGCCACTGGCGTCCGAGTTTTTTTTTTGTGTAAATAAAAGGGAACTAAAGAACAAGGAGTTCACATCAATATGAAATCATCGACTATGTTAAAAACAAAATAGTAGGAGTACAAAATGTTCAAAATCTTAAAACAAGTTGGGAATAGTAGTAATAATAATAAGTGTATTTGGGTTGTAATGATAATGTAGGAGATTACGAGGGTGAACTGTATAAGCATTGTGTATTCTGAAAGTTATTTTCTTCGTTAATACTCAGAAACATTTCCGGGGGGTATTATGGCGTTTTAGCCATCATAGGGCTTAAAAGGAAATTATAATATCAATTATTTGACAACGGTATAAATAAATTTGTATGTGTGAAATATACGAATAATCAAATAAGCTTCTGGCTTACAATTTTCGATAATTTCTGGCTAGTGAGGATTATACCTTGAATGAGCTAATAAAATTTTTAGTCAGAATGAACATTTTAATTTAAAAAAAAAGAATACGTTTTATTAAAGTAAGAATTTTTTTATTAAGAACATTTTGGTTTAAAAAGAGAAAATTTTGTTTTATTTTATATCTTAAGGGGGGGGGGGGGTAAAGTTTTTAAACTTTTTTTTTTGCATTTTTTTTTTTATTTGCTTATATGGATGTACAACATTTCAAGATTATTTTGTTAAAATTTGAAATCGATCGCAACAAAACTAACGGACCTATAGGGTTTTGAGTGAGCGGTGCTCCGCTCCGGTTTTGAACACCTACTGGGCAGCTACGTAGCGCGGCTACCTGGAAGCTGTTTCGTGCTCTTTTGAACTTCGTATTTTCTAGTTTCGCTGTGATTGTGTATTTATTATTAGTAAAATGCCGAAGAAAATTAGCAGAGAAGATCGCAAGAGAACCTGTTCCAGATTAAATCAATCAAAAAAAAGTAATACCTCCACAGAAACGCAAGACAGGCGATGTCGAAGCAAAAGGTACATCGTCAAAAAAAAAAAAAAAACTGAATACTTTTGTGCCATTTGGGCTACTTACTACCATTACTGTTTGCAGGACGAGAAACCGCAGCACGACAAATGCCCGAGCGGCCAAGACTCGTGGTGTGAATGGCAGAAAGCTGCAGCTGCAAATGCCCTGAAGTAATTCAAACACAGTTACACTACACTTGCAAGTGACGTTTTTGAAGGAATTAAACCGATATATGAAGACTTGAGTAAGGGGGCACTTCTGCATCGATATCTTGGAGGATTCACTCAAAACAACAGTGAAAGTTTGAATCAACTTATTTGGAAAATTACCCCAAAATCACTGAGTGGTACCTCAACTGTGGTTGAAATCACAGCTCATGTGGTTTCATGTATGTTCAATGAGGGCTGTTTTGCTTTGCTCTCATTTATGCAAGAGATAAGCATCAGTACAGGGTCAAGTTCTCATGAATGGACGCGCGCAGTAGATTGAACGAGCATAAACAGAGTGGAGCAACAAGCTGCACTTGAAAGTAAAGGAGGCAGAATTCTACGTTGACAAGAGCAAAAGCTGCCTTAGATTTTACAGCTGAAAGCTGCGAGCTTTATGGGCTTAGCATCGATGACTCTGAATAAGTATATTACAAGAAACACTCGCGTACTGATGTTTAAGTCAAATTTTTTTGTACGCAAAACTTTAAAGCCTTTTTCTCGCACTTGACATTTCTAAAGTCCATGGACACACTGTAACTCGAAAACTAATGCACCGATCCTTTTGAAATTTTGTACAGTGTTTCTGCACATCAATTACGAGGTAACGCTGGGAGGGTTTTTTTTTTTTTAAATTATTACTTATTTTACAATAAAAAATTTGTCGATTTTGATGGCAAAAATCGCGTTTTTGACTTCCAAGTGTTAACAAAAATTAAAAAATCAAAAAAAAAAAAATCCTCCCAGCGTTACCTCAAGAAAATGATTAACTATCAGTAGCATTTTGATTTTTTTGATTTCAGATAACCAGTGGTGAGATATAGTGTCCACCGCAAAACAACTTTTTTTTGAGGCTTCTTCGAAGATTTGCTGCTAACGGCTTATTTTTTAATATTTCTTATTTAAAATTTCAGAAAATATTGTTCAAATGTTACTTTATTGTATTACACTTAATAAAATATATTTGCATTCACTGGAGCATGAAGAAAAATTATTGAAAATGAGCCTTTTTTTACCGAAATTAACTTTACCCCCCCCTTAAAGAATTACTAGTTTGAACTTTATTTGAACCAGTTTTTAAACTCAGCCTATCCATTATGGTTGAGCGGTTTATTACAAATTAAATAACTATAATTTTTATTAAAGTAAAAGATATATAGTCATATAAAAGATATCGGAAGAAATTAATCGGTATAAAACAATATAGAAAAAGGAACCAATTTAGTGGAGGATTAAACAACTAGTTATCCAAGTATTGAAAAATTTACAGAATATACTCCGGCAGAAGAAACAAAGAAATAGGACTTGCATGCAAGATACAAACAGTGATTATATTATATTTATATTTTGTGTTTTACGTGTGAAATTAGACCATTTATATAGGTGTGTAATGTGAAGATGTTAAAATTAGTGTGCGTGCCGCACTGCGAAAGGGCCCTCAATTAGATAATCGTCTTATTAGTAATTCAAGCATTTTGTCATTTGTTTTGTTTATATTTTATATTATAATTATTAGTATAAATTAAATAAAAATAGTAATTTATTTTTGTTGAAGACAATTCGTGAAAATAGTGATATTGTTTAGAAAACCGCTTATCCAGAGTTTAATTTTGACGGGATATTCAAAAATTGGTTTATTTAGAGATTTGTAAATTTAAAAAAAAATGTAAGCGTCCAGATAGGCGGCACCAGTTCATTTTTCGTCTTTAAAGTTCATTTAGTTCATCTCAAATTAGTTCATCTCTTGAAGGTTATTTTTGTTTGATGGTTTGTTTATTTCATTTTTTTTAAATTTATTTTTTTTAACTTTTATTTACTGGCTGTCACTTTCTACTACTCTCGTCGGACTGTCTTTATATTCTTTCATTTCACTTTCATTTCAATTTGGATTCACATTCCAATTCATTTATATATTTGGATTCAAGATATGTAATTTTTTATATTAATGTTTAATGTAATTTTTCATATTAAACATCTGTCTATTCTTTAAAATAATTTCCGTACGTTTTAGCTTGTTGCCCTTTCTTTTCACAATGGAGATTGATTTATGTGACGTCGTCTATAATCCGATCTACTTCGATTTGATAGCATTTGCTGAAGAAGATGCCATCAAATTTTACATAAAACATCGGGTTCTTCCTTTTTTCAGGTTTTTACACTTTTTTCTTTTTTTTTTTCCTTTTCAAAGTATCATTTTTTTTCTCTACTTTAGCGGTGTTTTTTTAAAATTATTTAAAAAGTATCATTTCCTGTGTAGGGTTTGTTCGGCATGTTACAGACTACTCACCATTAATTATAAGAATTTGGAATTTCGATGTGCCGGCGGATCGGCAGTGTTAAATGTAATTATAAAAGTTCTGCCAAAACCGGGACGTGGCTTTCGCAATGTCGCGTATCCGTGTTAACAATGTGGCGGTTTGTTGTTACAGTCCTGTACGTCCCGAATCCTCGTTTTCATCTACATTCCGAACTGAAATTATCAAAATGCACAATTACCGACTGGACCTCGTTTTGTCGTGAAGTTGTGGTGCATTATTTCAATAAACATTCGGCTCCTTTATGGGGTAAAGACCGTATCGTGCAAATTGATGAAGCTAAGTTCATCAAAATGAAATTTGTGTCTATCTCCTCTTCACGTCGAGAGGCTGGTTTATGGGTTTTTGGCGCTATCGATGTTTCTTCCAGTAATGTATACCTAACTCTTGTTCGTGACCGTAGCTCCAAAACGTTAATTCCGATCTGATGGTAAACTGTTATATTCAGGGCACCAGTTCGTTTTGCGCTGTTATAGTTCATATTCGTCGTCACTACCTTTTAGTTCATTTCAACTTATTAATTTATTTCAAATTAATTGTTTTTTATTTACTTTTATTTACTGGCTGCCACTTTCTACTGTTCTCGTCTGACTGCTTTTATATTCTCTCATTTGAATTTTCAATAACCGTAATTATGCCAGTTGAAATTGTATTTTGTGACGCATCGTGTGAATCTTCTGTATTTCAGATTAATTTTTTCACTTTTTTTTTATAAGTTCATTTAGTTCATCTCAATAATTTATTGTTTTTAAAATATTTCACTCTTTCTTTTTTTTTTTTTGATCTTTTTAATTATATTTCGGTATTACAGGTTTGGCTTGAGGTTTATTTTCGTTTTAATTCGTTTTAATTTATTTTTATTTACTTTGTTTGGTGGCTTGTTTATTTATTTTTATTTACTGGCTGCCACTTTCTACTACTCTTGGTTGACCGTTGGTTTAGTGGATTGTTTATTTTCTTTTTAATTATATTTTTATTTACTGGCTGCCACTTTCTACTGCTCTCGTCTAACTGCTTTTAGATTCTTTCATTTCAATTTACGTTCCACTAGGAAAATCAAGGTATGTAATTTTTAACTTTTCGTATTAATGTAATTTTTCATATTTAACATTTCTCCATTTTATTCAAATATAATTTAATTTCCGAAACGTTCTAGCTTTATTGCCCAATGGAGATCGAATTATGTGACGCGGTCTGTAAGCCGAGCTACTTCGATTTGATGGCATTTGCGGAAGAAGATGCCATCAAATTTTACAATAAACATCGGGTTCTTCCTTTTTTCAGGTTTTTACACTTTATTCCTTTTTTTTCCCTTCACGAAGTATCATTTTTCCTGTCTACTTTTGCGGTATTTTTTTAAAATTTATTTAATTCATTTTTTGTTCTATTTCTCGTATGATCGTTACGTTACTTCGCTTCTTTCCACGTCATATTCGTAATTTCAGTTCGCTCATTTCCATTATTCACGGTGGGCTAGTTCACACACCGTGAATAACAACGGAAATGAACGAACTGAAATTGACCAAAAATGAACTAAACGAACGAACTAAAATTATGACCAAAAATGAACTGGTGCCGCCTATCCGAACGCTTACCGCTAAGTTCATCAAAATGAAATTTGTGCCTTCCACCTCTTCGCGCCAAGAGGCTGGTTTATGGGTTCTTGGCGCTATCGATGTTTCTTCCGGCAATTTTTACATGACTCTTGTTCCTGACCGTAGTTCCGAAATGTTAATTCCTATCATCCGCCGTGTTATCCGTCCCGGTTCGATCATCCAATCTGATGAATGGAAAGGGTATGCACCCCTTTCCCGTGATCCTAACTATATCCATCGCACTGTGAATCATTCAGTCACGTACGTTGATATTGTAATGTGTCCATTACATGGGCCATATATATTTGTATAAAAATAATAATAAATAAAAAAATAAAAAAATAAAAATAAAAATAATTTGGAATGTGTAGTGCGGGTGCGAGTGTGCGCGTGCCTGGAACTGTTGTCGGTGGGACCAGCCAATCAGCATCCTGCAGGAAACAAAAAGGATCTACCTGATTCGGCAAAATCCAGCGGTCAGGGTCGAGTAGGCGTTCGATAATTTAAAAAAAAGGCGAGATGAAGATTTTAGTGAGAAAGGCAGGGCAGCCTTATAGAGTCAGTTTTCAGTTGTACCTTCGGTCAGGCAGTCTCAGTTTTACCGTCGGTCAAGTCAGTCAGTGGCTGTTTACAGTGAGTCAAGTTCCGTTTTACCTGTAGAAGAGGCTCCGGTTTTTAATTTTGTAGAAATACTTCCGTTTTGATTTCTCGTGGAAAAGTCGCCGTATTTTTACTACGTACGACATTCGTTAAATGTATCGGTAAATATCGAAGTGGCGCGAGTAGTGATTCTTGCTGTTCGGTAAAGTTTGGATTCGAATTTGCAACTGGTCCTTAACGAAAGTATTCGATAAATCTTCCTCGGACGATTCAGATTTCTGCAACTCAACCGACCGCCGAATCGCCACCAATAGATCCCGGATCACCGACAACAGTGATACGTATCAGTTATATTCACTTTACATATATATTGTTGTGTATTGATAATTGCGCTATTTTCGGATTAAATATTGTTTTTTCAGCGGTCGACCGGTCCCGAAAGATAGGTGTGAGTTTTGCTTAATATATTTTTCAGTAATTTCAATTAAATAGTTTTCCGTTCATAATCATATAAAGAAAAATTAAAACATTCTCTGATAAACTTAAATAAAATCTAAATAAATCAAATCCACGAGCGTAAAACCTCGTGGTTGGCATCCCTGACTACCAAGTTAACGTCTAGAACCGTTACATTTGGCATCCCTGACTACCAAGTTAACGTCTAGAACCGTTACATTTGGCATCCCTGGTGGGGAACAATCGTAGAAAGTTGTTCTCTCGTGGATCGACCCACTAAATAAACTTAAATAAATTAAATCAATATTTTCTTTTCGTTTCAATTTTCAAATAAATAAAGATAATGGATCCTAGTATTATGGAATTTTTTAAATCACAGTTCGAAAATCTAAACGAGCAAAATAGACAATTAAAAGCCGAATTGAACTCTAGATTCGACGAACAAAAAGCCGAATTTAATGTAAAATTAGAAGTAAAGTTCGAAAAAATAAATACGAATTTTAATGCAAAAGTAGACGGACTGAATAATAACATTAACGTAAAGTTTGAAAATTTTAAAACAGAAATCATAGAAATGGTCGAGGATAAGGCCGGAGAATTGGAAGAGCTTATAGAGAAGAAGGTTGAGCTGGAACGGAAGAATAATGAGAAGGAGAGAAAAGCGGACCGTGCGGAGATGAAGAAGTTGACGAAAGAGGTAGAGAAAGAAAAAGAAGATAGAAAGAAGGAAAGCGCGGCTAGAAAGAAAGAACGAACGGACGATGGAAATAAGTTGAAGGACCTTGAGCAAGATATTGAAGAGAGTGAGGAGAAGCTGCGCTCGGAATGGCAAACCACGATAGAAAGACTAGAGGAAACGATACGAGAGGTAGCCGAAGAAGGAGAAGGTAACCGCGCCGACCATCGCAAAGTGGAAGAATTAGAGTCCAAGTTGAGCGAGATAAAGGACCAATGTCTAACTGAGATTGAGGAGAGTGATCGTAATAAAGATTTACGGATCGGTGAGTTAAGCCGAAAGTTGGACGAGTTAGAAAAAATTTGGAAGAATAAGAATGAGACTACCGATCGTTCGAAGTCCCTGAAGGAGCAGAGGATGAATGAGATCTTCGGACTCAACGAAATTAAGAAAATAACCCCCTATGACGGCAACAATGACAGACTACATTTTGTCGAATTTGTAAAAAAACTTGAAATCGGGTTTGCAGAATGGGAAGTAGCCGAAAACTTACAAATTGAAATTACAATAAACCATATCTGTGGAGAAAAGTGGAATTGGTTGAAGTCTTCGTTAAAGCAATGCGTTAGCTTCGCCGAATTAAAAGCCACTTTGAAAGAAAAGTTTTGGAGCCAGGAGGAGCAAAGTCGGCTGCGCAGTGAATTCTTCTCGATGCCGAAATATACAGGTCGGATCGAGAACATAGAACAATTCATCACGACCTGGATAAATAAATTAGAATATTTAGATATCCCAATCAGCGAGGGCGAATTTATAAATATTCTTCGAAATTGCCTGCCCCACGAAATCAAATGGATGTTGAAATGCAGGAATATCCGAACTAAGAGCGAACTGATCTCGGCAATCAAGGAGCAGATAAAAGAAGAAGATTTCGGAGAAAATCTAAGCGGCGGAGTTAGACGAGATCACGTTGAAGTAACAAAGGGAAATAGAAGATATAATTATGAGAATAATAATGATGCTCCCCGAAAAAAGCAAGTATTTAACATATCAGTAAATAGAGAGGCGAAACCGATGTTTCAGGAGTACCAGCTGCTTGGCGACTCGCAGCTGGTCAGGTTCGCCAGAGAAACGATGAATATTTACCCGAGATTTATAAAGGGCGCGTTCACGACCGGCTATTGTCGGGGTGGACAAACGATAAACGAATTGGCTACCGCGATTAAAACTAATGAGTACGTTTTAACGAAAAAATTAATCATAATGATTGGAACGAATGATCTCCGAATGGGCACCCGTGCCGAAAGGATGAAAAAGGATCTTCGAGAATTGATAGAGGTGCTAAAGGACAAAGGATTCGAGCAAATAATTTTAGTAACGATCCCGCCAATATATAAATACGAAAAAGATCAAGAACATTGGGATACGGTAAACGAATATAATAATTATATTAAATCTCTTAAAACGGATCATATCGAAATTGTAAGTTTTGGAGAACAATTAATTAAGGAGAGCAGTGGTGGTCCTTTGCCAATAGTTAAAGCGGACTACTACGAGGAGTTCATCGGGAAGGACCGAAAGGTGGATAAGCTACACCTGAACCGAAAAGGCTTCTCCTGCTTGATCGCATCCTTAAGAACCATTTTCGGGACCGCCGCGAGTAACGTTGCCTGGGTCTCTCGATAACGGCGAAGTAAGGCAGAAAATCGAAAGAGTAAACTGTCGCATATTAGAGTGGGAAGAAGAATTATTACGAGAAGAGGAAATAGGCAAAGACGAGGAAGAGATAATAAATCCGATTATTGAAATAACAATATTAGGGAAAAAATACAACGCTCACTTAGACTCAGGGTCTGATATCACGGCGATCTCACCACAAACCTGGCAAGAGGTAGCTCCCGAATATAAAAAATTGAAATTACCTCAATTGCCGACAAAACAATTAAAAATAATAACGGCGTGTAATAGTAGTCTGATAAAATCGAATATTCAAATTAAATTACCGCTAACAATTAATAGCGAGATATTTCCGATTCATGCGTATGTGTTGAATAAATTGAATATTCCGGTAGTAATCGGGAACGATTTTCTACACAAATTTAAAATAAATCTATGTTTTCGTAATGATGTAATGGTGGGTTGCGGAGAACTGGGTAAAAGGATCCGAGTGCCCTTCAACAGGAAAACGAGGAATACAGCTCGACTAAGTGTGATACATACGCAAGAAGGTCCGAGCCATCATAACTTCCGTGAGATCGGAAGTTTTATTGAGGAAAAAGAATCGCTAGAAAATAAAATCGATGGTAAATTAATGGAAAGTATTCTAGGGGAGGAAGAAAAGACTAAGCTGAGGGAAACCCTGTTAAAAAACGAAAAAGTATTCAATGAAATATTAGGGTGCTGCAACCAATATGAATACGAAATTAAGGTAAATTCAGCTGAACCGATGGTGGTTAACAAAACGTACCCTATACCAGAGAGTAAGCGAAGCAGTGTTGCAAAAGAAATTAGAAATATGGTGAATTTAAATATAATAACCACGTCCACTTCGCCGTATCGAAATCCTATCGTGGCGGTCACTAAGAAAAATGGTGAACATCGAGTTTGCTTGGATGCTCGATACATTAATAAAATCATTTTAAAAGAGCACGAGGCTCCCTTACCGATCGATATATTGCTAACTCGCTTCAAAAAAGCGAAGTATATAACATCAATTGATCTGACCTCCAGTTTTTTGCAAATCCCATTGAAAGAAAATTTTCGTCGGTATACCGCATTTACATTCGAAGGGCAGTGCTACGAATTTACCCGGGTCCCGTTTGGCTTGATTAATTCGGGGGCTGCATTTATCCGGGCAATAAGGAAAGTACTGGGGTATGAATGCGATGAGTTTACCATATCGTATGTTGACGATTTATTAGTATTCTCCGAGGATGAGAAAGAACACATAGAACGACTGGACTATGTTCTGAATAAATTAAAACTGGCGAATATGACAATAAATATCAATAAAACGGAGATTGCGAAAGGAGAGGTCGATTTTGTGGGATATCGGTTATCGGCGAGAGGAATATCGATGATCCCGGAAAAAATAGCAAAAATCAAAGATTTTCCGGCTCCGAAAAATAAAAAAGAAATACAAAGATTCATGGGATTGGCAAATTTTTACCGAAAATTTATTCATGAATACGCTCATCTATTAGAACCAGTAAGCCGTATGGTAAAAGGCTCTGAGAAGTTCGAGTGGAGTGAAGCAACCGATACCTCGTTCAGGGTATTTAAAGAGAAATTTTCCGAGGATGTGAAACTGCAGTCCCCTGATTTCGAGAAACCATTTTATATGGCTTGTGATGCGTCTGGTCTTGCCATTGGGGCACAGTTATATCAATATCGGGAGGGTCACCCACGGCCAATTATGTTTATTAGCAGGATTTTAAATAAATATGAGAGAAAATATGGAATTACAGAAAAAGAACTGTTAAGCATAGTTTACGCTTGCCAAAAATTTAAAATAATTATACACGGATTCAGGACTATCTTGGTAACAGATCACCAGAGTCTGAAATTTCTCTATGAGTCCAAGTGGAAAAATGACCGGTTAACACGATGGGCATTATATCTCCAACAATTTAATTTAGAAGTTAACTATATTAAAGGAGAATATAATACGGTGGCAGATGGTCTATCGCGTATGTTCGACGCAGACGAAGAGGGTATGAGCGATGTAGTCCGAATAAATAAAATATCTGTGCACAGATCCTCGGTCATAAAAAGGTTGGTAGGGAATATAATAGAGGATCAGAACCACGATCGAGAATGGGTGAAAGTCAAAGAGACGCTACCAACTTCTGAGAAATTACAACAATTTTATAAGATCCATAAAAATATTTTATTTTTCAAATCAAACCGGGAAGGGAATTGGAGATTGTGTCTACCGGAGAAATTACTAGAACCCCTAATCTGGGAAGTGCATACGTATTATGGTCATCCTGGGATTAGACGAACACTCGAATTATTGACCGAAGAATGTATCGCGAAAAACATTAGTAAAACCGTACGAACTCAATTACGAAGGTGCGAGTTATGTAAACAGGTGGTTAAACCGAGTAATATAAAAAATAAATCGAAAATTAAAAGCATTCTGGCGGAAAATCCGTTAGAAATAGTATCTATCGATATTAAGGGACCCTTACCTAAGGTCGGTCGAGTTGATAAACTTTTCGTATTCTACGATGTATTTACGAAACATACGAAGTTGTAACAAATAGGCCGAGCAACGGCAACGGTTGTAATTAGTAAATTGAAAGATTATATAAACAAGATAGGACGACCAAAAGCCATAATTTGCGATAACGCAACGATATTTCGTAGCGGAGGATGGGAAAATTTCTGTACTTCTGAAAAGATTGAATTGAGACATACCTCTTGTTATTCTCCGAAATGTAATCCGGTGGAGCGAATAAACCGGGAAATTACAAAATTATTAAGATTATTCGCTCATAAAAACCATAAAACCTGGGTAAAATTCGTAGCCCGAATAGAGGATATACTGAATCAATTACCGAATACAGTAACGGGGATTAGTCCACAATACCTGATGACGAAACGGACTCCGGAGCGCCGGTTGGAAACTATCCTCGAATACCCGGAGGTTAGGAAGTATGATTATCAGAAATTATTACATGTGGCGCGAGATAACTTCAAAAAGGCCGTACTGGCGAGACAAAAAATAAACGACAAAAATGAATGGACCGAATATGAAATCGGAGACTATGTTTATTTGAAGGTACATTCATTGTCCAATAAAAAATTTAAAAAATGTCGAAAATTGGATTTATTGTATGAAGGTCCTTTTATAATTCGACGAATAATCGCGGAAAACGCGTACGAGATATGGGATGTAGATAAGAATGTCTGCAAAGGCACCCATAATCATGACAATCTTCGGCCAGCAAAGTAAAGGAAGGCCGAACGAGAATAAATTTTGTAGATATTGTATATATTGTAAATAGTTTATGTAGAAAATTAGAGATACCAAATTAAAAAGATTAAAGTTAATAAAATAAATGAGAAAATTGATAAAAATAATAAAGTCTCTCCGAGAAAAAAATGAAAGGCGTGTTGGGAAAATGTGAGGGCAGTAAAAAACACGTTCGTACGAAAGGCCATTGATCGCCTGCACGACTATTATTCGTTTTGCCAGGAGTGCAACATATTTCTTTGAATTGTGAAAGAAGAAATGTACACGTTTTTAACTGATTTCCGCTAATATAAAAGGAAACGAAATTTCAAAAAACCATTAAGATATTTTAACGGTGTCAACCGCGACCCTTAACAAAGCCGGAACATCACCGAAATTTTAGGCGTAAATCAGTCGTGGTTAACAAAGAGCGGGTGAATAAAAGATCAGGGCGAGAAAATAAAAAAGATCAATAAAATGCCGCTAGGCAGATTGGCTGGAATGATCGGCTATGACTGAACAAACTATTTTTTTTTTTTTTTTTTTTTTTTTTTAAATAATTTGCGGGTCCCACAAGGCACTAGCCCGTCTGTGGGTTCCCAACATAATTATATCGTTTATTTATACAATATAACATCAACTTAAGTTACATTACAAAGTTAATTATCTTATGCAATACTATACAACAAAATTCACACTCTCAATTATACATTTATCTTATATATTATTTGCTATTTAGATATCTTAATATATTAGCTTATATATTACAATGGTATAATAAAATTTTTATATAGTTCCCACACTCTGAATAGCAGCTTAAAACTGAGGATCGTAGCCAATCGTGTATCAAAATTTTTATTATTATTATTATTGTTATTATTATTGTTATTATTATTATTATTGTTATTATTATTGTTATTATTATTTTTATTGCTATTATTATTGTTATTATTATTATTATTGTTATTATTATTGTTATTATTATTATTACTATTATTTCTATTGTTCTTTATACCATGCTATCAGCCAAATTTTAATTTTGTTTTTCCATATCTCCAGTTTTTCCTCATTTTGGATTTCCTTTGGTATCTTCTCCATTAATTTTATTAATACTTCTTCATCCACATTATCTATTTTATTGTTAATTCCCCTGAGTCGTACATAATAAGGTCGGTCGCTATTTCTAGTTATGTACGTTCTCGTTTTAGTTGATAACTGCCTATTTTCAAGTTTAGCACTAAGTAATTTGCTGTAATAATATAACATTTTTGCCGACATTTCATTATTTTTGTTCCACCAAGTGATATTATCTGATGCGTCTGAATTATTCTTGTTGTGTAGGACCAGTTTTAAACATTTTTTTTGCAATTTGTTGATTTTCCTCATTTCTGTAATTTTCGCCTCACCCCAAATTCCGATTCCGTATTTAATTCTGGACATTATTACAGCTTCGAAATATAATCTTAGGCTTTTGTATGACATACATTGTTTTAATTTATATAATGCTGGGATAGTTTGTCTAATTTTTCCTGCGATTTTGTCTATATGATTTTTCCATGTTAGTCCTTTATCTAATATTACCCCAAGATATTTAAATTCATTCACATTTTCCAACTTTCCACAGCTACATTTTTCCTTACTGTGTAGACACTTTGTATCATGTAAAATTAATTTGGGGATGAACGTTCTAAACCGGCTTGGTGTTCTTATGTGTATCACTTTTGTTTTTTTAGGGTTAATTAATAATTTTTTGTCATGCGCCCATTTGCATAAATTATTGAGATCTTCTTGTAACATTTTTTCAGCACTTCCTATGTCGGAGTGTTCAATGACTAGAGCGATATCGTCTGCGTAAACATACACTTTAGAATTCTTTATATATCGATATAGCGAATTCGTATATATCAAGAAAAGTATTGGTGCCAGTATTGTCCCTTGTCCAACTCCGTGGTTCATTATTTCTTTTTTACTGTGTTCATTCCCAATCTTTACCAAAAATTCTCTTCCTCTTATATAACTTTGAAACCATTTTAGAAACCTCCCTTTTACTCCCATTTTTCTTAAGTCCTCAATCAGTATTTCTTGGTCCACTAGATCAAAAGCCTTAGTAAGGTCTAAAAAAACTATCAGAAATTGCTTACCCACTGCTAATCCTTTATTTATATCTGAAATTAATGTTCTAAGTAATAATATCGTTGACTTTCCCTCTCTGAAACCAAACTGATTGCTATCTATCAACTTATTCTCCTCCAAATAATTTTTCAAATATTTTCCCACGTACTGCTCAATTATTTTTGCTATGACTGAAATTAATGTGATCGGTCTATAGTTTTCGCACTTTTTTTTATCTCCACTTTTATAAATTGGCCGCACCATACCGGTTTTTAACTCACTAGGAAATATTCCTTCTTTTATAGAAAGGTTAATCATTTTTGTTAGTAATGGAGTTAGTAATTTTGAGTGTTTCTTGATATCCTTTACCCTTATTCCGTCGTATCCTTGAGCTTTATCCGGATTAAGTTTTTTTATTATTGTTTCAATTATGTCCTCTGTAGCTCTTGGAATGTACAAGGATATATTAATTTCATTCTCTGATTCGATATTCAAGAGTTTATTATCACAGAAATGTTTCATATTGCCTGTTGTGGACAGGTAGTAATTTAGGAATATGTACGTTGACTGCATTATCGTAGCTACCAAAGTTCTTGAGTAAATCCTCATCTAGCATTACTTTTTTCTTTTTACAGACTATTTTGTTTATTATTTTCCAGGTTTTTTTCATATCGTTGTCTGTTTTTTGTAATTCCTGTATATAATATTTCTCTTTTGCCTGTCTTATTTCGTATTTGACTAGATTTCTATATCTCTTATATAATTCTTTGTACCGTCTGTTTGAGCGATTTCCTTTACATCTTTTATAATACAAGTCTCTTATATGAATATAATTTAATATTTTCCTATTCATCCATTCATTCTTGGGAACATTTTTTCTTTTCGCAGTTGTTTGTTTTGTGTACCTACATTCCTCATAGCAATTTTTGAAAACGTTTACCAGGTTTATTGTAATTTGTTCCGTACTTGCATTCTCATGTATGCTTTGCCAATCATATTTTTCCACTTTATCATTTAACATAATTTCGTTTATATAACTATTGTTTATTAAAGTATGTGGAATAAATTTGTTACTATTAATTTTAAAAGCGCAATTAACCGGGTAGTGGTCAGAGATTTTTGTCTTTATAATACCAGCTACCACGTCATCAGCTGTGTATTTTATAAAGATATTATCAATACAAGATTTTGTCAAACAATTTCCCCTTATCTCTTCCCGTGTAGTTCCCTTGATTAATCTGATCCCCCCGTGCTCTGCTATAATGTTTAAGAAATTTGCTGCCGCAGAATTTCTTATTTCAAGATTAATATTAAAGTCGCCACATATTATATATTTCGTTTCCCGTCCCAACCTTTTGAGAACCTCATCGATTCCTCTTAAGAAGTCTCCAATGTTCTTGCTCGGTGACCGATATATAGCTAATAGAGTGATTTTTAATTTATTAAATATGATAATTTCTACTACTATATTATCGTAAGCATCACTTTCCGTAAACAATAATTTTGAATTCCACTCCTTTGTTACAAATATTAATATACCACCGTTGTAGTTTCTTGGCTTCCCCAGGGCATATTTATCATATCCATCTATCTCATACAGTTTTAATTCCTCGTCGTTTAAATTTACTTCAGTGAGCACAATAGCTGTAAATGGTTGATTGTGAATGTGTGCTAAGAGCTCATCCCAGTTTCGTCTTAAACTTCTAATATTCAGGTGCGTTATGTTAAAAATGTCATTATTGATTCCTCCCACTCTGTTCCAAGTTTTCGTAATCTCTGTCGTCCACTCTGTCATGCGATCGTAGGTGCCACAATTAATTTTGTGGTAGAATTGTATTAATGACGTCATACGGTTTACTTGATTTTTTTATTCATTGTCTAATTTTTTATTGCCTACCATTTGTAATTTGTGATCTAAATTTTTACTAAATTTATCATGATTCTGATCTCTCCATTTTAAATTGCTATTTATACAATACAGATTTATATTATTATTATACCTATATACATTAAGTTCGCACGTATACACATACATATTATCTTAAAACCGATGATAGCTCTATTAATACAAAAGAAGGAAACAGTGAGTATAAAAATTACCAACACCAGAAGAATCCCCTTAACCTAAGAGTACGTTTCCGGCCAGCCTTTACAACTGTAGAATGTGCACACTTCCTCTCACCCTTCATGCCCCGTTCATTTAACTTATTTCTGCTAACGTGGTTCTTAGATTTCGTACTAGATCCTACTATCGCTCTATCAACAGCAGCAAAACACCTCTTACAACGAAACACTGTGTAGTAAATATCGCAGCCAACAACACAACCGTCACACACAGCTCGGTTCGCGATAAGCACTACCTTACGCCCTTTCTTACTCCTCCGAAAACTCAGTTCTACCTCTAACTCTATACACAACGCCTGGTCGGCCGGTAACGTAAAACGCGGAGCGCACGCTCTCACATGCTCATTCTTACACACAAATAAATCCTTTATCGTATTTAATGTACCACATGCATACTTTTCCATTTTTATCATATTTATTCTTATTAGTAACGCTATCGGTCTATCAACGTAAATACAAATAACTTTAGCCACGGAATAAATTTATTTAATTCTATCGTTTTACAGTTATCCGGTTTTTCGTCAATCTGTAATTATAACAGTTTATTTAAATCTTCTTCCGAGCATATATGAAAAATTCTTTCTTCTTCGTCCTTCCTTACAAAAATTTTTCCTCTTCTAGTCCACGTAAATCTGTAATTTAATGCTCTCGCCCTCTGCTTCGTCTGCCAGAGAAGGTTTTTGTAAAATTTCGATAAATTTTCGTTTATGAAAATTTTATTAGTGCTGTTTTCTGCATTCGTTACGTCTTTGTCATAAATAATTGTACCCCGCTTACTTTCAAGCAACCGATCTGCTACTCTCCTAGTAGTCTTTACTATTATGGGTTTTGGTAATTTGAGGTTTCTTGAGGGTAGTCGGTGGGCTGCCAAAATATCATTTTCTGCAATATTAACGTTTATTTTGCCTCCGATCTTTGATATTATTTGAGGAAGGTTTTCGTTCTCCGTCTCGGTTACTCCATGTATCTCCACATTATCTCGTCTTCCGTACTGTTCTAATTTGTACAAAGCTGTGGTTAACTGTTGGATTTGTCTGTCCTTCTTTCTGATTTCCTCGGTAAGTGACGTAACTTGCTCTTTTAAAAGTTTGACCTCGTTTAATAAGCCGGAATTAATCGCTCGACTGTCCTCGTACTGTGCTGCTATAAAGCTCATAGATTCTTTGATCTCCTCCATATCTTTCCGTAACATCTGAAACTGGTAAGATGGTGAAGTACCTTCATCCTCGTTATTTAATTCTACGCTTCGTTCGTATTGGGTTTTTTTCCTGCTTTTGTTCTCCGCGCTGATCTCGCTGCTATCACTTAACTGCCTTTTAGTTTCTTTTAATACTATAGACATCGGTGGAACTGTTTTTTTTGTTTTAGGCATATTGATAAGTAATATATAGGTCTTAAAATTAAATAAGTTGATTACTTACTAAATATTTTCTTATCACTATACTTTGTTAAAGGACTAGGTTTCTTAGGAAAAAAAAAAGAAAAGAGAATATAATTCACATGCGAGGTCGTGACCAAGACAAATGTAATATCTAAAAAGAATAAAGAGAGGCCATCGGGATCGACCAAGACGCAAACGTGTGAAAATTCAAATCGAGACCCTTGCAAAAGCGACAAAAGACCGGTCTCACTTCATTCGTTTTTTCTTCAAAAAACCATAAAAACTAACAAAAAGAATATTCTATTTAAAGCCCGAGAATAGAAATGGTCGCGAGTGTAAAATAGCGGTACTAGAACATGGTTAAAAGAAAGAATACAGGTTGTAAGATAATGGTCAGAGATTCTCACGAAAACACCCAGCCGAGCGACGCGAAGAAATGAATGAGGATTAGTAAACAATATAACATCCGTCTTAAGGGCAAAGGCCCGAGCAAGTAACGCGAAGAGCCTAAAACGAAAATATGTGGGAAAGTGGAATAGAAATACGAAAGAGGAATAAAGTGATCATCCAGTTGTAAATAAGTGTAAATAAATGTATATAAATTATAATTATAATAAAATGATTAAATTTCAAGTATAATTAATGTAAAATATTAAATAAAAATTTTTTCCAAAATTTTTATTTTTTCGGGATGCGGGGATATGTAATGTGTCCATTACATGGGTCATATATATTTGTATAAAAATAATAATAAATAAAAAAATAAATAAATAAAAATAAAAATAATTTGGAATGTGTGGTGCGGGTGCGAGTGTGCGCGTGCCTGGAACTGTTGTCGGTGGGACCAGCCAATCAGCATCCTGCAGGAAACAAAAAGGATCTACCTGATTCGGAAAAATCCAGCGGTCACGGTCGAGTAGGCGTTCGATAATTTAAAAAAAAGGCGGGATGAAGATTTTAGTGAGAAAGGCAGGGCAGCCTTATAGAGTCAGTTTTCAGTTGTACCTTCGGTCAGGCAGTCTCAGTTTTACCGTCGGTCAAGTCAGTCAGTGGCTGTTTACAGTGAGTCAAGTTCCGTTTTACCTGTAGAAGAGGCTCCGGTTTTTAATTTTGTAGAAATACTTCCGTTTTGATTTCTCGTGGAAAAGTCGCCGTATTTTTACTACGTACGACATTCGTTAAATGTATCGGTAAATATCGAAGTGGCGCGAGTAGTGATTCTTGCTGTTCGGTAAAGTTTGGATTCGAATTTGCAACTGGTCCTTAACGAAAGTATTCGATAAATCTTCCTCGGACGATTCAGATTTCTGCAACTCAACCGACCGCCGAATCGCCACCAATAGATCCCGGATCACCGACAACAGTGATACGTATCAGTTATATTCACTTTACATATATATTGTTGTGTATTGATAATTGCGCTATTTTCGGATTAAATATTGTTTTTTCAGCGGTCGACCGGTCCCGAAAGATAGGTGTGAGTTTTGCTTAATATATTTTTCAGTAATTTCAATTAAATAGTTTTCCGTTCATAATCATATAAAGAAAAATTAAAACATTCTCTGATAAACTTAAATAAAATCTAAATAAATCAAATCCACGAGCGTAAAACCTCGTGGTTGGCATCCCTGACTACTAAGTTAACGTCTAGAACCGTTACAATATGAATACCGGGGTTCACACCAATAATATTGAGCGTTTATGGCGTGAAGCCCGAAGTAAAATTCCGAAATATGGTGCTAGGAGAGATTTCTTCCACCACTATATCGCGGAATTTTACTTTTGGTGATTGCCGAAGTCTCAACGCGTGCACGAATTCTTTAACACCGCTGCTCAGATGTATCCAGCATATTAAGGTATGTAATTTTATCTATTAAGATATACACCTATATCGCCTTTTTTACAATTACTACGATATTCATTCTATATAGTATTTTAATGTTATTTTTAATATTTCCTTTTTACGACTTGTTTTTACATCACTGTTTACAGTTACTTTTGAAATATTCCCTTCTCTCTTTAAAGTATGCCGCTTTTTCCGTACCATTTTAAATATGTTCGTTACTAACTGATTATTTTTCCCGGCAAGTTTTACTTTTCCCGGTATTTTTCGTAGTTACGTTACTTTGCCGTCATGTTGATTTTTGGTCGTAATTTTAGTTCGTTCATTTTCGCTGTTATTCATGAGGTGTGTTAGTTCACGCACCATGAATAACACAAGCGTCTATCGACAGCGACGGGGCACCTTTTCCGGATCTACTCGGGTGTGATCGGAATGAAACGAACTTGTACAGCCCGCAATGTTTACATTTGCATTAGTTTGTTCCTTTGTTGCTTATACTTCATTTGTTTAGGTGTTTTGGCATTAAAGGAGTTTTAAAGAGTTTTTTCATTTAAAAAATTGTTTTTATTTAATAACCTTAACATGTTTAACGATTTATTTAATAAGTAATTGAAATAATGTGTTCATAAAATTTTAATGTCTTGTAAGTGTCGTATACGTGGATGTGATAGCAATTATAAGAGTAGCAATAAGAAAGTCACTGTCTTTTCTTTTTCTGAAGATGAAAAATCATCCGAAATAAAGGTTATGATAGACTAATTAAACTCGAAGAAGAACATGTTAACCACCATATTAGTAACGTTAATAAAAGGCATCGTTTAAGCAAAGATGTGAGTGAAATCTCACAAATTTCAGATAATGAGTGGCATGTTATAGCAGCTAGTACAAAGAATACATTTTACTCCATACTCAAAGAAGTCAAGTCCTGCGATTGCAATAGAAAATGCGTAGCATGCCAAGTGTGTGTTCACATGTTTTCTTGCACATGCCCAGATTATCTGATAAAAAATAATTTATGTAAGCACATTCATGCTGTAGTTGGAGTAGAAACGACTATGGAGATTAAAACAAAAAAGTCTACGGAGATTGAAACAGAAAAGCCCATGGAGACTGAAGCCGAAAAACTTATAGAAGGTGGACAAGCTAAAGCACAAGTGGTATCAGATGAAATTTTATGTCACATTTTCAATGATGAAGATGGAAAACAATTGCCTATTCAGAGAACAACAAGAAATCAAATTTTCGTAGGAAAATTGAAAATATTTACAAATATGGTAGAAAATGCTGATAGCAAATTTGTCGAAAGGAGGGGAACATGAGAACTCGCTGGACAAGTGGACATGTACTTTTTCTTCAAGTACCAACAAAACAGCAGTAAAAACGAATGAATCTGCGAATAAAAAGGTAGAAAAACAGTTTCGTTTCCATGCGATTACAATGAAACCAGGCAAGAAGAAAGCATCTTCTGAAATGTTTTCTCTGCCAACTGCGGCTCAAAAATTAAGTCGTAAAGAAATTCTTATGAACTGTACGGACATTTTAAATATACATACCACAACAGATCATCAATATTAATTTTTGTTGTGGTTTTTAAAGTAAAATTGTTAATTAAATAATAAAGTAATTTTAATGTTTTGACTGATTTTTTTAAACATTTGTTTCGTAAATTGTTAATTTTCTAATAACATCTGAATGACGGTTCATTCTGGCAACATCTGAATAACGATTCGTTTTGGCAACATACAAAAGTGCCCTTTCGCTGTCGATAGACGCTTGTATGAATAACAGCGAAAATGAACGAACTAAAATTACAACCAAAAATGAACTGAATAACAGCGAAAATAAACGAACTAAAATTACGACCAAAAATGAACTGGTGCCCTGAATGCAACAGCTTACCAGCTTACCTAAGTTAGAATTCAAAATATTGTAATATTGAATTGGTAGTAATTTTTTGCACTTGTAAAGTATTCCCGGATGCCATACTGTATCAAATGCTTGTTGTACATCAAGGAAGACAGCCGAAGTAACTATTTTTTTTTTTTCAAATGTTTCTTCAATTTTGTTAACTAGCGCCGGTACACTTGTTGCACTGTTGAGTGCCTAGTTCGGAAGCCAAATTGGTGATTTGGTACTATTTCTTTCTTGTCTATGGGCTTTTGTATTCTCTTTTTTAGGAGTTTTTCAAAAACTTTGACTAGAATTGATAAGTGTGAAATTGGCCAATAGGAAGAGGCACTTTGGGAAGATTTACCTGGTTTGAAAATCATCATCACAATATAGGAACAACACATTGAAGTAGTAAAATAGCACTGTAATATAGGTTAACATTACTAACACTCTCGTCGACAATTCTTTCAAAATGCGCCCAGTTATGAGATCGTGTCCCGATGCCTTCTTGTTACTCAATTTCTTTATTACTCCATTAATTTCGCCCGTCGAAGTTAAATTGATTTTATTTGATGAATTATTCGAACGTTGACTTAAATAATCATGGACAACGTTTTCGACAGGCGATTTCACACACTGTGCGATTTAGAAATTTCTGATAAATGTATAGAGAACACCTTTAGCAGCATTACCTACAATCCAACTTCCATATCGGTTCATTTCCATACATAACTGCTCTCCATAATGAATAATTACACTGTCCTTCGTTAGCGACAGATTTGTTATATATTCCCTAAATTAACTTTTTTTATAATTTTGTAGTAGCAACTGAAGATTTTCGACCTTTCTATTGAAAGCTGCTCTATCTGTTGGGCATCTCGTTTGCATCCAACGTCTCCTTAGCTGTCTTTTAATTGCTACTTGTTTACGCACAGAATCAGGATAGACCAAGGATTGTGAAGATGTATAATATATCAACGGTGTACTCTTATAAACCGCATTTACAATTTTTTTTTTTTGTGAAGACATTAAAAAACAGCTTCATCTATATTTTCTATGGTTTTTAGTGAAATTAAAAAATTAATGGGATCATCCAGCAGGTTTCTGAATGTATCCTAATTTCCGTACTTATTACATAATACCAATCGATGTTCCCTGGGCCGTACTTGTACATTAATCGATCGTAGGACGATTTAGTGGCCTGAAGATAGAGATGATAGATCGTTTTTACACTGCCATGTAATAACTCGAGATACCTTTTGTAATGAAAAAGTAGAGTAACGCGGGTACTTCATTCATGTCTGTTGATCAATATGTTGGTTGACCTTCAGATATTACATTGCATTTTTCCGAGTCATTAGCCGGTTCTAAGCTTCGTCCTCTCAATGTAGTTAAGCGCGAGGCTCGCAAGGAAATCAATAACAAGATTAATATCCGCAGGAATAAGTTAAAGAATAGATTATTATGGAACACAAACAAATACCTTACCTTAATAATAATTTGAAATATGCATATTATTGTTTTTTTTTGTTGTTTTTTTTTATTTATTTTATTTTAGTATTATTTTTTTCCTTATAAGCGGTTTATACAAACATGCGCCTCTCTCGGTTTAACTTGGAAAGATATAGATTGTCGGCAACGAATTTACACACAAATTACGATACACAATTATACACGCGACTCTGATCACCGTGACGAAGGTAACAACCACGCCTATGCGCAACGAGAACAAGAGTCGCCAACCGCCAACGAGAGTGCCTAAAATATATATGCCGAGCTCCATAATAAGCCATACAAAAAAAACAACAAAAAAACAGAACAATAGCTTTCCCAACCTAACTACATAAAAACACACACAAAAAAAATTCAGAATCCCGAAAAAGGTAATATGACCGGTAAAAATTTCTTCTAAAGAACTGCCTATCTTATCCATATGTTTTACTTTATTTTATTTTTTTAAACACCGATATCGAGTAAAGGAAACACTTCGGGAAAGAGATTGAGAGCTCGGTCTTTAAAGCCCACAGTGCCTGCCAGAGAATCATCTCCGAAACAATTCGCTTATTGGTGGTATGTTCGCGTTTCCGTACCGAAGTTATTCAGAGGCTCACCCTCAGCCAATGCCTAGTGGTCATCCGAATCAATTTATTTATTAGCGATCTGTACAAACAACGATACCGAAACAACATGGCCACAGCCGCAATCAAGTGACGCCCACACCATTTCGGCACCGCACCTAACCATAATTGGTTATTTTAGAGGACGATATAGCCACCCTACAATTAAGTAGAGTCCACGCCGCCCCAAGGTGTCGTTTGCGATCGACGAACGAACAGTCCAACATGATACCGAAACAACATGGCCACAACCACAATCAAGTGATGCCCACGCCATTCCAGCACTGCACCTAACCATACTTGGTTATTTTGGACGATATGGCCACCCTACAATTATGTAGAGCCCACACCGCCCCAAGGTGTTGTTTGCGATGGACAAGTAAAAGAACAGATGCGAGAGTTAAAAAACCTAGGCACTGCGGCTCGAGCATCACAGTAATCATAGTAAAATTGGAATAATCGGAACTATCATATAGATGAGGAAGAAATAAAAACATTAACCATCTGGACTAAGATCTAGAAGGAAACATTTTACCTTTTTTTTCCCTTATTTATTTATGTATTTCTTTTTATTTACATATGTATATATTTTTTTTTTTAATATCGGCTCATCAACCTACCTAAAAGAATCCTAATTATAATTATATACACAAAATGACATCAGCTAAACGAAATATAAAAATTTCGTAAGAAATAGTTGTTAGACACGGACCAAGAAAATATACTTGTGCAATAACGCTAATACATATCCATGTTTTTTTTCTTTTTTTTTGATAACGGAAGATTTTATAACCAAAAATAATGTTGCCAATTTGAATCTACGCGTGTCGGATCGCATTCCTAATCACTATCATCTGATCTCCATTCAGTTCATTAATTACGTACGCATTGTATCCGATTATTTTACCAATCCTTTATAGGCCTTTATACAAAATTTCCAATTTTTTCATTTTTTTGATTTATTCGCAAAAAGTGATTTTTTATATATACTTTATCGCGTACAGAATAGCTTTGATAATTATTAACATAATTACATTTTCCTCGTTTTTTTTCCGTTGGCGTTACGAATCTGAACTCTAATGAATTCTATCAGTTCTCGGTACGACAGACTGGACGGATTTTCAGGGAATTTTACAGCTTTATTAATAAAATCCATATACCTTCCCTTACCTACCACTTCTTTCAGATTACATTTCGTCACGGTGCTGGGCACTAAATTCATACACTCCTCAATCACACTTATATGTTTAATCCAGTCCGTGTGCCGCTTGTGACAGAGGCCTCTCACCATTTTCCATAATTCGAAGTTAGCTCTCTCCGTAGGGTTATTTTTTGGACGATACGGAGTAGCCTCGATTCCTCGTTCTTCAAAGTCTTCATCCAACAGCAACTTATCTTTTTTGTTACATTTCCTATTTCCGTTTTTACTTTTGTTTCAATTAAATTAATTTTGTTGTCTGTTTCATGATTCAATTTGTTTATGTCTTTCTTTAGTTTTTTCTCTTGTTGTACTATCTTGCTCTCTGTTTCTTGTACATTTTCCTTCACTTCCTTTTTCATCTTTTGTGTGGTTTCCCCTTATTCTGGTTTACCTCTCTATTAAGCTCTTCTTTATAATTTCCTAATTTGCCGTTGATTTCTTCAATTTTTTTATTTATATTTTATATACCGCTTTCTATCCTATTATTATGGTTATTTACCTGATCTCTAAACCCATTTATATTGGTTATTTAACTCATTATTTGGATTTTGAAGCTCATTCATTATTTTTTTTACTTAAGTTAAAGTTATAAGTGTTAAATTTATGCTCCGTGTTTAAGTTTTTTATTTAACATACAGTAGTTGTTTTTTGCGCGGTATTTATATGTATGTCTGGACGAGTTTGTTTCGGGCTTTATAGATTTGCGTTTGAAATTCGCGAAATTTCAGCAGGTTGCGAATTATAAACTATTATTTAATTTTATAATAAATGACGGTGGAGGTGAGATTGTTTATTATTCAATTTTGTTCACGGTGTCATCTCTCGCAGCAATCAGTGATCAGCTACTATAAGATAAAAACAATAACAATAGGCATAAAGACGGCGGCGCTCGCTCAAGCTTTGCCATTGTAGCCATATTGCAATTTATTTCATCTCGCATTATGAACTCTACTAAAACTTTACCTACCGATAAACGTGGTAAAACATTTGATCACTTTGTTGATGATATTTTTGCTATCATTCCTAAAAATGCAGCATACAAAAGTGATCTGCGTAATGTCCTCAATAACTTAAAGGAATATATAACAGATGTAGTCGTTAAAAATGAAACTGCTAATGCCAAATTACTAGAACAAAACAAACAGTTGAATGAAAAATACGATACGTTTCTACCCGATAAACAGATGTGGCAAAGAGAGGGAAAAGACAATGAATAATATGTCTTCTCTACCGACCGTTCCTGTCACTTGTACTGACAAACATCATCAAGATCACTCTAGTAACAGCTGTAAATCCGCTGACAGTTCAGCTGTAGGAGGAGCAACATCTTCTCGTAAATACATGCCTCCGCCAATTGTTATAAGTGGAGATTTTTCATTTAAGATACTAAAGAACGATATAATCAATGTAGCTATTGATAAAACTTATACAATGTTCAAACCCGGGAATGACTTTGTTAGAATATATACTAAAAACGATTTAGATTTCAGAAATGATGTTAAATTCCTGAAACGCAAGTTTATAATAACGACTGCTGAAAAAATATAGGTTATTATACATATTCTGTTAAGTCAACTAAACCATATAAGGTTGTAATCAGAGGACTTCCCGTTTGATACAGACCCTGATGAATTAATCGAATGTCTCGCTTCAAAAGGACATATAGCAAGCAATGTCACAAATATCTCTAAAGCAATAAAAATTAGAGATGAAAACAATCAGGTAATCGATCGTTACACGAAGGCTTTCCCTTTATTCTATGTAGATTTAGAAACAAATCCAAGTAATAAAGAAGTGTATTACACAGCAAGATCAGTGTTGAATCACCGATTAAAGAAAAAATAATTCCTCAACGTAAACGCTGCCAACAGTGGAACCACACCAGAGCGAATTGTTTTCGATAAATTATCTGCTTTAAATGTGCAGAGAAACAGGAATCAACTCAATGTAAAATTACAGAGCCTCAGCAATTCAAGTGCGTTAACTGCCAAGGAAATCATACGGCTAATTACAAGGGCTGTGAGCTATATCGTAACTTATCAAAAACATTCACAAAGGTAAGTTCCCTAGTCACACAACGAGTGCAGGATAAAGTAGTAACGGTGCGCCCAATACAATCAAAGCAAACGGAGAAGACTTACGTCCAAACAGTAAAATAAATGCCTCAACAAATTCATCATAATCCAAACAGTAATAATATAACTACAACACCTAGCATAACAGAGGGAACCTCAGGCTCCGATGGTAAACCAACGAAAACACAAACGAAAATAACCTTGGATGATATCAATAATACTTTACGAGGTCTACAGGATTTTATTAACAATTCGATCCCTAATCTTATTAATCGAGTATCTGTTCTTGAAAAAAATCTTACAAGCAAGCAACAGATTACTAATTCAAGTTCTAAGCAACGTCATGGCTAATTTACTGTGTATTATTACCTAACAGCGCATCCAAGAACTGACAACTGTTTCAGTTAATAGTCATATTGATATTGCATTAATATCTGAATCAAGGCTCACAACTCGTGATTATATTAAAATTCTTGGATATGATTTCTATTATAGTCCACATCCGAGTGGAGGCACGCATGCTAGATCAGCAATATTAATCCGGCGAAATATTAGGCATAACTTGAAACAGGAATTCTGCCGCGATTATATGCAAATGACAGTTGTTACAATAACATACAATGGAGTCAAAATTAATGCAGCTGCGGCATATTCTCCCCCTCACAAAGCTCCACAAGAGATTATGAAAACCGAGCATTATGAATGTATCCTAAACCACCTTGGTAATCGTTTCATTTTAGGGGGTGATTTCAAATACAGCCTGGGGATCACGTATTATACGTATAGGAGGAAAACGATTCCTTGAAGCTATTAACAAGACTCTTAGTAATATTATGTCAGGAAACAGACCCACTTATTGGCCTGCTGACAGGCGCAAGAAACCGGACCTTCTCGATTTCTTTATCGTTAAAGGAATTGGGACCTCTTATTTAGAGGTAGAGAACGTAGACGACCTCTCATCTGACCATTCTCCGTTATTACTAACTGCTAGTAACACAGGCATAAGGAAAGAAAGGAGGAAAATGCTCGTCACTAAGTATACTGACTGGGATTTATTTCGTGAAGAAATCAAAAGACGGCTAGACCTGAGAGTACCCCTTAAGACTACAGCAGATGTGGATCTAAACGTGCAGCGCGCCTTACTGAAGCAATCCGTCAGGCTGCTACTGCTGCTACTCCGCTTTCCGAATGCAATGCATCACAAGTAATAAACGTAAAATGACTGCAGAAAGAAGAAGGGCACGGCGTGTATGGCACAAATTCAAAAATCCGCAGAACAAAAATGCATTTAACAACATAAATAATCGTCTCGGTAGGATGATAACTGATATCAAACTCAAATCGTTTACAGAATACCTTGAAGGATTGATAAAACCAACTCTCTTTGGAAAGCTACGCGCAGATTTAAACGACCACTTAACCGTATTCCACCTATTCTAGATGAGAACAACACGTGGTGATCAGAAGTGACGTCGAAAAGCGTAATTGTTTGCTCGTCATTTATTCCAAGTATTCGAACCACATGAAACAGTTCCAGTGATAACACCCGTAGTCTGTTTTCAAAGAAATAATGTCATTAAACGATTCTCTCCGTTAGAGATAGCACAAGAAATCGATAAACGCCTAAATTCGAAAAAATCTCCTGGAATAGATGAGATTCCACCCCGTGCTTTGAACGAACTGCCACGAAAAGCCATTGTCTTGCTTGCATATATATTTAATGCTAGCATAAGACTAGAGTATGCACCAACTGCTTTTAAAGTGTCTGAAGTTATTATGTTAAAGAAACCGAGTAAACCAACAGAAGAAGTGACGTCTTATCGCCCAATTTCGTTACTAACATCTATCGCTAAGCTTTACGAAAAACTTTAATTGACCTTCCAGATCGTCAGTTCGGTTTCAGAGTCCAACATGCGACTATCGATCCAGTCCATAAACTAGTACAAATTATTGAGAAAACTTTCGAAGAAAAGAAGTACTGTTCAACTGCCTTTCTGGATGTTGCCCAGGCGTTCAACAGAGTGTGGTATGGAGGCCTTATTGAAAAAATCAGCAACCTCCAGGTAACTTCTGTCGCCTGCTTATTAGATACATAGATGGAGTCAAAGAGATAGTTGGCGCCGGATCATTGCGTGAGATGATCGATCGGGCAATAGACAGGACCTCATGATGGCTGGACACACGTTACGATGATCCATAGTGTCACGATACTCGAAACGAGCAACCGACAATGATGATTAAAAATAGCATCCTCCCAGTTAGACTTTTCGAAATTCCTCGTTGTTCATTGAATTTGAGGTAATTCCGGCAGCTCATATGCTCCAACAACTTCCTCAAAGCCATCAGAGTACTGCCTTCTTGCTCTGAGGATATTCTCGGGAATCTCGTCGTTATCATTTATACTATTCATCTTTTACATAAATCTATAGTCCCTATTATTATTATTATCCGTATTTGTTTAATCATATACTTTTGTTTTTTCTTAAATGCGGTACAACAAAAACTCTAGATGGCCAGCCAAAAATAACTTTTTTTTTTTTTTTTTTTTTAAACACGATATTAAACGATATAAATACATAGAAAAATAGAAATATACATCAATACTACTTAACTAACGTTCGGAAAACTATAGAGACTACGACTCGACTTTTTTTCCCCTAAACATATATATTAACAAATATATAAAAAATGTTATCTAGTATTGCCACACTGCTGACTACTGCTCCTTCAGATTAATTTAAATACTTCGGATGTCGGGAGCCACTCCTTGTGAGAGGAGATAATTTTTCTTTTGACTTATCGTCTGTTCGATTGCGACAGTTATCGTAATCTGCAGCTATTGCTCCGTTTTATTGCGGTTGTGCTGGGAAAAGATTTAAATTTACGAAAAAGAAAAACTTTATTTTCGATCGAAAGTATCATAAACCTTTTAGATTGATGATACGTTAACGCAGATAGAGCTACGAACACGAGACAACTCTATCGCCGGACCGATGAGCGAAGACTAAAATAAAATCACCGACGATCGATAAATACACGAAAGTCATCGGAATATATTTCCCCTGTACGTACTATACACACAGAGCTGCAGTGAACCCCGAGCGCCTTTAATATGGTTTTATATAATATATAATAGAAAATTACGTTAACTAAACGGAACGATGTATCAAGTGCTGCCGCCGTACCCACCAGTACATACTATTCTGCGACCACTACACTCAAACTCATCATTGTTTCGCCATATACAGACACGTTAAGGATAAAACCAGATTCAATTTCCATTAAATAATTTTCGAACAAATAATATATACATCGAGAAGAAAATTCCGATATACACAAAAATACATTACTTTACCAAAATACCAAATACAACCAGCACAATAATTTTGCAAAATAAAGAATAAATTCAAATTATAATTTAATTTACGTTACGTTAATGTCTTTTCTATTTAAAAACAATATTTTTTAATAATAATCACGGTTTTGATCCAATAACCACATTTCGAAACTCCTTGATCATTTGAATTTGTGTTTTCGTTCTGCGAACATTGAAGTAAACATTTTCAAAGTAATCAAACATTTTAAAATGATTTTAAAATGATTTTAAAAATTTTTTTAAATTTTTCCTCGATCATTCATTCATTTAATTTGGTAAGTACAATTATTAATGAAAATTAAATTATGTGACGCGACCTGTAAGCCGGTCTACTTCGATTTGATGGCATATACGGAAGAAGATGCCATCAAATTTTACATCAAATATTGGGTTTCTTCCTTTTTTCAGGTTTTTACACTTTATTCCTTCTTTTTTTATTCCTTTACAAAGCTTCATTTATCCCGTCTACTTTTGCAGTATTTTTTTAAAATTTATTTAAAAAGTATCATTTCCTGTGTAGGGTTTGTTCGTCATGTGACCGACTACTCAATATTAATTATAAGAATTTGGAATTCCGATGTGGCCGGCGGATCGGCAGTGTTAAATGTAATTATAAAAGTTCTGCTAGAACCGGGACGTGGCTTTCGCGATGTCGTATATCCGTGTTAACAATGTGGCGGTTTGTTGTTACAGTCTTGTACGTCCCGAATCCTCGTTTTCATCTACTTTCCGAACTGAAATTATCAAAAAGCACAATTACCGACTGCACCTTCTTTTGTCGTGAAGTTATGGTGCATTATTTCAATAAAAATTCGGCTCCTTTAGGAGATAAGGACCGTACCGTGCAAATTGATGAAGCTACATCAAAATGAAATTTGTGTGTACCTCCGCCTCGCGCTGAGAGGCGGCTTTATGGATTTTTGGCGCTATTGATGTTTCTTCCGGTAATGTTTACCTAACTCTTGATCCTGACCGTAGGTCCAAAACGTTAATTCCGATCATCCGCTGTGTTATCCGTCCTGGTTCGATCATCCAGTCTGATAAATGGAAATCGTATACACCCCTTTCCGGTGATCCTAATTACATACATCGGACTGTAAATCATTTGGTCTTGTACGTTAATTCGAACACCGGGATTCACACCAACAACATTGAGCGTTTATGTCGTGAAGCCCGATGTAAAATACCGAAATATGGTACAAGAGCAGATTTCTTCCCCTACTATATTGCGCAATTTTACTTCATGCAACGGATGCCGCAGTCCTAAAGGATGCACTAATTCTTTATCACCGCCGCCGAGATGTATCCCGCATATTAAGGTATGAGTTCCTTATTTTCAAAATATTTCCTTTCCGATATTTCACATTTCGCTCTATTTCTCATATGATCGTTACGTTACTTCGCTTCTTTTCACGTCATATTCATAATTTCAGTTCGCTCATTTTCGTTGTTATTTACATTGGGTGAACTAACACGTGTTAGTTCACCCACCGTGAATAACAGCGAAAATGAACAAACTGAAATTTACCAAAAATGAACTAAATGAACGAACTAAAATTATGACCAAAAATGAACTAACTGAACGAACTAAAATTATGACCAAAAATGAACTGGTGCAGCCTATCTGTTTTTTTCTTAATCTCTTGGGCGCGCCAGCGGCTTTGACCCATGAACTACAGAAATTATGGAAAGGGTTAAATAGAGAGACGATTAAAGATTGGAGTACAGGAATTGTATCTGGAAATGGAAAGGAAAAGACAAAGGAAAAATTATACGGAGCAGGAAGACCCAGTGCCAAGATTTTGGAGTACAAAACAGAGCGCTCAGAATCAAGGGCAGGACATTCAAAGAAGATCTGGTTTGCATCACATATGAGAGGAGAGATGGAAGTATAAAGGGGACAATCGGGAGAGGATGACAGGGAAAAACTAAAACGTGAAGAGGGTAGAAGGGAGTGATTAAAATTCAGTCTGATTAAGGAAACGATCGCGGAGCGTTGATAAAGAGAGGAATGAAACCACGGCTGAAAACAGGGAACCGGCTGAGTTTGAAGATAATGAGAGGCGGGATTAGAAAATAAAAAAGGATAGATGTCCGACCATAGTCGGGAATGATTAGCTGGGAAAAGAAGGAGGATGTCTGAGGTAGGAAAATTTCAGAGTAAAGTACCATCGCGGACGGGCTAAAAAATCCGCTAACTCGTTGTCCTCGATCCCAGAATGGCTAGCAACCTACAAAAGGTTAATAGTAATTGAACGGGATGAGAGTAGATTGTATATGAGAAAACGAATTAAGAGAATAATAGAATTGGAGGAATGAGAAAGAGGAGTAGAAATGGCTTAAAGAACACCTTTGGAATCGGAGACAATGAGACATTTACTGATCCCTCTTATGGATGGAATGAATGAGACTGCGCGTAAAATGGAGATAGACTCCTCTGTGAAGATAGAACAGAAGGAAGGGAGCTTGAAGGATTCAGAGTGATGCAATGAGAGGGAGGTAAACGTGCCGCCCACCCCGTTCTCATTTTTAGAACCGTCAGTGAAGAATTTTAGATGAGAAGGAAAAGATGTATCAAGCAAGTGGAGGAATTCGGCTTGGATTGTAGAATGTGCGATGGAGCTGGTTTGGAGAGGAAGAGAGAAGAGATTAATAGTCTGCCGAATGCTGGAGAAGTCATGGGAAAAGTAAGGAAGCTTGGAATAAGAAAAAACATGAGGCGAAAAATTGGGGACTCGAGCTGCTACAAGAGAAAGGATCCGGATTTTATGAGAAGCAAAACGCCATTGGCTTTTAATACTAAGGTAGGAGGTAAGATTAGATGAGGACACAGAAAGATGTTTAATTAGAAAATTATAACCAAGCTGCGATCTGCGGATAAAAAGTGGTTTCATCGCAGATTCAGAGAAGATAGCAGGAATAGGAGAAGATTTTAGTGCTCCAATGCACAACCGAAGGCAGCAGTTTTGAACTTTGTCCAGTTTGGCGAGGAGAGATTCCAATGTTGTTTCTGCTACAATAGGTTGAGTCAATTGTGTTTACATTCTTGATTGTTTAGCGATAGCGGTAATTTGTACGTCGCGGTAAATATTGCAGTTAATCGTTAACAACGGTATTATACAGATAAAGAAGACAATTAAGTGAGATCTTTCCGTTACACTTATTTATTTCTATAACCTGTTTTTGCGATTTTATGTTTCTTCTCTGCTAATTCAAACATTAGCAAGCAGTTTTATTTCTATTCTACTAATTTCGTCTTTAGTTTACTTTACGTTATTTTATTCTACTTTTAGTTATTTTCTTTTTTATAGAGATATATTTATCTTTTTTTTTTCCCTTTTTTTTTTTTTCATTTATTTCGATTCTACGTTTTTATTTTTTATCCACTTTTTCCCTCGCTAGATGAGCGAATCTAAAGGGGGCCGCTCTGCGTCCTCCTCCCCAAGCTCTGCTAAACCCCTTAAACCACTGTCCAACTTATCTCTAAGTATGGACAGTAGTCGATAAATACAGGAACTGGGAGGTCCGCTAATCCGAACCCCAATTTCTGTCCCGGAGGCGAAAATTCACCCCAGACCGGTAATCCGAACACGAAAGTCACCCCAACTCATGTCCAGGTGGTCAAAATTCACCCAAGTTTCCCCCGATTCCTCCGAGTTTCCCCGGACGGTTCCCGCTCGTTTCCGATAAACCGAACGTCCAAACAGTGTCCCGAGGTCAATAAACTGTCCAAAGAGTTATTCGGGGGCGCAAGAAACCCCAATTAGTGTCCAGGTGCTGAAAGTTCCCCCAAGTTCCCCAAATTTCTCCGAAATTCCTCTGTACGCGTCCCGCTCGTTTCCATAAACTGAACCGATTATTAATTAACATAAGTATATTAATTAATGTCCGAAAGTAACCCAAGTCTCCGATCGCCCCGCCCGCCCGCTACGTTACCGCAATTTTTTTTTTTCAAAATTCTGAGGCCTAAGTAAGAAAATTCCAAAATTTAACCCCAATATATTATTTAAAGCGTAAATCTAACCCAACACCTCCGTTACACCTCTCACACATATATTTCGTTCCCGCGCACGCTCCGGTCGCCGTCGCGAAAGCGCACGCGCCGATCCCACGCATATTCCGATGTCCACTGCTTTACCGCAATTTTTTTTCAAAATTCAGGACCTAAGTAAGAAAATTCCAAAATTTAACCCCAATATATTATTTAAAGCTAAAATTTAACCTATAACTCCAGTTCACACCTCTCACACGTATATTTCATTCCCACGCTCGCTCCATCCACCGTCGCGAAAGCGCACGCGCAGATCCCACACATATATCTAACACAACGTTATTCTGTGCGAAAGCGCATACGCTGATCCCGATACCTCGATTATTTTTTATAAAATTAACTTAAGTATTATTTTTTTATTTTCCCGATTCCCCGATCTTACTGCCATATGTCAAGACGCACGTCCCGATCCCGCGCATATATCCAATATAACGTTCTCCGCCGCAGAAGCGCACGCGCCGATCCCACGCATATTCCGATGTCCACCGCGATATCCCGCGCACACATGCGCTCCGTTCCCGATACCGCGATTATTTCTTTAATATTTCAAAGCCTAAGTATACATAATATAAAATTAGCCGAAGTATATTTTTTTATTTTCCTGATTATCCGATCTTACTACCATATGCTAAAGGGCACGTCTGGATCCCGCGCATATATCTAACATAGCGTGCTCCGCCGTGAAAGCGCACACGCCGATCCCCCGCACGTGTCAACCGTGTACACTGCTCCATTTTTTTTTTTAATTATTATTTTTTTCACATAATAACCCAATCCCTGCTCTGTTGTCTAAACCTAACCGGTTATCCAAAACATTTATAAATTAACAAATCAATTATTTCTATAGTCTAAAATAGCCTTAGTCTCCTTTACCCCTTCCACCCTCTTCTCCGATCGATTCCGTTATTTTAATATCGAATATATCGCATTCTATTTACTTTTACTACGACCATTAAAACCTCGATCGATGCTCCCGACGCCTCCGTCATTTCATATTGAGAGGTAATTATTTTTTTATGTGACCGCTATGAATGCACACCGTCCATTCCCGCACACCCATCTGCTGTCGTTAGTTCCCATACCGTTCATAATAACTTTTATTCAACTCCAAGTATTATGGAATTATTCCAATTATATATTTTCTTCACTTCCGATCATTTCTTCTGACCGTTCATAATATTTTTATTTTCCTCCGGTTCTAAAAATAAATCCTACAATGTCTTCAACGCGATGAATGCGCACACATCTTCTGCAGTTAGTTTCCATATCGTTCTTAATAATTTTTCGAGCCTAAATATTATAGAAATAGCAGAAGTATATTTTTTTCGTTTCTGATCATTTCTTCCGACCGTTCATAATATTTTTATTTTTCTCCGGTTCTAAAAATAAATCCTACAATGTCTTCAACGCGATGAATGCGCACACATCTGCCATCGTTAGTTCCCATACCGTTCATAATAACTTTTTTCAACTCCAAGTATTATGGAATTATTCTAACTATATTTTTTTTTTCGCTTCTGATCGTTTCTCCCGAACGTTCATAATTTTTTTCCAGGCATATGTATTCAAAAATGAAATCGAGTATAATTTTATTTAACACGGTTTCATAATTTCCCTCACCATCCTCTATTCATCCTACACAAATTACAATTCTTTCATAATATATGTTCTAGACCCAGTCAAACAATCAACTCTCGCAGAAGTGTAGACGTTGCCTCCAACACCCATTTTACTATCAATTATTGTATATTATTGTTAGATTATTTTTCCAAAAAGTCTTTTGAAATTTTTTTCCGTTCGTACATATTTTTTTATTTTATTTGCACGACATCCATTTCCATGCATACACGTTTCTCTAGCAATTATATGTTTTATTTATTTTTCAACTCGTCCCAGACTTACATACACGCCATATTGTCACACTCACAGATAGGTTCCTTATTAATCGCGATCATTTTTTTTCTGTATTAGCCACGGAAGCATATCACATCTGACCCACACATATACCACACACAGGCATTATATTTAATTTTTAATTATCGATCTTTAATTATTTTTACCGGTATTATTTTTCCGACACATTCACCCCGTCATACATACTTTACATATTTTAACATTTTGATAGAGAAAATCTCAGGGCAACCATTTATTATCGTGGGTGACTGGAATACCCATTCGCCCTTGTGGGGTTGCACATCCTACAATTTCAATGGTTCCGTCCTTGAGAGTAGTATTTTTTCCGATAATTTAATTCTTCTTAATGATCACTCCCCAACCTATTTCAGATATCAATCGATTTCTAGTTCTCTTGATCTAACCTTTGCTTCTTCCACTATTGGTCTTAATTATAACTGGAGAACTCTTATGGGTTCTTACGGTAGTGACCATGTTCCTATCCTTATAACTCCTGTTAACTTTTCTTCTCCAACTTGCTTCAGGCCTCTACATTCTCCTCAGTGGAACCTCTCCAAAGCAAATTGGATGTTTCGTTCAGTGTCGATTCATCACTCCCTAGTACTCAACTCGACTCCGATCCCATACTTCTCTATAATTCCTTTTTAAATTCCGTTGAGTCTGCTCTCTCCCTATCTTCACCAACCCGTCACCAGACATCTAACAACTACAATAAAGTCTCATCTCTTTGGTGGAATGAGGAATGCAACCGCGCATTCCACTATAGTCGTGCCACCTTTAGAACTTTTCGTTTAGACCCTACAACTGAAAACTTTATTGCTCATAAGTGAGCGAACGCAAGAGCTAGGTATATACTTAAAGTCTCAAAAAGGTCCTCCTGGAAAAATTTATGTTCTTTATTCTCTAGGAATATCCCGCTTTCTCATATCTGGAAAATGGCTAGAGCTTTCAAATCTCCATCCTCTGAACGTTCTTCCAATCTCAATCTTTCTAAAGTTAGCTTAGAATACTTTATTGATTTCGTTGCTCCTGCTTATGTTCCTAACGTTGACGAACTGTATCCAACTCCACCTCCGCACAATTCCCCAACACATTTCTTAACTTCTACTTTCAATATTTATGAATTAAAATCTGTCCTTTCCAAATCTTCTAGCCCCACTTCAGGTCTTGACGGTATACCTTTTCCGGTCCTTAAAAACCTGTCTGAACAGTCCCTTGCGTTTCTCCTTCATCATTTTAATTGTTTCCTCTCCAGAGGTATAACTCCCCCTCTTGGAACTCTTTTATCATCATTCCTATTCTTAAAAATAGTTCTTCCTTACGCCTTATTTCTTTAGCATCCTGATCAGAAAATTGTTTGAAGGTATGTTAAACAAGCGCCTTGTTTGGTGGCTAGAGCATAATAATGTCTTTCCTAGCAATATGTTTGGCTTTCGGCCTGGTATTGGTCCTTCCGACTGTATTAGTCTTTTTGTCTCCCATATCTACCAATCCTTTATCCTAAAAAATTATACTTTGGCTTCCTTCATCGATGTATCCTGTGCTTTTGATAATGTCCGTCTACCCACTCTAAAAGATAAGATGATAGCAATTAACGTTAAATTGCACTTTACTTCCCTTATTATCAATCTCATGCAGAATCGTTCTATCCACTTCTCTGCTTCTTCTTTTGAAACTTCAAGAATGGTTTTTCGAGGTCTTCCTCAAGGTTCCTCCCTCAGTCCTACTCTTTTCAACATATACACTATCAGTGTGGCTTCTCTTCCTCTAAATTCGTCGTCTTTATTCTTTGCTGATGACATCCTACTTTATGCCTCATCTCACGATATTATATCAGCCAGTGAGGCACTTAATTCGTCTCTTTCCGTGTTGGATCATTCCCTTTCCTTAATTAACCTTTCTATTTCTCCTACTAAATCTTATTATGCCGTATTTACTCTGCGACCTTATAATCCTGCTTCTGTCTATCTATCCCTAGCAAATACACTCCTTTCTCGTGTTAATTGTTTCTGTTATCTTGGTATCTTCTTTGACAGTCAGTTATCCTTTTCCGAACACATCAAGTATCTTTCCTCTTCAGCAACCAATAGACTAAACCTGCTGAAGGCCTTATCTCCAACCAAATGGGGTGGTGATCCTTATGTCCTTATTTCTCTATATAAATCTATCATCCGCTCAAAATTTGATTACTGTTCATTTCTCTATGGTTGTGTCTCTAAGTCCCGACTCTCTAAATTGGATGTAATCCAAAACTCTTGCCTTCGTCTCTGCCTTGGTGCTTTTAAATCCTCTCCAGTTCCAGCAGTCCTTGCTGAATCTGATACACCACCTCTTTCTATTCGTAGATCTTATTTAGGCTATCGTTTTCTTACTAAGCGTCTCCCACTCACGTCCTCTACTCTTATCCATTCCTATCTTTCCATTTCTAGGAACTGGCGTTTCGTACCTAGAAAAATTCCTATTCTATCTCTCATTTCTCTTCGGTTCAGTTCGTTTTGTCCTTACATAATGTTCTTTGTCAATCTCCCTTATTTCACTTTTAATTTCGCCGATGTCTGTCATCCTCGAAATATGTTTACTGTTCCTAGGCTCTCTAAGTTTCTTCCACAGGCCCTAATCATACAGGAATTCCACAGTTATATCAATTCTGATTTTCCTTTGCATGTAACTGTGTTTACAGATGGCTCGAAGAAACCGGATGGTGTCGGTGCTTCGTTTATCCTCCCAGATTTCTCTAATCACATTTCCTCCAAATTCTTGATTATATCGGTCTCCATGACCGCCCTTCAGGCCATTTGCTCTCTCCTTCCTGATTATTAATATGATTTTGTTATACTCCGCATACGCTGACTTACCCACATTCTTTCTTCTCTTCATTCCATTCAAATTGATTTGCTGTGGGTCCCTAGCCATTCGGGAATCTGCAGTAATGAAGCGGCGGACTCATTAGCTCGGGTTGCTCTCTATTCTCACTTCTTCTTTTAAAAAGTCCCTTCGTCCAATCTCCTTCCGTTGTGCAACGGTTTTCATCTTAGGTTTTGGTCGAATATGTACGTTTCCTCTTTCTCTAACAATCGATCTTTCTATCTGTCTGTCCAAGCTAGTTTTCCTGCCAATCTGTGGTCCTCTTTGTTTCCTTCGCTTCGTCGTTCTGTTGTTATCTCCGCTTTTTGCTTGCGCTTTAACCATTCTTTGTTCACTTCCTCCCGTTATCGTTTTTCATTGGTTGCCTCTCCATATTGTCCTTTCTACTCGAACGAAGAGCATGTTTGTGTTCTTTGAGTGTTCATCTCTTTCTGCTGAGTGCTAGGCTTTCTACTTCAGTTTGCTAAGCCTTGGTCTTCCTATTCCATATTGCCCCTCTTATGTTCTATCTCTTCCCTTTCCACAGATTTTTCCTATTATTGGTTCCTTTCTCCTAACAATATCTGACCGTATCAAGATATAAGTGATTCCTTCCTATTCTAATTGTTTCTGGGTTAAGGTCCCCGGTTGATAACCCTAAAAAAAGAGAAAAAAAATATATAGGAATTTCCATAGATGAAGGAGAAATAATCGATCCTGGAACGAATTATAGCTTTGTAAAGGATTAGGAGAATGGAAGAGTCACCACCCCATTTGGATGAAGATAGGGCTTCTGAACGCTTACCATTTCAATTAATATTTGGAGAATCGAAGATTACGTAACAGCAAAAGTATCAGTAATATATTATATCAGAAGTTATAAAATAATATCAGTTAGCAGAACCAGAAATAATATCAGCGTGGGATGTAGAATTCAAATACTTCAATATAACAACAGGCTAGGGAAAAATAAATATATAATTTTGTGTTATCTATCGGTATAATTGTATATTATAAATTGAATTACTGTGATTTGTATATTAATTGTGAAATTCTTTTTTTTTGTGCAGCTGCCAAATTTTGCAAATCTTTGGTTATATATAATTAATAATAATAATAATTACTAATTGTTAAATAATTTGAAAGAAAATGAATAAATAGGAAATTGTGACCACTCCGAGAATTGTCATGGAATACATTTGAAGTTATTTGACCAACGGGTTAAATCATTCATTGTCCCATCTTAGCAATGCTCTATCTACTCTCCACCTCTCTCTTTCCCCTTCCAAGTCTTCCTGTATAATTTTTGCTCTCCGCCCCTTTAATCGTGCTTTTATAAACATCAGCGTATCTGGTACACCTATTCCCACTGTTAATTCCATATGTTATCTAGGTCTTTTCTTAAATAGTCGCCTTACATTTCATGAACATATTAATTATATCTATAATTCCTCGATCAAAAGACTTAATCTCCTCAAATCTTTATCTCCGCTCAGATGGGATGGGGACCCGTGCATTCTATTAATTCTATATAAATCGATTATTCGGTCCAAATTCGACTATTGTTCCTTCATTTATGGCAATGCCTCCAAGTCTCTCCTTTCGAAACTTGACGCAATTCAGAATTCCTGCCTTCGCCTATGCATTGGCGCTTTAAGATCTTCTCCTATTCCTGCGATTCTATCCGAAACTTGCACTCAACCTCTTTCCACTCGTCGTTCACTCCTCGGTTATCGATTTTTAATAAAACGCCTCCCCATTTTGTCATCCAATATTATTCCTTCATATCTTCATATCAAAAATCACTGGCGCTTGGCGCCTCATAGAATTCCGATTTTATCGCATATAGCTGCTCGTGTTTCCAATTTTTCTCCCTACGTTTCCTCTTATAACAGTCTTCCTTACTTTTCTCTCGATTTTAATAGCATATGGCACCCCATCAATTTCTCCTCTCTTCCAGTCCGAGCTAATTCTTCCTCTCACAATGTAGTCAACTTCGAATTCCTTCAGCTGCTGAACTCTGCTTTTCCTTCCCATGCCTTAATTTTGTCGGATGGCTCCAAGAGTGATGGGGGCGTGGGTGGCGCGTATACGTCTCCTACGTTCCCGCACTCTGAGTCTTTCAGACTTCCTTCTTTCTGCTCTATCTTCTCAGCCGAGTCGATCTCAATACTTCGTGCAATCCAATTCATATCCTCTACGAGTGGGGTTCACAAATTCCTGATTGTTTCTGATTCCAAAGGCGTTCTTCACACCATCTCCTCTCCTCCTTCTCATAGTTCTGACGGTATCATCCTCTCTATTCGATCTCTTGTCTCGTCTTTGTTCTCGTTCCGATCCATTCTCATAGACTTTCTATGGGTCCCCAGTTATTCCAATATTAAGAGCAATGACGCAGCTGACTCTTTAGCTTGCTCAGCCGCCCGCATTGGTCCTTTCCTCGACTCTTTCCCTTCCTCAGATATTCTTTCTCTGTCACGCTCTAATCATTCTAGACTTTGGACTGACATGTTTCCATCTTTATTCTCAAATCGCTTTTCACAGTACCGTCTTATTCAACCGGTTCCTAGTTTCCTGCCTTGGTTTCAATCTATTCTTACCTGTCGTCGTTCCACTGTTGTTTCCTTAATTAGGCTTAGAATCAATCATTCTCTACTCCCCTCTTCTCGCTTTCGATTCACTTTGTCCCCTTCTCCTTTCTGCACTCTTCACGCTTCTGAGCCTTCTTGTGTTTGTGACTCAAATCACATCCTACTCGAATGTTCTACACTCTCTAACGAACGCTCCTTTCTTTACGCCCAACTTCTAGTTTTGGGTCTTCCTACTCCCTTTAACGATACTTATATTGTTTCCTTCCCATTGCCTTCAGTTATTCCATTGCTGCTGTCCTTTGTCTTTTCCATTTCTGACCGCTTGGCTATTTAGTTATAACTCTTAATTTTTCATGCTGTTGGGTCAAGGCCGCTGGCGCGCCCAGGGTAGGAAAAAAAAAAAGAAGTTATTTGAGGAGATATAAAAATTTGTAAACATAGGATATTATTTATTACGTAACTCGTTATTCATTTGACTGGTTTCGTGATGATCGGCGACCACAAAGACAGGATCTTACTTACAAATTAAAAAAAAAAAAAAAAAAATTTAGGATATCGTTGAAAAATGGCTGAGAAAAGAATTTTGAGAAGTGATAGAAAAGTATCTGATGATGGTGCAGTCAGTAATTTAATACAAGGTTTAAAAAAAGACAGTGAGATGGTGCAGGATTCTAGGTTAGTTGGTTTGGATGTTTTGGTAACATATTTGAAAGGAGATGAGAAGTCGATACAAAAATATTACAAGAATCACAAAAAATTTCTATGGTGCAGATACAAATATTTATGAAATCGTTACTTAACAATATGAATAATAATATAAATAATAAATTTAATGAAATGATGAAAATTTAGATGAGAATCTTGATAAGCAATATAAAAATTTAAATGAAAAACTTGATAATCAGTATAGAAATTTAGATGAAAAATTTGTGAATTTAGATAAAAAATATTTTGATCGGTACAAAGAATTAAATGAGAGGGGTTGAACCCTGAATACGCGTCCACGTCGTCCACCCCGGACAACGCTATTATAGCGGCTAAAGTATTCAGGAAGCGGAGGCGAACTGTGTGTAAATACCTCACGCCATTGGTATGCGGAAACATCATCACGGCACCCGGAACAGCCCTTCTCAGGGCTACTGCACTCGAACACAGACAAGAAATATTACCCGGATACGAGCAAAAAATAATATAAGGATTCTCCGAATAAATGTGGAAGGAATGACAAAGGCAAAAAGTGAAATAATTCATAAAATATCGATTGAAGAAGATATAGACGTTGTACTAGCCCAGGAAACACACGCCTCCGACAGCCAACAGCTAATCAAAACCGGAACAATACCAGGGTTTGAAATTGCTGGTGCGATCTGCAGCAGACATTGCTGAGTAACAACATACATTAAAGCAGGTATAAAATGGCAACTAAAACAAGCAGAAGAGAAAGATGGAATATCTATCCTAAACGTGCAAACGGATAATCTAAACATATACAACGTATATAAACCGCCGCGCTGTGTATGGCCTGCGAAAGTGATTCCCAATGTAGCTGAACCGGCAGTTGTAGCTGGAGACTTCAACAGCCAGCACACAATGTGGGGATACAATTACAACAACCCAAATGGGGAAGCTGTTGTCAACTGGATGGACCAGGCAAACATGTTTTTGATATACGATCACAAGCAGATCGGTACGTTTAATTCAGCACGATGGAAAAGAGACACAACTCCAGATCTATGTTTTGTGTCCTTAGACAAACAGATGCGACCAATTCCACGCAGTTTTACTTGCTTTCCCACATAGTCAACACCGACCGATCATTATAAATGTGGGATTTGAGCTACATTCAATAATATCAAAACCAGTACCACGGTGGAATTTTAAAAAAGCTAATTGGGAAGCTTTCACCAACATTTTAGAGGGTCACATCTGATTCATAAAATCGTCGCCAACAAACTACGAACGATTCTGTGGATTAGTAATTGGAGCGGGAAAAAAGTACATTCCTCGCGGATTTCGGAAATCGTATATGTCTGGATGGAATGCTAAATATGACCAACTGTATAAGATATACAAGACAGTAGGTGATATTAATTCGGCTAATAAATTAATCGAGGAATTGGATAAATCTCGCAAAAAAAAATGGGCAGAGCTTGTCGCTAACACGAATTTCACCCATTCCAGCAGAAAAGCGTGGCAATTAATGAAAAGACTTTCAGGAAAGAAAGAGGATGCAACATTGAACAAAAAAATCGAAGTTTCTCCGAATAGCGTTGCAGATCGCATGGTCGATGTTACACGAGCCCCTACGGATAAACTTTTTAGTACTCAGATTAAGAAAGAACTATCAGACCTAAAGAGAGCTGCTGAGGAGCGCTCTGAACTAGCAAAACCATTTGTCATCGATGAAATAAGCTCGGGAATTAAATCTATGAAGACGAGGAAAGCTGCTGGTATAGATGGCATTTTCCCAGAATTTGTGAAACATTTTGGACCAAGAGTGAAAAACTGGCTATTAATACTTTACAACGAAATAATGATAAATGGGAAACTCTTTAAAACTTCTCTAGTGATCGCGGTACTGAAGCCAGGAAAGGATTCATCAATGGCTGACAGTTATAGACCGATATCTTTGCTGAGCGTTTGCTATAAACTGTTTGAGCGAATGCTCTATAACCGATTAGCTACTGTTATCGAGGAACATACAACGCTTTTTCCACTCGGCAAAGCACTTCTGATAGGCGGTTTCCGGGATGGCCTTTAGCTCTCGCGTCGCATTCGTCTTGATGTCATCAATCGATTCGAAGCGCATTCCCCGTAGCGGAAATTTGAGTTTTGAGAATAGGAAGAAGTCGCAGGGTGCTAAATCTGGTGAATACGGCGGTTGTTCGATGATATTTACCGAGTGTTTGGCCAAAAACTCATTCACAATTATGGCTTTGTGAGACGGCGCATTATCGTGATGGAGAATCCAAGAATTGTCGACCCACAAATCGTTACGTTTACGACGGATAGCCTCTCTCAAACGTCTCAAAACACTTAAGTAAAACTCTTTGGTGACTGTCTGTCCGGCTGGCACATATTCATAGTGTACCACGCCTCGAATATCGAAGAAAACAATCAACATGATCTTCACTTTCGATCGGCTTTGGCGAGGTTTTTTCGGCTTTGGCGCGCCAATTGGCCGCCATTCGGACGATTGCTGGTTCGTAAGCGTGTCGTACTCGTACACCCATGTCTCGTCACCAGTAATTATCTTTTCCAAGAAGGTAGGATCCAAATTGGCTCGATCCAGCATGTCTGCAGCTACCTGTTCTCGGTACTTTTTTTGAAAGAAATTCAGGTCTTTCGGAACAAGCCGAGCCGCAACGCGTTGCATACCCAATTTTTCGTGCACAATCGTACGTACGCTCTCGTGTGACATGCCCAATCCATGAGCCATCTCTCTCAAGCTCACATGACAATTTTCAGCAACGATTTCCTTGATTTTATCGACGTTATCATCGGTCACACTCGTTGAAGGCCGTCCAGAGCGAGGCATGTCTTCGACCGTCTCCCGACCATCCTTGAACGCTCTGTACCACTCGTAAACCCGCGTTTTTGATAAAGCAGATTCACCAAAAGCCTTCTGTAACATTTTCAGTGTATCGGCACAAGAAATTTCGTTCGAAACACAGAATTTAACACAAGTACGTTGTTCAATATTTTCACTCATTGTAAAACTTCGACAAAACACTTCAAGGTCGACTGATTTTAACAGCTGCTGTAAACACACTGGTTGACAGATCGCGCTAAAAATAGGCATCATAATACAAAACAGTTGTACCAACCTGGAAAAAAAAAATTATCTGCCTAGCTATTACCCGGGAGATTTAAATTGACAATTCCCGATACTTTCTTGACAGGGTGTATACCAGTGGACCAAGCAGGGTTCAGACCCGGTCGAAGCTGTACGGAACAAGTGGCGTCCCTAACTACATTTATTGAAAAAGTGTTTCACGAAAAGCTCAAGACAGCTGCAGTCTTTATCGACCTTTCATCGGCCTACGATACGGTTTGGAGACATGGCCTGCTGCACAAATTCATACAATTGTTTCCTTGCAAAACACTTTGTGCACTTCTCAAAGAGATGTTGACAAATCGTTTGTTCACAGTGCGACTTGCTAACAAGGAGAGTAAACAACGACGACTCAATGACGGAATACCGCAGGGATCAGTGCTGGCTCTCATTCTATTTAACTTGTACATACACGACCTGCCGCGAAGAAATATATTTTTGCTGACGATATCGTGTTGGCAACTCAGAGCAGAAACTTCCTAAATCTAGAAGAAAGGCTTGAAGAAGATCTTAGAAAGATTTCACAATACTTCAAACTATGGCGACTCCAACTAAATGAGTCGAAAACTGTGACTTCATGTTTCAATCTTACAACTCAACTTGCAAAGAGAAAGCTTAACATTCGCTGCAATGACAAACTGCTAAAGCATGAAATGCTGCCCAAGTATCTTGGAATAACCTTGGATAGACAGCTAACATATCGGAAACATATGGAAAATGCTGCTGCAAAGTTAAAGGCTAAAAACAACATCATCCAAAGGTTAACTGGTGCTCCTTGGGGTGCTACTGCATCAACGCTCAGAAAGGCAGCTTTAACTCTCGTGTACTCAACTGCGGAATATGGAGCACCTGTTTGGCTCAACAGCCGTCATACCAGAATAATGGACATACAGCTGAATACCACAATGAGGCTTATCACAGGAGTGGTTAAATCTACGCCTACTGCATGGCTACCTGTACTCAGCAATATTGCACCACCCGATATCCGTAGGAAAACAGCAGCAATCAAAGAGTGGCGCAAGTACAAAACCGACCAGTGACTCCCTATAAATAGACATACGTTTGAATCTTCCCGATTAAAGTTAAGAAAACCCGTGTGCATTACGGTAAATGCCCTTATTGCAGAGAACTTCAATGATAAAAAGGAGTGGCAAGAACAGTGGGCTGTTTCAAATCCAGATAAACGGAAATTGATCACATACCCTGATCATAAGGTAAACGGCTTTGAATTAACCCGAAGAGAATGGGTGCAACTAAATCGCATCCGGACTGAAAATGGACGCTGTAATGAGTCGCTAACTCGATGGAAAATTAAAAACGACGCTGCCTGCGATTGTGGATACTCTCGACAAACCATTGAACACATAGTTCAAGGGTGCCCAAATCGGGCTTTTGATGGAACTTTCAATGATATTCACGAAGTGTCGCCATCCGCGCTGACATGGAGTGCTGCTGTAAACAACTTTCCGTATCAGACCATACGATAATAATAATAATTAAATGAGAAATTTGATAATTATGATAAAAAGTTTAATAATGTTGCTAATAGTGTAGAAGAAACAACTAGTGAAATAGGTGATATTAACATGTAGCAATACGAAACCGTAAACGAGCCCTCAGGAAATACAAATCTTCACAATTACTCAGTAACCTGATTCTTGTGCCGTCTCCTTTTTGTCCATTGCACCGCTCCAATATGAAATTTGTGTGTGATCCCGATCACGTAATGTTCGAGTGTGCATCATCTCTTGTAACCGATCAAGCTGCTTTCTACTCCTCCCTTTTACAAATTGGTATTCCCACTCCATACAGTGCTTCGTTCATTCTCTCCCTTCCTTCTCCTTCTGTTGTTCAGGCTCTTGATTTGGCTATCTCTGATCGTATAAAGATCTAAGTTTCGTCGTCTTTTTTCCTCTGTTCTTGGGCCAATGTCCTTGTAGACAAACCCAAAAAAAGCAAAAAAAAGAAAAAAAAAAGTGACCTGATTGAATTTAAAAAACTACGCGGCAAAGCACGTTATATAATTAAGAAGAAGAAGCAAGAATCCTGGAGCTCTTTCATCACTTCAATAGCCCAATCCGCATCTAACCAAATGACGTGGGCAAAAATTAAATCAATGAATGGCCTTAATCGATCCAACCCCCCTACCTCCTTAATCCATAACAACTCAGTCGTATCAGATCCAAGCAATGTTGCGGATATCTTCGCTCAACACTACCAGAATGAGTTCTCCTCCTTAGTCTATTCCACCGAGTTTACATCTAGAAAAGCTTCTTATGAACAACAAGAATTATCCTTCCTTCAACAGTCCACGGATGCTTTCAACAGCAAATTTTCCATGGCTGAATTAAATTTTCAACTCAAATTTCATACTCGCAACATTGAGATCCATTCTGTCCTGAAAGTTATCGTCCAATTTCCCTTTTAAACGTCTTATCCAAAGTAATGGAAAAAGTACAGGCGTCTCCTCTTTGTCCCTGAACAAAACAATATCTTTTCTCCTTTTCAGACCGGAGGGCGTAAAGCGAGATCGACAGGCGATCACTTAATAACTCTACAATGGCAAATAGTAACAAGCTTCCACCGCCATCAACATACATACGCTGTCTTTTTCAATTTAGAAAAAGCATTCGATCGTATATGGCGGCACGAATTATTGCTAAAGTTCAAAGCCGCTGGAATAAATGACCAGATGACGGGTGTCAGGTGTACCCTTCAGCTAGAAAATCTCTATTGAAATCTCTTGATCATCCCAACATAAGTCCTCTCTTTATAGTGGAAGTGGCAGTTAGGGCAATTAATAAGTACCCGGACCACCTAATTTACTACACTGATGGAGCTAAGGCCGTTGGGGAGGCAAAAGGTCACAACATCTCACGCGAAACTCGACTCAATGATGTCTGTTCCACATTAGATGCAGAACTATATGCAATTGCACACTGCTTCCACAACATCGTTACAACTCACACCAGAGCCAGTGCATTGGAAGTACAGACAGAGACTTCGCGGATACGGTAGAGGATAAGATTAAAAGCTTTAAGGAAGATTCAAAGAAAGAAATGAAAAGGAGGGTGGGAAATGGAATTCCATTGTACAAAAGTCAGACTGGAGGAAAAATAGAATGAGATCGTAGACTTAAAGAAAAGTGTCGATCATCATAACAGGGTTGAGGTAGTGCCGGTGAAATATGCGTATAATATGGAGGATCATGTGAGACGTTTTAATGGAGGATCATGTGAGACGTTTTAATGGAGGATAATTCGGTGCCGCATATTAATAAATATATAGCCGATATAGAATCATTGTTTAGGAAATATAATATCAATGAGAAGGAGAAGATAAAGATGGTCATCAGGAAATTAGACGTCTCTGAGCAACAGTAGGCTAAGAGTGTATTAAATGCTAGCGGAACATGGGAGAGAGCCAAGGAAATATTATTAAAAAGATATTGGAGTCAGGGAACACAGAGGAAAATAATTGCGCAATTTTATTCTGATGAGAATACCTACAACGGAAGTGGAAACTATGAGGAATATATAATTAGATGGATGAATCGATTGGAGTATCTAGATAGACTGCTGTCGGATGAAGAATTTGTAAATACAATGAAGTATAAGTTGCCGAAAGAGATGAGAATTATCATGAAGTGCGGTCAAGTTAGTACGAAAGAAAGATTGCCAGAGTGTGTTCATGAATGAAAGAAACCGAGAAGTGGGACAGAAATAGAAGTAAAGAGTAGTAGTGGGAGTTATAGAAGAAGAATTAATATGACAGAAAAGGATAAATCAAGTGTTAGGTTGAACTATAATAACAATAGGATATGAAAAGATGGTAAACTGTTATATTCAGGGCACCAGTTCGTTTTGCGCTGTTATAGTTCATATTGATACGCACGTCGTCACTACCTTTTAGTTCGTCTCAACTTATTTCATACTTCATTGCAAATTGAAGAAAAATATTTTTTTTTTTCAAAATAATTCAAATTAATTGTTTTTACAATAGTTAAAAATTTTTGAAATATTTTTCCCACTTCATTGTTCCTAAAATATTTCAAAGTTTGTAAACTGTTTCAAATTTATTCACAGCCATGGATGATTAGTTTGGTTTGGTGGCTTGTTTTTTTTTCTTTTTAATTATATTTCTATTTACTGGCTTCCATGTTCTACCGCTCTCGTCTGACTGCTTTTATATTCTCTCATTTAAATTTACGTTCCAGTCGGATTCAAGATATGTAATTTTTCATATTAAATATCTCATCTTTTATTTTATTAAAATATAATTCCGTACGTTTTAGCTTGATTGTCCTTGATTTCCGTGATGGAAATTAAATTATGTGACGCGACCTGTAAGCCGGTCTACTTTGATTTGATGGCATATACAGAAGAAGATGCCACCAAATTTTACATCAAACATCGGGTTTTTCCTTTTTTCAGGTTTTTACACTTCCATTCCTTTTGGTAAGGGTCTACATACGAGTTCATTTAGTTCATTTCAATTTAGTTCATCTCTTGAGGTTTATTTTTGTTTGATGGCTTGTTTATTTTATTTTTTTTAAATTTATTTAAATTTATTTTTATTTACTTTTATTTACTGGCTGTTACTTTCTACTACTCTTGTCTGACCGTTGGTTTGGTGGCTTGTTTATTTTCTTTTTAATTATATTTCTATTTACTGAGTGCTACTTTCTACTGCTCTCGTCTGACTGCTTTCCCTATTCTTTCAATTCACTTTTGGTTTCACTCGATTCAAGGTATGTAAATTTTTTATAATTTTTCATATCAAACATCTCTTTATTTTATTAAAATAATTTCTGTACGTTCTAGCTTGTGGTCTTTGGTCTTTGGTCTTTTGGTCTTTTATTTTCGCAATGGAGATTCAATTATGTGACGACGTTTGCAAACCTGTCTACTTTGATTTAATGGCATTTGCGGAAGATCAAATTTTACATAAAACATCGGGTTCTTCCTTTTTTCAGGTTTTTACCTTTTTTTTCTTTTCTTTTTTTTTCCTTTTCAAAGTATCATCTGCTTTTGCGGTATATTCTTAAAATTTATTTAAAAAGTATCATTTCCTGTGTAGGGTTTGTTCGTCATGTGACCGACTACTCAATATTAATTATAAGAATTTGGAATTCCGATGTGGCCGGCGGATCGGCAGTGTTAAATGTAATTATAAAAGTTCTGACAGAACCGGGACGTGGCTTTCGCGTTGTCGTGTATCCATATTAAAAATGTGGCGGTTTGTTGTTACAGTCTTGTACGTCCCGAATCCTCGTTTTCATCTACTTTCCGAATTGAAATTATCGAAACGCACAATTACCGACTGGACCTCCTTTTGTCGTGAAGTTATGGTGCATTATTTCAATAAAAAATCGGCTCCTTTAGGAGATAAGGACCGTATCGTGCAAATTGATGAAGCTAAATTCATCAAAATGAAATTTTGTATCTACCTCCGCCTCGCGCTGAGAGGCGGCTTTATGGGTTTTAGGCGCTATTGATGTTTCTTCCGGTAATGTTTACCTAACTCTTGTTCCTGACCGTAGCTCCAAAACGTTAATTCCGATCATCCGCTGTGTTATCCGTCCCGGTTCGATCATCCAATCTGATAAATGGAAATGGTATACACCCCTTTCCGGTGATCCTAATTACATTCATCGGACTGTAAATCATTTAGTCTTGTACGTTAATACAATATTGAGTGTTTATGGCGTGAAGCCCGATGTAAAATTCCGAAATATGGTACAAGGGCAGATTTCTTCCCCTATTATATCGCGGAATTTTACTTCATGCAACGGATGCCGCAGTCCTAAAGGATGCACTAATTCTTTATCACCGCCGCCAAGATGTATCCCGCATATTAAAGTATGTAATTTAGCATATTAAATATCTCATCTTTAGGTTACTTCATTTTTTTTTTTTTACATCATTTACAGTAGGTTCGTTATTTTTAAAATATTCTTCTTCCGATATTTCACTATTCGCGCTATTTCTGGTATGATCGTTACGTTACTTCGCTTCTTTTCACGTCATGTTCACTTTTTGGTCGTAATTTTAGTTCGCTCACGTGATCCTAATTACATCCCAGTGCTGTAAATCATTCCGTGACATATAACATCCGGCTACCGGGGTTCACACCAATAAAATTGAACGTTTATGGCGGAGTAAAATTCCCAAATATGGTACTAGGGAAAATTTCTTCCCCTATTATATCGCAGAATTTTACTTTTTGCAACGTGTACCACATCTCCAATTCATACATACATTTTTTAACACCGTCGCCGAAATGTATCTCGCTTATTAAGGTATGTTAATTTACTCATATTCTCTTTCTGCTATTTCACTTTTCGCGATATTTCTCGTATGACCGTTACATTAATTCGCTTCTTTCCATTTTATTCATTTTTGGTCGTAATTTTAATTCGTTCATTTTCGCTGTTATTCATAACTTATTACTACGAATAACAGGGAAAATGAACGAACTAAAATTACGACCAAAAATGAACTGAGGTACTCTGGAGGGGGGGGGGACTACTTTGAAAAATCCATTTTTCTGAAAAATTTTCATATAAAAGTACAAATTCTTAGAAATATTTCCCCAAAACCTCAGGTCATTTGGAGTAAAACTCATTAAGATAGTAAAGATGGTAAGCTGTGCGCTCCACCCCTTTTAAGCCAGCTGAGAGCGGCAGGCAGGTAACCGGAGCAGCTGCTTCCTTCTCTTTCAAAGGGCCTAGCCGGTGATGGCACCTGGCAAAAGCGAGGTTTCTCTTCGTTATATGGTGTTTTTTCATTAACAGGATATTACACTGGAAAAGTTATAGGTATTTGCGTTATAAGTGAACATTGTTAAAGGTGTAAAACTTGGGAGAAAAAATTAAATACAAAATGGAATTTGAAGAATGGCATGTCAAGCACGTGGAACGTAGTGAATGTGAAGCAAATCACATTGGGGACCTGCAGGAAATATGGAAGTAGGCAATAAAAGAAATGTTTCAACGATCGGAGGAAAAGGACGACAGGTCAAGTATAAAAATTACACCGGCGACGATGATAGCAAAACGTACACACCGGCGTAATTTAATCCCATCCATATGGCGAAGACATTGTAATAAATAAATAGGAATGCGTTGGCCACGTTCGAAAAACGATGGGCAAACGGCTACGTGTGATCTTGTAAAAAGCACAACAGTAGAGCCAGAAATAAAAACCGCAAAAAGAGAGCTGGACAAACCAGAAGAGGCGAAGTCTCTCCGCAAAAAGAAAACTCACTGGTAAAATAATTGATAAATTAACGGTGCATTATCTTAGAAATCAGAAGAAATTGTGACTCAGTGCAAAAATGAAAGACGCGATTTGGGCGACCTTTTCTCATTCATAAATCAACGAACGAAAATCCACAGCATCATAAGTGTCCAGCCGGTGCTGACTCGTGGTACGCTTATCAAAAAAGAAAGTATTGTTTGTGCGAACATTACGGAAGTGTTTATTCGCGTTCGTTTTCGTGCGTTATTCGCCGCCTTCGAATATTTTCTAAAAGCATTTCGTATACACTACATATAATAAACTACACTTACACGCATATTCACACACACACACACACCCGTACATCCGCCTCATTTTATTCCGGTGCTTGGTATAACACCGACTTATACTGTTTTAATTTATTTTAATAATGTCGGAAGAAAGGGTCGGTACAGACCGGCCCCCTGATGAGTTTATGAATGGTTCTGATAATGATTTAATCTATTCGGTTATCGCGAGTAAATGCAACTATACTGTAGCGAATAAAGATGTTAATATCGCCAGCTCGTCCTTTGAAACAGGTAGAAATAAAATCAATACCTCTAATAGTAATCTCAATAAAAATGATGATAATTTAAATGATAAACCTAATTCCAAAACTAAAACTGTCGATTTTACCGAAAATTTAGATACGTTAAAATTTAATAATAATTATAATGCTAACATCTATTAAAAAGAGGAAAGATACTAAAAGTGGGCTAGTTAGTGTTCTTGAAAAAAAATGGAAGTATGAAGATAAAATGTCTTTTTTGTTACCGTACATGAAGGAAAGGTCGACTATATGTCCAATTCCAAAAGTACCAGCTTTTGATAATGGTGAAAACGCTAACGAAGAAGTGGATATTGTTCAGTCGCCTGAAGTTGGGCAACAAACGACTGACACATCGACAACTACATCATCACGAGCTACAGCTCAAGACTATCTTCAGCCAAAGCGCACTAAACGAGGCCAAAAACGAACTGATGAAACATCTAGCACTAATGAAGTTATAATAGACAGTAAGAAAAATACTCCACCACCGGATGACATTGAACAATTTATGGCTGGGATTACAACTACCTTGAGTTTTCCCGCCAATAGATAGGGCTATTGCAAAAGCCAAGATATTTGAAATAGTCTCTCATATGGAAATAGATATTCTGAGCAAGCCATCCACAAGTAATTCTACGGTATCCACGCCATCATCGTACAACACGAACTATGCAGAAAATATTCCTATGCGAGATACAATGCAGGATTTCTGCCAAGCTTATTTTTCACCAGATACAAAGGAACTGACATATGAACACTTAAAATAATATTAATGAATGATTCCACTTTACTTACACAATATTATATGATAAGAAGAAATTCTGTAATAAATCTTACCCGAAACATACTGCTAGTTTTTCTTTCGGTGACAAGGCTTCCTTGAAAACTGTATCTTGTTTCGTTATCGTTTAGTAAAATATCAAGCTGACACCGACTCGTACGAAAATATCTGAAAATTTTTTCCAATATTCTCCTTCTAATTTTCCTTTCTTCAGTATAGGATGTACGGCCATGCATTTTGCTCTTTTTTTAGTTTTATCCCGATCTTCTTCTTATAGTAACAATGCAATTACGGATAAATCTTCCGCAGAAAAGTGCCAGGAACATTTTCAACACAAATAGATCTGCTTTTCCTACTAAACCTATTCAGTAACTGCCGGTGAGAGCGGCCGCGTCTGACGCCGACGATGATGTCTGTCGATGTCTGCACACTTTTGTCACGTTAGATGTAAATAAATGGTGTCTGTCGGTATCTGCCACGGTACTTGTCTGAAACGCACCGTGTCTGTAGATATAAACGATCCTTAAAACGGCCTACATAAAACGTTCAACTCGGCAGCAAGTCCGCGTATTAACGTAAACAAACATCTCTCTACTCTAAATTCGCGTCTCTTGTCACCGGACAACTAAGGTCAGAAGGCTGGCTGTTCGTGTGGATCAAGGATGGGAAGGTTTTTTCTAAAGGAAACGAGGGCGCTCCTGTAATTCTAATTTCCTTTGGAGATCAAGTAACCGGTTTCACGCAAATCAACAAATAATTCGTAACGTACTAATGTACCGCAATTATCAGATACTGTCAAGTAAGGAAACAAAGCTGCAGTAACTTTCCTCTTAAATATCAAGCCGCAGGATACTAACGCATCCTAACGCTGTCTTTAACGGACAGTTCACACATTCGTACTCCAAGAACATCAGAGAAGCATACTTCCAACACCAAGACCTGAATGTAGTAAATTACACTAACCCTGATTATATGATCTACAGAAATAGTAAATATTTTGAGAAAACTATAAGGTCACACTTTTAAAAAGTTTTAATTATAATTTCCCCGATAAAATATATTAGTTATAGTTTTACTTTTAAAAATGAAATTAAGTCGCCACAGGACGTTATCGATGGAACCATACTGATCAACTTTTCACTTAGAAATAATAAACACTAAACTAATACGGCAGCATAATTACAATCATTACAGTGACAGAGATAGGTACGGATTTGCTTTTTAAAAAACGAAATAAATTAAAAACAAACCCGACTGGACAAAATTAATTTGTTCAAGAAAAAAAAAATCCAAAATTTTCTTATTCGGTAGCCTACTCCACATTCCTAAATGCAAGAAAGCTTACAATATAACAAAACTGTTATTAAAAATGTGTATGAAAGACAGTTATACAAAATTATTTAGCAGCAAACATAGAGCTTTGGAATAAAGTTAAAAAAAAAAAAAAAAAACGAAAAACAGTTTACATAAATTTTGGTAATTAAAACTGGAACGAAAATCTAACTTTGACTAGAACGGCTGAAAATTGGTATACCCATTCGCAACAATTTATTTGGCATAAAGCGAATTTTAATAACGGTTGTTACGAAAAATAAGTTCAAAGACCGAATCGGACATTTCAAAAATAAGAATAGGGAACTAACTAATCTACTTAAGAAGCGAGAATTCATAAACTAACTGAATGTAATAACAATAAAACCATGAAATATTTTTCTTACATTTGGTGTAGTAGGATTTTAATGAATTTGACTCAGATTTTAATCTGTGATTTGAATTGATTTTTTTGATCGAGTCAATTTTATTTAAAATAGTTAGACTTGCATTTGGCATAGTAAATACAAGTAATAATGAAATCAAAGAGTCTTTAAATATTATCTAGCGATGAATAAAAATAGATCACTCTTTTTTAATTTTGCACACGTACTTTAAATCAAATTTCGAATCACTTATTTTTATAATTTTTTCGTTACATTTAGTATAGAAACATTTCGATAATTACTAAAAAACCATTAAATTTAGAAAAGTTTAAATTAAGTGTAGTCTATATTTTAAATATATGAGACTCGACAAATGAATTTACATTCGTCTCTATGCATACTATTCAGTTAATTACATAATGTATTATTATTTTAAAATACCATAAGTTTTTCAGTTTATATTGTAAACAGTTGGATTCTAGTGCACGCCTTCAAACAAATACGTTGGCTGCTCTGCAAAAAAGGTTGGGAAATGCTGTTCTACGATATATCGAAAAACATACGTAAAATTTAAAACAAATATTAAAAAATAAATAAAGACTTACTGATAACGATGTAAAACGATATTAAAACCCGCTATCAAAAAGAACTTTTCATGCGAACAAATTCGAACACAACTCGTAAAAATTGAATACACGTATTTATGAATTGCCCCGACGAATCGCTGAGTGTTAATCTCTTAATTCGCATTTTTTCTATCACTAATACCATCAGTACTGCAGCCAATTGATTTCGTTACAAATAAGCTTAACATGTTATCATGAGTCATATCTGCAATGTAAAAAAGAATTTTATTAAGTTAAAAAAAATATATATTTATTAAAAACAACACCCCCCCCCCAACGTGTTTAATAATTATTCTATACCTGGAAAATGCAGTAGTTTGCTTCGAAACAAAACGTGCGGTTTTTCTTTTTTTTTAATAAATATATCTAATTTTTTTTATAAAAGATTACCTATTAAATGATACGAATGAACGAAAAAATCCATATGAACAATTTAATCAAGCAGCAGAGACACGAAGGTACCTCAACGTAGTGAACTAATTTTTGCTATTACGACTTGAATTTTTTGATTTTTTAATGTTTCGTATCACCTGTGATATTTTCCATTAAAATCAACTCTAAACTATTTTTCCCGCTGTCATTGACAGACAACAAGCAATTTGCAATAACGATATCCATAACACTTTCACAATATATGATGAACAGGTACTTTACTTTTTTTTTCCGACTGTACACTCTTTGAAATAAGTTATATGAAAATAAAATATTGAAATCAATCGAAGTGGTATCTAGGGACACTTGGTAGAAACGAAGTTCCTTTCGATTTTTCGTAGATATTAGCTATAAAGTATACGGTAAAATAAAACAGGTTAAAAGAAGAACCACACTACTTATACTTTGCAAAGTTTAAAGAAGAGGCAAAATTAAAAAAACACAATTTTACCAACAGAAAACATCAAAAATTTAAAATTACGTACTTCATGTTAGAACGTATAAGATAATTCATAGACGAGCGTTTAACTTGATGAAAGAAATCGATGTAATTAAATAATTAAAAGTAAAATTTCAAAGGGCCAGTTATTCTTATTTTTTCTCGTTCTCCCACTCTTTCGTTCGTATATCTACATCTCCGCTATGTATGTTTATGTGTATGTGTATAACGTATACCTATATAACGCTGATTTTGTTTTTTTTTTTTTTGCCTAGCTCCGATCGCTGAAACCTACAATAAGGAACTTCGTTCCCAAAATGTATAACCCATTGTTAGTATCTGAATAATCTATATATATAAAAATGAATCCCTATTTTCCTTGGTCACGCCAGAACTTTCGAACAACTGTACCAAATTGAATAATTTTTTTTTTATTGTCTTCGTTATTGTCACAGGACGAGGTTTGTATAAAAGAAAATTTTTAAAAAATCGTACCGAAAAGTTTTTAAAGTCTCATAATATGAAAAGTGTGTGAGAGAGTGTATGTATATGTGTGAGATAGAAGGATATATTCTCCGAAGCATCGGTGTGATCGTAAAAAATAACGAGGATGGATTTGACTATCGATGAACAATTAACATAGCGAACAAAAAAACTGTCGTCTAAAAAACGAGATCCTTTTTTCTTCATTGCACGTATGCAGGCACGTACGCAGTGTCCCTTGCCGTCATCATCGTTTGCACAAAGCGGTTAATAATTGTCATCGATACAAAAGAACGAATATTATACCCCAACCTTGAAGGGTTATAAATATATCTATATATATAAAACAAAGTCGGGTTAGAGATGGACCGATTTTTATGATCTTTGATTTATTGGATTTGTCTTCACCCCGAATAGCAGAATACAAAATTTAAAAAAATATTTATAAAGAAAATTCATTTCTTTTTGCTGTTTTTGTTCCAAAAGGGGGGTTTACATAATTTTTTAACCGTAATTTTTGGATGTTATGAAAGAGCTTCTGTTTTTTGTTTTATATTTTGAATTTCAGTTTAAAGGGTTATCTGGCGGTGAGTTATGAATTTTTTAAGGGTGATTTTTCACTATCTAAAATAAAACAAAGTCGTGTTAGCTACACCATTTATAACTCAAGAACGGCTGGACCGATTTTTATGATCTTTGATTTGTTGGATTTGCCTCCACTTCGAATAGCAAAACACAGAATTTAAAACAAAATTTGTCTTTTTTTTTTCTGTTTTTGGCCCTAAAGGGGGGTTTAAATAATTTTTTAACCGTAATCTTTGGATTTTATGAAAGGGATTGTGTTTTGTTTTATATTTTGAATTTCGCTTTTAAAGGGTTATCTGATGAGTTATGAATTTTTTAAAGGTGATTTTTGAGGTCGTTCTAAATTCCATATTATATATTCTAGACGGTTTCTTGTCACCCAGGGTAATCGCTCAGCTAAAAGATGTAAATTGTCATAGAAGTTTAATTATAATTTATGGTCCAATTCTGATGTCAAACCATTTCCGAGCTATTGTATAATTGAATATTTTTGTCGTTTGTGAACCATCTTATTGGGATTATTCCGTACATTATATGTGTACGAAATCGTAAAAAACGGTATAAATTTATTTTAAGAAATTAAATTACGTTAGAAACCCATTTTTTCGTGTATAACCAATCATCAGCTAACAACACAGAGTACGTACTTTATTAAAAAGTATATAAATTAAGTGTGTACTCTGTGTTGTTAGCTGATGGTATAGCCTGCAAAAATATATTTCCAAAGTAATTTACTTTAAAAAAAAAGTAAATTTATACTGATTTTTGTTATTACGGGGAATAATGCCTTGCTGCCACGTGAATTACATTCATTTTAATGTAATTTTTCATTTTGATTTTTGTACATTTATTGAACTTAATTCATTTTGAGTATTAATTTTATCTTAATAAAAAACTGAATTTAATTCAGCTAATAAGTTAATACAACATTTATTGACGCTAAGGCGGTACGAAGTTCGCCGGGTCAGCTAGTGTCAATATACATATAACTTAAGTAGCGCTATCTATACGTTGATCAATTAAAACTATATAGTACAAAGTTAAAGCACAGAGAGCGCTATAAATAAAAATCGCGATCAACTGTAATCCTACATGGAACGTTACGTCGCCAACGTTATAAACTCTTAAATCAAGTGCTAATTTTTGACATTAAAAATACCCTCTATAATAGAAAGCTGAGTAGTCGACCCGATGACTTTTAAAATTTTTAATTACGTCATAGATTTATGTCTTCATGTATAATTTCGTTATTTTACATGAATAATTAAAGTGCGAGATTTGTCTGCTGAGTTCCTTTTCCAACCATGGGCCAGTTTATGATTTAAATTTTAACTACATATATGCGAAGTACACAGTTCCGCCAATTTACATTCCGTTCACAAATAAATAGTTATGATCGTTCATACAATATAGCTTTTTAAAGAACTTCATTATATACAATTAATATGAAATTAGCTATTAGTTATTTGATTAATTCCATTTTTATTTAAACAATAAAAGTAATGAACGATAAAAAATATTAATTCCAAGCACGCATAAATCAAGTCGTCGTGCTCTTACCATATTAATGACATTTCTGATAGACAACTTCAAATTAAATCTGACACCGAACCGACATATTAAACATGTGTCGTTGTCACTTTATAAATATTTTAATCATTAATTAAGGCATTTCGTGAAAGGGAAATAATTTTCATTTATATCGGTAAAATTGTTCTTACAATAATTACGGAAGGCATAAAAAAAAAAAAAAAGAAAATCTGCACACAGTAAGGTCTTCATACAGGCAATGGACGGAGGAATGTACGGCTATCTGCACCTGGTGTTCATCGTAATTTCGTAAAAAGAAATAAACCGGACGAAACGATTTTTTAAACAATTCTGTTACAGTCATAATTTACAAAACGAAACAATACGCGATGAATAAAATCGCACAAAATTTAACCGTCGCATACCGTAAGCATTATAACGTAAAATAATTTCTAGTACTATTTTAAACGTCAGGTTATAGAAATGTTGCCTGTTAAGAAAGAATAATCCGCAAGAAGAAAGGAACTCGTACACAAGCCAAACAAAAAAATAAATAACATTTCAAAAATATATATTTAACAAATAACAAAATTACCGTTTTCTGTATCATCACTATTGCAAGATTTTACAAAAGCACTCCGTCCGTTTTTACACACATTGAACCTCTCATCCTTGCTATACGTCTTTAAAATTTAATGCTATGATACAAAATTAATTTATCGCTCGTTTTTTTCCTTCTCATCGTACATTTCCAAAAAAAAAAAAAAAAAAAAAAAAAAATTACAGCTTATTTCAAATTATTCTTAACGTACAATCTCGGTACCCCAAATTAACGTATGCATCATACTATTTCTACCGATACTACATAATTTTTTATATTATCACATTTATCACTATTACATGATCCTATGAAAACAGCCTGCCAGTTTTCACCCGCATTGAAAGTCTATCCCCCTTTTCTCCTCACACCATATAATCCTACAGTCTGTCCCAAAAGTTTCCGAACCGATCGCATAAAATCGAAACTAATGACACGATCTTTGAGAAAGGGTCTAGCCGGATAAAATGGTCGAATCAGCCCCAAAGTCATTTGGAAAAGTAGTTATGTCATTATGTTCGGCATCAATGGAAACACCGATTCCTAGATATTTAGACCTCTAAACTCTCATAGGGCCCCATAAGGCCCAATTTTGTGGTTTTTAGTTTTTTTTTCAATTTTCAAGCTAGGAAATTTGTTTTTCCTTCAAATTGTGATGGATTCCAAGCTCTACAAAATGGTTCTGCTCAAAAAAAAATTGGCACAAAATTCAAATTTTTATAGCGTTTGAAAAATTATAAAACTCGATTTCTCGAAAACAAAAACATACTCATTTTTAAAAATATTTTATGCATTTTTCCTCTAAAAATATGTATAAATTTTTTCAGATTTTTAAAAGTGATGATACGTACTCAAAAACCCTAAAAACCGCATATTTTCGGGTTTTTGACCATATTCAAGTCTCTAAGTCTTTCCTGGTAACCTACTTGATACTCCAAATGCCATTTCTGACTTTATTCTATACTACCAAGATGATAAAAATTGTTTCCGTAGAGGCCGCTTCCTCCTAAAGTATTATGAAACCAATAAAAACCACATTATCGAACAATCATTAATAAGTCCTAACGGCTTCGTGTATTAATAACGATTCTCAAGATTGATTATAATATTTCTATACATTTAGTACATGATCGACCAGTTTTTATCGTTTATTTGTATGTCAGAGATGAATTTTAATTCCAAAAGATTTGAAATTTCTACTTTATATAGCAAACGAAGTAAATATCGCACACGAGTCTCTCGTTTACATACCTGAAATTAGCATTTTTCACTCTACAATTCAAAGTTTTCCTAACCTTCATATCATTCCGTGGGAAAAAGTTATCAGAACCTAGACGCCGCCTAGTTTTCGGCAACGCTAATCTCACCACATGTTGCACATCATTTCTTTATGGCTGTTTCATTCTACGATTTGTAAACCAATTATTCTTCCTGGTTGTTTGTTTTTGGTAATATTTCAGTTTTTCGTTTTTTTTTCTTTTGTTTTTTTTGTACCAAAATGTCGAGAATAATTTGTAACGACTCTGATTCAGAACTAGAATTGGATTCAGACGATGATGCGGAAGAACCTATTTTTACAGACCGTAGAAACCAATAGACCCTCAACAGAAGTAAGCGTAATTTTTATTTATAAAATATATTTTCATGTATTTTGAATCATATATAAAGTATCGTTATAAAAAAATTCTGCAGAAAGTATTATACTTTTGATAACAAATAAAATTAAATGAAATATAATACAAAAAGGAAACGATATTTTACGATAACAAGAAAAGATTTGCTCAATTAGTACTAGTAAAGTATAAATTAATATATAAATAATTGTTTGTAAACTATCTGAAATATTATTGATTATTTTTGTCCTCGCTTTTATTATTTTTTGTGACATGCAGTTAAAATTATTTTTCCGGGGCTTCAAATCACGTAATTTTTAAATGTTAATATCTCCATTTTTAAATGTCTCAATTTTTTTTTTTTTTTGTAGTGCAAGTATGAGGTTGAAAGTTTATAAAAATCTAGTTATTGAATTATTAAATTTTAATTTGAAAATTTTGATGAAGGGCCAAAACCAAGCAAAAATCATCCGTCGCCACAGGGTTACTCGCTTTTCCGTGTGAAAGACGGGTATCGTCGCCTGGACAAAAACATTTTTGCCATCGTATAGGACAAATCAAGATGCCCGTGTCACAGACGGGCATCAACTTCAATGTGTTAAAAACGTAGTGACCGATTGCGTGCAACGTGTTTTCTTGCACGGTTACAAAATCGACATGGACATAGTTAAAGAATAATGAATTGTGATTAAGTTTTTTTTGTTACCTGCGGTTCTACTGCTACAGAAACGTTCGAACAGTTAAAATAGTGGTTTTGGTGAATTGTGTCTAGTCAAAACAGCTATTTTCGAGTGGCACCGGCGGTTCAAAAATAGGAGAACGTCGACAGAAGACGACGGAACCGATGATGCAAATATCGAAGCGATGAAAAGCCAGTTGGCTAATGATCGTCGTGCAACATGTAGGATGATAGAAGAGAACCTTGGAATACTTTAAAGTGCCGTATAATGAATATTTATTTTAAATTTTTGATTTTTTCATATTTTTGTGTATTCATAATAACTATTTCAGTTCTCATGGGGGGGTTTAACTCCCAAAAACCCCCGTAAGCACGGCCTCAGTGATAGTATATTTTAGTTTTGAAAATTAAACGAGTCTACATATATCTAAGACATAACAATAGCGATCTAGACTGATTCACGAATAAACACTTTTATGAATGACATAATAATATTGATGTTTTGGATACTTTGTATCGATTTAAAATTAATTTATAACTAAATATGTTTTTATCTTAAGTGTCTTTTAATTTTAGGATACAGTTTCGATATTTTCGTAACACAATTTGATTAGAGAGGAATTTTTATGTTTTCAAATACTTTTACTTTTCTACTTTTTTAAGATTACATGTATATTTAATTAATGAGCAAAAGAAACAGATTTTTAAAAAATACTTAAAAAATTAAATTAAAACGTTACAGTGCGAAGTGTGTCGTAAATAAACTTTGCAAGAAACTTTAAAAAAATGAATAAAGAACAATAATCATCTTATTCAAATACTTTGGGGAAAACGTTTTTGCTATTCGTTAGAAGTGTGCGAGAACCCGAAATTTCGCGACAGGACGGGAAAGGTTAAATCGAGACGAGACCATTCGGGTTTCTTGATTCTTTCGGGATTTCTTAATTTTTTCTAGATTTTTTAAAACTAAATTAAATGTATAGAGAAATCGGCGCTAAGTAACTCTGTACGGTGCTTTTTTTTTGTTGTGTATTATTTGTATAAACGATTTTATATAAATAAAAATAGATAAACAAATATGTAATTTTATAAATCAAAATAACATGATTAAATTTAGTAACATTATAGGCAAACATGTTAATTTTACAACAATAATGTAACAATTTTACATAAGTGTTATATATAACGAACCTTTGAGTAAACAAAAATAATGCTATAGCAGCAACCAAAATAAATTATTTACCTGGTATTTTTAAATAGTAAGAATTCAAGCGAAAAAATATGCACCGCAATCTAAAACATATACAACTTTCTGTACAACTGCTTACACTCAAAACACAATAATAATAGTTTATACATCTCATACATTGTTTTACAAACGAATGATCTTTTCGTAGTTTATCTAGAAAAAACCATAACCTAATCTCTTGTCTTGGCTTCATTTCGGAAAAATTAACGGGTAAAAATGAGAAAATTATCACAAAGAGACAGGTCAAGTAGTATTACATTACTTTTGAGTAGTTTTAAGTTGCAATCATAGATTTTTTTTGAAAAATAGTTTATTGATTTAGTCATTTTTAGTAAAAATTATGGGACAAGTTGAAAAAATTGAGAAAGCTCGAAAAAAATCGGAAAATACCGTGAAGTACGGAAAATCTCGAAAAATTGAGAAATTCCGAAAATCGGGAGTCCCGACTCATCTCGTCCAGGCACTAATTTTCCCGGCTCAAGAGTCGGGAGCTCGAAAATTTCGGGTTCTTACACACTCCTACTATTCGTATATGTCGATTTTTAACAACGCAACGCACATGTTCATTCTAAGAATTACGCCACACATTATTACAAGAAAATGTAATAATCGAAATATTAACGAGAATGAATTGAAGATAAAAACTGAAAATGAAGTGAACTTTATTTATTGAAAATACCTAATTAATCTCAGTTCGGGTGCCACTTGATACGGATCTTGACTCTGTAAAATTGATTAAATCGTAATCCTGTTTCGGCGCCACCTGATACGGATTCACTTCTAATTCCTGCTTTTCCCTGGTTACGAGGGTCACTTGATACAGTTTTATTTTTCCGGGCCACGTATTGAGGCTTTTGTAGAAGAAAATAATGAAAAAAAAAATAAATAAATAAAATTCTTTTTTGATCGAGGAGGGCTGAAGAGTTCATTTTTACCACCGCGGAACCGGTCACACGGCGTCTTTAGAAGTCACTGAGCCTTGCAATTTTACGCGTTGCGACGTCAAAATAAAAAAAATAAATAAAAAAGAAAAAGGCTATAGAGCTAAACTAATATTTTATTATTGTTCGGAAATAAATAAATTAAGAGGAGAAAAGTGATTAAAACGGCATTCCAACACAGGGATGAATTCTGGAATGTTTCCGGTGGGGGTGGGGGGGCAATTTACGTTCTTGGGGGAGCAGATTTTTTTTTTCTAATTTCACTAAGAAAATTTTTTCGGAATATTCCTGAATAAAAGCAAGTATGTAAAAAATGATATATTATGTAATTTAAAATAATGAAAAAAAAAGTGTGAACAACAAATTTAAAGCAAAATAACCGATTATAAACAACAATGTTTTCTTAATTGGTTTAAAAATTATTAATTATAATCGTAGCATTAAAGAATATATTGTAAAAATATTTTAACGGGTTCATTTCTTGTGTGTCTACAAATACATCGTTTTTTTTTCATAAATTTTTTTCCATATAATTACGACCTTGTAATCTCGTTTAATAATAGTATATTTTTACATTTAATTCGGTTCTGTGTCGTGCTTTTTTATCTTATTTTTTCAACTGAAGATGGGTTTTGTCTGAAAAAGTTTCTGCAAATAAGTAGGGGTACATACATTACTTATCAATTTTTTGTTTTGCTTGTTTTTCTATTTAATAAATATATTATTTCAATAAATTCTTTATAATTTGAAAATTTTTAGAATCCGCAGCTTTCTTTAAAACCAACCTTTTTTTTTCAAAGTAACAATTCGTATGAAAAACAAAAAAGAATTTTTCATCTAATTTTAAAAGTTTTAAAATATCACTGTGATATTTCGTAAGGACTCTAAATTTCAATACTAAAGCTGCTAAATAATAAAAAATAAAAAAAAAAAACGATTTATTGAAGTACAAAAATAAAATAGGTAAATATGTATTAATTTTTTAAAAATACTTTTTCTTATATAGCAATAAACATAGCAGAATAAAAATAAAAACGATACAATGAAAAATTGAAATATCTCGTGAATAAGAGAAAGTGATAGCATTCAAGAACAGAGTATTAAAATAAATTCCCCCTAATTAAAATATAACTAAAACAAAAACATTTTTCCAAAAAGCTTACGAAAGACCGAAATATGTTCTCAATCAACAAATTTCAAATCTAATTTTTTGACTCTATTAATATAAATGAAATCGTAGATAACTACGAAATCAATAGAAAATTTAACTTCGTACTAAAAATTAGAAATTTATTTTAAAAATGTTTGATTAAAAATAATGATTCTTTCAAACATAATATACGTAATATTAAAAACCATAAATATTTCAGTTTACTTACTACTTTTTAGAAGACTATATTTAATTGATGAATATTAGAAAAATAAAAATGAATAAAAATGAATTTAAAAAAACGGAAGTAATCAAGGGATACTAACTTCATAATTATATGTAATTCAAAGTGAAATACCAAACATGAGTGTTAAGATTTTTACAGATGAATACCAAGTCTAACGCATCCTACACTATGACAGCTATTTTAAATGGACTTTTCTTGGAAATAAAAGCAAGAAAAAAGCAACAGAGACCGAAATAAAATCATCTATAGATCACGTTACTTTAAAAAAGAGGGGGAATAAATGAAAACCGAAAAGAAATAAACAATTTATTGATATTAATGATAAATGGATCGACGTGAAATAGTTCCCATTTACGTTGACAAAAAATACCAACTGCGGATAATATTTGTTTCAGTTCGCCAATATTTTACATCTTTCACTCATTTGCAAAAAAAGCATATTGCTTTTTTCGTAGAATAACGAGCAAACGTCAAAGTGAAATTTTAAAAAATCATTTTTTTTTATCTCCATTTTATGAAGGTTCATTTCTCCGCTAAAAATAAATCTCTTAAAAAAATTTTGGCAACAACTTTTGACATAACTGTAAACAAAGCGAATAAAAAGAATTGTATTTCCTATTAAATTGATGCATTCTTAAACAGCTTATATTAAGTTCCGAAAGGGCAATTTAAGAGTTCTGCGGGGACCATTGCCCCCCCCCCCCCCCCCCGAAAACACAAACTGGATTCATCCATCGTACGACGTGATGGTAAATATTATAACACGTTCGAACGATAATTATTACAGCGTTAGAAAAAATTTAATTTTTCCTTTTACAAATTACTCAGACTAGAAAAATACTGGTAAAAGTTATAAAACACGGAATACAACACGTGACTTACGTAAAAAATCTATACGATGTCCAAAACGAACGACTAACGGGAAAAAAAGACCACATTATACCGAAACGTACTCTTCAAGCAGCTGTGATGTTGCAACGCAAAAGGCGGTAGGAGCGACGGTAACACAACACTGACTAGATCAACACTGCGACTGACCACGTGACATCAATCATTGCGACGCATCACAAATAAAATTAATGTAATGGTGCTGTAGCTCTACGCGATAAAAGCGCGGGAATTTTATATCTATTTCCTCACCCCGATACCATTCGATATACGTTTGTCTAAGTCGGCGCACACCACTGTGGATGTAGACAAGAATACGCCCAGACGACACAAAGACACTTACACAACCTCTAATCCCAGACGAGTTGATCGGATGATCGTATTACGAGAATTCTAGCCGAGTAAGCATCCTTAGCTAATGACAGACGGGGCGGTTTTTTGGCGTTTTGACCGAAGCGCTTAACGCCGCGTTTTTTTCGCAGCTAACAGACGCTGCGGTTTTCCAAGGCGGTTATGTGATCGGTTTCACCATTCCATCGGGCGAATCAGTCAGTCTCGTTTAAACAATTGTTGTGTAAATTGTTTAAATATATTTTGGTATGGTTTATTTACTGATTTAGTGCAATGGGTGACGAACAAGCACTTATGGTGTCCTTGCTTTATTACCAATGGAGAAGAAGAAGAAAAAATAGGAGGATGTGGATTCACCCGATTATAGAAAGAAGATAAAAAAAAGGACACTTCACTAATTTGTACTATCCAGATCAATTTGTCAATTTCACTCGAATGTCAATAAGCTCTTTTGATGAATTACTTGACATAATCAAAGACCACAACATCACGAAGAAAAACACTATGATGGGAAGCTACATTCCACCTGAAGAGAGACTTGTCATAACACTGAGGTAAGTAAAAAAAAAAAAACCCTACGCAAATTTTGTCTCAACTCGTGTTCCTGATTACACGATCGCTGTATCCTGGGGTTGTCATGTCTCACAGAGCTGGACGTTTCTCTATTTTACGAATTAATTTCTCCACGCCAATTTTTTCCATTTTTCTAAAGAAATAACAGCGAAAACGCAACACGGGACGCTTTGAAAACAGCTACGTTCGGCAGACCCACCGACTCCTTTTTCCTCTTGGTAAACGTTTCGGTCATAATCGCTCCGTGTGTCATAGCCCCTAATGAGCCACAGCCGACGGAGCAGTTACTTATGACGATGACCTTCCATTTCGCCTATAAAAAAAAAAAAAAAATCAGACAAACGTACGAATGATTTCGTGTTGGCGACAACGCGTCATCATTGTCGAATTTTAAACTGAAGTCTTAATTCTGCGTCGGGTTCGACGGTTATTAACTGTAGGCAGGTACACGAGACTAAAGGCAGCTTTTTTTTGCTATTTGATTCCGCTGTTAAAGTTTTTTTTTTCTCTTCAAAAAACAACAAAAACGCTTACGTGAAAAATACCGCTAAAAATGTTTAATGTAAATATATATGTACGAAACCATGACCCCGATAACGATGATTTGCGAGTTATTCCATTCGAAATCCGGTACTGCATAAACCCCATCCGCCTTATCAGTCAGTATATAAAAGCCTTATTGATATTTAGTGTGACATGTACATTAAAGTTCGGAGTTCCAGAAAAAAAGGAGGAAAGGAATTTGAATAGTAAATTATTAAAAAGAGTAGGAAGATAGTGTATGTTTATTAGACTTTACTTCTTTTTTATTTTTGTTAATAATCTGATACAAATTCTTTGTCCACGAGCGACTAAAAAAAATATAAACAGTGAAACTTCTGAATAACGGACAGTTGCGGGACCAAAAATTTTGTCCGGTATTAAGAAGTTTCCGCTAATGGGAAATAATGTATGTACAGATTATTGAAATTTACACTATTGTGTATTGTAACGTATTTAACAAGAATATAAAAGATAGTACGTAACATAAAAAAATAGACTACACATTTACTTGAAACATATATGCGTCTAAAATATAAAAAAAAAAAGAAATATTCGTATAATATAAAAATATGTATGCATGTACAGTACTACTACAGTACCTACTTATGTTTGTATTCCAGGATTAGTTAATAAAAAAGTTAGTCAATAGAGTTAAAATCACTTTTTGTTTTTAAGAACGCGAGATAATTTATAATTTTAATCATGTATGTTCAAAATATATATACATATATTTTTTTTAACACATACTGTAGATCCTAGCGTATCGAAGATATTTCAGTTTTCTATGAAAAAAACGGGTAATTTTACTTCGTTTGTTTCTTTCATTTAAAATTCGCGATTCGACATGCACTTGCAGTTCGGATATCATTTTTAAACCTTCAGCACATCAGATTTATGATTGAAATACGATTTTTTTAATTTTCCAATAACAAATAACGAGTGAACATTATTTAAAGTTCCACCGTCGAGTAGTTGTGTCGTCTTCTTCGCCATCATAAACATTATTGTCATCACAGTCTACTGCATCATGCATCGGATGGATTTTGTTATTGCATGAATTCAGCTGATAATTCATTTATGTCGGTACATGAATCTTCCACATGCAATCCCTCGTCTATTAAATCTGAGGCACTAATTGAACTTTTTTTGACAAACTGTCCGTTTAACGGAAATCGAATTTCTAAAATCATACTTATTAAAGTGTCCGCGTCCGTAATTGGGAAATATTTTTATATTGTGTCTTACGGGAAAATGCCGGAGATTTTAAAATTGTCCGCTATTAGGAAATGACCGCTATTTAGAAGTGTCCGTTAGTAGAAGTTTCACTGTATATATCCATTTCTCACTGAACCATTTTCATTTACATTACAAAATAAAAATTAAAAATAAACAAAAAAGACAAAAAATCGAATACATAGGTAACACATTTATACAAATCTTTTATGATATAAATTAAGTTTCCCTGTTGTAACAAATTTTTTCATCAAGGTTTCGGTTCTTTTGGGGAGATGTCTCATATCCCTCCTCCCCCGTGGATCCTCCACTGTGTTACAGTGTTTATTGATATAAAAGAGGAACTTATGATAATGTAAACGTAAATTAAGGATCAAAAAACATCGGAAGGAAACAACGATTTGAGTAACATTCAAAAGGAACTAAGTAAAATTAGCATAGTATTAAAGACAGTGAATAAAATTAAAAATAAAACCGAAGAATATAAAAAAAAAATGCTTTTTTACAAAAAATAAATACCGACTTCAAGGTTTATTATAAAAATTTAAAAATGCACTAAAAAGTAAAAAATAATTACTCCCGATAAAATATATATATCAGAGTGATATAACTTAAGGTGATATCGTAATTGTTATACAACATTAATTTTTTGGAGTTGGGATCAAATTCATATTAAAAGAATAATTAAAAACTGCATTAAATGTTGATTAAATTGTTCCTAACATGAATTTAATTCCAACTCCAAAAAATTAATGTTGTATAACAATTACGATATCACCTTAAGTTATATCACTCTGATATATATATTTTATCGGGAGTAATTATTTTTTACTTTTTAGTGCATTTTTAAATTTTTATAATAAACCTTGAAGTCGGTATTTATTTTTTGTAAAAAAGCATTTTATTTTTTACTTTTTAGTGCATTTTTATTCAATTAAATTAAAACATTTATTTCCACGGTAAAAACACCAAAAGCTACATTTCCATGGTAATTTGGCAAATTTATAGTATTTTAAGTCAAAAATCTAATCCGACGGTGAAAACAATCATGAATGAAAAGCATCCAAAAAGCTTCAATCTCCCGCATTATTAAGGATAACTCAAAAACTATCGGTCGGACCTTGATCAAATTTAAATGGGACCACATGACAAACGCCACCTTTCAAATAAAAGAAGAATCATCAAAATCGGTTCATCTAGAAGAAAGTTCTGTGGTAACACACATAAAAAAAAAAAAAAAAAAAAAAAAATACAGTCGAATTGAATACCTCCTCCTTTTTTGAAGTCGGTTAAAAAGCGATCACGTTTATAGCAAAAAGTATGAAATGAATAAAAATGAAGACAGAATTAAAAGCACCATATAAAAATATATATTTCAAATGTTCTCTCATATCTATGTCTGGAGTCGTATATATATATTATATATGATAGTCTTTAACAATAGATTTTTAGAGTTGTAGAAAATTAAGAAACATGTAAAAAAGCTCAGTCTAAAAGGTTCCATATTTGTTTTTGCTTTACTTTTGTTTGATTTTTCGAATCGTGCGAAACCATGATACACGTTCCTTTTTTTGATATTGCCGTAATTTTTAATCTAATTTCCACTTTTACCGTTTTCCCTATTTTGCTTATTTTTCATACTCCATATATAAGAAAAATTCTGTCACAAACCTCCTTATGAAAAAATCAAATAGCGGTCCCGTTTTAAGTTCTATTACGCAGTTCTTTAACAAATTTTATACATCAATTTAAAAAGTCTTACCTTTTTTTTAAACGCCTAGTCTTAAAAATTACCGAAAATAGTCGGCTCCGTTTAAATAGCCTATCGGGAAATAATATTTAGCTAAATCAGCTGCTCGTGCACACTAACTACAAAAACAATCTTTTTGCTTTTAATTCCTTTCTCCCTGTCACCTAAATAATGTAAAAATTATACAAATAAACTCTTAATATTAAAAGGAAATTTATAATTATTACATCGCTTCGCGCTGATGAAACACGTTAACAAACCTGTTATTAATTAATAAACGCCGAATACGAACATAAGCGATTATTTTGTTAAATGATTTATTAACGTAGGCAATAAAAATAGAAAAATCAAAGTAAAAAAGGCGAAAAAACACATAATGCACATTTATCTACGCACCGAATTATACCGAACTAGCCGAAGAACAGAAGAAAACAGACGGGGGGGCCATCTTTGACAACAATAATAATACGACGGTTAAAAACTACCGGCCAGTTATTTTTCGATATCGAAGCGAAGTATGCCAAATATTAACATTTCTTTACGATAACCGATTAAAATTAATAAACTAAATTGAATAAAAATGAGAAAATTAATAAATATTAAATTGTAACAGAACTAAATTATAAAAATGAAAAGATAGTTAATTATTTCCAAACAAAACCAGAAAGTGATCCTAATACCATGAAATATCTATGCTAACAGGTTACAATATTGAAAATTTTAATAGAAGAACTAGCAGAAAAATATCCATCACAAAATATTCATTGCAAAATACATCGTGAAGGTGTTATCACACGCATAAAAAGAGAGTTAAAGAACGTTACATTTATAATACGTACATAGCTGCCGACACGAAATTATCTGCACATGTTGCAATTTTTTTTACATCTGCTGAATGAAAAAAACCTTGAGTTTAGATAGGAAGTTTCCCTGGAAAGAATACGCTTCAGGTCAATTATATACGTTAGCCCGTATTTATGGAATTGTATAAATATTTTGCCTTTACTATTTGATGACGACTGTCAGAAGAGTATATAAGGTTTTTGATATGATTTTTGATGATTATCGAATTTACGATACTGTTAAACAAAATATTCTATTCAAACTTACAATTCGTATTCTATGTCGTTTTTAAAATTACTATTTTAGCTAGAAGAACAGCTATGTACGATGGTGTCCTATCCCGAGTATCGTGACATTATACATTCTCATTAAGCGATAAATAAACTATCCTTTCTTTTTCACGCTTATGTAAACGGCAAATAATTTTGATTCCTAAATCCCCATTCGCAGAAGCAGTTAAATATGCGTGCTTCGAAGTAAATTATTCAATATTAATTTTTAAAAAATGTATTAACGAAAAAGTAGGAGCACTGAAAAGAACTATTTCAAAAGATGTAATAAACGAAAAATTAAAAAAAAAAAAAAAAATGAAGAAAACGGTTAGGACTTGCAAAGAAAACGGAAAATAATGGGAAATACAAATTAATGAAGAGAATACACCGAACAATCACGAAAAAATAAACAAAAATGCGTACATGAAAACAAATGATGAACGAATGAAATAACAAACACCGATAAAAAATTAATGTTATAGTGCGAAGGTTAAATAACTACCACCACATATAATCGAAAGGCTCAAAATTCAGCAACCGAACGCTGAAACAATAAATTAATTAGAAACTAAAATAAATGATATAAAATGGTAATTTTTTTTTTTTTTTTAAATATGTATTTATTATTTTTTACATACAAAACTTTCGTCAAACTAAAACGCTTTTCGACGAATTATCCTATTGAACACTTTACCATCTTAAATTAACTTATATATATACATAATCGTGTAATATTTACTAGTCTTAATCTATCTATTTTACTTTTACTTATCAATAATTAATAATCTATTTCTATCTTCTATATTCAAAGTTTTTTGTTTTTTTTCTAGTTTTTTTGTTGCGCTTTGTCATTTTATTTTATGTTTATTATTTTTTTAATATTTTCTTCTTCCTGAAGCCATTCCTTTATTTTCCTTTTTCTTTCTTCTATTTTTTTCTTCTCTATTATTTCTTTGGGTATTTTATTCAACATCTGAGTTATAATATATTTATCCGTTTGCTAATCTATGTTCTTGCTAACGGCAATTGGAACGAAAGTTTTTCCCTCAACTCGTATTCTGTGTTTATTCTTTCCTCCAATTTAATTTTCTTTTCTGCTGATAGGAAATACATATCAGCAGAAAAGAAAATTGAATTGGAGGAAAGAATAAACACAGAATACGAGTTGAGGGAAAAACTTTCGTTCCAATTGCCGTTAGCAAGAACATAGATTAGCAAACGGATAAATATATTATAACTCAGATGTTGAATAAAATATCCAAAGAAATAATAGAGAAGGAAAAAATAGAGGAAAATAAAAAAAAAAAACAATTTAACGGAGCCAACGATATGAATAATGCCCCGTCGGAACTCAGTACTCACAAAATCATAGTACAGTATTATCGGAGCGTGAATATTTTTATTTTCGTTATATTGTATTTTATAACTCGATGATCAAAATCGTATAAAAAGAAATGACAGAGGATGAAGAAATACACAGAAATATGAAATATTAAGCAGTATGATACCTCAGAAAAACAAACGATTTCAAATTTTAAAATATTTCCGGCACAATAGTAAAATATCAAGATGCTTACATAGTATTTATGCGACGTATATATGGAATTTTAAGAACATATATATACAAACGATTCTACGATTATATTTAACATTTTATGCCGAAATATTATTAAAAAAACATAAATAATAATATTATTTATATGTGTTCTAAGATATCCATCCTCCGAAAATAATTCCTACCGCGGCGACTGAACGATAAATTTTTTAAATTTTCACGCTAGGTTTAAGGTTAAATTCACTCGAAAATATTTCCTGTTCAATCAGATTACCATTAAATGGAAACTTCACTACGCACTGAAATATTCGGTTAAAAAAGAAAAGTATGACAACCTTTAAGTTGAAATATAATCACAAAAGCCAAGGCAAGTATTTCCCCTAAAAAGAATAAACAAGTAAATAAAAATAACGGTCGCTTGCAAATTAAAGAATAAAGAATTTGTACGATATTTAAAAATAGTTTTTTTTTTCCTTTTTGTAGCGTAATGTATTATAACTTTAATTTTTTTCCCCAAAAATTCTTTAAATAGTAGAAACTAAAAATGAATATTAATTTTTCTGAAGTGTTGTGCGGCACACTAACACTGACACTGACCGTATCACTAATTAAAATATAGTAGCTGAATTTTTCATTTACCTATATAGTTGTTTCAGTTAATTTTTCCTTCCTCCCGGAGTTTCTGGATAAAAATCTATAGTTGACGAACTCCCCAAGCTTCCAAAAAATGAAAATAATTTTAGCGCATGCAAAAAAAAATGTTAATTTGCTGATTTTTTTTTTCTTTTTTTTTTTTTTTTTTTAATAGATTAGATAAAAACTAAGCAAAAGGTGAATCTCGACTGAGAAGAAATATATACAGTAATACTACAGTCGTAGTTTGTAAAACATGAAGCACACAGATAGTTTTTAGATAACTATGATGCTGATAGTAGTAATAATGATAAAGAGAAGGATACTATCTAATGCATTCACACTGTTTTCAAAAATCGTGCATGAATCAGCAAAAATAAATATACAAAAAATTAATAGCATCCATTTAGGTATATTAATTATTTAATTCGGAAATTACAAACTCACGCGCATTTGTTAATTTATTTTCAAATACTGTTTCACTTTTTAATTTTTTTTCTCATAATAAAGTATAATTTTTTTTGGGGGGGGTGTCAACTATACGCATTAACTCAGCGCAAGTGAAGTGGCTAAAGCGCTTGACTTCCGATGCGGACGAGCCTTTCGGGAACACACTTGTGCAAGTACAATAATACTCATTAGAGTAATAACGATACGTAGCAAAGTATTTAAGAAGAATCGGAATTGGAATTGAATCGAAATAATTTTTCCTAGATATTTTGTTCATACATCGAATAACTGAATTACTACCCGATTCGTTATGCTATGGAAGCCAAAAAAAGAGAAAAAGCTGCATTAATTTATGCAGACATTTAATTTTTCAATTACTTAACGTTTTTGTTGTATTTTGATGATTATTATTGTTCAGCAGCGCATATTTTACTATTTTTATTTATTCATTAGCTATATTATCTTCTATTATTGTTTATTTTTGTATTCATATTTACATTTCGTGATTTCTATTTGGTAATTTTTGTTCATTTATAGTTTATTTTTTTATTTTTGATTTGGTGCTCTTTGATTCGAAACATAATGTACAATAAACAAACAGACAGATAAACATAAATTCTGAAAAATATGGTTTTATATTTTAAGTTAATTGTAAATAGTGGTACTAAATGCCACGGTTTATTTTGCTTTAAATAATTATTTTTTATTCAGCTTTTGTTTACTAAAACTATGTATATAGACAGGTAATGCTCGCTGAAAATAATAGTATAACTATGAATGTATAACGTAAATTTTTAAGGCCTTAATAAGTTTCGGTTCTGAATTGTTAAGAACAAGTTGTAACGTGAAGTAGTTCACAGTATCAGCCAAATCGCACTTTCAGAACTTTTGCAACAACTAAAGTGTACCTTCAATTAAGTTCAATGAGGCAGCAAATAAAGCTGGGTTTAACCTAACTTCAGTAAATTTAAACTATAACAAATAAAATGATATATTCTTATGATGGCTAATTAAATTATAATTTCAGTATTAGTGCATATTATTTCGAGAACGTATTTACTTGAAAAATAAGAAAAAGCTTCGCAAAATTGTCATTTAAAGTAATGTTTAATTTAATTGTTCTAATTGCATGCTATTAGTAAAATGTGAAATACACTATAACGATCTGATCCTTTATTTAATGACTGAAATTAAATCTTCAATAAGAGAAAATTTCTATATAATGTCGAGTCATTTATAATCAAAAGGGATTCGACAATTTGTGAAATAATATTTTAATTTATAGTACAATAATTGAATTAACAGTTTGAATAGGTAATAATATGCAATCGGAGAAAAAATAGATTTCTTTCGCATATTGTTGAAAACTTTTCTGTTATGTGAAATACTTAACTAATAGTAGTATATATTCAGTGTATTCCAAAAAACTAATAAAACAAATATAATTTGAATGTTAATAATTGTAGACAGTAATAGCGAAAACCACTTTTATTACTGTAAAACAATAAACTTTTTTTAGTTCGTAGATTTCTTATTTACATCTAGTTTAGGTAAGTGAACTTTATTTAATATTTTTTTAATGTTGCTGCTATAATCAAAAATATTTACAATGTTACATACAGTTACAAAATTTTATTTATTATGTTTTACAATGTTATTAAACGAAATTGTTTTGTTACTTTATTTCTAAAGTTCAGTTTAATAAATTTCCTGAATTTTAACGGAAAAATATCTTAATAAAATTGTTAAAAACTTCCTTTATTTACTTAAATTAAAAATCTGGAAGAAAAAATTACATGTACTTTGATTTGAAATAAACTAAAAGTTAAAATGTATAGTGCGTAAAATGTAAATAAACAACAAAAAAATGGTTTATTATTAAAAAATTAATAAAAAAAAAAAAAGATTGTGTATTTTTTATTAAGAAAAGTAAAATAATCATTAATTTTTCAATAAAATTGAAATTTAAAGTGATGAATACTACAAACGATAATCGATTCTTCTTAAGTACTTTTCGATGCTTTTTGAATATTTTTGTACTTGCACAAGTGTGTTCCCGAAAGGCTCGTCCGATGCGGAGGTCTCGGGTTCGATACCGGGCGATGACAAAAATATGTGGTGCTAGTTTCGTACACAACAGTATAGCACTCATTTGGGTTACATTTGTATATCGATAAATCAAGCGACTATAGTCAGTTCCGAATGTAGTCGTGCGAGGGCGTTAGCGTCGCATAGAAATATTAAGCCGACGAACAATCGCATCAACGTGAGTATAAAGGCCAGTCGTCTTGGTTCGCCTCGCCATCGGTACTTTCTTCTCGTTGTCAGCAGCACGGAAGCCAACGCTCCTGCTACGTATGTTCTCATTCGCGCAGCTATCTATCCGCTGATTCTCCTCCGAATTAGAAGATAATCTCATACCTGTAATAATCGAGTGAGAATAGACGACGACAATATATATATATATATATATATATATATATATATATATATATATATCATCAAGTCATTGCCCTACATAAGGACGTGTGGTGGCATCATATTCCTTTTACCGCTTCCTTCCATTTATTTCGATCCATTGCTATGTGGAAGCTTATCCAGTTAGTGTATTTACTTGATCAGCCCATTGTAGTGGAAATCTTCCTCTGGGACGCTTTCCTTGTATCTTGCTCTGTATAATGTTTCTTTCCATGGAATTTATGTTCCTGGCTATATGGCCGAAGTATCTGATTATATTCCGATTTATTTCCTGCAGGTTTCTATCTTCAGCTTTTCTAGAATTGATTTGTTGGTTCAGTGTGCCGTCCACGCTATCCGCAGCATTTTCCTGTACACTCCGATCTTGAAGGCATTTATCCGAATTGCATCTATCTTTTTTTAATAAGTAGTCCAAGATTCTGATACATATTTTGCAATCGGGAAGATCAATGTGTTCACTAATTTTAACTTGGTATTCTTCGTTATATTCGTATCCTTCCATATTTTTTTTAGTTTCGTTGTTGCAGCTCTCGCCATTGCAATGCGTCTGCGGATTTCTTCTTCACATCCGCCTGTGTTTGTAATCAAAGATCCAAGATAAATAAATTCGTTCACTACTTCGTATCCTGCAATTTCTTTCGTTTGCGGTTGATTCCTCGCGGCTCTGTCTACTATCATTATCTTTGTTTTTGCTTGATTCACTTCCAAGCCATACTTTTCACTTATGATTTTCAACTTATTTATGAACTCTGTTAACTCTTCTTTAGATGGTGCTATCAATACTATATCGTCTGCGTATCGGAGGTTATTGATCTTATGTCCTCCTATTGTTATTCCTCCTTCCCAGTTCTCGAGTATTTCCTGCATTATGTATTTGCTATATATATTAAATAATATCGGAGATAGAATACACCCCTGTCTAACTCCTGATCCGATTTTAAAAAGTTGCGACTTGATGTTATTAACCTTAACAGTACTTATGTTATTCTTATATAAGTTAATAATGATCTCTATCAGATGCTCTGGTATTCCTGTTTTTTTCATTATTTGCCATAATTTGTTCCATATTATAGAATAGTCTATGAAACATAAGTATGTTTCAAGTTGAAATTCTCGCGCTTTTTATATAATTTGTCGAATGTTCAGAATTTGCCCTCTTGACCCCCGACTTAGCATAAATCCAGCTTGCTCTTTTGATATCTGCGGTATCATGTATCCCTTAAGTCTTTCATTGATTATATTTAGTAGAATTTTACTGGCATGCGCTATAAGCGCTATAGTTCTATAGTTATCATATTGTAGTGGCGATCTTTTTTTAAATATGGGGATAAACGTCGACCTGCACCAGTCTTCAGGCCATTTCCTTGTGTTCCATATTTCGTTACATATGCTGCGTATCAGATTGATTCCGTTATCGTCTATTTCTTTCAGAGCTTCTGCTAATATTCCATCTTCTCCGCCACTTTTTCCCCTCTTCAGCTTCTTCATTGCCGCCGTCACTTCTGACTTTAGGACTTCAGGTTCACTTCCGGTTCTATTTATTATTTTCTGTCCTACGTTTATTGTTTCTTCGTTCCTGTAATAATTTTTCACAGTACTTACTTTCTTCATGTTTCAGCTACGCGAATCGGGTTTCTTTCTGTTTCCCCTCCTTCATTTACAATCGCTTCTGTTTTCAGCTTGAATTCCCTCGTCAGGTACTTCACGATATTAAAAAGTTTTTTAGTTTCATTATGTTCAGCATGTTTTTGGAGATCAGTACATACCATACTAATATAGTTGTTTTTATCCTTATTGCACATTCTTTTTATTTCCCTGTTTATATCTTCTATTTTTTCACCATTTCCTGTCAACTCCATTTTTTGTTTTTAAGGTTATTCTTTCTTCTATCAATTGTATCCATCCGGTGTTTTTTCTTCTCTGTTATTACTTTCCTATTTGTTCTATCCATTGCATCCCCAATCCACTCCTTTAATTTATTCCAAGTTTGTTCTGGATTTCCTGTGGGTTGTGGTATTTTATCTTTAGTTAGCTGTATACGAAAGTTTTCGGCATTCTCAGGTATTCATTTGACTGTGTTTGTTATTATTCGATGTGTTTTAAGTTTTAGTTTGAAATTTTCTTTTAGCATTTTGTGATCCGAAGCGCATTCTGCTGCAGATTAGTATGTAGTCGATTTGATTCTTATACTGGCCGTTTGGTGATGTCGATGTTGATAATCTCCCGCTATGTTTCACAAACATAGTATTAACTATGCCGAGATCGTTCTCTATAGCAAATTGGACCAATCGTTCTCCTCTATCGTTACATTCTCCTAGCCCATATGGGCCAACAATTCCTTCTAACTGATCTTCCCTTCTCATTTTCCTTACTTTCGCGTTCATATCTCCCATTACGATCACCGACTCCTTCTGTGGTAATTTTGACAGAGTTGTTTCTATTTCCACGTACATTTTTTCCACCTCTTCGTCGGGTGCGTCTATTGTTGGCATGTATACCTGCATTAAATGTACTTTCATAGGACTAGCGTTAATTGTAACCCTCCTCAAGCGGGCACTAATTGGAACGTATTCGTATATGTATTTGGCTAGTTTCTTCTGTATCAGTATAGCTACTTCATTGTGTCTTCGTTCTGCATCTCCTGATAGGTACGCAATATATTCAGAAGCCTCGAAATGTCCGCTACCCAGTCAATGCGTCTCAGAGACTCCACAGATGTCGACATTCTGTTTTAACAGTTCTTGTTCAAATATATACAGTTTTCCAGTTTGTGATAGGCCTCTTACATTCCATGTCGCTATGTTATATTTGTTTTTTCGCAGTTTTAATCTTAGTTATCTTCCAGATTCCCATTTCGCAGATGTGTCCTGGTCGCCCATCATTCGGCGGTCAGATCGCATGGTTTCACTTTTTCTCGAATTCCTTTTGTCATGATGCTCTCTGGAATAGTAATCAGCTAGTTTTCCGTTTGCTTGCCTGATCACAGTACCGTAGCCGTACTTTAAGTATTCTTATAGCGCCTACGGGTATCTGAAATACAGCCGTATTTACGTTGTATCCATCTTATACACCTGTATCCAGTACTGCTGGACCTGCTTCCGACCAGCATTAGGAGTGGGACACACTTCGTCTGACTTCTCTTTCAAGACCTGTTTGGCTTGGGGGGCCCTTCTGGTAGCTAGGCTACCGCCAACATAGCTCTTGGCGTCTTCGAAGTACACAAGCCCCTCCACCACGTCCAGGTGGTGTCCCCTGGAGGGGACATACATATATACTGAGGGACAATCTATTTCATACAAATTAAAATACATATTTGAAATTATGATTTAAAAACTCACTAACAGACTAAATGTATAATGTATTGTATCGTGAATATCTGTCTATAGAGTGGTGTGTACACGTACTTATTACATGTATATATATATATATATATATGGGAATGCTCATAAACTATCTACTATACGAAGTCCCGTAGTATAAATACTTAACTATACATTTACTCATTTTGGTATACTACTAGACCCAGACAGACACTTATACATACTTACATATACACACAAATACATATCTACCTTACGTTTAACACGTAACCAAAATTTTTCCCTACCGTGCCGTAAGAAGTTTCACTTCAAAAATAATAAAAACCGTTTCTTTTTGCATTTTCAACCATATTTAGCTGCTATGAGCTGATAAACTTTTTTTTTTGGTCTCAAATTTTTACAAAATGACATAATAAGTACTTTCCAGTATTTTGAGCACAACGAATATGAAACGAAACATTTAAATCTCATTTTTCTGCTGTTTTTTTTTCATTTTCGTGGCTCACAAAATACTGAAATGATCCATATTCGTCTTGATTTTCAACTACAAGGACTTATAAATATGCTCCAATATACTAAAAACAAAGTATTTTACGTAAAACTATCCGGTTGAATTCATTCAGATTTTTAGAAATTGTGAACATCCGTCAAAAATTTTTAAAAAACTGTTTATTTTTTGGAATTTTTGGCCATATTTAGCTCCTATGAGCTGATGGGAAAAAAATTTTTAGCCTCAGGTTTATACGAAATGGCATAATAAATACTTTTCAGTATTTTGGACGTAAATAATATGGAACAAAACATTTAAATCTCACTTTTCCACTGGTTTTCCATTTTTATGGCTCACAAAATATTGAAATAATTCATATTTTTCTCGATTTCAACTAAAACGACTTATAAAATTACCTTCCAATATGTTAGCAACAAAGCATTCTATGAAATCTAACCCCTTGAATTTATTCAGATTTTTTAAAGGGGGTAGTGACTGTGGGTGAGTACGTGAGAATTCGATGTTTTACATATAATGCCATTTATGCATTTTATTTTAACTGATGTCATTAAAATTTAGTAAATGAAGCAAAAACTATGTTTTTGCACAATCATGCTTGTATAAGTTAAATAAACAATTTTCTTTGCTTTTTTTACATTTAAGCTTGATTATAGGAATAGGCAACTCGAAACAAAAGTTTAATACATAATCAGCTTCCTATTGTGAACCATTGATTAATTTATTATTACAGAAGATAAAAGGTAAGTAACTGTTAACTTAAAACGGTGTTTAAAAGTTGATAGTTAACTAATTAGGTATGCCGATCACTATTTACAGCATTCACGACGTGTCGTGTAATAAATAGTTATGAAAATCGTACTTTATACGTACATTTTATACACGTATAAAATGTATTAATTACACCGTGTATAATACACATCCAAGGGCGTCGCCAGCCGATGAGCCGGGGGGGGGGAGATGAGTTGTCAGCCACCAGAGGGGGCAAGATGATAGAAAGAGAATATGAGTTATAGGAAAAATAAAATTTATAAGTTGTAAAGTTTTAATATTTCATTAAACAAGAATAAAATCTTAATTAAAACATCATTTTCGTGAAATTGTCCATGATTAAGCGCCTACGAATGCTCATCATGGCTAGTTGATTAAAAAGTTTCAAGGCTCCGGGGGGAGGATACTCCTCCGCGTCATTTAATTTAAAAGGAACATGCTATACAGAAAAATTTAGAATTAATCAGCCTAGCTCGTGGCACTTAACTACAGCCTCCGGATGTTGGTTTCATGATTGGTTGCGTTCGAATCCTAGAAAAATTCTTGATATTTCACAGATAGCTGAATTATTTGGAAAAGCATTTGAAAATGTCAACACCACCATTAATAAAACAGGCATTTTCCCGTTTAACCCGGATATATACTAACAGATTTTGTTTTTACGGTTTCTGAAATCGCAGAGGAATCTATATTTATTTATGAATCTATTAGTGACAAAATATATATATATATATAACATGATCCAGACAATAATAAAATTATTGAGAACAGCTTATAGAGTTGTTCAAGAGCATTCAGATTTTTCAAAAGAAAATACTAAAAACAATAATAACACGTTAATTAGAAATATGCATTCTGATAATAATAAACGTACGTTTTTTAGCGGTTAATACGTCCGCTGAATGTATAAAGCCAATCCGAAAAGCGATTGCTATTAGAAAAATAAAGAGGAATAGAGGTAAAACGGTATCTCTGCTTAAGTAGGAATTAATTGCTCCTCAGTAGAAATACGAAACGCCTACAACCAGAACAAAGTAAAAAATTAAATAAAAGCGGGAAAAAAGTAAAAATACACGCAAAATGTCAGCAGTATTATGCGTTGAAAATTTCAAAGCCAGTAAGGCACGTGATTTCTGAATGAAGTGTATTGAACGTAAGATGTAGGCACTTGAGAAGATTGTACTCCAGCATTTCTGAATTACACATATTATTTTTCTGTGTAAACTATTTTTTGTTTTATCTTGTAGTGTTTACACTGGATTATGTATATTATATACCGTGGGAGGGCCAAAACAATGGCAACTACTCTCCGTACAGAGTATGGACGCCATCCAGCGGTTAAAAAAAGAATGAAACATGAAGTTCATTCTCTTCTCAACAGCAGAACAAGCGCATAACGAACGCCGTTATAGCAATATGAACCGAGATACAAAATGTTTGAACAAAGCGTAGTTAAAATCTCATACAGACGTTTTACAGTACGCATTCGCATAAGGAATTTCGTACAAAAAATTGTTTATTCGCCGTCTGATTCGTCGTCTTCAGGCTCCTTCTTAAACTATCGTTCTTCGCAATACAGTTGCGCATCCTTTCAAGCCACTAAAAAATTGTTTATTCGCCGTCTTCAGGCTCCTTCTTAAACTATCGTTCTTCGCAATACCGTTGCGCATCCTTTCGCGACACTTTTCGAAAAAGGGATCAATAGACAGCCGTTTCACGACCATCATTGATAAACGCTTTATGCCATCATTGCAATATTGCGAACTTATTTAAACTTTCCGCATCGTATGCAGTTGAGATTTTTCGAACGGTGTCCATCGGCGATAATTTCCTTCCAACATCACAATAACGAATTATGTTTGTTCGGTTCGGATTATCGACTGATGAGCGCGGTATACACATACATATATTGTAGTCCGTGTGCGAGCGAATTTTAACTACACTGATGTGCGCTTGTTCTGTCGAGAAAACGATGCACTTCATGTTTCACTTGTTTTTTGCCCGCTAAATAGCATCCATACCCCGATATAGAGAGTAGTTGCACTTGTCTTGGCCCTCCCATTGTAGTTTTAATTTAAACATTTTCATTATATTTTTAATTTAAAAAATATAGGGGGACTGGGGAAAACTGAAACACTACACGTGTCTTTTTTACTCATGTGAACTCTGGTACAAATTGTTTCAAAAATGTAGCCTAGAATTACGCTACTCGTTTCTCAATTAAAACCGGCAGTGACCAACTACGGAATAATTAAAAGAGTTTACTGTTGCGTTTGAAAAATTTCGTACCGTGATTATAATTGTAATACATCGAAAAAAAAAAGGTAAATATTTGATTTTTTTAATTACGGATTTTATTTTTTTTTAATCCGCTGATAGTATTGATTAATATTTGTAAAAATTTTAGTCAGTTTAGAAAATATGACAATTTTGTTAAATTATCTGCTACTACGAGGATAACTGAAATAGTAAATGCAGATATAAAATTATACGCTATATATATTCTTCAGGGTCTTTTCTCTTACTACTACGCATCATAGGCGTACCGAGGGGAGGGATTTGGGGGTTCAAACCCCTCCCGAAATGGATTTTTACGTTGCTGAATTGTCACTTTACACCCGTAAGATGTCTTGGTAGCAGGCATTCTGACGGGCTACAACTAACCATCTATTAATGTAAATTGTTCTCAAAATGAAAACGAACAGAAGTAATCCTAATCCTTACGCATTTAGAACTATTGTACAAGAGACTATTAATAAAATATAACTACTAAGTGAAATCCTTTTTTCTGTCAAGTGTTGTTTTTTTTTTATGGATCGACCCCTCCCGAAAAACTGGCCTGGGTACGCCTATGCTACGCATAGTTAATTTTCGAGGTTCGTACGAGAATGTGTTTTCCTTATAAATATGGCACACTACTATTCATAAGGCAATTTACAAAAATTTTATTAAACAGTATAAAAACTGTGTAACTTCACTTCTTCTTCTTCATTCTCCTTCTCCTCTGCGGAGGTTGGAGATCCACATACATAGCTGTATCTTTGAAACGGCTGCCCTGAAGATCTCCACTGATGTGCGTCCCAGCCATTTTCGGATGTCTTTGAGCCATGAGTTTCGGCGTCGACCTGCTGACCTATTTCCAGTAATTTTTCCCTCCAGTATGATTCGTAGTAACTCGTATTTTTCTCCTCTCATGACGTGTCCGAGATATTTGATTTTCCTTTCTTTCACAGTATCGAGGAGTTCTGGTTTCCTTTGTATTCTAGCTAATACTTCTATGTTAGTAACTTTATCTGTCCATGGAATTTTCATTATTCGTCTATATATATATATATATATATATATATATATATATATATATATATATATATATATATCTCAAATGCCGTTATTCTCTTTTCCAATTCGGCATCCAGCGTCCAGCATTCGCAGCCGTATGTCAGAATTGAGTGCACATAACATTTCACGAGCCTTAATCTGAGCTGGATGTTCAATTCTTTTCGTGTAAATACGTTTCTCATGGAGAGGAACGAAGCCTTTGCTTGAGCAATTCGTGATTTGACTTCTTTCTTCGGGTCACATCGTACATCTAATGTGGTGCCCAGGTATTTAATTGGGGAGACTTGTTCTATTACTGCGTTTTGAATACGTAATGTAAAAGGTCTCGGTTTTTTCGCAAAAACCATAATTTTGGTCTTTGATGCGTTGATTTCAAGCCCGTATACAGCGCTAACTCGAACAATTTTATCCATCATCTCCTGTAACTTGGCTTGACTGTCTGCCAATATCAGACTATCGTCGGCGTATCTGATGTTATTGATTGTGGTGCCATTTACCCGTATACCTCCTTCATCTTCTTCCAGAGCTTGTTCGAATATCGCCTCAGCATATATGTTGAAGAGCAGAGGTGACAAAACACAGCCTTGCCTTACTCCTCTTCTAATTTCAGCTTTTTCGGAAGTGGACTGCTCTATGCGACCTTCTGCTGACTGGCCCCAATATAATTCGCTTATTATTCGAATATCTCTTTGATCGATGCCTGTGTTACTTAGAATACGCATCATCTTTTCGTGTTTTACCGAATCGAAGGCCTTTTTGTAGTCGATGAAGCAAGCATATATATCAACGTTCATGTCCATGCAACGTTGTGTCAGTATTCTCATTGCAAATAGAGCTTCGCGCGTGCCCATGCCATTTCTGAACCCAAATTGCGTTCTTCCCATGCGCTCTTCACATCGCTTATAAATTCTGTTATGTATTATACTAAGGAAGGTCTTTAGTGCATGCGACATAAGGCTAATCGTGCGGTAGTCGTCACATCCTGCAGCGTTCGCCTTTTTGGGAATTGCTACAAGGGAAGTCAAAAAGCTACGATGATATCGTTGAAAACCTGAGAAATATGAATCGAAATCAGTTTGAAGCAAAAGATGTGAACCAGCGAGTAGCCGGTGAGCGCTACGAAATGCTCTGGCAAAGAAATATTCGTTAATTAGCATAAAATTCATACGAAATTCGAGATGTATTCCATATTAGTAGTACACAGGCGAGAAAATTGGTCTAAGAATAACCGATTACGGGTATAAACGGCGTGTGACATTATTTGACAGAATTTACTTTTTTTACAGTAGGTTTTCAGTTTTTTTTTGCAGTAACCTGTTTTCGGCATTTCAGTAAATTTAGCAGTGTTGCAACAACGATGCTCTTCCGCTAACGGTTCAGAATTATTTGTAAAATGCACTTTTTCAACGAAGAATCTGCGAGGAACCGGTCAGCGATACAAATCTTTCCAGAATATACGTCGGAGAACTATTCGTTTATAGGTATAGAATTCGTACCTAAAACCCTAAATGCATTTTGCACTACTAGTATTACGTGAGCAAACTGACCTAAGAAATAAACCGTTAGAAACGGAGTATGAAATTATTTAACAGAATTTGCTTCTAAGTAGGGGTAGGCTTTGTTTTTTTGTTTTTTTTTCTGTTTTTTTTGCAGTAATCTGTTTCAGGTGTTCTAGTAATCTTGGTGGTATTCTAGCAACTAAGTTGTTTTTCTCACCAACCCAGAATCATCTGTAAAGTGTAGTATTTCTATCAAAGTCTCGGCGCACCGGTTTCTTCGATAATCTCATGCCGAAAAATTATTCGTTATTAAATGGAAAATTCATACCTAATCGTAAATTTATTCCTCAATACGATTGAAACGGTCTTAAAATAAATAGTTAGCATCGTAATGTAAAATGTTATGAAAGCTTCGCTAGTATTGATCGACTGGTTAAGTTAGTGTAGGGTAAAGCTCTTTTAGCAGTTACCTGCACGTAGTGAGCTCTGAGTTATTTTCAAATCAAATCAGATCAAACATATTTAGAAAACTGTACGATAATCTTAAACTTAACTATAAAAATCGCTTAGAGCCCGCGGACATGTCAATTAATATACATGAGCCAGTGTGTGTGTGTGTGTTTTTTTTTTGTTTTTTGATTATTATAAATCAAAATAAGCAAAAAGAACTGCTAAAAAATTAACGAAATAGTGGCATTTGTTCTTGCGAGTACATAAAGCCTATCGAATGTGGTATTTTAAAATAAAGATCAAAATGTTATATAATTTAGTTCTCCAGGTTCCGATAATATAGTGAAATAAATGAAGCGCTTTTATCATCTAAATATCGGAGATTTCTTTCTGTTGATGGGATGGAAACTATTTCCGAACATACCTTTTTTTTTTTTTTAATTAAGAAGGAAATTTGCAGACCGTGTGTATAATTAAACCCTTGTTTGGGCATTACCGTTTTTTTTTTCTTTCAAACTCTAACATCAGCGCAGGAACAAAGACAAAATGAGAGGGGCCAAAAATTCGAATTTATAACAACAATCTAAATACGAATGTGTACGTATATGTATGCATTAATGACAACATCTTTACGCTGGGGGCAATGAAATATTTTAAAGTTTTTCTATTACGTTTTGAAATAATTGTTCAATAAAAATCAAAATTAAATTGAAACTAAAAGGTTGTCTTTTTTTATGGCAAGTGCAAAACAAACAAAGATAAGGATAACGTAGTCAATAGAAACAAGAGGCCACTCTTGGGGAAGTCCGACCACTTTTTATAAATATATATATATATATATATATATATATATAGGGTGATTTTTTAAGAGTTAAGTTTTTTCGGTTGGCAGCGCTGGTTGGTATTGGCGTCCAAACGTCATCTGTCAAAGTGAAAAGTTTTCAGTATACCCTCTGCCATTTCATCATCATGGAAAGACTTATAAATAAGCAACGATTGTGATATGGTTGAAATTTATTATCAAAAACCAGTGCTCTGTGAAAAATGTGCATCGTTTGTTACGACCTGGTGAATCAACAATTCGTACTGTTATCACCAAATTTGGTGCGAAATTCGGTGATAACAGCACGAATTGTTGATTCACCAGGTCGATGCACATTTTTCACAGAGCACTGGTTTTTGATAATAAATTTCAACCATATCACAATCGTCGTTGCTTATTTATAAGTCTTTCCATGATGATGAAATGGCAGAGGGTATACTGAAAACTTTTCACTTTGACAGATGACGACGTTTGGACGCCAATACCAACCAGTAGTGCTGCGAACCTGAAAAACTTAACTCTTAAAAAATCACCCTATATATGCATCAAAATAACAACTGACAATATTTAATTATTAAATTTAAACGATACTTTCGAGAAAAAAAATAAAGATTTTTAGAATTTTACATTATCTGAGTTTGATTTGCAACCTAAAAATGATTGCGCACTCTTATCGCTCAACTCTGGATACTATATTATAAAGCCTCTTACATTATATACTAACTTATAAACTAAACAGCAGTAAATAATGCGAATGCGATCGCATGGGAACTCTAGTCAAATCGATCTGAATCTCCAACTCAGTCAAGTTTACGCAAGTTAAAATTTATAGGCATTTCTAATAGTTGTTCTGTGTTAGGTAAAAATTACCTTTTCTTATGTTTTTTTTTTTTTTTTTTTTCTATTATTTATTATCAAAGGCTAATAAAATAATATAATGCATAACGGTTGTTAACTTGTTTCGGTACAAAAGTACGGTGAAATTACTAGCCTGAAAAGGATTAAACGTAAAAATCACGCAACCGTACCGGTCACACGCGGGAAAAAAAGTGCTGAGAAATTAAATTCTACAAGTTAATTTAGTTTTTAAATATATTTAATATTTTTTTATTTTCAAATTTAATTACATACAATGAAATGACTTACAACAGTTAAAAATAACATTTCTCAAATTAAGAAAAAAAAAAAAAAAAAAAAAAAAAAAAATACGGTAAAAAAGTAACGTGTAAATAATGAACTTTTTTATAACTTAAATAAGCGTCGTTTCCGAAACAGTAGTACCTCGTGAATCGATATTGGGCCGCAAGGAATACTAAAAATTGTTTCCTCCTTCGAAAAACAAAAAATATCATCTCATAACGCGGCAAAAGAAAGAGAGCAAATGTAATTTAATCGCGCTCTGAAGAAGACAAAATATACGACGCCATTTTTTCTTCAAATTAATAATATTGACAAGATTAGACGAAATTTATATGTTGTCATTACTGCGTCGTCTACCTTTCCACTTCGCACAAATAATCGATGAAAATTAAATATATTGCTCGAAATTCTGGTTCATGGAGTACGAAAATATCACAGTAGAAAGGCAGATCTTTAAACTGTTTCGTAACTATTTACTATATACTAATTCGGGAAAGTTTAAAAAACAAGTGCACAATAGTATGTTTTTACGTTTTTCTCACGGGCACAGCTCCAATAAAAGACTCCACCCCCGACGAAACATAAATCTGAAATTAAAAATTATACTTTAATTTACCTACGTTAAGAAATAATTGTCAGGCGTGTTCTGAACAGAAGCGAATAAATAATTAAAACCCTCTAATGATTGCTTTTATACCTCAGCAAATAATACTGAAGTATATGTAACTGCAAAAAATTATTATCGTCGAAAATAGTTACAAGATGTTTTCGGAAAGAAACGATTAAAAAATCCGAATGGAGATCTTTTTTACACATTTAACGAATTATAACCGAATGTTTACTTTTTCGCAAGTGTAACAATCGTTAACAAATGACAATTCAGCTCGAATAAGGCCTTTGGAATATTCGATGATTTTGACTCTGACAGTGTAAAGCAGTCCAAAGGCACTACGCGTTCTTATAGCGCACATTATGGGGTATAACGGAAATCTCTGGACAAACATTTAACTACAATATACCAAACCGGTACTAGGCTACTTTTTTAACAGGATAAAATACACGTTTTTTTTTGTTTTTTTTTGTTTTTTTTTTTTTTTTTATTTTTAGTTCATATGTTTTCGCCCGAATTATGAGATATTCCAAAAAATCACAATTTTATTTTGGTCAAAAACAAAAATGTATGCGCTCAATAATCTGACTCCCATACAGTTTCATTCAATAACTCGTAATCATTGTCGCAGATATTTCGCCTTAGAATAATCTACTTGGCGTTCGATTTCTTTATTCTACCATTTATGACGTTGACAATTTTCTTTTTTTATCCTTATCTCTCTTCCTACCCTACACTACATTAATCGATGTGTAAACCTTTTCCTATCACTTGCACCATACATGTGTTTAATAACACGCTAAGCACTGCCTTAGTATCCGCAAGTGAACGGGACTGCACTCAAATACGAAGCTACGTGTCAAAATAGATGGGGATTTCTTGTAACTGACGTCGGAGCAGCGCGTACAATACAAAATATATTTATAATAGGGAAATAGGACATTTAACGAATATAACAATGTAGTAACGCACATTAAAATATCTAATTTACAATTTGATAGTAGACAATGAAAACAGAATACAAAAAAGATACAATACAAAAACAGAAACGGGCAATTGTAAAAAAAAAACCTACGCGAGATAATATAATACACAGCGGTCGACCGAGATAGCATGTCTTCTTTACTATTTCACTTCGTTCGTCTGGCTGATAGAGGGCTGTTGCGTTTCTTTTGCCTGATTATTTACAGAACATTGCATTGCCTCGAGCATTTTACTCAAATTGTCGATTTCTTTGTTGACTTCTTCTTCAGTTTCCGATATCTTGAAACGGTTCTGAAAACTCTCTAGTAATTCTGATTCCGTAGAAATATCTTCAGCCTTTTTCTTCTTCAAAAATAGCAGAAGCATGTCCACAATCTATTTATCATTTAAAGAAAATCGTTTTTTTTTTTTAATATACATATTATACATATACAGAGTGTCTCATTTATTTTACAACCCGACGTAAACAACGCTGTACGTACACGGGAACAAGGTCAAACTACGAATGTGCTGAACATTGCGATGTCGGTTGCTGAACGAGCGAGGCGGTTTAGTATCGTCAGCATAAGAGATCGTGAGTCAATGTTAGTATGGTGCTGTGTGCAAAAAAACAGGCGTTCATTATTGAACATTAATTTCGTTCTGCTTCGTACGCGATCGTTCAAGAACGGTTCAAAAAAGAATTTCACGATTCACCTGTGCCTAATAAATAAGCGGCTGGTCGATTATTTTCGCTCAGAATTCTCAGTAAAGCCGAAAACTGAAAAATGTATTCCGCAACCTTGTCAAACGTGCAGCGCGGTACCGAGAGGAAGGTAATGGACATTTCCAATATATGTTGAAAGTTAGAAGTACTTACAGTTAGTAGTGTTAATTTTTTTTAAAATTATATGCATGTTTTTTTCATTGTTGTCTTTTTAGGTTGCAAAATAAATAAGACACTCTGTATATCTGTCTATCTATACACACACGCATATATATATATATATATATATGTACAAAAATGAATGTTTGTTTATCCCGTATGCATTCCAGTACTGCTAGACGGATCATGCTAAAATTTTCAGAGTGTATTTGTGTTGTCTAAATAAAGATTGTAAGATATGGCTGAGTTTTCTACCTCTCCCCCCTCACGAAATATGAGGTTTTAAATAGTTGAGACGCGACCAGCGATACAGAAATGCATACGGGACGAATAAAAAAAAATAATAATTTTTATAAAATTTTAAACAAAATGATTACCATGATAAATATATATATATATATTAAACGCAAAGATTTAAATAAAATGATTACTATGCTAAATAATAAACACTAGATGACATTTTATTAATTTCTGGCATAAGTAAACTTCACTTTTTGCGATACTCAAATCAGCAAACCTCCATGACATGATTTAAACATACAAGTTGCGCTCCTAGCCTAGCTGCTGTACTCACTGCGGAGAATTAAAAAAAAAACAAGTAATGTTTTCTATTATTTTTCACAGAGCAATAAAAAATCCCGCAAGAAAATTTTTAATATTTGTTACCGGAAATATTAGTTATACTCAAATTCTTCTTCAATTAATGAAGTTTGCTGTTGTGGCAATAAATTAATTTTAATAAAATGACTGAGACAGAGAGGTTTAAAAATATGAAGATGTTCTCTTAAGTATGTAATTATGGGAGATTGCCGCGTGAATAACTCGATCTCTTCAAAATGATGGCTGCGTAAGCTGTTTAGTTGAGCGAAACTTTTTGTTAAATCAAGGCAGACAGAAAGATCGTGGACGGTGGTAAACGTGTTCCCAAAGAGAGAAAGAATCTTTATATAAATATAATTCCAGATAAAACAATTTTTTTTTTTATTAATTTCCAAGTACAGACTTAAACAGGTATTAATATATGGGCGAAGCCGTAGGTAACAGTTAATGTATGTATGTATATATATATATATATATATATATATACATAACTCGGCCATTTTAGCCTCATAAGGGGCTGTTCCCCTTGACCCCTCTTGCTTACATTTCTGTCTCTTTCTCTTCTATACTTTGCATAAAATGGTCAAAATTTGCAACGTAATTCTAAATCAGTCCATATGAATATAATAACATAATCACAAAAATCTTATAAAATATAACAAACGTTACAAAAAATTGGGACATTTTTTTTAATGAGAGCCGGCCGAAGAATTACGTTGTAATTTGTTTTTTTTCTTTAATCCCTCTTTGAGCACGTCAGTTAAGGACTTACACCTAGAAACAACAAGAAAGAAAAGAGCCGTCAGTTAAATTTTGATTCGGTCAGATATGGACAATATAAAGGAACTAATGGATGGCGCGGGGAAGGGCGAAATATAAGATGCACAGTAAGGAGTAGGGAACTTGAGTTTCAGCAAATAAGAATATTGAATACAACGTTCGACAGAAAGGAGTGGACATTTCAAAAAAGATGTGATTGGCGTCGCAAATCACCGCTTTATTGAGGCGGAGAGGACAATTTGGAGGGGAAACAAGGGAATAGCGAAAACAAGAGGAAGGAAGAGCAAAATGGCCAAAACGCAAGCTAATCGTAGAAATAACAATAGAACGGGGAAGTGAAGGAAACTCAAAGAACCAGGGATTAGAAGGAAGATTAGATTGTACAGATAGATAAAAGGATTGATCGTTACGAAAAAAGGAGGGGTAAATATTTGACCAAAGTTTAAGGTAAAATTTTGTAAATAGGGAATTTAGGTTAGACGATGGAATTTTTTTAAAAAAGGAACGAACAGCAGCAACCGGAGCCAAGAAATCCGCCGCCTCATTACTTTAATGCCCGAATGACTGGGAACGCACAGTAAATCAACACAGATGAAGTAGTGAGAAGAAAGAAAACGGATAAGACGTTATATGTAACAGAAAGTTGTAACGCACAATTATTTCATGAAAATTGTTGAAATTAGCGAGTTAATGCATAAAGCGTTACCAATAGACGCCAATTAGAAATCGCCGAGTAAACCGTAAATAAAAAAAAATATGACAGAACTAATCAGAAGTGGCTTTCCTGTAAGATTTACAGAAGACTAATCTCGAAGGGAGGGGGTTGTAGTTCTAGGAGGTGTCCCCGTGACGAAGCCCGAAAGATCAAGTTAAAGATACACGAACACAGATACATAATCCGGTGAACGTTAGTTTAATCGAAGTAAACGCTCTAATAGCGAATTCAATCATTTTATGAGAAATTAAAGAACACGTTAATAAACTCAGTGATGGTACAAAATTACTTTTATCACGGAGAATTTTAACGTGAAAATTAATAATGCACGAGATGATCATCGGTACAGGAATTTGTTGGCCAATTCAATATCGATATATCTCGGTTTGTAATAAACTCTTCGGAGGCATTCAATCAAGTGCTAGCGAAACGTAGAGACATCTAAATTTATCATCTAATCAATAATAGGTCGAACACAAGGGTCACATGAAAAAAAGCATACGCTTCTTCTCAACTACAGAACGTGACAAAGAATGGAAATTCCGGTTTTCCGCCGAATTCATCGTAACCACCGAAGAACGAAAAAATCTACCTCGCAGAGAAAAACATCAACATGGAAATATCTCACTGACTCTGATAATATTACAATGAAAATCTTCAGATCTACACAAATTAAAATGAAGTTACGGACTTTAAGACAAGACTGTACTTTGATTCGTTGATAAATATTAAATACGGAATTCAACGGATTGAATTGACCATTGTAACAAATGTCAAAACGTAACGAAATACTACATCGGAAATGTTTTGATTAGTTTTTTCAACGTTTCCATAAAGTACGGAGAAAGACAGATTGCACTTGATATAGTCGAAATGTGGGTTTTGAAAATGTTTACCGTGACTATTCTGGTCATTTGAAACAAGGAACATCTCAATAATATTGCGGAAAATTAAACATTTACAAAAGCTACTTGACACAATGTTGCGAGATTTTCGATCACTAAATAAAAGCGGAAGCAATGAAGATACTTTTTATTCGAGGAAAAATGAAACAACTTCGAAAACAAGATCCCGTTTTCATTGTAGAAAACATGTTATCCGTACGCCGAACTATCGAAACTTTCGGGGACTGAACCGGTGAAATTGGAAATTGCGCGATGGAGATGTTTGTTGATTATATAATATCTGCCCTCTTGTGAAAAGGCACCATGATGCACATATGGGCACGAACAAAAACAATTAAAATGAATTACGCAATAGCTGTTGAACCGACTGAAACACCATATATACATATATATATATCTTTTGTCAAAAACAACTGAAAGTCAAGGACTGTGAGAAAGTAATAAATTTCACAAAAAATACACGAAATGAAAAAAAATTAAAATTTTCTCGGCGCAACATCAAAGAACAATTAGCCGCGGCTGTTATTGGTAACGCTCATGTTTTCTGGCTTAAATGGAAGACTTCTATCGAATATTTATTTTGTGCTTTTATTTTTCACATTTTCTCCTCTTTTATTATTTACGAAAAGTTTTCAACATATCTGGTTTGCAAATATTTTAGCAAAAAAAAAAAAAAAATAAAAAGCATTTTACTCAAATTTTTGGAAAACCTCGATGCAGTTAGACTGAAGAATTAAAATAATTCCAATGATACTTTAAAGCAAATTAAATAATATTTGCGAAATTTAAAGGAAAAAATGTTTAATTGGCCTTCAAAGTGTCAGGTTATAAAAAAAAAAAAAAAAACAAAAAAAAAAACGTAAATGATTATTCCCTTTTATTTATTTTTTCTTCCCTAACTTATCTCTACTATTTAACCCGTTCATTAAAAATAATAGATTTATTTTCATTTTTTAAATCGAAAAAGTAAAAAAAGAAAAAAAGAACTCCCTAGAATTCCAGTGATTCAGGTGATGCAGCAACGTAAATTAAATTTCTAAATCTCTCTGTAGTTCAACAGAACTAATATTTTGCTAGTTTACATTTAAGATTTATTGTCCCTAAATTAAAATAAATCACTCGTTTTTTTTTTTTATTAGAACTTTTCGAAAAAAATCAACAGATCCGTCGGCGTTTGTATTTTGATATTCTTTGTACGGAACTGCAATAAATCTGTTTCATTTGTACGAAAACAGTCCAAAATAAACACGACAGAGTGTACCCGAAAGCAACGTGTGCAGAACACTTTTTAACGACATGGGTTATAGCGACATAGCGATTGTGAAGATGACCGTATTTTATAAAACTGTACCTTAACCCCTCTATCGGTTACAACTATAATGAAAAATCGGTTATTACAACCGAAATTTCTGTACCCAGATAAATAATTATCGCTTGTAACGACTTGACGACACAAAATTTAACTTTGAAAAGTTTTTGTAGATAGATTTAACAAAAAAAAAAATAATTAAATAAAATTTGTACAGAATGGAACAGAGAGACGATTGTTATTCTTTGTTCTACTTATCTTGCTAATTATCATGTTAAATGCTTACTGTAAGCTTAACTGATGTGGATAATCTTTCGCATAGGTCATTACAGAAAATATTAGAAAAAGATTGTTCCATTCATTTGGTTATAATAAAAAATTGAGTTATTATACATTTTTTTAGAAATAAGACAAAAATTGGACACCAATGTGCATAATAATTTTTTTCCCTCTTTCATACTTGTTTTATGATTGATTTAGGTTTTATTTTTTACAGTTGTACTTTCATGTGTATAGAAAATATTTGTTACTTGCACTTTAGATTATAAAATGTGTGTAGCTACGATTATATATAAATGATTATTTGTTTAATCAGTGAAAAAAGTTATTCTGTAAAATATTTTACAAAAGAGTTTTATAAGAGTTTTATAACCGGAATGTAACTGTGCAGTAACAGTAAATCTTAGACATTAAAAATCAGAATACTTAATTTTTATAACGACCAAATTAACCATCCCCTATAAAGTCGTTACAATCGATTTCTACTGCATGCATATATATATATATATATATATATAATTAAAAAAGCGTAAACCATGATTTCAAAAGTATAAATTCTTTGGTGTATCTGATAAAAATTTAACTAAGACTTAAACTTTTCTAAAAGATCTTAAATAAAAATTACTGATAGAAAATAACGGTACCATATTCAGAACTAATACGTTTAAAGTGATTAAATTACCATAAATTTGTAAACACGTCATTTTACATTGTAACAAGATACTTTATGCACTAAATTAATCGATTCTTTTTTTTAAATTAATTAAACAAGACAAATATATACATATATAAAATATTGATGCATTAAATTAATTATAAATTGCCCCGACTAGTTTCCGATTTTCAAATCTATAACCATGGCGATATGTTTAAAAAAATTTACTATAATAAAAAAAAAAAAAAGAAAAAGAAAAAAAAAGAAAAAAAAAGGCGATACGAAACAAAAGCTAAATTATTGCACATATAATCGATTTTTTAGAAAATTCAAATTCATTAACAAAAGAATAATAATTACGCTTTCGAATATAAACCGTAAAAAAGATATAGTTTCGGTCCGCTCCTGTTACTGGTAAACAAAAATTACGCAAGCCACGTTTAAGGATGTTCTGTGTGACCTTTTTTTTTGGACGTGTCAATTACGGACATTAACTTAGCTGAAGTTCCAAGGATTCGAACCAAGTTCTATCTGAACGAAACTCCATCGCCTAACCAACTACGCCACGGTAGCTGGCTGGTTGAATATGTTCCGACTATTTTACGCAAGCCAGTGCATGACTTTACAAATACATTCAGATCATTGGAATATATCATAAAGTTTTTTCTTTCTTGATTTAATTTGTATTGAAAATTTTAAATAAAGTAAGAAACAAGAATATATTCTTTGTTTTCCGAAAAACTGATTACTAATATTCTAAATCAGGGGTTGACAAACTTATTTTACTAACGACTGAATATTAAATATTCTAAATCGTTTAATAGTCCATTATATACGTTTACGCCTACATAGACACTTAAAATTCACATGGGCAAACGTTTGTTATGTTCATATTTGTTACAAAGCAAAATAACCCCGATGGTTAATACTTCGGAAAAATTGTCCATAAAATGGCATCACACTTCACTCTAATATCTCCGACGAAAAAATTTTGAACCACGCAAGTGCGACAACTGATAAATCAAAGTAATATATCTACGCAGCGGGTAACTGGAAATGTAAAAAAGGATAGCAAACACTCTGTGTCTCTTTATGAGTGTCCTTCATGGTAATTAGCTTTACATTTTCTATAAAAATCTGATGAGGGAATAAACGGGACCAAAGTATAATAGCTTCTTCTCTCACACAGCACCCACGGATTCGTTCAACTAAAACCCAAAATCAACGTATACATTCATTTTAGTATGCTCATGATTGTTTTCGTTTTCGTTTTATTTTTATATTTATGTTTACATACACAGTGGCATAAACATGGATTTCGGTAATTCGAAAATGGTAGGTAGATTTATGAGATATTAATGACATCTTGTTACAACGTATTATATAAGCTGGTAGAAAAGTACTTGCTATTTTCAAAAACCTTATTCAAGGAGATGAAAATAAGTACATTTAAGAAGAAATTTCAAAATTTTATAAGATATAATCAACATTATACAAAAAAAACTTAAAAAACGAAATATTTTATAAGTTATAAACTCTTCGGTATACTTCTAAATTTTCGAAACACTCGCAAGAGTTATTTCTTTCCGAAAAGCTTAATTTTATTATTACTTTTTTTTTTTTTTTTTTTTGAAAAAAAACTTTATTGCAAACAAAAAAAATTGAAGAGATTTTCCGAGTTTAACTGCTTATTCGCATAGATAAAAAAGCGATTCTCCCAAAATTTCACATCAGCAGTGATTTTCAACTGCATGTTGAGGAAAGTTTACTTAAAATAAGGTAAAAGTTCCAACGATCTCCGTCCGCGATTTTTACATCGTGATGATTACAGAGCATAAATATCTATTTAAAAAGCAAATTATTTCGAAAATGTAAAATTCGGCGAAATTACCTCGGTAATTTTATTCTTCACCGTTTTATCGGGAGATGATTTTTGTATCAGTTTCAGTTTAGACTGTGCTAACTGCAATGGACTTCTGCCTCTCGTATCAATAACGTTTACGTTTGTTCCTGACACGCGATACAAAAAAAAACAAATAAATAAAATATTATTTTTACATTTAAAGAAAAAAAAACAAAAAAAACGTCTAAAATAAAACCGAAACGTTATAAAATTAAGAAAAGTAATTGTGAAACAAATTCATAGAACGAATAGTTTCATCAAATGAGTAAGCTGTTATTCAACTAATATCGAACGTAAGAATTCAGGCGGAACTGCCATTTCCGTATTTATCAAATTTTGGCGTATCGAAAACTTTTGGCAATGTTTCCAATAAATGCGCATATTTAAAATACCTCTCTAGGAACACTACCTTTGTTATAACGACACAACTGCCTAGATGATCAACGTAATCTATGTAACAAAACGATAGACTACAAATTTTTTCTCATAGATTTCTAATTTTTGTATTTTTAAATCGCTCCATGGGTAATCCATAGGTGACCTTTTATTTTTCAAAATTTTTGAACAATTAAAAATACTTGAATTAGAAATTTTCAGGCCGTTAAAATCGATCACTTGTTAAGCGCCGAATTTCATAGTTACATTATTTCAGCGGAAAAATTAAGCTTCGCATATTCGGTATAATTTGGAAACTGAAACCGGAAAATTTGAACTTGTTTCAAAAATAACTACACAATAGCAACGCTAAATAATAACTCTCAATTACAAAAATTAAATGGCAGAAATTTTATCAGTCTGATTAAATAAAAAATGTCGAAAATCTTGAAAATTTTAGTTTAACCGAAATTCTTTTTATCGATTTTGAGGATTTAATTTACTGCTTCGCTCCGGCATTGCACAGATGAAAATTGTTAATTTTTTTCTTTCTTTTCTATTATTGAAATGGATTGCAACTTTTCATTTTTGAATTTTTAAGAAAAAATTATTTTATATTTATAGTAGACTGAGGGTACACGACAGCTGATTTGAATAATCATGTCAGAATGTACTAGTTACAGCTGATGATGTGAAAACTTTGAGCACACAAACGACCGCGTAATAAGTAGAAATAATTGTCTGTTTTTTGATATTTGTCAAGTTCCGCTTAAAACTCTTTATTGCTTGAAAAACTTCAGGTTATATTCAATCTGTCTAACCCTTTTATCTCACATATGAACTACTGTGTAAAATATTAGAATGCCACTGTTTTTAGGATTTACGCGAGAAATTAAATTTTTTAGCAGCCGCATTTAACGGATAATATACATATAGCCGTTTAGACAAAAATATGCAAAAAATTCCAGATTATGTTTATATTTATTCTGTGCAGATGGTTCGGAAGACTGATTAATCTAAAATGAAGTATATAAAACAAAAAAATGCTTAAAAAACAATAACATAATTTTAAAATTAATTTTTAAATAAAAATTTAAATACGTCATTTATTACATTTATATATACTATAAAAACACAAATTAAGACAAACTTGTTTTGTGGTGTAGCGGTGAAAGTGATGTCTACTTCTATTAAAATGAGGTTTGGGTTCGAATCCCCCCAATATCACATAAAATTTTTTACCTTATATTTTTAATTATTAATTCTTATCATCTAATTATTTTAATTCTTTATACATAACTATACAAACTATAATAAGGCGAAAGTTAGGTTAATAAAGTTAAAAAAATATAAATATGATAAATATTTTCAATTTTTTATTTTTTACATTTCTATAATATACGCAACGGATTCATCAAGAAATGTAAAGAAAAAATCAAATATATTTATTTTATTATATTGACCTGGCTTCACCTTATTATATTTATATAGTTATTTATAAAGAATCTATATATAAAAGTAGCTATTGTGACGTTTTTTAGTGTTATCAGTACAAACATTTTGGAAACAGTTATTTTTTTTTTTTCTTATTTAAATAAAAAATTAATACAAAAAATGAAATCGTTATAACCAGTAAATCTTTCCTTATTAAAATGTTTTAATTTTTTTTAATAATCATCATTATTGGCTTTTTTACAGTGTACTAAATCTTAAGGTGTCATTTAATATCAGTAAATGAGGGTTTGTAAATTGTGATTTATTGTAATTTTATTAAATTTATTTTTTATTCAATTGTAATATTACTGAACTGGTATTGTAAGTACATTTAAAAGTGTGTATGTTCCTACTAGGTATATAATAAACGAATGTATAAGGGTAGAAATTTTTTTTTTTTGGAAATATGCAAATTCATACATGTTTTCCTCAAATTTTTTTATAATAATTATGGTCTAATGGGCGAACACTAGTTAAAATAATTACATGGTAAAAATAAATAATTAAAAATGCAAGATCAAAAATTTTAGGTTACATCGGAGAGATATTCGAACAGGTGCGCCTTTTTTTGAGTTGTGTAAGTAGACAACACTTTTACCACTACACCACGAAACAAGTTTGTCATAATCTGTGTTTTTATGCTATATTGGTTAAATTTTTATTAAATTAAAAATTTACGTTATTGTTTTTTAATCATTTTTTCGTTTAATATACTTCATTTTAGATTAATCGGTCTTCCGAACCAGCTGCACAAGGTAAATGTAAACATAATCTGGAATCTTTTGCATATTTTATGTCTAAACGGCTATATGTATATTATCCGTTAAATGCGACTGCTAAAAATTTTAATTTCTCGCGTGAGTCCTAAAAAAAGTGGCATTCTAATATTTTACACAGATCATATACTCATGCCCTCTTGTCGATCTGCAAAATTTCATCAAAATCGGTGACCCGCAGATCGTGACCTCTCCTTGTAAGACCCTAATTTAATTTTGCTTTTGCATATGTTTTTTTTATCATTCAGTCACTCCGTCATCAGTAAACTTTTTGCTCGTATTCCAGCTTAATTGTTTTTTTGTTTTATTTTGCTACGGCGCGTAAAGTTTGATTTGCTTCTTCTCAGCAAACTATTATTTCCTGATGTAACTAATATAATTAACACATTTCAAAAATAACAAACTTGCTGACTAAACTTTTATATACAAATACTGACTTAATTTATGAGCATCAAATTACAGAATCAACACTTTAATAAAAATTTATACGACGGAAGGTGGTTTCTCCTCTAAAATAAAAAATTATATAAATGTACATTACATTCTTACTACTTCTCCAACACTAAAACAGTCAGTACGATACCCACAACACACGCACCTTGTAAATTTCAACTTTATATAACGAAAATGAAATGTATACACTAAACTCGTTTTTTCAAGGCATCGATAAATATGTTAATATTATTAATGTTTGTCCCAAACATACTCCGAGTTTACTTCGATGGAAGATGAACAAAGTACGTCGATAATAAAGGATACGCTTTACAATCAAAATTTATGTACAACTAAAAAAAAAAAAAAACATCCGTGAAGACCGACAATCAGAGCAGACGTCCCTCAACGGCACGATCCGAGGAAAACGAAAAATGACATCGGTGATCATTCAAAAAAATTGAAATTTATCATGCAGAAAGCTTTTGGAGATCACTGATATTCGAAAAAATTCGGTGGATCCAATTTTAAAGGACAAGTTGCAAATGAACCGTGTGTGTTCAATTTGGGTCCCTTTACACGGGAGCAAATGGAAAACACGTGCAAATTTGCAACGAACAGCTTAAAATGACGCGGAATATTTTCTAAACAAAATAATAAACATTAACAAAAGCTGGATAATTTTGACCTCTTAACCCGTCGAAAAAGCGCAACGTGGAAAACGTGCGATTCTTCGAAAATCAAAAAGGTTCGACAAGCCTCTGTCGCGGTAAAAGCGATACTATTTGCATTTTTCGATTATCGCAGGATAATTTATTAACATTTCGTACTCCCTAAAACAATCGGGAGCGCCCTCTCTATTACCGTACGTTCTCGAAACATTTCGACAACACATTACAACAAAGTCGTCCGATTTAAAGAATACCCGGCCATTTCATCGGGGGGACAATGTGCAGCCTCACACGGTGAAAACTGTTCAAGAATTTTCGAAGAAATTCAACATTCCACTTATGCCGCATCTTGCTCTTCCAGTCCAAACCGTATGGTTACTGTCTGTTTCTAATATTCGCTAAAGCATTATGAGGCCAAAGATTCTAGTGGAACGCGAATACCGTGAACTCTGTGCACAAGTTTATCATCAAGAGCATACACAAAATAAACATGAAAATGGTAATAATAGTAAAATGAAAAGAAAGGATGCGTCCATGTATTCAGCACAATGGTGCTAAAAATCAATACAGACCTAGCGGCAGTGATTGTTTTGTTTTTTTTTTGTAGAATAAAATTTTTGGTAAAACCTATACAGGGTTCAACAGTTGCAACTTTATTCAAACACCTACAGCGAAGCGAGAAACTTATCGCATCCAGCACGGTAAGAGCTCTACCGCTAGTTAATAGATAGTCCTATATCACCGGTAGACTGGTAGAATTTTGTTTGCGAATCGAATTCTCAGTATTTTTGAGACAGCCATCGTACATTTAATTCGAATAACGAGCACATTAAAATTTGTGTCTGCCACGTTTATCATAAAGAAAGAAAACAAAACTTTTACCGAAATACTAAAAATATTAACGAAAAATAAAAATATGTGTACATCTGTTAACATTTCCGCCATAAATTAAACTGTCTTATTTAATTTCGACACTTTGCATCATAACACATTTTCCGCGTAGATATAAGAATCGCCTACGACACTACGAAGCAGTGGTGTTTTTACATCTATCTTTAAAATTTCCCAAATTTGTAATGTTTACTGGGGAGTAATGAAGTTGAATAAAAATCTGAGACAGGTTAAATAAGTTCGGTTAATCTTGGCAAACTTTTGTAAACATTTTTACTGTAATTTTTTTTATATGTTATCTAAGTAATTTTTTATATTCTACGCATTTCAAAGCGTAAAGTAACACACTGATTCGTTTCGATATTTACCGACTTTGTCAAATTTTTATTTTCGAGTATCTCTGTAATCATGTTGAAAAACATATCAAATTTTGAGACTTCATTAATCTTCTAGCACTAATGTGATTTAATGTCATCTTTTTTCTAGATGATCGAATAATAATTTTGAGTTTTAAATTTAATATTTATAATGAAATGTTTTACAGATTTCGTAAACATAACAAGAGTCTCTAATGCATTCGGGTTTCGTTCTTAACTTCTCCGTTAGTTGATAAATTAAAAAAAACTTAATAAATAAAACAATTGCACCAGAACACAGTGTGTAGATGTCGCAAAATTTAAAAGTATAGAAAATAACTACACCGAAATTATTCAGCCCTTTAAATTGAATTGAGTAGTCTCAAACATGGTTTTAAAGATGAATAAATGAATAAATGAATAAATAAATAAATAATTAAAAACTTTTCTTGAATTATTTATTTTTTAAAATTGGTATTTTTAATTTAACATATTTATGGAACAGACGTTTAAAAATTGGTAAACCTTTGTGTTAAGAAAATCGGTGGTCATTAGGCAGAATGTGTTATGCGCAATAGGGGGACAACAAATTTGAGGTTGTTCAATTACTATTTTTATTTGTTTACTTTCTTGACTTCGAATTAGGCGAAGTATTATTCAGTAATTATATTCGATTCTTCCGCCCCTTTTTGTATTTCTTCTTTATTTTTATTCGTGTTATTAAATCATTTCTTCTTTTTAACATTATTGTTCTTTGCATGTGTTTATCGTTAAATTTCTCGTGTTTCGCATATTTATTCATTGGAAATCCACGTTCTCTCTATTTATGTTGCGGTTTTTAATTTCGAATTTGAATTACACGTCCTAATTTTTTTTCGGTCATTTTTGGATGTTGACAAAATGCTGCTTAATAACCCCGAAAATTTTTTTTATGTGTCGATGATTTTTTAGAGTTGAATTGATTGGACAAAAAAAGTAAAAAATAATCATGAATTTAATAACAGGACCTACAAGTTATAAGGCAAATGTTTGCTTTCCAATTTCGTTAGATCATTTAAACCTCGTTAAGCCACAGGTCGTTTTCGAAGCTTGTGTAAAGTTGCCAGATTAACGTTAAGTTATATATAGAGCGAATCATTTGAGGACTTTTTTAATAAAATTATCCGATACAAATGAAATAGAAGAAATTCGCAATATTAGATGATAAAAAGCTCGCAGTCTGAAAGTAACTAGTGATCAGAAATGAAACGGTCTTCTAGACAGCCAGGTTCTGGTTCATTTCTGATAGAAATTTCAGCGGAGCGTATTTCCCATTAACGAATAATGTATATTAATTGTACTCTGTTTTGTTCTAACTACCAAGTTTTTACGTGTATATTCGCCTGTTGTTCACTCTACAGTGAAAAGTGTGTTTACATTTGTACTAACCTGCAATCGATGTAATTTGCTTGTTCTGTCGTTGACTGATTAGTGAAGAAGATATTCTAACTTGTTTTGGGAAATTATTCGGTAAATTATTATTTTTTTTGTTTCTTTTCGTCTTTTCCATTGGCGCGTTATTTCTTATTTCGATCCCCATCTCCTTTTTGAATAATTATTGGAATTTCTTAATTTTAGAGCACCAGTTGATCGATAATAGTCGAATGAAATAATGCGAATTTTTGTTATAGCGACAAATATTTCTTCAGTAGCGAATGCCACGGTTATAAACAGAGCAGCTCATCTTTTATTGCTACGAGTTAATGTAATTTATGATTTTTGTATACTACATATGTATAAAAAAAATTTAACGTGAAAATAAATGTTAACCGAAATTAGGTTCATACAATTTTTGGTATTCAACAACACGTTAAATTGTACACACTGCTGCTATTTAAAAGAATTTCCCTTCGGCTTTTTGAAATGTATATGTTTTTTAAATGTGAATGGGGATTAGTTAAAATTGTATCGACCGCATAGCAATTAAACTGTATCAGTCTTAAAACTAATTAATCCTCGCTGTACGCCGATATTTAATACTCTTTTTTTCTTTTTCGTAGTCATTAAATGTAAAAATTATTAGACAAGCAGCGGTTGTATAACAAACTTCATACAACGTTATCCGTTTAATAAAAGTAATGAATCTGTTGAATTAAATATCTTCAGTAAATAGTTACAATTGTATTTAATTTAGTTTTTTATTTCGCATTAAATGTATCGCAGATGTAGGTATATTGTGTTCATTTTCTTCTACCGCTAGCAATCTATCGTAATAAAATATGGAGCTGTAAAAATCAGGCCAGATGTCTAACAGAAATTTCTGTGGTCAGCTTTTTTTCTCGTCGCTAATTTCTTATGTAAAATCTTACATGTTACCTGAAATGGTTCTGCGGCTTTTCAGGTTGTGAAATTTTATTACAGTCCATTAAGCTGTTTCCTCTTTTGAATGGCCAATAAAAGTCAGACTTCGGCTTTTATTTAAACGATTTTGGTTTTATTCGAAGTTATTAAAAATACTGTTATTTGCCGAACTAAAAAAAGGTTTGCATTATTATTGACGATTTACATATTATTTCATTAGAAAATCCGAATTTTCGGTATTATATTTTTGCAAAAATATGTGTAAAAATTTCAGTAAGAATTATTACCGCTTTTTAAAAGAAGTAGAACAACGTCCACATTATTTGTACAGGCAGCCAAGTGTAAAGGTACATTTCCAACGCTGTCAACCACGTTCGGGTCAGCTCCGAAATCTAACAATAACCTGAAAAAGGGTAATTTTCGTTATTACATCGACAAGTCTCTCTTTAAGCACATTACAATTTAAATGCGTACACAGTACTTAACGCAATAGCGTCGCAGTTAAGATACCCGGCTACTAAACCAGAGATCAATGGTTTTCTTGATTTTACAAATACTCGAGCCGCTCTGTAGTGTACGAAAACCTCCTGAAATGATACCAGAGGACCTTGGAAAAGTAAAGGCGGACAAAAGAAAAAAGCTGTTTCCTTTCTCTCATTAGTTCTACCGGGTTTCATTACGAACACCTTAAATAATCCTCGGCATCACATTGAAAGTAGCAGATTCATTTAATTTTTTATCACATAATAATTAATCGTAATAAACCAGATTGCTAAACTGTGTATTTTTCAAATTTCTTTACAGTTTAAAATCAAACAAAGTTTTTTTTTTTTTTTTTTTAATTCATATTATTCACCGATGAGATAGTTCTATAATTAAATCGAATACTTTTTCAAATTCGAAATATTCGATGTATAAATTCAACAACACTAGGAATTTTCTAAAATTTATTACCAAACAAAAATTCCTACGTACAAAATAAACCGCTTACTAGATGATATTTTGATGATTACTTATCATTGATCCGCTGGACAAAAAATTGAAATAACGCAAGTAAATTAAAGAAAAAGAAAAATAATAATCTATTGCCATTTATATTATGTATTAAATTTTATAATCAGATTTTTAGAACTAGCACACTAAGGTAAACACGAACACAATATTTTTAACTGCTTAATTCACACTAAAAAGCAGAGTTAGCTCTGTGATATGAATCAAGCAATTAAAATTAGTGTATTTGAAAATCGCGTTCATATTCATACTGCACTAAGCTGACCATTGTCTAATATTAATCAAATAATTAAAAGTAATTTGTTCGACAGATCCCGTTTTCATTTACGCTCACCTTCCTGTGCGCAAGGCTTTAAACTTCATTGATATACATATATATATATATATATATCTTGACCCCTCTTGCTTAAATTTCTATCTCTTTAGCTTCTATCATCATCATCATCATAGTCGTGGGCTCGTTCCGAGCATCGTGAAATTATGAGTAATTTTTCAGAGTCCAGCACTCAGATGCGTATAAAAACACAGAGAACACTAGCGTTTTCATTAGCCGTACTTTGGTATCCATTTTTATGTCATGGCTTTTCCAGATCCTTCTTAATTGAGCCAATGCAGCCTTCGCTGCTATTATTCATGTTTTAATTTCGGCTGTTGAGCCACCATCTTTTGTGATAAGTGACCACAAATAGACGAATTTATCAACTACTTGGAGAACACCTAAGCCTTGTGAATTCTGTGCCTCACTGTTACGGCCAACGATCATCACTTTAGTCTTATCCCTATTGATTAGTAGACCTGCTTCTTTACTCGCGCTATCTAATTTTTGAAATAGATGGAATAGTTTTTCTTCCGACGAAGCAATAATCACAATATCGTCAGCATATTGTAGGTAATTAACAACTTTTCCAGCGATTTTAACACCATCTTCCCATGCTTCCATTGCTTTCCTCAGTATCCATTCGCTGTATAGTTAAAAAGAATTGGACTTAATATATATCCTTCACGGACTCCCTCTTTTCTGCCTTAAATTCATCTTTCAGGCTGTTATTAATTTTTACTTTGCCGCTGCTAGATGCGTATAAAGATTTTATTAAATCAGTTAAATAGTGTGGAACTCCAAATTCACTAAGTATTTGCCATTGTACGGAGCCAAAAGCTTTCACGTAGTCTATAAAACATAAACACACCTTAACATTGAACTCCGACTATTTGCTTTATGTTTAGAATTTGTTTCCGCGTTCCTCTTCCTGGGACGTAATCTGCTTGTTCTGGCGGTAGTTGCGGTATTATAAAAATTTACAACGTAATTCTAAATCGGTCCGTATGAATATAATAAAATAATCATAAAAATCCTATCCTAACATTTCACTTTGGTGGCCTAAGAATTGCGTTGTAATTAATATATATATATATAAAGTCGGTAAAAATTAAAATATAACAAACGTTACATAAAATTGGAAAATTTTTTTTAATGGGGGGTTGCCTAAGAATTACGTTGTAATTAATATTTATACGTTATGTATCATTTTGGCGAATCCTGATTTCTTGCCGGGTACTTCTCCAGGATAGAACAGTGCTAATATAGAATTAACATACAATCATACGCACTACTGTACAACAAACAAAAATAAATTAAAAAGCTACTTTTTTTTTTTGAATTTCAAAAAATTAAAAAATTAAATGTATGTAAAAGAAAATTAATATTTAAATTTCGATAAAGAAAATAATTTATGTGAACTACAAAAAGGAATAATGAAAAAGTGATTTTAATAAATAAATAAATAAATAAATAAATAGAAAGGAACTGTTTTACATAAAATTATGTTACACTACGGAAAATAAAATACAATGAGAAAAGAAATGGAAAAATAAGAATCCGTGAAAATCGAAATAATTCTTTTTATACGTAGACAAATTACCAACGGCTGTGTAAATCTTAGAGCCAGCCGTGTGTCGTTAACAAAACATTTCGCTATTTACGGCTGCGTTGCGTCGCGTAGTGGAACGATTGTTAAAACTCATACTAGTCTGTTAAATGTAGTGCTCTTTGTTGTCACCTGATAGCGCTGTAATAGTGGCAGATCCAATCTACCCGTATATAGAATGCTATTGTCAGAAACAAAAAAACTGTACAACGCGAGCGTAGCTCGCTCAAAGTGGAGAAGTACCTGGTGCGTAAATGTTCAATATCTGATTTGTGTTTATGTTGTTGTTGCTGTATACATATGCTTCCCAATATGCTCTCAGTGTCTCGTTAACGTTGCAAAAGTACACACGACCCCGGGGAACAAAACATGGAAGATGAGTAATCATCAAATTCGAATTCAACTATTACTCACATTATTAAAGCTTTTTTTCCACATTAAGTATTTTTCGTTGCATACCAAAAAAACGACTGTATAGATTTCTACTGGCAAGCTAAATAATGTCTAACGAAATTAATCATTGCTTCTAGAGAAATATTATAGGAATTTCTTTCTTTTTCAATTTGTTTTGATACTTTGTCGCATGTATAGAAGAAGAAAAATATGTGTGTAAATTACGACATAACATAACATTAGCATTGTACGCTGAACTAGTGTATCGACGAATCGTTTTACCGTACGACGCAACGTATGAAATACGATTATCAATTATTACAAACTATAATTTAGCAAAACGTCGTTGTAGGAAAAAATTTTAAAAAAACTTACGAGCAAATACGATGATTGGTTAAAATTAAATCTGCTTAAGGAATAAGGATACAGATACTACAAATGAGGAACAAGACAGCGAGCAAAAGAAGAAGGAGATAGTATAGTATATAAAGATTACAGGAGATTAGGTTTTAACCACCTATGCTTATATTTTGAGTGCATAAATTGTAGCTGCCTGGAATCGTAATTCCCGATATGATTGATAAGAGGATTGATGTGAGTCAAGCAATTTTCAAAAACCGAAGAAAGTACATAGTTACGAAGATATGGCAACTTGAGGACATTATGCATCACTGGAATCCTGGTGTAGAGGGATGTAATACGCCCCTAGGATATCTGCTTTGTATGAGCTGTGATTGTTTATAACGAGCGTTAGAAATTGAGGACTACATAGGCGATGTGTAGGTTAAAATTGGCCTAATAAGTGCTTTATATAGAATTAGTTATGAATATTTAAAAACGATCTACGCTGAAACACTAGGTAAATAGCGTAGTAAACGCGATTAGTTTTAACGATAGCGTGATCGATATGGTTATTAAAGTTTAGCCTTTTATCGAATATCACGCCGAGGTAGCTGATCAGACCAAGGAACATCGGTACCTTGTATGTGCACTTTCTTAGGAGTCAATGGGTAGCTACGAGAAAATAGAATCGCCTCAGATTTGGCCGGATTAATAGAAATGAACCACTTTTTTAAAAAAGCGAAGGACGCGGTCAACCCCAAGTTCGAACTTGCTGGTGATCGCGTTCGGCCTGTATGAGCTGCAACACAGCATCATCGGCAAAGAGTGTCGTGTTAATGCGGGGCGATATACGTAAAGGAATATATTGAATAAAATTGTCCCCAACACGCTGCCCCGCGGGACGCCAGCTAAGCATGTTTTGAATGACGAAGAGGTATCAGAGATGTGAGCAGTAAATGTTCTAATACAGCTTTTGACTAGTCTAATTAGGTGAGCCGGAAATTTAGTCTATAGAAGTACTGCGCTGATAAATGTGTATGCACGCATATATTATATATATATATATATATATATATATATATTCTAATGAATCAGGTTTCACATCGCTTTGTCCCTATCTATGTGATGTTACTATAAGTGATTTATACTCCTTTTAGTACAACAAAGTCGTTTGTTCGTGACACACATCGCAATCTAGGCTGGTTAGTACGTTTTGCGCGCTGAATATTGTCGCTGGTTTTTTTAGTACAATATGTGTATGAACCCACGTCGAAGGATGACGGTGCCGTAAGCAGTGTATAATGCTTCTGGGAACAAAGAGCGTGCAATGCACAACTAGAGCAAAATAGGCGTTATCTTAATCGACGGTCTTGACTGTTTGTTTTGTTTTGGAATGGAGATGATCGGCCGTGTACACAAAATATTGAATATACATCCGTGGTTCCTTTCATAGTTTTTAAATCGGCCGCTAAATTACGAAATATATGTAGCACAGAATATCGGAATAATATCCACGCGTAAGTTTTCGTGTTTGCGCAATGAAAAGCTGTTTCCAAATTGTTTTTATTTCCATAAATACACGCATAAGTTTACATGAAATGGAATGAATTCGTCGCTTTGTTACGAATTGAATGCTGCGTCGTAATAGTGAGAAATTTAGTGTGTGCTCCCACTAGTGCCTGATGCAATGATAACAACATAGCACGGATTTTCAGAATAGGCTAAAAAAGCAAAAACATCGTAACAGTATTTTTGGATAAAAAATAACGGATTTGAATTCACATTATCTGCTGTTAATTAAAATACACTAATTAAACATACCGCTCTATTAATCACAAATGCGTAATAATTTAGGCTAGATAAGAATAACAATTCATCAGAACTAAAGCTGGAATAGAAATTGAAATTAGAACATCTTTCTGTAAAAATTAAAAGTTTTTAAGAATCTGTTGGTTCTTCTACTATTTCTTAATCCCAACTAAAACATGTTACTGTTATTTAACAAACCGTAACTGTTTGTAAGTAACACTAATTTTATGAAAAGTAGTTTCTTTTTCTTCTGCGAAATTCCGACGACATCATGTTCAACACCAAATAAACACCGAAATACAAATTTTATACTCGTACATTCTTCGTATTTCAAAAGTTTTACAAGCTATCAGCAGATTACACTTTCACACCTTTTAGATTTTTTTTTTAGCTGCATTTCAGAAAATTCATTTTATTTCGTACATTTCCATCACCATTATTATTATTATTATTATTAATTTTTATCAGGAACCGTTCACTTAATACGTAGGAGGTATTTGTAGAGGGGTGATCTAACATTTTATTGTTTCTTATTCTGAATGGAGGGAGCCTATTGCTTTAAATTTTATTTCTTCACAATTGCAAGCTAATTTAAAATGTGCAGGTGTATACCAGGCAGTAAGATAAAATCTTATACTGTAGTATCTTGTGTTTCAAAGAAAGTATGTATATATATATATATATATAAAATATGCGGCAAACATTTCGCATAAAAAAAAAAGTTATTTAACCGTGAAAAAAAACACGGATTTTAAAGTAAGATAGATGAAAGAAAAGCTACAAGATTGTGTGCTGGTCAAGACCAAGAACTTGTGAGTGGCTCTACAACAGAAAACGAACAAACCGCACTGTCGAATAGGAAGAAGAAATTGTTGACGAAACAACTGCTGCGAACAAAGATACCGGGATAATCCCGCATTTATCGCATTTCCGATTGGCTTTTGAACTCACGAAAAGTTTTCAACAAATAAACTAGTATTTTTGTAATTAAGTTTTCATAACTTTATACTATAATATTTATAAATGTTACAATTTGCAGTATAGTATTGTTTACATATAAATTCTTCCCCCCGTATAAAATAACCATATTTTCATTAATTTCGCTTAACGCTAAGGTACCGTAAATATTTTTTTTTTACACAATCTATAAAAATATATTTAAAAGTACGAAACATAAATTTATTTAAGAACTTCGTGATAATATTGATCATTAATTGCTTTAATAATAATGCGACTTTAACGAGAGTAACTGTTTTACTTATATTTTTTTTAATGTGTATTAATTATTAATGATGTACAGTCTCGTGCACATCTTGTAAATGACGCAAATAAGATTAAAAAAAGGTAATATTTTGTCCTATTTTCGAATTTTGAATGCATACTTGTTTAACAGTAAAGGCAAACAGGAACAATGATCCACCAATGTACCTGACAAAATTATAATAAAAATAACTTAAAAATTCGAGCAACACTGAAACCCCACACATTCTTACCGTTTATCAAACATGTGTACCAACTTATCCTAGAGCTTAATAAAGCAGAGTAAAGTAATTCAAAATCGATAGGCCACAATAAGTATATAATTCATCGCCAATATAAATAGCGATGATAATGCGTATTTAATTGGCGTTTATAATGGTAAAAAGTTCAATACCATTTTTATTAAAAAATTTATTCGAATAAAAAACTTAAATACTCCTAAGATTAAAAATAGCAACGATATCGATGACATACTTAACCATATCGGTGTATCCCCTGCTGGCTGCTAAATGTAACGGAGTTCTATACTGCCAATCGTAACAATTCGGGTTAACACCTTGCCTTAACAAAAACCTCGATCTTACAATGTTATTTTTAAACACCGCGTGACATAATCGAAATTCCTCTGTAAATCGTATATATTACATTTAATAGAAAAACTCGACATAATTTACCGACGTTTAATATTAAAAAAATTATATTTAATTCCGTCTTAATTCATGTGAAAGGTTATATTATATACGGTATAATTCTGTGTAAGAAAAACAACCCTCCTTCTTACACAATTTAAACAGCCCGCTCAATGTTCATGGTGTATTGTTATTATTATTACTATTATTATTATCCGTTTCTACCACAATGTCAACCGATCTTTCACTTTTTTCTTACAATATGTTTTACTAGACTCAAGCTCTGAAGCCACTGGCAACTAAACAACACTACCGTATTTAGAGTCTGCATAAAGTGCAAGGCTCATTATGATAAATTATAAATGTCTGAAACATGCCATGAACGTGTTTTTAAGCGGCTATAACATAAATTTCATAAATGTTAAATTGGATGCAGCACAATAATAAAAACTGGAAAAGACATCTCAACTTTTCTGTCAGTTCAAGAAGTATTAATCATTATACAGTAAAATCAGCCGCTTTAAAATAAATTCACCACGTAAACGATATGTTTCGAATCCATAAATTAAACGCGTCGTTAGCCCTCTGTTACACTTTTTAAATATCGACTATTCTACAGGCTGAGTTTAATTTTGAGTGATTCTATTTAAATTAAACCGAATTTGTTGAACGATTTCACAATGAAATTAACTAAACAATTTCTCTTTTATATGACAACAAAATAGTGGGCTAAATAATGAATTTAAGAATAATTAAATACTTTGAAACTGCTTATATAATTAACTTTTGACGACGCGTTTTTAATACCAAGGACATTGTATGTAAATTTACCGATCCAATTCAAATCAAATCACCTTATTACTATTATTATCATTGTACAATATCCATCAATGCGCATATCTGCGTGAGTGATAAAATTTTATATAAACAATAGAAATTTCTTAAAAAACAAGACAAAAAAATAAAAAGAAAACAAACATAAAAATGTAGGGAAACTTCGATATCTAAACATGAAAATTGAAACAAAACAATAGGATTTTTTATAATCTAATTAAAAACTAAATAAAAAATACAATAAAAAATATAATAATCGGATTTAACGATAGTTGAAAGATTATATACATTATATTAGATTAGAAGCGGAAAAATTGATGATGCATGTGTAGAATATCATGCAAATAAGTTATTAAATGTTTTCATAGTAGCAAGCGGGAATTTAGATGAGAAGGCAACAAGTTGAATTTAATTGGGACCTAGTAGATATCTGCATTCTCGTATGATTTTTTTCATATTTTGGTACGCTTGCATACAGATTATTAAACATTCTAGTTACCCCTTCCCCGCATGAAATGTAGAATCTATTTTTATATTTATAAACAAACATGAGAATTAGAAGATCATAAACTGTTTTTTAAAATTCAGTACATGTTTTTTTAACCCAGGTATATCTTTAGAACGTATAGTTTTTATTACCGATTTTTTTATTCTATTAAAAATATAATTTAACATTTTTAAAGAATATTAACGTTTTCGGCGACGATTCTGTAGTTTACAAAAACTTGGTCATTTGATACTGTTCTCATTTCGAACTTCGTGTACATTGTGAACAAACTCGGTGGAAATTAAAAACCTTAAATTATTGTGCGGCCAGCCTTTTAAATGAAAATTTTTACAATAGGTTTAATTAGTTTTCGTTGCTTTACACACATTTGTAATGTTTCCTTCAAAGCTGTGTTAGCTTTCATAACTCGAATATCGCATCGTCATCTACAAAAAAATGACGATACTAAAAGTGCAAAATAAGTTTTAATTAAAAAAGCAAATATGATTCAAGAGAAGCATTACTAGAGAACTGCCTTGAAAGAAAAAAAATAAATAAAGAAGTTGCAAGCTGCGTTCATCCAGGAAAGCACAGATTTTATCATCGCTAATATTTACAAGTAATGGAATTTGCCACTGCTTTCCACGCTGGATCAGAAGTTGTTTTAATGTTAGATATTGACGCTTTATCAGAATAAAACAACTGCTTACATCCCGATATTAAAGAACTACCGCGACCATTTTCCTACATATTTTACAATGAAATCAGTTTTCTCGTAATTAAATTTAGAACACAGTTGCGAATCTGACAATTAGTATCGATTGCGCGCATCTCATTAATACCTTTTTTTTTTTTGTTTTTTGTTTCTATGCATATTACCTTGTATTCTTTTGAAATCCAGCCAATTGGATGAGGGCTGTGAACTGAACGCATTTCTTTCGTATACTTTAAAGCCTGTATTCCTAGAATTTTTTGACAGCCACATTGACTTCATTTTTTTCGCTGCAGATTCCAAATCTGTTGATAAAAAAATAATAATAATAATAATCATAAACTCTTAAATATCATGGTATGGGTTAAAATTTGTCAAAATATAAATAAGTAAAAGAATACAAATTATATAAATTGTAAAAGCGTTTGAGATAATTTTTATCTTAATAATTTAACGAGTAATATTTTTAAAAAACACTACGCGTTAAAAATTACTGTAATTTAATGAGTAATTCTATCGGCATGTTTATCTCATGATAACGATATACCCATCGATTTGAGTCGCATTCGTTGAAAAAAATAAGTAAATTATTGAAGCCGAAATCTTAGAAAAAAAAAAAAAAAAGAAAAAAACTAAATTTTCCAAGAGCACTTTACACTTTGTTGTTTTAATATCTGAAATTTTAATCTTAAGAAGAAGAAAAAACATTATTTGCAATGTTATTTTTAGATATTAAGTTAGCCCCATTGTGTAGAAAAGCACTGCTGCTCGACTCATCGAAATCACTATACGTCTCTAAAAAATTACAAATTTGTATTTATCATATCTCTTTAATTGGCATACAATAAATACGTATCTTATAACAATTTCAATAGGCACTAAATCGATAAAATTTCACTTCGAAACGATATGTTTTCTATTATCATCATCAGCAAATTATTCATTTCACCATGTTTATATTTTTAACAAAATTTTTTTACAGCACTTTGTAATTAACACAATACGAAAGACAATAAAGGGCAATAATATCAACGATAACACTATGAACGTTTGTTAGAAAAGAAAAATATTTTGTAAGTAATTGACCAAAGAGATCGCGTCCTTAGGCAAAGGTGGCAGCTGCATTCTTTTTGCATCAACTTTGACAATTATCAAGTACAGTACCGCTTTAATAATTTCAATATAGTATCGGGAATTATTTCAATCCGATACACTTCACAGAAACACGTACACCATGTCGATCTGATAAGAAAACTATTTCCCGAAGGTAATATCAAGTTTAAAAAAATTTCACCATTCGCGCAACCATCAAATGCTTCAGCCTTTTCTAGTTTCCGTAACGTATACTTTTTTGTACGTGAACATCTGATTTGTGTAAAAACCAATCCGCTAAAACTTGAAGAATTTATAATGTTCTCTTATTTCAGAATAAAAGTGCGTAAATTCTTGCTGGACGAGGAACGACTGTCGAATCGACCACAGATTTATCAATTTTGGTAGACCATTAAAAAATGCTTTTTTTTAATTTTACTTTTTTTTATTACGATCAGTTTAAAGAGACCAACGGTATTTTCGGAAATCAAACATACTTACAACGATCTGCATATAATCATTTACATCTAATTAATGACGAATTCGTGTTTTTCGTTATCCGTTAACTTTTAATGAACTAACCCCGCATATTTTTTTTGTAGACTAAGTCGACAATATACAGACTATATATAAGTAACGCTTTTAGCAAATAAAATTTGAAAAAACATAAAAACAAGAAAAAAAACTTACTACGATACGGTTCGTTCAAAAACGCCACTTGATCAATGCCCATATTGCTGTTGGTATTCTATAAAAATATAATTTCGTATAAAATTATCTTACGACAATGACAACGTATATAATTTAAGATCTAGACACGTTTATTATCGGAAAAGTCAAAAAACACATTTAACATTAAACATTTGTAAAGAAATTGTCAAAATTGTTATTAGAGTTTTTACTACAAACTAAGAGATTGTGTCTTCTGAGATATACATTTAACCAAAAACAGATGACTTCTTCCCTTTGTTATCTACGTAGGCGGTAAGTTATTCTCATTAATGATGAAATCAGTTTCCATTGAAAGCTCCTAAGAACGTTCAACTTACTTGAACTAATTAGGTCCAGCGACCATTTCGCTGTGTTTAATTCATGAATTCCCATCGGATTACTTAACACACTAATGGGTAACTCCTTTTTCTTTTTAAATGTATAAATTTCCACGCAAACTCTTAACTTCTATTTAAATACGTTAAATATCGACGGAGCATTACATGTTACAGGCCGTATTTTCATATTTTTGTATAATTTTAACGTTTGCTTAGGCGAAGAAAAAGAGGGAGGGGAAGAGAGAGGAAGAACTTTTTTGATATCAACACTTAAAAACAAAAACAGTACACATCTGAATAAAAACCGCAAATTGGTATGGGAGAACTGAAATTTCTCGTCTTTTCGAAACAAAAGTTTGAAAAGCTTGTTAAACTGAAAACGGTTTCACCCGATATTTTTATATTCATAATTGGTTCAGTGGAATATCATGGCAAGAGCATATATTGTTTTAACATCAAACACCAAATGACAAATTGCACTCTCGAAAAAAAAAAAAAAAAAAAAAAAATCGATAATTTTCATGTAAACGAATAACCAAAATCTGAAATAAAAAACGCAAACAACGAGTTTCGATTTAAGTATTTCAGAAAAATGTTACAGTAAAGACTTCTTGTACGACCAAATATGAATTTAAGAATTTTAATTTTAATTAGTCGTTTAATGTATGTCACATTCTCAAACGCTAAAAAATATGTAATCTATTGGCGGTGAAAGTTTCAGGTAAAACTGTGAGATATAAAGAATTAAAACTTCCTAAAGTACAACATTTAGAATTTTTTTTCTGACTCGAAATTGTTTGATTTTTTTTTTTTTAATATATATTTCAAGTTTTTCTCTTTATCGATCAGCTATCACAGCATTATGCAGCAATATTAGTGAAACTAGTTTCGAATCCCATTTTCAAACCCGAAAAATTCAAAATAATAACGCTCTTGCCAAATTAAAATCTACTGTTGACCGCTCACCATGTCCAAAAAAACATTTTTTTTCAGCCATAATTGTTGTCGTCTGTTTAAATATTTTTAGTTTCAAAATAATAGTAGTAAAAATAACAAAAATCAATTTTTTGTTCTCCCAAAGTCTCTTTTATTTTAGCTTAATTTCCAACAATGCACTATCTTAGAAATCTAGATGTAGATCTTCAAAATGATTTCACCAGGCCGTTTTACAATAAAATTAGAAAATCGAAGTAAAAATACTGACATAACTTCACTTTCAGCCAGAGCACATAACCACTTTAATTTTTATTTCATACTTTCTGATAATTAAATAGATATCAATAATTACAAGTTTTACCTTTGCTGAAAATCAGCGAAGACGAAATGGTACATAACGGAGTTCTCATTTTTTTCTTTTATTTTCCTATCAATATGTGCGAAGATTTTCAAAAAATAAATGAAGTATTCAATTTATTTTAATTTACTTTACCAAAAAGATTTATATCACACGTAGAACGACAACCGATGACAATATTTTTATGTTTTAAGTTATTTAATTTTTTGTATGTATGTACACAACACGCTATAATTTACACTTCAGAAAATGAATTATTACGTATGAAGAAAAGTATGAAAAAAATTGAAGGTAAAACTTAGAACGAGAAAACTTTGGTCAGAAACATCTTCAGCTGAAAGTGGAATAGGTGCAGTGTTTGGGAAAAATCGGTCTATTACGCTTATTAATGCATACGACGTTCACGAGATAAGATCTTCGATGCACTTTTTATTTTATTTAAAAAAACATTGATCGGGTGTTTTTTTTTTAGTCACGCCACGACAAACTGCGGATATTGGGTCACCACTATATTTATTAAATGCATACAAAATTATTACAATTACGATAAAACTTTCAAGTCGGCATGTGATCAAACTGAAGAAAATTGCGAATTCAAACTTAACTGTGATGTTTGTGATTATTTTATGCAAAGTTCAGTAAAAATAAGATCTAAAAATACGAGCTGATGCAGAACGGATTCGCTGCCAACCTTAAGGTTATTAGAAAAATTACATTTTGTCCACTTATACCTTCGCATTTTTTATCATTATCAGATGTAATACTTATGCTTTACAAAGTCATTTTCTACTGTTTTATTATAATGTACTTTACATATTTATTGTTTTCGTTATATTCGACTATAACAATTATATTGGTTTCACCTTGTACACGGAACAAATTTGTAGTATAAAATGGAGCGGAAACTCTAATAGAATTAAAATATATCATTTTTTTTAAATGAGATAAATATATTTTTATATAAGTAAATAGCCACCGCTAACATTATTGCAATGTTGTTATACTTTTTAAAACGTCACACATTTATTAATTACTTTAAAAAATAAACGTAATATAAAAGATGAAGAATTCTTTGAAACGAATTTAATTAAGCACCTAAAATTATGAACACAGTCCGGTGTACACCAAAACTAGGTACAATAGTATCTAAATAATTGTATTTTGAAAAAAAATGAAATCATTAAATTTTAAAATACTTAAGAGACGCTTAGATTCAAGTTAAAATCAAATCCATTAATTTCAGGGGCAATTAAAGAAAATGCCGTGGAAATCACTTTTTCTTTTATTTGGAATGAACTAAAGACCGGATAGTATATAAAAACACATGACTAATAAGAGTTATAATATGTGTTAAAGAAAGATGTTTAATATATTTCGTTTTTTCGATACTAGCGCTTATTGAAAAAGAAACAAATAAGCAATGAAGGTTTCGTGTATTAAATTAAAGATAACCATAATTTATATTTACATCATACTAAATTCAAGACAAATATATTCAATTTTAAATTTGTAATATCGTACGTATTTTTCACACCCGGTATTCCCGAAATGTACATTTGTGCATTTAAAAAATGTTGTGTCATTATTGCTCTTTTTCAAAAATTCTTAAAACCAGCAAGCTTCGCTGAAGGGTAATCGATAGACGGTTTCACAAACTCCTAATTTAATAATTTTATTACGTTATAGTAAAAAAAAGAAGCAAGAAACAGTAATATACCTGATGTTGTAGTATGATGAGTTTCACTTCTCTAAACAACAAAATTAAAAAATATACATATACCAAAAACACGAATGTGACCACCACATATAATCGAAACCGCAGGTAATAAAAGAAACCTTGAATATACTACTACAAAATAAACTCTCATTCAGTTAATTTTAAATGACGGAAATCCGCGAGTTTGTAACTTTTTAAATATGGCTGACCACATACTAAATTTTTAAAACAACATTGGATTACGCATTTGACCAATTAATTATTAATATTAATCATCTTCATCCGGTTCATACTAGCGGAATTGCTAAATATACGTTGCAAAAGTCTGTTTATTTTACCTTTCACGCCGAAGTTATTTCAAAAATATATCGAACAATGTTATAAAACAGGTCTCCGCTTTATTTATAGTAGCGGATTAACCTTTTTCTGTCTCTGTTCATTTACATTTGCATTCGTGCTCAGAAGCATTAAATAATTTTTTATCGTTAACTTTTGTTATTTTATGAAAGAGTTTCCGATTTTTGATTTATAATTGTACCTTAAATTTTACTTTTAAAGGTTTATCCGGTGAGGTGAGTTATGAATTTTTAAATGCTGTTTGAGATCGTTTTAAATTCCATATTACATATTCCTGAGGTTTCTTTGTTTTTTTTTGTCGCCCAGGGTAACTAGTTGTCTTGAAGTTACCTATTTTCTTAAAGAGAATATTTTAATTGTGATTTATGATCCAATTTTAAAATTAACAAGTTAAGCTATTCCCGAGTTATTAAATTTTATCTGATACTTTTGACGTTTCACCTTATTAGGATTTCCTGTATATCATCATATGTGTGCGGAATGCCAAAATCAATTTTCTCGAAATTTTGGTTAAAAAACTATTTTAACGTCCGAGACTTAAACATTTCTTTATTTCTGAAGTGTCCTTAAACTTTTCTGTTTGACAAATATACATATGCAAAACTGTTAGTGATCAGAAATTTTCAAATAATTCGAGGCATACGCTACATTTAAAATTTTCCAGATTTCAGTGTAATTTAAATGAGCACTGCCAACACGACGAATTATGTTTCTTTACATGTAAATTCTGGGTTACAAATATTACAAATTAACTTTTCATTAATTTTAAACGATTAAAAAATCGATAAAAAATTCGTGTTGTTACATTAATGTGATCATTGGCGGCTACAATATTGAAATACTTAAAAAGTAAATGAAATTCAGTTGTTATTATAGCAATAAGGCGTGCTACTGTTAAAGAACCTGTCCTATCTACACCGGCTCGCATCCAAAATGACGTTTATTTAAATTAAAATTTCGAAAAATTTTCATTCGATACTCTTTATATTTAATTACACGATTATACCGAGTGAAGAAATTCAGTAGCTTCAAGTAATAAATCTATAAGCACTACACATTGTGAAATTGGATCTTGCGCATAATCACAGAGGGCAGCGTAGCTCTTAAATTAGTTTATGCTTATCATTAACTTATAGCAGTTTAATTTTTATTACTTTATTGAACAATATAAAACAACATACTCAGAAATTATAATAAACTAAACAAATATTTACCGACTGGTTAGTTTAAAAAATTAACAGTACAATATCGTGTTTATTCAGAGATTACAGTTACGATATTTCTCTACGCAAATTCGCATAAATGTAAATTCATTAATAACGCACTAAGCAAACTTAAACATTAAATTAGATATTTATAACAGTAAGCTGCATTTCGTAGTTTTTAATTGCTAACCAGTTGTTATAACTAAAAAATTTAAAATATCTTCGAACTCGTCTGAATGAACATGTAATAAACACGAAACAACTGACGGAACGAAATCTGTGCCATATATATATATATAATTTGCCCAAAAAAATTTCATAGACCTTTTTCTTTTAACAAATATGTTTTCTTTTTACTTTTTATGGGACACCGCAAGTTTTGACGTACAGAGTAAACTCTTCGAGCTAACAAAATCTGTTAAACTACTTCTTTTCTAGTGTCCGTATAGTGGAACGTAAAACGAGAGAGACAAAACAGGTATACGAAAAAATTAAATGTTTATTGGCATAGGTAAACAAAATATTAGTTTTATAATAGATAAGAAAATGTGAATAAAATAACGTTTACTGTGGTAAATATAAATGCTAGATAAAAACAAAATATGGAACTTGCTGGGATGCTGTTTTTCAAGATACTTAAATTCATTAAGATTTGAAGTATTTATATCTTATTATGATCATCATGAATCAATTATTTTTATTTTCAAATAAAGTTACAGTGGAGATAAAGATGATGAAATTTGTGGCATTTATTTTTGGTTATTGTTAATGAAGCCGCAAAAATCGAATTAAACACTACAGAAGTTTTACCTGTATGTACATATTTATTGTTACCATATATAGTGTTACATATACGTGTATAATTAGTAAATGCAAGTGAAACTTCGGCGGTGTTTAATTCGGGATTATCTACACATTGTTATTGATTTAACAAAAGTAATTTCTGTTATAGTTTTAAGTATATTTTTCTTTACTTCAATGTATTATTTTTGTTTCCTCGTTTTTGCATTCCGTAAACATTTCACTTGTAATGCCGTTCGACTGACGCAGTTTTTATATATATGTGTATATATATATATATATCATAAATGAATAAGTTAAATTCATATACATTTAGTTAATATTTATAAAATAGGGAAGGTCAAGGAAAACATCTGCTTTTTTTAAAAGCGATCTACACGAACAGAAAGTTATTAATAATGTATTTTTTTATCTCTTCAACGCAGAATAGTTAATATGGATATTACCTACTCATACATTCTCGCTGCATCAGAATTAAAACACTTATCTGAATTCTACATGTAACAAAAGTACACGCAAGAGTACATCTAAAAGTGACTGTAAATGTTTGATTTATCGATATACAATTGTCTTCCAAGTACGCATGCATATTTCCTCGTCCATACTATCTGTCTGCATATACATAATAATAATATGCAAATTTACTATTATCTTTCTGCGACTGTTAATGATTTTTAATTCTAATAATTTTTACTCGTCGTCGTTAATTTTCGAACTCAGCACCCGACTGGTAGTTTGCTCTTGGCCCCTGCAACTTGGTTATTATTAATATTAATAAAATCTAAATTACCAGCATAAGAGAGATTTAACGATTTTTCATATACTTTTAATTAGGGAAAAGTTTCTGAAATTTTATTCCTTGTCTCAGATTTTCAACAATTAACCACCACACTACTAGTATGTCTTGCTTCTTATTTTTTAGAAGAAAATAATTTCCGTTACAAAAATTGGCGTAAAACGTATTGCGAAACGAGAGAATTTTTCATTAATAGTTCAAGAAATTTCAATTCCGCATTCTACTTAAAAAATATTTATTAATCATTATAGGAATCTACGTTGGTTTTTTTCTTTTTAAAATACAAGAAAATAACCAAAAATTCTCTCTCATTGTTAATTTCGTAACACATTCAATATGCAATATGCCATTCTTTACGCATACGTACACAGTTTAGCACTAATTATAAAAATTTACGCGATTTATCTCTTTTTGCGTAATAAAAAATAATAATTTCTACTCTATAGTTGTGTATAATTTTATTTAAATTAAGCTAATAATGGAGTAGTGTCAAAAATTAAGAGCAATCGCGTGTTTTTTTTTCATCGGCGGCTCGGGTTCAATTTCTGTCTCGGAGTCGATTGGTCTGATCACCTGCGTGGTGACGATGACTCGTCCTAGTCTTAGAGTTTGATTAACGGTTTAAATATAAAATTTTCAAAAATGGCATCGTCGTCATCATCGATTTTGCTTCCTCCGGAGCATTTATCATGATCAGTGTCATCGTAAGAAATGTAAGCTATACCAATACCGTAGACAATAAGTGCACTATTTTCTACCGCTCTATCTTTAAAGTATTTAATGATAACATTCAATCTAACATGCCCAAATATTTTCAAAAATCTGCTGCTCGTACTCGATGCTAATTTTAATTTCAATCCTTGGTTCCTGATCGACCTCTTCTTCAAAAAACGACTCTTCATTGCTCCCCGATACCACAGACGTTATCATCGCCGTTATTAATTTACGTAGAAATAATGACTACTATCGCAGTAGCATACTTATTTTTTATTACCATTTATTTTATTTATTCCCGCCCTCCTTGATTTCCCGGAAATCGTAACGAACGTTACACTTTTTCACATTTCCGTTCCATTAGACATTTTGAATGTCAAAAGGTTAAAAATTAGAAATAAAATTAAACATAAACCCCTATCATACATTTTATAAAACTAATATGTCGCAAATAGTGATGATTTCCTATTTTTAATTGTTTTATCTCTTCAGTAGTTCTTTGAGCTGGAGTATACATTTAAATAAGTCAAACGAATAAAAACTATATTTATTGCAGAAATTACGAAAGTTAAACACTAAGCTTATGAAATATAGAAAGAAAGTAAAGTGAAAATATAACTGAAACGAAAGACAAAATAACGATATTACATTAAAAAATAATAAAATATTAAAAATAAATAATATGAAAAGTAACCCGCTAATTAAACAACAGATAATCAGAACGAGAAACAACACAAACATCATGGTAGTAATAAATGAGTAGCGCGAAAACTAAAAAGGAGACACGAATAATGAAACTTTAAGAAAATTTCTTAAAAATACGATCAGTATAGAAAGAGAAACAGTTGGCGCACAGTGTTTTGTTTTGTTTTTTTTTTAATGTATAATTTATAAGAAAAGTAACGAAAAATGTATTATTAACTAGGTGAAAAACGTTAGGCGTATATCAAAGTAAAGATAGAATACAGAATTATGATCAAATCGAAAATATCGCATTCTTTTTGTTTTTAATAAAAACGTGCAATATGTTTTGTATTATGACAAAACCACCTACCTACCTATAGCAGTATACCGGTTAGATAGTAATGTTTCGTTTGAGCGAAGTTTAGATATCTTCGCTGCTACACACTGAAAATATAACTGCTTACAGACATTTAATAAGCCCTTCTTCTCGAAAAAATAACAGAACTTGCATGATACCAAAAATATTGCCAATGAATGCAAATACTATAAAATTAATCAATTTTTATGTTTACTTTTTTCGTTGGAATAAATAATTTTTTGCACTCAATTTTTCCGCGTTCCAAATATAATTACTATTAGTAATCGAGATATTCGAAATTTTAAATATTTCAAAAATTAAATTCATAAATACAATTAGCCATGGAAAAAAAAGAACTTTTAACAGCAACAAATAAAACATACGTATATAAGATACAGAATTTAGATTTCGTTAGAAGACGAACAAAAAAAAAACCAAAAGAACGATAAGGAAAAAAGTACATATGCCTTATGCATCTAAAAAAAAAAATATATATTGGCAACTGATAGCAAAAAAAAAAAAACTTTATTCTATAAGGGGAATAGACCTTCGAAACACAAGTTAATCAACAGTCAGTAATTATTAGGTTTTTTAAACATTAAACATTTACTAATAAATAAAGGCAAGACAAATAGAAATCACATAATATTTTGTAATCTTTTAAATATGTCCGAATGTTATTAATGGATTTAGCGCGCGCACATATACACATACAATTTAAAAAATTTTCAATTAACTTTTATAAATACACATCATCTTCAAAACTGAAATAATTGTTTAAAACCGAAGGATGATTAGTTATAAATATATAATGTAACAAAAAAAAAATAGTCGCTGTTATAGCGGCTTTTTTTTTAATGAATGCAATATTACAAAAGTTGCGGTTACCAAAAACTGTTATATGAATGTGTTGAGTCAAAAAAATACGAGGGAAAATGTATTAAAACCTTTGCACAAAAATAACAAAAACTATAATCACGAAGAAAATGAAATTTTAATAATTCGATTACACAATATTCAGATAAGTACAATCTAAACCACGTAATTATTGGTAGTGTTTAGAGTGAGGAAAAATAAACAATACTGAAAAAAAAATATATGCAGAATACTGGAATTAAAAAATTTATCTTAATCTGAAAAATTTAAATAATTTTGGTACAAGCCTAAACTAATTACCGACGTCACAACTTACGTTGTTAAATAAACACTTAAAGGTAAAATGAAATAATCATAGAAAATTTATTAACAAAACAATTTTATATTTAGCGAATTGCAATTCAAATACATCAGTAGTTGTATTTTACCATATACTCGTATTAACAAATATTAATATCAGATTTCGAGATTATATCAAAAAAAGACTATTTAAAATAAATTCGTAAAACTGCTTTATTATATGCAGAAAGTTGAAATGAAGTTGAATTATTAATTTACAGCTGTTTTCAACATTCGGTAAATTCGACTAATTTAATTCGAAACAATTAAATCTTCAAAAATTTAGCAGCAGATTATTTTATTTAAACGGCAAAGTGATTTATTTTTTTAAAACCAATTCACACGGTTGCACGGTGTTGGTTACATTGCTGCTGATGGGGAAAATCAAAATACATTCGTTTTTTTCAAGACATTCTATATAAAATCAGAAAAGAAAATTTACTGAAATTTCAAACGCGTTTATCTTAAATAAATGTGTAACATTTAATCTCGCAAAATATTTCGACGCTTTAAACTTACAAAGAAGTGAAAAAAGATTTTGTTAAAACTTAATATACTTACACAGAATTTTAACTTACCAAAGACGAATTTAGTATCTGAAAACTGTTTGAAACATTTGTAAAAATATTTGAACTCGATTGTGATAATGTTGAAAAACTATCAGAAGATACCGATATAAGTGTATCAGAATCTTGCGTTGTAGATGCAACAAACAAAGATCCGGTTGAAACCATAATAGCATAAACGGTTAGTAATCCCCTTTTACCAAAAAAGTAAAATGTATATAACGATAATTAAAAAGTAACTAATGGTAAATTGGCAGTGTAAAAAAAAAAAAAAAAAAAAAAGATAAACACAAAACCTCAAAACCCGCCAAACACAATTCAATACATAAATTTACCGTTTCAACAGAATAAAAAAAAAAAAAGAAAACATACATAAAGCTTCTACTTTTACTACGCCATAACCAAGTGAAGTAATGAAAACAAGTGTTTGTTAACAAAATTATTACGTGATGAACGTCATACTCTGATTGGTCAAAATTTTGAGGTAATAATAATCTTATCCATAATTAATCGATTGCAATATTTTTAAATTAACATTTAATATTTCTACTGTAAGCATTAAAAACACTTTTTAATTGTATTAGTAATGCTTTAAAAAACAGTTGAAAACATTTAAATTCATACTTCTAGTCAAGTTATCCAAACACGTCTGCCTCAATTCTGGCTCATAAATTCATTCCATGACGTTACTATTTCAATAACTGAAATCATCATTTTACTAACAAAACTCTAACTTTAAAACTGAAAAAACAAATAAAAGTCTTTACTAATAAAACTAACTTAAAAATTGAAAAAATAAATAAAATCGGTACAAATTTTGTAACACTTTTTAGATGAATTTTACTTTTTTGTACAAATACGAATCTAAATGTACAAAAGGCGGAAAATGTTATGTCAGTCGCACAATACACAAGGTGTCTGAAACTTAATTCAGCTTTATTTGTGTTTTGTGTAATTAAAATATGTATAATACAATTTTATAGTACTATTGCGTAATGTTTATATATGAAGCATCACGTTATTAGCAAAAAGCAAATAATGATGTCATAGAGCTAATTTTTAGGTTTAGGTTTGAGACAGTTTCGTCATACGACATTTACATGTTTAGAAATTATTTTTATCCAAATAAATTTGCAGTAAACAAGTGTAGTAACATTTTTTACATACTCATTTATAATTTACATATGTCGTTTATATTTGTAAAATAATTTTGTTGCATGATGATTTACAGTTGATAAATACATCAGAAAATAGCTATTCCTTTATATCAAAAAAGGGTGATGTAGATATATAATTATTGTGGCTATAAATTTATGTTAAATAAGCTTAATTACTTATAGTTTGAAAAACGGCGCATATAAGTATTTCGAAACTGATAATTTTCTATTAGAATGCGATATTATTTCATCTTATGTTACAATTTACAACGCATTGGTAAAATCAAGAAACTCAATTGTTGCTATGACATCATAAAACAGAAGTTTTTAAACTCGTTTTTTTATTTTTAACCATTGTTGGGCCGCATAATTTTACAACGCTGACAGGCGGCGTAGGTACAATTGTACATTTCTAGGTTTTCTTTAAAACTTCTCAGAATAGAGGCATTATTTATTGGTTGTAATTTAATTTAATTATTAGGGGTAAAATTCCTTAAACATAATAATAATAACGAAAGTGATAATACCCTCAGGTAATTACAGGGCTAATAAACAGGTAAGGGACAATTTTATTTACAACATGATTGAACTTAGCATCCTATATTATGTACCGCGAACTCAGCCCATTGCTGAAGTATCAACGTAGGAAATTTTTGAAAGATCTTGCTAAAAAGCTATGCATGCCTTCAATTAAAGCTCGCAGTACAAACCGCATGCTCATGAGATGTCAATTTCTTCGGAGTACTATGGAAATGGTGCTTGGATGAAGCATAGGTATAACAGCAGTTAATCCTCCTCAAATGCCTCATGGCAGTCGTGGACCAACCCCGGGAATCGGAAGTTGCTATGTTTGCCGTAATCAACAGAAAAAACAGCGTAAAACAAGCCAAAAGTGTATAATATGCATTAATCCTGTGTGTGGCTAACATTCTGTATCTCTAAAATAACATGTATTTCTTGAAAATGTACAATAAAATTCATTTTTTTATTGATGACCGTTTTTTTTATATTATAATTGATTGTATATAATATACATTAGATGAAATACCATTTGAAAAAGAAATATGTTGTTTTTTATATCATTACATATAAAAAATATACAATGTACAATTGTGCCTATGCCGGCGTTTACAAGGATCAACACAATTTAAGTCTACATTTTAGAAAAGGGTTAACACTTTTTTTTTTAGATTTGGCGCCCAAAATCTAATGGATAAATGTAGAAATGTCATAAAAGTTCAGGTTTCCAAGTCTTATAAAAAAAAAAGTTATGGCAATTTAAAAACTCAAAAATTACAATTATACCTGTGCCGCCCGACAAAGGTTAAGCACAATTTTCGGAGCAGTTCTTTTTAAAGCGACCATTTAACAGACGTTCAATATAAATATATTTCTGTTTATTACACTTATTGTTTAGGTTTATTGTACAGTAAGCAATTTTTACACCAACATAAAACAATTATTTAATTTTTATTAAACAATTGTCTTATATTGGTGTAAAAATTACTTACTGCAAATATATTTTCCGAGAACTATATTACAATCACGCCATTTTTAGTAGTTGAACTTCATAGAATACAGATGAACCCTGTTGAAAAACAATATTTTCATTCAAATAAATGATTGTATTATTAGTAGTAATTTGTTTTTATTTATTGTGTTTATATTTTTAAAATTTCAATTTTTTTTAGTTTGTGTTTCTAAAGAAAATAAATTACTGTTTTTTTTTTTTAACTTATAAATACACTAAAACTTCATATACATAGATTTATTGTGCGGAATATAATCATTTTATTATGTTATCATAAATATTTACTTCCCATAATTTTAGTAATAATTTTGCATCTAAAATTAAATCAAAATAACATTCAAAAACTTATTTCTTTAATTTTTAAGTTAAATGAATGCTCTTTTCTAAGTATATTATTGAACTTGTTTTTCTTTTACTTTCATAAGGGATAACTGGATCATCAGTTCTTATTAAATAAGCCTTTCATATGTCAAACTCATAACACAAGCAGAATAGTTCTAATTTCAATTTCGCTATTATTGTACCGATATATTATTATTATATTTTTTTTTATTTCTAGAATATCATTTAAAGTAATGTTTTAAAATTCTTTGTCGTCATTCTTAAATACAGTTTATACTCCCGTTTATATTTTTTGTAGTGTTTTTTTAACAGCAATGGTGGTTCTTCCTTATAATTTTTTTGAATTCAGTTTTTCATTAATCTAATTCTGTTTTCTTTATTTTGAAACATTAACTACATTTAAAATAATTTCACCCAAAATTTAATAAAACTCTTATAATGACTTGCTGGTGAATAGTGTTTTCTTAACTTTCGAGTACAAATGCGCGGACTAGCACTTTGCAGATACATATGCACGTGCATAGTGGCGGGAATAGCAATGTTGGAGCGGCTTGCTCTCGTGTAGCTGCTTAGTCGGAAGTGATCAGTTTGGTTCTTTGTTTGTCAATGAATAATCGATGCTTCTGTTTACTGTTTATAGCAATTTGTGGAGCAGCAGTCCGCAGCGTGTATTGGTGTATTAAAAATTGTGTTAGTACTTTTTTTGTAAATAACTGATGAATTTTATAGTTTAGTATTGTGTTTTGTGTTTATACGTACATCTTTTTTCTTTTTTATTTTTATTTCATTACTTTTTTATTTTTTGATAGTGGGGGAGCACGGAAGAGAACAAGCTCGATTAGTGAAGCTCATGGACGAGTGTATGCGGAAAGAGAAAAGTGAAACTACTGATACAATGATCTGTCTGATAATAATGAGGAGGAAGTGATAGAAGAAAGCGATCATAACAGTAGTTCAGAGCAGGATGTGTCCGATGAAGAAGTTATCAAAAAGACCTTTATTTGTATTATCTTAGAAAAGACAGTACTATCAAATTAAATAAGCAGCCTCCTAAAAAAAATACGAGAAATAAGTTGGAAAATGTTATAAAACTTTTTCCAGGATCCAAACCAGCAACACACAATTTAAAATCCATTTTAGGAATATGACAATATTTCATAGACAAAGAACTGGTTAAAATTATAGTTGAACATACTAATAAACATAACGAAAGTGTCAGGAATAATTATAGTAGAGGTAGAAACACTAATTTTATTGACATCACTGAAATTCAGGCACTTATTGGACTATTGTAATTAGCAAGGATATGGAAGTCTAATCGTTTGAATGCAGACCATCTGTGGAGTAGTAAAGGAACCGGAATTGAAATTTTCTGATTAGCTATGAACAAAAATAGCTTCAAAATCTCAGATTCGATGATAAAATGTCTCAAATAGAGAGGAAAAAAACAGATAAACTTGTACCGATTAGAAATTTGTTCGAAGCATTTATTCATAAATGTAAAACCGCCTACACACCTTTTGAATTTGTCACAATTGATGAAAAGTTTGAGGCATTCAGAAGACGGTACAGCTTTTTACAGTACATATCGAGCAAGCCAAATAAATATGGCTTAAAAATATATGCCTTATCCTGTGCGAAAACGTTTTATACAGCAAATCTAGAAGTTTATCTCGGTAAGCAGCCCCTTGGACCTCACGCTATTTGCAATTCAGCATCGGCAGTTGTTTTAAGAATGTGCGAACTTATAAAAGGAACAAAGAGACACATTACATGCAAATTGATTTCATATATTGTCTTCTCCAAGAATTCAAGCTCACATATTTGGGAACTATTTGCAAAAATAAGCGAGAGTTACGAATTGAACTCGATTGTCCCACAAGCTGACCAGTTTCTTAGACCTTGTTTGCTTTCCAACAGAATTTAACTCTCGTTTTGTATATATCAAGACAATCAAAAAATGTTCTATTGGTCTCCAGTTTACATCATGATGATAACATAGACGCAGACAATGGAAAACCACAAATGATCTTGGATTACAGTGCTTGGAAAGTCAGAGTCGATTGTGTCAATAAATTATGTGTAAGTTAAAATTGTGCCTGTAATACTAAGAGATGGGTTGAATGTTGCCAGAATAAATTCTGTAGTCATCTATTTCGATAATTACAAAGAAATTCATATACAAAGGCGGCAGTACCTTCAACAATTATCTTTTCATCTAATAGAAACGCATCTCAAAACAAGAGCACAGGTAACAAACATCCCAAGAACAATAAAGGAAAGAATTGGAGAGTCAACTGGAGAACCTTCACGGGAAGTAGCAAACACAAAATGGGCCTCCTAGTAGAGGGCGCTGTGCCTATTGTGCTCGGAAGAAAAACAGACCCACAAAAATTTCTTGAAAAATATGTGGAAAATTCATGCGTAGGGAACATAATTTACATATCTGCTCTGAATGCTATGAGTATCAGATTGAAAATAATTTGTAATTTTCTTTGTAAATAGGTATTATGAAATTTTAATTTATGTAAGACTAATTAGGTATGTAATAATATATTATTAGGTATCATTTATTTATGTAAGTAGCAATAGTAAAAATTGATGGCTTATAATCTATGTACATGCCAAGTATTAAAATTTATTAAAACATGTATTATTTCATATACTAAAAAAAAAAAAAAAAAAAAAAAAAATATTTAAAAATTATATTATCCATCATATTTTAAACAGACAAAACAATGGCGGATAAAAGAGCATATGGTCACTCTAGATTTCGCACCGCCCAGTCATTAACAAGACATGAAAAATACGAGTACCTACGCTGTTTTCAACTCAGTGAAACTGAACTGTACTCGTACTCATGCAGTAAGAAAGGGACAGTCAAGCATATTCTTTTCAAATGCAAATAATATGTAAGAACAAATTCGTTCAAAAATAACAGGCTAAACTTATATAATCAAGAGATTGCAAAAGTATTTGAAAATTTTGCTTTTAACACAATAAAACCTAAATTTCAAAAAAAATAGTGTTATACAGCTGAAAAATATAATAAGGTTTATTTGAATTAGTACAAAAATCATTTTCTGGTACAATTATACTCATGTTATTATTAAAAATAAATAAATAAATAACGGCGCTGAGTGCCTCTTTGTTGGAGACCCTCGAATTTCTAAATGCTCTCTGTTTAATGCCTACGACTAAAATTTAATAAAACATGGAACATGTTTTAGCCGTTTACTATCTGTTAATATCTCTGCATAGTAAAATTATAATTATTCTTTCTATATGAATTCCATATACACTATTATTATGTAAATGAAGTTAATGAAGATTGGGATGATGTAAATGAAACTGTGAATACAGAGGAAACTGATGCGTATGTCAATGTGAATTTGACTCCTGTGAATAAAATTTATTTTTCATGTTGTTCAACAAGTTCTGTATAATTTATATCATGTAATATATTACACTTTAGCAGAATCCAAATATATAAAAAGTTTACATTAGCAACAAAACATTGTGCAGTAAAAAGTACTATTGGCTGATTTTGTTCCCATTTGGGCACAACTTTTTTTAAAGCTCCTATAAGTTCTACGTGGGTAAATTCAGTTTTAGATTATTACTTAAGATATAAATAAAAGGAAATAAAACTACAATTTTTTTTTCGGTGAAAAATGAAAAAGATCCACCGAAAGGGTTAAGACAAAAAATAAGTATAGTAATAGCACATGTACCAATATAATTCTGTAATAAATAGTAGTCAATTGGTAGCAGGCCCGTGCCCAGAATTTTGGAATGGGGGGGGGGGGACATTTTCTTTGCATATTTATTTTATAAATAACAATACATTTTTCACTAATATTCGTACTATTAATAATTTCCATCATTTTGATTTATATATTAATAATTCACATAAATGAGTTACCCCGTATATGAATATTAATAAAAATTACATACGTTATTAATTATACTCCTATAAAAAATTTTGCATTCATATTTTTCTTTTTTCTTTTAAAAGTAGGTAAAAACATCTTAAAAAATCATCAATATTTATTTTAAATTTGTGATTTTTTTTCAGATTTTTGTGTATTTATAATAATTATTTCAGTTCTCATGGGGGAGTTTAACCCCCCCCCATGAACACGGCCTTGATTGGTAGGATTATTATGTCAGCATAATCTATATTACTACCTCCACCCATGTAAACGAAATTTTATTTTTAAATGACCGTCGAAAAATAAAAAAATTCTAGTCATATAAATATTATTAAATAATTTATTTACAAACTTATTTATTTGTAAATATATGAATTTATCTACTAACAATAATATTATCTAATTTAAATTATATATATATATATATATATATATATATATATATATATATATATATATATAATTATAATTTTAATTAATGATAATTGTTTCGTAAAATTATATAGAATTATATTTGATTCCTCTCATATTGAATGATGCTATATATTTTATTTATATAAACTTAGTTTGATCATTTAATTTTAAATGTATACATTTGTATTTTTTAATGCACGATGATATTGCTCTTCAATCTATTAAGTATTTATCCGGCAATTTTATTCAGCGCATGCGCATTATTATTTAAAATTGCGATTTTTTAAACTTATAAGTTGAAAACTTTGTCTAATGAAATACAAATTCTATCTAGTATCAACTTCAATTAAACAAAAATTTCAAGTGTAAAAAGTTTTTAAAAATTCTTGTATCTTTAACTAAGTGTAGTATCATAGTAATGCTTCTTTTGCTTTAATTTGCGGTTTTATGTGACAGTAGAAAAATCGAAAAATGGGTAAAAAAAGTAAAGTTGGAAAACAGAGGAAAGATAAATTTTATCAATTAGCTAAAGAAACCGGTAAATTTTGTTTTATATTTGTAATGACTTACACATGTATTGTTAAATATTTATGTATATTTAAGTATGTTTATATTGACATAATTGTTTAAAATGTATCATTAAACTTTTTTATAGGTTATAGATCCCGAGCCGCATTTAAACTTATACAACTGAATAGGAAATTTGAATTTTTACAGAAATCACGAGTACTAATAGATTTATGTGCTGCACCGGGAGGATGGATGCAGGTAGCAAAACAAAATATGCCTGTTTCCAGTATTGTTATTGGTAAGAAAACTTATTCATCTATGTATTAGGATATTAAATTGTAAATAGAAAATTAGTATGACGTAGTGGTGTTGTTGAATTTATACAAAATTAAAAATGATAATGCGTATTGGACTTTTGAAAATGTTTTTTCAATTAATCGTTTCAGAAAAAACAAAATGAAACTATATGTACCCTAAGTACCATATTATTTTATATTATTGAGCAATGAATAAAAAGAATAAAAACTGTAGGTAGATTAAAATTTAAACAGCATAATTATAGTTTAGAATGCATAGATCATGGCAATTTATGGAAATATACGAGTAAAACTCGATTTATATTTTAAGTAGATTTCAACTGGTTAGGTGTATTTTGTGAAAAGCTGCGGTCTCTTTTGGAATCGTGCGTTTTTATATTTATACGGTTACACTTTAACGGAATATTTGAATTATATACCGTTTTTATTATTATTTTTCTATACGCCATTTTTACCGTTTCGGAAAAAAACCAATAACCCTATTTTTTTTCTCATTATCTCTTAGTTCTCTGATCTACATTTGTTCTGTTATAATACTTATTATCACCTAATGCTTCCTATTTTGCTATCGGAGCATAAAACTTCCGCTATTGAAAATTTTTTACTTGTATTTGTTTTAAGTTTTTCTATTGCTATGCTGTCTATCTAACCGTTTTATTCAGTTTGTTTTGTTTTTTTGTTTTTTTTTTCGTTTTTATTTTATAAGAAAATTACCTTATACCTAGCTGATTTTTATTATTTCCGGTCTAATATAAAATTTTAATAATGAAATATTACCGTCTTGTTTTTTAGTTTCTGGTAGCCTGAATATATTTAATTAATTCTTGTTAGATGCTCCCCTAATTGTATTACATTTTTCTTATTCTTCAGAGTTCTTTTATTAAAACTAACTAATCTCATTTATTTAATACTATTTTAAAGTATTAGTAAATTTACAGTTGAAGACATTTATTCTATAGTTTCTAAAGCATTAATATTTTTATTATAATGCCTCAGGTCTTTTAGTCCAATCAAATTTTTAAAAAAATACAAAAAGTCGGTTAATAAAAGTTTTTCACCGCGATAACTTATGAGAAAATGTCAGGAATAAAACTGTTATTAAATGGACAACAAATTTTATGTGATTCGCATAGAAAACGATTCGCAAATGTACGCAAAACCGGGTTTACTTTTTTTTTTATTAGAAAAAAAAAATTAATAATATTAAAAATATATATATCTTGTTATAGATCTTTAAAATGTGAACAAATGCTTTTTTGTTTAATTGAAATCGGCTTATAAGTTTTCACAGAAAAAAAAAACTCCAAAAATAGCCAATTTTGAAGAATTAATTACATGGCTTCTAATTATAGTATCGAACTTTTTCTTTATTTAAATTATAGGTATTTGAGAGGTCTAACTGCCAATCCTGCAAAAACTTATGAATATCAAGAAGCCAAATTTTATGATGATGTTATTCCTCTTTAAATATTATTATTGATAATTTGTCTGTAGCCATTCGTTCTGCGTTTTAGTTCATCTGTTCTCTAATTATTTGGTTCTCAATTTTTGTCATTAATTTTAGCATTAGTATTATATTTCGTTTAAACTGATTCAATTTCTTCTCATATCTGATTTACTTTATCCATAAGCTTACGATTCATTTCAGTTGTAGTATTAAATACAATTTTCACTAGACTACATAATAACGCGCTAACACTTGATCAAAAACTTTATCGAATGTTACCGAATTCAAAGAAAATCTACGAGGGATGCAAAAATAAATTAGTGTCGTGTGCAGCCTTTTGGTATTATTTTATGGATTGTTGTAACTAACAAATAGTTACATAGTTTACTAATTTATGATGCAATAAAATAATAAATCGGAGTAATATTTTCTGAACTAATTTATAAAGCACCAAATATTTTGTTTACTTGAAGTGATAATTATTTAGTTGCAAATTTGTTATATGCTGTGATATACAGATATAGATCAAGAAATTATAACCTAAAAAATTAATCAAAGTGCGGTTCTAATTATAGAAATACAGCTTTTTCTTTATCACAAATTGTGACAAAAATCGTTTTTACAAATCTTCAAAGAGTATAATATAGCCTTTTGTCAGTTCACGGTAGGCTTTTGATTATGTGATATCAGTAATGTTACGCGTTTTAGTCTAGTGTGTATTTCATTACGGATTATAAAATACAGAAATAATGTGCAAGTGGTAGTTTAAAAATGCAATCAGTTATCGAATAATAGTGTAAGGCATGATGGCGAAATAGATATGTAAACTTGAATGTGTAAGTTCACCGATAAAAAAGTTTTTTTGGGCATTTTGGTTTTTTCAGTTGTATAACATTTTGAAGCTACTTTCGTTTGAAGGTAGTACCCAGTTTTTACCGTTATTTGTTGATTTAATTATTTTGTTAATTTCAAATAATACATTTTGGAAAATAGGATTATAAATGTTTATTATGTAATTTAGGCGTAGATATGTACCCTTTCAAGCCCCTGCCGGGTTGTATAACTCTTTTAGAAGATATTACAACGGATAAATGTAGAGTAGCCTTACAGAAAGAACTTAAAACTTGGAAAGCAGATGTGGTACTACATGATGGTGCACCCAATGTTGGTAATGTTAAACAATATTTTTATTACGATTAATGTATATGTTCATTTCCAGTTAGCTTTTTTCCCCCTAAAAACAGTGGTTTATTATTAATCCAGTTAATTTAGTGAAAATTTTATAGGAATTACAATTTCATATACGAGGCACATTTAAAAAGTAAGGTTCCCACTGCCGTAAAACCGGTTAGAATAAACTTGCGGGAGTGGGCGTGGTCTCATTGTATGGCCACAACACTCAAGTTTAAAATAGTCTAGACCGCAATACTAAATGTTTCTTCGCTTTTCAAATTACCTAAATTAATCATGAGTGAAATTCTGAAAGTTGCCGTCGACTACGTGATGCACTCAATTATTCGTTTTTTAAACCATAAAAAAATTGCACCAATTGAAATTTATCGACAAATAGTAGAAGTTTATGGTTCTATGATGAGTGTTCAATATGTTCGTAAATGGTGCCGTGAATTTCGATGAGATAGAACGAATGTAGAGGACGAACAACGGAGCGGCAGACCATCCGTAATCTCAGACGAACTGGTGCGGAAAATTGAAGAAATTCTGCAATTTGATCGCTGCCAAACCATTTCCAATCCTCTTGATCAGCTTCCGAGTATGTCACGAGGTACCATGCATTTCATCGTGCATGAAAGATTAAATTTTGGGAAACTTTGTGCAAGATGGGTTCCAAAACTGCTCACGGAAAATCATAAAGCACAACGAATGGGTGGTTCTCTTGAAATTTTTTCAACATTTTCATGAAGAAGGCAACGAATTTCTCGACAAAATCGTCACAGGTGATGCAACCCCCGGCACACTAGAAACAAAAAGAATGAGTATGCAATGGAAACACGCCAATTCGCCCGGTGTTGTGAAGGCAAAACAAACACTGACTTGGAAGAAGCTTATAGTGGCAGTGTTCGGGGATTTCAAAGGTGTTATTTTGGTTGAATTCATGGAACCCGGAACCACTGTCAGTCGAAAAAGTATCGTCAGACATTAACCAACCTTCGTCAAATAATCCAAAACAAAAGACGTGGAAGATTGATCCAAGGCATCGAGTTACTCCATGACAACGCTCGCCTTCACACTGCTCGAGAAACCAGTGACCTCATTTCTCAGTTTGGCTGGAATACCTTACCTCGCTCAGCCTATAGTCCGAACCGAGTACCTAGCGATTACCATTTGTTTCCAAAGCTCAAAAGAGACATCGCAGGAAAAAAATTCGAGACTGACGATGAGTTGAAAAATTTCGTTCTTACCTGGTTACAAAATTTGGCGGAAAGTTTTTACGGGGAAATTATTTATGCGTTAATTTCTCGACTCGACAAATGCTTAAATTTGAAAGGTGAATATGTGGAAAAGTAAATAAAAGTATGCTGAATTCAATGTCGATGTCCGTTTTTTTGTAGCTTTATTCGTTTCGAAAATAAAAAATAGGGAGCCTTACATTTTGAACGTCCCTCTTATATGTATATATGTATATATTTTTTTTTATTAAAACAAATGGAACTTTTATTTAACATAGGTGTTAGACAATTTTGAAAAATGGTTATAATGTACGCTGTTACTTAAACTTCAAGATAAATGTTAGAATAATTTTGGATAACTGCAAGCATGCGGTATAGTTTTTTTAAACTTTTGATTTTTGTCATTGATTAATTAAAATTTTTAATTTAGGTAAAAACTGGTTACATGATGCGTATACGCAGTCGTGTTTAACTTTAAGTGCCTTGAAGTTGGCAACAGCATTTTTAAGAGAAGGCGGTTGGTTCATTACGAAAGTATTTAGATCAAAAGATTATAACAGCTTACTATGGGTTTTCAAGCAATTATTTAAAAAAGTAAGTGTAATTTATATTATTTTCAAATTGTAAATAATACAAATGAACGTAACCATATTCATTTGACAATTTTTAAATTTACTATTTTAAGTATAACATGACTATAATTAAAATCAGGTTTTAACAAAAATTTTCTACTTGAGAAATGAAAAATGCTTACGTTGTTCTATTTGGTATGTTTTAAAATACTTGAAGCTCAACTTCAAGGTATTAGAACTCATCAAAATTTGTGCAATTTAATACGAAGCATAAGTCCCCCTAGAGTACTTAATTTTCATCGTATCGTACATTTACATTAAAAGCAGGGTTCGAATTGTTGTTGAACATAATATTTTTTTATAAAAAATCAAATCAATAATACATCACAAAATTCAAAAACATAAAATATTAATTTCCCGAAATCAGTTTTGTAAATTCAGAACTAATGTAAGAATTACTGGTCATTTTGATGTGTAATCGACATTTTTTGCTTAACGTGGTGGTTGTTTTTTTTTTTTGGAAAAGATAAAAAATCTGGGATAATAGAAAGAAATTAAAAAGCACAGATCAAGAGGAGAAATAATTTTGTCGGCAAATTAGGCACACGTTTGTTTGCTGTTCTACCAGTTGTATTCTGCTAGTTACTTAATAAAACGACCGCCTCTCTTCACTCTTACCGCACACATATGGAAGGGAACAACAATGGCTAAAACCGTCCATTACAATTCTAATAAATGTTTTTAACGTCACTTTAAAAATTGGCAACGTTATTTTTAATAATTTTTTTATAAAATTCCGGTATAGAATAGATTTATATAATTCTGGACATTAATATCATTTGTATTAGTGTTTTTAAAATTCTGCCACATAAGTATCTTTATAAATTATCATTATGATTATGCCGCCCATTAAACAATCTCGAGCACGCTAATGTGGTAAAATGTTATTGCAATTTCAACCAATCTTTTTTCTTCGGTCGTAGACGCACGTTTATAGGAATTTCGTAGTTACCATTTTCAGGTAATGGGTTTATTTACCAGTCGCAATTTATTCATTTTTTAATTTTATTTTTCTCGATTTTTTCGTACGATTTGTTTTTGTACGTTGCTATCTTGTTAGAGATACCGTTTTTTTTTTTTTCGTTGTAAGTCCGTCAATCTTTTCGATACGTTTAGTGTGTGATAATCTACAGTTCACTCCTTTCGCTTGGAAAAGCACGTTTCAAATGCATACTATGAATAACAGCAAAATTGAACGAACTAAAATGGCGACCAAAAATGAACTGTTGTTGATTAACGTAATCGTTTACTCAATAGTCTTTTATAGTTCACACCTTTCGCTTGCAAACGCACATTTCAGATACTTTACTGTATCTTTTATTGAGTAGTTTAGGGCGCTGAAACGTACATAAATTTGTAAAAAGGAGTGCAACATATAACCTATTCAGAGTTTCTTGTCATCTTTTATTCAACCGGCTTAAAGCATTTCACACTGTCAGGATGTTCCGTTTTATTTCAGTTTTCGAACCTCTTGTGTTTTCTATAAATAAATAAAAAACATATTCATTTATAATTCAATATCTTTATTTTCTGTTCTTTCTGTTATCTTTTTTTTTTTTTTCAATCTGATATCATATTTCTTCCTATAACGATCTTTAATTTCAATTTTTACTTTCCATATTTTCTTTGCTACCTTTTTCATTCCTTTGACTTTAACGATATAAAAGTTGTATCTTGATGAAGTATTAAACTATTTACTTATCTTCCTCCGGATAATACACCATTCTAATTATCGAGAATTTGCTTTATAATAAATTCTTATTCTGTTTTTTTGGGGGGGGGGGCTGGTTGAAAACCATTGATGACAGAGTGCAGTCTTGCCAATGTTTTTCGCGAATTTCTTAATTTTACAGTTTTACTGTACAGAAATAGTAATCAACGAACAATATTTAAAATACTTTAAAAAAAAACGATGTTAATTACTTACTTTTCCAATACATTAAAACTAACTGCTTAAATGTCTGTATCATTTAGTTCGGGATATGCTGATTTAACCAATGTAATTTCTGAAGAACGAAATAAATGTTCTTGTTTTTATTGAGTACTACAGATGAGTAATTAAACGGCTTTTCATTATTTTTTATTAGAAAACCTGTTTAGCGGTATTAAATAAGCAAAGCATTTTTCGGGGAAAAGGGAATTAGTATTTAATTTATACGATGTATGAGAATATTTTTATTACTAAATGAAATACCTTAAAAGCGGGCACATAGTCAATATTTTAAAAATGAATTCATTTAAATTTGCAGGAATAGTTCTGGGTAACGTCGGTTCATTATCGCAATGCATCTGTTATGAATTAAAACTAATTCATTTCTAAATATATTGACTGTGTTTAGGTTTTGAAATTATTTTATTTACTAATTATGTACATTAAATATATGAAAAATTTTCATTCAATGTTAACGCCAATATGGTGAAATTTATCTATAAATATTTATATTACGATTTTGTTTCAGAAATATTGTAATTTTACTGTAATTAAATTGTTTATGTAGGTCCATGCCACCAAACCACAGGCATCAAGGAATGAATCAGCTGAAATATTTGTTGTGTGTGATCATTATTTAGGCTCTAAGAAATTAGACCCGAAGTATCTGAATCCGGATTACGTGTTTAAAGAAATAGAAGCTGCTCCTGAAGTGACCTTGAGATTGGGAAAAACCAGGAAAGTCAAAGCTTTAGGATACCCTGATGATACATCGATTCTGCATACTAAATTATTTGCTTCCACTTTTATGCAGTCCGATAATCCAGCTATTGCTCTTCAAAATGCTTACGAGGTATTTCTACGAAACATTTATTTTATTCTTTATGTATTACGGATTTATATAGAAACCTAATTAAATATAAACGCAACGAGTAAAATAACGATTTAGAAATACCTCATCATTAGTTAGAACAATAAATAAATTACGTAAATTTTTAAATAGATTTAATATATTTTACATTATAAATAGTTACCGGAAATTACTGAAAAGTAGTTTTTTTATTGAACTGTAAAATTCTCACGGAGTTGTTCATCTGCTGCATGTTCGCTACGATCAGTTTAAAGATAACATAAGAACCTACTAGAAGAAGCAAAGAAAATATTGTTATCAAGGACGATGTAGCAAAAATATGACGGAAAACTATATTTCAAACTTATTTTGAAGAAGCTCAATTAATTACAAGTTGAAAAATAAAGATATTTACTTTTAAACTTAAATTTACGTTCTAGATTCTTTGTTTTTACAAAAAAAAATTGATTTGATATATTTTGCAGTATTAACTACATCGGAATTACTGACCGAATAAAATCGCTGTACAATTTACCTAGCTTATAATCGTATTTCCCTGAATGTAAAAGCGAACATTTTTTTTTTCACAGAAAAACATTCTCTTTTTAATATCGCCAACTTGATATGAATCATCTTGAATGTACTGTTCCTGGGGTAATTGTTTTTCAGAAATAGCCTAAATTAAATGATTTATCCATACGATTTTTTTAAGCTTTTCAAGCTGTGTTTTATTTTTTTTTAAGCAGCTAATTCTGGCTATACACAAAATTCTACCTTTTGAAATTTAGAAAAACCCAAATTACTGTTTCGAGTTTACTTGTTACATAAAACCTCTGTTTTAATATTGCCCAATAACACAAGTTTTAAGGGTAGGGTAATTATGACAAAATAAATTTTATAATAATTGATTTCACGTATGTGAGAATAGATTAAAGTGTGATAATGGAGTAGTCCATCTACGCATGAGAAGTGTATTACTGATTAATAAATGGATTATCGCGATCCACAGATGTATTAATGTGTGACGTGTTTATGTGTATTGCTAGAATGTGTTTACGGTGGTAACTTTATCTGTACTTTTGAGTTATGTTCTTTCATAAGTCGCATTTATTGCTCGCGTACTATGCGTTATGTAGGTTTATTTATATTATATTATAATTTATAATCTTGAAATGTAAATATTTCAGATTTTTTAAAATTTATTTAGAAGAACAAATCTTCAGATGCCATTTAACTTAAAAATTAATTCGAGAATGATGCCCGCTGGTAAAGCTAGTAACAATAATAAGAGATTAATTACGAATAGTAAGTACAGTAGAACTCGGGACCGGAGCCTATAACAGATAATTAAATAGACGGATAACGGAAATTCCATTACAAACGTGCACAGTTTCATATGTAGTACTGTACTAGATTATGAATAGTTCGAGAAATAAATGAAAAAAAAAAAAAAATGTTTAATTGGATAACATTTGGAGTACGGTATTTTTATTTACAAATTTAGTATAACATAATACAGTATAGTACAGCATATACATAGGTAAAATATCTCTACGTCAAATTGTTTACATCTCAAAAAAATCATTAATTTTCATATAAAATCACAAATTGGCAATTTTTACAGAGATTGTTAAAAGAAGTTTTACTGCAGTAAGATTTTTTAATACTAAAATTAATTTAAATCGAATTAATGTATTTTATTTTGTTATTAGATTATTATCGACGACGAGAAAATATTAAATCATCCGACCACCACTGAAGAAATAAAAAAATGTTGCGAAGATATAAAGGTTTTAGGAAGGAAAGAATTACGTGAACTGGTTTCATGGTGGAAAGTATTTCAGCAAAAAAAGCCTTCTGAAGAAGAGACCAAACTAGCGGAAGAAGCTGAAAATAAAGATAAGGATGATTCATGCAGTGAAGAAGAAAAAGAATTAGATGAAATTGGAAAACAAATTCAACAGTTAGAGGTGAATTTTTTAACTAATCCTGTTCCTTTCATTATGGGGCCTAATTTTCATGATCTTGACTTTTTTAGCTTATCGATTTAATTACGATGAACTTAAAATCTGTTTTAAATAGTAGAGTAGGAGAAACTTATGCATTACTGTTCATTCCACTTTTCTCTTAAATTAAATGAAAAATAAAGTTAACATCGATAAATATTTTATTGTAAATTCATTGTTGCCTTTAAATTATCTTAGTTTTATTTAGTCGATTACCTCGGATGAGTGTTATTATCAATACGATTTATTGAGTTGATTATTTTTTGCCGTTCCGATCTACTTGAATATGTTCCAAAAAAGCAATCTAGCACGTTAGTGTATAGCTTATTAATCGCACATCAGTTTCATTTAAAAAATGAATACCATAATTTATTTATTGGAAATTGTAATTTTGTTTTAAATGCTTTTCGTGTTTGAAATTAAAGAGTTTTTACTGACAACTTTTCAATAGTTTTATTGTAACTTTTATTGCCGAAAGAATTTCGTTATTGCAAATTTTTGTGTAATTTAAAAGTAAATCTTTTTTTCAAATTAATCGAATACCACTTTTGCTATATTAAAAGAAAAAATATGTAACAACAAGATCTATTTACAGAATTTGCATCTCATGCGCTAATTAAGACTTTTTTTGCCCTTTTTTTTTTTTTTTTTTTTTTTTTGTAAAACTGAAATATTTTATACAGTCAATATTCATTTAGAGATAGGAGGACAGAATCACATCCTCTTCTTGTTATATGTCCAGTATTTTTACTTTTTTCCCACGACAACTTTTTCTTTTAAATATATTTCCGTTGTTCGATTTTTCAAAATTGCTGATATTTGAATAAATTGTGTGATAAAATTCTCGGTGATATGACTATGTAAAAAAAAAAAAAATGCGGCTGAATTTTTATTTGCATTCTAATTTAGCTTTTAATAATAATTTTATCATAAAATTTTCTTACAATCAGTTTTAATCCTGTGTACATTTAACATTAGTCGAATAAACAAATAAAAAAATAAGTCGTAACAAATTAGCAAAACCGAAAAGTTGTTTCCTGACTGATTAGAAACACTTGGCGAGAGATATGTCTTTTTGAAGTATGCTTTTGTTAGCTTCGGTATAGTGCGTGACCATATTGGTTCTTTGCATTGTCAGATTTAAAAAATATATTTATTCTAAAAATACGCCTTAAGAAGAAAATAAACCTTTTAGCCTTAGATTTTCCTTCGAGTTAATTTGTTTCTTATGCTTTTGATTTTATTGCATTGCGGGAAAATGTAGAATACAGTTATTTTAAATTCAGTACTTTGAAATAACACATTTAATTAATATTTTTTAAAACGCTTATATCAATTTTATCGAATTATTTTTCTTTAACAATTTATGCCTAAAATTCTATATTTACAATTTTATTAACCGGGTTTTTTGATTCAATTTTACTACAAACCTGAGAATAGTTTATTTGCTAGCGGCTTAAAGGTTATTTTGCTTTTTGAAGATTTGCTTGCATCTAATTCGGAATCTTTTTTTTGTTTTGATGGCACGATGCATTTAAGTGCGTGTCCGAATTCAAGACTAATATGCAGTTATACAATAATAGCGATTTAAAAGAAATCGGATTTGTCTAATTTAAGATTGTCGATTGTTACTTTTAACGATATAAAATAATTAGGGTTAGGCTGATATTAACAGCTGATAGATAAGGCAAGGTAAAATAAAGTAAAACGATTTCACCATTAATTTCTTATTGGATGATCGATAACGAAACTAACGCGAACGCGCGTATAACTTCACATTAAATACCATTGGAAAAGAAAAGGCTATTTTCAATTTTATATATCGTCAGTCATAGAAATAAAATAAATATATAGAGCAAGAATTCTGATTTAAAGCATACGAAATACAAATTAATAAATTTTTAAAAAAATGTAATATACGAGTATATATATAATGTATGTATTTATGTATGCGCGGAAAATAGTATATATATATACATAGTGGAATGAAACAGTTAATTAAAAAATGAAAAAAAGAAAAGAAATTACGGCAGAAACCAGCAAATTACTACAAAAGGCATTGAATAGTCAAAAATAAATAAAATAAAATATTTAAACTGACATTTATTTAATATGATTTTTCATTTAAATTGAACCGTATGTATTACTTTTTGTCTACCGAATCACTTAATTTTGATTAAAAGTAATGTTAAATTTTTTTAAATTAATTTATTTTTAAAAACTGTTATAGGATGAACAACGTCGAGCTGAAAAAAGGAAAAAGAAAAAAACTTGTAAAGAAAGAGCAAAAGTTGTACAAAAAATGCAGTTGAATATGGTGCATAAAGATGATCCTGGCCCTGTAGAAGAAGCTGAACACGATCTCTTCCGGCTATCTAACATATCGACTAAAAAGGTAATTAACATGTTTTTAGTTTGATTTTGATTTTTAGATTATTTTTCGATCTATTATTGATTAAATATATATTGATACTTCTTTGCTATTAAATATAAAAACAGTGGCTGATTAAAATGAGGTATCATGGGCGTCTGATAGATGTTATCAACTAAATATAAAAAGTTCGGAATAATATATGAGACCAATGTGTATGTACAGAATATTCATTCACATAATACGGTAAATGTGATATTCACTGTACACAGTTAATGTTAGATGTAATAAATTAATTAAAATACTTTGCAGTATTAATCAGTAATTCGGTCACATAACGTATATTAGTTTATTAAGTAAAAATGTAAAATAAATCACATTAACAAGAATTTATAATTATAATAGTCTTTGTAATGTTAATGAAGTAACGTTAATTATGTTAATGATTCCCGAAAATGTTAAGCGAAATTTATATAATATAACTATAAACAAATTGAAAATAATTGAAGTTAAGTTATTGATAACGTGTGGCAGAATACCTATATTTGCTATGGTTTATTACTTAATTTTGTGATTATTTTATGAATGTGTAAATGAATTAGTGATATACAAATAAACCGAGTGTGCCGAAGTAACATAGCTTTGTTTACGTATAAACTGGCAAGCTATATAAAGAGTTCGAGCATTTACGGACAGCCTTCCTGACTATAGGTTTTGTGACTGTTATTCTTTTTAAGTAAATAAATAAATTTTAATTTTCAGCAAAAAGTTAAAATTTGTGAAAATAATGTAAATTTCGCTTTATAATTTTTTTGGAATATTTGTATTTCCAGTTCGAGAATTAGTTGTTTAAAAAGAAAAAAAAAGTTTTCTTTAATGAAAACAAGTCACCGTTCAATTGTTTTCTGTTTGTGAGACTAATGTAAATGTACATTAATGAATTGCTTAAATATTTTATATCTAAAAACTATTCTTATAGATGTTTATTTACTCGAATTGATATTTGTAGCTCAGAATTAATTTCCTTATTTGTTTAAATGTAATAATTTAAAAATTTACGTTGTCTTTATGAAACTTCTGTCAAGCAAATTATGGTACGCACCATGTGCCTCCTGGTTTTGATATCTTGATTATATAAAATTTATGTTTTGCGAAATAAAAAACATTCTAGATAATTGTTTTTTTTTACCAAAAACAAAAAAGTGAATTGAAAAAAAAATTCAATGGAAACAGCAACAAAAGTTCCAAAAAGGACTATCAGAATAAAAAAATGGCATTTGAATAGAATTGAAAAATGACTGATAAATCGACGTAAAAAATGAAAATTAAAAGAAAACAGCGTACGACACAACCAATATAAGAGAATGCTTAGTTATTCACATTTTTTATATTTTTAAATGAGTAATTAATTTTAATTTTATTTTCCGTAGTATTGCTTTCTTTCAACTTAAATTATTTGGAATTGTGAGATATATAGGGTTATTAATATATGTACGTATCTGTGCAGTATAATACATTGATTTTATTTTGTAAGTTACATAAATAAATAAAAATGAACTTAACGTGATTATATATTTTCCCTTACATTTGTATGTTTATAGATTCTCAAGAAAGTTACCGAACAAAAGCCAGATACGATTATAGATTCAGATGAAGAATCTAAAGCAGTTAAATTTCCAAAACGAATAAAATACGACCCAGAGAAGTCTCATCTTGATAGTTCTGGAAAGTGAGATACAGTTTAAATTTAATAATTCTTTTCAAATATTTCCTGAATGGTCTCATATTGATAATTAATCAAGCTAAACACAAACCATCGGAAAAATAAATAAATTTAATTTCATTTACCGAGTGTAACATTACTTTAGATTATTAAGAAAAGAAAAATATTTTTACGTCTAACTATGACAAATAGTATTTTATCATCGGAAATTTGTTATTGCGTTTTTGTAGTAATTTTTCAATATTCTGATATCGTATTTAACACCTAACCTTTTTTTTTCATATGTGCCCTTCGACAGGGCATCTAGAAATTCTTTAATTAAGTTAAAAACCGCTCTAAAGTTGATATACGGCCATAAACGTTGCCAAATTCTTTATGAGTTGATAATTAATGTTTTCTCGTTTTGTTAACATTAATTGAATTGTTTTAAATTTACCTAGGTGAAATAATTATTAAATTCATTTACGTATTTCCATTATTACCGAATGGAAACATTTGTATGGCCAGAAAGTTATTCAAAAGAATCGATTTTAATACCTCGGCAATTTTCCGTTTGAATTGGGGAAACCAGAAAAATAGAAAAAGGGAATAAACCCAAAACACGAGAAAATGAAAAAATGCGAGAGAGATTCAAGGAATGAGGAACACTACTCTTGTCAACTAACTGGCTAGTAGACGATGGGATGACTCTAATTTTTGTTTTGTTGATTATACGCCAATTAAACTAGTTATATTAATTTCACAAATAAATTTATATTATCAGTTTATATACCTCTATCATCGGGTGAAATAAAAATGTATTCTCGTTCCCTAAAATAATAATTGACGGTGGATTACTAAGCATTGAAAAATAACTTCAATGATTGAATTTGAAATATTTCGTAAATAAAAGTTGTTACTATTTATTATTGCTGGACATTGCGAATATGACTACAAAATTTTAGTATCGGTGTTCTTAAATTGTGTATCAATACAAACAAATGAAATACAAGTTTATCCATTTAATTCATTGAAACAAACAAAATATATGAAAGTAATGAATAAACCAACAAAAACAGTTTCAAAGAGCAAATTGTACAGTTATTATTTTTCATTTTTCTTAAATGGCTTTATGCTTTTCCTTGATAAAATATTTATGTCATTATCGTTTTCACTCAAATTATTTTTAATTTCATTCACACAATTATTTTGTAAATTGTCCGCTTCTTTTTGTTATTTGCCCAAAATGTATTCTTTTGTAGTAAAGTTAATTTATAAATATTATTTTTAGTACCTTATCATTCATCTTTTAAATTGCTTTTTACCTTTCTTAATTTTCAGATCTCCATTTGATTTTTTAATCGTATTCACATCGAGTTCCTATCTAATGTGATTATAGTATGTTGTGATGGGAAGTTAGGTTTTAAGTAATGGACAATTTCTTGATCCTCGAATTTATTCTATGTACATATGTGTACGTGCATCTTCTATGGCCAAAAACTTGAATGCGCCTCGCCTGTCGCCTGGTTGCTGTGCAAAACTTTAAACTCATTTTTCTCAAAAGTATATTTTTTCAAATTTCAACTTCAAACGCAAATGTATCGGCGAGCTTTGTACTTAAAAGGCTCCGTGAGGTCTCAATCGATCAGAAATGTTGTCTAGTATACCGTGTACTGGGCTTAACTCATATCGACAAAGTGGGACCTAGTTAGATGCACGTACACATATATGTATTTTTGTAGCGCGGTAGTCTGGTACTTAAGGGGTAATATCACCTTAGGCTCACAAAATTTCGAGTGATTTTCTGAGACTTACCACGAACGATAGAAAAGAGATAGAGATTTGAGGTTTTGTGCACATGAAAGTAGTAGTCTTTAACTACAAAAAACATATTTTATTTTAATTTATACAATACAAAATGACGGCACGGCAGCGCAAGCAAAAAAAAAAACAAACATCGGTTGGTCCATGCGGGCGTACCGCTACAGGTCACAATTTTTAATTTGGAACAAAAAACCAAAAAGTTATTTAAAATATAGCCCAAAATGAAGTGAACGTCGTAGGATTTTTTCGAAAAAATAACTTTAAAAAAATTGCGACGATTTCAAATTTTTTCTTTTCTTTTTCGAAAAAATCGGTCGAAAATCGCTTATAAAATCTGTAAATATTAATTTATAAAAGAAATCTTACGATGTTCACTAGAAAATCTTATTTTAAAGTTGCAGTCAAAATTTTAAGTCAATTGGATAAAAATTGAGCGAGTTACTGGTACGCCCAGTTTAAAAAACATAGTTTCTAGATATTGCTGTTTAAAGTTTTGAGTAGTGGAGTTTTGTTGAAATTTTCGTTTTACCTCTAACCTGCTATGCCCGCTCCATATAATTGGTCTTCTAATTTTAGGTTTTCGTCCTCCTCATCCTTCCTTGTCGAAATTACGTCACTGCGGGCAGTTTTAGCCTCTTCAGTGAGCGATTGCTCGAAATTAGAGAAATTTAATCCGATTGTTAAATCCAATAGATCCGTAACTTGTATTAATCCGCTGTAACGATCGTTGAAGTATAAAACAGCAATATAAACAGCTGTGTCGAGGACAGATTTGCTACTGGAGGTGTTTTTTGGCGCCATAGACCACATAAACAAATTCAAGCTTTCATTGGAGTTCTGCGTGAATCCGCCTAAACAACGGATGAGGAGGCTGCCGCTGCTTAACTTTTCGTAAATTGGCTTCACGGCTTCGAATATTATCATTTTCATGACAGGCTTATGCTTAAAATTAGCCATGTCTCCGCCAGTTGCATTGGTTGCTTGCCAAGAGCACCACGATATCGGTCCTTTTTGGCACAAGTGATGTTGTGGCTTCTTGTCGGTCGATATTTTGTAGTACAGAGTTGCCTAAATAGTATTTTTCATATCTTTGATAGAGTTACTGTGACGTCTAATAGCGAGGCCATAATAAATCGACAGTTGATCAATTAATTTACCCGTTAATTTTCCTCTGCCGCTCAGTCCTTTTGTTTTCTTTACCAAATTACTCAAACGAGTAATCTTTTTTAGTTGTGATCTATGCATTCTTTTTTTTTTTTGTACATCCGGATTATTTTCTGTTGTAGATTTAAATGTTTTGCCGTCCCCATCTCCCACATAGTAGATGTAGTTAACGCCATTGATGTCTTGTGCTCGATCAAACATGTCGGTCGCCGTAACTACTTCCATTTTTCCTGCCGAGCCTTCACGGTTGGCTTCGCACTGTTCCCCGTGCGTTTCTTTCCAAGTTTCGAATTCAGCAGTGTCTTCTTTTGATTTCCAAAATGAACATGCCTTGGAGAATTTACATTTGATACCGTCTCAACAGTTACAATTTTACCGGAACACTGATATACACGTGGAGAAGCCAAACACTAACACTGTTGTACGCGTTTTAACGGACTTTTTATAAACAGCTGATTTCTCAGCCTTAAAATTTGGGTAGAAGAAGCATCTAATAATCAAAATTGAAATCTGGAAGTTCTCCCCCCTCATAATCAACTTTTTACATCACTCTTAAATACGTTAGGGAGTGTTTAAACCAGTAAAAAAAAAACCTAAAAAAAATTCACAAGGTGATATTACCCCTTAAGGTGCTCCGCTGCCAAATCAAAGGTATCTTGGGATTTCAAGAGTTATCTCATTTCGGATCTAAGTCGCTCGGTTTACTCAGCCTGAAATAATTGGGTACCAGAGAAATCTGGGAAAGTAAAGGCGACCGAGAGAAAGAAACTAGTCACCCTATTCTTATCGATTGCCGTTGAGCTTAGTACATTGTGAACCTTAACTTTACAATCCGCGAGATCCTAAACTACTTTATTTACTTATTTACTTATATTGTTTTATAAACATTTTGTATTTGTTTATTTATATGTAGTTTTTACACAAATGACGAATCAGAAGAAGAAGATGATGATGATGATGATGATGATAGTGATGATATCAGCAATGATAAAGAAAGTTTAGGTAATATTCTCGTCTTTTTTTTTATTATTATTTTTTTTAATTTTTTTTTGGGAGGTTCATCAACCAGGTAACCTAGAAATAATTAGAAAAAAAACAAAATTGGATATAAAAATGTGCAATAAAAGGAGTAAGAAGCCCAAATTTGAGCGTAAAGGAATATAGAGCAAAACACTCAACTGAATGAGTTGAACACTTCGGTCAGTATCGCAAACAACCGCATCGTTTAAATGGAGAAAACAATACGAGGAAGCCAATGAAAAACGAAAACGAGGAATAGGCAACAGAAAATGGCCACAACACAGATTAACTGTAAAGTCAACAACAAAATGGCGCAATAAAAGAAACAAAAAAGGGATCATGGATTAGAAGTATGAGTAAGTTTGACGGACATATGAAATGAATGATTATTAAAAAAGAAAGAAGCTTAGATGTTCGACCAGAAACTTTAAAACAGTGATAGGGGGTTAGCGGGTGGGATTTTTTAAAAAGAAAAATTTAGTTTTTTAAAAAATGATAATTTCAGTGTAAATTAAAAAGTGTGTAATCATTTCAATGAGCGCTTTCTAAATTAAATGTGTATAATGAATCCTATAATTATTGTTGTGTTCATTCGATGCAATTTATTAAATTAACGCCTTTCGTCATTGATATTTATTAATTAGAGTAATCTCTTCTTTATTATTATTAATATTTTATTATTAATTTTAGTTTTAATATTATGATTTTTCAAAATTCTTACATATCTATTTATTTATTATTGTTAATAAATATTGGCGTAACATTTATTATATACATTTTTTTTTCTTACCTAGTTTAGCTTTAAGCGTAAAGTTATTAGAAAACAACAACCCTTTTACTATTCGTTATTAATGTTATCGGTGGCGACCGTAATTTAACGTTCCAGAGCCGTACTGTTTCGTTCGTTATTCGTTTGATTTATGTATACGTAATTTTTTTCGTTTCGGTATGTATCGTTTTTATCTCAGTTTCTTGTCTTCTTTACCATTCTCATTCGTAATATCTGTTTCTTGGCCTAGTTTTCCTTTTTCGTTTTTCTTTTATTTATTCCGATTTTAATCGCATTTTTGGAGCAGTCCTTTTGAGGGCTTCGCCTATACTGGCATTTTTTGATTCACGTTATACTTCGTAATAAACTACTCCCAGTTCAAAAACCAGAGGTGTTTCGCGTGCTTTTCACTGTATTTGCTCATATTATTTGTTCATCATTACGTGTATTATTTATTTGGCAACCGGCTAATAATTAACATAATTATCTTTTATCAAATGCACTTCCAGGATTAAGTGACGATGATGATGAACAAATTGAAACGGACGATGATGAACAGAAGCGAGTGAAAAAAAAAGTTCGGTTTGCCGATTCCGTCATTGATAATGAACCAGTGGAAGAATCGCATCCACTGATAACAGATTTAGATTATAGAGACGTTAGAGACAAACGCTTATCGAAAGCGCAACTGTGGTTTGATAAAGTAAGCAACTACCATTTACAGCGAATTCATAATTATAATAGAATATGGGGAAAGCTACAGTTGCTTTTAATTAAACAACGCGCGCTGACTGGAAATGTATTAAATGTATGAATTTTCAGTTTTATTCAATAATACATCATTACCGTCAAGGTCAAGATATGAAAATATTTTGCATAGAAAAAAAAAAAAGCAAGACTGGAAATAACCAAAAGTAATGATATTTTCTGGAGCTCTTTTTGTTTTGAGCCATTGAAAAAGTTGATCAAATAATTTCATAGTGACATATTTTGCGTAAAAGCCGTTGACTTATATGGTTTTCCTTTTCTTGATGCCATTTTTATACGAAAGTAGACCTTTCTTTTTTCTTTTTTTTTAATAAATTTAAAAAAGTTATCATTTTAATTAACTGAAGTTAAGACAGAAAAAAAAACGAACAAGTAACATTGGCAACCTACAATAATCCAAATAGTTGTTTAATCCCAAACACATTCTCATTCAATCATGAGTAAACGACTGATTTAACCGTTTTTAATATCATTTGATATTCAAAAAAAAAAAACTATTTTTTTTTTTAACATACAGTTTTAATACCTTCTAAGCTGCTATCAAAGGCCGGTGTTAATCAACTTTTGCATTTGACCGATAAGCAATTAGCTCATTTAATAATGTTAAATATTTACAGTAACAAAAACCCGTCACTTATAAAGCAATAATATATTAAACTTTGAAAATAGATTATTTTCTGATTCGCGATAAATTTTATCATTATTTTAAGGATTCTAGTTAGATTGAGGACTGATGAAATTTTCTTTGCGCAAAAATGAATAATTTGATACTTTCAATTGTTGTTTTCTATCAATTATAAAAACAAAAATATCTTTTACAAAATATGTGTAATATATTAACAAAATGGGTAAGTGAAATAATTGATACTTTTACATAGGATGTATTCAAAGATATTGAACGGGAAGAAGACGAAGATTACGAATTAGACAAGATGACGTCTTTAATCAAAAATATGGGCGGAAAAGTTATTGAAAAAAAAAGTGACACAAACAATAAAGTAAAAACATCTGATGGTGATTTCTACAATGCGGGTAATTTATCTGAAAGCGATGACGATGACAGTGATAGTAGCAGTGACGAGGAGGAAGATGAGTCGAATAATAGTAATAATAACACGGCCGATGTTAAGAATAAATCGAATTCGGTAAATTCAAATAATAATTTAGTTGAACCGATTAACGAATGGGATGTTGGCCAGTCAAATACGGAAGCAGGTATTTCCGTGAAATCCATTATTTTTCGCTTATAATAATTATTATAATATATACGCCGCAACTGCAATGCACGGCAAAATTAAAAATAGATTTAATCACCGTAAATTTTAACGTATTTGTAAATTATATCAGTAATTGGTAGAAATCCCCCCTCCTATATGCATAATCTGAGGAAAATGTAATGACTTATATTTTGTGAGACTGTTTTAGACCTATACCCTATTGAAATACATTCGTGCAAGTTTTTCAAATTAATCTACTGTAGTAAAAAGTACAAATATATTTTTCGGAGCCGTCATATATGTCTAGATTTTTCCGTCATGCTTCAATACACCTTTATTATTCTTTTAATAACATACAATATGGTGAATACGAAAAATATTTAGTCTTGATAAATTTTCCGGCTATTATAAACGATGATAATATTAATTCTTTTTAATAATGTTGAAGATGTAGTATATATTTGTAGGATATTCTATAATGAACGCATAAGCTCTCTTTGAATTTTTTATTTTAATTTTCAAAACTTGTGAATACTTTAAAAAATACTTCTTTGTACGCCTTCAATTTGTTGTTTTTTTTTTTTTTTTATGGCAGATTCCGTACAATAAGGAAACTCTAAATAAACGTGAACTAAAGACTCAAGTAATTTTAACACGCTGCTATTGCCTTAACGAACTTTCTAAAATTTTTACAACAAAGCTCATTATTCTTCCGATTTTACTTTTTTTTTTTTGAAAATGAATTAATAGATTAATTACCCTTAAATCCTGAGATTCCGGTTTAGTTTAGGGCCGATTAATTGTCTCGTCGTGTAAATATTGTGAGTGCTATATATTTTACACTTACTGCCTGATTTGTTTAGCTTTTTCGTTATCGGTAGCATCCGGATTTTCCATCACAACCTCCAATTTCTTTTTCGCCTTTTCTAACTTCCTTGCTGCTCTTTTCTTCTTCCTCGCTTTAGCTTCGGCAATACGTTTAATCGGTCTTACGTTTATTTCTTCTCTCTTCTTTTTGTATTCATCTACTAATTCCTGGAGATTAACGAATATATTCATAGTTTTCCTAAATATTTTATCGTCATCCGCGTATAATGGTAGTTCAGAAAATCTATTAATGTAAAGAAAAAACAAAAGATAATAATGAACTTTGTAGCACTTCTGAAATATGCAGAAAGCTAGATGATTTGGTAACTGTTAAGATAACTTTTAAACAGCTGAATTAATTTAGATGGTAAACTAAAAAAAACCTTTAATTTCAAGTAATAAAATTCTATAACCAGCTTTATCCACTTCTAGAAATCATTATAAATCGCGTGCGGGAGGAATTGCGCATTATCACACAAGTATAATCGGTAGAAATCTACCTTTCCATAAATTTGTATCGATGCAACAAATATCTGATACTTTATTTGACTGTATCCTTTTTTTCGCTATAATAGATTCGCAAACGTTTTTCTACTAAAGTTTGAAGACAAAAATTGATACATACAATGGTATCTTTTCCGATCTTGATATGTACGTTTAGGTTGTTGAAATTTCAAAAGCAGTTATTTACTTTCTTTTTTGAAGGTTTTTTTTTAAAATCACGGCGGTACTTTCTGAAATGAACAATGGAAAAAAATACAAACATCGATACGATTTAGGCTGTATTTTTTTGCATGTCCTACTCTTAAATATAAGAAATAGTTCGACTTAAAGTTTTACTATTGTTTATTTTCCTTTTCTTTGCGACGATGTCATTTGATCGTGCGATATATTTTATGCCGTTGAAATGGAAGTACACCCGGGTTAATTGAATGTTATCAGAAGTCTACGAATTTGAACAGTAGCTGTGCGCCACTTTGTATACTGTGTACAATGTCTTTTCTCTTTTGCTTGATCGTTAAGTATCGTATTCCGTTTGACGGTTTTTTCGTTCGTAGCCATTTGATTCACAAAAATCACTGTGAGAGTATTTAAAATCAGTAAAGACATACCCCCGGGAGCGAATATCAATTCGAGCCATAACTCAGTAGTCGTGAAAATAAAAATACACAGATGTTTTATCAAATTAAATCGTGTCCGGAAAAGGCAGATTGACGTTTTGAAGCTGAAAGATAGAACATTTGAATTTGAAATAGTGAAGGCTTTGAATTTAAAATTGAATAAAGAAAGATGAGATCTAGAGCAGCCTACATGGAGTAAACTCGGTGACATCGTTGACGTTCAAAAAAACCATATAGGTGTCGTCAGTAATATAAAACAGCAAAAATGGATGGCAGACGAGATTATTAATCTAATGGGGAAAAGAAGAAATGCAAAGAGTAAACCCCCTGAATATAACAGAATAAACAAGACTATCGGGAAACTTTGCAGACAGACTAAAGAAAAATACTGGAAAGCAAAATGTGATAAGATTGAAAACTTTCAAGATAAGCACGATCTGCTAAATCTACACAAAAATGTGAAAGAATCAGCTGGCATATACAAGGAGACTGGTACAAATCTGCTCCTTGATGACATCGGGATAAACGAAAAACTTCAAAAATGGAAGGCTTATAATCGAGCCGCATGATAATTACCCGGATCGCAGCGATATTGGATCATTTATAACAACGGAAGAAGTTGTACATGCAATTAAACGACAGAAAAACGGTAAAGCGGTCGGTCCAGATGAAGAGGGGATCAAAGTTTTAGCTGACCGTAGTGACATAGGTATACGCAGATTGACCGAAGCATTTAATAAAATATACGATGCCGGAAAAATCATCGACCTTTATTGCAATTCCAAAGGAAGCAAAGTCCTTGAAATGTGACGATTACCGTATGATTAGTCTGATATCGCACGCTTTAAAACAATTTCTGAAAATAATATATACAAGAACATATAGATGGTGCGAAAAGCAATTAGGAAATACACAATTTGGTTTCAAAAATGGCATAGGCACACTCGTGAAGACCTATTCATCATCCGTATGCTTTTGTCGGGATGTGAATATTAATGTATACGTGTGCGCCGTAGATTACCAAACAGTTTTCGATTGTGTACAACATGGAAAAGTGATGGAAATTTTAGGGGATATCCCTATATACGCAAAAAGGACTTGCGCATAATAAGTCAGTTGTACTAGTTGCATCTGTTAGAAAGAAATTCGATCGCGAATAGAGCAATCGAGAACAGTGCTCATAAAAATGAAGAACCTGCTCAGCAGAAGGGAATTAAGTCTTGGATTAAGAATTCTGCGGTGCTACGTTTTCTCGGTCTTACTGTATGGCAACGAGAGTTGGACGTTGGATGCTACCTCAGGAAGAAGTATACACATGCTTTTGAATTATATTTGTATAGGCGTATGCTGAAAATTACGTGGATCTTAAAAATTACTGATAAAGAAGTTCTCAAAAGAATGAATAAGCGCTCGGGGGGAATTATTAAATTTTATTAAGGAAATTAAACTACGATATCTAGACAACATCATGAGAGGCCAAAAATATGAGATTTTACGCCTTATCATTTGGAAGGAAAGCTTTCGGGCAAAAGATTGAAAGGGCGCCCAGAAAATTCGTGGACAAAGGATTTTCATCGTTTGTTCGCCTATTGAAATGTTCAGATCTATCATGTCAAGAAAAGACATTGGGCTGTGTTGATCGCCAACCTTCGTAACGGAGACGGCGGATGAAGAAGAAGAAGCCCTTTCGTTACACTACTTCTTAATTTTAACCCCGAATTGTACTAAAATAAGGATGGTATTTCTCATTTTCTTCGAAGCCATAAAAATTAAATTTTCCTATTTCAAATCCTTATCCGCAACAATGTTTTTGTTACACACGCACAAAAAAAAAATTAACCGTATTTGAAGGCTTAATCTACATTTAACATAAAAAATTCTTTTGAAAAAAAACCGGGAAAAGAATAAAAGGCAATAAAAATATTATTAAATGAAGAAAAAGCCAGTGCAAAAATAATTTAAATTTAGAATAAGTATCACTAAATCGCGCAGGTTTGGAATTAATTATTTCGAGATGTTCGAGTAATTCAAAAAAAGTCGCAAAAATATTTATGTAAATTTAATTTTTCGATTGAAAATAATTTTAAAAGCTGTGAATAAGCAGAAAATCGATAGAAATATATTTAGCCATCGTAGGTATAGCAAAAATATTTTCATATCTCGATAAAATAATCCTATGACAACTAGGCTAAATGCGATGTTCGTTAACGGGCGTGTCATTTTTAAAAAATGTTTCGGCTACCAATTAGTCAATTTTTAGAAGTACGGGATAGACATTTTCATTTATTTCATTTTTGTAATGGCGAGAAGTTTTCTAGGAAAATTTATAACGTGAATGTGTGTTTTAAATATATTTTTGTACTAACGTTGCAACAAATACAGGATCAATATCTAATCGGTATCATTTTCAAAATAATCTATCCGATTTATTAATATCTTAATGATTGAAATCGAAATGAAATTATGGGGAAATATATCTTCGAAGGAAAGCTCGATTTTTTGAAAAGAAAAAACTTTAGATGTAAAGAATGCTTATAAGAAGAGGTCGTTATTATTTGCTAAATTAAAAAGTAACGGCAGTTGTACGTGTGAAAAAAATTGCTCGCCTTTTCTTTTGTCTTGAAATTCTTTTTCGCGTTGTTCTTTAGAAAACCCGAATCTTTCTTTTCGAAGGATAAGATTTAGTTTAGTATGTACCATTTAGATTTTGCATTAACGTATAAAAATAGTTTTGATTACTTTTTGGATCAGATATATATGGGGGCCAGCCTCGTCAAGTTATGGTAATAAGGTTGTCGGGGAATAACGAAATTACGGATGATATTTTTAATGATCCACGTGAAACGGAAGGTTACAATCGCTAGCGTAATTATGCAAAATGTAACAAAATTAACATCATAATTTTTTGCGATTAGAAATAAATGCGTATATCGTACTGTACCGAACGTTGATTTTCGTGCGTAAACTAGTGATATAGGCACACGTACGCAAACAGAAACCCGTAACATATTACTGTAAACGTTTTTATGTGAATGTTGATATACGGTATGCACATGGAATCATAAACGCTAATTACTACTAAAATCGCATGCGTAGTATAAAACGAAAACAATACAATTAAACAAAAATTATAATTTTATAAATATTAAAATATTCCAAACCCCCCCGTCATATCTCGTAGTAATGGACTCTACATATAATCATGGTGTAATAATTAACAATTTAAATGTAAATAAAGAAGCCAACTAAGGAAACATGCGTAGTGCCATTTAATAATTAATTATACGCGGAGATCTGCGGCTGCTTTTGATTAATGAATGTTCCAGTTGAAATGCATCAAATGTAAAAGGTTAACGAGTCGCAAACAAAATCTGCATAAAAACCCGTGTTTTTTTACATATTCACGAAGCGAAACAATTAGATAATTATAAATGTTATCGGCAAAATGTAAACAAATTATTTATAAGTGAAACGATTACATTTTAATATCAACTTCTTGAAAGCGGAAAAGTTAAGAAAAGTACGGAGAAAAGAAATGGTTCCTTTCGATGTATGTAATAGTATTAAAAGAAAGTCGGAGTTGCCGAAACGGATTTTGAAAATATTTACGGTTAATATTGTGTATTTAATATTTCAGACAAAAAGCAAAGAAAAAAAGAACGTAAGACGTTGGATGATGTCGGATTGGCCCTTGGAAGCATGATGGTAGAGTCGACAAAGTTAAAAAGAGACATAATCGATGCCGCTTGGAATCGGTATGCCTTTAACGATGAAAACTTGCCAGACTGGTTTGTACAAGATGAGGAAAAGTTCATGAAAAAAGAAGCGCCTGTGCCGAAGGTAAGTTACGTATTAACGTGTTCACGTGTATTAATTGTTTGTTTCGATGAATTTAAAAATACTTATGTATTTACCGGCCGAAGTTGCTGAAAATAAAAATTTATTAATAAGTGCGAGTACTAAAATATTAACGTGCGGGTCAGTCACCTTTGAATTTTAAATTTTTGTCATTCGGTATTAACGAGAATTCTTAGAAACACATTCTTCCGTTTATCGAAAACGAGATTAAGATTAACCTATCTTTTTTATCCCTAGTTTGATAAAAGGGGTAAAGACAGTTTTCATTTTTAATTTTAATGCGACTTTTGTTGTGCACTTATTTCAAAAGGTAACAGAAAAACACTACGTATTTCATAACGGTTTTTTTCATATTACCCCCGGTGTAAGAATGATATTATTAATAATTGCTATTTAATAACACAAAATACATAAACGGTTCGCTAAAGTAAAAATAGGGAAGATTCATACTACTCTTAGTTATATTATTTTACACCTTTCCGGGTGATTTGAAGATGATTCGATATTATTATCGTATTATAAATTTAGCGATGTAATATGTAAGATTTATGTTATTTCAACAAGCGATGGTTTTTATTTTATAAGTATTAAAAGAATATTCGTTAACCTCCAGGAATTAGTAGATGAATACAAAAAGAAGAGAGAAGAAATAAACGTAAGACCGATTAAACGTATTGCCGAAGCTAAAGCGAGGAAGAAGAAAAGAGCAGCAAGGAAGTTAGAAAAGGCGAAAAAGAAATTGGAGGTTGTGATGGAAAATCCGGATGTTACCGATAACGAAAAAGCTAAACAAATCAGGCAGTAAGTGTAAAATATATAGCACTCACAATATTTACATGACGAGAAAATTAATCGGCCCTACTTTTAAACATATATAACCGCTTAGGAAAATATTAAACGTAAGCAAGCTACTCTACCCAGTTAACCGTATATTTTATTGGTCGCTCGAAATTGATTAGAATCTTTTTAACAGTTTTAATTAATACATTTGGAAGTGAAATCAAATTGTCAATGTATCTATGCTGATAAAACCGAATCAATTTTATATGTTTTTAAGTTTATACGACTTACATAAATAACGGTAAAGATTATGAAAATATAGCCTCATTATATAAACAAAACTATGGGTTAATTGGATCAGTAGTTTTCGTGATATACTCATTAGTTTCATTGTCTCCTTGTTTCCAGTGGTGTCAACATTTTTTGTCAGTTTCCAATATTCTGAAACGTTGTAATGTTCATTCAGGGTCCAATAATCACTTCCCCGAGTTTTAACTATATATTTAGTATTGATTGAAAGCCGTCATTGAAAATCCCAACAACGAAATAATTGCCAGCTGAATAAATGTTTCGGAGCAAAGTGCCTTAGCAAGTCGTTGTAACTTTCATTATTATTTTCAGCATTGCTTCCCTTGAACCTGTTTAATAATTCGGTCTAACCCAAATTCCTTTTGTAATTCGGATTTAATGCTTTTAAAACGTCTACATCTAGTGGAAAATAATCACGCCTGAAGTTCTTCACATCAAAACCTGCAACTTACGCTCGGCGATACTTGCATTAACTGTCCGCGCCGGTCGGGCAGTTTTGGTGCTGCGGCTTCGTGTCATTTGAATCCATGTGAAAGTATGTAGCCCAAATCGCTTTGTTCATTTCGTCTACATTATCCTGATATCTTATTATAGCTGAACCATAATATTTTTGATCTTATTTACGACTTTATCAGTTATTCTTACTTCTCCCTCCCAAACCCTTTATTTTCTTCCTTTCGTTTCGGCATCGCGTTCCTATTCTCTTCTTAATACGTAGATAACATTCTAGTTTTTCGACTTCCATATCGCATGAATTCATGTCTAAACTACGTTTAAAAGTAACAATGTCGCCGTCGTCAATGTAACGCGTATATTTCCCCCCCGTAATTTTCGAGCGAGCGACCAATCATTTTTTTTTTTCACACCATCAACCTCCACTTTCGTGACCGATCCTTTATGATTAGCTTAGCAGTCATTGTAATTTGAGGGTCATTCTTTATTCTGGATGTTCTTCTCACTTCTTCATCCAAAATTCACAGCCCTTGCAGTAACTCGATTTCACTGATGTGTCGATGATTGTTTTGCTGTGTATTTCCTACGGGAGTTGTCACGCCGAAACGCGAACTATGTCTCAATTTTTTCCACTCCCATCTCCGTAAACTGTTAAATTAATATCTGAACCTTCCTTTTTTTAGTGTTTTTTAACCGACTTCAAAAAAGGAGGAGGTATTCAATTCGACTGTATTTTTTTTTTTTTTTTATTATTATTATTTTTTTTTTATGTGTGTTACCACAGAACTTTCTTCTAGATGAACCAGTTTTGATGATTCTTCTTTTATTTGAAAGGTGGTGTTTCTCATGTGGTCCCATTTAAATTTGATCAAGATCTGACCGATAGTTTTTGAGTTATCCTTAATAATGCGGGAGATTGAAGCTTTTTGGATGCTTTTCATTCATGATTGTTTCCACCGTCGGATTAGATTTATTGACTTAAAATACTATAAATTTGCCAAATTACCATGGAAATGTAGCTTTTGATGTTTTCACACCGTGGAAATATCTGTTCTTATTAAAATGTTTTAATTTAATTGAATAAAAATGCACTAAAAAGTAAAAAATAAAATGATTTTTTACAAAAAATAAATATCAATACTTCAAAGGTTTATTATAAAAATTTAAAAATGCACTAAAAAGTAAAAAATAATTACTCCGATAAAATATATATATCAGAGTGATATAACTTAAAATGGCATTATCGTAATTTTTATACAACATTAATTTTTTGGAGTTGGCATCAAATTCATATTAAAAGAATAATTAAAAACTGCATTAAATGTTGATTAAATTGTTCCTAACATGAATTTAATTCCAACTCCAAAAAGTTAATGTTGTATAAGAATTACGATATCACCTTAAGTTATATCACTCTGATATATATATTTTATCGGGAGTAATTATTTTTTACTTTTTAGTGCATTTTTAAATTTTTATAATAAACCTTGAAGTCGGTATTTATTTTTTGTAAAAAAGCATTTTATTCTTTTTATTTTCTTACGGGGTTCGCTCATAGAAGATTTATAAAGCCCCCTTCTGCAACTGTTAAAATATTTTCAAAACATCTCGCGAAAGTGTTTGCATAAAATAGTCTTGTTGTATCCACTAAGCCACAAAAATGATTTAGTCCTCCTCCCTCCGATCACTAAAAGTTACATCACAAACACTATACAGCGATTAATTTCGTATGCTGTGCCAATCTTAAGGCCCGATTATTAGATACATATATACGAAACACCGTTACAACAATTTTAAATCCCAAACCTGCTGGACACTCACTTCGTTAAATTTCATATCTGTTTTGCAGTCCTTATAAACTACTAAATTACTAATTTCAGTAAAAATAGAAAAAAAAACAACAGCATCCGTGAGCATTTTCAAAAATAATTTCGTCATTTCTGTACCACGTAACAATTTTCCAGCAATCGTATTGGTGAACTCGGTTGACTCCTGCAGCGTGTATCGATTTCCTGCTAATTTTGTCCTTTTTTTTCCATAGACCTACGAACCGGAGTTTTTTTGTTTTTTCGTACCTTTCTGATTTCCGTATGCATTCATTTCACTTATTTTGAATTCAATTTTAGCTGCGATGTGCTCTACACGACCAGGACAGTAAACTTACGTAGCCTATTTCATCAAATATCAGAACATATTGTACAGAAATGACGAGCCATGCATATTTACAGTGCCACTTACAGCACCACTAATGTTATAGACCGGCTTAAGGCGAGAAACCCGGTTTTTATTTCACATCGGGGAGTACAATATCTTACAGAAATAACGAACATAACAGCTAAGTTGATCGACATGTTTGGTCTGCTTATTACTGATTACTTCGCCATTTTTTATAACATTATTATCTTTGTTTCCATTTTACGCGTATTCTGATTACATACTTTCTGCCTTCTGTGTTTTAATTACAGATCCAACATTTCTTACCTTTGATTTACCACCATGTCGGCAACCTTTTCAATCTCTTTAACAAAGGTGTTAAAAATTCTTTATATCGCTTGTTTTAATATTCGAGATTTATTTTGAGAATTTTTTTTTTAATGATACCTATCGGAAGCCATGTTTTACTGTTTTAATATTTTTGTTGCGTGCAATTTGCGCGATTAAGCGAGTTTTCATAAATAGCTTCATTGTTTTCCGGTACTTGCATAACGGTTCTAAAGAGAGGGCTATGATATCTTTGATCCACTTTTTCACTGTAGAGTCAAATGGGTTCTGGATTGTGCTACCCTCATCGAGAATGGTAAAATTGCAATTTTAAGTATGTATATTTCAGGAAGCTGATTTTACTTTTTGTACTCGTGAAACGTTCGATATTCATATTTCCAGATAGTTCCATCTTTATTATCATATATTTTATGTTTAATTTACTTTTTCAGTAATAATAATAACCGTTTCTTACATAGTAGCGTATCTAATCGTAGATCGATGAAAATTTGATCTTTACAGTGAAATATGTGCAAAATAAAAATTGTTTCAATGTTTCGTTACAGAATTTATCGAAGAGTGAAACAGCAGAAACCGAATGTTAAATATCTCGTAGCCAAGAAACATACGGCAGCAAAGCGGGCGAAGCGTCCACGCGGATTAAAAGGCCCGTATAAGGTAGTCGATCCTCGAATGAAAAAAGATTTGAGAGCAAAAATTAGCTCTATGACCAAAAGTAAATCAAAAACAGCCGCTAAAAAAATTAAAAAAACTTTTAAACCAAATCGAAGGAAATAAAATGTTTTTTATTGTTACCTATACTCGTGTACTTTTATTTGTTCATCGGTTAACAATCTCCTCGCTTATAAGAATAATTATTTATTCTATGGTAATTTTATGGAAAATACGGAATTTACGGAGAATAAAAGAATTACCGATTTAATTTTCCTCTACAAGGGGGCACGTTCGTTTTAATATTTAATAAATGCTCAAGTCTTTTTGTAGAGAATCTAGAAAATTGCTTTAAATGTCTGCGAAAGAAAAAGGTTTGCGGCGGTTGTTAGAAATATATAAATAAATTTAAAAATATCAGTACTAAAAAAAAAAATTAAATAGGTTCAGTCAAACGTAGATATTGTGTATTGCGCATCCCCAGATGATGTGATTTGACGAGTGACAATTTGTTGTGGTCCTAAAAAACTTGCTGATTTCGACCTTACCGAGCGGTTTTCCTTGATATTTAATGGCCGCATTACCGTACTTTAAAATACACTGCGAATATAATTTTCTTAAATAACGGGCAATGTATTTAAATTAGATATCTAACGGGAAACAGATTTTATAATATAATACCGAACGTTATGCAATTATTTCGTCAAATCGCCACGGTACTTTTCAGAACCCCCCCCCCCCCCGTGTATCTTACTTTTTTCCCATTACAATAATAATCATTACTCGTCACCCTTTTAAATTTAACACAGTGATTCATGCATTGAAACCTTTTTTTAAAAAATCATTAATTATTGCTGCAAACCGCTCAACCCTGCAGTAGTTCTGGAAATATGTTCATGTTTTTTAATTTACAAAGAAATTAACTTCCTTTTTCATTTTTGTTCAAAATATTTCTTTCTGTTACATTTTAATTCACTACCGTAATTTTTATTTTTTTCATTTTTGAACTCGTCAACTTTGACACTAACCCAGCGCCGCAATAGTTAATTGTATTTTATTCGATTTTACAGTTGCCCTGGAGCGAAACACCGTCACCTAACCAACTCTAGTAGCTGGCTAATAATATTTTTATAAGTCTGCATAGAACAAAAATGTAATTTTTTGTAATGACTAAATTTTGCTTATTTTTATATATTGTTATGAACACGCCTTTTTTGGACGTAGCCAATTAAAGAAAATGAGACGGATAGGATACATAAAACAAAAGAAGAAAAGACGGGAAAACGAAGAAAGCGAAAAAAAATAAACGACAAAAAAACACAAGCAGCTACACCGTGGATAACTTCCAACTTCTAGCAGCCGGCAAGCATTAGACTTGTTTTTATATAGGGTGGGCCAAAAGAATATCCCGAATTTCAAACGCTCGTCAAAATCATACACTGTGAGTTAGCGTGGCGATTGCAACGCCATCTAGCGCTAAATAATATGCCGTTTAATATAAATATAGTTGGTTAGTAGTCATCATGTCGTGGATGCGTAAACAACGCTCTTTCGTTGTCGAGTACTTTGTGAAAAACGGTGAAAGTGTAATCGCGGTACAACGCGCGTTTAAAAAACAATTTGATTTAAAACGTCATGACAATCCCCCCGACCGTAAAAGTATCCTCAAATGGGTAAAAAACTTCCGAGAATACGGTAGTGTGGTGGCGGTCAACCATCAAGGTCGCCGTCGATCGTCTAGAACCCCGACAAACATCGAAAAAGTGCGCGTAGCATTGTCGCGAAGTCCGCGCAGATCCGTTCGTCGCCAGGCTTCCGCCTTGAAAATTCCCCGTACTTCACTCAGAAGAATAATTCGAAACGACCTCAATATGCACTCATACAAGATACAACTAACCCAAGAACTGATACCAACAGATAAGCCAAGAAGGTTAGAATTTTGTAATAAATTTTTGGATATGCTGGAGGAAGAAGACGTCGATTTGGATTATGTTTTTTTTAGCGACGAGGCGCATTTCGATTTAAATGGTAACGTTCATAAATAAAACATGCGGTATTATGCTACTGAGAACCCTCGAATCGTTCACCCGGTACCCTTGCACTCCCCTCGTATCACGGTATGGTGCGCAGTCAGTGCGAAAGCGATAATCGGTCCCTACTTCTTCGAGGAGGAGGACGGAGCGAATGTTACTGTGAACGGCGACCGCTACATCCAAATGTTAAACGAGTTTTTTCTACCGGAGCTCAGACGGAAGAGGATTGCATTATCTAAAACGTGGTTTCAACAAGACGGGGCCACACCACATATTCGTAACGATGTTTTGCGGTTATTAAGAGAGAAGTTTCAGGACTGCTTGATTTCGCGAAACTGTGAGCTGTTTTGGCCGCCGCGCAGTCCGGATTTAACACCGACAGATTTTTACCTATGGAGCTACTTGAAAAGCAAGGTGTACGAGGGTAAACCAGCAACAACCGACGAGATGAAATTGGCCATTCAGAAGGAAATTGCGGCGATTAAAAAACCAACTCTTAAAAAAGTAATGCATAATTTTGAGGAAAGATTGCAACAATATAAAAATCAAAATGGTGACTATTCATACGGAGTATTGTTCAAAACTAATAGTGTACAATAAATGGCGTTCTTTTTGAAGTATTTCAACGTTTGTTTCATTTCCGTAAGTATATTAATCTTTATTTGACGAGCATTTAAAATTCGTGATGTTCTTTTGGCCCACCCTGTACTTATTCGAAAAAAATGGAAAAATACGAGTACTTTGTTTGAAGAAAGAACAAAAGAAGAACGCGATCTATTACTCTATATCGCGGTCGACCGTACCACCGAGCTGTATTTTCTAACTGGCAGATCAAACGTCGGAAGGTAACAGTGCAAAACTCTATCGCACCCGATCTACCTGAGCCGGTTTTATTCCTTATCATCGCTCAATTACAGTGTTTTGGTAGATGCCGCAGTCTACACGCATACGGACGCCACCGGCCGTACACAAAGATCTGACCGGTGCTGATAATCGTCGACGTTTTGAAATCAAAAGTAATACTAAAAATCGGACCGTTAATTTATCCGAAAGTCGCCGAAAGATTGCGCCACAAACCTGATTCGTATCAATATGGGTGTATATATATATATTAATTACAACGTAATTCTTAGGCTACCCCCCATTAGAAAAAATGTCCAAATTTTATGTAACGTTTGTTATATTTTATAGGATTTTTGTTATTGTTATTTAAAAAATTCACAATTTTATGTAACGAAAAAATGTTTTAATTTTATATAACGGAAGTTAAATGTTAGGATAGGATTTTTGTGATTATGTTATGTTTTTGTTTGTCTTGATGCCAGTAAGAATTACGTTGTAAATTTTGATCATTTTATACAAAGTATAGAAGAGAAGAGACAGAAATGAAAACTAGAAGGGTCAAGGGGCGCAGCCCCTTGCGAGGCCAAAATGGCTAAATTTATATATATATATATATATATATATATATATATATATATGTATGTGTGTATATGGAGGATATGTGTGTTATAAACAGTATATTTCAGTCAATTGGGAGACTATATCATGACGAATTTTCACGTCTAACAGTGGTAAAAGTCTCACTTCCCCGTACGCTACATAAAAATTAATATAAACATTAAAGCTTATATGTGTAGCCTAATGAAACCGTATCCAAACTGTTTTGCATAAAGAAACTTTAAAAAAAAAAACACGCGCATTAGAAATTACGCTTTTTTAACGAAGTGTCAGAGTAAAATAAGAAGATTTAAATTTCGTGCATGCGATGTTTTACATTTTTCTTTTAATAATACTTAATTTATTTATTTAAAAACAAAAGTTACCGGAAGTTTGTATTTTTTTTAATTATTAAAAACAAAATGAATCATTTTAATGATTTTTAATATACTTTTGAAAGTAGTACTTGCAACAAAATTATCCTTAAATATTTTTAAACATTTATTAATAGTTTTCTATGCAAGTTTTGATAACACGAGAATTTTCCAAAAAACAAAAATCACGATGGTATAAACATATTCTTAATTATACATTTACATTAGACATTTTTACAAAAGTTATATCTGGCCAATAGAGAGAAAATATACTTATTTAAAATTTTACGGTATTGCATTTTAGGCGCAGGCTACACACACATTTTCCTTTACATCGTAAAGTTTTAGACCCAACGCGCAAAAAGTATAACTTCTAAAAAGTTGTTTTAAATACATTTCGTATTAATATTTGTCAAGTTTAATTTTTATTTATTTCAAAAATATCACTAGGGCCCCGGTACAATTAATTTTAATAAAAGCTTAGTGAATATTTTATGACTAAAAAAAATTATCTTAGATTGAAAATTATTGAAGACGAAAATAACGGAAAATTTTAACGCCTTCGGACGACTGACAGCGGTGAAGTGAGAAGATTGACGAATTTTTACAATTATAATAGCATGATCAACTCGGTGCTTCCTGACTATAGCAATAAGAACATAGACGCACCTGCAATGTGTGGTCGTTCATTTCGTCTTTACTCCGTTTGCGACTTTTTTCCAGCGCAAGTTAATTTGTCTCGTATACATGTATACCCTCATGCAATTTCTTTGTAGAATCAGTTTGGTCTTAGAATGGAGCTATTCAATCGGATTTATTTTTGAGAACTAAACAGGCTGTCGCAACGAGAATTATCACTAAACTGACGAAATATTATTTTTAAGTGATTAAATTGCCAAAGTATAACTCTACAAGCTCAATATTAAGAGAGGAACAACAAATGAAATATTCTGAACGTATATAAATTAAATGCAGGTGAATACATGCCTATTTGTTATAAACTGTATGATAACCTGAAAACGTTACTAAATAAGGTATTTATTTAATTTATTGTTATAAATTATTTTTACCCTTATATTTGTTTGTTATTAAAGTTGGTTTTTATTATACAGTATATAAATTAATTTTTATTGAGTTGTGGTTAAAATAACATTTTGTATCGCGAGCGATGAGCAAAATTTTATTAAAATTCACCGAACGAATTATGGATCAAATTTAGCAGTATTTTTTAACATTTTTCTTTAATTCGCTTTCACGTTTGTTTGTTTGTCTGTAATTAAATCTGAGAAACTCTATTTAAGGTATTTTCCGTTGATCAAAAATTGTAAAATTTTGCATAAACCTTTGTTTTAAATGACAATATAGTAATCCATGGTTATTTTCGACCTTACAAGATGTGTAGGATATGTAAGATCAGGAATTAGGCCAAATATCTTCGTATATATATATATATATGCATATACTTGCGGACCCGGCAGACGTTACCTTGTCTGCTGTTAGCGGATGAGGAAACATTTTTTCAATATTCTAACTTTCTACTATTACCGGAAGCAAAATCCAAAAAATAAGTGCAATTTCTCGTTATTCTGCGCCGTTTAATTCTCGTGAAACTTAAACTTGTTTCAAAAAATTTAATGAAATCGTAAAATGAGGGCCTACACGGCTGGAATGTGAATGAGTGCGATATAATACTAAAATTAAATTTATTAATAGGTTCGCCAATCAGTCCGAATTAGACTAAATAAATTTCGTCGCTTACCTATATAACTTTACACAAAAGAAGTACAATTTTTAAACAAAAAAAAGGAAAACAAAACACCCACATTAAACAATAACCTTCAATTTTAAATAATAAAAAAATTATTTTTCTTGTAAAACGTAAATAAACATAAAAAAATACAAAGTAAAACACTACATAGCCAGCAAAATTTAAATAATTAAAAATAAAAAACTTACGAACTAGAATGTGAGGAAGGAAGGAGAGTATGATTAAGACGTAAACGAATAGTAGAGACGATAGCGGGATGGCGAAGGAAGGAAAATTTTAAAATCAAGCCCAGGTGGGAAAATTAGGTTGAATGGATAGGTAGAAGGAATTGGAAACGGAAAAGCGTAAATATCTAGCCGAAATCTAATACGGAATCTTTTACATAATAGAAGCAAATCAGAAGCGGGAATTTTAGCGAAATTAATCTACCATTTTGTTACCTTACATCCCCATGTGGCTAAGGACGCAGAGCAAATCATTGTACGTAGAATGAAGTGAGAGAAGAGTGTGAACGAGAGAGTGAATAGGAAGGTTAAAAAAATCGGAGGAATGAGAAGGAAAATGTGAGGAAATAACTTTAAGAACACACATAGGGTCCGAGATAATGAAATAGAAGAAGATCGAAGAGAGGGAATATAAATTGTGGTAACGTAAGATAACCATCAGCTCGGCGATAAAGATAGTACAGAAAGGAAAAGACTCAGATAAATTTATGTCTGGAAGAATGAAAGAGGCTCCAACTTTATTAGGCTCCTCCGAACTATCCGTAAAAATGGTCTTATAAGAAGGAACAAGAGATTTTATAAAACTATGAAATTCCAGCATAACTGTCGCATTGAGAAGAAATTCAAAGGAAAGAGAAAGAAAGAATACATTAGGAGAAGTGGAAAGATCTGTAAAATTGAAGAAGGAGTAGGGAAGATTATTAATTGTATATAATGAAAAAGAATTCAGCCGTAAAGCATGTGGCTAGGATAGGAATTTTCTTGGAAGTAAAGAAGAGCAGAAGTTTTTCCAAGAGGATTTCTTAGAAGATTTTAGTGTATTCTAACGTTTGCATTAGTTCTTTTTTGTGGACAAAGAAGTTCTCGCGTGTAGGATTTGATCGGAAAATTTTAAAGGTAGTACGCCTATAATCGAAAGCAGCGTTGTATTCCCCTCGTTCCACCAGAGGAATGGAGCTATCTCATGACAGTTGACGAGGAAGAGAAGAAAACGAAAGAACATTTGTAATAAAATTTAGAAATAGACGGTGGTGGAATGTAGGATCAAAGCCATCCAGAAGGTTAGAAAGCGTAGAGAAATGGAAAATAGCCCAATTAGTTTTTGATAAATTCCGTCTAAAGTAATAGAAAGGTTTGAAATAGGAAGAAGAGGAAAGATTAATTAGAATAGGAACATCAGATAGCTACCACAGGAGTCGATAAAGGTTAACTAATTGCAGTCAAAACCAATAGTAGAAGATGAAAATGTTAAATCGAGGCAACTGTAATTAGATGGACTCTTGTAATAGGTAAGCAAGATGAGGATATCATCAAAAAGAATGAAATTTTCAAGAACAGTACCATTGTTGTTATGGTTTGGGAAACTGCATAAAGGAAACCGAGAATTCCAGTCACTACCGTGATACTTGACGCTAAGAGGAAACGGTTCAGTGTCAGTGTTTTTAAGTTAGGAGGTAGTTCCGACAGGTAGAATTCACGTAAAAACGAAAACTAAATGAACGTTTTCTTCCCTTAAAACAATTTTCACCGTATGTAAACTTCCCGCAAGTATTACTTTTATTAAGTAATTTCTATTTGCAAAAAATAAAGTCCATTTAAAATCTAAAGAGGACGGGGTTATTTCCGTATTTGCTTTTCGAATAATTTAGATAAACCATTTTTTTCGCTCAAGTTGAAGAAATATCTTTGCAATAATTTTCGCAAAAAACCATTTGGGGGGACAATATTCAATTGCTGTTCGTCTAAATCGTTACATTTTCGATAACTTTGCACCTCCTTTTTTCAAATTCATTCTGATTATTTATGTTTTTATTGCAGTTTTACGCGTTCCTTTAGAATCGAAATTCCGAGCTCATTTTCCACTAAAATTTCAGAGTGGATAAAAAACAGAACGTACTGAAAAGTTTTTAAATAAATTTTGAATGGGCTTTACATCAGATTATTTTGTTAACTCCGAAAGATTCCATTGTTATTCATTTAATTTTCAGTTCAAACAAATGAGTGATGAAAGACCAGTAAGTCTGTGACATATACCTTTTACCGAGTGTTCTGCATGCTTTTACAAGATTGTCCCGTCTACTAGAATTGAAAGCATCTTTTCTATTACTCCAGAAACACATAAACAACGTTCCGCTACCCAAACATCACATAAACCAGAATTACAACAAATGCAGCGTGAAACTCTAATGAACCATCACTGCCGTTCAGCAATTGACTTTGAACTTCTTCATATAGGTTGCTTATACTGCGAGCACAGTTTTGTCCATCGGGTAGTTTGAAAAAGGTGTGTTTTTTGAGCGAAACGCGTGATAAATTATAGCATAGCTTCTCCAATTACGATTAACGAATTTTAAAAACTTTTCTAGCGTTTTATATATACATAATGCGGGATAGATATTTAATAGAACAAACGGTGAAAGATAAAAATTACTCTACTAAATCTAGTAGAGCGTTGTTAACTATATGGAATATTTGTCAGATTCGCGTTCATGCCAAATAACTACTTCGATAATACTAAGTTGATCTGGACAGAATTTAGTAATTTATAAGCAATGCATCTTGTGTAATTATCTCGACGACACCTTTTAGTTTTTGCCAATGTTAGTCTGATATCAAAAAATTACATCACTAATTAATTCCGAAATTCCAAGAAAGTTTTCAGTTCTACGATTTCCTACATAAATATTATTTCAATACGAATCGACCTTTACCAAGAAACGGCAGCATACTAAAACATATTTTACAGAAATCCCAAAGAAACGTTGCATTTCGAAGATTTTCTAGCTAAAGCAAATCCTTCGTGACATTGTTTCGAATCTATATCTCAAATTCCTACCATTTAACTTAAAGTGCACTATAATGACAAAATTTCCATAATGAAAAAAAATTCGGTGAAATTATTTTACCGTTCTGACGGTGGGTAAGCTATGTGAAACGTCAGTCAAATAGTTGTGTATACAAAAATAATTTCATTTCTAATTTTACTGTATAATCATGTACAGCAGTGGTTCTTAACCTTTTTAGTGATGAGAGACCATTTGAGAAAATTTCTGTCTGCCATGGACCACCAACAGTTTGGAGGTAATATACAGTAAATGTAAATAAATAAAGGGTTGTTCTATCTATCTATAAATAAGACACGCATAAAATTGTTCAAAGCCAACAGTGTTTTGACTTTTTTTTTTTTACGAAAATTTTACGGAATAGATGTAAATGTACTATTTTAATGCGATTTCTGTAACTGCAAACTTTTTTACTAACTTTTGAATCCTTGGTTCAATGCTACTCAAAGCCAAACACATGTCGGCGGTAACATCCAACCGATTTCGGTGCTTGCTTTTAATTATCAAACGCGTCGTGAACCCCTGCTCGCATAGATATGTCGATGATAACAAAGTTCGGTAACGTACAGCAATTTCTTGAATCTTTAGGAAATAAATTGCCTTTTTGGCTCCAAAAATTTTCAAAATTAATTCCTGTCACGAATATATCTTTCAAGATACTATTGTGTGTTGCATTTCAATCACTTCTTCTTGAATTTTATCGGGCACCTCAGAAACGTTGATCACTTTCCGTGAACACCCTCGTCCTCACAGTGGTCAGGAAAATAGCGACTGAATTCACTTTTTAAATTTTTCAAATGAAGTATCATGTTCTCTTTTGTATTTCTCCTTTAATCTCAGCACGCTGCCTGTCAATAATTCGATTCAGCGTATCAAACGCAGAAAAATTTTTTCTTCCAACCTTGTCGATCCATAGCTCGATTTTGGTGATAAATTCATTAATTTTATCTTCATATGCAAATTTATTGCTTGCGCCTTGCAACTTCAAATTTCATGACCCTTGCAGTTTAAGGTTCAATTTATTTAGTTGCGCGAAAAAATCAACCAAATAAGCAAAACACATTTGAAATTTGGACTCGCAGAACTGATAATCTTTGTTCTCCTTGTTAGTTAATAATATTTGTACTTCCTCTTTACAACCCCGACAGCATATTTCCTTTGGAAAGCCGACGCACTTCCGTATGGAAAAGCCGAGTTTCGTGTTCAGAGTTCATATCAGAGCACAATTGTTTGAATAAGTACACTCCTTTTAATGAAGTTAACCCTACTTTTATAGCTTTAATATTTTTAGGATGGCTTCGCGGACCACTTTGAGTGCTTCCAGGGACCACCGGTGGTCCGCGGACCACCGGTTAAGAACCACTGATGTACAGCATTTGAAACACCGCTGTTTTCGTACTTTGTTAAAAAAGTTTGACAGAGTCTATATGCGCAGATTAATCGCATCATATATTTCCGCATTCTAAATATAATTTTTCTTAATTAGAACTAATATAGCTAATGAAATTATAAAATTTATCTGTTTGCCTAATAGCAATAATAAAAAACGTATAGAAAATATTCGTAATTATTAATTTATTTCTTGTTGCAAAAGGGAAAAATGACGTCAACTTTTTAAGATACACGTTATATATATGTATATCTTATACTATAATATGAGAAAAATCGTATAACTCCGGGTTTTCGGAAACGGTTCTAAGGGTTTTGATGAATCGACTGGTCGAAGTCGTACCATCGAGAAAATTCGATGAAACGCGCAGTTTTAAAAGGGAGATAACCAGTGTTTAAGTGATCATTATATTTTTGTAGGGTTTATTAAAAAGTAAGCAATACATTTAATTATCGCGGTAATTGAAATAATATCTTTGTTTCCTGATGAAATATATTTATTTACCCTTTACACGACAAATTTAAGTATTATGCAAATTGCCAAATATACCGAACATCGTTAAAGAGTTATACGGAATTTGTAATAATATTTCCGACTCATAAACATTTGAAAAACAAATAATGCCATATATACAAAAATATGTAGCTTTCGGTCATGTGCTTATTACTACTAAATGTTTTTGACTTTTGTCTTCTTATTAATCCATAGGAGTTGATTTGAAAGTCTGAGAAAAGCTCACTTGATAGATATTTCATTAGACGAGCAATTCTTATATATACCTACATAATTGATTCTAGAAATGACTCCATCGATTTTGATAAAATTCACGGATTGGTGTTTTGAGGTCTGGAAATGACGACTGGTTTAGGAAATGGAGGCAAACAGTGTTCGTTGATCAAACATGTGTATTTCGCGATTTAATAAAAAGTAAATTTAACAATTCGCTTATTTGTCCTATTAAATATAGGGTCCGGCAACGAAGTGGAACGGATTTCAAAAAATCATAACACAAAGAAAAAATGCTCTAGGAAAAATTTCTTTTTATTTTTTTAAAATATAAACTTGCTTGTTTTTTTTTTACTTATTTTTAAAAAATAATATCTTCAAGATGGCGGCCTTTTTGCTCGATGCATTCTTGCAACCCTTTTACGAAGTTTTCAAAAATTGTTTTCAGCATACTCCTCGGTATCACGGCCGTGACATCGCGTATTGCGTTTCTGAGGTTCGGCGGCTTGTTGACGTAAACTTTGGACTTCAAATATCCCCATAAGAAATAGTCGCTCGCCGATAAATCTGGCGAACGACTCGGTCAAACGATTTCCGCGCCTCGCGTACTTAAACGGTTCCCAAGCAGTTGTCGCAGAACTGCCATCGTTTCGCTCGTTGTGTGCACTGTGGCACCATCTTGCTGGAAACATGTTCTTGACAGCTTTTTCTTACATCTCAAGACCGATTCAACGAATTCTAACAGCATTTTGCGGTATTTTTCCCCGTTCACTGTCTCTTCAGCGAGTGTAACGGCTTCTCGTTGATAATGTTACCATTCGAATCACTCCAGTAACGAAGATTTTGTTTGTTAACGTCGCCGTTGAGGTAAAAGTTAGCTTCATCCATAATCATAATGAAATCCAGTGGAATTTCGCCATCCTGAATTTTTTCAAGCATCACTTCACTAAACGTTTATCGTAGGCTGTAATTGCCGGCTAAAAGCTGATGGGTACACAAAATTTTATAAGGATGAAAGTTAAGATCCTCGTGAAGTATTCGGCGAACTGTTCGCTCGGGTATTTTCAAATTGTCTGCGTTAAACGAACAGAACGCGATGGACTTTTCCGAATCGACTTCTGAACTCGTTCCACATTTGGTTCTGACTGTTTTAACGGACCCTGGCCTTTTTTTGAAAATTGATCCGGATTCTCTGAAGTTTTTCACTCACGTACGCGCAGTTTTTTCAGTCGAAATCGGTTTTTTGAATGCTACAGAAAACTTATTTCGAAAATCGCGCGCGGCGGACACATACGAATCACCATGGAAAATAAAACGCTCTATCGCCTAAACACGCTGCTCACACGTTCACTAAGTCATTGTGTTGAACTGCTGAATATCAAAAAAAAAAAAAAACAAGTCTCGTCGAACTACCTGAAAACGCTGTGGAATGGTCGCGTTAGAGTAGTAATTTATAGCTGAGATATAATTTTTTGAAATATAATCCACTTCGTTGACGGACCCTGTAGAAAATTGAGATTTGTGATGAAATAAGTTTATTTAACGATATTTATACACGGTGGGTTTAAGTATTAAAGTATATTTTTAATATTGAAAATAACAAGATAATGCAATTGTAACTTACGTATTTCTTTCGCATGATTTTTAAATATCTGTGAAACTCATGACTTTAATTTGATTCATATGCAAGTTCGAAATATAAATGCGAACAGAGCTCAGTCACCAGATTCTCTCTCTCTCTCTCTCTCTCTCTCTATATATATATATATATATATATACACGAGCTAACCCGGCGAACTTCGTACCGCTTCAGAATCAATAAATGTTGTGTTAACTTATTAGCTGAATTAAATTTTTTTTTTTTTGTTACGATAAAATTAATACTCAGAATGAATTAAATTCGATAAATGTACAAAAATCAAAATGAAAACTATTATAATTACACGTGGCAGCAAGGCATTTTCTTTATTGAAGCGAATCGAAATGATTGAGAGAAACATTTGTATACACGTATATTGTTTAATTCTAAGAATCAATATATTTTCATTTTTATGTTTATGATATTTATGTTTAGAAACATATGCGTTTTAGGTTGAAATAAATACAATATATTCTTATTTCTATAATCACCGCCCAGAAATTATACTTACCTTTTCCCAGTTTATATTATTCCATGACGTTCATTAGTAATTAATACATCGAAAAACCCCAAAAAATTATATTAAACTTCAAAGTGAAGTGCATCACAAACTGACCAATGATAACAATAATAAGAGTAGTACAAAGTTCAATAAAATTTTGTACTGTGAATGAGGTAATTCATGATAGTAGCAACAGAAAAAATAGGCGGGGAGGGGGATCGAATTGACGAGTTTAATCTGAACTCTCCAGGCCGAGACGAATGGAAAAAAAAAACAAAAAAACATCGAAATCAGTCAATCCGTTCTATATATACGAAATAAATAAATTCCCCTTAGTAACAAAAATCAGTATAAATTTACTTTAAAAAATTAAATGTTAGGATAGCATTTTTGTGATTATTTTATTATATTCGTATAGACCGATTTAGAATTACGTTGTAAATTTTGATCATTTTATACAAAGTATGGAAGAGGAAGAGGAAGAAATATAAGCAAGAGGGGGCACAGCCCCTTGCGAGGCCAAAATGGCCGAGTTATATATGCATACATATACATATATATTAATCATGTTATTCTTACGTCGAGGGTAATATTTCCGGGAGCAAAGTCCCACAATCATGGTTTATTGTGCTTTTATCATATTTAAAAGGGAGAAATATTTTTAAAGATATTCTAACCTTATCTTCTTATCTTCTTTTGCGTTTTTGCTTCATATTAGGACTATTGTTTTACCGGTACGTCAGTAGCGCTATCGATTAATGGAATCAGGTCGAACTGACAAATATGAAAAAGCGTTCGTATGATATTTACTTAACGTGTATGTGCTACAAACGATATTAACGTGTCGATAATTATATAAATTATATTTTATATTGAATTTTATGGAAGTATCGCCGCTTTTTTAAATCATGTACAGGCATTTTCTAAGAATCGCAACGGGGTTTTTTAATATATCTCTTCCTCTAGGTACATGCCTTCGCGACAAATAATTACATATATAAAAAAAGTCAATAACGGCAGCGATACACAGTGCTAAATAAATCGCTGATGATAGTGATCCGGGTAGGTACTACAGAGCATCGATATTTAAGAGGAAATCCTTCCTTACCGTCGTAATGGTTCATGGTACTTTCGAAAGACTCGGGGTATTCATTCAAATCTATGTACAATCAGGTGCACACTGATATCGTAAAAACACGTTTCTGAGTTGCAGTGAAACAGAACATTACTTACAGAAGGAAAACTCGCATTAATATATCATAAAAAAATATAATAAATATAAAAAGTTAAACCGGTCCCTCTCGGATAATCTAGAAGCGTTATTAGAAGAAAGTGACATTGAAATTTTGCAAGTTCATAAAATGTTAATTTATATGCAAATAAAAATATCTTGAACTATTCGAATTCTGAATGACAGTGCAGCCTCCGATGCTGCTTCCGAACGTGAACAATGATATCCGGTTCGTGCACAGGTGTAAAAATTAACATAACGAAGTAGAGATGCGACTGAACGATTACGATTGGAGCGCAGTGTAAAACAAGAAATCAGACTAGCCGATGAAACTGTTAATCGTAGTCTGTCAAAATTACTGACCGAAGTAAAAGTGAATTAGCAAACGGATTTTATTAGCCGAGCACCGTTAAAGCCAAACTTTCTATTTCTATTTCAATTCTGACAGCTGCAACATAATTAAAATTTTTTCAAAACCTTCAATTTATCGTGAAATGCTCCATAAAAAAATAAACTTTCGAATAATTCTGAATCGCCTTACCGCGCGTCTGCTAATAATTACCAGCCGAGTATTTTTACTTAGAACCGTATAGGTTGAGTCTAGGTGAAGCCGTAGGAAAAAGTTTTATGACGTATAGTATCGAATTACCGCATATTCGCAAATATTAATTACATAAAGACGTTACTATTTTTTATGGTGATGATTTTGTTTTTAATATTTCATGTGTAGCGTATTATTAATGTTCTACAAAGAAATATATTAAAATGTTTCACCCTTTTTTTTTTTCTTCAAAATATTAACTTTAAGATTTAAAACATCAATAAAAACACGCTAAACAGTAAAAAATGATTATTCGATGAAAAATAATTATATTTTAGTGTGATAAAGGTAACAACAACATTATGATAGTTTCTATAAAAAGGTTAACTCTTTGGAGTAGGCACCAATTTAAAATTACAGTAATATTTAGAAATAAGTTAACAAGTTTAATAACGCAATCGCTCGTTTTCCAACAATCCTAGTATTGGAAACATAATAAATATTTAATGTGGTCTTTTAATTGTTGCACTGTGAATTTAGTGTATTGAAACTCTACTATAGTCCGTTCAACGAAAATGTGCCGATGGAAAAAGTCGATATAAATCGACATTAATGATCAGTGGATAAGAAATATCAATTTATATCGACTTTTTCCATCGGCAGATTTTCGTTGAACGGACTATAATTATTAGTTTTGTATAAGAATTATCATAATATTACCGTAAGGTGCTTCTGAAATGTAATATTTTTTTTTATCGAATAATCATTTTTTTTACTTTTCAGCGTGCTTCTATTAAATTTCTATAGTAAATCAATGGGTATTTTTTTTTTTACATTTTATTTCTCAATTTATAGCGTAATACTTCAATTTTTTGTCTCGCTGAAAATCAACTTTTTTTGAAAATGACACAAGCTTGCAAATAGCGTTACAGCGGTTTAAAATTCATTTTCTCTATTCGAATCTATATTTATCCACGATAATTAACACATTGATAATATTTTAATGTTTCAAATTACGTTCCTGTAGTATTTTTTTTTTTTTTTATTTATTTATTGAAAGGGCGCGCCAACGGAATTTATCCAACAACAGTAAAAGTTAAGCTATAAATCTTAATAGTTAGGCGGTCAAAAATGAACGCAACAAAGGACAGCAGTACAGGCACCACAGAAAAAGAAGGAAAGGAGAGGATATAGGACGCGTTATAGGGAGACCCGATGTCAAGAGTTGACTGTTTAAAAGGGAGCGTTCATTACGAAGAGCAGGACACTCTAAGAAAATGTGATCAGCATCACACATATACGAGGAGGATCACAATCGGGAAGAGAACAATAAGGAGATGGCGATAGAGCAAATGGAAAGCGAGAGGAGGGGAGAAGAGAATGATTGATGCGGAAACGAATTAGGGAGACAGAACGACGACCGAAAGGAATAGAATGAAACCAAGACAGAGAACGAGGAATCGGCCGAATAAAACGGTAATGACGATTAGAAAATAGGGAGGGATAAATGTCCCGCCAAAGTTTGACGTGATTGGTGGAGGATAAGGAAAGGATGTCTGAAGGAGGAAAATAGTTAAGGAATGAATCAAGATTGATAATATTTTGAGTCAGTGGCGTTTGTTATATTAATAAATGAAAAAAAAATTGTCTAAACGGACCACATCTGTTTAACGTTTTTTGATGACTACTAAGTATTGCGTTCATCGATACTCATCGATATACTCACACGGTATCACCGCTGACTAGTAGTGTACTTTTTAACGAACATAGAATCATTCAAATCAGTCTACATAGATACAAGTTATGCGCAAACAAAAAACATAGAAAAGAAAAGAACATATGCGACAATGATAAAAGCTGTGGGACTTACGGAAATGGTGCACAGGGTTGACTTCAATGAATATTTTGACAAAAGACGCATAAGTTTAAAAAAAGAGGATAATTTAAAAATAAAATTAAAAAAAAAAAATACTATAATATACGTAAATTCTAGATAAAATTTAAAAAAAATGTATTTATTTTTTTTTTACCCTCTTAGTTTTGCTACCAGAGAGCATTAGCCCAGCAAAATGGAATAGATGCCTGGAATAGAACAAAATTATATTTTTATTTTGTCGACAATGGAATCAAAGAATACCCCTAGAACAGGAACAACTGATAGAATAGGTAGAGAAAGACCATAAGAGGCGTTGAAAGGAGCAGGAAGATAAAGCTTTAAAAGATGATAATAAAGTAATTCATGCCCGCGAGATAAACCAGAACACTCGAAGAGCACGTGATTAGCATCACAAACATACTGGGGGAACCTTCTGGATCCGATGGATAATTACGAGATGCAGCCAAGGAAAAGCGATTTAGAGAAGAAGGAAGAAGACTATGCGAGAAGCGCGGAGGCGAGATAATTTAGTAATTATGGACCGACGCAAACTGGGAAACTCATAGAACCAAGGACGCGGAGGAGAAACATGATTAATCAAAAGATAAAAGGAATTAGCATTAGCGAAAAGAGAAACATAAACAAAGTGCCTAAGATGGCAGGATTTAGTTGGAAGAAGTATACTGTATGCTGGAACCCTACTAATAAAATTTCCATTGGAAGCAGCAGCTTTAGCAAGGAGGTCGACGGCTACATTTCCATCAATGCCCCAATGTCCGGGAATCCAAAGAAAGTCAATCTGGGTAGACGTCGATGAGGATAGATCGTGGAGAAGAGAACGAATAGAAAGGATAATAGCATCAGTGAATATTAATTTAAACATTATTACCTTGTACTACGGGAGAAACCAACAGCTAGTTAAGGTACAATTTGTAAACAAAAGAAGTAACAACGCGTGAAACGATACAAATTAATAATTTATTAATCTTTATTTCATCTTTTTCATAATTTTGGTTTTTTGCGGTATTCACTGAATTAAAAATGTAACTCTAAACTCCGCCGCATATTGAACGAAGCCCACGCACAGCCCACCCAGATTTTGTTCTATAAAACATGTATTTAAATGGAGTGCCGCATATTGAACCCAGCCTACGCGTGGGTCGCCTATGCGAAAAACACAGTTTTCATGGGCGTGTGAGTTGTTTCAAACTTTTTTTTAAAATCTATTCGTTACGTCAGAAACATGGGCGCAGGTTGTGCGCGTGAGCTAGGTTCAATATGTAGTATTTGGAAAAAACGTGGGCGTCGGCAGTTCGTGTGCTGTGCGTGCGCTATACGCGTTAGCTATGGGTTCAATATTCGGCCTTAAAAGTGACAGTGTGTGGGCCCTATCTAAACGTAGAGTGACCGTAACGTTTGCTGGCTTACTTGTTATATTTTGAATGCATTGTGGAGGTTCGAAGCGTAGTGACAACCATGGTGCTAAGTACATTATTTTTTAAGAAAACGATGAATTTACTCAGTCCGCTTTGTTCAATTTCTTGCGCATTATCTTTTTGTTCTGAAGTAGTATTAAGTCATTATCACCTTCGTTAATTCCTTTTTCCTTTATCCCCTGTAACATCTCTAACTCTGTCTTGCATTCCTATCGTACTCGGTAAGTAAACTGCTGTTCTTTTCTTTTGCTTGATCTTCGTTGACGTTACATCTGTTTGACTTAATTCAATTGCCTTCCTTTTTCTCTCTAGCTTTCCTCGCCACTTTACTATTTTCTTCCTCTCTTTTATATTTTACGAGACTCTTTCGCCGCATGTTTGGTAAGTAATCGTTCGGTTCGGACAAACCCAAATAACAAAATTATCATTTGTAAAGAACTCTATAATAATGGCCATCAGAATAGAAAACAAAATTAAAATTTTTATGAGTTCTGTGGAAACGACTATTTTTATTTGTTTTTATTGTAGTGTTCAAATATTGCATATACGATAACTGATTACAATGCTTTAGTGTAGCATTTATTAATAAATATATTTCATGATCAAACACACACACACACATATATATATATATGTATATTTATTAAAATATTTTCGCCCCCCCCCAATTTTGGTGTAGATACGGCCCTAATGATGGCATCCTGTATATTTTGAAATTGACATAATAATTAAATCCGTTGTATAAAACATAAATTTCGTCTTTAAACAAACTTTAAACAAAGATATTATGTCTTTATTTATTTTTAATTAACAACGTAAGTTTAAATTTATTATTTTGTACACAATGGTGTAAATAAGTGAACTATTTTCAAGAAACCCTCCAAAAATACGATGATCACTTAAATATTGATCGCCTCCCTTTTACAGTTGCGCTCATTTTGTAGAATTTTCTCGACCATCAGACCCCTCGCTGATCGATTTATCTAAACCGCTAAAAACTCCTAATTCGTGAATTTCATCAAAATCATTTTCTCTAAACACAGTTACACGTGTATACGTATACACCACGTATTTATACACAATTTTTGCTCGTATTATACGTCATTCTTATATCAGGGATAATATAAAAATTCGTTTACGTTTTTGCGCTTTTTGGTGTTACGGAAGTTGCACTCCGTTTTTACGTCACGCAAGCGCATTAAGAAAGTTGTAGTAATAGAAATTGCTAAGCAAACGGTAAATTACTAGCATTATTTTTTTTAAAGATAACGTAGGCAATTGAAATTTACTCGTCGCCGTAACTATTATAGAAAGACTGACGTCGCCATGGCAGTGAGATTGAGTTATACAAATAAAATTACTTTTAATTTAGTATTATTTTTATATAATTTTATTTTATTTATACTATTCATATTTATCGTGTAACTATAATGTTCGCGGTTTATTACATTACACACATATATATATATATATATATATGTATATATGAAATATATTACTTGTTCCATGTTTTTGTTTTAGACTCTTGTTTTAGACTTTTTTTTTCACATTCCGCCCTTATCCCAACTCAGAACTAAAAAGGATGATTACTCGAAGTTAACGAGGAGACGGTAGTGAAAATAAACGAATTCGATTATTTTACAGAGAATATCTTGGCCCGCTAAATTGCTTTTTGGCTCGCGACTGCTTCTCTCGGAGCCTCAAGCGCGCACTATCTTCTCTCGCAGTTTTTTTGTTTACTCTACCAATATGCAGTAATGACTTCAACTCATCGATCATTCACACCGCTACGATAACGCGTTGTGACTGCGAACAACAAGAGCTGAAGAGACTTCTAACTGGAAAGCAGCAGTATAATCATTTTATGGAACTGCTTTCATTAAATCGTATCCACTCAGTTCTTCGCTTCTTAACATCGGTAGTTGAACATATAACAAGTTCTCTCTCGGCCCGGACCGTACACGATATTTCCCAAGTTGTTCTTATCATCAACAATGAATCCACGTAAAAACGTGTTCTACACGACGATGTTATTGAAGAAATTAACCTTTTAATCTGAACTAGTTCATCATTTGTACATCAGTGTTCGCTCTACTGATTTCTACTCGGTACCTCAACGTTAACGTCGGAGCCGGTACACCGGGCACTCTCCATCATCATCCATTAAACAAACAAGTCGACTACTACCTTCGTGTCGCGATTTTCCCCACATTCGTCGTCTTATTTTCTCCACTTTATGTAAAATTCAGGCAGCGCTTACTACAGTCCCTGCTCAGTTGATTTCGGTGCGCGCAGCGAAAATTTTTGCGGAACGCGCTTAACCTCGAAGCATTTTTCAGCTTATCGCAATTTATAAATGAGTCTAGTTGAATCGTTCGAAATGTTAAAGACGACCTAAGTCAGTCCCGGCAAATCGACTAAAACAATTTCCATCATGCGCCTTCTAATGTTCACCGGTAAGTGTAACGCGTTTTGTTTTTCTTCATTCAGCGCTATTTCGTGATTGTACGAATTTGTCTGCATAACTTCAAACGAAATTTATTTTTTGTGAAACCGAAATCAAACAGTAAATATACGTCCTGCCTCTCTGTCCACATATTATACTTTACATATATCGCATATACATATTATTAATGGTTATGTGTCATTCTTTCACCGCAGCTAATAAGAAAATTCGATAACGAGATCTACAATGTTTTTGTATCGCACTTGACTGTGCCCTTCTTTCGCCCGGCGAAATGAAATATTCTGCAATGAAATGTCTACCGTTTTGGCGTTAGGCTTATGGGACATTTATTCCCTTTTGTGAAAATCGACTCTCCTAAGAAAATTATAGAAGTTCTGGAAATTCAGGGAATCTCCCGCTGGTAAAGTTCGAAGGATCGAGTTTCATATAGTGTAATATGTATATATATGTATATTGTACGTAATCTATTTTAATTTTTGTATAAAACCAGTTAGCTATAAATATGATGTGGATAAATTAGGAAATATTGAAAAATTTAAACAACTTTTGTAGACCTCGTGGCTAAATCGATAGAAAATAATAAAAACTTACGCGACAAACAAAAAATGTGACATTTAAATTGATTTCTTACTAACGCATTACTACTGCAAAACATGTCGCTGCTACCAATTTAAATTGCTGACCGTTCTAAATTAACGATACAGCAAATACACGATGTTATATTATTTTTTTCATTTTTTTAATTCATTTAGTTTCAACCCTATATCACACCACTTGTCTAACGGTTTAGATTCAGGATTGTTCGGTATCCATTTTTGTTTCGTGTATTCGGATCTTTTTTAATATCTTTTTTTTTTCGACGTATGTCGTGAAATTTTTGCACATGTAACTTACATTTTTATTTACTATTAAATACACTTCTCTCTATAGGCGATTTGAATGTTATATTTTAAGTGGATTTTAAAATAACGTATTTGGAAGAAACTTAGGTTAAAAAAAATAATAAGGAAAAGGTAGTATACCAAGTCAAGAGTGACTAAAGAAAGGTTACGAAAATCATATCTGTCCGCGTAACTGAGTATTTTTAGCGTTAAATATCCATTTAAGCATAAATACTTTTTTTTTCGCTTTTATTGATTAATCGTCGGAAGGTCTACACAGCAGTAATCCTTAACAGAAAGCGTGTGATCTTCCATAGGAGTATAAAGTTTTTAAATCGGGCGGAGCCGCCCACAGATGCCGCGAAACATTATATTACGGAATAAAAAAAAATCGTTCCAAAATCAGCGGATGGAAACGTAATTATCTTTTTAGTCAATGGCGGAGTACACCGAAAACACCATTTTTCTCCTTATCATGTATAATGAGTTCTTGCGATGGTGACACATGACGATTTTTTTGCCTATTTTTTCGCAAGAAACAAATTTAAAGGCAAATTGGTTGAAATTGAAATTCTGTTTTTGCAGCGGGGGATCCACGACGGGAAGGGGATATGGGACATTTTCCCTCTAAAGAACCAAAACCGCTATGATAAAATTTGTTACAACATAAAAACCTAATTTATCCTATGCAAATTTTACCTACGGATTTTAATAACTAATATTTAATACTGCTTTCTGGGACACTATTAATGATGTTACGTTATTACTCTGATTTAAACCGAACACTGTCATCGGTCTTTTGCCATTTTTAATTATTTTTAATTTTTATTTTGCAATTTTAATTAAAAATAGTTCAATGAGAAATATATATTTAAACTTGCTCACAGACAAGGAGAATTCGGATCGGAATACTAACAAAAATAAAAGAAAAGTCTAATAAGAAATACTACCTCTTTTACTATTTCTAAACTACCATTTTAGCTAGAATTCTATAATTTCGTTTTATTTTTCACCCCCTAAAAAATAAAACAAAATTTAAATTAAAAATTGTAATAATTATGGATTTTTAAAACATTTTTATGAATTTCTATAAAGGTCGCTATTTGATTTTCTTTATGAAACAAGGGGTATTTCTCAAATCTACCGCCTACTGTAGAAGATTTTACGGAATTATATAATCCCCCCCCCCACACACACACACACACACAAATGTCTTTCTGGATTTACCCTTGATATTTTTTATTTACTGGTTTATAATTGTTTACTATATGTATATTACCAACATTCGGAATTTTGTGAATTTCAGTTATTGCAGACCGTTTCGACAACACATTTAATTGGAAGTGATATTAATACTATTTTGTTGTTATTTTTAACCGATATAACGAAACTATTTGAGAATTATATGTTAAAACTTCATTCAAATCTTTCGAAAATGAACAGAAATCGCTAAATTTCATTAATCCTGAGATTCACAATAAATACTGTATTCTATTTAATTTTCATTTAATCCTTCAAAATAATGCAATGCACACATTTTGTCACTTTAAAATTCCCTATTATAATTTTATACCTAACTGCTGGTTAAAAAAATTTTGCTCGGCTCTGCAATACTCTTAAAAGGATGTCTATTTAGAAAAATTCAATGAAAAGACTAGACAGATTCGATAAGAAATAGAACTACAAAATTATGCGTTTTGACGTAACGAGGTCGGATAAAAAAAAAAATAAGGTCTCTAGAGTGCCGAAAATTCCGAATGGCTGGATTGTACACCAAGTCCTAAACTGTTAGCCGGGCGATAAATAAAGAGCTGGTTGTCGTCCGTTTTTTCCTATGATTTGAACATCTCAACGGAATAATATTGAATTAAGTCGATAAATATGAATGACGTTTATCTCTTTAAAGAAACAGCTTTTGTTGTTTTGCTGGCAAAAAACATTCTTTATAAAATGCCCATCGTGGGCAATACAACGATAGAAAGAAAATTTTAAAAAAATGAACGAATAGGAATTTAGCAAAATATTGTCCCGTAATGAAGTATAAAAAAGAAGCCGCGAAGCGAATGTGAACGAAAAAAAAAATGTTCCTAAACAAAGGCTATTAATAAAGCATAGGAAGAATCGAAAGAAGACAAAATATTTTGGTTTTATATTATCTCGTTCATTTCTACGACAAATTAAAAATCGAACTAAAACAAACATGAACTAGATGAGCAATGTAATACTGAGACGGTGGGAAAATAAAAATTAACATTGTAAACGTTTAGAAAAATCAAATTCGATGGAAAAAAGAACTGTCAGCAGATCATTGCCGTTTCTTTTGCTCCCTTTAGGCGTGTGTAATTCGTTACTAATTCTGCAGCCAGTTTCGAAAGAGAAGTAAAATTAAATGCCGAATGGAACGATTGCTAACAGTTCAAAAATTTCTTCGGATGATTATATTTTTTTCACGCAACAGTGAACTTAAATTCTTCATTAAGCGAATAGCTCAGCCGTACGATAAATTATGGTTCGCTGACGGTTGCTTTTTACAGTATCTTTATAGATGTGAAGAAGGGCTGTTCAGTTCATCGCAGGAGTGTCTGTCCTTCTGAATAAGTCGTGAAAGTAAGAATTAAAATCTGTCCCAATTTAGAACAAATTCTACCTCGGATGTATGACAGAATATGAGCATTTTAACGCTCCAGGAAATGGATGTGCCAATTGCATATTTTCTTTTTTATAAGGGAAGCCATTTCTGTCTGGAAAAATGTTGCTGAGTCATTTCTTTCGAAAACGTTACAAATAAAAATCTAGACGAAATTTTCTCGCAAATCTTCCGACGGAGATACCGGCGAAATGATTGATAGTAGAACCGCCAGCAAACTTGAATTTCTTTATCTGTTTTCTTTTCTTTTTTTTTTTTTTGACAAAGGAGCACACACTAACACGGCACCTTCGTTCGAGAACGAGTTTTTTTTTGCGGGTTCATTAACAGAAACTTTACCTTAAGAACTGGAGAAAGAAAGGAAAGTATAATTCGATTTTTACACGATCAAAGATAGTAGACAGAAATAATACAAGAACCGGTGTAATGGGGGAGAGGAGAAAAAAAGGGGAGGGTGAATGACGCACTATAAGTAATAGGTATATTAGTAAAAGTGACGAGTTGAAAGAGAAAAATTCAGTAGTGACGGAGGAGCATTCAAAAAAGATACACGATCAACATGTCATGTATAAAGTCAGAAATAGAAGAGTAGAAGAGCAAATCAGAGAAGATGGAGGTGGAAAACGGAAAAGCGGTCGGGGAAGCAAACTGTTTTCAAACCGTAGGTGACGGATTGCAAGGAAATTCAGTGTCGAAGAACCTAAAATTAGAAAAGGAAGAGTCAGTAAATTAAAAGAATGAAGAAATTAGGAATTACGATGACGGACAGAGAGAAAATGGATAAGATGTAAGAGGCGCAATAAAGATTAGAAAGCCTAAGAACGAATAAGAATATAGAGCAGTACGTTCAGCCGAAAGAGAGCAACACTCAAAGAAAACATGATTAAGATCACAGATTGAGGAGGGTATTAAATAAAAATAAAAATATAAAGATAACAGAGTATGATTAAGGTGTACGCAAATCAGTCGAGCAAAGGGAAGGACCCAGCTCCTCCTTCGCCCCTCGCTGACGGCCGCCCTAAATTACACCATACAGACATTTGCAGAATTTATAATTAAAAACACTATACATATTATATAAAATTATATGTGAAAATGCAATAGACAAATGGAAAACTAAATATATTAAAAACAATTATAATATACTGACATGTTTTCAATATATTTAATAGTTTTCCATTTGTTTATTGCATTTTTACATATAACTTTATAGTAAGTTAGAAATATGTGTGCAAAATCACTTTATAAAACGCTATAAATTTTTAGTTCCCCTTGTAATATATATACATACATGTATATACATAATATGATTGGCCCATTTATTCTGATTTTCATGAAAGTTTAACAAATTCAGTCTTTGTTTTAAACAGTGTGTCTCCGTTGTAAAGTCTGTTTTCCGGAATTACACTAAGACATGTTTTCTCCGTAGAATTTTATTATTTTCACATTAAGAGGTCGACCGCGTTCCACGTTCCCAGAATTATTCATTCTTGTTATTGCCAGGCGTGCGTCTGGTGAAAGTGCAATATCGAATAATGGTGATTTATCATATCGCGAAAAAGTACGATTTTTCATTAACTGAGAAGATGCGTACACAATATCGATTTCTGGGTCTCGCGTATATATTTTTGACAAGTTCGCATTATCGTTCAGTGTCCTCTTTTGTTTTCCAAACCTATTTTTCCTTTTATTTTATTTTTTCTTTTATATATGAAACAAAACCAGTCTTTTCTTCCATATGCAGAGATATCAGAAAGACAAAAATCTTCGCACTCTTGTTAACCTTTTTTATTTTTCCCAAATATTTTTTTTTTAAGCCCGACTCCCGTCATTGGCCAGCTTTCCCAATGTTTAGACTTTTAAATATTTATCTGACTGACCTTAATAAAGTTGTAAAATTCTCCGCTAAGTACCGACAATGGTTCCTTAATGATTATCATCGTCGAAATCGTTAATGTTTTCCAGTTAGTCAAGCATAAATATATTAAACGATTTCTTCCTCTAGTGCTTTTGGTACATTGCCTTATGTAATGTTCTAAAGCTTCCTTTTTTTCATTACATTTTTTGAATATCGGATCACTCTTTACAGCCGTTCTAAATAAATGGCTAGCCGTACTGTAATGCTGAATTCTAATTTCTATTTAATTTTACAATATAATCTCTAATTTTCTGTTTGCATAAAACCATGGTTTAATGGATGTTTTCTTTTGAATGTGTGCATATACTTTAACTTTAGTTTCATTCTTTTATGAGTATTCTTCATCCCACTGAATCTGAATCCGTTCTTATATGGTGTACTGCCTCTCTCCAGTATTATAAATTATATTAGATAATTATCCGCCCTTGCCAACATGTCGGCCATCTCATTTCCAAATATTCCACAGTCAGCTGGAACCCGCTCAAACTTTACTCTAGTATCTGTCCTGTTTAATAATAATCCTTCTTATATGCCATTCAACATTGCTCATTTAATTTATTTCCGTTCTCTTTAATCGTAAAAAGGAAGCTAAAAAGTCGGTTACTATGAGTATTCTTTTCCTCTTTTAGCGGTTAACGTATTGCAAAGCTTTATGACCAAATCTGTCACATGTAATAGTACCTTTACATCCTTTAGCCAATAAAAGATTAATCAACAAGGAACGAAAAGTAAAAACAATGAAAGAAAATTTAGAAGGAGAGATAGAATAACGAATGAGGATAGGGATATGATCCAGTGCAATAAGGTGAGAACTAAAAGTTTCATTGGCAGTTACAATCTCGGGGGAAGAAAAATAAAAAAACCCGGATATCGTCAATCAAGAATAAAGAAAAGAAATTGAAAGGAAGTGTAACAATAATAATATAGTGCAGATATTGAAAAGAGTAAGACTGAGAACCTTTGCAAAGACTGCGAAAACCCTTTCTTCAAGCATAGAAAAATGGGCAGTAGAGGGAGGTCGATTCACTATGAGATTAAGAATAAGTCGTTTTTTGTTATATTAAATATGCCGTTTTTACACTGGAAGATTCATACTTCAAATAAAACCTTTAGAAAATTATTCGTAACTCTGTCAGTTCGCTAAAACGATTGAAAAGAGGAAAAAAAAATCTTAGAAGTGTAAAGATTCACAGCCGTAGTTACGTAAAAAGATCCCTCCTAATGATAAAGGCAATACTGATGTTGAGGTTCATTTTAAAGTTTCCTCCCATGAAAGTTATGGAAAAAATTTTAATTTTGCATTCTCTAATACTTCATTTACTTTAAAAGTTGATTTACCAACACTGTCGCTATTAGTGTGATTTTTGAAGAAACAAGTTTCTTAAAATAGACAGAATTATCAAAAATCATTTTGCTCCCATTTGTGGGTCAAGAACGATTAAAAAAGAATGCATATCTGTAATATTTATAGAAAACAATATTAGTTGGGCTCGAATAAATTATGAATTATAATCGTAAATTTTGTAACATTAATTTATAGAGTGATGCGATTAATTTTACATGTATAAAAAACCGGATCCTTAAGTTCTCGACATGAAGAGACCTTTTAAATCCACCGATATCGGTCTTCCATAATTCTTATAAAAGACTCAGTTTCAACTGACTATGCCATTATTCGTAAAATGAAGTAAATGTCTTCTAAGCGTGACGCAAGAATGTTGCGGATTTTCTTATTACTCCCGGCATAGGAATAACATAAAAATATTACAGATTTCGTTACACACAGTTTCTTTACAGCACTTTCTTATTATTGTCGATATAAGAATGACATAATCATTAACATATATATAGTGTAAAATATAATGATTCTTTTTAAGAAAATGCATTTTTATACCTGTATTAAGTCTGAACTGGCAAGATATGGGAATTAAGATAGGAAATGACAGATTAACGCACTTGAGATATGCCGACGATATGGTACTCGTAGGAACTAGTGGACAAGAACTAGAAAAAATAATGAACCAGCTAAAATCAGTAAGCGAGAAGAACGGTCTTAGAATAAATACAGGAAAAACAACGGTAATGTATAACAAATATTCTAAGGAAACTAATGACATAAAGGTAGATAATGTAATAATTGAAATAGTAGTAGTATTTATATACTACTGGGAGTCATGGCTTAATGGAAAATAATCATATGAAAACACTAAATAAAGAGACGTATACAAATGGCATGGGCTGCTAATGGTAAATTAAAGAGAATACTAGAAAACAGGAAAATACTCATGTGCCCTTTTAAGGAAGGTGTTCAATCAATATGTCCTGACAGTAATAGTATATTCCGTAGAAACATGCAGTATAACCAAGGCCGGTTTAGAAATGATTAGTAAAACTCAAAGCAGAATTAAAAGTAAAATACCGGGGATAACTTTACAAGCTGAAGACTAAAGACAGCAGAAATAAGGAGATCTTAAAGACGGTGCCCGAGAAATTTTAAAAGCCAAATAGAGATGGGCAGAGCGCATGGCCGCCCGATTAAATGATAACATATGGACTGCCAGATTAACTAATTGTAAGTGGCATCCAAAGAATGAAATCGACCATATACGCGGTGGGAAGACTATCTTAAGAAATTTGATGATGTCTAATGGATCAGTGCATTGGAAACGTAAGGAAGAGACCTATATCCCCTGCAGTAGATTCACAATGGCTAAAGAAGGAGAAGAAGAGTATTCATTTTATTTCTATATTTGTAATTCATTGGTTTCATTGTTCTTATAATAATTAACTCTTTTAATAAATACATCTATTGTAATGACAGAAATATTTTCACTGGCTTTAACAAACGAGAAACGTCTTCTCAAAGCTAACATAAAAATAGTCCATAAGCACTCAACTGTCCTGCTCTGTAGTGTATCCTCGCAAAATTAGCGAAACTTAAAATAAATCTTCGGAAATTTTATGATAAGGAAAATTAATTTTCTTATGGCCTAAATAGGATCTTACCATTGTTTTTTATCATTAAAAAAAAATTAAGGGCATTTAATTTTTGCTCATCACTTTATAATGTTTCTGATTATTATTAAAAAATGACTCTAGGATTTTATATTTAAAAAAAAAAAACAAAAAAAGTTATGATACACATATGTATGTATATACATATATATATATATAAACTCAGGCATTTTGGCCTCGCAAGGGGCTGTGCCCCTTGACCCCTCTTGCTTACATTTCTATCTCTTTCTCTTCTATACTTTGTATAAAATGATCAAAATTTACAACGTAATTCTAAATCGGTCCATATGAATATAATAATAACATAATCACAAAAATCTTATCCTAACATTTAACTTTCATTACATAAAATTGTGATATTTTTCGTTACAAAATGTAATAGGAGCCGGTCTAAGAATTATGTTGTGATTAATATATATATATATATATATATATATATATTTATTTATTTAATAATTTTTTGATTTATAGATTATTGGTATATCAATTTAAAACTCTTAAAACGGAAGTAACATTTACTGACACATTACGACTGTCGTCGTAATAAAAAAAAAGAAAAACTGTTCGAAATGAATAATGTGTCCGGTAACAATACAACGGCATGCGCGAACGAGAACGGAGATTTAAGCGAAGAATGTCGCAATCGACCGCCGTTGCGCAGGGAATTCAGCAGATCGGCTGCCAGGAAATCCAGCAATAGAACGTTGCCATCTTTAATTGGTAAGTTTAATCTACATTTAGAACGTTCTCTTGAAATTCGTTTTAGCGTCAAGTGTACAGTATCGAACGGTAATAACGTTGAACGAAGATGTTAAAAGCTCTCAGCTATGGACATTTAATTTACGAACTGTACGGCAGCGATGGTGACAATAGCGGGGGGAGTGATAATGATTACGTTCAAAATACTAGCTGCAGAGGAAGAGCAACGATTAAGCTGTTGTCGTGTGGAATAATTAAGAATTAACGGTAGAAGAAGAAACTCCAGTAAGGCTGAAAAAAGAACTGTCTAATACTAATTAGCCAGTTTAATGAGTAACGGGCGGTGTTTTAATTGTCGAAACGATTTGCATCGTGAATTAGCGTGATTTTTTCTTTATTTCTTTATTTCTTTGCATACAATTCGTTCGTTCATTAGATGTTCGTACCAACACCGGTCTCTGTAGGCAATTATCGGTTTAATTTCGTTCATAATGGAGCTGAGCGATTGTAAAAATGGCCACTCACTGAGATTAGACGATATTCTAAACGAAATTTTTAAAAGTTCATCAAATCACCACAGCGATAATTGTAGTCGTTTCTTTTTTTTAATGGAGAAACAATTGCGCTACCTTGGCATTATCAAAACGGCTGATTCCGTCAAAAGTTTTTCCTCACCTTTTCTTATTATAATAAATAGTCGAGCCTGAAACGAATATCAGGTCGGATTATCACGGCGGACGGTTAATGTCCGTAGTTAACAAAGTCGAATGAACAGCGATAATAAAGAGAACGGATGTCGTCTATTTCAATTTTAGCCGGCACTTAAGTCCACCGTATATTGAACCCAGTGTCTATGCATAGTACTCGCACAGCCCACGCTCACGTTTTTACATATAAAGCGTGTGAAACGTAACGAATTAATCGAAATTTTTAACAACTAAAAAGTTTAAACCAACCCATACGACCCACGAAAACTGTGTTCTTCGCACAGGCGACCAACATGGGCTGCGCGTGGGCTGAGTTCAATATACGGCACTCCATTTAAATACAAGTTTTACATAATAAAGTCCAGGTTCAATAGGTAGCGGGCTTTTCATTACGTTTAGCTTGCAATGACAATTATTCATTACCCTTTCATTCCATCTAACGTAGTCGCTAATTAAAATGGCCCGCTAATATGGCGGCGGTACTGGAGTTAAATATAGTGCACCTATGATGCTTCATCTTGTTTATTGTTAAAACTATAAGCACACTGACAAACACCTTAAAATTTTTTTCCCCCTTGTTTTGGGTTTTCCCTGGGCTTGCCAATAATAGACGATTACCCATCAACACGTGTAAATAGAAGTAATTAGGAGTCACAAGGAATGGAATTTGACAAAGAACGCTATACCAAGGATGGAGAAACAATGACAATCAACGTCGATAAATGCCAAACATATGCATCCTAAAAAGAGAAGGAACGACACTGCCGACGGTAAGAGCAAAAGGAGTTAGCTGTCCTATACCATGGCCACATCTACAATCGCAGAGTCCATAGTACCAACGGATACCTTAAAATGGAATATTTAAATTTAAAATATACCGGTAATAGTTTTTTTTTCGAAGCAATATCCTCAATCCTTGATACCAAAAAAGAGAAAAGGCACTCATTGGTTAAGAGACCAATATAAAGTACATAATATCGGAATACCTGCAGAAGGCTTGAATTACGGCCTATCTCTTTGATTAAAAAAACACGAAAATAACTCTATTACTAAATATGGCCGCAGTTGTATGTACGTTTTGAGTCCGGAAAAGAGATTTAAATCGCAATGATGTTCATTTTTAGTCTAATATAGTATAGGGTGATTTTTTAAGAATTAAGTTTTTCAGGTTGGCAGCACTGGTTGGTATTGGCGTCCAAACGTCATCTGTCAAAGTGAAAAGTTTCCAGTATACTCTGCCATTTCATCATCATGGAAAGACTTACAAACGAGCAACGATTGTGATATGGTTGAAATTTATTATAAAAAATTCGTGCTCTGTGAAAAATGTGCATCGTTTGTATTGACCATATTATGGTCGTCATAATCGACCTGGTGAATCAACAATTCGTGCTGTTATCACCGAATTTGGTGCGAAATTTAGTGATAACAGCACGAATTGTTGATTCACCAGGTCGATTATGACGACCAAAATATGGTCATAACAAACGATGCACATTTTTCACAGAGCACTGGTTTTTGATAATAAATTTCAACAATTTGCAATCGTTGCTTATTTATAAGTCTTTCCATGATGATGAAATGGCAGAGTATATTGAAAACTTTTCACTTTGACAGATGACGTTTGGACGCCAATACCAACCAGTGCTGCCAACCTGAAAAACTTAACTCTTAAAAAATCACCCTATAGTTCATTTTTTTTTTTTTTTTAAATTAGGAGATAACCTTCTCAGATGTCCGAATACTATATATATATATATATATATATATATATATATATATATATATATATATATATATTCCATATTTACTTTTTTTAACTAATATATTTTTAGCATGGAACATACTTTAGCCCTGTGACCTAGCTAGCAAAAAACGTCACACTAAAGTGGAATGCGAGGGCGTTACGCGGGAGCTTAAATAAAAATATAGCCTTTTCTTCTAGTCATCTAAGTTAGTCGTGTTTGGACTACGCTCCGATGACGTTCGTCTGTCATGGTAATGATTGTCGTTCATCGACGTCTATATGTAAATGTACTATGCATTATAATGGTGCATGTATTAAGAAAAGATGTAATAAATCTGTTATCGAATGAATGAAAGAAATGCGATTACGTAGAAGTATTGAGAAATGGGCTTTTCATGAAATGTACAAAATAAAGAGAACCGAGAAAACTTTTGATGAAGGAAATAAAGCATTGAGAAAATCTATGGAAATGAAAGAAAGTATGGAAATTGCATAAATCTCTCGATCGAAAAAACAGTTTCCAACGAAAGTTACCTGTACTTCTATCACGAGATATCAACGTCGATCTCAAGAAACCTGAAAATCGGCGATTATTTCGGTCATGGAAGAATCCTTCGAATTACACTACTCAACACAATTCCAGCTTTACCAATGATCTTCGCTCGTTATGTCGACAAAATTGATTCTAAAAATTACATAAGTTACTTCGGCTATCATAAACCCATATTATTGTCCATTACTTCTATGGATTACGTAACACAAGAATAAAAAAGTCTAAAATAAAATCGTTAATTATTTTCATTCGAATTCAAGATGGTCATTATCGCATCTTCAATTTTAACACCTGTCGTACAGAAACAATTAAAAGTATCATCAGAGATCATGTTCCATGTTGTTTTTGAATTTTAGCCATAGGCTCTAAACGGATAACATTGGGGGGTTCGGGGGTCTCCAAGGGAGAGACGCCTAGCGCCGATCCTCACCTCTCTTCGATCAATTTTCCAGTACTAAAGATGTGGACTATATAGATATTCGCGGGAAAATGTTGTTACGTTTTATTTAATATTCACCGTGCAGATGTTTGTTGTTCGTAATTTTTCGTTAAGAGATTCGAGTATCTCTAATACCGAAGAATTTGGCAGGAGTATTCGTTACGTTGTTTTGCCCCGTTGTTAACACGACGATAATGTCAGTTCTCGTAATAGATTGTTATATATCACTCATTGTTTTTATTTTAACAAATAATAAGTAAAATCGCAGAAATATAAAACATTATGAGTTAATATTTATTTACCCGGCGGGCGTTCCGAAGTCAGAGCTTCATGATCACGGGAGTTGATAATAACTCACGGGTGATCATGAAGCTTTGACTTCGAAACGCCGGTCAGGTAAATAAATATTAATAAATAATGTTTTATATTAGTGTGATTTTACTTATTATCAGTTCTGGCAAGGCTTAATTAAACGGGGAATTTCTGAGAAAGATAAATCAAAAATGCTAAACTTTCTGTCATATATAATAATTCCGCTAGCAGTGTTTGCTGTTACCGTTAGGGGACACCCACTAATTACGCGAGCTCAAAATGGGGGATGGGGTCTAGCAAAATCTCATCAAATCTCATTTAAACCGAGGGGGGATAATTTTGAAAATCTCACGTCGACTTTTAAAAAACATACATTATTATACAGGTAACGAAAAAAATATATATATTAAATTTTTCTTTTACCTTTTTTTTTTTGGAGTGTCCCATTTTGTCCGCTGAACAAATCTCTCGTGGCTATTAACAACTTTTATTTCGAGAATAAATAAAGGTAAAAAATGAAAAAAAGCGTTCAGAGTTTTTAAAAGAAAACTGGTATAGTACGTGAATGCCCATGGAGAGAGTGAAAAATTCGGGGGAAGGCGATGTCTGCTTTTTATTTTGAATTTTACTAAATTTAAACGAATTCCTTATAGTACACCTTAACGTTGTATTATTTTTCTCCTTTATGAATATAAATTTAATTCCGAAGTTGACATGCTCATGAAGCAACATACCGTATAAAAGAGTTTTTTTATTTTTTTTTTTACCCCCCTTGGGTTTGCTACCGAAGAGCATTAGCCCAGCAAAAAGGAATAGATACATGGAATAGAATAGAAATTATATTTTTATTTTGTCGACAATGGAATCAAGGAACACCCCTAGAACAGGAGCAACTGATAGAATAGGTAGAGAAAGACCATCAGATGCGTTGAAAGGAGCAGGAAGACCAAGCTTTAAAAGATGATAATAAAGTAATTCATGCCCGCGAGATAAACCAGAACACTCGAAGAGCACGTGATTAGCATCACAAACATACTGGGGGAACCTTCTGGATCCGATGGATAATTACGAGATGCAGCCAAGGAAAAGCGATTTAGAGAAGAAGGAAGAAGACTATGCGAGAAGCGCGGAGGTGAGATAATTTAGTAATTATGGACCGACGCAAACTGGGAAACTCATAGAACCAAGGACGCGGAGGAGAAACATGATTAATCAAAAGATAAAAGGAATTAGCATTAGCGAAAAGAGAAACATAAACAGAGTGCCTAAGATGGCAGGATTTAGTTGGAAGAAGTATACTGTATGCTGGAACCCTACTAATAAAATTTCCATTGGAAGCAGCAGCTTTTGCAAGGAGGTCGACGGCTACATTTCCATCAATGCCCGAATGTCCGGGAATCCAAAGAAAGTCAATCTGGGTAGACGTCGATGAGGATAGATCATGAAGAAGAGAACGAATAGAAAGGATAATAGCATCAGTATTGGCTTTTATATTTTTTAGGGCACTTCGTGATTTCTTGGAAAAAGACGTTTAAGTGCTGTAACTTAAAGTATTACATTAGTTTTATTACCTCTATCCCAAAAGACTTTTGAAAGTTTCCGACTGTAATCCCCTCTTGCTATTAAACGGATTTTTCTTTAATTATAGCGGTAGCTAACATCTATAATAAAATTTCCCCCGAGTTCTTCTAGTTTTTGTTTGTTTTTTTTTAATTGTTTTTCTTTTTTCTTATTCAGCTTGATCTTTCTCCCCATTGACCGCAAATAATATATTTCCAATTTTCGGCAATTTTCGAAGAGTAAGTTATCTGTGGGGGAAAGTAAAGGCGGATAATCCAAAAGTATAAAGGAACTGGCCTCAGTATTCTCATCAGATCCATTAGAACCTTAAGTACCATTATGGAAAGCTTAACTTCACAATCCCGGACGACTTTACTTTACTAAGTTGTGAAAATCGACGTGCAATTTTTTCAATAACTATATCGACATTATATCGAAACAACGTTGTCTGGGTTATTTTATATCGTTAAAGCGACAGCACGAGTGAAAGACGCGTTAATTGTTTATATTGTTAAAACGCATAGAAAACGACTGGCTTGTTTTTTTATATTTATTTTTGCGTAAACCGCGGAAAAGTGCAAAATTAATTACGCATGCAATTTCTTCCATATTCAACCTTTAATATTATATTAAACGATTTTTATTACTAAAAACAATCGCACGACCTCTTTCAGACGCAAAGTTCCACCGAAACCAATGTGTGTCCGAAACATATATCGTCGTGTGAGTTTTTGAAGAATAAAAAAAGGTTAAATGTATATATATACATATATATATAAACTCAGCCATTTTGGCCTCGCAAGGGACTGTGCCCCTTGACCCCTCTTGCTTTCATTTCTGTCTCTTTCTCTTCTATACTTTGTATAAAATGATCAAAATTTACAACGTAATTCTTACTGGAATCAACATAAAAAAAAAAAAATAACATAGTCACAAAAATCCTATTCTAACATTTAACTTTTATTATATAAAATTAAGATATTGTTTCATTCGATTTTTCGTTACATATTTCGTTACATAAAATTGTGACATTTTTTAAATAACAATAACAAAAATCCTATAAAATATAACAAACGTTACATAAAATTCGTACATTCTGCGTTACATAAAATTGGGACATTTTTTCGAATGGGGGTAGCCTAAGAATTACGTTGTAATTAATATATTGAGAAAACGTTAATATCGAATTTTACACGTAGAGTTTAAAGAGGTAAAGCTTCATCATCGGCAATAGCAGAGAGGTCAGATGGTACAATCTGAAGAATTTTGAAGGAGATCGGTAGAAAATGAAAAGCGCTCATCCGTGCCGATCCGTGGTATATTGTGGAGTGCAGAATAAAGAAAAGTTTTCACTTCATTATTCCGTTAATTAATGAGAGATTTTTAGATTCCGCTACCGGTGCGAATGTTTTCGATATTTCGAATAAAAAGTAACACGATTTATGGTAAAAGAAACGCATTTCAAACACTTCTTGACGTCAATCGTTAGACCGACAATTACAAAAAAAAAACCTTAATAACGATCCAATATGGATATATATATAATACATGAGAAGTGCTTTCGTGGCTCTTTAGTTATTTCACGCCTTTAATGTTACCATTATTATTGTTTCAATTGCGGAGAAAACAATTACGCCTCGAATTATTTTATTTACAAAAAAAAATTCGTAATTCGGGGATTTTCATTTAAAGTTCGCTGATTTTCGGTCTTGAACGTTTTATTAGAGTGGCAAACATTTTGCGATTCTATTTTCTCACTTCTTTCATTTGCCTCGAAATATTTGCGATCAAACTAGTTAAACAAAAGTGTGTTGTAAGCGGTAAAATATTATTATTCGAACGAGGATGTACCGGTAGTAAAAAGGAAATATGGGTCAACTGATAATAAGGCACGCGTATGTGTGCATAAAGATGAGCGACAGACATATTACGCAGGCACGATTATCGTCAGAGTCGGGCAAGGAACTAGCTGCCTGTAACTAATAAATACGAGAAACCCGTCTCGTAAAAAGCGAGAATCGTCCGATCTGGTCGAAAAATTATCTCCGGATAGCGTACTGGAAGCGAGGCTACGTTTATCATCGCTTTTTTTCATCTGCACTTTATACGTTCAAAGTACCTGTTGAGAGAGACGGGGAGCGGTAATAATAACAATACGGACCGTGCACATTTGTCGGAAGGAACAAACTGGTACTAACGTCTAAATTATGCTAGTGCAAGACGGCCGAAACGAATATGACTAAATTAGGCGTTTCACCGCACCTGCGCCGATAATAATGATAATTCATCTTGCTGGTTAACTGCAATTAATCGTAATTAATCGTCACACGGACTCGCGCTGCTGGCGATGAATATTATTTTCCGCTTTTGTACCTTCCGTTGATGTAACTGCGTTTTTAGGAGCTAGTGAATTAAAATTTAGGCTTCAGGCCTACCTATCGAGGAGAATGAGGTGCAGCAAAAGGGACTGGAAGGCTTTTTAAAGCAGTCCGCGTCTCTATGATGCAACAGGATCGGAGAACACTAACGACACTAATTTTTAACTTTTTCCGGCCTTTAAATCGTCAGAAAGAAGAAAAAATATTTTTCTTAAGAAACTTGTTCTATTTCGGCATTACATTTTTAAATTTCAACTTTTTTTTCATAATAAGAAGCGGTTCGATATATGTACATACATGTTAGTAGAGGCAGGGTAGATACATTTATTGTTGCTTCGGTGGATTTAATAAAATTTTGAAAAAAAATTTATAATCTTCTAAAATAGCGCTAAATAATTATTTTTTATCGAAACGTATGTGAGATGAATTTTTCTGTCGCTCTGTTTTTACGCTAAAACGAATAAAAAATAATATTTCAAATAATTTCCCCTATAAATATAATCGTTCTTTTTTCTACCAGTTATGCATTAAAAATTTTGCATTAATTTTCGTGCCGAATAAATTTATATAAACTAATCGACAGATAGCCTTTTAGCAGCTTACATCAACAAAACTTGGTAATTGGTAAAATTTGTGTGACAAGTAGCTGAAATGTGTGAATATAGGTTGAAATAACTTGAATACTTTCGAATTTCTTCCACTTATGAAAAAACGATAAGAATTAAAATTGTGTTTTTTTCAATCACAAATGTAATTTCATTATCGGTTCAGTAGAAAACTGTTCAAGTTGGAGTGAATTGTTAAATGTCGAATTATTACTTCAGATTTTTTTGTTATAAAAGGCAATATGGAATCTTAAAACAAAGATAACAGAAGAATTTTAATATACTTTCACGACCGTTAAAAAATATATCGATCTTTTAAAAAAAAATTGGTTGCGGCTGTGCTAGGGCATAGAGCCTTTGATTTAACGTGAAACGCCTATATCAGTTTAAGCATTTATATTTTTATATATATATATATATAATTCGGCCATTTCGGCCTCGCAAGGGGCTATGCCCCTTGACCCCTCTTGCTTTCATTTCTGTCTCTTTCTCTTCTATACTTTGTATAAAATTATCAAAATTTACAACGTAATTCTTACTGGCATTAACACAAAAAAAAAAAAAACATAACCACAAAAATCATATTCTAACATTTAACTTTCATTATATAAAATTAAGACATTTTTTCGTTACATTTTTCGTTACATATTTCATTACATAAAATTTAAATAACAATAACAAAAATCATATAAAATATAACAAATGTTACATAAAATTGGGACATTTTTTCGAATAGAAGGGGGGGGCCTAAGAATTACGTTGTAATTTATATATATATATAAATATATATAAATATATATAAATATATATAAATATATATAAATATATATAAATATATATAAATATATATAGATATATATATAAATATATATAAATATATATAAATATATATAAATATATATATAAATATATATAAATATATATAGATACTAGCTGACCCAGCCACGCGTTGCTGTGGCTTAGTAGTTATAATAGATTAAAGTAATTTTTTACTTATTATTTTGATGTACCCAAATTAATTTTTACTAATAAACCTGAAATTATTTAGCTGATTTTGAATCATATGTAGAGAATGAAATTATCCAACTAATATGCACTTATTGAATTTACATTTTATTTATCTAATCTTTAACTTTAATCTGTAATCAATGACTTATTTACACAATATACTAAATAAATTAGTTACCTAAAAATTAAATGTTATAAATGAGGCAGATAACATTGGTTTCTAACTATTAGTTATATTATTATTTTATAAAATTGAAAATTATCTAAGCACTAATTTGTGCACGATGTTCTTGGTCAACCTGTCTTTTGCTAACACGAATAGACACTTGATGGTGTTCCCAAACGTGAGCAGCAGGCAACATGCGTTTATTCTTGCAATTTCTTCTTCCGATTCAGTAGCTCTCATAACACGCATACGCCGTGCATTTCTGCTACGCGCATTGTTGAGGTTCGATTGTCTCCGCGGCATTATCTTATACTGAAATATAAAGCAACTTAAATGCCCAACAATGTCACAGAGTTGTATATCACTGCCACACTATTGTTGTCGGAATATTAAAATAATTTTTTTTTTTTTTTTATCAAGGCAGGACGTTTATTAAATACACTGAAATATAAATAAATTAAATATCGCGCAATATTTTTTTTTTTTTCATAAACAACAACTCCGTAATAACGCGAACTCTTTTTTGTAAACGACAGAGCGAAAAAACGTTTATTTAATCATTCATCGATAAAAACGTCATGCGCCAGCGATAAACATGGTTACATTTCGATTAACATCGCACGATACACAAAAGTCGCCACGAAAAGTAGTTGGTGCTCAAAAAATAATAAAATTGTCAAAATTTGTTTCATTTAATATAACAAATATTTATGTAAATAATTAAAGCAAAATGTAATAGCCAACAATTAAATTTGTTTTTTTTTTTAATTGATTGATTAAATTATTTAATATAACAAATATTTATGTAAATAATTAAAACAAAAAGTATCCTATCTGTTAAGTTGGACCAAATTGCACGTACTTTCAAAATTTTAGAAAAATCGGTTAAGTAAATTCCAAGTTTATCCTGCACAAACATAAAGACACGGGATTTTTATATATATAGATATATAAATATATATAAATATATATAGATATATACAAATATATATAAATACAGGGTGGTCCAAAAGTCATTGCACATCACAAAATTATGGTTGCCATAGTTACGGATATTCGAACAAGATTCTGAAACCTCGTGCTAAAAATGCTCTTACCATACCACTCCACAGTTTACATACGTTCGTACTGTTACTTATCAGTATAACCCGTATAATATACTACGTTTTTCATAGACGCGCTAATTTATTACACACCTCTTCGAAAATTATGCAGTGACTTTTGGACCATCCTGTATACATAAATATATATAAATATATGCGATGGAAAATAATAGTCGTTGCGTTGCGCGAATTCGTTTCACTATTTTGTTTCACGGGCGATTTTCAAGACGTTTCACGTCAAAACTCGAATTCAATATTAATCGATGGAAATAGATTATTTTACGGGTACAAAGCCTAAAAAATAGAATCAGCAATTCCGAAGCGTTATCGAAGCTTAACCGGCACTCGATTTTGCGTATAAGTTTACACAGGGTTAGTAATCGAACCCAATTTGACTACAGACATGAATATAACGCCATCAGCTGGCCACGATGAAAATTATTTATGTTTACCATTACGCTCAACCGAATCGAATAGTTTTTAAATGGAAGTTAGTAGTAATCAGGAGCGTAGCTACCGCCGTATTAGCCGTATCAGTGATACGGGCCCCCCGGGGGTACAGGGGCCCCGAACGTGTGCGAGCGAAAATTCGGAAAATGTAAGTATGACTTTCAGAATTGAGATATATGATGAAATAAAATCGCACTCATTCGTCTATGTTGCCACAATTCGGTATCAGTTATTGAGAAGTAGGGGGTCGTATTCTCTAGAAAAGCTGAAATCGTCTTCATCTACGGATGATTTGATTTAATAAATAAGTTGTCCCGAAAAAAAAGGGCGAGAAAACTGTATATTTGATTGATGTTTGGATTGAATTGTAACTTAGCTCTTGGGAGCATTTATTGTAAGTAATAACTTATAATCAGTAAATAATTATTTTAATTTAATGCGAGCGTTTCCGTTTCTTTTGTGAAAAATCTTTACACTTTATTAGGGCCCCCCCAACAAATTTTGATACAGGGCCCGTCTAAGACAAGCTACGTCACTGGTAGTAATAACGTATATATATATACTAATTTTCGGAATTTCTAAAACGAAATATATTTCGAATTTTCTGTACATTAGGGTACAACACAGTTGTTTTGTTTTTTTTTTTTTGAATTTGTAAAACTTACAAAGGTTAAATGGCTAAATATATTGTTCATGTAAATCAAACAATAATATAAGTTACAATTTCATCGATGTAATTCTATTCATGTATCAATTTTTTTCTTACAGATATTGCAGTTTACGATATGCAATATTTTCGTAAGATTAATAAAAAGTTGAAGTAGCCAACACCTATGTGATAACCAGGAAAATACTTTTTACTGTTTCCGAAAATTTTTTGAACAAACCAATACAATTAAAGACGGACTAAAATTTAGATGGAAAGATTATGATTTTAAATCGGTAAAGTCAGTTAATGCGATGTAAAAAAGCATTTCCATAATAAAGAAATCCTTAAAATTTCCAACTGATGGCGCTGTAATCGCACAATCGACATTTTCTCCGTTCGATTATCAATGCTGTAAATGTATACACTCAAAATCGAGCTACATTCGGTTAAGCGTTATCGGGGACAAACTCAAAAGAAAAACAGAAAGAATAAAAAAACACCGAAAACTCTTGCTAACGGAGTTCGAGTCGCGATTTTTCTGCAGATTTTAAGAAAATGCAACATTAAATTTGATGATTATACAGGAAAATAGTTTCGCGAATCAGGAATTATACAAATTGACAAACTTTAACGCGGCTATCACGTCCGAACAAACTCTTCCGCATATATCCTAAGGCAAGGACGTGTCCACGTGGGGGAGAGATTGGGGGTTAAAACCCTTCCATTAGAACTAAGATAGTTATTATAAATACGAGAGTAGGTACACAAAAATCTGAAAAAAATCAAAAATTTAAAATAAAAATATTGATGATTTTTTAGGGTATTCTTACATTTGAAAAAAAAAAAAATCTTCATGTAGTTCATTAATATTTTATGCAAAATTTTTTAACATAATTTTTATTAATGTTCATATACGGGGTAATTCATTTATATAAATTATTAATATATAAATCAAAATGATGAAGATTATTAATAGTATAAATATTAGTAAAAAATATATTATTTCTAAAATAAATATACCGAAAGAAAATTTAACCCCTCCCCCTTCGTAATTCCGGGCACAGCCCTATCCTAAGGGATATAATAATAGATGATAATCGGGCGTAGCTGGAAACCGAAAAAAACAAAAATTCAAGAGGTAATAATATCGTAGTTGAGGTATTAGACAACGGTGGTACTTCGTGAGGGGAAGAACTCGGTGTTCGAATCTCTGTCATCCACTGAAAGTTTGAAAAATTATTAATGCGTTCGATCATTAATATCTGGAATTAACGGGCTCGAATGAATATATAAGTAAATAAATAAAACCAAAAGAGAAGATGGCACAAATGTTTCGATGGCGTGCCAGTCTAAATCCTCCTCGATCAATTTCTTTTTATTACGTGCAATTCGATTTTTTTTTTTTTTTTTTTTATCAGTTTAACATAGGTAATTCTACCGTAGCGCGCACACACACATTCGGTTTAATTATCTTTCTCTGTTATTAATGATAGAATGTCCGTCGGATCAGAATCGGGAGACTGAACATGACAGCTTGAACGAGTCTTACATAGATAGACGGTCGATCGGTTTACCGGGTCGCGATAACAAAGTGTATCACTCGAAACTGAAATCGGACAAAAAACTGCTCAGTCTATTGTCATACGACAGATCTCATATTTTGGGCCGTAATAATCCGTTGTAAGTGATCACTTAGTTATTCTTCTTTTTTATTTTCGATTATTAAAATATTTTTACAAATCGGAGTATACATAAAGAAATTTTATACAAATTTGAGCATTTCAGTATGTGTACGTATAAGTAGATATACGTATTATATTAATTACTTTTTGTACAAAAATGCCGCGAAAAATTAATTAACACTATGTTAAATACTTGTATACATATATTTATTTTTTTACCTCGTACGATACTGTTTTATTTTAATTTTTGTCCTGCTTTTAAACTGAAAAGTTTAGTTGTTTTTTTTTCGGTGAAAACATTGAAATAGTTTAATTTGCGATTAAAAAGGGGAAAAAATGAAAAATACTTAAAATCAGTACCGACTTCAATGAGCTTATTTTAACATATTATAGCGTGTGAATAAAACAAAAAAAAGTAATCTTTCTACTCAGCTCAATTACGCTCTGCCGTCAGACAGACCAACTTTTATAGCTTTTAGTAGTATATTATTCCAGGGATGCTCGGCGAAAGCATTCAGCGCAACGTGAGGATATAAAACGGCATATAGTAGGACGTAAAATTTTGTTGAACATTTCCGCTTCGACAAATGACTTCCGGTTCATGTCGTATTGACTATTTAAATTTCGAGAAAATTCCGGGTTTTCTCTTTTTTGTTTTAGTAATATAAGAAAATCTAAAAAAAGGTATTTGTGTTTTTTTGAAAATCTTGTCACGGAGTAATAACGAAATGAAGAAATAGGCACTTGAAAAAAAAATAAAATAAACATATGTGACCTGGCGCGACAAAAGGTAGGTACCACAAGTCGGATTTTTTTTTCCCCGGTTCTGTCGCGTTTTGAAAACTAGAGAGACCTTCCTGATCAAAATGAGACCAACCCAAACCCTCTATCTCTAAAATTCACGATTTTGTAGGCATTTGAATGTTCAGTAGTGAAAAATCAAATTTTGAGAAAATCGAGTTTAAAGAAAAAACAAAGAAAATTCACTGCAATTATTATTTTTTTTTCTATCAATTACCGAAAAAAGTTGAAAACCATGACTAATACATTGTTTTCGAGTCCCCTACCAATAAAATAAATTTATTAAAAAGAGATATTTTGAATGTTCGATGGTAATGTGCTTAAAGAAAAAACAAAACTTTTAAAAAGTGCTACCGAATAATTGCTTATATTAAAATTGAAATTTTTTTCCTAATCTATTATTTACGTAATTCTTATAATATTTTCAAAATTAATGATTTCTTAAAAGAATAAGGGAGTAGAGAAACTGAACAACAGAAGTTCGCCTTACCGAATCGAAATTCAAATCATCTTGTTCATTACTATCACTCGCGGTATCTAAATCTTCTGTTCCATCTCCTCTTTCGAAATACTCTTCTACCAGTTTTTGAATGCATTGTGCATCGCATTCATCGAAATATTCACTAATTAGATCCATAATTAATTCAAAAAATACTTCGTCAAGTTGAAATATTCACGAAAACAGTATTATCATCACGAAATGTTGAACACAGATAGAAATTAAGTGATTAGGCCCACAGAAAAGACACTAGCGACTTTTGTAGTACCATTTTCAAATCCAAAATTGGCAACTTCAAATCCGTTTTTCTCCCACTTCCCGACTGAAATACGCTTTGTGCGTTTGGCACCGTGTAGTCCACATGTTTAATTGTCAGAATTCGCAAAAATACGATTTTTGATATTTTTGACCTTCGTTCATGTTTTTTGCTCTAACTGGAAAACTTGTTTTCCGACTTGTGGCCCCTTTTGTCGCGCCAGGTCACATATATAAAACATTTTTTAAAAAAATGTTTACAAAATGTGTCCAATGGAAAAAATTTGGTTACCAGTGTGTATATAACCGGAAAGCTATTGGAAGGACGCAATTTGTTCGGAAAAAAATATTTTTTTAATCGGATATGAAAATAACACAAAAACATTTACAAAATACTCAAATAGAAAAATATGAAATAGAAGACTGAAATGTTAGTGTACAAAAATATAATAAACTTCAACGATAATAATTAATCACGGTAAATGATATCGACAGTTTAAAACAGTGTAATAATACAAAGTCCGCTAAATAGTGTACAATAATTTCTCTTCATCGACTCGTTTGATTTCTCACATTACATTCTAAGCTCTTCATTGTAATATCTAAAGCTAATGTTATATCAACTGTAAATATTCAACTATTCCCATACTCAAACCCTCGCTTCAAGAGCGATCTATTAAAAATAAATCACTTAAATATTTACCAATTCTTTTTAATGTCTTCTGCTTATAAACTTATTGTTGTTGTTTCAATATTATCACATTTAAGATCTATATTTACACACACACACAGACATTAGTCGTTGTTCATTTTCAGATGCATCAGTCGGGAGGCAAATGACACATGTTGATTTAATTTTTGATTTTTAAGTTAAATGGTAATATTTACAGAAGAAGAATTGGCGAGCATAGCGATTGCTTCGGATGAAAAAGACTAAACACGGGAAAATGTAAAAAAATCTCCTGTAGTGAAGCATGGAAGAAAAGAGAAATACTTAAAAAACTGGTGGTTGGACGATGAAACAAAGTTTTTCAAGTACTAGAGAATGTCCGAATTCAAGTTTAATATTTTGCTCAATAAAATACGAGAGCATTTGGAAGACACTAATTGGAGAAAAGCCATCTCACTGAAAAAACTCTTAGCAGTTTATATTAGATAGAATGTAAAAGCGATATAAAAGTTACATTGAAAGTTTTTCAATATTCCTGAACATATCATTAAATTCAGAAGTGAAAAATAAAATCCAAAACGGTTCCATTCGTTGCCCTCTCTTTTCCCATAATATTATTCGTGAAATTTACATTTGTATATTTCGATTCCGCCAAATAAAACGACACGTTTTTGTAAAAAAATATAGAACATTATATTTTTTGGCATAAAAATTCGTTTTTCCTCTAATCTCTTCTTTTAAAAACTTCTTCTTAATCAAATAGTTTTCAAAAAATCTATGAAATTTTAAATACTTTCTAAATTACCACATACGTTAGTTCTTATACTCGCACGATTCATATAAATCTATATAAAATTATAATAATAATGTATGCCATTTACTTATTCATATTTAATGTAATTACACTTTTTGTTATCATTACCATACATATATGTACAGGGTAATTATAATTAAAGTTCAAGTTTCAAAACGTTATAAAAAAAAAAAACACTGATCAAAATGACGCCAATTTAAACAGAATATTATTGAAAAAGGAGAAAAATGGATGGCATAAGAAAAAAATAATTCTAATTTTTTTTTGGACCGGCATCTAATTTTAGCAACAGATTGCGCTGTAAGCATCATAATTTAAAAGGGTTTTCACTACAAATGTCAAATGAATCGTAAAACAACGGTTAAGGTGTATGTTAAACGTTAAACTAACTGCACTGTTCAGTGTGCATGGCCGTACACAGGTGTGATACTGTTAGTTATGTAAGCCCATCCGCCACGGCAAGATCATATCACATCGGATGGGAAAAAGTCGGTTTTTAATTGCCCTGAGGCCAAAAACCGCATAAGAAGTATCACTGAATAATTTTCCCCGGACCCCTACCAATCATCGGACCAACGTCTTTTTTCATACCTTTGAGTGTCCGGAACTTCTGTAAAGCTACTGGTGCATGGTCATTGTTCTTATGAAAAAAGTTTTACAAGCAGAGCGCGGTCCTTCATTGAGACAGTCATGGCGAACTTCTTAGACGCGAAATGTCGACCACGAAAAATACGAACGGCTGATAATTCTAGCATTTCCGAAATGCCGCTTCAGCAGCTGCTTCACCGGATTTTCAATGTGCGGGGAGCGCCATCTTGCATAAAAATGATCCCATCCGCACATCCACGCTGTTGAAGAGCTGGAATGACGTGGTTGCGCAAAAGACACTCAGAGCGCTTTACAAACGACGGTACAGGTAACAGAACCGAAAGCTCTCCTCGAAATCAATATGGCCCTGTGATAAACGATGCCGTAAAACCGCACCACACAGTGACCTTTGCAGAATGAAGCGTTATTGGTAGAGCTCAATCTGTTGCTAAAATTAGATACCGGGCCAAAAAAAAAAAAAAAAAATTGGAAATATTTTTTTCTCTTGTGCCATCCGCTTTCAACCTTCTTCAATAATATTTCGTTCAAATTTGACGTCATTCTGATCAGTGGTTCTTTTTTTATAGCGTTTTGAAACGTGAACTTTAATTATAACCACTCTCTGTATATGTCCAAAAGAAATTGTCACAGAACTAACCTGAATAAGTAGTTCATATCTGACATGAGAATATAATAAAATTTGTAAGGTTTTTGTTTGGACAAGATTAAGCTTGCAGCTTATTCTTCCTTCTTGTTCAAAAAAATCCCATCTTCTAATCTCTTACCGCTATGTAAAAATTTCCATCTCAGATTTTGGTCGATATACTTCCTCTTTTTCTAATAGTCAATTCTTTTATCTGTCAGGTTAGTCACCAGTCCCCCCATGGTTCTTTCTGTTTCCTTCTTTTCCTCGTTTTTTTTTTTTTGTTGTCTCCGTTATGCGTTTGCGTTTTAATCATTCCTCGCTGCCTTCCTCGTGCTTTCGCTTCTCATTAGCTTCTTCCCCATGTTGTCCTCTCCATTCAAATGATGCGGTTGTTTGCGACGCTGATCACGTGTTCTTTAAATTCGACTCTGTACTCCCATTTTCTTAGGCTTCGGATTCCTGCTCCTTATTGCACCCGTTGTAATTACCCCTGCTACTCTTCCTGTTAACGATATCTGATGATCGTCTTATTTTATAACTTTCCATTTTCATTTCTAATTGTTTCTGAGTGAGAAGGTTCCCCCCTTTGGTTGACGAGCTCATTTAAAAAAAAAAAAAAAAAAAAACCAATCGACGGTACTCAATAGGAATTTAATATGTTTATACGGATTATAAAGAAAAAAAAGAAATAAAGTTCTAACCAAAAAAAAAAAAAAGAATAAGCTTTTAGAGAGTGCACCGACCACGCGCTAATAATGCAGCAGCAAAAAATAATTATGATACAATTTTTTAAAGACGAATTCGATTTATTATATCTTATATTTTTAAATTCATACGTAGAAAATTAAATTACACAAAAAGTAATAAATTGAATTTTTTCGAAGCTTTTCTATTCAAAGATTTACTTAATTAGGCATCGAGATAAGGCAATTTCTTCATTTTACGTTAATTTCTCGTTCATCATCCGCGTTAATAAATATGAATGCACAGTGTAAATGAAAAATGGGTTACCTCAACCAACAAAAAGTGGAACATAACTCTTACACAAGCGTTTACAGTGACACAGTTTGATTTCCGAATTACCGTTGTATCGATGCCGTGTATCGGAATCGTTTACAGGAGGGCGCTTTCTCCGATAAACTATGTTGACTGTAAATCCAATCGCGGCTTTAAAATTAAGACTGAAATTAAATTTTAAAATTACAGATTAACTTGAAAAAGTTGATCTCAGACGCATTTTTAAGAAAAATATAAATACGGCAACCTAGCGAAGAAATTTAAAAATTCGGTATTTTTAACGTCACATATAGTCCGGAAGAATTTTGCCGTTTAAATTAATCGAAAGATGTAAGAAATCGCATAAAAGCAGAAATGGCGTTTGGAACTGAAAATCCGTACTTTGCTTATTGTTTTCATTTTTCTTTCATTTTTATGCACGTCGGGAAAAAGCCGATTCTATAAATCTAGAGCCATACTACTTATCGATAAAACTGCAAACCGAACTGTCGTTTAATAATTATTTCCGAATAGTGTAATTTCTATATTTTAAAGTGGAATTTAAAATGTACCTTTTAAACGATTTTACGTTTGAAAGCACGTTGCTAAATTATTATCAAAAATGTTTTCTCTTTGCTGAACAATCTTTGATTAAGACTCTATATTTCGAAGCTAGATTTCTTAGAATTGCGATATAAATCAAATCCGAAATTTTGATTTTATGACCCTCTTTTTTGTTTCCAAAGCCCATTAAACGGGCATACTTCTTTAAGACCGGATATATTCAATTTATATCCGAAGAAGAACAAATTGACCTACCCTGTTTCATTAAAAATACGAAATAATTTATCGTAATTATCGTAATAGTTTGGCAAGAGTTTTTTAGTCGGGGGAAAGCGACGTGTGTAAATTTTTTCAATAGATCCATTTTTGGCAAATAAAGTTTAAAATATCTGATAGAATTTTAACAAAATGGTGCAAACAATGAATCGAATTTTCGGATTAGCTCACAGAGAGGAAGAAAATATATTTCTAGCTGAACAGGCGACGGAAAAAATTGTTTATGAAAGATTAGGGTCAACCATTCGCTAATGATCTCTCTATTCGTAAGAAAACTGTTTCCTAACTTTTCTCGCATCAGTTAGTTCGCCATCTATCTGCAACTCACTAACGTTTTCTCGAATTCCAATACAAAATAAATAAGTCAAAACTTGTGTTAGCCTATAAATTAGCAATATTCGTATTTCTTATTATTAAAGTTTCTTATACTACTGTGGTACCTGGTGCTAAACAGGGTATCAAATACCCCCCCCCCCCCCGAGAGTGGTCAAATTGTTTCGTATGATGTTATCAAGTAAATGCTCATTAAAAAAACATTTGTATAATTTTTAATGTTTTATTCTTTACAAGAGAAAATTACATTTAAGACCGTAAAAAAAAAAAAAAAAAATGATAACTATCATTTTATCCTTTGATGCAGATACAGTTTTTGGATCGTACTTAGTTCGTTATACGGAGTACTGTTGTTAGTAATAATGTTTACTATATGCGTAGTGGAAATAATGGATAATCCGGTTAAGCTGTATTCGTTACAGGTAAAAAATTCTTCTTTTACGATATTTTTTATAAATTACCAGCGAAGTAATACATTTTACACGCATTCGTGTGAATAACGGCAATGTTTAATGCAAAAAATGTATGTGATCTAATAAATAAATCCCCCCACTGTTAAACCGTGACCTCAACATACGCTAATTATATATTACTCGACCCTGAGAATATTATACTGTAATAACCTAGGAACCAACTCGTTCCTCCAGTGTGAGGGACTCCAGGTCAGTGATGTTAGTTGATTATATAGAACAAGGCCACCTCATGGCTCCACTGCAGTTACAGTTAAGTACTGCCCGTGAAACTTTGCCAACATCTATTTGGGAAGATAAGCTGACAATTGATGTTTACCCGACATGCTTCGAAGTATTGTCCTTTAATCGTGTTGCTCTTTTTCTTCCTTTCCTCAATCCCTGTAGATTTATGAGCAGCCTAAATCATTTACGATTTAAATTCAATCATTCTTTTTAGATTTGCTTAGCTGATTGCACTTCATTAATTGTTCAATGTATATGTTTCTAGTCTTCCTCCATTTTTCATTCAATTAATTGTTTGAATTTACGATTACGTCTGTATAAATTACCTATTGTTCACTTTACCTTTCTTTCTTTTAAGACTTTTTTTTTCTTTTCTTTGGGCATCGAAAATTCAATCCATTGACAATCTTTTAACGTTTTAATTAAACATTTAGATTCACTACTGTCTGTGAAGAGAATTTTTCGTTCACTATTTTCCCTGTCCAACTGATTTTTTGTACTCTCTGTCGGTACGAAGTTTTGCAAAACCTCGGCTGTTAATCGCCCACGTTTCAGATGTATACAATCCACAAATGTATGATTTAATGATACATTTGTCCAAAGCCTACAAACCGAAATCTGGCTTTGGCGAAATATATTCCGCATTTATACCGTTAGTTTTTTTAAAAATATAAGCTTGTTTTGTAGCTTGTAGCTTGTGTTATGTTACAGGGCATGTACTTGATGTATCTATATGTGGGCAGCATAATCGTAATTATTTGCATTTATATATGGGTACTAAAAGACAGCTACTCAAAGATCAGATCTATCAGTTCGAACGCTAGCGATAACGAAGACTTCTCCCATTTCGGATCTTTAAAAAGAGCGCACATTTCTCCAACGAAAACTTCGAGTACCAGTTTTTATTTAAGATTGGGAGCATTATGTAAGTAAACAATCAAATAATTAATAACAAATATTTAAATTGAATATCTATGTTTCGTGCTGCGTAGCGCATTTATGAAATTTTCGGAATAGTAATTGTAATTATTATAAATTAATTAATGAATGAAGAATTACGAATTAATAAAATAATACGCGCATCACGCAGGTTCATTTATCTCCAATTCGGAAACCACACCAAATCTATTCGACGTACTGTTTTAAAGTGGAGACTATCGAAAATCGCGAAGGATTTTCTAAATAATAATAACGGGTCCGCAACAGCGTCTTTCAAATAACTTCATTCGGAGCAAATCAAGCTATTGAAGACTCGTTCATGCCAACCTTCAAAATGCCAGGGACAAATATACCAACTTATCGGCACTTTGTTACCGAATAACGTGGCTGAATTTTTACAAGTTTATTTTATAGCCGATTACAAGCTAACGTCAGAGGAGGACTACACATTCCGCATTTAAACTCATTAATGGGTTACAGAGAATTCTGCGCGAAATGGTTTTAAAACTGCTCCAGAGTATATGACATGGTGATGAGAGCAATAATTTTATTAGTTTTTGTCATTTGCGCTGAAAAAAGACCGACTAGAACTCATGCAAGACGGTGCAATGACGACCAACCAGGTAACCGTAAAACCGTGGTCAACCGGGATATTGTCATGCACAAACATGATAATCGTCTTCCAGACCCGGCAATACCCACTCATATTTTGTCGCGGAGAGGATGCTTTTAATTTCGCTGTGCATCGATGCCCTCCTACAGGTGTTCCCAATCGTATTAAGAAAATGTCTGCTGTGCAATTTTACAGTTACACAGTTCAACTTCGTGCGAATGAAAATCTCTGTTATTTGCATTGTAAAAATATATATACTATAGCGTAAAAAAAGACATTATTCGGAGTTTGCTTATTTTTTGTTTAATAAAAGCAGAAATTTAAAAAAAAAAAAAAAACAAAAAAAAAACACTATATTTGTTGGAATTTCGCCTTAAAACGAACATAACGATTTTTTCGATTTCGTAATATTTTCGGTAGGTACTTCAGTTTAATAATACCTCGATATGAAAAAAAAAAAAAAAAACCCCAAAAAAAAGGAATTAACTTTATTTAAAGCATTGCGTATGGTCTCTATAAAAAGAGTTTGAGATCAACATCGTGTCCAATTCGATCTTCCACTATCTGATAATTTCCGACTCCGTAAGTGTCCTTCAGGCTATCAGTTTACCTCTTCCCCCTCCCTCTTTCGACTTCATCATTCTTCGTATACGATCTCTCATTCATAATCTTTCCCCTTTCATCACTCTATCCACGTTGACCTGCTGTGAGTTTCTGATCTTAGAGAGACATGAAAAGTAACGAAATGGCGGATGCTTAAGTACTAATCTGTTATCCTTAAGTGAGAATTCTTTATTATTCAGTTCTGTGTTATTCATATTGTTTTTTTTTTTTTTTTATTCGTTCTTACGCTATACATTTACGCATATAGTGTTTACATTAGCGTTGCATTAGAAATGTTTAAAATAGATATGTTTTTGAATAAAAAGAATAAAATTAAATGATCAAAAAACCGAAAGTAAAGATATCGCGGGGTATGTGTCCGACTACATCGTAATTACATAAAAAAAGTGAAGATATTAGCAGGTATGTAATTGATTTAAAAATTAAAGATAGCGGAAAAGTACGAATACATGTTAGAAAATATATAGAGAATCCAGAAACTAACTTTTAATTTCCCACCACAGAACTGTAAGGGAAAGAAGTTGCAATTCCAATATAATCGTTCAAGTAGATTTAAAGAACCAAGAATGGTACGTCTTTTTTCTTAATATTGCACAATTTTTTCGAAAATAACGGTGATCAGTAACTGACGCGCTTATGCGCTAAAGAATTTTGTCTTTTTATGGAAAGATGCTGCTGTTGGAGTTTTTAAAATTATCACAAAGCTTGTGTAGAAGATTTTCAAAATTTAGAACACGTACTTTAAAAACAAACATATGGAAATTCAGATAAAACTTGAAAAAATCGAGGAAAATCGAAATTTAATATTGCCCGTTATAAAATTGCGAGGATGTCGAGGCTCTTAGCTTTATAAGGTGATCGCGAAATAACAAATCTATAATAGTGACCCAGAAAAAAATCGAAGTAATTTTTCCTCTATATATATTACGATTTGGGTTAAATATGCTAGAAGAGGCGGTAAATTATGTAGATATACGCGAAAAATACGGAAAGAACTCAAAAATGAGTTGATTGAAATTTTTGGTCGAATTATTTCAAGTAAAATTGTTTAAAAATAAAAATAAAAAAAACATCTATGTACTATTTTAGCGGACGAAACTACAGATATGAACAACGTTCAGCAATTTTACCTATGTCTTGGGTAAGTGCGTAACGAGAAAAAGCAGTGTAAAAATTTTAGAAACATTTTTGAAATTTGTATACCGCTGGTATGGATAATGTTATAACGGAGAAATTAAATGATATTGAAATAAAATGCTTAAGATGAATGATGCGTTAGTGTTAGTAAGTGGCAAATTTAATGGTGCTCAAATTATACTTACGAGGAGTCATGTAAAATAATCGGCTATGTATGTTTATTGCGCGAATCATTTCTTGAATTTAGAGTCATTTCCTCAGCAAGCAATCTCTGCCATCTATTAGAAACCGCACAGGAACGGTTGAATCAATTTAGGCAGAGTCATGTTTGGAAAAACATGCTAATGAAAATGAAGCAGTTAACAGTTAAAAAGTAAAAAAAAAAAAAAGCAATCCTACACGTTAGGTAGAACGACATACTTCTGTACGGTTATTAAAATAGGCAAAAATTCGTAACGTTAGCGTTAAATATGAAATATATGAGGTGATAAAAATAGAGCAGTTTTAGCTAAAAACTTTTTTGAAACTTAAAAATCTATTTAATATTACATTTGGAATTTAAAATCATATCTGAACGTAGATTTTTGCAAACAGACGATAATGTACACACCCTGTTGAAAATATTCTGCTGCCTTCCTATTTCAAACGCTTACACGGAAAAACGATTCGGTACATTCTCTAATGTGACAGTTTTTCCCCAAATTATTTTAATTTAAGTTAGAGCGGTTGATCTTTACCGATGGGGCTAAATTTCGCGGATTTAATGACGGTACAGAGGCACAGTTTATTATAGAGAAGGTATCATCGAGCAGAAATTTGATTACCTCTGGAGGCTTCGATTTTTGCGGCTGAACTTCCCGCTATTGAAAAATTCTTGGACAGCCTTAGTTCTCTCTTGTCGCTTCAGAGTGTAGTAACCTTCAGTATAATTGAGAAAAAATATTTTAATCTTTCAAACAACTTGGAGGGGTCATTAAGTTTTGCTCGATTTCATGTAGACTATTACTTAGTGACCGAGTCGATTCAATTGCTAAAGAAGCGGTCAAGACACAGGTATTCATCTCAATGTACTCTTTGACCTCCTCGATAGAGCTAAAAGAGATAATAACGCGGATTGAATGAGTTATATACGCAGTGATCAAGATCCTAGTAAATATTTCCATATTGCGCGACCATCTCTTCCTGTTCATTTCTCGGTTTTATGACATTCGTGTTTCGGTTAGTATGTCCCGTAAATTTGTGACAGCAGTTGCATGGAAGCTGCGATCCAGCCATTGTCGAATGAGGATCTAAACATTTATTGCATAGGGCATTGCATAGGGGTTACAATACCTATTGTCGATTAAATTTAACCACTTTTTATTTAATTGCGGCCAGTTGGATAACAAGAGACACTTGTGTTTTTTAAAAACCCTGTACTTGTCCCCCACTGTGTATTTTTTATCTACTTTGTTCCAGTGATAAGATTCTATTTGTTCGTTTTAAGTTTATTGAAAAAAAACAAAATTTTTATTTAGTTTTTTTTTTTTTATTTTTCATTAAATTTCTTTTACCTCATTCATTGGAGTTTATTATTTTGTTAAGGTAGGTAGTTTTTATTTTATTCTATATTGAATATATTTACAAAATTTTCATTGTAGTTACCGTTGAAAGCTATTTGTTACTATTAATATATCGTAGAGAACTTGTTTTATAATGAAAACAATAAAATTATGAACACAATGAATTACGCTAGAAATGCTCTCGGAAATGTCTTCGGACAAAGTTCGCAAACACTACCGATTAAAGTATTTCCAACTCAAATTTCTCCACTTCTATTGCATTACAAAATACTTGTTTTTTCTTTTTCTTTTATTATCATTATTATTATTATATTTATACGGCTAATTTCAGAATTGAATATTTTATACGTAAGGAATGTATATGTTTTTTTTTTTTGCTCGATGTACTTAGTATTTGGACTGGGTACATTAGTGTTCAACGGTTTAGAAATGGCTATGCGCAGTATGATGGACGTTTCCTGCCTTACTGATGTGATATTTTTTCATCCGATTTTGAACGGGCTGTTCACATTTTTACAGATGCACTTCCTGTTTGTCAACTCTCAGGTATTTTTATGTCTAATAAAAGATGTAACACACACAACGGATTTACTATTATTTCGAATAATTTTCTTCCGTTTTCTATCTTTTCTAGTAAACTGCCGAAACCGCTAATTTTAGCAACGGCATTTACTAAACGCAAAGGCTTGTAATACTTCAGTCCGTAATGGCAAATGGTGCCCCATGGCATTTTCATTATTCGAATATCCATATTTATCCGCGGTAATTTACATTGATAATAGTTTGTCAGTCACGTTTGTTATATTGCTGCTAAAATATTCCCCTAAAGAGGAGAATCTTTTTTAAACTTTCATCTTAATAACTATCAAGTATCTGTTTTCAATTTTTCAGGACTAATAGGCGGCGCATCACTCTTTACATCCTAAATTAGGCAACAATTAATGAAAATCCTTTATTATCGATATTTCGCACACAGGTACACTTAGGTGTAAGGAGATTTTCGCCGATTCATCAATGTGAGACCGTACCAAATAGGCCTCTCTGTCACCTCCTACGTCTAGAAACAAAAATTGCAACTTACATAATACAAAAATACGTCGAACAAAAACGAAAATTGAAATATCTCATCTTTCGCCAGATAGACTATGTCGATAATTTTGAAAAAATGCTTTAACACCGTTTAAAATTTCTTATAATAAATTTCCGACATAGATAATGCAATTCATATAATTACATAGGCATCATTATGCGTACCCCGCTAGCAGTGTACTCTTGAAATTGCGTATACACATTCTGAAATATGCCAGACAAACGCTATACTTTTACAATTAAAAACCCCAATTAATCGATCCTGGGCACGCTACTGCCCCCAATAAAAAATTTTATCTGCGTGTCTAGACGCTCAACTATTTAACACCTGCCGCTGTTCCGGGGGATCCCTGGTTGGATTTTTGGCCACCACAAAAACAAAAATTAATTTTTTAGATAATAAATTTAACGAAATTAGTTAGTACTGAAACGGTTACACTCCGCGACGAGTAGAAAAAAGAAAACTCACTGTAAAATCACTGTAAAATCACTATAAAAACAATATGTAAAACCTTCGCTATAGAAAAAAAAAAAGTGTTTGTAATCGGATAATTATTGAAAAATAATTTGAAAAATAATTTTTGTAAATCAATCCGTCGCTGACCACCACCGTTCTACTTCCGAATATCTGTAATATCGTACCAGAACACCTCCAGTAGAGCGTCTTCTACTAAACTTAAAAAAACCTGATCATTTCGACGATTATTATATATTTATATGCATAATAAATCCAGTGTAAAAGGCGAATTTCAAAATCTCACGTCTCGCGATAGATCTGCGAAGAATATACGCGAATATGTGCCTCACGCAGAAACCAGTAAAAAAAAAAAAAGAAAAAAGAGACAGACTTATTAACCAAAAAAAAAGGGGATCGCAAGAGTCACTTTTTCGGGATTTCGCATAGTACATATTATTATAACAAGGCGGAACATTTGAAAACAAACGCGTAACTCGATTCGAAATCAATTAAAAATTTCTTTGAACACAATCAGCCCGATAAATTCAAAATAGTAATTGCCAACAACCTCCGTCACAGCAGCACATTACTAATTGAGTCGTTGTATATCATCGGCATTTGTACAAATTTCAGCTGTGTTGCGAAATAATGAAAGAATGAAATCGCCTAATTTCGGAACAACCGATTATTTATACATTTTCTCTTCTGATGGATAAATGTTTCTTCCCTCGTACCTAGGTGCTGGTAGAAAAATTTGGTTTAATAGCACGCTTCGGATTCATACATTTGTCGGCAACCAGCGTCGCGTTATGGTTACGACTTATAATATGGGAAACCGGTTTAGAATGGATCTATTTCGTTTACCTCGCTGAGAATAACAACAACCGTAACAACGCCTTACAATCGCAAAAAATTGTCAAAACTTACAATTCAGAAATTCCGAATCCTTTAGAGCTGCACGGATTTCCGCGGACTATTTCTCACCATTATAACAAGTTAATTGTTGTGGACGGTAAGCTAATCACGTAGAAATAATAAATAAACGAAAGTAATTTTCAAAGTGTTCACCACACACCGGTACGATTAATGCGCACGCGCGACAGTAAAAGAAAAACCCAGCATGGACTGTTTTAAATATTACACCATTGTCGCTAGTAAACGTTATCCCAAAATTGTTAACGGAAAAAAATCTATATTCGGTAAACCCTTTCCAGCCGTCGTCATACGAAAATAGGTATACATTTTCTTATTTCTCGCGATGGAATGTTAATTTATGGGAGAACAGCATTTGCCACGGGGTTGGAGACTCAAGTCACTCCCGGGTTTATCAATTAGAAATTTAACTAGGTACCGGAGATATATAGGGGAATATAAAGGTGCCCAAGGGGGAAAAGCCCTCCCCATCAATACCCCGTTAAGATTATTGTAAAAACTTACTAAAGATATATTAGACACCAGCCCGTGGTGGAGGGGCTTGAATACTTTAAGGACGCTAAGAGCTATGTTGGCGGTAACCTGACTACCAAAAGGGCCTCCCGAGCCAAACAGGTCTTAGCCGAGAAGTCAGACGAAGTGTGTTCCTTGATGGGCGACAGCAGGTCCAACCATACTGGTTACAAGCGTATAAACTGGATAAAACGTAATAGTGTCTGTAAATCATATACGCGTAGGTGCTATAAGAATATTTTATAGTACGCTAAATGGAAACTCACCTGATTACTATTCTAGAGAACATCGTGGCAAGAATAAAATCAGAAAAAAGAGAAATAAAGTTGAAGGCACACATAAAAGCAGCTAAAACAGCTGTTGAGAACTTTCATTTACAACTATCGGAAGATACGAGTGTCGCACTCTATTGAAAATCCAGAACAAACTTAAAATAAAATAAAGAAATGGATTGAAGATGAACCAGAAAGAAAGGGATATAACAATAGAGAAGAAAAAGATTTTCGAAACGCTGCAACTGATAAGAGTAAGAAGAATTCTAAAAACTTAAATTGAGTCAGAAGAATAAAAGATCGGAATAGGAAAAATGAAAAATATGCGTAATAGAAATATGAACAACTATGTTAGTACGACTTGTACTGATTTACAAAAACGTGCTGAGCAGAACGAACTTAAAAAACCTTTTTAACACGGCAAAATACTTGACAAGAGAACTCAAGCTGAAAACGGCAGCAATTGAAAAGGGAGACGGGGAAATTGAAAGAAATCCGGTACGCATAGCTATAGAGATGGGGTACTGTGAAAAGCTATACAGGAACAAGGAAGTAACAAATATAAAGGAAGAAATAAACAAAACTGAAGATGAACCTGGAATTTTAAAGTCAGAAGTAACAGCTGCAATAAAGAAACCAAAAAGAGGAAAAGTGGCGGCGATGATGGAATATTAACAGAAGCATTGAAAGAAATAGAGGACGACAACGGAGTGAATCTGAAGCACAGCATATGTGAAGAAATATGCAATAAAAGGAAATGGGCCGCAGATTGGTGCAGATCGGCTTTTATTTAAAAAGCAGATCATTATTAAACTGTAGCAATTAAAATAGCACTTATAACGCATGCTAGTAAAATCCTGCTTTGAAAGGCTTAAAGCACGCATACTTCCAAAAATATCCAAAGAACGGGCTGGATTCATGCCATGAATACATGATGCAGGAAATACTTGAGGATTGGAAAGGAGGAATAAAAGAGAACATAAAAGATTAACAATCTTCGTTATGCAGACGATATAGTATTGTTAGCACCATCGAAAGAAGAATTAGTAGATTTTATAAATAAACTGAAGTCGATAAGTTGACCATGGAATCGGGCGAAAATAAAGGTGTTGATAATCGACAGAGCCAAAAGGAATCAGCCGCAAACTAAGGAAATTACGGGATATGAAGTAGTAAGTGAGTTTAATTACCTCGAATCGATAATTATAAACACAGGAGGACGTGAAAAATAAATCCGCAGACGTCTTGCAATGGCGAGAGTTGCAATAATGAAGCTCAAGAAAATATGGATGAGCACGAATATAACGAAAAACACTAAGCTAAAACTAGTTGATGCACACTGATCTTCCAAATTGTAAAATAATGCATCGAAAACGTGGGCTATCAGAAAAGTAGATAAAGATCGAATAAAAATGCCTTTGACATGAGAATATACAGGAAAATGCTCCGAGAATACCATAGACGGCTCGCCAAACTAACGAATTAGTTCTAGACAAACTGAAAGTTTGCTAATTAGAATAAATGAATGTATTATAAGATATTTCGGTCACATAACGAGAAAAACAAACTCAATGAAAAAAACTACTATACAGGGCAAAGTACAGGGACAGCGTCCTAGAGGAAGATGTCCGATACGATGGGTTGATCAAGTAAAGGCACTAACTGGGTACGGCGCGTCGGAAGCATTCCACCTGGAAATCGGCCAGGATAAATGGAAGAAAATCGTAAAAGAACATGGTGTCACCACGTCCTTACGTAGCACGGGGGACCTGATGAATATCAATTAAAATATAAACTTACTTAATCGTGATTTATTACATTTAAAACACGGTTAATTTGACAGATATTGCTGTAAATTATAAAAAGGATGCGAGAAACCTTTTCAGAAAACACCGAAAATCCAAAAATGTAAATATACTCGAGGAAATCTTACTCAAATGCCTGAGAAAAATATCAATTTAAAATAAAAAGAATATTGTCAAATATCTTTTTATTAGAAACAGGTGTGTTACCTTTCATTAAAACTACAAATTGAAATTTAAAAAATAAGTCATTCAACTTATTTCATTTTAAAAACAATTAAACAATAAAGCAAGTTAATTTTTATCTCGAAACGGATCTTACATTACTCCATCTGTTAATGCCCCAGCTATTATGTAACCCTATGAAGGATTTTTTTTACATTTAAATGTAAATAAAGAAAGGAAAAACTTCTACGAATCTACAATGTTTCAACTTAATTTCCGTTCAAAATTTCTAAAAAAGGGGGCATGCCTTTCTTCATCTCAGGATCACTCAAGATTCAGTAACCTAATACAATTTAAAAGCAGACGATATCAATGTTCACGTGGACGCCAGGTCATTCGGAAATAATACAGATAAATAGACCAATAAAAGAAACGATAATGCAATTTTTACAACTGCCTGATTTTAAATAGAAATTTATAACGGGAAAATTATTAAAAGTATAACAATAATAGTAACACAGTAACAATAATGACTGTTTTAGAAATATCCTAGCTTAGTAAAAATAAAATGCAACGAATATACCTTAAATATTTATCCGAATATATATATATATATATATATATTAATGTAATATTCCGTTGGCATCGGATAGTTCAAATTCTCAATTAACCCTCCTCAACAATGATCCCACTGATACTGTGAACCCAAATTCAAAAACATTTTAATCACTTAAAAAAAATAATGTTTTCCTGATAATAATTTTCCTTTTTTTAATGAAAAAATAGAACTAGTAAAAAATAAATAAATTATTGAAAATGTTAAAATTATGTAATTTACAAATGCTTCTTAAATGAATTAAAGAAAATAGAAAGTGAAGATTTTATCTAGTAAATTAATACACACATTCACACACACGCGCATATTTATTAACTTAAAAAATAATCAAATGACAACTAGTTTTATTTACTGTTACCCGTAATCGTAGGGCAGTACGTAATAAAAAATATGAAGCCACTAAAATATCGAATTAATGTTGATGATGGAAGCCGTTACGTTATTATTGTGATCGAATTATTGTAATGTAAAAAAAAATATTCGTACAATTTACACTGTCAGTTTGTGCAAGACGATAAATTATTTTTTAAATTATTATAACGCATTTAGATATTTAAATTGTTTCAAAAAACATTTTATTCCGTATGTTTTTAGGATTTAACCGTTCATTAATAAATGAGCCTTGTTTGAAAAGCGGATATAACCCGATTTCTGACATGCACATGGAACAAATAGTATCCTTACATTATTGCATCAATGCGAATTCTCTAGGACAACTCTGGAGTTCATCGTTACCATTTCTCTATCCATTTGCTGTCCAGTTCAGGTAGATTGCTTTATCCATTGATTTTTCTTCCACGCTTCCTTTATGTATAAATTTTCACTTAATAAAATTATAATACACAGCAATAATAGTAATAATAATACCGGTAATGGACGTTGATTATTAACGATTATAATCCGAGTTGCTGCTTTCGGCATAAATCGCTAAACGCAGCCGAATTAAACGCTAGACTATTTTTTTAACGGTAATATGTCAAAAATTTAGTCATAGAAGGCCACACAATAACTGAAATTTCTAGAACAAGACCCATCAGCTACAATCGAAATGGATTAATTACACATAAATATCGAACATTTCGGTATTTCAATCATACTATTTAGATGAAACATACTCAGTTCAGTTTTGTACTATATTCTCAAAAACATTATTTGATAAAATTTTAAAAAGCGCCTTAAATGACTAAAACATTTCTATTATCCGCAAAAAATCGTTTCCTGGAATCCGGTTTTATTCTCAGTGCTATACGTAAACTATAAAAATGAATCTGCCATAATTTTTCTTTTTTAATTTAATATATAGACGGAATTTAGGCGTTCACTTATATACCAGAATCGCTTTAGTTTAACATATAAAAATATTTTAGACGAGAGAAAACTTTATCTCACGAGACTTTGAAGTTAGTTCAGAGAGGTAGATAATCAACACATCTGGATAATTAATGTGTACGTAGGAGTATTAAATATAAGAGATCACTGGTTTTCTTTTTTTTTTTTGATGATTTGTGGTAGATATTTAAAAATACTACAATTATATCTTCCAATTTTGTTGAAAAATATTCTTTTTGATATGCGTCAATGATTTTCATTTCAATAATACGGTTGCCCGACTCATACAGCTTGACGGAGAAAGACATTTTAAGATTAAAAACGAGGATTTCAGGAAAAATATTTCAAGCAAAAGTTAACTTATTTTTCGGGATAAAATGAGAATTCGTGAAAAAAATACCACTTTCTATTTTTGACTAGATCACTTCCAGTGAGGAATGAAAACCGAAAATACTTTCAATCAATATGACACAGTCAATTTACTGAGTTTTTCATTTTACTAAATACACTAAATTTTTTTAGAAGAGATAATCGAATGGTTTTTAGTACACTTTGTATACATATACATATATATATATATATATATGTATATGTATATGTATAATGAAAAATCGTATCAGCAACGATTTCTAATAATTTGACTAGAAAAAAAATTTGCATAAAAAACTAAAAAAAAAAAAAAAAAAATTATATAGAGATAAGAAATTAGCTGCGCGGTTGCAGCCAAAAAAATATAATGTTTACGGTAACTCATATAGCTTAAAATAATCGCATAAATGTTATCAGGTTACAGGCAGCCTCTGATAGGGAACTGCGAAATTAATACGGCGACAACTTGTTTCATTAATCGGCCATGTACTCGTGTTTTTGCACACACTATACAAGTCAATACGTATTTCTTTTAGCCCAATTCGTCTCTCTGCTGATTCAACGACACATTGTCAGACACATACCTATATCATCCACCATTTTCGAATGCCTCGGTAAACGGCGGACTGCTTGCAACATTAAATCGGAAAAAACGATCATATTCGAACTGCCATACTGCTCTTAGCTAGACGTAATATGTAAAATCAAAAAATGCTATTTCACACGAGTGTACCAATTTTCTATTAAATATCCGAAAACTAGCGCCAAATACATTATTTTTGTAACAATATGTATTTCAGTTTTTGAAGATCTCAAAGAGAAATGACGCTTAGAAGATAAGTAAATAAATGCTCTTCACGAATTTTACGTCAAATGCCTGACATATACGTTTTCGTGAACTTTTTAATTATTACGGTGCAAAATAGTTACAACAATTGAAAAAAGTTACCAAATCGCTCGAAAACATTAGGAATTTGAAATATTTCCGAAGTACATTATCCTATCAGATACGAGTTTCGCAATACTTTTAAAATAAAATGTGATGTAATTGTTATCCTATTCTTCTCTTTTCTTCTCTTTTGTTCGTACAGTTTAATTGCGGCTGGGGTTACGTTTGTCATGAGTCAGAACGTTGGCATGGAAAAACTGTGCAAACAGTTCGAATCATTTTCCAGCAGGAAGTTTACTAATATTAGTCGTAAGCGAATCACATCTGAATATGAAAAATCCGAACAGCAAACGCAACAGTATTTACACACGGAAAGCATCGATTGCAACGGAATTAGTAAAGGGCTGTTCTTAGGGTTGCTGTGTATGGTGATCGTTATAGTAACTGCGATAATATTTCTAGTCGTGAAAGATGACGATGACTTTCCACCGGAAACTTGGTATTGGCTTACATCCGGATCGCAATTTACCATCATGTCGATAACGATACTGATCAACTGGTTGGGTTTATGTCGAATCCGAAAACTATCCTACATCGGAACGAAGTTGTCAACGCTTGATTCACTACTAAGTACAGTTTCAGTTAGCGGAGTACTATTGTACTCTATCTTTGGCATAGTCGTGGGAATGTGTGGTTTACTAGTTATTCGGCTGGACAGTTCGGCAGATATTAATGCCCACACAATGTTACTAGTAATCAATGTTTTGCAAATCGTTCAAACATCTCTCCAAAGTACATTTATAGCCGAAGCTCTTCAACGCGGTTGTACAACAAGAAACCATCAATTAACCAAGCCGGGGCGACAGGTAAAACGCACATGTGAACTCGTAATGTTAAAAATTACAATCGCAAGAATTTAAGAGAATACTATATATATATATATACAAACAAAACAGATAGATTAAGAATTGAACGTTTAAAATAATAATTAATAGCTAATATTAATAATAATAATAATAATCATAATAATACAAACTTTATGAGCGCTAGAACAGAAACAGAAAATGAAATAAATAGTTACATACACGTCAGTCATAACGAAATGATTATTATTTGTTTTTAGTATATATTTTGATTTCGATTTTATTTTGTAGATTAATTTATCTATTATTTGTTCATCATAGTCATTATTTTATGCTAATTTTTTTAATAATAAAAAACAAATAAGAAATAAAATTACTAAACAATTTGGCAGAAAGTAATGGCAATGATGAACAAATAATAGATAAATAAATCTACAAAATAAAATCAAAATCAGAATTTATACAAAAACAAATAATAATAGTAACAACAAAGAGTGGATGATGTTCACAAACAATAATATGTATATAAATTAAACGATATATTTAAAAAAAAAAGAAGACTAAATGTAGCGTTCGAAACTAAAAATAATTTAAGAAATAAAATGTATACTTTCAATACAAAAAATAATAATATTTATGAAAACAGTAGCAGTATATACAGAATATACTGCACAGATTCTTAAAAATCATATATCGGTCAACAGGTAGAAAAATAAAATTCAGATAAAGGAACATATAAAATCCTTCATGGTAACGAAATTTTAAAAAATCTTCATACACGATCTGTCCCAAAAGTTCCCGAACTGGTTCAATAAAAAAACACACGCACGATTCGGAAAATTTGTTTTTCACAAAATTTATTCAAAATATCTCGGCTCAACGAAATTCAATGTTCAGCGCGCGATTTTAACTTTTTCATGGCTTTTAAAAATGTCTTTAACTCTACGGTTACATTCGCCTGGATGGCCGGAATCGTGTCAAAAATTTTTTTCCTTTCAATTGTAATTTGAGTTTTGGGAATAGAAAATAGTTCGAAGGGACAAATCTAGTGAATAGAGTAGGTGGTCCAAGACCGTGATCATTTTCTGTGAAAAAAAAACTGCCGCACAATTGGCGCTTTTTGCGCCAACGCATTGCCTTACAACAGGAAAATTTCTGTCCAGACACGCTGGATAACACTGAGCATTGATCGTGACACCTTCTTCCATAAATTCTTTTTGTGAATTATGCCATTGCAATTGAAAAAACTGATCAACATTGTCTTGATGCACGACTTTTGGAATCAAAGTTTTGTGGATTTCGGCGAATTCGGTCCAACACATTTACTAGCGTTTGGTTTTGGGGTCGTAGGCAAAACTCCAACTTTCATCGCCAGTTTTTTAATGAAAATTTCGGTCCTTTTCGAACATTTCAAGCACGTCAAGGCTCAGCGAAACGCGCTGGTCGCGTTGCTCTCTTGTGAGACCGCGTGGAAAGAAACGAGCGCACTTTTTTTTCTTTGGAAAATCTTCCGTTAAAATTCGCTACGCAACGCTTTTAAGCATTCCGAGATTCTCTTCTATCATTCTACATGTAACACGACGATGACCATCGGTTCGAAAGCTCACCGGCCGGTCGACCCTCTCGTCGTCTTCTATCGATGTTCTCTTATTCTTAAACCGTTTGTGCCACTCGAAAACAACTGTTTTGCTTAGACAAGACACACCAAAACCACATTTTAATTGTTCAAAGGTTTCTGTAACGATAGAACCGCAGTTATCAAAACCTATAATTACATCCGTGTTGAACCGCGCGCAAAAAAAAACACGTCCGACGTGATCATCACTATGCCATAACTATTTAACCGAATGCAATGAAACTTCATGTGTATGCATGAAGGTTACAACTATCACCAACGTAAATTTCATGAAGATCGCGCCGCTAGTTTCGATTTTACGCGATTAGTTCGGGAACTTTTAGACCGTGCGTGCTAAACATCTGATAAAAAATAAACATAAATTAACTAGAAAAAACAATAACAATTTTGGCTTCCTATTATGATAAAGGAAATTTAACGAATGCACTTAAAAATTATTACATAAATAAATATAAACATAATTACTGCTAAACACGATCAATTACCGAATAATAATAATAATCCTCTTTTTTTGGTATAAAATTTAACTCCTTTTCGATTTTCGTTTCGCATATATTCTTAATATTTGTTTTGAAAATGTTTACCGTTAAATTCGTTATTATTTTGTAAACAACTTTCCGACTTTGATGGTAGTTCTACCATCGTCCGCCTATTATTTTCTCCTATATATCACATACACGTATACAGAGCCGTATCTAAGAGGGGCTTTTCCGAGTTCACCCACCGAAATGTCTGCGAAATAATAACTGCTTGAATTAAATCGACCGAAATTCAGAATACATTTCTTTTCAATTTTTGACAAAAGGAAATTAAAATTTTAATGAATTCTACGGGAACGACGACTATTTTTTATTATTGGTTTATATTGTAGTGTTCAAATATTGCATATACAATAATTGACTGCAAGACTTTAGCGTACTATTTATAAATAAATATATTTCATGATAATACACGGTCACGTACACACGCATATTTATAAAAATATTTTCGTAACCCCTCCCGAAATGTTGGTCTAGATACGGCTCTGCAGGTGTAGTATTTTTCTGGAGCGTGTTTTTGTACTCTGTATTTGATGATATAACCGAAAACGTTTCTTTAAAATGTATCTATTTTAATTTATTAAAGTAAATTTTTTATTTATTTCTGTCTGTTATTAAGGGGAATTTACTTATATTTATAAATTTTAACAAACTGGTTCTGGACTTGTCTATATTTGCGCAGCATTTTAAGCAGCTTATAAAAATAGAATTAAAATGAAAAAAAAAAAAAAAAAACCAAAAAACAAAAAACGTCCACGATGTACTTTTCAATTTAAAATATTCCGCTTCCAAAAAAAAATTACTCCGCTAAACTTTCAACTAGCGCTTAACCGGAATAAAAAATGTGCATTACAATTTCAGGTTGTAACATTCCTCCTATGCAGCAACATAGCTTTATGGATTTACGATTCGTTCGTGACGCAGAGCTGGTTAAGTCAAGAATTACAACTGCGCTTTTGTGGATTACTCCTATGGGGCGTAATATCTCGTTTATCGCTACCGCTTCTAGTATTTTACCGGTTTCATTCGGCAATTTTACTTCTAGAAATTTGGCACCGATGCTATACAAACAGTAAACATCATCTAGATCCATTTAACTGATAAATCATCGGCTATAGATGATGCACGTGTAAATAAACATTTCATTTATCATACGATAATTCGATACCGCATGTTCATTCGAACCGATGTAATAACACTCGAATCTTTTTTTATACGTAATAGATCTTAACGCTCCGAAATTTTTTTAAATTTCCAGCTTATTCCTACTCGACAATTTCTTGCTTTCAATCCGATTCGTATAATTACATTGAATAATATCCAGACTTTTTTATTACAAATATTTCCAATAGGCGAAGTTATTAAACTCAAATTTTTAAATGTAATTACGATACCGCTACGCTCTTACATATAAGAAAATTTTGCAATGCAAAGTGTACATATTATATACGTTTGTACACTATGTGGTGTTACAAGTAAAAGAAATTGGACGTTCTTAAAATAAAATTATTTAATAAAAGTAACGAATTTTAAATTCTATTTTTAAAATTTTGCCCATATCTTTTTTTGTTATTTACTTGTTTTTAAGTAACGGTGAAATTTATTATTACGTTCTTTACTTGTACGAAAATAAGTTTCATCCTGAATCACCGATGGATACATGAACATTGAATTTGAAAAAAACAGTGTTCGTAGTTCTTAAAGAACTTATGTTTACATAAACAAGATTATTGCTAAAAAACAAATGCAACTATTTAAAATGAAATTTCGAAGGCAACCTTTTAATAATATAACCGTAAAAAATATTCATTAAATAAAAATTATCAAATTCGCCTCTCCTCTCTTTGACAATACTTTACGTGCAGATACACTACTACGTCAAATAGTGAACATTTCGCTTTATCTTACCTTTAACTCTTCCGAAGTGTTTAGGTGTTTTATCAATTTTCATTCGAGTACTTTTTCATATTTATCAATTGAACTTATTTTAATCGCTCGAACCGTTTTTCATGTAATACTTTCGTCATAGCGTGTTTACTATTTCCGATTTTATGCGCACCTAGCGCCAACGTCGAAAAAACTAAACTGGTTTCAAATTTATATTTCTCCAGTCAGTTCTGAAGTAAAGTTTAAAATTCATAGCTATTCTCATCTATTTAAACAAAAAAGGAAAAAAGTACCATTCGAGCAAAACTAAACTTTATTCCGATATTATTTTTTAATATTTCAATACGAAAACGTATTTAAATTTTAACCGAAATCCTCTTCTACTTTATTAGTGTTGTTCTTCAATTGTATTTTTAGAAATTATACGTGTTCAAAGAAATTTCGGCTTTTGTTAAATAGTACAAAAATTCCACTAACCGTAAGTAATATTTAACTCCTTTAATTTGTTCTAGTTTATGTACAATGTGTAAGAACGCTGATGTGTGTGGTATGCAAAACGAGGCAGTGAATGAAAAGAGAATACCAAAATATTAGTCTAATTCATTATTTCATTTTTGTACTGGCATGAATCACTTTTATTAAGCACACTTAAACATACATATATATACATATTTAGGCGAAGCTTTAAACCTATAGAACTTACGCATAAATTAATGTTGTTTCTAGGACTATGTGCGTCGCAGTTGCCCTACGATACGATATTCCCACCACTGTTTTACACAACACCACCTGTACGTGTACCGCTAAAATATGTTAGAAAAATACCGTGGCATCAGAATTTGTATATGTTCAATTTTTAATACAACAACGTTATTAATAGAATTACTTTACGCTTAAATATTTAAAATAATTATTATTATATTATATATATATATATTAAATACGCGAACACGCACACAATTATTTAATGCTTGTTCCAAATTAAGTCTACCAACTGTGTATAGTCATATTTATAGTAGAAATTGTCTCTCTATAAATAAATAAATAATTAAATTTTAGTTTTCATTTTTTTTATTTGAAGCAACTCCGAAATATTTTCTGTAAATGGTCGTTTTGATGATCAATTCAATCGTTACAAACGTAGCAGAGAGTTATACTTTGTCTGAATTAAAATTTTTGCTAAATAAAATATTTAAAAAACTTAAAGAAAGTTTTTATTTATTAATGCAATAAAAATAAAGATAATCATTTTTGCGGGTCTGTCGAATAGAGATATTTCAAAAGAGGGAAATAAAAGAATCGGTTGACACTGTTGTGAAATGTTACTTTTCAAATCGACACTTTTATTTCATTCTTATAAGATATCCGAATTCGACAGACCTGCAAAAATTATTATCCTTATTTTTATTGCGTTAATAAGTAATCTTTAAATTTTTTTATATTACTTTATTTTACAATTTTCAGTTAATGTCAGAAATAATTGGTTAGATTTGTATTTTTATCTGCACATATCATCGGTCTTTTTCAACCTAAAACCCTATACATCTACAGTAATAAAATGATCACAAGCAATGTCTTTCTGAAATTTTTCTACAAGTACACAGAGAGATCTATCTAAGAAACAAAATTTTCATTAAAATCGGCCTTGCCGTTTTCGAGAAAATAGCGTTACAAAATCTACAAGAATACAAGAGTATAAAGACACAACGGTTAAGTTGAATAAAAACCTTTAATAAAATATTGCTACAATTATGCGGGGTATTATTAATCGATCACTATGTTATTAATTCTTTTATTTATTAAAATATATAATATGAAAATTATCACGCTAGAAAAAGGTTTGATATTTTCAACGTGTGTATGGTATTTTTTTTCTTCTTCATTTACAATATACCCACTAACGTGGGATAAAAAGTAATAATTTTCAATGACGTTACATAAGCGGAAATACTCTATCCATCAATAGCACACTCCTTACGGAAAATATTCGATTCATTTTTTTTTTAGATAAATTTTGGCTTCAGAGTTTGTAAATTAAAATCGCTATTTTGCATGTCGCAACCATCTCTATTAATTTGAATCGATATATGGTAACTGAACATTTATAAAATTTTATAAAACACTAAATTTATACTTCCTGGTAAATTGCGCAGTCCATTTTAAACAGCTCTCAAGTATTAATCATAACACTACTCATTAAAGCCAGATCAAAACAGTAGAAGAAATAATTTCATTCATCGTTTAAAAAACACTTCAAAGAGAATAATTTTCAGTGTAAAAGAGCTAATTTTAAACAGGCATGATATTAAAAAGTTAACAAAAATAAAAAAGAAAGAAAAAAACGAAGATTTAAATAAATTATATTTAATTAATTTATAGCACATACACAAATGACATATTTTCCAGGATCTTTCGTAATGATTTACATAAATAGAACACATAAATATTCCAAAGCATCCCGTAAACTATATGAAATTTATAAAACAAAATTAACTCTTACTTTTCCGTAAAATAATTTATCTGAAACACAATATACAAACGACAATGATTGTAGACGAAGTTAGTAAGAATAAAAAATTAAAGAAAATTACAATGCTTATACCATTATTATTCGATGCCATATATTATATTTAGAACTGCCACTTTTACTCTCAAAATGTTCGAAATATTTTCCGATAAAATTTTATTTATTCCATATATTACATTTCAAAAAGCAAAGAACACTCTATTAAATGAACTTTTAAATAAGTAATTCGGAAACAGTAAGAAGATATGTGTAATCTTCTAAAGTATGAAAAAGATAATTAGAACCACTAATTTTACAGTGTATAGAAACATCGAGTGAAAAAGAATAAATGACGCACAGGGAGTAGAATTGAAATATCGCATAACGGAAAACAGTGATCTTTAACTTGTTTAAATAATATCACAATTTAACCGATTTTTTATTTAAACGATTTCGTATATACGAACATATATTTGAAATTTTAATATTTAATTTTATTTCCCGTTTAAATCGAATGGGGAAAGAACAAAAAAAAACGCTGAAGATTAAATTAGGTAATACTATATATAAACACTTCGAATTCTAGTAAAATATTTATATCAAAAATTACAAATCCTTTTAACTACGAATTAAAACAACAAACTAATAACATATGTATATATATATATATATATATATATATATATGTATGTACATACATGTTTTATTTTGAAGGAGCGGAACAAAATACATATTTTGTAACTGTTAACAACTGCGAAAGTCGTAATTTATTCACGAGCCGATTGACGCCGGTAAAACTCTACAAACCAAATTTAATGAATGGACGAAATAAACAATAAAAACCGAATAGAATAATAACAAATACAAAATTATTTAGAAACAAAAATTTAAATGATTACTTTTGAGAAACATAAAGCATGCGTATATACACCAAATGCACTCAGGGCGCAGCCGTTCCGCCGGGTGAACCGCCGAACGGGAATCCTCCTCCAAAACCAGGGAACCCCCCACCGGCGCCTTTAAATTTCTGGCCGAGCTTACTGACTGCGTCTGAAACTTTTTTGTTAGACATGTATTTGAAAAAATTCTTCGGATCTTTACTGATTTCCTGAAAAGCAGCGGCTACTTCCGGATCCTGTTTCGGACAAAAGATTAAAATTAAAAAAAATTGAATGAAACAGAGTTTGCATATTACGTTCAAATAAAAGTAAAAATATCTATAAAGACATAGTGGGGAAAAATTAACCTTCTTTTATAAAATTTAGATGTAGAGTTAAGACAGAAAACGACGTAAAATATAACAATTTACAAAACTATGTTAACTTAAAAAAGGTGAACCTCCGTTACAGAACTTATATTATACCCAGGCGTAGTAATTGTAGCGTCAGTTTGAAATTTATCCGAAGCTAATGTAGCATCATCATGCGTGTGCATTTGAATGCTAAAATTTTTTCCCAAATCAGCTTTTGTTTTTTTTTCGAAATTTTGAAATCTATCCTACGACATTATCACGTAATATATTTAATAATGTATTTTTCAGCTTTTTTAAACATTCAGTTTACGATCTTATTATCCCCTACTAAGAGAACAGAGGCAGATAGTGAAAATGGGAGACTTCCATCCCGATCATGTAGAGTCAATTCGGGTTACCCAAAAGTGATCGCCAAGCCGTATCCTTGATCTTAGCGAATAAAAACAGCCGAGAGATTTGATTTCCATAAGTAAAGACAGGCAGTGTCCGTTTATCATATACAGCACTAGTTTGAATAATGAATAAACATGAGCTAGTTGAAACGCCAAAGAGAAGTTCATATTGCTAAAGTTAACGAGACAATTGTAATATCTAGTAAAATAAAAATGAAAACTATTACGATTTTTGAATCTATATGACAAAAGTGAAACGCGTATTATGTTGCATTTTAAAAATTACTTTGTACTTGTTTAATTTTGTGGTTTTTAAACAGCGGCACAAGAATTAAAGAAACCGCTAAACCATTACCGCGAAAGAGCTAGTATTTCATTTTAGTAAAAAAGGCGCTGTAAGTTATGTTTCGAATTTCTAGAAAGTTCTTCCGATATTTACAAGTGCAGAATAAAAGTCTATTGAAATGTTCATAACAAGAGACTGCGCAATCATTTTAAGAATTAAAACAAAAATACAACAAATTTTTGCAAAAAAAAAATATATTTTAATAACAAAGGTAACTTCCGACAGATTATTTAAAACGATTTAAGTAAAAGTTGTAGAACCTACGAAGTTTTAATTTTTGTCAATTCACACCTACAAATAGAGTTCGTTAAAACTTAGGTGGAAAAAACCAATCCTGTCGTTCATGCCTGGTGTAATAAAGATTTTACACAAACGCAATTATATATATATATATATATATATATATATATATATATATATATATATGTATATGTATATATATATATATATATACGGCATCTGCAAGATTAGTTTTTTCTTATCAATTCACATTCGCATTCATATAGAACAAATATGTTAGTTCAAAAAATGCCCCTTACTTCACTATTATTAGTTCGCTTTTTAAATAACAACAAATCTTTTATTAAACGTATTGATAATTTGATAATTTTAGGAAAAAGTTAATAAAAAGTAGCAAGCCACTTACGTTAAAAATTTCCTTTAACTCGGGATCGTCAAATGGAAAGCCGCCAAAATTCGACGCATCGCCGTCTTCGTTCTCTACATTGCTATTGGCGGCAGCAGCTTTAGCGTGTTCTTCGCGCGCTATACGAATTCTTTCTTGTTTTTCTTTGATTTCTTTTTCGCGGCGTATTCGGTCGTACTTCAGTTTATGCTTCTCCAATTTCTGAGCCTACAAACAGACGCATAAAATTTTATAAAAAAAAACAATGAAAAAATCTATACATTAATCACAACGAAATCAACCTAACTAAATGTATCAGAAAATTGAACTTTTTACCCCGCCGTCGTAAATTTCTATTTTTTGAATCCTGCATGGAAATTTGTTGCATTATTCGTGTTTTAAGAATTCCCTCCAAATTTCAGCCCGATCAAAATATTTTCAGGTGTAATTCAAGAATTTTCAAAATTTAAAACGCATAAAATATTTTCTCGCCCTGTTATCCTAGCAAAAAAATAAAACCATTTTCATTTTTAATGATGTTTTCGAGGGACCTTTATTAATTTCGGTATTTGCACATTTCAATTAATAAATATTAATGAAAAAAAAATGCGCGGACTCGTTAATTTTATATTATTATTTCCGCTTAATGTAAGACAAAATAATCCTCTTAAAAAGTATTCTCCAAATATAATATTATTCAAATCACGAACATTTTCAACGCTACATTTAAAAGCTAGACTTCTTTCCTCGTATCCGAAAGGCAATTAAAGTTAATTTGCGTACCAATAATATCGGAGGCCGATATTAGTTCTATTAACCGCATCAACAAATTTACAGGAAAAAACACCAAAAAAGTTTTTAGATGATACGAAATTATTAATCCGGATGATTTTTCTGTCATCCGGCATAATCATTAGAATCACAGCGACTAGTAGTGCCAATCGTAGCACAAACATATTAGAGATTCGTACACTTTTCGACATGGCTATAATGTACAAAATAATTATAAGCGCCATTTTTCATTTTTATTAAGTAAAACTAGTAAAATTATTTCTCGTGTCGCAATAAATCATTGCATAAGACAATTGTTGCTAGTACTCATCAAAGGATAATTTCTAATCTACATTATTTCGCTACGGTTTTTCCAAAATTAAACAAGTTTCTCCCCCCCATAAACGGTGATGTTGTTACTCTTACTGAATTACATACAAATATGCAATAGGCTATACACAGTCTTACATAATTAAAAAAAAGTAAATAAATGAAAAATTAACATTAATCTATACATAAGCAATAATTCACGTTATCGGCTATTTGAAGCCGATAATTTATTTAAACAGTGGATTCTAATACTAAATAATTCCCATCATATTTGTATTTAGGTGTGTTGTATCGGAGACCGTGTACAGTAATCTTTAGTAAGCGTACCGAGAACATACCATTGTAAAACAAAGCACAGTACATCCACATCTCGACCAAATAATAAATTGATCGCCTACAAAACACACTGTGGTGATACACCGTCGTGCAGTTACATATTCATAGTACTTTGTTGATAATAGGCACTTTCGTAAATTTCAATTCATTAAAAATGCAGCTATTTAAGATACATCCTCAGCCCACATACCAGAGTACGGCAAAAAATTTAACGAGTTTGAAACTATAAAAAAGGATTCGAAACTGTAGAGAAAAGATTATTGTGGAACGGTAGTAAGGCTTGGGCAATAATTGGTTAAAAATTTAGATTCCAGTAAGGACAGCAGGAAAACACGGCAACTGCTGAAGAAATTAAACGGGGAAGACACACTGCACGCAAAGGAATACCGAATATCACACTGCTAATCAGATCGCCCGCCAGTTGTTAATCAATGATAAGACAGACCATAAAGTAAAACCATTAAAAAAAAAAATCAAAAAAAAAAAAACACGAGAAAATTGAGCCGTAGGAAACTATGCCTCAAAGATAAATTACAGAATCTGAAATTAATAATGCAATCAAAAAAGAGCTAAAAACCGAAAGGTACTAGGTGTCGATGGCACGTTAGTGGAGCAAATGAAACACTTTGAAAGAGAAACAAGAAAGTAGAATCAATAAATGTTCAATGACTCCATCAATAGAACAACCATACCTAAGTCCTAGAGGAAAACGCATATCATTGCACTATTAAAGCCGGTCAAAGAAGCCAACGACCCCCCCCCCACCAAATGACCATCCAATATCGGTTTTCGTGTCATCTGTGTAGAACCTTCGAAAGAGTAATTCTGAAGAGAATAACTGAAACAGTTCACCTAGAAACCATACCAAATTCAGACAGGGGAAATCGTGCGCAGGGGCCTAGAATTGCACCCAGTGCAATACATAGAAACGGATTTGAGAAACTCAAAATCACAGGAGTAGTGTTTGTAGACCTCACTGCAGTATTCGATACAGTTTTACATAGAATACTCACCAAAGAGTCTATGAAACAACAAAAGATTTCAAGTGTACCCAGATAGTTTCAAATAGGAGATCCAACGTACTACTACTAAATGGAAAAAGCAACGCATAGATGAGACAGAAAAACCAACTATCACAAGAAAATAATATTTACACCAATGACCGGGGACAATCGGGAAGGGTACCGAGCATTTTACATATGCTAATGACTGTGCGATAGACAATACGAGACATTCGAAAAAAGTTGAGAACAGATTAAACAAAGCGATCACAAGTGTGGTACTACCTCGGTAATCAATTGAAACCAAACCTATCTAAGACGAAAACAACTGCTTTCGCTCAGAAAACGGAAAACAAATCGTTAATTACAATTTGAATGGAACGGAACTAGATTACATACCGTTATATTAACCGTAAGTACGTAGGTGGATAGGTGTAGGGGCTCTCATTGTGACCGTGATGATTATGGTTTTACAAAATCAAAACTAGTCAACGTATATTAACATTTTTGTTATATAAAATCATGTTTTTTATACATAATACGATAAAAATTACGTATATATACATATATTTAACTGGAATGATTTTGATAAAATTCACAAATTACGGATTTTTAAAAACAATTAGAAGATAAATCGATTGGCCGAGGTTTTACTTTCGAAAAAACTCTACTGACTTCAAAACAGAAGCGACCGTGTGTTTAAGTAATCATTGTATTTTTAGAGTTATTAAAAAGTAATAGACTTATTTATTATATTCGTTTACCGCGGTACAAAAAGTAGTAGGTTTATATTTACCACAGTAAAAATAGCAAATTGTAAACAGTTATTTCGTGACGAAATAATATACTTATGGTATAGATGATTTATACGAGTTTTAAAAAACCCAAGTTGTACGGACGAAAATTTTAGCTTACGAAATACTTGGTTTTACTTTATTATGTTACGCGAGAATACTTAAACACAATATATACAAAAAAATGTATCTTTCATATCATGTGCATATTACTATATTTTTTTAACTGTTTATGAAACTGATTATGATAGAGACCGACTGATACATAAGTTCAAAACAGATTCAACCAATCGGTAATTCGATGCAACCCATTTTTGGAAACCGGTTTAACAATTTCGATGAAATATTAGGTGTTTTTGAAATTTAGAAATTAATTAGAGATCTTCTAAAAAATTTAATTAAACGACCAATTTGTTCGTTTTAATGATCACACTTACATTTAGGGTTTATTAAAAACTAAATAAAAATAATACACTCGTGGAAAATAGAAAATTGAAAACAGGCACATTTTTGTTTATAATTAGTAGTAATAAATATGAGCTATCACGAATTATCGTTCAAGGAAATATTGAAGGGAAACGGGGCCGAGGAAGAAGAAGAACGGACTGGATTAAAAATATACCGGAATGGTTGAATATCAAGAAAGTTTCAGAAGCCTTAAGGATAGCCAGCAATAGAAAACAGTTTCGTCGTATGATAATCAATCTCCTTCGAGGAGAAGGCACCTGAAGAAGAAGAAAGAAAAAAAAAGATCGCAGCAGAATTATTATAATTTCAGATATTTCTCGCTTGCAAATTCTGAATTTGGCTTTATTTCGCCTAATGCAAAAATACTTCAATATAGGAAATTAACGCAATTTATACGAATGTAACTTTCATATAACACACGTAATTGCTAAATTTTTAAATGTTTCGTGGACTCAGTAATATCCTATAATTTGTAACTTCAGAATAGAGATCTGGGCAACAGTTTGTCATCAGATACAGCATACCCACACACACACACACACACACACACACACACACACACACACACCGACACATGAAAAATATGGTATCACATGCGATCAAAAGAAGGAAACTACTGGCAGAATAGGAGCGCAAAGGAAAAAGTGCTACGAGATACTCGGTAAATGCGGATTAATAAAAATATCTGACGCCGTATTATCAAACGAGAAAAGGCGGATTAAAGAAGACAGATAAATTTGGTGAAAATTTTTATAAAGTCCATCGTCGGCGATTTTGTTAAACGCGTGCATAAAATCTAGAAGAAATAAATTTTGGGTAAAAGCGGAAATATCAATCCGAGTAATGCCCCCGAACGAATCGAGTCCAGAATGAGCAAGCCGCTTTTTAATTATTAACAATTCGAACCGCCCAATAGAGTCCATGGAGCAGCTATTTGTAAAATACACCCGCCGCCGGATTCTTCAAATTTTCTTTAAAAAAACACATTTCTTATTGCGCTCTTTCTTTTTATTTTCATTTTTAGACACAAGAAGCTCTTCTGTCATAAGGAATTTTACTAGATATTCTTATTTCAGGCGAAACCCCTTAAATTAAATTTCCTATTTTATACAATGTATTTTCGACACACTGAAATTTACGCCCTTCTGTTTAATTTCATATACACATGCAGCTACAGTTGCTATTTGAAGTACCAACGACGACGACACAGATTATACACGCTCGACTTTTCCCATTTTAGTAAAACAAAAAAATCTCCAAAAGTAGTGTAATTTTCTAGCTTTTTTGAAAAATTAGACTCACTTCATTCGGAAAGCAAAATTTTTAAAACTTAATCATTAATAAATTAAATAGGAAAAAAAGGAAAAAACTAGCGAAATTATACAAAAATCTAAATATAATCTCTTAATCTCGGTTAAATGAAAGCAAGTAAAAACTTCCCGAAGCAGAGGTCATCGATATCCAACTGCGGACAAAGGTCGTTAATATGTACAGTCACGGTGACGAAAAAACATTTCCATCATATATGTAGAAGCTTTTTTTTTGTTTTAAGTTTTTACGCTTTTTCTTGCCATTCTTCTTGATAAATTTTTAGGCTTTACCCGATTTTTCAATAGCCTTCCGGCACTCTTCGGTGAAGCCATTTCAAAACCGCTGTAAACTGCTTGCAGCATTTACAGCGGTCTCGCGTTTGAAATAGCCCGAAAAGAAGTGTCGGTAAAGCTATTAAAACGACAACGTTTTATACTTTCAAGTTCAATTCTCTGTCAGCGGGTCAGTGTTTATTTAAAAATATGAGAATATTTTTGCGGCGCATCAGCTGATGTCTACATCAGTAAGACCCGAAGCGAAATATTTGTAGTATGTAGGGAAAAAATGACAATAGGACGGCGTACAGGTGGCGCAGACGATGCGAGAGCGATCTTAAGAAAATTAAAGAAATCCTTATTACATATCAATGCGAGGGCCGAGTTTTTTCAAGGATGAACACACTATGTGTCCAGATGAGCGGAGCGATAAAAGGAAAGGGACGATAGATAAGGTTAAAATAAAAGAAATTCGGGATAAATAACTAAAATAGAACACGTAGAAGGAGACGTCTATGCGCGCGCGTGCGGCGGTACGTATGTTTGTAAAAAAAGTGAAAATAAAAATTAAAAATATTTAACAATATATATATATATGCGTGTGTGTGTATATATATATATGCATATATGCGTGTATATATATATATATATATATATATACACGTATAAGACATAGGTGTACGACGCCAATGGGGGTCGGACGAAAAGGCAGCAGGCAGCAATTATTATTCGTATTTTGCAATGTCGCCCCATTTGCGATGCGACTGTCGGCGCGCTGCAGCGAATGAAATTTTACGAACACGTCGGTCGCGTACATATTTCGCTGAAAAATAGGGCCAAACGCGAACGAAACTGAACCGCGTTATTATTGTTATCGCCGTTTTATCCGATCACTTTACGAAAATCGCGTCTACTCTCCTCTCCAGCGTGTTCGACAACGACGACGACGACATTTTCATGATATATTTCGGCCGACGAGATTATTAATCAGTGTGCTGCCGCGACAGATTGCCGATTGAAATTATGTTGCTCCGAATAAGATCTGTGACATTACTCATACTGGTTGTCGTTACATGCACCGTCTACCAGAACGCAGTCACAGAAGCAGGTTTGTCTCGGCACTTCTTTCCTTACGCGCGACACATGTGTCGCTGACTTCATGTAGTCGGCGACAAAAAATAAGCCTTTTTTTTTTTTTTTACACTTAAGTTAGTTAATAATCGGGGTTATTGTATGTGCGCCACGATTGGTTTGTTTAATTATTGGTAAATCTCCCTCAAGAGTTCTCCTCGGAAGGCGACTTAGTTACCGCGTGTAGTCGAACTGATTTAGGAAATCCGTACATTACGTATTTAAAAATGGCTTTCTCTAAAGTAATGACGACAATTACATTTAATTTTCAAAAATTGACGTACATATTTCTATAGCACCCGAATCTAGTTAATATGGAAACTGCGAAATCTGTATCAGCAGCTCCATTACTAGATCGAGGGAGTTTTTTTTTTTGTAGGTCATTTTCGGGCAAACGTTTTTTTTTTTTTTAAAAAAAAAAGGTACTCGATGTTAAAAACAACGTTTTTCAAAATTAGCAAATTTACATGCAACACATTAAAACTATAATTCGAGCAATAGGGGACATGAAATTTCAAGGTGTAAAAATGTTTTTGTATTGATTGGCGAGCGAAATTTTGTTTTGTGCTCGGACTTTCTTGTCGACTACTTAAGTCGCTAGTCCATCTCAGAAATACGATTAAGCACTCGCAAAAAAAAATCGAGAAAATAGACACGGTCGTAGATAGCTTACTTTCTTCATTCAGTACGATGTACATCATAATGCATACAACTTCTCAGTTCCTAACGACGCCTATTTAAAGATGGTATCTCGCTTTGTTTTTTACCGATTTCAGGACGGTTAGTGCACGCAACACATTTTGCTCCATAGAACTTTTTTTCTCTTTTAAATGGAATTTAATACATCGGCGGGAGCCTTCAATGTTCCTAATACGATATTATAGATTTCGGACGATGCTTTTTTCTTTCTTTTTTTTTTTATGGGTTCTCAATTGGCAGTATACCCTTTGATAGGACAAGTTTATTACGGAATTGTGTCCGTTAAGTTGAAACGACCTATCCGATCAAGTTTTTGGTGTCAAATAATCAACCTCTAAAATAAAGCGAACATGTTAAATTGCCACATTCGTTGCTTACAGAAATTACTTTCTCTACATAGGAGGTGGTAAATTCCTTAAAGTGGCGTTCAACTGTGCATTGTAAACAAAAATCACCGCTACAAAAAGTAACCGAAATAGTATCTGGAATATGAGTAAATCCGCAGACCCGGCAATTTTAAATCTCTATGTAAATAATATTACAAAAAAAAAAAAATTGGCTACCCAGTGATATACGTTAAAAAAAAAAAAAGTAGCTACATAACTTATTTTCGATATTCGCAATTCCGATCATTTTAAATATAACTAAATGTGACGATATTTGGTGATTTTCCAAGTGAGTTTTTTTCCTCCCATTATTTTTATTGTTATTTTGTTTACGGCTTCGAACCACCAACTAAGCACTGAGAACAGGACACGGCACTTCTTATTATTGGGTTATTTTTTTCGCTCTTAGCATATATGAGAATTATTTACTCTAATAGCTATAGTCCACTTCATGCAGGAAATTGTTAAACCGATCTTAATCTACCGGAGATTATAAGATTTATGATGACCGGAAAAGACTTTAAACTAATTTTTAACTTTTCGTAAAATAGCGATAAACATTTCTGTTACAAAAAAAAATTAACTGTCGTATAAAGTGTGTTCGAGAAGAATTTTTTTCGCAAATGATAATTTTTTCATAAATATTAATAAATTTCGCTAGAACGCATAATAACACGACGTTTTAATAATACGTGTAACTTTCCGTTAGACGTGAAAAAGTAATCTTAACTAATTAATAATAGGCTAGTACAGTACGGATGCCTAAATCGGACACAGTTTAAAAATAAATCTATTAAAATATCGAAAAAGTGGGAACGACAAGTTACGAGCGAAAATACAACCCCAGACATAATCTCCGCTGAGGATGAAATTCATATAAATAAAAATAAAATAAAAATCGGAACAAAAAATTTCTTCTACAACTCTAGAATTAATAAAACAACTATGCGGCAATAACTTCTTCAGAGACCTCTACAGAAACCTACAAAACTTACAGAAACCAACTGAAATCTACAGAAATCAGCGGAAATGTTTTTCGAAACCATCGTCAATCAAACGTAAACGGTTACACAAACCGTCTTTTCTTTCTGCGTCTCGCTCTCCAACGTCTATCCTACATTCCTTATTCGGGAAAGAACTCGCTCTCTTTAAAAAGCACAGGAGATACTACATAACAAGTTTTCAAAAATATTCGTGATAACCAAAAAAGCTAAAATCTACAACCTCTGTTTCGTTATTTTGACGGGTTTCGCAGACGTTTTAAATCTGCATCATTTTGAGTTCCTGATCATGTTACTCACAATTTTCTTTGTTGCAACTAGTTTTTTTCTTTTCTTGAAAAACCAAAATTTACTTTTAATAATCGTATGATTTTCATCGCATCATTATAGTGTGTTGTATTTTTTGTTTTTCAAAACACTTGTAAGGTTTTTTAGCCTTTTTTTAAATATCAGTTTTTGTAAAAAAAAAAAAATCAAACTAAAAGAATCTACACATATTTTACACTCCCATAAGAGATCAATATTGAAATACATAACAAAACGAAATTAATAACTCTAGACATCGACGAAACAGGCAGCATAGATAAGACGGTAAGAAGAATTAATAGTTCAGCGTAGAGAAAGAAAGAAAAAAAGAGACAAAAAAAAAAGAATTCGGATGTAAGAAAAAATAAATTTGCGAATGGCGAAAAAAGATCGTGGAGGAGTGAAGAACGAATATCTACATTCAACGTTCATCGGACACTACTACTTTTTATGACCCAGTTGTTTCTTAATAACTTCATAAACGCTGCTCTATTTATAATGGCTTACTCACGAGAAACACAATTACCCGCGAAAAAATGTTAATAAGCCAAAAACATATAAAAACATTAGCACCGGAAGAGGAATAGTGTCACCGCGTCATACATTCTATAGCATCAAAAAGGTCAGTAATTAATTTAGACGCGCAAGTAGCGCAATATGTTCGAAAATCTTTAAGCGCCAAATGTTATTAACTTTTTTTAAAAATCGGCGAAATTCAGAAACGAATTTTTAAAGAAATTCCGGTGCCTCGTGAACTGCAGTCGTTCAGTTCAAATCCGTCTGGATATAATCTATTAACAATTAAACGGCAATTTTTAAATTTGACTGAAATCTCGGCAGATCGTTGGCGAGAATTTTCTCACTTTTCTATACAATGTACATTAACTACATACCCATATATATATATATATATATATATTCCCCGTATTTTTTGCAAAGCATGTGAACATTACGTTTTTAAGTTTACTAATATTTTGCATCTTTCAGTGTCGTTACTTTCCCAAATACTGACTGCATTTTCGAAGCATATGGGCATTTTTCTAAAAGTTTTATATATTTTGTTTTTTTTTTGATAACCAGATATTTATTTGTTTTCTTGTATTAATTAAAATATCTCTTTGTGTTAAAATTCGTTTTTCCAACTTCACGCCTTTTACGTTTCTTTTTTTCAATTTCATTGTACTACGTCAGCTCATTCATCGACTACTATCTTTATTTTTCACATATACTTTCTTGAGTTCATTGCAAATAAATTTCGTTTTAATGTCCAGTCTAATGCTTACCGATCACTTTTCGAAAAATTCAATGTTCCCTCTCTTACGGATGTGATCCTAAATTTTTGACATCGCACATTTTGTTTCTTCCTACAGATTCGTATCGGAAAAGAACATCAATATCATTAATTTTGTTCCTTTTGCGAAATTCGACCATCCGAATATTCTAGACACAAAAGAGCACTTCACTAGAGTAATCGCACGGTTCTTGTGAACTTCTCTTTTCACGCCTTTATAATATTTTTGCTATTATTTTTATTCCCATATTTCATATTTATCCGCTATAATCTCGGCCGCTAAAAATGCTTAACATCGACGCCCTTTTCAACTACTTTTGGCTATCTCCCCCTATACCTTCTTCATTATCGTTTTATTTACCATATTTTTCTTACGGACTTTTCAAACTCTTTGCACCAATTTTCATTTCTTTGCACGTTTAAGCATCCTTCTCGCTACAGACTCCCTATAAAAAAAAAAAACAGAAAATTTTAGCTTCTTACCGTCCTATTGTACTACTTAGCGTGTGCGTATTTTCATCTTATCTATCCGAAGGTAGGAAAAAATACACTCTGTTAACCGCTTTATATAAACACAATTCTCTTTATAACCTTTAAACATCTCATGGTACATCAACTTTAAATCATTTTTAGTATTTATGATTAGATAAAAATCTTTCGAGTGTAAAAAACAAAATGAAATCTAACAAAAACGAAGTGTGTAATACACGATAAACTGCTAGTTTTTCCGCAACAATTTAACTTAGATGTGTAAAAAGTTTCATAATAAAATTTATGTACACAATACTACAATATGCAGATAAGGAATTCAAGGGTTAATGTTTGTTTACAAATTTTGATGAACAATTTTGACAACTTTAACATTTTATATATATAAATTTTCTAAATATTCTTTCTTCACTGTACCACACTTCACGCAGTTTTTCGTGTAATTTTTATTAACATATGTTGTTTACTGCAAAAAACCATGGAAAAAATTAAACAGGCGAAATACTCTAACATAGCTAAAATAAAATAGTTTAAACTTGTCAAGATCCTAGTTGTGAAGAAAAATTATAGAGAGAGAAAAAAAAAAAAATCAACATAAATTAACCATCTAAGTTGTAAAAAATCAAAATTTTTACAATTATGAATGAAAATTGAGAATTAAAACTGGTCCGGAAAAAATACTCCTATCCAATTACAATCTACATTACACGACTGATAAAAATTATATGAACGTCAATAGTTCAATCGAAAAATTTTAAAAGTCCGGTTTTCCGACCTGCAGGAGCTCCTTAATCCATAGCACTAATCAAAATTTAATATTTCTTAAAATCACTCTAAATCTACATTAATATTATAACTGTTCTGATATTATTGTTTGTGGGGTTATCTTTTTGGCCTGATTCACAGAATACGATAAAATGCCTATTTCGGTAGTGTACGCTCCTTGTCGACAATATAGCAAGCAATATATATATATATATATATATATATATATATATATATATATATATATATATATATATATATATATGTATATATTGCAAATGTACTGAAAACAAAAGTCGAACTTTATGTTGCACTGATGTCCGCGACCGGAAAAATATAAACGCGAGTTAATACATTCATGGCTCCAACAAATTAAAAACCACAAACGAAAAATAAACGACGAATAATCAAGGAGGAGACATTTCGAAAATAAATCAACGATGAATAACACAAGAAAAAGAACGAAGAAAAATAATAACTTGTAATTTCTTATTTCTGGCTAGAGCAGAGTTCTTCTCCGATTGTGAAAATAAAACCAGCACGGCTTAGCTAAAAATACATTTCGGAGCCCATATTGTGATTTAAATATAGAGCAACGGTCACCAGAAATAAGTAAACTTAAACTCGTACACACCTTGTAGACACCAACAACAATTATCCCCTTTCTCCCCGCTATCGCTCATCTATTATCGTATATTATCTTCGTTATTCTGCTCTTAACCCAATCATATCTGTTTAATTGTTAGCAATTACCGTACACGAAAGAAACACCGAAAAATTCAATAATCGTTTCTAGCACTCTAGTAATCTACATTTAATATATACTTTCATCGCAATTATACGATCAAAATTATATAAAGCATATTCGATTTTTTTCTTAAAAAAAAACAACAAAAAACAAAAAAAAACAAGCCCACTAACCAATATTATTACCGTCTATTTTATTGCTTTTTTTTTTGCTTAATCTCTGGCGATGGCCAAAAATGATTCATTTATTTTTGGGTTTGTCAACATGGACATTGGCCCAAGAACTGGGGAAGGAAAGGAGTAATTAGATCACATCATTAAAGATTGCAAACAGAAAGAGACGGTATATCAGAAAATCAAAAATTATACACAATGCTTTGAAAAGTCTTCACTAAGTACTTATCAATATGAAAGTTTTTAAATACCACCTCAGTTTAATATCTCAAAAGGAACAAAATGTAAGTGTAATTTCAAAATAATTTTATATTCTGATTTTTTTTTTTTTTACATATTTAGAAAGAACATTTCCAATAAATTGGTTATATAAAACAGATTTCCGATTATTTTATCTTCTTTATTTAATAACCAGCAAGTTCAAAATGAAAAAAATTTAGTATTCAAAATCATTTTTTACATTTCTTCGCTGACCACTCCGAATTTTCATTTACAAAAAAGAAAAGTGACAAGTAATTTATAAAAACAAAAATCGTTTTTATTCGAACGTTCAACGCACATTTGCTACTTTATATTGCGTTTTATTGAAACTAATCGTTAAGCAAAAACCGATTTTTTTTCCAATCAGACTTCCGTTTTGGTAAAATTGCCTAATCCACATCTTGGATACTATAAGCAGCTGGATATGGCGATTATCGATCTTTTTATAATCTGTCTGTCATGATCTAACAAAAAGTTTCGCTCAACTAAACAGCACACTCAGCCATCGTTTTGTGAAGAGACCAAGTTATACTCTCACATGGTGATCTCCCATAATTACACTTTTAAAATAACATCTTCTTCACTCATATCTTTCAACCCATTTTATTAAAATTAATTTATTGCTACAATAGCAAACTACAATAATTGAGTAAGGATTTCAAATATTTTCAATAAAATTTCATGAAATTATTAATGAAATATAAGAAAATAAAGTGTAGAAAAAAAAAATAAAGCAAACCAAAACATTTATATATTTAAAAAAAAAAAAAAAAAAACAATTACCAGATATAAAACTATAAAGTAAAACTAAAAGTGCAAAAATCGAATGGGCTAATAAAAAGACCCAATTTATTTGTGATGCCGATCATGTTCGGTTGTTTGTCACTTTCAACTGAACAATCTTCTTTCTATCTTCCTTTTACAAATCAGAATTCCCGCTCCATACTGCGCTTCGTTCAATCTCACCCTTCCTTCTCCTTCTGTTATTCAAGCTCTTGATTCTTTTTTGTCGGCTATCTCTGATCGTGTACGGATCTGAGTCTCCCTTACCCCTTTTTTTCCTTTGTTCTTAGACCAATGCCCATGTTAACGAATCCCCCCCCCCCCAAAAGAAAAAAAAAAAAGAAGAAAAAAGGAAAACCTTTTTGACGAATTATCTTAACGATAATGACGATAATAAAATAAAGTACACTAAAAACGGGTAAGATTAGAGAAAATTAATTCGATACCGAAAAAATGAAAAAACGGCGAAAAGTTAGATGAAATTGTAAAGAAAAATGAAAAAAAACAGAATGCGAGGTAGAAAAAATGGATGAGCAGCGAGTTTCAAAAACAAGAGCTTCTTCCGCAAAAGCTAGATTTCCTGAATTCGATCCTAACAAACAAGCTAAGAACACTGTAGAAGTAATTATCAACAGCGTACAGATCTGTTTAAAACTTCAAAAATTGGTTTCAATAAGTGATTTAAACAAATTACGAACTTCTGCCTAATCAACAGTAAACTCATGGAGGCATTTAGAGAAGCGGACAAAATAATGAAATATAAAGCGAGACGGAACCGGATACATCTCGGAGAATAGAAGACAAGCGGTGAATTGTAACATTAATAAGTTGGAAAAAATCTGCGAACTGATAGAAGAAAAGTAAGATGAAAACGTACGGAAAAACGAATAATTAATGGAAATAGAAGCAGGAAAGCAAGTGCAAGGCACAGATTTAAGCCTGACTTTCTTAATATGTAATGTTAAAACCGTCCGTGTGGTTGATGCATGGAATCTAGAAGTTTTTCATCTGTGAGGTTTAGGTGGCACTTCAAAAAACGAATATCCGCACAGTCCATTTGTTTTTCGCTAATACCGCAGACCAAAAAGTACTTCTAGAAAAATACTTTTTGGGACACTTATCCAAACTTATGAAAATATTCCGTTGTATATATCAAAGTCAAAGTAGTAAAGTAAAAAAGTTGAATGTACGTGTATATCCACTATACATTAGCGACTTTGTCATTCTAACGCCTCAAGGGTAACAAGAAAATCATGTAATGAAATGTGCAACGCGTTTTGCATTACGCTTATAAAACATTTATTCTATTTTGCGAAAAATGGCATAGCCAATTGAAACTGACTGTTCTATAAAAATTATAAAAGACTTTCTTTTTCCAAGAAGTCTCCATAATATGGCAAATTCGAAAGATTATTATATACATACATATATATATGTATATATATATATATATATATATATATATATTCACGTGTACGAGGGGTTGTAGTGAAGTCATTTTTTACTTTGTAAGGAAATTCGTCACGTGCTAAAGTGAACTTGTTACCATAAATTAAAAATTATAACACAAAGAAAAACGTACATTACTTTTACTAACGTCAATACGAAGTTCGTTTTTAATTTTTAAATTACGAAAAACCGAACCCTGTGAAATGTGAGCCCTAAACAGCCTGCGTTTCATTCAAACAGTTCCCGCTGACCGAGGATTCTGTTAGATGATTTTCACCTTACACACTTATCACTACAATTAATAATAAACCACGGTCGTGGAGAAATATCTGCACTATAGTATTTAGATCGTATTTACTGTACTACTTTAATTTTTTTTAAACAAATTAGTTGGGCTGCCGTGGTTTTAGGAACATCATGATGGAATAATTTCAGTTAATGTTGTTATTTAATCAGACAGTGTAAGGAACTATTAATAATCCTGAAACTTTTTATTTCAGCTTATTCAATCTACTATCTTGCGATTTTCGATCACTCCTCATACTTCATTCTATTGCTCTTTTATAAAATTAATTCATTCCATACTATTTATATCAGTTTCATAGTTTTCACTTCATTCCTTCCTATTAATGATAAACTGTCTTCCACCGCCTGCTTCTAGCGGCTATTCTGTTGTCACCGATGTTCGATAGTTCTTTACTGCAATTATACAAATTATTTTCAGTGCGATCTAAACACGCACGTCATCAAAAATATCTAAAACGTTAGTATTTTGGAATTGCTTCGCGATTGAAGCATTCTGTTGATTAATTTTCAAAAGCTGTTTTGCACCGCACCTTCACCAGTATTTTTTCCCCTCCACACTCACGTTAAGGAACTATTGTAATGTACAAAGAATTACGCGTCCCTGCAATACAAATTAATACAAACCAATTTCGACTTTCTTTTTCTATTTCAGCAGAAAAGTCATTGATTATAAAACAAAAATGATATCCGAAAAAATTTCAGAAATTTCTATAAATTCGAATACCATATATATATATATAGAGGCTAGCTGTTACCCACCGATTCGTCCGTGTAACTTGGAAATTCATAAAAAAAAATTTTGTTTCATCTGAAATTATATTTATGTAAAGATTTTTTCTTTCTTTGGGAAAAAAATGGTCTTCACATTTCACATTTAGCTAAAGATTATCGATCTTTCCATAATTTATCTGTCGCGATCTAACAAAAAGTTTTGCTCAACTAAACAGCACGTACAGCCATAATTTTGAAAGGGGCTGAGTTATTCACACGGTGATCAGCCATAATTACACTTTTAAGAGAACGTCTTCTTCACTCATATCTTTCAACCCAGATCCGACATGTACTCCCGGCTCGTTTTCCAATCCGCACTCTTTCTATCCAACCTTCCATTCCTGATAGTCCATGGTTCCATGGCTGTCAAGTTCTTCAACGTAACTCCATTGTATCCGTATGTCGTCTTCGATTTCACCATTCACGCCCCCCTGCTTCTTCATCTTCATTCTGTCCTCTTCACCCATCGGAAAATAATTACAGATGCGACGCTAACCATGTGTTCTTTGAGTGTTCCTCTTTATTCAATGAACAATCAGTGCTATACTCTAATTTATTACAACTCAATGTTCCTACACCTTATAACATTTAATCAATACTTACGTTCCCAAACCCTCTTATTTTTCCAATAACTGCATCTTTCCTTTGCTCAATAGCGAATAGTATCAAAATTGAAATTATCTCAAAAAAAAAAAAAATAGAATAAATAAAGACATGGGTCAATGCTCCTTGTTATCCGAGCCCAAAAAAAAAACCCATTTTATTAAAATTAATTTATTGCTACAATAGCAAACTACAATAGTTGAGTAAGGATTTCAAATATGAGTATAAATAACATTCCCGGTAGCAAATAATAAAAATTCTGTTGCAGTATTTTATATTTCTACGTGAAAACTAATAAAAAACAACTACTCTCTTTTTAAATCCCTGCCCTGGATACAAAAGCTAGGCTAGAAGCGCGACTTGTATGTCAGATTACAAAGGTTTGATGATTTCAGTACGCAAAAATTATTAAAATGTTATCTAGAGTTTATTATTTATCATAGTAATCATTATATTTAAATTTTTACGTTTAATTTATATTTACCATGGTAATCATTTTATTTCACATTTTATAAAAATTATTTTTTTTTTACAAACATTAATTTCTATATATTTATAGATATATCGGTGGTATTCCGTTAAATTTAAAACGTTATAAAATTCAGCCTACTTTAACCCGATGATATTTGAATTTTTTGTCATATTAATAATAATTCGAAACATCTATTTTCCAGAAGGTAGTAGCGGATCAACTTGGGCAAAGGCATTACCATCAGCACATGCCGTTCCGTCAGAAAGCGAATGTCAGCCGTACATAGAAAAAGCGATCAAGAAACTTACAGATCCCACAAAAGGTAAACTGACAAATATTTCGCGTGTATATAAATAAAAAAAAAAAAAAAAGATAATTACAAACACAATATAGTGCTACATAATCTTACTGAAGGAAGCAAAAAATAGAAGATGAAAAAAACAAAACCATCAACGCACCTAATCGCACAAATTGAAAATACCCCCCCCCTCGGCCAAAAAAAAAACCTAAAATAAAATAACCCCGGATGATTAAAATCTAAATTAGCAAAAAGTGTGCGAAAACGCAGTACTCTATTTCAAACAATCCCCTATAATGAAACCGAAATCCATGCAGTCGACTTTTTTTTTTTTGGACTTTAGTAAAACAACATGACAACTTTTGAAAATAATAAACGCATTCGACGAATAAAAATAAAAAATTAAATGAATGTACGAAAGAATATGTTAAAATTCATTAAAAACAAAATTATCGAAGAGAGACCTTTACAATCCCTAGTGTTCCGCCAAAAGTATGAGATTCATTTTACTTTTACTAATTTTATTTTAGTCAAATGTTAAGCATTACTTTGAATCATTCCAGTCCACCGGAGGAAATAACAATTTATTCTACAAACTTTTATCTATGACACTCTTTAATCTATTTCAGTTGAAAAATAATTTTTAATAATTTTTGCGTAAACAACGGTAATTAGTTCAAAAATAGTAATAAGATTAAATTCTAAAAATACGGTCGATTAAATCACTGGACAAGCGTCTTCCAAGGGCATGAACAAACCCATCAATTTAGAGATCAACCCCGTTATTAAAAATGTGTACGTCATCTTACTCAGCTTTTTTATTTTGAATTAGGAGGAAGCCGATTCGTTATAATTATTATTAGTCGTTTAAAACAAAACAAATATTTCTTACTAGAGCTAATTAAAAGTTTCGAAAACTTTAAAATTGCATCGAAAACAATTAAGATTAGCACGGCCCGAGAAAATAACAATGTCTACTGGTTGCCTATTATTTGAAAAAATTAAAATTATTTATCAACGATGGGTGTCATTAACACCGAAAGTCTGCTAGCAATTAAGGAAGCGATATTAGCAGGTTTCTGTACAAAAATCACTACGACGTAATTTGAATACTACAAACCCACCGGGGATAGAATCAGTGCCGACCAGCAGCTCGAGGAACGGAGATGGCTGCAGCGATACTACATGAGAAACATAGCAGTGCAATTTTTCATTAACCTGAGCACTAAAAAAAATATTTGCACATTAGAAAACTACTTCTTCCACTTACTTTTATTACATAATAAAAAGTTAACGTTTTAATACCGATTATAACGATCTTCGTTATTTATTAACAAAATAATTAGCCACCAATACTAATTGCAGATGAATCCGTCGAAGTCGAACAAAACAGTATCGATGATCTCGAAACTGTCGAAAATGAATCGACAATTGAAATCGAAGAAGACAATAGTGGTAATACGAACGACATAAACGTAGAAAATGAATCAAATGCTGAAAACAAAAGTGAATTAAGTAACAGTTCCGAGAACAACGCTGAAATTCACGAGGTAATCATTTTTACAAATAAATTTTACTGTTTTTTTTTATGTATTATTTTTTTGCTTTTCATTCGAGAAAAAAACCTTCACAGTTGGTAGTATTATATGCAGTATTTTTCAGCAAGTACGATTTCTGCAACTGAGTGGAATAAATAAAATAAACGGAAACGATCCATGACTACAAAAAAATGCAAAAATTTCTTTAAGCCGACGGTATACGCAATTGCGTGAAAACAAACGTAACGCTGCTCCAAGCTAAATAAATTAAAACATACAGCTCGAAAGTTAATCGACATCGAATTTGCAATTGCTACCGCTAAGTGTCGTAGAGTAACGACGATTCTAATATAATCGTCGAATATTCTGGCGATTAAAACTATATTAACTGCTCTTCCCACTCAAATGTTCCCCCTGCTTACACATTTCCGACATACACTAGCCACCAGTACAAACTCACACAGCTCCACTCTGATACGTGTCGTATATCTGACCGTACACGGGATTTTCGATATTAGCCGACTAAGTTTCCTCGATGTGCTTCCGGCGACAAAGAAACAATAGGATGATGGCTGAAATATTGAAAATTAAATGATTTTACCTAAATAATAATTTCTAGCTCAAACATCACCGAAAGATAGTAGTAAAATCATTTAATAGGTTTCCTAAAGAATGGTCCTACAGTATGTATTACGGGAAAGTTTGAAAACGATTTTTCTAAAAGAATTTTAGAAGAAAAAATATTAGGGATCAAGGAGTCTTGCCTTTTCCCGAGGCCCGAATAGCTGAGCTTTATATATATATACATACACACACGCACAAGTAAGCCCTATACCCTTGGCAGGGCGTCGGGGATTGTTACATACCAATAGTGTATTTTCCGGGGTATCAAAGTTTTCTGAGAAGGACGAGAGAAAATAGAACCCACTGATAGAGAAAACCGAAGCGGTTTGTAGAAAAATAACAAAATAAAATCTGTCAAGTAGTTAAGTATATTATAAGCATAGTTTAATGTTCTTCTTAAATGTAGGTGAATACATCCTGTTTGTTAAAACTGTATAATAAAACAAACTTTAATAACAAACAATATAGAACAATAAATTAGATAAATACCTATTTAGAAACGTTTTCGGGCATAACCCATCATCAGCTAAAACTAACTTAAAGGAAACTTAAAACATACTGAAGTGAATATAGGGAATATATGTGTATTTACATCTACACACATGTATTCCCTATATTCACTTCATTTTGTTTTAAGTTTCCTTTAAGTTAGTTTTAGCTGATGATGGGTTATGCTCGAAAACGTTACTAAGTAAAAAATTTATGTTGTTCTTATATTGTTTGTTATAATTGTTCATTATATCAATAACTTTTTATATTTCTATATTTAACAAACAGAACGGAAAAAGATTCTTTATTATTATACTAGAATTTGTATAAGGAAGGTAAATATAAATACATAATTTAAATTTATCATTCTCACATAAAACAGACAATTCTGTACACTTTTAACATAATTTTTAACTTTACGGCTATTTTATGTAATCAGTAAATTAAATAAATTTTTTAGCGGAAGTGGAGGGAGGGGATTTGTCGGAGGTACCCCTGACAAAAATAGCAGGACACGGCACTGTTACATACATATACATTATATATACATACGCACACACACATATACATATAGCTGGCCAAAAGACGAAAGCCAGGTCATTAAAAATAAAATAAAAAACAAACACACACACATACATGTGGGGGCACATATCTGTATGCATGTTATATCAGTGGCCAATCATCCTTTATTAACCGGATATAAAAGTGTTTTTGAGCGTACATAAACACACTAAAATAAGTTGAATCCATATGTTTTACAGAATTCTAATCGCATATTTTTCTCTTTTACATAATTTGTTTAGTCGACGACGGAGGAAAATGCCGCCAAAAAATACGATGATAATCCCGAAAAAACCAATGACGCTGAACAAAACAAGTACGAATCGAACAAAGAAAACGAAAAATTCGAGGAGTCAAAGAACATCGACAGTGACAGCGATGAAGTAAAAACCTCAAACGACAATAAAGAAGAGGCAAAAGTAACAATCAAAAACATTCCAATAAATGAAAGCGACGATTCGCAAGAGGAAAATCAAATCGAAACAACTGACGAGAATCGAAACGATAACCAGTCACAAGAATTTACCAATGAAAATACGACGGAATCAGACAACGAAGAGAGTAAAGAAAACTCCGACAACACAGAAAATGCCCCTGCCGCCATCGATGAGGATGACGAAGATGAAAATGAAATAACGGATAAAAAATTCGGCAAAATAAAATACAGCAAAAAACCGGTAGCGGCTAAAAAATCAAAAATGGACATCGCAAAAATAATAAAGGGTAATAATAATAATAAAGCAATTCCATTAAATTTAAAAAATATTTCATTCAAGCCGAATTATCTCTTCTAGAGCTTTAATATCAAGTACTTAACGTTATTTATTTTGAAAATTTTTAAAATTATTTTATCGTATATAATTCCCCTTGGACAGGTGTAATATATGAAAATTTGTAAAAATTCGAAATTTTCTCATAAAAATGTTCTTCGCTTTCTTGTTTCGCCTGTTATTTTAAAATTCTTAAATAAATAAAAAGAGGTATGGGTTATATTTTTTTTTTTATTTTTAGTTTAACGAAGTTCTGTCTGATTTAAGTAGCTGCTTCTGTCATTTTTAGGTCCGAAAATTATACAAGGCCTCAAAAAGCACACCGTTTTAAAAATGCAATAAACTAGTCGTAATTAACTTAAAAATCAAAAATTTTATTGTCACATTATATACCACCCAACCTTAGATCTAACTGAGAGAAACAATATCTATCAAATATGTCCACCTTCATTTGCAATTGGCTTGTTCAATTTTATTCTTTAGTTGAAAAACTGTTTTAGGTTTTTTTTTTTTTTTTTCATGCAAACCAGAATAAAATATTCTAGTTCTATAAAGACACCGTGAGATATGGCAAATGACGTTCAAGTCGCAAGATAATAGTCCTGTTCACGAAAAATAATATAAATACAAATAAAAGAAAAGTTTTGCAATAGGTAAACTGAATTTTTACCATTATCTGTCAAAATTTCAAGTTATAATTTTTCTCAAAAGTATGTTTTTGACACGGTCATTTTCAATCAAATATTTCTCATGACTAAAAAAGAGCAACAGTTCTTCTAGCATAGAAAAAAAAAGGTTTCCGATAAACACTAAAATTACTTCCTAAACTATTAGTTGCTTTACTATTAAATATAAAAATGTAATTGTTCTTCATCCAGATAAGAAATTGAAGAAAAATATAAAAGCGAAAGAAGACGATAATAACTATAACGAGGAAGAAAAACCCACAAACAATAATGTTGATGATGATTCGAATGACTCAAAAGAAGACAACAAAAATGATGCAGATGAATACGACGCTCCGGAAGAAGAATTAACTAAAGTAAAATATGCTATTTCATTGAATAAGTTTTATTATGACTTTATTACGAAGTAGTGATTAAAAAATCTCGTAAATCATTGTAATTTTGACATCGATATAAAATAAAACATAAACAATTATAAACAATCGCATTCCTCTCTTTTTAAGTTGCTCTTCGGTACTAGGTCACGCTAGCAAAGAAAATAATGAACAAGTTATTTTATTGGACTTGAGAAAAAGAAAAAAAATTCTTTCCAAGACATTCATTTTAGGATTTGAATTCTCTTTCTCCAACTTTCATTTCTATAACTTCATTCAAATCAATTTTCTGTTCCGCTCCTAATTACCTTATTGTCATATCGTTCTCACAATCCGTACATGGAATCTACGGCTTTTTTTTTTTGCTTATATTTCCTCTTCTCGCCTCATTCTTATGTTTTTTTTAAAATCAATTACATCTAGCTCAGATGTTTCTCGCGCTGCCGTCTTTCAATTTACCTGACCTTTTCCTTTTGCTTTATTATATACATCGGTGAAAAATTTACGGAATATTTTCATTTATAGGATCGAGAAATACCAACACATTTACGAGAAAGGAAACATATAACGGAAATCTTACAGTTGGATAGCGTAGAAAACGATCAAAAAGATAAAGTGAAAAAATTAGTGGATACGACATTGAAAGAACTGAAAAAATTATATGAAAACGCGATAAAACCGTTAGAAGTATTATATAAATATCGCGACTTAAGTAATAGACATTTCGGTGGTAAGTATAAAATACATTTCACCCAAAAGCGAAAAAAGTCGAATATCAGTTTTGAAAGAATTAAAAATAAAACAGCCCTTAAACAAACAACCATTTGCACACATCTTTAAATTTATACTTATAGCATTCTAAAAAAATGACGATATCGACGACTTAAAATCATTTTTTTTTTTTCTTACAATTATTTTAACACCTCGAAAAGACTTAAAATGAGATAAAATTTAAAAAAGCAGTGTACGAGATGACTCAAGACTCTCTCCTAAGTAATTTAGAAACAAGTAAAAAATGTGACATCAAAAAAAAAATTGTCAATGCCGCTTTTTTTACTGTTTTTAAAAAATAATATAGCACGGCACACGATGAAAAAAGACCCATATTATTATAACTTCCAGAATAAACATATATATACATATATATATATATGTATATGTGTATGCACACATTTCAAAATTAAATAAACTTCTTTCTATTTTTATTGCTCAAGCACTGATTAATTTTAATCACGTCGTCCTTATATATAATTTTTTTTCCGTGTTTAAATAATTTTTAATCGTAAATTTTTTAACATTTATGAACAAGCTTAAAAACAAAATCGAAAACATCAAAAATAAAAATGAACTTAAAAATGATGACTATGGCTAATCTGGATTAAAAAATAAAACAATGAAAAAAACTTTAATAAATAAAACAGGTCCATTTGTATATGTTCTGATAAATTACCAAAAAAAAGGAATAAAACACTTTAAAGAACAATGCTATTTGTAATATTTCAGTTTTTATGCTGGAAGAGGAAGGTTGTTTTCAAATAAAATGTAAAAACAAATAAAATGTACTCAGCACAAGTATGTTTTAATATTTGCAATTTACTGATTTATATAATTTTTCCAGATGCTGAAATATTTTCCAAACCATTAATATTATTTATGGGACCTTGGAGTGGTGGAAAATCTACTATAATTAACTATTTACTGGATAATGAGTACAAAGAAACAGCACTACGAACTGGTAAGTTAAAAAAGTCGCATATAGAATATAAAAATTAAAAGATCAACATTAAAGAAACACTCGTCTAATTAAAAACCGGTAAGATCCGGTTTCATCGAAAACTATATATATATATATATATATATGCAACGAATTAATTTTCTATGACCTAGAAAAACTTCGTTGAAATATTTAAATCGACAATATAAATCATATACTCGTACGTATTTTTTTAAATTTAATAAATGTGTATTGTAATCTTAAACTACTGTTTAAATAATCAATATATATATATATATATATATGACTAATGTGAGCTTAAACAGAATATTAGTTTATTAACTAATTTCTATTATTTATATACATAAATATTATTTACATAACTATGATGTGTCAAGCAGCTGAATCGCTTTAACATTTACATGTTGATGGAGTCGCTTTTCGTGCTTGATGGCAAAGTCGCGAATGACCTCGTTTACCCACTTCAGATTCAAATCTGCACGCAGATGCTCGTTTCTTTTATACCATTCTACAACATTGGTAATTGCACGAACACGAGTGACTTTATTTTGACCAGGCTGAATGACCATTCAATTAGCAGGTTTCGCACATTCCCAAAGTTGGACCCCACGGGTTCAAATAGGTTTGATAATTGACCGGTAAAGTAGTCGTTTACTGTAGAGGTCCCAGTTGTGAATTTCTTTCTAACAGCCAACACATTTTGGACGGACGCTTCGAATTAGTACATATTTTTTATAAGCTAAACGGGCGCGTCGATATTTATTTTTTTCAAACAAAAATGAGACTCGACTTTCGCCACTTGATCAGGTCACTCAAATGTTAACTAATATTTTAAATATATCGTCATTTTTTAATTTTTTATATTTAATAATCATTTGGTCAATTTCAATCGTGAAACTTCTGATTATCTAATGGGAATTTCACTGCTCGCCTACAACAGAAGATTAGATTAAACATTAGTAATTAAACAATAATATAACTGTAACATCCAATTATAACAGCGCATACTTTAATACTTTATCAATGAATCTGTGCAAACAACTAATTTAACGTAGCAGCTGATGACCCACACAATTGTCTTCGTGCATATATTTAGTACAAAGTATTTAATTTTTTTTTAACACCACAGCACAACGCCGAGACCAATACGGGGAGGCGCAGTTGATATTAAGACCCGGTTCTACATAAATACTAATATTTATTTTATACTCGATTAAAAACTGCAATGCTAAACACAAAACACAACTACTACTTAAGTGTTCTAAAGCCTCTCTAATAAATAAACATTAAGAATTCGAAACCGATCTTTCTAATACCAGAATCGCATTATTGGTAACAAATTCGGATAGTGCAATTAGAACTAAACGGACTTGAACTAAAATAGTACGAGCATCATTAACCGAAAGTATCCAAATGACACCACGCCCAAGTCGACGCGAGTACAAGAGTAGTCTTGAGATATCTCTCTCTCTCTTCAGTCGTACTGTCCGTTTGCGGACGTCGTGACCAATCATCATAAACCAGTGGATCGAGCGACCACCTGTCGCCATTCTTCTCTGTTGTTGCTTGATTTTATTAGTTCCGACAGCGGCATTTTTGTAGCAGCTGTGAGATGATCTAGGAACCTCATCGGTGGCCGTCCCCGACTCCTTTTTCCTTTCATTTTTTCTTGTATAATATTTCGTTCCAAACCATTTCTTCTCATTATGTGCCCAAAGAACCCTAGACTCTGCCTTATTATCGTGGGCAATAGTCGTTGCGTCGGTGTAATATGTAGCTGTTTTAGAATTGACTGGTTGGTTCTGTGTTCTATCCAGGATATTCTTAGCATGCGCCTATAGCAGGTCATCTCAAAGGCTTCGATTTTCCGACGTGAAGCCGCCGTTATTTTCCAAGATTCTGAACCATACCGGAATATTGAGTGTATCAGCGTTTGCATCAGCCTTTTTTTCACTTGACATGTTATGTGATGATCTTTCCATATTTTTGTAAGTTTACCTAGCGCATTCTTTGCCAGGCCTATTCTTCGTCTTATTTCTATCTCGCAGTTTCCATCGTTGGTTATATAGGCGCCGAGGTATATGGTTCCAGGTTTCGTGTCAATATTGAGCGATGGGGTAAATTTTCCGGATAGTTTATGTGCTCTGTCAACCACCATTATTGTGCATTTTGATCGGTTTAGTGTGAGATTAGCCCTACGGCTGAGATATTCAATCCGGTCCAGTAAATTTGCCAGTTCTCTTTCGCTTGTAGCAATTATAACTGTATCATCAGCGTAGCGTAGGTTATTTATTTTCCTACCACCGATATTGACTCCGCCTTCCCAATTTTCAGTTACCTGGCGCATAATCCACTCGCTGTATATGTTAAATAGAATAGGAGATAGGATGCATCCCTGTCTGACGCCTGTTTCCGTTTTGAAGTTTTCAGATTTTTCATTTTCTATCTTAACATAAACATTGTTGTTTTCGTATAGGTTTTTAATTAGTATAATTAGATGTTCGGGTACGCCCATTTCTTTAAGTATTACCCACAGCGTGTTCCAGTTCACCATGTCGAAGGCTTTGGAATAATCTAAGAAACAGAATATTGTCGGAACATTGTATTCATAGGCTTTTTCGATTATCTGCCTGACGTTGAGTAGTTGTTCACGTGTTCCTTTCCCGGGCATAAAGCCTGTTTGTTCTTCTGAAATTTGTGGTAAGAGATATGTCTTCAGTCGTTCCATTATTACATATAGTAAGGTTTTACTCGCATGGCTGATTAGAGCGATTAATCTATAATTGTTACAATCTTGCTTATTTCCTTTTTTATATATTGGAATGTAGATTGATTCGGTCCAGTCCTTTGGCCATTTATTGCTTCTCCAAATTTTGTTGCATATATGGTGTAGTATATTAATGTGTTTCTCTCCACCTGCTTTAAACATTTCCGTAACTATTTCATCGCATCCTGCTGATTTATTGTACTTTATTTTTCTTACTGCATTCTCGATTTCTATGCGGAGGATCGGTGGTTCTTGAGTGTCTCCCAGAATGAGATATACGTATTTAAAACAAAACTTCTGCGTTTTCAAAAAAAAATTTCATTTCGAATTAAAAAACGAAATATTCTCAAATTCACATTTAATGTACGATTAATTGAGAAATCGTATTGAAAAGTGTTAATTACAACAATCAATATATGTAACCTAATTATACACTCTCAAACTGATATTGATTAAAATAATGAATAAATTATTATATTTTTTTTTCTACACTTAGGGGCCGAGCCGTCGCCAGCGTATTTTAATATTTTAATGCACGGCGAAAATGAAACGGTACTCGATGGAACGCAATTAGCCGCCGACTGGACCTTTTCCGGTTTACAAAAATTTGGACAAGGTTTATTAGACAGATTAAAAGGAGTTCAAATGCCGAATCCTTTACTTCAAAAGGTAGTATCGCAAAAAACACAAATTCCGATACTCTTCCACAGTATACTATGTTCTCGTCGACAATTATATTTTAAAAAATATTATATATATATATAAAAAAAAAAAATCGAAATCATATAATAATTACGTAAACACGCTTTTAAAATCGATATCTGCAAAATACGTATCTGATATAAATTAGTTAGAAAGGAAACAAAATGAGAACCCCATCAAAAGTGCAACATCGGTGTTCTCCTATTTCATTTTACGAACTTTCTTTTTATCTAATGCCAATAATAAACGAAAAAATTACAGTAACGTAATTTTGCTATTTTTAATAATTAAATTATCATTAAACTGTAACGTGACGCTTTTTTCTTCTTTTTTCAAAAAATCTTTTTTTAAATTCAGTTTACCGCGGAAACGTATTTTAAAAACAGCGTGAATTTTTTTTTTCTGTATATATTTATTTAAAGATATTCTATTTTATCTTTTTATAATTTCTCAAGAAAAGCTCTTATTTTTATTTTTAAAATTTTTAAACTGTTACGTTTTTAAACAGATCAACCCAATTTAATAAATAACATTTTTATTAAATAATGCTTGGAACCACAATGGCTCTGCTTAATCGCCACACTGTACCGAATTCATTGTACGCATTCACCGGAAATATGCCGATGACCACAAAAAAACCAAAAATAACCGATAAAAATCGATAAGACGTCGCTAAATATTAATTGTCATTCGAATTGTGGTTTCTGATTCGTTCTAGGAAAAATAAATTTTTTTAAAATTAAAAAAATAAAACTACAACGCGTATAAGCCCCACTTTTCAAAATTCAGTTTCAAACTGCTGTGGCAACCGATAAGTAATATCGACTTATATCGAATTTTTTCTCGACCGATCAGACGCACATGTCGCAATAAACTCACTTTGGAAAATTAAAATTCGAACAGAATAGGAACAGCTACGTTTTTAAATTAATTAAAGAAAGCGTATCATTATAATTAGACGCTGCATTATGCATACGCGTTATTAAAATATGCATTTTAAACCAAAGTTCCCGGCAAACATCTGTTTATCGGGGAAAATTAATCTCGAACACTGTGGCATGAATTCCAGTTCTGATTCCTAAATGTGATATTTCAGAAGAAATGTCGAATTCGGTAAAACCAAAACAGTCTGATTTTTTTTTTTTTTTTAGCGCGAGTAAAATAAATGCATATCGTACCCTTTTAATATTTTCGAAATTACGAAGCAAAGCATCTTTATCAAGCAGCGAGAAAATTTATTTTTCTAAATGTTTATAAAACAATTTAACATTTCTCTATTTCTCACTTTTTCAAATTTTCCGGTGACGCTATTTAAAATTGTGTTCTGAATTTAAATAAAATAAATTTACATATAAATAAGCGAAAAATTGCATAATTTTAGATAAACATCGTAGAAATACCGGGTATACTTGAAATACGAAAACAAGTAGAACGGATGTTTCCGTTCAATGATGCATGTCAATGGTTCATAGACAGAGCGGACATTATATTTTTAGTCTACGATCCTTCAAAATTGGATGTTGGGCCCGAAACGGAAGCTATTTTAGATCAACTAAAAGGCAGAGAATACCAGGTATTTACGTTTATGTCTTATTCCTTGTTCATCTCATTTTAAAAATATACTAAAAAAAGAAAAAAAAAGCCTAGTAATAATTCCAAAATTCACGTGCAAACGCCTAATAATCAGAAAATTCGCAAAAATAAAATTTAAAATTGACAATATTTATGGTGAGTCGAACACAATTTTAACAGAAAAAAAATTAATAAAAAGAAATGACACTCAATAAAAATTATTACTGAAGAAACGAAAGTAGTACTTTATTCGCTTATAGCGAACACGCTTGATAATAATATAATATCGTTTTACCATTACCACAGTAAAAATTCTCTCTGCCCGATGATTACGATAACGAACAAGACACGTGCCGAATTAATATATAAAATATACTTCATTTTAAATATCTTTCTCTATCTAAACTGAATATGATTCACACTGAATATTAACTTACGTCTAATTCTAATGCAAAAGGTAAACAAATGATAGACCTATTTTATAAACTCCTAGCCTAAAACGCTAACAAGATACTCCTTCTTCGTCTTCCTTTTATCATTATTTCATTTATTAAACCATCATTTTTTAGATTTTTCTTACTCACTTCCATTCTTGCGCATGTTTTCCTACATATGCACTGTAATAAATAACAGTATTCTTTTTTCAGGATACCATAATTAATTCTTTCAACAGCACAAATACGTACTTCTACATTAACCGATTTGTCGAAAGTTCAAACTGCATATATCACCGAGAAAAACGAAGAAAATTTAATAAAGTCAATTCTATCCTATTAATTATAGACTTTTCGCTTTGTTCAAAACGTTTATGTTCCCCCCGTATTTTGGTTGCATTTCAACAACAGATTCAATATTCAAACTCCAAAGTACTGGTAGACTGATAACCGAATGAGGCGATGACGTCTCTGTTTCAACACACTTTAGTGCTTCGCTTTTTCAGGCTTCTTGTTTTGCTTTTCACCATCTTAGCTTTCTTTTCATCTTCCTTGATCATTTTCTCCAAATGCAAAAACGCCTAGTTGATCGCGAGCGACTCTCGAAGAAAATGAAGTGTTAATCAAGAACATTTCGAAATCGTTTCATTCTCGTTCAAAACGTTTTTACATTCTCTGTGATCTGGTTAGTTTTCACAACAGATTTTATGTTTCAGTACTCCTTATTTATGATGTTCATTACGGTTAGAGTGAATTAAACGGGAAAATTTTCAAACTAAAGTCGGCGAAATAAATTTTAATAAGATAAACCGACGATTAGAAAATTATTAAACAGCAAGTAAAGTAAGTCCCATAACCTTGACAGGACGTCGAGGACTGCAAAATTAAGGTTCAATTACTGTAGAAAATTTAAGATTTAATTTTTTTTAAATAGTCTGAAATGCGGTAACGTACTGCTAATAAAAAAAAAAAAAAAAACTTATTCAAAAAAATATCAGAAGAACAAAAGAAACTTCTTAGTCATCGAATTTTTGTTAATGAGTATTCGCAACGGTTTTTTGATATTACAAAAATCTGAACACCTTTTTGCCTGAAAAAATATTGGAATGATCCCCAACTACAAAACATGCGTTCATGTCAAAAGCCTTGAAATTTATCGTTACCGTGAAATAACAGTAAAAACTACTTGAAATATCATAGCTACTTATCTACTCGCCAAAATAATTTTGATAATAAAAATACAGTTTGTAGGCGAGAATTACTGAATACTAAATTTTCCCGCTTATATAAGAGCGTTTTAGTTTTTACGATATATCTAACTCCGGTCCCAGCCTTTTATTCAGCGCAAAACCTCTCTAACACTGTTAATTCCCAATTTTTAAATGAGGTATTATTTTTAAATTTCTTTTTAAACCCTCCGTTTCTTATTTAAAATTTTTTAAAAAGTATTTTCTTTCTCATAAACGAGTAATTAATATGCTGTGCAGTTAAAAGTGTAACGGGGGAAAAAAATAAAAAAAATGTAAAGTAAATGCGCATACAGAAAACAGAAATTGAATAAATTCATAAGAAAACATTCGTAATTGGTAAAAATTGTATGAAATAGGAACGTATTGCACAATTAAAAATATTTATTTATTTATTACTTAATTCACTTTATACTCCGCAGACACGAATTATTCTTAACAAGGCAGATCAAGTAAAAGCCGACGAACTAATGAGAGTACAAGGAGTACTAATATGGAATATAAGTCCGCTAATGTCAAGTATTGAACCACCGATCATGTACACGACTTCATTATGGTCAACTCCATACGAAAAAGGAGCACCGAGCAGACTTCTGCAGTCACAAGAAATTAGTTTCCTAAAAGATTTACGATCTGCTATCGATAGAAGAGTTGAAAACAAAATTTCTAGTGCTCGAAGATTTGCTGTAAGTAACAATTTTCGGAACCAAATAATACCGACAGTCTACTCTTTAAAGCCATAATGAACAAGTAAAACTATGCACTTTCTTTTACTGGAAGATGTATTACCAAAACTAATTTGAAAAAGTTACTACCGAAACATCGGTACTACGTATTCAAATTGATTTTGTAAAAATACAATATTCTCGTAATAAAAGAAACAGTAAATGATTAAATCACTTAATTTTGAACTTCGTAATAATCCTCTCTTTGATTTGTTAAAAAAAAAAGAAAATGTCACTCTAATCTATATATCATTCAATAATAGCGTAGATTAATGAAACATTTTTTTTTTTTTTTTATCCCCAGGTACGGGTACGTAATCACGCCAAGATGGTAGACTGCTATTTGACGACTTATTATAATCATAAATCATTCTTCGGCAATCGAAAAAAGGTAAACGATGATATAGTAGAAAATCCACAAAACTATCACATTTACGAAGGACTAAGCACGTTAACGAACATATCAAGATACGACTTACCAGATCCAGATGTATATCGTGATTTCTTCAGACTACATCCTATTTACGAATTTAAAAAACTTTCTGATACGTGCACTTACTTTAGAGGATGTCCAATCAATAAACTCGATATCGCGATCGCGTATGATTTACCGGAATTAGTCGGTAAATATAAAAAATCGTTAGAGATTTTAATGACAAGCGAAAACGACAAACGGATAAACGGTACGACGAGCAAAAATAACAAGTAACAACATACAACATTCGCAAAATAATGATATAGCCTATCATTTTTCGAGAACACATCATGTACATTTTATGATTTTATGATACTATTATTATACATTATTTATAAATTATATATACTATATATTTTAAAAATAAATAAATTTTTAATATGTAAATTTATTTATTGCAACAAAATAAATATAATTTATATGACTTCAACTCTTACGAATGTGACTAGCAAAGATTTTTATATATTTTACTTTTCTATATTTTTTTTTATGTCTACACCAAAAATGTTACTACATTTTAACTACATTGGCAATTCCCCCCTTTTTTTTCTTTTTTTAGAAATTTCGAATGTTTACTATCAGCATAAAAATTTCGTATAAAATGAATTTGGGAAACCGTAATTTACCAATCACCAGAGAACTGTGACTTACTGTAGTTTCTCTTTCTTTTTTTCCCCGAAAAAAAAATTGTAATAAAACTGATGTTTTAACATTACCTTCTTTTAAAATTCAACTGCTATTAAAATACGAGCAAATAACAGATTAAATAAAAGCCGCATTAAACACAACAGAAGAATAGATAAATAATTTAATTTGAGAAGGATTTTGAAGATATCTGCAATCGTATAATTCCATGCATTATTATAATATATTCGAAAATTCATTATCGAAAAGTCTTACTTTTTTTTTTTTTACATTATCAAATTAAAATCGTAAAAGAATCCAAAGTCTTGATGTTTAAAAATAATTCTTTTAGAAATTAATATTTCTCGTATCCCCGTTACGTAAGTTTCTTTTTATTTGAAACTTCAATTATATGTTTAAAAATTTAGAAGTTAGGCCGACAAAGTTTTATTTAAAAATAAAATGATTTATATTTTTACTTCCTATATAGAGAGTGGTATTCGTTAATAGCAGTCTATATAGAAATTCTTTATGGTTATAATTTTCTTTTTTATTTGAAGTGTGCCGGTTACAAGCGTTGTAATTAAATAAAAACATATTAAACATTGTCCCTCTATATTTTCACCGTTTCGTTATAAAATAAAAATATACCTTTACACTTAAAAACATCGCATGATTTTATTTCTAGCATAAAATTTGATTTAAATTATAGAACATTTTAATTGTTTTTTGTTTCTTCTTTTCGAAAACTTTCAGAAAGAAAATGTAACACATATAACAACACTGTTGTGAAAGAAAAATAAAATATGAAATAATACTTACGTTCGGAGTAACTTCTTTTAACCATTCGTCTGCCTGTTCATCGCAATCTATTTTGCACGCGCTGCGTAAATCTTGTGCAGCTTCTAACCAGTGCCCGAGTAACCGATGAGCACGACCGCGGAATTTATAGGCAGCGGCGTTATCCGGATTTAACAACAGGGCAACTGTACAATCTCGAATGCAAGCATTCGGTTTGTTCAGTTTTAAAAAACACTGACCACGTTTTGCATACAGTAATGCCAAACCTGAAATAAAAATGCTCAAACCTCATTATTTAGAAATAAGTTATATATGATACGAACGATTCAAAATAAAGCGTTTCAAATATGACTAAAAATATTTAAAAATAAAAATTATGATTATTTCAAAAAGAGTATTAAATTTTATTTTTTAGTTTTGAAAACCCGTTAAAAGTTCCATAATGAGAACCCTCTTTTAAAGCGAAACAATTTTAGCTTTACATAAAAGATACATATTGGCAAGAGTACAAAATTCAAAACAGTCCGAGCCAAATTTAATGAAATACCGAATAGCTCACTTTTTCATTTTACAATATAAATACTTAACACCTCGAATGATTGAATAATATTAATTAATATCATAGTAAATTGTAATATTACCCGGATTAAATTCAATTGCTTCTGAATAAAGTTTTGCAGCTTTATCATAATCACCGTCACTGAAAGCTGAAATAGCTTCAGTTTTTTTCTCATTAGCTTTCTCGATGTTCTCTTCACTTATTTCAGCATTTACATCAGGAGTTACAGGCTCCTCGGTAACTTCATCTGGTTCTTCTAATAAGCAAACATTTATAAAATTAGGTAACTTCTAGTGTAAATTGACGTAAGATTTTTTCCAATTTTACTTATCTGATTAATATTACTCGAATATTTTTAACATTAAATAGTATTTAATAGTATAAATTAGAATTTAAAATTAATACCGATTTGAAATATGAGATTTACAAGCCCTTAAAATTTCAGATAACAATTTAAAAGTTCAGTTGCATTAATCTGGTTATAATTGGATATTTCAGATAGCTAAAAACAATAAAAGAAAACTACGGTCCACAAATGTAGCACAATCAGAAATATTTGAAGTTTAAAATTAAAATCTATAATGATACAACGATACACTAAAGAAAAATTTATTAACAATTTGTAAAATATTGACTAAATTGTTGTAGATATTAATCACCTACATTCATAGCAAAACATAAATAAACATGCATACCGCAGATTTAACAAAATTTACTGACCTACATAAAAATGTGAAAGGAAAACAAAACATTTTATTTTTATAATCGAATAAGAACATATTTTAGCAATGTTTGGAATGGAATGTTACAAAAAACACTGTTAATCATATTCAGGAAATGTTACATAAACAAAAGATTATTTCATTTCCGGTACATCGAAAACACAAATAAGAAACAAACGTAAGTGTTTTAGATTCCTAATTTGTGATCATTATTAAAACAAAAAAATATTTTCCCTATACAATTCGCATAATTATAAATTAGGCGACACAGACTAGGAATGAAATATAAGACTAATGCCCATGATAGAGGACGAAAGCTAAGTTTATCCAACAATCAGTAAAAAAAATATATTTACATGATGTATTTATAAGTATGTATGTGTGTGTGTGTGTGATATACATATAAATACACATATTTTGTAACATTAAAGTTAGTTCAATTTTATTAGCTCACATTTTATAACTCATCACTAAATAACTAAATAAGATAGTTTTTTATTTACACTCCTTTTTTTCGGTTAACTGCCTATTTTCGTTACTTATGTTTTATTAAACGACAATTAACAAAGTGAAATAATACCGGTAAATTCATAAATTACTAAACGATTTTTTTTTGCATTATATTCGTTAAACAGAAACGAAAAAAGTGTTTCAATTTACATTTAATTTTCTTCCCTTATTCTAATCTGTACAGCAAAAATTGCTTAATTTATATATTCATTCAATTTTTATCTTTACTTATTTTCCTCTTTTACTTTGCATTTACTTTTTGTTTTATTTATTTTTACGATTATTCCTATACTTGTACTTAATTTGCAGATGTTATTTTGTATTTCGTATTTTTAGATTGAATATTGTGTATTCCATGTTTAATTCAAGTTTTCCACTACTCGTGCTGCGTTGAGCATTTGTGGAATTTTTGCAATAGTAATAGTAATTATTAGAAATAAATTAATAAAGAAATTAATTAATTTAAAAAATATAATAATAATACAGATTTCGAAATTGAAAAATTTACATGAACCACAAACATAAAAAAAGTAATTAATAAAGAAGTAAATCTTTACCCTTCAAATAATTTCATCTTTTATTTCAAGAAAAAACGCTGCGCATTGCAAGAGAATCTAATTTTACTTCAAAAAATTACAGTATTTCATATATTTCATAACACTGTATTATGCCGAATGCATATATTTTTTAGGATAAAGTAAAAAGCAAGAAAATAGACATTCTTCAATAAGAAGATAATCACCTAATACACCGGTATTGTCCAATTCAACTTCACTTTCTTGATCGTCGTCTTCCTCCGGAACTGAAGCACTATCCGCGTTGGTAGTGGTACCAGCACTGTTGCCGGTACCGGTGCCAGTATCCATTTTTTCTTCCGAAGCGGTTGATTTTGTATCACTAGCAGGAAGTTTTCCACCAAAGAATTCGATAAATTCCTTAAAAAACAACAACTCCGGTGTGTGAAGTATATCAGGATTCTTTTTTACAAAGTCCACGAATACTTTTAACTGTTTAATTGCTTCAGGAGGTAACATGATGACTAAAAAATCTATTAATTTGCAATCAAAAAATAATCAAAATTAGGTAACTTTGAATACTAAAACTTTAATATGTACGTAATTCGTATTAAAAAGTTGAGAACAGAATCACAAAAATCATAATGTTACTTACGAAAACTTCAAATAAAAACAAATTTAATGCAAAAAAAAATACAAACTCCCACTTACACACACCACAATTTGTTATTTTTCTTTACAACACAACAAAATTTAACAATACGTTCTATACCGTTAATCCTTTTCTCGCAAATCTAGAAATATCTATATCGGCTACAGCACCAATGAACCATGAGTACATGAATGAATTCAATTATTCGATTATGTGAACAAAACATGAGACAACTAATTTCAGTGAAGTGAAAAATTATATAAAATAAAAAAATTTTGCCCTTTAATTTCTATTACTTAATACGCTTATATGACAATAAAATTAAAGTGATTTTAATTATTACTGTATAATTTTTTAATTTTTTAAATAAATATATATCAACCGAAACATGTTTAATGTCAATAAACAACTTCATGTTTTAGAAGAACTAAAAGGCAATCGACATAATAGTTGTCCAAATTTGCTACGCAGTGCGATCTCTCCGCTGTCTTATATAATGATGTACAGTGGCCGATCCAGAGAAACATTTTTGGGGGAAATTATATAATTACGTAATACCTTATAAGGTAGACAGTAAATTTTTGAGAAATACTTTGTTACATTGGCGCAATATCTATATATTTCTTCTCTCATTTATACATTTATTTTTATGTAAAATATATTATTTAAAAACACTTCATATTTTTATCGAATATTAATTTTTACTGTCAAAAATTTTACCGATAACAAATTTGGCCATTATTAAGAGTGTCCGTTTATTCTCCCTGGCGATAGGGGGGGCTGTAGCCCTGTACCACCCACCCCACCCACACCGCAGGTGCGCTAATGCCTTACTTCATAAAGAAAACTGAACGCAACCTCTTTAAAATTTAAACACACATAATTATTACCGTTTTTGTTTTATTTTTAGGTGAAAAATAAAAAAATTATAAAATTGTGGCTAAAATGGTAGTTTAGAATTTTAATAGTGAATTACTAGAAAAATTAGAATGATAGTATTTTTTATTCGACTTCAATTCTTTTTTATTTTTGTTAGTAATCCCGTGAGCCAGTAAAACAGATATATGTATATGTATTGCTCATTGAACTATTTACATTTACATTGCAAAATAATAAAAAATAAATAAAAAGGACAAAAAATCGACGATAGTTGTATTTAAAACAGAATAAAAACGTAACATAAATAATTTTACCAGAAAACAGTATTAAATATTAATTATAATTAAAGTCATAGGTAACATTTATACAAATTCTTTATAGTATAAATTAAGTTTCTCTGTTGTAAAAAATGTTTTCATTGAGGATTTGATTCTTTTGGGAAAGAAATGGATCTGCCACTGATACTGTAAATATAAACATTAATGAAATTCTAAAATTGATCATTTTAATTAATGAGTGCATATTTCACGTATTACAAAATTATGAGAAAATTGTATTTCCTAGATTTACAATAAATTTTACATACAGAGTACATAGAAGAGACTTTGTTTCCTATAGATTTTTATGTTTTTAATATAATTGACATATATAACTAATTTTTAATTTAAAATTATTCGAAATTGATACACAAAACAAATAATAATCTACTCAAATCGAACAAGTGAAAAGTGTGAAAACAACTATATAATACTACAAAATGACGATTAAAAAACGATGAAATTGTGCCCTATCGCACATTACAGTAATTTGTATTGCGATTGCCTTTCATCCGGCAAATGCTGGAAATTAAAACGGGAGTCAATTTTTAATTGATCCATTTAAATTCCTTCCGCAAGACGATAGGGAAAGTAAAAAGGTAAGGTTCTGACATGTGTCTCATGGTTGAACTACTCAAAATGTATCTATGTGATAAATTGCCAGTTACATAGAAATTCTAGTGATAGTTAAAGTCATGTTTACACAGAAGAGTTATTGACCAGGACTTGAAAGCTGAGTAATAAACAGGACGTTAGATTTCCAAATTGTGGTAAGAGGTTAAGCTTTAGGAGGAAGGAGCAGAAAAGCGAAAAGAACGTAATATTTATAGTAACAGTGATAAATATAACAGAGAGATTTCCTGCGTTTTATGCTGAATCCATTGGATACTAATAAGAATATATGAATTTATATTTTGTACATATTTATATTTTTTATTTTTTGTTCCCAGATAAGAGTATATGAATTTCAGTTCGAAATAAATAATAATAACAATAATAATAATGCGAGTATACGTTAAATTTAATATTTATTAGTAATGGTTGATATATAAATGCTTTTGTTTATGCTTTATAAATTTTATGAATAATATAGGTATGCCATCTGTGTTCAAAGAATTTTTGTAATAAAGCAAATTTACATCGACGTATTAGCTCAGTTCGTAAGAAACTGAAACAACCGAATTATTCTGTAAGTATAAATGGAATTATACATGTTCATTTTTTTAACAAATAATAAAAAATTATATATGGGTGCGTGTTAAAAAAAAGGTAAATATAAGTTTGTTATGAAATTAATAAATTTCATTAATATTTTAATATTATAGTGTATTAGATGTAGTAGATGTTTTGCTAGCAAATGGAATTGGACAAGACATTATAAAAATAATGAATGTGGACATAACAAAAATGATAATTTATTTGTAAGTAAAAGTTATAAAAGTATAACTATATCATATTCGCATGCGGGTGGTTCCAGAGTTTTTCATTGCTTGGGGTGGAGGGAAGGTTATAACTACATGTCTTACGTGGTAGACAATAGATTTGAGGAATACCTTGTTTCATAAAGAAAATCAAATAACAAACTCTTTAGAAATTAAAACATGTTTTTAAAATACATAATTATTATAATTTAATTTAAATTTTGTTTTATTTTTAGGTTTTTAGATGAAAACTTCTTTCTCTATAGTGCCATACTCAGCTTCTGACCATCGGCGACTAGCTATTTGTACATCTCAGCTGTACATATATAGGTACATGGGCATCGCCAGCGGGAGGCATGGAGGGGCAGCTGCCCCCTGGAGCCTTGAAACTTTTTAATCAACTGGCATTGATGAATATTCATAGACGCGTTATCATGGTCAATTTGGAAAACTTATGTTTTAATTAAGATTTTATTCTTGTTTAATAAAATATTAAGCCTTTACAACTTATAAATTTTGTTTTTCCTACGACGCCCTTGCATAGGTAGTGTACTAGGAAAACTAGCTGGGTGTTATTAAGATACATATGTTTATGTATATATTTTTAAATAATATATTTACATCATAAAATAAAAGCAGAATAATAAATAAGGTTCTAATGTAACATTTTTTTGATAACCACGTTCAAAAACAATTCACAAACTATGGAATTCACGAAATACACCTTTCTTTGCATCAGGAAGTTACATTATTATTTTTGTTATGTCCATATTCATTATTTTTATGTCTTGTCCAATTCCATTTGCTAGCAAAACTTCTACTACATCTAATACACTATAATATTAAAATATTAATGAAATTTATTAATTTCATAACAAACTTATATTTACCTTTTTTTTAACACGCACCCATATATACTTTTTTATTATTTGTTAAAAAAATGAACATGTATAATTCCATTTATACTTACAGAATAATTCGGTTGTTTCAGTTTCTTACGAACTGAGCTAATATGTCGATGTAAATTTGCTTTATTACAAAAATTCTTTGAACACAGATGGCATACCTATATTATTCATAAAATTTATAAAGCATAAACAAAAGCATTTATATATCAACCATTACTAATAAATATTAAATTTAACGTATACTCGCATTATTATTATTGTTATTATTATTTATTTCGAACTGAAATTCATATACTCTTATCTGGGAACAAAAAATAAAAAATATAAATATGTACAAAATATAAATTCATATATTCTTATTAGTATCCATTGGATTCAGCAAAAAACGCAGGAAATCTCTCTGTTATATTTATCACTGTTACTATAAATATTACGTTCTTTTCGCTTTTCTGCTCCTTCCTCCTAAAGCTTAACCTCTTACCACAATTTGGAAATCAAACGTCCTGTGTGTGACACCCGAATAAAACGGCTCCTCACTCGATACGTTTTAGACGATTATCAATAGAGTGCGTACAGATTTTCCGGTGAGTTATTTTGTTGTTTTTTTTTCAGTTTTTGAAACAGTGTCAATACAAGTTCAAGAAATGAGTAAGTATGTTCTTGGAGATCCTGTAAGGCATTCGCATTTACATACTCCAGAATGTAATAAATTGTGGTTTAAATATAATGAATGTGTGGAAAACGTAAGTAATATAAGATTCGTCAGTTAATTTATTGTATTTTATCAATAAAACGATAATACTATAATTAACTTATACGATGAGTAATGTGGTATTTTAATCAGAGCTTGAAATTGGCTGTTTTAAGTGCTTTTCGATTTTGGTCTTAAATATAATTACTGATTAATAAGTTTTGATAAATTATGCAAAACCCTTATCAGTCCGGCGTGTACAAATTGTAACCTTTGAAAACAAATTTATTGATTTAATTTTTATTTTTCAGCATCGCATTTTGGCAATGTTTAGTTATTGCGTCCGTCCCTATGATGAAATGATTAAATGCTTCAGAAAAGAGGTTTGTACTGTTTATTTCTTTATTGAGGATTATATTTTTAAATATTTTCATCGTTTGCATTAAACTAAGCTTCTGAAATAATTTTTATTCCGTTCAAATTTCTAATAATTTTTTTTTTTTCGAATAATGATACTAACGAAATAATTAACTAACAGTTATTGATTACTATGGCTACTTATTTTTCATCTTATGCTTGTAACGTAAGTCAGTCTATAAAGCGAAATTGTAGAAGAATAAAAAATTGAAATTTTATGTTTTATAGTACATATTGACAGTAATTCGAATTTGATTTTTCGCGTTTGAATTGTATAAATATTTACCTTCAGTTATGGTTGTAATTTTAATTACGGAGTGTTGTTGTGTTATACAGCTACCAAAAATTAAAGCTATACTGTTAAGCTTTCAAATGAATACAACTAAATTATGATCATCGGCAGTAAATTGTAATGAATAAAATAAATAGTTACTTTCTTTATTAAATTAATAAAAAAAAAAAAAAAATTATGGGGAAAAACAGATTTCTCTATTACGCGATTTACTGTTTACATACTTAGATCTATTGAACATAAATTGTTTTCTTATCACTAATTCTAAGTTCTGTTTTACAAATGTACACCTTGTTCTTATTTAGTAACGATTTTATTTTATTACTTAAAAACGTTAATTAAGCCCTTCAATTCGATTTCTTTAGGATCGGTACTGAGTTGCCTTAGAAATCATATAAAAATTCACCGTTTCATTTAGTTATTTTTGTAGTTTAAACTTGTGAAAAATATAACCACCATTATTTTAAAAATAACGTTAACCATTTAACTAATTACTTTAATATAATGATTATAACAAGAACCCAATATTTTTAACTCGTTGAACATTTTTCTACTAAAACTAAGTTTAGATACTTCTAAAATTGAAAAAAAAAATTCAGATAATAAAAGAGTTTACATTGCGGATGTTATATAAATAAAGCAATGTAATTATTCACGTGAAAGGACCGCAAAAATAAAACTTTTGGTTTACAGTGCAAAATATGAAGTAATGAAAATTACCTTTAAACAGATTTTTTTTTTTCAATAATTTTTTGATATATTTAATGAAACGATCTTTAAATTAAAAACACTGAAGAACCATGCTACTTATATATGTTATTTGAAAATCCGTTTACCCGCAGATTTTTTAAAACCCGTTAGTGCTAACTAGTCGATTATCCCGTCGCTGATACATATATACTCGATGCGTCGGATCTTCGCCATCGAGATAGCCCCATGGACCACCGGATAATAGTTCTTCTATAATACTTCCAGAAGAGTACATTTCAACCATGTTATTCTTAAAAAAAAAAAATAATAGTTCAGGGTTTTTCATAGAAATTTCTATTACAACGATGGTTACACATTTTTGTAGAAGTTTTTTCATAATGTGTTTTACAAACCCCGGTGCAGATATACCGTTAATAGCAAAACTATAAGGAGAGGTGTATTTTCTATTCATGTAGTCACGATATACCAAAATATAGTGTGCTAATGTATCACAAAATCGTAATTATCACCAGTAGTAAATGTGTAATGATTGTAACATCACATTATAAATGAAATATAAAAGGTTGCATTGCGGTCGTTACTCGCTAAGCTGTATTTATACAATGGGTAATGATATATGAACCAAAATCACATGAAAATATTTTTTTTTTACATTCACCTACATTAAGTCTCGTATTCACACTTGGAAATAAAACTCAAAAATGACGCTTAAAGTTATCTTGAGTAGTATTTTTGCAATGTTTGCCACCAGTGTTGGCAATAACTGATATATTTTTAACGCGCTTAGTTTGTTTTTGTACTTGAATTCTGAGAATGTATATGTTTCACTTTTAATATTGTTGCTAAAAAGAGATCGAGCAAGAGAAAGACGTATACGTCAGTTAATCAATTTTTATATGAAAAGTATAAAGGAAGCACTTCTCATTGTCACTAGTATTTATTTTATTAAACAAATTATAGTGGTAATATTGTCCCAAGAGCAAACGAAAATAACACGTTGCATTCTGATATTTTTGAAATTTTCTAATCAAATTAAATTAAGCATTTATGCGAACAACATTCGTCTAAATAAAATTATACAACTTCGGCGCATGTTTAATTTTGGCAACCTACTGCAGGCACCCGAATCAGTTTTTTGTTCGATCCATATCATACTATTTGGCAGACTTTTTTGATTTTTATTCGTCTCTTTTTCAAAATATCGTAGCGCGTGATTAACTAAAATAAGCCGACTTTGAACTATTTTATTTTTGCATGCGAAATAGATCACGTGGAAAGTTTATAATACTATCGGTGTTATTTTATGAAATTTGTATACGGAGTTAAGCGTGGTGTATACTTAAGAATAAAACTGTAACGGATAATTATTCGCAGCGTTTAAGAGTTCGTTATTCTGACTAGAATATTGACCTTTAATTTAAAATAAAAGAATGGAAAAGTGAAAATTATTCTAATTTATAAATTTATAAGAATAATATTGCTTCTATGGGAATAATGAAAAAAAAATTAATCATTAGCGTTAAGTTTTGCGTTATAATTGTTTAGTTTCAGTAAAATCTGTCGGGTTGACAGATTAAAAAACGACAAAATGCTCTTGGAAAATGTTAGAACTCCATGCAGTTCTCATATAAATCGTTAAAAAGAAGTGGGATTGTCGTTGAAAAATCTAGAAAATAAAAAAAGAGTGTACGTAGTGGCGGATCTACGGGTGGGAGGCATAGAGGACCCCCCCCCCACCCACCCGCACCTCAAAAGAATCAAAGACTATGAAAAAAATTGTTATAACAGAGAAATTTAATTTATACTATAAAAGATTTGTATAAATGTTACCTATGCATTTAATACTGTTTTCTAATTAATGTTACGTTTTTATTTTATTTTAAACGCAGCTATTATCGATCTTTTGCCATTTTTACTTATTTTTAATTTTTATTTTGTAATTTCAATTTAAAATAGAGTTCAATGAGAAATATAAATATATTTAAACTTGCTCACGAACAAAGAGAATTCGGATCGGATTACTAACAAAAAAAAAAAAAAAAGAAGTAAAGTCTAATAAAAATACTATCTTTCTTACTATTCCTAAACTACCATTTTAGATAGAATTTTATAATTTCGTTTTATTTTTCAGCTAAAAATAAAACAAAATTGAAATTAAATTGTAATAGTTCTGTGTTTTTAAAGCATTTTTAAATTTCTATAAAGGTCGCTGTTTGATTTTCTTTATGAAACAAGGGGTATTTCTCAAATCTACTGCCTACCGTAAAAGATTTTACGTAATTATATAATCCCCCCTTCTCCTGGATTCGCCCCTGATGTACGCTCACTTATGTATTGCGTTTTGTATATATAATTTAAGGAGAGCAGAAATTCAAACAATATATATATATATATATGTGGGATGTTCAAAAAAAGACCGAGCTTTCGTCATAAAATCTTTTTTGTAATACTCACAATTTTACACATGTTTGTCTCCTTCAAAGTACTCCCTCTTGCCTGCTATGCATTCGTCCCATCGTTTTTTCTACTGTCCGCTCGTTTAGTGTGATGTCTCGGAGCTGTGCCTGCGATTTCTCTTGAATTTTTTCTATACTTCGAAAACGACGTCTTTTCAAGGTGGATTTTAGTTTCCGAAATCGGAAAAAGTCTGCTTTACCTATATCTGGTGAGTGGGGGGGGGGGAGTACGGCTGTTCCATTATTGACCAAAAATTGGCCAACAAGCAGAGACGAGTGTCTTGGCGCGTTGTCCTGATTTTTGCTGAGACGCGCTGCTTGCCAAGCTTCTCTGTCAAAATTTTGTGACGCTCCCCAATGCTGATCCCGACTTCTTCTGCAACCTCTCGCACAGTTAAACGACGATTTCAACGAATCACAGATCGAACGGAATCAGTGTTTTCATCGTTTGTTGACGTTGAGGGTCGTCCTGATCTTGCATTTTCGTCGGTCGATAATCTACCCGATTTGAAACGCGTAAACCACTCGTAACACTGTGTACGGCTCATATAGTCCTCCTTATGGGCTTGCCCATGTTTCAGAAAAAGATTTGCCGATGTTAAAGCAAAATTTAATGTTGTAACGTTGCTTCTACAAAGTCCTCCATTTCCGCTTTCTCACTATTTCGCAGAGTAGTGACTGCACCTGTTCACTTGTTCGCTCTATTCGGCAACTGATCACACTCCCGTAGTGCGATAAGCGTCTCATTTTGTTTCAAAAAAATGTCGCCACGTGTAGCATAACGCGCGAATTTAAATTTTACACCGTTCGGACGCAATTTCAAAAGTTCGGTCTTTTTTTTGAATAACCCACGTATATATATATATAAACTGCCATTTTGGCCTCGCAAGGGGCTGTGCCCCTTGACCCCTCTTGCTTTCATTTCTGTCTCTTTCTCTTTTATACTTTGTATAAAATGATCAAAATTTATTACGTAATTCTTACTGGCATCAACGCAAAAAAATAACATAATCACAAAAATCCTATCCTAACATTTAACTTTCATTATATAAAATTAAGACATTTTTTCGTTACATAAAATTGGGACATATTTTCTAATGGGGAGTAGCCTAAGAATTACGTTGTAATTAATATATGCGTATATATATATATATACTATCTGTGCCCGCGGCGTTGCTCGCGTGAATTATGATTCTAAAAAATTACTTTTTTGTTAAATTACACCCATGCGGAATTCAGTTCATGATTGTGTAAGAGTATCAGTGAATGATTATATGTCAAAAGATTTTTTATTGGCTGTGGCGGCTCCTGAATATTGGGGAGACTAACTTTTCCAGAAGCACAGCACATACCATTAGGTTCATTGGACCATTTTTTGGCAGAACACTTTAAAAAAATGGGTTTAGTTATGAAATGAACTTTTGTTTAGTTTTAAAAATAACTTTTTTGTTGTTTTTTTTTTTTTCCTAGTGGCGCCCATGCACCATTTTTAATTACCTACTAAACGAATTTAAAGCGAATTTAAAATATTTTCAAGTCGCTGCGTAGGGAGCCGACCGCGCAAATGAGCCACGCGGCACTTTATTTATTAACATTGACTCCCCTTCCATACCCCAGTGACGTCTACATTGCATATTATTTCTTGAAATTGACTCCTCTCCAGTACCCCAGTGACGCCTACATCGCATATTATGGTGCTGCCTAGGTAGCCGAGAGGGATGAGCGGCGACCACACGACTTCTTTCTAATACTTACATTTTTAAACTCGTGGTATCTTTCAAAGGAAATGTCCGAATTGAATAATTCAAAAAGTTATATAAAGGTATTGAAGCAGTCTTGAATATGAAGTAATTTATTTTGATAAGGATTAATACCCAGGTACAAATAAAGAGCCTTTTCTAGCGGCAGCATTTCAATTAAATTTTTAAAATAAAAGAACACTTTTATTGTGATATAACTATAATAGTTAGACATATGCTGACGCTACACTTTTTGTAGATAATGATGTGTTCTGCAAAGTCGTAGTACATTATTTTGTTATATCATCAATAGTTTTTGCAGCGCACGCGATGTAAGGAATTGTTTAGGTCATTTTTTTACACCTTGGGTTACATTATTGGAGTTTTAGTAAGGATCCGTAATTTTTTTGAAAATATAATATAGCCTATGTCACCCGGAGATAGTGTAGCTTCCCAATGGTGAAAGAATTTTTCAAATCGGTCCAGTAGTTTCGGAGCCTATTCAATGTAAACAAACAAACAATCAAATCTTTCCTCTTTATAATATTAGTATAGATAAATATGTATATAATTTTTTTTTCTTTTTCCTTAGAAAATAGAAAAGGCGAAGCAAAATCACATAGCAGCTTCAAAAAGTCAACGTGAACGGGCACAGAGGATAAGAGAAGAGCGGAAAAATAAAGATGGAGAATCGCGATAAGTCGTCTAAAACTAATGACAGACGAAAATACATACCTCCACCGATAGAAAATAGCGTTATCATCGATATAAACACTTTTCCGAATTTCATCGAACGATACTATACCAAACGATATAATGTTGATGTCGGTGAACCCTGTAACGATCACTGCATATTATTTCACTCTAACAAATTATGTATAATTACATTAGCTCCATCGCACCCGGTGCTTAATTCGAAAAAAACCATTACCAAGTTAAATTTTCAAATTTCGAAAAATGTTAATAGGCTGGAAAATAAAACATCCGGGAAAATGAAACGAGGCGGTCAATTACTACAAAAGACGTCGCCTCTTTGTTTTATCGAATGCTTAGACGGTACAAATTATACCGTATACGCGAATGTTCCTGGAAAATTGATTGAAATAAATGAAAAGCTGAACGCGAATCCTCAAATTATACAAAGTGATCCGTTAGGACAGGGTTTTCTAGCTATTATACTGGCCACCGATATTAACATTAGTAATCAATTACGAGATACATTTTTAACAAATGAACAGTATAGTAATATTGTTGCAAGTCGTGTCAACAACTCGCCTATGGAATTATCGACGTCCTGATATTTCATAACTGTTTGTTGCTCTAGTAGTTTTTAGTAAAAAATGTATCCGTTTGTTTTGATGTGTAAGTTTTACTTATTTTTGTTTTTAATATATTATTTTACGTAAGCTGTATATTTTCAATGTTGATTTGTTTACATACTTTGCGCCAGTTTTCAGCTAATTCACTTACCAATACAGCTATGTTTATGGAAAAATGTTTAAGTTCGCTGATTTGATTGCTAAAACATACGAGGTTTCGTGTACAATATGGGAATAAAAAAGTGAAAAAACAAAAAAAAAAAAAAAAACTATACACATGATGGAAATATAAAAACAACGTATTATCATCATCATCTCAACTATTCGGTTGGTGGGCAACGTGACTGATCAAGCGGGTCAGTTTGTTCACTTCAGCACACAGCTTCGTTTCTTCAATATATTGACCGTGTAATCCTAATTCTTGGTCTTCCTTTTGGTAAATTATCCGTTTAATCTTCCGATCATATTATTTCGTCGGTTTTCCGTTGTTATCATTATCTCCGAATTTTCATCTATTCTTTCGAATAACTCTTTGTTTGCAATTTCCTCAGTTCGCGGTATATTTTCAACATTTTCCTGCGATACCACAATTCGAAAGTCTGTAGTTTGGACTGTTCTCTAAGATTGACAGCCGTATAACGAACGATTCAAACGAATGTTTTGACAAATAGCAGGGATGTTTTTATAAATGTAAGCAGTACATTTCACAAAGCAAACACCTGTTTGTAAAATTCGATACCCATTTATGGTCTTTATAAATTTTATAAACTAAAAATTAGATCATAAATTGTAAATATGGTATTTGAACAAATAAAATTATTACCTTCTAATCTAGATTATAACAATTACCACGGGAGCAGTACTTAGCAATCAATTTAATGAAGAAAAAAATACCGACTACAAGATTTACTCTAAAAATTTGATAAAAATGCATTAAAAAATAAAAAATAATTACTCGATAAAACATAATACATCTAACATAGCTTAAAGGAGGGATAAAGTGTCTTGGCTAAAAGTTCCTTCATCGACCTCCTTCGACAATTCTTACTACGTTAATATTTGAAAACGAGTTTTAGACCCTATTTTTACGAATTAAATTAATCGCTTAAATTGGTGCGTGAATCTGAAACCTTAAGCCTCCCCTAAGATTTGTAAACTATTAATGAGTATCCCCTCTCCGATCTATTTTTCGACGTGTTTAATTGTAGGGAAATACACGTGTATTTATTTATGGCCCCTTGGCACACATCTTAATGAACTGCCTGGGTATTTCGTTGGATTTAAATATAGAGAGATTCGCTTTTTAGTGCTGTGGATAATCAGGGATCCTACCTTCCAGAAAACCGTTAAAAATTAGGGAGCATCATTAATCAAGGAGAAATCAGATAAAAATTTGTTGAAAATCAGGATATTTAAGGAAGATGCTGAAATATCTGTACATAACATGATATAACGGACGATTTTTAAAATATCAAATAAGGGGGAAAAAATTAATTGAACACCAAAATCAAATAAGTCAGAACGTTCTTTATTCGGTCAAATTTAAGTCCGACAAACAGTTTTACTTAGGTAGAAAAAAAAAGTAACAAAGCTTAAATGTCGATCCTTTAATTTTTTGCACTATTCCAACCGCTTTACGGTGTTTGTGAACATCTTATTCAACATCTCGAGTCGGTATGGCGGCAATTTCGTGACGAATGTTCGTTTGTAGATGTTCGAGGTCGCGTGGCATGTCGTAAACGCGTAATTTCCGGTAGTCCCACAGAAAGAAGTCGTACACGGACAAGTCCGGAGATCAAGGTGGTCAGAGAATCGACTTTAGTCTCGAAATGTTTTTTCAACACGTCCAACGTAATTTTCCCGAATGTGGCCACCGTAACTTCATTTTACTGGAAGCAAACTCGACTATATTTTTTTTTTTTTTTTTTTTTTTTTTTTCAATTCAGGAACCAGATAGCTCTCAATCATCTTAACGTAACGCTTAGGGTTGACTGTATCGGTAAAAAACGAAAGGGCCGATTATTCCGAACTTCGAAACTCCTATCCACACTGCCACCTTAGGAGAATGCAACGATTTTTTGTGAATAATTTCCGGGTCGGTATCGGGCCAATACCGACAGTTTACCTTGTTCACAACACCGGAGAGGTAAAAATGCGCTCCATCGGAAATCATGAAACCATCGAGCGGAATTTCATCATTATAAAGTTTTTTTCAACATTACTTCTGCGAATAATTTCCTGTCATTATAATCGGTAAGATGCAATTTCTGGGCGAGCAAAATTTTGTAGGGGTGCAAATTCAAGTTCGCGTGAAGCATTCTCCTCAGTGTGCGACAGAAGCGGAATTTTTACGCGCGAAACTACTAGGACTTATTACGAGTATTGCTGTCACTTATTCAACCTTCTCGGATGTATGAGACATTTGTTTCCCAGTTAGAGGGAGTTTTTTCATGGCCGGTGGCGGTTTCCCGGGAATTATTCACTCACCTCAGTATCGTGTTTCTTTGCGAAAGCAGCGGTTTTCGCGGGGAGATTTTAAATTTCTTTTGAAACGCACATACTGTCGTCGTGATGACAGATTCGTTACTTCTAAAATACGTTTCGACCGAAACGCACGATATTCACACGACCATTCCCCGCCATGACGAACGAACGATATTGAATCAAAACTTGATGGATTCCTCTACTCGGAAACGTCTAGGTTATTCGTTTCTCTTTTTTTTTTTTTTTTTTTAACGGCGCTATAGTATTTTAAAAATCGTCCCCGTTATACTGCCGCACCCTATATAATGTATAAAACCCAAAAGATTAAAAATGATTACAAAACTCTAGTAAGTGCATACTCTACATAGTTAACAAAAAAAGTGTCGTTAGGTATTGGCAGTAATCAGAATAATATATCCAAATGGTAACGAATTTTATTAATTTTTCAATAAGAAGTAAACATTTAAATTAAAAGATTGGGGATTTTATCGTCAGGGTATGATAAAAAATATATTGCAAAATATTTAGGAATTATGTGCGGCTTTTTCTGCGTAGCTATTGTTTTCTAAGTGAAAGAAAGCTGAAAAAATCTGAAAACCCTAGAAAGTCGGGAAAATTTGAAAAAAATAAATGGTTCCTCTGATAACGTTATGGCTTATCGAATCTGTTGTTCCGCTTGCACCGACGTGTGTAGTAACTGTACTTTCTGTGCATCGTCCTATTTAATACGAGCAAAATAGCGTTACGTTTTCTAAGGTTTTGCATATATTGTCAACAGTTTAAATTTGTCGTAGATTAGTCGCTTACACTTCTCGGGTAACAACATAATTTAATTCAGGTGTCTGCGTAACAGAGAAAGTTTTTTTATTACTACTATAGGTAAGGTTTCGACGACTTCGAGAGGTTTGTTTTGACTGCGTCTACATGGAGGGAATAAGTGTCTGCTCATCTGTGTTCAGTTTATATGAAATGTTGCAATTCTCGTAGCAATTATTTTTGTAGAATTTTTTTTAGTCTTCACTGTAAAATCGTATTTTAATGTAGTTTTTCGACGACCACATAAATATATGTATGTATAAAAAGTACATTACGTTTAATTCTTCTGATCGTGTACCAATTAACAGTATGATGACACAATAATCGAATAATGTCGCGTCTATAGCCGATAAATAATCATTTACGAGATCGTAATCTGAATCATCGCTTCATCAAACAACCAGAACCGAATTTCGATAACATTAATATTACTTCACGTTGTGCACAATGCTGCGAGGTTCACCGAAACTATAAGCCGATCCGTATCATCGGATCTGATTACAGATAAGCTCATGTATCATTTGTTTTTGTGATTATTATTGTTATTATATGCTACTACCACTGTTTATTAGGGCATTGATCTCTGTACGAATGACCGATGATATTGCGAGATAATTAATGGGTTTTTTTTCGATTCATCCGGGCATTCGGAATTGAGGAAGATATACCGGGGACGATGTGGTTTGTTGATCTTTACTGAATGAAAGAAAATAAAGCTTTGTGCATTTTACTCTGTTGTATCTGAATTCTCGAGTGATAAATAACGCAGGGTGACCATACTCTGGAAAGCCGGGAAAAGTCAGGGAATTTGAAAAAAACACAAAAACATTTGCAGAACTTGTAAATAATAAAAATTATCGTAAAACCCTGGTATATGTTTATTTACTTTTATATTTAGTTAATAAAAAAAATTTTTATCGGATTTTGCTAGTAATCAAAATAATGAAACAGAAGATGAACATGGTAACAAATTTTATACGCTGTCTTTAGTGATTTGAGATTTCGTGGAGGCTATTTGTAAAATAATAACATAAAAATTATAAAAATATTTATAATTGTTTTAAGCTTTGTTGTTTTTCACTAAAATTTGCGGGTTAGCTATCTTTTTACCAAATATACCTCCCCGCACATATTCTTTCTTCATGTACTAGTTCATTTTATTTTCAGTGCTCCGTATAAAGCCGTCTTTTTCAATTTGTGATGCTATTTACTTCCTCGTGTAACTGCTGCAGTGTTTACATGTGGTTTTAGGTCGTAATTCACAAAAAAGTGAAAAAGAAGCCGCAGGTCTGTTTCCTTTAATGTTTCCAGATTTAGATATAAAATATCTAAGATGAATTAAAATTGCATACACGGTGAATTTCGGTCTCGCTCCATATTAATGAATTTCAGGGTTTTTGTTCTGATTGTTAATATTTTATAATTAATTTTGATGAATCTTTTAACGAAAAAGAGTGGAAAAAGCAAAGAGACCGTTTTATATGTTTCTAAGACTACTCTAAAAGTAATCAAGTGTATTCTACAAATCATCGTTCTCGGGCCACTCAACTGCAAATGATTTAATAAAATATTTTCTTTAAGCTTCAAAAGGTTTTAATCTTTCAAAATTACTACGAATTTTAACGGACGACCTGAATTTTAATAAACAATTTTTTCAAAATCAAAATTAAAAACTTAAAGCAAGAAACGCTGACAGTCGGTGTTTTTTTTTTTTTATAACTAGAACAATTTATTTGGCCAGCAGACCGAGGAAAATTAGTGATTGAAGAAGGAAAAAATGGAAGGAAGTTTAAATCAAAATATCGTTTTTGAAAGTAAACTTCAATATCGAATTGACTTTCGGTAACATAGTACTTGAATGTAACAGGGAGAAATACTGAGCGTCATCAGATCGTTATGTGCAATTAAAGAAATGTTTTGGTTTGAACCATACTGTTGATGCTGATATGCTCGGCGCAGTGGAGACCGGTTCTTAATATAGAACATAAAAATTTAATTGAAAAAACCAGTTAAGAGATTTTTAAGATTGTTTTATTATCTGGGCTTCATCAAAATCCAACTCGACGTGAAGATTATTTTAAGCAACCTAATTCTCCGTTATTTCCCTTAAGGGGGAATTTTGCTTTAGAAGACGTAAAAAAAGCTCTTTTTTAAGGATTTCTTTTGGAATAAAAAAAAAAAAAAAAAAAAACAAAGCCCAGCGAACTTTGAGATGTTTTGAAGTGTGTAAATAATTTTCATTAAGTAGATATAATAATAAACTGCAGAGCAATGAGCCTTCTCCTAGAACGTTTTGCTCCGTAGTTCGCAATTGTCGGAAAAGATGAAGTTCGTATTTCTTGTCAGAAGCATAAAAACCAAATAAATTTTTAATTATACATTTTTTCTTCTGAAAAAGTAAAAATAATCGGGAAATTACGCTTTTTTCAAGCTTGAAAAGAAAAAAAAATGTCTTTTCAACAAAAACAAAAAAAAAGTTACTTTATATTGTGTAAAAGATCTCTAAAAATACTTTTTTAACAATTTTATTAGTTCACATAGAAAAGAATTCAATACTGAAGAGAATAAATTTTAGTATTGCGCCCGCCAATTCAGAGAAATCGAAAAAATGAAAACTCGAAAAAACGCGTTTTAAAGTGTTTTCAATAAGAGAAAATATAAATCTTTATTTCTCACGCTAATGATCGACTAATCTCAGCTATTCCTGATCCCCATACAGTAGTCCTTCTGCTTCCTCAAATAACTCATTCTGATGTATTTGTTTGAGTCTACAAGCCGTACGAGTCCCATTGGTGCTCAGTGACTGGCGTCTGGTCTCTCTTTCGATCCTTTGTGCGTCGGCGGTATCAGCAAAAACATTTCGCATTGCCGGCTAATATTCAAATGCAGCAACTGCATAATATTCACAATCACTGAATATCCCTCGTTGAACATGTCTGCGGCCCCAAGTGTAGACGACTATTTTAATGACTTTTTGCGCCCGGAATGCAGGTGCTTCGGATTGATGAAAGACCATTGAGTTGAACGACCCGTTTGAATTTTGCGTGTGACTGCCTAAAAATCTCCTTAAAAGGTCGCGTCATTTGATAGTTCTTCATAAATCGGGCGAACGTGCTTCTCAATTTTTTCGTCAATCACTCCTAAGAATAATGGTAAACGCACCATGGTACATAACCAATGAAGCTCTACATAAGGACCTAAAAATAAATTACGTGAAGGACGAAATAGTACGAGCAGCAAAACAGTACGCTGCAAGACTGGGGTCACATCCCAATGCTATGGCAGCCGCATTGTTAAATAATTCTGCTGATACTCGCAGACTGAAGAGGACAATAGTGATGGACCTAATATAAACTGTATCTGGTACATATGTTAAGTGAGGCCCTGTCACTGGACAGGGCTCTTCAGCAAGCCATTTTACTAAAATATTAAATTTACTAAATAGCCCATAGTGCTAGTTGTAAATTAGCAAAAAAAAAAAAAAAAAATCAATCGAGCACGGTACTTAAAAGATCGTATCTGATTGTTGCATTCAGCTTTGCGCCATTCACACCAACTATCGATGCCTGTTGGACAATTTTCCTGTCGAGGGAATTTGTATCTGCGGAGCAATTTGCTATCACAATTTTTTTCATTTCTTGGACAGAATCAATATTTATTCTAATTTGCCAAATCATAGTAAATTGTTAACTTTTTTACGGTACCTTCTGTTGTTAGCCGCTTCTTACCGATAGAAGTGCGGTGAGAGTGCACGAGCCTGGCTAAACAAAAACTCGGAACACGTGCACAGATAACTGTTATTATAAGGGAATAGAAGAGGCAAGGTCGGAAAGAGCGCCCTAGCCTGGCTGAATGTGCCTACACCTGCTCGACGCTCCTTTTCAATCAGTTTTGTATCTCCAAAAGTACTTCGAATTAACGTCTGTGACTTTGTGAATATATTCTTGGATAGTTTATCTATCGATTTAGGAAATTAAAAAAAAAATCGATTTTTTCGATCGTCTGAAGCAAGATCCGCCCCCTTAAAATCCATACTCTGTGCGCTTGGTGAAAAATTTTAGTTGACCAATCATGCTACTTAATGTTTACAAGAATCATAGCGCAATTTCGTCAAACAAGATATTCTAAATACCTAATATCTAATATCACTGTTATTAGTCTGAAGAAAGAAGGCAATTTTATTTCTCCAAAAAAGTACCATTGTCGATAAATTTTCTTTTTTTTTTGGTCCTGTAATCGTTCTCTCCTTAGTTGTCTTTGTTAATTAACTTCTCGCTGTCAATTGTTCTAAAATCCTGTCGACTGTGTTCTGCTTTAGCTTCCGCTTGCAATTGTAATTTTACAGCATGTATTAGTTTGATTATTCCTTTCGTTATCTTTAATGTATCTTATTTTTCATTTATATTTACATAATTAGGCTTTTCGTTTTTTTTTTTTTTGGATAATCGTATTATATTTTTTAAATATGTAGAATTAACCTTTTATGAGAAATTAAATTCGTTCGCGGACTAGCGATCTTAGAAGCGATGAGGATTTTTCTGGCCGGCATGGTTTTTATTATTGTTATTGTTCAGTATTCGGTAATGGCGGATATATGTTTTATTTCGAAGCGTCGGTTTTTCTTTCGTGCGAAGCCTGTGATGGGAATAGGAAATTTTAGTTAATTTTAGTAATTTACCGTTTATTAATTTTTGTGGTTCGGTCCGGCGATTTTCGAAGACCCGAATTCACCTGCGCTGTTCGAAATCGGGATAATTTTTCATTAAGTTCAAGACGCAGTTGTTAATTTTTGTATTTTTTGCGCATTTCCAAAATTTACAGAGTTTGTGTGTGTGTGTAGAGACGTTTCTGTTTTTTTCTTTTATTATTTGATTTCTTTAGTTTTGTTTTTTTTTTTTTTTTTATGGCCATACGTAATTTTCCGTTTTACAGCGATTCGTTTGTGCTTATTTTACTTTATAATTCTTCGCGAGGGTCGATCTATGTTCCAAAACTAGTTAAATAATAAAACGTCAATAATATTTCCTTCTGTTATTTTGTGTTAATAATTCTTTCGTTTACTCGGTACTTTTTGCGTTATTTTGAGTTAATAACTATTTCGTTTGCGACAGTATAAATAAAACTCAGAAGGGGGATATAATCCTTCAATGGCGGAGGAAAAATCGAACTGCAACGCGTCGAATCGGCCGAGTGGTACAGCGGCAGTAGGTATAGCCGAATTAACGTCCACGTTAACCGACGTGATGGAGATATTGTACCAATCGACCAGGGGGGGGGGGCGAGTGCCCTGAACAAGATTCCGGTATTCACCGGAGAAGATCCCGGATATGAAGTCAACCGGTATATCGCCCAAATCGAGCAAACTGTTCGAAGTAACGGATGGACGGATCTATTAGAGGTGGCACGAATGAAGGTAGATAAGGCCGCCAAGGATTGGGCTATCTGTTTTTAGCGGGAGCTCATCGACTGGGAGACGTTTCAGGACCACGCTATCGACATGTTCGGACAGGACGTTTCGATGATAGCGAAGATCGACAAGATGCGGACGATTCCAGTTTACCGGTCTTGGGAACGGCCGTGACATATGTGTGAGAATCGCGGGAATTGAATATTCGTGTAACGTATTGGTTGTCAGTAACAGCTACCAGCCGTTTGAAATGGTCCTGGGCCCGGGGATCCTCGACAGCGAACGCTTTCGATGGAGCGGCGGTGCCGGTAAAATCGTGATCGAATCTGTTCCGAATAGCGAGCGCCGAACTCATGATAATCCGTTCGAATTCGACCGACAAAGTAATCCAGGGTGAATCGCGCGAGTCTGTCCAGACGGAATTTCGAAGCTATTCGCAGTACCGACTACGATCCGGACCTGGAACATCGATCCGACCGAAAGGGAAAGCGCAAGAAGCGATAACATGAAATACGAACATCCGTTCTGATCGCAACGGCTGGAGGACGAGTTTCGCGACCAACGTACGCGAGCTAGAATTGGCTGAGATGGATATCGAGGAAACGCCGGATAGTCGACCAGTCCGATGTAAGCCGTATAACGCCGCCGCTAACGAAAGAGCGGAGATTACCCGAATTGTCGCGGACTGGAAGCAGACGGAAATAGCGGCTGATACTACCTCGCCATACGCCAGTCCCGTATTGTTAGTTCCGAAGAAAGACGGCACCTCTGGTCTAGTCATCGATTACCGCAGATTGAATAAAGAGACAGTAGCGGCCAACTATCCCATTCCGACCATCGATCAACAATTACAGAATCTAGCTGGAGCAAGTTGCTTTGTGTCGCTGGATTTCGCACAAGACTACCTCCAAATTGTGCTATACGAACGAGCCCGTCCGAAAACTGCATTTATTACGCCAACCGAAACCGGACAGTTCACAACAGGACAATGTTCGGACTAATTAACGTGCCCTACGAATTTCAACGTCGGATACGTAAAGTCTTCCCCGAATCGGAATCTGGACGCGTCCTGACCTATTTTGACGGCATTCTGGTACCCGTTCAAAACAAGGACAACCTTATTGCGCGATTACGGTATGTATTGGAGAGATTACAGGCCGCGAATCTAACCGGTAACATTTGGAAATGCGTTTTCGGGGAAACGGAAATTGATTACCGCGGGTTTCACGTCAAATCAGGCGAAATCGATCCCGGTCCACAGCAAAGGCCAAAACGATTAAAGAATTCCCACAGCCAAAAATATCCACGACATGAGCCTCACGGGATACTTCCCCCCGGCGCTTCATCGAACAGTACGCCAGCAAAGTTGAGCCGCTGACGAGATTGCTAAAGCAGGGAATTCCGTTTTAATGAACGACGGCGGGGGTACTATCGACCGGCTCAGCGTTGCAGCTGTATCAGGCCGACACCGTATTGCATAGAGACGCGAGTTCAGCCGGAATCGCAGGAATTCTTATGCAAACAGGAACTGGCAGACAGTTACACCCCGTCTATTACGCTAGCCGAAAAACCTCGAAGGACGAAAGCAAGTACCATTCCAGCAAACTGGAATTACTTGCGGTCATCCGATCAATTTAGCGATTGCGATCATTTTTATACGGACGAAAATTTACGACAGATTTTCGGTTTCTGTATTTTTTTTGGATTTCTTTAGTTTCGAGTTTTTTTTTTTCTGGCCATACATAACTTTCCATTTTACAGCGGTTCGTTTGTTTACTAATTCTTCGTTTAAGACTGACCCGGTGAATCTGGAGGGTTGATGCGCGTGCGTATGTTCTAAACCTAGTTAGATAATAAAACGTAAATAATATTTCCTTCGGTTAGTTTGTGTTAATAATTCTTTCGTTTACTCGGTACTTTTTTGCATTATTTTGGGTTAGTAACTATTTTGTTTATTCGGCTCTACCGTCGACAACAAGTACATTCAGGATTTTCGGTAAAAAGTGCTCTTTGTAGTTGTAATAACATCGACGATATTAATTTTTTTCAATTTCTTAACAGTTAAATTGTTGTAACAAAAAAAATCTTAGAAACGGAAAATGTAATTATTTATAAAACTATATTTACACATATGGACATAATATATAAAAGTCGCCAGTAGCCGAGCATATTATTATAAAGAAGTATAGATTAACATTAGATACCGACGCTGACTTAGAAATTTTAAAATATATAACTGATAAAATGTATGAAATTATGCAGAAGCATATTAAATTAATAAATTTACAAGAATATTTTAATTCGAATAATAATTTTGACCAGTAATCCGCTATGTAAAATTAATAATTAAAAAAAGTTTGTAACATATCGGTATATCGCTTATTTAAATCAATATTACAATCGTTTTAATGTTTGTTATTCGTTTATTTTCATTTTTAACTTTAATTATTAAGTCGGTTAACTTTAAACACACACACACATCTCAGCTTATAACAGACTTCATTAATCGAAAAGCAGTAATACCGTTGGAATCGACAGATGATTGTCAACAATAAAAAAGTTTACTTATTCCAACAACGTAGAATTCCAGAGTTCTGAAGAAGATAAACTTTCTTTAAAAATGTTTTTTCCATCATCTTAGTTTTTGAAGCATTTCTCGTGCAAAAACTGGTCAAAATGCTCCAAAAAGAAATAGGTGGTTGGCGAGAGGTTAGGCGAAGAAGAGTTTGGGTCGATTTTTGCAAGCTTAGTTGTGCGACGTGCGGCTGAATGTTATCGTGGAGAATGATTAATCTTTTTCTGTTGGCCAATGCCGGGCACATGGGCTGACATTTTTGGTGCATTTCGCCGATTTTCTAGCGGCACTGGCCCGCTGTGATGGTTTCGCTTGGAATCAAGAAGTTGTGATGAATAAGACCGGCGTTTTATCATAATCTTCTTGTGGTGTGAATTTGACTTTGGGAAATTCCGAGTTGTTTCACGGTCCAACTACTGAATTGAAGAAACCGATTATCCTATAAAAGATACATTTCTCGTCGCATGTCACGATTCGGTCGAGGAACCGGTCATTTTTGTTACGCTGCGTATGGGGTGACGATATTTCTACTTTCCGTTCAATTTGCGGGTGTCGTCGAGCTTTTTTGTTTTTCCGAGTTGTTTCAGATGACCCAGAACTGTCGTATGAGTTACACTTAATTCATTCGCAAGCTCTTTACTCGTATGAGGGTCTGCTTCAAAACTAATGCCTTCAACTGGTCATTATCAACTGCTAATGCTCGTCCACGATCCTCTCGATCTTCAAGGCATTCGTCTGCGCTACGAAACTTTTTAAACCAACGTTGGACCACATGACGTTTGGGCTAAAAGTGTCACTGATTTTACGAACCGTTTTTGTTATTTTAGTACCGAGTTTTAACTCGTACAAACAAAAATCGCCTAAATCTGTTTTTTTTTCCCATCTTTAATTAAATATTTTAAATAACTGGGGTTAATCAATATTAAATACCCAAAATATTTATTATCGAAATATAGATTACAGTTTGCTCTTTCAAACGATATATAACACAAACGCATTTATAAAATATTTATTTCAATATCAAGTAGTAAAAAACGGGAAATGCGATAAAAAACATCATTTTTCTACCAACCTAATATTATTACCATGATTATGGAGTGGTGCAACTCCGGAACATTTATAAATAATCAAATTTTATGTTTTTAAGATTTGCATTACACCATAATTTGAGATTAATACGGAAAATGGATTGCGATAATTTTAATTCCGATTTGAAGTTGTAATATTCTTAATGTTCGTCCTAATAGTCCCGTTAAATTTTGCATTTTACTGAAAAATATCCACTTACGTATTTATTAACAAAAGGGGAATTTTTTGCTTTGGAATAAATGCAGCTTTACGATTTAACAAGATATAATAAATAAAGCTCCAGATATTTTTGTAACAATTAGCTTTCGGATTTGCAAATAGACAACGTAAAAAGTAATCTTTTCCCCTTTGGACACGCTAGCGAATGGCCTACACCACCCAGAAACAATAAGAAGGAAAAGAGCCGTCAGTTAGATTTCGATTCGGTCAGATACGGACAATGTAAAATGTTGTTGTATTAAACCATTATCATTATTTGAAGAAAAAATAAATGTTTTTTTCTCCGCAATGAACTGATATCTAGAGACATAAATAATACACAAACTGTAGAAAGTAAGGGGAGTTCCGTGTTTCTTTTTTGATTTTAATTTTATCACACAAAAATCTAAACCAAAAAGCTATTAAGAGACAAAAACAGGAACAGTGTTACGAGATTCACTTGCAAAAAGGAAAGCGTATAATTCCAGAAAAATCCAAAAAGAAATCGAAACTGAAAAATTAAAAATTCTTGGTGATACTGGATAGAAAGTTGAAGAATTAAATAATGAGGAAATGAAAAACCTGTTTTTTTTTTTGTTTTTTTTTACAAAATTATAAACTACGTTCGAGTATAATTTATTTTAATATACACGTAATAACCAGCTATCGTAGCGTTTTAAGCAGTGGCGTTCTGTTCAGGTAAGATCGAACTCCTGATTTTCTATAAATTAAGAATATAAACAAAATTCCTCTTGGGCTGGGTTAATGTGTTCGTGGTTGACGATACCCTCCCCCACACAAAAAAAAATTTATACAGATTAATAATTATGTTTACTCTTTGATTAGTGAATGGAAAAAAAAAACATATTTCGGAATATTTTGAAATTATGTGTTTGTTTTTTTTTTATATGGCTATTGTTTTCTAAGTTAAGGAAATGCTGAAAACAGCCGAAAACCAAGAATCGTCAGAGAAATTTATTCTGGAAAAAAAAATTGGCTATCTTGTAACATTTTCTCAATAAAAGAAAAATGTTAGATGCCAGATATATGTTAGAAACAATTATGAATGAAATTTTAATAAATTCACCGGCTGTCGATAATTAATAAATCAGTTCGGTTCATTTGCATAATATTCTTCGAATTAAATAAAAGTATGTATACCTTGAACAGTGAATCACAGCGATGTGATGTGAAATCTACAATTTGTTTTTTTGCGGAATTAATTGAAAGTTTTTACCCAACGCAAGTGTAATTGTTTTAGATTTTCGTGATAGGTCAGATTTTTCAAAAAATAATTTACAATTTCTCGCGGTGCATCAGAGAACTCGACTGCAGCATCGAATGAAAAGGATAAGGAGGAACTTAAACGTGAAGCAGAAAGCTGTGTGCCTAATCCAGTTCAACTGAAAAAGCTGAACACTTAAATAGAGAATGTGGTTAGGATCGCATGAGAGATATTTCCCGAATGGAGACAAAACACTGATTATTGGAAGGACAAATTCTGAATAATTTAAGACGGAAAATGTGGTGGCTGAAACGGAGTCTGAGCCAAAACGTAATTTTAGGCCGAGGGAGGTCGGAAAAGCAAGTAAACCCTGTGGATAAGATGGAAGAGATGGCTGAAGCAATGAGAGTAGAGTAGATGAAAGGGAAGATTTTAACTGATAAGGTTTATGTGAAAAAGAAACTTAGAATTGATATTAGAGGAAAGCGCTCATTTAGCTTCTCGATGTGTAGCTTCGTTGTCGAATATAGCCAAATGACCGTAGGTCCATAAAAATGGAAGAAATATAACTAAGGTCATCAAGTGTGTAGAAATGATTTTTTGTATGTAAGAAATAAAAGAGAATTGAGACAACTTTTGGAATCAGAAATGATAAACACCGAAAGGGGAGCGCAGACATATTCACGTCTGTTGTGTTACAAAATAATCAGCAGTGAAACGAGAGCTGAAGAATAGAAATTAACGCCACAACCATTGTGACATGTAGAGACGTATCAATGAGTGTAATAGGGATGTAGAAAATCGTTCTAGATGGTACAGTGAAAATTGTAGACTTCCGCTCATTTTTCAAACGTTATCCATTAATAAACAATTCATTGTCAGCGGTTTGGTAAACAAATACGTCATTGCATCTTACACATAAATATTTAATTAAAATACTTTCAACCTGATCTTTTCCGAACACGATAGAACCTTAACCGTACTGGCTGTTTGTTTTTATATGTTAAATGTAAATACCAGTGATGAGGGTAAGTCCTTATTTTTTCGAATATGGATCCAGAACTGAATGGCAGGTTCGGGAACTGCATTCCGTGGATGCATATCCATCGAACCCATATAGAATTGGTATTTACGTACTCAGGATACTCAACATGCAACTAATTTGCATCGGCTGTCGACGCAGAGTACAGTGTCAGATAGATTATGTCACGTCAGTTTTTTAATTAAGTCCGGGACTGGAATCGATTTCTCGCGTGGTAATAAAAATTACTTATTGGTGGTTGCGCCTAATGTTAGTCAGTGTGCATAGTTTTTTTTTTTGCTTCTTTTTTTTTTTCTAGTATCCAGTGAAGGAACTTAAATCAGCCTAATCTCCTATATTAAACAAAAATGAAAAAAAAAAAAATGCAACTAATCTATAATTTATTTTAAAATCAGAAAACTTACATCATTCGTTGTTTTGTTTTTTTTTAATCGATTAAGTCAGATCCATTACCTATCCTATAATGGTCCTTCTACTCTTCTCTACTAAAACTCGGTATACCCACTCTTCATACTGCTTCCTATATTCTCTCATTTCCTTCTACTTCTGTCATTGCTGCCGTCGAATTATTTTTATCCTCTATCCTAAATGTTTAAGAATAGAACTTTATTTTCTCATTCTTTCCGTTTCTTGGGCTAATGTCCTCGTCGATACGTTCAAATATATAAGGACAAAAAAAAAAAAAAAGCATTACGCTAATTTCTCACTGGGATATTTATGCGACATATTTAAACTAGTCGAATAAAGAGTAAGAGAATATTAATCGTAACGTTAAATTAACAGAAAGTTCTTACAAGTTCTATTAAATTATAAGTCGGATTTTTGAAGGCTTAGATATTTGACCGCGTTCATAATGCATGTAAAATCATTATTACGAGATTTCAAATGTGAAGAAATATTGTCCGATGCCAGATTAATTCACGCATAATGTATTTGGTATATGAGAATTTTGCACGTATGCACCCTGTTACTTCGTTTTATTAAATATTTCGATACAGATTGTTGTAAATGTTGAGAATAAAATCTTAAAACTAATGATAAATAAAAAAATGATTTTTTTCAAGTAAAATATATCGATAGTCTTAAATGTATAGGGATAAAATGTTTTCATATAAAAACTTTGTACATTCCGTTTGTTAAATGTACGTGTAATAATACCTAATAATCTTATATTTTAATAAAACAAACAATTATCAAAAATATCTTGCGTCCTGCAATCGTTTTCGAGAACATTCCACATCGTTAAGTACGTATTTCAGATCATCGCATTCACATATGTCCTTGGCATGTAGTCGACACAGTGTCTACCATTATAATATACGTATAATTTATTATTTTCAGTAATACTTACGCATTAGTGTAAAAAATGTGCAAATGACGGATAAATATGTTTTTCGTAAATCGAACTTTCTCCATTCTATCGTCTAACTTTTTTGAAGGATGATCGTGAATTTAGTGATGACATATTTTACTGACTCTGATGGTGTTTATATACCGGTTTTGCAGTAACCATATTTCCTCAAGTTTTCTTCCGTGAACTATATAGTGATTGCGAGGAGTGAGTGTACTACAGCCTTTTTCGCCCGCGTCATTATCCTTTTCTTGAAAGCGTCCGAATAATTTGGCGTGGCGATAGATTAGGAAACCCTGCAGCAATTCCATCATTTAAACCCTCGTTTTATGCTTAACGGGTTTGTCGAGGAGCTCATTTTACCAATTAATCCGGGATTAATAACAGTACTGCCTCATCCGGGGAAAGGAATGGTATCTTCATCCATTCCGACAATTTTCAGTATAAATGAGATAGAGCCCGACCGACGGATGCCCAAGAATTAATGTTCCACTTTTTTTTAATTTACTTTAAAATTTTGTAGCCCAGCGGTTATTTCTTTTTTATTCTTCTAAGACTTGATTCAGATTTATCGCTAAAGACGTTTCCGTTAATGGGGTATCTCTGAAAACGTTTCTAGAGCTAAGTATTTAATATTTTAGATGTTTATCATTTATTAGGTTACAATATGTGTTCGCGGTGGCCTAGTGGCTAGAATGCTTAGCTTCCGCTTCAGAGATCTCGGATTCGATCCCGGATGATGACAGAATATGCGCGTTCGTTAGTATACAGCAATAGAGACACACTTAGAGAACTGCATTTGTATATCGATAAATCAAGCGACTATAGTTAGTTCCAAATGTAGTCGTGCGTGTGCGCTAAAAAGACATTGAAATGAACCTTGTTGCCTATGTTACAAATATGTATTATGAAATTCACAGGCCTATTCGTTACTATTCATGTTGTAAATCTTATTTTTGTTATGAAACGATTACCTATATAAGTTCTCACTCATATTTATTTTCAGAATTTCATACACGTAATGTATATGCGTACTTATATCGGAAATTCTTTATAAAATCTGATCTGAAAATTAGGAAAAATTATTTAAAATTAAAAAAAATAATAATTAAAATTAATAAAAATTCACGAAAATAAATTTTTCTCGTAAATTGTTTGTTACGCTGTCTGCATCTGAGACCGCGTTTAGATAGTGGAGTAAATTCGTTGTTTATTATTATTATTTCATTATCAGCTGGCCCCATCTGCCTTATGTATAAGCTTATTTTACATGATTTATCGCGTGCAACTCTTGCCCTGCTGTCCATTGGTCTATACCACCCTAGTCGCTGTTTACGAAATTTTATCTAATTACAAAACCGGTCACTTACTCGAGCAATTACTAGCATCACATAATAATGAGCTTGATTGTTTGTTATCAGCGGTAAAGTTTACTTATCTGGCATTCAGTTGTTCACCGAAGAAATCGCTAAGATCGTCCACTTATTTACTTCTATTATCTATTTTTGTCGCTGTCGGGTTATTTCACTTCTTCAGTGATTTAATCATTTGCTAGCAGCATCATTTCCATTTTATTTCGCTCCGTCTTAAAATAATTTACTTTCCCATTTATTCCTGGTCTTGTTTCCGTTTTATTATTACGAGAGTTATTTGTTTCGCGCGTAAATTTTTACTTATTTCGATCTCTTAGTTTTACAGAAGCGAAGGCTCTTAACAAGTGGAAACTGTCAACTCCTTTCTGCCCTTTGTTATCCTCGCCTTCCACGAAATGTCGTCTCTTTCTTAAAAACACTGCCGTGTTATGTAATACCTAAATTGTTTTTAATAATGTATATTTTGGAAGTTCAGGAAATATATACACATACACATCCCTATATTATATCTGAAATTGTTAAAAAGGTCCGAACGAATATTATATTAAATTTTTAACTCCCTGTTCAAACTATAACATCTAAGAAAGGTTATCATTTTTTACTTTTTGTGCAAGTCTATTGCTGCTAGATAGTCTTTTGTAGCTGTTTATTAAATAGACAAAAAAGTCTAACAATTTCATCTTGTCGGAATAAATACATTTATATAGTTGATTGTTCAAATTTCTTTTTTGAATTGTGTATTGAGAAGTGTACGAGGCAAATAAATTATTCTTCCTTGTTTATTTCGTAGTCATAATTTTTGTATCATTTTACAAATAGAATATCTCTTTTTAAATAAAACAATTTCATCTTTCCTCTTAAATAAATGATAGGAATTGTAACAGAATAATTTATTTTTTAATTTTGTAGAAATTTTATAGACCTCAACATATTTATTTCTCGTATCATTTTCTAGGGACAGCAAACAAAAACAAATACTATTGATCGACCTTTTTCACGTCAGTATATAATTGTTAGTTAATAGTGTATATTATCTTCGATTTTGTAATGGGTAGATGACTTTTGAACCGTGTACCGTATATATATATATATATGTGAGTATAAATAAATAAATAAATAAATATATATATATATGTGTGTGTGTGTGTGTGTGTGTGTGTGTGTGTATATATATGTGTGTGTGTGTGTGTGTATATATATATATATATATATATACATATATTCACCAATTGGCAACATTTTTACGTTAAAAATTTGGAAAAACTCCTCTTGCTCTAATCTGTATTAATTTTAAATTTAGATTTATAATATAATGTATTACTAACGTAAGTTTATTTAATAAGAAACAATTTAGTATAGTAATAAAAATGTAATGTAAGAAATATAAAATTTTATTTTCTTAATGTACACTCATATAAAATTTTTAATATATATTTTAAGGTTTTTTAGTGTATATAAATCCGAACTCTAGTTATCAGTAATCAGTGAAGAACAGACGAAAAAACTCTTTGGAAACATTTCATATAAGCATATCCATTTGTTCACTTGAAATTACTTATATTATCTTTCCTTTTATTTCTTCAGCATTGTAAGTTGGTTGAGTCGTGTTGTGTTTATTTTCATTCCCTATCAAATCTTTTAGGTTAATTCATAGGATTACGTGAATTTCAGAGAATAAACCACATTTCAACTTGTCAGATCACTTTTTCTGACCATTTATAGTAAATAAATGTCTGCAACCGAAACAGAGATAATACATTTAAAAAAAAAAAAAAAAAAAAAAGTATAACGAAGTACCGTATTTTTGGAATAAAATCACTGATAGCATTTTGTATATAGTGATTTAAAAATAATTTTCGTAATTTCTCGCTAACATAAATAAGGACTTGGAATCAATGAAAGGAAAACGAAGATGAAGATGGTCAACAGCACAAAATACATCAAAATGCAAATATAATAATCAGCGGGACACAAATAGTAGAGGTTGTATAGTGCAAATAGCTCGGCAGCTACATCACAAACATATTAGATTAGAAATGCGCCAATTAACTCCGCTATACATATATATATATATATGTGTGTCCTTTCCTACCGTGGATATATAGCTGCATATTCAACTCAAACTCCACGCGACAATCCGAACGCACAAAGCAACAAAACGTCCTTGAACACGATGCGCATGTGCGCAGCTAACGCCTTTCAGGGTTAAGATGTATTAAATCACCCCATCAGAGGTAAATCCGATTACTGTGTCCGGAAAGACATTTGTTTGTTGTGTGACGTCTTTCGCAATTGTGAGATAAATTAAATCACACCGTTGGAGATGTATCCGGCTGTGTCCGAACACGGATATATTTTCGAGGATGTAACTATGTCCGGAGTTACCCATGTCTACGTTAGATCCAAATGTGGAAGTAAAAAGAAGGTGTAGGATACGCTAAAACATTTTTTGAAATAATGCGGAAATCACACACAGACTCATCATTAAACACCCGCGTATAAGACGAGAGTTTATCATACGGTGTAGAGGCAACAAACATACAAAAAAAACAGTAGGCTATTTGGAAGGCCACGAAATGTGGATACACAGTGAAGGTACCGTGGACACAGAAGGCCAAGAACGACAAAGTGTTGCAAAGGGCAAACTCCAAGAGGCAAATCTTTAATATAATTAAAAAAAGAAAATCTAGCTATTTCGGTCATGTGATCAGAAGGAAACCAAACGAATTGTTACGTTTAATTATACACAAGGAAAGATCATGGGAAAAAGACGACGTGGATCGGCAACATACGATCATGGATCGGTAAGGCAATGATGAAGGACTTGGTGAGTGCAGCGGAAAAATATGAAACATGACATTTCGCCAGTAAATGATCGTCTACGCGCATATATCTGCGTAGGACACAAAATTAATTCTTCTTAAGCAATCGTTTTAATTTAATGATAGAATAAAGATTAAGTTAACGCACTGGTGTTAGTATTTTATCTAATTTTACGTAATCCATTGTATTCACCCTTTACACTTACTGCGTTCTCTACTTCGAAACTATCCAGATCAGGATTTTTCTTTTCTTTTTCTCTTCGCCTATTACCTTTTTCCTTCTGCCCATACCTGCCTATTCGAACTTTAATTTTCGCCGAGTTAAATGTCTTCAACGAAATCGTTTCTAAAAGGAAAATCTCATATTAGTAAATATTTCTTTTTAAATGTTTAAACCCCAGTGACCGCCGATTTAGAAATTTTAAACCTCACCCAAAACGTTAAATTGCAAGGCCCTCTATAATAAACATACCGTATAAAAATAATAAAGAGTAATATTAAATGCAGAAATACAAAAATACATTCGAATAAAAGAATAAACACGATGATACTCTGTTGCTACGAGAGTGCTTTAATAAATAAACGGATAAAATGAAAATCGTAAAAGTGCATGTATTTGAAATAAAATATACTTTACTTCTCCACATAACTTCCCTTTATCCTTTATTCTAGTACCTGTTTCCCATCTCGATATCCAGTTGCGTATACTTTTTTCATAGAACTCTTTAGGTTATCTATAGGTTTCCATGTTCGTTTTAACGTTTTTGTTGTCCTCTTATTTCGTAAAAATGTCTTTTAGGGGTCCAAAAAGGTGATGGTCGCATGACGCCTATTTCGGAACTGCATGTGGGAGAAGATCGTAATTCAATTTTTCTAAAACTTCCCGCGTTATATGGACACTATGAGTAAGGGGGCATTGTCTTAATGCAAGATAACTCCTTCTTGTAATCAATTCTCGGTGTTTTCGTCTGATGGCTGGCCCCAGTTGCTTGGAGCTTAGCATTTGATTGACCATTAACAGTAGTACGACTATCTTCAAAAAAATGATAAAAAATCGGGTTGTACATGTCCCAACATACAGTCAAAAGCGTTTGCAGAGATGGACGCGACTCGAATTTCTTCTCCGCAGGGAGTTAAGATGGTTTCCGAATTACGTTTTTTTCGGTTCTGATTCATAATGATGCACCCACACGTCTGATCGCTGGTTATAATTCTTTTTAAAAATGACTCACCTTCTTCATACCGAATCTTTTTTTTTTTGAGCTCTGAACAGGTTTTTAATTCTTTGTAAACAGGTGACATTTTGGGAACCTAGCTGGTGTAGGTTTTTCGAAAATTTAGTATATCGTGAATGATTTTACGCATTGTACGAACACTGACATTTAATTCGGATGATATTTTTTCAATTGAAATCCGAACGTTTTCCAAAATCAACCGTTTAACATTTTTTATTAATCAGCTGTTCGTCGCGCCGATTTGCCTTCACATTTTGGCACCCATTTTCAAACTGTTCGACCCACGAATAGAAACTTGAAGAATTTACGCACGAACTACAGTACTGCGCCTACATTTTTCGGTAAATTTTACAAAGTTTAACGTTTTTTGAGAAAGAAAAAAACATATATCACCACGCGCTGCTCCACCTGTGTGTGCAGTTGAGCAGTGGTAGTTCAGCAGGTTTGGGATTACTGAAACCCAAAAACCGACCAGCCATACCACGAAGCAACCAACAATCAAAACCAATCAATGCCACTGCTACCACGGTAGCCGGTTTTGTTCCCCCTCTACATCACTTTTTTCGTTTACTTATTGAAGCACCCTCGTACATTCTCATTAAAACATTTCATTCATTTCATGCTCTTCTTTTATCCGGTTAAAAGTCCGTTTTAGTGGCCGGTTTCTTAAAGCGCAAAAACCAACTCGCTGTGCTGCTCTTTAGAAAAAGCGAATGTAAAGGTCGTGTAAGCGAAGTAACATTTGTACGGAATATTATAGGTTGAAATTATAATAAATAGAATAATTTATGCAATAGTTTAAACGTGCACACGCGTTTATTACTTATAATTAAATATTGTTATAATAAGACATAAAAAGAACTCTTAAATAATTAGCAAATGAACCCTCTTAAAATATAACACAAATATAAATATAAACATTGATAACGAAGGTACAATTATTTCGACTAGCTCTACCAGTCTCAAGAAAGTTACAAGAAAATTAATTATATTAAAAAAAGTAGAACATGTTTTGTAAAGCGAAAACAGATTACATTTCATGTAAGGTTCGCAAAACATACGATATATTGTAAATATAGAACTAAAATGTTTACTGTCCACATATATTCTTCAATTGAAGAAGTATCGAGAAAACTAATTCGATTAATTACGTAAAGATTGTTAATATTACTTTTTCTTTAATTAAAATAGCAACGTAGGTTAATAAAAAGTAGTCTACTACACTGACAAAAAATTCTAAATTCTAAAAAAATTTCTATTAATTTCCATCGCGCAATAAAATAACTGTAAAACTGTTTATTTCAATTTTATTGCGAATAGGGGCGAACATCTCATCGACTGGTACTTTTAAAAAGAAATTTCGTCGAAGAAAAAGAATATTTTAAATGTTTTAATGCAAATTTTCGAAAGAAACCAAACGAAATAGATAAACGCGGAAAGTGCTGAATTATCGTAATCTATTTACACTTTTTCAAGATTGTTTATTTTAGTGTACATTTGTCTGAAGAAACATTTTATGATTTGGAATTCGCAATCATGAGTATCTGACCATTTTCTGTTTTTTAGTTTTTATCGTTACAGGATAAGCTTAGAATTTCGAAATTTTAATGCGGTATATGCCTATATTTTATAAAAGCAAAACTGCGACAATTACTTTAAAATAAAATAAAACCGTAAAAAAATAATCGCATGCGAATAATGATCTAATTAGTGAATGATTTCAATAGGCTCGAAAATTTTCAGCAATTATTTTAGTTCGAATTTTAATATAAAAGAGTAATTTAAATATAAAAGAGTAATTTAAAAGAGCATTATACTCTTTACGACGGCTAAATTATACGACAAAAGGTAATTTCGGGAATTATAAATGCATTAAAAATCATCTTTTGCATCCGAGGTAGTTTTCTCAAGTTGAGATTTCGAAAAACGATATCGAAACAGTAATAAAATAATCCGGTTTTCTAAAACGAACGAGCTTAAAAAAATTACTTTCAGTAATAAAAACTTACTAAAATAGTATACGTGTAATCATGCTCACAAGGTATCGATGGAACTTGGTTCACTAGTGAGAATACTGTGACTAGTTTCTTTTTTATTGTCATTTTTAACATCGGCCGGTTTCAACAGATTACTTAAAAGTAAACCTAAAAATAGGATAAAACCTGTCCGATGCTGAACCGCAAATTTTCTTCCACAGTCTTCCCTGTTATTTATGTCTAAAGTTACTATCTGAAATCAAAATATGTATATCAACATTATACCGTATAATACAATAAAAAAATTATAATAATAAAAAAAAAGAGATCGTATTACGCATAACAAAAATTACACGTTATTTTATAAATAGGTAAAAAATAAATCGCGATAGCCTAGTTACTAGAGCGCTTGGCTTCCGTTACGGAAGTCGGTTCGATCCCAAGCGACGACAGAAATTATGACGAAAAATTAAATTAAATAACCGCTGATAGAATCATATGGGAGGCAATGACAAAAGGTAGTACACAGCAGACACACCGGGATATTGTACTTGTAGCGCGATAAATCAAACATTTACAATCGGTTCCGAATGTAGTCTGCCAGGTGTACACTCGCGTTGCGTATAACAGTTGCCATGAGTGTTACCTATTCTACACAGCTGGAATGTACGAATAGGTAGTCACGACGCTCGAAACATCGAGCAATACGACTGGGATATATATAAGTAAAGTAAGTCCCATACACCTTGACAGGTCATCGGGGATTGCGAAGTTAAGGTTCACAATGAACTAAGCCCAACGGCACTAATAATGAGAGTAGGAGGACTAGTTCCTTTCTTTCTCTCGGCCACTTTTACTTTTCCAGATTTCTCTGGTACCCAATTATTCCAGATTAGGTATATACCTGGGATCGACTTGTACATGAAACGAGACAAGTCTCGAACCCGTTTCCTTTGGTTTAGTAGCCAAGTGCATTAACTACTGGGCTACCGCACTACCATATATATATTAATTACAACGTAATTCTTAGGCTACCCCCCATTCGAAAAAATGTCCCAATTTGATGTAACGCAAAATGTCCCAATTTTATGTAACGTTTGTTATATTTTATAGGATTTTTGTTATTGTTATTTAAAAAATGTCACAATTTTATGTAACGAAAAATGTAATGAAACAATATGTTAATTTTATGTAATGAAAGTTAAATGTTAGGATAGGATTTTTGTGATTATGTTTTGTTTTTCTTTTTGTGTTGATGCCAGTAAGAATTACGTTGTAAATTTTGATCATTTTATACAAAGTATAGAAGAGAAAGAGACATAAATAAAAGCAAGAGGGGTCAAGGGGCACAGTCCCTTGCGAGGCCAAAATGGCCGAGTTTTATATATATATAAAATATATATAAAATAAATATATTTAATTACAATCAAGATGAATGTAAATGTGAGTTTGAGTAATGACAGTAACGAAAAATAAATCACTGGTCGTGTTTACTATTCGTTCGCTATTCCGAGAGAAAAACTTTGCAAAATTCTATCTACTAATTCATTACGGTTGCAGTATTGCAATTTAAACGAAAAATATGAACTAAAAAATAAACAATTATGATAATGTAAACATTTGCAATCGACGAGATAAATGCTGAAATGCTTGTCATTCATATATTTAGTTTACTGTCCAGGAATGCCACCACACAGTCTCGTATCTATCGTGGACGTATAATTATTATCTTTTTATTTTGTTTAATATCATCACCATCATCATTATTATTATTATTAACTCATATTGTAATTATAATTAAGCAACTATTGTTTTGATTATTTTTATATAATTATTCATCTTATTTTTAGTTTATATATATACACAGGGTTTAGTTGGGCTAAATGTAACAGTGGAGGTAGAGCATAGTACTTTCAGTCGCTGCAAGTAATTGTTTATGGTTTAAGATATTGTTATATCTATGTAAATAGTATGAGTGGGTATAAGAGCGTAAATGGTAGAGTGCCTGATTGGTTATAAACACATTTGAAAGTAAATGTGTGATCGAGTGCATTTGTGCGATAAACTTAAGATTTTAAATTGTTACAGAGTTGTTAACATTGTTCTAGTTTATGAGGAAGAGCACGCTTTTCATTTATTTTATTTTATTTGTTATTAATTTTAAGATTAAGTTATACCAGTTATATTAAATAAACTTATACGACTATATAACGGCCACAGTAAATAAATTTATAAATTTAAGAATTTTTTAATGTTAATCGCCACAACTCGCGCACCTATGCGCATATGTGGTGTAAATTGTATTATATTTTATGAAAATTGTAGATATTTCTTAAGTGAATAAAAATTTAATTGAATTGAGTTGAATTATTATCATTATTATTATTATTATTATTATTATTATTATTATTATTATTATTATTATTATTATTAAGTTTGTTACACAGGTAAGTATTCAGATTCAAAATTTTATATTACAAACAATTTCATCAGCTGACCGCTGAAAAGATACAGTTACAAATATATAGAAAAATGTAAAATTTATAATGATTAATGTATTAAATCAAATTATACGCATCGTTGTTGTCGGCAATGGCTACCCTGGGTATTTGCTAACTTGGTGCTCTGCGAGTTGTCTAAACCTAGCGATTACGATCGACGAATAGTAAAATTGACTTTGACAAAGAACTTCGGACACGATACTCGACGAACCAGACTTCGAGGTAACGTATTTGAAAAATACGAAACAGTTAAATAATTAAAAAAACAAAGTAACCGTTTTTTATATAATTGGTGACTCCTTCTGCTAGCGACGAGAGGAGAAAAGACTACGTATCGACTTGAAAAGTGATAACAATCCAACTTTTTGCCTTCCGACCAACATCCGTTGGCCGTGTCGATACTTCAATCATTTCTTTCCTTCCAACTAAATATGATGGTGCGCACTTCGTTTATGTCAATATATGAAGATATGTTCAACTTTAGCCGACAACAGGATTCCATACGCACGCAGATTTTTTCTGTCACCACGTACACATTTCTTTGTTTATTATAAAAATTTATCGATCGTTATTTTTATTATCTAATTTTTTATTTTTTGTATTTTATTATCTTTTTTAACTCATAATATATAAAATGAGCACATTACAATACTGAACTTGCCTCTAACGAACTAATTGTTAGCACTTCGATCCGATTTAGAGACAAGGTTTTAGCGTTCTTATAAGTTTTTATTTCGAATACATTTTATTTCGTAATTCAGATTATAAACCAAGAACGTTCGCGCTTTTATATTTAATACACACGATTAAAAACTATTTGAAAAATGTATCGTTTTTTAATTCATCGCGTAATTTAAAATGAATAAAAATTGAAAATTAACAGACTGATCTCTGTTCAGTAAGTCGAAATAGATTTTTATAGATTTCTGTATGTTAGCGATGAAACAATTTAGCTTCTTTGCAACATTTTGTTGCGCTAATAGATTATATTATATTATAAATTATTTTTCGAATAAATTTTATTTAAATCATCCAAAATTCGCTAGAAGGCCTTTTAAATGTTCATAAAGTTTTTTAGATGTTGTTAATGAAATTAATTTATGTTTACTTATAAATAATTAATGTTATACATATGTGAATACGGTGAATAAAATTCGTTTGCAACATAATTATAACAGTTAGTAACTTTTTGACATTTATTTATTTAATCACTTCAATCGAATTGGCATCGGGAGATTGCGCAAGCCATCTTATAACATCGATGGCATTGTCTCGGAGAAAGTTCGGCGGACTATGTTTTCAAGATTTGTTTTCGATCGCTGAGAGCTTGGAAAATCCAGTCGTCGCGAGACTGTCCACGGCATATGAAAGTAAATATTATTCCAAAATATCTATATATCCATTTCGGTCCATAATCTCATTAATTCGGTAAATAAAATCTAGATCGTTCCACTCGTACCAGCCCACGCCATTATAGAGTCACTCTTCCCTTTAGTGTAAGCTTTAGGCATTTTTTTTTTTCAATTTTTCATTCACACAACGTCGAACGCATTCAAAACGAAGCAATCAAAACTTACATTAATCGGTGAAAATTATTTTCGACCATCGTCCACGTGCCTAGTTGATATTTTTATAGCGTTTTGTAATCTAATCTGTATTTATGAAATGTTCGTTTCTTGCAACCGGCTGTTTTAATTCAAATTGCATCGACCGACGTTGCACTACTGTGTTTACGCTAATATCACTGTTTGTTTTCACAGAAATTTTATCGTGAATATACACAGCCGTTCTGAAACGATTTTTTTCCGCATCATCCGATCAACAGAACTTACTGTTTTATACTGTCTAAATGTGCGACATCTGTTCCTAGTATCCTTTTATACTACACGTATTTCATAGGTTGATGGCAAGCATTAATCTAGATGTTTAACAATTTTTTTTTTTTTTTGTTCGATATTGCCCTCAGCATTTGAGTTTTTTATATAATCATCACATTTCGTTGCAAAGCTAGGCTGCAACCTGTTTGCTTTGTCTCCCACTTTGGCTCAAAAGCACTTTTTACTGACTGCAAAACATCGCTTTTTACTTTAATTATCACATTTAATCATTGAGAAGTGTACGATTTTCCCATTTATGCATTTTCATCGCATACGATTTTATATTACAACTGCAAGTATGAGTCGAATAAAAATATATTTTATTTGCAATGTATATTACATAATTAGTACTACAATATGTCTCCTATATCGCAGAACTACCCGAGTTTTTCATTTGCTTACGATTTTATTATATGCCACATTGCTCTTCCAGATCAGTTTCCCTATTTATACGTTTGCCACTGCATTTAATACACATATATACATACATATAACTCGGCCATTTTGGCGTCGCAAGGGGCTGTGCTTCTTGACCCCTCTTGCTTACTCTCTTTCTCTTCTACACTTTGTATAAAATTATCAAAATTTACAACGTAATTCTTAAACTGGACCCCATTAGACTCTATAACGAAAAAAAAAATGTCCCAATTTTATATAATAAAAAAAAAATACAACTAATAATTTATACCATAAATTTTATTAAACTGCCGAAACAACTTAACACTCTACAACATATATAAATAATACTTTTCTTGCGTTTCAATGATATTATTTTAAATTAGCAATAGTCTTTACATGCTTCTCCAAGAACTTACCACATTTATACATGATAAGCCATTTGGTTCGAAAACGGCTGTTAGCGGCTAAAATGCAACGTCGCATTTTAGCTGTGTAAAAATAAATTAAGTCCGGTGCAGCGTGCAGCTGATATGTGATCGACAGCGCTTGTCCGTTCCTTATCTCTGTTATCTGTACCGGCGTTAATTCAACGTTCTATTGGTTTCGATTCGATTAGTACACCTCGTTGTTGTGTTTATTCGGTTTTTTCGGTAATATCGTGTTTTTCGTTCTCTATATTCCGTTTTCGACTCCTTTCGTATCGTTTTCCTCATTTTCTATCGGTTCCTTCATTCGTATTCCTCTTTACGCTATTTTCCATCATTATTACTTTCTTTGTCGTTCAAATATTTGAAATAGCCCTTTTCAGGGCTTACGCCATATTCGTTTTCGTCGAATACATTTTTAAAATTATTCTGACTCTCGGCAACTTATATATTTGCAAAAACAAATTTGGTCCTCCGGGCCGAATGCTATAAGGTAAATCTGGCGTTTTAGTATTTAGATTAAATTTTCGTGTCGTTCGTTTTTTTTCTTTTCCTTTTTTCTTTTCTTCGTTCGAAACGATTAAAATGCCGATTGAAACCGATTATAAGCGCAAGTCTCGGGTTGTTAAACGCGACATTCACCGGCTAGTCGCAACGATTCGTAATTTATATACGGGAAACGTCGATGACGAAGTTCGTAACAAGTTACGAGTTTACCTGGCCGAACTGGTTGAAGTAAAAAAATAAATTTTTCGTGATTGTGGAAAGTCAGTTGGGTCAGTTGGATGACGCGGATGAAAAAAATTGCGGGCAAGAAGAAGAAAAATTACTCGACGAGAAAGATGCGGTAAGAGATCTAGTTATTGATATAATAGCGAAAGCAAATATAGTATGCATGCCTAAAATCGACTCGAAAACCGTTAACTCGCCACCCTGAGACCCGTCCGAATAAAAAAGCCATTCGTTTGTAAAATTGCCAAAAATCGCAATCCCGAAATTTGATGGCGATTTCCGAAAATTTAAAGACTTTAAAAGTTTGTTCGGAAAGCTGATTCACGACGAATCAGCAATTCCACCAACGCAAAAATTGTATTATCTCAAAGACGCGTTAGTTGGCGAAGCCGTCGCATTAATTCGAGATATCGAGTTGTCGGACGAAGCGTATGTCGAAGCGTGGACTCGTATCGTCGGTAGATACGACAATAATAGAACTATTATTCGTACTCATTTTCGCGATTTATTTTCAATACGCAAAATAAGTTCAGAGGCAGAATTACGCGGGCTTTTAGACAAAGTAGATTTAGCGTTAACAGGTCTGAAAATTTGCGGCGAAACTCCAGACAACTGGAGTACGATTATTTCTTATTTCGTTGCTTCCAAATTAGACGAAAAAACATACGAAAATTTTGAACTATCGATTTCCGACAACAAAAAATTTCCGAGTTTCGATTCGTTACGCAATTTTCTAGAGAAAAGGGCTAATAATATCGAATCCCGCCGATTTCGATACGATTCGCAGCCAAAAGCTGATGCCGTAAGGCGCTCCTTTCATGTGGTGAGTAAGCCAAACTGTATTCGACAATCAACACTTGTTGATCGATTGCGAAAATTTCGCAAAGAAATCACCACTAGAAAGATTCGAATTAATAAAAAAAAGCCGTCGCTGTATTTTGTGTTTTCGGCTAAATCATTCGGTAGCCGTTTGTAAAGCGAAACCGTGTAAAAATTGTCAGCAAAGGCATCACACCCTATTACATTTTGAAACTATTAGGCCGCATTCCCCGATTAGAGACGCAAACTCGACTGCCAGCTCACCGGAAAATTGCGCGGTTCAGAACCCGAGCACGAGCGCGCCCAGTTTGTAATGTTTGAAAACTGAATCGCAAGTTAAAACCGTATTGCTCCCGCCTGCGGTAGTTCGGTTCGAATGTAACGGAGTCAGCGGATTGGCCTGGAGTACTATTCGACAGTTGTTCACAAGCGACACTCGTAGTCGGTATGCTCGTACGCGAATATAAATTGCTCGCTACAAAATCGCACAGCGAATTTTCGATAAAAGGTGTCGGCGATTACGCGATATCGTCACAGCATTGTTGCGAGGTTAAAATTACGATCTCGATTGTCCGATTTCAGCTTGAACGTCAACGCAAATGTGGTGCCGGCATCCGCGTTGTCCTATCGGCTAGACTGCCTATCGTTGAAAAGCCGCATTCGTACGTTTTCTTCCGACCTACCTCTAGCCGATAATGCCTATTATAACTCCGTGATTAAAATTCCCGCAATCGATTTATTAATTGGTGCGGAATATTACGAGAAATGCGTCAAAAATCGGACGTTAAAAATTGACGAAATAACTCTCCGTGACACGTGGTTCGGTTGGACTCTAAGTGGACGAGCTTCACCAATTTTTTCAAAATCTCGAGCCGACTCGAGATCAGCATGCTCCTCCGCAAAAAATTGTTGCTTTTCGACCGTGAGCATCGATGCTCAGTTAAAAAAATTTTGGGAGATAGACAGCGCGAATCCGCCGATGACCGATAACTCGCTCGAAGAAATTAGGTGTGTGAAGCACTTCGAAGCGACACATTCGAGACTGCCGTCGGGGCAGTTCATGGTAAGATTGCCTTTCAAAAAATCAGTGAGCAGTTCGAATGTAAGTAGTGCTACATCGGTTACTGGATCTTCTAAACCTGCTATTCAGCCAAGTTCCGCTAGTGCAGAAGTTATTACTGCTTCATCATATTCAATTGCTCATCCTCAGGCAATAATTAGCAAAATTTTAGATGCAGTCGCGTCCGAGTCGCAGTCACAATTTATGGATGTGAAACGCGCGGATCGTAGTATATTCATAAAGAATATTTTATTAAGCACATTAAACAGTAAAAAGGACGAGCCTTCAGTTTACAAAAATCGCAGAACATCTCCTTCGATAGTTAAACCGTCTTCGTTGGTGACAAAGACAGCCGAATCGATAGTTTCATTAACTGGCACCAGTGTGAATCGTCAACATCCTCGGTTTTGACGAAACCGACTGAACAACCAACTCCGTCACCATCGACGACTTTGAAGCGTTTATCGGCTACTACTAAATCCGTATTACCAGCAAGTCAAATGCCGCAACATCCACGTTCATCTCTCTGCCCCACTGCTCCGAACAGTAATGGTACGGCTAACAACCAGTCGTCGACTTCATCTTTGCCTCCACCGCCGCTGCTGTCTTCTTTTTCAGCGACGACTGGCTAAAATCGCACTGCGGTTTCGGCTGCGCCGCCAACGACTCCACGTATCCTTCACTCACCGAATAATTTAGGTAATATCAGGGATGCGTTGGTCTGTAGAAATTTCAGTACTGAAACCTCTCGAAGGAAACCTATTTGTCCGATCAAACACCGAATCAAACATTCAAACCATTGAAGTTTTATCGAATGGAACTGTAACCAAAAAGTTAACCAGTTCCGTTGTTCCACTCCCGGTTACTGAACCTGTCAGTTCAGTCCGGGGGGGGGGAGCTGTTAGCGGCTAAAATGCAACTTAGCTGTGTAAAAATAAATTAAGTCCGGTGCAGCGTGCAGCTGATATGTGATCAACAGCGCTCGTCCGTTCCTTATCTCTGTTATCTGTGCCGGCGTTAATTCAACGTTCTATTGGTTTCGATTCGATTTGTGTTTATTCGGTTTTTTCGGTAATATCGTGTTTTTCGTTTCTATATCCCCCTTTTTTCGTTCTCTATATTCCGTTTTCGACTCCTTTCGTATCGTTTTCCTCATTTTCTATCGGTTCCTTCATTCGTATTCCTCTTTACGCTATTTTCCATCATTATTACTTTCTTTGTCGTTCAAATATTTGAAATAGCCCTTTTCAGGGCTTACGCCATATTCGTTTTCGTCGAATACATTTTTAAAATTATTCTGACTCTCGGCAACTTATTTGCAAAAACAACGGCAGATGTAGAAAAGTTTAAAGCGTTAAAATATAACAATCGTTACATAAAATTGGGACATTTTTTGCCTCGGAATTACGTTGTAATTAATATATACATATGTTGTAACGAATGTGAGGGGGGGGGGGGGGGGTTCTTAATTCACGAGTTGATCGAGATGAACTCGATTGGCTCCCCTCGACTTAATTGACCCGAGTTCCTGCGAATATCACGTTTCTTTTCTTTTCCTATTCCGGGGGCGCCAGTGACAATTACGGCGTCACACCTCGAGCAAAAAAAAGATTCGGTTTTTTACACCATCTCCTCCGTACCATGGAAAAGACAAAACAAATAAAAATTCTTTCCCGCACGAGAGATCGCACTGCGGTCGCGGACCACGTGTTCCATAAACTACCAAAAATATCTACATAAAAAAAAAACGCGTATATTCAATCAATGCTACAAATTTCCACAAAAAAACCCACAAATTCGAACGCACACGGACGTCCCCGACGACAAATATTCTCGAAACTAGAAGAAAAAAATTAAAAAAAAATAAACGAAAAATGATCAGTACACAAAGAACGGTTAAAATTTTGCTTCAACGGTTATAAGACGGCAACTAGCATACAAATAAAGCAACACGCGGCGTAGCGTTGACCAGTCATAACTGTAACCGAAACTAACGAATATCGACGAATAATTTCGCTCGCAAGAACGCCTCGAGATTAAACTAAACAATGAGCGGTAAATTCAAAATTAAGATAAGGCTATTGGCATATCACGCGCATGCTACAATCCCTAATTCTTCTCTCGCGGCTCACGCTGCCGGCAGAAGCTATCCTGTTATCGCCGGACACACACACACACACACACACCAGGCCACTTACACCGATTCCACACGTGCCGACATTTCGACAGAAAATCAGAATTTACCTTTTCGGCCGTGTTCTCCAGAACAATATGATGATGCCGAAAGAACGAAAACTAATGATTCTAACCATAGAACACTTTCTAGCTCGACATCATTCGAAAATTAGCTGACCACTGACAACTGTTATGCGATCGCTTATAATTTTTATTTCAATTTAGCAGCTTTTTCTTGTTAGTATCGGTAACGGTTAACGATAATGCCGCCTCTTCTATTTCAAACAGCATTTAATATTCCAGGAAACAAAACATATATAGACGAAACCGGTTTTCGTAAATAGTTAATAATTACAAGTTCAAAAATTCAAAACGAATGAAAGAGACGAAAAAATTAATTGAAGAAAGAACAGTTTACTGGAAGGATGTTACAGCAGAAAAAGGATGCATTATCGCAAAAATATCTCTTTGTGATCTTCATAATCTGCAAAAGTTTAAATCAGGAGAGAAAAAACGAATATTACGTAAGCTACTGGTTAATTAAATGGTAAAATTTTTGAAAACCATAAAAAAACGCCTACATCTGGAAAAAATATACGTACTTGTTTGGCAAGAATAGTTGATATCACAGCCAACGAACCGAAGTACGGCCAGGTTAAATCGTTAGTTATACCACAATAGAGAAAACTTGAGATCATTGCAGAACTAAAACCGGTTAACCATAGCTTAGGATGGTTTTTAAAGGACAAAGCGGTCGATCTTACACCCAACTTTTTATCATCGTTCATGTCCTATACAAAATTATCATAATAAAAAAAAAAAAAAACGAAATAACTTCGAATTACGCAAGCTATTATAATGAAAAAATTTACAGTCGGAATTTGCTATAGCTTATAATAATCATAATGCAAAAAATTACTTGAAACGCGTAAAATGTATCATACACCATTGTCCAGCAGATACCGCCGAAATAAAGTGGTAAACACGTTGACCAATCTATAAAACCGTTAATCGCAGGCGAACCTATTAAAACTGTCCAATTCATAGCCATTCCAAGAATAAACTGCGGCCATGGTACGAATCTTTTAGTTGCTGGATATAAACAAAGTAATCCTAAACGTAACAAAATATATACTTTTTAAAGACAAAAAGAGGGATTTACCAGTTCGATTTTAGAAAATAATAATAATAATAATAATAATAATAATAATAATAATAATAATAAACTAAAAATTTAATAAGCGAAATTTAACGAACATAAAAGTGACGTTTTAAAGGGAGACAAAAAGCGTACCAGCAGTAAACGACAAAAAATCGAAAATATCACGCTTTTATTTTAGTTATCGTCGTATTTGTAGAATTCATTAAAAAGTAAGCAATAATGATGGTAAAAAATAATGATATTTATTTACAGCATACAGAACTGAAAATAGATGAAAGCGTAATACCATGTTTGTTTCGTGATAAATTTATTTACGCTTTACATAGTCGGCTTAAATATTACGCCAATTCCCAAACATACAGAACGTCCTTGCACAGTTATACAGATGGCGGTTTGCAATTATGTGTGTGTGTATTTTTGTCTTTATTTTACTTCAAGATAAAAACGAATAATGTAGTGTACACGAAAGTTCGACGTGTGCATATTACTGCTAAAAGTTTGACTACTTGTGAAAGTATTAACGCAGCACATTCATCTAGGCAAAGCTCGATTAATATGTACATTTTTAAATGAGAGATTTTTCGATAACGCAATCGGTTTTGAAAAAGGGCTGAAACGATTTCGAGAAAATTAACGTATGCGTAGCTCGAACTTTCACATTATTATTGTTACCGAATGTTTAAATGTTTGCGAAACTCATGAAAATACACACTTTGACTGATGAGCAAGTTCGCCATAAAAGGATGCAAAAAGCTCGGTCACTAGATGATAATGTAGAAAGGGAACTGCATCGAAATATTTATTTCAATGTTAATCATTAATCGCAACCAATGTAATCAATCGTATTCACTGATACACTTGATGGTATCAGTGAAACAGTGTATCTAATTAGATATTCTTATAATTACGCATTTGCAACATAGGCAGCGCGAAAGCCTAACAGTTGCCAAACCAGAGATATCATGGGATTTCGAAAATAATCTCGTTCCGTATGCAAGTTGCTCCTAAGCTAATATACCTAATCTGAAATCGAGTATTGGTTATACCAGAGAATTATCCGAGGGAAAGTAAAAACGGATCTGATGGGAAAGGGGCCTCGCTATTTTCTTCAGATAGATTCTTAAGTATATTATGAAAAGCTTAACTTCACAATCCCCAACGCCCCCTTTCACGGGTCATATTTTTACTACATACTTATTCGTAACACAGCTGATAAAAATTAAAAGCTGTAATTTTTAAAATTTCACTGTAAAATGATATAAATCGTCAGAGACAACTTTAACCGTTTCTCCATCTTATGTTGCATGCTTACGTATACAATCACAATCGATCATGCGCAGATTATTGTTCTTTTATTAAATTGCACGCAATCCAAAATCTAAAAGAAAGATTACAGATCAAACGCACCATAAATCGAGGAAGAATATCACTCTCCGCCTATGTGTTCTTTTTGTCTCCTCTCATCCGTCTAAAGTGCATTGTGTTAAGAAAACAACTTGGCTTAGCAAGAAACATACAGGAAATGATTTCAAATGCTCGACTTCCATCAGCAGGGTTTCAGTTTTCGTCAGAACCATATTTAAATTACCTCCGTTTATGTGCTGTAATCACCACATTAGTTACACACAGTACATATATAAAATGAAAAAAAAAAAAAGAAGAAAAACAACAGTCGAACAGAAACATAAAATATCAAAAAACTAACACACAGGCAAAATATGTAAAACGTTTTAAAAAGACGTTTAAAACAAAAAACGGAAAAAAACAAAACAAAAATAAAGCAAAAAAAAAACGTGTTAAAGCTATATTTCAACGTTTCACGTAATTCATATCAAGTGTTTTTACCAACGGACATCGCGCTAAGAACAACCGTAGGGAAATTACACTGTAACAAAAGCAGACATCCAAATCCAAGTTGTCCTCCGAGCAACACCAACGCATCAAAATATGTTAAATCGTTATTGGCCAATGGTCTATTCTTTGTTCTTTCAACCTGTAACAATAAATTTGCAAGTATAAAGAAGTAATCTCTATATAATACCTATAAATAAAATCGCAGCGTCTATTATTTCATATTACACAAGTAAAAGTCATTTTTTTCTCTCTCTTTCATGTGTCGAAAAATGTCAATGTGCTCCTTTTTTTTTTTTTTTCAAATTTTTGTTTGCGCCCGTTGTTTTTTGCAAGAAAACTATCAGATTGATTCGAATCAAATTTTTCTTTCGAAACATGGAAGAAATTTTAAGAAAATATTTACAATTCTACTTCTTTTCGAAGGACCTCCTAAAAAAATGCAAAAGAGTTTAATTACTATTTTTTTTTTTAAATACCTATTTCACAATAAATATAAATTTGCCTGTAACCAACTTTCAAGAAATACATGGGGAATCTTTTTTAAATGTTACTAAATGTGAATTGCGTATAACGAGGCAGGCAATGATAATGTACAGAAGGAAATAAATCGAAATCTATTAATAATAAGCGTAACATAGATTCAAGATTTCGCCGCAAACATTGCAACATAGACCTACTAGTTCAGTGTTGGAGTTTATTTTAAAACAACTATATAATAAATAAAATCTAAAACGTAAAATTATTTTCTCGGTGCAATGACAATTTAAGTATACACTACACCTCGAATTTCTCATTATTTTAACAGATACAATTGTTATAAAACTATATTACATAGCTACTATTATAAAATTTCCGCATGAAATTTCGTTAAACTGTACAATTACGTTTTTAAATTTTCATTTACCTAACTCAGAGGTGTCATTTCAATTTTTTTTCGATGAAGAGCATTAACAAAAAAAAACATACCATTTTCCTAAAACACCGGTATAAATTTTAATTTATAAGCATTCAAAAAAATAACGAAGGATATAAAAATAAAGTAATTATAATTAAAATTCGAAAAAATCTCTCTGAAATAAATGTTATAACTGTAGCATTAAAAAAAAAAAAAAAAGGAAAAAAACTTTGAAACGTTCAATAAATTAGGTTTATTTCTCGGCGATTTCCGTTAGTCGAGCATCGTCTTTTTTCACTGACTTGAGCTGCTATTGACTTTGAAACCTACATTCATTCTTATTAATCAAATTGTACCTTTATTTTTTAAACATTTTTTTAAACGATATCTCTCTGTCCAGATATCTCACACAACGGTAAGCTGAATTTTTCACTGTACATAAAACAAAATAGGTTTCCCTTGTAGTTTCATTTTCGCATAAAAGGATAGTGTGTGTGCGTGTGTTGCGCCTGTACACACGCACACACATTCATAGAGACATTTCCTAAAAACCTAGATTCCGACTCGTTTTACCTTGAAACTAATTTCTGATACGTTTTTACGAAACTTGAAATTTTACTATTACGAAGTTTCCTCCCCTAGGAGGAAATGAAAATGGATACAAAATTATTAACAAATAAACGTATTAAAAACTGCACTTTCTCCTGTAAAGTTAATTTTATTTATTAAAAAAAAATTACATGTCGGAAGTGTGGGGGCCCGTTTATAAGGCGCGGCCCGGGGCTACAGCCCTCCCTAGACCCCCCTAAATCCAGGCCTGATTACTACTTATCAACAGTTTGAGTTCATGTTTTTACTAAACCGAAACGAGTCTACCCCAAAAGACACACCCATGTCACAACGTACTTCTGTACAAAAGGTACGAAAGTACTTTCTCCTTTTTTATTTAGAACAACTATTTTAAATTGAGACAATTATAATCATAGGTGGGATTTAAGTTTTTTAGGGGAAGCAACGTTATTTATTAAAGTTATAAATATATATTTTATATATATATATACATATATATATATATACATATATACATATATATATATATATATACATATATACATATATATATATATATACATATATACATATATACATATATATATATAAAAATACACATCCATTAAATACGGGGGTATATACATCTTTCTGGAATAACCATTTTAAAGGAACAAATATTTGTAGCTTTTAAGCGTTGTTTAGCATTTAAAAAGCCTGCCGGAAGGGACAAAATATTCTAATAATTTTGGAAAAATATGTTATGTTTACATATCATTGATGTATATACATATTTCAAGTTTACTCGCACTCGACAACGACGCCAAACTCGCGAAGCGAAACGCGAATTGGAATAATTTCGTATGTTACACATGACAAATTCATCTCGTACATCGTGATTTATCCCAAATTACGCTGAATAGGATTTAATTTCTACCGCTTCTTCTTCCTCTTCTTCTTTTGCCTGCGTTACATCATTGATTCGATGTAGTCCTCCCTTAATTTACTCCATCGATACTTGTACTTCACGGAGCCATTGCTGTTGCCACAATATCATCCATCCACCTTCTAAGTGGTCGTCCTTGTGCGCGTTTATACGGGGTCTCCATTGGATCAGTTCCTTTGTCCACAATAATATTGGTTTTATATTTGTCAGCCACTGTAGCATTTCTGTTAAAGTCTCACAATATGAAACACACTGTTCCGAAGAAACGGTCTTCTCGCAATTTAAGAAGAAAATAAATAAAAAACCTGATGCGAGAACGAGAAAATAATTGTTTTAGTTAATTCTTTAAAACACTTACAATTTTCAATTTGAAATATGTAATGTACTTTTTATTTTTTTTATTTTTATATATTTGATAAATAATGTTACCGTGGGAATTATATTTCATAAGGCTATATTAGATCAGACGTGGTCAATAATAAAAAGAAAATTAAGTCGTTAATAATGGATTTAATAAGACACCGTATAATATTAGAGTCCTGAAACAGTAGCGTAATTTTGGTCAAACAATGGTTTTTCGTTTTAGTAGGACCTGGTTCGAATCAGCGCTACGTACATTGAAAAATATACAAAAATTTCACTCGTGCCGGACTAATGTCCCCCAACTGACGAGCCCAAAAATGAAAAAAATAGCTCTGAATTTCTTTCTAAATTCATAAATAAATCGTCATCTCTAGAATTAACCTAGGATGATCACAGTTAATAAATCTTAGCTATCCAACCCCGGTGAATAGGCTTCATGCACTGCTAATCATTGAAGCATTTCAAAAAATACTATGTAAGAAATACGACTTTCAGTATAGTTTTACTCATCTTTACATTATGGATCATACACAATTCTGTTTCTTAATTTGAAAGTGAGACCATTTATTTGAAATTTTCCTTCGTCGAATATCGCTAATCAAAAACCAACATTAGTTATATATATTTAAAAGCCTACGTTTGCGGAATAGAGAAAAATTCGAACATAATTTTATACTAATGATGATATCAAGGGCGCAGCACGTTGTTTCTAATTATTATTTCCTACGAAATATTCGCACCATTAAAACGAGGAGGCTAAACGACTGTATTACTCTATCTTGAATGTTGAACCTTGCAGAATTTGAAACAACGGCTACCGGGATTTCTATTGAAGTGAAGCGATTTTGTTTTTTTTTTTTTTTTTTTTGAATACTATTAACTAGGGTCTTCGGGAAAAATTTCCTCTGCATTACAAATTTAGAATAGCTCTTTAAAAAGAATAAAATCAATATAAATTTTGTATAATTTTTTGAATGATATTTTTATCATTTATGTGTATAATTTTCTATTGCATATGCTTTTTTTATCTTCAAAGAAAGCTTAGTTTATATTAATATCGAAAAAAACATGTTTATAAAAAACCAGCATTTCTGAAATCGTTCAACACTACGAAAGAGTCTCCCTCCCCCTTCAATGTACCCCTTAAATTCTAATAACGTAATGTATTTAGTGAATAGACTAAAACTGGGCACAGGAAACAAGTAGTTAAAAATAATTCGTAAGGTGGGAAAATTACTACATATTCATATAGTAATAATTTGCAATTATAAATACATAAACTTTTTCACGCGAAACCAGTCTTGTTTTCATATTTTTAAAAGTCAAACGCAGCAAAACAAAACTATTAGTGATTGACGCAAATTTATGAAAATGTACAACAAAACACCGTAGCGAAACGAAACAAAAGAAAAAAGCGGCAAATTTTAACTAAACAAAATAGTTTTTCCGACCCTTTGACACCTTTCAATAAATATTACGACAGGTAACTGTCATACTTGCATATCTTCCGCTTTAATTAGAGATGCGACAACAGCTGGTAGTCAGTGTAAATTTAACATGTGTATTATTTAGGTCTAGAGTTCGAAAAAGCATTCGACCCCAAAATCAAGTCGAAGATTCAAAGGGGAAAATAGACAGAACCAAGTGAAGAGTAACGTAATTTCCTTTAATCACGATTTTCAATACGAATGTATGAATTAGTTTTGCAGGTTACAAATTGTTTCTTTTCACCTCTCCCTTAAAATATTTAATACTGTTTTTCAAGGTAAACTACTATGTGAAACTGACAGATACTGTTTTTTTTTTTTTCTTTTTTCATAATCTCTTAATATTCTGCGAATAATTAGAATTAATCAACTCGTTGAAACATTCCATCGAACGAATGGAAATAAATTGAAGAATAAGTCGATACTGGTAAACGACTTTTTCTGATAGGAGTTAACGGACCGAAAATGCAGAGATAAACTCGGTATTTTTCGCTTGTAATATATAAAAGTAAACAATTTTAATCATTATCAATATTTTCATCATTAGACATTAATTTCCCGGGTTTTTAATATTTTACTATTTAATTCGATTTTTTTTAAATCGTTTCGAGTAGCGTAAACGATTTTTTTTATTTATGTTACTTCATTTTCATTTTCATTCAAGTATCACCAAAAATTAGTAGATTAATGCTGAAAGTAGTCTATCAATAACGACTCTGGGGCCTCTTTAACCCTTATTATGTGCACACCCGGATTTACCGACGTTATTACACACTCGCGGTACCCATGGATTTTATTGTTTTTTAAATTTTTAAACAACTATAAGAGATTTTATTCACATCTATATTTTATATTAGATATTTATAAATGTAATTAGCACCGTTTCAGATATAAAATTTAGTACAGGTAAACAATTAGGCCAAGTATACGAGGTAGGATTAACCGAAAAATCTCTCGTCAATGTACAAACTCACCGAAAATCTGACAATTGACTAGCAGCTTTTTCCTTTTCGTGGTAGGACCAAATTCACGCAGTATACTCCATCGAAGGCAGCGAAATATGGGATAAAAGTATGGTGGATATGCGATATGGAGAACGCCTAACCTTTACAAGGCATTTTGCAAACGGGGAAAAAAGGGAATGTTCGCGAAAGTAAATCAGGGTGAAAGAGTCGTAAAGGATCTTGCGATAATGCACAATGGCTCCGGGGAGAAATATCTCGATGGACACACTTTTTTACTTCGCTGCCGCTTGCTAAACACCTAATTTCGTTGACTATGGTTGGCACGTTGAAAAAAGATAAATCGTATATTCCACGAGCTTTTGCGCCTTCAAAATCAAGAAAAGAATTTTCATCGTTGTTTGGGTTCTACGAAAAAGTAACTTTACGTTCGTAGTGCCAAAAAAAAAAAAAAAAGGTAAAGCTATTATATTATTGTCTACGATACATACAGATAAGGCAGTGGCCAACGACGGAAAACAAATGGGTATGATTTTATCTTATAAGTATGAGGCTGGGGTTGATACGATGGACCAGATGGTTGTTGGTCGGTACACGTGTCAACGACGCACTAACCGCTGCCCATTGGCTTTTTTTCCTCAATATTGTTGATATAGCTTGTCTAGCTTCGTACATAATTTATTACGAAAATAATAAAAGGATACAAAAAAAAAAAAAAAAAACACGAAAGGAAACTGTTATAAGACAACTGAGTGAAGAGCTCGCTATGCCTTTAGTTCAAGATAGATCTTAAAATAGACAAGTTATGCGGAATCATTCGTCGAAGTTGGCTATAGAGAGTATCTTAGACAAGGAAGTTTTACCTATGTTTCCGGCTAAGCCTCAACCTGCGCGAAACCCAACAGAAGTAACACTGGATCGGGTTATCTGAGTTATAAACAAGCAATAGAAAAACGCAGAAAAACTAGAAAAAGTTGTGCTAATTGTGAAAAGGCAGTATACTATGAACATGCGATAACAGTAACAAAATGTAAAGAGTATATGGAATAAGTAATAATCTATTTTTTTCAATATTATACATATAAATAAATAAATTTTACAACATAATAATTTGTTATTATTTACCTAATTATTTATATTTATTATTTGTACAATGAATAATTTAATAGCATGATTACCTATGTAATAACAATGAAATTACACTAAAATCATGTGTTTTCGCATACGGGGTACCCCCGAGTACCCGGGTGTGTCCGGTGTATTGTTTTTTTCAAAATTAAAATTTTCATTGTTAAAAATTGAAAAAAAAATTTTTCGACACATCATCATTTGATAGAAAAAGGGTAAAATCACGAGCATCTGGGAGCATTTGGAAAAATATTGAAAGGACTATAAAAAATGTTTACAAAATGTTCGCCAGTGGGCAGCTGGGTACCCGGGTATGCACATAAGGGTTAAGTAGTATGACGGTAAGGAAGCTAACCATCGTACATACGGGTGGTGATCGGATTTAAAACTTATATACGCTTAACACTGGTAAAAAATAGGGTATAGTATAGTTGAAAAACACTGATTTTGTAGTTGAAATACCATTAACCAATGTACGACACACCTAAATATTTAAACCTAACTGAACCATAAATGTGAATTTCGCCACGGATGGTCTATGAGAAAATAATACGCCAATAAATCGCTCGAAGTTCGTAAAAAAAAAAAAAAATATTAAATTTTACTAGATTCACCTTAAAAATTCTACCTTCGACAATTAATCAGTTTGTAAAAGTTTTTTACTTTCCGCCTAAGTAGGGAATTTTGAAAGTTATAATACAGTCTTTCACGAAACCGTGTAGAATTTCCGCTACCTAGACAGCATTTTAAAACTGCATGCAGAGCTTAATCGTAGATTTTTTGTTCCCTATTAATATTATATCTTATAGAAATTTACAATAATAATAATCCGCAAACAGTTCACAGCTTTTGCCGTATCTGTCTGACCTGAAGCGATGCTGTGACTGATTTCGCTTACTTTCTACAGACCATTAAATGCCGGGCTTTGGCAATTTTAAAATGATTAAATTTAACAAGAACTTTATATTTTATTTTCAATACTATACCGCGTAAATTTTATTTTACGGCAAAATCTTCCGAAGCGTTTTTTAAGCTTAATAAGGGGGATTCGGCTTGGGAACACTGGCTAAAAATGAACGTTTAAGGCTTCGAAAACAGCTAATTCAATTGCTGGATTTAACGATGTGAGAAGCGATGATGTGTATAAAAAACAACAATGCAATAAACCAGAACACGGTAACAATGATCGCGGTAATGACGGTTTATTAAATACAGCCTTGACGTTAAATTGCCTTGGCGTTAAGTAACCTCGCTCTACCATGTTGTATCTTTTTCTCGACACGATAAAAATGTGTACCGACACGGATGCATCAAAGTCGATAACCAACTCCGCCTAGGTTTCTTACTTTCCGCGAAAAACACGAATAAAATTGACGATGTGTACTATAATATATTAAACATTTAAAAGTTTCATATATGGTGGATATAATCAGGAAAACTACTTACGGTAGATATCATGTTTAAAAAATTAACTTAAAACATAAAATTTAATCTTAAAACTAACGTTTCGGGAAGCTTACATTTACACCTTCATCAGAAACAAACTGAACTGCACTTATACGAAACATTACAATCATAAAGCGAACAAATACAAAAAAAAAAAAAAGCTAACCAACGTTATCAGTTAGGCGCAAATTATTTATTTTCTAGTTTGAAGTTCATGCATTTCTACCCCATTCAAAGCTGTCACAAATTACTAACCAATGAAAGTCTAAGAAAAATTAACAAAATCAGAATACTTCTTATTTCATAATTATGCCATCAGCGATATTAAAACCGGTGGACAATTTTTACGATTTGCTCCAGTAGTCATCGGTATTTATTTTTCCTTTTTTCAGTAGCTGGAAGTGAACGAAAATTAAAACTATTTAAAAATATTTTAATAATATTTAGCAGTTGCTGGTACACAATGAACACAGGTCATGAGGACTGACAATGCTTATTATCATTTAACTACAAAATGAAAACAACATTAACGATGTTTAATTATCACTATTAAGAAATGACCGTTTAAAGGAATCAACCAGATACAGATATCCACTTTGAATGAAAACTGCTTCGCACAATGACAGGGGAGTTATCTATACCGCTCACAATTCTCTTACAATGCAGCATTATAAGCTTAATGCATAAAATAACCAGCCAGCATATAAAACTTTGAATTTCGAAGCGGGAATTTAACCGGAAATGGTATAATTCAAATTGTAATGGTTCTGAAGTGTATTAAAGGGGCACTGAACGGCGGAAACTGAATGAAGGAAAGGTAGTAGAAAATTTTAAGTCCAAACAGCGGCGTGCTTCAAAAACCGGCAATATACAGATGGTTAAGTGTTCGGCACATACAGTTTTCGGTAAGGATACTATAATTTATGTTACACTAATTCATGATTTAATTTCATCAACACGCACACGTATTATACTCTCACTCAACTGCTTGAAGTTGCAGTGGGTACTATCTTACAAAACGACTTAATCCTCCTTAATCCTTTGTCCTCCAGTCCTACAGACCTATCATTTATTTCTCCTAATCTCAGTCTCAAATGTTCATGGTCAACTATTAAACGGTACCTTTGGGAGTGATCATATTTCTAACATCATCTCTTTTAACGACCTCTCTTCTTATGCTCCCCTTATAAGCCTCTTCACTCTCCCAAATGGATCCTCTCTAAAGAAGACTGGTTCATATTCCGCTTTTACGCCGATTCTTCACTTTCTTCATCTTCCCAATATGACTTCTTTATTGAATCAATTTCCTCTGCCTTAACTTATTCTCCTCCTATCCGACTAACTCCCAACAAAAAAAAAAAAAAAACAGAACGTAGAATGAGGACTGTAAGGCGGCTTTTAATTTAAGTATGTCTACTTATAGAACTTTGCGCTCCCGTCTTTCTCTTTCCAATTTTTTGCACATAAAAATGCTGCTAAAGCCAGATTTGTTTTTAAAACAGCTAAGAAAAATCCATGGTAAAGCTTCTTTTGCTCTTTTTCTCGATCCACCCCTATTTCTCGGGTATGGAAAATGGCTAAGGCCTTTAAATCCTCTCTCTCCCAACACCCTTCCAATCATAATTTTTCTCCTGAAAAGCTAAAACCCCTAGTTATGTCCCTAGTTTCCGGGAATCCTGCCCTTTCCCGTCTGCTCCTTGGTCATCACATTTTCTAACCTCTCCTTTTACTCTATCAGAACTTCGTACATCTTTAAGCAATTCATCTAACTGCTTTCCGGGCGTAGATGGGATCACTTTTTCTGTTCTTAAAAATCTCTCTGAATTTTCCCTCCAGATACTTTTAAATATTTTTAACGCATTTCTTTGTTACGGCTCTACTCCTTCGTCCTGGAACACTTTTATTATTGTTTCTATTCCAAAACCTCTTTCTTCTTCGTTTCGTTCTTTTTCTCTTGCTTCGTGTGTGAGGAAGCTTTTCGAAAGTTTAATTAATAGACGTCTCGTTTGGTGGCTCGAGTATAGAAATTCGTTACCTAACAATACGTTTGGTTTTCGTCTTGGACGTGGTCAGCCAAACTGTATCAGTAATTTTCTGTCGGGCGTTTATATGTTATTTATTAATAAAATTAATTACCTTCGATAACGCTCACCTTCCCACAAGCTTTATCATAATGCTCTTAATTAAAAATTCTTACCTACTTTGCTTTTTTTATTATTATTCTCATTTAATTGCGGAACTGTAATTGTTTCCTCTCCTCTCGACTCTTTCACCAAGTTAATCTTTCGAGGGTTAGCTCCTGTCTTGGTCCCACGCTCTTTAATATTTATTTTATCAAAATCCCTTCTATGCCTCTTAAATCTACTTCGCTTTTTCTTTTTTGCTGATGATTCTACTCCCTCCGAATGCAATATCTCACTAGCGTCTTTAAAACTCTCTAGTGTTACGAGAAAATGCTCTTTCTAATATTCATCTCTCTATTTCTCCTCCTAAATCTTCCTCTGTTGTCTTTACTCTTCGTTCTTTTGATCCTTCTTTGGTTAGTCTTACCTTAAATGACAGTCCAATTCCTTTTGTAAATTGTATTCGCTATTTAGGAATATTTCTTGATAGCCGTATCTCCTTTCATCTGCGTCTATCCTCCCCTAAAAAGCTCAATCGGTTAAAAGCTCTTTCTCATACTAGTACTTGGGAAGGTGATCCCTATATGTGTTCATGTTTTATTAATCTTTCAGTTTTTCTAGTTTCCTTCATGCTATTAAATGCCTTTCTTTACCGTTCTGTTCTAAATCTGTTCCTTAACATGTCGCCAGAGCTGAATTCTCCTATGCGTTAGGTCTGTTTCTAAAAAGCCAAGTGGAGAGTTGGTCTGTTTTGTTTTTTTTTTGTTCTGCCTTATATTACTCTGAATCTTTTAAAATTCCTCCCTTTTGCTCAATTTTCTATGCCGAATCTATTGCTATTCTACGTGCTGTCCCCTCTTTGTTTCCTCATCAGTAGTTTCCCATAAAGTGCTCATAATTTCAGATTCTAAAAGTGCTTTACAGCCTATTATCCTCTTCCTGCTGTTTCTTTCGATTATGTCATACTTCTCATACATTCCCTCATTCATGATCTTTTCCTTCTTCACTCGATCGAGACTCTCAGCGTCATTTGTGCATTGAGGGTAATGAGATAACGGGTATTCATTAGCCCGTTCTTCCATTTCCAGAGGCAGATTTTTAAGCACCTTTTCTGCTCATAATATTGTTTTTTTTTCCTCATCTGCTCATTCTAAACTATAGCTCAACTCTTATTCTTCTTCATTTTCTAATGCTGCCTTCTTTAATCTCTTTATTCAGCCATCTCTTCCTCCGCAACCATGGTTCCTTGACTTCCCTCCTCTTAAACGATCTACAAATCTCCCTTCTACATACGAGTACATTCCTTGTGATTTTGATCATGTTTTGTTTGAATGTACGGTGTTCTCTACTGATCGATCGCCCTTCTATCCTTTACTACTAAAACTTGGTATTCCTCCTCCTTTACATTCACTCATTTCCTTTTGATTTTGTTATTCCTGTCCTTGAATTATTTTTATCCTCTATCTTCAAAAGTTTAAGAATATAAACGCCATTTTCTAGTTCTTCTCATTTCTTAGGCTGATGTCCTCGTAGTACAAAACCCATTGGGGGAGGAAAAAAAAAGTGAACATGAAATAGGAAAGATAAGGGCAGTGGAACTATTTGTGATTTCTTATCTCTAGCATGACTCTTATGCGGGTGAGGGGACGGGGGTTGGGAATAAAGTAATTAACGCGAATAGGAAACGTCAGATACAGTCGCTGATTTTGTCATACATATTAAATTTTGAACATTAAATATAAACTGTAAAAACATCTATGTCCGTAAACTTAAAATAAAAAAAAAAAAAAACGCGCTAATTTATTTCGTTTTTCTGCGAAATGCAATTTTTCAAAATTCTCGAACGCCGAAACCTCTTCATAATTAAAATTTGATTGTCCATCTTTAGGTAAAATTTAAAATTTACAGTGCGTAAATAATGTTATTTTTAATTCCGTAAAATTTAGATATTTATAGCTTAAAAAGGATTTTCGATGTACACGTGCACATAAATATACTTCACCTTATTTGTAAGAAAAAACTAATGAACTGTGCTAGTAGGTGGTACCAGTGCGATAAGGAAATCACTCCTCCATATTGCGTTATTCTAACAATATACGTCATTCTTTTTACTATAACCGGCAGATTAAAAGGCAATGTCCACATAATTAAAAGTGCAAATACACGAGAGATCGGAATGAGCAATAAATCACTTAGAAATAATGAAAGCGATTTTTTTTTTATCAAGATCAGTATCAATGAACTACGAAGCAAACGTGTGTGAAAACAATACACTTCGGCGTGTTTTTATTTACGCTCCGGTACTTATTTGTGTAATGTTACTTCGGCGCATAATCAAAAGGGTAATTTTGATAAAGTTCTGATTTTAAAAATTCTATAAAAGTGTAAAGCCAGGCGCGCACGAGCGGTTTTTTAACCGCACGGTTGTTTAGCCGCTTTGTAAAATGGTGTGCACGCACGAACGACTAAATAACCGCTTTCCTGCAACGTATCTTCAGTTTCAAGCAATGAACTGTGCAGTTCGAAAAGAAAGTAGCGAATCCCGAAAAATAAATGAAATAAAAAAATGTGTGTGCATCCATTAGTGAGTCAAAGATTATTCAAAGGGGGCAGTATCATTAATATATTTTACAACTTCTGTGTTCAGCCAAAAAGAAATTCATTAACTATAATTAGAATGAAGAACGAAACATTTGAGGAATTGTTAAACCTGATTAGATCTCATGTTACGTATCAAAATATAAATATGACGGACGCCGGACACCAGAAGAAAGAATTAGTTCTTAGATAAAAAAAGTAAACAACCGTATTTTAACATTCAACTATATTTTAATTAAATTTCATTACACGCATTAAAGCAAAAAATTAAACAGTTAAAACTAATTCAACTCTAATACGTCGTTATCGGAAGTGTCCTTAGAGGTAGTAACTCTACAGTAAAGTAGTAAATGCCTGAAAGTTCCCTGAACCATTGATGGCTTAGCCTGGGTCGCTCTGGTGGCAATGATTGTTTGGGGACGTGTTGAAAAATTCTATTATGGCTTCACTGACGTTGGCATTTGCTGCGGAAAATAAGGAAGAACACTGAAACCGACTGATTAAAAGCTACTAGAATAAAACAGTTATTGATTTGTTGCTGTAAAATTTGGAAGAAACCGATTTTTGTGGTAAATTACTGTTGCAAAGTCAGCTTTTTTTGAATGACGGCGACAATAATAATAGGAAAAACTTATCCTCATCAATTTCTTCCGTTTCGTCACTTCTTTTAGTATGTGACTTTTTTTTTTTATTCGCCGGTCTTTATCCAAGTCTTTCCAATCCGCAACAGCAGATTTCAGTTCACGTTTTTTGTTGTTCTTCCTTTTTTGAATTTTTATCACTGCATTCTGTAACAGAGATTTATTATAAAGGACCCGGGGTCTTTTCTCAACTTCAACAATTAACTTTTCAGTTTTTTTTTTAACCCCCCCTTTGGGCATGTCAACAAAGGATCTTCGCCCAGAAACGACACGAGGGAGAAGGATCAGTTAGATGTAAAGTCGGTGTCAAATATTGATAAGATAAAAGAACTGAGGATAGGAACAACGGACATTGACGGAAACGATAAGATATACGAGGCACAATAAGAAGTAGGGAGTTTGAGTGATAACAGATTGGAGTACAAAGAAGTGCCATTCACGAGGGATGGATATTCAAAGAAGATATGGTCAGGATCGTAGACGGCTTCGTCATTAATTGGAGAGGATAATTAGGGGAAAGAGTGCGAGATGAAAACGATAACGTGAAGAAGAAAGAAGAGTATGATTCAGACGTAAACGGATAATAGGGACAATAACGGAGCGGCGAAGCGAAGGAAAATCGTAAATTACGATTAGGTTGGATGGAAAAATTTAAGAGGAAGGTTGATTAGAAAAGTAAGAAACGTAAAAATCTGACCAAAATCTAACACGAAACTTCTTACACACAGTGGGAGTAAATTAGAAACGGGAATTTTAGGGGAAAAAAACGGGAGGATAAATTTGAGCCAAGGAATCTGCCATTTCGTTACCCTCTATCCGAATTATAACTCGGGACCAGCCAGATTATATCAGTGCGGATAGAATGAAGTGAGAAAAGAGTGTAAATGAGAGAGCGAATATGGAGGATAAAAAGGTCGGAGGAATGACAGGGAAAATGCGAGGAAATAGCTTTAAGAGCGCACATGGAGTCGGATATAATTAAATATTCAGAAGAAGAACGATGGGAGGAAATACGAAATTATAGAACGTAGAATGGCCCCATTAACTCGGCCGTAAAGATAGTAAAAAAGGAAGGGAGACGAAAAGATTCGGAGAAATTAATGCTCGGAAGGATGAAAGAAGCTCCAACTCCATTATAGGCCCCTTCGAACCATCCGTAGAAAAACTTTTCAGTTACAAAATATTCCTTTAAGTTAAATATTTAGAAATCCGGAAAGCAATTTACGATAGACATGGCGTTTAAAAATTTAAACTTAAAACCTTAACCATTTCGGAAAGCTTATACTTACTATTTATCAGAAACATTTCTGATGGTGATACGTGTAGGATATCCGAAACACTGAGTTTTTAAAATTAATTTTTTTAAAACAAAGCGGCTATCGTATTTCGTAATTATATCCAACGTGTAAGTTTTAAATGTTTACATATTTAAAAATTCTTTTAAAATTTCGTACAAAACTTTTTCTATAACGATAAATTTTTTAGCAGAAATGGCGAAAAAAAAAAAAAATTTACGAACGAAAACGATTATCAACAAGCACAAAAACGGACACAAAATAGCACGATAGCTGGCAGAAAGAACAGGATGCACCGGAAACAACATCATCAGAAGCGGCTGTTTAACCGCTCGTGCGCTCTCGTTGCCAAGAACAGGTGTGATTCATTTCGAATCGGCGGCAAGCCAAATAGAATATGTTGTGGGTTCAAAACCGCCCCTGTACGTTCACATTCATTCGAAGCAATGTGTTTCATAAAAGCGGTTGAAAAATCGCTCATGTGCGCCTGACCTTACTCTTGAAATGAATCAAAACGAGAATTTTCTCTCGGGCAGTACTTAATATATAAATAAATATTATTAAACAATTCCTTCGAAACTTGAGACACCTTCTTTTGGACCCCTAAATGATACGTTTCCCAAAATTCCTATATGACAATTGGTTTTAATTAATTATGCTACTTTTAAACGTTATATTTAATTGATACAAAAATGTTACATGGTTTCTCACATTATCTCCAGCGAAAAAAAATAACATTGTCACGATTATTATTACTATTATACATATAAATATACATGTGTATATATATATATATATATATATTAATTACAACGTAATTCTTAGGCTAACACCCCCATTCGAAAAAATGTACCAAAAAAATGTCCCAGAAAAATGTCCCAATTTTATGTAACGTTTGTTATATTTTGTAGGATTTTTGTTATTGTTATTTAAAAAATGTCACAATTTTATGTAATGAAATATGTAACGAAAAATGTAACGAAAAAATGTCTTAATTTTATATAACGGAATAGTAAACGTTAGAATAGAATTTTTGTGGTTATGTTATTTTTTGTGTGGGTTGATGCCAGTAAGAATTACGTTATAAATTTTGATAATTTTATACAAAGTATAGAAGAGAAAGAGACAGGAATGAAAGCAGGAGGGGTCAAGGGGCACAGCCCCTTGCGAGGCCAAAATGGCCGAGTTATATATATATATATATATATAACTTGGCCATTTTGGCTTCGCAAGTGCCCCTTGACCCCGCTTGCTTATATTTCTCTCTCTTGCTCTTCTATACTTTGTATAAAATTACCAAAATTTATAACGTAATTCTAAATCGGTCCATATAAATGTAATAACATAATCACAAAAATCCTATAAAATATAACAAACGTTACATAAAATTGGGACATTTTTTCTAATAGAAAGTATAGCCTAAGAATTACGTTGTAATTAATAATTATATATATATATATATATATATATATATATATATATATAATTATATATATATATATATCTAACCCACATAATGAAACCCGATTAACACACAGATTAATACGAAATTCAAATTGGGCCTGTAATTAAATCAATATATTACGCGGCATTTTAATCTGATAACGCGGGGAAATGAGCAAAATTTGATTAATACGTAAATTTAATGTTTTACGGAATTCAAAATGATTATACTTTATATTTTGACGATGAACCAGCGATTTGATTAATTAAACGAATACTGCCTAAAAGCTGGTGCTGTTTTAACCGACAATTCGTGAGCAGGAAATGTGTGTAGGGAAACACGCCAAAATAGACGACAATAGATAAAAAAACGATAAAGAAAAAACGAAAAAATAAAAATTTTATAATATACAAACACGTCGTGAAAACTTTCTCAGTGTTAACAGAAATTTTCTCGATATTTTAATGCAAATTCGAATTCGAGAATTTTTAAAAAAAGGAAATGGATCAGATCAGTCTAAACAGAAAAATACGAACAAACACTAACGACACAAAACGATAGAACTATTAACTTATTTCAATATAATAATTCTTCATATTAGGGCACATGGTCACTATAAAAGAATTCGGTGTTGACAAAAACAACTTTAAAGTAATCCATCCGCCCGTTCATTCCTTGGGCAAGAACTAGTAATTAATATCTGATGGATAATTCCGCGCACTAACATTAATGAAACACCCGGCGAAATTAAAATCAAAAATCACGTTTCAATGCAAATTTATGCGGAAAATATAATACTCTTCTTCCCCCGTATTATTAGATATATTATCACGTGTTTCTTTCTATTCGACGCAATATTATCTACAACTACGACGACGATAACTTATCTGATTATTGAAAAAACAATACGACTATGCGAGCTTTTAATACGTTTCCAAAAATTATTAAAATGTTACGTCTCTTACAGTACCCGATCAGTTTCTCCTTCGATTTCGTCAACTTTTTGGCATTTCAAGGCGAGTGAGGGGCTTTTTCTATAAAAGTTCATTTACACCATTCTGCCGAAATTAATGCATGCAGAGCACGTTTATGACAAACGTTGTCACTGACAAAAATATTATTATTTAAAAAGCATTAACGTATTAAGTTCGGTTAATCTCGTACATTTTTCTTATTTCGTATGCATTTCTATACATACTTATTTGCATATTTATACACTGGGTAATTTTGGTATCAACACAATCACCCGGATGAATATAGGTTCGAATAAAGGAAACGAATTTGAATCCGCCATATTGGAAAGTTTATTACTGACGAAAATATTACATGTTTAAATTACCGCGTATAATTTTTGATCATGCGCCGTGATTCGAATAATACTACCCTTTCTTTACTAAAAATTGTATCGGTCAGCGGTAGTCCCTATATCAGTAATCTCGATGAGAACTGATCAAGTAGTCGCCAAACAAAGTTAAAAAAAGAAATTGCCCCTAAAGATGTACTTTCTTTGTCGAATTTAACCCGAACAAAAATTATCTAAAAGGTTTCCATTAAAATACAGGGAAAATGTGTACCCGCAAAATGTTTTAAAATAAAATGAACAAACTTTAAAATCAAACAAGCGATAAATACACCAGCGACAAAATATTGCCGAAGTTACGGAAATGTAGATTCACTTTGAAACCATCAAAGCGTAATTTACGGGCTCAATACTGACAGAATTCGAACTATTGGTAAATTGTCTGTCTGTCTATGCGCGCTAATCTCATCAACTACCGAACTGATTTTGTTCCAATTTTCATCAGTGGATAGACTGATTTCCGTGAAAGATTTTAATGCATAATTTATTAGTTTCCGTGTGATTTAGCCGAGCTACGAGGCGTTTTGTCAATGAAGCGAGGAAAATAGAAAGGTATATTCCTTTTCAATTTATATCCTGTGTCATACTTTTCTATCGATAGCTTGATTCCTTTTAAATATTTTCTTCTTCCCAACATGTTTATTTTTACATTTCCATATTTCGTATATAATTATCGCTTTATTCTTTACATTTCCCTGCTTTATTTGTCTTTTACTTGTTCATTCAATAGTTGACACACACGTTGTCACGTTATGACTAATCCGATCAACTATATGTAGACATTTCCTGGCAGGATAAGTTGGCCTAATCTCCCGAAATACATTTTGTACCTACTGCCAGGTTTTCATAGCAATTGTTACATTCAAAACGCAAGTGTGTACACGCAAGACTACACTTGGAACTAATTGTAAATGTTTCATTTATCGATATACAGGAGCAGTCCCATGTGTGTCTACTTACTATACACCAACTAGCGCGCATATGGTAATATGCATGTTCGCCACTGTCTTCCACGTCATCATTAGCGATTATTTAATTAATTATTTTCATAATAACTTCTATCGTCGCCTAGGATCGAATTCAAAACTTCCGTAACGGAAGCCAAGAGTACTCTAGTAATTAGGCTACCGCGACGACTTCAATAATCGATGACCGTTTTAAATGTTTTAATATCCGTTCAAATGTTCCTGAGGCCGTCGGTGTTTAGCGCAAAAGTGATATTAGCTTTAATGAACAAGAAAAAAACGTAAAAAACAAGGAAAACAATTTTACTTTAACAAGAAAATATTTAGCGAATTAATTTTTTCAGCGTGATAAATGAATTACCCACGTTAATTTTTTTTAAATTCTAATAAAATTCTAATATTCCCAAATCGTATTCAAGGCGAAAAAAACTTATAAAACATTACTATTACTAGAGTAGAAAACAAACAAAAAAATATCAATTAAAACAAATGGAATAATCATAAAAAATGGCGCAAATAACAATAATAATAATAATAATTTGGAACAGACGAAATAATAATTGAAAAAAAACAAATTTACGTACTAATTGAAAAGGAAAGAATACACTACGAAATATATCAAGCTTAAACGTCGTATCCGAAAACCGAAGTCCATTTTCCTCATTCAATTAAATGCGTAGAATGCCTTTGGAAGATTAGGCGACAACAAGAAAAAGTGTAATCATTCAGGAAATACATACTTCATTAATTCAAAGATTAACGTGGAAATTATTAAACATGATTATATCTACATTAGTCGGCCTTTTATTAATCTTTATAGCGAACTTACGCGATTCCGCGTAATTTCTTCTTACAATGCTTGGAAATTGCAGAATGTTTAACGCGAATTTTTAATAATCAGTCAAAAAATGTTTAAAAAATTATATATCCGCGAAAAATTCTTGTATTTTATAAAATTTCGCATATTATAAAACAATAAATTATTTCGAACCCAAGTATACATTAGCCGTATCGGATTAAGTGCGATTGAACATTCTCAGCTATTCAACTATTTTTTTCGATAAAAATTCTACCTGAAGCTAAATTGAAATTCGTTAGTTCATCAAATTTACTGCACCCCGTGTAGAAAAATTTACGAAAAGCTGATGTTCTAAAGTTTTGTATTAAAAGCCAACTACATACGATCTTGTTTCGATACTGCTGCCGGGGTGCATCTTGCTCTTATGATTAGCATAAAAAAAAAAAAATTTGTCTGAGAAGAATTGCATAAAGGTCAAACCGATCGTTTAAAAAAAAACGAAAAGAAATTTACAACAGCGTACGCTTCAGCTCCAGAATCTCCATTTTCCGTTAGACTCTCTAAGCGTTTCCGTTAGACTTTCTGAGAGTTTACGTTAAACATGCTATACTTTTTTATAACATTCACCTAGTCTCTATGCAAATACCCGTGCAGAGTTTCCGGAAAATAAGCGAATAAATTTCACCAACGACGACAAATTTTCAAAAACTTTCCTCTAACCTGTGAGTAATAGTTGACCATCACGGATTACTTACGCATCAAAAATTCAATTCCGCAGATACTATAGAACGGTCTGTGGAATTTTTTAAAAATTTTTTTCTCAAAACTCGATTTTTACTTTTTTCAAAATCTGGGCCCTTCTAAATTTTTGGGGTTTCGTAGTTTTTCTATAAACAGATGATGAAAATACATTGATTGAAAAAGTAATTAAGTTTTTAGCTACTATAGAACTGAACGATTTTTGGCCTTGCAGTTTTCTTATTTAGATATATCTATGTCTATATCTATATCTATATCTGTATCTATATCTATATATATCAGTGGCGGATCCACGGGGGGGAATCCAAAGAACCAAAGCTCATATGAAAAAATTTGTTATAACAGAGAGACTTAATTTATGCTATAAAAGCTTTGTATGAATTTTACACCTATGGATTTAATTATAACTATATTTAGTACTATTTTCTAGTAAAACTATAATTGTTCCTTTTTTAAATATTTTTATTGATTTTTAATTTTTATTTTGTAATTTTAATTTAAAATAGAATTCAATGAGAAATATATATATATATTTAAACTTGCTCATGAACAAAGAGAATTCGGATCGGATTACTAACAAAAATAAAAAAGAAGTAAAGTCTAATAAAAATACTATCTTTCTTACTATTTCTAAACTACCATTTTAGCTAGAATTTTATAATTTCGTTTTATTTTCCACTTAAAAATAAAACAAAGTTTAAATTAAATTGTAATAATTATATATTTTTAAAACATTTTTAAACTTCTATAAAGGTCGCTATTTGATTTTCTTTATGAAAAAAGGAGTATTTCTCAAATCTACTGTTTATCGTAGAAGATTTTACGTAATTATATAATCCCCCCCCCCCCTAATGTCCTTTTGGATCTGCCCCTATATATATATATATATATACAACCCACAATTCGTGAAATTTGAAACTTTTAATTATAACTTTTATACATAATCAACTCTAAATATATCTCGTTTATTTGTTCAATGGAAAGATACACAGCAGATACGTCTCGGTAAAACAAACGGAATCGAAGAGAGAAGAAAATCAAATTGTACATCTTTAAGAAAAAACAAAACAACAGTTAAATACTTTGTCGTACTTTGCTTCTCAGCTTTTACGATGTCAGATGTGGGCAAATAAAATCTTCATCTATTCGCAGCGGGATGAAATACAAATTAACTTGTTTCGTAAGCAATAACAAATTTAAAAAATATATTAGTCTACAATAAATGGAAAAAAAAGATTATCAACTCCACAAACCTTCGAATCGATATCTTTGTCCCACATGTCGTTAGCAGTGCATCCAGCGCTCCTCATCGTAACCGACAATATATAGAACAGTGCCAGGTAGTAAACATCTGGTAAGCAACCAGCTGGAGTTGCAGCCGCTAAGCCCCACGTAAAAGGCCAATAGAGAAACGCTGAACCTGAAAAAAATAATCGAAATTAAACGTTAATCATATGCTTCGCATTCACTTTACGTATGAAATAAGACAATAATTATCGCACACGAAAATACATTATAAAGCAAATGGCGAAATTTAACAGTACGTTAACAAACGAGAAAGTAGGAATTTGTAAAGGTAGTCAAAGAGATCGAAAAATAGTAGACAGCGGGGAAACAAAAAAAAAATCGAAAATTAAACGACCAAAAACCGGAGTAATGAGAATATTTAAGTTTCTTTTTTTCCTTTATCAGCCTTTTCTTTTTTTCCTTTATCAGCCTTTTCTTTTTTTCCTTTATCAGCCTTTACTTTTTCAGATTTCTCTGGTACAACCGATATTCGATTTTAGATATTAGCTGTGTAAATAGCTGTGCAAGCAGTACCTGAATGTCTGAAACGAGACAAGTCCCGAAAACCGCCGTCCCCCGTTTATAAGGGACAGAAAAGTTGTAAGCCTCACGATTTTTCGTGTCAATCACGGATGAAAAGATTATAAAAACTACAGAAACAAATTAAGAATCATGACGAAAATGATCAGGTTAGACAGAAAATTTATCTATGATCAGTGTTAGACTTCTTAATCAACCATACTGGTTCGAGAGCAGAGGTTCGGCTTCCACTTTTTCTCCTCATAAAGAATATTTACTATATTAATTGCGAATTTTAAAATTAATGATATATATTGCGGACGCGTTCTTTCTGCGTGTAAACCTCTAATGAATTATAGAAACAACCGCGATCAAGAAGATAGTTGTTAATCGGTTAGCTGAAATCACCGAATTAAAATTATATTAATTGCTAAACACATTCGCACTATTTATGCAGAGAAAAAAAAAGTCACATTGCTGAAAATTAGATCGCATATCACTGCATAGTGATCACATCACACACGTTATTTTGTTTAAAAAAGGAAAAATGATATAAATTTACTCTTTTATTTCTTTTCCGGCGGAAAGAAAGAGCATTTTAAACGGAAAACTCGAGCTTTTTGTCACAAAAATAAAATACAAGACGATTCCTTCGCAATTCCTTCTTAAAAGTAACGGCATTAGTCACGTTACGTCACAGACTAGAATCGAGAATAAATAAACACATTTTCTGTATAATTAAGAGATGCCACGACGGTTTCCTTCTATACCGTGGACGTATTATTATTTTTTATTATTTTTCTTATTTGTCTATTAAATTTATTATTGTTATTATTATTATTATTATTATAAAAAAAGACAAAACGTTGAGTATAGTGAATAAGGGGAAAAGTGTTTATAATCTAATAGTAAAAGACTAAAAAATATTTTACCGTTCGACAGATGAATAAAAATAATTTACGACTGATAAATAACGATATAAGAGGACCACTGTGTTTTTAAAATTAATGTAAAATAAAATTTGGAAAGTAACCGAACAAACGAATCATTTTTAAAGGTACGACAAGGGCAAAAGCAACCAACAACAAAATGGAGAGAGACTAAGGACGAACGTATTTTCCTTACATTTAACTGGGTATGTTTTCAGATGGATAGAAGCATTTCTAAACAACAACCAACGCATATTCGAACCTTACCAATGCCACCGGTAATGTGAATGAGATGAATCACTCTCCGACTACCATAGCTGTGACCAGAAAGCGGCATATTGTCGGTTCAGCGTAATGTTATAGCCATGAAATATAATTTGAATTCAATGTTTGAAGATTTCGACAGTATTTAATACAAAATATAAAATTAAAAATAATGCAACAGAGTAAGGTATGACCAACAATTTTTTAACAGACGTAGTACTTTTAGCAACGTTTTGAAAAACCTGAGCATAGGCCTGCGAAAGAGAATAATGGGATGCTACGTGTGGACAGTGCTAAAATATTTATGTGAAACCTGGACAATGAATGCGGATATTGAAAAAAGACTGAACACTTTTGAAATGTGGTACTATCGAAGATTATTAAAACTACCTTGAACTGATTTTGCAACAAACGTATCAGTCTTATCAAGAGTGAATGAAGAAAACAAAACGATAGTTGAAAATATCAAGCACCGAAAGCTGAAATGCATAACACATAAAATACGGGAAAACGGTGTATTCGTGCTGGCATTGCAAGGACGAATTCAGGGAAAAGCCATTAAAGGAAGAAGAAGATTGGAGCTGAAGTCTACGAGACACGATTAGATACGTAAGAAATCGAAGAATATAGATGTACGCAATCTCTTGAAGCAAGAGATGCGACTCCAACGATGACGACAAGTACTTACGGTAACTTTTTTTTTTTTTATTATATGCGGCCATCATCACTGACTCAGTCAGGGTATTCGTAATGTACAATCAACTTAACGTTAGGTTCATTTATATAATAACGCGTTTCCTCAAGGCAACGACTAGAAAAGATGGAGACCTGTAAACATCAAACCAAAATTTTCAGTCTACCGATTTCGTACCGCACCTGTTAAACAGACTTTCTACTACTTCGTCACTCTATTCTTGCAATAATCGCTTATGTTTTAATTCTTTACTTATTTACGTCTCTAGTTCCCTTTAGGGTTTTCTGCAATTTTCCTCTTTATTCAAACAATGCAATTATGTACGAACTCTGATCATGTTTCAACTTATCGAAAAAAAATATATATATCAGATTTAAAACTTGCTACTATCCCTATATTAAAATTCTTTTTTTTTTTTTTTTTTTTTTTTTCTTTAAATGGGTTCGTCAACATGGACATTGGCCCAAGAACAGCTGAACAGAGAGGAAAGAGAGACTCAGATCCTTACACGACCAGAGATAGCCGACAGAAAGGAATCAACAGCTAGAATAACCGAAGGAGAAGGAAGGGAGAGAATGAATGAAACACAGTATGGAGCGGGAATACCGGTTTGTAAGAGGAAGGAATAAAAAGAAGCTTGTTCAGTTGAAAGCGACGAACTGAACATTATATGATCAGCATCAGCTGGGAGGGTGTAATGGACAATAAGGAGAAGGCACGAGAGAATAACGGAACAATGAGGAAGGTAGCAAACTATGCCCAAAACGCAGGCGGCAAATCGCAGAGAGATTGGAACGGCGCATAGAAGGATAGTTAATAAACCACGGAAAGGGTGGAAGGGAAGGTTGAATAGACAAGAAAAAGGAGTTCGGGTTGGAGAATGAGGAGACGTAGGAGTTAGACCACAGTTCGGAATGAGCAGCTGCAGACAGAAGGGTAATATTAGAAGCTGAGAAGGCAGGAAGAAACCTACCAGAAGAGGAAGATAATCGAGCGAATGAGTCAACCAACTCATTTCCCTCGATTCCGGCATGGCCAAGAATCCAAAGGAAATCCGTTTGGATTAAGTAGGAAAAGAAAAAATCGTGAATTAAGGAACGAATAAGGGGAATGATGTAGTCGGTTGAGTGAGAAGGGCGAGAAGGTGTGATAGTCTGCAGCACGCTTCGAGCATCCGACAGGATAAGAAGATTTCGAGAAGCCGGTGAAGTTTTGATAAAAAGAAGGGCACGCAGAATAGCAGAAGAATCAGCATAGAAGATTGAACAAAAGGAGGGAAGTTTAAAGGACTCGAAGTAATTGAGAGAAGGACAGAAGAAAGCTGCACCAACACGATTGGGTCCCTTGGAGCCATCCGTGAAGATCAAAAAATGATTGGGGAAAAAGAGCTAAGATTCTGTCGAAATTCTGATCTAACAACGTGATGAAGAAAAGGTTTGGGAGGAACATGTGAATAAAAGTAGTTAATAGGATGAAGCAGAGAGGAAAAATTGAAGGAGAAATAAGGGAGTTTATCGTAAGTGTAGATATATGGAGAAAAATGGATAAGACGGTTAGTGATAAGAGATAGAATAGGAGTCTTGTTAGCAGAAAAGTGCCAGGAACGCAATATGAAGGAATAAGAAGGAATGAGAGAGCAAGAGGAAGTAGGCAACCGTTTGATGAGGAAACGATAACCCAGGAAAGAGCGTCGAAGGAAAAGGGAAGCCATGTGACACTCTGCGTGCAGAGCTGGAATAGGAGTAAACTTTCGGGTTCCAAGCCAGAGGCGGAGACATGTATTTTGGACCCGGTCGAGCTTAGACAGAAGGAATCTAAAAGAATTACCATAAATATAGGAACAGTAATCAAGAGCAGAGCGAATAAAAGAGAGGATCACAGGATCACTTCCCCAGACAGTGTGCGACAGGGATTTAATGAGGTTGAGCCTTTTAAAGGTGGACACAAATAAACGGTTGATATGGACATGAAAAGAAAGTCGGCTATCCAGAAAAACACCTAAATAACGGAAGGAAGAAGTAAGAGGAATTGGGCCATTGTTTAGGACGAGGACGACTGAAGAAGGAATAAACGGGCGCAGTGTAAAGACGACAGTAGAATACTTAGAAGAAGAGATGAAAAGATGGATGTTGGATAAGGCATTTTCCAATGCAATTAAGGAAATTTGAAGTTGGGAGTTGGCCTGCGAGATGTTGCGATGAGAGGAATAAATAAGGATGTGGTCAGCAAAGAAAAGAGAACAGGAATTCAAAGACAAGGACGCAATTTTGATAAAATAAATATTGAATAAAGTAGGGGTAAGGCAGGAATCCTGCGGTAGTAAACGACAGATTAGTCTAGTGACATCCTGAATGGGAACGGAAGGAGTGACCGCTTAGCAGAGGAAAAGATTAATAAGCAGGGTAGAAAAATGAGCCGGAATGTTTAAGGAAAGCATCAAATTAAAAAGAGTCGGAAGATGGACATTGTCGAAGGCTGCCGAAATATCAAGAAAGGAAGCAATAAGAAATTTTTTGTCGATGAATGACTTGTAAACATCTGCTAGGAATGCGCTAATACAATCAGGAGGGCCGCGACCAGGGCGGAAACCAAACATATTACTAGGCAATAAGTTGTGATGTTCCAGCCACCAAACAAGGCGTCTCTGTTGATTACGTTTTCGAAAAGCTTCCTGACACAAGAAGCAAGAGAAATTGGACGAAGTGAGGAAGAGTTCGATTTAGGGATAGGGATAACGATGAACGTATTCCAAGATAAAGGAGTACAACCAGAGTGAAGAAAAGAGTTAAATAAGTTTAAGAAAAACTGAAAAGAAGAGCCCGAAAGATTTTTGAGAACAGAAAAGGAAATACCGTCTACTCCGGGAGCAGAATCTGAAGAATTGCGTAAGGACGTTTCTAATTCCGTGAGGGTAAAAGGAGTGACCAGAAAATAAGATGGAAGAAGACGAAATTCGACGAGATTCATTAAATCATCCGAGAGATTACAGGAAAGAGGGAACTTGAAAGCCCTGGCCATTTTCCAAACCTGTGAAATAGGAGTCGAGCGTGAAAAGGAAGAAAAGAAGCTTTTCCACGCACTTTTTTTTTTTGCTGATTTGAGGATAAATCTGGCTCTAGCATTGGCTCTTTTATGAGAAAGATAGTTTCTGAGTGTAGGGCTAGAGCGAAAAGATCTGAAAGTGGTTAAACTGAGATCGAAAGCAGCCTTACAATCCTGATTCCACCACAAAACGGAGGACGATTTCACTTTCTTATGAGATGAACGACGGACAGGTGGAGAAGAACAAGTTAAGGCAGAAGAGATAGAATCAATGAAGAATTTATATTGGAAAAATCAATTCAAGGAAGAAGGGATAGAAGATAGTGAAGAATCAACGGAGGAACGGAATAAAGACCAATTAACTTTAGAAAGAATTCAATTTGGAGTATTAGGAGGAATAAAAGAAAGAGAGGAGGAGACTTCATTCACTGAAATAATAATAGGAACATGGTCACTTCCAAAGGTACCGTCTAAAGTACACCATGAACAACTGAGACTAAGATTAAGAGAGGCAAGGGATAGATCAACAGAGCAAAGAGAGGAGTGACTTCTGATGCACGTAGGAGAACCATCATTGAGAAGGAATAAATCATTCTGAAGGATAAAATTCTCTAAGATCGTGCCATTACTATTGTAGTTGGAACAACCCCACAAAGGTGAGTGGGCGTTCCAATCACCACCTATGAGGAAAGGAGAAGAAAGAGAGTTGATTAAAGATAGGAACGGAAAATCACTCAAATCGAAAGTCGGAGGAATGTAGGCGGAAATGAAATGAAAGGGCCTGGAAGAATAGTTAGGAATAGAGATGTGCACTAAGCTGGGATAAGGAGGATTAGGAGGAAACAAGGGTTGTGTAGCATGGGCTAAAAACCGGACATCATTCCTTACTAAAATAGCTGAACCACCGTAGCCATCGCCGCGGTTGGAACAGATCAGGGAGAATCCATTAAAACTGATGTCAGAAGCGCTTGTTAACCACGTTTCAGAAAGAAGCGCGATGTTAATGTCATATTCACCAACAGCCGTTCAAAGGAGTTCCTGTTGGCCTTAATGCTGCGACAGTTCTATTTTAGAACCTTAAGATGACAAGGTATAATGAATACTTAGATAGGCGGTCGTTGGAAGAATAAGTAGAAGAAAAGGAAGAAAAGAAAATAACCACTATTCTATTTCTATAGACCAACGAAATAGAAATTAAAATTTCGAGAAAAAGAGGAAAAAATAAAAAAAGAACAAGATAAGGAAAAATACAAAACGATAAAGCACCCTCCGCTCAGATAAATCATTGCGCGAAGGTTGTGGTATGCTATCAACTAACCTAGTTAAAGGCAGCAAGCAACGCCGATGCGCTCTAAAAAGGACAGTATAGAAATAGGAAATAAGACAATGAGAAAGACAAAATAAAAAAGGTATAAATATGGAAAAATTCCATAAACGTGGCTCCCAGCGTTCAAAAAATTCATTGCGTCTGGGTCCCCATATGCTATCAACCAATCTAGTTAAAAGAGGCAAGCAACACCGAAGGAGCGCCATATAAAATTGTAAAAGTGGCAGCATTATGCCAAAGTAAAAACTGAGGAGAAAAACTGTGGAGTTGGTTATACGGTAATGAAACGAAATAGTACGTAAAGGAAAGAGAACATTTAGAGAAGAGGAAAAAAGGAAAAAGAGAACAAAGTAGAAAAAAAGGTAACATCCACCATATCTAAGATTGCAAAACTTGACAGATGGATAATATTTTATTCTCCAAATTTGGAATATCAAATTTACTGAGAGCGGTTAGCAAAGTTGTGGATAAGACATTATTAGAGGACAAGGAGGAAGAGTTACTGGGAGAAACGTTATTAATAACTAGAGCCGACTCAGCATTTGCGGCATTAGAGGAAGATGGACATATGGCAGAATTGGAAGGATGGGAAGGAATAACGGAACGGTCTACTTTAGTGCCAGCGTTTAGTGTAAGTTTGGAGTAATAAGAATTGAGAGGATTGGGTGCTTTCGAAGAAGAATGATGTTTTCGAGATGGAATCCTGACATGAGAGGAAGAAGAACTGCTAGAATAGTTCTGACGCCTCCTCTTGGTAGTAGCTGCAGAATTCGGTAAGGCTGGGAAATTCGCGGGATTTGAAACTTCAGCAAAGGTAAATTTACGTCACTCTATTGTTGAACAATTTAGTGAAAGGAGCTTTTCGAAAAATATTTATCATAATAGACCGCATAATAAAATAGAACATTTTTCATAAATACGATGAATACGCAGTCAATTTACCAATCGAAACTATATTTTGTTTATATTTTATAATTATGCGGAATAAATTTCATTTCCTTAACGGGGATTTTTTCTGATAAAAATATAGGGGTAATCAGTGATAAGTAAATAAATGATTAATGCAAAAAAAAAAATAAATAAATAAATAAAACAAAAACAGAAACAGATAAAAGTACAAGGAAATAAAAAATGTTTTTTCCCCCAATAAAACAATTAAAATGTATTTACAAAAAACAATAGATATAAAAAAAAATTAATTAATTAGAAGAGCCGCAGAAAGAAAAAAGAAAACCCCGCTAAATTGGCAAATATTTTTCTAACCAAATAAAAAAGGCGTTACTATCAAAAGGAATACCGCTCAATCTCTAATTTATAATTTGTTAATTGCCTAAACGTAAATATTACTTTTCCCGCTTTATATATCACCTCCTCCTATTATCACTTTTTTTAACCCCATTTTTTCCTTATAACAATATTAAAATTTCTTTCCTTTGTATTTCAAATTTTATCTATCAGATTATTTCATCGAAATATTTCGTACACAACCAAAGCTTAATATCAAACTCTAAGTAATCGTCTACACAAAGAAACACAGAATACTTCAAATTTTTCTTGAGATATTATCAAGAAACGTACAATCCATTTTTTTCAGAATTGTACCGTAAGCGAGCATACATCAAAGTAAAAAAAATTCACTTAAAATGAAAATAATTTGTAATATGAATAACGATGTGTAGATAATCTCGAACTAAACACTACAGAAGTTTCACTTTATGTAGATATTTCACTTCAAAAAAAGAGGGACCCAAAAAGGAATTCTTTCCAATTCGAACTATTAATTGTTTGTTTAGATTTCTGAAACCACTGTAATGACAAAATTAAAATTAAAAAAAAAAACAACTAAGTAATATAAACATAATACATTTTCATCACTCCAAGAAGCATGAGTTTTACTTTCTTGTTTTTTTTAATTAAAATAAGTTGTGGGTCTCACGGGGCATTGTTGCGTGAATGCCCGACAATCTTATTATCGTTTATTCAATAAAACAAAATTACAATCTATTTAGACTTATTATATAAATCAAATCAGTAGTAAACCTAAATTAATATCTGTCTAAGTAAATATATATATATATATATATAAAAAACTCGGCCATTTTGGCCTCGCAAGGGACTGTGCCCCTTGACCCCTCTTGCTTTTATTTATGTCTCTTTCTCTTCTATACTTTGTATAAAATGATCAAAATTTACAACGTAATTCTTACTCGCATCAACACAAAAAGAAAAACAAAACATAATCACAAAAATCTTATCCTAACATTTAACTTTCATTACATAAAATTAAGATATTGTTTCATTACATTTTTCGTTACATAAAATTGTGACATTTTTTAAATAACAATAACAAAAATTCTATAAAATATAACAAACGTTACATAAAATTGGGACATTTTTTGGGACATTCTGCGTTACACAAAATTGGGACATTTTTTGGGACATTCTGCGTTACACAAAATTGGGACATTTTTTCGAATGGAGGGTAGCTTAAGAATTACGTTGTAATTAATATATATATACGTGCTCATACGGACACACAATATAAATACGCATCTTTACACAAATACACGGAGGTAGCTTAATACAGGATGTTTCAGTTTGATGTTACCATTCTTATGTGGATTTTCACTAACTTTCCTCTAGCGTAGAAACGAAGCATCGTACGCTCCAGGTTTAAATCGACGGATTGTTCCCTTATCGTCTTTTAGCTACAAAATGATGCAAAACCGCATCTGGAACGGTCTCGTGCAGTTCGAGTACGGGGAACCGAAAGAGTGTGCAGAATGGTAGCGGTTGAACCAGTTTTCTGTGACAGAGTGGAGTTGGCTTCTCCTTCACGCCATTCTAGATTGAACTAAAAATTTCTATTCGAATAGTTTTTAATTACACAGCTATTATTTTAAACTTCCGTTTTCTATCTGTGACGACTGTAACCAATACATTTTTATTGTGATACATCTTTACTATCTGTAAAAACTGTGATAATTTTGGATTATCACTATTTCGTTGTTTTAAGTGCCTTTTTGGATGTTTTACTCGAAGTCTTCGTTTAATTTATGAATTTAAAATTTATTCGCACAATATACTATAAGAAGAAAATGAAAAGTCTTAAGAACAAAAAGCATACGTAGCTCAGAGATACTCGCTAGAAGAACGCCAATTATTCATAGTGTTGCATATGTAAGTTTTCAAAAGGCCAACTGAGATAATGTGTCCGCAAATATTTTAATAAAATCCTCCAAGTCGTTTAACAATAAGGTGAATATTTGCTAAGTGACAAACATCGTCGGAGAGTCAGATCGAAAACGGACCGCTCGTATTGAACATAATATTGTCGCGGTAAAAAATGCATTAACTGAAAACAATGAAAATTCCATTAGACGTTTGAAAAATCAGTTGAACATTTCCACATCAACATATCAGCGTATCATTTCAAAACACCTCGGTCTAAAACTGTGTAAAATTCAACGTCATCAAGCGTTACTTCCTCGGAATAAAGAACACCGTAAAATCGACGCCAGTGTTTTGTATACCATGTCGATGTTTGATCCTAAATTTAAGAACAAGCTGGTATTTAGTGATGAGGCTACGTTTAACGTCAGCAGATATGTTAATCATCAAAACTTTATCATTTAAGGAGCAAATAAACCAATCGTAATTCGGGAGCATGTTAGAGATTCAGCCAAAGTAAACGTTTGGAGCACGGTAACTCCAGATGGTCTGGTTGGTCCATATTTTCACCAAACTGTTACTATCAACGAAGAGCGATATCTGAATGTGCTACAAGATTTTTTCATCGACAATTTATCATTGTATTTATAACGAAACGGGTTATTTCCAACAGAAATGCCATTTCACTCTACAGGTACAAAGGTTCCTCGATAAACATTATGGTAAACGTCAGATCGGTGGCGTGAACCCTACTTATTGGCCAGAGTATAGTCCTGATCTTACAGCATGTGACTTCTGGCTGTGGAAATTGCTGAAAGAACATACGTATGCCGAAAAAATCAGAGATCTGCGTCATCTACGCAAAGTTATCGCACAATAGCCGATACAAATACTCCTGTGAAATAATGTGTCGAAAAGATATAAGATTTGATTTGTGTATGCACGAAGGTGAGAAGATGAAGATCAGGCCGAATGTTACATTCATTAATAATTTTTGTGTCATAAATTCCCTACTTTTTTTTTGTTTATGTATCTCGTTTCTGTTTTGATTTTATATTCTAATTGAAGAATAAAGTTTTCTTTTTGTAAAACAGGTTTTTTTACTAAAAAAATCATATCTGCAATAAAGTAGGTATTGAAGTACGGTTTGCGTCATTTTGTAGATAAAAGATAAGGGAACAATTCGCAGATTTAAACGTAGGGCGTACGATGTCCCGTTCTGCGCTAGAGATTTGGTGAAAATGGTCATAAGAATAATAACATTAAACTAAAACACCGTGTAAGCGTTTAATATATGATTGAAGATAGTATTTATTAATTTAATTAAAACCGAATATCATCTATGTTATCAATTTTCAAGCCCTCCAGGATAAATATAATATATATATATATTGCTCTGTTTTCTTGTTATTCGAGTTTTTTTTGCTGGATGGTAATTCTATATTATTGCTATTAAATTCAAGTAATCTATAATAGTAATAGAACATCTTGGGAGACATTTCAATACAACTGCATTAACGTCATTGTAAAAAGTTTTTATTTGAAGCCAAGATGCGAGAACAACATAAAAAGTGATTATGCCATTTCAACTATAAACTAAAGTATGGTTAAAAGTCAAGTACATCGAAGTTATTTCACATTAAGTTTCCACTGTTCGGAAAAGTATTTCAGAAATAATAGCAATAAAATTATTTAATTAAATACTACATTTTCAATTCATTCAATAAAAGGAAAGAATTCTCAGGAAACACAAATTAAAAGAATAATTCAAACGATAACAGTTTACAATCCTAAGGAATCCAAAAGCCAGCTTAATATGTTTTGTAATTACCATACGGATCAAAAACTGGGTGTATTTCATAAAGCTTGTTTTATTTAATTGTAAAATTTTTGTAATATCAAATATCCTCATTAATACTGGCGTTAGCCTCAGTGACCGTATATAAGAAAACGAAAACATTTAAGAGAAATTTTTTTAATGAAAGTGAAAAAACAGCGAAAACTGAAATTGCTTTTAAAAATATAGGCCATTTTTTTTTTTTTTTTTTTTTTTTAAATTCAAAATTCACGTCTTTATAATTAACAAAACAAAAAAAAACTATAATATCGGTTAAATATTAGCATCATGAACAGAAAGGCTATATATATTCAAGTATGATACATAAAAACTACTTACCAACCGGCTTATGAAACCTCATCAGTCTCAGATAAGGTTCCAACGGACCTGATTTCTCAACGACGCTTTCGGCAAGTGTATGCTTTTTGTTGGAGCAATTCTTCAAGTATACATTCGAGTCGGCGTTGACAATTTGAAGCATACGATGTTTATCCGTTTTTAACATGTGACTAAACTGACGAGATTCGTTGAATTCATTATTCTTTAAAAAATTTTTACGGTACTCGTAATTATAAGAGAGAACCGGAAGGGATTTATAACTAACCCGAGATAGTAAATAACCGACATGCTTAGAATTAATTAACAGCGGGCAACTACTTTTTATAGTATAAATCATAATTTAGCAATCTGAAACAATAGGAGATAAGCAAAAAAAGAACTAAATATGTAACAAATTAATAAAAAGATCCGAGTAAAAAAGTAAATGAATTAAACGGAATGTTTTTAAATATGCAAGAGTCCAGCTTTTAAAATCACAAGTTTTCCCCGCATATGTGATATAATAACTCATCAACCCCATAACTGTACCTTAAATAGTAAAACCGATTGCCCGCTCTAATTGAACACTATTTCGAAAAAACCCGGAATTGATAAATAACTGATAATAATATAGAATGAGGAGAATCGCGTGTTGTCTTTCTACGATGTGTCTTCGTTAAATTTAACATTTATCGGATTTTTAAAATTAAAATTGTCCGCAATATTGCATATGTATTACAATGAATAGTTACGTATTATTATTTTTATCTTTACCCAAATTCACAATAATCGATTTACAATTTCGAAATTTGATTTCGAATATTTCGTAAAATAAAACGATGCCGCATCGAAAAAATTTAATCGATAAAATCGAATCTCGCAAATAAATTCAATTAAATTTGTTTACATCAAACAATTGTAAATCGGTTTGTTCCTTATCTTTGTATGCCGTGGTAGATCGAATAGATTTTTTTATTGTCAGCAATAATGTAAAATATGTTAATTCATTTTTTAAAATAACGCTTGAATTATTCTAGATGGCTACGATTCAACAGTTAATTTCTAATAAATCTACTTTATACCATGTAGGTGATGGTTATTTCTATAGGAGGTTGAAAAAAAAAGGCAATAAATTATATTTAACCTGCGATAATGCAAAATGTTCAGCAATCGGTATGTCACTAGCCATTTGTACGTAGATTATGACATTATTAAAGAAAAATATAACTTTACTGTATGCGAAAATTTTCCTTTTTCAGGTGTTACTAATATTAATTTCTGCGAACCGATAGTATTAATTTCAGTAAAACACAATCACAGACCGATTGTTAATCGATCTTTGGTTAAGGTGCCAAAATCTAGTGACCCCCGTCGATGTTGTCAAGCCGGTATTGGGAAAACTATGTATGATAAAAAATATAAAAAGTAAATATTTTAAATACATCATAATTATATACTTTTCATTGTATATATATATATATATTTTTTTTTTTTTTTAAACTGTTTAACGTGATAATTGTTAGTTTTACATGAATCTGTGAATTTGTGTTAAATTGAAATAAGAAGGCCTTTGTCTTCGATGAATGATTTTACTTAAGTAGTGTCTACGTGGTAATTGTATATTTTTAAACAAATTCGTATTTATAGTCAGAAAAGAAATAAATTAAATTTCTCACAATTTTAAAAAAGTAAATTTTAAAACTGGTATTAAAACCAATTTGTATAAGTTATTCGTAGAACCCTTACGATAATTGTTGATAAATTTTAAAGTTGAAACACTTGAAAATCCTTGATTATTAATATTTTACAATCTGCGACTTCATATATACATATACTATGTGTGTATGTGTGTGGGTTATGTATGTTCACTGGTAAGTTTTAATGCCTCACTGGTTTTTATCAAAATTTTTCAAAAAGCGTCTTAAAAACCGTATGATCATTTCAGGTTATAATTACGTGATTTTTAAAGCATCCAAAATACTTTCGGCGTAAAATATGATAATTTAATTTTTCGTTTTATTAATTATTCGAAATTCACTTAGGATATTATTCATCTTATTTTCAGTTTGATTATTTTCCTCCCCTCTCTCAGTCGTACTGCTTGCCTTTTTGTACGTTTTTGTTATACGAATATAGATACTGCACACATATTTATTTCCGCAACGTGCGCGTTATATGGTATATTATAAACAAACTTTTGAGAACCTTATAAGTTAAAGCTCATCTGCAGATTTCTACTATAGATTTTAATTAAAAAGCATTTACATAAAACATGCTCGGAACTATAGACAGAAAGATTTATTATTATAATAATATACCTCATACACGTAAAAGATCATATGAAATGAGAAAAGTAAATAAAAATGGCGAATGAATGCTGCTGCAACTTTGCTCAGAAATTGAATTACGTGTACTACAAATATTAAAAAACTGAAAAATATACACCAATCCGATATATAGCAGATCAGCCGCCTACATACGGTGGATTATACAATTACAAAACAAAAGTGTATACACTAATGTATATTTTTTTGTTACTACACAACCTAAAGTCAAAAGTACAAAATTAAATGCCTCATAACACACATAATGAGAAGCAGATAAAATCGCGGATCGTGCTCCGAGAAAACTAGGCAATTAAAATGTATTTGGAATGCACCAAAATGATACGCTTAGACGCTTTAAAAACAGGGAACTTGCAAATTTCCTTCAATTATAGTGTAAACAACTTCACTAGATAACATTTCAATCACAGATTACTGGAAACTTCTTAAAAATGTATTAAGGCACACAAGGCTTCCATAGAATAAAACAAATCAAGAATTATAGACTAGTTCCACGATGCGACAACGAAAGTGGAATGATTAATAGGAATAAATACAGAGTAGCCACTCAACCAGGAAAATTGGGAATAAGTCGGGAATTTTGTTGTAAAATCGGGAAAAAAAGTAAAAATAGCCAAACGATAGTGTCTTAATAAAAAACAACATCATTTGAAATGGAAAATAAATTCTCATTTTCACTCAATAATAAATTGCAAAGTTCTTTTTTATTTGTATAAAATATGCCGCGGCGTAGTAACAAAAATAATTCCATTCTTAATACAAGTTTCCTCTAATTTTTCGATTAAACGACTTTTTTTCTATAAAGCGGTAGGTATATTTTTATGAGAGTAATATTACATATTTAAGTTAAAATTTTAACGAAATGCATAAAAAAATATTTTATTGTGCATTTCAGTTTATTGGACTGGTTGAACCCCCTTAGTAAAACTTTTGGACGGACCTAAGCTCCGTAAACCACTTGAATATGATTACAAGTGTAAATATTAGATATCAAACAAATTTCATGGGTCGGAATTACTTAATTGAGGAAAGGGTAAATCACAGCCTGTTATAAACTTTATTGTTAACTTTTGTGATAATAATAAAGTAAGCGTGTCTATTGCTTGACTTAGTTAATGGTGTCGCTGTAACGGTAAAATATTTAGAATAAAACAACCTCAAAAAACGAAAAACTCCAATTTGCGTTCTTTTTGTTTCTACTGATATTTCATTTGCCTTTCTTCAATTTGTTGTTGTATTTGTTGTTATGTAAATGGAAGAACGTTCGTGTAAGCTCTTGTACAATTCTACTAATCAGAAAATCGGAGAAGGATTTAGACTGGGAATTTAAAAATTATATTTGAATGACCACCGTAAATATGTAAGTTTACGATTTGAAACCCTGACAAGTTTAACAAAACCTAAGAACGAAAATGCAAGAACAAAGAAAAAGCTAGACAGCTAAAAAATTAAGTATGCGGAAAGAAGATTGCAAAAAGCGCGTTGTGGATATTAACGGTGCACAAAATGACATTAAACATTTTATATAGACCAAAAATTCAGCATAAATTAGCCCGTTAATGACAAAAATAGTAATCTAGGGGAGGGAATGCGAGCAGCGAGAGCAATGTCTAACCGTATTGTATTGATTGAACAATCGATATAAAAATCCGTTATGTTGCAAACCAAAACATGATGTAAACACACAATACATGATGGAGAAATGCAAGAAGTTGAAAGATCTGCCTGAGGCTTAATTGAACACCAGCTAATGTAAACGGGAGCGAATGAAATAACCCACTATTTACGTAAATTATTTTCCTTAATTTGGAAAGAAAGTAAAGTTTAAAACAGTATTAAAAATGCGGCGGAGGGCAGATTTTGATTAAAACGAAATAATAAAACTAGTTGCAACATTGAACAAGAATAACTCTAACGCGTCGCAGAAAAAATTCTTGGAAAAATTTTCAAAAAGAATTAAACGTATTGTTAGATTCTTACCCGTAGAAAATCAGTGCGACTTTAGAAGTGAATGCAGTACAGTTGACATGATTTTTTCCTTACGACAGGCTAGTTGAAATGTCGATGAAATAATAAGCAACAGAGTTTCACTGATGTTCGGAAAACATTTGATTCGATTAATAGAGGAGAAGAATGGATAAGTTTGAAACCGCCTAGTTGTTCGTCAAAGTTGTTACGTATACTGCAGAACTTGCATAAAGGTGCGCAACGAATCGTCAGTCGCGACGTTGGCAAAACAAAATCATTCGATATAACTTCTAAAGTGAAACATGCGTTTTTTTAACTCCCGACTTCCTATAGTCCATTACGTCATTCAACAAGCGACTGAAGACGGAATTAAAGTATTGTATCAGTCTGACAAATTTAAATGCAAAAAAGTGAATCAAAAACTTCCGAATGTAAAACTTACAGTATATAATAGAAGATTGTTAGAAGTACTAAATGCGAATGGTGTTGAACGGCTTGTTTGACGAATATCAGTAGATTAGGTTAATAGTAATAAATTCGAATAAGACGGACATTTTGTAAATAAACAACAAGATATTAAATATTGTTTTTCCCTATAGGGTGAGAAAAACTGAAATTGATAGGCAAGTTTACGTGCCTGGAAACAGCACAGTTTATAATAAAGATGCCGATTTAGATGAGAAAAAAGCGTATAGAATAAAAAACGCAATAACTGCTTCCAATAATCGCAAAGAGTTTTCCAACATAAGAATTTATCGGTAGTAACAAAAAATCTACATTTATAAGGGGAAAAAATATTAGACATTTCTAGAATCGTGCCACATGAAAAATTCTGAAGAGCGTACTAAATAAGAAATTTGAATGCCTACATAACGGGGAAAAAAAAAAGGTACATTGAATTTAACAGATGTTAACTTATTTCTCGCGCAAAGACATACACGATCGGTACATACATACTGAGAGATACGTGATAAAAATTTTTCGTGAATATGAAGTTTACTTTTTCCAGTAGGGGTGTATGGGAATAAGGACCGAAACGAAAAGAAAAGTCACGTTATTTTCAATCAATTTATAAAAACTGAAAATTACGTGTTTAAAAATGAAAAAGATAATGTTACATTAACAAGTTTTCTTATAATATAAATGAAAATTAATTAAAAATATGTGTAAAAATAAAATTATAATTTTCGTTGTTCGGCCAACACTAGATTGCCATTTTATTTTTATGCCGTTATTACAAAATTTAAGACGCCGATTAAATATTTTATTGTCGCTAAATTAAGAATTTTAATTAATTATTTATTTAATACTATTTTTCATTGTAGTCTAAAAATAAGCTCGGAATTTCAACGTGGAGTTACTACATGCCAACCTCGTGCACACATATACAGAATTTTACACTTCACGAATATTAGGATAGCGACGAATAGGAAAAAGTGTTTAGCATTGTTAAATTTTTGAAATTTACTTTTTTAACTTCTGCAAGAAAGCATTGATTTTATTTTTGTGCTAATTTATAAAATCCACGAATTTTTAAAACTGTCTGTTGTAAAAATTAAATAATTTCGATAATAGGGTTCGAATCCTATTTTCCGATTATTTCTAAAGTTTATTTTATTTATCGTAAAATGTGTATTGTTGTTGATAGGTTCGATTTAAAATTACCCGGTTTAGCATCTGTTAGAAAATTGAGTTCATTACCGCTTGTTACTTCGATGGCGCAATACGCTAAATTGTTCCGTAAAAAGCATTTTACTTGGCTTTCAAAAACACGAAGTGGCCAGCGATTTTTTGTTAAACTAATAGAAGACCATACTATGTTGTTTATTTCACCCGCTACAAAGTTGTAAGTACTTTTTAATTAATAAATTAGCTTTGTATTTTCGAACGCCGTTTAAATTTTTTTCCCTAAAAGCGAATTTTTGTAATTTTTCATTTTGGTCACTGTAATAATCGTTATGAAATTCCTTACAAAACATATACTTTAAGAATAGCTATAGTTGCAAAATAAATTTTTAAAATGTTTCGAAAAATTTTAAATACGGATATGTCTTACCGGTGGGATCAGCCAAATTGTTCGTCACGCTTTTTTTAAGAGCAAAAATTGTAACGCTATTTAATTAAAACATACGAGTGTTATGTCAACTGAACCGTGTGATATTAATTTATGGGCAATCAAAATAACTGTTGCTACCATAGTAAGTACATAGCAGTAGCGACCACTTTGCCGACGCTGTTATCATAAGAGTGTTACGTTACAATGTCTAGCGTGTTAAACGTCTTTGTCACCGTCAACGTGAAGAGAGAAATTCACGAGAATTTAATGAATTTTTAATCAATACGTCTTTTTCCTCGAGTACAGCTGTAAAGGAGAAGTTTCAGGCATTTCAGAGAAGAAAAAAGAAGAAATACAGTTGAATTGAATAAAAGAAGAGAAAGATGGCTGAACAAAATAAGAAATATTTTACCAGAGTAAAAAGCTCAAGAGAGAACAAGATGAACCTGCTGTGTCCACAGAAGACCAAAAGAAGAACTCAGAACGTAGTAGGCAATATCGTTTACGTAAGCAGGAAGGAAAAAGAACGCGGAAAGTTGAAGGAGAGCCAGAAGATGAACCTCAACGTGAACCAGTACCAAAGACTTTCATTTCCGAGAGTATCGTTGTCGATGTGTGTAATTCACTAAACATTTTCATGAAAATCCTTTCGGTGTTGCTTGTACAGTTTGTGTGCGTTTGCGGTTTGAAAGAGATTTACGTTCTGCACCGCAAGAAAGCATAACCCTTCTTACTGCCGAGTTTCCGGATGAACACGTAACTACATTCAAAGTCTGTCAAACGTGTGTTACAAATCACTATGCGAAAACAAAATTCCGCGTCTCTCTCATTCAATCGGTTTCTCGTACCGACTCACTTGCCACCCCTCGATCCAGTCTCTGAACGGGTTGTGTTCCCGCGTCTTCCGTTCATGCAAATTCGTCGTCTGCGTTATGTGCATGATTCTAAAGGCATTGTTGGTCAAGTGATTAACATTCCTGTGGAAATGAACACGATGGTTTCACAATTGCCGCGTCAACTCGATGACGATCGTGCGTTCAATGTTCACATTAAACGACATTTAATTCACAAATCGGCCTACTTAAAGGGATACATAAAGAAGTCTGTGGTAAAAGCGTTGTTACGTTTTCTCGTTACTAAACGTTGTTGCCCACGAGAAGAAACATGTGTCCCTTTTACTCGTAGCAATGTAATAACCACGGAGTATCGGTTCGTAACCAGGAGAGTGAAGACGTCATGGAATTTTACATTGAACATTTTTTAGCTGAGGAAAAATAAGACATATCCATGTAGCGATGTATCTCTACATATAGCGTAAATACTTTACATTTTTTTTTCGTCAATATATTTATACGGTTGAGAATATTTTTCTCATTGCCTAGTTGTTATATATTTAGTAATGTGGCAGATATTTTTATAGTTGTACATTTATTTTATTTTGATAATTTCAATTACTGTTTAAATATTTCACGTGGATAATATTATTAGAGTTTTTGTATCACTTTTATTCTGTTAATCAACTGCAGACATTTCATTTTTGTTTCAGTTTGTTAAAGGAACTGGAAATTACGTACATCATTTCAATAAATAGAACATGTTATTTTATTCCAAATGATATCCAACCATGTATGCTAGTCACTGTTCTGGGTATTTATGAAAATAAGGTATAATATACAGTTTTATAATTTAATAGTTTTATTATATTTTGTGCTTCCCGAATGAAAAATCTTTACAATGTAAAAATTGTATGTGAATTCTTTAATTTAAAAAAAAAAAACAACAAAAAAAGCGTTAAAATTCTTTCAGCATCACCGGATTATTAATAGTCCCTTGAAAATTGGGTAAAGTGAACGTTTTACTGCGTATCCGTGCGGTCATGAAATTAAGCAGATTCTGCACAGTACAGTTCTCTTTATAAATGGTATAATCGAATCATTCGGGTATTTTCGTTCAAATCATTTACATCATTTTACAAGTGATTTAATAAAAAATTGAAATATTTAAATATTTTTATAAATTTTACCTTTAAAATTATTCAGCAATATCCTATATGAAGTAAAATAAATAAATACCTCAATAACAAATAGAATTAGTGTTAGATAATTTACTTTAATAAATTAAAATGAATACTTTATTTAGAAACGTTTTCGGACTATATCATCAGCTAACAATAGACAATACACTTAGATAAAACTAAAATCAAACTGCAAAGAAATATTTACGACCACATGAATATTTTTTTGTCTATTTAATAGGGGTGTACACGACAGCATGAAGCCAGTTACAGTGTATAGATTAGATCTATACACATGCATATATGATAAATACATAACAACACACAAACCATAAGCAAAACACACTTTAATACACCTATACACACACACATACACACGCCAGTCATATATATAGCACACAAATATGCATCCACTCACCATGTAACACATAAGAATACACATATTCCATGTAACGAATTAATATAATTTTAACAAATGATCAATACAAAAATAAATGTATTCCTTATGTACATAAAATATCTTCTCAGTAAGTACTCATTTCATTGAAGTTACACACGCACGTTCATATATACGCACGCATACACACACACCAACCACATATAACACTTACATATCCATGGCGTATACAGACGCACATACTATGTAACACAAGCGAATTATAATATAAGTTATGTATTAAAATTGTTCATATATATCGCGAATATACGGAAGAGGGTAGACTGTGCCCACTTTTAATTAATCCATCGAACAGTAAAATAATTCAACCATCTGCTTAAACTTATTCATGTTAGCAAAAAAACATGTCAGCCTCATTAAGAAATAATTTGTTAATTTTACCGCAATCAAAAGGGGAGAATTCGTATATAGCTTTGTTCTTGCGTACATGCAATAATTGCATTTTTCTGGCCGTTAATCTGGGAACTCCGAACCCCCAACTTTTGATAGTAAATTAACATAATTTATTATAGGACCAGTCAATAAATTACGTATAAATAAAACAGCGACGGATATTTTCCTTCTATTTTCTAATGTGGACATTCTGAACTTCTTCAACAGTTGTTTATAATTGAATGGAAACACATCGCTATAATGAAAGTGCAGCCACCTTAAAAAACGCTTTTGAATCCTTTCAAGTAGAAGTATGTGATTCTTATTAGACATATAGAGAAATAATAGAAGGATGGCGGTAGAAATAACCAAGGCGGAAACATGTTTACAAATAAGTCGAAGGCGGTAAAGTATTTAAAAATCAAAAGCGAGATTTCATTTACAACATGACAACAAATTTAACGGACAAAATATTCAAAACCAAAATAAGGTCATATACAGAATAAAAATCAAAAAGGAGTTAAATTTTCATACTAAATAGTGGGTTATTATTATTTTCCGTCTGTAGCTCGTCTCGTACGATTCGCTGCCTGCTTAATTTGTTTGTCAGCGGGAGACGAATATATAGTGAAAAACATTTTTCTGGCTTAACCATGTAAACGTGATTATATGTTAGCGAGAAATATTCAAACGACCTTTCAAATCACTTTACATTAACTCCTTGCTTTACGAGTAATTTCGCAATAAAAGAAAACGGCGAAACTCCCTCGTCTATAATCGAAAAGCTTAGAGTGACTTCTAGGATCCGATTCTTCGCCATGTACAATACGGAATGCCTAAAAGATAATTTAGAACACCTCCAAAATAAAATTCGATGAGTCTGCGGTGACACGCCGGCTTTAATTATCTACCATAAAAATTTATGCGTAATCATTTCTTTAGTTTAAATCTTGCGTCAATGTCATGTGACACAGTTTACGGATTAATACATCAATACCTCGATTGAGCTCATCTTTCTTGTCAAATATTTATAATGATTAATGTTTTGTAAAATTTTCAATATTCGTAAGATGTTCGTGTTGTGAGTTTACTTTGTATTTCTTATTAAATTGTTCTACCAAAAAGTATTACAAGTAATGAAAGATAATCGGAACATTTTGTATTCTGCTAATAAAACACTGTTTGGTAAATACTTAAATCAGCCGGTAGAACTCCAGATGACAACTGCTGTTGCAACCGTTGACACAGTTTATATAAAAAGTCAAAACTTAGAAGCAGTTTCCTCCGAATCATCAAAATTTTATTTATTACTGAATTCTTAATATTTGTAAAATATAACGGCAACAGAAGCAGCCGGAACAGAAGTTTCTGGAGACAGCTAGTACTTGGTAGATTAAAATAGAGGTCACGATGAGCAGTTATTGCGCAAACGACTATGAAGAATATGCTTGAACAGTAGTTAAAAGTTGTTCGAATAAAGAAGTTATATATTCCGACTTTTATAATTAACGCGGTTGGTAACATAAACGATTTTAAATTATTCGTTGCGTAGTTTACATAATTGTTATACTGTTATAAAAGGAATGATTTTATCGTACAAGAGTTTACATATACCAAGTCGCCTAATTACTTAAATGGCTTGTTTGTCACCGATTATTGTTATTTTAGTATTTTCAGTAAAAAATTTAAGCCGACAATGCCGAAAAATGTTTTGTAAAGTTTTTCAAACAACTCTAACGTCTTTAGTTTCCAAATTACTTTTTTGAAAACTTTTCCCGCACTACTTAAAAGAATGCTACAGATCGATAACTATTAGGTGGTGTAAATTTTTTTTTTTTGAGGTTTATTTAATAATATAATTTTAATAATTTTCCAGATTAAACATCCGAAACGAGAGACATTTTTCAAAAATTGTTTGAAAAAATATCATTTTAATGAAGTTTTTCGATTATTAATCGAGTTAATAGTTAAATTGAGTTCATTATTACTAATAACACTGTTAAAATCGTCGCTAATGTTATAATCAAATTTATCCTGTTTAACAGGAAAGAAATATTCAAGAAGCGCTATACATATTTGCCTCCTTTTTTTGTTCAGTATTTCACTATTGTGTTTATTTTAATAGCTAGAAATTCGAATAATTTTGATTTTTCGGTTATTTTGAATTATTGATAAAGTTTTTCCGATTTTCAAAGAGTCTAACTAGCTGATAAGTGTGTAAAATCGACCCCCATGCTGTGACAAACTGAACCAAGTACAGTTACGTTACTTTCATCGGTTATAGTTATTGATGTTTTGTTCTTTTTAGAATTTCGTACACATATAACGTACGGAATCCGAATAAGATTGTTCGAAAACGACAAAAACATCAAATTAAAATATGCAATAGCTCAGAAACGGTTTGACTTATAAACCTCAGAATTAGAACATAAATCACAATTAAACTTCTCTTTATGACAACCTATAACTTTATTTTAAATGTAATAAGTGAAATAAATTATTATTAATTATTAGATTATCTTTTGATGTGCTGAAAAAATTATTAAATTCTTTTTCCCACTCACCCAATCCTGAGTAATTTCGACAGTTATTTTTTTTTTTTTATAAGATTTAATTACATCCGATATACTAATAAAACACTAAATTATAATTTGGCTGCATTACAAGAAAATTTACGTTGCTAGTATAAGCAAATTACTTTCTGATTATACTCTAATATATCAAATTGGCTTTAAAAAAAAAATATATATATATATATGTATGTAGCATACACACTTGTACATGCTCATATATAAATCTATTTAAATGCGCATATATGATACACATTACACATCGAGACAAACGTAATAATAAAATGTTTCTATCTAGTACTATCATGATTATCATGTTATGGTTAAAATAAAATAGATATAAATAAGAGCAATTCCGTTACATAATACGCCACCGGAACTGCTTTTGTATATACCGTATTATTATACGTACTCTATCTCTCTCTCTCTCTTTCAAAACTTATCTTATCAGTAGCTTTCTACTGTTTACATTTTCATACTTTACACATACGCACAGTTAAAATTATTTTGGTACGAAATTTGCTAAACTGCAACAGTTTACAATCGCCGTTAACGCTTTAAAACCAATTCAATGAACCCTATTAAACACTTTTTACAACTTCATTTTACAATTACGCACTACATTTATAACGTGTTATCTACGCACTGTCAGCAATGTACACCGACAACACACACAAACGAACTTACGCCACTAAATACAAATATACTAACTTCAGTCAAAGAACGAAATATAGTAACAAGCAAAATAAGATTTAATGATAATAAACAGTGTTGGGAGTATTAAACCGTTGCAGACTTTAGAATTGAAGAAAATAAATGCAACTATTAATATAAAAGACTGATAACAAGCGAAACATAAATTTATAAGTAAATATATAATATTTATGTTTTAAAACTATTTCTGAATTCTACAACTTACGATATATGTGTGTATACTCATTATGATAGTTTATTTAATAAATCGCCTTTTGATCAACCGCCCGGCCAAGAAATAGCCGAGAATTTTAGATAATGGGGCATAAGCTGGGACTTTTAAAAACAAACGGGGAATTTTGTCGGTAAAATCGAGAAAATAAACCATCCAAAAGATATTTTTAATAAGAGAAAATCATATTTAATGTGAAAAATAAAAGCGTTTTTTAATACTTTTTAAAAGTATTCGCACTGGAAAGAATTTATTTAATTTTGTATTTACGAGTCGGTGGAAATAAATAACTTTTACAACTAATCCTCATTTGGATGCGTATTTATCGGTGAAAATAATCTATTTTAAAATCATACATTTCAGAAACGAAAGTCAACACGTAGGAGAAATACTGCGGATGAACGACCCTTTTTGAAATTTTTTAATTATACTTAACGTTATAATTTCAACTACGAATTTTAAAACGAGTTTGTATTGTTTTTATTAAGATTTTAAAATAATCACGTTTTTTTTATATAAAACAAGCGACTGTTGGTTTTCAACAACCATAACATAGCAAACTAATTGCAATTTGATTTGGATAGCTCAAGTACATAAGAGTTGAAATTTTAATGGTATTCTGTATTTCAGTTTATTAAGCGGGCCGAGTCCTCTCGAAAAAACTTTCTTCTAAGTCATATAAAATCAATGGCTATGATTAGTTAGATTTCAAATAACTTTTATAATTTAGAACTGTTTAAATGAGAAAGTGCTGTAATCAACGTAGTATTATAAGCTTTATTAAATTTTGTGATTAAAGTAAGCATATATGGTATTATTCGACTTAGTGGTCATTATAACATTATCAATTTGAAATACGACCAAAATAACTTTAAATAATTAAATAATTTAATTTGAATTTTTTCGGTTTGTTACTGTATGAGCTCTTGTGCAATTTTATAGATTAGGGAATGGGAAACTTTTGGAATACTGGGAATTTAAAAATGATGTCCGAGTGGCTGTCCCGAAAATGAAAAATGCGCGTTTCTTCCGTTGATCGTTCTTAACCTATAATTTTTCTTTGCTTTGGAGCACAAATTAAGCAAGAACAACGATTGATAGTTGCAGAATATTTTTGATTTTTTTTTTTTAAGGAGTTTGCTTGTCATTATTGCAACTTGCTTATTTAATGTCTTAACTTTAGTTATTAGGTAATTATTCGTTTAGTATGTATTGTCATTTCTCGGATTCGAATTCAATACATTTCTTCACCTCTACATTTTTTTGCTTTACATAGTATCTATTGCGGACAAAATGTACGTTTTTAAAATTATCTTCTCGTTAAATTTGATTTCAGTATTCCTTCTTCCCCCTTTTTTTTTTTTTTTTAATGGTATTATCACTCTCGACGCTAATTTGTTTTTAATTAGCTTTTTAGACGACATGGTTTTGTAAGGGTAAAGATGTTAATAGTAATAAAAAAAAAAAAATGTAATAATACTAACTATAATGTTTGATTCATTAAATCTGCCGTAAAATTATGAAAAATAATATTAATACGATATAATCACGCATCGAATCAACGTGGTAGAAAAAAAAAATCGGCAAAGGTAAACAGATAATTTGGATAAACGATTATATTTCAGTGTGAAGAGAAAAACACAAAAAGAAGAAATTTATTGCCCAAATTTTACCGATCGGTGATAAATTATTAATGATTAAATTTTTATATATGTTTTATTATTGTAATGAACTTTTAGAAAATAGAAAAATTTCAATAATAAGACTGCCACATTAGCAAACAGCTGATGTCAAATATTCGAAAAATATACCGAATAAATTTGTCCAATTTAACATTGAATAAAAACGCATATACGCATATTCTCGTTAATAACAAAATTTTTTTGCTCGATAACTGTGGGGGCTTGTTATAAATTTATAAAAGACAGAAATTTGCGTGTTTAAATGATCATTAATAAAAATCTGCGTTGAAAAATACCACTGAATATATCGTTAACAAATGATTTAATTAACCGCGCGGATGAAATATCGCTAATTTCGAATTATAGCTTATTTGTACTAAAAAATTTCCCGGAACACAATGTTGTAGCTAATAATTCATATTTACGCGTAGGAAATACCCATTGTTTTTGCCTTAATGAAATGCTGCTGTACCAGTACGTACGAACAATTACTGAGATCGATAATAGACGAAGAACCTGGTTGGAAACCGCAAACTATCATAGTCGATTACGATGATGAAATTCGAACTGCGATAAAACATGTACAACCAACTTGTCAGCTATTTGGAAACTGGTATCATTTTTCAAAAGTAAGTATAACACTTAATTTTTTTTATGATAATTGAGTGGATTTGATTTTATTTAATTTCTTAGAGTTAATACCGCGTGTAATTTTATGTATTTTCATGCAACAGCGGTAAGATATGCTTCGTTACTGGTTGATTTTGGTATGCCTTGCCAATTATTCGTTCTTTTCCATTACACTTTGCATAACACTTGCAAATACTTCACTTATCGTAAAATTCAGGAATTTATTAGGAACGTTTTCTCTCGTAATTTCCGAATTTAAAATATTGGAATTTGACCTCGGGATAAATTTTATTCTAAACCCAAAAAGTTTCCAGGAAAATAAAGAAGTCTTGTTTGAAAATTCTTATCTCCTATAAAAGCTGATTACGGTGCCTTTGTTGCGGACGTGAGAGTTTTGCAATATTATCAGTTAATAAATTTTGTACAACTATTGGAAATTACCTACTAAAATCCGTTATCAAACCCCCGATTTATTTAGTTTTCTTTCCCATTCAATTATTCCGCATTGATTTATATTTTTACGCTAAACAGGACATTCGGACGCGATTGCATAATATGAAACTGGTTCCTATAATTAACGAAGATAAATATTTAGATAGATTTGTCAGGATGTGTATAGCTTTACCGCTGTTACCGGCATCGATGGTGCAAATGGGTTTCGAATACGTCTCCAAAACAATATTATGCCGGCCAAAAACAAACAAATTTAAGTCGCTTCTAAATCATATAAAGAATTACTGGATAGACGGTTAGTACGGTTATTCTTCTACCGTGTGTTCTTTGCTCAATTTTTGATTATTTATGTATTATTTTTTTATTCAAAACCTATTTATATTGAAATGTTTCTTTATTTTCAGATATTAAAGCGAAAGAATTATCGGTAAAGTATGATCCTCGACGGATAAATAATTACTGCGAAGAATATATCGGATATTTAACTCAGTTAGTTGGCATTAGACGATCCGGTAAAGTTAATCCGACCGTGCTGACGTTTAATGGTACATGAAACATTTACATATTCATCTTCGTAAGAGATTAGGGGGAAAAAATTAGGAACTTCATCAGCATTTTCTTTATTTACCGTTAATGTAAAAAAGTATTATTACTACAACAATTGTTTTTTATTTTTAATTCGGCAATTGAAAAAACCAATATAATGCGATAAATATCGTATAACGACTGAAATTTATATTCAATAAATCCCCCCCTCCCCAAAAAAATACATATAATGCTTTTAAACTTATTCGATGGCGCATTAATATATAAATACCGGGGAATTCAGTAATTATCCTTATCATTGAGATCACTTATACCATTGGTAAGTTCATTAGATACGGCTGGTAGCGTGCAACATCCAAAACCGGCAGACGGTTGCAGTAAAATTAATTAGAAAGCAATCCTGACATTCTTTGATACAACAGCGATTCGTTTAGTACGAATTGATTCATTCGTCTAAAACGTCGCATTATTAAATCGCATTTATAAAATGGATTGCAAAGACAAAAAACAAAGAAAAATTCGTTGTACGAAAAAATATTGCATCATAAATATGCTTTTAGAATCGTGTAGATCGCACTACATCTCGATCTTTTATTTCTTTCTGTTGTTTGACATTAAATTAAAATTACAATATCTAGAAACAATTCAACGAATATTTATTGCGGTTTTTAATTATTATTGTAATTTATGATTTCTTTACCGACGCGAAAAAGTTAATGTATAAAAATTATCATAATATCATCACCCCTTAAGGTGTATTTCAATGTAAAATATATTGTCACTTTTAAAGTATTATGCTACAAATTATGAAATAAAATGTTTTTTTAAGGGGAAAAAAACATTTTATTTCATAATTTTTAGCATAATACTTTAAAAGTGACAAACTTGTAAATGGTGCTACGACGGTTTAAAATACATTTCCTTTATTCAGAGTTACATTTCCGTGGTAATTAACATTGTTAATACTTTAATTTTTTCAAATTACATTCCATTCTTAACATAATAATATTTTAAGTCAATCGCGTCTGTTATATTAATAAAAATTATCTAAAGAGAGACCACATTTTCAACGTTTTTTGACAAAAACTCAGTTTTGTTTTTACTGATTTTTATCGGTACTCACTGGTGGTACCACCACTGAGTGGTACACGATCGCTCCACTGAGTAAAATAATGAGCGAACAAATATGAAAAAGAGAAACATACGTAACGAACGTGTAACCAGTTTCTTTTTTGAAGTCAGTAAAAAATAGTTATTACTTAGAAAGTTTTATTTATGTATTTCTAATAAATTACAAAAAATACGCAATAATTATGCTTCATTTTCTACCTCACTTTTTTTATAATAGAAAAAAGTGATGCAAAATTTATTCTCATCCAACGCAAAAACATTCCATGTTATTAAATTAAGCACATATTTTCAATAGCGATGATTTAATGAAAAATTATTAATTATTAAACGTAAATTTCAAAAAAATCATTACACACATTTGCAAAATTACAAAAGACTATTTTATTTGACATAAATTTAAGTTCTATCAGAAAATTTTACTCTCAAAAAGGAAACCGACGAATTTTATATTTCATCCGGTTAAATTACCTGTATTGACTACGTTGGTGGTCTACGGTAAAATGTATCATACAGCGACACACGTAATATATAACACTGTTTATACGTATATGCTGTACAGAATTCAATCATTTCAGATTATTTTACTAAATAAAATTTGTTAAAACATATAATTCGGTGCCTCAGTTCGCTATTGCAGAAGTTTTAATAAATATAGGCAACAAAACACACTCTGATAATAATTGCAATAAATCGTTTACTTATAGAAAAGTAAAATTTACTTCCGTTACATAAAAACGCTTCATCTAATCGATACAAAATTTCGATATCCTCTACGTTAACAAGAACTCGTCATTTATACCCACTTATGTTTGTATATATGTGTATGCGCTTATATATATATATATATATATATTTATATATATATGCGTGTGTGTGTGCGTGTGCGTGTGTTGTGTAGTTTATATTGAGGTGACCTTTATTTTTTAGCTTTAAGATGACTTACTCCCAAAACCTAATTTTGTCTTAATGATCAAAAAATGTAACAGTGACAAAAAATTACAGAATTTCAGTTTAATTGGATCATGTTAAACAATTCAGTTTCCACTAAAAGTTAACGTATCTTTTTTAAGAAACATATCGTGAGCTATCAAGTAAAAGTTAAAAATAAATAAAATTATTTAAGTCCTGCTGGTGATATTTTACTGAAAAACCATAATTGAAGAGAATGCATTTAAAACACCTCTAATAAGGTGGCTATCCAACCGGAAAAACCGGGAATAAGCTGGGAATTTTGTTGTAAAACCGTGAAAAAACGTAAAAATAGCCGAACGATAATTTTGATAAAAAAAAATCATTTGAAGCAAAAATTAATTCATTTTTTAATATAATTTACTCAATAATAATTATAAAGTTTTTTTTTTTATTTGTATAAAATATGATTTGCAATAATAAAAAAAAAAATTTCGTTCTTTTACAATTTGCCTGTAATTTTTCGATTAAAAAACTTTTTCTAAAACGACAGGTTTATTTTCACGATGAATGATATTTATATTTATTGTCAGTACATTTTAGTTTTTTTTCCCCTTGAGTGCGTCAACAGTGGAACTTTTTTTTTTTTTTTTTTTTTGAACTTCTCTTTATTTAGAACTTTCTCTGAGTCCAGAATAAAGAAGTGTTCTGAAAGAAGTAGATAAGGAGCAGGATTTAATAGAGGAGATAATAGAGAAGAAAAGAAACTGGATAGATTATATATCAGAAAGTAACAGTTTACTGAAAATGGTACTGAGGGAGGCACAGAAGAGTTATGAAAGAGAGGGAAAATAAGCCCTTCTCTATTGTCTAATTCCACTTCGTACTATCTTCTGATACAGCCGGCACCCAGTCCTTAGCCTTGGTTTCTTTCCATTCCGTTCATTCGTCGTTCTACGATCGTTTCGTTAATCAGATTAAGAATTAATTATTCTCCTTCTCGCTTTCTTTTTATCTCCTTCCCCTTACTGACCCCTCCATAATTCTGATTCTCCGTTTAAATGCGATGCAAACCATGTTTTTTCGAATGTTCGGCTCTTATTAGGTAACGTTATCCTTTTTTATTCGAAAATCTTAGCTCTTGGTCTTCCGGTCTTTTACAATGCTTTCTTTACCCTTTCCTTCACATCTCCATCCTTAATTTCCTTACCTCAATCCTTTGTTCTTTCCACCTCCCGTCGCCTAGGAATTTAATTTCCTAGCATAATACATTCAAGTAATTGGGTCAAAGTCAAGGCAACCCCCCCCCCCCCCAAAGAATGTTGAACGACTTAAAAAGAAGAGCATGCAAGAAAAGAATGAAAAAAATATTGATTAGGATAGTGAGTTCTTCCGCGCTACTGTCTTAGGATAAAACAGATATTTAGCTGGAAAGAAACCGCATTAACTTCGCAGTCTATACGAAGTCATATCCAAGAAAGTGTTTCAAATACAAATACAGTTAACGCACATTTGAATTCGAAACTTTAATAATCACCGCGCGTATTTCATAAAATAAACCAATTATTATTTTTATTTCATACTTTTTTTTTTTTGTTTTACAGCTGGTCTCATCAAAATTGAACATATGTATTCCGCAATGTGTGAAACTCGGTTCAACCGTGTCCAAGCTCGCGGTTTTATGTCCAGCGCGACCGTTAAAGACATAAGAATTGCGCACGCGATTGATAGTTTTCGCGGCAAAATCATTTCCTTAGCCGAATATTTGAACATACTGAGCTCGACGACTATGAATATTTCCGAATATGATATCGGTAACGTATGCTCAGATTAATTACGTTGAAGCGTATGCAAATCTTATACAATTAAAGGAGTTCTGTTTGGTCAATGTTTTTGTTAATATAATGTTTCGTTATATTCGGCGTTCTTTCGTGTTGTTTTAAATGTTTTGTTTTTTTAAATACTTGCACGCGCAACTTTAAATCTATATAATTTATAATATTGCGATTAATATTAACCGATTAATTTTATCACCTTTTTAATATTTTGTCTAATTTTTTTTTTAAAAAGTGGTGACGAGATAGTAATGTGTTAAGGGGATTTTAATAAATTAATTAAGGTTTAACACATTTAATTTTTAATTATTTAAAATCTAATATCCATTTACGATAAGTAATAACAGTGAATTATTTCTAATCGTATTGTATCGCATCATAAAATTGTATTTGAATTTCGTAAAATTTTCGAACGAATTATCTTGCGTTTAACGTGATCACACGGCACTATAATCGAAATTTCGTTTTTGAAAAAGCAATCCGCAATCGACAGATTTTCCAGGAAATAAGGTCTCATTTGCAATCCCGCGTGTCACTTTAAAATTCATTTGGAAATTGTACGAAATTCAAATACACTTTCCATGCTATAATAAATTTGCTTGATAGCGCGCTTGAATAAAATGGTTTTCAAATAAACGTCATGCCGGTAAAATATTTAAAAAAGTCTAATTTAATAAAGATTAAAAAATCGCTTATTAAAAAGGAAACAGAAATATACATCTAAGTGTCATTTGACGTTGCAAGAATCTTTGAGCAAGTCAAAATTAGTATAAAAAGATTTAAGCTGACTATTACTTCGAGGCATGTACATGGCAATAATCTCTTGAGTAAATCTATATTATTTTAAAAACAAATTAACTTGTTTTATCAGCGATTAATCGTACACAATGTACCTAATAATAAAATGTTTTTAGAAACTACAAAAATATTAAATAAAATTCAATAACTCTGAAAAACGGCTTGACTTACAAACTTCAAAGATGGAACATAAATCACAATTAAAAATTTCTTTAAGAAAATCTATAATTGCAAGAGATAATCGATTTCTTTGAAAATTAATCGATAATATGTTTCTTCGTGGATAATCGTAATTGATTTCACGAATGAATTTTAAGACGCAGAGAAATTGACCACCGTATCCCACGAACAAAGATTTTTCTATTCGTCTGCCTTTCTTACTATTTTTATATTTCTCGTTTGAGAAAGATCTAATGCTGTACATGTATAGCTCGAATAAACCGTTCTATAAGTAATAATTGTTAAAAAAGACGAGTATTATCATAATTTTTTCGATTAAACTTTTACAGTTAAAATATTTTTATGGATTGCCTAAATTTCAGATGGAGATTTCCCGATTATCTTATATTCTAATGAAACGAAAATGCACTCAACCGGAAAAGAACCTAATGAATCGGACACATCTGAAAGCACTTCGGATGAAGAAATAGTGGAAGTTTACTGTAAGCATTATTTAATTAATTTACTTATAACTTCGTATAGCTTTTCTGTTAATTCATTATACTCAAATGAATCTATATGTGGATTCCTGATATTCTTCCTATTCTTAACTTTGCCGATTTTGTTGAATTTTACAACTTACGAGTATATTACACAGAACCATCGAATATATGCAATATAATGTCATGAAGAATTATATATGTTTATTCTCTCTAGAGAATCTCTCGGGAAATAGAAGAAAAAAAATGACGGAAGTGCGTCCTATAAAAATTCGACGATTGAAACAGACTTAACCTCACAGTTGATTAAAAAAATAAATAAGTAAATAAATAGAAAACAGGCATTTTTCACTGAGGAATTCTTGTTTACATGAATGTAGAGTATAAATCAGATTCTTGCTGAAAGTTCTGATACAGAATAGGTTGTAATATTAACCACGTAGGTGTTATTTTTTGCTTTTTTTTTTTTTTTTTTTTTTGAAAAAAAAACGTGCTATGCAATTATTTAACCGACTTCAAAAAAGGAGGAGGTATTCAATTCGACTGTATTTTTTTTTTATTTTTTTTTTTATGTTTGTTACCACAAAACTTTCTTCTAGATGAACCGATTTTGATGATTCTTCTTTTATTTGAAAGGTGGTGTTTCTCATGTGGTCCCATTTAAATTTGATCAAGATCTGACCGATAGTTTTTGAGTTATCCTTAATAATGCGGGAGATTGAAGCTTTTTGGATGCTTTTCATTCATGATTGTTTCCACCGTCGGATTAGATTTATTAACTTAAAATACTATAAATTTGCCAAATTACCATGGAAATGTAGCTTTTGATGTTTTCACACCGTGGAAATATCTGTTCTTATTAAAATGTTTTAATTTAATTGAATAAAAATGCACTAAAAAGTAAAAAATAAAATGATTTTTTACAAAAAATAAATATCAATACTTCAAAGGTTTATTATAAAAATTTTTAAAAAATGCACTAAAAAGTAAAAAATAATTACTCCCGATAAAATATATATATCAGAGTGATATAACTTAAGGTGATATCGTAATTCTTATACAACATTAACTTTTTGGAGTTGGAATTAAATTCATGTTACTATATCTAGGAACAATTTAATGAACATTTAATGAAGTTTTTAATTATTCTTTTAATATGAATTTGATGCCAACTCCAAAAAATTAATGTTGTATACGAATTACGATATCACCACTTAAGTGTTATATCACTCTGATATATATATATTTTATCCGGAGTAATTATTTTTTACTTTTTAGTGCATTTTTAAATTTTTATAATAAACCTTGAAGTCGGTATTTTTTTTTGTAAAACAGCATTTTATTACATTCTACTTTTAAGGAAACAACGTTCAAAATATCTTAATATTACTTTCACTGATGGATTAAGTAGCTTTTGTTATTTCGCAACGTCACGATTGAACTGAAACGAAGAAATCTGATATTAGCTCGTAAACAACATTAAGTATAAATAATCCAAATGGGAGGAGAGAAGGTGTTATATTCTGTCCCGTTTAAGTTGTTAAAATACTTTGATTATCTATAATTTATCTTGTACTAATAACCGGGCCGAGTTTTATTTAAGTGAATTTTCTATAATTGGCCATACTAATAATATTCGTTGCATCTCTTCTTCACTGTATTGCTAATCATTTTGACTGATTAATCTACATTAGGTTTTTATTCGAATCAGTAGATTAAATAGTTTTAAAATTTTTTATTTTGTTTTTTTTTTTTTGGCGTTTACTAATGATTTCGTTGTTTATTTTTTACAGTTTCCGACGAAGAGCGAAATAATTCAGAAGAACCTGACGAATGTGCTGTAGAAGTTCCTAACGAATTTGAATCCACTTTATGTAAATTCTGTGCTGTTAATCAGTGTACGATAATTCTTGTACCGTGTTGTCATTCGGAAATTTGTAAAGCCTGCATTCAGTATTGTTCGATAAGTGAATGTCCAACTTGTTTCGAGACAATACAAGGACACGTAGAAATAGATTATAAAAGTTAACGATAAGAGTCAATTATTTTTACATCTAAATATATATATATGTCATTACGGACGGCAAATTCTGATTATTAATGCTTCGAATTTCCCCTTTTGACAAGATCACAAGGAAATCAGTCACAAATTTCTAAATCTCTTTCTTCTCATTCAATTAGAGGAAGAAAAAATATATCGAAATCGTCTAAATTTAAACAAGTTCGACTTGAGCAAAAGCAATGATAATTGTACGTTCTAATAATGATATTAAGTAATCTTACTTCGAAAGTAAACCTAGTTACTGGTAATCCGAACTGCTGAAAAATTTTCAGAACTTATTTTTTAAAACCATAAGAAGCGCAAACTCGTTAATAATAATAAATTGTTTAAAGGTAAGGGGTTTAACGTGGAAGACAATGGCAAACCACCACGTATGTCATCTTATTGTGCTAGTTCGTGTACAGCAGACACACACGAGATTGCACTTGTAGCGTGATAAGTCAAACATTTACAGTTTCGAGTGTAGTCTTGCGTGTGTACACTCGCATTTTAAATGTTGCCTAGAACACTGTGCCTATGCCTGTACAGCTGAAATATAGAAATAGGTAGTCGCCGGCACTCAGTAATTAAGTATAGCAATATAAAGAAGAAGGGATTTAAATTGTCGATTTATTTGTTTTCTTTTACAGAACTGAAATGTTACAGTATTAATGAAAATTATCCTGCAGCAATTCTCCAATCAACAACTGTAAAACTTAAAATTTCTTTGAAGGTTCATATAAAAATAACTTCGTAACTATATTAAACAAAAGAAATATATCGGCTCATAGTTATAGATGATTTCGCAGAGCATCTTTCAAAAATTGCTATACAAGCAAATAGGACTGAACAACACCCAAACATTTCCTCTTTATCCATTGTATATTATACATATATTATAAGAAACTTACGGCGAACAAATAACGTTTAACATAAAAAATACATTTTGGAAATATGTAACTTTTTTTCTGTCGCGAAAGTTGTAATAGAAATCACCACGCAAATTGTAAATATTCTTTTTTTAAGAATCAATTAAAATTTGCTCCTCCTATGGTATTATGGAACTATCATCTGGGTCTAGGAAGTATTCCCATGACGAAATAGGACCCGGTTATATATATATATATATATATATATATATATATATATATATATATATATCATCGCTAGTGTGTCTCAGCTCATAAGCTGGTTCGCCCCAGGCACCAATTGTATTCAAGAAAGCCGGTCGAGCGTTCTCATCTTCATCAGTTGCATATATCATCTGGTTACTTCGATTTCTTCCAGTACCCCACGTCCATGAATTCGAAGACGAGCGTCTTTTAATATACTTCGTTCGATGCATACCCTAATCACTTGAGCCGCGTTTTAAAAATCGGTTGCAGACTATTTCTTCTTTCACCAAATTCTTTCCTGTACTGCATCATTCTTTACTTTGTCCGTGTCCAGCTAATTTTCTCAGAAACTTTCTCCTCATACCACATTTTATATCTTACTTGGGCTTTTTTGTTTCGTCTTCGTTCCTGTACTGTATAGCGTAATCGAACACAAATATTTTCACTAGTTTCATACGTAAATTTGCGGACAGCGGCTTTCGAGTGAAAAAGAAATACTTTTATCTTTGAACACTTTTTTACCCATTGCAATACAATTGCCAATTTTCTGTGTATTATTGTTTATGCGAGATATTTGAATACCAATACTTATTCTATCAACGTTTTAGTTGTTATTTGATGGTTTACTTTGTCGATTACCATAAATTTTGTCTTTAAGATTCTTTATTTTGTGTTTTTTCACCATTTACTTTTTTTTGCTTCGGGGTTTTTAATATTTTGCCACCATTGGCTAATAAAGCCGGGTCATTGACAAATTTAATTGCATACGTAGTCTGGCCGAAAAATATCCGACCTTCGTTTAAAAACCTCACGCTAAAACATTCTAGCGACCTCTGCGGAGTATAGATGTAACCGGTGACTCCTCACAAACTCCCCTGCATGCACTATTACTGACAGGCTCCGTTAGTTTGTACACGATGTATCGTTATTTACAGCTACTTTTTCGTGTTTGTCACATTTTGCTATCGCTAAAAATGACGGAAAAATGCGAACAATGAATTTGAATCAAGTTTTGTTTCAAACTTGAAAATCAAAATCGGAAACTATCAAAATGATACAAAAGGCCTTTGAAGACAAAAGTATGGGCAAAACACAAATAAAAGAATCGGTACAACCGCTTTAAGAATGGCCGTACGTCTGCTGACAGTTATCCACGTTCTAGCCGACCTTCTGGCACAACAATACTGAAAAATATCGAGCGTACGCGACTTACGATTGAAAATAATCGTCATATTACTATAGCAAATTACACGAATGTAACAAAATCACTTTAGGGGACAAGAAGGAAGACACTAACCATACAAAAGTGATAACTATTGTTTAGTAACCCCTGAAGAATACATATACGTACATTTTTATATATATATATATATCATGTGTCCCATTACGCTTATTCTCGATCTTTGCTAAATGTAATCATTCCTTGGTGGGATAACCGTGCTGGCTGCACAAATTAGGAAATAATAATATATATTAGTGACAACGCCATTCTTAGGCCGATTCCATCCTTTTTTTGTCTCAAAACGTTACGTGTCCCATAATGTTACATGTCCTAAAAACGTTACACATATTGTATATATAATATAAGAAGACAAAGTATTGACAAAATGGATTGTTGCCCTGGTTAATTATGTTATTCAATGATAACGTCATTCTTAGTCCGACGCCCAATTCCTTTTTTTTTGTCACGCAATCGGAAAGAATGACTTTGTAAATTTTCCTCGTTCTATACGAAGCACAAAAGTGATAGAACTAGAGGTCCAGGAGTGTCCCCAAGTGAGGTCAAGGGGCAGAGCTCCTTACGGGGCACAAAGGGCCGAATTTTTATATATACATATATACTAGGGAACTAGGCTCGCTGACCGTTTTGCCACCCAAACCTTCAGATTTTTAGATATTTTACTTAGCGAATTTTTAAGAAGCACTCATAACGTTCATTAACAAAAAAAAAAATTAAGAATACGTCAATTAAAAATAGTAAAATTTGGATTAAAATATCTCAAGAAATAAAATCGCTAACATCGTAATATATATGAAAGGAACATGTTACATTTAATTCATTTTAAAATGAAATATTCACTAATGATCTCGTGAATGGTTTTATGTACCTAATTCAGGTGATATTTCTCGCTTGAAATCTGTTTCGTTTTCCAAAATCAGGCGTTCAACATTTTGTATCATTACCGGCACCGAAACTTTAACTGGCCACCCGCTGCGCTGATTTGTTCCCACACTTTATCCGCTATTTTTGAACCGTTCGATTCATGAATAAGAAATTGAGAAATTCATGCACGAATTACCATATTGTGCCTGCATTCTCCAGTATATTGCATAAGGTCTAACATTTTCGGAAAGGAAAAAACGAATTACAGCGCGCTATTCTGTGTATACGAAGTAGAAAAGTGGTAGTTCCGCAGGTTTGGGATCACTGAAACACAACCGATGAGCCATACCTCCAAACAACCGATCATATTATGAGTAGCCAGAACACGTACTAATCGAACAATACACTACTGCCACCATGGTAGCCGGCTTTGTTCCCTCTCTATATTACTTTTTCCGTTTACTCATTAAAACACCTATTTCATTAAATTTATGCTACGGTGATCAAATCCGTTTTTCTTCTTGAATCTAAGCAATGACATCTTAAGTCATCGGTGATCATCGCTCATATCATTTGTAAATTTATACTCTTAAATTTTACAATTTAGGGGTTTTGTATTTTTTATACATTCTAATACCGGGAATTGTCAGTTGAAAAAAAATATCAACTGTCAGTTGCTCTCTTTCAAGTTTTTCTTCTTCCTTCATCCAATTAACTGCTTTTATTCTCGAGTTCTTCCTAAACCTATTCTAAACCATGTCGTTAGATCGGAATTTTTACAGAATCTAAACTTTCATTTTTCTAACTACGTTGCAATCTACATTGGCGGTTCCCATTTTTTTTTTTTTTTTATTTATTTGGTGAATAATAACATAAATACATAGTAATTGAAACATAGCCATGAATATCTCAGTTGAATGAACACCTCATGTATTGGAAACAATAAAAAGAAAATGAAAAAGACAACAATTAACCAATATAAAAATTAAAATAAAATTATTCATTAAATGAAAAATCTTCAACATCCGAATATTTGGAAGCCATGATAAAATTCGCCGCGTGCAAGAATTTTGATAAATTATCGTTGTTTAATGGAAAACAATTTACGTCTTTAAACAAGAATTTCCATTTGGCGCACTCATTAACGTAATGGGGGTGACAGTTTCAGGAGCATCTCCGCAGGAACACAAATCGGTGTCTACTAGATGGAAACAGTGCAGATAACTTTGGAATCTACCATGTCCAGTAAGAAATTGCGTGTCACATACGTATTAATATTCTTCGATTTTGATCGGATTGGTTTTAACTTCAGAGACGAAACTAAATGCTAATCTTCCAGTTGAGCTTTGTTCCAGCTATTTTGCATTTCAATAAATCTATTGTTTCGATCCAACTCCAAATTGAGATTATTTAACCCTTTGAAATACAAAATTTTATGCTGCAGCACGGAATACAGTGGCAATTGTCCTGCTATTGTTCGCAACGCATCACCGGAAGTAGTTCTATGCGCACGGAGAATAAACAAAAGAAATTTCCTTTGGGATTTAACTAGTACTTCCTGAATGCTTTTAAAGCCTCTTCGAACATAAATACGCAGTACGTGAATAATGGAATAATTAGCATATTAGCGAATTATTAAACGGTGTTTAGTGTTCATCCCATACGTGCGTCCAGACATGGAGTGCAATTTATTTAGAACCGTTGTAGCTTTACTGGACAACATTTTTGAAATGTTGATTAAAACTGTAGCGACAGTCTAATGTAATACCAAGATATTTCAGCGATTCGACGATATTAACTTTAAAGTTCGGTATAGAGAGATGTAGCGAATTGTAGTAGTCCCTTTTTCGTTTCCTGTGCATGATTAATAAATTAGTCTTGTTTTCGTCCAACTGTAGAAGATGTTTTTCCATATAGGTTGAAATATTGTTGATTGTAATCTTGAAGTATTTACAAATGGAGGGACGATGGTTAGAAGTGACCGCGAATGCTAGATCATCTGCATAGAAATATCTGGTTACAGCCAAAGGGAACTCCATCAACGATAAGTCTGAAATATACAAATTCCAAAAAATCGGGCCCAAAATCGATCCTTGCGGGCATCCGCGAGTAACATTTCGAAAATATGTTTGATGTTCGTGAATAAATTTAATAGTTCTGAAATCTAAGTATTGTCTTAAAATTGAGATTATTCTATAACCGAGCCTGAGTGCTTTAATTTTGTGGAATAAGATTGGCCACGAACAGTTATCAAAGGCGCCTTTAATATCCAACGTCAGCAGGCCGATCGCAGTCTTTTTACTTAACGCACGCTCAATCTGCTTAGATAATTCGCCAAAAAGCGTTGCCGTGGAACGGGACTTAGTAAATCCAAATTTCCGATCATCGTGAGGTAAAACCGGCAGTATACGATTCAACAAAACATATTCAAACACCTTGGCTAAAGCGCTTAACAAGACAATCAGTCTGTACGAAGATGGAATACTAGGACTACGTCCGGGTTTTAGCACAAAAACTGTCCTTCCTGCTCGCCAGGCTTCCGGGAAGACTCCGAACCTCAATAGAGCGATGAATGAGCTCTGAAGTAAATTAGGATAGTGGAAATTCAAGATCTTCAAACATTTATTCGTCAGCTGGTCTAAGCCAGGAGCTTTATTTTTAGTCCGGCGAAGAATATCCTTAATTTCCGCTTTGGAAATAAATAGTTCGCTGTTAAAACTAAAGCCGCTAAGATTAAATCTCTGAAATTCTTGCAACTTGTATGAGATGGTTTCGTCCCCATTTGTATTTAAGTTTACTTGATAAAAATGATCAAGAAGGGTCTTTATCTTTGAATCCTTATCAAAATTTTTTTGATTATTCTGGTCTAAAAAATACGGAGGAATCTGTAACTGGCGTTTATTTTTGAAAATAGTCTTGTAAGGAAGGCCCCATAGTTTCGAATCGGAACAAAATTTTTTCCAATTTTTGGTTTTTGCGTTTCGCATTTCTTTATTAAAAATTTTTCGTACCAAATTCATAACCAGGCGCGCATTGTGATTATTAGCTCCCCGCTTGTGTGAGCGTTGAACCCGTTTGCACAATTTCCTTCGAATTATTCGTAAAATCTCTAAATTAATATTCCACCACGAATTCCTATTTAATTGAACCGTTTCAGTGCTGCTGCTAATAATATCATGAAGTATGTTATGGAAATTTTCTAACATTATTTTCAGTTGGTGGAAATCATTAGCAGTCTTAAAATCGTAGTTTAAGTGCGAATGTTCTACAACGATTTTATTAAATTTCTTATAATTTATAATGCGATGCGTTAAACTATTAATAATATTCATTTTTACTGATAATTTAAACTGAATCGGACTGTGGTCTGAATAAATTGCTTTATTGTCTACCTTCCAATCACTGATTACGTTAGGTCGACCGTGGATCAAAGTTAATTGAACGCTAAAACCATTGGCGTTAGAAAAAGTAATTTCATCTCGTACATTGGCGACAAAAAGATTATTACTAAGAATAAATTGTTCAAAAATGTTAGATCTCCTCGAGTGAAAAGCCCGACTGTCCCAGATCTTATTTCGGACATTAAAGTCACCGCATAAGATAATCGATTTCTTCTGGTGGAAAGTAATAAATTGCGATAACAAATCTAAGAAATTAGTTAGATCTTGTGAAGGCGGAAAGTAACAGGAGATAATAAAAATTTCTTCCAATTGAACTGCCACGATATATTCGCAACGTTCGAAGAATTCTACCTCATTAAATGGTAACGCTGAGTTAACTAAAATTGACACGAACTGCTTTGTAGTTTGAGTATAAGCATTGGTAATATCTGGGATTACCGTTTGAATAAGATACGGTTCTGAGATACACACAATATCTTTATTATTCTTTAATAAATTAGACTGTAGCAAATTTATTACCAGAACGTGAATGATGTAAGTTTAATTGCATTACAGAGAGGAAATCGAAATTATTATTCTCCATAACAAGTGTTGTTATCTAAGATTGAATGAATTCTTTTAGCAGTTTCGCATTTGTAAAGCTGGTAATACTTATGGTCCAGACTGAAGTTCGTTTTTCTTTCTACATTTGAAAAGTGGCAGTTTGGACAATGTCCACGATCAATAATTTCCTTAATTTTACCTCTTTCTTCATTATCCAGTTTGCAATGCCGAGCTCTATGCCCGAAGCCTCCACATGATTAACATTGGGTAATATCAATATGTTTGTAGACACGACATAAGCGCCATTCTACAGGAACAAATCCATCTTTAATTAGATAATTGTATACATCCGGTGATACCTAAACAATCGCTTCCAAGTATTTTCTTTCCTTTGCTTCTTGATAATTTTGACGTAAGCGTTCCGATCGATTGTGAGGTTAGTATACTGGCGAATCGAAATAAGAATTTTGTTTTTGACTTGGTCAGAATCATAAGAACGAAAGGAAAAAGGTAACCCTGTTATTTTAATGTAAGGCATTCTTTTTGCCGGTTCTGAAAAGGTAAATGTATCTTTATCAGCAAAATTATTCAGGCGGTTTATAATTGTTTCCTTGCCTTCGTTAGTGGTTTTTATCATCAAACTATCCTTCTTACGTGTGAAAATAGGCATGTCTTTAAGATCCTTAGGCTTGATAGCTTGTTTAAATACCTTTTCTACTAGTTCAGAAGAGGTTTTACTACCCGGAGCGATATTATTCAGTTTATCTAATTTCTTAGAATCATCGGAAATAGAGATTTTAATAGTTTTGTCCAGTTTAGATTTCTGAATTGAAGTAATATTTTTTTTGGTATCATTTTTAGTTATTTGCGAATAACTCGGTTTATTTTTTGTTTCGAATCTTTTTAAAACGGGATAAATTGTTTCATGAATTACTTTAGTAATTTCATTCATGTCTATGCTCGAACTAACTGGGTTGACGTCTTCAGCTAACGCTGTGTTAATTTCTGACACAAGGTCCGTAATCGTTTTCTTAATTCCATCGTATTTTATGCCTTTAGCTCCAAGTTTAGGTCTTAAGTCTACCAAAAAAGGTAAAATAGTGGAACCTAATAACTGTCGGATAGCCATTGAAACCCGTATCCTAGCCAGTTACAATAGAAGTTCGATAATTTAACATTTTCTAACTGGTAACACCGTTAAATACAACAGCTAAGAATTCGATTCTATTCGGAGGTGAATAGTGTAACGAAAATCGAAGATAAATGAATAAGGCAGACTAACCAGAGACAATTGTAATCGGATTCTATCAGCGAGCGAGTGATAACGCGTGATGCACAACTAGACACTTTATTCACTTTTCGCGACAATTGGCGGTTCCCATAGGTGGGTTTGGCGCAGCCTATGTTTGTCCTTTTGTTCAATCTTCTGTGCCGAGTAGATTGTTATCTCTCATGCCATTCACTTCAACAGAACTTCACGTGTTACTCACAATATCCTTATTCTGTCAGATTCTCAGAGCGTGCTGCAGGCTAATGCGTTTCCTCTGCCTTCCCACTCTCCCGATTACGTAATCCTTCTTATACGTTCCTTGATTCAAGATCTCTTCCTCCTCATTTAATCCATATTGATTTCTTATGGATTTCTGGTCACTCCAAAGTTGAAGGAAATCAGTTAAGCAGACTCATTAGAGCTCGGCTATTTTATTCTTCCGACAGGTTTTTTTACATTTCTATCTGCCAATATTATTTTTTTGTCTACTGCTGCGCATTACAAAATGTGGCTCAACTCTTACTCCTCCTTATTCTCTAATCCGGATTTTTTTTACTTGTCAATTCAACCTTCCCTCTCTGTCTCTCATCTATCACTGGTTTTTGACTTCCCTTCTATGCGCGTCGCTCTAATATCTCTGCGATATGCCAGCTGCGCTGTGAGCACAGTTTTCTCCCTTCGTTGCTTTTCTCTCATGCCATCTCCATACTGTCCCCCACATCCGAACGACAGTAATTTTGTATGTGACCCTGATCATATAATGTTTGAATGAAATTCGATTTCAATGGAACGATCTTCTTTCTACTCCTTTCTTTTATCAAGCAGTGATCCCACTCCCTACAGCGCTCCATTTGTTTTTTCCATTCCTTCTCCTTCTGTCATCCAAGCGCTTAATACATTTTTATTGGCTATCTCACATTTCATAAAAATTTGATTCTCTTTTTTCTCTTTTTCCCAGTTCTTGGGCCAATGTATATGTCGACAAACCTAATTAATAATAAAAAAAAAAAAAAAAAAGAAAAAAAAAAGCCCTCGAAAGGAGCCGCAGACTTTTTTTAGTTTCCAGTCTTACCGTTTTAGATATACCGGGTGCTTCAAAATGATATTACCACTCTTATGGGATTTTGACTTTAAACGAATATAGCGCCTAAACAAGACATCGCAGACCCCAAGTTTAAATCTAAGAAATATTGCCCCATCTTTTAACTACAAAATGACGCAAACTCCATTTCGATCGGTTGCGTGCAACTCAAGTACGGGCAATGCATAGAATGCGCGAAAAACACATGCTACAACACTAATTCGTTTATTCTGGAAATCGAGCAAAAAATCAATCTAAAAAATTAAATGAGGTATAAAAAACGCGAAAAAAACAATCAATTAATGTACACTTCTACTTGATCACCTGATACGATCATGCATATTTCAAATCTTTCGATCGCAGATGCAATAGCATTTCGACACATTTCAGGAGTGATGGTGACAGCTACTCGTGTAATGGTTTCTTGTAAATGATTTAAATCTCTGATATTTTCGGCGTGTACATGTTCTTTTAAAAGGTCCCATAACCAAAAGTCGCCCGCGGTTAAATCAGGGCTATACCCTGGCCAAGAAAGAGGACTCGCGCAACCGATCCATCGATCACCAAACTGCTCATTGAGGAAACTTCGAACATTTAAAGTAAAATAACACGGGGCGCCATCTTGCTGAAAATATCCTTCGTTTCTTAATCTTAACGACAAATTAGGAATGAAAAATTCTTCCAACATTTCTAGGTATCGATCTCCATTCACAGTGGCTGCATGGTAAAAGTACGGACCGACAAGGCCATCCGGCATTATAGCACACCAAACATTCACTTTGGGCTAATCTCTAATGTGTTCTCGAATTTCAGTCGGTTTGCTTTCTCCCCAGATGATAAAATTGCGATGATTAACATGTCCGCTGACGTGAAAAGTAGCCTCGTCACTGAATATCAGTTTATTTTCGAATTCGGCATGAAGGTGCTTTATTGAACTCTTCGCAGAAATTATCGCGTACCAGAGTTGGTTTTCTTAAAACGTACATCTGAGACGCGATGAATCTGCGTTCTTCTAACGAGTATCTTTCTGCTCGTTGCTTGACCACTTTTAAATGGACTAAAACTTAACGCAAACGAGGTAATCTAGGAGGTGCAATGATGTTTGTTATTACTTAAAATTTCAAAATTTAAACGTTATACGCACGTAAATATGGAACATTTCACGAAAAAGCTAGCAAAATTCCGATTATCAGTTTACAATTGAACTGCACATAGACACATCGGAATAGAAATTAACTGTCACAGACAGAAAAACGAAAAGTTGAAATTGCAGTTACCCCGAAAAGTAATCGAAAATAAACGTGTGATTTGACCTTGAACAACAAACAAACGAAGAAACCAACAATAGGCGAACCTAATCTCACTTAGTCATACATAGCTGGTTTTACCACTACCGCTACGCGTGTTCTTCACGCCGCCAGTACTCGAGTTACACGCAACCGATCGAAATGCGGTTTGCACGATTTTGTAGCCAAAGGATAAGAGAACATTTCATAGATTTAAACTTGGGGTCTGCGATGTCTCACTTAGGCGCTACATTCGTTCAAAGTTGTAATCCCATAAGAGTGGTAACATCATTTTGAAACACCCGGTATACGAGAGTGGTTTGAAAAGATCCGGGCCCCTCAATGAAAAAAAAACATATTTTTATGAAAACAGCGTTTTATTTCTCAACACAGTCTCCATTTAGGCTCACACATTTGCTCCATCGCTCGGAAAGTTTATTAATACCGACCTTGTAGGTTTCTTCAAGAAGGTCTCGAAAATATTCATCAACACCGACGATCACTATCATTTGCAAATCTTTTTCCTCCGAGCCGTTTCTTCAAATTAGAGAATAGATGATAGTCGCACGGTGCCAAATCTGGCGAATGGGATGGGTGCGGAAGTAATTCGAACTTTAGTTCGTTGATTTTTGCCACCGCGACCACATAGGTGTGAGCAGGCGCATTATCTTGATGGAAAAGGGCTTTTTTCTTCGCCAAATGTGGACGTTTTTTTTTTTTATTTTTTCTCTTAAACGTTAAAGCAGAGCCGCATAATACGCTCCGTTTATAATTTTATCTATTTCAAGATAGTCGATGAAGATTATTCCGCGTGCATCCCATAAAACCGTCGCCGTGACTTTGTTGAAAAACAAAATCACCATTGCTTTCTTCGTTGCTGCTTGACCTTTCTCAATCCATTGCCTAGACTGTTCTTTGGACTCTGGAGTATAATGGTGAACCCAAGTCTCATCAACAGTGATGAATCGACACAAAAATTCGGCTGTATTACGATTAAAGTACTAAAGGTTTTGAGCTCAAATGTCTTTTCGACGCTGTTTTTGCTCAGGTGTGCACAAACGCGGCACCCATCTTGCGCAGAGCTTGTTCATGCCCAAAACTACGTGTTAAATATGATACATTCGTTCAGACGATATGTCTACACCTTCAGCTAACTCTTTAATTTTGATACGCCGATCTTCCAGCACCATTCTGTGTATTTTTTCGACGATTTCTGGAGTGTAGTTGCTTCTATCGGGCGTCAACTGCGAGGTTCATCTTCTGTGCTCGTACGACTCATCTTAAATTCTGCAACCCAGCGTTTAACGGTGGTTTTTGAAGGAGAAGACTCCTTTAACATTAAATCGAGCTCAGGTTGTATTTGTGTTGCATTTAAACCTTTTAAAAAAATATATTTAATCACAGCTCGTATTTCGTTTTTTTTTCATTTTTCAATGAAACTGACATAAAACTGGTAATACGTTTTCAAGCAAGCTGAAATTTGTTCAGTGACGCTGTGAAGGATGGAACTGCGCAACGCGCTCACTGAATTAACCCTAGCAGCGCTATTTCTCGTCGAGGCCCGGAACTTTTCAAATCACCCTCGTATATATATGTTTCCAAATTTGGACCCTTAAATTTCAACATTTTTAAGCTTCTGTATTTTTGCGGTATTCTATGGACAAAAATACGTCGAGTAAAAGAGGATTAATTAATCCCGTAGCCACCATAGAAAAGTGGCAGTTGAATTTTTAAAAAAAAAATTTCTACCTCAATTTTTTACAATTTTTAAAATTTGGGCCTTTTGATTTTAAAATTTTGAAGGTCTCATAAATTTTCCTGTATTCTGGCAACGAAAATACATCATTTAAAAAAAAAAAACAAAAAAAAAGCGACTTTTAGTTCTCACAGAAATTGCTGCTGTGGCCTTATATAGTTTTCCGTCTTACCGCTTTAGGTGTATATTTCCCAAATTTGGGTCCTGAATTTCAAAATTTTTTGACTTCTGAGTGTTCTACGAACAAATATACTCCGATTAAAAAAAAAAAAAAAAATCCGTAGATTATAAAACGGGTGTAGAGTTCTAAATTTTTTTTTCTTCAAAATTTTGGTTCTTCAATTTTATAATTTTTGGGGTTTTATAGTTTTTGTATTGTTTGATAAAGAAAATTCGCCGATTAAAAACAAAACTTTTTAGCTAACATGCTGAATGATTTTTGGCCTTATAGCTTTATAAGATGTATATATTATTCCGGGCATAATAATTGTCATTTTCCATAAAACTTTAAAATTGCTATATGATAAAAAAAAATGTATGCCTATAATCAATCAGTTGACAACGATTCTAGAGCTCAAAATTCGAATAACTTTCATCGAGGCAACAAATTTATTTCTAAAATTCAAATGCTGGAAAAACCGATCCAAATTTTAATTCCATCTGCAACAGTAGATTTTTAGTACGAAAACAGAATTTCATTTGTTAGGGCAATTCATTATTTGAACTATAAACAGCCTTGCCCCTACAGTCATTTTCCTAAATAGCCTGTATAAATAATTTCGCTTTATAGAGTTACATATTGAAATTATTGTACTTTTTTCTTCTTTTAAACTTCAATTTTATTTTAGCTTTCGGCTGTTTAAACCTAATAATGAAAAAATTTAAATAGTATAAACGTGACTATAACACTATCGGCAGTGAACATTTGTATGTTAGTGCTGTGTGTACGTCCAGGTATGTAAATGTGAACGTCTAGGTATGTAAATGTGTTTCGTAGATACACAAACTTTATTGAATAAAGGCTAAACACGATAAAACAGTATTAACAACGTAAATGAACCACCTTCGCCTACAACAATTACCGATAAAAAACTGTATTTGTTCTAATTTGAAAACGATCGAATATATTTTTTGCTGAAATTTTTAATTCTTTCAGTTTTCTTCGACGATGCACCGCTGTACTGTTTGAGCATCCATCCCGAAGAAAACTAAAGGACGGATATCGCGAAGTTATTAATTCTTTCACAAAAAATCGGTCAAAAATCCATAAAGCTGACTCTAATCACCTAAACCGTTATTAATATGAATGTATATTTTACGTCGGTTTTCTACTTCATTAAAACGCTAAAATAACTATTTTATGAGGTCTACACGACCGTTTTAATTCAACTGAGAATTGTATATTTTAACGCTTCTACAACAATCTCAAATTATGTTTGTGTATTGAACCTAAAAAATACCGTGTTCATGTAGCACGGCTAAAAGAACACCGTTATGATTGTAATCTGAACTATCTCAAAATAATGATGATGTAAAAAAAACGAAACGTAATTTTTTATGCATCAATCACAAATGTTACTTAACGTGTAATATAACATTACACAAATTTATGGTTTAGCCTGAACTATTTATTCTTCGCTAACGATAATCTGGAAATATAAACCGCGAACAACAATTTTAAAAACAAACTATATATTTTATGAAAAATTTTATAGAGCAAGTTAACTTAAAGGAAGCACCAACAGTATTCAATCAGTCTACAAAGCATAGCTGCGCGTCCATTAATGTACAAAACAATGGTAAAAAATGACATTAAAGATAATAAATAATAATAATAATGACGTATGCACATATAACAACGTAAAACTATATAAAAAGTAAAAACGGTTCTTCGTACACATTAAAAAAGATAGTAAAAAAATACTAAAAATAATATGTAGCAGCTTACAAATAGATTTATAAGATAACATAAAAAATATCCGGATCAGGAAAAATTTGCATGTCTGGTAAAATGACATTAGTCAACAATTTCGTGAAGGACAATTGTTAACTGTTCTTTTAACATTCTAAACGAAGGCCTATCCTCCGGATTATGAGCCCAACAAATTTTCATCACTTCGTAGATCTCTTTTAAACACATTCTCGGTTTCTCTAAAATAATGCCCCTTTGAACGCGTTCCACCACTTCGGTATTCTTCAGTTTGCCGTACGGCATTTTCCCGCAAGAAAAAATTTCCCACATCAACACTCCAAATGCCCAAACATCCGACTTGGAGGAAAATCGAGTATAATTCAAAACCTCCGGAGAAGCCCATTTTATCGGAAATTTCGTGCCACCTGAACTGGTATACTGATCATCTAAGACGTACCTGCGTTACAAATAATAGAAATACATCGATATTTTTTAGCACATAAATTTCTTCCTATATTTAAGATTACCGTTTTCCGTTTAAAATTTGAATCCGGTCATATCGACGCATCGGAAATAGTAAAACCGTATAAAACGTTGCAATGAATTTTTTTAAATAGGACAAATTTTCAAACGACTTTTAAATAATAACACTACAATCCTATTTACTCTTTTTTTTTCCATCAGCTTACATGATTACAAACAGAAATCAAATCGCATATTTTCAATTAAAAACAGATTTCCGATGTGTCCTGGATTATTTGAAAATTCTTTGACATTAAAAAAATGTCTTTCATATCGGCAAAAAATGTTACTCAAAAGTGTAGCAAAAAAGCGTAACAACCGACATTCCGATTTATCGACTTTTACATCGAATTTTGTAGTTCATACTTGGTTGCAAACCCCTAATTTACGTGACGCGTTTATTTTATTTTATTTTATTTTATTATTATTATTATTATTATTATTATTATTATTATTATTATTATTATTATTATTATTATTATTATTATTATTATTATTATTATTATTATTATTATTATTATTATTATTATTATTATTATTATTATTATTATTATTATTATTATTATTATTATTATTATTATTATTATTATTATTATTATTATTATTATTATTATTATTATTATTATTATTATTATTATTATTATTATTATTATTATTATTATTATTATTATTATTATTATTGTTATTTTGGTAATTAAAGTTACATATTATTCCCGAGAAAATAGTCAAAATTCCATTCGAGGGTAAATCGAAAAGAATTAAAACAGATTGCGTCAGACGATGTTATAGTTGTTAAGAAATTGGTGACTTTCATAAAAATGAAAACCCTGTTCTCAATTGAAAAAAATTCTAAACCACGTCTCTAACTTCTCTGACATTATGTTTTTTTTTTTCAACTATATCCCATTAATGTGAATACCAATAGATGATTGACTGAACACGATAAAAGTGTACTGACGGATTCGGGCTATACACACAAATTGAACAGTATCCCAAAAATTTCGCGGATTTATAAAATAAACAAAAATACTCAACAGAGTAAACAAGTCCCTAAATTCTATAAAACTGAGGAAACTATAAAATCTCGGTTATATTACGAGAAATGAGGAATAGGAAACAACCAAATGCTTGGGCTAATCACCAAAGATATAAATTCTAATGAAGGAACTTGAGAACGAAAAATTTTCACCGTTGTTCACGGTGCATCCACTTGTGGAGTTTTCGCAATTAGCTATTCTGTAATAAATTGTCAATCTTCGCATGTAAAGAAAAAAATGATCACTTTTATTTATCAAATAGAAATTGAACGGATCCAATAGTAATGTTTCAGGTAAGCACAGCTCTATATCAATTGAAGAATAATTTTCTTTTTTAATAATGACTGTAAATGAAATATAATTAAAATACAAAAAGTATGCTACTTTATACGCTCTGACTTTTCCGCATAGATTAGTAGATTTCGGACACCAATGTATGACATTAAGAATGCACATTTTCGTTGTTTTTACTTTTTTAAATCAGCAATTTACACTGATAAAAATAAACTAATTATTACACTTCTCGAGATATTCGTAAAAGGCACTGTTTTTTTGACGTTAGAATTATAGCACATATTTACTATAAATTCAATACAGTCGAACAATATTATCAAAGAAATATTTGCACGTGTATAAAAGTTGCAACACTTATTTATATTAAAAATGGGAGTCATTAAAGAATATTTTATCATCCTGTTTGTTAGTAACTATAGTATAAAAAAATAAATGCTAAAATAACAAACTAATACGTAAGTAACAAAATTAATATAAGAATATCAAACTTGTTATCTTAGGAACGTTTTCGGGCATAACCCATCTTCAGCTAAAGTATAATCGAACTAAATTAAAAACATAGTGTAACAGTGAACACAATTTAAAACTTCACTTTGAAGCTAAAATAAAATTAAATTAAAAATAAATTAAAATGAAAATAACTTGAAACATAGCACACATGTGAATTGAACTACAGTCTAACACATGTGTTAGACTGTAGTTCAATTCACATGTGTGCTATGTTTCAAGTTATTTTCATTTTAATTTATTTTTAATTTAATTTTATTTTAGCTTCAAAGTGAAGTTTTAAATTGTGTTCACTGTTACACTATGTTTTTAATTTAGTTCGATTATACTTTAGCTGAAGATGGGTTATGCCCGAAAACGTTCCTAAGATAACAAGTTTGATATTCTTATATTAATTTTGTTACTTACGTATTAGTTTGTTATTTTAGCATTTATTTTTTTATACTATAAAAATGGGAGTACTTCCGTTATTATTAACGGCATTAATAAATAATTACGGCGCGTGTAAGAGATAGCAAGCACCACGATTAGAAAATTTTGAAAACTACTTCCAACTACCTTAAATGCGCATAAATATAGTTTAGCATATATTTTCCATCAATCATTAAAGAAGAACTACTCATTTTTTCAACTGTCAAAAAAGCTCGATATTTAAAATAAAGTTGTGGACTACGAATGAAAAGAACGTCAATCTGAAGTATAAAATATTTTCGCAAAAGTACTTCATTAAATCGTCGAAAACAATAAAAAAAAATTATAAAATTGAAGTCTCCTTCAGAATCCCCTAGTAAATTTAAACGCAAAAATTATTAACTCGTAATTTGTCTATTAACATTTTACGGTTATTAGTTTCGGAATAGTAATAATAATAATAATAATTACTGATAATCGAACTTGAGAAATTTTCACGATTAAAATTATACCTGGCAAGTCCAAAATCAGCCACTTTCACAATATTTTCTGATGTGACGAGACAATTTCTTGCAGCCAAGTCGCGATGAATGTAATTATGTTTTTCTAAGTACGACATTCCTTTACAAATTTGAATACACATATCCAAAAGGAGACCAGCATTGCACACCAAATTAGTTTCGTGTCGTCTTAAATAATCTAGTAAAGATCCGTGTCTCATATATTCAGTAATTATGTATATAGGTCTTTCCTTGCTGCAAACTCCATACAATTGGACTAGATTTGGATGTTGCAGTTTCCTTTAGAATATTCGTAAACAAACAGCGTCGATCAAAGTATTACAAAATTGAATAAAGATAAATAAAATTTCAGCGAATAAAAAAACACGAGTGCCCGTTGTTTAATCTTATTTTGATCAATATTAATACGAGCATAATCATTTTTTTTTGATATTGTCATGAAACACAAATACACGCGACAAACAGAAATATACTAATTCAGAAAATAAAAATTAACCGACATAGATTCGGTAATCACGGTTAATATTCACGATTATGAAAAGTGTAATTTTAACATATGTATTACTCTATTCTCGTGCTAATCTGTTTAAATTAAAAACGATTTTCCTAGCTTAATTTCTATTTTCATTTTAACATACGAAAACGTAACGGGCAATTTGAAATTATATCTGTGTACTAGATGATAATTTTAAATCGAAATTTTAAAAATACGTACGTCATAACTTTAGCTTCATCAATAAAATCATCTTCTGACATAGTACCTTCTTTCATCATTTTAATGGCGACATCGATGCAACCGCGTAACTTACCTCTACGAACTACACCAAACTGACCAGAACCTAATTCCTCCAGTAAAGTCAATTCTCCCGGATCTATTTCCCATTTATCTGTTATTTTCAAAAAAAAAAAATAAATAAAAAAAGGACGGAAAACATATTTAAAATAAATTTAAATTTCACTAAACTAAACTAATCATAACATTCTAGTTTACCGGTAAAAAAAACAAAAGGACTTCACAATAAATTCGGAAATAAAGCCTAGTCGGCGGCACTCAATCGAAAATTTGATAACCACCTTAAAAATATTTAACAAGGGAAAAAGTTTACTCGTTGAAAATTATTATTATACTAGCAGGTACGGATAAATTAATAAATGATATTCAATGTCCAAAAACGCTAATCCTTCATTTTGAAAATACAAAATTTTTAAAATGTTATTAATTTTCTAATAAAATTACTCTCTTTTAAAAGTTGTAAAAATGTTTTCTTCCGACGAATAGTTCACGGGATTTCTAGAATTTTACTTCAACACGTTTCGAAGGTATTTATTTTCTGCTCCTTACGATTGATTACCTGTAATATAAGTGAGAAAATGACACCGACCAAGTTGATTTTAGTCATCTTACTGTTGCAATAATTATTCAGGCTATACTTTAACTCTGCATCCTTCTAATGCGTGAAATTTAAGTAGCGGCAGAATTTCTAAGTAATCAACAATACCGAAAACAGAAACCTGTATTGAAAATCATTTTCGTAAAATTTTTGATTTTATCAACAGGTGTTATTTTAACTTGATGACCCGTTAAATCATTTTTCCCCACTGTTTTTGTATCACTCTTAATAACAAGAGTATATTTGCAAAACATTTCAAAAAATAACAACCGTATTCCCGAATCTCACAATAATGTTGTAACTTTTTTTTTTTTTTTTTTTTTTTTTTTTTTTTTATAAAAAATGTTTATTAGAAAAAAACAAATGTTTGTAATTTAGTAATTATTAATCAAAAATAACCGTCAAAGAAACTCCGATAGATGAAATAACATACAAATGATTTCTGGGAAATTCATGAAAAATTTCAAGTAATCATGTGCAGTAGTACTCACTTTTAAAAGGCTATCATAATTAGAAAACAAATATTGAACGGAAAAATATTTACTTACAGTTCAACAAATGGTCCTTCTTGATTTATACACATCTTTGACTTTTATGAAAAGTTGTTTAAAGGCTTCCATCATAAAACCTTCTTTTTTTTTTCCCCCCCCATTGCGTTTAGGACACTAATAACACACTTCGTTGTACGTCATCGATGTTACTGAATCTTATTGTTCTAGGGCAACTTCAAATTTGTAGGTGGGGTGGGAGGAGTGTACCGGGGTATTTAATAAATTTGAAAAATGGTTAATGACTGTGACGGGCTATTTTGTCAAGAATTTTAAAAACTCAGAAACAATTACAAATAAATGTAAACGATGTCAGCAATGCCGCCAACTCTAATTTAACGAAAATCCACGACGCGTTAACCTTTTGCTCTTTTTTTAACATATATGCAGTTTGCGTCGTAATGAATCTATCAACATTTTATCATGCGGCTTCATTCGCACGTATTGTATCAACGACAAACAACACGTCAACTAATAAAACACGGAAAAGTAGGCACATTTCGGTGATCAGAATAAGGGAAACTAACCCCGATCCCATCAATTTCAGATGATTAGCATTAATTTTTTCTTTTTTTTTTTTTATAGCAACAATTCCGAAAAATTATTAGACACGTCGTATACAATAAGAATACTTGGCTATATTCTGGCTGATTTTCAGAAGCTGGTAATAAAGATTTGCTACTGCAATTCGTAGATGAATAGATTTCAAATTTAGATGTAGATGTGTTTATTAAAGTTTGTGACAAACTATGGACACGAAAGATTAATTCATTCGATACCGCTACCGAAGTAACGCGATTGTAAATAAAATGCACCTAAAATAGAGAAAAATAAGTAATCCCCCTCCCGGAAAAAAAAAAAAAAAAAAAAAAAAGAAAACTTTTCATACGAACACAGTAACGTAATCATAACCAAATACTTAAAAGATGAATGGAACTAAAAACATATTTTTAAAACAATAAGAAAAACCAGAAAAAGTAACTTTTCAAGAGAACTAATGCATAGAAATTCGCCAATGATAAACTCCGATAAGGCTGTACTTTTTATACTTTTGTACAAACTGCCTATGTACACAAACTAAAACTCTCACTTTTTTTTCTTTACCGGACGGTAATGTTTCTTTTAGTTCAGATAAACACTTGAAACGAAACTTAAACGTTTGTTATTAAAAACTTAAAGTTAATGAAAATTACTTTACTCGGAAATTGTTAACCTTTTTCAAGTGCTTATATATTTTTGTTAAAAGTGCCAAAGAATCAAAATTCACAAATTTTTTTTCTAATACATTTAACCTCGAACGACGCAAAAGAAAAACATGTCACTTCGTCAACCTTAAAATCTCAATACAATTACGAAGAATTTTAACGAAACTTGTTTAATTAAATAAAGGTGGTTTTAACATCGCATCACATTACATTTAAAAAAAGTGTAAAAATAAAATTTCCCTTTAACTCTTAATATTTTAAATATTTTATTTTCTGCTTATTGCCCTATAAGTTTCAAAATCTTAAAATATACTTCCAGAGCAAAAGATAATCACAATTTTCGAAACGGAAAAAAAAAACACGAAAATACTTTACCATGACTAAATCCTGCAGTAGCTGGTAGCGGACGATCACATGGTGACACTCTGAGACGAGTGGCAAGGCCTCCACTAAAATGCCGATGGTATGATATCAGTTCGGGAATAGATGAACAGCAGTGTTTTTCAGAAAGATAAAATTCACACTTACTGTTTTGTTTGATATGGTAATGCTTCATATGGTTATGAGGACTGTAACATACGGTAGAAGAAGAAAAGGTTACAACAACAGTATTTTACATTTCAGAAAATGAAAATGATTTAAATTACTTCTAATCGTTAATTTACAGTACACATATGTATATGCATAAGTTTTATTTCGTCACTTTTATGTACATCCCTAATTCAAAAAGGCAAGTTTTATTCAATTGAAAGTATTCGCTTCTTCATATTTTCTCCATGCGAAAACGGCTGTACAATGTTGCACCTTCCGATTGTTTACGAAGAGTATAAATGGCATGAAATTATCAAATTACGGAAATTTTTTGTTATTCGTTTAAATGATAGGTCAACAGATCTCTCTGTTATCGGTTATGATGGAATTATTAGAAGAATCGAAAACAGTGTTTTCCTTTTAGTTAAAAAATTTAATTTTCTTAATTGTATTCGAATAAATTGCTACTACGGTATTAATACTGATAAATCTAGATAACCAAACCACAGATTTTTGCTAGTTTTATGTCGGATAAAATCTAAACTGCAAAACATAGTCGGCTAAAAGTTATTACTTATAATATACTATGAAAAATAATGAAAAAAAAATCAACTTTAATTAATATCTAAATGTGTAGCGTAACTATGCAACCTGTTTATTAATTCGATAATAAGATAAAATAATAAATAACTATAAACATAATTAAATATTAAATGAATATGGCCAATGCTCCATTACAGCAGCCAGAAAAGTAAAAAAAAAAAAAAAAAAACAAAACATTAGCAAGGACAACAATTTTCATCTTTAGTACTTTTTTCTTTTCTTTTCTTTTCTATCTGAAGACAGATAAATGGTCGAAGGCGCGACTAAATTTGAAGGGCAAAAAATAACGACTCAGAGAAGTTTAGTTAGCCCAATTCTTAAAACTTAAGCGAATCGTCGGCGACACAATGAAAATGTGTACAATATTAAAAGTAACGCTGTTTTTGTTAAAAACCGTGTAAGTCGTGTACCTATTCAGCAGGATCACTGACGCACTTAAATAAATTCGATATAAATAGAAATTTTAATTTTAAACGCAGTATTAGGAGAATAATAAACCATATTTAGGACGACAATATCATTCAAACAGAAACAAAGAATTGAAATATAGACCGGGAAATGCATGGAAAGTTTTTGGTCTTTCAAAATAATAATTCTAAGAATAGCGTGATACCTACTAATAATTAAAATCAGAGTATTGAAAAGTTCCGTCTATCCATTTTAACGTACGGAACACGAACACGAACATGGGTTTTATAAAAAACGGCTTTCTAAAATACAAGATACTAAAAAAAAAAAAAAAAATCAGAATTACTAGCCTAAACAGACACAGCTGTGCCCCATTTAGGCAGTAAAATTCAATGTGGAAAATCTAAATGAATAGCTCAAAATAGCAACAGAATGGATACTACTACAGTGAGCAAAATTGAAATCCGGACACCGTCGAAAGATATGAATATACGTATATAAGGAGGTTAAGAAGGAATGTATTAGTGCATGGTTTGTTACGAAAATAAAAAATACATCGTCATAAACACATACGTGAAAGAAAAAAAAACGAAAAAAAAATTTACAAAACCGCGATAATAACGAAATTATGAAAAAAATTATACTTCTGAAAGCAAAATTGAAATCCGGACAGAACTGAAAAATCTCACTAAAAAGGTAAAAAAACTTAAAAAAACACAAAAAATGACTAGTTTTAATATTTGGTGTGTAGACCCTTAGCCTCATAAACGGCCTTCATCCTTCGTGGCATCGATGCAACCAAACGCTGGACTTTTAGAGGCTGGGATGTTATTCCATTCCTCTATGATACGTTCCTGCAAGTGTTTTTTACTTGAAATTGGCCGTTCGCGGAGTTTATCGTCGACATAATTCCACAAACTCTCAATAATATTACAATCCGGGGATTGTTGAGGGGTTTCCAGTACCTTGGGACAATTGTACAATAACCAGATGCGTGTTTTCCACGCTTTGTGTTTTGTGTCATTGTCTTGGTACATCTTAAATGTTTGACGAATGCCCAATTTCTCAGCGCTATCATGTAAGTTGTTTCTCAAAATGTCAGTATACATATTCGCACCCATGTTCCCCTCCACAAATGCCAAATTTCCCACGCCATTCGCCCCACACCATTACACTTCCACCGTCATGCTTTACTGTAGTTTTCAGATTTTTCTATTCCAATTCTGTGTTGGGCTTCCTCCATACTTTTACTTTGCCATCGCTGCCGAACCACGTTAAATTTGGACTCGTCCGCAAATAGTACATCATGCCAGAACGTTTCATCGTGTAAAAGGTATTTCTCAGCAAACCGAAAGCGCTTGTTTTGATTGACTTCGTTGATATAAGGTATACAGCGTGCAGTACGTAAATTATAGCCTAAATTACAAATTGCATTACGTACGGTTTGAGCTGTCATTTCTGTACCACGTTCCCGCAACTGTGTAATTAGTTTGGCGGCACTTACGAGGGGGTTTTTCTACACTTTTCGGCGGATAGAACGCCGGTCATAGGCCATTAACTTCTCTGCTGCTCCTTTATACTTTGTACTTTCAATTCGATCTTCCCGTTTATATCGTAAAATACGAGGGTGGTTCAAATATAAACCGGAATTTCGTCATAAAAATTTTTATTTTATACCTTACAGTGCTCATAATATTTTTTACAATTTTTCGAGATAACCCCCCTCGCACGCTACGCACTTTTTCCACCTCTCCGGCAATTTTTTTATTCCTTTTTCGTAAAAATCTCGCGGCTTGTCACATAGCCATTTGCGCGCACGAACGATTCCACCTCATCGTTGTTGTCGAAACGTTGTCCACCAAGTGCTTCTTTCAACGGGCCAAACAAATAATAATCACAAGGCGACAAATCTGGACTGTAAGGAGGATGTTCAAGTGTTTCCCAGCCCAATTCGGCCAATGTCTCCATCGTGAGCCGAGCGGTATGTGGCCTGGCGTTGTCTTGAAGCAGTATCGCACTACGGATCGGAATTTCGCGCCTTTTTGTTCGATAGGCCGGTTTGACTGTGTTTTTTAGGAGATTACTGTAATACTGCGCCGTCACAGTACGTTGTTCAGTTAGGAAATCGACTGCGATCACTCCCTTCATGTCCCAAAACACGGTACACAACACCTTCCCAGCTGACCGTGTAACCTTCGCTTTGACTGGCGCTCCGTCCTTTTTTTCTTCCGCCACTCCATAGACGAGCGTTTACTCTCCGGCGTATAGTAGTGTACCCAAGTTTCGTCCATGGTGAATATTCGCCGCAATAAATTCTCTCCTTCCTCTTCATACCGCTGCAGGAGACGCGTACAAACTTCCCAACGAGTGAATTTCTGTTCAAAATTCAGAAGTCTTGGCACCCGTCTGGCTGCAATTTTGCGATAACCTAGCCGATCATGAATTATTGTCTCAATACTACCTATGCTGATGCGCGCAATTCGTCGGTCATATCGCGTACACGGACGCGTCGGTCAGCCAAAATGAGTTGTTCGATAGCTTTGACGTGTTCATCTGTAATGCTGGTTTTTGGGGGGCCGCGCATGTGCTATGTTTGACACCACTTCACGTCCTTTTCGAAACGCGGAACACCACTCGTACACTTGAGTTTTGGAGAGACACTCATGCCCGAACTGTTCGCGTAATTTTCGGTAAATTTCCACGGATTTTACGTCGTCTTTGACTAAAAAACGAATAATGATGCGTTGCGCAACAGACACTGGTACTTCTTTTTCACTCATGGCTCTAACTACACTAAAAAGTGACGTTACGCGGTTCTAATTGCTCTACACGCTTCGTAACAAACCGGTCTAACTGCCAGTGCGACCACTTTTTCCACAATAAATTTTTCGCGCGTTTATTTAAAAATTCCGGTTTATATTTGAACCACCCTCGTAATATCGGAAACCGTACTTCTGGGTATGTTCGCTAATTTTGAGATCTGCCTGATTGACTTACCGCCCACATTACTCAAAATTACTAATTCACGCATTTCACACGTGGTGTTCTTTCCCAAACGCGACATTTTTCACTATTCACCGCTTTAATTCGCACATAGAATGGACACAGTGTGCTGCAGTTCGCGCGTATGGCTGCAAAATGAATAAGCAATTACGGAGTGTATATTATTACTCATTTTTTTGAGAAACCCGACCTTATACCGTCTTATATATGCATGCACTCGCAAGATTTCTGTTGTGTCCGGATTTCAATTTTGCCTAGATAAATGTAGTTTTTTTATAACTTTGCTCGGCATTAGAGGTTTCTTTTAATTTTTTCAATTTATTTTTTTAACATTTCCGTTCCCCAGGCTTCATGTTACAATCTGATAAAAACACCGAATCTGTAACAGCTCTTTTTACTCCCTTTCCGAACACATATTTATTTCTTTACACGGTGTCCGGATTTCAATTTTGCTCACTGTAGATCAGAAAAAGAATAAAGGAAAATCATCAACAAGAAATAGAAATCGTATGTGGAGACGACGGAAACGCAAAGTTGGACAGGGTTACAGACTGATATCACAACATAAGATAATTTCTGTATTAAAAAAAGTAAATTTTCGTAATGTAACACTTCCGCATTGCGTGAAATCACCTGTTAGTATTATTAGTAATTTCGTATTGTGAAAGTAACTTTTTGAAATAATATTTAGTTTAACAATAAATAATTACAGACAAACGATACAATAGAATTTAAACTTTGTAAAGTTAATATTTTATTATTATTAATGCAGCCTTGTTCTAAGTTTGAATGTATCACAGTGTTTAAATAAGGAGTCTCCAACGCTCGTTTCCAAATTATTCTACGTCATATCAGTCATAAACGTAATGTCGACTGTATGTTATGCATTGTACGATGTTTAAGTTTAATACGATCGTTTTTTTAAAAAATACTCTTCACATTTCCGAACAATGACTATATTTAATTCTGCGTTCAACTTTTGGATCTACGTAATCTGCTACTATGAACTCCGGGCGAATATAATTATCTTTTAAATTTTCTTCCTGTTAACTATTAGTACCGTTCCTAAATGTTCTTGGTCAAATACTGTTAATTTAGTTCTCTTACATACATGTCATACCGTAATTTTTCTTCTTTATCTGCGTTCTCCTGTGTAGATTTTTAACCAAGTCAACAAGTAATCCGTATCATCTGCATACCGCATGTTACTCATACACACTTCCCTTATTTACTTTACCGCAGTTCTAATAACCGGTAGAAATTTTTTCGAAAATTTCATTCACAAATATATTAAATAAAAGTCACTAGAGCACATACAAACTGAACATACTTCCTCTAGTATGATTAACTTTTCAATTTTTTTAGCTGATATTTTTCATGCTTCTTCGCAGTACAAAATTTTAATTATTTGTAAATCGCAAGTATTTACAGTTAGATTTTATGATATTTGTAAAAACTGTTCGCATTTCACACTATCAGAAACTTTTCCATAAAGCAGATGAAGTCACCGTTTTTCCTTTAAATATTCCTGTCATTTCCCTTATTTTTCGGTAAACATTAAATGAATCATGATTTTCTTAGAACCTTCCCATCTTGATATATTCTAATCATTCATTCTTCGGAACTCTGATTTTTATATCTATTTTTTTTTATTAATTTGGTTGTATTATGGTTTTCTCCTTGTTTTTATTTATTTTTATATAGTCCCATAAGATCGATAATTTCTCAAACACGTTTTTCTCAGTTTTTGTATAAAAAATTGTTTGGAACCCAGTCACTTCTAGACAACTTAAATGCAGTAAAGTTGAAAATCTAATTCAAAATGCAACACTTATTAACAACATAAAATAGGCTTAAGAACAGGCATAAAATTTGTAAACGCATTTATCAGCCTTCTCACTGCAGCAATTATATTCCTTACTTTAACTTTTGCAAAACATGAAATTATCCCTTTTTATCGCTTTCTTTTTGTTTTCTTCTAATTTCAAAGAATTCCGTTTGTTCGTTGCAAACTAATTTCATCTACTAGATCTCCCTCTAAATATAAGCACAGTTGAAAAGTGTTTAACTTCTTTTTCACGATCTTCTATAACCCGCATGTTCGCCTTAGAAATCGAAACTCCTATTTAATTTTTATCCTTTTCTTAATTTTCACATTAATTTTTCTACGCATTTTAAACATATTTAAACAAAAAAAACTTAAAATTAAATGCAAGTAAATACTAAAAACTGCCAAAAAAATTTTCATTAGATGTTTCACATTCCGAAAAGCAAAGCTTTTTTAAATTCTATTTGTAAACGTAATTAGAAATATATTTCTAAAGGAAACTTACATCTTTGTATAAAGAGATAATGTATAAAGCCCTTTAGTAGATGAATTTCGAACAACAAAGCAACCTTCTTTGTCTTCGTGCTTAAGTAATGACTCGGCACGTTGTCGTGACATGTCGCCGACGTACCACCTTAATAAAAATCAAAATTATTGTTAATATAAAAAAGAAATATAATTATTCCAACAAAAAAAAAAAAAAAAAAAAAACATCTATAAACATCGAATAAAAATAAATAGCATATAGTGTAAAACTTACTCGTATTTTTGGAGGCCGAGTAATTCCTTTTCCATAACATAATTGCTAGGTATGTAACCAACGCTTCTAAAACATAAAACCAAACTTATTTTAAAAAAGGAGTGATAATTCAATAATTTATATGTTAATCTTAAATTTTTTACTTTTCAAGCCTTTGCATAACAGCCATCATATTTAAAAGTAAATTAATTTACCAGAATAAAAAATATGTAATACAGTTAACCAATTATTTGCAATCATCATATATAGCATTTAAACTTTATTACCCAAATTGATTTTTGGCTTTCCACCAATACTTTTGTGAATCGTCGACTACTTCATATTCTGCCCCCTGCAATGACAATGTTAACTTTTTAATTTCATAAATTAATTTTAAAAGTTTCAATAAGCGAAATACGGAAATAACATATACGGAATAAGTTAAGAAATTAACTTTTTTTATTTTTAGTGGATAAGAAAAGTATTAGCTCCTTTTCTTTGTTGCTGACGAGGTCACTATTTTTTTTTTTATCTTATACACAATTATAGAAGTGTCCCTTTACTAAAGTTGGAAGTGAAAATTTTAATTTTTTTTTTTTACATGAACACAATTTTTTTATGTTTACAAATTTTATAAAATTTAATTTTCTGTAGCAGTAAAAAATTCACAAAGTTAAATAAGCCGAAAAAAGATTTCATTTATAAATTCATTATAGAATGCCCCAAATGATTTTGTTATTTTATAATGGTGTATCATTCGTAATCAAACATTTTTTGTATCATGTAACTTCAGGTTTTAAAAAAAAGAGAGAAATAATAAATAAACACTGTAAAAATATTATTAGTAAAAAAAAAAATAAAGGTAACCATTACCTTTTCCAGTGATAAATCACCTTCTTCTACTGCTGTAAATGGATATAAGGCAACGACTAATTTCGTTCTTGGAATGAGGTCAGTCTGGAAATAAAATTCAGCGTATTAAGTTATTTTTATATATATTATTCTAACAACAATATATATATATATATATATATAACTGATCGCAAGCTAATAACGACATATTGTATTACAAAGAGAATTTATCTATGTCGTTCGCGAATTTAAAGTTTTTTCGCATACAATAATTTTTAACGGCTCTGCAATTCTGTTGTATGCATTGCACAGATTAAAATTTTATTTAGAATCGTAATTTTTTACCACTTACAAACGAATAATGTTAAACGTTACACCATCAAATATTGTAGATTGGCAATAGTTTTAAAGCAGCTAACAACCGATTTTAAAGAACCATGAGTGGCAAATTTTCGATTAGTGCTTATCTTGGATACTTTCGAACAGTTGACAATTTATGACTATGTTCCGCGAACCAACTTAATAATTTAAACTAAAGGCATGCTCATCAGATGACATTTTTGGCTTAAATTTACAATTATTTGTTTTTAAAATAAATTATCGCAAACATTACACCCCCTATAACTTACACAACTGAATTCCAGAGAAAAACAAATAATCCCCGCATTACGGAGCATAACGTATAATCTGATAAAATTCAAATAATTTCGTGACACTTAATAACTTATACAATATAACTTTAGTAAATGCAAAAGCAATTAAATTAACAAAAATAACGCTTCTAAAAAATTATTAGCTTTCAATCAATACCTTCAATTTTGAGCTGGAAGCCATCAGTGGAGACTGATTAGAGGAGACGTTACCTGAAAAAAACAGTTTTGAAAAACATAAATTAATAAAAAATAAATAATTCAATTTCAATAAACATAAACACTGAAAGTACTTTACTATACCGCTCTTACGAAATTATTATCATAAAGAAATTAATTGAATTTAGATATTAATACTTAATATCGCAGCCAATTTTCTTTTTATAGTAATAATGCTGACAAAATGTCTTGACTTTTCAATTTGAAATTAAACTGTATATTTCTCATTTTGTATCTTAAATAATAAACTGAAGTAATTAAATAAATTTATTCTCCGATTTCTATTTACGTATTTTGTACCATTAATATCACTTGAAGTACAATCAATAATATAGAAATAAAATCTTTTCTAAATAGCTGAAATAAAACGTATATCTAGTAAATAAAATGAAATATCCTTTAAACACATTTTTAGGGGAAAACAAAGAAAATTCTTCCTCTCAATGTAAATCAAATAATTTATTCACTCGGCACAAAAAATTGTAAATTATAAAATACACACTACTAAAAGACAACAAAAAATTTAAATCAAAATGCATTTCTATTGAAATTTACCATTTTTATAATAGCCAAAAGTTTTGCAGATTTTCAAAATTACAGATTTTCAAAATTACAGATTTTATCCTACATTTTAAATTCATCTTAAACGTTATATTTCAAAAAAAAAAAAATAATAATAACGATAACATCGTAAAACGCTTAATAAAAAGAAGATGATTACTTGTAATCGATGGTAATGTATTATTATTACTGTTATTGCTAAATACAGTCTCGTCATCTACAACAGGTTTATTTATTGTTGGAGATGACCACTGAGAAGCAGTTTCACAGCCTACAGCCGTACGTAAAACAGCTTGACAACACTGCCATCTTTTTCCGCACCATATAGATGTATGATATTTACTATTTTTGCAATTATTTCCAATACAAACTAAACAAAATAAAATAATTACACGATTGTTTCTATAGTCATAGCGCTCAGTATATAATTAAATTGTATTACATTTATTTTAAAATAATACAAAACAGAAAAGAAAACTAAAAAAAACCATGATAAACGAATTCCCAATTTTACTCTGTTTCTAACGCGCCAATATACGTATAATTTTATTTCTTGTAGTATACTAATAAAAATTAACAACTTGTACTGTAGCGAAAAAACAAATTTTTTAAGGGAATGTGAGTATATATCATTAATCTGTCAAGGTGGTATTAATAAACAATGCTAAATTTTTAAACCATACACACAAACTAGAAAATAATAAATAAAACTTCTAAATATTAACAATAAGCAAGTTAATTAAATTAATCAATGCTAGAATATAACCAACATTATAAATACAGTGCTCAATGACCGAGCCTTGCTTGTATTTATTTCGAACTTGCAGATCAGTCAAAGTATATTGATGAGTTTCACGAACATTTAAAAATAAAACGAAAGTTATAATTTTATACGGTACTCTATTGTTCAATTTTGAATATGAATTTTAGTTTACGTAATACGCAAAATCACCATGTAAATATAAATTTACTTCATGGCGAAATTACAATTTTCGATTTAACGTGATAAATAAGCTAATTTTATTCTTTACTCGCTAAATTAGGGGTTTTTAGAGCGAAAGTAAACATATTTTAAATGTTTAAATGCACAATACAATTGGATCAAATTTTATTTCAAACCGGATATTACTTTCATAATACCGGAATAAATTCATAACTACAAGCCATAACTCACTGATGCAAATTTCTAATTCGTAAATTTTAATTTTTATTAAAGTTATCTGTGTACATGGAATTTGTTACTCCGAAACATATCGGTATTTAATTGATGTAATTTAAATATACTTCTGTTTTGTAATTCTACATTTTTGTATATTACTTTTCTTTCCCTTTACAAAACTATTACTCCGCATACAGTACATTAAATGTTACATATAGCATGTATCCCCTATTGCGAAGTTTTTTAGTTTTAATGTCTTTTTGTCATAAATGCACATAAACTGATTACTATCTAGATTATGCGAAGCAAAATTTCATAAAAATTCGAAAATTATTTTGCGGAAATCTACTCCTTTAACAACTGAATAATTATTCAACGGTCTATTTTCAGTAGAAACCACGTAAAAATAATTCATATTTGACTCTTTCTAACGTTTCGAAACAGATTATGCTATTCATCAGAGAGACAATTTAGTTTTGACGTGGTTTTTACCAAAAACTAGGCCTGTGCATAACTTTAACAATCACTAGAACCGTTGTTCATTTAAATGAACTAAACAGTAACCTGCTCAACTTTAATTTAATTGTTCTAATACAATTTTAATATTTCTTGTTTATATACATTTTCTTAAACTCGACCAAATTGGTATGTTAATTTTAAAAAAATACATATATATAACTCGACCATTTTGGGCACGCAAAGGGCTGTGCCGCCTGACCTCTCTTACTGTTTGTATAAAATTATCAAAATTTACAACGTAATTCTTACTGGCATCAACATAAAAAAAATAATTATATAAAATTAAGACATTTCTTTGTTACATTTTCGTTACATAAAATTGTGACATTTGTAAAATAACAATTACAAAAATTCTATAAAATATAACAAACGTTACATAAAATTGGGACATTTTTTCGAATGGGGGATAGCCTAAGAATTACGTTGTAATTAATATATATATATATATATATTAATTACAACGTGATTCTTAGGCTACCCCCCATTCGAAAAAATGTCCCAATTTTATGTAACGCTAAATGTCCCAATTTTATGTAACGTTTGTTATATTTTGTAGGATTTTTGTTATTGTTATTTAAAAAATGTCACAATTTTATGTAATGAAATATGTAACGAAAAATGTAACGAAAAAATGTCTTAATTTTATGTAACGGAAGTTAAATGTTAGAATAAGATTTTTGTGGTTATGTTATTTTTTGTATGTGTTGATGCCAGTAAGAATTACGTTGTAAATTTTGATCATTTTATACAAAGTATAGAAGAGAAAGAGACAGAAATGAAAGCAAGAGGGGTCAAGGGGCACAGCCCCTTGCGAGGCCAAAATGGCCGAGTTTATATATATATATATATATAATTAAGGGTAAAATTGAATAGATTAGAAGCACAAAACGATACTTCGTATTAAAAAATATTGTACACGGTTTAAACTGATATCAAATGTCTTTTTACCAATTTATTAAATAATGATTAATTTCACAATTCGAATTTTTATATAGAAGAAGGAAACTTTTTCAATAATTGCAATTATTATCCGAATTGAATTTTAATAATTAGCACAAAAACATCAATTTATATTTATGAAATTATAAAAAAAAAACAATAATATATACCAGTTCGAAGGGCATCAATCCAATCGTCTCTTTCTCGTTGGTTAACAGTTATAAGGTACAAAATATTTTCTCGTGTAGAATCCGTATAACCGATTTGAAATGGAAATGCACAGGCGTCATTAGTATTATTTATCGGTGATTCGGAGACGCTATTGTTTCTACGGTGAGTCGCACTCAAAATGGTATTCCCATTATTTATATCACACAATGGTAAGGAACTTATTTCGGCTCGCTCTATAAATGTTATCTGATTCAGTTTAATTCTACCGCGTTCCTTTTTATGCTGCAAAATAAATATATCTTCTATTAATATCGATAATCTTAATAAATTAAACTTTAATAAGCTAAGTTCACAAAATTTAAAAAATTCCATTTCAAATTTTACTCTAGTCTAAAAATTAAATCTGAAATATTTATTGCCGGTGTACGGAAAAAATTTAATTTTCACTAAGTATCTAATTTGTATTAAAAAATAGTTTTCTCCAATTTTAAATCTGTAATTAAAGCACATTCAATTTGATATTAAAAATATCAACTATTTTTTCTTTACTTCTAATTTTTTTAGTTGGATAACAACTATAAAACAAATTAAAGCAAAGAGTTCGAATCAGCCCGGCTACAGTCGGAAATACTAATTAATGTTCCTTAATATTTTGTTGTTTTTTTTTTTTTTTAAATTGTTATTATGGCAATATGTTAAATCAAAGTTTTAAATTTATTTACACCGAATAATAATTACAACCTGATTTCTGTAATCCCAACTGAAAGCAGCAAAAAAAGAAAGAAAACAAGTTAGTACCGCATAAAAAATTACATATATATTTAAGTATCAGAGTTAATAAACAATAAAACATTTTTTAAAATGAATTCATAGTTATTAAAACCGCACTTACTTCTGAATCAGGCTCGTAATATACCAAATAACGATCAGTTAAAACGAATAATCTTTTTCGATAATTTATTGGAGTGAAGCGTTTTTTATTTTGTGACCGCTTAATTATATGTCCTTTTTTAATAACGTTTTGTTCCGCGATTTTACCATTACTTCCCATTATATACTCATGGCATCTGAATAAAAATAATAAAAAAATGGAATAATGTACATATTCATTCCATTTTAAGTTCTAATAAAAACATTACAAAATGGTTTTATACAAAAATCCATGTAACATATATAATCAAATATTATACGCCCTTTAATTTAAAATTAAAAACAATTCCTTACGATTTTCTCTTTTTTCTCGAGTTTATCAAACACTAATTCCACTGTTAAAAGTATACAAAATATACAACTAACGTCGATAAATGAAATATGTTAAACAAAAAATAAAACACCTGCCATTTGTTGTTCTTATAATCAGTTCCAGAATTCCAGCTGAGCAGCATGGAACATATCAATCGATTATTTTAAATAATTTAAATATAGATCGCGCCACTTAATTTACGGATTTATTAAGAATACGAAAAATTTACATGTATGGCGCTAGTTCCATCCAACGAAAGTATTAAAAAAAGTCCATTCATACGCATCTGATTTAATTCATTTACATTAGTCGCATTTACAATTAATTTTAAAAACGTATGCTCTCATTAATTTTGTAAATATTTAATTTCACTTCCTAATTTTTCATTATAATTTTTTAAAATTTCGTACTTCCATTGTTTTTGTGGTTTTTTGAGTTTGAAGGTATAAAGCGACTTTCATTTCAATTATTCTCGGTCATATTATGTATTCTTTTTATCGCTTTTCTATTTTCTTTTTCTTTTCGGAGTATTCATTTTGTACAAACAATGACCGTGAAAATAGAAATTTTTATTAATAGTTATAAGCACTTTGCAATTTAAACCGGTACAATAAACTAAGAAGAGACAATTTATTATTTATTCATTGTCTAATTTAAATTTCTATAGTTAATTAAGAAAAATGTCTAAATATACTAATTAATTGTATAAGACTAACTTATTATTTATAAAAAAGATAACTTGTGTATCCGAAATACGAACAAAATCAATTATTAGACTAATTAAATAGTTATCACAGTTATTTTTAACATTTTTTGATAACATGAAACAATTACCAAATTAAGAACTAAATTGTACGAAGAATTAATCAGATGCTTATTTCATCTTTAATTTTATTAATTTGCATTTAAATAAAATTTTTATTTCAGTTTTCAAGGTAAAAATAGTGAACCTTTTATATAGTTGATAGTGACGGTCCTGAGCAAGGGCGTCGCCAACTGTGGAGCCGGCCGACGAGCCGGGGAGCAAGACAAGTCGCCAGCCGATAAACCCGAGGGGTGGCGGAGGGGGGTTAAAATGATAGAAAGAGGATATCAGTTACAGGAAAAATAAAATTTATAATTTGTAAAGGCTTAATATTTTATTAAGCAAGAATAAAATCTTAATTAAAACATAATTTTCGTAGGTTTCTGGCAAATTGTCTACCACTTTATTATAACAATCTTCCAAATTGTCCGTGATTACGCGCCTACGAATATTCATCATGGCCAGTTGATTAAAGTTTCGAAGCTCCAGGGGAGGGCAACAGCCATCCCACGCCCCCCACCATTTGGCTACGCCCATGGTAATGAGAGTATAATAATCATGATCATTCAAATAATTTTTCACATGAAAAATAAAAAACAGGAATTATAAATTACCTGTTTTACTATAACATAATCCAACCGTTTACTTATAAAAGTCTAATTTTCTTAATTTTTGCATACTCTACTCCATTCAGTTTTTCATAAAATCTAAAAATTACGAGGCTATCATATCATCAGTTCGTACGGAATAAACGAAAGTAGATTTTTTTATTATTAATTCTACACAGTATAAATATTTTTTTAATTTTCATCAGAAAAATATTTTAGAAGTTTCCGGAGATGTTTGAAACTCCATGGGTACAGTCCTGCATTCAATACCTAGGCGATTCGTTGTAATATCTATCAGTTTTAATCCGTGCATAAAATCAATACGTATTCTGACCACTTTAACTTCCATTTTTTATATTAGTTAATGAAACAAATTAATTTAAAATATTATTTCGTAGATTGTTCAATCTTTTCTGACATTATATAAAATGACCTGTACAGAAATAGGTTTCCTTTTACGCTATACATTATATTTTAATTGTGTAGAAGACTTCTAGGTATTTACGTAATAGGAGATTTCATGTATTTCCGATAATTATCTAATAATAAATTAGTGTGTTACTATACAACTGTAGGCCAAACATAAGAAAAAGTGATCATGAAAAGTTACACATTAGGATGAAAAAACAATCTTGTTTAAATCGTTCTAAATAATCTTACTCATTGAAATTACCATGTTAGAATTACCTGTATTAATATTACAAAATTAAAATTTAAAATATTCGAAGTATTTACATCTGAAATAAAGATGCGAATTATTCAAAAATTAGTTTTTACCCTGATTTATGAAACAAACGAAATTAGTGTGGTACTCAACACTACCCAGATAAGAACTGTTATTAAATATAAAATTCACCGCACCCAGCAAAAAAGTGACCTTTTATTCATAGAATTGGTGACAAGGAATTAAATGATTAGAAATTTTACTTCGAACAAAGCAGAAGTGCCTTCTTATTTTTTATTTTACTTCTCTTTCACTTGGAAAGATTCGTATCGTGTTTAGTTATTCCCTCTCTGGCAAATTATTTCACATATACTTTTTTAATCGGCAAACTGTGGAATTTACGTTAATATTCAGCGATATATTATTAGTAATTTCAAAGTTGATTTATCACACTTTATTTATATTATATTCTATACCACACACTGGAAGACAAATATATACATATATAATTTAATAATTAATATATGAAGAATTTAATTAATTCGGAAGTTAAATTTAATCCTATCAAATGCACGCTTTTTTACACTGGCGATTAAGCAATCAGTTACTTAAAAATTACAAATCTAATATGTACAACAGAAATATAGAAGTTTCTTTCGATTTTATCAGTTTCCCAAGCAAAGTCAAATTTCAATGGAATACGTTTATGCCATATATGGGCACAAGACATTTCGAGAAAAGTATAACGCCGACTTTGGCAAGAATTTCATTGATATGTGGCTAAGGTTTGCAGTTAACTTCTTTGTCAGCAATTATAAGTATAAAATTATTATAGTATCGTTTTATTATATATTATTGTTTAATATGTAATATGACGAATCATATCTTAATATAAATTAACAGTATTTTAAAATAAATTATTTGATTTTTAATTTGTCAGATAAACAAATATTCTTACGTTATCTGATAACGCATTAATATTTTTATTCTACATGTTCTGCGGGAAAACTAGTATGTTGCGTACAGCAATAATGATATGGATATCTCATCCTGCTCTGATGCTATGTGATTAGTGAGCACTGTAGAGTTTTTTGTATAGTAAGCATTTTGCATGCAAGAAAATTCGTATTCACTGCACCACAAATGGTCTCAGATTTTATGTATATTTAAAATGTTATAAAGCGGATAATCTCCTTTTAAATTAAAAAATTCTACACTAACAATTATCTTTTCATTTTAATTTTTTTTTTTTTTTAAATCAATAACAAAATGTCTGTCATTATGTTCTATATCCTTAGGAAATATACGTATTAAAAAAAAAAAATTTTTAAATAAGAATTTGAAAACAGCTTTGTTATTAAACGAATTTTGCAGAGATTTTAGTTATTTTATTTGCCTTTGGTCACTTTAAATGTTACAATTAGATTTTGTATGGTCATATTTTTATACAGATAAATACACGTATGCAAATATGATATACCGGTAGCTGTTAAGAACAAAACAACTAGTTGACTTAAATTGTCTACATGTAATTCACATTGCAATTTATTTAAAAAAATATATACGCATTATACAGAACGATAAAAATTTATTAACGTTTCTATACGTATTTCTTCTCTTTGAAAAATCGAAAACTGGACTTTGAGAATTTATTAAGAAGCCATTAATTTACATGTTTTAATCTCAATTAATAAATAATTTATCATAAACAGGAAACACAGTATTTAAATTAATATACCGAAACATGTTTCAGAGTAACGTATTGCACATTTATGATAATATGCAGTACATTACTATAAAATATGTTTATGTATTAATTTAAATAATACACCTTTACGTTTATGTAAGTTATTTATTAATTAAAATTAACATAATAAAAATGGTTAATTATATTAACTGTTTTAACTTACATTTTTTATATACTAAGTTATGAGAGTCTATCATAAAATTGCTACATGTTGATAACAACGTACAATAAAATGACTTTTATAAACTATACCATTGTAATTTACAGTAATGTTAGCCGCAAACTTAGGCTACTTAATAAAATTTTCACTATATAAATGCGAAATTAGAACTTGGCTGGTCCCTCTAGTACATGTAAGAAAGTATCCCGTATGTAATCTGCTTGGTAAAGAAATAATTAATCTACAATATAACAAATTTTTATCATCTAAAAAAAAAAAATTAAGGACTCAGTGTACTCATCGGATCTGATGCATAGTTTTAAAAAATACAAAATTTAACCATCCTCGGAAATGAAAAATAAAAAATAAACACGAAAATTACACGATATTGAATAACAATAAATCTAGTAATATTACCATACCGCGACATTTGGATTATCAACAGAGTGAACTTTAATTAAGTACTGCATTGTAATATTTAACAATACATATGTTTAAAAATAAGTGATTTATGAAAAAATCATTAACGGTCATTAATTTACAAAATAAAATTAATTCAAACACGCTGTAAATTACAAATAATTTATTCAAAGTAACAAGTTCTTCGGTAAAAAACATTAGATTAAAAAATAATAACAAAACTAAAGAAAAAGTAAAATTGAACATTCATTGACATATTTAATTAAAACAAAATTATACATATATAAGATAAATAAAATCTTTTTAATTTGTTAAATATTACGTTTTATTCGTAATATGATATGGGAGCATCACAGCCTTTAATATAACAAAAAAAAAAAAAGCAGTAACTTAAAAAATTAAAAAAAAAAAATTAACTAGAAAAAAGAGCAATTAACTTTGAGATGATACGCTTGGTAGTTTTATCTTCTTGAAAACCGTATCGTATGGCAATGTTTGAGTCATAACAGCAGTCAATACAAACTCGGCACTATAAACACCTGTTAATAAGTTATAAAATTACCAGTTAATACTACAAGTAGTATAATAAAAAATTTGTTACAAATTTAATAAATAAACTATAACCATTATTAATTTTCTGCTAAGTAGTACCTGTCCCTGCGGCCACATTCTCCTACCTTGCGCATTACTCTCTTCATTTGTAGCATGAATATATCTTTGTATTATCTGTTATCTTTATACTAAGATTTTCCCGCTTTTTTTTCTACCTTTTTTCTAAATCATTTCCTTTCAATAAACGTTCTCTTAATCCTCTGTTCACTTTTATATCATTTATAAATGTTTTTTGTCTTTTGCAAATGCAATCCTAATCTATTCTTCCGTAACTTCTAAAAATAACTTAAAAGCCTCTATCCCACTTTTTTTTAAAAAAATAACCAAGCTTTTAATTTCGATAGAATTCTGATTAAATCTAAATTAAACTATAAAAAAGGGGGAAAAAATATTCAATGCTTTTCAAATAATTTAAATTATCACCCCAATAAGAAAATTAACAGAATTATTAAACCAATCATCAGTATCACTAGCAATAACGACGTAATTATTGGCAACATTGTACGCAAGTTAATAACGTAAAATATAATCACAATTAGTCTACATATTTATTTACAACAATTCAAATTATATATTTTCAACCGATTTTTCTTGACCCATATTTTAACTTTATCATGTAAACAATGTGTCTAATAATTGCACAAAAATTACCTTAAAAATATTTTATATATTCTTACTTGTCATCAGAATTTTTAATGTATTATCGTTATCGTAACTTTATCAAAGATATACATATGAAACAGTGGTACAGTTAATATTTTAAAAGTGTTATGAAAATAATAAAGCCAACTATCATAATGAAGTTAGTTAGACAGTGGTGATTCGTTCGAGTGAAACTCAATTCAAATACCGCTGCCGTATTTTGAAAATACCGAAAATAATCAACCAGATTGAGTTAAATGTTCACAGCAAAAGTCTAAATGAATTTAAAAAAAAAAAAAAAAAATGAAAATAAAATAATGGTCTACTAAAAGTTACCATTTTAAAACAATTAATAAAATGGATCAATGTATTTATAAGTTGCTATAACTGATACATTAATAAAAAATATAAATTAAAAAAAAACCAGATATTATATGATTTAAAATTTTTCTTGACTCTATTCACCCCTCCTCAAACCACTTGACCCTCACAGTTCACGGATCGTAAAAAAATTTTAAAACTTAGAACAATCCGTATCAGTGGAAAAATATTTAAAATCAATTCCACGATTCTCAGATCTTTTGAAAACGTACAAATGTACCCGCTGAAAAATTCTATTTTTTATACCCTAGCGCGGAAATAATTGGGAAAGAGGGAACTGTGGCTAATTGCTAGTATGAAAAGAAAACGGTTAATTACAATATTAAAATTAAATCCATTTATTTATTTATTCGCGTGTCCGGTCGACTATATGCGACAGCTTGTCCAATATTTTATAAATTTTATTAAGTCGTTATCAACGTCACCGTATAAACTTTCAAATTTATAGTAGACCACTATTATTCGAAACTGATAATTGACAAAAAAACACTGAAAAAATTAATTTTTAAAGTTATTAACGGACATACCGCATTCACTTTGAATTAGATCCGCAACTAAATGCAAGTCACCAGTACAAGTTATCGGTATGTACGTATTCGGCTTCATTTCTAAAATATTTTTGAGAGATCTGCGTTGTTTTTCTACTACGCCACCGGCACATTCGATGATTTCTCTAAGAGCCGAAACTGCTGGTATCACACCCGGCGTTAAATAGAAAATTTTATTTCTAAATAAATCCCTTCGAATTGGAGATTGCAAAACTTTTTTAACATCGCATATAACCGCACCTTCTGAAATTTGCACCTCTTCTATCATGTAAGGTTCTTCATCTGGGAGGGAAAAAAAACGATAGCATTTAAAATTAATTTAAAAATGACCTCGAAATTACCAAAAACTATAACAAAACAACATTTAATTATAAGTTTCCGCGCGTGTAATAAAAATTAAATATTGGACCAAAATTTAAGGTGTGCGCTTTACTACCTTAACAATTAATCTCTATTACAAACTAATATTTCAATTAAACTTTTTTTTTTACCGATAATATAATATTCGATTTAAAAATCGTATTTAGATCATGAATGTAGATGTAGTTTCTAGAAGTGCTCCACAGCTTACCGGTAAATGAAAACCTACTTCTTATTCAACAACAGGTCTCAGTTACATAATGAAAACCGCCGTAAATATGTATAATAATTCGAAACCATATCGATCGAAGCAATAAAGTTTTCTCCTAATATTAATCCGAAACTATATCGAGATTTTATCAGTTCCATGCATTTTCTTCAACAGTTGTGTCTCGCCAAAATTACTAAATCTTTGTCGAACAAGCTGACCGAAGCATTGGTAAAAAATATCTAACAAAAAACCAACTGAAGTGTTGAGTAAATTGCACGCTAATCAGCTTATTTCGTCAGCCGACTGACGATTATAATATTACAAAGGCATGATTTAGATCAATTCTTCGTTCGAAAGAGAATCATAAACAAAATTATACTGTTCCACTTACTGGTTTTAGAAATTTCAGCAAACTAAATAAAGGGCTTTCCCGAGAATCTTATTACAGTATTATCGTATTTTTCACACCTACAAACTAAATTCAGATAGCGCTTTTTTTTATTAACATAACGATTAACTTAAAATAATATCAACTTACCATAGAAATGTAATTAGAAATACTTATAAATACATAGATAACCTCTATTCATACAATCCCGATTGAGGAATAACACAAATTGTTATTGATTCTGATGTTTTATCCGAATCGATATTTTAATTTTATAATTCGTAGTTGTTTTTTTTTTTTTTTTGATCCATCAGCCTTCGTACATTACAGGTATTAATTTTATGTACGTATACTGAAAAATGTAAATACGGTTTCAAATGTATACGAATAAATTTTGACTAAAATTATTTAAAGAAACAAACAAATTACATACATATATCGTTATGAAGATAGTATCAGAACTCTTGCTTACAAACAGAAATTAGATTTTTGAAAAAATAATGAAACCGGGTAAAAAACTAAAATTAAAACTATTAAAATGTTACGTACCTAAAAAAGTATTCATGGCGTGTGAGTCTTTTAACCAGCTTAGGTTTATTATAAATTTACATACTGATATTCCACAAAGGAATTTGAAAGTTCTAACTGCTTTATTCATCACCAAATGTGTAGCATCTCTGCAAGATTTCGCGAGTTCTCCACCTAACTGCTTTACCATCTAAACGTTGATTTTAAAAATTAATTTTATGCAACTTTTACATGAAAAATTTTAAATTTAAAGTAATAATTCTACGAAAATATTAAGATCTGTCGAAAATAGTATATGCATAAACAGTTGTACAAATTAAAATTCAGAAAAATACCGATTTTCATCATTATCAGAGTTGGTGAAGCATAATTCATCATCATTAATAATTTGTACAATTTTTAAAATACATTTTTCTAGTTCAGATAGAAAATTAATTTAATAAAAAACATTAACATAACTAATTTTTAGTACAAGTTCCCAGCAAATAATTCCAATAAATCTCAGTGTACTAACTGTAAATTAACTATATTCACATTAATCTATTAGAAAGTGATTGCAACAATCATACATCCGCACTCGTACTTATCGAAAGCTATACAAATTAAAATTCAGAAAAATACCATTTTTCATCATTATCAGAGTTGGTGAAGCATAATTCATCATCATTAATAATTTGTATAATTTTTAAAATACATTTTTCTAGTTCAGATAGAAAATTAATTTAATAAAAAAACATTAACATAACTAATTTTTAGTAAAAGTTCCCAGCAAATAATTCCAATAAATCTCAGTGTACTAACTGTAAATTAACTATATTCACATTAATCTATTAGAAAGTGATTGCAACAATCATACATCCGCACTCGTACTTATCGAAAGCTATACAAATTAAAATTCAGAAAAATACCATTTTTCATCATTATCAGAGTTGGTGAAGCATAATTCATCATCATTAATAATTTGTACAATTTTTAAAATACATTTTTTTAGTTCAGATAGAAAATTTATTTATTAAAAACATTAATTTTTAGCACAAGTTCCCAGCAAATAATTCCAATGAATCTCAGTGTACTAACCGTAAATTACCTACATTCACATTAATCTATTAGAAGGTGATTTCAATATACATACATGCACACTCATATCCACACGCGTACATATTGAGAGCTATACAAATTAAAATTCAGAAAAATACCATTTTTCATCATTATCAGAGTTGGTGAAGCATAATTCATCATCATTAATAATTTGTACAATTTTTAAAATACATTTTTTTAGTTCAGATAGAAAATTTATTTATTAAAAACATTAATTTTTAGTACAAGTTCCCAGCAAATAATTCCAATGAATCTCAGTGTACTAACCGTAAATTACCTACATTCACATTAATCTATTAGAAGGTGATTTCAATATACATACATGCACACTCATATCCACACGCGTACATATTGAGAGCTATACAAATTAAAATTCAGAAAAATACCATTTTTCATCATTATCAGCGTTGGTGAAGCATAATTCATCATCATTATTAACTTTTACAGCTCTATATTTCAAATGTAATCTTGTTGAAATACAAAATAAACCGCTTTAGTGAATGTACAAGTATAATTAATTTTTATTCCTGACTGTTTAGGAAATAATTTAGACACATCTGCAGTGCATTAATTTACGCCATATAAAAATCCAGAAATATCAAAACAATAAGAGATGATCTATTGACAGCCGATTTAATCAAATATATAGCACAACTAATACAAAGCAAATGTTGCAGTTACCAAAAGATTACGAAAATTTAATTATTTTATCGATTCCAAAAATTTGAATTAAATATGTTCCGAAAATAGAACCCTAGTATAATGAGTTTCCTCCTGAACCTCTTCCTACTAATAAATAATAGAATAGAACGAAAGTTAGATGAAAATTTGAGTAATACACAGTATGGATTTATCCCAACTAGAAGTACCATCGCTTCGCTCAAAATAATAGTCCAGAAAGTCTTGAATTCGAACAGAGGTTTTTGCTAGTTTTATAAATTACAAGAAAGCGTTGCAGCCTATAAAAATACAATAAAAACACTATATCGATAATAGTAACAGGCAAACGATTAACAATCTATACTAAAAAGGAAATCCAAAAATTAAGGTAAACGCAGAATATTCAGAAAAGTAATATAGCGATATACAAGGATGGGCGCTTTTTCCAAGATTTTCAATATATACATGCCGAGGGGGGAAAACCCGACTGCAAAAATAGAAAACATGTAATTAAAAATAAATGGAATTATCCATACAAACGATAAAGTGCTACACGCTGAAACAGAAGAACTACTAAAAAAAACGATAGACAAAATAAATAGAACAGGTCTGAACTACGGAATGAAAATACATGTTAAAAAAACAAGTTACCAGTTCCTTCTAGCTTAAGAAAACAATGTAAGAATTAACATTGACAAAGAGGAGGTGGAAAATATAATGGAATTTAGATATCTAGGTAGCCATAACATCAATGATGACAGCGGTAGAAAAAAAAGAAACACAAAAAAACAAGAACCGAAATGGTAGAACAAGCATTTAATAACCCGATCAATATGCTAAATGACGCGAGATTAGGCCTAGAACTGTAGAGAAAAAATAACGAGCTGTTATGTTTGGCTCACAAAATATGGATAATAAATACAGAGCCTGAAAAAATAATAAATTCCTTTCAAATGTGATATTATTGTCGATTATTAAAAATACCTCTGACCTAACTATTTTAGACTATAGTTGATAACATCGAGAGAACAAAAACGAAATACACGTCTCACAAAATATGTAGCGTCATTTTCGTTTTGGGAGCATAAAGAAAAAATCCAACGAAAATCCCATAAAGGAGTAAAAAATACTATAAATGATAAATCCAAAGAGTGAATGATGGATCTACTCTCACAGCGATTTCTATCGACATTTGGGAGGCGAGGTTCATTTTAGTACCAAATAAAAAAAATACAGACCAAGTTTCAACTCTTAATCAAAAGTATTTTCCGAGTTATTTAAAAAAACTTTATTTTTAATTATTTATTATTTTTACAGTAAAAATGAAAATTAACGAATGACGATTTTTTTCTCTCAAATATCAGAAAGTAAAAGACACGGAAATAAAATATTTTTATAATTCTCAAGCTTTATTTTTAACAATGAAAATAAATTAATAAAACATAATAAAATGAAGTAGCATTTTACGAGATTATTTACTATATGAAAATAAATTAATAGTAAAAATTATTACACAAATTATTCACGGGTTCTTACAATATTTCCAAATATTTATTGCACTCTGAACATCTTTTTCTTATTCCGCTATGACTCCTAAAAGTACCGAAATACCTTAAAGGATGGAATGTTACTCTTTAAAACGAAATTTAAACGTTTTAATACGTACTTTTTGCTCGGCAATTGGATTAATAAAGCCGGAAAAGACTACTATTGGTCGACTAGTGGGCGATGGTGGTTTCGGATTAGTGATAGGTACATCGTTCAAGGATGTGTCCGAATTTTCCTGGTCACTGTCTATAATTCCGGACATACTTAATCGAGATCTTTTTCTTTTCATACCGTGAGGATTGGAATTTAACATTGCCTTTTCAAATAACTCATGAGGAACATTTACTGGAATTTTCCAAGCCACTGCAAATATTTAAGTTTCCGATTAAACCAAAAAACTATAAAGTGGATGTTTTTTTTTTTATTTATTTTTTTATGATGGCAATAGGAATCACGCTTACTCATTAAATGCATTACTAGAACGTATTCGATCTTAAACGGATTGTTCAAATTAAACTGGTGGTATTTTGCATTATCCGCTTGCTGTAAACAAGAGTAATGCCCAAATAAAACTTCATTTAACCATTGAACGTTCACTACCGGTTTTCCGATCTCACGAGCCTTTTTTACTTTCTTCCCTTCAAGCCTAGAAAAAAAGAAAGAAAAAGAAATGATTTTATTTCAAACATATTTTTTAAAATGAATCTAAAACTTGTTAAAAATAAAGTTAAGGTACTCGTATTTTTAGCTGAAAAACATACCAAAATGTATTAAGTACATAGCACCGTTCACACATATATACACATATATATGCTTAACTAAAATTTAATGTTAATTAAGATAAGCAGACTAATAATAAACATATTTGAACACTTTCACGTATAATGAAGGTCCGTATTCCGTCTTTATTTTATGTTTTATTTAATTCTAAACCTAATTACCGATACTTTCATGAATGTCTACGAAACTATTCCGTGCGTTAATATTGAGATCGGGGTTTTAATTAACTTTATTTCAGTATATTTTTTTATATAATAATCTTTTACAATCGAAATTCTCCTTTTATCTAGAAGTCATAATACTTTCTAACATTTCAAACATCCAAGTGTACATTACTTTTTTTTTTTACTAGTTTTGCTTCTTTTATAAATGATCCTTGGTAATTTTTTCAATCGATTTTAGCTGCCAATAATCATGAGACAGTAATGGTTCTATTTTGAATTAGTTTCTACACTGACTCGTCCCAGCCGATTAAGCAGTTTTGACACGTTCATTTTCGAACTAGTTCTGTGTATCTGAGATTTGATATGTTACTGCCGTCTGTAACACCGTCCATGCGGTTTTGCCTGTGACATCTTGGGTTGATAAATAAAGAAGCCAAAAACAACCTTTTCAACACTTTTATCGATGTTAAGTGCTCTTAACATTAAATCATCTACTTTTATAGTACGAGCTCCATCATTAATACAAAGCGAAACGTAAGTTGTATTAAATGTTCTGGGTGATCGTTGTATTTCATAGCATTCGCCAAAAATAATCCCCCCTGTTAATAACATTTTAAACGTTTTCGAATAATCGAGAAATCATACACCGGCTAATACACTGAATGTAACCAGCCCACTATTCTCCTCGCGGTTAATATTTAATCACTTGTTACCTATTATGGTACGAGTCCAGTTTACTTCGTAAACATATTTCAGTTCTCGGTCTTACATAATACACGAGTATATAACGCAAAATTTAATTTTCATAATTTATTAAACGAATAGTTCCACAATCGGAGTACGATATTTTCAATGAGGTAGCTAAATTCTGTTCCTTCAATTATCATTAATCAGCGCATGTGTAGTTTAAAATTTCTGCAGGTAAGTTTTATTAAAACCTTTTTCGATTTGTTTTTTTCTTTTATGTATTTCATTTGTTTTTTTGTGGATGGAAGCAGTGCAATTATCTTTTTATTATTCAATGTTGTTTTAATTAAGAATTGTTTTTAGTTTACTTTTAAAAATTTTAGTTTTTAGCATTTATAAGCGCCAATGAGCTTCATAAAATCAGTTTTATTTATTCATTTTTTAAATTTAGTTCTCTGAATTACGATCTTCGGCTGTTTCTTCTTTCTTCTACTTATTATTATAAAGTACAATGCTATGAGTTCAGCTCTTTTGCAGATATAAAATGGAATACTGGTTATTATTTACGTACATCATTTCCATATCTATTTCGTAATTCCCGAAGAGCTGGCTTTTTAATATAGCCAGTGGCCTACTTCATGCTAAAAAGTTTGCGGATTACGGTGCCAATTTTCCGTTAAAGTGATATCACCATTTCGTTAAAGTTATGTTGACTAATAGAGGCGTTTTTTGGAACATTCTTCTTCTTCGCGTGTCATACGCAGATATGTGCGCGTTAACGATCATTTGTTGACGAAATATCACATTTTATGTTTGGCCGTTACGTCCACCAAGCCTCTCATTGTTATTTTATCGGTCCATGCTCATATGTTATCGATCCACGTCGTCTTTCTTGTTCCTCGCCCTCTTTTTCCCATAATCTATCCTCGTATAATTTTTTTTTTTAAGCTACAATAAATCCCATGTCGATAATAAAATTGAAACGAATGCGACGGTACTTCAGATATACAAATCAACTTATTTATTAAACTTTTAAGGCATTTACTACAGACTGACGAAAACAGTACCGTCTCATGGCACTTCAAAACTGGTTATAAATTATAATTAATTAGATTAAATTCGGTTTTCGGTAATAATTATTCAGTATTATTATAATCGTTATTATTATCTATACCTTCTACAAATAAGAAAATGGTTATCTCTAGAAAAATACGGAGTGACTTTTGCTCCAGTCAATTCTATCATGTACTTTACTCTGCTACGTTCTTCTCCATTAAACCCTGTTAACGACATAATCAAATGACGGCATGGACGTTCATCGCTAAAATTAATAAGGTTTTAAATTAATACAATTTTAAATTGGGAAAAACATTTCCTCCAACAAAGCAATAAACGGAAAATAATTCAGAAATTATTAATAATTTAAATAGTACCTAATTTAAGAATTTTTTTTAGAAATGATAAGCTTCTAAAAAAAAAATTACCAACATATTTATACAGTCTAAACAAAAAAAGATATTTATTTAAAATCAACAGAAAGAAATTTTTGTTTCTAAAGGCATTCCTATTATTTTCTTTTAAAGATAGAAAAATCGAATTACAATACTAAAAAAACTAGTTGTAATTTATTTATTTTTTCCCTTTTAACTATCCAGTTTAACGGTAAAATCGCGATTAGAACTTCAAGAAAAATTATGATTCTCAGATGATCACACTCGGTAGTTTAAACGAAATAGAACTAAATAAAAATGTGTATTAATGATGGTTAAAATCAATTCTTCTCGAAGATTAATATTTTTTTTTTTTTTTTTCAGTTCTTTAAAATTGGAAATAATTTATGATTCGCGAAATTAGCTTCGGTTGTTTCAATATAGTCTCGACAATAAAAGTTAACATTGCATGTACTATTTTCCTGTTTAAATCAACTTTTAACACATTTTTAAGGAGCGCGCAATGCTGCATTGTTTTTGTCATGTTTCTCTCTCTTGTAATTCGTAATAATCTTAATATATATTTTAATATCCCTCCTTTTTTTTTTTTGTACTACTTCATTGGTTCGTTACCTTGAACGAAAAACTGTAAGAAGTCAGGATAACGAATAATTATCAATTTTTGCTTTTTCATTCGTTTCCATAATAGTTCCTTTCGTTTCCAACCAATAAACAGACCCCGTCAGTTATAAAAAATTTCTTATCTTCGTTAGAGATAGATCTTTTTTTAAGCAAACGTTTTATTTTCGAGTAGTACTTTTCACTATTGCACCTTATTATAACGCTCTAAGCCAATGAAATAACTTCTTACTTTAGAACGAAATAATCATATGACGTGATGCGCATAATTTTACTACTGCCGTTAACTTGTCATTGTAGATATAACTTCGTAATAATAGCTTAAACGAAGAACACGGTTCCTCACAACCAACGTCAATAGAACTGTATCGGAATTTTGATATAATTTAGATATTTTACCTAAATAACAAAATTTGAACGCTTTCAACTGAACATTACATAAGATATTTTAAACGTTTGTTTTCTCTTTTTCCATCGAATCGAAAACCGAAAACACGAATTAAACACAAGCCGTAAAAAATATAGCAACGAACGAACATTGCAACAAAAAACAATTAAAAACACAATCCAGTGTAACGTTCCTCTATGGAGCGGTATTTCAGTGGAGCCAGAGCGCTTGGAAGGATATATACGTGAACTATTTATTCTTGTCTCTGCTGAAAATAAAACTAATTCATTCGCTAACAAAACATCAATGTATTACTTCACAGACCTTCGCGTGTAGTATTTGTTTCGCAATATTCTTTTCCCGTTGTTTTTTCTAAACCGTTTTATTTTCAAAAAACATTTTGCCTTCATCTTTAAAAACACAATTCATTACTGTTAACAATAATTTCTAAGGAATTTTATAAAGATATTTGTGTTCTCTTTCTCAAAACTTTGTGCTCGTAATACCATCTTCAATCACTACTCGCGTAGTTTAACTGCATTTGCTGTTTTTATGAAAAGCTAAGAAGTAGAGAAACAAAAGAATCTACAAATAACTGAAAACCGACTTTCCAAATAAAGAACTGTTTGCCACAACAGTTCTTTTTCAAAAATTAGTTCTTGAAAGACTAACATTTTTTGAACCGGTCATCACTAATTAATTACATCTAATCATAAAATTTCTTAAATCTTCTATCGCTTTAAAAAATTACAAATGAAACTTATTCCGTTAATAGGGCAGTTTTTTCTAGCGTGTAAACTAAAATATATCGCCACCAGCCACTAGTACACAGCAAAATGGATATATTATATCATTCTATAACAGATTAAGTAAATAAAAAAAATCATATAGTTATAAAACCAAAGTTTATGCCATTAAGATTCTGCGAACAAAAAAGGCAAATAGAATATCGCTATCATGAAAAATCATTAGGGGCAAAAAAAAAAAAATGCAATTATTTATTTTCAAAACGCATTGGAACTTCTACGTGAAATATCACGACCGTCATTATATAGAAGTTATTACAATTTTATCCGGGATCCCTTAATTTTAATTTATTTTTTTGCGAAATTGGAACTTCGCAATACGACTACCAATAGAGAACATTCGAAGACCGGCGGTAAAACAAAAAAAAAAAAAAAATGAGCCGAACAAAGCATCAGACAGAAACACGTTGTTTATTAAAGGTCATACAAGCAGAAAATTTCGGATAAATTGAGGACGTGTTGGATTCAGTTTGATAAATACGACAGACGTTACAGAAGAATGGAAATGTGAGGTTTGGTTCCTAAGGTGAATCAAGTTAAATCAGAAAAGTTCTTAAAGACTATTTCACGATTAAGTTAAAAAAAAAAAAAAAAAAAAAAAAAGGGAAACCTATTGAATATTATTTTGTAATTTTAAGTTACAGAATTAAGAATTTTTTATCATACGAGAATACTGTTTTAATTGACACTTGTGCTAGACGTATTTTCTATACCGAACTGCTCGTTGCTCTTATCTCAAAACGGCCTCTAAACATCTATGTTAAACTAGTAAAATTAAATTTTTCCGATAAACAACTTTAAAGCTTATAACGAAGATTAGTCTAGCGGTTTTCTAAATAGCTAAAGTTACTGGTATTATTTTCAGTGTATACTTTGATATAATGATTCTTTACTTCATATATTTTTTAAATTTTACACCGAATAAGTTTATATAAAGATCAATGTAGAAATTAATTTATTTTTATTTCATTTTCAACATACCTAAACGGCACTGGAAAGTGTAATGCATAATACGGAGGCACCAACTGTTGTTTAAGTATAATATCACTTAACCAATCTGCTGTAACACATCTCTTGCCATCTCTTAAACCCTATAAAATATTCATTATCATTACACTTTATAATCATCGCGAATATATTACAATTAATATTTAAATTTCAGTTTTATACATTTATTTCTATATTTCTATATACATATATGTAGTATATACACAAAAAATCGATTATTCTTCGGACTTCGCTATGGAGACACCCTCTGAATTTCCGGATGATAATTCTACTATAATACGCGTACATAAAGAAGAGTAAATTTCAATTTACATTACTCTTCAAAAACAAAAAAATTAAATAATAATTTATGATTTGCGTGAAAATTTCTATTAAAAACGATACATATCTCGTAAAAGTTTTTGATAATGTATTTTTCATATTACCTTAGGTAAGAAACTTACGTAATAAATTATATACATATATCATTATATAAAATAATTTTTTGCGATAAAATATTCACGATAAAATACTCAAAATTGTATATAATTTTACCTAAATGACGCTATAGTAAAGTAATTCATAATAATGCATTTGAAAAAATTTTACAACAAACATATTTTTAGACGGGTAAAAGGAGCGCTCGTTAGGAAAAGGGGTGGCGTATACACTAAAATCTGACGTGGAAATTCTTGCATAACGATAGAAGGTTATTAAAAGATGGGATTTTTTTGAAGAACTACTACGATACATTCTTTCATAATTTATATAATTTCATCTACATGGAGCCATTTTTTGAAAACATCACAAGATATGCAAGTCGATTAGGTATTAAAATTGAATGTAAACTAAAAAGTAAAATAATTCATAATAAAGGGAGTAATCGCAAAGAAATAAAAAATAAATCCAACATCGCATATCGACAACTAAACAAAAACAAATAATACGGAAATGTATAGAAATAAAACAGAAATAGCACGAAGAAAAATAGAATGGAATAGATTTTGAGAAAAAGAAATGCATGCAGTAATCAAATTTATGATAAAAAGCAACAGGAAAACTGAAGAAACAATAAAATAATAAATAAAAAAAAATAGCCATGGAAAACATTACGGTGATCAAGAAGAAATCTTTGATACGTGGGTAGATTACATCACGGAGCTATGTAAAGATGATGCTAGGCCAAATAAAATATCAAAACAGGAGAACGAGCACCATTGATTGAAATGTGTGAATTAGATAACGCGATATGAAAAACTGGAAAGAAAAAAATCAACGGGAAAAGATGAAATACCAGCAGATATGCTGAAATGCATCGATCTAGAAGTAAAAAAAAAATCAACCGCTAGGTATTTTAAATAAAATATGCAACGACGGTACTTTACCGAATGATTTTAAGAAAAATAATATTATACCAATTCCAAAGAAAGGGTCCCCACAAGCACGTTCGCAATGTAGAATAATAACATTAATAAACCACGCGTTAAAAACACTATTAATAATAATAAATGTGAGAATAGAGAAAAAGTTAGACTCACAATAAGTACCATTTTACAATAGACACTTTTTTATTTAAATTACTCATTACAATCCGGGAGTTGGCGCGCAAAACTCCCTAGGATAAATAAAAATAAAAATAAAAAAATACGTACAAATGCCAATTCCTTCTAATGCAGCAATGCTTATTTTATTTTATTTTTTTTAATTAACAGAATAACAGACTTTTTATCAAGAAAATCTGGGCCAGTGTGTAAAGAAATATTGATACAAACATATGTAATTTCTTATCAACATTATAATGCTTAGGTACACGTTTATACCTGTTGAACAAGCGGATGTTTCTGCGTTAAACATAAAATATGAGTTAAACGTAAGGCGTACGACGTTTCCACTTCTCCACCATTTTCTTCGATAACTTTACACCATTTTGATACATTATGACTGTATTCGGGATGTCTGTCGTATTCGACAATGAGAAAAACACAGCCCAATAAGCATTTATCTGCAGGAACTATAAAATGAACAATAGTTAATTCAGAAGCGGCAACGTTTTTTAGTCAATAAAACATTATTGTAAAATGAAATATAAACGAAGTAGAAGAAAAGTTACCTTGTAAACCCGGACTATGGCCGAAAAATCGAGTTTGCGGATAATTGTGCGCAGCAGCTTGACCAGCAGCACACTTTGCCAATGCAGCCGCGACTCTTGTAGCTGAATGGTTATAACCTGGTTGTGATTTAGTAATATTAAGAGCAGTGTTAATAATGCGTCCTCCTCTGGTGGCAACGGAAGCGGTAGTTGGCGCCGATCGCTAAAGTTTACAAGTTATACAGAACAATAGTGAACGGTGAAATATAATTTAAAATATTGTACTTAATGGAAGGTTTACGGTTTTAACTTCCTTTTTTATTATATTTTTCTTCATATAATAATATATAAGGTGACATACAGGTTTACTTAAAATATAACGAAATAATACATAATTTATTCTGGGAAGAGGAGCAACGTGTAATTATTATTTTTTTGCATATATTTTTGCATTTTGATTTTCAAAACAAACGAAAAAAAGAAACAATCACAAAAAAAGTCTAAAAAAATAACGTATTATATGCTAAATATTTAAAGTCGTTATTAAAACGGATTATGTTCTTTTTCTTTTTGGCCTCCTTTAATCTTTATAAATCGCAAACGTTATTATAGTATACGAAACACGTTTGGAAATTCAGCGTTAGGTTGTTTAAAATAATAAAACCAGAACAGCAAATATTTCATACACTTCATTAACCACTATTATTGAAATCTGAGAAACTAAGAGAGAAACGTAAATGAAATACTAATGATCACGTGATCTGAAGAAAGGGTCCGTTCACAGTAGATAATTGTGAATCAACGTCGATTTAGGGGTAGTTATTTTTGGATTTATTATTATTATTATTATTATTAAAACTATATAATGTAAATATGTAGCATTAAGCAAAGTTAGGCAAACCAAATCAAATACAGGAAAAATTGTATGGATTTTTTGAATCAGCAATATAGTTTTCAATGAAGAAAATATATAAACTATTATATTTAACTTAGTTCGGGTGATTTCCAATCACTTGGATCTTACCAACCACTAAATCCTGCAATAGTCAGAGATCCCATTATCCTTTTTTTTTCTTTTTCTTAATCTACATGTATATATAGTTTAGCGGAAAACTTTATAATTTCCTTGTGCTAAAACCATACTACTAGCTGCAAGCACGAGTCATTTTCATTTTTAATTCAATTTTCAATTTAATTTCGTACAATAGTCGAATGTCTTTTTAGAATTGAATTGTGCAATGTAAACTTCAAGTTTAGTGTCACATTTTTTAAATATGTATGTTTTTCATTTAATTAATCTTAATTTGGTGATTTATACGACTAAATATCACACACACACACACACACACACACACACACATATATATATATATATATATATATATATATATTAATGACAACGTAATTCTTAGGCCGACTTCCATTAGAAAAAATGTCCCAATTTTATGTAAAGTTTATTATATTTTAATTTTTACCGACTTCCAAAAAAAGGAGGTTATACATTCGTCGCGTATGTTTTGTTTTTTTTTTTATATTTGCTCGCACATGACTCATATTTATATAGACCGATTTTAATAATTCTTTGTCCGCAATTCACGTTTGTGGTCGGTAGTGGTTTCCACTTTTGGGAACATAATGAATATACTTTTTGTTACTGTGCAGATTAATGAATAATAAGTCTCACCATAGGGAGAAGCATGTAACGACTATATTACTAATTTAATAATACCATGGAAACCCAAAAAAAGTATTATTTATTTGTGTTGTAATATGTTAAGTTGTTTGGGTAGTTTAATAGATTTTTTTTATTTTTTTTTTATTACATAAAATTGGGACATTTTTTCGTTATAACATCTTATGGGGGTCAGCCTAAGAATTCCGTTGTAAAGGCCAATAGGACGATAAGTATAGTGAATCGGTCCTAGAAAGTTTTGTCTCCTCATTTACAACTTTTAACGTTGAAAACATATTTATTTATTTTTAGGCGTGTTATTAATTCCGTCTTTTTCTCATTTATTTTCATGTTACCTTTCTTAAAAATTGAATTCGCTTGTTTTATACAGGCGTTTAATTTCTATATCCCTCCGCCCACCAAACCTAACCATTTTTACTTCTACTCACTTCTATTACCGTAATGTTCTTTACATTCGCTTATAGCCGTTTCCATGTATATATTAAACAAAACTGATAAATAGCATTGAAAAGCTACACCTCTGTTTTCTCTCGCGTTTTTATTATCTTTAATTTAGTTTCCTTTACTCGCACTATCATTTTATAATATTTGTATAAGCTCGCCTATAAATGTCGTTGTCTTTTAAATCTAAACTTATATTTAGAACTACTGGCTTCATATACCCTTCCAACTGCACATTTTTCAAAAAAAAAAAATAAATAAAAATCTATAAGACGAGGTATCTTCATTTCAAAATTTGATACAAAGTTCCAAAATACCATTTCTTTACTTCTTAGATTTTTTCTTTATTGTTAAAGTGATTTAATTGCACTTCAATATTTTCGTTCCACTGAGTTTGTCATTTATAAAAAATTTTGAAATATGCAGAAACAGACTTATCTTCAGTTAATTTCTTTTTTTTCAAACTGCCATTACAATTTTCTTTTCCTTATATTTCTTCGATTATTTCGCACTACTGAAATTTTCATTCGGTGAATTTCTATATTTTCAGGCAATTTAAAAACCCTGATATATATTTTTAATTTCCATAAAAAATGAAATCAACCAAACAGATTTATTGTAAATGAAATCAAAATTTTGATTGTTATCGAAGAAAAAAACCCTAAATAACTATATGTACTGTTGAACAAAAGTCCTTACCAGTTAGTAGTATACTATCTTCTTTCATATAGTCAAGATCTGGAAAGAGTTTATATATCACCTTCAATCACCATACTTATCCCAGAATTTTTTTTTTTTTTTTTTTTAATGTATCTATTTTACCTAGCAGCGTGAACAGTCCTGTAAATTTTCCTTTTAAGAAAGTGTTCATCTTCTTTAAGAGAGTGTAAATATTCACAAAATATGGACACATCTGATTAGCCGATCATCGACAATCCACAAAACATCTAGGAATTCTGAATTAATCTAATGTTTGAAAACAATTTGACTTCTTGGCATATATCGAACACTAATTAATTAGCGTTTTGCTTTTCAAATTTCATTTCAACGTAAAGAGAAATAATATAATAACCAATATTTTCTTCAGAACTACTGCGGCTCTTCGCAAGCTATGATCCGAAAACCACTAGCCCAAACTGATATAAATTTCACGATCAGACAAAAAAGGAAAAAAAAGCACCGTCGTGATAAAGGTATTCATTTTATCAGTTTTATACGTAAAATAAATAAATAATTATTGTATTACGTGAAACTGTAATTGCGGGGATGGAGTAGTTGGTGATTGCGGTATTGAAGCTTGTATCCTTTGAGCAGCTTGATGTTGCGCTGTCATCATTCTCAATTGCCCGGCTGCGCTAATTTCTTGTTGTTCATTTAAAATCTACAATTCATTTAAAGGTAGGTTATAATTCGAAACAAAAACATATGAAAAATCTTAGAATCAGAAAATTAAGACCAAACTCAACTTAAGATTAAAAGAAAAAAACTTAATTCTGACGTGATCGAATGAAATACAGCAGATACTTGCATTTTTTTTTTATGCATATGTAAAAAGTCCCCAATTTTTGGATCTCGCCATGAGGAAATTCTCTAGAACCCCAGATGAAAGTTCTAAAATTGTTACGGAACAATCGGTTTCAATTGACTAGTATCATTCTTCGCAAAATAGTACCGTTTGTTTTTTTTCCCTATAGAAACCGAGTTTAAACATTAATCATTCTATCTTCAAACAAACCAACGCACAGACATACCAGTCACCTCAAACGGTATACGTTACGTCGTGAATATACGTTAGTGAAATTAAGTGCGATCCATATTCAGCACATCTAATTACGCTGGATACACTTGCTCGATCGTTGTACTGTACATTATTACAGGAAAATTTCAATACGTACTACATCAGATCTGTTTATTATAATAATCAAAATTTCGTGCTGATATTTTGTAGCACATCGAGCAAAATGTTGAATATACATGTGCTAGCTTGTCAACTAGTTGCCATTAATGTCAAAATAAGATGATAGACGCAACCGCCGTCAGTATAGTTTATTCCGCTGCAACTGCCGTTGTGTGTGATTAATTAATAAATGTTTTTATTTAACGCGATCATTACAATAATATTGAAGTTTTTATAATGTGCGCTGCACACTTAACACCCATGGAAAATATGCCATTGCTTGACCTAATTAAAGTTGAAGCGAAAATACAATATGTAGGTTCCAACATACGTTTCGTGGTACACGAACCTATATACAAATATACACAAAAACGAAAGTTTGGGAATAATAAGAAAAAAACTGACTCATGATCACAATATTCGCAGTAATAAATTAATAGAGTTAATAAAAAGAATTAATAGCAGCAAAATAATACCTGCAGTATTCGGCAATTTTTTCTAAAAAACGATGGTTAAATTTCAAAATTTTGATATTTTCATTTTAGTTCCTTTTATTTTTATTTCTTTTATTTTAAAAAGGAATTTTTTTTAAACAATATGAATACCAGTAGAGAAAACAATTTACATATATATGTGAATATAATATTGATCAACAAAGCCATAAATAATAAATTTTTTTTGTTTTTTTTTTTTTTTTTTTTTCTGTTTTCTTCACGTCTAGAACTCACTATTATATAGTCATTTAATAGATTTTAATGTTAATAAGATCGTGAATTTCAAGATCTGCCAATCAGCCGGTCCGAATTTATTTATCGAATAATCACGCTAGGTCAATAACGTTTCTTCTTTTCAACCTGTTGCAACTTGCTGGTCGTTGTAGTAAATTCTTTGCAAGAGTATTTTCATTTCAACCTTGACAAGTGATTTTTAACCGCCAGCTTTATTTCTTCCGTAACATATTTCACTTGTAAATCTTGATGTAAGTGTTTGGTTACACACGTGCCATGGTGCTCCTACTAATGATCGTAGCACCTTATTTTGATAGCGTTGTATTCTGTTCACACTACTTTTGGAAGCGCATCCCCATAACAGCTGCGTACAACCATATCAGTTTTAGTACCGTGAATTGGAAATCCGGTCCAAGTAACCAATGAAGTTGTCTTAGATTAAGTTTTCCGTTATTTTTGTCTTGATATGATGAAGCCACGTAAGTGTTTCATCTAGGTGTGTACTCCAAGATATTTTACGGATGAATATGTTTGTATTTGCTTGTTATTTACAGATATATAATATTTGTTACGTACAATTTTTCTCTTTGTAAAAATAATGTGGTTACTTTTATTTTTATTTATTACTATTTTCCATTTATTCAATAAATAATAATTGATAAAAAAGAAAATAAGGCAAAACTAATAAATATTACTTTATGAACAAAAAATTTAACGAAAACCATAGACGAAAGGAAAAGAAGTATTGGTCTATCAGGAAATAAAAGAATGATGGAAGTTTAAAAAAAATATGGAAATTTCAGTGGTAATTTCAGTTACCGGAGTATTTTGGGAAAAAAAAGGAGAAAAAATTTACATCTAAAAATACAAAAGACAATTATAATAAAAACATTTAGAATAATAATGCACAAAGTACAGGAAGAAAAAGATTACATTTGATGCCCAACACATTGCAGTTATAAATGTAATAACAAACATCTGTATCGTGATAGCCGAAACTACATCGGGGTCATGAGTTCGAAAGCTAGCAAAGATTAATAAAAAATCTATTAAAACAAGATAAGCACTTGTGGAAAGCAAAACTAGCCCGCCATGCATACCAGTTATTTTGAGTTTAAGAATAGATAATAATAAAAATAAATAAATAAAATACTAATAAGAACTTAATTAATTAGTAATAATGTACCTGAGCGGCAGACGTTTGATGTTGTGGACTCGTAACACCATTTTGCAGTCTAATACTAAGCATATTTGCCAAAGCTGTTCTCGTCTTTGAATTCACAACCAATGTTTGTTGCTGATGTTGCTGTTGGGTAGCTGATTGTTGTGAACTAGTTTGCTGAGGTTGTTGTTGAGATGATAACTGTGACTGAATTTGACTAGAATTTGCTGGCTGTAATATTTTTGTTCGAAAACATTATATAAATAATAATCCTCTAGTGTTTTTGATAATTATACAATTAATTACATTTATCACTTCACATCTAAAACTACGATGAAGTATGATTTATGCATCTAGTACAAATCTTCGTTATTCTAATTAAATTATAATTAATACTATGTATAATTAATTTCGTAAAAATAAAAAAAAAAAATACTACAACTTAATTTAATAACAGAAATTTATTAAATGACATGTGTATCATATACAAAGGAAACATAAGACAACATTTAGTTTACCTTAACAAATGAAACTAAAAAAATAGGCTTCTCGTGCTTAACTAAAAGTATTTTTAAAGTTGTAAAAATAGTTCAAATGATTAGTTCGTTAATCATTATATACATTACTTCTAATTTTAAGCTTTTATGATTGTAATGAATTCATTAATATATATATATATATATATATATATATATATATATATATATATATATATAAGATGGCAAACAAAGTTAGAAAATATATTAAATTCCTTCTACTTCGACGAAACTAAATTAGAAGATTTATAAATATTTGCGAGTTTTATAATCCTCTTCCAAAAATGATTGCAACGCAAACAATTTTTTTTACTTTCACAAGTTATTTGACTAGGCGCACCGACGGTTTAAATAAAATCTGAATCATTCAAACTACAAATTTTTTTTAGAGAAGTTCATAAGAGACTATAAATTCTCACACAAAACGGTATTGAACAGAGAAAGCAACGCAGTGAATAATAAACAGAAAAAAAAAAAAGAAATCAAACATCAGAGGCAATATTTAACACGCGGAAACAAGGTAACATACATCTATACAAAAAAGTGAAGGTTCAACGATCGCTAAATTGAAGGAAACAGTACGGAAATGATATGACAGGGAATAATCAAATCTTTTGGTTGGATCTAAAGCGGCATTTAACCATGATAACGGAGTTATGAAGAAAATAATTTCAAAATATCAGGAATCGGCTGGAAATTTAGGGTGAATGGAAAGGAACAAATGAAAATTAACAGAAAAAAGAATGTAAAATTTTCCCTAATATTTGAAAAAGCAATCAAAAATAAAAATGAGAAAAAAAGAAAAATTTTCTTAAAATTTGGCCATTACAAACAGCAAATCGAATTCCAGGATTTGAAAAATCAAAGCAAAAAATGAATGTGTAATTCTTATTGTTAGTTTAATAATATTCTAAATGAAATGCTAATACTATATTCTCCACGGCCTTCTTCCATTGTAAACATAACTCAATATAATTTAATATAGCTTACTTTTGCACTTCATGCTGCTCTATATTGTTAGACTGCCATTTAGAAAGATAAAAATAATAATTTTACAAAAAATAAAATACGTAAGACAATTTTTTCTGATATTTATACAATTATATCCATAGCTCAATAAATTTACATTATAATATACGGCACACATAACATAGTGTAATACATTACTTTTGCGTGAATTTCGAAGTGATTTTTCATCATATGTGTGTACAGTGTAGCTTAAAGTTGGGCATATACAGGCTGATGTAAAATATTGTATAACAATATGACACTTTTTTTTTTCTTTCTCTAGTAATATATTGTGCGAGAGTGGATATTTTTAAAGAAATAAAAGTACGATTAAAATGAAATTCTGCAATTTAATCTGTGAATTTTAATTTTAAAGTTTAAAAAAAAACAATGAAAACCCGCTATTTCTGCAAAAATTCATATATATACTCGTATATATTAATTATATATCCATATCTTTATTCTTTAAGAATAAAACAAGTCGTTGCAAATAACTAAAAATTTCATTAAACATGGTTAAGATTCCCTAAAATATACTACTAATACAGTGGCGGATCCACGGGGGAGAAAATAGGGGACTCCCCCTCCCCCCAAGAACCAAAGTCTCTAGGAAAAAATTTGTTAGAACAGAGAAACTTAATTTATGCTGTAAAAGATTTGTATGAATTTTACCTACAGATTTAATTATAACTAATATTTAATACTATTTTCTAGTAAAAGTATTAATGTTCCTTTTTTATTCTATTTTAAACACAACTGTCGTCGATCTTTTGCCATTTTTATTTATTTGTAAATGAAAATAGTACAATGACAAATATACGAGTATATATTTTTTTTACTTGCTCACGAACAAACAATTCGGATCAGATTACTAACAAAAATAAAGAAGAAGTGAAGTCTAATAAAAATACTACCTTTTTTACTATTTCTAAACTACCATTTTAGCTAAAATTTTATAATTTCGTTTTATTTTTCACCCCTAAATATAAGACAAAAGTTAAATTAAAAATTGTAATAATTATGTATTTTTAAAACATGTTTAAATTTCTATAAAGGTCGCTTTTTGATTTTCTTTATGAAAAAAGGGGGTATTTCTCAAATCTATTGCTTACCGTAGAAGATTTTACGTAATTATATAATTCCCCCCAAAATGTCCTTCTGGATTCGCCCCTGACTAATATAACTGTGCTCGAATTTTGCTGTGGTTTCATATGAAATATTTGTGACATATTTAAATTTAGATTTCCCTATGTAAACACGTTCCTCTGAATGTAGTAATTATTCCGTTACAAAATATATGTTAAAATCCATATTCCAAACAGAAAAACGTTGCAAACTACTTAGAAAATTTAAGCCCCAAAGTGGACACAAATTATTCATTATGACGTACAACGCGACGCTTCGAACGTCCAATAGTTCAAATTCCTCCTCTCAAGAACGAACAAGGACGACAAGAATAAAGCTGAACTATTTGCTTCTCATTTAGCTTCAGTCTTTACAACACATAATATAAATTCCCAGATCGATATAGCAACAATTTACCAACCTTTTCAGTAAATAAAACCGGTAACTCCTCTTGAAGTTGCACAAGGGTTAGGTAATATGAATCCCAAAAAAGCTCCTGGAATCCATGAAATGTCACCCGGAGCGCTTAGAGAATTACCACGTAAAGGAATTATTATGCTGACATGTCTCTTTAATGCCTGTTTCAGAATGAGATACGTACCAAAATGTTTCAAGATCGCTCAAATCATCATGTTACTGAAATCTGGGAAACCAACAGAACTAGTAACTTCGTATTGACCAATCTCTTTATTACCTCCCATATCAAAATTATTCGAGAAACTACTGCTTAAGCGGCTCAAGCCCTTATTCAAAATACCAGATCATCAGTTTGGCTTCCGAAATTAGCACTCTACGATTGACCAAGCGCATCGTATAACAAAGCTAATTGAAACAACCCTTGAAGAAAAAAATACTATCCGGCGGTTTTTCTAGACATATCGCAAGCTTTTGACCGAATCTGACACGAAGGACTGATCTATAATATGAGCAACCTGCTACTGGAAAATATGTACCACATTCTTGAATCATATATCTCTGATAGATCCCTGAGTTTCATCCACACAGGATAGTGTTTTAGGACCTACTCTATATTTATTATATACAGCTGACATTTCAACAACAGCTGAGACGATGACTGCTACCTTTGCAGATGACACTAGCGATTCGCCAGAATTGGCTACGAATAACTTGCAATATGCAGTAGAAAAAATTATCAAATGGACATATGACTTGAAAATCAAGATTAATCGAAAAAAATCGGTGCACGTTATGTTTACACTTCGTAAATCTTAGAACTGTCCTATATGGCTTGATCGCCTTCCTATTCCGAGATCGGACTCCGTTAAATACCTCGGTATGCATTTAGATTCGATACTGAATTGGAAGACGCGTGTCAAAATGAAAAAAGAGCAAACTATACATAAATTAAAATAAATTTATTGGTTAATTGGACACTACTCTAAGCTCAATCTGTCTAATAAACGTATAATTTATTGTCAAATCATCAGACCGATATGGATATACGGTATTTAGCTCTGAGGCTGTGCAAAGAAATCCAATCGGTTGATTGTTTAGAGCGCTCAAAACAAGTGTCTCCCAAGTATCACTGAAGCTTTCTGGTAATAACGCAGCGAAGATATACATTTAGATTTAAACATTTCATGGATCAATGAAGTTATAGTTATACTGCCAGAAGCGCACAAAAACCAACTTCACAGTCACCCAAATTTAGAGGCCTTAAAACTGTTACTTCCTGATGATGACTTAAGGCACCTTAAGCGCACAAAGCCTTATGAGGTAGTCAACTAATTTATTCTATATATATATATAAATGTGTGTGTGTGTGTGTGTGTGTGTGTATATATATTTTTTGGGGTATGTGCATATACTTGGTGTGCGTGCTTGTGGGTATTTATATGTGCGTATGATTATTTATATACCCATACATTAGGAGTAGTGCTAATTTATTTACTGCAATAAGATTGTACTGAAATATACGTGTAAAAAAAAAATCCATATTCGAATCATTGCCTTTTTATAAGTCCCATATTACCAATTTTTGTGAAATAAATTAATAATTTTATCAATTTAACGGTTACAATAGTTATATTATTAACTCCTAACTATTGATAATCTCACTATAGAGGTTATTGCATGTTGTAGCCAGATTATTCATTTTCTATCTATCATACAACTTATTTCCCTTCGAATCAAGAACATAACTCTACACCAAATTTTCCCTAGTGTTAAACGCCTATTAATATTTTTTATATTCTTGATACTCTTGAGAATTTCTTCTATTATTTTGTTATTTTTCTTCTTTTTATACTCTTTTAACTTAATACTTATTAATTTACACATTAAAGTTATGTTCGATCTTATTCCTAGCAACCATTTATTTCTAAAGCCAAATTACTCGCTCTTGTACTTGTAACCAAACTTTTCAGTTTCATTAATCATTTATAAACGAGCGCAATTCATTTTTTTTAATCCCCCTTTGAACACATCAGCTAAACAACAAGAAAGAAAAGAGCCGTCAGTTAAATGATAGTTAATAAATGTACAGATGATGATTCTCAGCTTTGCACTACGAAGTTACTGATATTTAGAAATGCAACAAATATTGGGATGTGAACAACATTACTACGAACTTATGCAGTATGATTTATTACAGTTTGAAATACTATAAATGCTGGACCATACTTCCCCTTTTGTTTTATTTTTAAGTCACCTATCTTTATCAAATAGAACTTTGTTTCATTTTATTACTACAAACTATATTTTAATTTCCTCCTTTTATTTTTAAACAATAAAAGTTTTTATTCAATAAAATGAGACTCATTTCGTTTTGTTTTGCATGTGATTCAGCCTGTATACACCCAGACTCATATATATATATATATATATATATATATATATATATATATATTATATATATGTGTCATTACACTAGATGTTTTTCGCCAAACAATACGGGAACAGTGCTTGTTACACATAGCAAAAGCGTGAATAACACGGTAGTGACGTAAAGAGAGAAAAAATTATATGTACCGAGTAATCATACACCGAAAAGAAATCTCGATGGTAGTTCATATCGAAATCTGTTGAAAATTGTGACGTCGGCGTACTAGGACAAGAAGGTATAGGAGTTACAGGAGTAGGAGGCGGAGGAGGAGGTAATGGAGAAGGAGGCTGTGATAACTGTTGCGGAGAAGTAGAGGGTGGTATTCTATTAATGAACTCGGGAAATTGTACGTTCGGTTGATAGTTTAACATCTACAACATAGTTTATAAAACTATTTATGTTAAAATATATTGGCTGCTGAAATTTTTGAATATTAATATAAATATATTATACAAAAATTACATTTTTTATAAATGAATAATACTGCAATAGTGAATGTAACAAATATATAACATTATTTTTTTCCCTCATCTAAATAAAGACCGGCAGCAGTTGTCATTATTATATATATACGTTTAAAAACAACTCTCTTCTAACTTATTGAAATACGTTTACCTGCTGCGTAAATGCCGTATTAGGACTGGATGAAACGGCAACTTGCTGCAACTGTTTATGCGCTTCTTGAAGGATCTGTAACCTTTGTAGGTGTTGTTGGTGTCTTTGTTGTTGTAACTGAGCCAAATGCTGAGGCGTTGCAACTTAAACAGAATTATACACGTATGAATTTTATTAGAGCTCAATACAAAATGTCTGTATCTTTTACGTTAAACATGATGGCCACTTAAATATAATTTTTAAAATCCCAATTTATTTTCGGTTTTCCCGATTTTGAATCCTCCCGGTTTCCTGATTACTTGAATTGTACAAAAAGAATGGATTTTTTTTTGTTACTATTGGTAATATTTGATGACGCAACGTTTATGAATAAAACAGAACTTTGTAATTTATTTCGAGTAACGTGCATTAAAAAATACATTCATTTTTCGCTTCAAATGATAATAATCTCGTTTTTGGTTATTTTTACTTTTTTCTCGGTTTTACAATAAAATTCCCGGGATTTTCCCAGTTGGGTGGCCACTCTGTTAAATAAAAGTAAAAATTTGAACAAACCCTGGCCGCCCGTGTTTACGACTTTAGACTAAACACTATTCCCACTGTAAGGGTAGAAAGCATTTTTCATAATCATTTTAAAATATTGTGATAATCATTTAAGGAATGATGAATATCAATAAATTATCTGCAACGACCAAAGCAATGTGTAATTCAGGATCATTAAAAAAGTATCAACAATGACTGAACAGTTAAACACGATATACTTCTCTTATAATTTTAAGCTACTGAAAAGATTTTTTGATTCTTATTCGGGTTTTTTTCTTCTTTTAAGTTACCATATTTCTCTATTTACAATTATAGTTCTATCGAAATAAAAAGTGAACGGTGTAACAGAAATCATATTATTTCTCTACTTAAAGGCATCATTTAAAATACTTAAATTCGTTATGAAGGGAATATTAAACTGAGAAAATTATAATATAGAATCAAATGGTAAAACGAAGTCGCTCTAATTAATTTAATTTAATTATATTTGGAACGAGATTTTACTACTTTGAATAAGCGAACTTGGATATAAGAAAACCATTGTCACTATCATTAGCCCGATGGTGCTTATATACAAAACATAATCATGCACCAATTACCAGGAGTAGAAGAGGTGTTATTTTGTACTACTGCGCTAATAATCGATTGCGGCGACTGCTGAACATTCTGTTGTGGTAGTTGATTCTGCTGAGATGGTATCTGTTGAATTATATTTCCTTTTACAGCCATCAATGTTTGAGATTTAGATAAGCCTTGTTGTTGCAACACCAACTGAAAATAAAACGCACTGCTATACAAAATATGTTCACTCTTAATTCTGTAAAAACGTTAACGCGAATAACATACATGCTTAATAAAGCACGATTTCAATATACTTGAAATAACTTTTTCTAACCTGATGTTGACGAATCTGGGCTTGATGTTGCTGTATCCACTCTATCTGTTGATGTTGAGTTAAACCAGGCGGCATCATCTGCTGACTAATCGCACGCATTATTGTACCCGGCACAGGCTGTCTGATAATTTGTTGCCTCTGAAACATTAGCACGCAAATAATGAAATAAAATATGTAATTCAACTATTATGCGAATAGAAAAAGCGTGAAAAAAGTATAACAAAACAAAGCTAAAGGGAAAAGTTAGTTCAAATCCTACTTTAGAAATTCATTTCGGAACTATCATTAGTATATTTTCATTTCATAACGGGAAAATATATAAACAGAAACAACGCATTATTTTGGAAATATCGATATAATATAATTGAAGAAAAAGAAATCAATGAAAATAAACTGCAAGTATATGCCAAAAAAATTCATTTGTTAATTTTCACATCCGGAGAAACAGAAAAGAACGAAATGTACTACTTTTTCAAAATCCTGAGCTGATTCGTCGGAATCAAACACAGCTGTGTTCACTAAGTATAAATAACGCACGAAATTAATTATTTATATATAAAAAAAAATTCGTTTAAAATGTAATTTAATTTGTCTTTATTATATTTCGGTAACTGGATGCTTATAAAGAATAGATACAACATTCGGAACCAGAAGAAAAAAAAAATCATAATTTTTATATCAGCCAAACTACTAGAGATGCTCAAATCAATCCGCTAAATACGAGTATGTATCCGTTTATTAACTCCAACTCCGACAGAATTATGTAACTCATACCTGCTACATAATCGTACGCTTAGACCGCACATTTAGCCGAACGCACGAAGCAATAGAACGCCCTTGGAAAAATTTTAATAGCCGCTCAGGCAGCTAAAGTCTCCCGAAATTGAGGCGTATTAAACCACTCTGGCGGAGATAAATCCGACTGTACCCGGAATAATAACTTCTGTTCAGTGTGTGACGTTTTTCACAGTTGAGACTTATTAAGTTACATTGTCGGAAATATATCCGACTGTGCTGGAATATATTTACAAGGATTTAATGGTGTTCGAAGTTACCCAGTCCTATAAGCTACTTCCCTGAGCATACTAATATTTTATTTACCTAGTTCGATGTAAAGTTCCCCACGAATAAAACTATAAGGCGATTAGAAAAAACACAACTCATCTGTTAGCGTTAAAAACATCCCGATTTTTATATTTCTAAGATTAAAAATTAAATGCAAAAAACATATGCCCATAACTTCACTCAGTTAAATATTAAATATATAGGGCTATTTATTTGTGAAAAGATTTCTAACTCTGTTAGCTTCATTCTACCTAATTCACGATTTAGAAATATTTTACCGTCAAATTTATTTTTCATTACCTAACACCGGTGCCCGTGGAAAATATTATTAAATGAGCTTAATGAATGTGATAGCGTTAAATTCGTTTTCAATTTTTTTTGTTTTTTGTATTATGCAAATAAACACACCTGTTGCAACTGTTGTAACTGTGGTGAACCTTGTTGTTGCTGTTGCTGCTGTTGTTGTTGTTGTTGTTGCTGCTGCTGTTGCGCCTGTTGCTGTTGTTGTTGAAGCAACTGTCTCTGCAATTTTAATTTGCTTACAAATGCAACCCGCTCATTATTGGTCATAAGTTGTAACTGTTGATGAGTTTTTGCGTCCAAATGTATCATTTCATCACCGCCCTGAAACATTTTTGAAATTAAGAGATATGAAACACTGTAAACCAAAATTACGATAAATCGTTTATTTGTATATATAAATAATTCAATAAAACCTCACTTGTGAATAAAAAAAGGTTCTGTAAATTTCTAAATCTTTATTTGTAAATTAACGTAAACTTTTAAACGCTTATTGATCACAATTAACTCGTAACATTTATAATTTTCTGCCTATCTTCATTTTTTTCCACATAAACAATTGCGCTGAATCTGAACTGTGCTACTCCACCGTGCATCCCATACGTGACCCAATCGAAGGGGGCATAGGGGAATCAATGAATGAATGGGAAAGTAACTTCATTGATTTTGCAAAGTCAGCAAATGTAAGAAATTTTAACATAGGATTATAGATATCTAAGTGGAGTTCCATTTTCTCACTTTAATAACTAAAAGTTTTATTTCTTTTAGATTTTGTAAAGAAAAAAAAAAAAAAAAACACGCAAAAGGAATATCTTCCATTAGCCTTTTAACAAAGTTAAATATTGATACTAAGGACAACAATACTGGGCAAGAGAAAAAAGGTAGGGCACAAAATAGACAATCGTTTTGTGTCATATGGAACAGAAAATAAATGTAGTTTAAACAAAAATATTGAATTAAAACAATATAAGCCTATATAATTATCAGTTTTTTCAATATCCATATAAAAAAATAAATAAAATAATAAAAATAGAAATTGCATCAATTTATAATATTGTCTTTATAACATATTTACTCTGTTAAAAGTAAATGAAACACAACTCTTAGCTGATATGGAAAAATATTTAAAAGATGGAATGTAGACTTTTTTTTCGAAAATTTTGTTGAACATTTTGTTGAACATTAACATTTTTAATAGAATGATGTACGAACTTTTAAAGAAAAGTACAGAGCGATCTCTTACTTCCTAAAACAGTGAGTAGAATAGAAGCTTGGAAAAAGCAATTATAGCTCAAATATGAATTCAGTACAAACAGCTCCTTTTTGAATCTGTATATACCATTTTACTAGTAGTGAAATACATTAAGATCTAATTAGAAACTTTACTTACGAAAATTAATTTAGTGATAGAAATTAATAATGTCTTGATTGAAAAGATAATAGTAGTTTCTGACAGAAAAATTTTACTATTTTGCTTAGAAGATATTTTCTTTTTTAAATTTAAACAAATACAACTCCACCTCCAACACAGCATTTTCAATTACCGCGGATAAATTGTACAATCAAGCAATTCATTCATGAGCAACATACATTTTAATGTTGCGTGTAAAATTGACTGACGACATAAATACTAAAGCAATAAATGAAATGTGTGATTTTAACATACGTTCGAATAATTATTTTTTAATACTATTATCTGACTACTGAAATGAAACAAATTAAAATATGATATCACTATTATTTACCGGTATTTGTCGTGTCCATGTTGTTATCACTCCATGTTGATCAGACTGTCGAATATGCAATTGTTGCAACTGTGGAGAACGTTGTTGTGGCTGTTGCGGTAACTGTTGCCCTTGTTGTTGTTGTTGCTGCTGTTGTCGAGGTTGCTGTTGCGGCTGTTGTTGCCAAACAACAGTAGCAGATGAATCAGTGGACGTAGCAGCTGTACCACCAGTACCAGTAGTAGCAGCAGAAGACGATGTCTGACCTGGTACTATTTGCAACTGAGACACAACTCTACCCGACTGAACTATCTGCATAATATGTAATAATAATATACAGTTTAGATAGTGTAATTTTTTTAAAAACACCATTGCATAACATTCAAATGAAACATGACTAAACAAAAAGAAAAAACAGTACAATTTCTTTAAAAGTAAAATTATTTTGGACCATATAACACTTTAATTTTTATTTATTATAAGACAATAATCTCCATTAATATATTCCTCATAACAGCAGAATATAAGAAAATAGAAGCGATCGGGAAAAGGGAAAAAAAATCAGTTCTACTAGCATACTAACTCAGAAATTAATGTTGTAAGGCGGTCGGTCCTTTACATCATCTTATGCATATTCACAAAACCAATTATAAGTTGCATTAATTCCATATAAAAAAATCATGTATCATTAATTATTATATGCCTGTCATTGATGGCATACAGTCATTCATTTGATCGGTTATAATCATAAAGGATCAATCATTCACAAAGTGTTATTTTTCATTTAATTTGTCTGTAACTCATTACATTTAGGCCAGTTAGCTGGCTACTGAGAAATTTAGGTGCGACAGATCTTTTTTCAAAACCACAACGTGCATATGGTGTAAAATATTTCAATATAAATAATGGTTCGTTTATAATTGTTTGACGCCTACTTTGTGTAGAATAAAACTCATGTTCAACTGGAACTTTAAAAATGGGGTAAATATTAAATATAAAACAAACGAGAAGTTCACAAATTTTTGAATGTGATAGGTAATGAAAAAAAGGTAGAATTTTTGTTCAGTCTGGTTCAGATTTAATAATATGTAAATGTTAAATTGATTTAAGAATACAGAGGACAAGCCTACATTGAATATTAAAATTAAAACCCTACAAAGTCTGATTTGTATAAAAGTTAATATCCAACTATTTCAATTTTCAAAATTCTTTTTCCAAATTTGTGATGGATTGGTTCAATAAGTTTATAACATTTTCTTTTCAACAACACTCACCTATACTTAAATGGTTAAGGTAAGAAACAAAATTACACATACTGGAGTTACAGAAATCTCTCTTTTCATCATTAAAAGTCCATTCATTTACCTAAGGTACAATGGTGGGTTATAATTTTTTTTTTTATGGTTGTACTATTACTGTTAACTTTAATGATTATATGAAAACATTATAAAAATTTGATGGCATTCAGTTGCAAACTTGTAATTCATAATCAATGTACATAGAAGCATCATGGTAAAATCACGTATCATACCTTAAGAGAATCCCTGCTAGTAATAAAAAACCACTCCTGAATAAATTGATTGCAGTATCGAGGACATTATGTGGCCCTTTAAATCCAAATTTTATTCTCATGGATGTCTTTTTATAAGAACATCTGAAAAAGCTAATGCAATAAACCAATATTACTGCTGAATTCAAACAGAATATTTTAGATGAAACAGCTGAATCCCATGAATATTGTGACAAAGAATATTTTTAAATTTGTCTCTGCAAATAGAGAAATGTTCAATGTCTTTCTATTTAACAAACTTTTTTCAGTAGTTCGTTAAATTTTATTTATATTCAATTTTTAAGAGAGCATAAATTCATATGATCTATTATATTATTAGCAACTCAAAATTCAATGACTGTAAAGTAAAATAAATTTTTACAAAACATGTTTTTTTAAACTTTAGGTGAGAAACAAATAATGAAATTAGAAATCACAAATACACTACATGTAATGAATAACTTACTTAAACAGAAATAAATGATAATGTTCAAAATACTGCCAAAGATTAATGGGAAATCATAAAAAGTAAATTTTATACAGTATTAAAAAAAAAAGTGACAAAAGAAGATAAAGAGAAAAAAGGTGCGAGAAAAAGAAAGTGGGAGATATATAGATATGTAGAGAGAGTGAAAAAGAATATTAATTAAAAATATTTCACAATGACTTACCATTGTGAACCTGAAACTTCATAAACATAATTAAAGTAATGGTAAATTTCAAAGATAAAAAAACAAAAAAAAAATATTCTATAAAAGAACAAAGTCAATAAAATAGAATTGTAAATTTTGAATCAGATCCAACTGGAAGTATTATAAATAATATAATAAAATTGCAACAGCAGAACATAAAGGAAAATAAATAAATAATTCAAGCAACTAATTAGAAAATTTAGAAAATACTACAGCATTTTTAAACAAGAGACTTTATAATCAATTAAATCTGAGAAATATGAGGATTAGAAACTTTCAGTAAACAATGGTTTCAGACTAGACTATAATGGGTTATCAAAAAAATTAATAAAAGCAATCACTGATAAGAATTAATTTAAATCACAGAATAGCTAGCACTTAAAATTCTTATTAAAATCAGTTTCAAAATAAAAAATAACACTTATTAGTTTGAATTGAAGTTAATTTTTATAAATAAATAAATTACTAACATTTGCTGGCCTCCAATGTGTTGTTGCACCACCTTGCTGTTGTTGTAATAATTGTTGCTGCAAAACAAATCGTTGCTGTAAATTTCGTTTTTGAATTATAAGAGCATGCTGTTGCTGTTGTAATGGATTTACAGATGTTTGCTGAGTTTGTACTTGTTGTGGTTGTTGTAACTGTAACTGCTGTGGTGACTGTTGTGATTGCACATGTTGTGGAGACTGCTGTAACTGCTGTGTTTGTAATTGCTGTGTTGATTGTTGCAACTGTTGAGACTGCAGTTGCTGTGTTGACTGTTGTAATTGTTGAGTTTGTAACTGCTGAGCTGATTGTTGCAACTGTTGCTGACACCGCTGCAATTGTTGAATCTGTTGGACCTGTAATTGCTGAGATGATTGCTGCAACTGCTGTAACTGCTGAGGTTGTAATTGTTGTAACTGATGATGAAGCTGTTGTTGTTGCAACTGCTGCTGCTGACGTTGTTGTAGTTGTTGCTGTTGCTGCTGAAGCTGTTGCTGTGACACCTGCTGAATCTGTTGCTGTGACACCTGCTGAATCTGTTGCTGTGACACCTGCTGAATCTGTTGCTGTGACACCTGCTGAATCTGTTGCTGTGACACCTGCTGAATCTGTTGCTGTGACACCTGCTGAATCTGTTGCTGTGACACCTGCTGAATCTGTTGCTGTGACACCTGCTGAATCTGTTGCTGTGAAACCTGTTGTTGAAGCTGCTGTTGTGATACTTGTTGAATCTGTTGCTGTGAAACCTGTTGTTGAAGCTGCTGTTGTGATACTTGTTGAATCTGTTGCTGTGAAACCTGTTGTTGAAGTTGCTGTTGTGATACTTGCTGAATTTGTTGTTGTGTAACCTGCTGTTGAAGCTGTTGCTGTGATACTTGTTGCTGTACAACTTGTTGTTGAAGTTGTTGCTGCGAAACCTGTTGCTGAATTTGTTGCTGTGAAACCTGTTGCTGAAGCTGCTGCTGTGACACTTGCTGAATTTGCTGCTGTGAAACCTGTTGCTGAAGCTGTTGTTGTGATACTTGCTGAATTTGTTGCTGTGCAACTTGCTGTTGAAGCTGTTGTTGTTGTGCAACCTGTTGCTGAAGTTGTTGCTGTGATACTTGTTGAAGCTGTTGTTGTTGTGAAACTTGTTGCTGCAGTTGTTGTTGTTGTGAAACTTGTTGCTGAAGCTGCTGTTGTTGTGAAACTTGTTGCTGAAGCTGCTGTTGTTGTGAAACTTGTTGTTGGAGTTGCTGTTGTTGTGAAACTTGTTGCTGAAGTTGTTGTTGTTGTGAAACTTGTTGCTGGAGTTGCTGTTGTTGTGAAACTTGTTGCTGAAGCTGCTGTTGTTGTGAAACTTGTTGTTGGAGTTGCTGTTGTTGTGAAACTTGTTGCTGTAGCTGCTGTTGTTGTGGACCCTGCTGAAGTTGCTGTTGCTGTGATACTTGCTGTTGGAGGTGCTGTTGTTGTGAAACCTGTTGTTGGAGTTGCTGTTGCTGTGAGACTTGCTGCTGAAGTTGTTTTTGTGAAACTTGTTGTTGAAACTGCTGTTGTGGTACTTGTTGATGTTGTTGCTGTGAAGCTTGTTGTTGAAGCTGCTGTTGTTGCAGTAACTGTTGCTGAACCTGACCTTGAAGAGGCTGATTTATAATTACATTTGACAATGTCTGATTTTGGCTATTTGCATTTGTAACTTGTTGTATACAACTTGCTAAAGAAGAATGACTCTGTAATAATTGTGTTAATGTAGATGCAGATACATTCATAGTATTGGAATCTGTTGAAGGCAAAGAAGATGATACAAAAGTAGTTATAGTTGTCTGGGGTGTTGTAGTACTTGTACTGTTTAATTGTGAAGTATTAGATTTTATTGTATTATTTGATGGCAAAACTGTTGATGGTATTACTGGTTGTGATCCTTGAATTTGCTGCAGCATTCGCACTTGTACATTTGGCTGCACTTGTTGTTGAGAAACTGATATTGGTGTTGATGTAGCATTAATTGTAGATGGTTGGCATGTTACTACAGCCAATATTGTTTTTTTATGCTGCATTTGTGTAGCAACATTAACTTCTGTTTTAGCAGTTACAACTGAGTCCTAAACAATAATAAAAAAAAAAAAAAAGTATCTAAGTTTAGTAATATTACTTAAAAAAAATTCTTTTAAATACTAAATTCCAGTTAGTTTGCTTATTCTTTTCTTAGTAAAATGTTTTTGGTTAAATTTAAAATTGCATCATGCCAATAAATATTGGACTATTGTGAAATAAAATAAATAAAGTAACATGTAAATTTTAATTTTCATAAATATTGAATATTTAACAAAATTATTTGAATAATTTGAAATTAAAAAATGGTTTAAACCATAAGTATTAAAATAAATTTATATTATTATTCAAATTATATTTACCGATGTTTTTATTTCATTAGATTGAATATTGGGAGATGTAACAGTTGATGATGAATACTGAGTTTTATTCCATGGCAAACGTTGTTTAAGCTGTTCTAATTCTTCATTATCCCTTAATAATGGCAAGTGATCAGTTAATTCATCGGAATTTTCAATTTCTGCAAATACAGTTTATATTTACTTCAAATAGTACTAAATTTTTTAGACACTTTATAGAACCACAACTATAACAAGAAATAAAATATTAATGAATGTAAAATCTTAGAAATAAATCAACCATATTTTCTAGAAAGCTTATTAACAATGTAATTCAATAAAAAAATGTAGTCTGCTATCATTTTTGGAACAGGACCTTACAGATTTATCACTCTGTTCCTACAATAAAAATTAGAAACTAAACAATTTAAAAAATATATCAATTGGGGATAACAATATGACGATAATAAATGTGATAATCTGGAACCATATTACCAACCTGGCAGAAGGTATAAAACACATCTCCTAATTTGCTTGGCCATCATGGGAGATCAGGAGAATTTACCCCCTATTACCCCCATCATTCGAGGGTTGTGAAATATCTTCTTTTTTTTTATGTACTTCGACCATAAACTTGTAAATTTTGAATTAGCGTAATGCCCTAGTAACCCTGAAAATCATTCATTTTTTCAAGCAATATTAAATTTTGTCTATAAAACTTGTTTTTTTTTCCTACAAGCCATTATCATTTTAAATTTCACTAAATGAATAAGAATTATGTTTTGGTCTGTACTTTAACAGAATAAAATTTCATCTACTTGAACAAAATGTTCAACAATACTAAAACAATTAGAGAGGTGACTTTTAGAGCATCAATCTTGGTAGAATTAAAATTTCCGCCATCTTATTCCTACCAAACATCTGTTATATTGAAAGAAAAACAGAGGATCTTCAAGGTTATGAGAAAATATTGTGTTTATCTCTAAAATTTTATAATAATTACTGATAATCTAGTCAAAAGTTATAGAGTGTGAAGCATATGGTACACACGTTCAATGTGCATTTAACTGTTCATAATATCCAAACCCATAGCCACTTGCATAGCAGACTTAATAATTAAACACTCCCTCAAGTTAGGTGTTTTATCCACTATGATTTTACAAGGATCAAAAATGATGATTCCAAATTAATGATTAAGATAGAATTAAAAAAAATTTCAGGCACAAGTTTTGACACCACCTCTCAAATAATTAACATGACTACTGAGTTTCCAATCAAGTCAAATTTATGACCACTCCTTATTGAATGTTTGGTTGTACATTGATTTTTTTTGGTTCGTTAGTTTTATATAATTTTAATTATCAAATAGAAACTATTTTACTAGTTTATCTGATATATAATTTGTTACAATTGGAACAATTTATTTTAACCCTACTAATTTGACAGGTATTGGTGTTCATCAAATTATTTTTATTTATGGAAAGTTATTTTTTAAATTATTCGCTCTGAATTTTCAAAATCCTTATTTTTTAACTCATAAATGGTACCTTTACAAAAGGTAATCGTTATCCATTCATTATTATTTATGTCTGTATGAGTATTTAGATCATGTTTCATTTTTTGATTAATTTTGTAAAATACTTTGTAAACAATCTGTTTGTAGTATCTATTTTTAATTATTATTGTTTTTAAAAAAATGTAATTACTAATCTTTTAATTACATGCATCAATACGGGCTGGACAGATTTGATTAGAAATAATAAAAAGTAATCATAAGCCAGACTCAACTGAAAACTTAACAATTGTGTTAAAAACGTTCAAGAAACAAAAAAGTTTAGATATTTCTGAAAACGACATCAGCAGATATAAAGATAGAGTAATAAATGATCAAGTGTCTGAAACAGTAATTCTCTATTTAAAATAAATATCATTAATATTTTAATAAAACTACTCCCAGTATGGTTATTATAAATAGTAACAAGTTTTACTCACGTTTCCTTACTTTCACTACATTTGTCATTTCTCTCTCACCCATTGTAACTTCCTTCTCATCTTTCTTCCTCTGGATTTTAATTTTTTATTAACCATCACTTTATAAATAAGTATCACAGGTCTTTGCAAAATTTATTCACTTTATTTTAGATTTTCTGACACATTCATATATCCCTTAGCTGATGATGAGATATTCCCAAAAAAGTTTCTAATATTAAGAGTTTCTTATACTTATCAGTTTATAATAGTGATGCTCTCTTAATTTACTATTCTGTTTATTTTGTTATTGAGAGTGAAAACGTGCAGACTTTGCAATTAAATCTTTCAAATAATCTTGCACTTCCACAATTTTCAATCAGGTCACACTGCATAATTTTAGAAGTTTTAAGTTGACCAATAGTATGGCTGGACTAAACTTTAAATATTAAATTAGATAATGTCATGCAAAATAAATTAACTGAATCTGTGATCAGTGATATTTCACTTTGAAATTCTTTTAGACAATGTTTACTATGAACTCCTATGCATAATATAGAACGTAATATGACTGTTAATTGTTCCATTTTACCTGAATTTGATCAGTTATGTGTCCGGTAAGTGAATAACTTTTTGTTTTTTTTTTTTTTTTTTAAATAAAAAACAACCATAGATTGCGGACGTCGAGGCAAATTTACAAATTTATAAATGATCTGCATGCCATTCAGTCATTTAATAATAGTAAACAATTAAAAATTGTTAGGTACATAGGAGTAAAACTTAGTACACTAAATTAACAGCGTTTCCTAAGAAAATTAATATTTAGCAAACAATTTAGCATTTTATTCACAAGTGCACTGCTTAAATGTAGCTTTTAGTTTAGGCGACATAAGCCAAAACAGTATCCCTTGTATCACTACAATTTTACAACTAAATAACAAATAAAGCTATCTTGGGTACCAACACGTTACTCCAAAGGGATCTAACTAATCATGCAAAATACATCCAAATCTGTTTCATAGAAGTGGAGTTATACAAGTGAACAGATAAACACAACATGCACATACATACACACATACATCAGAATTTGATCAGTTAAACCTCGTCATTGACCCCTGGACCGCAGATGCTATTATTTTGCTTTCCCAGCGGTTATTATAAAGTAAAAACAAATGATCATTAAACAATTTTCGATTATTTGTTTCCAATGTATTATCTGCGAAAATCTATACACACGTAACTAAGTAGAGTAAAACTAGCATCGAAATCGATTTAGTACCTTTGAAGATCGGACCGATCAGATATATATATATATATGCATATTTATATATATATGTTAATAATTATATCATTGTATCAATGAAGATAATAAGAAAATATTGTAACGAAATCTGTAATGATTTTATGTCGCACTTTTAAGACATGTATTTCTTTTTTTCGAAGAATGGCATAGTCAGATTAATCCAACTCGTCTGCAAGAATGATTGAAGACTAACATTTGGAGGTCCAGAAGATCTCCCCGTGGCAAGAACTAAAGGGTAGTATATATACACGGTACCCATGCAGGTGGCTTAAACTGTTACAAAATTTCACGCTGAAATGCTCCCATAATAAACATGGGGCAGCAAATGATTTGGTACAGCGCCAGAGCCAAAAGTATGAAAAAAAAAACATTTTAACATTCTTTTTGCATTAATACACGAACGACAAACCGCAATAAAACATTTTAAATGAACATTATTATAAGGTATTAAATGCTATATCGATTAAGTATCAAACCAATCGAAATAACGATGTAGGTATCAGTAAAATAAAAAGAAACAAAATCAAAAAGACGAATAAAAAATTAGCCAATGTTTTTATTTATAAAGATTTTATGTACGTTCGCAATGTAATATATCTATTTAACAATTTGATTAGACAAAAAAATACTACAGACTCTTTGTATTTTAAAGTATGTAGAACGATGTTTTAAACATTTAAAAGATTTTAGTCAGTATATTATTGGAATGCACAGTAATAAAATCGATGATAAGAAAAAAATAGATTATACTTAATTACATTTTTTTAATGCAGTTACAAATTAATTATTGACATAAGATATTAAACTATATATCAAAAAAATAGTATGGGCAAATTCAAAATGTAAAAACCGCTTACTGATAATTATATTAAAATTCTAATAATAAATTCGCTATTACAAATATAAAAACAAAACTTACTGTATGAAGATGACTCAGAGGTAATAAGATACCTAGGGTGATATAGTTCCTCATCGCACACTTTATTGTTGCGTATACAATGAATTATCCAATCAGGTGTAACCGGTTTTATATCAGTACAGTTATTGTTAACGTAGTTATATTTGTACTAAAAAATAAAAAAAAATGTTACACACACACATATATATATAATACATTAAATTATTTCAAACAATATACATTTAAGTAAAGCAGTTTATAGTTTCCAAAAATACTAATCACTTGTTAGTATCATAAAAGTTATACTTATAACTCTGATGAGTGCAATATATGAAATCGAAATAAATCTTTCAGATACATCATTTAAATATTTATTATTTAATAATTAAAAACGAATTAATTTTTATATGTTCATAAAGTCATTTAAATAAAACAAATTACATTATTAAATATACAACAAAAACAGGTTATACAAAAAATTAAAATCGTAAAAGCAACTCAACTTCCTTCTTTTTTTATCCATGTTACAAATTTCGATATTTTATACATTCTTAAAGCACTATAATGATGATGATAATATTTTATACTATTTTAATAATCTGCATCATATAATACTCCTAAGATAATGCTTCAATGGTTTTCTTTTTATATACTAAAGATTATTCTTTCCAGAGGTACGACTTTTAAATGAAATAGGCCAAGTAAAAAACACTATAATTAATATATAGCAATTTTTATGTATAACCAATTTAGAAATAAACGTTAATTATTTAATTATTATGTGATCGAATAATCGAACAGAACAAATTTATGGGGTGAAAACAAAAAATGAATTATTGCATTATTTTAAAAAATTGCATACATTAAAAATTAAATGAAAATTTTATAAAACAGCATCTGGTTTTCATCTTTCACAGTCATAAATATACAAACGTTTTTCCACACTTCAATCATGCTAGATAAAGTTAATAAAAAGTTCAAAGTATGATTTCCTATAAAATATATAAATTTTCTGTAAAATTCCTCTGATAAAACTTACACCTTCCGGTTTTGGAACTATCAAATGTGTAATGCTTTTATGAAGAACTAAATCGCATTTTCCACCATTAAATGTAATAAGGGCCCATAAAGATTTACAGTCTGAACGTGATATTTGAGACAAACAAACAGTCACATCGGCAAATAATTTCTGATCAATCAATGAAAACGGTTTTATTCTGTAAAATAACTAAGTTAAGGAATACAACATAATTTTATCATCTTCATGAAAATGTAAAAAGCTACTAAATTTAATAATACTTAATAAGTTTCGGTAATTGCTCAACTTTATATATACTTCCTGAAATTATATGATCACATTTTTTTTTTTTATTTCAAAAATTTTAAACCAAGTAAATCGATAAAACAATTATTATTAAGGTCGGCAAGTTTTCAATTTTTTCAATCTTTATTAGTAAAATTTTTCTTCCAAAAATTCTGTTTAAGGGTCTAGGTATTTCGCAACTCTTTAAATTTTTTATCTTTATTCATTTTTGTCTTCTCTATTTAGCCTGGTTAGTAGCTCACTGTCAAGGAACGAAAATGAAGATCCCTATTTCGCTCAGTGTATATTAATTACAAAATTATAATTACTGATAAAGAATAAAAATAAATAAATAAATAGATAAATAAATAAAAATAAATGTAAAACTTAACAAAAGAAAACGGTTTTGTAAAAAAATTAACAAAAACCAAATACTCATTCTTGTAATTAACGCGTAAACTATTTATAGCATCAATGTTTGCTAAATAACTTAAAATTGCAATTTATTTGCGAATTTTTTAGCAAAATTCATGATCACTCTATAAACCAATACGATTAATTTTAAATAGAAATAAATTCAGTTTTTAAAGGATACGGTAATAACTTATTGCAAATTAATGACTGAATAACCCAATCTCCCGTAACAGCGGGAATTTCATAAAGATCCCTCGCTTCGGAAAAATCATTTTCGGAATAATTCTCCCCAAGTATACAATGTGTAACAAAACCAGCAAAATAATTAATTCCTTCCGCTCCACCATCTTTTAAACCTTTGATCACCTAAATTAACATAGTACATTCATTTTTATAGAAACAATTTTCTATTTTCAACGAAAGTATACACTACTACATTACAAATATGAAATACAAAATTTTACCTCGTCCGGAACTGTACCACTTATATAATATTTTATATTAGAGAACAATAAATTCACATTATTTGTTCGTTGTTTATTAGACAATTCATTAATGTTCTGCATGTTTTAAAAGTGTATAGAAAATTAAACGAAGCCATAAAAACGCCAATTTAATAAATTGAATACAATTTTCAACCCAAAAATAATTACTACAGAAAAGACACAAAACGATTTTCCCGCAAAAATCACCAAAATTAAACCGCAAAACACACTAACAAACTCCACAAATAAAAATAAAACACAATAACAAATAGTTATTAAAGCAAGACCGTAACATTATTGGCGCCAACCTAAAATCCAATAAATAAAATGTGGAATTTTTTATAATATCTATGCGTCATTAAAACAAATTACAATTAACAAAATTAAACAATAAAATAAAACTAATATTTACATAAACTATAATAATAACACTACAAAGTTCTCAAAATTTAAAAACATTTTTCTCTTAACTGTATAAACATTGTTGAAAAATATGGAATTATTTCAATCTTGTCAAATTGTCATCTAATATATATATATATATATATGTGAAATAAGCATTTATTAATGAAATAAAAAATACTAATTTCAAATTTTAACTGGAGCTTAATAAATAACAAATCTGAAACAAAATAATACACATAAGTTGATAAATAATGTTTTTCTACTAGTTTAATTTGCTGTCATAAACAGAGCGATGTTTCACATATGACGTCATTTTGTGAAGTAATGATTGTTCGTCTTTTTGATCAGTGATTAACGTCATCTATCGAACTGGCCTTGGCCCTTGATTGTGCATGTCAATTGTCAAGTAATTAATTTTCAAAATTATCCAATATTTACATTTTATTCGCTTTTCTTCGTTTGAATCGTAATTTTTTGCCAATTTCAATATAATATGTAACATTTGTAGCTTTTTATTACTCGTTACAATCATTTATAGTTGTGGAAAACAAGTTGATTTGTGGTAACTTTTTTATATAATTTTTTTTAATAATGGAAATAATCAGTTTTGTTATCTTTTGATTTTTCTTAACAATGAAAGAAGGTGTTAATATGTAATTTTAATGTTACATTTCATATTGATTTTTCCGTGTATATGCGTTTAAGGTTTATATTGAATTGTATTTTTTAGTTACTGTGGAGTTTATACCAAAAATTATTTAGTATCTTTTAATTTATAGCATATAGTAACTTATTTTCCTTCATTAAGCATTTATACTACAAACTAAATGAATCTTTAATTTTTATAATTTGTTTAAATATTCTTTTTAGGCAGACATTAAACTTTCTCTAAACTTTATTAGTTTACATTTATTTCTTTCCAACTATATATCAAATATGGGAAACATAAATCTTAATTAATCTATTTCTTACATTTTTTCTCAATTTGTAAACCATTTTTAATTAATAAATTTAATGATTTAATAAAGAATGGAGTTAAAATAAGATATTTCCTTTTTTTTCATTTTAATTAGGTATGTACATATCTTATAAATTATAAAACAATCCATTTAAACAAATCGTGACTTTTTCTTTGCGTACTCTATTGTTCTTTGCAGATAATCCTAAAGTAATTCTCCACAGTTAGTTATAATCATTGGCCTAAGTACATTGGTAACAGTGATTTAACTAGAATTTTAAAATATATTCTAATTCATTTCATAATTATTTATTGACAGCACTGGATTATCATTAAACGTTATTTTTGTTTATTTTTTCTTTAAAATACCGTTATTCCATTATTCCAAATGTTCAGCTTTTACCCTTTTTTTTTCTGTTGTTTTTATCACAAACATGTTTTAAGGCTGAGGTTCACCCCGAATTTTTAAAGACCAGAATAGTGTTCAAAATTTTTTAAGACAACAATAAACAACTAAACAAGTTTTTAATTCTAAACATTTTTTAATAAATTTTTAAGAAAGTACATTAATTTCATAAACTTCAGTTTGAAAATTTCTCATTTATCTCGCTCAAATGATTTTAAATATCACGAAAATATGAAATATTTGAATATTAAATTCACTGTTTAAGGACAACAGAAATATATAGAACATAAGCATTTTGAACAGGAATATAAAGATGTCCCTCGTCAAAAATTATGAAAGTTGCTGCACGTTGCAACATATTTTTTGTAATTCTTCTAAAATATTATTAATATCCATTTTAAAACAAACAAAAAAAAGCTAAAGCAGAGCATAAAAACCATAGAACAGCCATTCCCAATCTTGCTCTTATTTCTATTACAACTCCAAGATATTTATATTTTGACACTTGTTCTATCCATACTCCACCCACCTTGATACAAAGTGGTCTATTTTTTATTCTGCTAAATTCCATTACTTTAGTTTTGTTTTCATTAATCTTCATCCGCCTTCATTATTCAATTTGCTGTAATTGCTTTAGAGTTTCTGCAATAAGCACACAATCATCTGCATAGCATATGTTGTTAATTTTTTCACCATTTACTCCGAATTCTATGTTTTTACATTAGTATTTTATATAGAGCTATCACATCTCGTGTTGGCTGTCAATTCTCGTTTCAATTCTTCTATTTATTATCTTTAGTAACAGTTTTAATGTATGGCTCATAAATACAATCGTGTAGTATTCAGAGAATTTTAGCAAATTCCTCTTTTAAGTATGGACAGAAATGTAGAGATCTTTAAATCTTCTAGCAAGTATCTGGTTCTGTATATTTTGTTTATTAACCTAAGCAATTTTTCTTTGCTCTTTTTGGATGTATGCTTTATCAGCTCTACAGGGATTCCATTTGTCCCAGTTGCCTTTTGTGTTTTAACTGTCCTGATTATATATTCTAATTCGTTCTTTGTGATGTCTGGCGCTGTTTCTTGCTCTTGCTAATGCAATTTAAAATTTTTCATTCATTATCCTTATTTGCATCTCCATATAGTTTGTCTATGTATGGCAGCCATTCTTTCTCCATTTCTTCTATTTTTGTAAACATCTAGCTTATGTTGTTTTCAAGCATCATTATTTTAGTTTTTTTTCTTTTCTGTACTTTTTCTTTATGTATTTCTACATGAAAATAAACAAACCTAAATACAAAGAATGTGAAAAGTTTTTCTCCAAAATAGAAAATAATTATTGTCATTCATGTGTGGTTTATAAAAAAGAGTCTGAATTTAAATTTTTTAACAAATCTCACTGATCAATCGACAACCAGCTGAACGCGACGCACATAAACTTTATCACTGTACTCAACAAAGCTAACATTTAGCTATCACAGTCAGTGTCGTCTTTAAGAGTCAGGGGACCCTAAGTCTCGCCGGTTTGGGCGCCCACTTAAAGAAAACGATTTTATGCAAAAATACAAATTTCAGCACGACGACCAATGTACATCACCACCAAAACAAAAAGGAAGCCACGTGACGTTTCATTGACCCAAGTTGCCAACCCACTAACTTTTTTTTTTTTTTTTTTTTTTTTTTAAATATAAAATAATAATATTATTTTATATATTATATATATTATTTTTTGGGCGCGCCAGTGGTTTTGACCCAACAACCACAGAAATTATGGAAAGGATTAAATAGAGAGACGATTAGAAATAGAGATCAGAATTATATCTGGAGATGGAAAGAAAAGGACAAAGGAAGAATTATAAGGAGCAGGAAGACCCAGTGTTAAGATTTTGGAGTACAAAACAGAGCGTTCAGAATCAAGAGCAGAGCATTCAAAGAAGATGTGGTTAGCATCATATACGGGAGGAGAGATGGAACTATGAAGGGGGCAATCAGGAGAGAAGGACAGGGAAAAACAAAAACGTGAAGAGGGTAGAAGGAAGTGATTAAAACGCAGTCTGATTAAGGAAACGATCGCGGAGCGTTGATAAGAAGAGGACTGAAACCACAGCTGAGAACAGGAAACTGGCTGAATTTGAAGATAATGAGAGGGGGGATTAGAAAATGTTAACTTCGCAAAGGGCAAATTCTTGTTTTCGGGAGTCGAAAGGTATTCTCCCGAAGACAAAAGCATACCTTCTGTTTGTCAGCAGAGTCTAGAGTTTTTTAAATTTTGAATTTCCCTCCTTAGTTCCGCCATCTTTTAACATAGTGGCGCTTTAGTCTGTTTAAAGAACAAGTGTGAACTTGCAATCAACACAAGAATCAGCCTGATCAAGTTTCAACGTCTTGCTTATTAAGTTATCAGCGTGGCGACCAAGGGCACCATGTCAACAATAAAATGCACGGCACCCTCGCAACACTTTTACACACGATTAAACAACTCTGAAGAAAGAAAGAAGAAATTATTGTACAAAATAAGTTGCGCAGTATGTTTCGGGAAAGAGTATACTCCAACAAAATTCGTCGTTTACCAACACAGAAGATTGACAGTTCTGGGAAGAAAAAGGTGTTAAGATTTTAAGCATTATTTGGAAATTAATCGGTTAACAAATTAAAAGTTTTATTCATAGCTTGACGTTAAGCGAACATGTTAAACGTGAATGGTTATTATGTTCACCATCGTTTGGACAATTATACTGTTTCGTGTGCAAATTATTGTCATCTCAAAATAATCAGTTTAGTTCATCAGGATTTGATGATTGGAGAAATGAGACCAAAAGGATAAAAGAACACGAAGGAAACAAAGAGCACAGAAATTGTTTACTAGCTTATAGTAAACGAAAAAATATAAGTGGTTGTATAGATGAACAATTAATACTACAACTTGAAATTGAAAAGAAATACTGGGTGGACGTGATTCGACGGCTTGTTAGTGCAATTAAATTTTTGGCGACGCGAAGCTTAGCTTTTCGAATTGCTAATCAAGAACTAGGATCTAAGAAAAATAGGGGTTACTTAAATTTATAAGCGAATACGACCCCTTTTTAAAAATCCACTTTGAAAATCATGGAAGTGAATTGCATGGTCACACGTCATACTAATCAGCTAAAATTTGCGAAGAACTTTTAAAATTAATGGCAAAAGAAGTTTTTGATTTTGTAGTTAACGAAATAAAGGCAGCAAAATAATACTCTATTTGCATAGACTCGACTACAGACATTTCACATCAGGGTCAGTTAACTTTGACATTTCGCTATGTCACTGACGATGATCCAACGGAAAAAATTTTAGCATTTATTCCCATTGAAGGTCATGGAGGCGAGTATTTGTCCAACGTCGTAATGATATTTTTAGAAGATAATGATATTCCTATAAGTAATTGTCGCGGCCAATCATACGATAATGCAGCGAATATGTCATGGCAATATTCAGGTCTGCAAGCTCGATTGAAAGAAGTCAATAAATACGCTCAATATGTACCTTGCGCTGGACATTCTTATAATTTAATCGGCATTAAAAGCGCAGACTGTAATAATCTAGTTTGCAAAATTTTTTTATTTCATGCAAAAATTATACTCTTTTTTCTCGGCGTCAACATACAGGTGGAAATAATTAGTATCCGTCTTAAATATTAAAGGGAAACTGATAAAACCATTATCTGATACCAGATGGTCAACCCGAAGTGACGCTCTTAGTACTATTCGTGGAAGTTATTGCAGTATTTTAAAAGTTCTTTCGCAACTTTTGAGTGATAAATTGCAATCAAGTGAAACTAGACTTGAGTCTTCGAGTCTATTTAATAAACTAACTCAATTTGATAATATTTTTTTAACTATTGTTTGGGATGACATATTATTAAAAATAAATTCAACTAGCAAAACTTTACAAAAAGAAAATATAGACTTAGCTGTAATTGTGAACTTGTTCGATTCTCTAGAAAAATATCGTTATAATTTGAGAAACAAGTTCGATGATTATATGAACGAAACAAAATCATTTATTGAAAAAAATGAAATAACAATTAGTGAAAAAAACGATAGACTGAAAGCACGAAATGTTAGATTAACGAGATTCGGGGGAAAAAGCGATGATACCGTTTTTAACGAAATAGATAAACTCAAAATTGAAATTTTTTATCTTATTGTTGATTCTCTTTGTGTTAATAATAAAAAACAAAAGTTAGCATATAATAACATACATGGCAATTTTAGTTTTTTTCTGCATTTCCAAATATGGCGGATGAAACAACAAACAAAAATTGTATGAAACTTTCTGAAAAATATGATATTGATATAGATGCGGAATCTTTAACATCCCAATTTATTCACTTTAAATTTTACTTAAAATTATCAGAAAAGAAAAGCAATTTATTTGTAATGGACCTGTACACCCGAATAAACAAAGAATTTATAGTTTTTACCTTTCCTAATATAGAAATATGCTCTCGAATATTTTTAAGTATGATGGTCACAAATTGCACTTAGGAAAGAAGTTTTTCAGCACTCAAGTTTCTAAAAAGTCAGCATAGAAGCACAATGCTTGATAAATGTTTATTGAATCAGATATTTTGGAAAAGATAAATTTTGAAAACATTATCTCTGAATTTTCACTAAAAAAATGCAGAAGAAACATGTAAATTATTGTATTTTTTAATGCAATAAAAACTCTTTTAATCATGTTTTTATTAATTAAGCCTTAGTATACTACTCAAAAACACTATGTAAAATATCATGGAATTTTATTCATACTGACAATAGTTTCAATTACACAATTATTGGTTTATTAAAATAAAGTATTTACATTTTATGTTCAAAATTTGTTTTTATTTTTTTAAATATTTTGAACTGCGCAGCCAGTCTAGCAATCTGGGGGCATCGAGTTCGAATCTCGGGTTGGAATGGAAAAAATGCGCTAGTGATTTAATGGATCACAAAAAAATAGCAACGCGGCCCTTGCTCCTTATAGGACCTATGGGAATATATATATAATTAATTCAGAATATATATATATATATATATATATATAACTCAGCCATTTTAGCCTCGCAAGGGGCTGTGCCCCTTGACCCCGCTTGCTTTCATTTCTGTCTCTTTCTCTTCTATACTATGTATAAAATGATCAAAATTTACAACATAATTCTTACTGGTATCAACACAAAAAAAAATAACATAACCACAAAAATCCAGTTCTAACATTTAACTTTCATTATATAAAATTAAGACATTTTTTCCTTATATTTTTCGTTACATATTTCATTACATAAAATTATGACATTTTTTAAATAACAATAACAAAAATCCTATAAAATATAACAAACGTTACATAAATTGGGACATTTTTTCGAATGGGGGGTAGCCTAAGAATTACATTGTAATTAATATATATCTATATATATATAAAAATCAAACGGTGTATGTTTGTGAGCGCAGAACTCAAAAAGTAGTGGACGGATTGACTTGAAATTTTTACACAATGTTGCATTTCTATACAAGATGGGTTGCATAATTTTTTTATCACTAAGTTTCGCCGGGAACAGGAAATTTTAAGCTGTTGTAAGGGGCGCGATCTATGATTTGCTTTCGGCGTTATAGAGAGGAATTTCAGAAAAACGTATTGTGGCTGTATATGCGGGAAGCTCTGTAATTGCATAAGTGTGTGTAAATTAAATACGCGGCGACAGTCTACAATCAGTGATGATACGAGTGACGGAGAATATATATCGATGAGAGAGAGAGAAAGTGTGTAACAACAGTTTCCTGGAAAGGAACCGATTATCATCGTCGAGCTGCTAGAAAAACAAAAACGTTTTTTATGACACTGATCGTGATTTCGATGGGTAGAGTGCTGGAGAATGTTGAACCGCATGGCATTTGAAATTGTGATCTGCGCTGTGCATATTGTTTTTTTTCGAAGCAGTTGTCATTTAAAATTTCACTCACGCGGTCTGATTATTGCATCATCTATCGTTTACATTTATTGCGGGAAGTACTATCATACATTGTTTATTTTATTTGTTACATTTTACGTTTTATGCAATATTATTTGTATTCGGTAATAAACTTTTCAGTCCAAATCTAATTATCCGCTTGAAATATATACTCAAGTAGACATTACTGAATTTTACAAAATATGTACAGTAACAATTTTAATACATTACTAATTTTTTATGTATACGATGGCAATCAATAATATACAGAAATGAAATAATAGTTTTTCACTACATTTTCTCACAACATATACGTCTAAAATATATATTTTTGTTTTCTATTAGTGAAGGAAAGATTTAATAAAAAGTACTTTACATTTTATCTTTTTAACACATGTTGACGAAATTTGGTTCCTTCACATTTATATACTTTTGTACAATACGTACATTTTTATTTTTAAAAACGGTTTTAATATAGTTTTATGAAAACAGTAATAGATACTGCTAGATATTTAGAAAAAGAAAGAAAGAAAGAAAAAATTAAATTTTTTCAGGCTATGTGCGGAGTAACAAATTATACTTTCTACAACATTATTATTTAAGCGATATGTATGCATATTTATTTCTTCTATTTTTTATTTTACTTTACAATATCTACAGCTATCGCACCGGCAGCAGCTCAGTTATATACAAGAAAGGCCCATACACCAATTTTACATTTTCTAGATATTTTTTACTGTTCAGTAAGTACATGAAATTATTTTATTTACTTATGTGTAAAACAAATATTTATTTTAAGTTCAATGGAAATCAATTTAATACTTTTTTTTTTTCGCATCAAATTTCTAATCAACTATTTATTTCTTTTTCCCTCCGAAACATTTATTTTCTAAAGCATTTCATTTTAGATTTCCATATTTTTATTGAATTTTTAAATTTCATTCACTTCATGATGTCGTTTTCATTTCATACATTCGCCGATAATTTAAATAAGTTTATTTATTTTACATCACAATTTTATTTTTTCATATCCATTTTAATTTTATTTGATTATTTCAATCGTTCTGATCATGCACTTTTCAATCACTTTGTTCTCTTCGTTACAATATCTCCCTGATTTATTTTTTTCATACAAATTTATTAAGCTGATTTTTCAGGTATGGTTTTTTTATTCATTTAATTATTGATACTACATATTTATTTTACTCTGTACATTTAAATAAAAGAAAACTGGTTGTATACTATTTCTGTATACATATATGTATGTTTACATATACAATTTATGAAACTGAATTCTAAAATTAATTTTATTATGATCTCTTTTTTGACTTTTGCTTATTTTAAAAACACTCAAAAAATCGCATTGAAATATAAAAAAGAAATTACACGTTTATATTTTCAGCTATATATTATGTTACTTTATCTAATGTGTATACCTTCAGTTAATTAAGATCTATAGGCAGATTATACATCCGCATAAATATCATTTAAATAGATACATGCAGATTCAAAGGTGAATAATTTATTTATATCAAACACTTCATCTGCATTTTGGAGGTATTTGGTAAAAAGGAAGGTGTAACCGTATATTAATCCTTTAATTCAGGGGTGGCCAACCCACGGGCTGAATACGGCCCCGTTTTGAACATTTTTGCGGCCCATGAGATGACCAAAGTAGTAAAAAATTATGTTCTGCGAACTCATAATGCACACGCATGTTGGAACATTTAATATAACAAGTTTTATATTTCACTCTTAAGTGTGTCTATGGTGGTTCTAAATCTAATATGGGGATATATGATTTTATATGCCACCCGCGGAGTTATGATACACTTTCAAAGTGGCCCGCAAGATCATTTAGGTTGGCACCCCTGCTTTAATTAGTAATTTTATTTTTTAAAAAAATAAATAAAAAACCATAATAAAGAGGAAAAAAAGATGAAAACAGATTAGAATTGATTTGATTATATTTTGATTTCATATAGAATGTTTTGAAAATTATCTAATTGTCTGTTCTCGAAAAACAAAGTGTGAGTACTCAATTTACTTCTTTCATTTTTATATAGTTACCATCTGTGTCTCCGCCATCCGTAGTACAAGTCACATTCATTAATCATCTGTAATGCTTTGGCAACGTGCAAACATAAAGCGCCGTTCTCGACACACAATCATAGAATGTCAGAAAAGATCAATCCGCACTGATCAAGAACGTTCAGCCAATAATGAACATGTTAGAATCAGAACTTCCCAATGGCGAGCAGAATAATTAACAGATCAGTGGGCAGAAAAACTTGAAGTCTTACAGGTAAAAGCGAGAAGAAGAAGAGCAGCACGTTCGTCTCACCAACGCCAAGAAGCAGTAGATCAATGGCGAAGACATATTCGTATGCAATATCTAATTATGCAAGCATGCAATTCATCAGCGAGATATCTCTGGAAGCGTTTGATTAAAATCACAGTACAGTACTCTGTCAAATGAAACCTGATTATTTCGCAAATCGTTCAATTTATAGTCTAAATTTTCAGGGAAACATTTTTTCTTTCTTTCCTTTTATTTCCGTTTCACTATTCTTTGTTTATATTTTTCTCCTTACAATTTCTACTAAAGTAATTATATCTATATTATTTGCTCTGCTTCATTTTTATGAATAGGATTGTTTTCATGGGCATGCACATTATTTTTATAGTACCTACAATAGAAGTATTATTTGCATTTACATAACGGCAATTTTTATTTTTTATTGGGTTATTTTATATTACTTTTACACGATTATTTAATTTCACTTTGTTATTTTGTATATAATTTCAATATTAATATTCCTTTCCGTCCGGCTGTTTAATTTCATTTTATTTCACTGTTTTTTTTGGGGGGGGGGGGGGTTGTATATAATAATTTCAATATTTGTTAGTAACTTCTAAATTAAAATATCTACATCTCGCGCAACGTTGCATGTTGTAGTCAAAACGTGTAATAATAATAATAATAATAAAGATTATTTTATTTCACTTGATTGCATTCCTCAGCATAGCCATAGCAACACAAAGTATGGTATTAAATTGAATGGTGTCTTTTTTCAGTGAATCTATGTTTACTACAATACTTTTATCTACTTCCCCAATAATTAATATCATTCTAAGCCACAGCGAAGCGTGGCCGGGTTCAGCTGGTATATATATATAAAAATATATATTCTGATTTAACTTTTTTTATTCCATCTTAAGGAGCCCTAAGCCCGGGCTTCGTCTGCTTATAGGTAAAGGTTATCATTTTGAATAATGTTAATTTTTTTTTGAAAACTGGATGTACTAAAACTAATCAGTGGAAGTTTTTCAATTTTGCATTTTAACAGACTGAAGGAACTGCACAATCTACTCGTAATGTAATATAGCGTCAAGGTTGTCAACAGCTGTTTTTTCGGTCACATGATAATACCAACCAATAATATAGTATGTAGGCTCTTCATATTTGAGCCTCCAAATCGTATTTTATATACACTCGAAAAACAAATAAAACCAAAGTTTCCCAAGTGTAACTTAAAGGTGTCTGTGGGCTCTCAATAATGAGCTCTCGTGTATTTGACATGTGATTATAACTAATTTTAATAATAGCGTCCGCATCGCGCGTCGTCCGTTTACCCATTGAAGCACACTGTTTTAATTTGCTGTTTTTTTTTGTTCTATTTTTATCCTTGTTTCTCTTCTTTAAATAATACATTTTGTGATATAGACTTTGTTACTTTTGAATATTGTTAAGAATCACGATTTCCTTTAGTGTAAAGAATCACGATTTCCTTTCGCTTAATGATCAGAAAATCGAGAAAAAAAAATATAAAAAGAAATCGCGAAAGCAAATTAAAAAAAATTTGTGCGGGCGCCAACGGTGATATATCGGTTCACCGTTACCGGAATAGCTCTGTCTAGCAAAGCATTAGGCTTTTAATTAATCGCGGAAGAAAGAAAGAAAAAAAAGAACCAAAAACGGAACCCGCCTCACGACGGCGATACACTCCCTTCGGAACAGAGATAGCACGAGGGCCCACCACGTGTCCAAATGACGAAAACTTAATAAAAAAGATTGTGTATTTTCAAAAACGCGGACGAAACAAAAATAATATGCGTATGTAATGACTAAAAAGACTAATAAAAAAAATGACTAAATGCGACAAACGGCGTAACACGTGTCGATGTGCACGATCAAAAAAAAACATGCGGCCACCAGAAAATCAGTCAGTCGTAATCGACTGTTCGGTGGTCCGTCAAAAGCGCGACCCGTAATTACACTAACGTGCGACTTGTTAATTGCTGAGCAATTAACCAACGACTGGCTATCGATCAGCCAAGAAAGCGACTAGCTAGATCTCGGTACCTGACGGGGCTTTTGCCGATCGACATATACGCATCGTCGAAATTACCCGGTACTTTGTAAATTAAACATATGTATATCACACCACCGACTGTTCTAGAACATTCTTCAATTTCTATATATTTTAAACGGCAGCTATCCCTGTCTTTCCGGGATTTTTATAAATTCGGTCGCGACTCTCGCAGTTCTACGCTCTATACTTGTACATGTACCTGTACTTATATGCTTATCAACGGTAAACGCTATTTCTCCGCGATTTTCGACCACGCTCGCTACCCCGCGAGCATAGCCGATAGCCGCTGCGTTCGGGATTACCACACAGCTCGGCCGAAACCGCGTCGCCGATCGCAATTCACCGTTGTCTTCCGCTGCCCGAGAAAAACCCGACATATAAATGAATTAAATCGAAATAATAATTTCTACCTCGGACAGCGTTATCTAAGGCGTATAAAGCGTAATAAACTCGCTTCAGCTGCCGAATCCGTCTCAATATAAACACTGCTTTTTGATTACACTTGTTTTACAGTGATTTTTCAAACGTTCACTATTTTTCATTTATCTAATTAAACGTTTAAATTTAATTATTATTAACGTCAATTTTTAAAAAATGATAGATAATAAAATTAGTAATTTGCGATAGCCTAGTTGCTAGAGCGCTTGACTTCCAATATGGTGGTCACGGGTTCGATCCCAAGCGATGACGAACTTATTACAAGAATTAAATAAATAAATAAATAATCGCTAGTAATCACGTGGAAGTCAATGGCAAACCACCATGTTCAACATCATATGCGTACTAGGTAAATACACAGCAAACCTACATGGGACTGCACTGGTAGTGCAATAACAAGCGGCTACAATCAGTTCTGAATGTAGTCTTGTGTGAGTACACCAGCGTTGCATATAATAATTGCCTGATACACAACCTATATCGGCACAGCTAAAAATGTACAAATAGGTTGCGCCAATGCACTATGTAGCCTACGACACCTTAAGAAGAAGAATATTTTAAAAGGAAATTTTAAAATTCTTCTATTATCAAAAAAAGTTAGAACTAAGAAACTAGGGAAGCCTACACCCATATTAAATTTGAACTAACTAGACAAAGTAGGTACAGTATCATTCATGCTAGGGAGGAAAAGAGGCCTTCTCTTTGTCAAACTGGTTTACCTATGGCACAAGAATTAAAAACTTGTCCTTCCAACACAGGCAAATTTCCACACAGATGTTATGCACAGGTGAGTAGACATAATAGTTATACATACAATATCTGTAAATGCAAAACTTAATATGGCTTTTCTAGGGCTTGAAAGCTGCATAATATTATGGCTTAAACTTAATTACAGCTTATGTCCGTGAAAAATACAGTTTAGGCTTTCAGCTTTTGGCTGTTTAAATTTGAAATATGGCTTAAGCTTTCAGCTTTCAGCATACGAAATAAATTTCAATAGAAGTTAATTAAAATCATTTACTAATTACTATGCATCAAACTATTTAGCATTACTATTGAAACTTCAACTTTTTTCTTTATGCACAAAAATAAAAGTTTCTAAAAACAATTTTTTACGCAAATAATTATGTCAAAAATGGAAAATGAAGAAATTTAAAAAAAAAGCTTAAGCCGAATATAAAGCTTAATTTAGCTTTTTTTAAAATATAGCTTAAGCTTTCGCCTTTCGGCTGTTTAAATTTTGAATATAGCTTAAGCTTTTGGATTAAGCTTATGACATCTAAAAATGATTGGCTTTCAGCTTTCAACTTTTGGCTTTCGGCTAGATTTCAAGCCCCGGTCCTCATTTTCACTATAATAACGCACGTCCATAGATAATCCATTTTTCAAAAATCACATAAGGTTCGTAATTAGACGTTTTCTTAAAGAGTTATATGAAAATAAAAAAACCACTGTGTTGCACAATTAATCGGAGAATGGTCTAAAAATAATTTACGTTGTTATACATTGTTTGATATGAAAAGCAGATTGTTGAAGAAAAAAACATAAAATAAAAAGGTCAGCTTGCGTACAGTCTGCAACACAGTGAGACATTTTCATGTTTTCCCTTAAAAGAAATAGACTTTGTACAGCCATTCTGGCATCCGCCGACATTAGTATATCGTTCGCTTCGCGGCCTCCGTCGACAAATGTCGCCGTGCAACCTGTAAATGCCTTGTACACAAGGGCGTCGCCAGCCGATGGGCCAGGGGGGGGGGGGGGGTTCAAGATGATAGAAAAAGGATATGAGTTATAGAAAAAATAAAATTTATAAGTTGTAAAGGCTTAATATTTTATTAAACAAGAATAAAATCTTAATTAAAACATAATTTCCGTGGGTTTCTGGCAAATTATTCATGATTACGCGCCTATGAATACTCATTATGGCCAGTTGATTAAAAAATTTCAAGGCTCCAGGGGGGGCAGCTGCCCCCCCCCCCTGCCCACCGCTGGCGACGCCCATGCTTGTACATATTACATGGGAATGTATAAAGATTGAAATTACATACTGCACCTCTAAATGCTTTGTACATATTCACAAAAATATATATTTAACAACTACTACTGCTAGTACAAGGTTCCTTATTTACATCATTATTGTAAAGAGTTAGTGATGGTGAACAATGGCCGATGGTGAGAAAAGTACGATACATAAGCTAACGTTTGTACGCATTGGCGCACTCAAGGGGGGTGCCACGGGGCCATTGCTCCCCCAAAAAAATCTTTGAAATCTTAATTTTTTGTTTTAATTAATTTTTTTTTTTTTTTGAACATATTTATTTACTTTTTAATTATATTACAAGTATAATGTCATACACTTTTAGCTAATTTTTGAAAAATAAAATTTGTATAGTTATCTAATTTGTGCTTATTACAAAAACATAATGTTACGTTTCAATTATTATTATTTTTTTTTTTTAAATAAAATTCATTAGTTTTGTAATTTTTTTAAAAATAATATTCGTTAATTTTGTATTTATTTTTTTATTTTTTTTTATTTTAATTTACAAACCACGGAAATAGATAGGTACTTAGTCGAGGTACCGAGTTACCACCACCCCCTACTCATCTTCTAAATTCTAGCTCCGACCAAAAAAAAATCCTGAGTGCGCCTTTGTTTGTACGTTCGATACGTTTCGACTAAAGATTCCGTCGATGCACGTCATATTTGTTGAGAGATCGATCGAATTATTCATCTCACAACCGAACATTTCACTCATGAATTGACGGAATCGCAATCCCTCGTCCAAACGGAAATCGATGTTGAAATCACCAGACTACGATAAATCGTACATCTTCATTTCATCGATAAAGAGAAACAGACCTTTCAGCTTGATCGAGTACGGCAGTAGGTAACGCTCGAAGAAATTTATCTTATCGTTCAACATTGTCCCGTTTGAAAGGTACGTCACTACGAGTGTATCGCGTACGAGATTATAAAACTCTTCGAAATTCATAATACTTTTTGTGAGGAAGCAACGCTTTAAATAAGACTAAAGTTACATTTAATTTGTAATTACTATGGTAATTGTTTTGTGCGCTCAGCAAATGTAAACAAGGAAATGACGTGTGAAATACACAATCCTACAGTTTTCATAAGAAGTCGCTTTATTTAACACTTCTCCATTTTGTGACGTTTTTCAAGTTTATGTGACAAAGTAAAGAGACATGAAAATATTAGTAATCAGTCGTATCCAAGTAAAGACATGAAATTTTCGTAACGCTTTTCCGTGACGGTCCATTTCATAACGCGTTTCAAGTTTATGTGCCAAAGCAAAGACATAAAAATATCAAAATATTAAAAGTAATAATCGAATTTTGGTATTTATTACATTAAGAAGTATAAGAAATATTTTTTCATTTCAAACATTATTTAGAAGTATTTTAAATTTATTTATGGCTTTTTTTAATGCAATGCTGGCTCGATTTTGCTAATACAAATACCATAAAATTCGGTTGCAGAAGTTTTGAGCGTTTGCGATATATTTTAAGTGTTTCTTCATGCAATGTACCGACTGTTTAAAGTAATTTGCAGAAATTTATTTATAATAATTTGCGTATAATACATTTCTAAGTTCATATAAACAGAATAATTAAGAAAAGGGAAATTCTACCATGGCTGCTTTTGAAGGTATAGAACATTATTATAATATACCGTATGAATTACCGGCAACTGCCGTGTTACTTATAAAAATTCATTTCAGATATATAATGTTAAATATTGGCTTTTTCGTGTGGAAGTCAGTGTTCGTTATTATATTGTTTTAAAGAAATATAAACAAGTGTGGCGTATAATAATGTGCTGAATTTTGCTGTATTGAATAAAATGCAGAAATTGGAGACAGTTAAATCCATGAATTTAAAATCACATTTTAAAAATGTTACTAGTTATTTTTTTAATGCACCGTGTAGCTGGATAAAAATTACTTAGTTTGAAATGATTGACTAGGAATTGTAAAATTAAATTTCACGATGTGACCGATAGGGGAAGTAGTATTTTTTTTTCTGTCGTTTTTACTTGGTCCAACTTTTCTATGACCCGGCTGATTGAATTCCAGCATATCAATCCAGAACGACTTAAGTTTCAAACCTGAGACTTACGGTTAAGTAATCAAGCATGCTAATTACGGAAGCAAAATTAGTATGGAAGTATTTATAATGTGTCCTTAATTGACATTTTATTGGTTATTCGAATATTTAAAAATTATATATTTCTTTTTTTATTGCCTGTGAAATCATTTAATATTAACTACTAATGAATATTTGTTTTATTACTAGAAATGGGTGTACTTCCCGAAATCGCTAAAGCTGTCGAAGAAATGGATTGGATGTATGTATTTTATTTTTAAAAAAGTATTGTAACTAGAAATATAAGTGAAGTCGTTATGCTTAATTGAGCTAAAATAATATTAATTCAAATATTTATAGTGAATCATTTATAACTCCAAATGGAATTACACATATCTAGGTTATAGTTGTATTTATAAATAAATCAGCTGTTCTCAACCGCACTTAGCAGTAGATATATTTGTAAATAAAAAATCATTAAAATTTAATTTTTATTTAATTTATTTATTGACAGTAAAATATTATTTAATAAAAACCAGTCCATCTGTGAAGTATGGATTTTATAAATTCAATCTGCCCTCGCGTTTCGTTGATTGTCATTTCAAAAGCAAGTCGAATCGGGAATTGCAAAAGTTTAAATTCGAATGGCACCTCTGTTAGTATCATTCCAATATATGGTGGTAGTACATCTTTTCCTTTTGAATTTGCTATTCAAAATCATTTCACCGATGACATTGTTTATCATCGTCTCCGTTGTAAGTCTGGTTCTATTGAAAAGGCGTAGTGGATCATTGTTTCAAATAAGAATGATAGGGACACAAATTTTCAATTGTAGCATGTGTGGTTGCAATCCTGGCAAATTAAACGAAATCGGTAGTTCGAATAAAAAATTATAATTGCGAAAAAAAAAATTTGTTTAGGTTACCGACAGATGTTCAAGCAGAAGCAGTGCCATTAATTTTAGGTGGCGGTGATGTTTTAATGGCAGCGGAAACTGGCAGTGGAAAAACAGGTGCTTTTTGTTTACCAATAATGCAAATTGTGTGGGAAACATTAAAAGATTTTGAAACTGGAAAGGGACAAAAACCAGTTGCTTCTGTTACAGCTAGTATGTATATTTACTTTAAAACTATATGATTAAATTTATATATTAACATTAAAATGATCCTTGATTTCAATCTTTAAATTAGTTATTTCGCTTTATTGAATAATTTGAACAATAAAAAAATTTGAATTTTATATTAAAAATATTTAGTAATATCACACAAAATATAAAATACCAGTTTTATTCTTTATCCGATGTACACTAATGGTGTGCCAGATATCCATGCATCTTTGAAATTCACCATTCGGTTTTAAAAAAACAAAACTTAATAAAGATACCAAGCTTGTTAACGATTATCTGGATTTCTGTTGTAATGTTATACTTGTTCTAACTTATGAATAAAAACGGTAAGTCATTTATGTTCATAATTCATACAAATACTGCACGATCATTTAAAATTCTTTTTGGCTTTTTATTTTTTTTAGTTTACAAAAAACTAACAAAACTAAAGAAAAAACTTCAGTAATTAACTTTACTTGATAATTAATCGCAGTATTCACTGCACATATATTCTTCATGGTGCAACAGCAATGTAATTGTCACAAAGTGAAGGGAAGAAAAGTTAAAAGAAAAATATGTATACACACTCTGAAATAGGATATAAATTTGCAAAAAAAATCGTACGTAGCAATAATTATCCGAACAGGAACAAATATTTTTTGACTAAAAAACGAATATAAAAATTAGCAATAGCACGATTTCCCAATGACATCTAGCATATTACCCTTTCGAAAAACTCATAAACGGGTTGCGATGAATGAAATGTGAAACATTCGAAATAAAGTACTTCTAGAAATGTGCTTGATTCCACTTACGCAAATGCTTGGATAGGAATAGAAAATATATGTAATAAAGAGTAGCAAGTCCGCACTCGAAGAAACGGTAAAGCGACCAAGTACTCTATGCCAAATCTGCAAAATTCACTGGTTCCAGCTTGGGACTAAAACCAACTACCAGTCTTGTACAGATTTCGGTTAAAGTATCATCCAAAAAGATTAGTAGAGAAGAAAATTATTTAAATATTGCGTACTTATATATCCTGTTCATTAATTAATCAATAAAAATTTAAAAATTTTGAATACAATAACAAATATAAAATAAATAAAAACGGATATTTTTTTAAAATATTCATTTATGTCTATTTTATGTTTGTAGATCAGGAAATTCTGCTTGTCTATAAGATGCCGCTACAAAGCCCATATTTGTCTGAATATATTTAACAGTTAACCAATCAAGTCCGTAGTAGCCCTGTGCAAGATCGTGTTGACATCATTTTCCTTTTAGGCTTTTTTTCCATTTATCCTGATTCGTAGCCGGGTGAAGTGCTTCCGCCGTACCCAGTTAGTGCCCTTATTCAATCAGTCCATCGTGTTGGACAACTTCTAGGAAGTTTTTCTTGTACCTTGTCCTGTATTCGTTCCATCGAGTTTGTGTTTCTCGCTGTGTGACCGAAATATTCTATTATAGTTACATGTACTTTAGTTAGTAATTTGATATCTATTTTCAGTTGGTCTAGAACTGATTTGTTAGTTTGGCGCCGCATAGACCATGGAATCTGAAGCATCTTTCAGCATATTTCTATCTCGAAGGCTTTTATCTATTTTTTTTTTTTGTGGTCCATGTTTCCAATGCATATGTTGCAGTTGTGAAGAATTTTATTTATTTTAAAAAATATATGTCATACAGTAGTTAATTTATTTCGAATTACACAAATAATAATTGAACAAATTTTATGTTACTTAAAGGTAAACAATGGATGTTAAACGTATGGGATCGAGGTTCTGCTATGGCTATTACTCCAGATGGTTTAAGATGTCAATCACGCGAACAGAAAGAATGGCATGGCTGTCGTGCTAATAAAGGTGTTAACACTTCTGGGAAGTATTTTTTCGAAGCTGCTGTGACCGATGAAGGATTGTGTCGTGTTGGTTGGTCGACTCCATCGGTATTATTTCTTTAAATAATTGTTACTATTTGTTTGTTTTTTTGTTGATAATTATATTTATTTTTATATTAGAATGCCTTTTTTTCTGATATATATTTTTTTACAATAATTGACAGATTCAATAATTATCTATAGTCTTTTTCACTTTTTTTTTTCTTCAAATTTTTACTTTAAGTTTTTTGCACCAGTGTGTTATTTCAACACAAGAGATAATGTTGTATATGCATTATTCACCAGGCTTCGCTAGATTTGGGTACAGACAAGTTTGGATTTGGATTCGGTGGAACCGGTAAAAAATCGAATAACAAGCAGTTCGATAATTACGGTGAAGCATATGGCTTGAACGATGTAATCGGTTGTTATCTTGATTTGGATAATTGGACAGTTTCTTACTCAAAAAACGGAACTAATCTTGGTCAAGCATTTTCAATTTCACCACAACTCCGAAGTTTTTCGTTTTTTCCAGCTGTTGTTGTTAAGGCAAGTGATGTTTTTTTTTTTTTTAATTCTACAGTAATAGATATTTCAAGAAAATATTAAAAATAAATATGTAAATTTGAGATATCTGTGTGAAAAATTTTATTTTAACCTTCTTTGTGCAGTGCTAAATAAAACCATATAAAGAAAATATTAAATTCATGATTGGGATATTTGATTGTTAATATCCTAAAATCAGTTTATTCTACATACATGTTCTTCTATTTGAAGTTTCCCTTTGCAAATAATATTTTTTTCAGTCAAGTTTAGTAAAATTTATGAATATGAGACTTATGTTAATTAGAGAAAGGCTGATAGTGTATCTATTACAATAAATTGAAAATTTAATTGACAAATTTAAATACAAAGAAAAATGTAAAAAGTAAGATATAAATGAATAACTCGGGATTTAAATTTTAAACTTATCTTCCATTACTTCTAAGCATTCAATTTAATTAAAAAAAAAAAAAAAAAAAAAAACGCATTTTTAAAAAATTATTTTTAGAACATAATTTGTGCACAGTGTGTAATAAGAAATTTATAAAACTGATGTTAAGGATATACTTTAAAAATAATCTATTGATATTCGGATATTAATATTGTACCCCCTTCCTCTCCTCACTCGCACCACCATTTTAAATTATAATTTTATACGAAAATTGTGAAAACTTAAATTTTCTTAATTTTTGCGTTTTAAATGTTAGAGTATATTTTAATGAATACGAAAACCTGAAATAAATGATATTTTATATATTTCCATATTTATTTTTATATCAAAAGAACAATATTTGATTTGTTTTTAGGCTGCTGATTAGTTTATATGTATTCACACTATTATAATTTTTATTATTTGCATTTTTTTTACTTTTTTTAGCGTATAATTACGGTTCCTTTAACTTTTTTTTTTTTTGAAATTGTATTTTTAAAGTAAATTTTTATAATAATGGTAATATCTTTTCATAGTTTGTAAATAAATATTAGGCTGCCAATTCTGAATTTTTTAATCTGTAATGTACAGTGCCTCTTATTTATATAATTATGAAAGAAAAAAATAAGTTGGCTAAAATTGATACCTTGGAGATGATCAAATAAAAATTTTTGCCATAACATATCTTAATTTTTTTTATCCTTTACTTCAATATTACCGCTTCCTACACAGAAATATTTCAATTATTGAATTTATTTTACATATTTAAAAATTATTTGTGTTAAAGAATATTAAATTTCAAAATTGTAAAGAAAAGAAAAACAAAAATCCGATTCCAAATAAAGCAAATCGGAATGACAAACAGATGTAAGTAGTTATGTGCAACTCATTAACTCAGATTTAACTAATTTTCACTTACCGGTAGCTTTTTGAAATTTACCCAAATTTATTATCTTTTCCTCTTTATAATATTATTGTAGATTTAGATATATTTTCACCACGAAAATTACTAAATAATTACAAAATTGTGAAATTAAAATTTAGATTAAATGACATATTCGTATAAAAATATCCGGAGGGTTATAATGTAAGCAAAAAAAAAAAAATAATATTAATTAAGTCAAGTATTGATTATTTGAATGATAGTTAATTTTTGATTTTACTTTGCAAATTTCTGTTTGTTACTGATTGATAACCGTGCTTTACAGAATGCGGAAATGTCTTTCAATTTCGGTGTTACACCATTTAAATATAAGCCGGATGATGGTTACGTTGCAGTATGTGAAGCGCCGAAGGAAAAGGTTAAAAACTCAGATGCTTCGTATGCGTCTTCTGGTGATGTTGATAAGACAAAACAACAAGTGGCCAATGCACCTCAAGCCATAATAATTGAGGTAAGAAATACTTTTCTTTCACAGCGATATTCAGTATTATTACAGTTAGCGGTAAAACCACGTACTAAATTTACTTTAATCTATGCGATATGATAACTTCTTTGTCATGAACCAAATTTGAATTAACCTTTATCTAATTTCATTAGTCATCTATATCCGAATTTTGGCAATCAATATGTTTTTTTCTGAATCTATATCTCATTTTATTCTTCGAGAGTCATTACCTTTTTTGATATTATACTAATACCATTATTCTACTGTTACTCATTTTATTTAATATTTTTATTTCAGTTCTGAGCATGCTCATCTATAATTTTTGTTGAAGTTTAAAGTTAAAATTTTATTATTAAAAAAAAAAATTATATATGTATTATTCAACTGTTAAATTTAGGTAAAGATTATAATTATACTTTGCTTTTTTTTTTTAAATTAATATAGCCCTCGAGAGAATTAGCGGAACAAACTTATAATCAGATTATCAAATTCAAGAAGTATTTAGAAAACCCCAAAATAAAAGAGCTATTGATTATTGGCGGAATTAGCATTAAGGAACAGTTGAATGTTTTAGCCTCGGGTGTAAGTTAATTATGTATATTGATACTTCCGGTATTCAATTAATTTTATTTTTTATTTGTAATAGCATATATCCAATAATAATATAATTTTTCACTCGTGAGCTATTTTTATTTAACAAAACGAGTTATCAAACAAAATAATGAAATTTATTTATTAACTTTTGTATCGCAGTTTAAGGAACTTATTTTTTTCTTATCAATTTTCATTTAATTATATTGGTGAGTTATTCATATATAATTTTACATGAGTTCGTTCATACGTATCCGTTAAAAAAAAATAAAATAAAATAAAAAAACTACAGTCTTTTTGTCTTTAGTAAAGCGAACTCTATAACGTTAAGAAGGCGTCGACTTAATATTATTTACGACGACTAAAAGGATTGAAAGTATTTAAAATTAGGTATTGTTTTATTACGTTTTTTTTTTTGTGTGTGTGTGTGTTATACCACGTGTTAATAATTTCAAATCCAAAATTTAAATTTGATAAAATCGCAATTTTAAGTGTGTGTGCGCGCGCACGCGCGTGTATATATATATATATATATATCTTATCTTATCAGTCATTTCGCCCGATTTCGAGCGTCGAAACTACCTATTTGTACAATCTAACTGTACAGGTAGCGTTTATGGCAATTGCTATATGTAACGCTAGTGTGCTCGCAAGACTACACTTGGAACTGATTGTAGCCGCCAATACACAGTCCCGTGTGTGTCTACTGTATACTTACTGGTGCGCATATGCTGGTATACGAGGTAGTTTGTCATTGCCTTCCACGTGAATTAGCAAAAGTGTTATATACTTTATATATTTACTTATCATTATATCCTTCTCAATTCTAGACAATTAATTTGAATAACGTTAAGGTAACAGCAGTAATAAAAAAAATTAGAATATGACGAGTTCAGTAGCATAAAAAAAAATACAGCCAGTAATAATAATCAAACTCACATCATACGAAGAAAAAGCGCAAACCAGAAATAATAATAAAATTTGCATTATTCGGTACACATAACCTCTCAAGTGATAAATAAAGCAGCTTGCGGTCAGAAGTAACCTAAACTATTTCGCTGTCGATTAACACCATTCGTAGAGTAATTCTTCTTAATTCTAAGAATGTATACCATTACAATATATATATATATATATATATATATATATATATTAATTACAACGTAATTCTTAGGCCACCCCCTTTAGAAAAATGTCTTAATTTTATGTAACGAAAAAGTGTCCCAATTTTATGTAACGTTTGTTATATTTTAATTTTTACCGACTTTATATATATTAATTACAATGTAATTTTTAAGCCGGCCCCTCTTAGATTTTGTAACGAAAAATGTCACTGTTTTATGTTATGAAAGTGAAATGTTATGATAGGATTTTTGTGATTATGTTATTATATTCATATTGACCGATTTAGAATTACGTTGTAAATTTTGATCATTTTATACAAATTATAGAAGAGAAAGAGACAGAAATGTAAGCAAGAAGGGTTAGGGGGCACAGTCCCCTGCAAGGCCAAAATGACCGAGTTATATATATATATATATATAATATGTATTAATAAAGCTCGATCACTCGGACTTCGTCATAGGTAAAGTAAAGTAAGTCCCATACCCTTGACAGGGCGCTTTTCAAGCCCCAGATAATTAGTCTTCTATAATTCTGTAAAACCCGCTTTTAATTTGCCGTGCCACTTTTTAATTTATGGTTTTCTTAACAATTTCTAATTGCCATTTCACTTCCGTTACAATTTTCGTTGCATAAAACATTACATCTAATCAATACAAAAATTTCAGATTATCCCCATTGTAAAAAAGAGACATGTATAGATATGATTAAATTAAATTTATTTACGAGCATTATACTTTGTAAAAGAATAATAAAGCTCTATCTATGTAATAATTTTGTTAGGTCGATATAGTTGTAGCAACACCAGGACGATTGGAGGAACTTATAAATTCCGGTCATCTAGCGCTAACACACTGCAGATTTTTTGTTTTGGATGAAGCGGATGGTTTATTAAAGCAAGGCTATACCGAACTAATTGAAAAACTTCATAGACAGATACCAAAAATAACATCGGACGGTAAACGCCTTCAAATGGTTGTCTGCTCGGCCACTCTGCATTCATTTGAAGTGAAAAAAATGGCTGTAAGTTACTCTTGATGACAAAATTATCCAATTAATCGCGTTCTTATTAAATCGTTGTTCATTTAAAATATAGAAGAATTTAATCGTTACGATCCAGTGACAAAATAAACAGAAATGTATAAGGAAATGAAATTTTAAAAAAACTATAAAGAAATGGATTGATGTGAGGTCAACAACAGGTCGGTTCACAGTATAAATAAAAACTAATCCTTTTTGTAAAATATCGATATATTTTATAAAGAAGGGAGTGGGTAGGTGAATGGGAGTAAATTGACTTTTTGAGTCAGCGGCAATCTGTTCCAATTGGAACGGTATTCTTTGCATTTTAAATATCGGGAAGCTGTGTTATCATATGTTGTTTGAATTATTTTGGTAGCAAATCCTGATTTGGAAAAAATCAATATGAATTCCATTAATTATAAATTTATATGTGATACCTCTAAATAATAATTTTTACAGTTATTTGCGACTTCGAAAAAAAAATATATAAATTATTTAACTGATATACGTTATAATTATTAAATATGTTCATTTCACAAAGGAGCGGTTAATGCATTTTCCAACTTGGGTTGATTTAAAAGGTGAAGATGCCGTACCGGAAACAGTTCATCACGTTGTTGTAATGGTTGATCCGCAAAAAGATAAAAGTTGGCAAAATCTAAAACGTCGCATTCTAACTGACGGCGTTCACACTAAGGATAATATGAGACCAATGAATCCTACCCCGGGTAATCTGTTAGTTTTATTCAGTACAACTTTTCAGTTTTATCTTTTTATAAAACTTACAGACTTTTTCATTATCATATTTAAGTAAAATTTCGAAAATATTTTTTACTGTACTATGTAACGAGTTTTTATATTACAAAACTAGTTTTTAAAATTTTTATTGACCCTTTTTTTCCCCCCTTTAATACTATGAATTTTTTTTCTCATTTCAGAAACGTTGTCCGAAGCTGTTAAATTTTTAAAAGGGGAATATGTTGTTTCGGCGATTGATAAAATGAAAATGGATAGAGCAATAATATTTTGTCGAACTAAATTGGATTGCGATAATTTAGAAAAATATTTAAATATTATAGGTAAAAACTTATAATTGACCATAGTTATTCAGTGATTCCTATTAAACTTAAACAATGTGGTGTTAATTTTTCATCACTGAATTGAAAGAACGGCCATTTTTTGAAAAACCAGAATGAGATCGATTATTATTTCATTCGGTTAAAGTATAAAAAAATTTGAATATTAATCAACAACAGATATTTAAAAGAAATACGATGAAATGAAGTTTAATCTTTTAAAAATGTTGTAAATCAAGACAAGAGAAATCGAAGCGATCAGGACAGAAAATTATGCACGTGCAGATTGTAAGAAATAAAAAACGCGGCTGAAAAATAAAATAACAATATTTCTAAATTTAATTAAATTATATGCTTATTTTTACGAAATTAAGAAACTTGTTTAAATATAATTTACACATTTTAAAATATGCGGCCAAAAAGTTTAAGAAATTTTATTATGGGGGTGAATGTTGTGTGCGCACACATTTCTTCTAAATTTTGTTATTCGTAATTTAAATTTATAAAATTTTTAATTTTTTAAGGCGGCGGAGCGAACAATCCTCGAAATACATACTCTTGTGTATGTTTACATGGAGATAGGAAACCACCTGAACGTAAGGCTAATTTAGAAAAATTTAAGAAGCAACAAGTAAAGTTCCTGATTTGTACTGATGTTGCAGCACGTGGTATTGATATCACCGGATTACCGTTCAGTATGTTAATTTTATTATTGTATTAAAATTTTGAACACTATTTCGGATATTAAAATAAAAAAACATGCCGTAAATTTTAAATAAAACGTTATCAACCTATTTCGATTTCACAATGATACTTTCACTGCATCTATATTTGTAGGTCTGCATAATATTATTAAAATCCTTTTAAACTAAGTATTTTATCTTTAGGGTTATAAATCGCAATCTCGCAATTTTTCAATTATGTGAAGTACTTCAAGTCTAAAAACAACCACATTTTATTCGAAGACGGTTCCTATTTGAAAATAACAGATTAAAATATAATTTTACAGTTTGCGAAATTTCTTAATAAATAACAAAATTTAGTCAAGCATGGTACATAATACTCCAAAGATTTTGTTGTACACTGTTTAGGTGTAAGTTTTTTTTTTTTTTTTTATTCTGTCAAATTTGTTGTTTTTAATTAAATATGAGGAAATTTTATAAATTTTAGTTACTAGAAAATTTTAATCCTGATGCGAACTTTTATTGTTTGAGGCGTTTTTTTTTACCTTCAATCATTGAAAACTCCATTGAAATTATAGATGTATTGTGCTTTTCATAAAATTATCTTTTCAGACTGGTTTACAGCAAGATATATCAATTTCGTTAGTTGTAAACGTACATGTACTCTCTAGTATACATCAATGTATTTTTACGAATGTCGGTATGGGAAAATAGAATTAGTAGGGATCCCTTCTTCCGTAAAAACAAATCAACTACTATTATTTTTTTTGATTTTTTTAATGAAAAAATTGAATATCAAAAACCGCAGAAAATGATATTGTTATGTAAGAATTAAAGATATTTATTCAGACTTATTACAGGTCTGCGGAAATCGGAAAGATGATCTTTTTCCGGTTTATTACAATTTAACGAACTTACTGTGCTTTATTTATTTTTGCGTTGTTTTTGTGTACGGTTATAAATGTATTATTTATCAGAAGTGATGCAAAAATTAATTTGCTCCGGAAGCGTTTATTAGTGTTTAAAAGTTGGCCTTTCCCAGTAGCTTCTATTGTATACCGTTACAGGTGTATGTGTAGCGCACGTTTCGATTGGATATCTCTTTCGCGAAATAAAATTTTATAAAGGCTTACCGGACGTTGCAACTGCATTTTTTGAAAAAGAAAAACCCTATGCATCTTTAAGTATTATGATGACTGATTTATATATTTCGAAATAATTCTTTAACGTACAATCTGGTCTAGGCTTACCGCAGTTATCTCTGCAACCTTTTTCCTGTCGGCATTTGCCTTAACCGATGATATTATTCGAAAGTTCAGTATTTTACAATGCCGATTTACAGGTGCATTATTAAAATGACACAGCACAACGTAATAAATTGTTTTAATTTGTCTCTCGCGTTGATTTTATCTATTATGCAATTGGAGATTGTCAGCGTGTTTTATTTAGGGACAGCTTGTTAGATCGGCCATCAGCGATGGTGAGATGTGTTTGGAGTTGATTTGAAACGAAGTTTTATCGCAATATGAAAAAAAGTAGAAAACGCCGCATGTTAGTGATCAGTGATTTTTAGAACATAAATCAGTATTTCGTTTGATAGTAGCTATTAATTTATCGAAAGAAAGAGTGCGAAGAGAATAATGGTAATTATCACTAATGCGATCACGAATGGCGAAAATATTTTTTAACAGACAAATTTAAATTTTAAAAATAGAAAAATAAATTATGGAAAATTAACGCTTATGTCCGAAAAAGAAACTTTAGACGAGCGTGTTAATTTTTTTATGTTAATTTTTCTTGGTTTATTTATTTATTTACTTTTAAAATTTAATTTCGTCATCTGCGATTGCATTAATTTTTTTCGTAATTTTTTGTTTTATTCATATTTCGGTATCGTGTGTTGAAAATTCGTTCTTTAATCGCGACCAGAGTTTAACTGAATTCGTTGTTATCCTGAAAATATCTTACTTTTTGGTTATGTATGATATATGAAGTATTTTGTTTGCTGAGATTAACAGTAGAATGGACGTAAAGATAAACGTCCGTTACAGTTTTTTAATTAGCGTATAATGCTTTCACGTTTTTCTACGTTAAATACAAAGGCGATCGATTAGAATAAAATGATTTCGTTAAGATTTATAATGAACTACCCCCGTATGATAGACAGATAAACCGAAAATTGTCCATATTGTATTGTTATCATTTCGTTTGTACTTTAATAATAGATAAAATATTTACATGTGGATAGTGATAAATGTAACATTACCGGATGAAAAATCGAATTACGTACATCGTATCGGCCGTGTTGGTCGTGCCGAAAGAATGGGATTGGCTATTTCGTTGGTTTCTTCGGTTCCGGAAAAGGTTTGGTATCACGGTGAATGGTGTTCGTCAAGAGGCAGAAACTGTTGGAATACAAACCTTACTGATCAAGGAGGTTGTTGTATTTGGTATAACGAAGTGAGGGTATGTATAATATAATTTGATTTGAGCACATTTATTTCTAATAATTCGATACTTTTTTTTCGAAATATAAGTAATATAAATATGGAAAATAAACATTTTATCTCGAACAATAATTTTCTTCGTCTCTTTGTCCACTTTTTATAAGAAATCAAAAATTACATGGAAATCTGAAAAAAAGTTAATTTTAATAATTATACCTACGTTGTCGGTTTGCAGAAGTGGTATCGCGACACAATTCCTCTCAACTATAGTTTAGTCTCCGTGTGAAAGTGAATGACACTTACACGGATGATATAGAGATAGAAAAAGGAGTTAGACAAGGCTGCATTCTGTCCCCATTGCTGTATAATATATACTCCGAAACAGTATTTAAAGAAGCGCTAGATAATGTGATAGAAGGCATAAAGATCAATGGTGTTTTAATAAACAACTTACGTTATGCCGACGATACGGTATTAATAGCAAATCGGCAAGAAGATTTTCAACAATTACTTGATACCGTATAAATCTGTCCTACAAAAAATACAATCTGCCGATTAATGCGATAAAAACAAAAGTAATAATGCTGGACAAAAAACACACCCCACGCATAAAGATTTAAAATTGAGAATAGAGTACTGGAACAAGTGAACAAATTTAAGTATCTCGGTTGCTGGATTACAAGTTTCCCAGAATTAGAAATAAAATTTCAAATTGAAATGGCGCGATTAGCATAAGCTAAACAACTTTCTGCGTAGTCATGATATAAAACTTGAATTGCGGTGGAGAATAGTTAAGTGCTATGTTTTTCCACGCTATTATATGCGACAGAAACCTGGACCTTTAATAGGCAGAACAAATAAAACGATTAGAAGCGTTCGAGATGTGGCTGTATAGACGATTACTTGCAATACCATGAACAACAACAAAAATTACAAATAAAGAAGTTATGAAACGGATGAATAAGGACCGTGAACTAATCAGATTAATAAAATTAAGGAAAATTAATTGTCACTTGATGCGGGGGCCGAAGTACGAGTTACTACAAACAATACTGATGGGTGCAGTAGAAGATGTTCGTGGCGTTAGCCGCAGAAGGACGTCATGGATTTTCAACATCCAAAAATGGATGGCAGTTACCGAGACAGGAACACTTTTCCATCTGGCACGAGACCGGAAAGCCTGGATCAAAGTGGTGAATGATGTGGATGCCAACCTTCGATAGCGAAGACAGCTCAAGAAGAAGAAGATAGTTTAGTCAAACAATTCTTTAAGGGTTATATCACTTTGAAATTTCAAAGGATCGAATTTTTTTCACTAAACTGTTTAGGCCTTTAAAAATAATTTACAGTTTGGCAAATTGAAAATATTGAAGCATATTAGTTCTTTACCCGTATTACAAAAAATGCGCAACAGGCATCATTGGTACAATTTATGTTTTGTACTTGAACTGACTAGTGTGCTTGAACGCATATTGCATGTTGTTGTGAAAAAAATGTTGCAAGTAATTTTTTTTACCCGTAATTATATAATATGTAATAAATAATAAATTACATAATTAATAAATAACTATATACGAACGTCAGTGTGGTTTTAAGAAAAATTGTAAATGGCATCAATTATTACCAGTATAAATAAATATAAAAAAATGTAGATTTGTGTTTTCTTTTTTGGAAAATTGAGAGATAAAAAGATGCGTATTTTGTATAAATTTTGTGCCAACTTTAAATTATAGAATAATTTTTATCCCTAAATTTGAATAAAGTTACAATTTTAAGGCACACTCATAATTTGTTTATCTTTTAAAACACATATCTTGGAGTTGTTTTATTACAATATTTTAAAATTTTCTTTTTTGTTTTATGAATTGTTAGTATTTATCTGAAATTGAAGACCATTTAAATGTTACAATTCAACAAGTCGAGCCTACAATGGATATTCCTGCTGATGAATTTGACGGAAAAGTAGTTTATGGGCAAAAGAGGCAAAACACAGGTACTTTTATAACTTTCAATATATTTATTACTCTGACAAGATCAACATTTTTTGAATTATGAAACTAATTTTTCTTAAGATCTTGCATCAAATACAGGTATTTTGTAATAATAAAAGATAAAAATTTATGAATTGCTGAACGACTGACAATTTGGAAGCCAGAACTAATGAAATATGAAAACAAATACTTTGTGTTTTTAATGCCGATCATATGTAATTAAAAATATAGAATACACTAAGCTTAGGAGTCTTGTCTTAAATGTTTCGTCTAGTTAGGAAAATAAAATAACTCATAAAAGAACGATGTATCGTTAGTATTAATAATTTAGCAATTCGTACTATTTAATGGGAGTTAAATTAACTAATTAAGAGAAAGAAAACTCACTTCTTCATTTTAACCCTGCACCACATATACACTGTGTGTTTAGACCGCACATATTTTTTTACAGTTTACGATGAATTTCACCAATTACAGAACAGATTTATTTTGAATAATTAACATCATTTTAAAATTGATTTTATAATAAATTAATTGTTCATTTCAAAAAAAAAACATATTAATTCATACAAAAATTCTCTTCATTTATTAGAAAAAGTTAAATCATTTAAACACAAATATTACCAGAAAACTTACACATAATAAAATAGAAAAATAAATAAACTCACTATAAATTTTAATTTTAGTCTTTATCACAATGAGACTGCATTGTTCACAGTCGTTTTTGCAAGAAATATATTTTCTACACACATCCTGACGGCAGCTGTTACGTAAAACACCAATATTCGTGTTTTTGTTTGTTCTAAAAATAAATATTTTTTTTATTTTTGAAAAGTTGCTGTCTGTTGTGAATGTATTTTTCCACAAAATTATATAAAAATCTTTTTATCTCCACAGGGAGGTGTAAAAATGTTGCTTTTTATTGCAAGTTGGTCATTACTTAGATAAACTCTTTGTTCATTCACATTTTTTTTCATTTCCAAATGAATGTAAAGGGATATTCTATATGAATTCATTATCTAATCATAAAAAGAGATGGACAATAGCTATTTCCTTATTTTTCTATATGTTGAACATGTAAGACACAACTGATCTATGGAATCAATGTTTCTTTTGTATTATAATTATTTTCGTTTTTTTTTTTTAATTTCTTCGTGTATATCATTATTCTCATGCTTTAGAGTCAACAGTAGGTTTTTATTTGCAATATGAGGTGGGCATTTTGTCATTTTGAAATCTAAAAATACTTGAGCATAATTTATTCGAAAAAAAAAAAATGGTGTGCAGTAGTGTCAAAACCACGCAATCGATTATGCCTCTTTCTAACAGAGTAAATCTTGTCACAAAAGTTAAACAAACTATGTGTTAACGCTAATATTAACTAAATGGTATAAAAAAGGGTTACAACACCAATTAACTATTAAAAATGACTGTAACAGTAAATGTTGCATAAATAACTATTTAGACCCCCCCCCCCCCCAAAAAAAAATAAAAAAATACAGTGTTAAATAATACAAATTTTATGGGAAATTTATAATAGGTTTCAAGTATGTTATTTAAATTTTAACAGTTTTCGAACCTTTCATATCTTATTCCAGTTATTTTGGTTTTTTGAAATCAACGATTACTATCTGTCGGCTTATGATTTTTAAAAAAGAAATTATTTATCACTGCACTTTATATATTTCAGTGCCTTAAGGAACTCTAAATATTTTAGAATAAAAGAGCGTATGAATGATTTTTTTATTAAAGTTTTAAAAATTTGTATACATTAATATGGCTTTGGAAATACTTTGGGAAAACTTAAAACACACGAGTAAGTAAAAAAATTGAATATATAGTATTTATTAATTTAAGTAAAATTAAAGATCTCAACATTTAAAATCTTTTATGTTTTAGGATCTGGATATGAAACTCATGTAGCACAGATGGCTCCTACCGTTGATGAACTAATGAAATTAGAAAGTAAAGCCCAGTTAACGTATTTAAAGCGACATTTTTCTAAAAGTATTAAGGCATAAAATGTATAAATAATAAGTTATTAAGTTATACTTTCCTCTGTTTAAGTTATAAGTAAATATTTTTTTGTATTATTTGAAAATGTTCATCCCAGTGTAATTCAATATAACACTTAATTTACTGCATATTTTTCTCGTCTTGTAATAAGGTTAGAGTACAGTGTGAACAATATTTTCACTTGTTGCTGATCATTTTAATAATTGATATAAATTTAACAATAGTATTTCGTACAAATTTATAAAAGAATTAAAACATTGCGCGGATTTACAATTTTTTTGTTTTTTTTTTCCTCTATTAACTTTCTAGTACAATTATTGCAATGCAGCTGTTTTTTTTAAGGGGGGGGGCATTCTAGACATAACCGGTGGGGCAAGTATATTTAATATAATCTGTGTATAAATGGTTGTAGTGTTCTTATGAAATAGATGTTAATTATAAAATTATTGTGTGTAAGTGTAGTGGGTGCTGAGCAATGAACACAGATTTTTCTTTTTTATAATTTATATAAGTTGTAAGGGAAAGTAACGGTGATGTTGGTACACCGTCACCGTTATTACATTATATGTACTTTAATTAGCTTATCAAGTACACAATTAATACAAAATTATATTTAAATTAAATACTATACGCATGTGTTTATGTATAGAAATATGTGTATATCTATATGTGTATGTATATTGTTAAATGTGTTGTATATTTACCAGCGTTAGTCTATGTATTATAAGTGAATATTGTCACTCGGTTTTGGGATCATTTTCCTGGCCATCAGTTCACGAAAGTAGCTGAGAGTTTTTTTTGAATTTTCTGGGATTATAGTTATGTATATATTGTTTTCTTAATTAGAACTCTGCCAATATAGGCTTTGTGAAGACTATAAATGCTTTGAATTAGAGAAAGGAATATTAGAACGCTACTTTAAATGAAGTCTGATAAAACAAAAAACGGATGAATGATAAAGATAATCCAATCTTAAATTTTAACGCCTTAAACGTGTAATAAAAAACACAATAACAGAGGAATTTTGAAAAAATAAATTGAAAAATTGTTGATAAGCAGGAGTAAATAAAGAGCCGATATGGTTTCGGTGTGTTGGTGTGCCAAAAAAAATAATAAACAAATAAATAAAAAATTTAGTACCGCAAATTCGTTGAATAGATGATCTAGAAGTTAGACTTAAAGGTAAATATACTTCATTTCAGGTAATTATCATCTATTACATAATTGTACGCTGCAAAATTGATTATATACACGTATTTTATGAGCAAATGTTTTATTAAAATTTCAATATTGTTATAAATCCTTTGTTGGCACTCTGACGGAGATTTTTTCTTATGAGACTATTAATTTATTAAAAAACTGAAAGTAATAACAATAATGGTGATAAAAATATTAATAATAATAAACATCGGTTTATCGCAAGTTAACGGCATGAATAACGCAAGAATGAAAACAACAACTAGGAACAAAAAGAACAGTGTTAGAAGTAGAAATAAAATATGGGAGCTTAGCAGTAAGGAGGATCTGATACAAATTCATCATTACGATAGAGGGAAAAATGGAGACAGAGCCGGAGCATAAACAGTTAGAAGCAAATAGAGTATAAAAATAAAATGTAAGTAATTAATGAGGACTATAATGAAATAACGAAATAGAAGGAAGTTTTGTCGACAGGCACCGATGAAACGAATGTTAACAGAGAGAAAATACCTGACTAAAATCTAGGTTGTAATGGGATGAATACTATGAGTTGGATATCGTTTTGCTTTTTTAAAATAGTGGTAAGAAGAAACAGCAGTATGAGTCGGAAAATCTAATGTGAACCGATGAGAGAGGAAAAATTAGGGAAAACGTGTTATGCGAAAAATGGTAAGGTCTAAGAAGTATGCAGAAAAACGAAGAGCACTTCTAAAGTGGTATATGGTTAGGTAATTATTGAAGCGATAATTAAATTATCAACTTTTGTGATTGGCGTAAAATTTGAAAAAGGAAATCGAAAAAATTCACAGTAACCATAACTGAAGAGCATACTCCAACGCCAACAAATCATTTGGAAAACAACCGTGGAGTGAGCAGAAAAAGAGGAGTTGATATTGTTTTATATGTTTGTTTTTATTCAAACAGGAAGAAAGATGTAGCTTCATTAATTCTTAAAATGTTTCGAGTATTCATCGAAATTTCAGTTTTTATAAAATATTATCTATCGGGCACTTCTGCGGTACTTTCAAAACACATATGGGCCCATAAAATTGAGCAACCGCCTAGTAAAATTTAACTCGATCGTAACTTCCGAAAAACTGCAAATTCACCTACCCAATTTAGTCGGTTGATTGCGTTGTATTGAAGGAATCTTGTTACGCGGCTAGTCGATTAATTAGAGAACAATAACGTTCAGCGCAATCGCAACTTCAAGCTTGGGTTATTTTTGAACAGTTAAAGAGCGGTTTTAATAAATATTTCGAGAATATACATTAAAAAGATAAATTATAATAGCGATTTTTTGTTTTTTATTTGTTTTAATTAAAAATAAATACTAGAAGTTGTAATTAAGATATTGTACAGAACGGATTTCTGATATGCCGATTTAAAATTGTCGTGTTCAGAAATACCTTTTAATCGATACGTAATATAATATAGTCACATTGGTTAACTTTTGTACTTCTACGAGTAGATCACGGTACTAATAGATTTCGCCGGTAAATTAATGGTTGCTCGTCCTTGTACACTGTCTTCTATTACTACAGGAACAGTAATAGGTTTCCTACATAAAATCAACATAAATTGATATAGTATTTATTTCCACCTAACCCTATTCCACTTAAATTCAGTACACACTAATGAGACGACGGAAAATGAAGAAATTTGCGATACCTGTTTAAAAGAACCACCGCAACACTGTTATCTGGCCTCTTTACCGCTAACACGCTAATTATCGTGGTTGTAATCAGACCGTCGACTTGAATTCTGACCGATTTTTCCGTGATAAATTTCGAAAAATGTCCCAAAATGTAAAACATCGGCTGTTTGTAAAATTCATCGGCAGTTTTATTGACGATAATAGGCGCGTCTACGCGATTATCAACCCAGTTCGGACCTCCTTCTTCGTTTAAGGCGAGATTCCAGTCTAACCAACCGCTGATCCAGTTGTTAAAATCCTGCAATTAAATTGAGAATTTATTTCGTATAATCCTCCGAATACATTAAATTTCCTCTTCAGAAACGGTCTCTGCTAAAGAAATAACTTTTATGCATCTGTGTACGCGTTTGCCTAGTCTGATGTTGTGATGCTCTGTGTATCAATTAGCCAAAATAAAGTGATTTTAGTTTCATTTTTGTAAAGTTACTAGGTTGTTCAAAAAGTTTTGAAAGCGACACCTATGGAGCAGTAAAAGAACCAAAATATCTACGCTATTTTAATATTTCATCTTTCATATGAACATAACCAAAGTTTCATTTCAATCTGTCAATTCATTCTTTGTTTATAAGCCGTTTGAAGTTGACGTGTCAGTGTATTTTTTAACAATGGAAAAATCCGAATATCGTGCAGTGATTAAATTCTTTGTTTTAGACGGTTTATCGGCTACTGAGATCCATGCAAAGATGGTGAAAGTATTAAAGGAGTCTTCTCCTTCATTTCCAACCGTTCACCGATGGGTTTTAGAGTTTAAACGTGGCCGTACAGGCGTTGATGACGATCCACACTCAGGACGTGCAAAAAGTGCATCAACACCAGAAATCGTAGCAAAAATACAGGATATGATTTTGTAAAATCGTCGATTGATTGAGAGAGATTTAGTAGAGGCTCTAGACATCTCATTAGGCAGTGTGAGCCACATTTTAAGTGAGGTATTGGGTTTCAGAAAGCTGTGTGCACAATGGGTGCCGCATTCGTTAACAATGGAACAAAAACAAATTCGAGTGCGACTTTCTCAGCAACATTTGGAGCGTTTTCGACAGAATAAAAAGGAGCTTGTGCGTCGATTCATCACTATGGATGAGACTTGGGTCTACCACCATGATCCTGAATCAAAACAAGAGGCTAAGGAGTGGTGTGAACCAGGCACTTCGACTCCGAAGCGAGTTCGTGTCCAGAAATCGGCAAAGAAGGTCTTAGCGTCAGTTTTCTGGGATGCAAAAGGTATTTAGTTGGTGGATTATCTCCAAACTGGCAAAACAGTAAATTCTGAATATTATTGCAACCTTTTGGACCAATTAGATGAAAAAATTCGTGAAAAAAGACCCAGTTTGCCGAAGAAAAAAATCATTTTTCATCAAGACAATGCACCGGCTCACACAGCTCAAAAAACCATCGCGAAGATCAGTGAATTGAGGTACGAATTGTTGCAGTATCCACCCTATTCGCCAGATTTAGCTCCCTCTGACTTCTGGCTCTTCTCTCACCTCAAAAAATTCCTTCGTGGACAACGTTTTTCATCAAACGAAGAGGTTATAACTGCTGTAGACGGGTATTTTGAGGACCTTCCGGAAAAGCACTATAGAGATGGGATCCATAAATTGGAAGATCGTTAGGACAATTGTATTGAACTTATGGGAGATTATAGTGAGCAATAAAAGTGATTTCACTAAAAAAAAAAAAGGTATTTTCATTTCCGCTTTCAAAACTTTTTGAACAACCTAGTATATACACTTTGCAAATTTTCTATAACCCCTAAGCCCTAAAAAAAACAAAACAGTAACAGGTAGTGTCTGGGGACACCCGGTAAGAACGAAGTTCCTTTCCCCTTTTTGGTAGATATTAGCTTCAGAAGCATTCATAAAGTATACGATAAAATAACAGGTTAAAAGAAAAACCGCATTACTACACATATATTTTTGCGATTCAATTTTTCCCGAATATCTTGAAAAAACAATGCTAACTATATAAATACGTGTTCAGTAAGAGAGCCAAAGCGTATGACGTGTACACTATGCTAGTAAACGACGCTACCCATATACATAAATATACGTACATACGAGTATATATATATATATATGTATAGCCATGTCGCGTTTGGCCTAGTGGCTAGAGCGCTTGACTTCCGATCCGGCGGTCTCGGGTTCGATACCGGGCGACGACAAAAATTATGCGGTGCTAGTTTAGCATACAGCAGTTTAGACACATTTGGTCTGCATCTACAGCGCGATAACAAGCGACTATAGTCAGTTCCAAATGCATAGTCGTGTGTATTAGCGTGGTATAGAAATATTCAGCCGGCGAACAATCGCATCAACGTGTGAGTAAAGGCCAGTCGTCTTGATTAACCTACTCTATTGATAAGCTTTCTATCATTGGTCGGCAGCACGGAAGCCAGGTTGCGCTCCTGCTTACGTGCTTATCTATTGCGCTGCTATCTATCCCCCCTAATTCTTCTCAGAATTTAAGGGATAACTCATACTCGGAATTTCGAGTGAGCTAGATGATGATGATATAGCCATGTAGCTGGATCACGAGCAATTAACGAGAGAACGGGAGGAGTTATTCTCCTTCCCTTACTTTTTTTTTTGTATACCTACATCTCTGCTGTACAGCGTGCATGTTAATATGTATAGCTATAGAAAAAAGAAAAAAAAAGTTCGTAACAATCGATTTTTTATTACCTCGCTCCGCAACCTGCGATGGAGAACTTTGTTCCCAAAAAAATCAAAAAAGCTATTTGGCAACGTTGTTTTGTCGCGTTGAACTATTTCTGTAAACTATCCTCGGTAATTGTTTGAAATTGTGACAAAAAATTGTTCTCCTTTTTGAAAAAGAGAAGCAAGTAGAAGTGAGTAGGTTACAGCAGTAAGACACTGTGTATGACGTCATCCTATCTGTTCTTTTTTCTTTAAAAAAGGCGATGTTTCTGATTTGTCTGACCTGATGCCGCCTTTTCATATTACCGGTTCCATCATTACATCTGATCTGTATGCTTCAGCCGTGCTTTTACAGAATTAGTAAATCGGAAAAGATGAGCTTTTATGAATTAGCAGAAAGAAATCAGTAATACGGCCTTCGAGCTAAGCTTTTCAGCAATAAAGGGAGAAATACAAAGAGTATTATGTAAACTGAAAAATAACCAGTGAACAGAAAATACATTTGAAATAGTCTCATGCGGATGCTTGCCTTGGATGTCTATCGCTTCGGTCTCAACTTTTAGGCCCCATTCCGTTAAGACCACAACACACATTCCGGCCTACTAATGAGCTTCGCTACGTTTCGGCCCCGCCCTATTTCAAAGTAGATTTACTTTAGTGCTAGTGAGTTTTTAATTTTTTTTCTCCTTTAATATAACATAATATTTAAGGCGTAAAATGATTATTGAATCAAAAAAAAAGAAACACTGACCAAGTCAGTAATTTAATTTTTTTGCAATGGTTTTCAAATTTTTTTTTTTTTATATATTGCTTAAAATATAACTCTATTATAAAGAATCGAAATGTTGATAATACATTTATTTAGTTTGTTATTTCAATAGAAATTTGGGGAAAAAATTAGTCTATGACAGATTTTTTTTTGCTTCAAAAAAACAGTATGTCTCATAATAAATTGTTTACATTCATAATAAACGAAAAATAAATTAACTTTAATAATTATGAAAAGCAACTAAAATTAAATTAGAGGCACATTTGAAAAAAGCAAAATCGTTGAACGAACGCACTTCTTTGTACTCCAATCTGTTATCACTCAAACTTCCTACTCCTTATTGTGCCTCGTATATCTTATCGTTTCCGTCGATCTCCGTTGTTCCTATCCTCAGTTCTTTTATCTTATCAATATTTGACACCGACTATACATTTAACTGATCTTTCTCACTCGTGTCGTTTCTGGGCGAAGATCCTTTGTTGACATGTCCAAAAGGGAGGTTAAAAAAAAAATCGTTCTGGATTCTGAACTTCACTCAAAAGTTTGTTCGTTAGTCTTCAGAAGTTTTCCTTCTACTTTCAGATTTATTTTTAATGTATATTATTATTATTACTATCGTGGCTCAGGTCTCTTCCTATTCGAAGGTGCCTAACGTTGTTACGGCTTATAAATAAGTAACAACATTTTCTATCGTAATTGATGTAAAAATTTTCAAACAATATGACAGGTGTGCAGGATGACAGATTTCTGTATTTGTGGCAGCATATGAAATGATGGTGAAATCTTTTTTACAGTGCCATGTCCGATTCTAACCTAGTGATTGAAAAATAAGAACGCATTACATTTCTATTCATTTCGTTTGTCCACCTAATGCGTCTCTTATATGTTCCCGCATTGGTGGTCCCAGCTAGTTGTTGAGAAGCACTTTCAACGGAGGTAGCCGTTGCTGATGTTACTGCACTACCAAATAAGATTTCGGCTGTAGCATTTTTTGGATATGCAACGGTCTGTTCAAGCATTTTCTCCTGTCCCCGCCACTGGCTCCGAGCAGAGCTCTGCCTGGTCAACTCGCTACTGCTGGTGGATCGCATTCGGTCACATCCAGCACCAACTCCAGACGTACCCTGACGTTCTTCAGGCTGCGACATTTTGAACATTTTATCTCTTCTTTTCACCATATTTGGTATTATTATTATTATTATTATTATTAACAAATTAAGTTTGTTTAATCTATCTTAATTTTATCTGGTTAAATCTGATATAAAGGGGGGTTATACTACTCAGACATGCCGAAAAATGGATCAATTTTTAGAAATTTATTTCTCGATTACTAATTAATAAATCAAAATAAGATTTTGGGACCTTATTGTATATGTCTTAAGTTATACAAAAGCATTTCTTATTAACATTTAACATACAAAGTGGCGTCGTGGCACAAGGTAATTTAAACGAATGTTTTTTCGGCGGAGGAAAATGGCGGGCAGGGTAGCAGTCTCCCTACATAACGTAGAGGTTTTTTTCTTTTTCTTAATCTACATTAGTTTTTCTTTGGAAGTACACAAGATTTTATTATTTTTTTAAATTCACGAATTGGCGTACGTTTTAATTTTTTTTTTTCCCGGTAAAAAACCCATCTTAAATTGTTTATTGTAAATGTAATTATTTATCAATCGTAAAAATCGTGTGTACTTCCATAGATAATCTATTTAAGAAGCTACAGTTAAAATTTCAAGTCAATCGGATAAAAATTGAACGAGTTATGCTGCCCGCCAATTTTAAAAACATAATTTCGAGCAGAAAAACACGTTTAAAGTTTTGAAAAGTATTTACTATATGAAATATCCAAAATATAGGCTTGCCAATTTTTTTACTTTTACTCTGCTATCCTAGCACCATGTAACTGCCCTTCCAAGCATGCATTTTGCTCTTTAGCCCCCTTTCTGAGCGACGTAAGTTCTTCCCGAGGGCTTTGCTGGTGTTTCGATACTGAGTGGATTGCAGCTTCAACTTGACGTTGATCAACTTCAATTGTAAAATGGTACAATTCTATATTAACTTTTAGTTGAAATTTGATCATAGCATCTAGAAGTCCTCGAAAACCGTCATTATACATAATTACAGTGATATTAGTTGTAATATTAACCACGCTATTGCCGCTAAATATCGCTTTCGGAATTATTGTCCAAATGACGGTATTCAAACTTTCATTCGCATTTTGTTGAATCGTGCAAGGCAACTGGAGAGAAGATCTTCTCTCTCGTTAGATCTCCATAAATCTTTCGAACAGCATGAAATATGCCATTGGCATAGCTGATTTAGGAGTATACATTTCTATAATGTGCATGTGGCTGCTTTTTGCCAAGTGTACCAAGAGTCTGCTCCTATAGGACATTTTAAAACACTGGTTTTGGGAGACACATGAACGTACAGAATTTATTTATTCCATTAATTCCAATAATCCTAATAATCTGATAGCGAAAGTTAAACGTCTGTTTAAATCATTAGCACGGCCATTAATGAGAGGGCTACTGTCAATAGAAGTACTTCTACATTTTTTTTCACGTTACAACGAACTTAAATCCATGGCCGCGTTTGCATGATTCCGAAAAAGTTACATTACTTACAAATTCTTTACAGACTAGAATTATCGAAAGCATGGTAATAAAAACAGAAATAAAATTCACGATTCGGTAGCCTAGTGTAGCATCAATTTCAGTATCATCTTCAGATGTGTGCAGTTTTCATTTTTTTTTTTGTGAGCCTAAAAACATTTTCAATGTCGCCTTCAAAGATGAGCCGGTTGGACGGCTTTCTGTTGAAAATTCTGCTCCGAATGGCACGATCTGATGAAAAACTACTTAAAAAACACTAACATACAACAGGTGGGCGCGAAACTCGGAGTAGCACGCCAAACTGTCTACTGCATGTGTAAAGCGGCGTCAGTCTAACAGTAATTGTGGCGTTTATGATCTGTTATGGCTTTAATAAGATTTATTAACGATATCTGTATAGATTTCGAAGAAATGCAACTGATTTGTATCGGCAAAAGCTACCAACAGAGAGCTGTAAATGCACTCAAAATGCTGTGTGCGGCAGAGCGACCTTTTCAAACGTTTTGGAGCACTCAGAGGCGTCTCAGAAAATAAGTTAAAAAATTTTTTTATCGGTGCTTGTCTCCAAAAATAATTATTAAATATCATTTTTGAATAGTTTATGCATCATTTAATCCAATAAAAAAAAAAAAAAGATGGGAAAAAAAATTTTGCTGGGTGGTATAACCCCTTAATCATTAATCTAATTTTTATATATTTAATCATGTTAATAGCCTTGCAAACGAGTAAATGCCTCCTAAAATCGAGTCCATTCAATTCGGTCATAAGCTACTCTTCGAAAATTATTACGTGTAAGCATTTTGAATATATTTTCATCTCACCTTATCCTTCTTCTTTTTTTTTATGGGTTTGTCAAAATGGACATGGCCCAAGAATAATGGAAGAGAGGGCTAAAAGAGACTCGGATCCTTACACGATCACAGATAGCCGACCGAAAGGAATCAAGAGCTAGAATAACTGATCTTACCTTACCTTGATTGCCGATAGTCAAATTCGTTAACGTTTTTGTCTATTTTACTCCTAACGACCCAATTATGTGTGCTGCCTAATAATTACCTAGATTAAATTTTTATTATATTTAAATTTGTTTTTATAACCTTTCCATTACTTTTATCTTTGAATTTAGTCCTATCATTGATCTTTCTAATGCATTTTGAACTCTATTTTTCGCATTGTGTGTAAGAGCGGGCAAAACAGCCTTGAAAGAATTTACGATCATATCCCAATTATTATATATGTATATAAAGTTTGAATGTGTGCAGCCCAAGTAAGTTTTAAATCCAAGTACGGTCCTAAATATTTCATATAAGGTTTTGTTAGCCCCGTTGTGAATTTAGATACAGAGGACTCTTAAGCGTTGACGCCTTTTTATGGTAAAAATGATGGATGTTGATTTGGAGGTAGATACTTTTAGCTTAATCTTCTCAAGCAGATCATTAAACATTCCCGCTGCTTGTTGATTCTAGTTTATAGAATTTGTAATACTACTAGATTTATTATAAATTACAAAATCATCAGCATATGACCGAGTAGATGAGACTACGAGGTAACTGAACGTTAAAGAGCGGAAGTATATAAATATTGAATAGAATTGGGCTGAAGACTGAACCCTGCGCCAAGCCTTTACAAGCATGTCTAATATCAATATTCTGTCTGTTACCGGGTTGAAAAGGAATAGAATTCGATTAGAAAAAAGTTTAGCAATATGTTTGCCTAGCTCTGCTGAAACTCCTGTTGACATTAGCTGATCGAATAATATGAGAATCGACACATTGTTGAAAGCCCCCTTAACGTCCAAGAACATAGCCAGTACATATTTCTTATTAATAAATGATAAGTAGACATCATTTATTAAATTAAAGATGCACGCCTCTGTGCTAGGGTCGAGTCTGAAATAAAAAATGCCCTCCGGGAAATGTACCCTTGTTTTCAAAGTACCAAAAGAGCCAGTTTTTAATCGCCATCTCAAAAATCTTCTTCTAACACACGACGCTAAAACAATGGGTCTAAATGACGATGATTCCAACTGGGTCTTATTTAATTTCAGTAGGAAAATAACAAAGATCCTCGTCACGAACTAATTCATTATAGACATTGACCAATATATTTTTAGAACAGTCTTCTAATTTATTTAAGACGGAATATATAATTCCATCCAGCCCAGGGAAACAATCATTCCTATTAATTAACGGGCAAAACAATTCTTTACTAGTAATAGGGTGCTTAAGGGATACTTCCGTAGTGTCAGAGATATTTAGGCCAACAGCTTCTTCTAACAAGAGAACGTAAGCAGGCGCAATAATACGAGTAAAACCTTCAAACCAGCTGTCATCTTTCATATCCGTTGACACTGGGTATGCTTATTTTTACCCGATTTCGATAAATTCCAGATTTGTTTCAGAGGAGTATTTCTGTTAAATTTCCCACAAAAATCTCTCCACGAGGGCATTTTTATTTTTTCCAAAAATCCGCGGGTTTCGGCGGAGATTCTTCTATATGCAACAAACGATTCCATTGTTCCTGTTCTCCGAAAAGATCTTAAAACATCATTTCTTTCATCAATCTTTCTTTTGCAATCGCTATTCCACCGAAGGTTAGGAATCGTTTTCACTCTATAATAAGAAGCAGACGGCACAGATCTATTTAGCAGCCAGATCAGCATATTTTTAAATGTTTCGTATTTATCTAAGGGAGAGATTTGATTATTTACTATTTCTACTTCTTGCTCTACAAATTTGTAAATTTAATCCAATTGCTATCCTTAAGTTTCCAACGTTTTCTACAGTTAAGGATGTTCAAACTATTATAGTTCTGCGTAAGTGAACTGTTATTCTTAAGTTAGATTATTATAGGGAAATGATCGCCACTTACGGTATAAGAAAAAAACGGTCCATAAACAGTCTAGAAAAATTTATGAAGAAACCACCGGATTAACCGCGTGCAATGGACCATTTATTCTAGTTGGTTCACTATCATTCAGAAGGCACATATCTAAATTATTAAGCATCTCTAAGAATCCTTACCTATCATTTCTGTCGCAACTCCGTAGATATAATTTAGGATATTGAAGTTTTCACGAAAGATGACCGGAAAACGATTGAAATTGCCTAGGTCATTAAGTATTAATGATGCGTCAATAATGTGACCCGGCCGGAAATAATACGAAATAAGATAACAAGAAAACTGTTTAAAATGTGCTAAGATACAGACTCGATTAGGTCTTCTAATGTTATTACTATGGTTGGAAAAATCCATCTGCATTACCATAGTCCGCGTCCCCATACTCATCCTCCCTATCATTGCTGTAGCAAGTATAATTACAAACATTAAACAGTTTCCCACTAGATAACCAAGTTTCTCTAAGTAGAAGAGAACAGCAAGGTCATGCAACGATAAAAATACCTCTAAATCACAATTATTAGCCGGAACGCTCCTCGCATTCCACTGTAATATTTTGATTGTATTAAGTAGTCAATAATAAATAGAGAAAAAGAGAAAGACATAAATAATATTGAAATAAAATAATGCGATATATAGGCGAACTCTTAGGGGAACATGTATAATTAAATGATACATTATGCTTTTAAATCGCATACAGTATTTGTAGTATATCAATACTTACTTTTTATTACAAATCTAAGCATCTTTATGAAAGAACTGTTTGTTTTACATATTATTATTTAAAACGCCTTATTTACAAAATTAATTCATTTCTTTTTCAGATGTAATAAAACGTATAATACCACTTTTTGAAATTAACGAAAACCATTCTGAAATGGTTCGAAATATTAAGTAGCGATGTTACGAATGTTCCAATTTGTATTCGCGTATGCGAATAATTCGCATCAACATTCGCATTCGCATCAAACGATGCGAATTTTTTTGCGAATGTGCAAGTCGCCAGCATATTCTTACGAATTTACTTAGTTACCATTTCGACGTTTTTGAATCCACGGTACAAGCATAAATTCTTTAATGATATTGTAAAGGTAAATGCTGATGTTGTTGCACTCGCATTAAAACTGTCTAATCGAAATCGAGATTTTTCAGCTTCAACGTCTGGTATTAAAAGACCGAGGAAATCAACACATAATATCTATGAGCATTCAACAAGTTCTGATTGTTCTGTTAAAAGTCTCATTAGCAATCTAGCCGGAATTCTGGAGTCCTCAAGCGAAGGCGAAGGCTCCTATTTAGAATCTGCGAGTAGTAAAGACACACTAGAACATGAAATTAAAGCACAATTGAAGGCATATCTCAAAGAAAAACGAGCCCCCTCGATGAAAACCCTCTGGACTAGCAGAAAGCTAAATTGAAATAAAACAAGTTGTCAGATCTTGCTCACAAGTATCTCAGCGCTCCTCCAGCCAGTGTTCCGAGTAAGCAATTATTTCATGCAGCTGGCATTTATATACGAGTCACTCAGAAATCGCCTCATGGGAGAAAAGGCAGCTAAATTACGCTATGTATAAAATATAATTTGCCACTTTTAAAATTTGATTATTAAAACAAAACTATATAATAAAATATCGATTCTATAGAGTACATAGATCTTTTCTATGTTTCGAGTTATTAGTATTGTACCGTATTAATGTAATTATTAGTAAAAATGATTAAATAAAATAATCTGTTTTAATGACTTTCCCAAACATTCACACATTTGCATATCCGCATTTGCGAATATTGAAAATATAACATTGGTATAACAACATTCCTAATATTAAGCATAAACGCGATATTGTAGTAAGTAGAATACCTCGATCATATGTTGCGCGTAATTTTCTGCACGGTCCCACGATCCCAAAATAACCTTTACAAAATCCCACGGTCTGTCACCTAAAGTAACATGGAAATCATTAAATTATCATTATTATGAAACACATTAAAAGTTTAACACTTTTCGAGTTTTCCGAAAGATGTAAACAATTACATTTCCAGAGTATGTAAATGCTGGTTTTGCTTTGTAAGGACATGATTTTTCTAAGAAGCGAATAAATTAACAAAAGTTTATGTGGGATAATGGCACTCTGTTAATTACTGCGAATCTTAATATGTCTTACAACTATAAAAAAGCTAAAAGGCTTATTACACGTGACAAAAGTTAAAGATGTAGATGTAATTCTGTACAATTTGAATATACCCGTAGTAGTAGATATGTTTAAAAAAATGAAAGAAAGAACCTGTTACAAATAGAAGCAAAAGAGAATTTTTAAAAACAATAAAAATTTCATGAAATGTGATTAGGTAAACTTAGAATAATAATTTTAACTGAGTAAAGACAGCTCACGAATTGACATTATACCTGAAAAGTGTTCAATTATTTTATTCTTACATTTACTGCACCATCGATTTCTTTCTTTCTCCTGCTGACATTTTGGCCTTTGCGTTTTCTTGGGAGTAGCCATCGTGTATTAGATGAAAGGAGTACCTCCTTCTTATTCTCGTTAACTTTGTGATCATAGTGTTGCGGGAAGATCTGATCTCTGCCGTTGTTTTTATATACTTGACGCTCTGCGTTTAGAGCATCGGTAATAAGCTGAAGAAAGTTTTGCGCTACTGCATACGGTGCATCGTGAAATATAGCAATCATAGTTTCAGTACTGAACTATTATTAATCTTGTTTATTCACCTGTACAGTTATTGTGGCAACAGCATTTAATCGCGAAAATCTCACAACCTACCTGAGCGATATTTAGAACCGTGAAACCCACCCTTCGTTCCCTTTCTTCTTTTCTCTTTTTTTTCAATTTATATGCTAATCATTTTCTGACTGTTTGCTTTTAATTATTCTTACTTTCCTCCTTGCTTTATCCGTTAGTTTTCTTTGATTTTATTGATCCCTTACTACAAGCGTAATATTTTCTTATGTATCTTCCCTTGACATAATTTCATTGGTTGCAATACAATTTAGTCCTGTGCAGTTTCGCGCCTATTAAAGAATTTTCACTATGATTTTTAATTTTATTACTAAAAATTGTTTGGTTAAGGGAGTTACATACGTATTGTTAACAACATTCGCGTGTATAATGGTGCATTTAAAATAATTCTGCGACACTTATCCTAAATTATTTGAAGATTAATAAAATTTGAGTTCGCAATACTGGGGATCTGGCGAAGTAGGTATGTAAAAAAAGGTCATATATTTACAGTAGAGTCCTGATATTCCGAAATCCGAATATTCCGAACAAAGTTCAGAAAAATAATACCAATTTCCAAACTTAAAGACGGGAGAAATTAAAAAGACGTTCGTGAAAAAACGTACATTTATTTTAATCATAGAAGTTAAATAGAGACCCGATGAAAACGTCTGAAACCAAATTGGAATGAAAGTTGGTTACTTACAATACATGTCAGCTCCATCGTCTGCACTATGATACGTCGAAGGTAACTTCCCCGAACTTAATTTACGTCTTAACAAGTCAGTACGTTGATATAATTTATGAAATTCGCCTTTTCCGAATTCCCGCTAAACCGGACAGTGATCGGTTTCAATTAGTTCAGAATAGCGGGACTCTACTGTGTATATATCTATATCTATATCTATCTATCTATCTATCTATATATATATCTATCTATATATATATATATATATATATATACGAGGGTGGTTCAAATATAAACCGGAATTTTTAAATAAATGTGCGAAAAATTTATTGTGGAAAAAGTGGTTGCACTGGCAGTTAGACCGGTTTGTTACGAAGCGTGTAGAGCAATTAGAACCGCGTAACGTCACTTTTTAGTGTAGTTAGAGCCATGAGTGAAAAAGAAGTACCAGTGTCTTTGCGCAACGCATCATTATTCGTTTTTTAGTCAAAGACGACGTAAAATCCGTGGAAATTTACCGAAAATTACGCGAACAGTTCGGGGATGAGTGTCTCTCCAAAACTCAAGTGTACGAGTGGTGTTCCGCGTTTCGAAAAGGACGTGAAGTGGTGTCAAACATACCACATGCGCGGCGCCCAAAAACCAGCATTACAGATGAACACGTCAAAGCCATCGAACAACTCATTTTGGCTGACCGACGCGTCCGTGTACGCGATATGACCGACGAATTGGGCATCAGCATAGGTAGTATTGAGACAATAATTCATGATCGGCTAGGTTACCGCAAAATTCCAGCCAGATGGGTGCCAAGACTTTTGAATTTTGAACAGAAATTCACTCGTTGGGAAGTTTGTACGCGTCCCCTGCAGCGGTATGAAGAGGAAGGAGAGAATTTATTGCGGCGAATATTCACCACGGACGAAACTTGGATACACTACTATACGCCGAAGAGTAAACGCTTGTCTATGGAGTGGCGGAAGAAAAAAGAGGGAGCGCCAGTCAAAGCGAAGGTTACACAGTCAGCTGGGAAGGTGTTGTGTACCGTGTTTTGGGACATGAAGGGAGTGATCGCAGTCGATTTCCTAACTGAACAACGTACTGTGACGGCGCAGTATTACAGTAACCTCCTAAAAAACACAGTCAAACCGGCCTATCGAACAAAAAGGCGCGAAATTCCGATCCGTAGTGCGATACTGCTTCAAGACAACGCCAGGCCACATACCGCTCGGCTTACGATGGAGACATTGGCCGAATTGGGCTGGGAAACACTTGAACATCCTCCTTACAGTCCAGATTTGTCGCCTTGTGATTATTATTTGTTTGGCCCATTGAAAGAAGCACTTGGTGGACAACGTTTCGACAGCAACGATGAGGTGGAATCGTTCGTGCGCAAATGGCTATGTGACAAGCCGCGAGATTTTTACGAAAAAGGAATAAAAAAATTGCCGGAGAGGTGGAAAAAGTGCGTAGCGTGCGAGGGGGGTTATCTCGAAAAATTGTAAAAAATATGAGCACTGTAAGTATAAAATAAAAAATTTTATGACCAAATTCCGGTTTATATTTGAACCACTCTCGTATATATATATATATATTAATTACAACGTAATTCTTAGGCTACCCCCCATTCGAAAAAATGTCCCAAAAAAATGTCCCAGAAAAATGTCCCAATTTTATGTAACGCTAAATGTCCCAAAAAAATGTCCCAATTTTATGTAACGTTTGTTATATTTTGTAGGATTTTTGTTATTGTTATTTAAAAAATGTCACAATTTTATGTAATGAAATATGTAATGAAAAATGTAACGAAAAAATGTCTTAATTTTATATAACGGAAGGTAAATGTTAGAATAGGATTTTTGTGGTTATGTTATTTTTTGTGTGTGTTGATGCCAGTAAGAATTACGTTGTAAATTTTGATCATTTTATACAAAATATAGAAGAGAAAGAGACAGGAATGAAAGCAGGAGGGGTCAAGGGGCGCAGCCCCTTGCGAGGCCAAAGTGGCCGAGTTTATATATATATATATATATAGATATAGATTTATAGATATATATGTATATCTACATCCATCTTATAAAGCTGCAAGAAAAAAAATCGTAAACCCGTTCTATATTAGCTGGAAAGTTAATTTTTTTTTCAACCGGACGTAAAAAATTATTATCCCCTCGGAATTTTAACATTAAAGAATGCGAAATTTGAGAAATACGACAAGTTTTAAGAAAGATATTTTTAAAAAATTCTATAGCCGATTCAATATGAGTTACGATGTTAATTTTTCCTTTTAACCTACATAATAAGGTACTCAGAAACCAGGAAAAATATAAAATTCGAAAAATGTTGATATTTAGGGACCACAATTTATGAAAATACACGCTGAAAGCGGTAAGACTGGAAACCGAAAAAAAAGTCTACAGCCGTTTCCATGGTAAATGGAGGGTCATTCCCCTTTTTTAAATCGCTAGAATATAGGAAAAATATGAAACCTTCGGAATTTAAAAATTAAATGGACGTAAACAGCTGGATGGGATTTCTAGATAAAAAATTCGAAGAAGCAAAAGAAGAAATTAAACAAAATTTAATAGACTTAAAAGACGATTATAATAAGAAGAAGTTCGAAAAAATAAATAATGATAGAAATCTAAAATTCGATAATTTCAAAAACCGACCTCAACAGAATGGTCGAGAATAAGCTAGTCCCGACTTGGAATAGAAGATGGACGGACTAGTAGAGGAAAAAATTGCAAATTTGGAATGGAAGTTTGAGGAAGAGAAAAGAGTTAATGAGATGGAAAGGAAAGTCGATCACATTTGGCTTTTGAAAAAATTACTCGAAAAACTCACGGTCCTGTACCTGGTGGTCGACCAACTTGTGCTGAAAATTGGGAGTGTGCTCTATACTTTTCCAAATTCCGATTCGAGAAAAGTTATTATGTGAAAAAAAAAAATGAATTAGATCTTGCTTACGATAGTTTGCAATATCCATTATTTAATACATGGTTCAGCTGGTTGGTCAATAGATATATGGTAGATAATAAAAATAAAATAATATCTCTAACAAAATATTACAGGTGATACGGATTCGGTACGCGTTTCGCTATCTCTTGACGACGTTTGAGTTAGAAATTAGTCTCTGATGGTACATCTATTCACGATCTCTCAAACGCCGTTCTAGGTTGCATCGCCGCTTTGTCGTGTCAACAGTGCTTAATCGGCAAAAACCAAAAATCCTCATGTTCGATTGCAAGTGTCCGGTCGTTCGAACGGTCGCATCCGTCTACAGACGCATTAGTGTCTGAGTGGTAGAGGTCGAGGGCTGTGACAGGGACTTGTGCTTGCGGCGAAAGCGCGGGGTACTGTACTCGTATGTGTCGAGTAACGTTGAGCTGCAGGCAGACTGTAAAAAAATCCCGCCAAAAGTCAGGCAGGGGGGTATGTGCGGTGATCTTGGCAGAAGTGTTCTATAAGAACACTTGTGCGTAGCCTTCAGCGCGACACAGAACAGTGGTCGAAGTATTGTTCTCTGTATCTGGTCCGTTGACATTGAAGTTTTGTCTAATCCGTGCTACCGTGTATCAAAATCTTTACGCGCCATGCCGTATAATTTGTTTACTGTTTTGTTAAATTTTTCGGTAAAAGTTAAATTTTTTTGTAATTTCTCTAATCGTCGCCGTGTATAAGCATCAGGATCGGCGTCCTGTCCGTTTTTTGTGAATTTTCCGTCAAAATATATGCTTTTTCTTTGGTAAAAGTCTCATTATTGGACACGTGATGTCGGCTATGTGATATCTCCGGTGTAGAGATCGTGGTCGAATTCGGTTTTTGTGATTTCATCCATATTTTCGTTTTCTTTATTAAATTCTTACGATAATTTTCGAAAACGCCTAATGCTCTGAGAGAGGCTCATCCGATTACAACACCGCGAATGTTCCCGGCGCCCATTTATTGTGTTTTTATGTTATCACTCTGTCGGAGAAAACGAGTTCTTAGCAAGTGGCGTCCGTAATGAAGAAACTGAGTTCTTATCACAGATATTTATTATTGTCAGAGTCTCGATTTCGCGTTTAGATAGATTAGGACAAGAATACTTTGTCGACGTGTGATGTAAAGTGGATGAAGAAAAATTACAATTTATTAGATTTAATCAAAAAAAAAAAAAGATAATAAGAATGGCTACTCGAAGTGAAACAGATGAATCTATCGCTGCCGAAAGAGGTGCAAAACCAAGAAAAATTTACCTTCCAAGCTCACATACACATGGCCCGTGTTATATGCAGTTAAAATATCAAGACGGTATGGCAGTTGTTGCCGGATTAGGTAAACGAACGTTTTTTCTTAAGATAATGTGTAATCCTAATTAGATAGAAATAAAATTAAATTTAAATGTAAAGCAATATCATATCGATCGTCCAAATTTATTACGTTGTAATATATTCCAAATTAAATCATTTATTAAAAGTTTTTTAATGTCAGGTAAAATTTTTGGAGAAATGGTTTATATTTTATACGAAATCGAATTCCAAAAAAGAGCCCTTCCTTATGCTCATGTTGCTTTAAGAGTAAAAAATTCTTCCTTATTAATAATTTCGTTAAAGCAACAATTCCGAATTCCAAAGAATGATTTTTCAAAATTTGATTCGTTAAATTTTAAAATGTTTGTTCATTTATTTATTTCTACATGATAAAGGCGAAAAAACGTCAATTTAAACAAAAAAATATCTCCAGCTACTATCGAATGCAACTGAGAACATTTCCTCAGTTTTTTACTTTACATCTCATACACCGTAAATATTATAGTTATGGAAGAAAAATAAGAAAAAAGTAAACAGCATTCATAACAGCTAGAGTTTTTTTTTTTTTTTTAATCAACGTCATTTCATTAAATCATAAGAAAAATATGAAATATCCAAAATTTTTAAATTTAGAACTCTAAAATTTAAAAAAAAACCTGACAAAATATTATCAATGTTAGTTATAATGGAAACATAGCAAGTCCTGAAATGCAAATATTTAAACTATGATTATAGAACATTGTTCACTAAACGTTTCGATGTGAACAGAGTTAATTTAATAATATATTATTTCTTACGAAATTTATTTATTTATGTATACTGAATCAGTGTGCTAAATATAAAAAATTCATTATTGAAATCTATAAATATATACAGTTTATGAAGCTATTAAAAAAATATCTGGCTAACTGCGAAGGAATTCTTTATTACTAATGAGACATCAGCTTCTTTTATGTTAATACTGCATGGCTAAATTTCATCGTTATATTTCACCGAAATTATGCGTGAGTAGACTATATTAATGATTTTGTTGAATGATTTTAAATTGATTTCGAAAATCAGAAACGAAGCGAACCGATACCAAATCAACCGTCATCGCATTCCAACCGATAATGGTGATACGTATTGTTTTAAATTGCATTATTTCGTTTTTACACTATCCATAAAATTTTGTATATTATTATTATTATTGAGTTGTTTTTTTTAACGGTCTACCGATAAAGAAAGAGTTTTGTATTGTAATTAGAATGTGATATATCGTATTTTAACTTTCGCGCCTTGCATAATTAACCAGTAAATTAATAACTAAAATAGGAACAATAAATTTAAATTAATAATTAAAGTTATTAATTTACTGTGTCTTATTATGCAATACGATATATCACATTCTAATTACAATACAAAACTCTTTCTTTATCGGTAGACCGTTAAAATCATTTATTACAGTTCTTCTACCGCCGTCCTAGGTTAATAGACCTGCCTCATCTATGCCCAGTCTGTGAAGGCCTTTCTACAGTCTCTGTATAATTGCCCTTTATGGACTCCCCTTACACTCTTTTGTTCGCCAATCTTGACTTCCACCAGGGTTGGTTACCTGATCTCCAACCAGCATTGACTTAACAGGGGAACCCCGTGGCGGCGAGGGCGGAGTAGAAGTGAAGAAGCTAAAGCAAACCTCTTGAGCGTTTATTTATTGTGCATCACACTTCCTGGAGTTTCCCCTATACACACACATACACGCACACACACACACACACACATATATATATATATATATATTCTAACGCAATCTCTTTCTCGTATCTTAGTAAATCTATTGACATGTATTCCTCCCGATTCTCTTTTTTTTTTTTCAATTTTACTTCATACTTCACCTTTCAGTGTCTTAGATTCTTCGCTTTCTCCTGTTTATTCCTTTTTTACTACCGGTTTAGACATGTATATTATTTAACTCCTTAATGAATGATGTTTTTAATACTTCTTCATTTTGAACTATTTTCTTTTCTATTTACTTATTTTTTAAATTCTTCCTCCATCTTTCTTTTTCTGCACAGCTTCCCTATTAAATTTCTTCTTCTTTTTCTCTGTAACCTGTACTTATCTACTTTCCCCTCCTAGTTTCCCTCCACAACCGATATTTAATGTCCGATAATGTTTCTCACCTTTTTTCATCATTTCTACCTTTGTACTTTCTTTTCGCGTTCTCGTTACTCCTATCATTTCCGTTTCCGCTATTCTGTTTTTCCATTTATACCTCCGGCAACCATTAAACAAAATATAGGTTTTTTTATGCTTTCCACTATCACGAAAAGCAGTCTTTAACATTATTACCTATTAATTAAACCGCCGTCCCCTTCTAACGCAAACTTTGTTCACATCTAAAATATCCATTGTTCCTTTTGAATTTTTTTTTTTTTTTTTTTTCAGTTCATAAGTTTCCTCTTCTTAGCGGAATTTTCATATTTTGCGTTTCTGTTTTTATTTGTAAGGGCTCTCTGCTGGAAATTTTTGGCATTTCTACAAATTAAGCTATTTTCTGCAGATGCAACATCTTTTCATTTAGTTTATAAAATGGAAAAGTAGTTTGCAATTGCCCGCTCTTTTGTGAGATTTTCAAGATGTTGTCTTTCCATTGATGCTTTCTCAGCTTTTGTTAACTTTTCCCAGATAAAGCAGCTATTAGTTTACTGCTACTTCTTGAGCTGTCTTTTACTAACCGATTTCCATTTTCGTATATATCTCTTTTTTTTTTAGAATCCAGACGTTTTTTGCAATAATTATTATACGTTAGACGAATATTAGAAATATTCATGATAGCCAGAAATATCGTAGACTAGAAAGCATGCAGCTTAACAAGTCGTATCTGACTTTCGTTGGTGTCTTGTACAATCAAACGGAATTATGAATAAAATTAAATTAAAACAGAAAAGCGCTTTTATTCAAATTTTTATTAATTTGATTTACTTCATCAAATTAACTCCTCACAATTTTTAAAAATTAACTATAACCAAATTTAAAAAAAAAAATTGTCTTTTAAATGCATCAAAAAATAAAAAGTAATAATTTAAAAGCACGGGACGTTTAACGTACGATTGTAAAATTGTAACGTCCCAAAATTTTATATTCTGGTTTAACAAATTCTTTAAATTTTCATTTAATAAAAATTATTTTTTATCTTTTAGTGCATTCCAAAGATAGATTTTTTAAAAGTATTTATTTGTTTCGGTTGTTTATAGTTTATTATTAAAAATTATAAGTCGTTTTTTTTTTTTTTTTGCAAGTAAACAAACGTTGTAAATAATAAACGCGTTTTTTTTTTCAATTTCTAAAATTTGTTTAATTATCTACTTTTTAATATTGTTGTTATAAATGTTATTTTTTTTATAAATTTTCCTATAAAGATATGACACCAGCCAGTGGCGACCCTAGCAAAATTTTTAGGTGGTGCGAGATCTCAATAAGGCGCCCCTCCAAATGACGTGTTGATAAGTGCCTCCAGTCGTCACTCCTTCTTTTCCCAAATTAGAATGTGGATTTATGTTAAATAAACGGCAGAAAAAACAATATACTTTATCCATCGATATTTATAGTATACGAGCTATCTTCTTTTGAATGTTTCTCGCCGATTTGGCATTAGTCTTTCAAAATGCTATTTAAAAAATGACGGCCGTCATACTGTCTTGCATGGTTTTCATTGCTCATTTTATTCCGTATCGGACCTCGAATAATTATTTCATCCCTTCTAGCAGAGTCGATAAGCAACTATTTTGAAATATCATATCATAATTGTACTCTCTCATAAATGATGATGATGATGATGCTATAACTGATATATCATTCATAATATTTTCAAATTCAGATGAGAGATCGGGAATAGCTAAATTTATTTCATGAGCTATGCCTGAAAGTCGATGATTAGTCGACGCGTTTCACTATATAATAGTATCTCTTGGTAGTCTGTGGTTTCGGTTGAATTTGGTGTCCCCTTCATGATGGCGCCCTATGCGGCCGCACTGCTTGCACCATCCGAGGGCCGCCACTGACATTAGCTACAGTGAATGGATTACAGAAAGTCACTTTTATCGAGCGCTATTTATGAACTGCCACCGTGACACAGAATAGGTACAAAAAAAAAAAAAAAGGAAGATAAGCAAAATTTATTTACTGAAAATCAAACAGCTTATTTTGTATATTCTTGTGTTGCCATAATAGACAAATGAATTAAAAAAGAATTACTCTTCTACTGTATTGGTTAGTGGCTGAAATTTCAGTTGTAAGATTTGATTGATTCAGGCATAGACACTGTAGATTAAAGCTTTAAAAAAAAATGTTTGTCAAATATATATAGAGTATGTGGATTTAATTTTTTCAGTAGTTAATAAATAAATAAAATAAATTCAAATTGAAATTAAACTTGGAACACTAAGTTCGTGTCTATCTTTTACCGATACAATTAATGCGGATCACCTTTATGCTATTTTTTAATATCTAGCCACAGAAAGTGTAATTGATTACATGTTCCGCGTACTTACCGACACTAGCTTCCGTATTTATTAAGAACAAATTCGGAAATTTGTCGTGTGTCCTCTCTAATACTACAGTTGGAACAATGAAATCGAGGTACCAGTGAACACCTACTCCTTTAATATACTTCCTCGCATTGCTGTCTTCCATAACCTTAACGAAAGAACGGCATAATGTACTGATTATATTATTTTACAAAAATAGATTGGAATATTTTAACAGAGACTAAAAACTATTACATGTGAAATTAATTTATTTAAAAAAAATGGTTGATTCATTCGTTCGATAGGCGTGTAATAGATATATTCGACATACTGAATCTCGTACCCGTTTAAATTGAACTAATCCTATTTTCACTATGCTTTCAACGAATAAAATCGTTTCGTGATTACAAGTTGTTAATTACAGTAAAATTAATATACAGTTATTATCGCTTTTATACGGAATTCTGCATGCCAAACAGTTATTATGTAAATTGGTTTTTGAAGTTCATTAGTTCAATTAAATATTTGATAAAAATAAAAATGATCCGTTTTTTGTATAAAACTGAACCCCTACGCCGAAGAATTTAAATACTCGTAGTTCAAATTTCACGTCAGAATTTTAATAAAATATAATGTAAATAAAAATATAATTTTTTTAGAAATTTAAATCATATTCATCAGCCTATATCGACAAACTTACCTTTTTTTACAATTTTAGGTTATGTATCATTGAAGCATGAAAAATCGCTTCAAAAAGGAAGAAAAAAGGAAAATATCACGCACTTTCAAATTACTCGGTTTTTATTTATCGGTTAATTTTCAAAATTTTGATGTTGGATTTTAGCTATTTCAGTGAGTTCCGACATAAAAACCATGTTTTATACATTTTAGGCACATCAGCGAAAAGTGTTCAAGGGATTGGATTAGTATTATAAGAAGTCACAGAGTTTAAATTAGAAGGAGCAGAGAGTAAAGAAATGAAAATAGCTAATAAAAGAACGATTGATAAATGGAAGAGCAAAAACGTACTCGTATTGTTGAGGATTACAGGAAATAGAGAGGAGCCGGAAGGCCATGAGCTAAGATTATCGAATACAAAAGGGAATGTTCGCTGATAAGAGCCAAACATTCGAAAAAAACATAGTTTACGTCGCATTAAAAGGAGAATCAGAGTTGTGAAGGGGACAGAGAGAAGAAGGAGAAAAAGAAAAACAAAAGCGAGAAGCGGGGAGAAGAAAATAATTCTTAATCTGATTAAGAAAGCAGCTAAGGACTGGGTGCTGGCTGTATGATAAGATAGTGTGAAGCGGGATTAAAGAATAAATATCCAGCCAAAGTTTGGAATGATTGACTGAGGAAAGTAGGACTAAGTTGGAAGCTGGAAAGCGACCAGAGAAAGGACCATTAAGGACGGGGCCGACTGAGCTAGGAAATCTGCCGTGTCATTGCCCTCAATGTCAGAGTGACTGGAAATGCATAGAAAGTCCATTAGACTAGAACGAGATGATAGTAAGTTGGAAATAAGGGAGTGAATCGATAGAATAATACTATCAGCGGAATGAGTAGGAGGAGAAGAAATTGTTTGCGGAATGTTTTTCGAATCGAAAACAATGAGGAATTTGAAAATTCCGCTAGTAGTAGAAATGAAGGATATTGCATGAAAAATGGGAACTAACTCAGCTGTGAAGATAAAGCAGAAGGAAGGGAACCTAAAGGATTCTGAATGATAAAAAGAGGGGGAGGTAAACGCACCGCCTACACCTCTCTTCATTTTAGAACCATCAGTAAAAAATAATACATGAGAAGGAAATGAGGATTCTAGTATATGGAGAAATTCAGATTTAATTAGCTCTCGAGAAGTGCAGTTGGCACGAAGAGGGGGTAGTAATTGGTCGCCATATAATGATGAAATTGTAGGGGGCTTGTTATAAGGAAAAAACAAATGGAAAAAATTCAGAAATTCATAGAGCTATGTAAGAGAGGATCGGAATTTTATCAGGAACAAAACGACAGTAGGTCCTAATGTGAAGATAGGAGGGAATGAGGTTGGAAGCGGAGATAGAGAGATGTTTAATTAGGAAACGATATCCAAGTAGAGATCGGCGAATATAAAGGAGATGCATATTTGTTTCAGATACAATTGCGGAAAGAGGGGAAGATTTTTAAGCGCCAATACACAAAGACGGGGACAGGAGCAGTAGGTTTTATCAAGTTTGAATAGGAGCGTTTCGCAGAAATTACCGTAAATGAAGGAACAGTAATCAAGTTTGGAACAAATTACGAATTTGTAGGAAAGTCGCAGGATCCCCTCCTCATTTTCGAGAAGATAAAGCTTCTAGAAGGTTCAGTCGTTTGAGAGAGGAATTGTAAAGATAGCTGACATGCTCACGAAGAGAAAGGTGACCATTCAAGAAAAGGCCAAGATAGTAAATACAGTTTACAACGCGAATGATGAGAAAGAGAGCAAAGACTTTGGGTGAAGAATCTACTTATGAAGCGACCGAACTTAAAATGGTACTTCTCTTAGACATCAGAAGTATGTTACTGGTAGTGTATTTGTTAGTGGAGAGTCCATTAACAGTTTCATCACAAGATACTATACCAACATGGCATTGGAATATTCAAAAGAAGTCACTCTAATCGTGGTGAGTTTGGAATAAATTATAGATAACTGAAGGAATTCGAAGAATGATAAAATGACAGGAAGGATAAGGAAATGAAACTGAGTTTGATCGCAAAACACTTTTAGCATCCAAGATGATTAGAAATTTATTATTATCTCTAATTAATTATATGAAAGGAATGGTTTTTAATTTTGCAACAGGCCCCGTAAGGAAAATAGAACAGGCTGGAGGAAATCTAAAACTTTCAAAGTATAGCTGTGTACAGCGCATGGAAAGGATTCTTCAGTGCCATGAGGAGAGCCCTTCAGTCCATCAGTAAAAAGAAGAGAATGAGAAGGAAACAAAGAATTACTAGTATTAAGGAATTCTTCATTAGTTAAACCTTGCGGAAGAGCTTTAGAGATTAACGGTAATGAAAATAATTTAGGAGAAAGCAGGAAATCTGTAAAATTAAACGTAAAGCAAGGAAGTTCATTGTAAGAGATATAATTTCTGCAATAAATTTAGGAAGTTGATTTGGAATATGAGAAAGAAGAAGAACTTTTTTTGAAGTAAATCGCCAGTTCTGAAGTACGAATTAGAAGAAATAAGTTTTGAGGAAGAAATTAGAAGACGTTGTATAAGAAAACGTCGTCGCGATAGCCTAGTTGCTAAAGCGCTTGGCTTCTCTTACGGAAGTATCGGATTCGATACCGGACGATGACAGAAATTATTACGAGAAATTAAATTAAATACTCGCTATTAATCACGTGGAAAGCAATGGCAAACATGCATACCATCATATGCGCGCTAGTTAATACACAGCAGACATACACGCGACTGCACTTGTATAACGATATAAATCAAACGATTACTAATCAGTTCCGAATGAAGTCTTGCGCGTGTACACTCGCGTTACATATAGCAATTGCCTAATATCTGTACAGCTGAAATGTACGAATAGGTAGTCGCCAATGCTCAGTAATTAAGTATGGCGTTACAAAGAAGTATAAGAAAACAATAACTTAAGTAAGATCTATGTATTTGTATAAAGAGATTCAGCATGAATTGCAAGAATGGGAATTCACTTCTCCAAACTACCTTTTTCATGTGACATTTTTAGAAAATTTTGAAATAAAGATTTAGTTTTTAATCAAAGTTTTGGATATGTCTGGATTTTAGATTTTCTGGCTTTCGTTAAAATTTCGGTTTTGGCTACTGATTAAAAATATAAATTTTACTTATAATTTCGGCGCCAACAAAAAAAAAACAAAACAATATTTACAATCTGTATTTGTAAATTCCCCCCCCCCCCCCCCCCTCACGCACACATAAATATTTTCGATCACAAATTATACCTTTTGGATTTATGAATAGAAAATTTAAGAAGAAATGATATGATAGGCTTCTATAGTGTAAAAAGCGCATTCTAAAGATATTAACACTCACTTACATTTAATTGCTTATATTGGTGCCTGAGTAAGGCTACTAAAATTGCATTTTCAATAATACCAGAAATTAATAATTTTAATAAAACTTCCGTAAAATATACGCCAATTTTAAAATATATATAAACCAACTTCAAAGAAAATAATATTCATTCTTAACTGTTATGAATAGAAAGAGATGACGCAGTAATTGTACTTTTAAAAGTATTAGAAGAAAGTGATGGGTACTAACGATACACCGATTATTAAAGCACTAAATCTTCTTAAATTCGGGTGTTTCAATTTTTTGAATTTATAATCACCGGGGTTCAGATTTATATGCACAAAAATAATCTCGAAATATGCACGACAATATGCATTAAAAATTTCATAACAGATAGCGTACATTAAAAAAGTAAAACAAAATTTTATTAACATGCTGCATTTTCTTCTATTGCATTAATTTATATTAAAAAATATATATATATAAAAATTAATACATCTAACAATAAGAATTTTTTCCAAATTTTCAACACGAAAATTACGGCTTGTGTTTGTTAATGTAACTTTCAGGACAGAAAACGACCAAGACATAAATGATAAATATTTAAATGCGGTCACTTCAGATGGAGTGTAAGAGATTTTGTTTTCATTTGACACTTCGTCTAATTGAATTGAAACTACAAATGAGCTGCTAGATATTGAAAACAGCATGTCTAGATCAAATTTGTGTCGCAAGTTGTGAAGTGTATATATTAATTACAACGTAATTCTTAGGCTACCCCCCTTCGAAAAAATGTCCCAATTTTATGTAACGTTTGTTATATTTTATAAAATTTTTGTAATTGTTATTTTACAAATGTCACAATATTATGTAACGAAATGTGTAACGAAAATGTAATGAAATATGTAACGAAAAATTTAACGAAAAAATGTCTTAATTTTATATAATGAAAGTTAAATGTTAGGATAGGATTTTTGTGATTATGTCCCCTTGACCCCTCTTGCTTTCATTTCTGTCTCTCTCTCTTCTATACTTTGTATAAAATGATCAAAATTTACAACGTAATTCTTACTGGCATCAACACAAAAAAAATAACATAATCACAGAAATCCTATTCTAACATTTAACTTTCATTATATAAAATTAAGACATTTTTTAAATAACAATAACAAAAATCCTATAAAATATAACAAACGTTACATCAAATTGGGACATTTTTTCGGGACATATTTTTGGGAATTTTTTTCGAATAGGGAGTAGCCTAAGAATTACATTGTAATTAATATATACACATGTATGTATACATGTATATACCCGGTACGTGGTTCAAAGGACAGTTAAAATCGGTCAACAATATTTATTTTTGTTTGCTGACATTATTGTTCAGCTCAGGCAATTGAAAATATAAATTTGAAAATCCAAAAAAGTCGGAAAATAAATACTCTGTTCACACATCGTTCCTACTATTTCTTTTTTTTTTTTTTTTTTCCTACCCTGGGCGCGCCAGCGGCCTTGACCCAACAACATGAAAAATTAAGAGTTGTAACTAAATAGCCAAACGGTCAGAAATGGAAAAGACAAAGGACAGCAACAATGGAATAACTGAAGGCAATGGGAAGGAAAGAATATAGGTAGCGTTAAAGGGAGTAGGAAGACCCAAAACTAGAAGTTGGGCGTAAAGAAAGGAGCGTTCGTTAGAGAGTGTAGAACATTCGAATAGGATGTGATTTGAGTCACAAACACAAGAAGGCTCAGAAGCGTGAAGAGAGAATTTCTTCCTTCCTCTTAACAACATTTGATATCGTATCAAGATATAATTGACTCCTTCCTTTTCTAATTGTTTCTGGGTAAAGGTCCCTGGTTGACGAGCCTGAAAAAAAATACTTTGTTCAAATTCATTTCATTTATAAAAGAGACAAAAAGATTTTTTTTTATTTGTAGAAAGATATCTTGTCTGTAAAAAGATAGAACAATGGTAGTTGTTTTTTTTTTTTTTTAATTTCATAAACACGCGGTAAGAGACTATCATTGAACAATAGACTAAACAAAAAATAAAACAATGATAACCTTGTTTTTTTAGTAAAGTTAAACATTTTTTGAATTTGATCCGACCTTTTTATCGATTCAAAAATATATCTGTGTGCGTGTGTGTGCTTTTTTTTTTTATTTTATTTTATTTTATCCCCCTTGGGTTTGCTACCAGAGAGCATTAGCCCAGCAAAAAGGAATAGATGCATGGAATAGAATAGAAATTATATTTTTATTTTGTCGACAATGGAATCAAGGAACACCCCTAGGACAGGAACAGTCGAGAAAATAGGTGGAAGAACATAAAAGGCGTTGAAAGGAGCAGAAAGACCAAGCTTTAAAAAATGATAATAAAGTAACTCACGCTCGCGAGATAAACCGGAGCACTCGAAGAGCACGTGATTCGCATCACAAACATACTGGGAACCTTCAGAATCCAATGGACAAAAAGGAGATGCAGCCAAGGAAAAGCGATTTAGAGAAGAAGGAAGGAGACTATGCGAGAAACGGAGGCGAGATAATTTAGTAATTATAGACCGACGCAAACTGGGGAACTCATAGAACCAAGGACAAGGAGGAGGAACAGGATTAATCAAGAGATAAAAGGAATTAGGATTAGCGAAAAGAGAAACATAAACAGAGTGCCAAAGTGTAAGATGGCAGGATTTAGTTGAAAGAAGAATATTGTGCGTGCTTTAATGTGGGTTTTCTTTATATATAATTATGAAAAGTATGTAAAAATCTTTAAAATGTACAAAATATGCACGAGATGTCCAAAATATACATTTATACGCGCTATTAAATTAGTGCATTTCGAATCTACAACCCTTAAAAAAACGTCTAGATACGAAATATCATTTGGCATTAACTACAGGCAAAAAGAATATGCATTATATACAAAATTCGAACTACAATAATCACTCTAGCTTTCATGACAAGAACGCTGTCAATGACACTTATACGAACTTAAAATATTTCTAAAAAGAGAGTCTATTATATCTGAATTCAGCCTTGAGAAAGGAACATTAGTACAAAATTCAACCGTTTCAAAAAAAATTAGGATGAATAATTTTCAAAATTGAACAAAAAGGCTGAATAGGTGTAGCTCTTTAGCTGGGAGTTTTCTCAAAAATACCGAGAACACTAGTTACACAAACATTCCGATCTAATTTGGAATCGATAACAGCTGAAGAATATTCATACCGTTTCTTGATGAAATATCAGCTTAACTAAAAGATAGATTTTCGTGTATCATAAGCCCCGCGATGTTGTATTACTAGTATTAGCAAGGGCGTCGCCAGTCAATGAGCCAGGGAGGGGTAAGATGGGTTGTCAGCCGCCAGGAGGGGGGCAAGATGATAGAAGGAGGATATGAGTTATAGGAAAAATAAAATTTATAAGTTGTAAAGGCTTAATATTTTATTAAACAAGAATAAAATCTTAATTAAAACATAATTTTCGTGGGTTTCTGGCAAATTGTTCATGATTACGCGCCTATGAATACTCATCAATGCAAGTTGATTAAAAAGTTTCAAGGCTCCAGGGGGGGCAGCTGCCCCTCCCTGCCCCCCGTTGGCGACGCCTATGAGTATCAGTACAGTGATTAAACAATTCCAAGTTACTGTCAACTGTAGAATTTCATAAAATCGATCTTTTAGAAACAAGTAAATATATTTTAATTCTGATCGTGTATTTCAGTTTGTTTTTTGTTTATTTGAGCTCGGTAACAAAGAGCATTGACCAATGTTTGGCGAAAAATAACAAGCGATTATTTATTTAAATTCGAATGCGATAAGCAATGAAGGCAATGTAAGAGCTAAGCGGAGGAATAGCAGAGAGCGATGGAAATGAAAGGACAGGCTGAGTTCGAGAAGTTGTGAGTAAAGAAGAAAATGTTCAGAATACAGAGCGGAAAAAAAAGAATGCAATCGGAGTTACATTCCTAACTATCACTAGAGGGATTCAAAGTCGCTATACCTGGCCTGTTTTTCTCAGTTTATCATTTTCCGCTTACCGCTTCCATTTTCTGTAATATAAACTAAAAATTAATTACTTCCCTGTCTACGTTTATAAGAATAAAATTATTTTTCTTCATATTCATTTAATTTTGTTACGTTAGATATTTTATTTTATTTTTAAACATTTAGGAATATTATTAATTTACGTTAGTTTCATGCTAGCATCGTTATAAATGGGCTGGCTATCTTCAAAAGGTAACGGCGTTCTTTGTTTGGCTATGCAAGTTGATCTCGCATTAGTCCTTTTTTGGATAGAGGTCAGTCTTAAAAATCTCGCCCGCATGAATATTAACATCGGCAATTTTTTCTGCGTGTCTGTATGCGGAAATATAACATCTTCGTAAAAATTCCAAACACGGTTTTGATTTTCATACATTATCGTTTTGATTGTTTTCCTTTTTTTCCTTTTCATTTATGTGTAAATTATTTACATCGATAACTTCGTTCCGTAATTATAGATTTCTGGGCAATATTAATAGTAAAAATGAAGCACCTGAGTAATGGACTTTATTTATTGATCCGGCTACTATATTTGTATATTGGTTTGTATAAATTTTTGTGGTTAGATCTTTTACCTATAAAAACAGTATTGAAATATTAAAGGCTATTGAACACGGTGTGTAACTTTGAATTAAAATGTATATTGCGAGAATTCGGAACATGCGTATGAGATCTCTCATTTATCAGGAACTTGAAATTATTCCCTATATAAAATAAGAGTAACAAAATGAAAGATAAACTAAAATAGTCTTTCATCCAGCCTTGTGTATCACTTTCTAGTTTTATTTAATGCTTTCTTGTAACAGTTTTTATGACCATTAGAGAATTTAATTTTGACAAATATATTTGTACTCCGTAAAATAATTGTTTACTGCATGTTGTAAGTATTCTACTCTTGTCTTCATTGTAACTGTAAAATATTCCTTTCAGTAAACGGTGAAATAAATATGAAAATAAATTTATATTTACAACTTCTAACCACCCAGGTAGAACGATTCGTTGATCGTCAATGGCTAAAATGTTTATTTGTTTGTGCGATGAATTGTTTATCATCGGTCCTAAATATTCACCAATCCACTGTCGCTGCGACAAGGGAGTCCATCCGAGTGAGTTTATTTTATTCCATATCAGCAAACCATTTATTGGCTCATTTCCAGTTGTGATGCTCCAAAATTCGACACCGTTGTATTTGTATTCATCTAAAAATCTGTAACATTTATACTTTTATCCTTTTGTAATAAAGAAGAAAAAAAATACAAAAAAACAACAAAGTAGTGATAACTGTTAATCATATTTGTGGTGTTTTAAAAATAAAGGGAACCCTTTTAATACTTTTTTTTAAATTAATGACTTACTAGCAGAAGTTTTTGCTAACGGTTTTGCGGATACCGATATATCAAATCCAGATGATATTATTTGTTATTATCTACTGGAAATTAAATTATTAGTATAGTATCGAAAAATTAATTTAGCTATTTCTTTTTGTTTAATCTTATTTCTTCTTCCTTTTTTGGTAGCGTAGTTGGAAATTTTTTTGAAAAACGGCATGGCCAAAAATTTTGAATTTTCGTACAATGCAGAGCTATTCCCTCCAGAATTTTTTTTTTTTTTTTTCAAATATCTAAACTGGATGACAAATAAAAACCAGTTATTAATAACGCAAATTAATAATCTAGCTACTCAATTTTATTTATTTTTATTTATTTTTTTATTTTACTTGTCAGTTAAGGACCTTCACCCAGAAACAATTAGAAAAGGAAGGAATCAATTATATCTTGATACGATCAGATATTGTTAGCAGGAAAGAACAAATAGGGAGAATAATATGTGGAGAAGGAAAAAACATAATATGACAGGAGCAATACTGAGTAGAAAGATTAAGTCTTAGCAAATTAGAATACAAAATATAACGCTCAGCAGAAAGAGATGAATACTTAATAAACACATGATCAGCATCGCAAACACAGGCTTAGTTTTTTTTTATATACTGGGTTTGTCAGCAAGGACACTAGTCGAAGAAATTGCAAGGAGGAGAAATATATTTATATTCTTATGCGCTTAAGGACAGAAGATAAAAATAATTCAAGAGCAAGAATAATCGAAACAGAAAGAAATGAGAGAATACAAGCAGCACCGATAAGGGGAGTAGGAATATCAAGTTTTAACAACAAAGAATAGAAGGACAATTGCTCAGCAAAAAAGGCCACACATTCAAATAAAATGTGATCAGCATCACAAGGAAAGAATATGGAAGGCGGTGAAAAGGAGAAAATGGAGTAAATCCAGATGAAAACTGAGAAAATGATGCAAGAAGAGGAGAAAAGCAAAGACGACAAATAGCAGATATTGTAGGGCATTTAAAAAAGAGGAAGTCATGGAGCCACGAGCGGGAAGGAAGAGATGGCTGATCAGAGAGGTAAAAGGAGCCAGTGTTAGAAAATGAAGAAGAATAAGAGTTGAATCATAATTGAGAATGAGTGACTACAGAAAGAAAAGCAATATTATGGGCTGAAAAGGTGCCGAAAAATGCGCCCCTGGAAATGAAAGAGCGGACTAAGGAATCCCGCACCTCATTTCCTTCAATACCCAAATGATCAGAAATCCATAGAAGACCGATCTCGATCGAGTGGAGTTAAGAAGACAATAAGAAGAGGAAACTAACAAAAAATGAAAACGTGTGGAAGATAATAGAGTATGACTTAAGAATGTAGCTGAATAGTGGAGCGAAGAACAGAATGGCACAGTAAAGGAAACAAAAAGGACCACAGATTAGCAGGAAGACTAGGCTGAATGAACAGATAAAAGGAACAATAGTAGGGAGCAGATGCACATTCTGGTGCAGTTGGGAACTGTAGGGTGTGGGGAGCCTCAAGGGGTGCATGGCATCATTTCAACTCCAGCCCGTCCCCTCCCTACTGCTGGGACTACCACTAATACCACTGGAACGGTAGACTTCAGCACCCTGCCCACCACTCCTCTCTGCTGAAACCACCCCTAACTCCACTGAAATGGTGAACTTCAGCTCCCTCCTCGCATAATCCCCTCCACTGGAGCCACACTGTTGACTCTGAAATGGTAGACTCCAGCACTGGAACTATCCCTAACGCCGCCGGGACGGGAATCCGGCCCTGCCTAGGGGTAGAAATCCATCCACCTTCGCCACAGTCAAGGGGGCCCTAGTGTTACCCAATGTCTTAGGAAATTCTAGAAAAATCTACCGCGGCGCCTTCGATTTCCAGTATACGCAATCTGCACGACATTGATGCGATCGTCGCTGTTCCAAAAATAAACGCGACGCCTTCGAGTCCCCATGGTATGCAACCAGCGTGACAACCGACGGTCGCGACAACGTCATCACCGCCACCTGGCGATATTATTATCATTAATAGCTTTGCTCGCTTGTTTAATTTTTTTGTAACATTCGTTGTAATTATTGTGGAAGTAAAATGTATAATATCGAGGAGCTTACTGTATAAACAACATCTGCACGCCTAATGCAATAAAATTTATTTTTTGCCATATCGCTGTCTCTTACTTTGCCATATGTTAAGTAAATATGTGTGTAATGTATGCAAAGATAAAGGTAAATGGCTGTTAAAATAAATCCCTTTCGTAGGCATCGGCAATTATTTTTAGAAACTCTCCTAATTTTATTCTAGGATATTTGCTGAAGAACAGAATCCTATACACACACACATATATATATATATATATATATATATATATATATATATATATATATATATATATATATATATATATATATATATATATATATATATATACGGGATGGCTTTATGCGAAAGAATCATTATCATTACATCGATTAACAGTGATTAGTAGTAGTATACGATACTTTTCAAGTTTTTCGGTCTCCTCCAACCGAACAATTGCAGTAAGTTTTTAATAGTTATTTTATCCTAATATTTTTAAAATATCCTATGATATTATAAAACGGGTAAAATTTTTTATCGAATATTATCACTTCGCTGTTGTTTTTTATGGGTTTATGTTGAAGACCAATGCAGAAATATATATAGAACGAATAAAGGAAGACGTGAAAGTAAACGGATATGGAGATATGAAGAAAATGGCTTTATCCAGCAACTTTTAAAACATGGTTGTCCACCAATCTATCCATATAGATTGAGGAACTAAGAAGAAAGTGTTTCATTCATTCATTCAACAATAATTAATTAATGATGTTTTTAGAGTAAAACAAAAAAACAATAATATCAGATAGTTAATTTAAGAGAAGTAAAAAAAATTGTTTGTACTTCAGAAACAAAAAAATAAAATGGATACTCCGTTTATAGAGAGATACAATAAAATTACGATGATAAAATTCTGGGTATCTTGTGATAAGGACGATGAACGCTCAACATCCATCACTATAGGCGACTTAAAGGTAAAATCATTATTTGTTAGTCCTTTGTGCTGGGTAAATGTCCTGAGTTGACGCGCCCAAGATGAAAAAAAAAAAAAAAAAAAAAAGGTAAAAAGCTACGACAAAAAAACAAAAATTTAATTTAACAGCAATAAAAGTAATAAAAGTGTCTTCCTTATTTCTGTTCTATATTCATAAACGAATTATTGACCATCCTACGTTCTATTATTTTCATTTCCTCGAATCATTTTTCCTCTAAATTTTTAATTATCTCTGACTCTTTGAGCGCCCTTCAGGCCATATCCTCTCCCCTTCCTGATCATTCGTATGACACTTTGTTGTTCTCCATATACGTTCACTCATTCGAAATCTTTCCTATCTCCGTTCAATCAGTATTGATTTTCTGTGGGTACCTAGTCACTCGGGCATATTTGGTAATGAAGCGGCTGATTCCTTGGCTCGGGCTGCTGCTGCTTCTTCTCGTCTTTTTTTTTTTAAAAAGTTCCATCCGATAACCTCATATCAATTTGTAAAAGCTTTCATATCAGCTATTGGTGTCGGGCAGCTATGCTTCCTTCTTTTCTAATAATTATTCATTTCATCCGTGTCTGTTCAGCCTACTCTTCCTGCATATTCATGGTTTCTTTTGCATCCCTCCCTTCGGCGTTCTGATGTTGTTTCCATTGTTCGTATGCGCTTTGGCCATTCTTTGCTGCCTTCCTCCAGATTTCGTTTTTCTTTAATTTCTTCTGCACACTGTCCTCTCCATCCGGATGATATAGTTATTTGCGACACCGATCATGTGTTTTTCCACAGTGTTTATCTTTTTCCGTGGAGCGTTCTGCTTTGTATTCTTATTTGCCGAAGCTTGAGCTTCCTACTCCTTATTGTGCTTCCTATGTCCTGTTCTTTCTTTCCCCACTAATTATTCCTGCTATTTGTTCCTTTTTAGATAAAACTTCTGATCGGATTAAAATATAACCGACCTCTTTCCTTTTTGTTTCTGGGTAAAGGTCCTTGGTTGACGAGCCCCCCCCCCCCCAAAAAAAAGTAAATATGATTTTTTTTTCTTTTTATTTAAACTGTAATTCATCATATTCTTAAATATCTCAAAATTGTCAAATTTGACGGAAAAGAAAGAAGCATAACCATCAGTATTCAATATTAGATCAAAGCGAGAATGCTGGTGCAACGCATCGACAGAACTTCGTTGAGGGAGTTTATCAATTTTACATATTTAAAGACTGAAGGTCAACTACTAGTCTTTGTATTTAATTATTTCAGTTAAATTATCGTAAAGTATTAATTATTACAAATTGCATAGCCAATCAAGGACAACCGAACTATTACAAGTTATAAGTTCACTGATCAAAGTCGAAGTATGTTTCGGCGGTATATAAAATCAAAAGCTGATTTCACTCCGCTATATGTTTCCAAAAATTATTCAGTTTGATTTTGAGGCTTTACAGACGGATGAGAAAAGTTTCATTTTTTTCACACCTCTACGCAATTAGCTGTTTGCGCACGCACATTGATATATATAAACATTGAATTTTCAATTTAATACTTTCTGTACTTTTTGAGCGAGCCGACTAGACTTCATTCTGTAAAATATAATTTTAACCGATTTCAGAATGTAAATTAACGTACTCAATGATTTCTTATTTTTAAATTATCTAATCTTTTGCACAAAATTTAAAATAATTACTTTTCAGAATCTAATTGGAAAAAATCTTTTTAACACTTCATGAAAGAGACAAAAATTTGAGCCGATTTTTCCATTGTTATAAGCGAATACTGAAGAACTTACTTGACATAATAGTTCGCATAAGCTTTATAAAATTCAGGTTTCAATGTTCCAAAACCATAAAAGTTGTGGTTAGTTTTCATCCAAGTAGGCGGTGTCCAGCATGTCGCTATCAATTGTAACGGTTTACCAATGTAGTCTGCAGCTCTTTTGATTAATGGTATCTAGTAATAATAAAAACAACTATATAAATTTTAATGTGCCCATTACATGGAAAAATAATAAATGATAAAGTACAACTTTTTTACAAATTATGGAAAACGCGGTGCGAGTGAGAATGTGCGCGTGATTGAAATCCTCTTTGCCGGTTGGAGGGCGAATAAATCATCACATGGTCACTGGAGAAATGCCCACTCGTAAGTGAAATGAACGGTGATTGGCCGAGTCGAGGACAAGGGAGGAAAGACTCTTAACGAAAAAATGTTTAAAATCTGAAGTCAGCCGATCTCTACCAGCAGCAAAGAAAACAGAGTTATTTTTTAGCAGACGACTCGTGTAAAAAAGAAATCGCGTTCGCAAAAAAGTATAACCTCTGAAGCGCGCAATAGTCGAATCTCAGATTATTATAAGTCCCGTCGCGAAAGTAAATTGCGTCAAGATTAATAAATTTTGTTTAACATTCATCCGAAATTCGCGTCTCGCACCATTAGCAAAGGATTCACCGGCGCAGCTTACTCATCCGGGATCTTTCATCATCGTGTTCCTGCGTCACCTCTGACAAACATACGTACCAGAGTTCATATTTATTTTCATAATCGTTGTTGTTCGTTGTATATATCGGTATAAATATCATAATTAATCATTGTCTTTTATAACGGTCGACGACCGATAAAGACAAAGATTGGTGTGAGTAATTTTCATTAATAGAGTTCTTAAAATCTCGTCGAGTCATTCATTTAAAAAATAATAATAAGTAAAAAGTAAAATGTTGAATTCTGCGGCGGCTTCCCTGGGCAAAACAAAATTGTTAGGTTAACAACGGCAAGTACCGCTTCATTATAATTAGCATGTTCATTTCACGATAGCCAGATTACAATAATACATCTTTTCGTTCATTGACCAAATTTTCAGAAAATTTAAAGAAAAATATGAATTATAAATTTTTGAAATGTGTTATTATTCCGAAATGTAATGAGCCGAAATATGTTTATTGCTTTTCTTTTATTATCAAAGCGTGAGTAGTATAGATTAAGAAATTGTTAAAATAATTATTTCGCAAATGTTACTTTTAAAAAATATGTATGTAAATAATCTTTCCGAAACAACCATTTCCAGTTTTTGACATTTCGTTAAATAGAAATTTTACATTTAGAATATTTCGAAAATATAATTTTCGATTGCGCTGATCACAAATGTAGAGTTACATACATGAAAATACTACCAGATTTCTATAGCCTAAAAGCAAAAATTTTATCCACTATTTTTCTTGATGTTTTAAAAATCATTGGTTTCAGTGATTCTGAATTCTTTCGATAGCTTCCTGTGCAAGTCGTCCTGTGTAATTTTTTTATTTACTTTCTCAGCACCTTTGAAGTTGTTTCTACAAAATTTTTGTATATATGGTTTCTGATAGGTTGTTGTGTTCGACTTAAACAATTCTAGTTTTCTTTGGCTTCAATCCTACTACCGACAATTTCTTTTCTCTCAAACAGGTTAATGCGAAGGCTAGATACATACTTAAATTCTCAAAGAAGTCCCCTTGGAAGAACTTTTGCTCTTCCTTCTTCAGAACCACCCCTCTTCCTTATATTTGAGAAATGGCTAAAGTTTTCAAATTTTCATCCTTCGAACGTCCTCCTAATCTCAGCGTTCCAACTTTATCATTTTTTGTCTATCTACCGTTCCTGCTTACGTTCCTAGCTTTGATGAACTTTATTCTCTCCCTCTTGCGCGGAATTCTTCTTTTTATCTTCCAATAACTACTTTCAATATCAACGAATTCAAATCAATCCTAATCGCTTCCTGTCCTACACCAGATGTCGACGGTATTCTTTTTCTTGTCCTTAAGAATGTGCCTAAGAAATCTCTTGTCTCCTTGCTACCTTTAATTTTTTTCTGTCCGGAGATGTAACTTCCCTTTTTTAGAACTTTTTCATCATCATTCCTATTCCTGGGAAAAATTCTTCCTCTTTACGACTTCTGTATATCTTGTTTTGGACAACTTCTTGAACGTATGCTAAACAAACGTTTTGTTTGATGGCTGGAATTCTTATAGCATACTTCCTTATAGTATACGGTAGCTTTTTTTATCGTTGTTTCTTCAGCTTTTGATGATGTTCATCTGCCAGCTCTGAACGATACAATGGCAGAAATTAACCTTTAGATCAAATTCACACCTTTCTACCCCTAGACTTATTATATCTGTTTGCATTTCTTAATTAATCTATTTGTTAAAACTGCCCTAATTTTTCTCATATCTATTTAAATTGGGTTTTTTTCTCTTTTTCGTCGTACATATCCAAAGTACATTTATTTCTATTATTCCATTACTTCTTGCTTGATTTAATCATTTTTTGCTGCTTTCCTCCTGCTTTCGCTTCTCATTAGCCTCTTCCCCATATTGTCCTCTCCATTCATATGATGCGGCTGTTTGTATCACGAGTTCTTTGAGTGGCAAACTCTTTAGGTGAAGCGTTCGGCTGAATACCCCCATCTGGTTAGTCTTGGTCTTCCTGCTCCTTATTGTACCGGTTATATCATGTCTTTTCTTTCTACGCTTGTCATTCCTGCCATTGTTACCTTCCTATTAACGATATCTGATCGTCTTATTACATAACTTTCCTTTTTCATTTCTAATTGTTTCTGGGTGAACGTCCTTCGTTGACGAGCCCATTATATATATATATATATAAAAAAAAAAAAAAACAAAAAAAAAAGCTTGCTTTAATAATAAAAGATACGATATAAAGGTAAACAACATCAGCACACGGTAGCAGTCTGTAACAAAATAAAGTGTTGAAGTACTTGGAGTAGTTCAGATTGCATACCAATTAAGCAGTTATACGTGAAAATCATAAAATACATTAAGCTTACGTAATTCAGTTAACAAAGAGTTCCTACTTTATATTGGTAATCTTCTCCTGCAAGTGCGAAATGTTTCAAACTAGCATCCTCAACATTGTCCTGATATGTATAACCCCGAGTAGAAAAATCGGTACCTCCTATCGGTACTCGCCCGTAAGTGTATTCGATTCCACCCTCTTTTAAAAAGTAAGACCTAAACAAATCATTTTTATTTATTTTATTTACTGTAAAGAAACATTTGTATTCTCAGTTTACTGTACAAATCTCATAATTCAAATATGCGAGTATTTTAGACGAATTTAAAATTGGAAAAGAAAAATGTTTACTTTCATTTCAAAGATAAATGTTGAAGTTTTTCGTTCCTACCTGCTGCATGCCAGATGGGCTGAAGAAACTTTAATTTCAAGATAAAGTAGAAGAAAACTGATTAGAGGATTTAATGAAAGTAATTATAAAACTATTTCAATATTTCAGACTGCAGGCGATTTCATAAAGTTCATATAAATTTAGTTCACGATACACATCTATATATTTTTTATAAATATTTTTTTCAATATCAATAGTTACTGAGTTACGTACATTATTCATTAAAATGAGCAGGATAATATTTCACCTTTTAAATATTATTTTTAATTAACCGGCAACATAAAATTTTCGGAATCTTCCCCTGAGATCCAATGTACATATAACTAAATCACTGTATGTTGTCATTGTATGTTTATGCGTTTTACATTTGACATTCGTAATTACAAATAGATTAAATAATAGCAATATTAATAATAATAATAATGACAATAATAATTAATAATGTTAGAAGTTTTTACCTGAATAAATTATCCTGAGTTTCTTCGCTCAAAGAAAGTATATTTATCCCGGCTGAATCTGTGAAAGCTCCGCCGAAACCGAAAATTGATTGGTATTCAACATTTCGAGAAATCCTTAAAGATAATTTTGGAACTAAAATAATAAATATTAGTCATTGCAAACATTTATTCGATTTCATAAAAAGTTACAAAAAGATATACAGATAATTCAGCAAAATGTTTTTTTCATAGAAGCAGTTAAAATTATTGTGTTTTTATCCTTTTTCGAGGGACATTTTTAAATCAGGATAGATGAGCATTCGAATAGGAGGTGATTTACAGCACAGGTCAAATTTAAAATAGGACGATAGAAGGGACACAAGGGAGACTGAACAATATTAAAACGAAGTTCCACTGTTAACATGCCCAAAAAAACAAAAACAAAAACACAGTAAAAGAAAACGCAGGGTAAGAAAAAAGTGGTTTGAAGTAAGTCAATAATAAATCAATTTTGTTGTAATTGTTACGTATCATGATAGATAAGTTATAACGTGTTCTCGAGAGCCCCCTCGTTATATCGTACCTGGGTTACATTGCTATGTTTATTTATAATGTACATTGATTATAGAGTACTGCACAAAACGACACAAGTCATAATACATATTTTTCATACAGTACAAAAAAGAAAAAAAAACACAAATTAAACAGATAATGTGGATAAGTAAAATAAAATAACATGTCATGCCTTTAACAGGGATAACGAAATACTAATACTGATTCTTCATCTAACTTTATAATAAATTCAGGGATAATCCTTAAATTTTTTGTAACGAAACTGATAATTATAATGTCTTTAACAAAAAATTAAACAAGTCTTCTACCAGCATTCTAATGGGACCTAAAATTTTAAGAAAAAATTTAACCTTAAAATGTAATGGAAGCCAAAAGGGTCACTGCAAACGCGTTGTTATTTAATTTTCGTGTCCTTCTTCTGCGAATTAGTTATCGGCATCTCACTGTTCTATTTCTGCAGATTATATTACACTTATGCTTGATTATATTTATTTTTCAGGTAAATTTAGCGTAGGCTTATTAAAAATGATCGTTTGTGACTGTTCCGCTATTAATAATGTAAATGATTAGATAGGAACGAATTAGTTCCTCAGCTATTTTAACTTTTGGTAGTCAAAATTTTCGTCCTTACATTTATTTATGGAACATTCGCTTTAATTGTGAGCCCTTCGTAAAAGTACAGAGCGTATGTTATTTCATTAGTATGGGTACATAAAAGTAGTAGTGTAAAGTGGATACAGAAGATCAGTGAGTGAGTGAAATTAAAAGCTGCGCTTTTTGGAATAATTAACCTAAATCAATCGACGTAGATCGTGTCCAGAAAGAGGAGATAACACGAATTAAGCGGGTCTTTTTTTAATTTAATTTTTCATTAGAGGTTCTCTGCAATTATATCGTCAAATCGGCTATATTGTAATGGACTTAAAAGACTGTAACGGAAAGAAGATAATACTAATCTGATTATTGCTAAGCAACAAATCCGAATCTATTTTTAAAAAAATGAAAAAGAAAAAGTTAGGTTATCATGATCGTAAGGCGTCAAATAAGGTCACGACATCCGACTCGGATAACGAAATGAAACAAAAAAAAAAAATCAATTCTTACCTTGTTCAGAATTATAATTAAAAATAAATGTTTTCTTTTTCTCTTCAAATGATAAAAAAAGAGTAGATGAACGAAAAGTTGTTTTAAAATATAAAATGATTACGAACAGAAGACCAAACGTAAACGACTCTAATACAGATCGCGATAATAACGAGATTTGCGAACAATTGAATAAAAGTATTCCAAATGCGGCAGAGCCGTATCTAGATCAAAATTTCGGGATGGGTTATGAAAATATTTTTATAAATATATAAATATGCATATATATATATATGTGTGTGTGTGTTATCATGAAATATATTTATTTATAGTACACTCTAAAGCTTTGTAGTTAATTATTGTATATGCAATATTTGAACACTACAATAAAAACAAATAAGAAATAGTCGTTTCCATAGAATACATAAAAATTTCACTTTTCTTTTGTCAAAAATTGAAAGGAAATAAATTTATTCTGAATTTTGGTTCATTTAATTCAAGCAGTTATGATTTTGCAGACATTTCGGAGGGAAAGTTTGAACCCGGAAAATCCGTTCTCAGATGCAGCCCTGAAATGCGGTAAATAAAACAACTATTAATACAAAAAAAAAAAAAAAAAAAAAAACACAATCCGAAAAATATGAAACGCGAGGTAAATTTAAGTAATGAAAAATAAAAAAAATCTTATTTATGCTTAAGATACAATAACGAAACATAAGCAGTGTATTTGCTTAAAAGTGTGATTCGGAAATTTGCTTATCCTCATATGATTTTAATGTGCTTTCATAAAAAAACTTGCTTTTCTTCTGGGAAATAGTTTTCAGTTCAATTACAAGATGATTGGCAGGATGGATATAAGATACTTCTATTTTTGAAGAAGAAAAAAATGACTTAAGATATCCACATATAAATTATTTTTGAAAAATTTACAAGTAATTTCATTACTACTCTCCTATCAGAGTAGACTATTTACTTTACTGAGATTTAGAACTTTATAAATGATTTGAGAACTTTTTTGGTAGTTCTCAGTTTATACTACTTTAAATCGTCTTTTGGTACTGTGACATGATGCAACAGTAGAATTATTTAACACAACTCTAGCCTGTTGTTAATTGAAGAAATAGTTCTTCAACCAGGATAGATAATCTGAGACAAGTCAATAACCGTGTTAAAATTTTTCTTAATTGTATTTGAACAGTTCTTAAGAGGAATTATTACTCGATAGCACTGAAAAGTATTACATCTGAAAGGAAAATCGCTAACACATTTTCAAGGATAAAAATCTACTCAACGGGAAATTTCAGCGAATTGAAGAACTTTTTTTTTGTTTTTTTTTTTTGGTTTCTATGTTTGTTTGTTTTTTTGGAAGAAGGAGCGAAAAAAAATTTATTCCGTTTTACACTAAATTTTCTGCTGACTATTATGAGGAATTCTTCACTATTTTCTCAGGTAGATATTGATACATCCTCCGATACGGTCGAAATCTCTTACTCGGCGTTGAGAAATGTAAGAAACTGTTTCAAAACATTCTGGTTTCTATTATAAATTAACTAATTTAAGGCAAGTCCGAAAGGTTAATTTTCCTTTTTAATTATTTCCGTATATCCAAATCTGATGAGAACCAGATACTTAAGACTTACTTCTTCAGTTTCAAGCAACAGAAAGACACTGGAAATTATATTCAAGAACAGACTATTATACTAGAGAGAAAACAAAATAAGATTTTTCCGTCTGATGTGTTTTTTGGGCCTGGTTACGGTGATACTAATTACCTGGCCCATTTGATTAATGTTATTTATATAAATTCTTTATTAATAAGAAGTTTTCGATAATTACTTACTTAGATGTTATTAGGACTTTCGGTGATATTTTTCATTATCTCTATACCATTTGATCGACTGAGGAATTGTAAGTATTTCGAATATCTCCGAGTTCACGTATAAACTGTTTTTACTCAAACATTGTTCGTTCTGAACTCCGTTACTAAATTAATCGTTCCTACAGTTCGTTACAAGGCTTAGGGTTCTGTATTTAAACCTATCCTGTTAGCCCGCCTATTAATTCGGTTTCTAATACTAAGCTACTAATTAATTCACACATTTTTTATCCTACACAGATGATTTTTTATGGTTTATAGTACAATCTCGGCTTTTTACGGAACTTAAACATCTTCGCTAATAAGTTATGATATTCACTATCAACTTTATAAGGCATCTGAGCCCAAATAAATAACGAAGCGTTTGTTTTTTGTTTTTTTTTTTTTTCGAAATCTAATATCAAGTATTTGGGTTTGTGTTTTTGGACACTAAGCTCACCTGAATGAAACATGTACAACATTTTTATAATCGGATTTACTTTTATCTCCAATACCATTGACCAAGCGATAAAATCCCGGATTTAATAGACTAGTTTGTCACCAAGAATTTATACAGAAAAAATTATGATAATTTTTCACTTAATTTACGTACCGATTCTACTAATGCTCAGCGGTACAGCAATTTGCCGGAAGATGAAGCAAAAACTTTAACCAAAAAAGACTGGGATAATTATTAAGTAGGATCAATCTAAATACACTCCTAAAAACTTCGGAAAAATTAAAGATTATGGAATCTATTTACTTTTCTGTTGCTAGTGAAGCTCCGCACTTGGCAAAAATAATTTTATCCATTGCGATTTCGGTAATTAATTAAACGGCGAAACAAGTAAGAGTTCTTTCAATCGGATTAGCAGCTCAATCGATTGATAAAGAAAATCAAACGAAAAACCTTTAAGCATTACACAGAAAATCTCATCGCAATGGGAGGACCTGTTGTGTGCTTAGCCGTATGAGTCTAGGTCACTTATGACTATTCCAGTAATTACTCATTGGAAGGCAGCGGTGCCAGAATCGCTTGCTCATTTTGCTGCGTCCAACATCTACGGGGCATATTCTCCTTTAGGGAATTCCTGGCTCAACACATTGACTGCGGTGCATTGCTTCCCCACTTTCCCACAAGGCTAATAAGGCGGACAACAAATCGTATTACACGATTCTTTACTTTATGCGTGGTACAAAAAACAACTAGTTCCAACATTGCTGGATGCCTGTGCATTCTGTAAAAAACAACATTGGGTAATGCACGATACGTGGTCGACATATGCCCACAGAAAGAATGTTAGATGTCGACACGTTGTCGACATTCGCAGGCAATGTATTAATCAAATATTCTTCGGATTTCCTAATTTTCAGTCAGCCTTGTAGAATTCAAAAGGGAACCGAAGCTCAATTTTTCAATTTAGAAAGAGTAATGGTTTAAGATTTCTGCCGTAATTTAAACTCTTGAACCGTTCTAACTATTGTGCACGATCTCCTTTCTTTTTGCTTTCTTGTTTATTTGGGGGGGGGGGCACGTTAATTGTGGGCATTAACTTAGCACAAATGAAACTTTTGGAAATTTCATTGTGCGACAACGGGATTCAAACCAGGTCCTCTAACAACTACGTCACGGTAGGTCCTCGAATTTAACAAAAATTATTTTTGTTTAAAGAAAACAAAAAATTAAATAATTAAATTAAATTTAATTATCTGTTACGTACTATACAGGTCAAACTGAACCATTAGCTAGACCTAGACTAACATCAAGATTCCCTTTAAATACACTTTTGTATGTGATTTTATAATAATTTTTTTTTAAAACTAATTAATAAACAAAAAAGAAAAAAAACCTACACTAAAACGAATAAAAAATTTAAATTATATATTTACGACCCAAGACAGATAGTGCAAGTGGATCACCGACATATAACTATTAATGAAGAGACACCTCGTTACATTTTCCTCTTCAACGAAATTTTTTTTATTTCTGGACTTAACCCGTTCATTTAAATCCGATTACTTTTCCGTTCGTAGTATTTTACATTTTAAATTCAATTCGCTGGTAACTTACAGTGTTATGTAAATGTCTGGCTTATTTCCCCTCGCCTGCAAAGTTTTTCCCGTGAGACGTTGATTTAAACCGAAACGTATTTGCTCTGCGACGAATAATTATTTATTACACTATAATTAATGTTCTCGCACGAACTGAAACCAAAAAAAAAAAAACAAAAAAAACTTGTTACGCTACTTAAATTTGCAAGAATAATTTCAATTTTTTCGTTAAAAGTACGCGTCTTAATTTGGAAGAAAAAAAAAACGAAGACACTAGTTGGAAGGATACTGCGAAACCAGATTGATTATATTTTCCAAATGCATAAAATCAGTAAAGACGTAATTTACGCTGGGAAAAAAAAAATACACATAATAATCATTGAAAAAGTTGTTTATTTTTTTTCTTTATAATTTTTTATTTTTGCTGTACGCTAACGAAGAGAAATAACAGCTCACATAAAATGAAGAAAGAAGACCAGGATTCAATAGCTGAGAATAGAAGAGAAAATGTTCCAAAGAAAGCAGGAAACATTTGAAGGGAACATGACTGACATCACACAGAAACAAGGAATCTTCTGGGTGAAGAGGACACTGCGGGAAAGGAACGAGGGAAAACGAAAGAGTATCGAAGGGAGAAAAAGCTACATATGGCAGTTGGATCAGGGGACGACAAAGAGAAGGAGACTTGTCAAACCAACTGGTGAAATAAGGTTAAGGCTGTACGGAAAGATAAAAAGAATTCGGATTGGAGAAAAGGGCAAAATAAATATCCTTCCATAATATAATATGGACCTGTCTGAATATATGACTAATGTTGTGAGCAGGAAATTTATGAAGAGAATGTAGTTAAAATATGAGAGCATTCAACGAAAATGAACTGAAATATTAGCAGAAAAAAGTACGGAACCTACAAAAAGTAAACAACAATACCGAGCAAATATAACATAAAACTAAAAATATCAATTTAAAAACTAATAACACCACGTTGCGTATCAAGTGAAAGTGCGTTAACGTCTTTTCGTGCGTTTATTGTTGATAAGAAGTTACCGCAGCTATCTCCTTTCATCACATTTACATTTCAGTTACACACACTGCAACACACTTTCGGTGCTTGGCATACACCACTTATTTATATTTCTATCGCTGTAAATGTATAATTTGTGCGAGGTATGTTAGATAACGACGGGAAGGAGGAGACCCCTCTCAGTCACTCCACTATGGGTAACGATGTTCAAATGTGCGTCGAAAATTCATGGGCAGTAACTGATAATATTTCAGGTACTGAAGCGACGAATCCAACTCTATGTTCTCTAATAATACCATTAGATCAAATAAACAACAGCAACAACAATAATAGTAATAATAATAACAATAATAATAATAATAATAATAGGTACAGTAAGTCTCATAATACCCTTGACAGAGCGTCGGGGATTGTGAAGTTAAGGTTCACAATATACAAAGCTCAACGGCACTAATGAGAATAGGGGGCCAGTTCCTTTCTCTCGGCGGGCTTTACTTTCCCAGATTTCTCTGGTACCCCCAAATTATTTCAGGGTGGGTAAACTTGGGAGCGACTTGGATCCAGGACGAGACAAGTCTCGAACTGGTGACCTCTGGTTTCATACCCAAGCGCCTAAACCACTAGGCGACCGCACTACCTATGATAATAATACCAAGAGTGATGAAGACGATAACTATATCAAAAACAATTCTAGTAATAGTAGTAGAATTATTAATAAATAAAATTATAGTTTAAAAAAAATAAAAACAGATGCTTTATATGTTAGATGCGCTGAAAAGTGTAAAATAATTTAAATTTAAATTCTTTTACAGTACTAACCTAAGAGTGAAGACTTGTGGACATTAATAATTAATTTCCATTGAAAATAAATCATGGGGCGATTTTATCACTAGTCACGCAGTCCCTCAACAAATGTAAATGATATAAAACCATCCCATGGTTTATTTTGAATTGAAATTAATTAGTTATGTCCACAAGTCTTCACTCTTAGGTTAATATTGTAAAAGAACTTAAATTTTTATTTTCAATTAAAATTAATTATTAATGTAAACTTTTTCACTCTTATATATTAATACTATTAAAAAACTTAATTTTTTATTGTGATTTAAAAATGTCCACCTCCTCACTCCTAGGTTTTAGTATTGTAGCAGAATTTAAATTAAATTAAGGCTTTTTAGCACATCTTACATATTGATACGGATATTCGGTATTTTACCTGGCGCGATGATGTCGAGCTAGAAATCATTCTCCGATTAAAATCATTAATTTTCGATCTCTCGACATGAATTCGATTATTCATCGTCGTCAGAGAATACGTACACGGCCGAATATGTAATTTCCGATTCTCGTCGAATTTCGGCTAGTGTTAAGGGGTTGTGTAAGTGTCCTCTGGTATGTATGCGACAACAGGATAGTGTCTGTCGTGAGCCGTGAAAGAAGATCAGATAGCGACTATGTGTTATTAATTGATAAGGTCTTTCGGTAATGTACCGTTAGTTTTAATGTAATATATCGAACCGATCTGGCTAGATAAAGGTAATTATTAGTTACCGTTTAATTATCCTAACCGATAGTCGCGGATAGCGGCTGGTCGTCGTTTACCGCTTGTTTTTATACTAGTCAACGCCACGCTGTGTGTTGCGAGTTTCGAACTTTTCTGGTCCGCATCGCTGTATCGTCGGGCATAACGCGATTTCGGGGCGAAGCCATTTGGCTAGTTGTAATTTTTTTCTTTTAGATTTTGTGCATAAATATAATCAAATGATTTAGTCGGGATCAGTGTTGAATTGCTATTTTTCATGCAATTATATACATATATATTATATTGTTCCTTCAATTCTTGTTTGCTTTTCGCTAAAAAGAATTGTGCCATGGATGAAGGGGGAGGTGAATATCTGTTCTGCGGAGCTTGTAGTGCTGACTGTGCCATCATGTTCGCCTGTTCATTCCCCGGTATTCCCACGTGACCGGGAACCCACATAAACGTCACCAATTGGATTTCAGACTTCTGTGCATCGATGATAATACGAAGAGGATTTTAGTAGATATTATATTTCTGGTTTTAGGGCTGGATATGACTTCTAATGCTGCCAGAGAGTCTGTAATTATGACTGTTTTTTTTTGTTAGGTTTGCAAGATGAAATATATTGTAGCCCGTATAGGATGGCATACATTTCTGCGTCCAGTAATGTGCAGCCATTATTGACCGGAAAGAAAACGCTTTATCTGATACTACGAACGTACATGTGGTTGTGGTGGGGTTTTTTCTAGCACCATCTGTGTAGACTATAGCGTGGTCGATGTATTTATTTATTGCATTTTTAGCTGTTTCGATGACGTTAGTTGGGAGCTGTCTGAAGTTGGTTTTAAGTGATACATCTGTTTTTATTATTGGGGAATCCCGCGGGGGGATTAATGCGAGGTTTTGGTGCATAGGGTTTATTCAGTTTATATTATTTAAATCCAATATGTCGAGGACTTCGAACACAGGATCATTTGAGAAGTTTGGTGTGCGTGAAGAATTACTAACAGCCAAATGAGTAAGCGTTAAGGACAGAAAAGTATTGCTAGTTTCTGTGGTATGACAACGGCGGGCACCCCGGCAAATTACACATGCTAGATGCAGGAGTGGTTCGATGAGCTCCTAGTATCGAACAAAGGGCAGAATTATGGATTACTCTAATGAATTTATTAAGGAATGACATGCCTGGGAGTATGCTGGGTACCCGTACATGATTCTGGATAAGACGATGAATTTATATACTGAGAGAAGGAGCTTGGGGAGGATATTATATTTGGGATTTGATAAATATTTAACGATGCCGAGGGATTTTAAACACTTTTTCTTTAAACCTGATATGTGTGGACGGCAGGATAGCCTGCAATCGAACAATAGTCCCAAGAATTTCACTGTAGATTGGAAGGGTATAGAATTATTATCTAGCGTGAGAGAAATAGTAAATGAGACAGCACTCTATGGAATTCAATATATATTGTTTAGAAAGGACACTAGACCATTGGTATTTGAGCGGGATTGTAATTTATTTATTGCTTTTTGGAGAATATTTTGGGCATTGAAAGGAAGGCTGGAAGATAAAGAAATGTTCAAATCGTCGATATAAATCTGGGCAGTAACGGGAGGCGTGATGAAATTTGCTATATCATTTATAAAGAATATAAACAAGATTGCACTTAGGGCAGAGCCTTGTGGAATGCCATTCTCTAGCGACATATTGAATTGGTAGTTCTAATCTTAACTTGAAACTTTTCTTTTTGTTGGAAAATTTTTAATATAGCTGGCCATATTGCCAGTTAATCCAGCGGTTAATATCTTCATTAATAGCCCCCGCCACCATACTCGATCAAAAATACTATTAATTCAAAGATAACAATCTAACACTCTTTGAACTATTTCAGCAGCTTCAAAATATGTTTCTAACGTGATCCTTTACAATGATTTAAATATTTTCTTCATCAAACACGCTCTTAGTGTTCACAATGTAAGAAGTTTTTTTTTGGGGAGATTAGACTCAAATTCGGATCTATATATTAAAATAAAATGTACATTAGAACATAACCGGATAATCTTAAAAGAAGATTAAAACAAAACGAATTGGTTGACGATCTTCCAATTAATGAAAGTGATGTCACTTATGTAAAAGCATAATAATTGTATTTCTTTCTCCTAATACTACCAGCAAGAATTTATAAGCTTACTTGTAACGGTTGTCGTATTATTCTAGTTCTTCGTATCCGTTGGTCTCAACATGATTTCTATCGGTTGTTAAATGTATTGCCATCGATGTGAACAGAATTTCGAAAATAAGTTTACATAGATTATTATCAAAAACCAAAAAAAGTGTTTACCTGTATTGGAAATGTCATTTATAGGAGAAGGAGGCATAATATTTTGTTAGTACAGTGATAAATAACATAGTATAAATATTTATGAATCAAAAATAAGCAACCGTTGTGTATAATTCTTCTTATATCTATGTTGTTTATTATTATTATTATTATCATTATCGTCGCTTGTTATTAATATGTAAACTAGTTTATAGAACTTTATTTGCATTTTGATTTAGCTTAACTTTATTTGCATTTTTTTGTTTTGTTTTTTTGACATTCTCACCATTCAGCAGAAAAATAATGGATAAATAAATATTTGGAAAAGGAGTTAACCTTCAAAAGCAGCATCATTTTAATTTGTTGATGAGAAAATTAGTATTTATATAACGGAAAAGGATAAAAATACGAATACTTCTTTACCCAACTTGATGTTTAGAGAAAAAAATCGTAAAATGGAATGTACCCTTGTTTATCATTTTGATCTTTTTCGATTCTTACTTTATGAAATCATTTTGAACGAATCAGAAAATGATGCAAAAGCAGTCAAAAAAATTAATGACTTGTAGCACGTATCACATCGCCGTTAAAATTAGTACGATTAACTCCTAATAGAGTAATCAGAGTTTTTAAAATCTACGATAAAAACGATAAAATAAATTACGCTCTATTAGTCTTCGTTTCGTAAATTCTCCAACGGTAACTTTAAATCTTTCTCCGCTTTGACTGGAGGTGACTACTGCAAAACGACCTTGCGGCGGAGTTTCAATGCTTGGGGCGGTGTCACAATACGTAGAGTTGCAGACGCAAACTATACTTTCCGCCTTATACTTGCGTGGAATGCAGATTTTTTGCTCATCTACATGTTAAAAAACACGGAAAAGTATATAAATTCAATGCAAAAAATAATTATTAATATATGTTTATATAATATAACGAATGTTCGTTCTGTAATATGAAGTCTGAATTCTAACGAATGCAACTTATTCGAAATAGAATTATTTATTAACAACTTCTTGAAGATTTATCTCATACGCTCTAAATTTGAAGTATGTCGCTGATTAGTTTAATTTAAAAAAGCAACTAATTAACCATCATTTTTCTATTCCTCCCCTTTTCGCAGACTTACAATTAGAACATATATATATATATATATATATATATATATATATATAAACTCGGCCATTTTGGCCTCACAACAAGATGCCCCTTGACCCCTCTTGCTTACATTTCTGTCTCTTTCTCTTCTATACTCTGCATAAAATAATTAAAATTTACAACGTAATTCTCTTGGGTCGGCTCCCATTAGATTTTATAGCGTAAAAATGTGACAATTTTATATAATAAAAAAAAAAAAAATGAAAGATTTAATAGCAGGAAAGCAATTTAAAGGAAACCCGAAAATACGAAAAGGTACATCATGGACGCTGCAAAGAAAGAAAAACCATAGTGAACGAAATTAGGAATACTGGGAGCAAATAAAGGCCAAAAGAAAGAACGACAACTGAAATTACATGGTCCATCGAAACGAGAAGAAGAAGAAGAAGAAGAAAAAATACAACTAATAATTTACAGCATAAATTTTATTAAGCTACCGAAACAACTTAACATACTACAACACATATAAATAATACTTTTTTTTTGCGTTTCCCCATGGTATTATTCTTTACATGGTTCTGAGCTATGGTGAGACTTTTTATTCATCAACCTGCACAGTAAAAAACATATATGTTTCGAAAAATGAAAACCGTCGCCGAACGCAAACGTGAATTGCGTTAACGAAAATAGAACAACGAACAGTGCAATAGCGAAGAATTTGCCGCATCCTTGGTTCGAAAACGACAGATCCAGAAAAGTTTGAAGCGTTTGATAGCACAGTTTAAGTCAACCGCCTCTGTGTTATACTAATAGGAAATGATAAGAAAATAAAATTAACAAAAGGGACCACCTCATTTTTTCAGGTTTTTTGACGAATATTTAATTAATGTTCATTAATTTTCATCATCATTCACATGGGGTACCTAAGTTGAATGGTACTCTTTCTAATGGACAAAGAATCAGTAAAATCGGTCTATATATAAAATTATGAGTTATACGTGAACAAACATAAAAGAAAAAAACATACGCGATGAACGTATATAACCTTCTTTTTGGAAGTCGGTAAAAAACATAAAATATTACAAACGTTACATAAAATTGGGACATTTTTTCTAATGGAGGCCGGCCTAAGAATTACGTTGTAATTAATATATATCTTTATATATATAATTCTTCTGCGCGTGTGTTTGTGACTGAACTCCTCCTAAACGGCTGGACCAATTTTGATGAAATTTTTTGTGTGTGTTCAAGTGTATTCAAGAATGGTTTAGATTCACAATTCGGTCCACTACATGAAATATGAGGGGTTTAAATAGTTGAGATGAGACCAGGGGCACAGAAATGTATATGGGACGAATAAAAAGAAATTAACAAAAAATTAATTTTTAAATAAAATGATTACCACGGTAAAAATAAACTAAACCTAAACATTTAAATAAAACGATTACTATGGTTATTTTATTAGTTTCTGGTGTAAGTAAATACGCCGCTTCTGTTACTTCACTTTTTGCGTTACTGAAATCATTAAACTTCCAAGTCGCACGCTCCTATTTAATTGCTGTACTCATTACGGAGAGTTAAAAAAAAAAAAGTGGTGTTTTCTAAAATATCCTGCAACGGAATTTACTACCGGGAACGTTATTTATATTCAAATTTGAAATCTTTACTCAACTACGTATAGTTTGTTGTTGTGGTAATCAATTAATTTTAATAAAATGCTGAAGACAGGCAGGTCGGGAGAAAAGTTGTTGTTGATGTTGGAATGGCAAAGAGAATCGCGGTGTCTAATATTCAAAAATATTTCATTTTACTTTCAGTTTGTGCAAATTCTGTGCGGTATTGAAGTGAGTATTTTAATATATATTAAAATACTCACTGTAATTACGAATGTAGAATTAATATGTGTTAAGGATACAGTAGTTGCCCATTATGCTAAATACATAGATAGGGATGGTACATGTTTGTTTTCATCTCTATCTTATTTATTGTATAATAATGAATGATTAGGAGTCGAAATATGAAAATGTATTGTACAATAATATGTTTATAAAAACTGGAAGAGGTTTAAGACATATACTATCGGACTTAATGGATAACATATAAAAATAAATAGAGTATTTAACTGATATGTCAAATATTCGAACTTTTGGGCCAAAACCGCTGTATAAATTTTTAAAATTAACTGTTTAACTTTCTTTTTAATAATTTGCTAACAGGAGTATTAAAATTCTTACTCAACTACTGCAGTTTGTTCTTGCGGCAATAAATTAATTTTAATAAAATGCTCGATACGGAGAATTCGGAAGATATGAGTGAAGAAGATGTTCTCTTAAATGTGTAATTATGGGAGATCATCGTGTGAGTAACTCCAAACCGATGGCTGTGTGTGCTGTTTAGTTGAGCAAAACTTTTTGTTAGATCAAAACCGACAGGTTAAAGAAAGATCGATAATCTTCAGTTAAACGTGGAACGTGAAGACTATTTTCTGTTGGACGGTAATAAATATGTTTCCCAAAGAGAGAAAAAATCTTAACATAAATACAATTCCTGATAAAGCAAAAAAATTTTTATAAATTTCCAAGTACAGATTTAAACGGACATTAATACACGGGCAAAGCCGAGGGACACAGTTAGTATATATATATATATATAGTTTATCCTTTGTCGATGTACTAGCACATCACCAAACTTTCGAGGTCAGAGAATAAGGCACGTCTCTCGGGTGGCAGATTGTAGAACTGCCTTCAGATCACATTGAATTATTAAATAACACCGTTTGCAACTCCGTAATTCTATATTTCTTTCGCACTGTATAGGCGGTTGCTATTTGTTTTATAAGTTATGATTATCTTTGTTTTTATTATTCTTCACACTTTTTCTAATTATTACGTAATGAGTTCTTGTAGGTTTTTTTCTTTTTCTCTAAAGTACCGCCCGATAATTTCGGAAAGGCTGTTCATTGAAAACGTTTTAAAATTGTGATTTATAGCATACAGTTCTGTCAAGTTAACAAAAAAGATCAATTTCCTTCTTTTTTTTTTTTTTGAATTTTTGTGTGAATGACTTTGCTTAGAAGTATTATAAAACAGGAATTAGTAAGCAACAACAAGCGATTACTAAGGAGAGAAAGTGTACCAGAGAACTAGGGATTACGAACATAATAAGAGATGGAAAAAGTTTTTTATAGGAGTATTTTCCTGCCCTCTTCAGATTAAGCAGCCATTCTTGGCATTCAAATAGCACGATGACCGTAGGCGATGTTCTAAAGGCACCTGTAAAACTCTCTTAAAGTGGAATTTTGTATAGCGCGTAGTTTGTTCAGCACCGTCGGATGCGCCTAATTGCTTCTAATCGAATTTCTGTAAATATGACTGGGAAATTTACGAACCGCACCCTATGATATATATGATAGTTTTTTCTACTCGGTTCAGATTTTCAAAATTTTCCGAATGCATTTATAGGAAGTTTCGGTTTAATATAAAGCCCAGACCTTTTCCATTGCCCGATATTTTAATCGATACATCACTTCAATGGAGTGCATACTTCCGAACTTTACAAAAATTAACCGCTGTTGTTTTCTCAGTTGAAAGAATGATATTTTGAAGAATTTTCTTTGTCTCGGATCAACATTTATACATGCAATAGATACTGTAACGTCCTCAGAAAATTAAGTACATTTCACTGGTAGTTTTCGTTTTCGGCTGTATCATTTCCTCCCGCTAAGTTGAATAATTTTATGCTCATTACCAAACCTTCTGGAACACTGTTTGTCTTTTCTGCACATTCCGATGAGTGCTACCCTAATCGCATGGAGGAAAATGGATAGTTAAAAGTTCACGAATAAACACTGTTAGATGTCCGCGAAAGTTTAATGTATTTTTTTTTTTTTTTGAAATTTTGAACCGTTAAATGGTGTCATAAAGGTCTTCATATAGTCAAAGAAAGCAAAGCTACCAGATAACGTTTAGTAGCGAAACAAGTGTAAGTAGCATTTTAGAGTAATAAAAGTAAATTAAAGCTCTCTGGTAAAACTGAAGATACATTTTTTTGTTGCTTTCTATTTCCGGTGCTATTACGTGATCTTCTTTTTTAACACTTTATAGAGTATTGATGTTAAGGAAATATATCGGAGTAACTGGCAAATGAGAGCGGAATTCAGTTTTAGCGGTGAAATAATAATTGCCGATTTTCAAAAGGATCGACACTTTCTGGATATCCGAATGTTTTTGAAAAGGCTCCAATAGGGATAATATCAATGATTGCGCCTGGCGCATGGTAAAGAAGTGAAATGTGAAAGTTATCTGGTCCGACCGATTGTGGTATTTTTTAAGGATAATTTTAATTCACTGGTTACGATTTGTAAATGGTATTGTTCTTGATTTAAGCTGTAAAATGTTAAAGCTTTAAGTTTTTTGCGAAATTTCTGCGCACCGTTTTGAAGTTCTGCTTTGAGTGTGTTCGGTGAATCTTTAAAGAACACAGCGAATGCGTTGGATATCCGATGTTGATCCGTAAGACTTTCGAATGAAATACTGGCAGCATATGAATTCTGAGTAACTTTTTATTATTTGATTTTTCTTCACACGGATTTTATTGAAATAGATTGTTTCACTGAAAAACTGAACTTTATCCATACGTTTTTCTTGGTTTGTTTTTTCCCCTTTTTGCACGCCATGTATATAAGCTAGAAGCGTGCAGGTATAATCTAAAACTTAATTTATACTGACGGGACCTGGTGCTAGTTTGATCACACGTGTACTATATCTATTGTTTGCTCGCGTTCTCGTCTGTCTTATCAGCGCTTTGTAATCAACAGATGATCGGTGAGACTGTTCTTTTATTATCTAAGTTCACAATTTCGCAACATACTGATTATTCGTTAACTTCAAGCAGCTGTACTTTTGTTTATTGTTAGCTCTTCTGTTTCCATTTAGTTTTTTTTATATAATTTTCACTATTTCTGTAATTTATTTCATTTTGTTTAGTTAGTCGGATAGATGAGCTCGTCTAAGGGTGGCCGCTCGGCGGCCTCCACCAATTCTAAAAAAACCGTCTTGGGATAGTTTGTCTCTCAGTCTGATGAAGATGGACTCTTTTCTAACAAACGGAAACTTTCCAGTCCAATTTATCTCAAATCATGTTTGCCCTCGAAGGTATTTCGGCTTTCTCAAATTTATTTAACTGCTCCCGAAAACGCCCGTGCAGTAGAAATCAGTAATGCTATTAATAATTTTAGTATCAACAATTTTCAAAACGATCTTAATATTAATAAGAATAATAATAATAATAATAAACTTAATAATAATAATAATATAAATATTTATCAAAAAAAACGGCTGATACGTGGCGAATTATTTCCAGAAACAGAAGGGTTTTTAGTAGCAATCCTAGATCAAGCAATAACAACAAGAAATTACAGAAGATACATTATTAAATATCTCGGATAAATGGAGAAAATATGGGAAAGTGAAACAATTAAGCATACTTTAGGCGGATGTGACGCGTTGATTTTATATGAAAAGGCATAATGATGTAACTGCTAAGAAATTGGAATTAAATACGACTTAATTAAATCTAAACAACCATATTACAAATATGTACCTGAAAAAATTTTGGAAAATGAGCAGTATAAATTATACTAGGACAGAACTATGTTGACGGATAAAGCAATGCAATGTAATAGGCCGGATATTATAGTAAGTAAAGTAAAGTAAGTCCCATGGATATCCTTGATAAGGTATCATGGATTGTGAAGTTAAGCTTTCCATAATGGTACTAAGCCTAACGACATTAATGAGAGTAGGGGACCAGTTCATTTCTCTCGGCCGCCTTTACATTTCCAAATTTCTCTAGTACCCAATTATTCCAGGCTGGGTAAACTTGGAGACGACTTGGATCGCGAGACGAGACAAGTCTCAAACCCGTAACCTCTGACTTGGTAGCCACGCACCTTAACCACTAGGCTACCACGCTGCCTGGATATTACAGTAATTGATAAAAAGAAGAAATTAAGTATGTTAATAGCTATTGCTGTTCCAGATAGCAGATGAAAGTATTAGAGGACAAAATAAATAAATATGAAAAACTTAGAGAGCGGATGAAGCATATGCTGAAGATTAGTCAGTTAAAATAATACCGCTAATTGTTGAAAATAATGGTATAATACCGAATGGTTTAATTAAGAATATAAGTGTAATCTAGGATTGGCACCATATATAGAAGACCTTATGCGAAAATCAATTTTATTAAACACCGCCACAAATATAAGGGGACCTTTCTTAATCATCAAGATGGAGAAAATTTGTAGTACTTGCTAAATACATTAGCCGTACAACAGATCTAACCAGCATAGCTGTGATTCTTTGGAGAATAATAATAATAATGATAATTATAATGATAGGAGTAATAATAATTCTTATTGTTACTACTGCTACTACTATTACCACCAATAATACTAACAATAATAATAATAATTAAAATAATAACAATAGTATAAATAATTATATTAACAGTAAAGATAATTTATTATTCTCAGCTGATCATCCAGGGCATTTCACCGTTCACATCGAAAGTTGTTCCACGGACAAAAAATTTAGGCAACTTCCATCCCCTAACACTTGCCAGGCTAATTAATTCCGTTTCCTCTTCCCCCACGACCACTGTCCCTCAAGGTAGGGGTCGTTTCTGGTCAAGTTTCTCTCCGACTCTTCCACTAATTCCTTTTTAGCTCATCCGAATTTTTTTGCGTCGCACAATATTAAACCGTATATTCCAAACTTAGTCTTATTCAGAATGCCTGTTATCTCTGGTATCCATCCGTCCTTTTCTGAAGATGAAATCTTGGAAGGAATCGAATCCTCTATTCCGATCGCCTCTATTCACCGCATACATCGTTCCTCTGATGGTAATAAAATTCCAACTGGTTCTGTTGAAATCAGATTTCACAACACTATCTTCCCTGAATACATTACGATATTAAAAATTCGGCTCCTCGTCTCCCCTAGCGTTTGTCTACCTGCGCAGTGCTCTAAATGTTTTCTTTTTGCGTACATCGCGAAACACTGCCGTAGTTCCTTTAGCATCTGTTCTTACTGTGCTTCTAGGCGCCCAGTCTCGGGATGCAGCAACCTACAGGTTCCTTTCACTTGCCGTAATTGTAAATGCTCACACTGTGCCAATGATCGATCTTGTCCTGAGTGGCTTAAGCAAAAAGACATTACATTGCGGCACTTGAAAATATCTCGTTCCAAGAGGCTTCGCAATTCAAAAAGAGCAATTTAGTTTCTCAGGCCTTTTTCGAGCTTCAACTTCTATCTTTTCCAACAATATTCTTTCTAATCATCCGTCGACTCTTTTCTCTCATTTCCGGCCTAAATCTCTCACCTTTCACAAACTCCGTAATTCAAAACCTCTCCATAAATTTTCTTCTCTCTCATCTAGTTCTATCTCATCTCCCTCTAATGGTTGGACCCTTAACAAATCTTTCTCTTCAAATAATTATCTTCCCTCAAAAACTGCTAATGCCATACCGGTCTCCTTGGTTACTCCTAATTTCTCTTCAATTTCTTCACCCGTAGTTAAGGATATTTCTGAGCCCATCATGGAGCTACTTCTCTCTTTCTTGTTTCCTCACTAATAATATTCACTTTAATTAATTTCTCCTTCTAAAACTTGAGTAAAAAAAAAAAAAAATGAAACAGAAAAATTGGGGCTGAATTTTCTTTATTTTATCACCTTCTATCTCCACTCTCTTTTTTTACTCCTCCGTTTCTTCCTTCTCGTCTAATCTCCTTTCTACTGTACAATACGGGACATATTAATCAGTTGATCAACGATTTTATTTCAATATTTTTTGCCTTACTTTTTCGTTCTTATTTTTGAATGTATTTATGTTGAAGTGGCTTTAACCACTAATAGGCATTGGTGTATTTATTATATTATTACCTCTCTATAATCCTTTTTTACACTCCTTAACATCTGCCCTTTCTTTATCTTCTACCTGCCATCCGCCGTCATTTATTCACTGTAGTAAGGCCTCATCGCTTCGGTAGAATGAGGAATGTAATGCTTTCGATCACAGTCGCGATACCTTTAGAACCTTCCATTCTAATCCTACGACTGAAAATTTTCTGGCTCACAAACAAGCTAACACTAGAGCTAGGTTTATACTTAAGTACTTGAAGAAGACCTTTTGGAAAAATTTCTGTTCTAAGTTCTTCAGAACTAACCCTGTCGCGCATATTTGAAAAATGGCCAAAGCCTTCAAATTCCCATCCTCTTCCCGCCCTTCCAACTTCAGTATTCCTAACGATAGTCTAATTCTTTTTATTAATTCTGTCGCTCCAGCTTACGTTCCTTCTCTTGATGAACTACCCTTTTCCATTTCCTTAAAATTCTTTTTCCCTTCAGCTTTCAATTTTAATGAATTAAAGTTTATTCTATTCAAATCGTCCAGCCCCACTCTAAGACTTAACAGTGTACCCTATCTCGCCTTTAAAAACCTCTCTGAACAATCCCTTAGTTTTCCTCTTAGTCTTTTCAATTCATTCCTTTCGAAAGGTATAATTCCTTCCTCCTGGAATTCTTTTATCGTCATCTCCATTGCTAAAAAAAGTTCTTCCCTACGTCCTATTTCTCTAGCATTCCGCATTAGAAAACTATTTAAGGGGGTATGCTTAATAAGCGCCTTGTTTGGTGGCTGGAGCATAATAACGTATTTCCTAACAATATGTTCGGCTTTCGGTCTGGTATTGGCCCCTGTGATTGTGTTAGTCTTTCCGTTTCTTACCTATATAAGTCTTTTATCCGAAAACATTTTATCTTGACTTTCTTCATCGATGTATCCTGTGGTTTTGATAATGTTTATTTACCAACTGTATAAAATAACAGCACTTAACGTTCAATTTCAGTTTACTTTCCTTATTATCAATCTCATGACGAATTATTCTATTCACCTCTCTTCTCCATCTTTTCATGCTTCAAAAACAGTTTTTTAATGTCTCCTCCAGGTTCCTCCCTCAGTCCTACTCTTTCCAATATTTACACTATCAGTGTGACTTCTTTTCCTTTAAATTCCTTTTCTTTATTCTTTGCGGATGACATCCTCCTTTTTACCTCTTCTAAAGATACTTTAGCAGCCAATAGAGCACTTAATTCGTCACTCATTGTGTTGGAACATTCTCTTTCCTCAATTAACCCTTTGATTTCTCCCTCTAAGCCTTCTTATACTATTTCTACCCTTCGACCCTACAATCCTACTTTAGTTAATCTATCCCTAAATAATGTATCTCTTTCTCATTGATGTCTTTCTTGGTAGTTGTTTGTCCTTCTCTGAACATATCAGATATCCTTCTCCTTGTACTATCAAAAGACTAAACTTGCTGAAAGCCCTGTTTCCAATTAAATAGGGTGGCCTACATTCTTATTTCTTTTTACAAACCTATCATCCGCCCCAAATTTGATTATTATTCTTTTATTTATGTCTGTGCTTCCAAATCCCGTCTCTCTAAACTTGATATAATTCAAAATTCTTGCCTTCGTCTTTGTCTTGCCGCGCTTAAATCCTCTCCAACTCCTGCTATTCTTGCTGAATCTAATTTCAATTTGGTTTCGAAATTCGCTCGAAGGTGATGTCCACGTGTACAGGCAACGGGGAGGTATAATTGGAAAACGGTATTCGATATCACCATGTTGGACTCGCTGCAAAACTGAACAAGTCGGTCTTCACGGTAATTCTTTCTCCTAAATCAAAACCGCTAACCGTGTTATTTTGGGCTCCTTGTCCGACCTTGGTGTTTTAATCACCGGATGTTATGGCAATCTCACCGCGTTTAGTTAATTTCAGCGCTGTTGAAATCTGATCGTGGAATTCCTCAATTATGTCGTCATCTTTATCGCCTGTACACACTCGAATGAAGTTCAATGGACGAAAGTTTGTTTGAAATCTGAAGTAACAACTTCTCTGAAATTTGTATGAATTCCAGCTCAGAATTTCTGATACCCTTAGTGACTAGAACCCCAACTCCACCGTGATTTCCGTTGTCTGCACTAGAATAATAAAAGTCAGTTTCTTCTAACTTCATGCATCCCCAGTCAGGAAAACGTACTTCGCGCTGAGTCGAAGGATCTCAATGTTCAGCCTTTTTCTCTCTGCGTTCACATTGTATATTTTACCGGCTTGGAAGAGGCTGCGGCGATGTTCCATGTTGCAATACGTGACTTCTTGTTTATAATTTCGAACTTGTTGCGTGTTGCCGCGTCATTGGCCAGCGGGGGTATTCTTCGCACCGTCGTCTCATTTAAGGGCTGCTCCGGACTAACACGCATTTATTCAGGATTCCTAGCCATAATAATGAGTGAAAAAGTACTCTCATGGTTTCCCGTTGCCTTCCAGAGAATTTTCTATCAGGGTTTTCTCCCTTAGCCGAAAGAGCCCGGGTATAAGGCGCCGAATACTCACCTACTTGCTCTAGATTGGTATTCACCTATCTGGCCTGTGGCCCATATGTCACGAGCGAGTTGCTGATAGTCTGTTGCTGGTAGCCCAATGTAAAAAGCTTAACGGCATTTATTAGAAGAACCACCACCTTCAGCAAGTGAACTTTCCTCCGTTTTCCTATCAGCGGAATATTGTGAGTTCTGATTTTGCTTTTTTAATAGGCGCTAAGCCCGCCGAATAGAAACTTATCACTCTACATAACGTAGACGTACAGAACTCACACGTTTGTTGTTTCATTTCTCCGCCAGTGGGGCTCGCATCACATGACAGTCGAGGGACTACTTACTAGAGAAGGTTTACAAGAACCCGTGTCCCGCAAGGCGTCGATCAGCCCCAAAAAATAGAAAGATAAGAGAAAAACCGCAATTTCCAATAATTCTTCATTTCTGTTACAATGTGAACTGCTCTATGACGGACTATGAATATTAAAGTCCCCTGTCAGAATAAATAACGATTAAAAAGATTGAACAACTGAAGTGATCTAAAATATTTTCATTTGAGAGAAAGCATGCTGTGCAGATAGTCATTAGTTTTCGAATTTGTAGGTTTTTATGATTTGAACTAGTTCAAAATGAATATCGGATAGTATAGCCGGGAAAAAAAATCCTTCATGAGCTTTATTTCTCCGGGTGTTCGAATAACGTTGTGTATTTTGGTAATGTGCAGAGGTGATTACTATTTTAGAAGTACATTTCTTGTGTGCTCAGAATTTTTCGTTCTTCAAGATAGTGGTTGTGGGAGTTACAATACTACAATAAAATTACACATATATATATATATTTATTTGCCAACATATTTAATTATTAGGTATGATTGCGTGCTGAAAATTTTTCCTCCAGTTGCCGGATCATTTTTGGAAATTTGATTTTTGTTGTTTCGCATTTTATATAATTTTCTTGCAATCCTTTCAGGTCATTAGTAAAATCTTGTCTTTGCACTGATAATCAGGGTTTTAAGCGACGAATGAATTTAGTTGAAATAAATATATCATTTCGACCGCTGCTGAAATCGTTTTTTCGTGAATTTTCCACGGAGAAATACATATAATTTCTTATAGAGAACAAAAATAATCGTTGAGCCATCAGCTCTGACATTCGGGCACTTTATTAGTGTAACGGAACAATAACGAGCTGAGCAGGAACCTGAATAGTGCAAGTAAAACTAAAAGTTGCCGACAGAAGTATCCTGGATATGGACAGGACTTTTACAACCGTTCGGATCAGAGACAATAATCAATCTTCGAATGGGTTCGTATTACATAGCGCTTCGAACAAGGGGACTCGATAAAGATTTGCGTTAAATAATCATCGATAGAGTTTTGTATTAAATCGATCTCTGACACAGACAGAGAGTCGTACTAAATGTCACCTTAGAACAGGGACCCGATTCGTCCGCTGGAATAATAGGCAGTCTTAAAGAGATTCGTATTAAATGGCTCCCAAACTAGGGACTCAACATTCGTGTTAGCACACATCCGCAAAGCATTTTAAATTTTCTAACGCTAGTGCATATATCTATTTAATACATTTTGTTATATTTTCCTCGGCAAATGCAAAAATCTACTTAAGCGAAAAAGAGTCATTTTCCAAAAACTTTTCAATTGTTGATATCTCAGGAATTCCGAATTTTATATAGTCTCTCCCGATGAAATGTTTTTCCCTCGGTTCACATTACAGATTGTGCAGCATCTGGGGTTTTTTAAAAGTGAACGTTTTTGTTTGTCTTAGCTTCGAATCGAGTTAATCACTTGCGACTTTTGCATCGTCTGTTAGTAGCTCATTTGAAGGGTCATCATTTGGCTCATAAAATATTTAATTTTGGATAAAACTTTCTATGAAGTTTTCTAGCGTGGAATTTAAGATACTTAGGTAAACATATTGGAAAAGAATTATTTATTGACGATGTCTAATTTGATTATGATTTTGAAAAAAGTTTTCAATAAGTTATCTGAATTTAAGGGTAAATAACAAAACCTTATTTTACTAACGCCTGATGCTGCAATTATTTGGCTCGATTATTGCACAGAGATCTCTGATGTTGTTGTATTCGTTTCGCGGGTACAATTTAGAAATTTACATTATAGTGGAATACTTTTTATATTTCCGGCACATGACAAAGTTTGTTAGTTTCCTAGTAGAAGGTCGCTTGAAGGATGTTTCAATAGCAAGCCGTTGGAGCTCTGATTTAATAGGTAATACATAAATAAATAAGGTTATCGCATACAGTCCCGATTGTTGAAACTGATAAACGGAATATATCAAATAACTAAGCTGTTAACAATAAAAGAACGCATAAAACAATTGCAGTTTTTTTTCTCAACGACATTTTGTCGATTTCAAAAATTTTACATCTTGTCAAATTTCAGTTTTCGTTTTGTTCAATTTTATACATTTGTAGCGTTTTTTTTTTTATTTATTCCTTGAAATTGTATATATACTTTATAAATTCAATAGCGTGTTTCTTGTTCTTTGACGGTAGGTCATACGTGTTTATTATGTTCTTTTTTCTTTACAATTTGAAACATCTCTAAACAGTCATTTTAATCAATCTATACGACTGCTCTTACAATTTTTAACATGTCATTACTAACATATCTTCTCACTGTGTGCACGCGTAAAGAACACCATAAACTCAAAAATGTTCATCTTGTATGTTGTTTCACTATGGAACCCATAAGTTTAAACGGCTTCTAACAATCCGACCTCGATATTAAAAATACTTGTAATTTTTTGATTACTCTTATAGTAATTTAAATCCATTATTCTTTTTTATTTATACGCTTCTAATGCAGCAGCTGATCTAACATTCGTTACTTTACTTCTGCACACATTGCTTTCCCTAACTTTTCCTCGCAGATATTTGCACGCATTTTTGAAACATAGTTACAAAACGTACGTTGGTTAATAGTATGCTTCTTGTAGATTCGATACCTATTTGTACAAAGTGAAATTTAACAACACTCCCATTCCACCTTGTTCTTGTTCATTTATTTTTCTCGATGAATATTACTTGATAGGAGGATACCTTTGTAATATCGAATTAATCGCTATTCCACTTTTTAACTTCCTCGTTTAATTTAAATCGCCGTTATCCATGTTCTAATATTGAAGAGATGTTTTAAGATTCAAATCTTTCGCTACTGGGTCTGATATCACTTTTTTAAGAAATGATTCCGTGGCAAGATTTTGTAAATAACGAACCGATAATAGAAGCAATGATATGTAAAAAAGTAAAAACAAAATTGTTTATCGTCTTTAGGGACGATTCAGGAATAACGGACCAGCATCGCGCAGCACCCATCACAACCCTTCCAACAACTAGAGATACATACAATTTTAATTCATATTCTTTAATATTCTTACTATATATATATATATATATATGTGTGTGTAAACTCGGTCATTTTGGCCTCACAAGGGGCTGTGCCCCTTGACCCCTCTTTCGTTCATTTCTGTCCTTTTCTCTTCTATACTTCGTATAAAATGATCAAAATTTACAACGTAATTCTTACTGGCATCAACGCAAAAAAATAACATAATCACAAAAATCCTATCCTAACATTTAACTTTCATTATATAAAATTAAGACATTTTTTCATTAAATTTTTCGTTACATATTTCGTTACATAAAATTGTGACATTTTTTAAATAACAGTAACAAAAATTCTACAAAATATAACAAACGTTATATAAAATTGGGACATTTTGCGTTACATAATACTGAGACATTTTTTCTAATGGGGGCAGCCTAATAATTATGTTGTAATTAATATGTATATATATGTATATATATATTAATTACAACGTAATTCTTAGGCTACCCCTTTTTAAAAAAAAATGTCCCCAAAATGTCCCAATTTTATGTAACGTTTGTTATATTTTGTAGGATTTTTGTTATTGTTATTTAAAAAATGTCACAATTTTATGTATATATACGAGGTGTGATTAAAAAGTAACGGGAATTTTGTAGTTGCACGCGCTGCATCTTATTTATTGAACCGAGTCGTATTTTGTGTATTAGCTGCACTGTCAGTAACGCACGTGTCAAATATCATGCAACTTCGATGCTTAGTTTATGTTTACCAAGCTAAAAGCAACAGGTGTTTTAGTGCGTTTGGCGATTTTTTTTTGTGGTAAGATGTCGGATCAGAGAATTTGTGTGAAATTTTGTTTTAAAAACGGAATTAAGTGCAACGAAGCATTCCAAATGTTGAAGAAGGCCTTTGGCGATGATACTATGTCACAAACACGAGTTTATGAATAGTACAAACGCTTCCAGGAAGGTCGAGAAAACGCAGAAGAAGATGCAAGGTCTAGGCAACCTAACACGTCCATGAGTGACGAAAACGTGGAAAAAATTAAGCAGATTGTGCTCGCTAATAGAAGAATTACTATTAGAGAGGTTGCTGAAGAGATAAGAATTTCATATGGCTCATGCGAGGCAATTTTTACGAATGTTTTGAACATGAAACGAGTGGTAGCAAAATTTGTTCCGAAACTAATGAATTTTCAACAAAAACAGCATCGAGTAACGCCATCGCTGAACAATTGCTTAATGACGTCGCTGAAGATCGAAACTTGTTCAAACGCGCTATAACTGGTGATGAAACGTGGGTATATGGCTAAGACATCAAAACGAAGACTCAGTCGTCTCAGTGGAAGTTTTATGAAGGGCCAAGACCAAAAAAGCACGTCAAATTCGGTCGAATGTGAAGATCCTTCTAACCGTTTTCTTTGACTGGAATGGAATAATTCATTACAAATTTTTACCGGCTGATCGCACAGTCAATAAGGAGTACTATCTGCAAGTTTTACGCAATTTGCGTGGGGCATTCCGCAAAAGACGACCCCAACTTTGGAAAAACAACTCGTGGATTTTGCACCATGACAACGCACCGGCGCACACCACTTTGCTTATCCAACAGTTCGTGGCGAAACATAACATCGCTGTAATGCCGCAAACAGCCTACTCTCCAGACATGGCACCATGCGACTTTTTCCTACTTCCCCAACTCAAGAAGACACTCAAAAGACAACGCTTTTCAACAATAATGAGATAAAGGAAAAATCGCAGAGCGAGCTCAAGACCATACCTAAAAAAGCATTTCAAGAATGTTTCGTAAACTGGAAACTGTGGTGGCATAAGCGCATAGTATCAAAGGGGGACTGCTTTAAAGGGAACAAAATAAAAATTGAAGATTAGGTAATTACTTTTTGAAAAAATTAAAAATTCCCATTACTTTTTGATCGCACCTCGTATATATATAAACTCGGCTATTTTGGCCTCGCAAGGTGCGGTGCCCCTTGACCTCTCTTGCTTACATTTCCGTCTCTTTCTCTTCTATACTTTGTACAAAATGATCAAAATTTATAACGTAATTCTAAGTCGGCCCATATGAATACAATAATATAATCACAAAAATCCTATAAAATATAACAAACGTTACATAAAATGGGGACATTCTTTGGGACATTTTTTCTAATGGGGGGTAGCCTAAGAATTAAGTTGTAACTAATATATATATATATCTATTCGGTCGTATTTATAATTATCTTTTCAACGATCGGCCGTGCCAGCAATATCGCTGTGGAACAAATTTAATACATATTTTTCTAAAAACAATTCCTTTGTTAAATTAATAATAATAATATTAATCGTTAAAAACGTCCGCGGTAGGTTAGAGACTGTGGCGGCGTCCCTGAGGGCTTAATAAAAACATCAGGAAGCATAGAAGATGAAAGCTTAAAAACTTGGTGTGTTAATGTTGATTAGAAAAGAAAGGATAGAAAAGGTTTGCCAATAAAGAACGGTTAAATCAAGTACTAAGGACGTGATAGCATTTTAAAATTTTAAGTAGTTGTTCTTGCTTCTTTCCTATCTACTTGCTTCTGGGTCCTTAGTTGTCTAGCCCGAGGGGAGGGGGGATGATTGAAATGGATATAACAGAGAAAGAAAAAAAAATGGAAAAATACGGACTGGAAAATTTTTAAGACGTGGAGACGTTTACCTAAGTATGAGTAAAATTAACGCAAAAAACAACGGAATTGCACTGTCAGAAAATTTCTTGGATAATACAAAAATCAAAAAAAAATGTCCAAAAACTAAACGATTAGTCATCCATTGTCATGGAAAAGGTTCTGGTTATAGTATCAAACCAGCTGTGCAGGCTAAATAGCATATACATTAACGAGTGAAATATTTATCATCGGATTATTACGTGATCTGTGTCTCTACTAAATGGTAATTCCATAAGCACGCAGTTTGTTTCCCTTACAATTTTAGTATCCTCGATTCTACTTGTACAATTATATTGATAATTACGAAGAATGTGCACGCTAATAATCTGCTGCATAAAATTTTTAGCTTCCTGTATAAACTGGGGATATAGTTTCATTCGTAAAAATGTTGTGGTCGTAAAAAAATATTCTCACATTGGAAACAACATTGAAAAAGAATTTGACATAATCAGCGGAGACCTTATAAAATTTCAAATGAATTGTAATAATAAACATTTTGAACTAATTAAAATTAATTTACTTTTATGTTTATATTATTATTACGATTTGTTCAAAAGAGGTTTGAAATAAAAAATTATCGTACTTTATTATTTTGTGAAAAATTGAAAAAACGACCGAGATTTTGCATTTGCAAAATAACGTTTTTAAATGATTTTTCGAATTGAATAATGAAAATGAATGTTTTAGTAGAAGTAAAATAAACGGCCTTTTCTTTAATTATTAACTGCTATACCGTTTTCGTCTTGAATATCCTATTCCTGTATTTGCGCATAATTTCGAATTTAAAAACAAGAAAGCCAAGCTATTCACCAACCCTTCTCCAGTTAACAAAACTATTACGAGTATTTTTTCGACTGAGTTTATTTTGCATAATAGTCGATTAATTATTAGCGAGCTTTTTATTTTATTTTTTATGTATCATTTTACCTATAATAAACGCTAATTGTCACGATAACTGAGTTGCCAGTAGACTAAGAAAAGTGGGGTCTAGCCAGTAGAAATGAATAAAAATAAATAATTAATAGCAGCACAATGGCAAACCACTTACAATCATAAGCGTGCCGATGTCCCTGTGCAAACATGCACGATCTGCTTACAGTCGTATCGTAATAAAACATTTACAGATAATTTGGATGTAGTCGTGCATATATAGTCGCTTTTTGTATATACGAACACTACCTATATCTGTAAAGTATGTGTCGTAAATAGGTAGTCATGACTCCCGCAATCGAGCAATAGGATTATTACAAGAAGTGGATATCAGGGCAATATTTCGTACGTATAAGTTAAATCAATTTAGTAACACAGTCAAAAAAAAACTGATCTATATCGTTAATCCATTGGTGTTAAATTACAATTATATCTTGATGAATGCTGAAATGTACTTACCTGCCAAAATGTTGATTGCCGCGATTACTAATATAGCCGTTTGCAAAAACTGAAAAACACCATGCGATGCTTCGTTAATAAAAATTCAATCAATGCTAAAGCACGTAATTTTAATAAGTAGCATAATTAAATGAGATAACATGGCAGGGCCAGATTTGATTACAGTGGCACCACCCTAGATTACATATATCGCCTTTCTTATAATATTAAAGAATATATCACACACATATATATATATATATATATATATGTATATGTAAATAATTATGATTTTGTGAGTATAATTGCTTGACCATAGATTAGTGGACCAAGTTCTGGTTCAAATTATTTTCAACAGAATTTATTTATTGCAATGGTGGTATTTGCTATCGAAAGTAATAAACGAGTTGGATCAGAAATGATTTTCATCGCCATACTTATATCTTTAATTTTACTTTTTACAACGTCTTTTAAAAATAAACAACACTAATGTACTCAATTGTGAAAAAAATTTAAAAATTCTGGTGGCCTCGTAAATTTTGCCGTCCTATGCCTATGCCTCATGGGTCCAAGCCAAAATCTTTCACTGATTATGGAATGAAAGTCTGCGAAAATTATTTAAAAAGTTTATCAAGGGGGTATTTAATTTTGCATTTCTACCGTTTATTTATTTTTCCTATTTCTTTGGATTCTGACTAGGCCACCGACACTTTCTCGATTATATTCATCTGTCAGGTTGGAATCGCCACAATTAAGTATCTTAAATTGTAAGATTTATAAGATATTCAAATTCGTTAAAATTCGGTTTATTTAATAAAAATTCTCGCTAAATGTGTCGGAACTTGAAGCGGAGAGAAAATAATTCAGTTAGTAAAGAACGCGCTTATATAATAATTATTTTTGTTTTTTTCTTCGGAAGAAAGTAGTCTCAGCCAGAGGCCTACAACCGAAAAAAAAAAAAAGAGGGAAAAAAATCGTTAGTTAAATTCTGATTCCGTCAGATATTAACAATGTAAAGGAACCGATACAGAAAATGGAAAGACATCTGCAATAAAGGGAAAGAAGCCGTTTTAACGGAAGGATAATATTAATATAGGACATAACATTCAACAGAAAATTATGAACATACAAAGAAAGATAGTGTCAGACTGTTATAGACTTTGCAGCGCTTGTTTTTTTCTTTTGATTTAAATAATTTTGAAACCATTTTTTTAAACTATTCCTTAGTCCTATTTGCCCTAATGTGTTTATGGGTATTTTATAACCGATTGTTTCAAATATTCTATCAAAATACCTTCTTTCCTTCTTCAAAACTACCTCTTATGTTTTCAGTAAGATCGCCGATTGATTTCAATGTGGATTTTCGCTTTCAAAAACCGTATATTGTGTTTTGTCTTGTTCTATTTTCTTGCAAATAATTAGTGAAATTATTTGTTATATATTTTCCTAATATTGTTGCACTCACGTTTCTTACAGCAACTGGCTTATAATTTTCATATTTACTATGTATACCCTTTTCATATATACACATATACATATTGGTGTTGTTCTCGATATTTTTAATCCATTTGGTACTTATCCTACCCTTAATGTATGATTTATTAGTTTGGTAATTTCCTTTCCTATATACATTTTTACTGTTTTTTTATCTTTTATTCTTATTCCATCGATTCCGGTGGTCTTTGTTTCCTTCAGTTCTTAATTATTCTCCCCACCTGTTTTACGTTTGCTTTCGGTTTGTACTTGTTTACTTTTAACTCATTTTCTTCTCTTTCCCCCGAATAGCAATTTATTACATTTGTGCTAGTTTTTTTCATGACATTTTTAAATTCTTTACTAAATCCGTTTGAAATTACACACCCGCCCTTTTGCTCCTTGCAAAAGTATTTATTGATGGTTTCATCTACTTCTACGTTCTTTTCTTTTCCTATAATCTTGCTTACATTTATCCATGTTTTCCCGATATCCCTTTGTGCTGCTTTGAGACTTTTTCCTACAAACTTATCTTTTTGTCGTCTTATTTGTGCATTGGCTTGATTTCTTAATTATTTGTATTTTCTTCTTAATTCAATATTTGATTATTCTTTTCCACTTTTTTTTTGTTTCTCTTTTCAATTTCAGTTATTTTTCGCGTCATCCATTCTTTTTTTTTTTTCAATATACCAGCTTTTGTAAAAAAAATAATTTTAACTCTAAAAAGAAGGCTTGTTGGGAAAAATATTAAAACTTATACGTAGTAATGCGTGCGTCTATTGTAATTTTCTCGTACAACCGATGCTTTCGTAGCAAATATTACATTTCGAATTTCTTATTATACGGCACAATCTACGAAGGAATTGTTGTAGAGCACAAATTCTGTGCCATTCTGCTGGCACTTTCAAGTATGAAAATGTTAAAATAAAATAAAAAGAAAAACATCTCACGCACGTAAATTTTGATCATCAACAACGAGTAACAGTAGAAACTTCTAACTATAATTCGGATAAAAATAAAAAATCATATGTTTAGGTTAGCTTTTTATTCTACTTAAAGTAGCCGGGTATGAAGGATGACTACTAAATAGATTATCTTTCTTTAAACGTATAAAAACGTACAATATAAGATCAATTTTTTTAATTATTTAGATGACACGATGTGTGAAGATATTGAACCAAATTTACTTAGAAACTAAACAAAAACATCTCGCAGTATCACAGAAATCTTAACTCCTAAAACTGTTCATTTAGTAATTTTTATTTACTTTAATTTTCATTTTTTGTTTAATTTTAAAATTTTTGCTGGATATATATATATACATATACATGTATATATAGTTCTTCTGTAATTCTTATAGAAGAGTAAACTTTTTCATTGGCTACGCCGTTCGACAAAATTTTTTCGTTACATAAAATTGTGACATTTTTTTAAAATGTCCTGTCACGAAATTTGTCCCCAAAAAAAGTGTTACAATTTTATGTAACGAAAAAATGTGACATTTTTTTGGCACAAATTTCGTGGCGGGACACTTTTCCTGATGACCCCTGGCGTAAAAATGGCATAGCCATTTATATATACATACACCGTTCGCTTTAATAATGTATTTAAAATCAATATGTATTAATGGTGCAATATTTCTTCATTATGTAAAATATAGAAATGGAGATGTGATGCATGTTTGTCTTTATAATAATGAATTATTGGATATAGAAATGCGAAAAAGTATCGTACAATACGTTTATAAAAACTAGAAAAGATTTAAACCACATACCACTGAACTTGATGGAAAACCATATAAAAATAAAATATAATATTTAATAGATATATCAAATACTTAGACCTTCGGCATGCTATATATTTAAATTAATTTTGAAATACGTTTATTTTAAATATTAATGTAACATTAAACAAAAATAAATAAAACAAAGAACTACCAAATGCAAATAAAAATTTATGCAGTTTTGTTTACATACAAATTTTAATTAAAAAAGAAAAATAATAATCATTTACATTTCAAGTTCAACGAAGCGAGTGAATAGGTCGGTAGACTTTTATGGAGTAAATAAATAGTATGAGAGTGACAAAATGTTAAAGAGCAAATTAAAAGATATCCGAAGAAAGTAACAAATGCACGGGTAAAGCCGCTGATAATATATATATATATATATATATATATATATATATATATATATATGTGTGTGTGTGTGTGTGTGTGTGTGTGTGTGTGTGTGTGTACGCGCGCGTAAATAAATAAAAGATTTAATTTATAATTAAGCGGACCACGATACAACTGCTTCGGTTTTGCAACCAGTTAAATGTAAATTAAAGGAACATACCTTTCCGAATAAAGACATTTCTCCGTTAGTTAATTCTTACGTGATCGAGTTTTAAGTCCGGAAATAAACGCGCCTCCTTCATTACTCCGTTAGCGAAAATTAAACGAAAGTGCTCGTTCATCTACAAGACACGTTTCCTCGATTGAATAACTCTGTGATCAAACACCGCCACACGTTGTTTCACTTTGATCATAGTACACGCTCTGATGTCATTACTAACGAAGAGTACTGATAATGGTTATGAACCACTAACGTTGAAATTGAATGAAAAATTTCTTTAATGGAAACACTTTACTGAACAGTAATCAATTGTTTCACATATTCTGAATATTCGTTATTGTGATTTTTCAAGCAGTTGTCTTTTCAGCGAAATATTTGTCTAGTCTGTTACCTGTTTCTCACAGCAGCTAACAAAATTATTTATTGGTTTTTTTTCGTGTTGGAAGGCTACATGGTATTCAACTCGGTTCTTGTGAAGTGGATCAATGTACTACTTATACTCTGTTCACACACACGGTCAATTATGCACACATTAGCATACAAAGAAGTATGCAATTTCACACGGGAACCTACTGTTGTCGTCATTTTTTTTTGATTCCCATCTTGTTCCGACTTAGCTATCTCTTTCCTTTTTCGCTTTCACTTCCTTGTAGCTGTTCTTTTATTCTTTTAATACCTTTTCTTCTTTTTTATTTTTCCCCCGTATTTTATTTTTAATTTTGCCTAACGAGGTCCGTTTATATTTAACAATTATTTCTATTTTATTTTGCCGCAATGTTCATATTTTCTTTTTATTTGTTAATTTCATGCTAGCGCCTAGAGTTAAAAGGTCGCCATATTCAAAGGTAGCGTCGGTATTTTTTTTGGACAGCATGGCTGTCGCGGTCGTGTGTAGCAAAGTGGCGTGGGCCATTGTGTGTCTTGTTTCGTGGGAAAAACGTGTCTCAAGTGTACGAAGCTATAAAGCGTGTGTATCGTTTTATATATTTTCGTCGTTCGTAAAAGTCGTGTTTGTGTAAAATTAATAAAGAGTAGAATTTAGTAGATTTGTTTGTTCTTTTTTTATTTTCTTCGACCATCTGTGTTGTTTTTTTTTGTGTAAACAATAAATTTGTTAGTTTAAAATTTCGGCCGACAACACATACCATAACGCAACCTGTTCTACCAATAAGTACTAGTAAAATACATATTTCACTTTATCTTATGACAAAAATTGTATTCCTTTTCTCGTTTTTTTTTTTAATCGTTAAATAATATTAATAGCTTATATTAAATCTAACTCGGTCTTACTTTATTTAATATAAAACAGCCTATTGGTAGAGAAGATTTTCGGAAAATTCTAATTTAAAATCGGTAAAACAAGTTTGTCGATCGTATACAATAAGCAAATTTCGTAAAATTGATACTTAATAAAAATAAAATCATAAATTAGCAATTTCAAATGGAATATCGGATCACAAATACGAGACCGAAAGTGAAATAATACAAAAAGAAGACGTACTGAGCGTTAGGGGAATGTATTTATTCATAAAGAGATATAGGAATACATAATGACAGAGAAGGAAATAGAATTGGAAGAAAGAATAAAAATAGAATACGGGCTGAGGGAAAACTATTTATATTTCGCCGTTAGATAAAACAAAGATGGGGGAGCAAACAGACAAATACGTTATAACGCAGTTGTTAAATAAAATGCCTAAAGGAGAAATAATAGAGGAGGAAAAAATTGGGGTGAAAAAAAAGAAAATAAAGGAATGGCTACAGAAAGAGGGAAATATAGGAACAATAATAAGCATGAAATAAGAGAAGAGGGTACGGAAATAGTGATAAACAAAAGTGAAAAAAGGGAAAGGGAAAGGAACGGAACAAAATAAATAAATAAAATAATAAAAAATAAAATAAATAACAGTTATTAGTTATAGCTAAGTTAGAAATAAGGAAAAATAGGATTAATTTACGTAATAAAATATTTGCGCAGCGATAAATTTGTATAGTATATAAGTAGTATAACGTACATAGGTAATTTAGATGTAAGAAAACTCGTCGAAAAGCGTATAGCTTGACGAGAAAATGTATAAATATTAATAAATATCGATATATTTTCAAAAAAAAAAAAACGAATTTCGATTTTCTTAAGCCAACATTTTTAGGAAATTTTAGCTGATTCAATTAGTGGACGGTACTGCGATATTGACAAATTAAAATTTATTCTAAATGTAATACTACTTTTAGGCGCCAATTTGGAAAAAAAAAATGATGCGTGTTTAGTGTGTACACGCGGAGGGAGTGAAACTTCTTTGGCTAATATGTATTAAATTCTATAATAAAGTTTTATTTTAAATTAATTTTTAGGATGGAAAAGGTATCAGTATAAACAAAATTTTCATTTTCAATAAATAATAAATCCAAAAAATTTTATTATATACATTTATAAAAAAGTATCATTATCATTGGTCCATTTCAGTTATGCTTATGAGTGTTTCAGTACATACTTTTGTTATCAAAGGCTTGTGGTAACTAAAATAAGAAATATAAGTTTTGCACTCAATATCATCTAAAAATCTTAAAAACACTGCATCAATCGTTGTATTTGATTTTGTCGTTGATATCATCCTGTTATTTTGTAGAGATAAGTTCAAATTGTCTTTTAAAAATTCAATCAATTGTAGAGAGTTGTCTAAAGCAAAATTGACATTAAAATCTCCACTTAAAATCGTAGGTATTTTGTCATACACGTTGATTTTAGGGTGGCGTCCATATGATTTAAAAACTCACTAACAGACTAAATGTATAATGTATCGTATCGTGAATATCTTTCTATAGAGTGGTGTGTACACGTACTTATTACAAGTATATATATATATACAAGGGCGTCGCCAGCCGATGAGCCGGGGGCAAGAAGAGTTTCCAGCTGCCGGGAGGGGGGGGGGGGGCAATATGATAGAAAGAGGATATGAGTTATAGGAAAAATAAAATTTATAAGTTGTAAAGGCTTAATATTTTATTAAAGCAGAATAAAATCTTAATTAAAACATAATTTTCGTGGGTTTCTGGCGAATTGTTCATAATTATGCGCCTATGAATACTCATCATGGCTAGTTGATTAAAAAGTTTTAAGGCTCGAGGGGGGGCAGCTGCCCCCTGCCCCCCGCTGGCGACGCCCATGTATATATATATATATATATGAGAATGCTCATAAACTATATACTATACGAAGTCCCGTAGTATAAATACTTAACTATACATTTACTCATTTTGATATACTACTAGACCTAGACAGACACTTATACATACTTACACATACACACAAATACATACCTACCTTACGTTTAACGCGTAATGAAAATTTTTCCCTATCGAGCTGTAAAAAGTTTCACTTCAAAAAAATAATAATAATTCCATATGTACGAGGGAACGATACCGATATAACAGTATAGAATAGTCGGCAAAAAAGTGGTGCTTAATAATGCTCTATATTTTGTCATTTGTTTAAATTTTAAAATTCTTCTTCTTAAGAGTATCTTACTCAGTCCCTGAGCGTTGACGATCACTATCATTGCTAAGCGCTGTGCTTTCTTCTCTGCTTTTCGAATCAACTCATTGAAATTCTTGAGTCCAGTCCAGTCCTTAATATTGTCCAACTATTCCGTTTTTCTTCTTCCTGGCCCTTTTTTAAAATTACCGGGTTTATTTTTAAATGAGAAAAAAATACCATCTTCTTTTAAAATCTGACTCCGATGTTGCGCTTCTATTCTATACCTTTTTTAAGAACCGAGAAAAAGATAAGCGCTACACTTAACATTTTTTGTCAATAATGAACTCCAGCAAACAGCAAATACATCAATCACTTAAACGTATTTTTTTCTTTCTTTTTTTCTTTATTTTTGTTCTTGCTTTTATGCGAAAGCAATACGTTCTGTTTTAGGATCTTTTTTCTTTAATGTGTGTTCAAATAGTTTTTGCAATCACGATTATTTACCAAAGTTTTTTTTACATTAAAGTTGGTTCTTTTAAAACATGCCAACGTGAATTACAAATTATTAATATTTATGTGTTTTTTTCTTTTTTATATATTTCTCATTAATTTTCTTCGACTTTTTTTTTTCGGAGGGGACATTTACCCAGAACCAATTAGAAAAGGGGAGAATCAAATTTATGTTAATACGTGCAGTATTAATAGATAGGAATAAATAGCGGTATTATGGTAGAGACAGGATGTAAGAGGCGTAATACAGAATAAGAAGATCAAGTCTTAAAAATGGAAAACAGAGTGAAACACTCAACAGAAAGAGATGAATAATCAAAGAGCACGTGATTAACGTCGCAAATGTATGTTTCGCTTGAGTGAAGAAGACAAAATGGAAAGGAAGATAACAGAATGGTTGAAACGTAGACGAATAATAGAGACAACAGGACAATGCAGTGAAGGAAACAAAAGAAAACACGGATTAACAGCAGGACTAGGTTTCACATTCAAGCAATTGTTAGGAAAAGAAGAAGTGCATATAACTGGTTCGCTATACACTTATCAGGAATTTTTAAACCGCACAATACAAAATCGCCTGTCGAAAACGTCATCCATGATTATTTAAATCAAAGTTCGAATAATCCGCCAAATAAAATCAATTTAACTTCGCCAGGCGAAATTAATGAAGTAATAAAGAAATTGAGTAACAAGAAAGCACTATGGTACGAGCTCATAACGAGAGGCATTTTGAAAGAGTTATCAAGGAAAACGTTAGTAATGTTAACCCATATTTACAATGCAATTTTACGACTTCGATATGTTCCTATATTGTGGAAATTCGCTAATGTTATGATGGTTTTAAAACCGGGTAAACCTCCTCAAAATGCCTTTTCTTATCGGCCAATTTCACTCTTTTGAAAAACTCTTAAAAAAGAGAATACAAAAGTTTATAGACAAGAAAGAAATAATACCAAATCACCAACAAATGGCTTCCGAATTAGGCACTCAACAGTACAACAAGTGCACCGGCGCTAGTTAACAAAATTGAAGAAACATTTTAAAAAAAAAAAAAAGAGTTACTTCAGCCGTCTTCCTTGATGTACAACAGGCATTCTATAAAGTATGGTATCCAGGAATACTTTACAAATGCAAAAATGTATTACCAATTCAGTATTACAATATTTTGAAATCCCACTTACAAGACAGATATTTCCGAGTTGTAGTGAATGGAATAGAATCATCCATATATAAAATTGAGGCAGGTGTACCTTAGGGAAGTGTACTTGGTCCTCTCTTGTATTTATTGTTTACTTATGATATGCCAGAAACAGATAACGTACTACTAGCAAATTTCGCTGACAACATGGCAATCATGGCAACGTACGAGAACCCAGAAAAGTCCACAGAAAATTTACAAGGTGTGCTAAATAAAATCATTGATTAAATCGTAATAAATGAAAATAAAAGTAACCACATTATTTTTACAAAGAGAAAAATTGTACGTAACAAATATCATATATCTATAAATAACAAAAAAATACAAACATATTCATCCGTAAAATATCTTGGAGTACACACCTAGATGAAACACTTACGTGGCTTCATCATATCAAGACAAAAATAACAAAACTAAATCTGAAAACAAGACAACTTCATTGGTTGCTTGGACCGTGTTCCCAATTACATACTGCAAGTAAAATATTACTATACCACATAGTACTAAAAACGATATGGTTGTACGCAGTTGAATTATGGGGATACGCTTTTAAAAATATAATGTGAACAGAATACAACGCTATCAAAATAAGGTGATACGATCCAATGATCAGGAGCACCATGGTATGTGTCCAACCAAACACTACATCAAGATTTACCAGTGAAATATGTTACAGAAGAAATAAAACTGGCGGCTAAAAATCACTTGTTAAGGTTGAAATGAAAATGCTCTCGCAACGAATTTACTACAACGACCAGCAAGTTGCAACAGGTTGAAAAGAAGGAACATTATTGACTCTTAGTGTGGCTATTCGATAAATAAATTCGGGATCGGCTGATGATCTTGAAATTCACGATCTTATTAACATTAAAATCTAGTAAATGACTATATAGTCAATTTTAAATGTGAAGAAAACAGAAAAAATTTAATACATGCTATACCTAGTTCTTATATGCACTTTATTTTTCTCTTATATATTCTTTTGAAAGGTTTAATAAATGTTATTGTACGTGTGATAGTTGGCGTGATTCTTCTTATGTCATTTGAGTTAAAGCAATGCTAAATTCACATATTTTACACACATTAATATTGTATAACAAAACTAAATTACATTTTCTTATATTTTTAGTTATTTCCAAAAAGTGTGCATGTTAAATTTTCACAAAATCTAAAGCAGTAAATGTAAGCTTAAAAATTCTTGATGACATTGATACAGAGGTTCAGGCTATTACACAAGATATTCAGAATGCTTGTAAGATAGCTACTGTAGTTCAGACTGGACAGTCTGCAGATTATGTATGCAATATACCCCTGAAGATAAATCTAATACAAAAAATTACGAATGCTCGTGTTAGCTGGCAACGGAATAGGACACCGTTTTATAAGCGTGAATAATATAACCAACTGCACAAGAAACTACGAATCGAAATAAATGAATATAAAAGTGATAGGTATATCAAACTTTTTTCTTCGCTAAACCCAAAGGACAAAAACAAATAAATCATACACCTTGGTCAACTAAATAAATCTCACCCAATAAGAAAATCTAATGGAAAATGGGCTAAGTCGGCTAAAGAGAAGGTTAAGACACTCCGTGTTCATTTATATAATACCTTCTAACCGCATCCAAATACAGGTAATAGTAATCACGATAAAATAGTTAATAACTCTACCTGTGCTCACCTACTCAGTTAACACTTTCAACAAAACGAATATTGCCTAGAAAAGTGTAGGCTATTATTAAAAAACCTTCAGTAACAAACGCTCCAGGAGAGGATTTGAGATTAGTGAAATATTAAAAAAGTTGCCTTATAAATGATTTATTATATTTACCTACATATTTAACACTATCTTAAGATTAGATTACTATTCTAGATAATGTTAGAAAGAATCGATCGTACTGCTAATTCTGAAGCCAAAGAAAAATTCTAGTGAACCGTCATCTTATAGACTGATCAGCCTATTAAACATCTCTTCTAAAATGTTCGAAATGATATTACACATGATCGAATAATTAAAACAAAAGCAGATGAAAACATTATTCCGAACTACCAGTTTGGATTCTGCACTAACCATTCTACAATCCATCAGGTTTATAGATTAACAGATCGAATAGCGGCAACGTTTGAAAAAGGTTGCAATTGCAGTGCGACGTTTCTAGATATTGAGCAGGTTTTCAATCGGCTACGGCACCCCACAAGACCTGTTATTCAAACTTAAACAAGGAATATCAAATTATATCCTTCAGGTTATTTCAGCACATCATTCCAATAGAGTTTTTCATGTTAGGATAGGACTCAACCGTATCCAACCAATTCGCCGGCAAAGCCTCCATCTCACAAGGTAATATACTGGGATACAGTTACACAGCGGATATACTTACTTTAACAACAGTAATAGCAATGTTTGCTGATTACACATGCATATTGGAGACGCATGGAAATTCGACTTGAGCATCGGCATTAGTTCAAGAACATTGAACAAAATTCAGGATTAAGCCCGATCAAATGGAAAATAAAAATAAATTATCAAAAAAGAGTCAACAAGTTACCTTCACGTTAAACCGTAGGAGTTGCCCTCTCCTACATTTAAATGGGCAAACGTTAATTAAATGTAACACGGTCAAGTATTTACGAATAGTCCTCGATTGTCGTCTTAGAGTAAGCACATAGTGACGCGTCCAAGAGAGCCGCAATAAAAATAGCATTTTATGGAAGTAAATATTGTGGCACGTCAAAGATGATCGCGACAGATCTATCGTCAGCGAGCAAAGCAGAGAATTCAAACTGATTTGTTTTCGCCGCTATATCACTTTCATTCCCTTCCATTCTTTCCCCACATGCCAGACTATCAGCATACTGCGACACGCTGTGGCGTTCACTAACTGAAAAAATTTCTCATACATCTGGTAAATAACTGAGCACATATTTTTAGAAGAAAGAGTGTGTGAATGTATGCGTAATTATTTTTATTCGATTTTTGCTTATTCATCTTCTGGGCAGGCGCGGGTGGGCTATAAGGTTACTTGGGATTTTTCCTGGTGCGCCGCAAAAAGGATGGCGTTTATTATATCAAAATAATGCTGATGTAGAAAATTTACTTCTGCGAGAAAATTTGCTTTTGCAACGAGAACAAGTACAATTTAAACGTGGGGTACTTTTACGAATTATCAGTGTCGTTAAATTGATAGGTAAATGTGATAATAGCCTACCGTGGTTACAGAAATGAAACTGCCTATCTTCTTGAGAACCCCGAACTAGATTACGGTATTTTTTTAGAACTACTTCTACTTTTACGTGAATATGATGAAAAACTTTGAGTGTACATCTGGACAAAGCCTATGCAGCGAGTAAAAAATCACACGAAGCTGGTAATAAAAAACGAACTGGTTTTATAACTCTAATATCAAAAACCACGGTAAATTACATCATTTTGAGTATTAAAACATTAATGCGAAGAATAATATCCGATGAAATCAATAAAGCTGGCATGTATTCAGTGCAGATCGACACAACACAAGACAATTCTGTTACGGAGCAATGCTCCATTGTAATTCGATACGTAAAAGATAATAAAATTAAAGAACGGGTAATCGATTTGATTGATTGCGACTCTACAAATGCAAGTGGTCAAAATCTACGTGAGCAATTCAAACAAGTTCTTATTGAAAATAAAATTGATGTTAACAAATGTATAGGTACGGCAACTAATGGTGCCGCCAATATGAAAGGTGTTTACAATGGTTTTACTGCATGGTTGCAGAAAGAAACCAAAATATTAAATGTTTGTTGTCGTGTACATGTTTTAAATTTATTTATTACCGATATAACCAAAACTACAACACCTACAATCAATTTGTTTGGATTTATTAAAGAGATCGCCAATTTTTTTAAAGAATCATACCGAAGAATGAATGTTTGGCGTAAGTACAGTGGTAAAAAACCTTTATTAAAAATAAATGAAACTCGCTGGAGAAGTAAACATGTGTCAGTGAAGAAAATTTTTGGAAAGTTTGGTGACAGCAAAAAATTGTTATATATTTCCGTGATACAATCCTTTTAAGAAATCGAAAATGATGCCCATTTTACAGCCGATGCACGTTTTAAGACTAGTAATTTGAAACAAAATTTATTAAAATTTGAAACAATTCTAACAAGCTAAATATATTTGAGAATTTTTGAACTCCTTTATCAAAATATTTGCAAAATTCCGGAGTAGATTTTATGAAATGTAATGAATTGGTAAAATATTTCAAAGAGAAAGTAACTTCGTTTTCAAGGGACTTCAAAAAAGTTAAGGATTCTGCCGATACTTTTGTTGAAAAAATGAATTCTATTTTTGAAGAGAAAAACGTTAATGCTTCTGTTTAGAGCGAACTGCCAATGAAACGAATCAAAAAACGAAAAAAAAAACGATGATGAATTGCACTCGAAAACCTGTGATGTTACAAAAGACGATTATGAAATGTATAAAATTGATACCTATAATGTGATATTGGATACTGCTATAACCAGTATGAACGTTTCGATGAAAAGATGTACCATACGTTTACCTTTTTGAATCCCAGAAATTTCGCTGATATAAATGACAAACTTTTGTCAGTAGAGATGCTTCAGCCCCTCAGCGACGTTCTGAGGAAGTTTGATGAGGAAGCCACAGCAGAAAATTTAAAAAGTGAGCTACTACATCTCGCCGAAAACTGGTCCACCAAAATCCGTAAAAAATGTTCCAACACTAGATTTATACGACGATTTCAGCGACGAAGAAACAGATCTAATAAATTCAGAATTGGAAAATGAAACTGAGATTGATCTCAAAAAATGTGACTCAAAAACAGCATGTGGAAATTGCATTGTATGTTGTTTTTTTACATTGGAAAAATACAGCCTTTTAATAACAGCTTATTAGCCTATAAATATTTGATGACACAATCAGTAACTTAAGTCTCATGCGAGCGCAGATTGTCAAAATTAAGGTATATAAAAAATCGTTTACAGACAAGTTTAAAGCAAAACTTGCTATCTAGCTTTATGTTGATAAGCATCGAAAAATACGTTTTACTTAATATTGATTCCAATGAAGTAATCGACCTAGTCGCAAATCGTTCAAAATTACTTAAGAAAAAATTGTTATTTTAGTTTAACTGTTTGTCGTTACTCATGAATTTACTTTAGAAAGAATTTTTATTTTAGTTTTAATGCGTGTTACACATGAGTACAAATAGGTATTCTAAGTATATTTCAGGATCTCATTAAACTTTCAAACTGTTTACTTTTTATTTTTTCATCAAGTTATGAATAGGATAATAGGAAAATGTCAACAAAAAAATTGTACAGCTGCATTTTCTTCAAATCGTTCTAATAATCTTTCCAAAAAATTTGATCCCCCCCCCCCCCCCCAGAAAGAAATTTTTTTGTTGAAGGCGCCGAGAGCTTCGAAAAATCCCAGTAAATTTAAAATCACCCATCCGCGTCTGCTTATAGGAAACCATGAAATTTATCACCTATAATATTTGCTTATAGATCAATTTTCCCTTTACTACCAATAGCTTTCTTAAAAATTCTGCACAATTTATTCTTTATTTTTAGAGATAAAATAGTAGTTGTAATCTTAAATTATTTTCAGATCTTGTAACTTTTTTATTGAAATTATAAAATGAATAAAGAATTACTTATTAATAGTGTTTTCGTTCGAAAACCACTTTGGAATTAACAAAATAATGATCAGTCGCTTTATTTTGGATAAATTCTGGGATGAAGTAGCTAATGAAATGAAATCTACAAGTAAGTGTATGTATTAATACATGATTTAAACGTTTGGGTAAGTATTTTCCAATTCTAAATTCTAAATGGGTGATTTAACACAATTTCTATGTTGGAAAATGTATGCCCGCAATATAAAAATTTTTTTATTCTTTCTATTTCATTTTTTTTCTTTTGGGCCCGAATTTTAATCTTTGGCCATTTTAGTCTTAATATTTGAAGTTATTGTCGATTATACACTAAATTTTAATTTGATTGTCCTTGATGTATTTATACAGTTGACCACTTGCATAGGAACAAGGGCTCGAAACAATTTAATTTATTGTCACTCGTAAAGAATTCCATTCGTTTATTATCATTTCGTTTTAACTTATAGGTTAAGATTACTAGTGTTACTTTTGAAGTCGAGGCTGTATTGTTATCCTTTACTCCGTCTCTTATTATTTGCTTATATTGTTTATCTTCGGATAAGTTATAGTTGTTGTCTCCGATCCAATGGAAGAAGAGACAATATTTAGTATGTAGTTCGTTTTGTTTATATTGTGACTCTTGATTTGAATCAGCAATACCAATGGTAATCACTTTTGACCGCTGCGGTATTAAAAAAAAATATCAATATTTCTTAATAATATTTACATTATAGTAATTAAGGCAAATATAAAATATTCTTACTTAACTTAAACTATTCTTAATTACTTATTTCATAATTATTACATAAATGTAATAATATGCATAAAGATGATTTATATGATTATAAAATCGTATATCCCATTTACAATGCTATTTTTTAGACAAGTCTTCCATAATATTATTTTTATACTAACTTTTCCTCATATTTAAAGTTTCAGTTTATATGGCAAGAACATTAATATTACAATATAGTTAAAATCATGCTCAAGAATATGTATACATAATTTGGTTTGTAATCATTGTAACTTAAGATGTTATAGTTCAAATTTTAATAGTATTAACTTCAGCAACATTAGTTTGGAATTGATTTATTATACATTTTTAACTTATTGTTCCCGTTTAAATTATACACAATTTTTTAAGTGTATTCCAATAAATTTCCAAAAGAAATCTAAAATTTAAATTATTGTCTTAAATGCAATAATGTAATAATTTATTTTCTATAAATTATATCTTCACACAAGCGTAACGTAATGAATTTTTATCTTATCGTATTCCATTTATTTTTACACTCTCACCTATTGCATTATTGAATATTAAATCACACACATACACACACGCGCGGATATATATATATATATATATATATATATATATATAGAGAGAGAGAGAGAGAGAGTGAGAGAGAGATGTTAATAGTACATATAAAGTAGAAGAAAAAAAAGTGAAAAAATAAAAAATAATACAATCTGAGTAGATTGAATAAAACTAAACTGATTATTCGTTTAGTTCATTTAGTTATTAGTGAATTAAACAGCGTTAACTGTATCATTATTTTGATACCATTCTTAGTAATCAAAGGAGAAATATTTATTTTTTCTCTTTAGTATATATCTTATCAAATTTTACTAATATTTCACTTCTTTCCTAGTAATGAAATATCGTTTGTTACTTTAATAATATCTGGATAACTGTTATTCCGTTTAATTAAATTAAGGGGAGGTTCTCATCAGGACCGACCAAAAAATCGATTTTTTTTTTTTTTCATTTTTTTGGAGTAAATTATATGTAGAATATATTCCCAAAACCGTTTGTTCGAATATATATATTTTTTTAATTTATGGAACAAAAACGAAACCCGCCTTTTTAGTTAAAAACTGAAATCGAATGGTAGTTTGAGCGGAGTGTATTTTACATCAATATTTTCTAATAACGCGTCCAAATATCCATACTATGGTAAGTAGAGTTACCAAAAGTACCACCAAATATCGCATGTATGCTATGACTCCGAAAAAATTCGAAGGTACGACTCTAAATTACTCGGTATAAAGTTTGACTCATACATTGGTGATGTCGATACGAAAACGTTTAAGGCCATATTAGATGTAAATCCTTACGACGATCTCATTGCAAGAAAAAAATAATGCGTGGGCCGCTATGTCCAGAAACGAATGGGAACTCGTCTCAGGGCTTTAAAAAAGAAAACAAAGAATCTCGGAGGTAAAGGTACAGGTAAATTGACTGATAAAGTAATTTGTAACTTAACAACATATTATGAATTGGCGATTCGACAAGAAGGATGCCGTGTGGGCTGTCTTTTACCATAATATCTCAACCGATAAAAATCCGTACCACCAATATTGTCCGGCTGGAAAGGATAGCTGGTGTAAATGGCGCGTAGCAGAAGCCAACGGTACTCTTAAGTTATCTGAGCACAAACCACCTCTTTCAGACAACGTTCAAGATGCAACAAGCCTGTATTTGAGTCTTTGTCATCGGATGATTTGATGGAGCGTTGCACTGGAGGAAACACAAAACTCGAACGAGTTAGTGAACTCTTGCGTCTGGAAGCTCGCTCCGAAACACCTTCACTGCGGTGTAAAGACTAGAAATTGCCGCTTACATCGCTACTAATTTATTTAATGAAGGATATACAGCACTGTTAAAAATTATGGACATCTTAGGAATTACAGTTGGGCTCGAAGCCAACAATTTTGCCCACTTAGCTGATACGAAACTCGTTACTGCGGCTGAGAGTAGTTTGTTGGAGGGAGCAAGAGCAGCTGCATTTTCGAAAAAAGCCGACCAACGGACCCTTCAGGAGCAATATGAACTTGAGGAAGGACTGATGTATGGCCCTGAAATCGTTGATTAGCCACAAGGTATATTTTTTTCATGTTAACACAGAAAAATCGTTGATAAAATCTTTAATCACGTTTCCTGAAAAATCGTGTTTTTCAAACTGTTGACCAAGATTTCTCAAAAACTACTTGACGGATCGCCTGTTTTCTTTTTTAATTTTAAAGTAGATTTGAATCATTGGAGCCCCTACTACAATCAAGATGATATATGCATATTTTTTTTTTTTTTACAGTACTTTAAAGAGCAAAAAATCGTGAAAAACTGTATGTAAAAATTCAAACGTCCGCCATTTTGGTAAATTTTGACTTTCATGGATGATTCTAGTAGGGGCTCCAACTACACTCATATAGTTTATAAAAAAATTTCGATTATTGATTTTTGATAATTTTTTCAGGTGTTAAAATGGCTAACAGTAAGGTACCTTTTTTTGAGACGGTCACATTACAAGGCTTGTCAAAAATTATTGTCGCAATATTTTTTAATGAACATTTTTTTTTTTTGTATTTCATAACATACTAAACAAGTGACAAAAAGTTTGAATGTCTAATTTATTTCCCTCTATTAGAAAAAATTCGAGAAAATTACGTTGTTTTGGGACCTCCAGATGAGAACCTCCCCTTAACTTGATTTTAGATGATTATTTTTAAAACGAATTTTTCTTTAGAGTCTTAATTGTCATAGACTTCAATTTACTTCATAACTTTATATTCAAGGTAAATGTCATTTCGAACCAAAATGAACTTTAAAATTAAAATTCATCTTTTTATATTGAATATTCAGGGTTTACATAGATATTTTGACGAACTGTATTTATATCTAACAAAGTGGGAAATCGAGTACGATATCATTGTCTTGACCGAAATATGGATTTATTTAGAGGTCACTCGATTTAAGCTGCCAGGATATAGTGAATTTGTTCAATGTTCTGATGAATACCGGTTCAATGACGTCATAGTATGTATATGAAACATAATATAACTTAGAATAATATGCACTCGTTATTGAATATCAGTAACATTGCAACTGCATTTATGCAAAAATACCACTCTAACATTAATTTGCATTTATAACTTCTGCGATTCCTCAGTTACGGACTTTTATTTGAATTCACGGCATCTTGTTAAATGCGGGTAACCTTGCATTACTAGTGGGAGGCATAAATATTGCTATATATAAAACCAATAAGTATAGAATACCTAAACATAATATATTCCTGCGGTTTTGTTAGTGTAGTCAATCAAGATACATATTTCAGAGACAAAGGGTAGTTCCTTTATAGACCATATATTTTTGAAAGGAAGTATTAATCGTTTGGTTACTTTAATTAATGATAATCATAATATTAGTCACCTAACTTTTTCTAGTCACGACGCTGTGTCTGCTCTATTTTCAAATAATTCTAATTTTATTTTAAGGGATAAAACTGAAAAATTAATATTAGATAAAATAACTTTTAGGGATATTTTACAGAATTTAAACTTATATGAAATGTATATAATAAGTTTGAGTAGTTTGTATCTAGTATTGCTGACTATGTAAACAAAAGTAAAAAAAAAAAAAAAAAAAAGAGGTAATAAAAAGAAACTAAGTAAAAATGAATAACTTCCAATATATTCCGATTAATTGGTGAAAAAGGCAAATGGTTTAAATTAAGTAAACACTTCCATCTAAACAATTAAATTTCTGGAGCATTTAAAACTGCATCCAAAAAAGTGCAGTTTGTGATTCGGAAGGCAAAATGTAGCTATTATACGAAACTATTAGATAAATATAAAACTAAACAAAAGAACTATTTGGGTTTAATAAAACAAGTTGTTGGAAAAGGGGATCATGTTATTAAAGAAATACAATTATGTGGAGATAAAATACCTGTGTGCGGAAATGAAAAAATTGTGCATAATTATTTTAATAATTATTTTTGTAATACTGTAAACAGTATAATAAAAAATAGTAATTACCGTGTGACAAGTAACGGACAAGAATCAGTGTTTAATGTGTAGAATTCACATTTACAGGTTTCACTGAAATTTACATCATCAGTGCCATTTATTCTTTGAAGAATAAAAATTCTTTTGGGTATGATCAAATATCAATTATACTAATTAAAGAGAATATTCAGATTTTTGCACAGCCACTGACATATTTGTTTAATGAATCCCTAAACTCTGAGAATTTTCTGAGGTACTTAACGTGGGAATTATAACCCCAGTTTATAGAAGTGGAGATAAAACAAATGTAAGTAATTGTAGGCTAATTTGTATAACATCAACGTTTCATAAAATTTTTGAGAAAAATGTTCAAGCGATTATGGAAAATTATTTACAAAAATTTTTAATCTTTAGCAATAATCAATACAGATTTATATCGAAAAAAGGAACAGATAGTGCAATATTTGTTTATATATCACGTATTGCTAAAAATATTAAGGAAAGTAGGTCAGTGATTTCAGTGTATTTCAACTTTAAAAAAAACCTTTGACACCATAGATCATATTTTTAAATAAACTTTATAGATATGGATTCAGAGGAAATATTCATAATTGGTTAAATAGCTATTTAGATAACAAGAAATATACACTTAAAATAAATAATATTTATAGTGATAATTTAGCTCAAAATTCGGAAATACCATAGGGAAGTGTACTTCAACCATACCTATTCTCTTTATACATATCAATAATTTGTATAGCTTAAATGTATGTGAGAAATCTTTTTTATTTAAAATATTTTGCTTTAGTCCATTTGTGTCACCTTTACTTAACTATTTATCAACTAATTATTACCTACAGGATTGTTCATGGGGGTAGAATGGTTAAAATGTACTGTGAGTCGCTTGGGAAATTACAGAATTCAGTTATTAAATCTGTATTGCCCAAAAGTCCGTTACAAACAAGTACATTTCTTATTTAAGAAGAGTTATATAAATCAAATCTTCTGAGCTTTGTCTTACAACGTGAGGATAAATTCAAAATGGCTGTGCTACAGAGTAAAACTAGAGTGGATGGTACACTATACATTGATGTACCTCACTTTATTAAAACCAAGATGAGACCACAGGAAGTATATATGGAAGCTACACTTTTTCATAAACTTCCTGAAATCTTGAAAATACATTTAAAAAAGTATAAAAAGCGACATAGGAAAACATTGACGTCTTTCTTTAAACGTGAAATCTAGATGGCTTGATCTATAACAGCAACTGTTATTTATCATATGAGTAATCACGTTTTAGGTTTACTTAGCAATGATATATTACTTTACAATAAAACATTAAAAATATACTATTCAAAAACAAAATTACTACTTGAACAAAAACCATTCATCAGAACTCAGATATGTAGGATAAGATAACATACCAGTTTATTAATATTTTCTGGAGCTAAAAAAAAAAAAACGATGCAATTGTCACATTGCAAATGCCCTACTCTAGGATAGCAGTTACCATCAAGTTTTGTAGCACAACTTTTTTTTGTCTTCATATGGCAATCATTATTGTTTTGTTTAATTTTGTAGTAACTGCAGATGTTCAAATCAACTTTATTAGAGAAATTGAATATATATATATATATATATATATATATATATATATATATATATATATATATATATATATATGTCCATAATGTAAATAATTTACAGAAAACTGCGTTTAGAAAATTCAATGTATTTATTTCAAAATACACAGCGCTTAACGTTTCGGCCAGCTCGCACCGGCCATCATTAGAAGCAAAGTCCATTTCAACTGTACATATACATATCTACTCATCAACGCCAAATCTGATGCAGTTACACAACTTATGCCTAGTGCATAATCATAATCTTAGTCCGCATGTTCTATTCCAACTGCGCACAGTACTCCGAATGTACAAAGCAACAGTACACGCTCTTGGCAAATTTTGATAGTTGTACATGTATCTAACACCTTTTAGAGTAGACATATTAAATCACACTGCCAGAGATAAATCTGACTGTATCTGGAATAACAATGTTTAATTGTTATGTCACATAGTTCACTGTTGAAATATATTAGATCACATTTCCAGAAATATATCAACTGTGACTTAATACAGACATATTTCTAAGTTTATAACTGTGCCCAAAGTTAACCATATCTAATACAAGAGTTGGAAATACTCATATCTAAAACTACTTGTCCCATTAAGCAAATTTTTATTTCCTAAATTTGACTAGGATCCTACTGTAGTCGTTACCAAATAGGCAAAATCACAGCCTGTAATTGCTTTTCTAATGTGACATTGATGCAACTAATTGCAAAAATTAATTTTATTTGTTATGAACTTAATCACAAATAAATAACAATATGAAAATTGTTGCTTAAAACTGTACAATACTAATGATTTGAGAGTAGTTAAAGTAAAACTGCTTACTTTTCCTAAAGCAATCAAACTAGACATGACCAATTTCAAGTTATATGATGTATCTGCCTCTATGATAGTGTTTGGAAGCCCACCCTCACTGACAATGGATGACACATATTTAACATTTTCAATGTGTGGTATTTTTAGGCATTCCATGATGCACGTTTTGTTTATTTCTATGCATTCGCAGGTGTTATGCAAAGTAAATTCACAGAACAGATAATACTTAAACCATTTATAAACAATTTAGAGAAGACCTTGGGCTGGGTCTTCATTTCAGGGCAGTAATGGTGAACCCATATCCTGTCCCCAGTCACAATTCATTCCAACAGCGGATCTACTTTTCAGGTTAAAAAAGTGCCGTTTCCATTCGGTTCGCTTTATGCTCACCAGAGAGCAGTTTTGGCATCTATCTAGTGTACACTTTCATCAATTGCAACTCTTTACGAAGTATGGTAACAATAGTGCCATGAGAGACTAGATTACACTCTTCTTCACAAAAATATCGCTCGAGCTTAGCAACTGTTAGCCGTTCATCTTTTCATCATGTTTATGAAGTCGGACGTGATTACGCCCAATGGCTTACTGCTACACACTTCATCATCAATCCTTGTTCAACCAGCAAGAAAGCGATCTACAGACCATTTGGATACTCATTCTTTTCCATAAACTTTAACCATTTTCTGATAGACGGTCGGTGTTGTATCGTCAGGCCCAGTAAAATAGTGGATCATTGGACACAACTTCATAATCGGACACAGCCAATGGTCTTTTCATCGCGAATACGTAAAACATACAAATAAACGTCAACCTCGTTCGCATAAAAAACCATACTGCTTTGTTTCAGCCTACAGACACATCTCTTACAGACTCGGGGCACAGTGTTGCCGTGTATGTGAAAAAAAATGAAAACTTACTTTCTGACTGTCCCACATATAAAATATGAAAAATTCATGTTAATTTGAATCAACTATAAATTATTAAAATTTAATAAAAAGCGAGTTTTAAAATTTAATTCAAAATCCAACGCATCTAAATGATAAATAAAATACTAAGAGTAAATTGTAATTTTTCAAAATCACAATTAAAAAGTTAAAATCTCACAAGTAAATTGCAAAATATATAAAGCAGCAAATCATAGTGTTTTACATTGAAAATAATTATAAAACAGTAAAAAATGTTTAAATTTTATAATATTAGGGTCTACTCATTTCGTTTCATTTAGTACAGAAACAAGAAATTTCAATTAACATAATATAAAAATCTGGAATCGAAAAAATAATTAACTCATTTTTAACTTACCCTCCCAGTAAAATAAATAATCTCTATCTATGACAGATCTAATTTAAATATTTAACACAAAAATCACAAATAAATAACTGTTAGAAATCTAATTTATTTGTACAATAGTTACATAAATATTTTTCTTTTTTCTTAAATATAATTGTTTTCAGCACGTATATATGTATATGTACATATATAGACATAAAATTATTATTTTTTATACGCCATATATATGTATGTATATGTATACGGATAGCAAAAATTCTTCGCAAAAAGAGATTTTTTGTTTTATAAAAAGGCCGATTAAATAATTTATATTAATTTTTAAAACATATATTTACAGAGGGTTTGTATATTTAACTTCAACTAAAATACACACAGAACACAAACGATCTCAAGATAAAAATAACAAATATTTCTTCTATTTTTATATATATATATATATATATATATATATGTATAATCGTAATCAATCAAAAACTTATCACACTTTTCTAGTTCAACAACAATCAAAATTGAACTTTCTCATGATATAAATACGAACACATTGATACAGCAGCACATCGACATTAAAGAAAAAAAAACATTAATAAATTACAATGCAATACAAAATTCGTGACGATGCAATTTTTATCCAATGTGGGGTGATCACCAAGTTAGTCAGGAAGATCAAGAATTTCGGTGACAAACGATGAGATTAGCTCTGGTTTATGATGACTGTGAGCAGTACAAAATGGATGATTAAGCAATTGCGTATAATTTGGTCTTGCTGTGTAGTTTTTCTTTAAACTAGAAACCAACATAAGAAAAAAAAGAGAAATTAGTAAATAGATTTAACAGTTGTGATAATTGTAGAAAAATCATCAATCTCTCCTCTTTCTTTTAGTTTCCTTCTTTTACCATAAAATATACACATGTGTGTGCGTATCAGCACATATATATTTTATAGTTGGGGTTATTTAACCCATTTTGAAACTTGACAGTCAATAATTGCAATATTATTTGATATCATAGCATTTAATATCACAACTTTTATTAACTCAGCCTACAATTTAATTGACAATAAGTATGCATTGCATGGAAAGACGCAATTAAAGTACTTTTTATAGTTCACTATCAATTAAAAGCTTTATTTTTTAAGTAGACTGATTCAGGTATAGTGTTAAAGCGACTAAACATTAAAGTATGGTCCAAAAAGCTATTTATATCTATTTTCCTGTCGCTATTTTTATCGAAATGTAATGACAAGTTGTTAGACTTTAGACATGATTTTTATATTAAAAACAAAAAAATTATAAATAAAATAAATACACATACGCGAACGCTCATGTTGACATACAGCACAAATAAAACACTACTAACCATTGGTGAATAAAATCTTCAAAATATGAAGAAAACTGCCCCGGTGGTAAACTGGGCGGATCATCCTTAACAACTTGTTTAAGCTGCTCAAAAGGAGTACCCCAAATATCATATGGAAATCTTCCAATGGCTAACTCAATCATTGAAATACCTAAACTCCAAACATCGCTTCGAATATCATAGTTTGATGGATTTCCTGTCGGATCAATTCGTTCAGGCTAAATTACAAAAACAAAAAATTAAACTATATTCACAATGCAAAACAATATTGAAAATGCATGAAATTGCGGCTGAGCTCAGAGCATTTGATATTATCCACGATGAAAAAATTATTATATATTAAATAAAAAAATAAATTTAAAAAACGTGAATCTATAAATAAGTAAAATTTAATCAAACAATGAAATTACAAAATTCAACATTTTTTTGTATTTGAAAAAAAAAGAACATTTCACACATGTTTATTATTTAGTTTAAAAAGAGTGTAATAAATAATAATTTATCGTTACATTATTTAAGTTACAAGCTTCTTTAGAGTGTAAAATTAATTTATTTTATCGACAATTTTTGGTGGGTAGATAAAAAAATCGAGTAGAACTTGATTAAATTGTATAATAGAACATATGCGAATAATGATGTTAGCTGGGACATTATTTTTGCAGTTTGAACATGAGATCTCCTAAATGAGTAAATATTTGATATATTTCAGGAGGAATGAATCTGGGAGTGTTGCATGAGATTTTTTCTACATAATCTTAGCCACACCGGTTCATGATGTTCCTAGATTTTACATCTGTGGAATTGACCTATAAAATTGCTACGGATGTGTCAATAGTTTGAAGAAGAGTATAGACGTTTGGTGTAGTTTGTTAAGACTTCATTTGGAATTGTGGCTGATACATTTAAGAGTATTGGTTTATTCGAAAGGTGACCAATGCAATGTTCTCTTATTGTTTGATTTCCAAATGTTATTACACCACTGTTGGTGAAAAATGTAGCAGTTATTTCTGTTTTTAAGGAAAATTATTATTTGATCTCGACTGATATAAGAGATCGCTAAAATATGTAGAGCGTTTCCTCGTATAGCTTAACACGTATTAAGTAATCTTGGAGGATGCACGAGAAAATATGGAAGGGGGGGGGGTAAACCTCGTTTATCTTTAGGATAAGTTAAAAGCGTTAAAGGAGTCATTTTCTTTGTAGATTTTAATTTATCAACGAAAGAAATACTGTTGTTGGAGCTTCTGGTAACAATTGAGATAGCTGCACTAGTCGCCTGATCACATTAAGAATCGGAGAAAGGCGATGTATTACTGGTCGATATATTATTTAATGGAACAGACTTACTTATTTGTGCGCAGTTACAGCAGTATTTGAAGCGTCGTTCTTATCGGCATTGCTAGTAGTATTAGTAGTGTTGATTTCGCTGACTGCTACTGCTGCTGAGCCGGCCGGTCTTCTGTCAGCGGCGAAGGTTATATCACGCCGATTCAAAAATTAATAAAAACGGACTTCTTAACTTTAAGGATTTGGAGAACTATTATATTGTGTTTAAAAACGTGGATTATCAAGAAAAGAAAAAAAAACAAGTTAATTGGCATATGGATTGCATACGAAATTAGAAAATTAATTGTACAGACAAAGTTTAAAAAGTAGTGTCACATAGAAAAAAAAAAAACAAAAAAAAAACGGAACAAAATATTTGATAATCTAGGAGAAAGATTTTATAGCAATATGAAAATGAAAGTAGAAAATAAACGCTTGACGAAGAGGATTAAAGTGTACGCCTCAAACTGCAAAAAATCAAATAACAATGATGATCTCACATGCACACATGCTCAATCCTTTTGTAACCTCACTCAGCAATTCACATCTATGTACACATATGAACAAATACAATGGTATATAAAAAGCTAACTGTAAATTAAAATTACCGCCATGTAAGGTTTACAGCCAGCATCAATCGTTTTCGCTACTGAATCTACTAAATAACCGGAAATACCAAAATCGCACATTTTGACATCTCCATTACGGTTTATTAATATATTAGATGGTTTTACATCTCGATGTATTACATGTAATTTTGAATGTAAATAATGTAATGCGCTTACAACCTAAATAGCAATAAAAAAAATAAAAAAAAAAAAAATGTTAATAATCGTAATAAAAATATTAATAAAAATAAACATTTTTTTAAAATGGTATATTTGCTTTGGGGAATATTACTCCATTTTACAATCATAACCATCAGCTAAAGATATTTCGAAAACGCCTGTCGACTCGTAAATGCAAAATTGGAATTGATATTAACCATTATTTTTAATTTCCAGTGTACTTCGTATTATTGAATTGTCAAAAGGAATCGAGCGCCATAATTTAAAAATAAATACCCGCACAGTCCCTCATACTACCCACGAAATAAACATTTCTTTCTTTTTTTGTTTTTTTTTTTTTTTAAATAACCAACAAATGATACTTATTACACTTAAAAATTAAGAATCATAAAACTACAAACTACAATTACTACAACTTACACCATCAAAATGGAAAAAAAGTGTAGACTTACGGCGACAGATATAATTCCAAGTATACTTTCTGGAATTTGACGATTATGTTTATAAACTTTCGCATAAAATTTATCGAGTGACATGTCCATAACTTCCATACATATCCATACATCACCTTCACGAAAGAGTGCTCCATAAAATTGTACGGTGTGCTTACAATCTGAAGTTCGCATTGATATATCAAGATCCATTAACAAACGTTTTTGTTCTTGAGAGTTAACAGTAGCCGTTATTCGCTGTCGAACAATAAATATTTAATATACCGCCAGTAACAGCATAATATTGAAATGTACATGTATTATTAGCAGTTTCTAATTAATAACAAACAAAACTGAAATTCGCGAAGATAATCAATTTAAATTAGTGTCAATGGAGCGAAATATAAATGCAAGGGGATGAGGGGGGGACTTTTTTTTCCGGTAATTTACCAAAATAGGTCAATGGAGAAGAAAAAAAATGATGACAAACTAATAATAAAATGCCGAATAATTGGTTACACCTGCATAACCTTTGATCTTTTTAAAAAAATAAATGTAATTAATAATATAACACAACTAATTATTTTTCAGAAGCGAATCGCTGCTGGTACTGGTAGACAGGGTATTATAGGTCAATGGCAAGCGGCCGGTAGGTAGGCCGAAAAGAAGATCGATGAATGCTGTCGCAGCTGATGTCAGCAGAGTCGGAGTGGACCCATCCCTAGTATTTGACCGTTCGGGCTGGAAGCATGCCATAAGTCAAGTCAAGCAGACCCCGCCTAAGCGGGAAAATGCTGAAGAAAAAGAAGAAGATATAATTATTTGTTTATACGTTTGTTTACTATTTCAGACTACAATATACCAAAGTTTAGAACTGCTAATATTTCAATAATTAATTTTATATATATATATATATTTAAAGTATCATTAGAATCATGATTAAAAACACGAAACTGCTTAGTCAATATTAAAGCAGATTCGGCATATTTGGCGCCATCTGTTGATAATGCTCGATTTAATGTTCGTAAATAGTCAATTTTTATTTTATTTGTTATAATAAGCCACAAAGCGGTTCGCCTTTTTGTGAAATATATATATATATATATTTTTTTTTTGTTTTCTTCATATCTCCGTATTCGTTGTACACCGTTAACTATCCATCTGTGGCTTTAAGAAAAAAAAAACGTCAGTTCCCATAATTTTTTGGGGAGTTTTATTTACCGTGATATTTCACTAAATATATGTAGCTTAGTCTTTCAGAATAATAGTTAAATTTTTTTATTAAATTTTGCTACGGAAGACATTCTTCAAATAAGAATTTTAGGATTTTTTGTAATTTTCTTTTTTTTTTTTTTAAATAAAAAAATAGCTATAAAGAAAATATTAACATTATTCGCATCGTAAGGTCATGCGTAACACTCGAATTCAATTTAATTCTGTAAGCAAATCACAAAATTCGAGGAAAATCGAATCCGTTAACTGTGTCGCGGGAAACTTAAACTTAGAATTTGGGAAAATAGTAGAATGTAACAATAGCACCCGCGAAACTGAAATTACGAAAAACGTAAAACATTACGATATTCAATGACTAAAATGAATTTTGCTTAATTTTCTTATACGTAGGATTGAAAATTATTCTAGAAGAGTTGCATAAAAATAAAAAATTTCTGTAACAAAATTTTATTTCAAATAACAATGCCACAACCTCATCACTGGCAACTTTGTATATAAATCAATCGAAATAACAAAATAATAAATTTAAAAAAAATTAAATTCTATTTCATTGAACAGACAAGAGGAAACAGAAAATATCCAGCACCTTTTATCGGGTTTTGTCAGTTATAACAGAGTCAAACTTAAATTTTTAACATTTCGTGATACTAAATGAAGTAAAAATGTAACATACACATTCATAGTGGCCACTTAAATACAATTTTTTTAAATTCCTGGCTTTCCTGGTCCAAGTCCTCCCAGTTTTCCCGGTCCAGATCCTCCCAATTTTTTGATTACTAGAATTGTATCAAAAGAAGAATGGAATTTTTTTTGCTGATAATGATATTTGACCGCCGCAGCGCATTTTATATGAATCAAACAAAACTTTTTAATTTATTTTGAGTAAAGTACAAAAAAAAGGCATTCAATTTTCGTTTCAAATGATATTTGCTTATTAAAAATATCATTTTTAGCTATTTTTACTTCTTTTCCCGGTTTCAGAACAAAATTCCCGGTTGGATGGCCATCATGTCATTATAATTTATTCACAATAATAACTTTTGATATTTCGTATGGTTGAAAGAAACGGAAGAATATGTGAACAAAAACATTAAACATACACGCTGTTTTCTGAATAAGTCGTAGTACAATTACAAATTTATGAAATCAAATTAATTTTCAAACTTTAAAAACACTCAATGACATCATCTTTGTTGTAGTTGACTAATGAAGTATCCCCCGGGTAATATACAGTAATTGGCAATGTTACAGCGTTTGAAAATATATGACATGAATAATATTAAAGTATAAATTTACCTTAACAGCCATAATAGTACCAGAGGGTACATGTCGAACTTTTTCAACAATTCCATAAGCACCGCGCCCTAAATCACAGATTTTTTCTAAATCATCAGCTTCAACAATAAATGTTTGGTCGCCGATAGTAATCGTTGTTTTTCTATCTAAATTCCGAGGTACTGCCCTAATAATAAAATAAAATACGCAAGTAACCATTATTAAAAGTTATAAAATAAAAACAATTACGAAAGCAAAATTAATGTGAATATGAAGAAAACAAAAAGTAAAATATAGCAGAACACACACAACAAATATGCAATTATTTATGATTAATAAAATTTCATAATAATGATTACTAAAGACGCTTAAAAGTATAAGTTCTACTTATTATTTGATATTCATTTATTTTAGATATTTTCAATTCGGAATAATCTATCAACGAAAAATATATTTTTATTATTACCACTGTTTAGTAATTAAATTTCAGGTGAAATATTTAAATCTGATAACTTTTGTCATTTTACAATGAAATAATCGTATTAATATGTGAATATGTAATTAAAAAATATACAGACGTTTTATTATACGAATTACGGAAAACTGTTCTATATCTCTCAGATTAAAAAAAAAATGAAATGCCATAAATTACTTACACAACGGGTTGAGGCTCCTGAACAATAACTCGAAGACCCGGTCTTCGATTTTTACGACCTAAAAATATTAATTTATTAGTATATTACAGTACAAGAATACGCACATTTACGTATATATATATATGTCAAAAGAGAAATATATACTACAACTTTTTACTTACTGGCCATTGTATGATGAATTCGTTAAAAAACAACTAAGCGCTGATAAAATCCATCCAAATATTAATAGATTTAAATTACCTGATTTGAAAAAAAAAAAAAAAAAAAATGAAAAGTAAGAAGTTAAATATAATTTGTAACAAATGTTTTATACAATATCAATTAAACTTTCACATAAAGAAAAAACACTAATCGAAATAAATCTAATTTACAGAACCATTTTGGATTCTTTCAATTTAAACTTTTATTAGCCACAAAAACTTTCAATATACAATATTTGCGGTGTTAAACATTAAGTAAATAATAAATTTTGTGGCATTGCATATAATTATAGAACTATCATCAAATACTGCTGAAATGTAAGTGTGACTAACAATTTTTCACTTATTTAATCAAATTAGTCGTGATATTTATTTCACTTCATTTTGGTAATTTTTATTTTTCCCCCATATAATTGTGTAACGTAAGTTAGTTTATTAGACACAATTAATTATACTTTTCATAATTTTAATAATCAAAAATACATTTATTACGCTATATAACTTGTGCAGCAAATAAACTTGCTAACCAATTAAACAAACTTTTGGTAAATGAAAAAATTATTAACGACACATGAAAGATTTCAGTAAAATTATACGCAAATTGTTAACTTTTTGTTGGAAATACAAAATTTTCATTAACTCGATTATACAGTATGAATTCATTTCTTAATGTAATTTTATACTAAAGTTTAGTGAATTTATTTTTATAACTTTCAAATATTCAACATCACTTTAGGAACTTAAGGTTTTATATATTGATTTTGAAAAGAAGGAATTGCGAATATTAACTTCAACAAAATTATTAAACTATACACTAACTTATATTTTAGTTACCAAGAATTTAATACAAACCAGGAATAGCTTTCACGGACATTAAATATTATGCACAAAATTAATTATCAATAAGCAAGTCACATTTTTCCTTATTTACCTTTCAATTCTGTACTTCATAAATGAAAACATATACATAAACACTTAAAACCATCAACCGCTTTCGTTAAACAAAATATTATTTCATTATCAGTTTTTAAAATTACGCTAACAAAATATATAGTCAACGGAAAAAGTTTATCGATAAAGTATATTAAAATAAACTATTGTCTAAAATATGCCGTTTCTAGGTGGTGCAAGCCTTTTGAGAACAACACATATGTACAAGTACAGAAATACTCGTTAAAGTATCGGATGTGCGTTAGAATAAAGAATGAGACACATAGCAATTTTGGACATATCGATTATAAGTCTTTCGGGAATACATATGTGCAAATACAAAAATATTCATTAAACGATCTCTGAAGAATCGTAATTGGAAGTATACACCGAACCATTTTTCTCTCAATTTTTATGTATAAAATTTATTAATTTATTAAATATCAAGTGTACTAAATAAATAATTGGAATACATAAACACAGTGGCGGATCCACGGGGAGGAAAATAAACCCCCCCAAAGAACAAAAAAACTCGATGAAAAAATTTGCCACAACAGAGAAATGTAATTTATACTAATGTTACCTATGGATTTAATTATAACTAATATTTAATACTGTTTTCTAGTAAAACTATTAGTGTTCCGTTTTTATTCTGTTTTAAATGCAACTATCGTCAATCTTATATATCTTTTTTCCGAAACTCACATACAGCCCGAGTGGGGTAATAACTGCTATTTTTGAAATGTCCTGGACGCGGACGGGGATGTTATGATAAGATTTTACTAGGTTGATAGTGCTGAAACCGGAGTATAGCTCCGTTCTGAATATGTGGGACTGGATAACAATTAGGAATGATCTGTGTGTTCAAGTTTCAGTAGTTGCCGCATGGTCGGATACCGTTATCGTTTGTTTTTGGGCCCATGTTAAACTTCACGGCCAGCAAATTTCCAGGCGCATCAATTCTTCGAATTCGGCTTTTGTGGCGCGGTATTTGTCTAGTGGAAGCCGTCTCACTCACCGGTGAACCGGTTGTTCAGTTGTTTCAATAGCGTATTCAACCGAGTGTTACGGTTTCCGGGTAAAATTGCTCCTGGACAACAAAGTCAGCTGTTGGCATAACGGCATTAGTACCTCGTGCAGTATGTCGGATAGTAATATTGTTATAGAAATGAGTTCTGTTTTATTAACAAATCTGGACGTACTGAGTAAAGTCGGGCTGTGCATAAGTAATTTCCAGGATAAATCAATTAAAAAGTAAAAATTCACAAGAAAATCAGTGTCAATGATCGCGTTTTCACAGTCCGCTATGGTAAAAGACCAATAAAACTGTTTACTAAGATCGAAATCGACATCGAGAAGTGTGTATATTGCAGAATTATTAGTAGAATATGCGACGATTGCGGTAGGCGAATGATGACCGTGGAAAATTTTAGCGGGAAGTACGCTCAAGTCGTTACCTGAACAGTGATGAATTCAGGAATCTATTTCTGGGGGGGCAATTTATGTTCTTGGGGGGGGGCAGAGATTTTTTTTATATTTTTACTGAGAAATTTTTTTTGGGATATTCCTGAATAAAACCAAATATGTGAAACATGATTTATTACGAACTTTAAAATAATAAAAAAGCAAATGTGAACGATAAATTTCGAGTAAAATAACCGATTAAAAATAACAATGTTTTCTTAATTGATTTTAAAATGATTAATTCTAATTGTAGAATATACTGTAAAAACATACTATTGGGTTCATTATCTTTTTATAATAAACCAATACGCCGTGATGTTTCCTAGCTGTTTTAAATGGACTTTTCTTAAAAATGAAAAACAAGAATAAAAAAAAAATAATTTTTTTTTTTTTAAATAGCCTTTATTTATGCACTAAAAAGTACAAAATAACTTTATTCGTGTGCAACTACCAGATACGCATCTTAACATTAAAATCTGAAACTAGAAAATGTTCTGAAAAATAAAAGCGGGGCCGCAGATTAATAATTAAATATTAATATTATAACTTTTGGTAAACTTCCAATGTTTCCTTAAGAAAATGAAATACAAGTTTGCTTCCGACAAATAGCGCTCTTTCCAACATCATATGCCTGAAAAAAAAATATATTTTTTTCAAAAATTTTGAGCTTTCGGCGTCCCGAGGGTATCATTTTAAAGTTGGAAGCCCAGATGTTGCATAATATTGTATTGTCATCTATAACAAGCATTTCTGCAAAAAGACACTTTTTTAATTCATCCGGAATTAGGTGAAAAGACGTTCGCAAGATTCCCCGAGATAGATAGATTGACACAGCGAATTAAATAAAATGCTATAAAAAAACAACAGAAACGGAAACGAAGTTGTCTATAGATCATGTCGCTTTTAAAGAAAAAACGGAATAAATGAAAACCGAAAAGAGAAACCTTTAAAAACAATTTATTGATATTAATGATAAATGGATCGACGTGAACACCGTGAGAGTTCCCCTTTCAAGGCTGACAAAAAATACCAACTGCAGCGAATAATTTTTTCAGCTTGTCAGTATTTTACATCTTTCGCACATTTGCAATGAAAGCATATCAGTTTTTTCAAAGAATAACAAGCAAAAGTCAAAGTCGAATTTTAAAAGATCATTTTTTTTTATTACTATTTTATGAAGTTTCATTATTTCGTCAAGAAATAAATCTCGCAATTTTGAAATTTAAAAATATACGAATAATTGAACCATTTCAAAATGTTTTAACAGCAACTTTTGACATAACTTTAAACAAAGCCAATAAAAAGAATTTTATTTCCAATGAAATTTCCGCATTCTTAAACAGCTTGTATTGACCTCTGGGGGCAATTTTAGAATTCTGGGGGGCATTGCCCCCCCCCCCAAAAAAAACCCACTGGATTCATCCCTGCTACCTGAATCTATTAGAAATGATAATTTCTGTAGGCGGTTGCAAACGAATAAACAGTACGAACCCAGAAACGTATTGACCTCATTCACATATTTCTGGAATTCATGTTATTCAACGGTGTGACCGTGCCCTGCAGGTATGTACAACCGGGACGACAGTTGCGGGCCTTAGATCCCAAACGATCGTGATACCAATAAAGTCCGTTTGCGGTATTCACACTGGTACAGTTACATGAAACAGAACATGGATGTGTTACTGAATGTGCACATTTTTCGGTAGTGTCAATTTTTATGGCGAGGTTTCTCACAGCTCGCCTTAAATCGTCCAGTTGATTCAAATTTGCATTTCCGGCTCCCTAATAGTCTGCTCTGTTAGCCAACCCTGAAATGTGCGAATTTCTGCAGACTTTGAAAATTCTGTCAGCGAATCATCTGCTTAATATATCTATGCTTTTGTGTGTGTGTAATGGAATATATCATTGTCTTATAACCTCGTTTCTAAATAAGTGTGTACTAAGTACAGGTATATGCATAACTGCGGTAAATGTACTTATAAGTCATAATTATAGCTATTTCTTTCTACTGATCCAGGTTAGATTAATATGTATATTTACTTTCTCGTTCTATCAATATTGTAACTCACCTTCATGAAAATACCAGTGCATATGTACATACATATATTTCTATGTCAATATGATAAGTGTAATATTGTACAATTTTTTTACGATTTTTTTAAAAAAATAATGTGTAAAAAGAGGATGCAGTACAGAAAATTTCTTCAAAATTTGGGTTCTAATTAAAATTTGAACGTTTTTGGCGGTTTTTGAAAATTTACCCACTTCCTACCCCTCAAAATAATGAATTTTCGATTTCCTTCATACCTGTAATACTATTCAATAATGACAATGCTATTGTCTTAGTTGATGGGAAAAATATTGATATTCTCTTGTAAATATTGATAAAAATATTGGTAGTTTAATACTTACATACGTTTAGAGTTCAAAAAGATTAATATTTTCCATCTAGAGGGAGCAGATTTGCTCCGCTTATGGTTCATTTTGTTCCGCTTACCGTTAAAAAACGGTCAGTTTTGCTTGTTTAAGGAACAAATTTGGGAGCTTATAGTTCAATTGTGGAAAATACAGATATTTATCGGACAATTTCAGGCAATATATAAAAAAATAGATATTTTTCCTGATAATGTATGTTATTAGGTAGCACAGTAGCCTAGTGGTTAAGCTGTTTGGCTACTAAATCAGAGGACACAGGTTTGAGACTTGTTTTTCTCCAGATCCAAATCGCTCCTAGGTTTACCCAGCCTGAAATAATTGGATACCAGAGAAATCTGGGAAAGTAAAGGCGGCTGAGAGAAAGGAATTGGTCCTCCTACTCTCATTAGTGCCATTGTGCTTAGTACACTGTGAACCTTAACTTTACAATCCCCAACGCCCTGCTAAGGGTATCTTCTTCTTCTCGTGCCACCCGATTCGGGTATTGCTTAATCATCATGTATAGACTGGATTATCTGATGTAATAAATTCTGGTCTTTTGCTATTCTGACTAGATCTTCTGTTTTCTTAATTCCGGTCCATTTTTTTATATTATCTATCCAAGCGGTCTTTCTTCTTCCCGGATTTCTTCTTCCTTCTATCATGCCCGTTATTATTGTCTGTAGTAATTTGTATTTTTCACCTCTCATGAAGTGTCCGAAAAATTTTATCTTCCTTCTTTTTACTATTGTCATTAATATTCGGTCAGTTCCCATTAGTTCCAGTGCTAAGGGTATGGGACTCACTTTACCTTATTTTACTACAATTATGAATTTATATACAACGTTAAATTCAGTTAGGAAGTGTTATTTACTATATTTTATCGCATAAAAATTTGTTTTATTATTCTATTTATGTGGCTAAGCTCTGTAAATTTCTTATATTTTGATAAAAGTTAATTTACATTGTTTTTGTAATTTAATCGGCATGGTATAACAACATAAAAAGTATAACTGTCGAACAAGCAAGCAACATAAAATTATTAAAAACTTATTTTCTTCTTTTATTCACATAAATTTAAAACTTAAGGTACGATTTCCAAGCACCACGACAGAGACAGGTAACAGTGACAGGTGACACTGTAATATAATTTAAATTAGTCGCGACCGGTTTGATTGTTGCATAAATTGAAAAAGTCAATTTGAACTCTCCGACAGAGGCAGACGACAGCGATAGACGACTGAAGCAGTTTTATTTTGACTGCTCCCAGAGCACAGTAGTGTCACATGACAATGTTAAGCAGCAATTCTTGTATGGTTCTTGTTTACTTCTCTTCTAAATGATTGTATGTATAAAATGGATAAAACTAAATTTTCTGGCGAAAAAGACGACAAATTAATTGAATTAGTATCATATAATCCTGTTCTATTTACTCTCCAGGTGGAAAAAATTGTCTTTATCACTTTTTAAATGACTTCCTATTAGTAATGTATATGATTATTCTCTACATCACTCTTTGAATATAGATTTGATGGGTTTTCTTTTTTTATAATGATGAAATAAATGTAAATCATCATCTTCTTTCTCTTCCATGAGTAAATGAAGAATTTGATATTATTTATAAATCAAATTTTAGTAAAAAGAAAAAATTAGTAAGAACTTTAAACTGGTCTTATTAATTCGGTTTGCATACTACGGCCGAGACAGTGTCACTGATCTCGTCGCTAAGCGACAGATGCCTCTGTCCCCTTACTCGGTTACTGTTGCTTGTCTCTGTTATGATGCTCGAAAGTCTACCTTTAAAAAAAAAATTTACATGTACCTTAATTTTGAATAAGCTAAAAATTGTATTGCATAACATATAAGTAAAAAGAACAAAATGATCTACTCTTATTAAAAAATTAAAAAAACAAAATTTGATTGTGTATTTTCTATTAAAAAAGTGAAATAATTATTCATTTTTCAATAAAATTTAAATTTAAAATGATACATACTACAAATGAATATTGGCTCTTCCTAAGTACTTTTCGATACTTTTTGAGTAGTTTTGGTTTTGCAAATAATATGTTCTCGAAAGGCTTGTATATCAAAATATTGATAAGTTGACATTGTATAAATTAATCTGTAATTTCAAAAAATTAATTAACCTAAAATATATTTTTGATGTTAATAAATTATAATTAGCGATAATGGGAGTCATTTTTATTGCTGTAAAAAATAATAAATTTAATTTCCTTTATGGAATTATAATTTAATGAAATTTACCTAATTTTTTTTTAAATAACGATATACTATAGTATTTTATATGGTTAGGAAACAGTATTTACTGTTTCTCAAAGTTATTAAATGAATTTTTATTTTATTACTTTTTTTGCACAGCTGAATTTCATAAATTTCCTACATTATAATGAACGGTTATTTTAGTCTTTTACAATCTATTCAGTATGATGTACCGTTATGACGAATATAATTATGTGAACAAGCAAACTGCCTAAAATTAATAAAAATTATTTTTCTTTCTCTGTTCACTTAAATTCAAGATCTAGATGAAAAATTTCCATTCCTCTCAATTTAGAATTAACTAAAAATTATATTATATAAAATATAAATCAGAGCAATAAAATTATCCAGTATTATTTTATAATTATTAAAAATTGTATTATGTAGTTTCTATCAAAAAAATGAAATAATTAATTTTTCGTTTAAATTAAAATTTAAAGTGGTAAATATTACCAATTGAATATCGATTCTTTTTTTAGTATTTGTCGAGAGTATTTTTAGCTTGCTTATATTATCATAGAAAGCTTTTACTGGTTTCGGAAAAAGACAAGTTATAGATTATTGTATACATATCTTGTTCCGGAATAACATTGTTGCGTGATAAAGTTTTGTTTTGTTTCGTAATGTTTTTATTTTTATTGTTTTGTTCGAAGAAATTAAGTTTGCAGTGTTAAGTGTTAATATTTTATTACTAATAGTGTTCATTTTTTTGTTCTGGTAATGTGTGCACAATTTTTAATTCAAAAATATTCTTAAATATTAAAATTTAAACGCGAATTAGAATTTTAATTAAAATTTGATTAGTAAATTTTTACCAGATGGCGAACTTTAAATAGTTCGATAGTTCGAAAAGTAATTATTGTTGTTTACGTGGTGATCTACTATGTCACTGACGATACAACAAATATTAGCGGACGCGAAAAGATTAACCGATAAATTGAAAGATGACGATAATCTCGCAGATAAACTTTTATCTCAAACTCAGTCTGTCTATAAACAAGTGGATGCTATGAAACATGTAAGTAAAATGTAGGCACATTGTATAATCTGACAGTTTGAGCTTTGCCAGTGTATAATGTTCACTTATATGCGTTTGTAAATTTTAGTACGCGGACGATTTAGCAGAACTAAATGAAAGCGCGAAACAAGGTCCGCACGGGGAAATTATTGTAGGTTTACAGCAAGAAAATAAACAGCTGAGGGATTTACAAATTGAAAACAGGGAACTGAAAGTGGCCTTACAAGATTATCAAAATGCGGTCGAACTTATAATGTCGAAATATAGATCTCATACAGCCTTGTTGTTGGAATCTAGTAAAATAGACTATAGAAAGTTATTTAACGAAAATCAAAATCAGGTAATTAATACACATGTTTATTATACGGCCTTTTATTCGAATTTCTCTTGTAACTTTACGCATATTAGTTATTTATCGAACATAAAAAGTTTGAGAATATATATTTATTAATGAATTTTTGTACATCAAAGCATCTTCAAAAGATCAATAATGCGCAACAACCATGATAAACTAAACTGTTATACAATTTTCACTTTTCGCCGAAAGCATAATTTTATTCAATATATATATATATATATATATATATATATATAAATCGATAATTTTTCGTACTAAAATTTAATTGTGAATATAAAAATTTACTTTTAAGAGATTTGTTTAAAATTTTGAATGCATGTGGCACATTTTAAACGAAAGCGTAAAAATATTGCAGGTTTTCGAAGTTATCGATATTTTTTCTCCGGTAGCACAACCCTGATTATACAGGCTTCTCTATGAAGTGATATATTAAAATAATTTGCAAACGGATTCTGTTTCGCAATTTTTGTTATATTGAATTCTTTGATACTCACATGCGTAAAAGGATATTAAAAACACAACCAGTATTAAAAATAGAATGATAGCATTAGCTCTATTAACTAAGATTTTGCTGCTATTTGTAATAATAATGTTGCCTTTCGGAAATGCATACCTCAAACGAATACCAATACTATCACATAAATCAGTTTTACAAGATGAATGTAATTCAGATTATAAAATTAAGTTATTTTGAATCATACTTATTCTTTTTTTTTTTTTTTTGATTTATTTCAATATATATTTATATACGTATATATACAATGTATATATTTACATAAATGTTACTACAAATCATAGATTATTCAGCGACAGATTGAAAAAATTAATGAAATGGCGATGGTAATGCGTTCGGAGGCGAATTTTATTGAACAGAGTAGTCTTCATAATGACGGAATGATTAAAAAATTAAGTACTGAAAACGAGGTATTAGTCTTTTAAATAATAACATTTATGTCCAGTAGCATCGGAATCGTGATTATACCTTACTTCGAACATGTTGAAATAAAAATTATTTTGTACTGCAGGGTTTACGAGATATGTTAGCCATTTCAAAACGATACGGCTCTTTGAATATGTTCAGACAGTCATTAGATAAGAATTCCAATGAAGAAAAAACTTAATACCACGTTGGTATTTTTGTAAATAGACGTATATATTTTTTAAGAAAGTACAAACCCCTACTACACTTTTATGTGATCATATTACTTCGTTAAATATCGGTTAGAGTCAGTATTCGTATATATTATATATATATATTTTTTTTTTTTTTAAAGTCAAATCTATTTTATTTTCAATTTAATTATATAAATTTTTTTATTTTGCCTTATATAGTCACATTAAAAGTTTATTACAGAAAATTTTTGTGTTTTCATGTTTGATACAAATTTTATTACCGCAATTGAGCCGAGTACGTACACCGAATTAAAAGCTGTTATCTGATTTCGGTCGCGCAACGAAAAAAATTAGAATATCCTTTTTATTCTCTATTTTGAACCTATGAGAGGGGCTGTGTAGTATATGTTGTGAATATAATTATTTCTAATCTGTCCCTTTTTCATTTTCTCTGCTCATAAAGTTTATTTTGGAACGTTGACATTAAAATGTGTGTACCTCATTTAAAATTAAAGTGTAGTATTCATTGAACTGATTTTGATATTATTTGTTCGTGCCAGATCATAGTCAATTAATATTTTTTACAATGATGAACAACACAAGAGGAAGATAGGCTATTTATTTTGTTAAATGAATTAATAGTGTTCTTTTCTGTGAGTGGTTTGTGTTTACATGATAAAGCCGAATGAGCAAGAATGGGAATTATTTTTACTTTACACATAAGCAAAAGAAGGCGAGTGTTGTTTTTTGAATTAATAGATTATTCTCTAATACAGGTGAAATAGTTTTATTTCGTTTTTTTTTTTTTTTAATTATTTTATTTTATTATTATTTAAAATGGGCGATAAAAAATACATTTTTAAAACATTGTAATTATCAGCGTAGGGGATTCAATTATAGTTTACAAAATGTTCAGAAAAATGGCAATAAAAATAACAATAACGGAGTAGAATTTATTTTAGAATCCGAAATGAATACGCTTCCATACAATTACTTAATTTTGGACTAATAAGTATTATTTTTATAGCCTTTTCTCGGTTTGTCCATCTGTCTGTCTGACTGTCTGGGGGGAATCTTGCGAACGATTTTTCACCTACTTCCTTATGAATTAAAAAAGTGTCCTTTTGCAGAAATGCTTGTTATAGATGAAAATGCAATATTATGCAACATCTGGGTTTCTAGCTTTAAAATTAGACCCTCGAAGCGCCAAAAGCTCAAAATTTTTGAAAAAAATATATACGAGGTGTGACAATTAAATAACCGGACTAGTCTTAAAAATATGCTTTATTACTTACTTATTACAATTGGCTTTTAATCCCCTTCAACATACTCTCCTTCTCTATTTATACACCGCTGCATACGAGTTTTCCACTGTTGAAAGCAGTGCTGCAAGTCATCAAGTGTCACCTTCTTCAGTAATTCGGCCGTTTTTGCCTTTACGTTTTCAACAGACTGAAAATGTGCTTCCTTCAATGCACTTTTCACTTTTGGGAACAGATAGAAGTCGCTTGGAGCGAGATCTGGTGAGTACGGTGGATAGTCGAGCACAGTAATGCTTTTTTACGCCAAGAACTGTTTCACAAAGAGCGCATTGTCTTGGTGCAGAATCCACGAGTTGTTCTTCCACAGATCTGGTCTTTTCTTTCTCACCCTTTCTCTAAGCTTTGTCAGAACCTCAATGTAATATTTTTGGTTTACCGTTTGACCCTGAAGTACCCATTCAATCATGATGATACCTTTAATATCGAAAAAAGCGATGAGCATGGCCTTCAGTTTCGACTTGCTCATTCGAGCTTTTTTAGCCCTTGACGATGTGGGGGTCTTCCAGTGCATGGATTGACGTTTTGTTTCAGGGTCGTAGTAAAAAATCCACGTTTTGTCACATGTGATGACTTTTTCAATTAGTTCAGGATCTTCTGTGAATTGTTCCATAATGTCAGAGCAAATGTTTTTCCTGTTCTCTTTTTGCTCGTGTGTGAGGTTCTTTGGAACCATTTTTGCACAAACTTCGTAATTTGCAAATCCTCATGCAAAATTTTTCTTATTGTCTCTCTGTCAATGTTCGTCATATCTGCTATCATCCGAACACTGAAACGTCAGTCTTTACGCACAATTTCATTAATTTTTTGAATGTTTTCATCAGTTCTTGATGTCACAGGTCGACCAGAACGTTCATCATCTTTAACAACTTCCCGACCTTTTAAAAATCGTTTGTGCCGTTCAAAAACTCGAGTGTGTGACATGCAATTATCTCCAAATACCTCCTTTAATAATTAAAAGCACTAGGTTGCGGGTTTTTTTAATTTCACGAGAAATTTCAAATTAATGCGCTGCTCAATTTTTACGCTTATCATAATTGCGGCACTACAGCGCGAGAACGTCTTACTCAAGCAAGAGTTAAAAGCAAACTAACCTAGGTAGAAAGACGGAATAACGTGCTACGTACACTGGAAGCATCAAAGTCAACTACATTCCATTCTCGCTCCCCCTCGCCAAGCCTAACGGCTAAGGCATTCGCAGTCCGGTTATTTAATTGTCACACCTCGTATACTTTTTTCGGCCATGTGATATATCGTTGGAAAGATCGTTATTTGTCGAGAACAAAACCGTATTTTATTTCTTTAATGAAACTTTCGTAGTTTACGTAAAGCTCAAAAAAGCGCGAGATCTAATATGTAGCATAATATTTGAGACGCAAGTATTATAGCTAAAAATTTTGAACAAGGTTGAAAATATGCACATGCAAGTATATTTCTTTGGTTTGGAACATCTAGGTTTCCAACTTTAAAATAAGCCCCTCGGGGCTTCGAAAGCTCGAACTTTTGGAAAAAAATAATTTTTTTCCCGGGCATATGATAAACTGTTGAAAAGAGTGCTGTTTGCAAACTCGTATTTCATTTTCTTAACGAAACACTGGAAGTTTACCAAAAGTTTAAAAAAGCACAAAAGTGACGTGTAGTCACCGTTCGCGGCTCAGCTTTTTATGAACAAGGTTAAAAAAAATGCGCATCCTTGCGTTTTTCTTTACTCTGGAACATTTGGGTTTCCAACTTTAAAATCGGACCCTTGGGGCGCCGAAAGCTCGAAAGTTGCAAATAAATATTTTTTTTCCGGTCATGTGATATATCAATGGAAAGATTGCTCTATTAGTCAAACATTGTATTTCACGTGCTGAGGATTCTGTATGTATTGTATGAAAAACAAAAGACAATATAATTGAAAGAATGCGATTCATTATCTAATAATAAAATGTAACATAAATTTCTGTAAATGCCCTATAATCAAGATATTGAATAAAATAAAATTCTAAATTTATTGTTTTTTATTGAAATACATAGTAAAAGGTCCAGACTAAAAAATAAAAAAAAAATAAAAAAGAATTTTTAAAAAATAGTTTTTTTTTTTTATGCACTAAAAAGTACAACTTTATTAGTGTGCCACTACCAGATACGCATCTTAACATTAAAATCTGAAACTAGAAAATATTCTGAAAGATTAATAATTAAATATTAATATTATAATACATCCTAAGCCAAAACTACAATCGCTATTTAATGTTGTTCCGTTGTTGTGCATCACAATACCATACACATCGAATATTTTTGTAATTGCAGCCCCCGCTTTTATTTTTCCGAATATTTTGTAGTTTCAGATTTTAATGTTAAGATGCGTACCTGGTAGTCGCACACTAATAACGTTATTTCTACTTTTTAGTGCATAAATAAAAGGCTATTTAAAAAAAAAAAAAAAAAAAAAAAATGTATTTGGAAATTGCACAAGCCTTATTACAATTTTAAATAATTTTAAAAAATGATTCCCTTAATAGAAAAAGTAATGTTAAGCTACTGGTAATGTCGCATTGAACTTGTCTCAGTCCTACGTGCTTTGTCACACGAGTGTTAACTCAGCGTTGTCATTTTGTAAAAAGTACACTGTAAACGATGTATATATGATAGAAAATTTAAAGATGAATTATAAAAATATGAAAACCGAGATCGTTTAAGCAATAATCCAAAAAACCCTTAAACATTATGCTAGAGAAGACAGTAATTGTGAAATCCTCTTTTTTGCATTATCAATCATTCTTTACGGCTGTGCTAAAGCTTATTCTCAAAAAAAAAAAAATAATAATTTTTAGTCCAAAATTAAGTAATTGTGTAAAAGAGTATTCATTTCGAATTCTAAAATAAATTCTACTCTGTTATCGTTATTTTTATTGTTATGCAGGATCTGGAAAATTTATTTTCCATTTTTCTGATCATTTTGTGATCTGTAATTGAATCCTCTGCACTGGTAATCACTATGTTTTAAAAGTTTATTTTTTATCGTCCATTTTAAATAATTGTTAATTTAAAAACAATTCTACTTTCCATTACCGTTTCAAGAGCACCACCACATGAAAGCTCCTACCATGCTCCCATCTCTAGTGCTTATATTGCATCTGGAAACACCTAGTGTAGATTGCATTTTACGCCGCTGCGTTGTTCTTATTAATTTAAAATATTCTATTTTTTTTTTTTAACAGAACTTTCACGAAATATATTTTGTGTGCCATGTTGCTGCTAATATTTTTACAAAAATGTATCAAAAATTGCAAATTAATCTCACATACATTACAAAATAGCGGATTAAGGAAAAAACTGTGTAAAAACACTTCTTGACAAACGTTTGGTAGCTATCTTGCTTGAGGTGTTAATATGTGCGAGGAGAATGTTTTTATTTATTTTTTGATGTTAAAAATTCATTTTACATAATGTTTAATAACAATAGAGGTCAAATTTATTGTTCCATTTGGTTGGGCATAATTCTAAAGTGCTCTCTTACCACCACATGCATTTGCTTATTCATTGTAATGTATGACACCTCTGTTATAGGAAAGAATTGTGCTCGTACATACTCTACACCTCACGGCAGCTTCCTGTTTTATAATTTTCTGTTATCACACTTTAAATCATCCCTTATTTTATAATTAAGAATTATTTTCTGGCACTGGGGTTTTCCAACTGTTCCGATTGAAAAATTACACGGCGCTCAATCTTGCCGAACTTAGTTTAAGAATTATTTAGCTATGCCTGTGAGTATACGTACAGGTTGCACCAAAAAAATACGCAAAAAAGGCAGCTATGTAACAACTTCTGAAGTGACTTATCGCTTAATTTTATTATGTGTGTTATTGTAACGATACTTTTTAATTCTCTGAAATTAACATTTAACTTAAAATTTGTTGCCCGCGTGAGAAGATAATCATTTCAGTGTTGGCGTCCGTTTTTTTTTGTTTTTTTTTTTTTTGCTAGGGTGACAATAATGTTCTTCGGATTCTATTAATAATTAATTTCTCTTGAGAAATATACTTTACAGATATCGAAAAATTCGGATTTTCGCTTAAAAGTGGCATCGCACAACAGCGAATATGAAATAAAAATTATGCGGATTATTTGCGATATTTCGAGTTTTAAATTTAGACGCTCGAGTGTACATTTTTAATAATTTCAATTCATCCATTTATTATCCACAATCTCTATGCGCGGTGCCTGGTGGTATACAATAGTCACGATATATAGAATGGCAACTTTTTTACGTGCCACACACTATTACGCCCCTTCTTAATCGTAGCATGCGGTTCAAGTTCACGTTCTTATCGATCAGGCTGATAGAATTGTCATCTTCTGTTCCTCTATCCAATAATTTGTAGTGTTGGACCGTTAGTTTTTCAGCAGGTTCTCGTGCTTATCCGTATTTAATTCTTGCATGATTGACCGATTTGTTCGGATAGCTGGTTTCAAGGTAGCCTGATAATTTTTTTTTTCTGGTATGGATTCGTAGTTCAACGCGTTTTATATCACGTTTTCGATACATATAGGACGATAAGAAATATTAGTTTTAGCTAGTTTCAGTTTGTTCTCGTACGCAATACATTGTTAGCGTGTTAAATCGCAATTTCCCGGAGGTATCGACGGCTTCACCGTTATTATTGTTGTTTCAGTATTATTATTTAACGTTATGTTACATCGTTTACTTTCTATTAAAAGCTTATTTATATTTATATTTTATTTTAATCTTGTTTGAACCGATGTCGTGATTACTAGTCCCTCCTTCTTCGTGCGAGATAAGAGATTTTTTCTTCTTCCAACGTTAATTCCATCTTTGTAAAAATCTGATACATAAAATATGTTCAATATTAAAAGGAGCAATAATTATCACGTTTATGGCCACTTTGAAGACATCTTTTCATCTGCTGCCGGCTATTTTCTGAAATGTCGGAGAAGATTAAGATAAATTTTGTTAGCCAAACCAACGCAAGTTTATAGGAATACAACCTTTACGAGCACACGGAAGTCAAATTCGGAGTTCAGAAAAAGTGTCTTCGTAAATAAAAACTAATTACATTCATAACAAATTAATATCATCAGCGTAATTTCAACATCTTCATTTCTCCGCCGCTAGGGTAACCGAAACGGCAAATGCAGCAAATACGTTCGACGTAGCGCGCAAAGAAATATTAAACGAGTAAGTAGAATTAACATACAATGTGTGTAATAAGGTATATTTATTTTTGCTACAAACTTATTTCGAATTTTTAGTTTATTTATTTATGTATTTTTGAAGTGCAATTACTCGAGTTTGACGCCTTTTTTGCGATACATTTTTAATTGTTTCACCTAAAAAGAATAAGAGAACTGCTTAACGTTTGTATAGTGAAAAGGTAGCGAAAGAAAGAGGTACGTGCATGTATAAAAGTGATACGAGCCAGATGATGCTCGTATATAATGAAAAACATTTTTGAATCGCACGTATGAAAAAATTAGAGAAATTTGAATTTTTTCAAAAAGTCACGCAAAAATGAAGTACAGAATGTAGTGTAAATCGCTATAAACTAATCCTATAAAGAAGGGGGAGAAGATATTTGTATATTTGAAATACACAGTTATTAATTTATTCGGTTTTCACAAAATGTTTGGTAGGAGGGAAGCGTGCATCATAAAAGGGGTTTAAAACAAAAAATATTTTTGTCAAAATATACCTGTCTTAGAAGTTTTCAAATTACTTCAGAACAAACGACACATTTCCCGAGAGATCTCAGCTGTTGTACACTGCATTATATCTGTTCGTACTTTGTAAAAATTGAGCAGAGTTGCAAAAGATTGGGTTACTTTATGTTTATTAATTTACTTAACAGTTTTTTAAATGATTGCTTTTTTGATTCTATCGAGTCTCGCTATTTCTGTAGCATTTAATGCGTCAATTGTATCGGATATCTTCGATGAAGTTATTTTAAATACCATCTTCAATATATTATTTAAAAAAAAAAAACAAAAAAAAACTGTTCGTCAGTCGAAAAATGTAACGGCGTTTGAAGTGAAACTTTTTATGGAATGCAATAAATTTTAAACGAGGAATACTTGAAGTAAAGAAAATTTGACTTTTAATAAATAACAATATAGATAATCTGGAATTATTACACACTATAGAAGTTTCACTTGTATTGTTACATATACGTATATAATTAGTAGATGCAAGTGGGAAACTTCTATAGTTTAATAATTCCAGATTATCTATGTACATTATTATTTATATTACAAATTATTTTTTGTTAAAAATCAATTTTTCTTTACTTTAAAATATATATATATATATTTGTTTCCTCGTTTAAAATTTATTGCATTTCATAAGAAGTTTCACTTTGAACGTCGTTACATTTTTCGACCGACGCACAGTTTTTTTCCGGCCTCATTGGCAATACCCAAAAATAAATACCTTAAACTACATCATCTTTATCTTCACTGTAACTTTTATTTGAAAATGGAAATATAACTTACGGTGACTATTATAAGATACAAATACTTCAGATCTTAATGAATTTAAGTACAGTATCTAAGTAAGTTCTTTATCCTATGCCAGTAAATATTTGATTTAATTTTTTTGTCTCTTTCGCTCTACATTCCGGTGAACGGGCGTTAGAAAAGGACAAGTAGTTTAACAGATTTTGTTAGCTCGACGAGTTTACTCTGTATCACAAAACTCGTAGTGAACCATAAAAAGTTTCACTTCAAAAAAAAAAAAAAAACCAATTAATTTTACATTGTAAACATAGTTTACTGATTAAAGGAAATAGCTATAATTACCGAATGAACATTATTTTTTTCACCTAATTGTTCGTATTTAAAATTTCAATTTGTAATGTAACATTTAAATATAATGGTACAAGACAAACTCTCGCCAACTAGCCTTACACAAATAATCAATTGGTAAAAGCATAAATCGAAGAAAAAAAAAGTGTTTATTTTCAATTCATTATGTTAAAACAAAATACGCAAAAACAATGAAAACAAGAGAAACGCAATTTATCAAAATATATTTAACGTTAATTCTACTACAATAAAGCAAAAATATAAAAAGCGCGGAGGAATGAAATAAATAATACTGTAAAATTAATAAAAAATATTCCTATAAAATAATAATAAAACTGACTAAATAAAGGAATGAGAGTTAATTAAATAAATCTAATAATGAAAATTACATTATTACATTTTCATACGCGTAATTCATTAAAACACTGAATAGATACTTAATCGCAAACGTGGAGAATGTTCTACACAAGTTGTTAGTTGCATACGCAAAACTACAATAGATCGTAACAACGAGTGAAATAATAGACTAAAAATGTATCGCACCGTAATGTAACGAGCATTACGTTTGTTGTGTCAAATAGAGGCTGCGTCGTTGAAAGCATCAAATTTAATTAACGGTTTTACTTCCGCTTTCTGTGATTTAAAAAAAGAATGTTTTACCGAAACCGTATTTAGCGCCAGACCGGTTTGCATCACTGTGTTTTCTGTCTCAACTGTTTCTTTTTGACACTGTCAGTTATTATTCCGTTTGTGTATCAAATTTTTTGAAAAATCGTTTTACATGAAATGTATGTTGTATTTGATTTCTAAATTAAAAACGCAGCGGAGATTTTCTCGCTCTCCCATTAATGGCGCAAGTTTAATTTTAATTCGTACTTACATTAAATTTTAACTATAATGTCCGTACTTCTTTCTAACAAATTTCATTTCTGTTGTAACATCACTAAAAAAAGCTTCTGAACATCGCAATGCCACGTGAAGAATTGTTGTTCGTGGCTAAGCCTGCTCAGTATGAACGTTAATAAACATTAGACGCCAATAATAATCAGTAAGACTGTTAACCCTGTGTAAATAAGATAGATGAAGCCAATAATAAAGCTGGAAGAACCGGCAGCGACAGTTTGAAAAAATGAGGAATCTCGGAAAATTCATTATGTACGTGTAATGAAGAGCAGTCTATCGCTCACTTGTTCTCATGTAAAATGTGCCCGGTTAAGTGCAACTTTGCTGACGTCGTGAAACTGGAAGGCAATACAATTGGTTTCTTGGATTATTGGAAATCCGTATTGTAAACTACTTCACCCGACACGACGAAGAATAATAAAGCTTTTATATTTCTAACATGCTTCTCTCATTTTAACCGAAAGTAAATGAATTTCTTACTCGGCGTTTTTATTTCGTTTTTCGCGAAAACGACAAGAGAACGAAACGAAACATTTTAATTATCTGCAATCGCAAACACTGATGAGTGCATCTTAATCTTCCCTTGCTGCATTAAAATCAACATCGGGGGGGGGGGGGGCTAGACATGGTGGAATAAATGAAAAACCATCATACGAATAGCAAAAAATTAACGATTAAAGAAAAAAGTTATCTTTATACTATATTAACTGGGCCAGTGCGACTTTAAAGCAAAAAATGAACACACAAAATCATCAATTACCGAACTAAATAAAGCATATAATATAGTAATTACAAATTGCTATTTTCTTTATATTATATACCAAGCAGTTGCGTCTTTTGTTCGCTTTATTTCTGTTCTCCTTATACTCTTCGTTGGTACTCATTAATGAAATAATGTACATATCTGTTATTTTTTAATGACCCGGTTCTTGCCTTTAGCCAAATTTGTTCATTTTATTTATTCTATTTCCTTTTTTGTATGGGTTTCTTTTTCTTTCTCGTATAAATCTATGTGTTATTATTCATAAATTCAAAAAAAAACAAAAACCTACATTCTAATGTCTAAGGGGATTTTACTAATTGTACTATGAATGATGGTAATGTATAGAATCTAGGCCTTTCTTTTTCATATTTCTGGCATTGCGCATTGGAAGTTCCAATGTGCCTCCTGTGTCACAATTATGGTGTTATTAATTATTTTCATTCTGGCCAGACGAATCGATGTACAATGATGTCCTTACTCAGAAATTTTTGCTGTATAATCTATGTTTTTTTTTATATCAATTAATTAATTTATTTTTTGACTGAAATCTTTGTGTTTTGTATTTCAGTTATGAAATATTTTTTCTGCGATTAGTGTAGTGCATTGCTCCCATATAATTTTTAATCACACTTACGATCCCGTCCAGTTTTTTATTAACTGATCTACTACTACCTGGTTCTCACAACACTTAAAAACCAACACACAATTTTGATTTCTCAATCCGCTGTCTAACCTCCCGGTATTTAATTTTATACTATAATACATTCTTCTTGGATATATTTTCTCCAATCGGTTAATCGCGGCAGGTGAATTTGATAGAATCGGTATTTTTTTTATTCGGTTATTATCGTTTCGCCCGTAGGTTGAACGGTCGGGTGAACCAATGTAAGCTGAAAAATATTTTGAATACCTTTTTAGACGACCTGCTGTTCTTTTCTACTTTCATTATGTTTTGATTCCACATCGGTTTATATTAATATTGTATTCTACCAGTAATTTAGCGGTAAATATATATATGTATGTATAAAAAAGGAAAAAAGAAACATCTTTAATCTATTTAACAGTTCGCACCTTGTAATAAATGCATAAACTGAAAATAAACTGACGTTTCTCGCATTATAATTTTTAGAACTCTATGCGGAAATAATACTCAAAATTCTAACGATTTTCGTGATATACACGGAAAAATAAATAAAAAACAAAAACTCCGGATCCGTATAGCAGGTGGTCCCAAAAGTTTTTGTATTAAAATTAAAATTTAATAAATAATAATAAAACTGCAACGGAACTGTTTTTATCACTTAGTAACGTAATTCTCCGAATGTGACGAGATTCATAATGTAGACTAATTACGTTGGTTTTCCGCAATAATATATATATATATATATATAAATATACAGTGGCGGATCTACGGAGAACAGGAGACATCCCCTCCGCCAAGAACCAAAAAAACTCGATGAAAAAATTTGTTACAACAGAGAAACGTAATTTATGCTATAAAAGATTTGTACAAATGTTACAACATATGAATTGAATTATAACTAATATTTAATACTGTTTTCTAGTAAAACTATTAATGTTCCGTTTTTATTCTGTTTTAAATGCAACTGTCGTTGATGTTTTGTCTTTTTTATCTATTTTTAATTTTTATTTTGCAATTTTAATTAAAAATAGTTCAATGAGAAATATATATATATATTTTTTTTATTTGCTCACAGACGAAAAATTTGGATTCGATTAATGACAAAAATAAAAAAATAAATAAAGTCTAATCAGAATACTACCGTTCTATTCTTTCTAGTAATTTGCTATTCAATTTCTAAACTACCATTTTAGCTACAATTTTATAATTTCGTTTTATTTTTCACTCCTAAATATAAGATAAAATTTAAATTAAAAATTGTAATAATTATGTATTTTTAAAACATTTTTAAATTTCTAAGGAGGTCGTTATTTGATTTTCTTTATGAAAAAATAAGGGGTATTTCTCAAATCGATTGCTTACCGTATAAGATATTACGTAATTATACAATTTCCCTTCCCAAAATGTCTCTCTGGATCCGCCCCTGATGTATATATATCATATTATGATTTAAATTTAATTTAATATTTCCATTTCGTTTTTTTCAAAATTATGATGTGCATATGTATGTATATATACACACCGCCAGCGTGTATGCGTATGAATAAGTCGGTGTGTGTAAAAATTAAGTTTCTAAGGAATGTGTAAGTACTAACACGGCACTGAATTCACAAATCTGTGTCATACCAAGCGGCTACTTGATTATTATCTTGAGGTGGTTGTGGCAAATCGTGCAAATGTTGATAATTCATATTGTCATCGTTGTACATGTTTCTATTTTCTATTTCGTGAATCGAATTTACTGATATTGTGTTGGAGTATCCTAAAATTAAGGGAAAAAAATCAGATTTAGAATTTAAATCATTATACGATTAGCAATATTATTTCCCATTTGATATTGATAGTCGATTTTTGTATTTCATTTAAATTTAAATGTTATACGTATTTTTGTTACGCCGTTAATTACTTAACCGTTAAGATGCTATTAAGTTGTTTTGCTTTATTACTCACTAATTTTTCGATAATTTTTTTTCGTATTATTGTTTTCCCCTTTTTTAAAATTTTTAAACGGTTTCGAAAGAGCCCTTTTCAGGATTACCACCCATTTAATAATTACATTTGAATTATTACGGATGTAATTTTTTAATCAGTAGTCCTTGTTGTGCTAAATAAGACAGTTATAACTGATATTCAATTGATTTTTACCTAAATAAACTGTTTAAAAATCATGAAAGCGATAATGAAAGTTTATTTCAGATGTATAATAATACAAAAAGTAATATTTTTTGCCAATTTCCATTGACTTTTTTCGTTTTAGTTGTTATAAATTCGGTATTATAAAAAGGAGAGAAAATATCGTTTTAATGGAGTATCAAGATTAGAATTAGAAAAAAAAAAAAAAAAAGAGCATTTAAAAAATGTATAATACACATTTTGCATGTTTCCTAAAATTCTGTAAATTGTTAAAAGGAAACCTTTTATGGTCTACACATCAATATCTCGCTGTCACCAAGCGGTACACATAATATCCCCTTGGAATGTATTTACTTATTACTATGTACACAATAAATAATAAATATTTCATTTTTTTTTTTTTTTTTTTTTTTTGTTTTTCTGTTTCATATATACCAGTAAATACATATCCAAACCATAATTTTACTTGTGCGACAGAACAGTTACATTATCTACAAAGCGAAAAAGTCCTGCCAAGTCTAAAATAAAGCAAAGCTGATAGAGAGAATACGAAGCTGTGTAATAAAAATAGAATGTGATTTTTAGAATTACCAAAATGTGTTAACGTACCTGACGTCGATGATGTAGTTGGCAAAAATATACACAACACAAAGAACACTGTATTTAGTGAAATGTTTAATGATTATAAAATATGCAGTATAATCAATACCGTTCGCTACTGTATGAATAAACGATAAAAAAAAAAAAAAATACAAGCCTGATCTCCATGCCTTTTGTGTTTTGACCTCTCACTGCTATAGAGTGGGGAGAAAAAAACTTTAAAAATCATTTTGCCGCCCTCCACACCCCAAAGAAAAGGGAAAAAAGAAAAAAAAGGTAATTCAATAAGAAATTTTAAACTTTTTAAAATAAAAACTTCAATGATTCAGAGGCAGCTTTAAAAAACCTTTAAATGTAGGACGAAACGCTAAAAAATCATATTTTAAAATACAACTGTATATTTAAGAAACCTTTCCTTTTATAATTTATCGATATTTTGCTAAATTATACATCTATTCAAAAACTTATTTACAAATTGTTATCAAAACTTCGACTTTGATTAAAAATGTGAAAAAACAATACAACGAATATTATTTTATTGCCTAATCTTTTATAAAGAAGAAGAAAAAACAATAAGAAAAGTATTTTATTTTTAAAAACAATGGGATGACAAAGAATTTAGAATTACTAATCAGCAATATTTGCCATGATAAAAAAATTAATGGAAGTACATGTTTGCTTTCTGCACACGATAGCTATCGGGAGAAGTTATTTGTACTAGGTAATTTCTAATTTTTAAAAATCTGCGTTAGACAAAGGTGTCTCGTCACTTTTTCTATAATCTTCGCTAGAAGTGCTTTATTAATTAATTAGTGAGAAATTTTATAAATTTTTCAAACCATAAACTTCGAACACGGAAATTTATACATATATACTATTTCGTACAATGTAGCAATGATACTTTTAATAGGATGCGATGAAAAATTAAATGAAGTCTGGTTTTTAAATATTCAATAAACGGCACTTTTGCAATGATAACCAATTCAACGGCGTGTAAACACGATTAATTTTTTCCATCGTACCTTAAAACGCGAGGAAGAGAAATACTGAAAGCAGTGAACAAGATATCGGGGAAAATGTGAATGTTCGCAATAGAAAATAGAGTTGGGCGATTCCAAGCTGTCCTTAGTGAAACAGGTTATTACCGTTACAAGAAAAATTAACTGAAATAAAAACATATTTAAAGTAGCGTAAAAGTCAATGACAAAAATCATACCAGTCTGCTGAGAACAGGTGCGTTGCACATTTACTGCGACAAAGGCATTTGTTTTCTCTGATTCATAACAGTATGCAGCGTATGACAATGTTTAAAATAGAATTACCTAGTATTATACTGTTTGTAAAATGTATTTTTTAAAAAAACTGACATGTTTCGGAGATAGAACTTCTTATTCGTAGTATTATTATCATTTTTTAAATTACATTTCCGATGATTGTATTTTTTATTACACTTCTATCGGGACTCGTATAGAATTTTCCGAATTTCAGTTTAATATTATCGAAACAGATATGCGAACTTCTTACACCTTGCCAATATAGCCCTCCGGTCACTGAAGCAGATTAGTTAATATAATTCGAAGTAATGTAGTTTTATTCACTTTCAGTGTAATATACAAATAAAATAAAGCCACTAAAGAATAAATTTCTTATACCTGCGTTATAATAATTCTGAATACTTCTTACACTGGGCGGTCCACCGTGACTGTACAGGTCATAACCATCATCCAGGATATCCTACTCCAATTATTACGACAGTATATTGATTATATGCTTTTTTTATATATATTATATATATATATATATATATATACACATTTGTACGCGCAAAGATAAAAGCGTGATTTGAAATATGTGCTAAATTAATGACAAATAAATGATTTAGAACTTTAAGCAAAATAAATGAAGCGTAAAACGCAGTGCGGGAACTTTAAACAAACCATCAACAGCTGTTTGAAACACATAAACGTGCACCCAAGTTTATGTTAAACTAATATATGATCTATAAAGCTACTGTGAGTGTATTATAAATGTAACATTAACAATTTTCCACACTTATACAAAAAAACTCGAATGCAACTGCCGAAATCTGTCGATTTTATATCTGTTTTTTAATTTTTTAAATGTTTTCCAGGATAACAGCGTGAATCATCGATTAATTAAATAAATTTTACTTTTATACTTTTTCACAATGACCGATAGGATAGTCAATTATTTTGGGGGGGATTTTGTTTATGTTAGCCTGTGCATTTAATCTTAAAATTTCTAAGCAATCAGTTCGAGAAAGAAGAAAACTTCTACAGAATTATTTTTAAAGACTGCTTTAGAATTTTCTAAATTCTCTCTCGACACCAAAAAAAACAAAAAAAAAAAAAACTTTAATGATTTATTTAAAACTTTGTTTTTGAAAAAAAAAACAAAAAAACAGTGGTTTTCATTTCGAAAATAATTAACGGGACAGCGGAGACGTGAACATTCAGCATTGTTATGCATAGCTGATTTTACTGCAACACGGTTTGGTGAGCGGAATAAATACCGAAAACGTGGTAATTATGCACATTTCTAATACCATGGTGATTTTCTTTATCGAATGTCTCTCTATGAGGGGATTTTATTCACATCACGCCAAAAAATAAAATCGATTCGATGAAATCGAAACTTATCTCATCATCCAAAGTAAAAACGTTTTATCATCGAAGAAAATTTTAGCATCTATCCTCTGAGATTTTAGAAGCGTTCTTTTTATCGAACTGTAAAGAATGATTGAAATTACAAATATCTAAAAAAAAAATTTCGAAGAATTATATAAAACCGCACGCAAAGTTTATTCGGTCAAAATGCGAATGCCGCATTACAAACCGTAAACATAACTAAACAGTTATTGGCCGAATTTCAATAAGAGACGTTTGCGATTGACCAATACTTTTTTGTTGTTTATATAGTTAGTGTATTTAACAAATATTCAATGCAAAATTATAAAAACACTCAACAAAAAATTTATCGTTTTTACAATACTCAAGTTTAATTATTCTGAAAGATATGTAAGAAATATTTATAAAATTGTATAATAAATTATTTGATTTGTATTGATAACATTCTGCAGATGTAAAATTAATACTACTTATATTTATGTATATTTTTAGATCTATATATATATATATATATATATATATATATATATGTTAATACGTGAAAAAAACGAACTTTATGACTAGTAACCAATGATTTTAAAAAATAAGGAAAAATCTGGAAGAAATAGAGACCCACCCGTCCGGAGAAAGTATAATTCACAATAAATCTACCTTCAGAACAATGATGAAAAAAATTATACGTTTTGGGAATACAAAAAGAGAAATAAAAAACACACGGGTAGGCAAAAGGGGGCAATACCCAAGTGAAAAAATAACAATGTACTGGAAGATTAGAAAAGAAAAAACCGATTAAACATCGAATTGGAAATGAGGTTATTTACGTGGTACGCGGATCGAAAATTTCGGAAAGAAGATGTAGGATAATTTAGAAACATTTGTTATTAGATTTTTTTGTGTACGTATTTAATTTTGAATTACTTTTTTTTTATGAAGTTTAAAAAATAAAATATAAAATAAATATGTATTAAAAATACATGTATATCGATTTAATAATGTTTTCGGGCAAGACCCATCTTCAGCTGAAAACAAAAATAAAAACAAAACCAAGAATTCAGAACCCGAAGTATGTGACAAGATCGAAATCTAAAATTACACGGAAAATAAAACGTATTTGTATGGGAAATTATAAAACAGAATAGCGAAAATTTGTTTTCATAAAAACAAAATGTGCGAAGGTGAGAGAAGAAAGAAAGCATTTTATAAAAAGCTATCATACAAAAAAGTTATTACAGAGATAACAGTGAAAAAACACAATAGACATAATAAGATTATAAATTTTTATTTTTTCATTATGTAAATAAATTTTAATGTTGAAACGGCAGTTGTTACTGCTGTTCGGTAATTGACCATTTAAAACATTATTCGTATATTTATTTATATAATAATTTTCGATAATTTTATAACGACCTATATAGATACATTGCAGCCCCTTTTATTTTCAACATGATTTTAGATTTCAGTTTCCTCATATAGTTCGGCTCTGCGTTTTTATTTTTGTTTTCAGTATGGATCTTGCCAGAAAATATTACTAAATCGATATATTTTTAATATATATTTATTTATCGTTTGTCATATTTCATTTTCTGACTATTTTTTAAACTTAATAAAAATTAAATTCGTACACAAAAAAATCTAATAACAAATGTTTCGAAATTATCTGTCATCCTTTTTTTTCTTCTTTTCGAAATCTTCCAGCTGCGAACCACGTTAATAATCTCATTTCTGTTTGATGTTCAATTGTTTTTTTCTTTCCTAATCTTCCAGTACATTTTTATCTTTCACTTGAATATTTCCTTTTTTCTCTTGTCCGAATATTTTCTGCATTTCATTTTCCGAAACCAACTACTTACAAAATTGTATTTAACTAAATTATGAATGTACTACCTCTAATGATCAGTTCTGCCATATGTGTAATTGGCAAACTCGTGTAGAATGACCGAATCGTTTTTAATACCAACGGAAAAAACTGATGAACTTTTGTCTTGGAAAGGTTTTGAAATTCTTAAAAAAATACTATTTTGCGCCTTCTTTTAAGACTGAATAATTTTCTCTTTTTTTTACGAAGAAAATATAATTTCTAACTGCCGATGAAGATTTTATCAAATGTTCTTAAAATCCAAAAAATTGAAAATCAAAACGAAAAAGAGAAAATTGTGTACAGTTGTTGGCAATTTATATTTTATCGGAAATACCAACATAGACTTCGTGCGTTAGATAAATTAATGTTAAATGTACGGTGCACGATTATGTATTTCTCTTCACTGTTTTTTCTTTTATTTTTTTACTTGAAGTTTAAAATTGCTCCTAAAAGTAAAATGTATCTGGCCCTACTTTTTTTCTCTCGCTTAATTCGGCGCTTTATATTTATACCAAAAATTAAGATTCAAAAGTAATGTAATATGTAAAGCAACCCCATTCATCAGATATACACAGTAACATAGCCGTTCTAAGAAAATCTAATCAAGCATCAAGAAATGACAACAAAAATTAAAGTACAAATTACTAGGTAAGATTAATACTTGATTTTTCCGATAGCGTATAATAATTCTTTCGCAAACCTACACTACACCTAAATAATCCTATAAATTATACGGTTGAAATTAAGTAAATAGAGACAAACAAGTATTTTTGACCGAATTTTATGTAGCATTAAGCATAAAGTTGCGAATAACAAATGAAATAAAGAAAAATTTAAAAAGGTAACAAAGATTAAAGTAAACATTAAGTAAATGAAACGATAAAATAATCACTGTGGTAATATAAAAGTACAAAAACGTTTGTAAACCACAACTTGGAAAACGTTTAAAAATGGTCTTTTTCTTTGAGAAAGAGAATATTAATTTTTTTCTTGATTAAAATTATTAATAATACCAAGAATTCGTTTACATTGAACATTTTATACAAAATACATAAAAACGTAACTCACTAATCAAATAGAGCAATAAGCGAATACCATAAAATACTACGTAATTTAAGCATGTAAAATTGTTCGACTACTATTAAAAGTAACAACTGCGATTCTATAAAAAAAATACACAAAGGTAATCTAATCATCCAGGTAATTCCCCCCCCCCCCCCCGTGTATTGATATTAAACCAAAATACGAAAATTTATAGTTTTATTTAGTAAGTTAAAAAGAAAATTAAAATGCAAAGAATGATATTGGCAGGTCCGTTAGGCTGTAAACGAAACACTAAAGTGAATTTTACAATTACGAAATATTTTGCAGTTTTAAAAGAAATAAATAAAAAAAAGTAAAATAGTTCTATATTAAAATTTAGCGAAGTGAAGTTTATACTGATTCTATAAATATACTTTTTAAATTTTATTATTAAAAGTTACATTAACATTTTTCACACTGAGCAATTTTATTTTTCTCTTTTTTGGTCCCTATTGACATTGTAGGATGATTTTTCCTATAAAATAAAAGTAATACCAACTGCCGTATGTGAACACTTTTTAAAATTTACAATTACGCGCGGTAACCTCTACACAATTTTTACAAATGCCTCATTTCATGCTAATTATTGTAGCTTAAGTGATGAAAAAAATCACGATATTGCACGTTAAAAATTATAGTTTCTTTGCCAACAATGTTATATGGTGAAAATATTTTATTCATTTTATTTTGTTAACCGATTAATAAATTATTTTTAAATCTTCTAAAAAACATATACAAAAAAAAAAAATCAACCAAAAACGTGTACCTGTATGTCCGGAGCCAAAGGTAAATCTTCCTCCGGTGACCATAAGCTGTTGGGATCATTACGAAATAGCGAATTGCTCAATTCGATAGATAATCGTTTCTTGTAATCTTGTGGTTTATCATCAGACATACGATATAAAACCACTGCTGCGTAGGTAGCTAAAATAAAAATATATCTTCTTCACAAATAGTTAAAACATGATTTTATTTATTCAGAAATATCCCAGCGAAAAGTATACACTTAGTCGAGTCATCAAATTATGATTCTAGAATAAAATTCGCAGTTATACAAAAAATTAAACCACCACTAAAACTAATAATTAGCCATAAAAGTATTTACAAACTTAATATAAATTTTATGTTACAAGTTGAAACACATATATTCTATCCCTAAAATTACCTTTTCTCTGCATTTATAAATTTTCAACCGCAAAAAAATTAAAGGAGACATTCATTTATTAATACAGAAATGTGCTCTCGATCTTAATTATTGCATAATTTTTGATTTTATTTATTGTTACATCGAATAAGTGAAGTCAAATTGATTCAATTTTAAACTAAAGTATGTTATATATATATATATATGCACACCTTTTAATATAAGTAAATAACTTGATATTTTTGTTTCGTCGAAATGTAAAAATAAATGCTACTTGTAACTATGGAATCAAAATCATGCAAATAAATGATTCGATCTAATCGGACCGCTGTTAAATAACCTTATTAAACTGGATTGAACTTGACTAATTTATAGAGTGAGAGACGTCAACAAACGGTTAAGAAACGTGGGTTAATTTGGCCAACAATAAAACAAACATATTTTGTTAGAAAGAAGTGTGAGTTCATTATTCAACTTTTTTTTTCTTCTTCTTCTTCATTTATGTGCAATGAACAAAGGCCAGAGGTACAAAAAGTTAAGATTTTATAAATGGGGTAGGAAATAGTGGATTTGAGATGTGCGAATAATTTTTTTATATTAATTTTATTGCCACTCAAAAGTTCTTTCAAGGTTGATGGGGAGAATGTATTGCGGATATGATTATATTTACGACAACCTAACAGGATGGGTTGAACAGAGAGAGAGGAACAACAGGTTTCACAAATAGCTGGTGAGGACTTGTTCAGGAAGAATGAGTGAATAATTCGTGTGCGGCCATTGCGCAGTTGGCACAGTGCTACTTCCTCTTTTCTACTTGACCGGAACGATGATTGCCACAAGTTAGTATTCTCTTTGATGAAACAAAGTTTAACGGTAAAAATGCGGTTAGCTAGAAAATTCCGAACCTTTCCCCTTCCATGCTCTTTTGAAGAAATGGAATGAAATCAATTCAATGCAAGCGAGTTATCGAGTCTACACGCTAAAACGCTTACGGAAATATGTCAACGCCAATGGTTCAAATTTTAAAAATTTGCAGTAATGATAAATATTCATTGTTGCTCTTTTTTTATCGTAATAAATGGTGTAATATAATTATATTCACTTTATTGATTAAAATACTGGAGAAATAGCCGAGAACTGGCTTTTGAGCCACCCTGTGCACACACACACACACACACATATTTCATAACTGCTGTTTTTTCGTAATTTTTTATCGTGGAACAATGTAATTTTAACGTGGAATACGTTAAGTATTGAGTTTAGAGGAATTTGATAATATTGAAAAAAAGTAATTACTGAATATTACTTTTTAAAAAAAGATAAAAATTACATAGTCAATTAAAACAACTAATCTTTAAGTATTACAGACAAAATAGGACGAGAGGATCCAAGAGGTCTGTCCTTGACGAAGTCTAATATATATATATATATATATATATATTTTAGCATAATATACTTACCAACGCCTTCGTTTCGGGAGTGCAATAATTCAGTGAGAGGAGCGGTTGCACCTTCCTGTTCGATCATTTCAGCTCCATCTTTATCGGCAGCCAATTCACACAGTACACCAGCGGCGACCAGCTGAATGTTTTCTATTTCACTAAATAGCAGTTGAACAAATATTGGAATTACATGTTGAGTACGAATAATCGCTCGATTCTGACTGTCTCTAGCCATTGTATGTAACGCTCCGACTGCGCCTTCGACAATTTCTTCCATTCGAATTCCGTCTGCATAAGTTTGAGGACTAGTGTCTTTAGCGACATTGCTTCTTTGCTGCAAACAGTTTTAACTTATTATTAATATTATTTTGAAAATTTAGAAATGTTTTACTTTACCACGAATACAATATTTATAGTCTACTCAGAGGAAAGAGACAGGGGGAAAATCAAAGAAAACTACACGTACGTTTAAAATTTATGAAATGGGAAATTTCTTATTTTTTAAGTAAAATTCTGAACTTAAAAATTATACAAAAGTTAGTTAAAATTTACATATATATCCAATATCAATCGAATAAAAGTGCTATAATAACATTATAAAAGATGATTAAACAGTAAAGATTTGTAAAGGATGAAAACAGATATTACGAATGATACAATACGAAGGCTGGCGCGGAAAAAATAATCTTGAAAATCGGCAGAAAAAGAAAAATCCATTACCCAAATACAAATATTTACAATACTGAAAAGCAAGATTAGAAAAATAAAATAAAATAGTGCTTTAAGCAAAATAATGGAAAAAAAAAGACAAATTATTTAAAGAAAACTTTTATAAACTATAAAGGAGTGTCAAATAAAAAACAATGTCTTAATAGAATATTTTTTTTTTTGGAACGAAGTTCTTTAACGCGGCTTGCAGTAGGAGTAAACTGGCAGAAATTGTCATGTACGGAAAAAGCGTTATGCGTCCTCCAGGCGACCTTCACTCTCTTTCTCTTATATACGAGTGTATGTGTGTATATGTGCGTGCGAGTATCGAGATTCGAGCAGCAAACATTGTGTGCGGTCAGCTGTGTAACTTCAATTCTAAACACGTGTAAATTTTATTTTATTTTTTATGAATGGCTTTATATATCCATCAAAAAGGGAAAGGAACTTCGTTCCTACCGGGTGTCCCACTTCTCTCTTTTTTTTTTTTTTTTTTTTTTGCAGATTGAATATATTTTCTCTTCTTCCACATATCCCTTTATTCTCACAGAGTAACATAAATTGACCTAAACGAAAACTGGTTTTCGCGATTGTTAAAATTATCGATAAGTCTATTTTCAGTAGAAATCGCATCAAAACAATTAATAATTTGATTAGAAACGTTAGAATTAAATATGAAATGTTTTGACATTATTTCTATCGAAAGGAAACGTATGGATAACAATATAAATATTAAGTTATTAGTTTCAGATTGGATTTGAAACCATTAATATAATAATAATTATTACTTTTATATAACATATTTTTCAGCTGTTTTAGCAATTCATGTTTAAATTTTGTCGTACATTACAATAAATAGTTAATATGAAATTACACATTTGCATATTTTATTCGGATAGAGGAAAAGAAATGTCATTCAAGTAAATAATCATTCATTTTAATTTTGTGACAAAAAATACATTTAAAGGGAGTACGTCTCATAAATCTTTAATAACTTATGACAAATCTTGTTTACGTGAAAAAACAATTTTTCCATCAACACCAGATAACTCATTAAATTTATCAACTTATTTTTTTAAGCTTACTCCATTTTACTTTTTTGTTTTAATATTATTCAATTAGTAATAATCGGATGTTTTGGTTGTCAATAAGATGTTGATAAAATGCAATGAAACATTAACTTGTAACTCTATATTGTTTGGATGTTTTAGAACGTTTTTGGATTTTTGAATTTCGAAATATGCTAAATACTGAACTCCATTTAATCGGTAAGTCTGTTAAAACGTTTATTGCTTGTCCGCGAGCGGCTAACAGATTTTTTATTGCTTATCGCTGTTTTTCTATTTACGTAATTTGTATTACCTAATGTCTGAAGGTCTAACGATTAGCCCCCTCTACTATTTTAAATAAATCAGAAAAATCTATACAAATAAATAAAATAGTAATGTTTGACTGTTTTTTTTTGGAATTCATGAATAAAAATAGGCTTTTTTGCATTCGTTTCAATGTACTACTAATGCGTAATCTGTTACTTATTAAAGTTTTACCTTTGTTTGTCTGTCTGTTCACTTTTACCAGAAAAACTACGAAACCAATCTATACCAACGTTTAGTTACAAGACCTTAAAAGTGTTTGATACAATTTTTATACTTTCGTTGTTTTCTAAGAGTCTGCAAAAAAACAAGAGGGAGAGGAAACTTAACTTATTTTTCATCCCAGTAACTGCTACCGTTACAAATACCAAAAAGAATTTTTTTTTCGATATTACTAAATATATTAACTTCCATAAATGTTAAAAAAAGTAAGTAAAAGTGATAATTTTTAGCGAGTCTCGCAAAGTTGAATTGAAATTTAATAAAAAGTGTATAAGCCGTCAAATCAAATCACATCTATTAGAACGTAAGACACATTTTTTATTTAGAAGAAAAAACTAAAAATTTGAAGTAATCATTAGATAAACAATGCTGGGCAATGTAATAAATTAAATTAAATAGACTTAAAATAAACTCGAGGTAAAAATTGCAATATTAAAATAAAAATCGATGTAACGATGAAAACAAAGCCTAGATGGAGCAAAACATTACATTCAATCGATTAGTGCATACCCAGAACAAATTTTGAGGCAAACAAATTTCGTATCGAAAAAATAAATAAACCGGAAGTTTCTTTTAATTTTTCGTAAAGCGTAAAATTAATATTAATCAGAGCACGAATTTAATAATATTTTATATCACTGCTATGCATACCTGCTGAGTATCTTGAAATGCTCTCATTAATAAACGAACCAAGTGCTGTATAGCTCCATGTTCACGTAATGGGGCATGATTAATAGGGCACTGCGCTAAATTTCTAATTAAACCGATGACAGCTTTTATTAATGGCCATCGGGAAGGTGGATGTAATAATTTAACAATTACTTCAACTCCATTATTAACACAGACCGCATTCTGAGCTATTTCTGCTTCTGGATGACGTGAAGTTAAATGCCGCAAAGCGCATACCTAAAGATAAACAAGGTTGATTTTTATGTTAATTTTTGTCAAATTAAAAGAAAAAAAAGGAATAAATTAATCATTACGTATAGATGATGTCAAACGAGTTACACTCAGATTTTTTGACACGAATTTTGATAAAAAAAGTCAAGATTTTTCGCTATAAAATTAAAATTTTACTTTGAACTATATTAACTGATGGTATGGCTGTTTTTATATAAGAAAATACATATTTAAAATACAAATAACGCTAGTTTTTCAAGTATTTTAATATATTTTGGCAATGATAAAATTTTCTAATAATTAAGAAAGAACTAAAAAATAATACAACAAACGCTAAAAAGAAAAAGTAGATATCTCTTTTACCATATTATTCTCCTATTAGAATTTAAATTTAAAAATGAAATTAACTTCAAATACAATTTTAAACATCTTTTGTTATTGAAGTTATTTTTAATGCAAAAAAAGAAATAGTATAGGTGATTATTTGTGTTCAATTAATACAAGTATAAAATGCACATGCCGAATAATTGCTCCTACCGGAATCAGAATAATTTATTTACAAGTAAAATAAGTAAAAGTTAATACAAGTTTAACACGAAACAATGAAAAGTCTACTAAAAATCTGTTTAAGTTTGTGATTTAAATGTAAGTAGATAATGTCACATTATTTTTCATGCAAGAATAATTATGTATGTAAAAACGAATACAATAAAATAAACGCAAACGTAAACTTTCGGTTAATAATTCAAAGATACTTTTCTATAATGGTGTATGTATTTAATCCTTCGGCGTTAAAATTTGTTGGAATTTACATATTTTTGAACTTTGAGTTGTATGCTTCAAAAATTTTACTAAATAAATGTGTGTTTCATTCACTTTATACTTTCAAAAGATGTTATAATTTATAAAAAATAAAACAATATATAAAAACGAGCGAAAATGTTAAAATAGCACAACTAATTTCAAAAAACGATTATATATAATAACTGAAATGTATTTTCGAAACAAGCCATGCTAATTAAATTTTTTTGCACATTTCTAATATTTCGTTTGATCGTTTTACTTATTAGTTTATTTTTTTTAAGAAGTTTTTATATATTTTATTTATTGTAAATTACATATTAACCAACAGTACCGCTTAATTAGCAGCTGTTTACGTTTTATTAACTTCATTTATCACTGATTATGCTGAAAGATTTTAATTATTCTTTTTTGGTAATAATTTTGTATTCATTGTGCTTTCTTTTGTAATTAATCTTTTAAATTTGTAAAAGCTTTTTAAATTCTTGGTTGAGTTTTTTTAGGATTTTGTTCAATGTATATTAGCGGTTAACAATTCTTTTACACTATATTATCAAAAAATATAAATGTGTTTCAAATAAATCCAAAAAAAAAAAAAAAAAAATGTTGGTTTGTTCTAGTTCAGAGATATTCTTCACATATGATAAGTGATTTCATTATTTAGTGATTACATAAAGTTATTATCGGAGAAATGACGTTACATAAATCTAAAATTTATAACTTCAAAATTTTTTGTTTTATTCATATGTATAGCTTATGTTTTTCAATTTCTTGAGTTTGATAATTGAAAATGTTGACAAAATAAGTATTAAACACTATTTCCCAGTTTTCCCAGCCCAAATCTTCCCGATTTCCCGATTACAAAAATTGTACAGAAAGAATTTTTTTTATTATTGATATTTGATCGTCGCAGCATATTTTATATCAATAAAATAGAACGTTGTAATTTATTTTGAGTAAAATACATTAAAAAATTAATTCATTTCTCGTTTCAAATGATTTTTTTTTTTATTAAAAATATTGTTTTTGGCTATTTTTACTTGTTTCTCGATTTTACAATAAAATTCTCGGATTATTTCCGGTTTCCTGGTTGGGTGGTCACCCTGACCGTAGTAATTAACAGAGGGAAAATAAAATTTTAACTTTTAATGCAGTTACGGATTATAAGATAAATAAAATATAAATTGGAACAACCATCAGAGAAAAAAACAAACTAGGATATAAGAAGAATTATAGGATTTAAAAAATCCTAATTGAAACAAAATAGAAATAAAACCTTTAAATACGAGGAAAGAGCATACGGAGGCGATATATGATCTTTAAAACAAAATAAGGTAGATGAAAAAAATTAATCAACCGAGATCAACAAAGATTTTAAAGTAAAAAGAAGGAATAAGTATAAAACTGTAATCACGAATATCAAAATTTAGAAAATAATTTAATTATAAAAAATTTTAAGAACCATTGAACACTGTGTCAAAAGTATGAAATTACGAATAATAAATCAAGTAGCGCCAGAAAATAGAAATTGAAGCAAAATATTATTTGTTATTAATTCAGTAAATGTATAAATAGTTTAGTAATAATTATTCTTTCAATAATATCTTTGATTTGCGGAAGAAAATTCAAAGACGGTTTGGTAGAAATTTTTATACAAACATCTAGCTGTTGCCAGCGAGGGGAGATTCCGATGTTTTTGTTAGAGGAATCATTTTTTTAAAAAAAGTAATGTATGGTCCTGGATGACTAAATGGAAAGTTAATATTAATAATGTTATTATTAATATTAACTTTCTTGTCAATCATTCAGGACCGAATACAATTTTTTCACAATATTATATTAATTATTAAGTGTAAATCTTTTAATTTATTCCTTGCTGATAATTATTTCTTCCAAAATAATAATCTCAAAGCCTACACTCCTTCTAATAGTCCATTTCGTTTCGATGTAAATTGATAAATATTTAGTCTATTTTTAATAGTCAACAAACAGATTTTTTCCACGATGGTATTGAATTAAGAACGTTATTTTAAAATTTTATTGAAAACATAATGCTTACCATTTCGCCTATTAAAAAATTATAATTTTTTTCTCTCCATTTGTTGCTAGTACAATAATATAGACTGAAATAGAAAAAAGCGGGCACAATAAATGCTTAAAAAACTTACAGCTGGTTCTGTAATTTCTTCTCTGTCACCGGCATTGATGATCGTCTGAACTGCAGCTTCCGTACCGCCAACTTGGCAAACGATAATTTTATTTCGTTGATTATTACAGGTAAGATTAGATAAAATACCGGCAGCACAAGTAACAATGTTTACATCTTGAGAAGACAGTAAATTAACTAACGATTGTAACAGACTTTCCAAACCATCCACTTTTGTCGCCGCATCCGATAAATTTCTTAACGTCCATAAAACGTTCTGAACCAAACGTGCACTCGGATGATTAAGATGCATAGCCAACGCTTGCATTCCACCCGCTTCCACTATTGATGGCTTATTACTTGAACACACCGACAATACTGCCACAAAAATATTGTCGACAATTGAGATACATGTATACATCATATTGTTTGTTTAATTAACAGATATTATAAAAAGAATTTAGAACGGAATATAATACGATTCTTTTACTAATTAACCTTTCAATACACGCGAAGTAGTCCACAATAACTTTTCATAATCGTACGTTCGTATAATACGGACCAATTCCAGTGGACCTTGCGAAGCTAATATAATCAATTTACTTTCTTGATTACCATACGCTAATATTTGTAAACAATCAGTGATGATAGTAAGAAATTTCACATTGTTCCTCTGTAAAAGAATAACCATTTTTTGTAATCCGCCCGCTAATCGAACTGCCATTTTCGAACCTTCTTGATGGAGTAGAAGATTATGTAAAGTTGTAATTGCGTAGTACAAAACTGACTCGATAGGCGAACTATATAACAAAAAATAATAATAATAATAAAAGCACATTCAGTAAACATCAACATCATGAAAAATTAAACAAATGCGCATTTCAACAGATACATGTAAACATTGTATAGTACAATAAATCCGCGACATGACAAACAAAAGAATAATAATATAAACTAGTTAGTAAATCTGAAGGCTTGATTTGTACTATTCAAAATTTTTATTATAAAATTTATACACATACTTCTTCAAATTTAGATTATAAATGTTCATAATGTTAATACAGAAAGTGGATATGAACATTTATAATCTAAAGTTTTTATTATTTTTGTTACGATTTTCAGTTAAGCACCCATTGCATGATCTCCTTCAATACTGCGTATTCGCTGTTAATAAAATTTTAATTTGTCCATGTATTTATACTTCAATAATGAACTATATGTTAATTATATCGATTAATACTAAAGTCGAAAGAATTAAACCACAAACTCTGATAATATGGGATTTAAGATATTTTAATTTATTTTTTTTCGTACTCACCAATCGTCAGTTACACCAATACATTTGCTTATGACTTCGTTTATTGTATTAACACATTATATAAGTATGAAATTTTATACATAAATATAAAAAATATTTAAATATACGCGGTAATAAAATTTATTTGTTTAATATTAATTAAGTATTCACCGCTTAAATTCTTTATTATAATTCGTGTAATAAATTAACCTTTACACGATGTTTCAAAAATACGTTTCTTAGTTTTTAACCTCAGAAAGATGGAATTCGCAAATAGTTGTTTTCATACAGTGCGCATGCATTTGATAATTTCTACTACTCTCAGAAACCTACTTTTACAAATAAGTCCTCATCATTGATTTTTCAAACTATTAAGGTATGGGACTTGCTTTAATTTTTTCTTTACTGTAACCTATATATAAATTATACGTATAGATAATTCAATTACTTATGAATCCGGCTGTGATTACAGCTACTCAATTATGATGCTTATACTTTATAAAACGCGATAAGACTAATGTAATTAATCTTAAGAAAATCAAATTTGTTTAATCCATTTACCAAGTTCATTCAATTTTTCTATAACTTTATACGATCATCCTTGCTAGAGACTTTATAAAATTGAATATCGGCGGAAAAGAACAAAAATTAATCATAATAATTACAAAAAGAAAAAAAAAAAAGCAAGGATTTAAGAGATTCAGTTCTTGAATACATCCGACAAAAAAAAAAGTACACATTAATGGCGTATTGTCTTCTATTTAATAAAGCGATGAACTAATGGTTTCAGATTTTTTTTTTTAAACGCGTCAACTACGTACATTAATCCAGCGCAAATAAAATTATTGAAAGTTACAATGTGCGGCAGCGGAATTTGAACCTAATTCTACCCGAACGAAATACAATTAATTAATCAACTACGCCACGATAGCTGGCTCAGAAATGAAATTGATACTTAACTTCGACAGCTCTCAGAAATATAATTTATTGATAATATTAAAATAAAAAATTGAGAATTCGAGTTATTTATCCTGAGGTAAACAGGTTGGCATCATTTATATCCAGCACTAAAAACACAACTGAGAAGTTATTATTGATTACGTTGCTCAATTGTTACATTATTTCATTAATAAAGAAATAGTGTTTATATTTTATTTTTATTTTTTTTTTTTTTTTTTTTTTATTGTAATTATGTTAGAAATTTAAAATTATCCATTTTCAAGAATTTATCTTGTGTTATATAAAACTAGATTCAGCATTAAATTACCTACCATCACGAGTTGATAATGTGCACTTTCAATTGCAAACAAATTATTGATAAATAAAAAATAAAAAATTAACAATAAGAAAATAATATAATTATTTATTTAAGAAAATATAAAAATCTAAAAAAAAACACAAATTATAATATAAATTTCTTTTTTAAATACTTAAAGAACGATTATGCTAGTGTCCAATAAATGATAACATATTCCAAAATTTGTGAAACAAATCTGTTTTTATATTTTTGTCATCCAAAAAATTTAGACAAATAAATTCCTAAAAAAAGTATATTTGTTCCACTTTAATTTTTATTACGCGTTTAACAGATTCTTTCAGTAACTTAATATTTTGATTCTAGGATTCTCTTTGTGGGTTGATAAAATTTGAGTGGTCTACCGATAAATGAACATAATTCATACTTAAAAGTTGCGTAATGCGGAAATACTTACAGCAACCCTCTGCTCTGTCTACAATGTAATTCCATTAAGAAAAGCACGATTCACCTACTTAAACTGGTAGTCTCACGGCTTCTTGTTTGTATATTCCTTAATAAGGTGTCATACGTCGCGATAGCCTAGTTGCTAGAGCGCTTGACTTCCGTTACGGATGTCTCGATTCCGGGCGACGACAGAAATTATTACGAAAAATTAAATAAAATAATCGCTAATAATCACGTGGAAGGCAATGGTAAACCACCATGTATACACCATCATATACACGCTAGTTAATACACAACAGATACGAGACTGCACTTGTAGCGCTATAAATCAAACATTTACAATCAGTTCCGAATGTAATCTTGCATGTGTGTAAATATTCGTACTGCATATAAACAACTGCCTAGAACACTAATGCCTATGTATGTACAGCTAGAATGAACGAATAGATAGTCACGACACTTGGAATCGAGCAATACAACTGGGGAGGAAATAATGCGTGTTAACACATAACATCCTTAAATAATTGCACGAGGAGTCGGTAACCGTATATCCTATCCTATTTCATCACAGAAAAATGTATTAATTGGAAGTTCTTTTGTCTAGGCATATATGAAAATGATAATTTTTTCATACAGAAATTGATTTTAAAATATTTCGCTATAATCCTATTATAACGTCAAATTGGTTAATTTTAACATCATTTCATAATATCAAATATGAAATTTAAAAAAAAGAACTATTTCAATTAAGAAAATAATAATGAAAACTAACAATGAAGTAAAAACACGTAACTGTTATAATATATAATATTAATTAGTTAAAGTAGCTTTTTAGTGAAAATGATACGCGGTTTTTTGCTGAATGTGGTTCTTTATAATACAAGATCCAATTTCAGTATTGATTTTTATAACGAAACAGACTTGTTCACTTGCTTCATATATTTAATTTCCATTGTTTTTACCTTAATAATTTGACTAGTGCTGTAATACCTCCACTCTTGAAAATAGCCAAAAGACCTTGTCTGTGATGTGAAAGATTGTGTAAAGTCCCAACCGCACCTTTGGTTGTTTCCAGATCATTACTATTAGAAATTGCTCGTACTAAAGCTGCAACCATCTACAAAAATATTCAGACATATTAAATTTTTTTTTTACAGAGATATCCATTTAAATAGTTTTACATGCGCTTAACAATATCCTCAGCAACATATAATTCGACAAACATGCACTTAAGCACTTATTAACTTTTTTTTGTATATTTAAAAATTTTCAATATAATTATTTTTCATTTATAAGAAATTAATTTCTCATAATTTTTACACTAAAAATTATTAATATTTTAATTACAATTTTCCATTCCGATATAAATTATTAAATTAAGTTTTTATTAATAGTTGCCTTTTATTTGGTTTATAACAAATAACACGAGCGCAAAAGTTTAAGCACATACTTGAGGACTATTCATTATTGCATGTCGAGAAGCTTCTTTTTTTGATAACTGATGAACCATCATAGCTGCCTGCGATACGACAACTTGATCCTCATCGTTGAGTAATTTGATTAATTCAGGAACTGCTCGTGTTGCTAAATCAGCATCATCCTATATCAACAAATATAAAAGTCCTTTTAATAACCTACCCGATTTTTTGGATAAATTTCTTTTTCCGAAAAAGTATTCGTATTTAACGTACCTGATAATTAATTAAATTTACAACAGCATGTTTTAGCATTTGGCTTGGTTCGGCTAGACGCTGAACCGCTGTCGCCTGCCCTTGGTCAAACTGAGTTGAAGGAATTTCTATCCCACCTTCTAGTGTTTCAGGAAACATTGCAGCTCGAACACGTTGACTTCGCGTTTGACTTAACTGCTGATTCATTTCTGTAATTATTTTATTTATTATAATTGAATTAAAATTATTTATATTAAATATTAAATGCTGATTCGGTAATACTTTAAATATTCTTAAAAATAGAATTTACATGCATTTAAATCAGTGCAATATATCAATATTAAACTTAGAAATACTCAACTTTTTAAAACTAGATCAACATGTACTGCATTGTTTTTTACATTTTTTTTTTTTTTAATTTTAATAAATTTCTTGTAGAATGCTGCAATGGTTAATTACTAAATTTACTTATAAAAACTTTTAGTTTTAACATCATTCTTTTATAACTAAACCGTTTATTTTCAAAATGTTAATATATTTTCAATTAATTGTTTTAAAAATTTTTGATTTTGGAATCACCGAATTTATTGTAAATAAACACTAGATATCAAAATTGTGAAAATACTTTACAATAAACCCATAAAAAAATTTTCAGAACTAATTATTTTTCATTAATACCTGGTCTTAATTTATAATTATATAGTACTAAATAAATTGTTGTAAAAATTAGGGATCATATGGAGATTACGGATTTTGGAACTTTGTTTAAGTGATAACCTATATGTGATTTCAGATAAATTACAAATAAAGGGGGAAAAAAAGAGGAATGTAAAGTACTTTGTCTCATATTCATCTAATCTCACCATCTGCTAGTATTTTTTAATAGGAAAATTGTTGAAAAGTGTAGCCGGACAGGCTAGAGGCGAAAAAACAGTTCGATGGTTCGGGTAATTTTCTGTAGAAATATAGTTCCGTTAAAAATGTTTATAATGTAAAGATTTCATAACGTACCATTAATTAAAAAAGGTGTATAATAAAATTAAAATCATAAAAATAATAGTTTAATTTTCTATTAAGATTTTTTATTTGTTTACGCAGAATTATTGAAAACTTTTAGTTACTTTAAATATGTCTATTATGACCGAATGTTAATTATTATTGTCTCACTTTTCTTATCTCATAAATTATCCAATCCGTTATTTTTGAGACCCATCCTTCATTGCTTAACCTTGATGCTGATATTAGAACTTAAAATCTCTTTTATGACATTACATATTATGGATTAACAATTTTTAAATTTTGAATACCATTCTGCAAGTATCTATCGACCCGCACTCGCGTATGACTACAAATCTATTTAGAAAATATTTATTAGCCGACTTTAAAGTATCTCTTCGTTTTAAACCAATGATATTTGGTGTCCATAAGACAGATTATAGAAAATTAAAGTACGAATTATTGATAATTATGGTGTTTCACAAAAAGTGAACAAATTACCTCTTAAACATATTCAAGTGAAGATAATTCACTAAATATCGTGGGGACATAATAATACTACTAGTTCGAATCTGAACGATATCGTTTAGCGTTTAAAAATAAATTGACTGAAACTAGAAATAGATATTTTTTTTTTTTAAATACGAAATTATTAATGAAGAATATAAATTGCAAAATTTTGACTTAAATTCGCTTTTAAAATTACATCAAAATTATACAATGACTTTTTGGGATCAGTTTATTAAATTGCTCGTGATAACATTAACTGAACTGAAATGAATATCTGTAGGAATTCAATATTACATGACTTTTTTATTTATAACGTGTAATCTTTGCTAAGCTCATAAAATACAACTAATTGTTTTAAATTACCGCTATTTACATATTTACAATAATTTTATCTTTTAATAACTAAACAGAATTTTACGATACATTATTTCATAATTAATGAAATATAACCATTATTTTTAAAAACAAATTTATTCGTCGATTGTTTAGTTACATGAATAGACTATAAAAATAGCGTGAAATCAATTAAAAATCAAAAAAGTTGGAATTTTAAATTAGACATAAAAAAGAATTTTTAGGTTGAAATCAATTATACATGGAAGTAATACATTTTAGAGTTCATTCAATGCAAATTTCTGACATATGAAAAAAAAACTTTTATTCGAAAACATGTATTATTGCATACCATCTACTTGGTCTTGTGTAAAACCCTGATTAAATCCCTGATCCATATCATATAGTACTTTCTCTTTTGCCATATCTTCATCTTTACCCATTATTGATGGTGCTTGAGTTGTCATACCAGAATGTATTCCTGAATCAGTGAAATAGGCTCCTTGCCAATTTACCACAGGTTCTGTTTTTACAGCATTCATAATTAAAACTACTATTTAAAAAAAAAAAACAAAAAACAACCCCACAATAACGATACAAACAATACAGTTTACTCTTAGTTTTATTGATTTTAACATATATATATATGTATATATACTGAATAATACACAGAATACACCCAATCAACATTATCATAGACAGGACGTTAGATTTCCAAATCGCGGGGAGAGGTTAAGCCTAATGAGGAAGAAGCAGAATAGCGAAAAGAACGTAATATCATAATAACAGTGATAATATAACAGAGAGATTTCTTGCGTTTTTTGCTGGATCCAATGTATGAATTTATATTTTGTACGTATTTCTGTTTTTTATTTTTTGTTCCCAGATAAGAGTATATGGATTTAAATTCGAAATGAATAATAATAACAGCAATAATAATGTGATTATACGGTAAATTTAATATTTATTAGTAATTGTAGATATATAAATGCTTTTGTTTATGCTTTTATAAATTTTATAAATAATGTAGGTATGCCATCTGTGTTTAAAGAATTTTAGTAATAAAATGAATTTAAATTGATATATTACTTCAGTTCATAAGAAACTGAAACAATCGTGTTATTCTGTAAGTATAAATGGAATTATACATGCTCATTTTTTTAACAAATAATAAAAAATTATATATGGGTGCGTGTTAAAAAATAGGTAAATAAAAGTTTGTTATGAAATGAATAAATTTCATTAATATTTTACTATTATAGTGTACTAGATGTAGTAGAAGTTTTGCTAGCAAATGGAATCTGACAAGACATAATAGAAATAATGAATGTGGACATAACAAAAATGATAATATATTTGTAAGTAAAAGTTATAAAAGTATAACTATATCATATTCGCATGCGGGTGATTCCAGAGTTTTTCATAGGTAGGGGCGAAAGGAGGGTTATAACTACACGTCTTATGTGGTAGACAATAGATTTAAGGAATACCTTGTTTCATAAAGAAAATCAAATAACATTCTCTTTAGAAATTTAAACATGTTTTTAAAATACATAATTATTATAATTTAATTTAAATTTTGTGTTTTTTAGGTTCTTAGATGAAAACTTCTTTCTATATAATGCCATACTCAGCTTCTGACCATCGGCGACTACCTATTTGTACATCTCAGTTGTACAGATGTAGGTAGTGTACTAGGAAAACTAGCTGGGTGTTATTAAGATACATGTGTTTATATATATATTTTTATATATTTACATCATAAAATAAAAGCAGAATAATAAATAAGGTTCTAATGTAACATTTTTTTGATAACCACCTTCAAAACAATTCACAAACTGTGGAATTCACGAAATACACCTTTCTTCGCAACAGAAAGTTACATTATCATTTTTGTTATGTCCACATTCATTATTTTTATAATGTCTTGTCAAATTCCATTTGCTAGCAAAACTTCTACTACATCTAATACACTGTAATAATAAAATATTAACAAAATTTATTCTTTTCATAACAAACTTTTATTTGCCTTTTTGTTTTTAATGTGCACCACACATGCATAATTTTTTATTATTTGTTTAAAAAATTAACATTTATAATTCCATTTATACTTACAGAATAATACGATTGTTTCAGTTTCTTATGAACTGAAGTAATATATTAATTTAAATTCATTTTATTACTAAAATTCTTTAAACACAGATGGCATACCTACATTATTCATAAAATTTATAAAAACATAAACAAAAGCATTTATATATCTACAATTACTAATAAATATTAAATTTAACATATAATTACATTATTATTGTTGTTATTATTATTTATTTCGAACTAAAATTCATGTACTCTTATCTTGCTGTATATTCCGATCACCATACTATAGATATTTTTAATAGTAATGAATTTTTAAAATAAATAACTCTCCAGGACGTAATTAATTAATTAGTTCATAAAATAAAATTCACTTTAAAATCAAAAAAATTGTTATGGAAACCTTTTGCAAAATAATATATTTCAATGCTGAATGTGGTATTACTTTTTGAAAATAAAATCAAATAACAATTATTCTTTTCCTGGGAATATAAACTATTTTATCAAAACAATTATTATACAACCATCTGGTAAGTGCTACCGAAGGGTAGCAATTTTTCATAATTTCATCAAGAATGTACAATTGTTTTGATAAGTTAAACAACAACGAACAGCGTTATTAAAAATACTTTACACTGTTTAATATTTTTTACCTAGTTTTATAGTCAAATTTAATTATGCATAACACGCTTGTATAATGCCTATAAACTCCCGGACTTCAACAGTAATTCCATTGCTTTTCCCTACTTTAACAGATGCATCATGACTATTCATGACACATTTGGCTACTAACTTATTACTGCAATGAAATTCATCTAAATTGGCAAGAATCCATTTTATAATTTGATCAGTCGTTTAATTATCCTCGCCACTTGCACTATTAACATAACGAAAAGTTATAGAAATCTGTGATTTTTTAAAAACATCTTCATCAACAATAATAGCAACAAATTTTGTCTTTAAAACTTGGTTTTATTTATTTGTATTAGATGTTCAATGCAAACTTCAATTATATAGTTCGAAATTGTTGCAGATTCTCCACTAAGAACAATGATTTTTTAAATAAATTTGTAATTGCCCATTATTTGTTTGCAAATAAATGCAATAATTCCCTAGAACTTCATCTATTGTATTTTTACATTAATTTTATTACAAAATAATAATATTTAAAGTGGTGAAAAAGTATTTATCTCTATTATCTTTTGATGTACATAATTACTTCTAACTATTTCAATAATTTTTCTAAACTTTTTTCGTAGGGTTTTCTTAAGAAAAATTCCATTGTAGTAAACAATGTCAACAAAAGAATTTTGATAAATTTTTATAACCACATAACCAAGACATTTCACTGCATTTTTAGCATAAAATTTAGTTTTTGCTATTTTATTACCAGTATTTCGTTCTTTAACTAAATTAGGTAATATAAAGAAATACTGTTATTCCCTGTTACTTTAATAACTGTTAATGTTATATACCTGTTCTTTTCGCTATTCTGCTTCTTCCTCATTAGGCTTAACCTCTTCCCGCAATTTGGAAATCTAACGTCTTGTTTATCATAGATAATAACAGGAACATTACTTACACTGAACGGTATTAAATGTTATTCTTTATAAAGCTAGTCTTAAACAGAGATAATAAATATAGAAGTTCGATAAAAATATTAAACTTATATGATTGTTACTATAACTTTTGGCAAATGTTGACGTTTTTACGCAGCACATATAATACTAATGAGGAATTTATTGTTGGTATTTTATTAAAAAATATATCTAATAGAAAAATAAACAAACAAGAGAATTAAACATATTTTATAAATAAATGTTCATATTTTCGTTACCTTAACACCACCAGAAATAGGTAATCACAAGTTATTATTGATAAAACTAAATATTATTTTTAACGGTTATTGATCAGTTTTATTATATTTATTTAATACAAAAAATTTATTTTGAAAACTTTTAAGTAACGTTGTTATATATACAGTTTTATTATTTGTAATGTTAACAAAAATTATTTTTCATGAGATCATCATGTTAGATAAAGGCACTGCTTGCATAATATGAACAATAAAATAAATTTACTGAGACAATTTGTAATAGCCGTCATTGTATAAACAGTTCCCGCTAATGGCGCTATTATCACAAAGTTCCTTCCAAAATGGCTTAGCCAATTGTAGCCCGATTTTAGGTATAAATTTACAGGATAAGTAATCGAACGCAATTTGACTACAGCACACGTAAAGAAATTTTCTATTTTTCAAAACTTTTATTTAAGCAAAATAACAATATACAACTAAATTTTTCAGCGCCAATTTATAATCATTGTTAGTATATCAAATTTCATTTAATTTTTTTACTATTTTCATGTGCGAGGAACTGTATCTTTGGGCTTAAAATAACAAAAAAACAAACTACTTTTTGTGAATATAATATATTAATAAGAAAAAAAAACAAAGATTATATCTTCGTTAAACATTAGTTTTAACTGAAAATTTTCCATTGTAAATTGCTTTGTATTTCAATAATGTGTGGACATTTTTATTTTAAGCTGTATTATAAATATAAAATTCACGTGTAATATTTTCGGAATATTTCTTTTCATAATATGATTTTTAATCGCCATAATAAAGAAAATCATTAAATTGCCAACCGATATTACCAATGCTGTAAACTTATACTCAAGGCCGTGTCCACCGTGGAGTGGGAAGTTAACCCCCCCCCCCCCCATGGGAACTGAAATAGTTATTATAAATACACAAAAATCTGAAAAAAATCACAAATTTAAAATAAATATTGATGATTTTTTAGGATGTTCTTACCTACTTTTAAAAGAAAAAAGAAAAAATATGCTCCATATTTTTAGGTACTTCATTAATATTTTATGCAAAATTTTTTATTACGAGTATAATTAATAACATATGTAATTTTTATTAATGTTCATATTCGAGGTGATTCATTTATGTAAATTATTAATACATATAAATCAAAATGAGGGAAATTATTAATAGAACGAATGTTAGTGAATGTTCGTGTAGAAATAAAATATAACATTAATAACCATTCAATAGACAGTTCATTTGTATTTATAACATATATATATATTTACGGTTTACGGAAGAAAGAAAAACCTATAATGAAAAATGTATTGTTATTTATAAAATAAATATGCAAAAAAAATTTCACCCCCCCCCCCTTCTAAAATTCTGGGCACGGGCCTACTTATACTTAAAATCGGGCTGCATTCCGGTTAAGCTTCCAAATATTTTATTTCACTTTTCGTTTGCTTCATGTCAGACGGTTTTATTCATATTTTGATATATTTCCTACATTAAAACATGTTAACGATAAAATTATAATCATAATGTGAAGTTTATGTAGTAACAAAAGATTTTGTAGTATTCTTTAAATTATGAATACAATAAAAAAGATGCTCAATGAGATTCAATGGAACATTTTTAAGAAAGATTAATCATTTAAATTTTAGTAAAAAAAAAAGTATAGTAAAACAACATCAATTTTGTAGTCAAGTTATGTATAAAGGCTTATTAAACCAAAGCGCGAAAAAATAAAATGATTGATGCATGACAACTTTATGGTAAAAAAATGTTATTTCCAGCTTTATTCATTTTAGAATTGCTTACTGTGCAAATATGTTATTTTGTAGGATACATGTTGGTGTAATTAAATTTAATAAAACTTAGGATTTTGATTGCATCGTTTTATGTTTTTGAAGATCTTGATAAAATCATTTTTTCATAATCATACCAACTGCAATCAGGCTAACAGCCATAATTAACATTTGAGAGGAGTCAATATACTGGTAGCCCCAAAAACATGATAATCGTAACCCTTTAAATAGTTTTCTGTGATATAATTAAAGAGTTTAATATTCAGATGAATGATTTTAAGATTCTTATACACTCTATTGTATTTATTTACTACATATTTCTTATAAAAACAAAAAAATTCAAATCCACTATCTAATTTGTCTTTGTGAATAAATAATATATGTACAAACATACATTTGTAAATTTTTCATAATATTTTGTTTTTAAATTCCATGCAGCTATGGCGTCGCCAAGAAGGAACAGGGGTGAGAAGCTAATAGTGCTCCCATGTATTAAGGATACAGAAACACTTTTATACAATTTATTGAAAGAGTATTAAAAAAATCAATTCTTTTGAGCAGAAAAATACTTCTGATGTTAAAGTTAATCGAATGGCGACAATATCGATCAAAAAGAAGAAAGAATTATTTAAAAAATGTTGAACTTTTCTAAAAACATATGACTTTGCCCAGGATGTAAAGCATCTGAAGAGGAAATTTAATATGGTTATAGATGTATTTACTGTGGTTGCTATACTCCAGATTCCAGAAAGGTGCTTTTTGCAAATATTGTACTTTATTTCCCCCAAATCCAAGTTCCGTTAGAGGGGTATTGGGATCATTCATAAAAGAATCTATTTTGCAGATTTAAGGATGTACACGAAAAATGCAAGAAGCATGTGGAAACACAATTCCATAAGGCGGCATTGGAAGCTGCTAGATTATTTCTTGAAAGTTTGCTAGCGGATGTACAACTTAAAAATATTTGCAAAGCGTTATTGAGTAAAACAGAAAAGTTATTAAGTTAATTATATCTTGCATTACATTTTATGGTTCTCATGATTTAGTGCTGTGAGGCAAAATCTCTTCCGAAGAAATTCTTGGAGGCTTATACAACCTGCGAGTTAATGCGGGTGATGCAGTCTTGAAGAAACACTTTAAACATGAGGAAAAAAATTCAAGCTTTTGATCTATTGATTTACAAAATGAAATTATCCAGAGGCAGATATTGCGACGAAAGGGAAAAAAGCAGAGGTATATAGTCTGTTGGCCTACAAAATAGCTGACAAAATTATCAATTTTAATACGTTATTTTGATAACGAGAAGAGTAAAGTAAATGAAGTATTTATAGGATTTATTGAGCTAAAAAGTTTAGATGCACATTCTGTTGCGAAAGCCATTGATGACTTTTTGGCCGTGGAAGAACTTAATCCAAATAAATGGGTTAGATTAGGACTCGACGGCTGATTAACAATGTATGGAATAAGCGGTGGTGTGCAAAAAATCTTGCGCAAAAATGTAGCAAAACTCTATTCGTTCATTGTTCTTAACATGAACTGAATTTGGTAATAAATGAGCTGAATTTTCTACCCGAAATTAGAAACGCTATAGGAAGAACCAAAGAATAATAACATTTTTTTGGGAATTAGTTTTGAGAAGGAAATTAATACCAAACACTTCCAATCTCTGAAACGAGATAAAGCGGGAAAAACCCATCAGAGTTTTATGGATAATTTTTGCATTAAATTGGAGGCCTTAGAAACCTTAATGGATGGGGGAAACAGCACGACTTGGAGTAAAGCACTCCAGTTTCATGCCACCATTTCTAGAGATTCAATTATTTTGCACTTTTTATTAATAAGCAAATATTCAGCTATGATAGAACCTGTTTTAAATGTTCTCTAATCTATAAAATTGGATATTGTCAAGGTACCACAGTATATTAAACACATTTTAGATTTGCTTAAACGCCACCGTAAAAATCCTGAAAACATCACGGATGAAATCATTAGAGATACCATTGTTATTGTAAAAGAGCTCGGGCTCGAAGAGGACATGACATCAATGCCGCGTGTTGTTAGGAGAAAACGGTATGCAAACAATCAGCCAGCAGGAAGCCCTTAGGAGTTCTGAAAAAGGTTTTTGATTATACTATACTTAGATTCAATTATTACTTCTCTTCAAGAGCGGTTTACTAAGGAAAAAACTACATCTTTCGGGTTGTCTAAATTACACCCGGCGCAAACGCAGGACACTTGTGCATCCTTCTCAAATTTTTACGAATTGCTGAACATGAAAAACGAAATCGAACTTTGAAAAAAAAATTGTGGCAGGACAAGGCAAACCAAACCATTAAAAAAAAAGGAAAAGACTTTTTTCCCAGCAATGGTCATTTTACCTTGCAAAATATGTACTGTAGAGAGGCCATTCAGCAGCCTGAGGTAAATTAAAACCTGGCTAGGAAGTACAGTGGTAGAAAGTCATTTCAATGGTCTTGCAATGATGAGTGTCCATTGAAAGATCATCTCCGAGGACATATAAGATTTGATCAACAGAGTAATTGAAAAATTTACAATGAATTCTAGAAGATTACGTTTTAATAAAAATTTTCAAATTTACTGAAATTATTTCTAAAATTATAATAAAGTTTTAAAGTCTCATTTATTTCACTTACAATTCACTTACAATTTATATTTTAAAAAACGGTGAGAACTTATCTACATACATACTATCATTCTGCTCCCTCTAGCTAATCAGCTGGCTACTCCCCTACCATACAATATAAATCTTTTTTTTGTTTTTTCTGGTTTATTCTGCAGAATACTTTAGAAGAGTACTGAGGGATATTTGATCCCCCGTATCGCCTTCTTTGGCTATACCTAACTGTAACCAATCTTCTATACACTGACTAATTTCTCATCCAAATTTATTTTCAGCTATATATTTTTCTCACGAATTCATTTAATTTGTTTATAAAACAAAAGAAAACGACGATATAATTTATCATTTATTAAATCTTGAATAAATTGAAGTAGAATACACAACACTGTTAACTCACTGATACAGTCTATAAGGTGACTATAGTTATACCTTGTATAAACCAAAAAAAAAATTGTACTATATTTTAAGCAATTGGCTAAGTCAGCTATTACCAATTTTTAGATCAATAACTTTTACCGTACTAACGAGGCATGAGTCGGTGAGTGGATTAATTCATTTTTTTTAAATTATGGATAATTGTATTCAGCTGTGTTTATACCTTACTAAGAGATACAAAGTTTTGATTAGTATTAGGTAAATAAATCACTTCCTTTAAATGTGTCAGGAAAACAGGTATAAAAGTTTAATTTTAATTTGAAATATTTTAATAATGCCGATACTAAAACAATATTAATCAGTAATGTGATAGAAAAACATTTACTAAAGTAATGAGATTTAATTGTGCGAGAGAGTGAGGGAGAGGTAGATGTTTAGTTGAAATTATGTTAATTTTTTGAAAATTTGAGCGTGTAATCTTTTGTATATAAATTTTAACCTAATCATGTTATAATTAATTAATTATCGAAAATAAAGAATTTTTGGAATAGTTTGGATCTGTAAGTTATCGAAGAAAATGTTATTTCTCCTTTACTAGAAATTTTGTTGATATATGAAGTTTTAGCTGCTAACGACAAAGTATTTTTTGTTCAAGAGATACCTGTCTACATGAGATAAGCATTTAAAAATACCTCTACTGATAAATTATACAGGAAATTTGATTTTTATCAAAAAATAAAAACCAGAATTTTAATTTTAAAAGTAAAACAGTATGTATTATTGTAAAACATAATGTTATATCATTAAGCATTGTTTAAAACTGGAAAAGGATGTAAGCCTCCAAAACCAAAACCTGAAATAGATGCTAATATTGTGATTTTTTGCCAGTAATGAAAATTAAAGTTTAAAACAATAATTTTTATAAAATACTATCAAATAGATAATCAGTACCAAGTAGTGATGTGCGATGACGAGATGTTTTAGCTGATTTTCTCGATTATTCTCTTGACTATTTTCATTAGAATAATCTGACTCGGATTTGTTTTTTTCGGTAGTCAAAAATATTTCAAGATGTTTCTATTCGAATGGTTGAACTCATTTTTTCTTCTTGTTAGTGACAGAAATGTTAACTATTGATAGAAATCTTTAGTTTTTTCGATAAAATTAACAACTGACCGAAATATTTACTGATTTTAATAATAAAGTTTGCTTGTTTAAATAAAAGTATTTGGTGACCGAGCTTTGCTTGGATTTATTCGGAATTTTGAAATCAATTAAAGTATTAATGAGTTTCAGAAATGTTTAAAAACAAAAATTCATAAGCCAAAAATATTGTAACAAATTATCACGATCTGTGTATTTTAATTAAATTTTATCTTTTTCCGGAAACTAAATACAAATACCATTAGCAGATCCACGGGGGGAGGGGGGGGCACAAAGAACCAAAGCCTCTATGATAAAATTTGTTATAACAAAGAAACCTAATTTATGCTATAAAATATTTGTATAAATGTTACACTTATGGATTTTAATAATTAATATTTAGTACTGTTTTCTAGTAAAACTAATGTTATATTTTTATTTTATTTTAAACCCAACTGTCATCGATCTTTTGCCTTACTTATTTATTTTTAATTTTAATTTTGTAATGTAAATGAAAATAGTTTAGTGAGAAATTATATTTTTTTTTACTTCCTCACAAACAAAGAATTCGGATCGAATTACAACAAAAATAAAAAAGAAGTAAAGTCTAATAAAAATGCTATCTTTCGTACTATTTCTAAACTAACATTTTAGCTAGAATTTTATAATTTTTTTATTTTTCACCTAAAAATAAAACAAAATTTAAATTAAATTGTAGTAATTGTGTATTTTTAAAACATTTTTAAATTTCTAAAGAAGTCGCTTTTTGATTTTCTTCATGAAACAAAGTTTTTCTCAAATCTACTGCCTGCTGTAGAAGATTTTGCGTAATTATATAATCCCTCCCCCCATGTCCCTCTGGATCCGCCCCTGCATATACATGTACAAAAATTGCTCATTTAATAATGTATCTAGTGACCGAGGTTTTGCTCGAATCTATTTTAGCAAATTAATTAATAGTTTAAAAAGCAGTCAAAAATTCAGCAGTAATATAGGCGGCATATGAAACTTACATTCACATACATTGCACTATTTTTTTATATTGAAATATTCTCGCGTTAAACCAAATAAAGCCAGATTAAAAATAAATTATCTGTATAATTCTTTAACGAGACCTGCCGTCGTATACAGCGTAAATAAATATATTTCTTTACAAAATAAAAATGTTATACTTTCATCTAATTTTAATTACCCATAATAATTAACATATTATTTTCTTTTACTATAGTAAATAAACACTTCGCGTACTTTTTAAGAAACATCAAATATATAACGATCAATAAAACGAACACTGGTCGCCCCCCTTTGGAATTGCTGGTCTGGATTTATTGATTTCTAGACCTCAAAAACATCTAACTAGTGAATTTCATCAAAATGTTTTCGAGAATCTAATTACATATATGTGTATATATTATATATTAATTACAATGTAATTCTTAGGCCGGTTCCCATTAGAAAAAATGTCCCAATTTTATTTAACATTTGTTATATTTTAATTTTTACCGACTTCCAAAAAAAAGGAGGTCGTCGCGTATGTTTTTTTTTTTTTATGTTTGTTCGCGCATAATTCATATTTACATAGATCGATTTTACTGATTCTTTGTCCATTAGAAAGAGTACCATTTAACTTAGGTACTATGTGATTATTGATGAAAATCAGTGAACATAAATTGAGTATTCGTCAAAGAACGTAAAAAATGTGGTCCTTTTAGATACTTTTTTTTTTTTATTATTTTTTATTAGAATAACAGAGGCAGTTGACTTAAAATATACGATCAAACGCTTCAAACTTTTCTACACCTGTCGTTTTCGAACCAAAGGCGTATCACGTCTAAATATGGCAAATTCCTCGATATTTCATCGTCCGTTTTCGTTTCCGCAATTCACGTTTGCGTTCAGTGGTAGTTTTTGTTTTTTGGAAACATAATGAATACACTTTTTGATGGAAACGCAAAAAAAGTATTATTTATATGTGTTTTAGTATGTTAAGTTGTTTCGGTAGTTTAATAAAATTTATTTATTTTTATTATATAAAATTGGGTAATTTTTTCGTTATAAAATCTAATGGCGCGGGTGGGGGGGCTAAGAATTAATTGTAAATTTTGATCATTTTATACAAAGTATAGAAGAGAAAGAGACAGAAATGTTAGCAAGAGGGGTCAATGGGCACAGTCCCTTGCGAGGCCAAAATGGTAGAGATTTATATATATATTAAATACAATGTAATTCTTAGGCTACCCCCCATTCGAAAAAATGTCCCAATTTTATGTAACGCTAAATGTCCCAAAAAAATGTCTCAGAAAAATGTCCCAATTTTATGTAACGTTTGTTATATTTTGTAGGATTTTTGTTATTGTTATTTAAAAAATGTCACAATTTTATGTAATGAAATATGTAACGAAAAATGTAACGAAAAAATGTCTTAATTTTATATAACGGAAGGTAAATGTTAGAATAAAATTTTTGTGGTTATGTTATTTTATGCGTGTGTTGATGCCAGTAAGAATTACGTTGTAAATTTTGATTATTTTATACAAAGTATAGAAGAGAAAGAGACAGGAATGAAAGCAGGAGGGGTCAAGGGGCACAGCCCCTTGCGAGGCCAAAGTGGCCGAGTTTATATATATATATATACATACATACAATTTTTACTCATATTATAATATGAGACATATATCAAATTTCTGAATTTTTTGTTAAAATACCAAACTTTTATAATTTCATTTACGTGTTATCTAATTAATAGGATTCCGATGTATAAATTGATATCTAAAAGTGAAAGCGCGTTTTTTATTCTTCGTTCGTTTTTATTATTTTTTTGTTATAATGTGATGTTTAGAAGATATAGTGGTAAAAAGTGATATTTTTATCATACTGTTGTTAACTTTTCATTTAATGAATATAAACTATATGTAGTTCTTTTTAAATAATACAAAATGGTAGTAGAATGTGATTCGGTTTTGTAACTGATGGATTAATTGTGGATTTTTACATATGTTATCGATATAAAATTGTGTGGTAAAAGCTTAGTACTAATAATGGTGTTTACGTTTGTTAGAGTACATAAAAACAACGACTTGCGATGAAAAGTTTCCAATGCACAATTTGAAGGTAATTCAGAAGAATTTGATCACTGGCAATTTCGAGTCCAAATTTGACTTGAGGATAAAGGCGTCAAAGAAGTTATTGGAGACGAAGTGAATGAAAAGGTAGATATATAAAATCAAGGAAAATCATTGTTTGATGCTTACTTAATGATCTATTGGAATATGTGAAAAATACTAGTTGACAGGGATTCAGTTAAAACTCTTGATCGATTATGATATGATTTTGTTTTTCGTAGTTGGAATTTGTGGTGGTATGGGCTAGTGTACAAAAGAATAAGCAAGGCCGAAAATCCCTACTTTAATAGGTATAAAAATAGTACTTTAGTAATGGTAATAGTGTTAGGACTAATGATGATGCTGATAGTAATAGTACAGATAATGTCTTTACAGCATATTTGAATGCTAACAATTTATATGGCTGAGCTATGAGCGAATCACTTCTTATGAATGGTTTCAGATGGCTTGGTCAAAATGAAATATTAAATTAGATATTGCACATATGCCTGATGATGGTCCTATTGGTTACATACTTGTGGTGGGTTTAGAGTATTCTTCAAATCTGCATTTAGCACACAATAATTTGTCTTTATTTCCGGAAGCTAAAACCATTGAAAACTGTAGTAAATTAGTTAATATATTGGAAAATATCAATTGCATTAGTATTTAAATTGCGAAGAGTGCATCAAATCATTTGTTTCAATCAGTCAGCATGGTTTAAGTCATACATTGACTTGAACATTTGTAGTAGAAACAGGCTTCTCTTGAATTTGAAAGGAACTATTGGAAGCTGGTCAATAATTCTACTTTTGGAGAAATGATGGAAAGCGTCAAATATAGGATTAGGATGCAGTTTATCACTGACGATGTGAAATTTACTAAGCTGGTCGAAAAAAGGAACTTAAGAACAGAACAATATTTTATGAACGATAGTAATGAAATATACGTAACATTTTTAAATGTTGAATTTATTAGTTACCCTAACGAACCCCACTGCTCTGCAAGGAATGTATATGTATTATAGAAGAGACAGTGGTGTGGTTGAACGGTTGTTAATAATTGCGAAGTAAATTACCTTTAATATTTATATTTATCAAATTTACAAAAGAACTACAATGGTAAAATTAGAATTACATTAAACTAGTACAAGAATTATCACACCACGTGCTACTTATTGTTAATTGCAAGTGTTTTTGTTGCAAACGAAGGAAAAAATTAAAGGTTTTGAAAGAGGACATTGAAGTAGATGAAGGGCTTAAACTAAATTATGGTGGATGAGACACAATAAAAGTTTGAATCTGTGATAGAGGAGATTATCACAGTGTGTTAGTCAACTTCAAAATTTCACACATGAACAAATTGAATGTTTTTTCCAGCATCTCTTCTAGTGTAGGGGGAACACATTCCAAAACCTGCTAATCGATGGTTTGATGTTATTCCAGACATATTCGCTGGATTTAAAAAGGTTGATCCTATCAAAAGCATAAATGTAAAAATGGGAGCCAAGTTCAATATTAGGAATATGTGTGGTTGTCGACTTGGTCGACAATAGAATTGAATTTTAAATGGGTGCCAAGTTCTGTAGATAATTCTGAAATTTATTTATAAGAACATACAACATTCTAAAATTAAAACACAATTTCTTGTTTTTTTCTGCTACAATGCAATGTTTGCTATTTAAAAATATAACTTCATAAATATTTGAACAGTGTCGAATTATTTACACAAAGTAGATAATTTAGGATAAATTCTAAGGATTTCACTTGGCTAGTTTTTACCAGCAAACCAAATTTTTAGAAGAGTAAGATATGTTGACCTTACAATATAAAAACAGTAACTTGCATATAACATAAAGAAGATAATTTGATTAGCCAAATATAAGATTAACTTATACGTGAAAACTAGCCAAGTGAAATCGTGACCTTTAATTTATCCTAAATTATCTGCTTTGTGTAAATAATTTGACACTGTTCAAATATTTATGAAGTTATATTTTTAAATAGCAAACATTGCATTGTAGCAGCAAAAAACAAGAAATTGTGTTTTAATTTTAGAATGTTGTATATTCTTATAAATAAATTTCAGTATTATCTACAGAACTTGGCACCCATTTTTACATTTATGTTTTTGATGGGATACTTATTACTTTTTGAAAAGAAATTAATATTATTATTCATTCAAATTCAAATTCAAATCGTTTATTCTTAAAAATAGGTTTACAAAGTGAGCACTTTTTGAAAGTCAAGTTATCGAGTCCGTCTGTCCCTTAACTCTAAAACTATCACCACTTCGGACCTGTATGGCTGATGGGAAGAAGTGGCAAGAAACCTTTACTGCAGCACACAGGGCCCTACAAACATGTCATGTTATTTTCATCTCTTTTCTTACAAGTATCTCAAAATCAGTATACAATGTCCACTTCCTGTGCTGTGCTGGAATCGCATTGCTCCATGATATTATATGTTTATCATTAAGATAGTCATCTGTTTTATAATAAGCTTTGTCAAGCATGCTTCACAGCAATTTTAATAAATTTATTTTCCAGTAGGTCAAGTATCTCGATTGGATTTTTATTATAAAAACGCACACAAGCCCTTAAAGTGCGCTAACTGTTAATAAAAATCGATTGCTTGGAAGAAATAATATTTCAAATCGTAAAAATTCACTGTTTTCTGATTTTTTCCTTTGTAAGCACATAATTACCCAGCTGGACGTCAAATTTCAACTTTCTAGGTCACCTGGAAGTGGGTTAGGTTTTTGATCTATATATGTCAATCAATGATAAAAATGCCGATTTTTCGACGTTAATATCATCTCAATAACCGTTTGAGTTGTATTTATGAAATTTTGTGGGGTTCTAGTTGGTCTAAGGAGTTATAATAAATAAACCAAATTTCGTGTGTTCATATTAAATAGATTTTGAGTTATTAAGACGTTGAAAGTGGCTTCAAATTGTTCATGTAATATACTCGTAACACATGGCTGCCGCATGTCTAGATAAAGGTCTTGTCAATTTCTGTTAGTTTATCATCTGTTTTTTCTTTTGGGTTCACTTACTTCTCACTAGTCGTGCTAGGCTCAATTTAGCAAAAATTTTTCGATAGATACCTCCTCGGTTACTGCATCATTTTCTGCAGAATGTACAACGTCGGCATTGGTGGCTCTTATCGAAAATTATCTATTTTTTTACTCTGTATTCCCAGTTTTAACGAATGGCAAAATAAATCCTACACAGCTATTTAGTATGGTTCTACGACTTTCTTTTAAGAATCTCTAGCAGGGGATTTTCTATTGCAAAACATAATCTTGTTTTAAGTTCTTTAAATTTATTTTTAGCCACAAACCGGAAAAAAAAAACAAACAAAAAAACTTTAGGATAATTCTCAACTAGTTGAATAAATTTAATATTATTTCGCTCCCCATTCATTATTCGTAGGCGCATCTTAAGAAAAATGTATCATGTCACGGTCGCATAGAGATTAAAACAATCAGTCTCTCGATAGCGATTTCTTCTGTGTCACGAATAAGTGTCTCTATTTAAAACAATTTTCAGTGACTCTAATGATACGTTGTATCGCGCTTTTGTTGTAGCGTTGGTGCACGAGCAGTCTTTAAAAAATATATATTTTTTTTTATTAAAAGATGAGATGCTACCTGTGAACTGTCATTGTAGAGTTATTTAAAGGCCTTTTTTACAAAATTTAAATAGCTTCAGCTGTTGGTTATATAGACCTGAAAAGGGAAAATTAAGTATTTTCTAATTTTTCTCTCGATTCCGAATTTGAATAAATCTCCCTTTGCGCAAAAAATAAAATACACTGGGTAGTTGAAAACAACAATATATTTTTCATATACACACACGCGCACATATACATATATTATATATATATAATATAAACATAAATAACAATGACATATAATTTTGAGCTTTTTCAAGATACAATAATGAACAAGAATTTCCTAATATACAAAATTACGAATTAAAAGAAAAGAAAAAAAAATTACAGTAATAACTTAAGTAAAACGGAAATGGTAAATGACACGTTTGTTATGATATAGATGACACAAACGATTCTGACAATAATGTATGTCCATTTTTTCGGTCTTAATGTAAAAGAAATTTTTAATTTTAAACATCACAAAAATCGCGTGCATCAAACATTATGCTAAATATTAAAAAGCCTTTATACATGTAATAACGATTTACGTTATATTTAATGGAAAATATTTTTATTTTTAAAAAATTCAGCGTTCTCCTCGTTGTATTTATTAAAAACCCAAAAGAAGTATTGCAAGATAGCATTTCTAGTATCATCGTACTTAGGACCGATCAATTTGGTTATAATGATAAAATATTGAAGATGAGCTTATGTGTTATTTGTACAACTTGCGTACAGAATTATAAGAACATTGGTATACTGATGGCTATAAGTTTTTAAATTATATTTCATATTGAAATTTTATAAAAAAAATATTAAAAGTAATATTGTTGCCTTTTTAAAATTATGTTAAAGTCATTGTTCTCTAGTGGAAAACTGGTACAGTTTTCTAACATTTTGGGGTGCAATTGATTTCTTCATAGAGTCGTTTACTTTTTAATAAAATATCAAATGAACAATCTAAACATGAAAGCAGCAGGAGCATGTAGTTAAAAAATATACAAAAAAGTTTTTAATTGCCATTTAATGTGTGTACCACGTGTGCGGATGAATGTAAGAAGATGCATGTACATAGAGAAAAGTGGAAGAATGAACTTCTTGTTCTTTCCTCAATTTTGTAAAATGTTGGCACGCCGATGGTTTTAGTTTTATAATAAATAATGTCAGTGTGCTGGCAGTAAAGTTATCATATAAATTAAGTTCTACGACATTTTAAATTTGAAAAAAAAAAAAAAAAAGTAAAGTGGGTCAAAAATCTACAAAAGTCGAGGATTTTCTGCCCGGACAAACAATTACCGTTTTTCGAATAATTCGAACAAGTAATCTAGATATAAATTCACAAAACTACGGAAACAGAAGTTACTACATTATTTAAGAGTGGTTTGTTATGAAAAATTCCTCTACACATCTGTTCCACGCATATTTTTAATTATATTATTTCCGCGCAAGCAAGTTGAACATTTTTAGAATTTTACAAACCTGTTATAATGAAGAGAAGCCGTGAATCAATGAAATGTTCTTCTAAATCGCGTTAACTTTTTCCTATTACTTTTACAGTGTGACCGACTTGCTTGTACAACTCACTCATTACTGCGACAAATATGTTAACGCTTTATTCGGAATCACAAGTACATTTGTTAATTTCATGTACGGTATCAAAATTTTATTGTTATTATTTTTTATTTTAAAAGAGGAAATCGACAATTAAGGGACACAGGGGGTAACCATGCGAATGTTTTATTGGTATTATTTCGGAAACTAAATTTAATGTTAATGTTACCATTTAGAAAATGATACCTGATTTCTCTAGTTTTATGGAGAAACTGAAACCTTACTATCAAAATATTGTTTCCCCAAATTTTATTACGCATCAGCCGAAGTGAACTAGTTATTCGGTTTGAAACATTACAGTGTAGTGTGCCGAGCTTTGTCGGTTTTACGAACTTGCAGAGGTGATTGGCACCTCGTGGTTATCACAATGAAGTTCTTGTAAATCGTTATATTTATCTTTCTCATTTTAAGTGCGTATTAACTGCTTTCAATATTGCCGTATGAAACTTGTTTTTTCCGCTTTTCTCACTTCCAATGTTATTTTGAGGTCTATCTTCATAGTGAATCTGTACGTAGTACTTTGAATTTATCTGGTCCTCCTGTTTTTTGTTTTTTTTTTTTATATTTATTTTCATACTGAGATACCTAAAAATATTTTCTATTTGCCATTTTTAATTTGTTTGTTATATATATATAGTTTAAATTTTAGAAATTCTCCGAACGTAACATTTTAAAAGATTTTTTAATCTGTCGAAAAAGAAAAAAAAAGCGGCGGAAATTAAAAATCGATTCAGGGTTCCTTAAATTCTCGATAAAGTCCGGGTTAAAGATATTTACACATCTCGAAAATAAAGGAGTTTTTGCAGCTCTTATCGCCATTTTATAAGCGAATATTTTATCGTTTTTGGTTCTTTACGTGGATCTTTTTCCTTTTTAAATTTATTTTCAGATTTGAACTACGGAACGATGTTCAGATTTATTATCGGCTTTACAGTAAAGCAAGCTAATTATTATAATAAATTAGAGGGTCTGGCCTCCTCTGCTTGCTTCGTATGTACACTCCAAGAGGACTGTTCACTAGTCTGCTTCAATCGCACCGACGCTGCATTCTTGCTTGTTAAATACAGTCGAAAATGCTATTTGAATATTCACACCTTAGTTATTTCCGGTTATTTGATTAATAGTTAAATATTTTAAAATCCTTATATAATATAAAATAAAATCGGAAGAAAAAATAAGACACACCGAAAAATGAGGACATTTTTTTTACATGTGGAAAGATTTCTTATAAAAATGACACCTGTTTTTCAGGGTTTCCTAAAGTTTGTCTTTTGTACAATCCGTAATGAACTCGTATCGATGTTGCGTTTAAAGAATAATACAAAAATATATATAGGCAAAATAACATTCGTCACTTTAAAAGATGTATCGATATTTCGCGTACTATTTTTGTAAATGAAATACACTATCCTTCTCCAAAAATAATTAAAATTTCGAAAATTACAAAATCACAATTTCTAGGGGTTTAGAAATCGCAACTTGCTTGCCCTAAGAACGAATCTGATGAAATGTACGTGTTGGGATTAAACAAATGACATTACAAGGTAAAAATTTGTCAAAAGGACGTCAAATTATATTTGCCTATCGCATAACCGATTTGGTGTCATACATAAAGGACTCTTATAAGAAAAATTGTTATTTTGTTTGGTTCGAAGCTGAGTTGCTGGAACGTTTAGACTGCCAACTGTGGTCAAGGCGTGCTATTTTGTGACTACCGGTATATAATTTTTATTGCAAAATAATATTTAATAATTGTAACTATATCAGATGCATTTGGACATGTGATTTCACAATGTAATTTGGATAGGAAGACGCTTCTATCTGCAAAAATGGTCGCATTGTACATAAGCGCGATCGTAAATACACATTATTTTTTATATTATAATTTATGGAACATTAGAAATATTTCCATTTTAAGTTTTATTTTGCTACAGTTATTATAGTTTTACCTTTCCGTGTATAAATTTACATATTTAAGAAAAAAGTGAACAATATATAATGAAAAAAACCAACTACATTACGATGCTTACTCGAGCGAATAAGTGATGTATCTAATATGTATAATGGCTTTTTACTCTTTAAAATAACCGAGTAATGTTTTCTGTCTATCGCGCATTAATTGTTTGTGTTTAATCGACATTCGTTGCGGAAAACAAAATGTTTTTCCGGTGTATTCGTAATACATGAGAAAAATTATTAATTTAACGTTTAAAAAGGGAATCGAAAAATTAAACGTTTTTTCAAATAAACTCCTTATTTAAGATCATAATTTTCGTAAGTAGACAAGAAAATATGAAAGTACTAAACATAACGAATGTCGATATAACCGCAACTATAATCGTTATTATTAAAGAACATTGATGGTATTTACTTTGGTACGTTTAATAATTCAGCACCGGATCTGGAGAGAGTAATGCTATATATGTATATTTTCAGATTTTAATAATAGTTTTATAAAAAAAAGTTTTGACCACCGCTTTTTAGTGAATATTATAATATTTCAAAATAATAATAATTATAATAGTAAATAAAAGTATTCACCGCAAAAATTAATTTTAATTAGATGATTCACGATGATAATGCAATATGAAGTTTCGCTCGGTACCAAGCAAACAACGGAGGATTGTCGTCTGAAGTTCGATGTTTTGCAGAAGAATATTTGTAAAATTTACAATGTAATAACGACAATTTTATTGAAATAATAAAAAGAAAAAGAAGAATAAAGAGACAAGTATTAAAACATGAATTGGTTGTGAGAAGAAAACAAGGTTTTCACTAAAATTCCAATTTTGAGTCATCAATGAATATCACACACAGTCGTCCATTGTTGGTTATATTTCCTTTATCACATTTGAAGCACAGCCGGTAAAAGTTGTACATAATCGGAGGACAAGTTAAAAAATTGTTGCATAATATAAATATACCAAAATAAAAAATGAAGAGAAAAGAACAGATTTAAACTGTGTAAAAAAGGAAAAAGATTATATCGCTGGAGGCCGCATCAAAACTAAATCTATTTTATCAGTTTTACAAGCTGCTAGAATTATTATTATTTTTTTCTTCGAGTACCATGTAGTGCGTGTGCTGTTGCTACAACCAGAAACATGCGAATGCACTTATTAAATATTAGATGGAGTTCATCATATTCATATTTCGGAGAAAATAGACGACTGGGTTCCACTGCAATCAGATCATCAGATGAAGTTTCTTTTAATGAAAATTACAGCTTAATTTTTGAGGTCGGTATATGGAGTATTGTGAGCATTTAAAAAATAAGTGGTGTTTGTTAAGGTTGCCTGGACGCAGCGAGAACACATCGATAGATCTATTTTATTTATGATACAGCTATAAGCAATCATGGTGGTCATTTGAATATAATTTTAAATTTCCCGTTTATTCCCGGTTTTCCTGATCCAAATCCTCCCGATTTTCTGATTACTAGAATTGTACAAAACGAAGAATGTGGACTTTTTTTTGTTACTATTGATAAGATTTGTCTGGTGCAGCATACTTGTTATATGAATAAAACAGAACTTCTTATTTTGAGTAAAGTACATTAATAAATGCATTGTTTTTTAGGCTTCAAATGATTTTTTCTTATTAAAAATGTCGTTTTTGTCTATTTTTACTTTTTCTCCGGTTTTACAACAAAATTCCCGGCTTATTCCCAGTTTTCACAATTTGGTGGCTACCCTGTCAATGCAGTACAATGGAAACGGGGACGACACAGAACCACCTATTCCTTTCTACTGTGCGTAAAAGATCTCCAAGGAATAGGATAATGATTAGTTATATGGATTGTATTTCACAATTAAAAAAGATTTTATTTGTCTTATCTTGGATGGAAGTCATTGCATCGGATTTAAATGAGAAAATTAAAGGATGGGGTTAACTGTTTTGTTTGCCAGGTCATTTGATGAAAATCTTGCGGAATCCGCAGTAAAATTATGTTACAAGTAGGATTATGGTAGAAAAGATTAAAAGATTTCTGTAGTAATTAGGATATAATATGATAGAGCGAAAGATGAAATACATAATGGTAGATTAAATCAGAGTGTATTAGAAGATCTTTGTAATTTTCAATTAAAGTAGCGGATACAGCGAGGTACATTGCGTATAGTTCAGAAAATACCGAATATTGTGGCGAGAAACTGTAATATAGGGGATTTCCCGTTCCAACCTGAAAGTTTCGGTTATCTAGGAAATTTTTTACGAACTAAAATATATATTCAGTAATCGACCAATAGTGTATTTAGAATTTTTTATTTTCATGTCGTGTCAAATGCTTTTTGAACATTGAAAAAGACAAATAAAACATGAAACTTGTTTTGTATATAAAATTGTACTTTAGTCTTTCTTCTTTCTTACATATTCATACTAATACGAACCTGTTTTTCAGTGAAACACTCTTCTAAAAGCATTTGTAACTGTAAAAATTAAAATTGTTTTTTATAATAAGACAATAACTGTTCGATTTTGAGACTTATTCAATTTTTTTGAAATGATTTTTCTTCCTTCTACCTATATTTCTAGATCCGGCGCTGTTAAAATCATGCTGAAAGTTACAGTAATTTCAAATATCTTCAATAATAATACTTCAAACTGGGATATGGTTATTTTTTTTTTAAACATTGCGCGCTTCAGTTTATTTACCGCGATTATGGAGTATGTAATTCCGGAACATGTCGGTTTTATATATTTTGTGAATTATTGAATTTTCTGTTTCTGTAGTTTGTTTATACTAATTTATATTAATACATAGAAAATGGGCAATTATAATTTTAATATTGGTTTGAAGATGCTACGAACTGTCAGTGCGTCACTCATTTTACCGAGTGTAGTATCGGTTTTCAATAGATAGATGCATATATATGTGTGTGTGTGTGTGGCGTGTGTTCATAAAAATAATTTTTATTAAATTAATTTGAAAACAAGACTAGCAGTATTGCGTGCAAGCACGCGCTTATTAATATAAACGTTAAAATAAGAAATTATACCTTTTAAAGAGGAATGACAAAAAATATTAAGTGCACACTTAAACTAATATTTCCCTTAAAATAAATGACTGCGTTTTTTTGAAAATTATTTTACTGAACACGATAGAACTGCTTCCTGCTTTCGACTATATAAACACTGTCAGGAGTAAATAGTCATCAGTATCATCTGTAATCAATGGAACAAAAACATCAAAACGAATGTATATAATATGATCATTAATATTACTGTCTGAAATTAATATTGTAAATATTACACTTGGTTATTTTACTTACTTTGCAGTCTGTACGTTTGACTAGATTTTAATGAATTTTACTAGGATAAAAGTAATGATAATAAAAAGTATGTATAAATATATATATATATTTATATTTAAATGACATCTCTTTTGCACTGGGGATAATATGAAAGAAACGTTATGCAAAACTGTTATGAAACATTCAGATTTTTTTTTGTTGCATTTCTATTAAATTATTAACTATTAATAGCTAAAGAAACTTTTTTTTGTTAAAAATACGTAGTCAAAAGTCTATTATTTTATAATTATTATGAAAGAACTAACATCTGAGAGTCTAGGGTGTTTTTCCTTAGCGAGGTCTATGTGACCAGTTATATATATATGTATATATATAAATATAAATAAATAAATATATATATTTTTAATTATTATTACTTTAATAATGAAATATAACAAACCAGAGTAGCCTGCGAATTAGCTTATGGCTACCAGTAGCGATTATTTGTATATATGTTTAATTTTAAATAATTCAGAAATGAATACAGGAAATTGCTCTAGTAGAATAATTTCATTTAGTTGAAGTGCACAGTCAATCATATACAATTGCCGCAGGTGATTATACTTGCTACACGTGTATATTATATGCTGAGCATTTTCTACTTCATTACTTAGAGTAATCTTGTTTTAAATTCATTAAAAATTTGTAAATCAACTTGCTTTAGAAGTTCTTTACTTATAGTACCATTATTTTCTTTTTTAACATTAAAAATTAGAGATCTCTTATTTATGTAAAGATCTATAGGTAAGACCCGTGCTATGGTCTGAATTGCAATATTTGAAGCAGTTACATATGAAGAAGTTAAATCAATTAGAAATTTCCGACAGTTGGAGTTTACGTTATGTATTTGTTGTTTAGTTAACCGGTTATAGTAGACACCAGCACAATGTGAGTATAATGACTGCATTAAACCTTTATAGAGTATTATCTTAGATTTATAATTTAGTCCCCATAATTAACCGCCAAGGGATTTAAAAATGTAATAATATTTATATTAACCTTATTATTTATGTACTGTATATGCTATTGTACTTTAATCTATCGTCTAAAATGAATCTTAAATGTTTAATATGGTCAGTAGAACTGAACGTATGATTATTAATTTTAATATTATTGTAACAATATAAATGTATACATATGTGTGTATTTGAATGTGTATGTATTGTCTCTAAAATAAAAGGCATTTATTTTTTAAATTATGCCAGTTATCCAATTTGCTAATTTTTAAGCTTAAGCTTATGCTGTTAGCTTGTACGGTTACCTACTAGGGTGATTCCTATTTCGTCTGTTAACTTATCGGGCCAAGCGATTTATGGGAATTTAATAGGGTTTCAGTTTATGATATTTTTCTTTGCTCACTAAATGCGTAGTATTAATCTTTTCATAGTATATTTCATGTCTTCAAAATGAATTACAGTTCTTTTAAGTGTAACTTTAACTTATCTTCTGGCTTTTTACATAAATTACCCGGCAACCTGTTGCAAGTCACTTATAATTTCGGAACTTAACTTTCGCTAGTCGGGGATCTAAAGAGTAGCAAACAGTAGTGAATTTATAATGAAATTTTTTTTCATTCTGTATTACTTTTAAAAATTATTTTTTAGGCCCAGAAAATTTCTGTACACTAGCAAATATTTTCCCCAAGTCTTTATTTATTATTATTTTTAAGTACCATTGTTTTCTCCAATAATTTCGTTTACATTTATTGAAACATAATATCTTAAAGCCATTAAATTTGAGACTAGGCTTGTTGAAGTGAGGATAGCGGGACATAAAGACAGTTTCAAACAAGAAGCACTCTAAAGATAGTTAAAGTTTAAATGTATTTGATGATATAAAAATTGGAAAAATTAAATGTTATTAAGAAGATAAAAAAGTTTCCTAAAAGAAATAATTAAAGAGAAAAAAAAACGGAGAGGAAGAAAAAACGTGTTATGGAGGAATAATGTCAAACAAGGACCAAAATGCGAGACATCGGTGTTTATATAGCAAAGGAAACTAAAAAATGAATTTATTAACGTAAGGAAATCTACGACATAAGAGGAGAAAGAGGAGATATATTGTAGGTTGGGACATTTAATCGTTCTAATATAGTAAGTTTAAAAAAATTTAAACAGTTTCTTTTCTTTCTTTTTTTAAATTAATTTGTGCAATAAAATGCTCGAAGAAAATAAGACTTTTCAAAGGAATGAACTGAATTGTATCGTTCGTATTAAAATCTTATTTCACGAAATTGTGAAATTTGGAGCATATGAGTAGTCTCACCTGTAAAGATGCTTCAAGAATGATCGTTATGATCGATTTATTCAATTTTAAAATAGACAAAAATCAATTACTTAGACATTTTATTACGTCTCCTTCTGCGAAACAGTCCAAACAATGCCTCGTTTAGTTGCAGTTATAATTTAAAAAAAAGTAATAAATTGAAAATAAAATTAATTGTACCTATATGTGAAATGCTAACTGTGTAGTATAAAAAAATAGTGATCAGATTTATACAGGTGAAAAATATGGTAACAGTGCTTTTAATTTCTGATTAAGGTTGTTTTCATTTTAGTAACTAAAAAAAAAGAAAAAAAAAAACACTTAATTTTGATGCATAAAAATTTTTGAAAAAATTTAAAGTTATATGAATTATGAGTTGGATATTTTTTTTTTTTTAGAATAAATATATTACGTTTGATTACTTCAATCAATTCAGTAGTTAATTGTTTACTATTTAACCGCAATAATTATAATTGTTTTTGATATTTGTAAGTTAAGAAATATGCAATATTGCGGAACATAATACAAGGCGAAATTGAATGAAACAGAGGGTAAGAGAAGAACGTTGTGGACAAGAAATTTTAAAGACCGGTCAGATATGCCTGACAATGGTCACACTTGTCCATATAGCACGACTTGATAAAAAGAAATACTGTCAAATGGTTACCATCCTCCGATGGGAGACGGATTCAAAGAAAAGGAATTGTAAACGAGCAAATATAAGCTTATGATTTATTTCAATAGGCAGGCGAAGAAATGTGAGTATAATAAAAATAAAAAACTTTTATAATTATTATTATGTTTAAAAATCGCAGTTTAAATAGTTCGGCAGTATAAATTAATTAGAAATAAACACTAAAATATTATCATCATCATATTTTATTATTGTTATTAATATAAAGATTTTACGTTTGTTAGGACGTGTTTTTGCCATTTAAGTTTTTTCAGTGCAAACCAATTAATTGTAACGTACTAATTTTTTAACTATTCGTTAATATTTTCTTACCTCTTCCAATGATAATGGATTTGTCTTCATCTTTGTGTCCAGATTGTGATATCTTTCTGCAAATTCAAAAATAATTCAGTTACCGATTGCGTCGTAAAATAATTAAAATGTATTTGTTCTTTTTTATTTATTCATTTTTTAAATCGATTATTCGGTGATTTAAAACGTGGCGAAAACTATACTGCTACGGTATCGATGAAATTATAAGTAAGTAATCGACGTAACTTTTCTTAAATTTTAGTTGTTATAATGCAAAAATTATACCAAGTTTCTTCATTGATTCATATGTGCTCGGAAATCGAAATTACGATGTATGAAATCGGAAGTTATTTACTTATATACTGTTTTTTGTTCTTTACTTCTTTCAACAAAAGATGATTAAAATTTTTTCTAGTTAAAATTAATTTTTCATTTGTTATTAATTTTTTAAAGTAAACTTTTTAATTGATCTTTTCAAATATGGCCGCTTTTCAAGAGTTGGTTTATTTAGAGTAAAAAAAAGAAAAAAGGTATTTATGAACATAAATATGTATTAAAATCGATGTTTTCTTCTTTTGAATTTTAAAATTTATAATTTTGCGGAATTAATCTTTTTCAAATGAAAATTTTATTCAATAATGATGCGCTACTGTCAAATTACCATACCACAGATCATACATTTTTAGAAAAATTAAGACATAAAAAAATGAAATCACATGTTGAACATTACAAAAAAGGAATTAATATAGATAGAAACGGTGCGTATTGATTCAAGAATTATATAACGTAATACTGTAGTTGGTAACGTGTATACAAATATCCAACACTCTATCAATACCGAATTATAACAGTTACGTAAAATGGTTCTCATTAGTTTGCCATCGATACGTCTTCATCACTGTACATGAAAAATACGATACGATGTTTTATAGGACTCCCGCCTTGTAAAAAAATGTATTAAAAAGTTGGTATTCGTTGGAATTATCCTTTCCATCCCATTGCTTTCAGTTGTTCCACTCCTGCTGTCCTTTGTTCCATTTTGGACCGCTTGGCTATTTAGTTCTATCTCTTAATTTGTCATATTGTTGGGTCAAGAAAAAAAAAAAAGTATTCGTTGGAATCATTAAAAGCTTGATTTTTTTTTTTTTCTTTTTTAAATACCGGTCTTTATTTTTAATCGCATTTTTCCAATATTGTTAAATGTGACTTTTAGCTTAAAAGACATTTGTTAATTCCTACACAAATCTTTGTACAGTGTACACGGATGAAAGGATAATAAGCGATTCTACACGTCTGTTACAGTTCGATCGTGACATAGAGCGATGAATGCTTGTATGAGTGCTACTGCTGGTGGTAATGTTGACACAATACGTATTTATATATATATATTTTTTATCACAAATACTGCCCATATACAGAATTGGTTGATCGATAATAATTCAAAATATCAGTACAATAATAATACTAACCATGAGCCAAATGTAATCTGACCATGGCCATAACGAAACACTCGGATGTTAGAATAGTGTTTTTTGTAAAACGTAATACTAAACATTCTAGTACTTTATTACTGACAGTACTTCCAGCTTCCCATAGTAATGGTCTTAAATTATAACTTGAAGTTTTTGAGCAATGACCATTCTTTTCAAATTTTTGGAAAGCCAACTGAAATTAAAAATGCAAATTCATTAATTTCACGCAAATGCAATAAAAATTTCGGTTGTAATTTCTTAATATATTCCCAATTGTTTAGCATGTTCCCGAGTAAATTTACACGCAGAATATTCAAAAAGTAGTGAGAAAGCGCTGCATACAAAAATATATATTTTTTATTCAGTCTTCCAAAACATGACATTTTCGAAGTAAACCATTTCGGTCTTGATGCACTTTTTTCATCGATGTTGCCATTTTTTAAATATGAATGTCAGGCCATCCTTCTTGAGTTCTTTACAGCGCGTCTCCACAGTTTTACAACTTCATAATTGGACTTTAATTCCTTTCCCTTTAACGGGATTTCAACTTCCAGGAGTAGTTAGAAGTTGCACGGACACGACCTGGACTCACAGTCCAAAAATGTTGTCACGGTGCGTGCGGCATGGGATCGTCTATGATTGTGGTGTAGTAGGATTTCATTCGGTTTCATATGCGATCGTTTGTTTTCAGGAAATGTTTGCAACGGTATGGATCGAATTTGTAGTATGCTGCTAGTGCCCTTGCGGGCTGTACGTTAGGGCACAAAAACTCCTCGCGATCAAAGAAACTAATTATCATTACCTTACTAGTGTTTCAACATTGATTTTTTTAAAGGCAGCGATTTTTTCCATTTCAAACTCTACTCTTTCAGTTCTAGATCATAATGATACATCCGGGATTTATCAATAATCTTTGTCACTTTGGCGTTCCCTCTCCCCACTAAACTGTGATTGCAACTCTTGACAGACAGAAACATGGTGTTGCATTTGCTCTAGTGTAAATAGACGCGGCAACTATCTGCAAAATACGCACCGTATCGCTAAATCATCGTGTAAAAGTGAAAATGTGCTGACAACTGAAATATTTAGAAGTGTAGCGAGCTTACGAACCGTTCTTCTTGAACAATGACATCAGTTGTATTCTACAAAATCTTGATAGGGCTCCGAGATGCAGTTCGTCTTCTTCGCTTTCACGATCGCTACGTTTTTTACCTTCGGAAGAAGGGATGAACCCTTCTTATCACCATATCCGGTAGTTAACATTTGAAAAGTTTCTTTGACATATTTTATTTGACCAAAAATGTCATTGCAGATGTGGCCACGGTATGGGACAGCTAACTCCTTTTGCTCTTACCTTCGGCAGTGTCGTTCCTTCTCTTTTCAGGGTGCATATGTTTGGCATTTATCGACGTTGATTGTCATTGTTTCTCCATCCTTGGTATAGCGTTCTTTGTCAGATTCCATTACTTGTAACTTCTAATTACTTCTATTTACACAAATGGGTAATCGTCCGTTGCTGACAAGCCCAGGGAAAAACCCAAACAAGAAAAAAAAAAACAAAAAAAAAAACGTTGTTTTAGATTTTGTTACATTTTCAATACTGGGAATTGAATATCATACACGTGTTAGGCGAACTAACACAGAAAACCCCGTAAACTACACCTATCGACTTGGGACTTCAAAGATAGATAAAAGAATCGGCTACGTGATCATATGCAAGGTCACCACGTTTCGCGACGTAAATTCCTTCCAGAATATCTTTTTTCGTTACTTTTTTTGGGAAACCTATGAAAATATGTATTTGCCTACTCATTTAATTAAAGAAAGTTAATGTACTGTAAATTATTTTTGCGAATTAAACACTACGATTTTCTGACTTGTTTTGCTCGTGTATAAATATACAAATACTGATTTAATATTAAAATAATAATCGTGTTCTCGATACGATTATACCTTGAAATAAAGTACAATAAATGAGCGAAATAAAAAAAAAAGAAAAGAAAAATAGTTCGAATCACTTACCCTCCAAAATTGTAACATATGTATTAAAACCGGTATTTCTGCCAAGTTAATACGGCCGCTGATGTTGATATCTCTTAGCATTATAAGAGTTTTGCACAATTCAAGACTAGGTCTATTTAATAAACAAGCTAATAAAAGATAACACTATTAATATAACTGCTCGATAAATGCAATTTATTAATCTATCACTATTACAGAGATACAATAAGTATAATAGCAGCGATGATATTAATTGAAATGCCCATAAAAGAAATTAAGCAAAATATTCACATTAGTAAAAATTATTTGAAGAAATATTTTTATTATCTTATTATTAGATATTATTGATTGATATTAGACATTTTTATAACTTTAAAAAATTTTAATGTTGGTAACATTAAAATTTAAGTAAAATATATTTTTATCGTCATACAGTTAAGCGATAATTTGAGTTGGCTCGGTGATTCTAAGTCTACCGAAATTATTACAAATATTAATAAAAAAAAAAGTTAGGTTTTTTTTTGTTTTTTTTTGGATACGTCAACAAAAGACTTCCGTCTAGCAACGACAAGGAAAGAGAGGGTCAGTTAAATACCTATTCGGTCAGAAATTGCCAGAGTGAAGGAACCAAAAATTGGGAGTGACCGGATGTATGGGGCGTAATAAGAACCAGGAAATCAAAGGGGAAAAACGAATTAGAATAAAGAATGGCATGTTCAGTCAAGTGAAATGGATATTCGAAGAAAATAGTTTAAATCACAGACAGTTTCGTGATTAGGATGAAGATGACAGTTAGGAGAAGGTGTTAAATAAAAATAAAAATGTGAAGAAGGTAACCGAGTATAATTAAGACACAAATGATTAATAGAAACGACAGCAAAACGCAGTCGAGTAGGGAAGTCATAGAGTCAGGGGCGGGTAGCGAGATTCGACTGGATGGGCACGGAAAGGTTGTTAAAGGAGGAAGAAACATAAATATCTGACTAGAATCTAACGGAAGATTTTAACCATGTGAGAAGCAGGTTGGATGCAAGAATTTTATTGAAATAGACGCGGCGCGAGCCAAGGAATCCGCCATTTCACTAAAGGCCCACATAGTTAGGGACCCAAATCGGCATGGATAGAATGGAGAGTAAGAAGATTTTAGATAAGAGATCGATTACGAAGAATGACAAAATCGTAAGAGTGAGTGGGAAATGAGAGTAAATAGCTTAGGGGTACTTATGTAGTCGGAGATGATCAAAAAGTTGGAGAAGGAGTGATGAGAGGAGATGTAGACAATGGAACGTAAGATGACGATAAGTTCAGCTGTAAAGATAGTGCAGAAGAACGGAAAACGAAAAGATTCAAAGTGATATAAGTTAGGAAAAATGAACGACGCTTCAACTTTGTAAAAATGATCTTGTGAGAAGGAAATAGGGATTTGATGGGAAAGAAAAATACATTGGGAGGATAGTTTAAAATTGAATGAATAATAAGAAAGATTATTAGTCGCAATAGTATAAGACGAGCAAAAACTAAGACGCAAAAAATATGAACTAGGATAGGAAATTTTTCAGGCACAAAGCGCCGGTTTTGTAAACCGGAAAGGTAAGAAGGAATATGTGTGGAAGACGTGAATGATGGACATAGAAATCGCGAGGCGTTTTACACTTGGCAAGGACTGCAGGTATTGGGGAAAACTTACGAGAACCAAGGCAGAGACGAAGGCAGACATTTCGAATGATATCTTACTTGTAAAGAAGTGATTTAGACGCATAGCCACAGATAAAACAGTTATAATTAAATTTAGAGCGAATAATGGATTTGTAAATGGAAATAAAGAAGGCAAGATCGCACCCTATCTAGTAGGAGAAAGGACTTTTAATAGGCTTAGTCTCTTAATGATTATCAAGGAAAACAGCGAGATAGCAGAAGCAATCCTTACGAGGGACGAGTATAGAGATTAAAGATATAAAGACATTTGCTGGATTGTAAGGTCGAAGAGAAAAAACAATACATGAAGACTTTGAAGGAGCAATTGAAAGATGTAGCGAGAAACGAGATTGTTCTAATATAGCCAAAGATGAATTAATTTTCTCATTCGCGTTTATAGTAGCATACGAGGAAGAGAAGAGCAAAGTATCATCGGCATAGAACACAAAGCAGGAATCCATAGAAGGAAAAGTAGCTGAGACGATATAAATATTGAAAAGAGTAGGGCTAAAGCGGGAACCTTGAGGAAGACCGCGAGAGTTAATTCTTGTAGGCTGGAGAAGAGAGAAGAGAAATGGATATAACGATTTTGCTTATGAAAAATATGAATTGCATAGAAATATTGCAAGTTACCATACTATGTCAAAGAGTAGGAAGATAAACATTATCAAAGGCGTAGAAAACATCAATAATAGTGACATACTATTTACTGCTAAAAGATTTATATATACATATATACGAGTATATATATATATATATATATATATATATATGGGAGACAAAAATATTGACACAATCAACTGGTTCTAAACTAGGACGGAAACCGAACATTCCAGCTACCAAACAAGGTACATTAATGATATCTTCAAATAATTTCTTAGGACAAGAAGCCCAGGAAATAGGACGTAGAGAGAAGTTTTTCTGAGGGACAAGGACAATAATAAAAGAGTTTCAGGAGGAGGTGTAACACCTTTAGAAAGAAAGGGGTTAAATATATTAAAAAGCGTTTGGAAAGATAGGTAAGACAACTTTTTAAGGATAAGGAAGGGTACAATCAAGACCCAAAGTGGGGTTGAATGATTTTTCGAGAGTGGAATTTAAGGCCGGAAGTAAGTAAACAGTAAGTAGAGTCTTCTGGCAATGCACAAGGATAAAATTCGTTAACGTTAGCGGGAACGACAACATGAATAAAAGGTAGCCGCTATTCACAAAGAAAAAAGACGTTCAAAATATGGGAATTTAAATGCTCTGGCCATTTTCCAAATTCCTTTAAAAATTTATAACTCATCACCAGATAACCCTTTAAAAGTGAAATTCAAAATATGAAACAAAACGCAGAGGCCCTTTCAAAAAATCGAAAAACTTGCGGTTAAAAAATTATTCAAACTCCCCCTTTTGGGTCGAAAACAGTAAAAAAAAAAAAGAAGGGAAGTCAGGTAAATAATAGCCCAAGTAAAAAAGATGGAAAAAAAAGTTACGGGAATCTAAATGTATCTCAAACATACGCATAAAAGACCGCTTTATAGAAAAAATATAACCGAGCTTACAATTTTTAATTCGGGCTTTCGGGGCGGCGTAGGCGCGAAAGTTTTAAAAAAAAAATGTTTTTTTCCGGGCATGTGATATATTGTTAGAAAGATCGCTATTTGTCGCGAACGAAACTGTATTTCATTTCCTTAACGAAACTGGCGGAAAGTTCAAAAAAGCGCGAGAACAGATTTTTTGTAGCACCCCTTGATTTCTTTGTCTTGAATTTAGTATTATGTAAACGTAAATTATAATTATCTTTAACGTAACATAGAGAATCCTCAACGCGTGAAACATCACCCTCTTGACTGAACTTGTTTAAGTTAATTTAGAAAATTCGAAGGTCACTCTCATCGGTATAGTTCGAGCTGGGTAATGAAAATGTTTTATGAATATTAAAGTTTCATTTATCTGAAGTAGAATAAATGGAATCGTAGATTATATTTATATTCTAAAAATACTAAAATACATACGAGTAAATTGCGATTAATGTACAAAGGCTGTTCAATAAGTAATTTCTCCATCGTTATATCTCGGGGGAAAAAAAAAGATTATGCGCTGATTTTGATTTTAAAATATAGGAAATTTTATTTTCTACAAATTACAAACGATAACCTTTCACATAATCGCCATTTAATTCAATACAACGCTGCCACTGTGAAATAAGTTTTCTAATTCCGTTCTCGTAGAATTCTTGTGGTTGTTCGCGCAGCCAAGCGGACGTAGCGGTCTGTAATTCATCATCTGATGTAAAGCGAATACCCTTTAGATGTCTCTTCGTGTGTTTAAAGAGGTAATAGTCGCTGTTGAACGAATTGTTTTATCGATTTTTTTACGCAATTTACCCGTGTTTGGCAGTTCCGGACGATCCGGACGATCCCTGTCGAATAATGGTATCCAATCCTTTTTGCGCTTCATGAGCCCAATTGCGCACAGCGCTAATGTCCATCACGAATTCACCATGAATAACCTTTGAACGGTCGTGAATGGCCTTTGGTTGAAGTCATTCACGGGTTAAAAACTCGATGACTGCCTTCTGCTTGTACCGATGCTCACTACTTCGTTTTACGTTTTCTACCATATTTAACGCGAGAACACACGTAAGCCTTCGAAAACACATCACTAGAAACTAGATTCCTCCCTTTTTCCAGTGAACACATGCGCGACACTGTATCTGTTCGTAGTGCTGAGATCTAGCGGTGTAGGAATTACTTATTGAACAACCTATGTATATTTAAATAAATTAAAATCACCTTTCCAATAATTTCTTAATATTTTCTGCAACTGCAATACATCGATTTCAGGCGGATATTTAGTCGTCAACCTGGACAATAGAGGTTTTCCATCGGGCTGATAATTAAAAATAATGTAAAATTAATTAAAAATTAAGTAATATTCTGATTAATTTATTATTATATACAAGTATTGTTTGTTTAAAATTCGGATATTTTTTTGTCTGATTAGGATATATACGTGCATAAAATAAAATAAATCATCAATAATGAACTGTAGTTTCCTCACTTTTTTTCTCAGATTTTAAGAGGTTACACTTAAATACCTCGTCTTCAGTTCAGAGTACATATCCTTTATAATTATTCTTTTCGGCTATATATTTTTTTCTTTCTATTTTTTCTACAAATAAAATTTTTAGAAATTCGCCTATTTTGCGCGGTTTTTTTTTATTGTTTCACGCTGCGTAGATAAGTTTTTATTTTCAAGATTTGCTGCGTTGATGTTTTCAGTTCTGCTTAAAGTAGAAGAGGTACGATATTTATTCCGGTTTGTTAGTTTAAAACATTTAATGAAGAAAGCTTGTTGCTTTGATTGTTAGTGTACATAAGCTGTCCCATGGTAACTAATTGTAAGACTGCGATTCCTCTTTGAACAAGGTGAGAAAAACAAGCTGAAAACCGCGTAGACGTACAACGTTGTTCATACTGTAAATTCGAACGAGTTCTCTTCACGAGTAAAGTGTTCAGTTTATGAACTTGATTACGGGTTTTTCGCGCTGGTATGAATCTAAAAAAAGAACAACGCTTTATCGTTCGTTATTGCGTTCGCCGTGGTTTATCGGCCGGTGCCACAGTGGAGGAGATGGCAGCCGTTTATAAAAGGGAATACTTATCAAGAGCAACAACATTCCCTTGGCACAAAGCCTCCTCGGAAGGCCGTTAATGCGCAGAATTGTTTCTGAACGCTGGCCCGTTATGCACCGTATCAACAGAAGGAGACATCAGCACGGTGCCAGTGGCTAGTCGTGAAGACCGGCATCTCTCAGTCCGCGTTCTCAAAAAGCTGATTCGCATTCAAAGAACTGCTTTGTATCGCATTTTAAGGGATCATTTAAAAATGAAACGCGTGTGTTCGGCATGGACTACGCATAAGCTGACTCGAGAAAAATTGGACAAGAGGCTCAAAATGATCGAAATTGAACCTGATATGCTTGAGCTGGATCCATCGTTATGATATTCTTTTGAAACAAGGAATTACGACGTGGAAGAAGAAAGTCCGTCAATGAATCCAGCGCAGGCAAAGTGATGCTGATGGCCTTTTTCGACTGCCGCGGAACGGTGTATCCGAACGTACCACACTATCAGTGGTGTATATTACCGCGGTGTTTTGTCAAAGTTACGGGAACATGTATCTAGAGAACGACCGGAAATCAAGAATTTGTGGTTGCTCCATCACGACAACGCGCGTCCTCACACATCATAGTATACAGAACTTCTCTGCAAATATGAAAAATCCAGATCGCATCCAGTCTGGACGTTGCTCCCTGCGATTATTGGTTGGGTCCTCAATGCTCGAAAAAGAATTACGTGGCCAGAAATTCGACAGTTATGCCGGCGTCGTCCGGAATGCATAGTACAAAATGTTCTGAAACGCATTCCTGCAGACGAATTTCGAAAGACAATTCATCTGAAGTGGTAAAAACGGATGTAAAGGTGTATTAACTCTGATGGCCGCCGGTATTTTGAAAAAAAGATCGAGACCCTCATGAAATGGACACCGATCAAGGCCGTGTCCACGGGGTGGGTTTTGGGGGTTAAACCTCCTCCATGAGAATTAAAATAGTTATTATACTCGTAAATACAGAAAAATCTGAAAAAAAATCAAAAATTTAAAATAAACGATGATTTTTTAGGTTGTTTTTATCTACGTTTAAAAGAAAAAAGGAAAAAATATGCTACATATTTTTAGGTACTTCATTAATATTTTATGCAAAATTTTTTATTACGAGTATAATTAATAACATATGTAATTTTTATTAATGTTCATATTCGAGGTGATTCATTTATGTAAATTATTAATACATATAAATCAAAATGAGGGAAATTATTACTAGTACGAATATTAGTGAAAAATGTATTGTTATTTATAAAATAAATATGTAAAGAAAATCCCCCCCTCCAGAATTCTGGGCACGGGCCTGGCACCGATAGCAAGTAAAATTTCGTAAATATCTATAAATTTCGGTAAATATATGATTTTGAAAAAAATAATCCTCGGGTAAAACTTTACTACTTTCATTCGATGAACTCGGTAGCCGGAACAGGTTCGAATTTTGCGTAGTCGATGAATTATGTTTATCCACTCTACTTTGGTTGTAATGGATTGTTGTATTCCTATACGAAGCGCACTCTCAGTTACCAAAAGACAACCGATGTATTATCGTTTTCTCTGATTTTTTTTAACAATATAGTCTGTTGCAATCGGGGTTAATGATCACTTCTTAAAGGTCATTCTGAATATTTACTAAAGAGTTCAGCGCGACATTAGCTGCGCATAGTATTGGATTTATGTTGAAATTTTATTGTTCACTGTGCCTCTTGACCCCTCTTGCTTACATTTCGGTCTCATCTTCTTCCGCACTTTATATAAAATGATCAAAATTTACAACGTAATTCGAAATCAGTCCATATGCATATAATAACATAATCACAAAAATCCTATAAAATATAACAAACGTTACATAAAATTAGGACATTTTTCGTTACATAAAATTGGAACCTTTTTTGCTAATGAGGGATAGCCTAAGAATTACGTTGTAATTAATATGTAAACATAAATTATTTGTATTTTGTTAATGTTTTCTGCAAAATTAAGTTCATATGTGAGGGTTTTACAGATAAGGACAGCAGTTACCGGCTAATTTATACTTATCGTATCAAATAATATTGTAATGTTTATAAATGTAAATAATCCGATTAAGATATTTCGTTGATGATACATACACGTTTGAGTTCTTCTATGTTTAACTACATATATACTACGAAAGTTCTAAAAAGGTTGATCTAGTTTTCTTCGTTGTTAACGATATTCTGTGAGTTTGGTATTAGTAATATTTTTAAGTTATAAAATATTATTTTAGGAATTTTTATTTTTTAATCATAACGCGAGTTCTTGCAGTGTCAGTATCAAAACTAAGGAATAAAAGAAGAGACGAAAAATGAAGTGAAAAGGACGGCGAAAAATACAGATGGCGCGGAGAAATTACGGGAAATCGACAAACACGTGGAAAAAAAAAAGATTGCCAAAAACTGAAAGAAAATCAGATGAAGTTGGTTGAAAGTATCCGCCTATAGCTGCTGGCGAGTATTCAATATAAATGTAATTTTCTTTTTAAATTATGTCAGAATGAATTGAGCAATTCGGTTAAAAGAAAGACGAATATCGATAATTTTAGTAAAATAGTAGGTCGACAGAAAAGAACTATTAATATCGTGCTAAAAAAAATGCTCACAATTTAAACTATAAATTAATTACAAAAAATGTTATTTTAAAATAAATCAACATATCACTTACCATGATCAGAGTGTCGTCTAAAAGTTCTGCAGGAATGTTTCTGAACAACATATTGTCTTCATTTACTTCCCTAAAATCCGGTTGTTTTAATTATTTACTGACGTTTTTTAAGCGCGAAAAAAAAATATTCACCAGTAAAATAACGAAGAAAGGCTGGTCGCCCAATCGGGAAACGGGGAATAAGCCGGGAATTTTGTCGTAAAACCGGGGAATAAGCCGGGAATTTTGTCGTAAAACCGGGGAATAAGCCGGGAATTTTGTCGTAAAACCGGGGAAAAAGAGTAAAAATAGCCGAAAACGATATTTTTAATAAGAAACAATCATTCGAAACGAAAATTGAATGCCCTTTTTTTCACTATACTTCACACTTGAGAATAAATTACGAAGAGTTCTGTTTCATTCGTATAACAAGTATGCTGCGGCAGACACGAATTTTATACCAATGGTAACAAAAAAAGTCCACATTCTTCGTTTTGTACAATTCTAGTAATCAGAAAATCGGGAGGATTTGAACCCCGGAAAACCGGGAATTTAAAAATTATGTTCGAGTGACCACCATGATTGCTTATAGCTGTATCATAAATGAAATAGATCTTCTCGCTGCGTCAGCACATTCTCCTTTTTTTAAAGATTATGCGGTCTATCGAACGCAGAGTTCAGTAGCCAGCAAGGGAGTCACCATACTAGTAGAAAACAGTTTTCCTACGAAACAATTAATATTCCATCTCACATTACAAAAACCATCCACGGTCTAGATGATAGTCTTACCAACGAAAATAGAAGACGTGATATACCGACTTTCGCTATCTAATGTACACGTCGTATTTTTGAACAACGAACGGGTTGACTTGGCTGCTAGGGCAACATTATCTGGCCCGATGCCGTTCAATGCTGTTTTGTCTCGATTAGGGTAGTCAGTCTTCGAAATTCACTTTTCTGAAGAATGGAGTGAATTGCGGCGAATCAAACGACCTAGTTTAGGTCCATAAAGTCCAGCACCGATCCGTGGTAACCGCCGCTCGCTATCTCACGTAGGGAATTCTCAATTATGTCGAGATTGCGGTTGGGACATTGTCTCACAACTACGTCTTTGAGAGAGCTCCTCCTCCGTCTTCCTACCCTCTGTATGGGCTCACGGTCTTAGAACATTTGTTTAAACGCTGCTCACATACTCTCAGTGCTTCAAGCCGTACCCCATTCCGCTGTTTGTTATCAAACCATCTAGAGACGGTGTTCAGGCGGTTTTAAATTTCGCAGTACCCAATAGACCGTATCCCCTACTGTAATTGAGTCTAGGCGCTGCAATATCTCGGGTAGTTACACACGGCGCCCAGATTTATAATTTGAAGAAAAAAAAAGAAAAAATCTTTTTTTTCCTGATCTCTCAGAATACCCTTGTTATTATCGATTACTAAAGCGTCCTATTATAATAAGTCACCTTATCTCCTCTTCCCTCTCATTCTACTATGTAATTCTTCTCATACGTTCTCTAATAGTCTCAACCTTTTCCTCAGCCACCCTATACAAATTGATTTTCGATGGATACCTAGACACACAGAGCAGGTGATGAATTAGCAGTTCATTTAGATTCTTCCGCACACAGAGAGATTTCTTAGCGTTTTCGAATACTACAGCAGCTGCTTGTTCTAAATTATGGAGTAACTATTATTCTTCATTATTCTCAAATCCTGATGTTTATCTATTCAACCGTGACCTCCTTATCTCGTTGTTTTTTCAACTTTTCTTCTTTGCAGCACTCACCCATCTTTCGGAAATCTGTTTCTTCTGCTTTGGACACAGTTTGCTTTTCCGGTTTTCACTTATGTCTTCTTGGGTTTTTCGCTTTTCATTTTGTGTACGCTACTGATTATATTTTATTTGAATGCTCCTCAATCGCTACTGAACGTTCCTCTTTCCACTACTTTTATTAATAGGCCTACTCCTTTTAACGTGTTCTTCATCCTCTCCTTTCCTTTTTCTTCCGTTATTCCGGCTCTTGTGTATCCTTTTTGCCTGCTATCTGCGAACGTGTAAAAATCTAATTACAGTTTCCTCGTCGACGAAACCACGCAAATAAAAAAAAAATATATATATATAAAAAAAAAACCCCTTTAATTAACTATTCCTATTTTAAAACAAAAGGAAAGAAAACGAAAATTATAATTAAATCTTTATTGAACAATATAAAATCTTTATTAAACAGAAGTTTAATAAAGATTTTATATTGTTCAATAAAGTGTTAATACAGAAATGGAAGAAAATAATTTTAACCTAAATATTATAATTAAATGTTTTGATTTCAACTGGATGTAATTTAAAAAGAGAAAAAATAATAATCGTAAATATGTTAAAACCGAAAACATTACTTACCATATATTGCTATGTTCGTCAGTTAATATTCGTAAAAGGAACTTTGTATCGCAATTGGGTGTACTAGTTTGAGGTACGACTATGTAGTCACCAGGCGGCAATGTAAAAAATGTAACAACTTCTCTGGCAACTGAATGGTTCGTCACGTCCAACGGTTTCTAAGACCAGTCAAGGAAACGCAACTATTAATGGAGAAATTAAACGAAAATTTTCATAATGGCCGTATTCGTGATGGGACTACTAAAGATTTCCAAAAATTAATGATGATGCGAAACATTTAACATTAACAATGATAAGAATTACGCGAGTTGTGTGCTTTGTATTGGACACTCTGGAGTCGTTTAATAATCCGAGTTTTCTGCGATAAAAAAAAAAGCGAAATGGTCATTTATTTTTAAACTATAGTAAAACGACGTGCAATATATAAATTCGGAGATTTTCACTATTACGATAACAATGATGAGCCAGATAGTTCGGAGATTAATAATAGGGTTACTGAAAGGCGTGTTTTTTTTTTTTTTGTTTTTGTTTTTTTCAAATTAGTCACTATTATTAACCTTAAATGAGTGTAATAGTTATAAAAATGTTTACTTTCAGGGTGCAAATTTTTTGTGGGTGAATTATCTCTCAATCTGATACTGTTATGATTTGCCTCCATCTCGCTAATTAAGGTTTAATTTTACTTCAGTTTTTTCGCGTCGTTCTAATGTTTTGATTTAAGTTTATGTTTTTTTTTTTTTCTTTTTTGATTTTGGTTTAAGTTCATGGGAACATTCGATAAAAGTATATTAACTGGAGATGGGTTCTTCCCCGCGTATTAGTAGTGGGGAAGGTTTAAACATGAGCTACCGCTGTATTTTTTTGAAAATAAAAAAGTTAAATGCAGTTATTATCATTGTTCGCTTTATTAATCTGTTTTAAGGGCAATTTGAAATTTCTGTGAAATAGTATGCAATCATTTTTGTGGTGAATGTTTTTCATTATTACAAAATATTGAGATTATAAATAGCGGTCTAAAAATGAACTATTTCCCTGTAATAATAAGTGAAAATTACGATTTTCGAAAAACAAGTGACAATAAAATTATTTGCAACGCAGGCTTTACATGGCCATTACCATCTTGTTTCTTTATAGATTGTATCCGAGAAATATTAAGCGGACCCCTAAATATCATTGAATTGCACTAAAGATGAAGAAGCAGGCGGGGAGTTGTACAGCAAGTTATTTTGCTTCAATTTCAACAAAATCACTATTTGAAAATCGGTTTTTATTTAAAGGGGATACACGTTGTAGTAGACTTAAAACCACATTTAATGCGATTAAGTTTTTCCGAATAATTTCATTCTATTATCGTTGTATGGTGTTAAAATTGCCTTACTTTTTCACTATAATACAAAGTTTTCAAAGGACCCACGAGAGTTTTTTTCGGAGGTTGAAGTTTATCTAATTACAGTTACGCGATTTTCTTTAGCTGTATCAATAACATCAGGGGATTATTGACTGAAATGACCATATCTAATATTAGAAAAACTAGCGTCTCTTCAGTCTGACAAATTTTTTCAAGGAAATGCTTAAACCATTCGGTAAAAAAATATTACTTCGAACTCAAAATATCAGCTCGGCTAACAGAACATGCTGGATTTCGTTTCATTGATGTAAAATATGTGTTTTGTGATTATATATATATATATATGTCTTTTAATATGTATGTAGAAGAAATTATGAAGTCTCCAAAAATAAAAACGAAGGGTTTTAAGATCATTGGACTCAAAATAAATATGTAGGTGAATACATCCTGTTTGTTAAAACTGTATAATAAAACAAACTTTAATAACAAACAATATAGAACAATAAATTAGATAAATACCTATTTAGAAACGTTTTCGGGCATAACCCATCATCAGCTAAAACTAACTTAAAGGAAACTTAAAACAACTGAAGTGAATATAGGGAATACATGTGTATATATAGTAGATGTAAAGAGGAATAAACATAGCAGGTATAAAAATCAATAGGTGGAAAATGCTAATAATTAATATAAAATATGAATAAAACAAGAAGATAAAAAGTTAAATTTTTATATTAAACAGTGGATTATTATTATTAGGTGTTTGGTCATTTAAATTATTATTTTTATATTTATTTATATAATAATTTTCTGCAATGTTCATATTATTACCTTTGTGATAAGTGGCCAGGATGGTTACAGTATTTTCCATTGAATTTGGTTTATGTTTATTTTTAATTAAATGTTCTGCATAGGTTGATTTTTCTATTTCATTATTATTAAATGCTTTTATATGTTCTTTATATCTGCAATTAATTTTTCGCCCTGTTTGACCAATGTATGATTTCTCACAATCAGTACAATTTATTTTATATATACCGCTATTTTCGTAAATATTATTATTTTTTAAATTTAAGGTGTTTATTTTATATCTTAAATTATTTTTAGTTTTGAACGCTACATTTAAACCTTGTTTTTTGAATAAATTGGTTAATTTGTATATGTTATTGTTTATAAATGTGAATGTTATCTATTCTTTATTGTTAGTAGCATTATTGACTCTTAATTTTTGTATATATTTTGATTTTGATTTTATTTTGTGAATTAATTTATCTATTATTTGTTCGTCATAACCATTATTTCTTGCCAAAGTCTTTAATATATTAATTTCTATTTGTTTTTTATTTATATTCATGGGTGTAGTTAATAATCTATTTATTGCAGTCATGAAGTAAGCATATTTATGTTGGTTTGGGTGATTTGATGTTTTATGAATTATATTATCAGTGGTGGTTTGTTTTCTATAAATATTATATGTTAACTTATCCTTTGATTTTATTATTGTTATATCTAAGAAATTTATTTTGTTATTTTCTTCTTTTTCCATAGTATAATGAATATTTTTGTGAATTTTATTTAAATCATTTAGAATGTCATTTTCAGTATTACTATTATTTGCATCAAAAATTAGTAGTGTATCATCTACATATCTAATATAAGATTTAATATTGTATTTTTGTATTATATTTTCCATGTATGTTTCTTCTAAATTTTGTAAAAAGATTTCACTTAAAATACCTGACAAAGGTGAGCCCATAGCTAAACCATTATTTTGTATATACATGGAGTTATTAAAATTAAAGTAATTTTGTTCTGTAACAGTTTTGATTATTTGGATTAATTGATTATAAAAAATATTATTCTTTAACTTATTTACAGATTTTTTAATTATATCTATGGATTCATTTATAGAGGTATATTTGTATAAAGGTTTGTTATATCATAAGAAATTAATTTAGTTTTGTTATTAATTTTTATATTTTTTAATTTATCAAAAACATCCAATCTGTTTCTAATAGTATGTTTATTATTAATTGATATATTAGTTTTTAATATTTTAGTTATTAATTTTGAGATTTTATAAGAAGGTGCACTAGTATAATTTATTAGTGGTCTTATAGGAGCATTATTTTTATGTATTTTTATTAAAGGGTTAAGAGTAGGTGCTTTTGGGTTCATATTTATTAAATATTTAGCTTCATTATTATTTATTATTATATCAGATTCTTTTATTATTTTCCTTATTTTTATTTGATATTTATTAGTGGGGTCTGTTTTTATTAATTGTATATTATTTTTTTTTTAAAAATTTTCAGTTTTTTGAATGATTTCATTTTTATTGATGATTACTAAACTGTTCCTCTTATCTGCTTTTACAAAAAACAAGGTTTAAATATAGCGTTCAAAACTAAAAATAATTTAAGATATAAAATAAACACCTTAAATTTAAAAAATAATAATATTTACGAAAATAGCGGTATATATAAAATAAATTGTACTGATTGTGAGAAATCATACATTGGTCAAACAGGGCGAAAAATTAATTGCAGATATAAAGAACATATAAAAGCATTTAATAATAATGAAATAGAAAAATCAACCTATGCAGAACATTTAATTAAAAATAAACATAAACCAAATTCAATGGAAAATACTGTAACCATCCTGGCCATTTATCACAAAGGTAATAATATGAACATTGCAGAAAATTATTATATAAATAAATATAAAAATAATAATTTAAATGACCAAACACCTAATAATAATAATCCACTGTTTAATATAAAAATTTAACTTTTTATCTTCTTGTTTTATTCATATTTTATATTAATTATTAGCATTTTCCACCTATTGATTTTTATACCTGCTATGTTTATTCCTCTTTACATCTACTATATATACACATGTATTCCCTATATTCACTTCAGTTGTTTTAAGTTTCCTTTAAGTTAGTTTTAGCTGATGATGGGTTATGCCCGAAAACGTTTCTAAATAGGTATTTATCTAATTTATTGTTCTATATTGTTTGTTATTAAAGTTTGTTTTATTATCAAAATAAATATCTCTTATGCAGATGACAAAATACTAATAGCGGAAATTAACAAATGTAAAAAATGCTGGGCAATCTGAATGAAAAAGGACGGAAGGTTAACATGGAAATAAACAAGAACAAAACAAAAGTAATGAAACTCGGTAGACACAAAACTAGTGAAATAAAAGTGAGCATAGATGGGCGACAACTAGAAAACGCGAAACGGTATAAATCGTTAGGAGTTCTAATTACAGAAGACGGACGCGACAACGAAGAAATAGTTGCCAGAATAATAATGATAGTAAGGCATTTGGAAACTTAGAAAAAGTCTCGAGAAACAATAAAATGGATCTAGAAACAAGGAAACGAATACTGTTATGTTTGGTCCGTGCTGCTTAACTCGACGGAAACCTGGACAATAAATGCAGATTGTGAAAGGGGACTTAACGCCGTGGAAATGTGGGCATACAGACACGCATGCTAAGAATTCCATGGACGGGTTAATCAACCGAGAGGTGTTAAGTAGATGCAGAGTCGACAGATTGCAATTAATGGACGACGTAAGAAGAAGAAAAACTAAATTTATCGCGCATAAAATTCGAGACGAGGGTCTTTTTAATTTGGCACCACAGGGTAAAATTCAGGGAAAAGCACTCAGAGGAAGGAAAAGAATGGACCTAACCAACACAAACATGGAAATTAATGGTTTTTTCCAGTTAATAGAATCAGCCAGATACCGCCGACGTATATAATGTTCGTCATGTGCAACTTTCCGAATGGAAGATGCTACCTTTATGATGATGATATACATACATATATAATATATATGGCATGTCTATGTGTACATGCTATATACGCGGAAAAACTAAATTGTTAACGAGGAATGGTATTTTCTGCGTTGAATTTCTGATAGCAGTGAAGGATGATGTAGAAATAGATTCCTTAACCCGTGTTTCTCACTGACATAAATGATAACGTTTAGCGGGTGATACCTAAAAATCACCGCAGGTAATTCGTTAAAAGGTCTGAGTAAAAACCCTTGCTCGCTATCGCTTAAACGATCCGCGCCCAAAAAAGAGTCTCCGCCAAAAAGGTACACGCCTAAAAGAGCTGGGGTCGCATTTTATCCATCGATTCGTCAGATTCGTCTCCTTTTTAAGAACAACATTTTCGAGTTTATTCAATTAGAGTTTCCGACTTCATCGAATACTTCTAGAATTTGTTGCCTGTAATATCCTTCTGGCGTTTTAAAGTCATAAAATGATGAATCAAAAAAACATGTACCAGCGTTCTTTATCATCTTTAGCATAATGAACGATTCAATTTTTCTGCATATTATCCGGAAAATTTCAAAATGATAACCGTTACACTGTGACATTTCGGACAAAAATCCAATACTGTTTGGATGCGTGAATGCGATTGCTATTTTCTACAATGTTCGTATTTTCTACTCGCTCGAAAATATTAAAAATCGCGAATAAATTAAAAATAAAAACTTCCCGAGTCTATCGCGGCAACCATTACAAAAATAGCTTTGTGATAGATGCGTCAAAGTTAAAATGCTTCTCGTTTTTTTATTAAATATTTCCTTTTAACGGGGTTTCTCATTCGACTTTTATGGACAATGGTTGAAAGCTTAAAATTACACGGCCACTGGAGTAATGTTATAGTTCATGCTAGGCAGTGGCGGATCTAAGGGGTGGCGCGGGTGGGGTTGGCCCCTCCGCACTTTTTCTGGGCCCCTCCATGCCCCCCCCCCCCAAACTCGAAGATTAACACGAGAAGAAATACGTAAAATTTTTTTCTTCTACAAACATCACACGAAAAATATTACATCCGTCGAACGTTAAAATCTTGGTGTTGTTACATTTGTAGTCTGTCTCTGCACCTATGATATGCGTTGAGACAGGCGGCGTTTAATTTAAACATGTTTTACGAAATTTTATTCGACTTTAGAATGGTGAGTGAATATATGTAATCCACCAACGCTGAAATCAGCTGTGTTCTTTGCCTAATTGAATCGTTACTGTTAAGCTTAACCGATTACCGAATTAATGATGAGTTTTTTAAAAAAATTTTATAAAAACTGCATTCAAATGTGCGAAGAAAACGAAATTGAAGTAAAATGTGCTAGCAAACGAAGTCGTAAAATTTCTAAAAAATATGAAAATTTTTTAGTTTCAAGTTCTGCAACTGAATCGGACGATGATGTTTTTCAAGACGAAAGTGACTATAAAATTAAAATTTTTTATTCTATTTTAGATTTGGCCATTTCTGAACTAAACTCTCGATTTTCTGATAATAATCCTATTTTAAAAGCCATCGAATGTTTCAATCCAACAAGTGATACTTTTTTAAAATATTCATTATTGGAACCCTTAGCTATTCACTATTATGTCGACGTTGAAACTCTCTACAAGCAGAATTAAAATTGCTACCAAAAACATTGAAAATTCACGAAAATGAAAAAAAAGCAAAAGTTAAATCTACCACGATGTTCCTTGATTTTCTAGAAATTTACAAAAATTGTTATGTAGAAACGTATAAATTGTGTGTAATTAGTATTACTACACCAGTTTCCACGCTCCATGTGAACGGACATTTTCTTGCATGCGTTTTATTAAAAATTACCTGAGAAACTCCACGTCAGACGAACGATTACATAATTTAGCTACACTTTATATTGAAAAAGATATTATAAAATCGCTCGATTTAGACGAAGTAGTCGAAGAGTTTGCTATTAAAAACAAACAATCTCGCATGATATTGTATTAAGAACTCGTATTTACCTACATATTACCTTTCAAATATGTATAGGTATTTTGGTTTTGTTATGTATAGTTTTTTTTTTTTTAGCACACAATTTTGTGCCCCCGGGGAAAATTTTCAAGTTTTGGTCGGCCCCCCCCCAAAAAAAATCCTAGATCATCCGCCACTGATGCTAGGTGGTTTCAGCCGAACTAAAGAATAGAATTGATTCACTACAGAGTTCGTGGTAGTGACATTAACTTTTTTTAAATTACAAAAAATCAATCACGCATACGAATCGTGGAATTTCTCGTAATATTTTTGCGTAAATTCTATACAGCATATATTAATCTCCCCCCCCACCCCGGTCTTCTTTTTGTAATATATTTCAAAAAGCGCCTAGTCGAATCATAATATTTCTTTCCTTAGCTATCGACCATCTGCCACCAATAGCCGACATAATATGAACATTGCACGTACACGTAATCTACTCGGACATTGAAAAAAATTTAATCTTTATTCCTGGCCAAGTATTTCAACGCTACCGTGTAATATTTAGTAAACATTTTTATTTGAGCGCCACATGAAAATTCCCATACGGTGCTTGAGCGGCGCAGATAGTTATTAATTACTTATTAATTATTTTCAATTTACTGTTCCTATTTCGATGAAAGTTAATTAATCGAAATAAATTACCTGATTCGTAACAAACTGCGTCGTAAGACGTGACATATTGTGCGGGACTTCGTAAACGGCGAATCCGATGGCAAATAATTGTTTGTTTACCTTTGCTTCCGGCTGCGTTTCATAATGTTGGGTAACTGATACGACTACATGGCACTTATTGTTAGACGTCCGAGGAATTGCTACATGAAACTGTGGATTCATCGCCGTTGTTTCTATAATAACATTCGGAAGAAAAATTGCGATACACGACGTTTTAATAAATAAAAAATGAATAATCCAACGAGTATTGTGTGAGTAAGCGCTTAAATTAAAAATCGCAATAATCAAAATCCATTATTGGAGCGCATTAATACGAGGCTCACGCAGAAAGTAAGGTTCCCATGGTAATCGTCGTTCATCGTACAATGGTAGTGGGGTCGAGGTTTTGTTTCATCTTTCGGATAAAATTGAGATCTGGTCAGAAGACCGTTATTAATTCGTGATACGCGTTTAAAATGAGTGAACTCATAGAAAATCTGTCCGACAGTGAAGAACGATGAACGGATCATTTTAGTGGAACGTGGACAGACCATTAATGACGTGAGTTATAGATAACACTCACCAATTTAAGGAAAGAGATACAAATTTCGAGAAGAATTCTCAATGACAACGCGCGGCTACACACAGCGAAAGTTACCCAAGAACACTTATAAAGTCAACTGTACTCCACCCTCACTCGACAGTGTGGACCTTGCTCCAAATGATTCGCTTTTTTTTTTTTTTTCAATTTAAACACGAGGAAATCACTTAAAAATCGAGTCATCGAAATCTTCAAAAAACTAACTGGGGACGGAAATTTTATAGGGACGATATATTGAAAAGAAGTTAATCATGAAATGGTGCTAATGTTATAAAAGGTTCTTGTATCATAAAATGTTCAAGGAATAAAATGCCAGTTTCAGATTTAATTTTCAGCCATTATTATGCCCACGTGAGCGGTGGGAATCTTACCTTCCGGATCGTAATTTCTCTTTTCCATATTTCATTTCGAGCTGCTATTTCGTTACTGTTATTTTTATTTCAAATCCAAACCAGTCTCCGGGGGATAAGTCACAAACAGAAATTCATTTTACATTCTTTTATCGACTTTGAGCTAAAACTGGGTAAAACACGCACTGTGACCATACGGTATATTCTCACAAGCGAGAAAACACACTTTTTCCTGAATTTTAAATTAGCTCATTTGTAAATATTCAGTTCTGAGCGATCCCTATTTGTGGTATTTTTGTACACAATAGACTCTTGAAAAAATGTCGAAAGTAAATAAGTAGAACACTTGATTTTTTTCCCAATTTTTTTTCATTCTTTATTGAAATTTATCGTGACGATAGTTTTGTTAGAAATAACTCTGTTAATAATAATTCGTAAATAAACACTGATAAAAGTCCGAGTAGCCTGTTGAACGGGAATTTTGAAAAGCTGTTATTTTTTTTTTTTTTTAGTTTATAAAAATGCGTCGAATTTCGTTTTATTTCATTTACATAGTATACACGCACGCGGTAATTTTTTAAATCGATTTTATGTTTAATTTTTAATTGTATAATTTTAAAATTAAATACCGGTGTAAAGAGGCCCGCCACCTGCGTTGTACCCGGTTCTCCATCTTCTCCTTGCTAGGACGGCTCTCCACGGCTGCTTGGAATGCATTGCTGGTTCCGTCATCCAGTCATCCGGACTAATGTGAACAATGTCTAGTTGCGTGAAATGTTTGGCGAAATCTTCGAACGACATCCTAAAAAAATTCAGCGCCTAATCAATTTCCCGATTGTGTAAAGAAGCAAGAGAAACAGTAAGTTCGTTGGTCCCTCTAGAAGAATCTTCCAAACGTCACACAGAGAAAAACTTGAAAAGTATAAAAGTACAATGTACTTCGAGATTGATACCGTGATTATCACAATCATTTCTTATGCGCGTGCAGGCCATCTGACGACGCTTTGCACACTATTCTACTACAGCAACGGTGGTAGACTAAGTAGACACATCAGTATTGGCTTTCGATTATTCAAAAGCCCCCCCCCCCCCTCAGTGACTACTTTAAGACCGTACTTAAACGTCGGAGTAAGTTGCACCGTCTGATCGTAGTTACTAAGAGAAGAGAACTTTTAAATAATTGAAAACCAGCATTGTTAGATATACCGTGTGACTATGTATATTTTAGTATTTGAAAATTAAGTGATCTTTAAATAAAGCCCTTTTTTAAATAAGCTGTTATTTATTTCGGTTATATACTTTTTTAAGTTATTAATTTTATATCAACTTTTTAATATAATACGATTATATGTGTGCACACACACACACACATATATATATATATATATATATATATATATATTCAGCTGTTTAGCTGTCTAGGAAAAATTCCTAACTACGCCCATGGTCAGGTCATGTAGTATGTACTTGGAGAAGACAGGAATAAATGAAACAAGCTTATGAGAGTTTTAGTAACATCCAATCTACACGCTATCTGTTGTTATATCGAAATTTATTTCAGTAGGCAATCCCAAATAATAACGAGATTAATTTAAATTATACAGGTATGAAACTGATTAAGGATAAATTGACCAAAAAGATTATCCCGGGTCAATATATATTAATTACAACGTAATTCTTAGGCTGGCTCCGCTAGAAAAAATGTCCCAATTTTAGGTAACGAAAAAATGTCCCAAAGATTCCCCAATTTTGTGCAATGAAAGTTAAATGTTAAATGAAAACGGTATTCTTAATTATGCACCCATTAGATTTTATAACAAAAAAATGTATCATGTCGGTAAGAATGACGTTGTAAATTTTGATAATTGTATATAAAGTATAGAAAAGAAAGAGGAAATATAAGCAAGAGATGTTAAGGAGCAGAGTCCCTTGTGGGGATGACCGAGTTTTTTTAATATATATATTATATATATATACGAATGTGCAACCAGTTCACTCGGACACGAGTTTCAGCAGAAGATAAACAAAAAGATTCTATTCTATTACCGGTATTTTATGGAGAGAGTGGTTTTAAAATCAGATATTTTTTTTGTGTTTTATTTATTTATTTTTTTCTGATATTCATTTTAAATTAAACATTCATCAATTATTACCCTTTTTTTTTTGGAGTACAGAAAAACTTAAAATTTTAATGGAAGGTCTCGCATTAGACATTCTTGGTATAAATGTAGGTGAATACATGCCTGTTTGTTATTAAAGTTGGTTTTTATTATTCTTGGTATATTCGAAACAAAATAGAATAGAAATGGGGACTTCAATTCTAAAGACTGCAAAATTATGTACGGTGGTAAACTTGGGAATATAGGAGCGGTATCGAAAGGCAAATATAATAAACACACATTACGTAAATAGTCGATTACTTTTGTGGTTTAAATAAAAATCTAACAGTTATACAAGTTCCTTTTCAACCACAAACTACCAAGGTGAACAAGTAGAACACATATGTATAATTAAATTAAAAGAAATGGAATAACCTTTTGCGACAGAAAAAGGATAATAATCATAATTATAATGCACGAGGAGAAATGTTAATAGATTTTTGTGAACCACACGAATTAGTTCTAATATGTGTTTTAAAGTACCTAAACGTATCACATGTGGAAGTCACCTAGTAACCTCAGATATCAGCTGGATTATATAATAGTAATACAAAAACCAAATAAAATCCACTTATGCATATCCCCCGGTTTCGATGTTGATAGTGACCACAATTTAGTCGTAATGTAATTTAAAATTGAAAAGAATTGAAACTAAGGAAATGCTTTCTAAAAGAGCTCAGAAATAAAAAGAACATTGTCTAATGGAAAAAATTAAAGAGAATATGTTAATGAACGCGGCTGAGAAGCTAAACGAAGAGCTAAAATAATTATTACTCCGTTTCTAATTGTAAAAAATAAAAATATGTTGCAAAATTGTAAGAGGTATTTGAGTATTTCAAAGGCATTCATGCTTGTTTTGAAAGTCGTCAAGAGTGATAATAGTTTAATGTTAACGATAGCACAGAATTTAAACATCAAAATATGTCAGAATTCAATGTATATATGTATATTTGATTAAAAAACGATATCTTGTAAATAAAGAAAAAGTTAAACTGTCTTTGTGTCGATGGTGTAGAATATACGTTTAAAATCATAAGTATGTGAAATTATATAGTTAAATAATGATTAATTTAAAATAGAAAATTAGTAGTACCTTAAATGTAATTGAACTAACCAGGCAAATTGCAAAAGCCAGAGTCAATTTTTAATCATTGAGAAAAGTAAATGAGAACGTGGATGTTTATCGAAAGAATAAGGTATTTGTTTTGAAATGTTAAGTTTAAATAATTTCATATTTTTAAATTAGCGGTTATAGAGAGAATATTTTTAGTAAAAAATCGGTATTATTTTTCTTTGCCAAATTAAAAATGCTTTTGAAAAATACGATACGTAAAACTCTTGAAAACTGCAGAACATTAAAAATACAGCGTATGAGGAGGCCATTAGTTTTGGAATGTCCAACGAACAGCGATTATTCCAGTGTTGTTTTCGTCCGTTTTTTTGTGGTTTATACCCGTGAAAGTCGAGCGCGCAATCAGGTGGGGGTAGATTAGTGAACCTTTTTTTAACCGTTCGTACTGGTTAAGAAAAGCGCGCAATTCGGGTGTGTCCAGTAACAAATATTTAGCTAACAATGTGTCAACGGAAGTGAGCGGAAAGCCAAAAATATCAATGTTCATCGGTAGCGACGTAAGGTTCTTGTAAATTGATATAGGATGTTTTAATGATTAGTAGCGCTTAGACGACGGGTTGTTATCGGAACGTGCATTTTAACAACCCCATATGTGTATCTCGGCCGACATTACCGCCGAAGTTTATTTTCGTCGTTGATTGATGATAGTTTTATTTTGAAGGCGAGCGTCACAGTAGGATGTTAAAAATGCAGTTTTAAAGATATTACTGCTTAAACAGTTTCATATGTTTCATTTTGTAATAGGCTTATACAGTTTTAGATCGCCTTTAAGAATACTTTATGTATACTTTAAATTACAGCAGCGCTCTAGACAAAATATGAGTGAATCATGCTATGGAGTTACATTGTGTGCACTTAATATATACTTCGAAAAAGAAGAAAAAAGCAAAAATGTTTTAAAAAATGTCTTGTTCAGTATATTTTAATTTTGACTTATTGAAAATTACGCTTGTCTAAGAGATTTTCTTATTGCGAACAAATTTATTCTTAATCGCGAGATACATTCTTATACCTAATATTTCACAAATCCTTGCTTTTTTTGCTTTTTTTTTTCGGTAATATTAAAGCAATTAGTTTTCCTGTTTAGTTATTGTTGAAAAATAATAAACATAATAACTTGCATAACGAATATAAATTATCAGAATATCGATATAAAATTACAAATTATTCGATAAAAATTAATAGCTTTGAATTCATGCGACATCAGATGAAATCGGATCAATTTAACGAAATCAAGTGACCATAACTCGGTATTATTTTTTAAAAAATTCATCATTCAGCGACCAAAACTGTATCAAAAATAGTGTAAACTGGTTAAATAATTCAATCCGCGCCAGAAAAAAAAAAAAAAAATGGGTCTTTTCCTTTAATACGAAAAACATGTTTAGCTGATTGTATACGATTACATTTGAACCATAGGTGCTTTAATTTAGCCGCCAGCTTTTTTTTATATTGATTTTTTTTGCAAAATCAAACCATTTCTTGCAATTCTTTTCGTATTTTACCGGTTTCCTAAAATGATGATTTACTTTAATTAACCTTAATTGTGGAAAACCATATAGAAATCACAACTGTTTGCATATTAAATAATAATAAAGAAACGAAAATTAGTTTAAAAAAAAAAAAAATTACCAAAATTCGCCGTCATTTCGGACTCTTATACTAAGTAATTCTTTATCCCTACTAGAAAGGCCGTCCCATTCCCAGCTTCTTTCACTCCATGGACCCGTCCATTCCCCTTGACCCCATGGATTTCGTAATCGGACAAGCGGAGTCTCGCCAAGCGGTCCTCGAACTCTAGCCAAACCTGTCACGCTGTACGCATGTTGCGTCATCAATCCATTTCTTAATCGTAGCTGTCGTTTATTGTCCTTCTGAAATTTTTAGAAATTCGCGTTACATAATGGTAAAACACTTATTAAATATAATATACTTATTAAATTTAATACAATTATTAAATTAAAGAAATTTTGCACGACTGGATAATGTTTTTTTGTTTGTTGCTTTTTTTTTTTCAATTGTTTTTACCATTTATTGTTATTTTACAATTTAAAATGTGAAACTTAAAATTAATTCTTACAAAACATGAAGCAGTACTTGAAATTTGTCTTTTGAATTTTTGATTTCCACAAAGAGATCGCTGAATACACTTTTAATGCGCGCGAGTTAATTTCGTTGCTCAATGATGATTGTAAATTAATATAAATTACTTATGTACTTTGCCGAAAAAATATAAAATGTTGAACTCCTACTTTACGCATTCAGTTTAATTCTTACGCGTTTAAAATCTGATCAAAAAAAAAATTTTACTTTCTATTTTTATATGGACAAATATATTATTATTATTGTTATTATTATTAATAACAATTAATTTAGCACAAAATGTAGATTTGCAAAAACAAGGGTCAATTTGATGTGTTATTAAATATTAATTAAATATTCTCTTTTATCGCATTATGTTAATAAAACAGAAGTTGACCCCTGTATTCTTACATATAACATTATAGTCCCCATTCATCCAAATGTATCGATAACCTACTATTATTATTTATTTACCACTGATTGTAAATTCATTATTAGTATTTAAGGTTAGTTGTAAATAGTACATTATTAATATTAGTTTAATTATTATTTTATTGTTGTACACATAAGGTGAACTTAATATCAGAAATATGTTAGTGTTTCCAAAATTGTAAAAAATTTATTTTTTTTATTTGGATGGTTAAAAACAAAACTTGGCTTATGTCTATCTGATAATGCTTTCGCTGATCGTGGTATCTTAGCGCATAAGCGAGTTTAAATTTATAATCTGTTTTATCTATTCTGTATTATCTACAATTACAAATGCAATTTGATTTGATTTGATTTGATTATACGAGAATACATATAAAATTGAAGTGCGATATTATTTTTACCTTACATTTGAGTATACCGTAAACCATACAATAATTAAAGGATTGTTTTTTTTTTCTAAAACTTTGTCTGAAATGTGATCCTCCTAATACTGTTTTTTCGAAAAACGCAATTCATTTTTAAGAAAAAACAATATGGTAATTTTCTCCTTTTTTTATTGCATTTTTTACATTTTGTAGTATGTATATTTCTTAAAAAGAAACTTTCTTTAAAACTGTCTGATTTGTACACATTATTAACATTTTTTTTTTTTTTTTTAGTATTTTCATTTTCAACTTTTATCAATTTTTAATAACCTCGATAAGAGTCGCACTGTTATTTTCCGTTTTTCTTTAATAGACTATTTCACATTTAAATCTTTGTAACAATTGCCGTTCTAACCCCTTGTATTCTGATTTAATTCTAAAAAGCTGTTTCCAATGTAGTTTGCGATTTATTACTACTAATCGAAATTTTCTTTCAAACATAATACTGACCTTTCACATGTATTAGAGACAGTATATACATATTATAATCGTCTGTGCGTAGTTTCTAAAATAATTCGGTATTTTTACCGTAATAATGGTTTTAAGCCGTTTTCGGCTCACATCTGTCGGAAATATTACTGGCACAATTCCGAGGGTCGAAAATAATTGTAAACTAGCGCTTTCTCTGATAATATAGATTGAAATTTATCGAAATTTATCTTAACCGGACGGAAGGTTCTTATTAGCCGTTTAACTCACCAGTTTTACTAAAAAATTCCCCGTGTGTGTGTGTGTGTGTGTGTGTTACCAGTGGTGAACAAACTTCGTAGTTTAGTTATATCTTTTGAATGCCTAAATTCTTCCGGAAGTATTTTATCTTTGCTTATATAATGTGCTTCAAAAATTTTACTTGCCTTCTAGAGAATACCCGTTCTCTTTAATTTTATATCCTAAATTTTTCTGATTTATTTAAAACCGTATCTATCATGTATAGAAAACTAAAACGTCATATCGATTAAATAAATACATTTGTACACATAATGGTTAAAGAGAGACAAGTTTAAATTTAATTTGTGGCTCGGGACTTGAATTATTGTCTACTTAAAGATCTTTCCATAGCTTTTAATAAGGTAAAAAAACTGGCCACCCTTCTTTTTCTCGGCGTCGATAGTATTCAATATTTGGAATTTTCGATCCTCTTAAAAACCTATCAAACAGATTTTTTTCATATTTGTGATAGCGAATTTTGCAATGTCTAATTATGCGAAAATGTTTGAACACATCGTTCTACTAAAATAATGTATCCTGCCGAACAACGAGACATGTTGGCTACTACTACGCAATTGTAATCAAAACTAATTAAGATCTTCTTACTTACGTTTTATTAACGAGATCTCGAATTATACCGAGTAAAGTGTAAAACTAATTAATAAAGCGGATGTTGATTAGCGTTCTCGCACTTTAGACAAACTGTTTCTACATTTAACATCCGTCTGTTAAAAACTTGCTCCATCATTATGGAAGTACGGAATCGAGGTATGTGGGCTAGCGCCAGCAGGTCCGGTATTGGGATAATTTAGGGTCAACATTCCAAGATAACATCGGCTCCAAAATATGTATCCGATCAAGCGTGTTATATCATGATTTCCGCATATCATCAGTCCATAAAGTTTACATTGCACAGTATCGGAAGTTTTTTAATCAATTAAAATTCCATACTAACGCCAATATCAGGAAGAAAATTTACACACAACCCTGTCTGAAATTCCTTAAAAGATAGCGATTATCCTCCAACCACAGATGGAAATATAGTTTTTTTTTTGTTTTTTTTTATCCTTTTTATTTGCATACAATCTGTTCATTTGAACAATAAGTAGCAATGCTATTTCATGTAAATCATGGCGGAATTTATTGGATTATGTTGAGCTATACAAATTAATTGACTACAAACGAAAATGTAACTTTATTTATCAACAAAAGCTTCAATACTGGGGCTAACAACGAGCCAAGTCTGTACACCCTCGTCGCTGGTTATACCGACCGACGCAGTGTATATAAAAAAAAGAAAATTAAAAAAAAAAAAGTTGTAACTCAAAACGTATATTACAGTAATTGTAGTCAGATTTTTGTACGCTTGTAAATTAGAATTATGAAATTCTACTCCGAGTAAGGTGTAAAATTAATTACACGGTCGATATTGATTAATGTTTAGATTAACATTCATTTGTTGAAAATTACAACTTAATATATACACACATACATATATATATATATATATGAGTGTGCGTGTATATATATATATGAGTGTGCGATATATATATATATGTATGTATGTATATTGGTTTTATAATTAATCGTGTCTATCGCTGTAACTGAATAGAGACGTGTAAGCGAATTTCGTATTTCATTTCGGTTTAATTCAGCCAAGACGACGACGGCGAGTTTAAGCGATAAATGTCTCGGAATAATAAATGTTACAAGTAAAAGTAATAGAGCTAAACATCGATGGTGACTTACTAGATTAATGCTGGCGATGAGCAAACTAGACCTGGGCACAGCGCTGTTGAGCACCTGAAAGGTAAGGTAACGATCTTGATTGCTCAAGCCGAAACTCTGCACAATTCCACCGGTCAGATCTTGCAGTGCTCGCGTTGTCGATCCGCCTTGACTTAGGTTTTCGTAACTACCGTAAAATCTGCATGTAATCAGCATACACAACAGTTAATGAAAATGTACAATCACGCTCGCGATTCGTAAAGCGAGAAAGCACCTGTAATCGGGGCACCTTAAAAACTGCCGAGCCGACTAAGATGGTACCCGAACTAATCTCTGTTGTGCGTGTTTTCTGAATGGCACTGGCTGTGTCGTTTTTACATTTTTTTCTTACTGGCTCTTCTTAGTTTTACACATATCTTTCCATCGGAGCTCGTGACGGTTAGCCGAAAGCGCTTTTACAAGTATTACGTATAGGATTAGTATCGCGGATTTGAAATGGTATTGCGAAGAAATAATTTGATAATCGGGGTGGTTATCCTTATTTTTTTTTTTTTTTAGTTTCTCTAAAAAATGTATGGTTTTACTGTAATCTCGATAAATCTGTAGATTTTCGGCTTAGTTTCATTGAGGTGGTTTAGTGTATTATACATAATAATGATTTTTTTTCTCGATATTTTGTCTTGTAGTATTTTAATAGTTTTCGGGTTTTCCAGAGAAAGTTATACACAGTTTTTTTAAACTATTTTTTATTATTCTACGACATCAGCTGATCTTAGATTACATTTAAATTGTAAAATTTTGTACCTTCTTCGCATCGTTTTTTACTCCAATTTATACGACTATTGTGTAATGCAGAACGAAATAAATTAGAACGGGTTCATATTTTAAGCTTCATTATCGCACGGCAGTTTGTAATACAAGCAAAAAAAGAAATGAAAAAAAAAACAAAAAAAAACGCAGTTGACCTCAGTGAAGCGGAAGTAATTCTGCGAACTAGTGTTGTTGTTCTTAAAATATATATTCAAATATTATAATTAATAAAATGCGCTAAACGTCCGGTATATAATTAATTATTATACGCTTAATATTTACCGGTTTTCGTATATATATATATGTATATATTATAATGATTAATATTACTAACTTTGCATACGCCTTTTCTAGAAGGGCCGCCCAAAATTCGGACGCGTTGGTACAGTGAATAAACACTAAATGGCCTTTATACGTCGGCAGTCTGTCGTCAATTAGTATTTCTTTCCATTCTCCAAAGTGCCAGAATCGAAATCTGTAATTATTCCCGGGAGGGGGAAAGAACACATATACATACAATATATATAATAATACGTTCAATGACGCGCGAAATAACAAATTTCTTAACCGGTTTTACATAAAAAATCTTGTTCATGACGTAAATGGGGGCGACGCGTGAAAATTCTACGACATTTGCCGACTTTTTGATTTTGAAACGATGTTATAATAAGGACAAGGATAGCGGAGATAGAAAATGGATATGCACTTATAACGTTACGGGAATTTGACAAACGGAGCAACGTAATCAGATCCGGGGAATAATGTAAATGTTCGAATATCACGTTTTTCATATCGTATTTCACGTATCGTTTATTATTACACACGCGTTATGCTTTCTATCTCGGTCGCGAGGAAAAACATGGTGCAATACGCAAAACAATTATTACAGCCTGAGCGTCGTCACCGGGTTCGTATTATGTTTCCGCCGTCCGTTCTTTTCTGTTCAGGAATAATTGCAGTACTGCGATCGACTTGACCAGAGATTCTAGGCAAACATCGGTCACACCACTGAGGATGCATAAAAGTAACATGGCGCAGTTGCATGTGTCTCTGCTCTTACATAGTGTACTATACTAAGTTGACTGAAGTGACCACGATCGGAAATGAGTTAACGCAGTCTCGAAATTTGTTGAAATGCCTAAAAACTTTGACGTTCGAATGATCGTTGAGAAAATGAAACTGTATCGACCTCTAAAACTTCACAGGTTCGCGCTAACTTAAATTATTAGAAACAATATTATGAAAAATTTTAAAAAGGATCTCTAAAGAGCCTTGAAAAAGGATTCCTGTTTTTTAAAATGATTTTTCTACTTCAAATATAAATTAAAGTTAATAAAAATCAGATCTATACAATTACACGGATAAAACTACAAAACAAAATTTTCACTTTCTAACCGTCGCCCCCTCCATTATCCATTATTCATTTAGAAGCGTAAAAACTAAACACGATCATTTACCAATTTATTAATATTAACCTTTTAATAATATTTTAGTGAATGTTATAAAAGTAATGGTGAACGGTTTTGTTTTTGTTTTTTTTGTTGTTTTTTTTTACCCCGAATCGACTAGTATTACTTATAGATTTCGTATTATAATAATACCCGCGGAGAAATCAGCTGTTAGATTTATTATTCAGTTAGATGTAAACAGTTTGCACGCGTTACAAGGACACTCTTAATTTCGAATTATTATTACATTCCTAAGCGCTCATTCATCAGGGAGACCTCAGTCCAGAAACAAAAAAAAAAAAAAAAGAAAATGAAAAGAGTCAGTTTAATTTGGTCAGATATCGATAATATGAAAGAATCGATAATCGGAATATAGGAGACAAACGGAAAGGGGAAGACGGGATATATAATAGTAGGCGTAATAGAGGAAGCCGATGTTTTAGTAAATGGGAATGCAGAATGTTCAACGGAAAGAGAAGAACGTTTAAATGAAACACAATTAGCGTAAAAAAATGCAGCATTATTCGGACGGGTAGTGCCGGGAAGGAAGTTGAGCGCAAATGAGAGGAATAGAGCTAAAAACCGCGAGCAAGATAATGGAACAAAAAAAAAAAATTAAAGTCAACTAGATAAACAAATAAAATGAATGATTATCTGAAAACGGAGGAAACGTAAATATTAAAATCTCAGAAGGAATATTTTGCGCAGGAACATTAGAGTGAGGAATAATATTTCTAAAAAGAGAAACATGTAAAAGCTGGGTACGGAAAATTATTCGTTATCACCATTGACAGTCCATAGTAAATCATTATAAATGAGATATGAGTAAGAAGAAAAATGTGCATGAGGAAGCGTAAACGATTAACACCGGAGGGATGACAATGATGATTCGAAGGAAGATACTCGAGGAGTCCGAAATAATTGTATAACTGAAAAAAAAGGCTATTAGAAAAAATGAAAATTATACAGATCGAGAGGGAAAAAAACAGACGAAAAAATTCGGAAGAAAATGTCGAAGGATAATGGAAGTTCTAACACCACCGGGCATCCATTCGAACTATTAATAGCTTAAATAAGAGGAAAATAGGGGATTTTTTTTTTCTTTCTTTTTTCAACCTAGGAGAACATTTACCCAACACGCAAAGGACCAGCGGAATGATGAAACATAAGAAGTGGCAGGTTATATCAGGAAGCAATTGATACAAGAAATTAAGGCAGCCAATATAGGAACAATAGAAAGAATGTAGCGAGTACAGTAAGGAGGCGGGAGGTCACAAAGTCAAGCAAACTGGAATAAAGGACTGCGCGTTCCGAGGAAATACAAGCGCATTCGAATAGAACGTGATTTGCATCACAGGTCAAATTTAGGATGAAAGGGAGGACACAAAGGAGACTGAACAATAAGGGAATTAACGGTGTCGCAGGAACAATTCAATATTACTACAATTTTTTCAGTTGGATAGTGTCGTAAGAAAATTTATGATTAGAATATGTTGTTTTCGACTAAAATTGTCTATGGTTTTTATTTCATCTCCTTTCTGTCAAAATCTTTTAAATATGAGCGTTTTTTTCTTTCTTTCTTGTACAGGGAGACAGAGACCTACAGTATCGTTCCTATTTAAAATTATTTTTCATTCGTAATTTCAAGCACTTGTTGGCTTCCGCCGGAACTGATGTACAAATTTATATTAATGTGAGATTAACGCGAATGAAATTTAAAGAAAAGTAAAACCAAGTTCGGGCTAAACTGAGAGAAACGGAAAGAAAAAGGAAGAGACGTAGTTTCGTTTGAATTCGGTTTACGCATAATAAATATCAGCACTCATTGGATCGTATTTATTTCACATGATTCCGTTGTCACTGCCCTCTTTAGAAATAGCAGAAATGCTTTCGTGTTTTATTCTTTAAAGTAAATGGTTAAAATTACTTAATCTTGTGATTCGCTTCCGGATTTTGTCTGCATAGAAATGTTGTACATTATTTAAATTTACGCGTCATACGGTATTGAAATAATTGCTTTTTATTTATTTCCCTATTACCGGAAATATTTTTAATTAACACAACAGCATCACAGAAAAACATCGATATTTGTTATTCGCAATTAATGGAATTCTAAATAAGGTCTCTCGCACGTTTAACATCTAAAATTAGTCGGCTTTTTCTACTTGCCTATTATTATTTCATCAATTATAAAACTATCGTAAAATATACAAAAACAAATTGAAATATTATGTGATTTTGGAAGTTTTATGTAAAGCGGAAGTTTTGTCGTTACTAAAACCGATAGTAAACTGATCTATCTTACGTTTCCTACATCTATCTAAGCAACAAGCTCTATTTTTCATTGGCAATTCACCGAATAATATTTAACCTATTTTAATAAGAATACGTGTAAAGATAAGAAAAAAAAAAGAAAAGTAATAATTTCTATTTCTTCGTATAATCGATTAAATATAAAAGGACGCATAGCAACGGCTGTTACCTGAAAATGCCGCAGTACGAAGCTGCCGGGTCGAAATTTTGATCAGAAGGTACGACTCTTTTTAAAAACCTAGGAGTTAATATTAACGAGGATAGTGCTGCCAAAAATGCAGGATCTCCATATTCGCCGCATTCGACTTTGAATGTTTTGTCTATTCCGTTATCTGTAATTAAGTCATCTGTCATAAATCTAGGCCTCTGACAAATTTCCTAAGGAAGAGAAACAAAACATGTTTGAGATGTAATTGCAAACGAAATGCATCTGCTCAAAAATTAACACAAATATCGGAAGATATCTGTAATTTTATATTTCGTTTTGTTTTTTCTTATTTTCTTAATAAAAAATTTGCAGGAAACAGATGTATCGGAACAATTTCATTTGATTACTAGTTGTTGTTTTTTTTAACGTTTTAGCGTGCTACCCCAAGTTTTACAGAAAACAGCTGAAAATGTGATCAGCATCACATATACAAGGAGGATCGCAATCGTGAAGAGGAGAACAATAAGGAGACAGCGACAGAACAAATCGAAAGCGAGAAGGGGGGAGGAGATAATGATTGATCCGGAAACGAATTAGGGAGACAATGGAGAAATAGAATGGAGTATTAATACGCCGAGTAAAGAAAAATTAATAATAGTAGATAAAATGAAGATTAAGAAACGAATTTGCAGCAAAGTTGACATGAAAGAGAAAGAAGAAAACTGAATACAATTATAAAAAAAAAAGAAAAAAACTGAAGACCCAACGGGGAAAAAAACCAAAGTTCCAAAAAATAAAAAAAAAAGCTAATGCTCGAAAAATTCCCGAAGTAAATAAAAAATTATTAAAAAATGTCAAAAAAAACAAAAAACTAACGACTAGGAAAATGTTTTCTACTTTTTTCCAATTTCCTTCAGTCAGTTTTGTACGTTTTAAAACATTAAATAACGTTTGCGAAAAAAACTACATATTCCATCTTATTCTACACACACTTTCAAGTATTAGAATAAAACCCGTATTTTCGTACCACAGATCGTCTCGACGAACGTCTGACGGTCGATGTAGGAAAAGATGAAAAGCAACATACCAAAAGATGAATCGTAAATATGGAGAGTTGGATAAGAAAAATATGGTAAAATTATGGAAGAAACCGGCGAGCAAAGGACGTGTGTCGTAAATAAACGGGAATAAAATTTTCTGAGGTCGTATCCTAGAGTAGAAAAATAAAAAATTTTAAAGTTGTTTTTTATTTTCTTTATAAATGTAAGATAGTTTCGTATTACAATATGATTTGGCTTAATAAAAGCTCGATTTTAACTATAATTTCTCCAAAAGTACGAAAAATGTGTACTTAATGATTACCAGTGGCGTACCTGTGATCGGCGGATGGCGGATTTAGAGTCATAATAATAATTTATGAAGATGCTTTAATTATACGTGTATATTATGCTGTTTAGGAACACATTTGGTATCATCCAAATGATGATGCTAATGCCTATAATTATGATTAATATTTTCTATTGAAATTTTATTAAAAAAATTTAAACAAAACTATCGCAGTGTTTTTAAATTATGTTACAAACATTTTTTTAAAATCAGAATACCCCCTCCTCCGGCTCAGATACGTCGCTGATTTTCTTATATTTCGTGGTAATTAAGCGAAATATAACTAATAATCTTAGTTAAATTATCGGTATTAAAAAGTAATTATTAAAAAATATTAAAATAGTATGTGTGTGTGTGTGTGTGTGTGTGTGTGCACGCGGGAGTTATAGAAAACAAAGTCAATTCAAAAATAAAAAACCGAACCGGAATGAATTACACATTTTTTTATACGCTTCATGGTTTATTATCGTCGTTCGTTAAATACAAGCGCCATCTACAAATTTTTAACGGTATTTTAATATTAGTTATAACCGGAAGATGGCGTCAATATTATTTATAAAATTCAACAGATCTCTGTTGCGTGAATGTAATTCAACGAGGCATCTAAGATCTACATATAAAGGAAAATGAGAAATTAACAATTACGATGGCCCTTCGCTTCTTATTTCTCGACACCCAAATTATTTATCCTCAGTTAATCTTGATCATTAGAAGGAAATATAAACATTTTTTCTTGTTTTTCCTTTTAGTTATTTAAATTATTAACTTTTTCGCATTTATTACATTCTCCTAAAGTATACCGTGTAATTAATTTAGCCACATTTTATTTCATTGATTCTATCAATTTATTAAACTTAATTGCCATCTTTAAAAATTATAACTTTTATTTTGTAACTCTAAACGTCTCTATACACATGCATCAAATTTTACTGCCTCTTTGCAACGAACAAATGTTTTCTAATAAATAATGTGGATAAAAAAATGTCCTCCTAATAAATAATCGATGATTATTAAATATTCTAAGAAAACGCCCGATAAATTCGGTAACTAACCAAAAAGCAAAACAAAAAATTAAATTAGCGACCCAATTGGGATTATAGTTCAAGTGTCTATGGAGGTGTGTAGATGACCAAATTTGACGAAAGACGTGGAAGAAGAATAAAAAGAGGAGAAAAAAAAATTATCTGATCTGTTGAAACAGTAGTCTCTAGCAGTAGAGTTCGTTTACTGGTTTTGAGATATTTTCCGAATGCGCAAAGAAACATTTGTAAAATTTTTGCATCGATTTATGTAACGTCAAAAATTATATAGTCAATTAAAACGACTTTTCCGTAACAGTTATAGAAGATTATCATCGGTGAATCCAAGGGTTGTCTTCTCAGCGGGATCCAAAGGATCGAGTTTATATATAATATATACGCGCGCGCGCACACACACACACACGCTTATATATATATATATATATAATTTTATTTCCGTTTTTATTATGTTTATTTCATTTATTTATTTTATTAAATGTGATAATTTAGGCTGAGTTCCTTTCTAACAGTCTATGACGGCTCGTATATGTCACTGTTGGGAATTACAAGCAGCGTAGTTCTATATTTCTCACATGTTGCGTAATTCGCATGCTTTTTGATTTTTTCTCTTTTTTTTCGGACATTTCGTACTTTAATTTCCTATTCTTATCTCAACTTATTTTAATTTTCTCCTTCGCTCCGCTTCTATTTCCTGTTATTAATTTTTATCGTTGTTCTCTGCAGATATTCCTTATTCTAAAAGTAGCCTTTTTCAAGGCGATTTTTATATGCTACATTGTTTTCACCATTTCGTTAAGTTTTTTTTTTTAATCATTAAGGTCGGACTTAAACTTATTTCTTCCTTTTTTTAAGTAATTATTAAACAGATGTTTTTTTTTTTTTTTAATGTAAATGAAGAGCTAAGACGTTTTGGATTTGGTGATATGTATTCGCTGTTTAAGTAAATTTGAATATCAATCGAAGATATGAAAACAATGTCTTTATTTTTGTTAATTATTATTTTGCCATAGCCTCCTCCAATTTCATCCATTCGATATGATTCAAGGTCTTATGGTGGAACTGTAACTGTAGGGTGGCTTTTGAGGCCAGAGTCGCTACTTTTAGAACCTTCCGTCACTGTTCTTCTTTTTCAAATTTTATTGATCATAAGAAAGTTAACGTTGGAACCAAATACATCCTAAAACAAACCAAGAAAGAATCTTGGAGAAATGTTTGCTCTTCCTTTTTCCGGACCACTCCTATTTCCAAAATTTGGAGAATGGCCAGGGTCTTCAAATCTCCCAAATCCGAACACCCTTCTTATCTTAACATCTCTTCTGACACACTTGAATGACACTCTGGCTCCTAGTTATGTTCCTTCCTTCGATGAAGTAAGTTCTCCTTCTACTTCTCTCGCAGGTTCATCTTCTTCTTCTAGCCTTTTTACGGATGGTTCCAAGAGCGATGGGGGCGTCGGGGACTCCTTGCTTGTTTCTTCCCTTCCATACTACGAACTTTATAAACTTCCTTCCTTCTGTTCTATTTTTACTGCATAATCATTTTCATTGCACTTTCCTCCTATAATAACAGTACCTTATCTGTTCCGACTCAATGAGCGTCTTTCAGGCCATGTCCTCCCCTTTTCCATACGACTTCATTATACTTTCTATTCGTTCCTTAATTGCCAATTTTTTCTTGGTTCGTTCCATTCAAATCGATCTTCTTTGAATTCCTAGTTATAGCGGCATCGCGGTCAATAACCTAGTTGACTCGTTTGCTCGCTCTGCTTCCTCTGACGGCAAATTTATCAATAAATTTCCGGCTAACAATATTCTTTTTCTATCTAAGCAAGCACACTTCAAATCATGGTCGGATATCTACATTACTTCCTTTTCTAATCTTCATTCCTTTTACAAACTAATACAGCCTCTTCCCTCACCACGGTCTTGGTTTGCTGATTTTCCTGGTCTCAGTCGCTCCATTAATTCCTCCAAACACGTCTTCGTTTGAACCATAACTGTCTTCCTTTGTCTCTTTTTCGTTTTTCTGTTGTTTCTTTTCCACATTGTATTTTTCGCACTTCGGATCATGACTGTGTTTGCGATGCGGATCATATTCTTTTTGAATGTTCTCTTCCTGTGCAGGAGCGCTCCCTTCTCTACACTAAGTTCTTACATCTTAAACTGCCTACTTCTTTTTCTGCTTCCTACATACTTTCCTTCCCTTCACCAGATGTTGTTCCAGCTTTAGTAGAGTTTATTTCCTCCATTTCTCTAAATATATTAACATTTAATCCTTTTGTTCCTAATTCTTGAATGGTGGGTCATTGCCTTTGGTTGGCATTCCCAAAAAATCGGGGGAAAAAAGTCATTTTATTTTTTCCCCCTTCATTTCCTGGCTTTCTAACCTATTTTACTAGGTTTTTACTCTTTATTAGCCCCCTGCCCGAAACACTAAAAAAATGTTTTCCTTCTTTTTTTCTGCACGTTGGGATTCCTTTGTAGCATATTTGATGGATAATCGTCTAAACGAGTTCAAATATAAAAAAAAAAAAACAATTAAAGAATTTTAAATAGATAATACAAAAAAAAAAAAAACTGGCATTATCAAAAAGTTGCGCGCAGAAAGACTTGCGTTATATTTTCTATATATATATATTCATAGTTTTATGATTAACATAAAATAATTCGCGAGAATTTAACATTTTTGCAATTTCTAATAATTTTCAATAGTTCTAAATTGTATTCTACATTATTATTTTGTTAATTTGCATTATTATAGATTTCCGGTTATAAAATAAACTTTTTTTAAACGGAATTATTGATACTCGATATTACAAGAGATGTTAAAGGGGGAACAAAAAATATTTAAAGACCAAAAGGTTAATTATCTAGAACTGAGAATGGGTAAATTTGAAGCACTAAATGCCCCTTATTCCCCGGAAAAACACATCTCTGTTCTTGCCACTCTACATATTGTGTAAATATCACTATGTTGTATTATTATGCCCGAAACTTTTTCTCGCATTGTTTGATGTACAACTACTGATAGTCCCCAATTGTTATTTTATTTTTGTGAAAATAATCATAAAAGCAAACAAATAAATAAAAATAAATAAAATAATGAAATTGACATCCTACTCTTATTAATACCGTTGAGCTTAGTACCATTATGGAAAGCTTAACTTCACAATCCATGATACCTTATCAAGAGTATGGGACTTACTTTACTTTAATACTTATATATTTAAACACGAGTTTAAATTGTATTTTAAATGTTTGTTTTCTTGTTATTGAAAATTTAAGTTATTTTGAAATTATTAGTATTTTTCGATTTTACGAACATTTCAATTTTTAATCGGTTATATATTTATTTTGTACATGCGTTGCGGCAGTAGTGAGACGAGGAAATTAGATTAACGATGGCGACGGAAAATGAGAAAGTTGAAAAAATCAAAAAAAACGTGACAACACCTCTGCATCCGTTTCTGTCGGTGTGTATATACATTTTTTTAATGATATTTTAATGTTTTCAACGTAAATATGAAGCGACTTATTTTAAACTCACATTCAAATAATCGAGAATATATAGCTTTGACTAATTGTATTAAATACAAGAGATGTATGGACTACAAATCTTTAAGCTCGTTGTGCGGTGATTTATAGTATCGACGGACGCTTATCAAAACGGTAGGTAGTCTCACCTTGGCCGATGATAAATGTAACAATTATTATTACTACAAGTGTATGCGTACTCACACATGCACACGTTTATGCAACAAACACGCAAAATTAATCAAAGATACGTTGAAATTTTGTATAAATTTTTATTTTATTAATATCTACCGGTTCTGCCTCAGCCCCCCCCCCCCCCCCCCGGATATTAAGTTCCAGGTACAAAATAAATCTTTCTGGCTGCACGTTATCATCTTCATTTAGAACGATAACAACGGAGGACAAGGGAATGCGATGAATAACACGATCAGCGTCGTCAGCTATCCGCCAGTGTGCGGCCGGTGCATGTTTACACGTTGTCTAGCATGCAAAGCTTCCTTCCAGCAACTGACGAAGTGCAACTGAGGAAACCAGTTCTGCTTTCGATTTCCGTTCAATTGGCTCATTTATTTTAACCCTTTCGTCCTATCGCATCCGGTCTTATTCCGAGCGTGAGCAGAAGTTTCAAAGGGGGCTCTTCGTCTTCTTATTGTGCCAAGCACGCGACATACCGGTCAAGTTAGTTTCTCATCTCGTTATCTTTTATTTATTTTTTTCATTTTTCATTTATTAATTTTTTCTTTCTCTCTCCCTCTTCCTATCTCTCTCTCTCTCTCTCTCTCTCTCTCTCTCTCTGCGCCTTTCTTTCTTCTCTATGGATCAGGAGACTTAATCTCTTCCTATCGGAAAATACTGAACATTTAGATATTATCAACCTTTGCCGAAATGCGGAGGTTTAATAGCGCCCGTCTTCTAGTAAAAGAGTGAATATAACTCCGAAATTAAGCGGACTGTTACAGTTCCTAATAAGGCAAATCGTCGATTTCTCTTCATTACCATCGGCAGCACAACTTTATCCGGACATTTGCGTATAAATCGGATAAAACGTTTAATGCTTCAACGGGACAATGCGGGGAATACGTCAGGTTTTCTTAAATTCTTTCCTCGTACAGAAAAACACAGAGGATTTAAGACGTGATCGAGAATGAAAATATGTCACTAATCGCCTGGTCTGTGACGTCACTAGTGAACGAAATTTTCTTGAAAAAACAAAACAGCGCCTTATAATAAATAAATAATGGTTTACTTAAAATTGATGTATCTATGACCCCTTCGTATCGTCAATTTTATTCTGGTCTTCATTCCCCGTTTATTTTATTTTATTTTTATTTTAAGATTAATTATTTTTTGCGAAATATTTACCCATGAATATTGTTAAAAAGTAATAATTATTTTAGTAATACACGTTAAAAGAAAAAAACATCTTATTACACGTACAATGTGATGTAAGTTTTTAGCTGAAGTAATGAGTGCAATGAATGTGGGAAATCGTTTAATACTAAAAGTGGTATTTAAACTCATGCAACAATTTATTTATTAAATTGGGACAATAAAATAATGTACGTCAGTTTGTCATTTTTATATGGATATTATGGTGTGGGTATTGGGAAAAATTTGCGATATTACCCCATGGTGTATATACGTTTCGTTAGTAGTTTTTTTTTTTTTCGGGGGATGGGGCATCAAGAATTCAACCCATCGACGGTTTCGTTAGTCTCCATGGTAATTAATATTGATGATATTTTTTGACTAATTTTTGTTGGACTGTATTAATGTAAAAAAAAAAAAAACGATTAAAGGTGATTCTTTTTTAGAGATCGGTGTATAAATTATTTTTAGCTATTGGTTTATTATAGATTTGTACATGTGCGTGGAATGAAATGTTTATGTAAAAATATTATAACGTAAAATTTTCGTTATTAAATTTTTTTATTACAAATGTATCCGTGAAAAAGAAAAATCACCTAATTTCTTTATTAAATACTTGTTGTTTTTTTTTTTTTTTGTTAAACTTACTGCTTCATTTTTTCCCCAGTGTTAAACGATGTAAATTTTATGTCAAAATGCACTCTGTATATTGTGATTTTAGTTTAAGAGAAATAACTAATTTTTTGTTTTTAGCATTTTTTAAATTATTCAAAATTTCCTCATTTGTTCAAAACCGAACGATTATGATTCTACATCATCACGTTTCAAATGACATGAACTGTGAAAAACTAACAGCATTATTTTTTCAAAAGAAAATGTATATCAAAAAAAAAAAAAAAAAAAGTTTTCGTTTTCCTAGCTCGATTAAAAAGAAACAAAAAAAAAATGTCGCTCCACTTTTTAATATTTACAATTAGGTCGCGTGCAGTCTGTGTTAAGATGACCGATATCCTACTTAATTTCACATGTAATGTGATATCAGTTTTCAAGAAATAACTAATTTACTTTTTTTTACCCCTTAATCCTTAAATTATTCAATAATCAGCGGTTCATATGTTTTTGAAATCTGTAACAGGCACAATTTTCCATATCGATACATTAATCGCATGGAACGAAACGAAACATGGGAAGTAAACAGCATAATGTGCCTCTACGTAAACACATGTTATGAAAAATCTTGTCCGTGACCTACATATGCGCGTACACAGACTGATGACATGGGGCACATAGACATTTTTGTTTTAAAAAATGTCATTTTTTTTTTTTTTGTGTTTATTTATTTATTTGTTTATTTACTTTTTGGATTCTTTATACCTGAAAACGTAAAAGTATATCATCAAAATTTTGACTTTTCGAGTGATTACAATAACTTCTACCTTCGGAAAGTTAGAGATGGTAATATTTAATTTCTGACGTTTAATTTTTTTTTTTTTAGTTATAAAGAGAAAATTCTATGATAAATGAGATAATTTAATAAAATTTAAATAGGTAGATATTTGTTTTAAAATTATATATTATAAAATTATATTTACGAGATGTGCTATTCAACACGCAATACTTTAGATTACCGAAAAGAGGGGGATAGTACATAAAATAAAAGAGTTGTAACAGGATATCAAGAATAGCACGTATTTACTGTCATTTAAAAGAAATAGAAAACGCTGAGTAAATAGCGTTCTCCTTATTAATGTTATAAGCTATATTATAAGAAATAAAATTAAAGTTTTTAATATTTCTTACGGTAGAAATTATTAAGAAGAATACTTGTATACGTAAAGTAAATTGGTTTTAACTTCTAAATGATGTAACATATTTAAAAATGGAAAGAAATAACCAAGCTAAAAAGGAATATAATACGACAAACTATTAACATTTGAAAAGGATACATTTCAAAATTTCTCCGCGAATGCTACACTTTTTTTTATAAATTACATAGGAATAATGACACCGAGATGGCAATAAAATAATCTTTGAATTGGCTAATAAAAATCTATAGCTTTCTCAATAAACAACAAGTTCATTAATGAACAGGCAAACAATAAATTTTGTTGGGTTTTTTTTGTCTGCTAAGTTGGTTAGTAAATTTATGTTTACGCATGCGAAATTTAATGGGCAACCATTTAACATAATTAAATAGGAATGAATTTTAAATTACGAATGTTTGCGTGAAAAAAGTACATTTTCGCATGAGAAGATACAATATGAATTCACGCAGAAAAATAAAATTGAAAACGATTTTTTTTAGGTCTTTTCGACAAGTTCGTAAATTTCGTTAAGAAAATGAAATGCGGTTTCGTTTCCAGCAAATAGCGATTTTCCCAACAATATATATCATTTTTTCACAAATTTTGATCTTTCGGCGCCCCGAGGGTTTAATTTCAAAGTTGGAAACCCGAATGCTACGAGCTAAACAAATATGCGGCGGGAGTGCGCAATTTTTAACCTTATTTCAAATTTTTAATTATAATAATTACGTCGCAAAGGGAAGGCTAAACAACAGTTCTCGCGTTTTTTTAAACTTTTCGCGAACTTTTTGAAAGTTTCCTTAAGCAAATGAAATATGGTTTCGTTAGTGATCTTTCTAACAACATACCATATGTCCGGGAAAAAATATATTGTGTATATTATTTTCAAAATTTTCGAGCATCCGGCGTCCCGAGGAGGGCTTCAATATAAATTATGCATATGTTTGAGACACGCTTTGGTGTCCTCAACTTTGTTACTCGGGGCTATTTCGCACGTAAACTCCCCCTTTTTTTTTTTTTTTTTTTTTGCTGTTTTTGGTTCAAAAGGAGAGAGGGGGTTAAATAATTTTTTAACCGTAATTTTTTTTATTCTGCATTTTGTTTTAAATTTTGAATTTCGCCTTTTAAAAATTTATCTGTGATATGTTATGAATTTTTTAAGGGTGATTTTTTTGAGATCCTTTTAAATTCCATATTATATATTCTTGACGGTTTTTTGCCGCCCGGGGTAATCGTTCGAAGTTATAAATATGGGATTTTGAAGAGAATTTTAAGTGTAATATATGTTTCAGATTTCGAAATTAACAAGTCTAATAACCGTTCGTGAGTTATCGCATATTTTAATTGAATATTTTTGTCGTTTCTGAACCATCTTATTAGGATATTATTCCCTACATTAAAAGGTACGGAATCCTATAAAAATGCGCTGCTTCAAAGAAAATATTTTTACTCCAACAAGTGCGTATTCATATTATACATTACGTTAGACATTTACAAATCTGATTTCACAGAAAGTGTATGAAATGTTAATTTATCGCCGTTAATACGAGGTTATTTCCGATATTTAAATTTTTCCGGATTTAAAATTTCATTTCACATCAGTTCGGCTCAATTTATTGTGCAATAAACTAAAATCGCTTCATTTGAAGTAACTGTAATAAATCTTTTATCATAAACATAAACGGTTACTGTTATTTCTTCTATTATCTTTTTTTTCGGAAATAAAGAGTCTCGTTTTTGAAATTGTCTTCCGTTCGTATAAGGGCTGTTTGAAATGTTTTTTTTGAATAAGAAAGGGCACAGTGCCGCAGAAATTATTTTTAGGCGCATATTTCCACTTTAAGATTTCCTTTACTCATTTTCTAACTACATTTAGTTTTTGATAATAGTTTTTTTGTTCTTTCAATGTCCCTTATTATTCGTATGTACCACTAATTCCAAATTTAAAAAAAAAGTTAACAAAACCCTAGAGGAGGGGATGTACATATACCGATTTTTTCACTAATTGCGACCATACAGAAATGTTCGACCGGCACGGAAGTTTCCGTGCAAAAAACTTTTCAAAAAAAATGAAAAATAAAATTATTACAAAACGTAGTTGAACCGTAATTTTTATCTGGAGCTTTTTTGTTTTTATTTATTTAACAACTGACAACAGTCCCAGAATTAGAGGAAGTAAGACTCATATTAACGTATCGTAATTTATGTACTATTTTACCGCTAAATTTTTTTCATGGCCGTGTATAAAGCAATAATATTATATCATTCGTCGTTGTAAGTGGAATGGAATAATCTTGTCTGTTTTTTGTTTGTTTTTTGTTTTTTTTTTTTCTCCGTGGTTAACGACGGGGAAAATAACTAAAAAACGCAAGATTAGAGCCGGATAGAGAAAAAAAAAAAACAAGGTAAATAAATAAATGATGGAAAAAAACATCGATGTGCTTGCCTGAACACAACGGCGCCGCGCATAACGTTCGACTATTAGTGTAGTTATTTTAAAACCGTTGTAAGAATAAAAGTAAAAATTCGTAATAAATAAAAAATGACGAAAAAAAGACGCTAAAATTAAAATTATACTAGAGACTTTGGATTAATTATTGCAACTTTTATAGTAATCAGTAAATTAACGTAAACTAAAAAGAATAAAAGCGCTCATGAAGATGATCTCGACGCGTTCTGATATTTTTTAAGTGTATATTTACCGAATCGATTATGATTATTTTTAAAATTATTATTAAACTTATAATGTGTCGCTGTTAAAAATAAATGAAGACGAATCGCCCTTACCGTGGAAATTAATTATTAGAAATCGGAAGACGGAGGGCGCGGGAATTTTGCAGATATCTTTCATTTATTCAAATTAAAACGAATTAACCGATTTTATTCCATTAATATTACTATAAAGATTACATTTTAATTGGTCGTTTATTTCCATTTTATTTCCGGGGTATAATCCGTAGTTCCGGTTTTAATTTTTTCAACAATTTCAATGTTACACTTATCCGTATGATTGAGCCCAGTCGATCCACGAATGGCTTTACTCAAGTCCGCCCTGAAATTTTGCTAGGACCGCTCCTGTGAAAATTGTTCTAAAAATATTTCAGAATCGATGAAAATTCTAAAGGAAATCCTGTTAATTGTTAATTCGATTAAATTTTCAAGTCTTAAAACTGTCGGGATATAAAATTTTGTTTAGTAAAATAAAGCGAATCTTATTTGGGGATGTGAAGTTAAGCTTTTCATAATGTACCAAGCACAACGACATGCCGATGAGAGTTTTTCTCGGCCCTTTACTTTCCTGAAATCTTTATAATGCAAATTTCTCTCTCTCTTTTTTTTTTTTTATCCAATGTGTTTTCAAGAAAATCATTTTGTGAATTTTTAATTATTTTATTTTCCTTATTCTTCTTCAAACAGTCTTCTGACATGAATATCTGACGTAGGCCTCTCCCAAATTCTTCAACTGTTGTCTATCCTAAGCTTCACCTATTTATGTATGGTCGGGTTGTTTTATTACATCATCTGACCATCTTCGTGAGGTTGTCTTCCGTTTTCCTGTGTGTATGGTCACCAGTTCATTCCTTTGTTCATCTTCCGTTTGCTAGTCTTGCGATATGTCCAATTTCATTTGTCTGTTGTAATTCCGGCTACAATATCTTCAAACCCTGTGCTTTTTCGTATATCGAAATTTCTGATTCTGTCATTTAATCTTATTCCTAGTAATTCTATTCGTCTTTCAGCCTTTTTGATTTCATTCAACCAATTGGTTTCCGTAGTTCAGCACTGGTATGATGTATTGATTAAAAAGACTTTGTAAAATCTTTTTCATTCTGCCAAATGCTATTCATCCTCTTCCGAGCTGTATTATTCTTTTAACTTGCTGTGTCGGGACGTTTTTTTTTCTTTTCTTTTCTTTTTTTTTTTTTTTTTTTTGGTTGTAAATTTCTTACCTAAATACATGAAGGTGTCGCGACTTTTTCTACAGGACCTTGTTCTAAATTTATATTTATGTCGTTTTCTTCATCTCGGCCGTATTTCGTAACCTTTGTTTTTTCCAAGTTTATTCTTAATTTAGGTAGGGACTATAACGACATTCTAACTAATTATTACTAATTATGAATCTTTTTTTAAAATTTATTTTAGATGACCAGAAGGGCTCTATAATCGTGCCAAACGAAACACTTTTTTTTTCTCCCTAAACTTTACCAACTCATAACTTTTTTAGTTTTAATTATTTTTCCCCAATTTTTTTTTTGTATATTTTTAAAGCATCACTAAATATCTTTCAAAAAAATAGATAGTAATTTTTTTTTTTTTTTTTTTTAAATCGAGTTTGACAAAACGCCTAAAATTTATGCCTCTAGACCAGAATACCCCGTTAATGAGCTGATTTCTATTAAGTTTTCTCTAAGCTACACTCTTCCAGTTCCTTTACTACAGACAGCAGGCACATACGTTAATGCTACCGTCTAAAAAGTAAGTACCATACCACTCTTTTGTGACAGGATGTCGGGGACCGTGAAGTTAACCGTTGCATAATGTACTAAGCTTAATATGGATCTGAAGAGAATATTGGGGCTAGTTCTCTTTTCTCATGGGATTCGCCTTTACACTCCCAAATTTCTCCGGTATAACCGATATTCGATTTTGGCAGCGACTTGGATCCGGAACGAGACATTTCCCGAAAATTCTTGATACCTCTGATTTGGTAGACAAGCACCTCTCTCAACTACTAGGCTACCGAGCAATGTTTTTTTTTTTCCTTTCGTTATATTGATTTATTATTTGCAATTTTTTTTTCGAGATATAGATGTCAAGAACGGGTTTACTTTGTTCGTCATTATTAATTATTTAATTTTTTAATATATAATTTAATTGTATTATATTAGCCGCGGTTAACTTTGAATCGGAAAAAAAGAGTACCCCCCGCATTAAACTTTGTTAAACAGTTTCGTTTTTGCAAAGAATTATAACAACTTTGAGCATTATTCTCGCTCAATTAATCAGCTGAGTTCGCTTTCGCGCGAAAAATGAATGCAAAAAAAATATAATAATAACAGGAAATTCGTCGTTTTTCTTTTCCCAGTAAATAATGGTTGGTAAATAAAAAGCAAATAAACTTACATGCGGTCTCATCCAAACGATCGGTTGAATTGGCAGTTTCTTGGTAGAATACAATGACTTGGCCGAAGCTGGGAACTCTTCGTCTTGATATAATTCCCCTTTCTCGCGATGCAGTCTTTTCAAAACTTGATAAGTAATCGGCTGGCCAGTGCGTTCCACAGTCAAGTATCTGTTGCAACAAAAACGGGACAGCGTGCTTTAAGTACGAAATAAATAGAATAGGATGTTAATAATAGATCGCGCATCAACCGATTTTCATTATTTCGAAGACGTTTTCATTCATCGATTTGTAAAGTTTACACCGTAGCATACAAGATGAAAATAGTTCATAGAAAACGCTTTACTTTAAATAATTCAGACAGTGTGCGATTTAGCGCTTTACCGTGCTTAAAAGAGTTATCAGGTCACCAGTAGCAAGAAGATGCGGTTAAAGGATGGACAGCGATTACGTCGTTCGTAAATAGCAAGATCGTCACAAACCTACAAACCACAAATGAAGCACTGATTTTGAAGGTATTTTTTTCGTTTTTTTATTTCGGTTTTTTATCTTTGCTGAAGGAAAATAAACTTTAACGTATTTTACCTTTTCACTTATTTCGTTATTTACCGAATGTTTGAAATAAAATTTGATGGATTTTCCAGTCTTACCCGTTTATAAAGTTCTTGTTAAAATCCACGCACATTTTTTTTTTAAATGTAGAGCATTCGAAAATTACTATTTCATTAATTTCTGCGCATCTGTGGTACATATATTTCTGCTTATATATTACATTATCCTGTATTAAGCAATAAATGATTTGAAAATTTTTTTTAATACGTAAGGGATACAAAAAAAAAACAAAACATATTTCATATATATGTGTGTAGGGTTCAGATAGGGATTTGCATACGTAATTAACGGAATAAGGAATACTTTGGCTTTTATCAATCGAGAGAAAGCTTTCGATTCCGTATCCCCGTACAAGTAAAAAGCTTTAGCAGAACAGAGAATAAACAAACCGTATAATATATTAATTACAACTGTAATTCTTAGGCAACTCTTATTTATATAGACACCGACTGTACTGATTCTTTGCCCATTAGGAAAGAGTATCATTCAACTTTAGGTACCATGTGAGTAATGATGAAAATCGTTGAACATAAATTGAGTATTCGTCAAAAAACGTGAAAAAATGTGGCCCTTTTGGATAATTTATTTTCTTATTATTTTTTATTAGTATAACAGCGGCGGTTGACTTAAAATTCTATTAACCGCTTTTCAAACTTTTCTACATCTGTCGTTTTCGAACCAAAAGGCATATCATACGTATAAATGTGTCAAATTCTTCGCTATTGCACAGTTCGTCGTCACGTTTTCGTTTCCACAATTCAGGTTTGCGTTTAGTGGCGGTTTTCGTTTTTAGAAACATAATGTATTAAACTTCTTATTACTGTGCAGGTTAATAAATAAGAAGTGTCACCATAAGTTTAAGCATATGAAGACACTATATTGCTAATTTAATAATACCATGGGGAAACGCAAAAAAAGTATTATTTATATTGTAGTATGTTAAGTTGCTTCAGTAGTTTAATAAATTTTATGGTATAAATTATTAGTTGTATTTTTTTTTTTTTTTCTATTACGAGTATATAAAATTGGGACAATTTTTTTTGTTATAAAATCTGATGGGAGCCGGTTTAAGAATTACAAATTTTGATCATTTTATACAACGTATAGAAGGGAAAGAGACAAAAATGTAAACAAGAGGGGTCAAGTGGCACAGCACCTTGCGAGACCAAAATGGCCGACTTATATGTATATACAAAAAAAAATTTTTAGCGAATATTTATAAAAACGGAAGATCAGAAGTAGAATTAGAATAAAAAGAGGAATAAGAGAAGCTGACGAGTTATCACCGTAATTGTTTACACGAGTACATTATGAGGAGTCTTCCAAAAATTAAGCCGGGCTAGCATCGGAATTAACATAGATAAGGGAGGAATAGTTGAATCATCTAAGGTTCGCCAGGGTATTATTTTTGTAGTAAGTAGTAATGAAAAATAACAAAGACGAATTAAACGAAACTGGCAAACGGTGGGCCTGAAAATGAACACGTCAAAGACAAAAGTAACGTTAAATGAATTCACACGCGCCCGTAAATGAAATTACTTTGGAAGATAAAGCGCCAGAAACAGTTAATAAATATATATATATATATAATAAATAGGACGAGAAATAAACAAAAACTGGGGTGTACGACTCTTGGCAGGAATTCGATTATTTTCAACATCGAAAATGCCATTATATTTGATGACGAAAGCATTTGATCAGTGTATTTATCCAGTGAAAACGTACGGCTGTGAAACCTGGATACTAAACAATAACATAGATTACAAATAGCCCACAGGTTAATGGAAAGATATATGTTATGAGTTACGAAAAAGGACCGAAAAACAAAAAACACAGATGTAACCGATATGTGATAGAAAAAGCGTTCGTACACTAAAATGGCACTGGGCGGCCATATAGCGGGAATAAAAGATTCAAGATGGAGAACAAAAATTATACACCGGTAGTGTCTACGAGGAGAGCTGAAAGACTTCGAAAACGACCGCGTACGATATTACGAAACCAGACGAAGATTAGGGATTTTATGGATCAGACTCGCACAGGACTGCAAAGAATTGCAAAAAACAACAAATTACCAGACTGTCGAGAATCCGAGAAGAGGCTTTACAATGCAATACCGGTCTAACAGCTGACTATGATGACGTATGTATAAATCTTCCTTCAGGGAGAGTTATCTTCTGGGTCCGAAGCTCTAACCGGAACGGGTATATAGCCGACAGATAATTGGAGATGACCTTCAGATATAAAGGTTAGCTGTGAATAAGTTTCGGAAGATACAAATAACGAACCATAGGAGCAGCTATTGGGGTCAAAAGTCGCAACAAGACGATTCTAATAGTGACGGGACAATGGTTTGCGAGGATGCAGAAAAATAGTCAGCGAAGCCGTCTGATAAAACTCTACTACAAATGCCCGTTAACCTTCTTACCACCGGTGTGTGAAGGCAGCCGTATAAGTCTTCCTTAAAGAGCTATATTCTCAATAGTAAGTCTTCCGGTTCGAGTTTTTAGCTAGAAGTTAGGATGCCACACTGAAATAGTACTCGTAGTTATATCCATGACCCAGTCGTTACAGATCTTTCTCGCCACTGTTCATAATGAAGAAATCAACTGCGCTTCCGTTCCCTCTCATTTTTTCCACTCTCGCCGAATTTGCTCTTTTTTTGTAAGATAAGAAAAACAGGAAAATTTCAATTAAGCTATTAAACGTACAAGCGTTAAAAGATATTCGTCCACAGAAAGAGAACCACTTAGCTCGAAAATTAAAAAAACAACATTTTAATTTTTTTTTTTTTGGTTGGGTGGATGGACACGTAACGCGGCACTTTTCTTCGGAAGAGGAGGATCTAGTTAAATACCGATCTGATTAGAAACTGACAAAATGAAGAAACTAAAAACTGCGACTATTGACAGAACACAATGGATAGGATGCGTAAGAGACGCAATAAGGATTAGAATGTCACAGAAAAAAATATATTACAATGCGAAGTAGCAGGTTCAGTCGAAAGAGAGAGAGACATTCAAAAAAAGTACGGTTAGAATCACAGATAGCATCGTGTAGTTAAAGTCGTGTTCGCTACTGAAGATTAGCTGGAAATCGTGTCGTTTTTTGGAAGCATTATCCAAGATGTGCCACATGTCGTAACTTTAAAACGTGACTCGACTAACTTTTTAGTCGCCAGTCCGGTGGGCAGTGAAGTAAGAATATTAAAGCTTTTCTGAAATCTAATTGGAAATACACCTATGGTGCATATAATTTGTGTTTATGAACTATTACTAGACGCTGATGACATAACGAAATCTTAGATGGAATTCCAGCAACGAAAATGATGTTGCAACATGATATGGGAGATTTTAATAAACACGTTGAAAATGATGCCACCATACACGGCCACAAGTGATAGTTAATATGCGTTCGCTTAAATTTCGCAAAAAATAACATTTAATTATAAAATAAACAAAGCGATATATTCATAAAGGAAGACGGATGATGAAGAGCCCGATATCTAAACACTGGCATACTTTAGATTACGTTATATGCTGCCGCATATTCAGGAATGAGGTGTGTATATGGGCAATGCGGGGGATGCTTATAGTGCGCTAAAGACCGTGATTAGACATAATGCGTAAGTAAGTCCAATTCATCCACTCAGCTTATAGCGGTAAAACATGAGCTAAATAATAAGAGCACTCAAGATAAAATGACTCAATTTCTAGGCAGTTGGGGAAGATATATACTCTTCAGGAGGAAAACGTTCTGCTATAAACGACTGTGTTTATATACACAAATTGATAAAACGTATGGATAAAAATAAATAACGTTTTGTCTATATGATAAATTCCTTGACTTATAGGCAGAATGAATTCTCTTCGAACAAAAATTTAATAGCTGAGAAAATCCTACATAAACGGCCGGCTTTTAGTAGCTAGCAAACGCGTATCGTTAACAAGAGAAAACGAGACAATTTCTGAAAAATCCCTAGGTCAAAAGAAAAAAAAAACAAAAAATTGTTTGTCGAAAAATAAAGTTGCCGAAATTTAAGATTAAGCAAACCCGGATGATTAAAAGAAAAAATTATTGATTCGATCAAAACCGTATTCGGACCACAGCCTTATTTTTACTTCAATCGAAAACAGTCAAAACGTATCTGTCAGACAGAAAAAAAAAGATTTCCATTAACTACATAGGATCGAAAACACTCTGTAGATGCGGCAGACATGCAGAAAATTAAAGAAGTAAAAGTGTAGCATTAACCAGTCTGAAAAACTGTTCGGCAGCAGGTTCTGAAGATATTTCGAAATTGAAAGAAAAATGTAACTTTACATCGGTTATTTTTGTAACTTGCGGAGGGGTTTTTTTTTTATTTTTTCGGCGCGATACCAAAAATTCACATGTGTCCAGAAGCAATATAGAGGGAAAATAATAATCAACAGAGCTAAAAAGCAGTTCGGTCAGAGATAGATAATATAAAAGAACTAAGTAGCTGACGACAAGGAAGCGAATGTATCAAGGTACATTATGGAGTACGGACGTCGAGCGTTAAGAGTTGAGAGTGAAAAATAGATCGTTTATTTCAGAAGGATGGAGATTCAAAAAGAATATGATTGAAATCACACAAAGCCTCATCTCGTTCGGGTGAAGAGTGGAGAACGAAGAAGATGTTAAGGGGAAAAGCGAAAACCTCTCTAACAGTGAATACGGCGTAAGCGAATAATGGAAACGATGGCTGAACGCCTAAGTAAGGAGAAATCAAGGAACCTCGCGGATTAGAATGAAGCGTAGGTTGAGCAGTCTCAGGTAGTGAGATAGATTATTAGAGAAGGACGAAGCATAGATGTCATTTGGAAGAAGTTTTCTGAAAAGAGTTACGAGAGATTGGAACTTGGAATTTTAGAGAAGGAGGTGGGGGAAAGAAAGTGAGCCAGAGATTGAATATATTCCGTCAGATTTTAAAATCTGCCCATTAATCGCAAAAAACAGGAATAGGTGATAAAAAAATTATAGGAAGTAAAAAAGAATTTCACCCCAGGTGTGCCGATGGTAGTGCGGGGCGTTTGCTAGAATTTTATTACATCGTTTATCATCGTTTGCTAAAAAATTACTTTCTGAAACGCAATGCGACTTTCGTTTCGCTCGAAGCACCCTGGACATCATGGTGTATTGTCATTAAACAAGCTGCATGAGAAATATACTAGATAAAAGAAAAGACGCTGCGCATAGCCTACATACAAAAAGCTTTGGTTACGGTTAATGGATGACTTACGATGAAATCTATGCACGAACTAGTTTGTCCAAGAACGTTTTTCGCAACTATATTGTCACTATTAAAAAGTTTGTCGAATAATGTGCGAAGGGGAAAACTTTCTAAACGTGAATTCAGCAGTTAAACTAGTACCGCTGTTTTCGATCTTCAAAGCCCACATATGTTCATAACATTTAAAATAAGATTTCGTTCGTCGACCATCTCAGTTATACAGGGCACAGCAGCATAACTTAAACTTTCTTTTCTTTAAAAATGCGCCACTTTAAATCTACTAAAAATTTTGTTAAAGAGAAATAATAACAGAAAATCGAAATAACGGATGCTCTAGATCCCCCCCCCCCATTTGGGGCAATATGTATGCTTCCTCCCTTCTCGCAGTTTTATTTCGATTTTCTGTTATTATTTCTCTTTAACAAAATTTTTAGTAGATTTAAAGTGGCGCATTTTTAAAGAAAAGAAAGTTTAAGTTATGCTGCTGTGCCCTGTATAAGTATGTTTTGATGGCACCCTTTTTAATTCACAGAGACTTTGCGCTTTTACAAGGACAAGGTCAACGCTGATCTTCGATCGGCAATATGCGGACGAGGGTGCTTTCTGGTTGGCGTTTAAATCACTTCCGCTAGAATGATAAGAATCAAACGGTTTTTCACGAACAAGACTCTGTTCATCGAAAAAATCTCGAAATTTTTCTATTTCCCGTTAAGAAAGTTTACGTTCTCTGTATACCTTTTTTTTTTTTTACTCAGCGGATATCATTCGACGGGGACTCCAGTTCTGGTGCTATATGATTCCGCTTTTACATTTCAGATAATGATTCTTGTTCGTTTCCGTTTTTGTTTTTTGATTTCTTTTTCATTTTTTTGATCGTTAATGTAAGAACGTTTTTTGTCTTTTGACCGTTATCGGTGGTACAAACAAATGTAATGTTAATCAGGAAAATCCCGCAATCGTTTCGTTCTTGCTGAAAACGTTTAAATTTTCCGAATACGATTAAAACGAAATAAACGGAGAATTTTCAATTTAAAGTCAGTGAAATCATTTCTGTAATAAGGTAAATCGATGTTAAAAAGTTTACTGCGTAAATTTGAGGCTTACGAAATAATTCGTAAATTGTTTATTCCGTGTTATTTAATGTTTCGTTTATCAGCATTAACGGCTTTTCAATATTACAACATTTAGACACACTGTTTTTTTGTTTTTTTTTCTAGGAAAATTTGGAATGGCCCCGGGAGCAAACTTGTTTATTTGGTACGCTTTTTATAAAGTAGGTAACATATTTCAGGAGGAAAGGAACTATTTGAAAACTAAGTGTAATTCACTGATTTGAACAGTAAGAAACTTTTCGCGTCTTCCTCTTTTCTTCTAAATAAGTTGTGGGTCTTACAGAACAAGTATGCCCGTTGTGTGAGTGCCCGACACTTATTAACATTTATTCAGAACACAAAATTACAACTATTCTTGCTTATCCTATACATCATAATATTAGTCAACTTAAGATTATATCAATTATAACATAGTACACACACACATGCAAATACATACACACACCGTAAATACTGCATACCGATACTTGAGAGCAGCTAAATATCTTCAAATACAAAGAGAAGAAAGAAAATAAAGCAAAAAAAGGGAATAAAAAGAGAACAATAAAAGAAAATTATAAAATAGAATGATTCGAAACGTATGTTGAGTTTTTACTCTTTACACCATTCTTTCAGCCATATACTTCCTTTTTCCACACACCAAGTTTTTTTCCCTTTAATATATGATTAAGGATTGTACTTATTAATTTAATTAAAACTGAATCATCACTATTATCAATTCGTAGATTTACGCCTCGGGGATAGATGTAATACATATTATTTTGGTTTCTTGTTATAATTTTATATCATTGACATTAAATTCTGGTAATCTATCATAGAAATAGTACATCTTGGGGAACATTTCGTTGTTTTCCATCCACACATAATTGATACATAATCGTTTTGCTTCCAGTAGGGGAGTATAAGTTTCAAACACTTTTTCTGTATTTTGCTTATTTTATTTATTTCCGTTTTCTTAGTCTCAGCCCATATTTGAAATCGTTCTGTTTTATGTCTATGTCGATGTAAATTAATAAATTTATTTAAGTGCACACGTCCTTCTGTTGATAGATAAAAAAGGATTCTTTGGTACAAACGAGTTGCATCGGAAGGTCACCACCATCTTTTTGGCGGGTGTAACGCGGCGTGGATAGTTTCGGCAGTAGCGAACAAAAGTTTTTACTCAGACTTTTTTACCAATTACCTGTTATGTTTTTCTGATATCATCCGCTAAACATTACCATTTATGTTAGTGAGAATCAAGGATAGCCAAATTTATTCTATATCACTTAAAACATCCATTTAGTGCTAACAGAAATTTCGCCAAAAAATTCCGTTTGTCGTTGACAATTTAGTTTTTCTGCGTATTTAGTATATATATATATATATATATATATATATATATATTCACGAAATACAGACTTTGCGTAATTTTATTAGATTATTCATTCTAAACATTTTTAACCTGTTTTTATTATTTTTTTTTTGCAAAGATAATTTTTGATCTTTGAAACAGGGAATGGTATTTTTCGCGCGAAATTACTGATAACATTTATGGATAATGTGGAAATAAATTTGGTACGCCACGTTTTTCGCTAACACAAATGGTTACATTTAACGGATGGAATTATATAATACCGCAGCTGGTTAACTTACTTAGACCACCAGGGGAGAGCTGGGATTTCGAAATCTGAACTTGTTCCGTCGAAAATTTATTCTGTTGGTCAACTATAAGCTACAAGTTAATGATGTTAAAAAAAAACAAAAAAAAAAAAATCAACGTCAAATTAAACCAAAAATAGACTTTTTCATTGGCATATTACACGCCCGGAATTTTTTTTTCTTCCGAATTTAGAACTGGAAGGAAAGCTTTTAGGCAAAAGATATTAAAAGGGCGCTCGTAAAATTCGTGGATAAATGATTTTCATCGTTTGTTCGTCCATTGAAATGTTCAGATCTGTCATGTCTGGAAAAGACATTGCCGTTTTGATCGCCAACCTTCGTAACGGAGACGGCGCATGAAGAGTAAAGAGAGAATTTAGAGCTTCCGGCTACCCGAGGGTCTAAGTACGAATTTGTAAGTTTCTCTAAAGCGCTCTTTCGTTACACATATTTGAAATAGATTTTGGCTTCTATAATTTTTTCATTCGGACTGTTACATATACTTAGTTTTTTTTTTTGTTTTTTGTTCAAAAGGTGGTGTGCGGTTTAAATAATTTTTTATCGGTATTTTTTTTTAATTATGAAAATGATTCTGCTTTTTGTCTTATGTTTTGAATTTCTTTTTTAAATGGTTATCTGTAGCGGTGAATTGTGAATTTTTTAAGGGTGATTTTTGAGGTAGTTTTAAATTCCATATTATATATTCTTAATTTTTTTTTTTTTTTTTACCGTCCATGGCAATCAGATATTCTAAGGTTGTAGATTGTTTTTAAAAAAATTTAATAGTGATTTATCTTCTGATTTTGAAGTTTACACGTCATTTCGTTTCTGAGCTATTGCATATTTTGATATTTTTGTCGTTCCTAAACCATCTTATTATGATTTCGTATAGTGCGGAATATTGAAAACAGGTTAAAGATATTTAAGAGAAATGAATAATCTAATAAAATTATGTAAAATATGTGTTTTGTTTTATTATACATATATATATATATATATATATATATATATATATATATGTATAAATGACCATATATATTCGTGAAAAAACTAAATTGTAAATGAGGAACGGTACTTTTTGCGCCAAATTATTGATAACATTAATGAATAATGTAGAAATAAATTTGGCAAGGCATGTTTTTCACTAACACAAAGTAATTCGTAAAAAGGTCCGAACAGAAATGCTGGCTCGTTGCGCTTCCGCCGAAAAGAGCAATATCTACAACTGCGTATAATATTCGGCAATTTTTTTTATGTAATTTTTACAATTTCTTAAAAAAATTTTTTTAGAAGTTGTTAGAAAAACTTATTTCGGTAAATTTCGTTAAATTCCGACAATTATACCGAAAATAGGGTCGAACTGTAGTTTTCGAAGTGGAGGAGAGTTAAAATTCCGACGCATTTTTACCACTTAGGCTGCTGTTGCTCGAATTAGAGTAAGACGTTAGTTGTAGTGAAATATAATTAAGGTATTTTCGCGAGCCGACTAAAGAAATAAAATAAGTTATTAAATGAATTTGAATTACAAAGTATTTTTATGAAATTCTTTACAGTCACTAACTTCGGGTTTCTTAAAGATAAAAAAGCATAAATACAATTTTATCAAATAGGGTGGTAGCAAGAAGAAATTTCAAAATTATGAATTTTGTGCTATTAACTTCGCAAAATATCTCATTTATAGTAATTGCGTTAAATTTATCCGAAATTTTTATAAATTACTGCTAAAGTTACTCTTGCGTGTAAATTATTTTCCATCATTTTTTTGTAATCATCGCATGATTTTATGACAATGGCAAATCCCTAACTACACGCATTTTTTTTATTGTATTTTAATTGTGAGTAAAAATTAAATTACGTTTGATAATTATTTTGAAAATGTAAAGATAGAGGACGAAAAAAAAGCAAACATTTCTTAGGACAAACTAGCGCGCTCTAGTGAAAAAAGAATTACACTAAAGTTTATGTAAGATTGCTTTTGTTTGCAAATGCTTTTTTCATTCATTTTATCGTAATCAACACTTTAACAATTATAAAACTAATACGGATATTTGTTTTCTGAACTTGTCATAATGTTCATAGCAGTTTCAAAAAAAAAAGAAAAAAAAGAAAGGGTTTGGTAACTGAAAAAAAGCTTTTTATTTCTCACAAGTATTCAGGATATTGAGGAACTTTGCGTTTCCAAACTGTTAGATCACGCAACGTTGCTACCGTTCATTATCGATATGTATACATATATTTTCTCTCAAAACTGTCTTGATGCTGTCATTCATAGAGATGTCTCGGACTGCGGGCGGAAACTGAACTGCCGATACTCCGGTTACAAAACCGAAATAATAAAAAATACATATTATTATCAATTTATATCGGAGCATAACAATAAAAATAAAAATAATAATAATAATAATAATAATAATAAAAAGAATAAGGACGCTTCTTTTCGTTGCGGGGGAATGAAAAGCCAGTCGAGACATTATATAAGCAAGCTGCAGCGGAAATTACATACCGGTTGTTGCATTGCAGTACTTGGTGCGATCTACCTGTGTTCGCCGGCGGTGTGTATGTGTGTCTACACGATCGCACCTTCTGCGAACTAATGGTAAAGTCGCCAGCCGCAACAATTATCTACAAGCCGTGCTAGGCATTTACTTCGTCACAATCGTTGAAGATCATCTTAAACGCCAACTGCGAATTTGGTCCTTCGTTGCATTTATACTCGCAACACGCACAAACTACCATCGTCCGTCCTAATGGTTTCCTGTTCCATCTGCGAAGATTTTCATTGAGGGCCCAGAGCGAGCATAAAAAAATTAATTTATAAAAAAATGCTCTATCCATATCGTGAGAATGATAGTTTCGCTGCCAGCCGATTGCGCTTAATCGACAAATAATAAGTCGCTTCTTTGGTGGTTGCTTTTTATTTCGTTTTTCATTTTTAGATTTTATCGGCATAATTTCCAAACGACGCTTTAACGGAACAAGTACAAAAAAGCGGGTATCACTTCATTTACGAAAACCGGAAAAAACCGAACGATTCTCTCTGCTGATTCATTTGCTAGAAATCTTTCGGCCTTGCAGGCTGATCGATCATATTCGCACAGTGTGCACCATTTTATAGTTGCCTTTTTTTGTGCTTGTTGACAGATGGTTATTAAATAGTAACTAGAAACATTGTAAACAAATTTTTTTAAATATCAACGAGATTCATGGTGGTGAAAGGGATTTTATCGTTTGGGTTCAAAAATATAAATGTTCGCCGTGTTTTAAATTATTTTGGAATTTCTTTCATTCTTTTTTTTTTTTTTTTTTTTTTTTTGTCGTTTTTATTATTTTATTACAAGCAGCGGGTATAATGCATTTACTTCAAAACGCGTTGGAGAGTGTATGTTCGTCTTGTATGTTTTTTCGCGCCTAACTTGTGTCCATGAGAACCGGTGAGAATATAAGGTGAAAAAAATGGGCCTCTTTACAGAGAAGTTTTTAGTAATATAACAAATATCTTTGACACTTTTTTTTTCTATTTTTTTTTTACGGGCGCCCCAGCGACATTAACTGAACAACATGAAAAGCTAAGCTATAAAACTAACCAGTTGGGTGGTCAGAAATGAACGCAACAAAGGACGGCAGTGAAGGCCTCATAGAAAATGAAGGAAAGAAGAGGATAAAGGAAACGCTATGGGAAGCAGGGGGACCAAATGTCAAGAGCTGACCGTATAAAAAAGGAGCGTTTATTAAGAAGACACTCGAAGAAAATGTGATCAGCATCGCGTATACGAAGAGAATTGCAATCTAACAAGGAGACGACAATAGAGCAAATCGAAATCGAGAAGAGGGAAGTAGAGAGTGATTAATTCGACGATGAATTAGGGAGACAATAGAGGAGCGACGACAGAAAGGAATAGAATGGAACCAAGACAGGGGACGAGGAATCGACTGAATAAGGCGGTAATGCGAATGACGATTAGAAAATAGAAAAGGATAAATGTCCCGCTAAAGGCGGATAAGGAAAGGACGTCTGAAGGAGGGAAATAGTTAGGGAATGGAATTAAGGCGGGCAACAGAGCGAGCTAAAGAGTCAGCTGCGTTATTGCCCTATTCCGAAATGACTAGGAATCCATAAAAAATCAATAAGAATAGAGTGGGATGACTGCAAAGTGAAGAGAACGAATTGAGGGAATAGTACCATCAGAGGAATGGGAAGGAGCAGAGGATATGGTTTGAAGGACGCCTTTAGAGTCCGAAGTGATGAGGAATTGGGAAAGCCCGCTTGAAGAGAAAATAAAAGAGATAGCCTGAAGAATGGCGATCAACTCGGTAGAAAATATAGAGCAGAAGGAAGGAAGTCGGAAGGACTGAGAATGCCGATGCGACGGGGCAGTAAACGCACCACCCACGCCATCCTCGCTTATGGAACCATCGGTAAAGATCAATACATGAGCAGGAAAAGAGAAATTCAATAAATGAAAAAATTCACTGTTGACTGCACCGTGAGAGGAGGAATGAACTCGAGAAGTGGGAGAGAGGAGAATTTGATAGGCTGCCATAACCTATTGAAGTCATGAGAGAAGTAAGGGAGCGTGTTATAGGAAAAGACAACAGGGGGAAAATTAGAAAGACGAGCGATAGGATTGGGATTTTACGAGGAGAAAAACGGCAGTTGTTTAAGAAGAAATAAGTTCGGACGGAGAGATGGAGACACGTTTAATTAGGAAACGATACCCAGGCTGAGAACGGCGAAAAAACAGTGGTTGGGTAACTGATTCTGATAAAATTGCGAGAATGGGAGAGGATTTCAAGGCTCCAATGCACAAACGGAGGCGAGAGTTCTGGTTTACATCAAGTTTAAGGAGGAGAGACTTAGAAGAATTACCGTAAATGAAGGAACAGTAGTCGAGCTTGGACCGAATGACAGCTTTGAAAAGAATTAGAAGAATAAACGGATTGCCTCCCCATCTGAGACGAAAAAGAGTTTTAAGGAGATTATGTCTTTTAAGAGAGGAATTATAGAGAAAATTAATGTGCTCATGGAATGTGAGGCGACTATTCAAAAAAAAAAAAAAGGCCAATATAACACACATGGAATTAACAACGAGAATAGGAATACCAGATAGATTGATGCGAGGCCTTCGAATATTATCAGTTTACTAGGAAAATGTAAATTATCTGTTATACAGAAGTACATTGTGACATGGATATGTCTTTCGGATAGTGCGTAAATGTGACCCCGTTTTGTTTTAGTAAAAACATGAACTCAATTGATTACAAATTGAATAAAACGTTTAGTACCGTAAATATAAACAAAGCTGTAGCGGTCTGGCGTTTCGTGTGAATTTCCAGCCACAAGACATTGTTAAAAAAACTAATTTTTAACTAGACAAAAATTAAAATACCAACGGTAATTAGCACACGGATATAGATTCGAATAAAGAAAATTGAAACCGCCAAAGCGTCATTTCTGTATAGGCTCATCGTTAACGGAAATATTATGATTTTAACATTATTGTGTATAATTTTTAACCATCTGATCTGACTTTATTGATATGCTTTGTTGATTAAGAACTGTACCGGTTTTCGTAGTACCTGGTATAAGTGTATAGGTAGTTTTTTGTTTTTTTTTTGGTAGTTATCGTGAGTAGGTACACTGACTGAGTAGTCTCATTAAAGTAAACGGTGAAAAAAGGAGCATTCTTAAAGATATATACTTCGCATAATATTAACAGAAAAAAATTAGCCCGCAAAATTTTTATTAGAATATGGGGAAAATAGTTTAGCATTTACAAAAGTTTTTTTTTAAAATAAATAAATTTTTTTTTTCACGAGTAATTTTCGGTTAAAACTTTTGGTTACTTTTGTTGAGCACAAACTTAAAATTAATATTCAAACCCGTAAATAAAAAACAGGACGAGGGGGTATTTGAAAAATCCCTGAAACTTTTTAAAAATATTTTACGAAATAAACAAAAAACAGGATTCATACTGTATAGAATCAATAACAGCATATTACGAGAAATCTGGAGACCTGTTTCCACGTAAATTTATAAGAGGGAAGATGACAGATGGGGTCTGGTACCATTTCGCCTAATTCCCATTTCGCCTAATTCCCATTTCGCCTAAATTTAGGGTCGGGTTACTCAGGTAATAAAAAAAAAGGTTAGACAAACATACGAATGATTTCGTGTTGGCAACAGCGCGTCATCATTATCGAATTTTAAGCAGACTAAACGCATCATTTTTTTTTTCTATTTGATTCCACTGTGTTAAGGTTTTTTTTTCTTTCCGAAATACAACAAGAAGGTTTATATGAAAATCAGAAGTGAAAAAATACCGCTAAAAATGTTTGATGTAAATATACGCGAAACGACCACTCCGATTAATATTTGCGAGTTATTTTATTGGATGTCCAGTGCTGTATAAATCCCAACCGCCTTATCAGTCAGTATATAAAAGCCTTATTGATATTTAGTGTGACAAGAACATTAAGGTTCGGAGTTGCAGAAAAAATAATAAAAAAGCTAAATTATAATTAGGTGTAGTTTCGACGTGGTCGCGTTTATGTAAGAAAAAAGGAATAAGAATCGAATAGAATTAACAATAATGACATGACGTCGAATGATTATTACAGCGGTAATTTTATTATTGATTATTAAAATTACAATTATAAGTACATACAAAAAGTAAATGTTAAAATTAGGAAAACAAAAAGTTCCTGAACCTAATTTCATTTTTCTTTAATTCAAAAAAAGTGAATTTGCAAATCGAAAGAATTTAAAAATTAAATACTGCTTCGGATTTGAATAAATAATCAACAGTAACGTATACGATTACAAGAGATTTTTCAAAATTTGGATATTAGGTCGAGAAAAATTACTAGATTTACTATTAAACTCTGTGTACAGCAGAAAAAGAAGAGTAAGCAAGGAATAAACAAGGTGAAGACCCTGTTATATGGGGTCAGTTCGTGGCTTTTATGGGATTAATAAATGAGCATAGATTTAAAAGCACCATATCAAAAAAATGTATATTTTAAATATTCTTATATCTATCCCTCGAGTATATTTGTTATATTTGATAATCTTTAACAATAGATTTTTAGTTGTAGAAAGCAGTGAAAATAATGACAATTTATTAAAAAATGGCGAAAAATTGGTTGTAATAAGGGGTTATTACATTTTTAGATGTGTCGCACGGTATAAAAAAAATTTTAGAAGATACAGTCATGATTTTTTTCCCCATTCTACAAGATGAAACGGTAAAACTTGGCGTATGTTGTTAAAAATACTTCTAAAATCGAATTTTAAGGTATAAATAACTTCTCCAGAAGCCTAAATGGTTGCTGTTGGACTTTGAAAAATTCCTCTTCAAATTAGTCACGTTTATTATAATGACGATGTTTTTCAAGTAATTTCAATAATTGGAATGAAAAAAATAAATAAAACGCAAAAAATGTTGTTATTAGAGTTTCTGACAAAGTAAAAAAAATTTTTTTTTTTTCAATTTTTTGGGCACGTCAACAGTAGAACTTACCCAACGCAGAGAACTGTACATTATATAAGGAAAAGATTAAAAATTGAGGAGATAAAGAAAGCTAACAAAGGAACTATATCGAAAGAGGAGAAAGCAAGAATGGCTTTGGCACTGTAAGGAGTGGGGAGGCCAAAGCGCAGAAGATTGGAATAAAGGGGCACTGTCCTCCTTACTCTTGTTTCTTCTATTTCCCCAGTGTCCAATCGAATTAGATTATAATATTTTTCTTCTTTCTTTTATAATCTGTTAAGTCTGCCAGATTTTTTGGCAAATCCAAAAAAAGTCAAAGAAAAATAACCTTCTATCTTACTATTTAAAATGCTTCATTCAATAAATTGCCAAAAGATTACGATTTAACATTACAAAAAGGAAAAAGAAAGAGAATATAAAAAGACGCTATTCAATTAACCAAATATTTTATTATACACTTTTGACGTACAAAATAAAAATTTATAGCAATTAAGCGAAAATAATTTTTTAATGGATGATAATTTTTTTTATTCTCTGTTGTCAAAATCTAATTGAATACCATTTCATTTAAAATGTAATTTGCAATAAATATTTCAATATACAAATATTAGATATATACATATATATATATACTAGCTGACCCAGCCACGCGTTGCTGTGGCTTAGTAGTTATAATAGATTAAATTAATTTTTTACTTATTATTTTGATGCAACCAAATTAATTTTTACTAATAAATCTGAAATTATTTAGCCGATTTTGAATCCATATGTAGAGGATGAAATTATCCAACTAATATACACTTATTGAATTTACATTTTATTTATCTAATCTTTAACTTTAATCTGTAATCAATGACTTATTTACACAATATATTAAATAAATTAGTTACATAAAAATTAAAAATGTTATAAATGAAGCAGATAACATTGGTTTCGAACTATTAGTTATATTATTTTATAAAATTGAAAATTATCTACGCACTAATTTGTGCACAATGTTCTTGGTCAACCTGTCTTTTGTTAACACGAATAGACTTGATGGTGTTTCCACACGTGAGCAGGCAACATGCGTTTATTCTTGCAATTTCTTCTTCCGATTCAGTAGCTCTCATAACACGCATACGCCTTGGTGCATTTCTGCCACGCGCATTGTTGAGGTTCGATTGTCTCCGCGGCATTATCTTATACTGAAATATAAAGCAACTTAGATGCCCAACTATGTCAGAGAGTTGTATCACTGCCACAATATTATTGTCGGAATATTTAAATAATTTTTTTTTTTTTTTTGTTAATCAAGGCAGGACGTTTATTAAATACACTGAAATATAAATAAATTAAATGCCGCACAATATCGCACAATATTTTTTTTTCCCCTAAACAACAACTCCGTAATAACACGAACTTTTTTGTAAACAACAGCGAACACAATTTATTTCATCATTCATCGATAAAAACGCCATGCACCAGCGATAAACATGGTTGCATTTCGATTAACATCGCACGATACACAAAAGTCGCCACAAAAAGTAGTTGGTGCTCAAAAAATAATAAAATTGTCAAAATTTGTTTCATTTAATATAACAAATATTTATGTAAATAATTAAAGCAAAAAGTAATAGCCAACAATTAAATTTGTTTTTTTTTTTTAATTGATTGATTAAATTATTTAATATAACAAATATTTATGTAAATAATTAAAACAAAAAGTATCCTATCTGTTAAGTTGGACCAAATTGCATGAACTTTCAAAATTTTAGAAAAATCGGTTAAGTAAATTCCGAGTTTATCCTGCACAAACATAAAGACACGGGATTTTTATATATATAGATATTATTTACCTGCTCGATTTGTTTTTATAAATGATATATCCATTGCTATATTAGCCTGACTCTAAATTTCTGGTTTATTCGCAAGCGAAAATTTAAATATTCAAGATAGAAGAATAGTTTCCTTCAGAACGATGATACACATAACATTCAACCCAGAACAAATTGTGACCTCATAGCGTAAAACAGTCAGTGTGCGGTGACTTTCCGCATATTGAGATGGATTTGGCATTTCTTACGACCTTTGAAAATATTAAAATTTTGGTAATAATCATTCAATTTCTCGGAAGGTCTCGGCAGCGGGCAAACGCGGCATTGTTTGTCAAAGACGCATTCTCGGTTAAAAAATCGAAGGATCTGACCGCTACGCAGGGGTAGCGAACTAGTTTCGTTGTGCGTGGCCGAGAAGCGGAAATAGAGCACTTCCGTACAGTATAGGCGTTTGAAATGCGTACCGAGCTACATTGAGCCGGAAGAAGTTATTTTGATAAAAAGCCTAGAAAAGGCAAAAAGGCAAGGTGAACTAAATGGAGCTTTATTTATGTTTTCCTAATTTTAACATTTACTTTTTGTATGTACTTATAATTGTAATTTTAATAATCAATAATTAAATTACCGCTGTAATAATCATTCGACGTCATGTCATTATTGTTAATTCTATTCGATTCTTATTCCTTTTTTCTTACATAAACGCGACCACGTCGAAACTACACCTAATTATAATTTAGCTTTTTTATTATTTTTTCTGCAACTCCGAACCTTAATGTTCTTGTCACACTAAATATCAATAAGGCTTTTATATACTGACTGATAAGGCGGTTGGGATTTATACAGCACTGGACATCCAATAAAATAACTCGCAAATATTAATCGGAGTGGTCGTTTCGCGTATATTTACATCAAACATTTTTAGCGGTATTTTTTCACTTCTGATTTTCATATAAACCTTTTTGTTGTATTTCGGAAAGAAAAAAAAACCTTAACACAGTGGAATCAAATAGAAAAAAAAATGATGCGTTTAGTCTGCTTAAAATTCGATAATGATGATGCGCTGTTGCCAACACGAAATCATTCGTATGTTTGTCTGACCTTTTTTTTATTACCTGAGTAACCCGACCCTAAATTTAGGCGAAATGGGAATTAGGCGAAATGGGAATTCACCACAGACGGTAGAGCTGTAATTTTTTGTTTTTATGAAAAATTAACAAATCGATTGGAGTATACAAAAACTTCGAAATCATTCTTTTTTTTTTTTTCGAAATCATTCATTTGAGTAGTAATAAACTGTCGGATTACCTAACAATAAAATAAGTAGTCATATTTGTAGATTATCACTTTTTATTAAGACCTTTTTTTTTTTAATCATGGAAAACATGGAAAATTTTATTCGATAAGCATCATAATCGGCACGTTTTCTAGGTCATCAGTGCACTGACCTCCGTCGAATGCTGATTCTGACTACTGTTTGCAATTTACAATTTGAAAAATTATTACACCGATTTATATTCGTCGTCTAAAAAGTGATTTGAAATTTTCCTTACTCGTCATATAATCGTTGCCTTCACTGTGAGTATTCTGACAACTAGTAATTTTAACGAATCTCCACATTATTTCACGAAAAAAATTCTCTCGGCGAGGATTTAGTTTATATTTATTATAATACTTTTTCTGAAATAAGTAAAATTTTGAGGGAAATTATTTTTAAGGAGGCCCTAAAAATAATTCACCAACTGCGCCAACTATTTCAAAAAACGGTGACAACCGAGCATTTTTCCCTTTTTAGGCCACTACCCACTGTGTAGCGTAGCTAAACGTTACTTCCGCAGGGTGATTAACTATATCTACCTATAAAAAAAATTTGAAATTAGTTTTGAAAATTGAAAAAAAAAGAAGTAGCTTTTGCAATTAATTTCCCTTTTAATTCTTCCGCTTAATCGCCTTATAAAGTGAACGATTAACCGAGGAGCAGCAATTGACTAGCAAAATATGTAATTAAGGAAAACCACGATATTTCCTCGCAGGATATTTGTTTAACTGCGCCACTGCTGGTATTACTGTATTTTTGTGTTTTTCTGTGGATATCCTAAAAACTGTTTTTTTTCAATGTCATATAAATATTTGAACTCCTCGCCTAAATTTCCGTTATAGGTGAATAGAGAGTAAAAAAAAAAAAAAATCAAATGCGTTGGTGATGATAATTATAATATCGAAAATGATAATGATGGTTCGAAAATTATTATTATTATTATTATCATTGCAGAAGAATAGGAAAACTATTATTAGTTTGACGGTCGAATCATTGTCATTTTTCCAGTCCCAACTTCGGATTTGCGGTAGAAAAGGTAATGCAGGCAATGCAGCCTCAAACTGGCATTACCTTTCCCGGATTCGAAAGAACACGGTGTACGGAACAAATTACAGACTTATTGCTCTTCAATGAGTCGTTCTCTATGATTACTTGTGTAATCGATCATATACACATGTGTCCGCATTCACGTTGCACCGATTCAGCCGAAGAGGCACGGGAATACTTCTGTTGTCGGTGCTAGTCTGTCTCTGCCGTTCCTGATTATTCCTTATACGATCGATCCAGCTTCTGAAGAAATCTAGGTTAATTTCACGTCCAAGTTCCAGAGCTTAGGTGCCATTGTGGTTGTCTCAGCGATCGACCTCCTCTTTTTCTTCTTCTGCTGCGGTTTCGAGAACAAATCTTTGCCATATACTTCGGTACACATGACCGTACTCAGAGATCTGCCGGTACGCTGGTCTGTAAATACTGTAACCTACATTCTACGGCTGGCTTTATTGACATGTCTTTGGATACTCTAAAGCGGCGTTTAATAGCGATCGTAATAATAAATAATAATAACAATAATTAACGGATAATAAGTACAAATAAATACGAATAAAGACATAAATAGGAAATCGCGGTCGTGAATATTAGAGCGTACACGTGCGTCTAGGAGGAACTCGCGGCAAAGTGATCGTTTTCACTGTTTACAGGTTTGGTGAATTGTACTTAAATCAGAGTAACTTCGCGCCGGTATGATCGTTTAACGGCAGTCTCTCCGGTATATGTTTGATTTCTTCTCTGAAATATTATTCAAAATGATCTATCATCATGGATAAGGAAATGTAATGGTAGTAATCCGAAAATAAACAAGAGCATCTGCTAAATTCTACAGTTGCTCATAAGAGGTGAAAACTAACAGCTTACATCGAGTTAATAGCAGTGAATTATTGTGCTGCCTTATTCGTTCAGGCTGTCACTAAAGTATACGAGATTATTCAACAGCCACTGAAAATTACTCAATTATCAGATTCGGATTACCAACTATGTCATTTTATGAAAATTCTATCATCTGCAATGTTTTTATATGAAATAACCTATTGCGTTTTTCTATTGAATATTCTACAACGGAATCTAAAATGTTTAGTCTGTAACCTTTTTTTTTCTTTTTTTTTTTTTTTTTTGTCTCGCTTGCAAGGCATTTATTTAATTTCGTGAAAAATGAAGGTTCGGGATATCTTTATTGCGATATATATATATATATCTTATCAGTCGTTCGGCTAATCCTTACAACACGGGTGATAGTAGGTAGCATTCATGGCAGTTGTGTGCACGCAAGACTACATTTGCAACTAATATTGTGATTGTTTGATTTATCGGCATACAAATGCGGTCCTGTGTGTGTCTGCTGTGTACTAACTAGCGCGCATATAATGGTATACGTGGTGGATTGCTACTGCCTTCCACATGACTATTAGAGAGTATTTAATTTAAATTTTCGTAATCATTTTTGCGTCGCCCGGGATCGAATTCGAGACTTCCGTAACGGAAGCCAAGCGCTCTAGCAACTATTAATTTAATCTGTATGTATAATAATCTACTAATATTTCTAACAACCGTTTTCCTCCAAATACAAGACATTTTACTCATTTTATTCCCGAGAAAAAATATTTTAAACCATTATTTTTCTTCCTTTCTCAACCTTTAAGACGTTTTTGTGCTCCAGAGGCTCTAAACCACTGACGGCAATTGGAACGCTTGTTTTCCTGTTTGCTATGGCTCAATAATGAATAGAAAAAGCTTAGTTCTGTGAGGCATAGTAGTTAATAATAACGTAGTCATTCTTAATAATCACTCACCCACATACTCCGTAATCTTTTCACTTTTAATTCCATAGATCTTAGTTTTCTTCTACCGATTGAAAGCTTCTGAAGTACTCTCTAAATGAAACCTTTAGCAGCGACCATGTCCCGATCAAGTTTCTCGTAACTGTTTTTCTTTCAACGTTAATACTAACATCTATTTTTTTTTTATTGAAATACGTCTAAAACTGACTAGAATGAATTCGGTTCAGTTCTTGATTTTTTAATCTTTCGGCTCAGTCAGCATTCTTTTCGTCCCAATATCATCATTTAACTTTCACCTAATTTCACCTTCTTACATGTCTTTTTCTTCCTTATGGTTGAATACGGACTTTGGCACCACTTTCTAAAATGGCTTGTTTACTTTCAGAGCTTTCATGATAATTCTTCTATGTCGAACCAAATCCTACATCAACTTTTTTTTTCTTTTTTTTCTAGATCGACGCTTTTGTTCCATATTATTTAGAAAATGGCTCTAGATCCTTTATTTATTTATTTATTTTACGTGTCGTATACATTAACTTAGGCTAGAGACACGGCAAGAAATTACAAAATTATGAAAGTTGAAAGAAAGGAAAAAAGGAAAAATAAACAGAAATTAACAAAGATTAGCAAAATTATAACAACTCTAATAATCCTTTATGAACCATTTTTCTGGACATCCAGTTTGCTAACACCTTCCAGCTGATAAGCCAATTTCCTTTATTGATTCATTTGCTCATTTATATGTTCCTCCTCCTCTTCATCACATTTTATACCCTTACCCTTCAGGATAAATGAGTATATGCTGTTCTCTTTCCAATAAAATAAACTATACTCCGGGATCACGGTATCTTACTTTTAGTAATCAAAAATTTATCTAGAAATTTTTTAAAAGTTCTAGAAATCTTCAATTTCTCCTTTCAGGTTCAATTCCTGCCTCATGGAATTCCTTTGTCATTATTCTTGCTGCCATCCTTCCGCAGTATTTCTGTCTGTCTGTTTAAAAAATGATTTGAATCTTAACAGACGTTTGGTTTCATGGTTGGAAAATAATAACGTTTTTTTTTGGTTCTTCAGATTGCATCAGTCTTTTCTTAACAGAAGACACCTACGAATCCTACGTTCAAAAAGAGTTTACTTTAACCGCTTTTACTGATATGTGTTGCGTCTTTGATAATAATTTTCGAAATTAAATACAAATAAAAAGCACGTATTACAAAAAATAATTATTTAGAAAATATAAAAAACAATCGACATGTTTCGGAGTTATGTTTTACAGAACGTATTAATTACTTGTAGTTCTCCGCTATCGAACATTTAAACATCGTGAAAGCCTACTAGCTGGAGAAGTAACCTTACAATTCTTCTTATTTTTTATAAATCCATAATGCGCTTCAATTACTGTTTGCTACTTATTTGGAAATGCCTCGAGTTTCTCAGCTTGATCAGATTCAGGATCCTTGTCATTGCCTGTGTCTTGGAGCCCTGAAGTCCACACTCTCATTCCGGTCCTTCTGACCGAATGTAATGTTCCTCCCCTTCCTATTCATGGATCTCATCTTGATATTAAACGTCTCTTCATCTCTTCTAATATTATTAGTGTCAGATTTTCGTTTCCTATTCTTTCATTCACAGCTTTTCGCCTGGAAAAGTTTTCGATTTACATTATTTTTTACATTCTTATTTTTTATTTAACTTTATTGACATAATCCGTCCTCCTGAATAACGTCTGTTTTCGGATAAATCCTTCTACCAATACCTCTATAAACCGTGAATTCAATTTTTTGATTTTTCCTTGTTATACATACTACCATGTATGTGCACTAACGGATTTAGAGGACCTCATGGCGTGGGCGCTATCGTTTTTTCCCCATTCAAACACACCTTCTTACTGTTCTATATTTTTTGCAGAGGCGTTGGCTGTCTTACGCGCCACTGAATTCACATCATAAATTAATGATCGTAGTCAATTCCTCATAACCTCTCATTCCAAGAGCTTCCTTGAGTATCCGTCAATAAACATCCTAACCCTATTATTCTTAACGTTTCTGCGCAATTTTTATTCTTACAAACTCTCGATATTTTCAGATAGATTTTTGTACTTTCTTGCGCTTTCGGGAAACACTTTTAATCAATGTTCTGCTAGCAGATTATTAAACACGATTAGAAATATCAAATTCTCTTAATTTATTTTATCTTTATGCGTAATCGCATCAATGATTTTTACCTTTCCTTCTCTTTATCGCTTTTATGTCGCATTCGTTTTGATCGCAGTCTATTTCGCGCTTCTCTTTTTATCGTTTCTCCATTACATCCGTGATACGGCCTCTTATCCAAGCTGACAACAGCTGGTATAAGTGGAAACATGGCCAAGTATCTGAATAATTTTTTATCAAACAGAACGTTCCATGTTAAGATTGGTTCGTCAACATCGAGCACCATTCAAACTGAGAATGGCTTACCACAAGGATCTGCCCTTAGTGCAACCTTGTTTATTTTTTATATCAATGATATAAATGATTGTATTGCTCCGCCTGTAAACGCCCGGCTCTACTTTGACGACTTAAACATTTCCCTGTCTTCCAGTTTTCCAGCAAATGCTCAAAAAATCCTACAAAAAACTATTTCAAAACTACAATCCTGGTGTAATAATAATGGTCTTGTGTTTTCTCCATCTAATTGTAAGTCTATTTGTGTTGATTTCTATAGGGGACGTCAAAACTCTTCCAGCATCCGCCTCAATCTAGAAAATTCCTCACTTCATTTCCACCCTACTGCTACTTTCCTTGGACTACTGTTCGATCAAAAGCTAACTTGGCGATCCCACATATCCAATCTTAAATTTAAATGTCATAAATTCCTATCTATTCTTAAATATGTATCAAACACAAAGTATAATGCACCTCCGAAAACTCTCCTCTCCATATACAAATCCTTAGTCATTTCCAGAATAAACTACGGGTCCCAGGCGTATGCGTCAGCCAGTCCCTCTTTACTTAAATCCCTTGATTCAATACACCACACGGCGCTCCACACGATACTTGGCGCACATAGAACTTCCCCGTCTGTAAGTTTGTGTACCTTGTTAAGCACTCCCCCACTAAAGTATTTCCGAACCTATTATTACCACCGTGAGACCCTCGCTCTTTTCTCTAGTAAACGTGCCTGTCCTATTGACACAAATGACCTCCCCAACACCCCAGAGTTCCCTAATGACCCTTTCCCAGAAATCCTGGCTCTCCTATCGCAGCACAACGTGAGCGTAATCCCTTTCCCTAACCTAGCTCCTAACATCAGGGCCCCTTTAAACATTGATGTTAACTATTCCCTGACGAAGTATAATAAACCCCTGCACCCGAATATCGTTCAGTTGACAACAGCAACAATGCAAAAATACCCCGACCACCTCTTTTTCTACACGGATGCTGCCAAGGCTACCCCAGAGGCTACTTCATCCCCAACCGCCTGTTTCTTTGAAGTCTGCGACGTGATTCGAAGCATTCGACTGAATGACGATTGCTCGGTACTGGATGCTGAAATATACGCAGTATTTTTCTGTTTGGAATATTTTCTTTCTACAGAGCCTACATCGCAGAAAGCCCTGCTGGTATCTGATTCATCCGCAGCTTTATTGACAATTTCTAATCCCCTCACCAAACATCCTTCAGCAATTCGAACCCAGCAGGTATTATACGAACTTATTAAGAGACAGTGCTCCGTATCCTTTCTGTGGGCGCCTAGCCATGCCGGGATTCCTGGAAATGAACGCGTCGATACATCCGCCCGAGCAGAAATATATTGCCCCTCGCCTAGTAACAGCCCACCTCCACCTTATCTCTTGAACATAATCTTTAATAATCTCACGTCCTTATGGAAAACCCATTGGTCCTCGTGTCAGACTTTCTCGAGGTTAATTAAACCCTCAACGGAACCATGGTGGCCAGAAAAAAGCATTTCCCGCAGAGATTTCTGTGCACTTAGCCGCTTGCGCACAGGCTATACGGCCATGTCGCATAATTTTATTTTACAAAGAACCCCCTCTCCTATGAATTGTCCTTTCTGTGGCCAAGATGTTGCTCCCTCAACTCCTCACATACTATGCGACTGTCCAGCATTATCACCCCACCAGCCCCCTTCAATTAATAACAAAACAGTCACCAACATTCTTGAGAATACCCCCGATGCAATTTTATCTGTAACACAATTTATCAGAACTAGCGGAATAAGCAGATATCTATAAAAACAAACTGCGCATCTTTGTACTGTAATAGCCACAGCAGTTAAACACGGTACAGGATGTTGCTTTCACAAGAAAAAAAAAAAAAAAAAAATACATTCGTTCCTGTTTATCCTATTTCTTCATCGTCTAGCTTTGAGTGCAACTGAAATCATAATTTTTTCGAATGCTCTTTTCTTTCTTTTGAACTAAATTTTACTCCAATCTCTTGAGCCTCGCAGTTCTCAATCCCCTTATAGTAGCGCTTCCTCTATTCTCTCTTTTTTTTCGCTTTCAGTTATTTCTATAATCTCTAATTTTCTTCGGTTAATTTTGTCCAAATCAGGATTTAAATCTTCGCTTCGTGTCTTCCTTTTCGCCAACGGAACCGACGTTGTAGTTATTTGTTAAATCAATTAGAGTTATCTTTCATGTCGTGTTCTTCTTCCTGCTGTAAATTTACTAGGCTACTATAGTTCCGATACTTATTAGCATATGGCCATAGAAGTCCCCATCATGAATAATTATGACGTAGCTTAATTTACTAATTAATTCTTCCAGTTACCTAGGGCAATGTGGACTCTAATGATAATGTAGCTGTACTGCTTAACTATAAATCATTAAGCGGTTCTTAAAAACAAAAAAAAAAACAGTGTAGGCACCACTTAATTGTGATTGCGGCCACTATGCTTTGGCACAATCATCTCTTCATGATGGTATTTAGTATATTGATCTAAATGAAAAATGTTTTTGCCATTGTTGAAGTTATCATCTGCAAGTGTCATCCGGTATTAAGGTGGTGTAGGCTAATTCATTGTAGTGATGACTATTCAGCTTAAGCATAATTTAGAAATTTAGCAACTTAGTGCGCTAAGTATAAAATACAAGGCACAAGGCCGTGTCCACGGGGTGCGTTTTGGGAGTTAAACCCCCCCCCCCATGAGAACTGAAATAGCTTAGGTACTTCATTAATATTTTATGCAAAATTTTTTGTTACGAGTATAATCAATAACATATGTCATTTTTATTGTTTATACAGTAATTCGTTTATTTAAATTATTAATATATAAATCAAAATGATGGAAATTATTAATAGCATGAATATTAGTGAAAAATGTATTTTTATTTATAAAATAAATATGCGAAGAAAATTTTCATTCTGGGCACGGGCCTGACAAGGCAGTATGGTTGTTACTTAATCGCATTTGTTGCCACGCTGTTGTCGTATCATTGTACAGTTAGTACTTTTCTGTTTAGTGTCTTAATAATCAGTAATTTTTTTATTAGTATGCGCATATTAGGATCTACAATATCCTCGGTAATTTGGTTGTAGCCGGTTCCTTTTAAATAACATTTATTCTTTTCAAGTTTTTTAGGCTAATATCAAAAAAAAAAAAAAGAAGGTAAATAAATGAATACATAAAATTATTTAGCCACGAAGGTGGGGTGGGACAGGGTTGTTGAACTGCTTGTTAGACGAGGATAACTTTCTCGTAACATAGGGTGGGTGTCAGAATATTACGATATGTAAGTAAGTAACTGACGCTTTCAAAGGGCGAACGTTATAAATACCCTTAATTACTATTTATCGGATTATAAAGTACTATTATTTATTTTGCAATTTTATTGTGAAAGTTTTCGGCGAACACTTCAAAGTAATGCTGTCAGTCAGTGGAAGTCATCGAAAGGTACGTTGTGTTTTTGCCATTATCTTCCTTCATCACAGGTAAGGGATACGTAATAATTAAATTACTCGCATTGCCGGTATCACCAGCAGCGGGTTATCGCGAAGACAAGAAAACAGAAATAAAAAGCACAAATTACGAACAAATCCCGTCACCTACTTAAGAAGTTACTATACTTAAGAAGTGACTATACTTAATGAAGTAATTACTTAATAATGGGATACGTTAAGAGGTGAAAAGCACCATGTTATAGTCAGTTAAAGGTGAGAACAATGGTTTTTTCTTCGGCCCGCTGCCCGGGAACAGATTCCGAACGACAAAAAAACAAAACGAAAAGAAAAAAACAACTAAAAATAAGTTCCCCCATTCAGCGCTACATAGTGTCAATTGGTGGACCTGTTTCATCGGTCTCGTTCCGTTCCATTCGTAATTTGTTACTTTTTCTCCACCTTCGTCTTTTTCTAATTTACCTTACTCGCCGGCCGTCGTAGTCGCCGTGCGGATTTGTAAAAATCTATTTCTTTTTGTTAGTTTTCCAGCGCGACTCACATCTTGCTCGATTCTCATCGCGCCCAATGAAGATTACCACTTCCGTTCCGTGGAAGTTGTCTTTGTTACGGCTACGCACTTTTGCAGACGAGTTAATTGCGGTGTTGGTCGATTTGAACTATGCAGAGGGCAGCAATTAAGGCTGCGAGTCGGAGAAAGAGTTTAGAAGCTGCAGATTATAAAGGGGTACGGTCAGGTGCATAGCGGCATCGGTCAGAAGTTTGTATCTGTCACGCTTTGCAGCGAAGACGCGCGCCCGGTCTACTTTATTTCACGCATCCTGACAAATTGCCTATATTATATCATCATCGTCGTCGTCATTACTATCATCATTGTCATCGCTGCAATTATTATATTAATTCGAACACTTATAATTACGCTGATGGTTAACCACCGGCTGTTGTCGCACTAACGTAAACTGCACCATTATAACGGAACCGCGTTTAATTAGCACGCAGCATTCTTACACGCCGCTTGTTAATGCGGACAATTATTAAAAAACTATTACCCGCTTTGCCACGACGTTTAGACTACTTGTCTAATTCCAGCGTAAGTTTTAATCAAGAAAATCCGGCCTCGCTTGAAACTCTACTAGGCAGAATAAAAAAAGATCTCGCTTGAAACTTTTTTTTTTTTTTAAATAGTGACGTAGATTCCGGCAGCGGCATGAGTTATGTGTGTGTATAAAATGAAAAACGTCACGATTCTCTGTCATTGGAAAACATAAAATATTCCCAAGTCGAAAGAATAATATAAAGTGTGAAAATCTTCCAGTGCTCCGGTTTATCTCGCGAGCGTGAGTTACTTTATTATCATCTTTTAAAGCTTGGTCTTCCTGTGCTCCTTTCAACGCCTCTTATGTTCTTTCTCTACCTATTCTCTCTGTGGGTTCTTGTCCTAGGGGTGTTCCTTGATTCCATTGTCGACAGAATAAAAATATAGTTTCTATTCTATTCCATGCATCTATTCCTTTTTGCTGGGCTAATGCTCTTTGGTAGCAAACCCAAGGGGGGTAAAAAACCGCAATTTATTTTTGGCCATAATTTTAGTTCGTTAATTTTTACTATTTACGTTCATTCATCGTAAACAGTTTTAAATTTGAACAGGTTTTACGTGAAGTTCACTAAAAAAAGACCCAACTAAAAACCCTTCGCTTCAAAATTTTAACTTAGTGTTGTACTTGCAAATAATTTTGAATTATTATATTTAAAATTTACCAAAAAAAAAACCTAATCAAAAACCTCTTGCTTTAAAATTTCACTTATTCTTAATTTAAAATTATTTCGAAATATAAACAATTTAAAATAATAATTTTTAAATTGTTTTCGATAGTTATTCGTACATCAATTAAGTTAGAAACCGAACTAAAATGACGTCAGTAGCAAAAAAAAATTATGATCTCAGACCGAGAAATTTTATTAGTGAAATTTTTAGAAGAGTTTTAAAGTTTTATAATTATCCTTTTATATTGAAAATCGCGGAATATCTTCCTTTTCAGTTTTACTGGTGAAACTTTGTTACATTCCGTTATAAGCCATATTTTTTGTACTTGATATTTGTTCACGTTGTTTTTCATAATATAGTTTATATTTTTCGGACTCCCCGCACACCTTTTAATGTACAGAATATACTAATATGATGGTTCAGAAACGACAAAAATGTTTAATTATAACACGCAACAATTCACGAACGGTTTGATTTATAACACGTATTTTAAAATTCTCTTTAAAACCATATCTATAACTTCAAGCTATATAATATGGGATTTAAAACGATCCCTCAAAAATCACCCTTAAAAAATTCATAATCTATCATCAGGTAACCCTTTAAAAGTGAAATTCAAAATATAAAACAAAACGCAGAAGAAGAAGTTCTTCCACAAAATCAAAAAATTCCAATTAAAAAATTATTTAATTCCTCCGTCTTTTTTGAGTCAAAAACAGCAAAAAAAAAAAAAAAAAGGGGGAAATTCACGTAAGTCACCTAGCCTGAGTAAAAACGGTGAAGAAACCAAAACGTATATCAAACATATGCATAAAGAACCGCTTCATAGGAAAAATATAGCCAAGCTTACAACTTTATATTCAGACCCTTGGGGCATCGAAAGCTCGAAAGTTTTGAAAAAAATATTTTTTCCTCCGATCTATTGTTGAAAATTTGTCGGAAACCAAGCTGAATTTAATTTCTTTAACGAAACTTTCGAAGTTGACGAAGAGTTAAAAATTACATGCCCCGGGGCTTGAACACAGCAAATGTTATAGCTTAAAATTTTGAAAAAGGTTAAAAATATGCGCACTCCCGTATATGCCTCTAGTTTGGAACATCATCCGGGTTTCCAACTTAAAAATTAGGCTCACACCGAAAACTTGAAATTTTTAAAAACAATTTTTTTCCCCCCTGGCATGTGATATTTCATTTGAAAATTTGTCGGGAACGAAACCGTATTTCATTTTCTTGACGAAGTATTCGAAAATGGCGATAATTTCAAAAAATGATGCGTCTTTCTCTCTTTGCAGCGTGAAAAGTCAGATTCCTTTTTTGAATTTAGTATTATATAAAAATGTAAATTGTAGTTAATCTTAACATATGGAATCCTCAGCGCATGAAACATTCGGCTTAACTGAACTTGTTTTTATTTTACGTACTATAATTATTTCTTCAAGGTAATGAATTTAACTTGGGAGGCGTATTTTCATCGTTTTTAATACTCAATGTGCGTATATTGCTTTAATAGTTTTAATTTATCTTTATTCTATAATTTTTTTTTTCTAATGCGAGTTTAAAATACCTTCTGTCGGTTTTCAATGTCTAATGTAAAATTATTTAAAATTTTTACGAATAATTTTTACAAAATTATTATCTCTTTGCTTAGAAATTTTCCGCGAATAATTTTGCACTCGGTGAGTAACAGCAGTTTTAAGTTGTCATGATTATTTGTTAAAAATGCGCGTATTAGGAAAGGAATAAACGAAATAACGTGTTCAACATTGTTTGTTTGTTGTTTCATAAACGTTTCGGTGTCGCCGCTCATATTGTCAATTGAAAAATATTCAAATCAGCGTTATTTGGAATGGGCACTCCATTTTTTTTTTTTTTTTTTTTGTGTATAACCGTGAACATATTACATATACAAAAATAGACGATAATTACGGGGACATTTAGTACACTCAAAATTATATCGGTTTAATTATTTCATTAAGAAAATATAAGAATACCGTAAAAGTAGTATTGATCTATATTAAGTAAGTAATGTTAATAACAAATGTAAAATAAGGTAAAACAGCAACAAAAATTTTAACGGTTCTTGATTTACCCTACATTAATTTCATATGCTATACCAAAATAAAATGATTATGGAGAAATTTATGGGATCCCCCCCCCCAACCCGTTCTTGACTTGAAAGTTATATTTAAAATTTCCGAATTTATTTTGTAAATTTTTTGAAGGAATAGATTTTAAATATGTTGTATTATTAATAAAAACAAAAAAAAAGTTAACGTAATTTTTACTTGAATTTTGCATATACGTGAGAAATGTCATTTTATTAAAACTATGTATTTCTGGAACTACTTTATAAAGTTTTAATCCGCTCCAGGTTTGATTATGGGTCTATTTTCTATGGTTCGGCTGCAGTCTGCAACCTGAAAAGATTGGACACATTGTAAAATATATGTTTGAGACTTATTACTGGTAACATCCGATCTTCCCCAGTGATAGGTCTTCAAGCCGAAACACAAACACCCCTCCTCTCTTCATAAGAAGAAATGTCTTAGCTGACAGGTTTTTAATTAGAATCTGCAATATTATCAGTTTCCCTCGCTATCGACGGCTCTTTTGGAAATTAACAACAATTGGAGGTTTATCTCTTCTAAAATGCCGCTGCTGGCTAGAAGTATTCTACCATATATTAATTATTATAGTCGAACTCTGATCCCCCCTCATCCTATCCTGTCATTCGATCTACCTTATGAATTGAACCTACTTTTCTTTGATATTGATATAGACACTTTCAGATTTGACAATGGAATTCAACTAACCTTAATGAATATTAATTCTTATTACAATGAAATCGTTAATAAACACTACCGTGGCTTTACCTGTATTTACACAGATGGTTCTAAGGTGCTTTCAGCAAATGGTCTGCTTGGTTCAGCTTTTTTTTTTCATCCTAACCTGATACAAAAATTCATTCTCTAATAATTTTCAATATAGCTATGCTGGAAACACGTGTGAAGTAGCAGGATTTAAAATCAATATACAAAATTAGTTACGCGGATAGATGATCTTTTCACAGCAGAAGTCGAGGGCGTCAAAGGAACAGTAGAAATAAATGAAATTAAACGAAGAACTTGGACTAAGTTTAAATCCGCAACAAATTAATGTACTTTTAGTACAAAATACAACAAAAAAAAAAAAATTAAAAAAGAAATAGAAAAAATTATTAAATTGCAGGGAAAAAAATTAAACTGTCGAAAGTAAAATGAAATATTTAAGATTAATAGTAGACGACGGAAACCTTAATTTTAGCGGTCACATTAATTACATTTTAGATAAAACTAAGAAGAAATATTGTAAAATTATATTTTTTATAGGGATATTTTTGGTTTTAAATTAAAATAAAGAGAAACATTTTATATTTAGCTGGAAGTATTATTTATTAGCAAGCTTTCGTGGGGTAGTTGGTTAGACATTTGTATTTCCTTAGGGTAGATTACCCTACTGCGACCGCACTTTGGAACTTCCAAAAAGTTCACTAGCGTTGGGTTAATGTCCATAATTGAGACGTCTAAAAAAAACGAAAAAAAGAAAGCATTATTTATTATCCGAAATTAAACAAAAAAAAATAAGAAGAAAATTAAATCAGGATAAGGGAAAATGTTAATAAATGTAATATCCGCTTATAAAACAGTCTCATACTGTGCTACCAATGTTATGATAGATCTCCTACTAATAGAACTTCAATTGGAAAAAACAAATAAAATCAAAAACTTAAAATGAGCAGTCGCACAAAAAATAATCAAAGGAAAAAATTAACAAAATTCGACTTAATAAATGACAGGAGAGCAACAACGACCAGCTAAGAAAAAAGATCGATTATTAAACGAAAATCTAATAGCGGATTATTTTTTAAACAGGTTACGGAGATTTCTAGGCATATTTTAAAACATTCAAAGTAATTATTAATAGTAACTGTAAAATATGTAAAAATATAATTGCCACATTAGATCACACTTTCTTAGAATGCTCAACTTTTAAAAATATAAGAAAGTATAAACAATAATTTTATAGACTGATTTTAAAAAAAAAAAAAAAAAAAAAAGAGAAGAGATTAATCGTGTAAATAGCAAAGTGTAAAAATAAAAATTACCAACAGTTAAATACGTTCTCTTCTCATTTTAATTATTATTATTATTGTTAAATTATATAATAGTGTTTAACTAGATCATAACTTTCTTTAATGTCCAACTACTCTCTGTCCATGGCAATCTTGAAAGCTATTTATTCAGATTTCAGTTAAGGAACACTCCTCACTGCCAACTTTGTGGTGAGCCTATCATTGATGACATCCACCATACTATTTACATTTGCAAAAAAATGCGTGACATCCGCAGTAAATATAACGTCAACATTAACACTTCATTTGTAATAACCCCAGAAAATTCAAAAAAAACTCTTAGTTACTTTTATGAACTGATGGCTAGGAAAATGATCCTAAAACCGAATGACGATATTCATTTATAATTTAATAGATTAATACCCATAAATTTTCAACACACTTATCAAAATACACATATATAAGACATATATTTATATATATATATATATAATTACATACTCACAGTATTTAACTTAAGACTAGATAACGTAATTAAACTAAATATAATGTATTCGGTGACTATGTATCAACATCACCGTTATATTTTCTTACAACTTATATTAAGTATAAAAAGATAAATCTGTATTTAATTCTAAGTATCCATTACACCGACATACAACAAATTTATATTCAAATTACATTTTTTTTTTTATAAGTATACTTTAACCAATTATATACAGATTATAAACAAAATATACTTGTCCCACTGGCTATGTTCAGAATGGGGAACCAAGAAAAAAAATAAAATAAAAAAATGTCTAACTAGATAAATTACAAAAAAAAAAAAAACTTTTGGTACATTTGTTTTATATTTAAAAAACAACTTTCTCTCCGTATTTATTTGAATGAGTCTGGTTATTTACAATCAATACGTGATAATAGCAGCGTCAAGCAAAGTAAAAATAATTAACGGAGGCACATTTAAGTTACATTTAAATCAAATTATCGCATGAAATTTTATCTTCATTTCTTTCTTCTTTTTTTGTTTCCCAATTATACGTTTAAATTTCTTCCACAAACTTCGACATTGAAGTATCTCTTTGTTTTTATGTTACTCGTGTCGAAATTTCGTGAACCATACAAAGTGTGCGCGCATTCGGTTTACAAAAAAAAATTAGTGTTAAAAAAACGCTAAATGTATACCGCGTTAATTATAATCCATCGCGAGGTTGTGTACAGTATATATGTAATTATTTCAAAACGAAATAAGAGATTTATGATTTTTTTAATTATAAAAACGTAATAATGATAATAATAATAAGAATAATAATAATAATAATATGGGTATAATAACGTACTGAGAAAACTACAACGACAGAACTATAAAGCGCTATATAAAACGATTATGATATTATTATAACTGTAAATATACTTCAAGTCGTCCGCATTAACTTCCTTTCGGTAATTAAAGGTTGTCGTAGATTGCCTACTTTTATTTTATTATTATTCTTTATAATCTTGTTGTTGTGGCAAGGGTGTTTACAACATTGAGTCTCACTCTGGATATTAGCGGGGCCCATTATTTAATTAAACATTAATAATAAACCGGCTGACGCGGTGCCTTCTAATTAGTAGTACAGTAATCAAAACATGTTTTGCAAAAACAACTAAATTAATGTTACGTTCACACATTATGCTAATAACATGCTTATTTTTAATAGCGTTAGACAATTGTTAACGTAGGAGAAAATTAGAGAGATTGTGAACAGTTTTGGTAAAATTCTGTGATATCTCGAAACAATTGGCCGAAGTGTAGCGCACCTTTTGTTTTAAAATAATTATGTTAGTATGTCGAATTGTGAAATTCAATGTAGAATCATGAGCTGTAAAAGGATTAGCAAAACCCGGCCTCGCTAGCTCGTATATGTTAGATTAAAATTTTTAAAAAAAAAGAAATCGATTTTGCTTATTATAAATCGGGATCGAAATCTGTCGCAGAAATTTTAATATTCTAAGTTTCTGTTAAAGAATTATTTATATATATATATATTTTTTTTTTTTGTTTCTAATAAAACGAACATCTTTCTCAGCGCCTATCGCAATCGAATATAAAATACTTGCACTATAGTAACTTTTTTTAGTTCTCCATCGATATTCAGTTTTTAATATTAAAATAGAAATAACATGAAAGCAAAATAGATTGCTATTAGAGCTAATTTTAACAGCCTAGGGCACTAAACGTTCTCGAGTATTCTTGCATAAACCTAGTTCGGGGAGACCTAAGTGAATGTAAAGCGACCAGCAGAGTCCGCTTTTTTGTAGAAGATAGAGTGATGTGTAAAAAATACGGCAAGTTAGCCGTATTTCTTTTGTTTTTGAGACTCATCAGCAAACTATATTTAAAATAGATATAAATGTTGATTAATTTTCCACTAAATATTTACAAGTTAATTTTTCAACCCTACCCAAAGGTGATGTATAGTTCCTGCATTGCTATGAACGAAGGTTTTTAGCAGTCTTTTTTTTGGGGGGGGAACCGAGAAAAGTCGGGAAATATTATTTAACTTCCTCCCAAAAGAAACCAAAAAAAAAAGAAAAAAAAGAAGCAGAAACGAACATTTAAAGCCCGAGAAAGCCAGCGGATAACTAGATGGACAGGCTTATGTAAAGCGGTTCATCATGTACAAAATGTGAGAAAAAAATTTAAACGGGTACTTAATGTGCCGGGTGAATTCGCGGGCAGCAACTAGCTAATAAGTAAACGGGTCGTTTATAGAATAGGTGATGATATGATAAAAACCGGGAATACGAAATAAAGAAACGGTGATTATAATAATGAAAGCTATGGGTGCTCCAGAAATGGCACTTAGTTGATTATATAATGAATATTTTAGCAGCGGAGACTACACATTTAAAAAGGTGGCATAAAATGAAATAACGCTTTTAAAAATTATTATTCGCTACCTATGTTATTATATACAACAAATGAAAGTCGAAAAATCTATCTATTTGTTCCTCTATCTGTGTCTGTCTTTGCGTGCTAATCTCACGAACTACCAAAAACGGGTATTATTTCAGTTTTCACAAGTGTATATTATAACGGAACGGTTTCAACGCATAATTTATAAGTTTCTAGTGTGATTTTTTTTTTTTTAATTTTATTTTTTTTGACGCGTCAGCACAGGACATTTACTCAACACGCAAAGGATTAGAAGAATGATGAAACATCAAGAAGTGGCAGGTTATGTCAGGGAGCGAATAGGGATGGAAGAAATGAAGGCAGCTAACAAAAGAACAACAGAAGGAGGAAGATGGAAGGGCAAGAATGTAGTGGGCACAGTAAGGAGTCGGGAGACCAAGGCCAAGCAAATTGGAATAAAGGATCGCGCGTTCCGAGGAAATACAAGTACTTTTAAATAGTTACTATTCATTCGTTGCACATCCTTTTGGGTTCATGGCTGGAATCGATCACATACCCCGGCCAACCTATATCCAAAGCAAAACTTTACATATCTTTTTGGCCAAAGTCAAGCAAATTGGAATAAAAGATCGTGCGTTCCGCATACAGGAACATTCAAGTAGAACGTACTTTGCATTACAGGTTAAATTTAAGGTAGGAGGATGTTCGGTCTTCTCTTCCTTTTTTCTTTTTTTTCTTTTTTACCTTATTCAAGTCATTAAACCTCTACGACAGGATTTAAACATATAGACTGCGTTTCTAGCCAGGCTGCTGTACAAAGCATTGAGATTTTTAAAAAGTTCTTACGGAGAAATAAAGAATCTTGCAACAACATCTTTAACAGTTGTAAACATAAACAGATACTTTTATAAAATAACGTATCTAAACATTGACGATGACGCGTTTCGAAGATTCAAATTTTAAATCTTTGCTCAGTTACTGTTGTGGTAATAAATTAATTTTAATAAAATATTTGAGGGAAAGGTCGGAAGAGCCAGAACAAAAGGGCACGATGTTGGAGAAGACGTTTTCTTAAATACGCAATTATGGCAGGATAGTGTGTGATCAACTCGCAACTGATTTATAACTGAGTACTTTGTGTGCATAAGATAAGAATTTTTATACGGACATTTGTTGATTTGATATAATTTTAAAATGATGGCTGCGTACACTTCCCGGTTTATGGAAAGACCGAGGATCTTCAGCAGAACGTGGAGAACGCTTTCTGTTGACTGGCTATAAACATGTTTCTGAAGGAGAGAAGGAATCTTTATATAAATGTATTATTTAGAAATCAAAAAAATAAAAAATCATTATTTACGTTTAAAGCCCGACAACAAAGCAAGCGGGAAAGGAGATGGACAGGTTACAGAATAAATGGTCAAGAAGGAGTAGATGTTTGCTCCCATTCTCTCGGCATCGTTTTGCTCTTTTCCCATCCCCTTATTGTCCTTTGCACTCTGGCGACTGTTCTTTCGTTTGTGATCCTGACCACGTGCTGTTTGAATGTTCCAGTCTTTCCTCCGAGCGTAATATCCTGTACGTTCAGCTGTTAAAGCTGAATTATCCTACTCCATATAGTGCTTCCTATATCTTAGCTTTGCCGTCTTCCAATGTGGTTCCTATTCTTGTCTCTTTTTTGTCATCGATTTCTGACCGGATTAAAATTTAATCTCTAATCCAGTCCAATTGTCCTGGGTAGCTGCCCTTAGTGGGCCAAGCCCCAAAAAAAAATAAAAAAAAAATAGATGATTGTAGCGATGAGAGCAATCTGATTTTTAGAAATGAAGCTCAGTTCACTCTAATAAGTATTTCAGTGAAAAAGATTGTTGCCGGAAGCACCTTTACAACGTAAACGTAGTAATTATTGAATATCGACAAGTATTAATTACGCAAAAACGTTACATTGTAAATAATTCTTTGTAATGATATCTTTACATTTTTTTGAAATAGTTCAATACGCAATTTAATAACTAAGCAGTGTATTAATAATGATTTATAAAAAACATATATTTTATTAGAATATTTTAGAAATTAAAATTACTGAGAAATTAATAAAAAACATTGTCGCCGTCGGTGTATTATCTGTATCTGTACAACAAAACGTACGAATGGGTTAGTACTAATCAGCCATTCTTTTAAGGGGGTAAATTCAATTGGATATAGAAGAAGAAAAAAAAAAAAGATTTAAACGAATGTTTGTTTGTATCTGGGCGAAGCCGCGGGAAACAGCTAGTGTATATATTAATTACTACGTAATTCTTTGTCTACCCCCCATTAGAAAAAATGTCCCAAAAAAATGTCCCAGTTTCATGTAACGTTTGTTATATTTCATAAGATTTTTGTGATTATGTTATTATATTCATACGAACCAATTTAGAATTACTTTATAATTTTGATCATTTTATACAAAGTATAGATAATATATATATATATAAAAACTCGGCCATTTTGGCCTCGCAAGGGGCTGTGCCCCTTGACCCCTCTTGCTTACATTGCTGTCTCTTTCTCTTCTATACTTTGTATAAAATTATCAAAATTTACGACGTAATTCTTACTGGCATCAACACAAAAAAAAATAACATAACCACAAAAGTCCTATTCTAACATTTAACTTTTATTATATAAAATTAAGACATTTTTTCGTTACATTTTTCGTTACATATTTCATTACATAAAATTGTGACATTTTTTAAATAACAATAACAAAAATCCTATAAAATATAACAAACGTTACATAAAATTGGGACATTTTTCGAAGTAGCCTAAGAATTACGTTGTAATTAATATATAAATGGAAGTCGGAAAACTAATCTTATGAACTATCGAACCAATCTTTTCCCGGTTTTCACCGGTGGATAGATTGATTGTTGCGAAAGGTTTTCGTGTATAATTTATAAGAGTTCCTCATGTGATTTAACCAACTTATGAGGAGTTTTTGTCAAGTGAATAGGGAAAATAAAGAGGTGAAATAATACACACGATAAAATGAAAAAAAATATGAATAAAATTTTTACCATAATAAATACAAACGTAATAATTGTTACATAGGTTTCTGCCACTCATTGTTTTTATTTTAACATATAATAAGTAAAAACGCACTAATATTAAGAAACAATTAATTAATACGTATTTATTTCGAAGTCATATCTTATAATAACTCTCGTGATCATGAAGTTTTGACTTCGAAACGCATCCGGTAAATAAATATTAATTAATTGTTTTGTTTTTACTTATCAACTGTAATAAAATGATAAATTAACCGTAAAAATTGAAACAAAATTCTGACTATGGTGAATACAAAAATGTAAGTTAATAAAAAAATACAAAATGAGCATGTGAGTGGAGAACGTATTCTCTTTTCAATATAGGTAATTGTAGCAGATTACCGGATTACCAACTGCCACTGACCATAGCGGAGTATTTAATGGCCACAAAGTGAAGAGTGTGAATTTTACGAATTTATTTTAAAATGATCATTGTAAATGCCTTTTAGTTGAGCGAAACTTTTTATTAAATCGCTACAAAAAATTACAGGTAGACCGGAACTCGTCAGCTGAACGTGAGGGTTATTTTTTGTTTGACGGCGCTCGGCATAGAATCATTACATAAATATGTTAATTAATAAAAACAAAATAAAAAAATTTATTTGAAGCCCGAAATTTTAGTCGGGTGTATGTATGTGAGATGTAGGGAAAATGAAATAGTAAAGAAAGAGTAAAAAAAAAGAAAGCAACGGGACCTCTAGGAATGATATTCAGTTGACTGTCTAATAAATACTTTGGTAAAAAAGGTAAAGTCGCGAGAAGCAGATTTTTTTTTTTTTATTCTTGTTTTTTCCTTGGGCTTGCCAACAACGGACGATTACCCATCAACACATACAAATAGTAGAAATTAGAAGTCACAAGGAATGGAACCTTTTTTTTTTTTTTTTGAACTCGTCAACCAAGGACTTTTACCCAGAAACAAAAGGTAAGGAAAGAAGTCGGTTATATTTTGATCCGACCAGAAATTTGATCTAAAAAGGAACAAATAGCAGGAATAATTAATGGGGAAGGAAAGGACAGGATATAGGAAGCACAATAAGGGGTAGGAAGTCCAAACTTAATCAAATAAGAATATAAGGCAGAACGCTCCACGGAGAGAGATGAACACTGGAAAAACACATGATCGGCGTCGCAAATAACTGCATCATCCGGATGGAGAATGGAACCTAACTAAGCAACCATACCAAGGATGGAGATATAGTAACAATCAACCAATGATAAATCCAAAACATATGTATCCTGAAAAGAAAAAGAACAACATTGTCGAAAAGAAAAGCAAAAGGAGTTTGCTATCCAATACCACGGCCGCATCTGCAATTACAAAGCCCAGAAGCAGCTTTATATCGTGGACATGGGACATCGTGTTACAGCATAATCGGAAGTAGTAATTACGTGAAAATCGTTACATGATAAATAACTGTTTAAAATAATATTTATTAATTTCTTTAAGAAAAATTTTGATGCGTAGTTTAGTGACTGCGCTGTCTATTAGTAACTTACTAGAAGAAATAAACTTTTAATAGAACTATTACCGAGTTCACTTAAAAAGAGCAAAAAGAGAAATATTTAAATCTATGTTAATATGCGGGCATAAAGTCGTTTTTCCGACTGCCTACGTGGCTAATGATTAAACTGATTTTATTCCAGTTTTCACCAGTGGGGATTTACTGATTCTGTAGGGGAAGATTTTAGTTTATAACTTATAAGTTTTTGACGTAATTTAGCCCATATATGAGAGAATTACCTTTTACTGAAATGGGGAAAAAATGAGAAATGGGGTACAAATTAAAATCGATAAAATAAAAAAAAAATTTTTATAAAATGTTTACTACAGTAAATATAAAGTAGAAAAATATAAATGAATTCCTATGCAGAGTTTGAATTATATGTAAGCGAAGCCGTAAGCAACAGTTAGTATATGATAAAATTTCAATTTCTTAGATGAATATAATATTTTCATCTCAGGGGAAGTTAGAAGAAGAAGGAGGTGCAAATGAGAAAATTATAAAATTGTCTGGGAAAATAAATAAATACCCCTTCGACGTCATCATAATGTATTTCTGATTATTCTTAATTATTAGTAATACCGAGTAAACGAGGTTGCATTTCGATGAGAGAACCGAGAAAACAAATTGAAACTAGAACCGCTAATACCAATCAGTTTCACCGCCATTATTAATTCTTAATTCATTTTAAACAGTTTTTTTGGGGGACCTGTTAACGGATCTCCCGATAATGTATTTGGGCGACGCTAATAGACGTCATTAATTCAACTCGTTCGTGCTTGGAAGAATACTGGTTACCAGCTCATACGGTGAATTAACAGGCAATCCAAACTGTGGCAATGAACCGGGACAAGTACTGCGTACATTCGCACAATCATTTAAATGTGAGCCAGATGGATTCAGACTACTTCTTTCGGACGAAATGTAACCATGTTCGATCGACTGACTACGCGGCGCGTGATAGTTTTTTAACAGTGTATTTTGTTATTTTTTATTTATTCCGCAAACATTGCCATTTTCGATTCTTATTTTATTTCGATGATGGTCGGTACTTTTCATCTAAAACGACTGTTAAACGACACGCGAATTAAAATTGAGATAATACATTACATTGGTTGCTTACGATTTTTTGAGTCAGTCACTTAACTGAATCAGGAAAGGAAATTAAGGGGAAAGCATTTATATATACCTATATACAATTTACCAAAAATCGTATAGCAAGTTCTACAGTTCATTTTTTTTTCTGTTACTTCATCAGATTATGGAGAAACTATGAAAACTCAAAAATTAGGGTCCAAATTTTAGAAAAAGTAAAAATCTTAACAAAATAATTTAACAAAATTCCGCATATCACGAAATTGGCTCTTTTTTTTAATGAGTATATTTTTTTAATCTGTAGAATAACGGAAAAATGCAAAGGTTGAAAATATACATACCTAAAGTTGTAAGATTAAAAAACTAAAAAAAAGTCCACAGCCCTTTCTATGGGAATTAGAGAGTTAATTTTTTAAATTACGGGCATTTTCATCGCTAGAGAGATCTCCAAAATTTTTAAATTAAATGCCCTAAATTTCGAAAAATTCAAAAATCGGGGTGCGAAATTCTTTTTAAAAAAAAATCTTATAACTCGTTCAATGTGGTTATTTTTTATTTTTTTTTCCCTAATCGGTATATTTTTGTCTATGGGGTACCGCAAAAATGCAAAATCTCAAAATTTTAGAATTGACACGAATCCAAAGTTGGAAATATATATATGTATATTTAAAATCCGCAGTCTTTTCCGTGGGAGCTAGAAAGTCAATTAGTTTTTAAATAACGCGTTTTTGTCGTTACAATATAGGAAAACTATGATCCAATATTTTAAAATAAAGTGGCCCAAAATTTAAAAAAAAAGCGTGAAAATCAGACTTATATAAGAAAAAGTTTTCAAAAAGATTCGGGGTAACTACGAGGTAGATTTTTTTGTTTTTTAATCAGCGCATTTATGCCTGTAGGATACTGAAAAAATACAAAAGTTCAATAATTTTGAAGTTTAAACGCTCTAATTCGAGAAAATATACATCCAAAACGGTAAGACAGGAAGCCAAAAAAAAATGTTCAGAGCCCTTTCCATGGCTTCAGCATTTATGTACCACCTACAAATTAATACCTAATATTATATAAAAGAAAACAAAAAATATAAATGTGATAACGTTAAAAAATATACATATATTACTTTTCTATATGTATGTATCTACGAGTACATTTGCAGTTACTTTCTGTCAGTTAGTTCATTATAACCAATAATTACATGAACGATGTTTAAAAAAGTAATTTGCCACATAAATTAACCCAGATTAAAGGAATATCTATGGGAATATTTTACGTACCTCATTAGAAGGTTCGAGAAAATGATTTAATGCGTGATTTCAAATAGACGGCAATTACATATTCTCCCAATAACGTGACCGGACACTTAGGACTACACTTATATTTTCGTATAATGCCACATTGTACTCTTAAATTACTTTCTTCTTTTATCACTCTTACGCGGCGGGAGCTTTCGCAATATATAAGGCTCGCTTAAATTCCGTAAACTATGATTAAACTAAATCTCGTTATGTCTGTTTCGACCTTAATCTTTTCCTTCCTAATTACTCACAGAACTGAACGGTTTTTGCCTAAACTTCTGTGAAATGATTTTTTCCACATAATTTCAATCCTATATCTCATTTATCGGGCATTATTTAACTATCTTGATATTTTTTTTACAACGGACGTTTACTTCCTCGATCAATGCGGGTATTTGTGTTGTATGATATTGCTGCGCACAAACCATGGTGCATCGCATAAATGTGTGGAAGAGATCTGTTGTGAAACGCCTGAACCTTTTTGAGGTTAGGGTTGGCTGTCGTACTCCATAGCTAGGCACCATATCTTCAGGAAGACACAATGATTTGTTTTCTAGATTAATAGTTTTTTTTTTTAAGTCGGAGAGTTTACTTTTTGGGCAAAAATGTAAAACAGGAGTTTTACCCTATACGAATCAAATTAACAATGCCAGTATTAAAAGGAAGAAGGAACACAATGCTTTCTGCATTGTGTCGGGTTAAAAAAAAAGTGTGTATCTTCGTTTTCTCGCTGGAGCGGAGAGGTTAAATCATTGAAAAACATATTCGTAGAAATTATACTAACATTTTGGATTTTTCGGTTACTTATAAATCATTTACACCAAAAAACTCGCATACGTTTGCAAGAGAGTTCTGTATCGGAATTTTCGACAGGTTTTTTAGAGCTCTTAACTTCGTTATTTATTATGTCTGTAGGTTATGGTTGTTACGTTATTTCCAGAGTAGGGCTATTTTTCAAACCCAAAATGTACTAATCGTTGTTTTCCTTTTGACTACTTGTGTGTGTGTGTGTGTGTGTGTGTGTCATTAATTTTTTGTGTACTTATTTGTGGAATATGGCCAGTAGGAATTATAGGAAATCTTAGAAACTTTCATTTTCATCTTTAGTTGCGTACCAGACGGAAAAGTGGAACAGTGTCGGTTCTAAAGATAGCTATGCTATTTTTACGTTAATTTCATCATTATTACTACCTTTTCATTAGGTTGAATTATGCCGATTTTTTCCTAAACGGTAGTATTGATTTAAAAAATATTTCAACAGATCATTTATTCTACTGATTCTCAATTTTTTTCTTCCTTTCGTGAGCAAATTTTACATATAATTCTGGGCACAACTAATGCACCGATATACGAATGTAAAATGTATTGTAAAAAGTAAGCTGTGCAAAATGGTAACATTTTTTTGAACTTTCTTCGATATATTTCGGATATATTTCTTCTTGGTAAATATTTGATCAGTGGATACTCCTAAAGCTGTTAACTCAATAAGAGGAGATACGCAATTTATTACGATTCACCGTAACTAATTATTACCGTAAAGAATGATGTCGACTCGGATACATCGCTTCAGGGTTCTCACGTTTAGTTCTTTTAAGTTTATCATGAGTTAATTTACATACAATATTCACATCTCTTTTTGCAGGAACTGTTTTTTCCGTTTTGTATATTTAATGTTCCATTATGAGCGACATCGTCTATCTAGGATTTAATAAACGGGGTGTAGCGTATTAATTAAGGTTAAACTCGAGGTGCCCGGTTTAGAACTCATATTATTCCGTCCTCAAGTTTTCAGGTCGAAATCTTAGATTCGATGCAATTCACTCTACCGCCGACATATCAACTATAACACCAACACCTGCATGAGTCTGCATCTCGACATAGATCTTCAACTCCGGCAATTCTCAAAAAGAGAAACATGTCCGAGAGCATTCTACGTTCCGCATATCAATGCATGATCAGCAAATATGACGGTTACAAAATAGTTTTTTACTGACGGCTCCAAAACACCTCAAGCAACAGGTTGTGGAATAGTATCCGACAAAAAAAATTATTCTCCGTTACTCTCTTCCGGCACTATTCACGGCGGAACTATTTGCTGTAAAACTTGCAATAGAAAATGTAATAATTGCCGATTCTCACTCCCCACACCTCATATGTACACTCATTAAACGCGATCACATCAATTCAAAAATACAACTCTCCTCACCAACATCCAATAGTCAAGGAAATTATTCGCACGCTTTGTAGTACAAGTATCCGTGTTTCGTTCGCATGGATCCCATCACAGGCTGGGATCCAGGGCGAGTTCATTCGCGGATACTGCGGCAAAAGAAGGCTCAATTGAAATTCCGTTAATGAATCTGAAAGTTCATATAGCGCAAAAATCACTTCAAACATGGCAAAATCCCAAACGTGAACAAGCTGCGCTCAATTCGAAATACTATTCGACCATGGAAAACCTCATTATTCACCAATCGAAGGAATGAAATCGTTGTCACAAGACTCCGCCTAGGTCACTCTAAAATCACTCATAGTCACCTCCTGTCCAGACAACCTATTCCACTGTGTTCCTATCGTAATTCTCCTGCCACAATTCAACATTTATTCGAAAGTGTAGATTGTTGAACGCGATCTATTATAAAACTTCAACTTGGATTAAATGTTACATTTAAAAAATGAAGAAATGATTTTAATTTAGATGTGTGCACGCACATTCTATTCTAGTAGATGCCGTACCTGCAGAAAAAGTAAATTTTGGTCGATTGTTACCATTTTTTGTATATGTCACAATAATGTTTTATTGCCGTATTTTCGATGTTCGTATTTACATTTATACTATTTCGCGATACTGTTTAATTTGCATTGCGCGTGTTTTGAATAATTCAATTATTTTATTAGACAGAGAAAAACAATATCCTGTGCAGAAGATATTAAATAATAATAATAAAAATAATAAAAATAATAATGATAGTAATAATAATAATAATAATAATAATAATAATAATAATAATAATAATAATAATAATAAAAGGAATAGCCGTTACAGTACTACTAGTATACAGTAGTAACTATAATAGTAATAAAAGATAAAAAATGACCTTGACAAATACGAACAAGTTCCCAGTATTCTGCAATTAAAGCGTATGAAGTAAAAAAAGACCACTGCTATAAAGACAATGGAATGCTCGGACTGAACTACACCCTACTTTTTCCCTTAATTTGTTTTTAACGTCTTCGAGACGAGTCGATTTTCCAACTATAGAAAATGAAGGCCGAAACTGACAAATTTAAAAAGTAATTTTTTCGTGAGACAAATTTAGCAGCGAATATGCGTGCAGAATAAAAATGCAAAGAATGAACACACGCATTCATTTTTAATTTATTATACGATAACAATACACGAATAACATTACTTTCGGACCGTTTTGTGAATTGTTTTTGCGGAAAATTTCAGTGTGGTTGTAGATGACCAATTTTTGTGAGCTAATCAGCTATCGCGATCTATTAATTATCGTCAACGCGTAAATGCTTCGTTCTAGTTTATTTTCTTACAATTTCACCTAATTATTCAAGTAGCCGTGTAAATTAAAATTTCCCGTAAAAATTTTTTGATTTTTTCGTGAAATGTTCATAAATTTTTATATCGAATATTAAAATTCTTGCTGGAAAGAGTAGCTTTTAAAACACCCTTCTTGGAAACGCTGCTCTTCCACCAAATCTTTCTATACACATACAGCGAGTTCCAAAAATATTCGTGAAAAAAATGATTTTTTATTTCTTAAATAGAACAAGAAATGATTTTACTAATAAAGAAAAAAAAGAAAAATGTTATAGACTCGTCTAGTGCATCTAAGACAACACGTAAATAATAATGAAATTAAAATAAATTAACAAAGACTTTGTTAAAAATGAAATATCAGTTCAAAAAAAACAGGCTACAAAAATATTCGGAAATTTAAAATTCGTGCAAATTTACATCGATAGAATGAAATTAAAGTTAAACTGAAACACGTTAATACTTTGTATGTTTAGCTTTAGCTTTGATGACGGCTTCCAAATGATCAGGCATCGACGAAACTAACTTATATTCAGGTAATCTGACGGAATCTGTTCCCATGCTTCCCTAAGAGACGTTCTTTTAACAGATTTTTATTCAAAATAAGGGCTTTGTGCACTTTTCTATCTAAGTAATGCCAGAAATTTTTAATCGGGTTGCAATCAAGTGATTGCGATGGCATTTCTAACCCTTTCGGGAGTAACCATTCTCGCGTCTTTCGAGCCTTGTGTTTCGGATCATTATACCGGTAAAATTTAAACGACTTCGATATGCTTTAAGGAAGATCGCTCTTTAAATTATCAATATACATATCGGCATTCATATCGCTTTCAACAAAAACCAACGCGTCTACTCCACTTGCCGCAAAACACGCCCAAGTCTCACATCACGAGAGGAGCTAAACAACTCTACCGTAACCTGAAAGAAGCTAAACCTCCGGGTAACCACCGATCAAAAATCATTCGGGGCTGTCTTTTCTTCGATTCCCTCTCTCCCTATCCGCTCACTAACCCATTTCTAAAAGCGAGGTGCGCATTTTCTCAGCGTCGATCCGTAAAATGGTATATTCGACCAACAACAGCATCTCATATACACGCACATTTTCTCCTTTCTTTTTATTTCCTTTTTTTTTTTGTTTTTTTTTTTTTTTGGCCCGACAAGAAACCATTTGGCCATTATTAAGTTAATATAAACACAAAACTAAACAAGATTGTTTACTCTTATTATTACGGGGAGATAGTAAAGATTAGTGAACACGCATGGATAGGATCTATCCGCCATACTATCTATCCAAGTGATTCAATTAAAATTAATATTTCTCCTTGCAAAGTAAAAAAATCATCAAGCAAACATGGCCGGAAATGTGTTAGCATCACCCACGAATGCCAGCATAGAATACTGACAAGACCGAGCCCGAACCCAAGGATTTTCGAACTCGATTGAGCAGCAAAAAACACGGATTACAAATTAATACTATAAATGATAATGTTCGGTACTTTTTTTTTTTTTTTTTTTTTTTCGTATTCCTTTGGACGCATCAATACAGGACATGTACCCAACGCGAAGGACTAGCAGAATGATGAAACATAGGAATTTGTAGGTTATATCAGGAAGCGATTAGAAATAGAAGAAATGAAGCTGGCCAATACAGGAACAACAGAAGGAGGAAGATGGAAGGGCAAGAATGTAGTGGGCACAGTAAGGAGTCGGGAGACCAAGGCCAAGCAAATTGGAATAAAGGATCGCGCGTTCCGAGGAAATACAAGTACTTTTAAATAGTTACTATTCATTCGTTGCACATCCTTCTTTTGGGTTTATGGCTGGAATCGATCACATACCCCGGCCAACCTATATCCAAAGCAAAACTTTACATATCTTTTTTTCTTATTTATTATTTTTTATACGTGTATTATATGTATTTTTATTTTTATATTTTACACGCTGAACTGTAAAGCTACAGATTACAATATTTGTCTCCTTCAGAGTGAAAAAGTATATCATTTGAAATTTATTACGGTTAAAAAATTGTATGCTAAATTCAGGGAAAATTTACATTTTACTTATTATGAAAAAAAAAAAAAGAAAAAGTATTACAGCTTCGAAGTTCAAATTTTTCAATGTTCCTTGTGGTATTTTTTGATAGTTCACTTTTTTTTTTTTAAATTTTTAACAGCGAAAATAAATATTTAAAATACTGTTTATTACAGCAGTAGTTACAACTTCTTTTAATTTTTGAGAAAGCCAAAAATATCGATTTTTTTTTTTTTTTATGACGATTTCTTGATGGCAGAAAAGATATTTTTTTCTATTCGAAAGTTTCGCTATTGTTGTTCACAATTTTTAGTTCCCCCTTAAACATATTTTTTTAGTTCCCCCTTAAACATATTTTTTTAGTTCCCCCTTAAACATATTTTTTTAGTTCCCCCTTAAATATATTTTTTAATAATATACATATGTATCGAGGTAATAGGTTATAAAGATTTATTGAATATATTTACTAATTTTGAAATTATTTCAAAGATAAGCCGCAGGTGGTATTTTTATGTGTCTACTGATAACGTTTAAATTTCTCGCGCAAAAACAGAAAACATTCCACATAATGTTCGCTTATGAAAATACGCAACTTTTAAAATGAAATTCCATTTTAACGTATTTTTGCCAGAGTGCAATGGTATTATTCGATAGTGTAGAAACGAAAAAAATTTAAAATGCGCGCATTAATCGAATTTAAAACGTTTAACTTCGTTGTAGGTATGCCTTTTTGAGCGAGCAATATTCAATTAAAATGGACGACAAGTGTTTATGTTTCATTCAAACAAATCTTGTTGAAGGCGTTGTTGTGTATCTGTGTTGATTCTGGGGACTATCTTGCATGTTATGTTTTCGTTAGCCGTTTACATATATCATATACAAAGAGAAATAGTAGTCATGATCTTCCGGTCTTTATACGATCGTCTGCAGACAGGTTCACTACTACCGTATTCAAGTATTGATTGACATATGTACGCTTAAATACGCAGCGTTAAAAATCGTCTTTGTATTATTAAAAGATTAACAATAACGGATGATGAAATCTGAACTTTAGAAACGTATATCTGCGATTAAACGTAATTTTAATATTTTTCAGGCATGTTGCATGTTTTTTTTGTTTTTTTTTGTTTCTTTTGTTGTTTTTTTTTTATCATATATTACATATGATAAAAAAAAAAAAAAAAAAAAACGACGAACGTTTTAATTAACCAGATTTATTATTAAATGCGAGTATGTATAAAGATGAGATAAATAATGAAACAATAATGCGATTATTAATAACTGGTTTTCTTAATAATTTATTACCGCTAAAATGTATTGTCGTTTGTTTTACGCGTATATCAGCTATAATTCAGATATGATTTTTGGATTTGAGCTGCACTTGGTAAAATTGTGCGTACCCGATTTGAAATGGGATAAACATCTGCTGAAAGATATGGGTTGTCTTGCATATAAGTCCAAAAAAAAAAAAAAAAAAAAAAAAAAAAAAGATAATATCACGCTCGTTTACGGATTTATTTACGTTTGCAAAAACATCTTTTTCGCATATTTGCCCGTCCCCAATCGTAATTGTTCAGGAGGGTAATTAAAAGATACTCTAGCAGCCGCAATTTTAGTTTCGTCATATTTTTTTTTTCAAGTTGAGCTTTTCGTTATTGCATTCGTATATGTACTATAAGAAGCGCGATAATTTGCATATTTCTCTTCGCACTCATAATCTAAAATATGAATGTATGCGTTGAACTTTTTTCTTGTCACAAATTATAATAATTATTTTAAAATAAAAATTATTTATACTGTAAAGAATCATTGATGGAGAATGATGGACGATTAGAATTGTTAAATCGTTTTAACCTTTTTATTACTTGGCGAGCATTGAGTAAAAAGCAGCGAAATTTGGCTTTCAACAGTATTTTTTAATTATCGCAAAAAAAAATTGGCGTATGGTGTTGTGCGACACACGTCCAAGTTCGACAGTTATAGATGGTTCATAGAAATCTATAAAGAGAATACTTTTATTGTAACTAAAATAGAAAATTGTCCTATTAGTTATAACGAGAATTGCGCTTTTTAATCAGTGATAAACGAATTTCTTAAAATTTCGAACTTTTGCGATTATTCACGACAAATTTCTGAACCAGTTTTATTCTCAACAGTCAAGCGCATTTTCGAGTAGTAAAATTGCACCATGCGAAATATGTGTAATCTCGGATTTAAAGATATTTCGGTACTAATTTTAAATATGTATTTTTATAACAGTTCTTACAAATTGTCGCGATACAAAAATGTAAACAATTTTTGAAACTATCCGCCGCTGACAATTGTAATATACAACGAACGACTCTCTCTAGGTTTCCGAAACGTGTCGGTGATTATATAAATATTTTTCAAATATATTTTTGCCGATTAAGTTGATTTTAAAAAGTTGTTTCCAATTTTATAGTGGTATTGAAATTCCGTCAATGATCAGCACGTACATTGCGATTTAGGAGGTTCAAAATCGCCCTATTTTTTTGTTCTTTCAAATCTACGTTCCCACGCTAATAAATGATTAATATTTTAGGTTTTAATGTCCTGTTTTCGTTATAAAAATAAGAATTTTTCGTACCGTTCGGATAGCCTTTTTTTCGTTTCGCTTGTATCATCTCCTTCATTCATCGACAAATCGTAATTAAAAAGTCTAAAATAAAATGCTATAAAAAAAGGATTTTTGAAAAAAAGGTTTTTATTTATTAATACAGTAAAAGTAAAACAATTTTGCAAATCCATCAAATTAGGATATTTTAAAAGAATGAAATAAAAACTTTGGACTACAAAATAATATATCGGCCAATATTTTTGTTTCATTCTTTTAAAATATCTCAATTTGATGAATATCGACAAAAATTTTTGTTCTTTACTTCTTTAAATTGTTTTATCGATAACTGATTAATCGTCATTCGCATTACCGTTTTATTCAGCCGATTCCCCGTTCCCTGTCATGGTTCCATTCTATTCCTTTCGGTCGTCGCTCTTCTATTATAGTCTCCCTAATTCGTCTCCGGATCAATCATTCTCTACTTCTCTATTCCCGCTTTCGATTTGCTCTGTCGCCGTCTCCTTAATGTTCTCTTCACGATTGTGCGATCCTCCTCGCAAATGTGATACTGATCACATTTTCTTCTTCGAGTGTCCTGCTCTTCGTAACGAACACTCCCTTTTATACAGTCAGCTCTTGTCATTAGGTCTCCTTACTAACTCTTCCTTTATCCTCTCCTTTCCTTCATCTTCTGTGGTGTCCGCACTGCTGTCCTTTGTTGCGTCCATTTCGAATCGCCTAGCTATTTAGTTCTTTAGCTCAGTTTTTCCTGTTGTTGGGTCAATGCCGCTGGTGCACTCACAAAAAAAAAAAAAAAAAAAAAAAAAGTTATAGAAACCATAATATTATGTGTAATTTTGACTTTCAATTTACCCGTTCCGCTGAACGGCAAAAACGATACGCTTTTGTGACATACTAATTTTTGACGACACTCGAATTGCGCACCTTTGTTTACCTGGCCGACGGTTAAAAAGGTTTAGCAATCTAAACACTCGAATTGCGCACCGCACCTTTGCCGGTCTGAAATATGAAAAAACGAACGAAAACGGCACCGGGACCATGATATTTGTTGGACCCTAAAACTGATGGCCGCTTTATAACATTTGAATGTTCAATTTCGACATTTTTACGCATCATCGTATACTTAAAAAATAGCCTATTTTTCGCAAACCTTTAAAGGAGGTTTTTTGTCTAAGCAACCGAAATGTGTTATTCCAAATAGCAAACGTTCCCCCCCATCGAAATATGATAAGACATTTTGGAAGTCACTGAAAGAACGACACTTTTACTGATTTTTTAATTCTTTCGTCGATTTTATAAAATCCGGAGTTTTTGTTTTTTTTTTAATGCGCAATTCGAGTTCTCAGCAGGCGGGCTATTTCGGGTCGGTGCGCAATTCCGAGTCCGACTTGTCACTGTGTAAAGTGTTGGTGCGCAATTCGGGTGTCCCCTAATTTTTTATGTTTTTTTTTTTGGCTTAGAACCTTTTTTTTTTTGTAGCCATTCGCGGTACTACCGAAAAATTAAAGCAAGCTACATCATATCTAATTTCCTATTAGCTCTGGTTTATCGTGTTAATTGCATCAACTATTTAATGGACCGTTCTCTTTTTTTTTTTTAGTACTATTAACAAGGAGCATCTTTGTACTACCTGTTTTTTTTAAGTAGAATATTCGTGCTTTTTTTTAAAATGTTTTAGTTCTGTCTTATGCATTATGTGTTTTTTTTTTTTTTTTTTTTTTAATTGTAAAATTGTCTCTAAGAACAGAAGTAACGGGATCATCTCGTCGGAATTTTTTTCCTTAATCTTTCAGTTTTAATTTTCGTCTCTCTGTTGGTATTCATTTAATTTTCTTCTTCCGTTTTTCTGTCCGACTTTGGATAAAAAAAAGCGTTGGCATTGTTGAAAGTGAGAGGATACATAGTACCCATTAATGGACAAGGTCACTTCTTCAAAACCCATCAAAAAACTTAGAGGGACGTGTAATTATTAATTTTCATAAAATTATTTTTTAGGATAAAGATTCGAAATTTTTCTAAAGTTTTGTCTTCATTCGGCGCGTGTCATTTTAGTTTATCAGTCGTTTACACTAGTAAACATTAGATTGCGGAACATTTTAAAAATACTTCCACGATACAAATCATTCTTAAAATTACTTTTTAATAATTTATAAAGTGTTCGGTAAATAAAGGTTACGTGTTCAGAGCGATCGTGTTTGAAAGCGACCATATTTAAAGCAGACCTATTAGACCTTAAAGTATACAATATTATAAAAACGTAATTAATGCAAAATGCCCCTAGGCAATGTATATAATTTTTTTTGTTAATGTGCATATTGGCGAAGTCAAAAACAGAATAAAGTTATATAACTTTAAATGTGAGTTATTTTGTTAAAATTGCTAAATATTATAATGGATGAATCGAGGCTTACTCACATCCAGTTTAATTTTCTCTAACGAAAAGCTTTGTTGTCTAAATGCTCAATAGTTTTAGTTAAAAATAAAATATCAATGATTAAAGATGAGTACGCTTCTAGTCATGTATTATCATTTCTAGCAGTTTTAACAAAATAATTTGGCCGCTCTAGTTCGCATATATGTAATAATAGTAATAAAAATGTATGAACACGGACGTCCATAATAATAATAATAATAATAATAATAATAATAATAATAATAATAATAATAAATGGTCGCTCTGAACACCATTATTGGTGAGTCGCTCTGAACACCATTGTTGGTGAGTCACTCTGAACACGATTATTGGTGAGTCGCTCTGAACACCATTATTTGTGAGTCGCCCTGAATACGATACCGTAAGTAAAATTTTGAGTTGCAATTTATAAGCGCCATAATTTAAAATTAAAATTGAGACGAAGACAATAGTCAATATTGATTTTGAGCGGAGGGATTCCTACATTTTTTACGACAACGGAATAAATGAAGTACTGGAACGGTGGGGCAGTTAACCGCAATTTCCTTTCTCGCGATTGGTGCATTTTTTCTTTCTCAAATTTTACCATTACCGATAGAGCAAAATGGTAACAGACTTTATAACAATATATATATATATATGTGTGTGTATTTGTGTGTATGTTAAAATATTTATTTTGCGTGCGCTGACAATAAAGCTCTGTCATCGAATAAAGTTAACTGTGTTAGTCGTATGCGGCCGTTAAATTATAGGAATGTATATGGACGGGACTGCGGTTCCTGCAACGTGCTGACAAGCTAAAAATATCTACATGAGAACGGGACGTGACAACGTGATTTCCCATCCATTATTATTGCGCAGCAACAATTCGTGACCATTTGGTCTCATCTGGTTAAATCGTGATTACGAGAAATCATCTGCTTAACATTTGTAATTCTTTTCAGGAAGGTGAAAAAGTGGACAATAAATGAACGTGGTAGTAAACTTAGATCTGCAACAATGTCGAGCATGTTTTGAAGTAACTCTGTTAGAGGAAATCAGAAACTAACAATACATTTTCATGTAAACTTTTTTGTCATTGCGCCGTTTCTGGTTCTCATCGAAGCTGAAATTCCGGGCCTCGCTTAACTGTAAAAGTTCGAATTATCGTTACGATCGAAGTGAATGCCAGATAGAAAAACCCGATAATTTCGTACGGAAACGGCTATGCGTGAAATATTAAAAGAACGAAATCGACGCATCAACGATATTCGGTATTCGTTCATTTGCTTATTTTTTCCCCTTCATAATTTTTTTTACAATATATGATTTATATTTTTCTTATTTTTCGAGTTATAATCATAATATTTTTATATTTTTCGAGTTATATTCATATTTTTTATTTTCTAATGTGATAATTATCTTTGCTTTTCGATCTTTATTCGATCTCCACTTATACATTTTGATTATATCATCTTAGAGTGTTCTGCTCCAAAGGGTGCCGAAAAACTACCTGAAATCGCCAATTTATTTGCATCGCCATACTATACTTCGCTCGTCCGTCGGTTATTTCGGTGCCCTTTGACAGCAGCAGCCTAGTTTCATTTTGATATCCTCGCGAGATCTCTTTGACATTCTTATTTTTTACTAGCAGTTTCAAATTTTCGTTGTTTAAGTTGAACTTGGAAACACCTGGTAAACTTTGTTCACAATGTGTCAGCTTAAATTTCCCAATTAAACACAAACAGCACACGGCCATCACTGCTAATTCCAATGACTTTTAAAAATCGATTTAGAAGACCGATGATATTTTTCTTCAAGGCCGAGCCAATCCTTCTTCCCACTTTTTCACCTGTTTGTCCGGTTTTTGACGGATAATAACTGTGATATCGCTCGCCTATTCGGCGGAATCTTCGTTTCGATTTTACCTTCTTTAATATATTTAATCCGGCTAGTTAAACCTTTTAATTAAGCTTACGGAGCATTATTTATAATTTTGCTAAATTTTTAGTTGCAAACAGTACAAAACGGAAGTTATTTAAGTACCTTCCGTTAATTTTTGAAAGCGAGTTTTCTGATTTTATGTCATTGAAAATTCCACTTAAAAAATTGCTAAAAAAGGCTAACACGTTAATGAGTTCAGCCTCGTATTTTCTAAAATCTTTCTTGCTAAATTGTTCATATATACGGCTGTAATTTTTTCGATCGTTGCAAGTGCAATCCGAATAATTTTGAGCGCCCAAGATGCACGCTCAACTTGGTGCTTTGGCGAGAGATCTACAAGACCGAGATATTTCCGGAACGGATTATAACCAGAGAGCTTAACTGACCGTTTGATCTTTAAAGGAAAGTTGATCAGATAGTCGTTCTTTCCTTCAACATAAATTAACGGAACTATATGGAACAGGTGAATGAGAAGAATCAGGGCATTTAATTAATGAGCGCAGCAAAGAAAGTCTTATTCAGCATGGTCTTAAGCAAATTAATCGTCAGTGAGATTAGTAAACGTTTCCCCCCTGAATTTGAATGTCGCGCAAATTTGGAACTTGATCAGGAATACGTGGAGAGATTTTTCGCATACTCTGTGCTGATCGTAAAATACCGCAATATAAATGTTACTGTGCTAAGATTGCGGGTTTACCACGCGTTTAAAGGAAATGTAAACGGTAATGAAGTCAGAGTCATTTTCTCAATAGATGCCAGAGAGGGTAGGCCGAAGAATTCGTAAAGAAGTCAGCTATTTTTACCGAAAATGGTGGACTGAATTAATATACAGAGGTGCAATAGCCAAAGAATGCCGGTGGAAGAGAGTGGAAACAGGGTTTTTGAGTTACAAAGGAACAGTTAGTATAAACACTGAAATCGAGCCCGAGTGTGTGATTTAAAACTACATCGACGGCATGTTGGCGATCATCTTGTCCATAGCAATATTGATCTCCAATACTGTTTGAAAATTTCGAGAAACAAAAAAAAAAGGTCCTTCAGTAAAGAATTTCGCTGGTTTTCAAATGAACCCGCGTAACCTATTCTAAAGGTAAGCATTCATACCAGGAATTTATAAGCTTTTTTTCTTTTCTCGAAACCGATAATAAATATTCCATTTTTAAATCAAGATTAATGCGAAATTAAAGATATCTTTTTCATTACTTGGTCTATTTATTTATTTATTTATTTTTAATTTATAGACATTAAGCGCATGCGAAATTTATTTAAATATTCTTAATTTACAGAATCAGAATTCCTACCTAAGCGAAGCTTCACTACCTGATGCACTATGCTAGAGTATTTGGCTAAAATATCGGTTTCAACAGTAACATGAAGTACATAATACATACGTATAGGAAAAGGGGAAAAAATTAAAAAATAAAAAATCAACAAATGGCGGCAATAAAACCCAAATGCTATTTTTTAAATAAATAAATATATATATATATATATACATTAATTATAACGTAATTCTTAGGCCAGCCCCATTAAAAAAAATGTCCCAATTTTACGTAATGTTTGTTATATTTTAATTTTTACCAAATTCCAAAAAGAAGGAGGTTACACAATCGTCCTATTTTTTTGTTGTTTTTTTTAAGTCTGTTCGTGCATAACTTTTATTCATATGGACCGATTTAGAATTACATTGTAAATTTTGACCATTTTATGCAAAGTATAGAAGAGAAAGAGACGGAAATGTAAGCAAGATGGGTCAAAGGGCGCAGTCCCATGTGAGGCCAAAATGGCCGAGTTATATATTAATTAGAACGTAATTTTTAGTCCCCCCCCCCACCATTAAAAAAAATGCCGCAATTTTTATGTAACGTTTGTTACATTTTAATTTTTATCGACTTTATATATATATTAATTACAACGTAATTCTTAAGCTATCCCCATTAGAAAAAATGTACCAATTTTATGTAACGTTTTTTATATTTTATAAGATTTTTGTGATTGTTATTTTAAAAATGTCACAATTTTATGTAACGAAAAATGTAACGAAAAAATGTCTTAATTTTATATAATTTAAATGTTAGGATAGGATTTTTGTGATTATGTTATTTTTTTGTGTTGATGCCAGCAAGAATTACGTTGTAAATTTTGCTCATTTTATACAAAGTATAGGAAAGAAAGAGACAGAAATGATAATAAGAGAGGTCAAGGGGCACAGTCCCTTGAATGACCGAATTTATATATATATATATATATTAATTGCAACGTTATTCTTAGGCCGGCGTCTTTAGATTTTGTAACGAAAACTGTCACAATTTTATGTAACGAAAAAATGTTCTAATTTTATGTAATGAAAGTTAAATGTTTGGATAGGATTTTTGTCATTATGTTATTATATTTATATGGACTGATTTAGAATTACGGTGTAAATTTTGATCAGTTTATAGAAAGTATAGAAGAGAAAGAGACAGAAATATAAGCAAGAGGTCAAGGGGCACAACCCCTTGCGAGACCAAAATGACAGAGTTTATATATATATCTATATATATATATATATATATATATATATATATATATATAATCAGATTTATATATATATATATATATATTTTTTCTTTATTAAATCTTTTACTCACCTTGAAAGAGTAGATAATTTCTCTTCTGGACGACCACATACTCCATTCGCTTGTCTTGCCGGACCACCATCTATTTTGTAACAGAAAAATGAACGAGAGATTAATAACGTCAACAATAATAATAATTTCAAAATATATTTTTTGTAGATAGAATAGTAGATTGTCATTTTCGTAGCGTTAATTTTTTCTTCTTTTTTTTCAAATAAATGTACCATGCGCTAGGCAGGAATCGGTATATACACTTTATTAAGCCTGGTTTCAAATAAAATTTTACAATTTACAATCCTGGATTGTAAATATATGGTTTGAAGAAACAAGTCGAATTTTGACTGTAATGTGTGAAAGTTGTAAAATACTCGTGAGCTGAAAAAATTATTCGGTACAATTCGTATTCTTTGTCAGCGTAAAAGAGAACCCTCACGGTTCACGTCGATCCATTTATCATTAATATCAATAAATTATTAAGTCTTTACAACTTATAAATTTTATTTTTCCTATAATATCCTCTTTCTACCATCTTGTCCCCCTACCCTGACTCATCAGCTGACGACGCCCTTGACTGGGTACACTTTTAAAACATAGTTATTGCTTCGGCACGCAAACGTTAATAAAATACGTAAATTAATTTTTAAAATATGCTTAAGACAAGTAATTATACCGCTGTTTTACACGATAGATGTGTGTAACATATATTATTTCATTTTTGGTCTTTATGGGGATTGCTTTTTTTTAAATTCATTCGAAATATAATAAATGCCGAGTAGTTTCGGATGATCCATATTGATGGTATATAATAATAAATATAAAATAACTTGGAAACCATATATTATAGTAATACCGTTTTATCTTGCAATTTTATATTTAATACAATACGAATTATTTGGATCATATGTTGGAAGCCGGTGTTTATCGTATTTCATAATTTTTAAATGAAATCTCACGTGTTAGTGTTTCTATTTCGTTTTGTATTAATATTTACTCAGGATTATACGATTTATATTGCACTATTTTATCCCTCAAATCAAGGCCGTGTCCACGGGGGGTGGTTTTGGGGGTTAACCCCCCCCCCATGAGAACTGAAATAGTTATTATAAATACAAAAAAAAAAAAACGGAAAAAAATCACAAATTTAAAATAAATATTGATGATTTTTTAGGATGTTCTTACCTACTTTTAAAAGAAAAAAGAAAAAATATGCTTCATATTTTTAGGTACTTCATTAATATTTTATGCAAAAATTTTTTTATTACGAATACAATTAATAACATATGTAATTTTTATTAATGTTCATATACGGGGTAATTCATTTACGTAAATTATTAATATATAAATCCAAATGATGGAAATTATTAATAGTACGAATATTAGTGAAAAATGTATTATTAAATAAATATGCAAAGAAAATTTTCAAAACCCCCGCCTTTCCAAAATTCTGGGCACGGGCCTGCCTCTAATAATCTAACTTTGTTAAAAAAAAAAAAAAATCAAAAAAAAAACTTAGCTGCTCTATGATGAGTTTTCTGACCAGCTAGTGATACTGCATAATAGTACAAAAAATATGCGCATTCGCCACAGTACGTACTAGTATCTATGGTACTATAGGAAACTAAGTGGCTTCTGAAATTTTAGATATTTGATGAAGCCGATGAATGCTATAATAAATATATTATTTATTTGAGTAAATATCGTTTATCGGTTTCTGGTTCGGTATTCATTTTCTGACACTAGTGTTATCATAAATTACACAATTAATAAAAAATTGAAGATATTTAAGTTTGTTTATTGAAATCTTTCAAGCGTAAATATTGGCGTATAAAACAGAAATGTATTAATTTACAAAATTAAACAATACCAAACCAACGTGTTTCGATGTTATTTTTGACGAAATGTAACCCCATTTATAACATCAAACGTGTTACTGTGTATAGACTTGGTAAAAGGCGAAAGATGGACCAAAAAAAAAAAAAAAACTACGAATCGCGGGTTTTTGTTATTTTTAATTACGCAAATCAATCGCTTTTAATAAGCCCTTAATGCGTTGAATTAAATTTTATTAATAATATTAGCAATTACAATTTTAAGCAATTTACACGAATGTATATATCAGAGCATCGCGCTGAATAATATATCGCTTATTATAAACTTTTTTCGTCCTTCATTACGTTATTTACACTCCAATCGGGAAAATTATTATCTTTTTTTTGAGTTTACGTTTATTGGTATGAAAGTAGCCTAATTTTTGTTGTTTTTTTTGTGTTACTAAATTTATTATAACATACATTCACACACTCACATACATATACACATTGCAAACTCGTAAATTTGTCGGTTTTCAGTCATGTTTCAATGTATTTCAGGCTTTTTTATATTGCTTTAAGTCAAAATAGTATTATATAAAAAAAAAATTGTTTAAAAACCCGAAAAATTTAAAATATATTATGTGAAAACCGATAATCATAACCTTTTAATTAATTTTTTTTTTTTCGTTTGTAGTACTATGGAACTAAACTCTCAATTAGTTCTTAAAGCTTTTTCCTTTCGTCGGTAGACACAGTCCTGTTTTTTTTTGTTTTTTTTCTTTGGCCTCGTCAATCAGGGACCCCTACCCAGAAACTATTAGAAAGAGGAGGATTCAATTATATCTTGATCCGATCATTAGATGAGTCCTGTTGTTGCCTAATTTGAAATTCTTTTTCTTTTACTCTGGTAACCGTCAAAATTTTCGGAATTTTTTTTAAGTTACAAAAATTATTTCTTCCGCGATATCACCCAATTCTCCTTTATATCTTTTCGTATTCTGATTGTGCTTGCTTTATTTTTATAAAAACAATTGATCGGTAGGGTTTTTTATAAGTTTATTATAATGCCGAAATATAAGTGTGTTCAAACGTGAAAAAAAAAACAAACAAAAAACTATACGATAAAACGATAGAAAATTTACGGGTGAATAGTAATGTTAAATATGAAGTAGGAGCGTACAAATGATAATCACAGGAACGGACTTGACATACGAATAGCGGCGATATGGAACGTGATGAGAAAGAGACCTGTTGTTACTTTTAGGCGCTGTTGACGATGAAAAATAAAGTGTTGCTGTTAGTTGTTTCGCTTTTTGCGTTTCGCAATATCACTGTGTTTCCTCATTTCGGGGAGCTAATCGAAAATACTTTACGCGTAACAAAAAGGAACGATTATTATCGTTTTCCAAAGGTTCTTCTTAAATTGCCAGCGATGAATAATTCGATAAAAGTACGGGCGGGGGCAATAAACAAGCTAGAGAAGCATTAAAAACAAAATTAAACGTGTAAACTATAAAGTGAAATATAAAACGCGTGTGCTGAGAAAAATATTTCCTTTTTATCGTAGAATTGAACAACTGAAAGTCAAATTAGTCCGTGTAAAGCAGGTTGTTCTAATTCAAGGTAAGTCGTTAGTACCGCATGAGAACGATGCAGCTCGTCGATAATAATATTAGAAGTTTTTTCTCATGTGCCAGCTATTAAACTGCGCGTACGAAACCTCGCCTGCTAGTACATATCTTCTTCGTACCATTACGTCATTTAGAAATCGAGTACATAAACAATTGAGGTTAATGAAGCGACTGCATTAAAACGAACATTTATTATTTCAACAAAATATGAATCCTATTAAACTCCGTCTTTTCCCTTTTTTTTTTTTACCTTATCCACTCTTTTAAATGATGAACTTTCTTCTTCGCGGCTAAAGATAAAGTTCTCGTTTACCGATTAAATGAAATCTGAAACGAGGAAATCTAAAAATTGCTCCGTGAACATGCCGAAATCCCCCGGTTCAGTGCAGTTCGTATCCGGGTGTTTATCAGCGATACCGATATAAACGGTTCTTTTTTTTTTTTTTCTTTTCCCGCGATCTCGTATTTATACATATAGACGATGTGCTTAAAGAGTACCATTCTTGTGGATATCGAGCGGAACCGTTCAGTATGGACAAAAAAGAAAAATTTCACGGCAGAAATTGGACGAGTGACGAATAGAACTGGAATGTTTTAATTACGGTGTTTATATCTTACAGAACTTTTAAGTTTCCCCTGGCGAATGATTTTACTGAAGAAATAATTTAAAACAATCGAAATTTTTTTTTAAAAAGAATAATCAATTAATACGTTTTAAAAAATGGAAAAAAATGACATTGATTTTCTGTTTATCTTAATTTTTCTGCAAAAAAAAAAAAGAAAAAGAAAAAAAAGGAACGTTATTTTCATCGCCAACACGCCGAATTACACATTAATGACCAATAGTCGAAAATCCTGTAACGAAATCTGTAACAGTTTGCGTCACGCTTATAAAATTCCATTTTGCGAAGAATGACACGGTCAATTAAAACCGACTGTTCTATAAAAATTATACGAAATCGGGGGGTCGTCTCTGAAATTTGAAGGATCAAGTTTACATAATTCTCAACCCGACCCCTACTAATTTTTTGTTCGTTACAAAAATTTGTTCCAAAATGTGGTATTAAATAAAGATTCTTTTTTTTTTTTTTTTTTTTTGTCGCGTAGTCAGAAAGACTGACGCTGTCAATTTTCCTCGGTCTGCACGATGTATAGAAGTGATAGAGCTGCTGGAGGTCCAGGGGTATCCCTAGACGGGGTCAAGGGGCGGAGCACATTACCGAGGCACAGAGAGACGAGTTTCCAAGTTTTATATATGATACGCATGTATATGTACAGTAATGTCTCTTTTATGTCATAAAAATTATAAAGCTCTATCACCTGGTTATCCGGGTGTCCCCCCATTAATGTATGCATCATCGTTTTGTAGTATCCTAAGTTACCGAAATAATATTCGTAAATGATAATGATAATTGCCAGAGTTAAGGTAATGAAAAATTGCATTTTAAAGGATTTTTCAGCGGTTTTGTGTTTTCGTGTTATTGCGAGCGGCCCCCGGAGTTTTTAAGGCAGAGATGAGTTGTTTAGAGCAAGTCTCGTAAGCTGCGATCTTGGTGAAAGTGTATTGCGTGCCTTGTCCTATGATAATTGGCGTAGAATAATCAGTAACGGCGATCGAGAATAGTACGATGAGACAAAAATCGCGAAGAGCTATCGTGATGCAGATTTATTAGTTGATATCGCTCTTACACAAGGAGCGTACGTTCGATTTCTGCCGTCGATCGTGTTACAAATTGAGCGTATATTAATTTTTTTATAAAAAAAAAATAATTTCATTGGAAGAATTTTTTTATAATCACCGTCGGTCGGTATAATTTATTTCTTTTTTTTGGGACGTTTCGCTGGCGCCCGAATTTAAAATTTACCGTCGACGAGATTATCATCACGGTACCCCGACATTGTATATCATTCGTATTAATTGGCGCGGCTGGAAAGGGCCGTGGCTTGTAGAAATGGGCACGACATCAACTGGCACCCGTGAACGAGGAGCAATTTTTCAAAGAAGAGAATTCATATCGGTATATTGGCTAGTTTAATAAAATGATGCATATGAAATTTAAGTAAAAACTATAGCATAAATATAACTGCAAGTTAATTATTAAGCGCGACGGATTATAAATGTTTGATAACCGGAATGTTGATTAATGGACACGAAATTGTAAAAACACCACTACCTTACAAACTACGGTAGCTGGCTCAGCCTATGTACTCGTATTTAATAAAGAAATAATTTTACATTTTAAATAAATTGTGATATTCCTAATTTAATTTTTTACGCAGTTTTTATATTTGTTGCTTTTGTAATTTAAATAATAAAGCAATGTGTTTTCGTGGGCAAAATTGTATAAATTTTGTATGTGTTCAGAACGGGGTGGTAGAGGGTAGGGGCAGAAATGAATTGCTGGGAGATCACTATTATTATTATTAAATTTGATTTACGTGTCCCATGTGCAACAACTATGGCTAGAGGCACGGCAGGAGAAGGAGGTTTAGATTAGTGAGTAGAGCCCGGACTTATGAAGGAAAAGGATTAAATGGGATAATTAAGAGGAGTTGTCTTTAGGGATGAGGGGAAGAGAAGAAGGCAGGTTGAAGAATTTTTTTTCCAAGGAGTATGAAAGGCACATTCGGTCAGGGTATGGTGAATGGTATGGATAACACTGAACACGGCACATTGAGGAGCTTCAGTTCCATTTAGTAAATATACGTGGGTGAGCGAGTGTGACCCAATCGGAGTCTGGTGATGACTATATCATCCCTTCGATTTGCAAGTGATATATTCCACGGTGATACTGACGACTTGATGGGTGATGTTTACTGTCATTTCCTCTGTCATAGAGCCTTTAAACCACATTTTATATAGATCTTGAGATCAGTTGTAGGAACAAGAACGCTTGGCAATTGCCGGGAGAGATTTCTTTTTAAACGATTTTGTGGTTGGTCATAAACTAAAACACTGTTTAAAAAATAAATAAATAAAAGTGTTATCTTTGTTTCATAATTTCTTTTCTTCTTTGTAGAGTTAGTTTTCTCTTACATCAGTGGCAAACCAACGTCCAATGCGACTCTACAATTCCTTTGCTTTTTTTTTTATTTATTTTTTAATTTCTGTCGGTGAATTTTTCGATATTTGATCTTGCACAATATACTATTTAATTGTTCAAAATATCGATGTTCTTTGCTTTTTTTTTTGAATAAATAAAAAGAATAATCTCGCATTAAGGATAAACATTTCTAAAACATACTGGGCAAAAATCTACTAAAACTAATGTGTCGTAGATGTTTTCGATTTTTAGTGCATTTAAATAATTCCCTTTATTAACATCGTGTATTTGAAACTCCATTCATCCGGCCACTTTCGTCAGTCAGGAATAATTTCAATTACGCATGTAGCCCTTAATTCGTTGTTATTTTAGAATTCGCCCGCTTTACGCATCACTTTTGGAGCAACAGCTCTCCGATCTTCAATGCACTTTTCTTTGATTGGATTGGATCGAAACTTCTTTTATACATTTCTTTATTGTACATCAGTCCTTACTTCCTTCATTCGTTTTTAACCAATACGCTTCCACGCTTAATTCATTTCCTCGCTACAACGAAAATCCAAAAATCCCCTTTACTAGTTAATTACTTCCATTGGCGGCAAATTTAGTCACGGTCAGGTGTATAATATTTTGTAAAAATCCGTAGGAAGTAATAAGGGGTATTGATGCGATTTTATTCTACGCTACATCATCGCTAAAGTATTCGAACGTCCATTTGCGCTAGGTTAATGTTCATAATCCCCTCAAAAAAAACAAAACAAACATAAACATTACTCGTTGTTCGCGCTTTCGATGAAGAACGGAGATGGTAGACTACTGCTGTCCTCCGTCTGTATGCGACTTCTACGCGAAGTTTTTTCACTTGGAAACGGTTTAGTCATTTTGGTAGATTGCGTTAAAGACGCCCAGTTTGAACCGGTCGCATGTAAATAAAATTATTGAATCCTACTACAGAGCCGATAGTAACGTTTCAAATCATCCTGGTGGTTGTCGCAGCAGTTACTCGGCCATGACATCTAATATTCGCCTTTGGTATGTAAACGTTTTTATTCTTGTTGTTATCAACCAGTTCCAGGAACATACGTATGTGTACCTGTCGAAGTAATCCAGAGTGATAGCAACTCCTAGAGACGGATCACACACACTGTGTATGCTTAAGCGCTTACGATCCTCAGTTGTGTCGGAATTATTGGCGAGTCGAAAATTCTCCTAATTTTTTTTCTGGGACAGATGTCCACCACAGAGTGCATTCTAATTCATTACTACAGACTTTCAGGTATAATCTTTCCAAAATCACCAGTGTCTTCTCTAATTGTTATAAACAAATGTATATACTTGTTCTACGGTAGCGTTAGATTAAGCAGTGGTGTTTTGTTCAGCCGCATCTGGTTCGAATCCTGTTTCTGTAAATTAAGAATATACAAAAAAGTTCATAGTTGACGCGCCTTTTAAAAGAAAGAAAAAAAAGGTTTTTAAAAATAAAATAATTCGAAAGCCTCCTCTCAAAATGAAAAGTTTTAGGCAAAAACTTTTTTACTAAATAAAAAAAGGGGGAAGTTTTTGATTTTTAAATCGAAAAAAGTAGTCTTCTATCGGGAAAACTTTTTCTGGTAAAGCATGTTCGATATTATCCGCAAAATATTTCAAAAGTAGTTGCCTGGAAAATATGTACTTTTCTGGAATAGGTTAAGTCGTAAATGGAAAGCTCCTACTGATGATTAAATGGGAAAAGGTATGATGAAAGAGACAGATGACATTTCGACATTATTTACGTAGGCGATGGACTGCACCTAGCTCTAGATGTGCATCTCTCACCCGAAAAGCCTAGCGACGCATACCACGCCTCACCAGCAGCCGGGTTTGTAAAAGTCGATTCGATATTTTAGAATAAGTCGATAGATGTGTCTCGGAAACCATTTATTATTTTTCCCCCGCGAGCGATTTAATGATAAGTGAATACAAATTGGAGCCGCAAAAAAAAAAAAAAAAAAGGAACATTACTGTAAGCGATAAAATTAACATAATATGTTTTCATTTTAATGTTTTTTCTTCTTCTAAACGACCGCAAGCTTTTATTAGTACGACGCTTTTTCCTTAGAAGTCATTTTTTTTTTTGGTTTTTGTAAATTTTAAAATGCTCTTTATAAAACCATAAAGTCAAAGTATACACTACCGTATTGATCAACATGGCGATAAGAAGTTGTGAAGCTCGTGCTAGCACTAATAGCGAATTTTAACCGATCAACTCTAGGAATGAATGAATATGCGCTCGCACTCATGTTTATACAGGTAATAAATATGAAGTAATAAAAAAAGATAAATATTAAATTATGGTTGAAGAGTTTAGGACTTAAATCGTGACGACTAGTTGCGTAATAATTCAACTATATGGAATGAAATTGTATTTGCCCGCGTAGATATTAAATTGTCCGGAAAAAGTGTGTTTTTTGTTTTTTTTGTCCAGACTTATTCTCCGTTTGGTTACATACTTGATACTGTGGCGTAGTTGTTTAGCTAGTGGTACTCCGTTCGGGTAGTACCGGATTCGAATCCAGCTGATTGTAAAAATTTCACTGGTTAAGTGAACTCTTAGCTAACGGCCCTCTCCTCACAAATATTACACTTGAATTGCCTTACAGCTGTTCCTCCTGAACAACAGCCCAGCTCTTTAACGACTGTACGCCATTTATGTATTACTAGAGTGTTTCCTCGTGTAAGAGAATTTAAATCTTTCTTATCTTCTTCGAAACGATTTATCGAAAAACATCGATTATTTCATAGATAAAATTGTATAGCGGCACACAAAACAGAATGGAAATCGAACCAAAACAGATTTTCGATTTATATGATTAAAAAACTGCAACGTGTCCGTGGACTGGCTCTTGACTTGTAGTACGATGTTATAGCGGTCAATTATTGAAAATAGAAAATGGTTAATATGTACTTTTGGGGAGCGCGGAAAAAATTTTAAACAGTAAATTAAGGGGATAAAATGAAATCCTCGTTCGATGCTTTTCATGGACGACAATATGGTACGATACGAAACGGCAAAAAGAACGATAGCGGGATGTCAGAGAGTGTCAATAAGTGGGAGACGTGTCGCGAGAGGTTTGCTCGCGAACGTACAGAAAAGTAAGAATTTCCGCGTAATAAGACAATAGTAAATAAAATGGAAATACCTAATGCGCGTCGGTGGGGTCTTCGGGACCACACGTTTTAGCGAGGTTCTGAATTTTAGTTTTACGTGCGGTAATTGTCTCGTTCCGGATGCAACCCGAGTATTTTTGCCTAATCTGAAATTGAATTCGATACCAGTGAAATCTGGGAAAGTCGCCTCGGAAACGTGGACAATCACGAAAAATGTAGAAAACCGTATAAACGCGTTCGAAATGTAATATTATCGGAAAATGGAAAGGATAAAATAGATAGACAAGATTACAAATCAAGAAGTGCTGCGTAGACTAAATCTAACGGGATTGTCACTGTTTCAGAAGATCATGGATGGAAAAACGAAATACTTAACGGCCAGACTACAAAAGGACCGGTTATTCATACTAATTTCCAGCGGGAAAATACTTGGAAAAGCGGGAAGAGGACGTAGGAGATTCAATATGCTGACTAAGATAGAAGTTCTGGATCGGAGCAACCTCTTTTTATAAGAGAATCTAATAATAATAATAAATAATAAATAATAATAATAATAATAATAAATAATAATAATAATAATAATAATAATACAAAAACGAAACGTTACGCATCCCGTAATTATGTAAAAATAATCGCAATCCGCATATACATATGTAGATATGTATATTTCGATATTTTTTTGCGCGTCTATTATAAAACTTTTGTATCGTACTGTGTGAAATTTTTCGAGTACTCCAAGGCCAAGATTTCTTTTAATATGAAAAAAATACTTTCAGTCCCCACGGCTTGACCGATTTCGACGGTTTATTAGTCATTACGTTTAACGGATTTTGTTTAATTCGAAATATAGTAGTAATGCCTTACTTACTTTGTTTACTTTGTGGATTTACGTGCCGTATACTGTGTATCTAGGCCAGAGGCACGATAGGAGTGTGTAGGGATGCTTAAATCTATAGAGTATAAGTTGATTAATTTAAGAAAGGTTATTATAGATTGTGGGAAGCTTTGAGGGAGTCGGAAAGAATATTTTGGAGTGTAAGTGGTTGGTCGAGAATTGCTCTTCGAGAATTATATTGTGAGTAGCTTATAAGGATTTTTAAATATTCGTGTTTGTTGTGTTCTATCGCGTTCGTGCTGATAAGCAAACTTGTGAATGCCGCTCCGCTGATGCTGTTTGTCTCGGTGAGTCCGTTCTTAATTGTTTGTCTTATCTTATCATCGCGCTTTACAAACCGATCGTGTAACCGTCGCCGCGTAACTGCGCCGCTACCAAGGCACGCTGTCCGAATTGCTCGACAGTGCAGCCAGTTAAAGAACTTATAAACATCCTAGGTTCGACGTCAAAGTACTACACTCAGTGCGCTCCTCAATTAAGTCGCAGTACTCGGGGCACTGTCGCGCGGAACAATGCCGCGCGATAAGCCTCTGAGCGGCTGTTTGCAGCCACCTCGGCTAACGTTACCGTCAACGTCAACGGTAAAAACGATGAAAACAAAAAACCCACCCCGACCGGTTACCCCGGTACAGTTGCGGAAAACTGCTACCGGTAGCTATTCCATAAAAAGACAATTGTCCTATTCAACTACCAGTGAAAGCGATGAAAATTGGCTAACTCCTAAGCATGTAGCTAAGAGTGTAAAATCTGTCGCTTCTTATAACGCTAAACCAGTAAACACTAAACGTAATATTTTCCAATTTCTGGATAATGAAAACAGTGATGATATCAATAATAATAGTAGTAATAACAATAACGGTAATAGCAGTAGTAATAACAATGACGCTGAAATGGAAGTCACTAATATTAATCCTAATAACCCGGAGCCTGCGTCTAACGAGGTTAACTCCAACAAGAGAGCCAGACCACCGCCACCCATTATGGTAAAAAACGTGCAAAATATCACCAACTTCAGAGAATTCCTACTAAAGATACCTGATATAGAATTTTCACTTAAATCCACGCTGTCGGGAGTGACAATAAAACCTTCTAACCCACTAAGTTATCGTACCCTTATAAGGGCTATGAAAGATAGTAATTATTTATATTATACTTACTCCCTAGAGGAGGATAAACTGTTCAGGGTAGTGTTAAGAAACCTGCACTGTTCTACTGACCTAGCCGAACTAAAAGCAGAGCTGGAGGCAAGAGGCTTTGTGGTAGCTCGGATCACTAATATTCTCAAAGGAAAAACTAAGCAACCCTTGCCAATGTTTTTTATTGACTTAATACCTGCTCCAAAGAATGACGAAATTTTCAACATCACGCGCTTATTGAATACAGTAGTGGCGGTGGAAGAACCGAGAAAAGACTCGAGGCTGAAACAATGTAGACGCTGTCAGCTGTTTGGTCACACGGCCAATTACTGTAACCTTCCTCCTCGTTGTGTAAAATGTGCAGGCAAGCACGACACTAAAACATGTACTAAAGGCGTCGATGTGCCAGCAATCTGTGCGCTATGTGACGGAAATCATCCGGCGAGCTACAGGGGATGTCCGGTGTACAAGCAGCAGACTACATTTTATAAGAATTTACGATCAACTTACGCTAGCACTCAAATAAATACCTACAATGCCGCAAGTGGGGATTACAATTGTTCTAGTGTAGTAAATAATAATAGGACTTATGCCAATGTTGCTAAAGCTAAACGCGTAGATTTAGATCTAAATAGTGTATCCAGCAGAGGACATCTGAGTAACAGTAAAAATTGCTACACCGACGATGGTATTACCACTGCCAGTAATAACAGCAACAGAAACAATGCTGATATGTCCTCAATGCTATCTGCATTTTTGAACGAATTTAACAGCGTAATTAATCCATTAATCTCCTTACTAACTAAGGTTATTGAAAAACTACTATCCTAATGATAAATGAAATAAATAACATCTCTCGTCAGTCATTAGTGATTATGCTATGGAACGCCAATGGCATTGCTCCAAAGAAAGGAGAATTAGAGATTTTTCTTCAGCTTAATACTGTTGACGTTGTACTGATCGTGAAAACGCATCTCGTAAGAAGTCACAGCTTTAAGCTAAACGGATATAACGCCTACACTGCGCACCACCCTGATGGCACGGCCCACGGTGGTTCCATGATATTGGTCAAAAGTGGATATAAGCAATATGAAAATTTTTCCCGAAGCACATATACCTATCAGGTCGTTGCCGTGAACATAGAAACATTCGCAGGTGAAATCGCCGTGGCGGCAATTTACTGCCACGGAGGATTCGCAATACCAGACGTGGAGCTCAACAGTCTTTTTAACAACTTAGGAAATAAGTTCATATGCGGTGGTGACTATAACGCGAAAAGCTTCGCGTGGGGTTCTAGGCTAACTAATCGGGCTGGGAAGAAGCTTGATAGGTGCCTACGGAGTAATTCACTTGCCGTCCTTTCACCAATGACGCCCACGTACTGGCCTGCGCATGATAATAGACTTCCAGACATATTGGATTTTTTTATCATCCGTGGATTACAAAGATACAGCAGAGAATGTAGTACTGTTAATGACCTCTCTTCAGATCATATTCCAGTTGTTGCCGTCGTAGACGTACGCCCGAGGTGTATACCCACCCAACAAGGACTGGTTAATAAGTCCACAAATTGGGACCTCCTTTGTAGCATAATCGAAAGTAATATCAATTTAAGAATTAAAATAACGAATAAAGAGGACATAGACCTAGCGGTCAAAAATTTTACCAATCTAATTGTACGCGCCTGCCATGACTCGACTAGTTATACCTCGGATAAACGGCGAGTCAGATTCATTCCGGTCGAGATTAGACAGTTAATTAAAAAAACCAGGGCAGCCAGGAAGAAGTGGCAGCGCAGTCGCTACCCATCGTTAAAGAAACAGTATGCAACTCTGCAAAATGCGTTAAGAATCAAAATCAGCCTGTATAAGAACGAAACGACTCAAAGGAATCTGTTAGCAATGAACACTGATACCGCAGCCTTGTGGACCAATACGAAGAAATTGCTACAGTACGAAAAGGAACAGTTCAACATAAAAGTAGACAACAGTTGGGCCAAAACCGATAAGGATAAGGCAAACGCATTTGCAGAACACCTCAGCTCAGTTTTCACACCGCATCCAGATATGCGCATTGAGCGCTCAGAACTGATGCAACGTATGTCAAAGGTTCCCTGCACGTTAGGAAGATCAAAAATGTTTACGCCGAAAGAGGTATTCGAATGTCTGCGCAAGGCACCGCTACGGAAAAGCCCTGGAGCAGATAACATCACTGGCGAAATTATCTCACGACTCCCACCGAAGGCAGCTACCCTGTTGTGTTACATATTCAATGGAATATTACGAACTGGATACTTCCCTGAAGCATGGAAGAAGTCAGTAATAGTAATGATCCCCAAGCAGGGTAAGCCGAAAATGGACGTTTCCTCTTATAGACCTATCAGCTTGCTCTGCTCCTTATCCAAGGTGTTAGAGAGATTAATCCTAAATCGTATTCAGCCGCTTATAACCAGTCACGGTATTATACCGAGTCATCAATTCGGGTTTCGCAGGAAACATTCTACAGTGCAACAGTGTCATCGGTTGGTAGATGCGATTTCGTCAACTCTGGAGAGGAAGGAGGTATGCTCTGCAGTTTTCCTGGATGTTGCACAAGCCTTCGATAAAGTGTGGCATCCTGGATTACTTTGTAAATTGAGGCAGTTTCTCACTTCTGATTTATACGCGTTACTTCAGTCGTACTTGAACAGCAGAACTTTCGTCGTAAATATCGATGGTTGTCTTTCAAAAGTAGGTATGATTCTATCGTCAGTTCCGCAGGGTAGTCTGATCGGACCTCTTTTGTATTCAATCTACACGGCAGACATACCGATCAGTAATCAGACGATCCTAGCAACGTATGCTGATGATATCGCCATTCTTGCATCCAACTCAGTGGTCACGTACGCGAACGTTGCTGTACAAAACCACCTAGACAAGCTGGCTGAATGGGCACAGAGCTGGCGCATAATGTTTAACCCCAACAAGTGTCAACACGTCGTGTTTACAAACAGGAAAATTAGCTGTCCAGCGGTGAAAATTGGCAACGCTCAAATTCCCCAAACCAACTCGGTACGGTATCTCGGCATGTACCTGGACAGGAGACTTACTTGGCGAATACACGTGGCACAAATCAGAAGAGCCATTGCTGCTCGCGCGAAGTCGCTACATCCGCTTTTGGGACGGAAGTCTGCTCTCAACTTAACTACCAAACGAATCATTTACCTTGCTGCAATCGCTCCCATTTGGCGCTATGGAATCGAATTGTATGAAAGTACTTGTAAAAGCAACCTTCGAAGAATTCAACAGCAGCAGTCCAGGATACTCCGCACTATCACGTCTGCTCCACCTTATGTGTCCAATTTGACGTTACATAATGACCTCAGGGTCCCATATGTCAGTGATGCACACATCGCACAGTACAAAAGATTGTTTGACAAATTCGAGTGTAGCAGCAATCCTGTCATCCGTAGGATGCATACGGACAGTCTTCCAGATAATCCTCCAAGGCGACTTAGAAGGAAATGGTGTCGGGATGCTATCCCGATCACTTAATTCCTCACTTTAATTTACTTGCATAATAACATGTACTTATTCTTAATCACGGCACGCGTTCATTCCTATAATTGATCCTCTGAACATTCTTATCTTATTGTGTTACTCCTTTTCCCTTCTCACAACCTAATGTCTCGCTGGAGTCATTAGATTTTATTATTATTAGTTCCTCTTCCTACAATATCGCCGTTGTTTGCAGCAAGTTGTGCTGGTATGACGTATAAAAAAAAAAAAAAAAAAGGAAATACAGTGATAGGAACAGTATAAACAAATGGGAGCAGGTTGATTTTTAAGGAGATAACTATGTGTGATTTTACTGTGACCTAGACGTAAACGAGCGAGCATGACTTGTTTCTTGTTTTTTGATGTAGAGGTACTCCCCAGCGAGACATGGAATCCCATATAGCACGCAGCTTGTTGGATGATGGTGTTGTTGTCCACTTGAGATTCCAAGAATCTTGAACTGACTTTTTTGTAGTTGCCCGAAGATCACATTGATCGGTGTAGGCAGTTGAGGATATGGTTTAAACTGGAATCATTTCCAGTGATGTCGACGTGGGTATTAGATGTCACGATGGTAGAGTGAATTATTTCTTTTGCTGTTGGATGCTCTGTTTCCGGTTATGTAAATCTTTTAGACATTGAAATGCTACGAGAAAATCTGTGCAGAGAATATATGAGAGCTATCTCCATCCTCGACAATTGTAATAGTCAATTTGATAGAGTACGGTTCTGCGGAAAGAATTGAAAAGTGCAGGCGAAGGAGTAATATCGGTTGAAGAGGCAGCTCCGCATTCGACTCCAAATTTTTTTTTTTTTTTGTGTGGTGAGGATATCGAGAAATCACGGCGTTGTAGGAGTTTATTAGGACGTGTGAAATGTAATTCCTAATTTTTACTCATCACCAAGAAGAAGGGGAAGTAATTATTCTCTGTCTGTCGAATTTTCGTTGTTCCTTTACACACACGTATGGATATGGAGTAGTGTGTAAATGTTAAAGTCGATATACATATGTAGATGACAACGACACGAGCAGGCACGCTGTTCGATAGAAGCGGAGCTAGAAAATGCAATTTCGCAACGACCGTGAGAAAATAATAAACGCGCGGACGAATGTGCACGATTAAAAACGAAAACTAACGAAACGCAGTAATCGTTTATTTGCGATCCGTATAATCTGCATACATTATTGCATTATCAGCCTCGAGGGGGGTCTGAGTCATAAATGTGATAAACCTTCGGCAATTAGTTAGCCAGTGGGTAATTTGCCTCGATTTTTTAAGTTACTACGCAATTAAATTTTGTCAATTGATATTTCGGACAATTTTTTCATTCGTTAATATTGAAAATTTTTTATACCGATAGCTTTTATTTTTTTCTCCAATTGTCGCGTATAAAACAAAAAAAAATAGTCTTATTAAAAATAACGCGTAGTTGTGAAAATTTTTAGCGCAATGCACCGGAAAACCGAAAATTTAAAAGAAGATTCGATTTTCGGTAATTCTAAAAGTAGAGACTTATTAACGGTATAATTTTTTTTTGTTTTAAATCTACGTGACGCGCCAGTAGGATTTTCGGTTTTTCTTTTGAAGAGAAAAAAACAAAACGAAATCCAAGGTTCGGAAGTAAGTTCGCTATTTAGCATCATTAAAACGATCTATGTAGGTTACTACCGATTTACATATTAACCGGCATTCATTCGCTAATTAACAGTGGGTTCGTTATCACTGAGGCGTACATAATAAAATCCTAGTGTAGTAAACCTCAAGGATGAGACAAGCACGAATTCAGCATGCAGCCAAAGCAGCGGAAACGGCTATTGTTCTTTCACTCTACCTAAACTCTAAATAAGCTCATCCTCATATCGGCGCGCGCGCGCGCGTGCTCATGTTTCTGTTCGACTCTACTGACCTAGAAATTTATCGGTTTCCAGCGACGATTAAGCGAACAAGTGTCAAAAAAAAAAAAGGGAAAAGGAAGAATGCTCCACGCATGAGGAAGATACAACTAACGATATGATTTTTAGCGCATAAACAGTGTGCACTAGACACGCATGCAGCAGCCGAGTATTTGCCGCTGGTGTCGGCCGAGATATGGTGCGCTGGCGACTGCGATTATCGTCCGAGTTCATTCACGACTTCTCATTGCATCTTTCGATTGTTGCTGTTGCCGTTTCCGTCATTTGTTATTGTTATTGTATTGCTGACAGATCATCGACTACTCTTTACCGGGCGTACAATATAATTGAGCGACGGGTACGCGGCGAGGTCCGAAGTTATTTTAATAACTCTCCACGCGAGAGGAAGTTTTCTTCGACCTCCGCCTTGCATGTATCCCACGCCGCTTAATGCAATTATCGTATTTCCCCATCTTTCGCCTATTATCCATGCAAAGTCTCACCTTCACCTCCAAAATGCTCGCCGTCATCCGAGTGACCAGCTACTACTTGCGCAGGCCGAGTGTGTTCATTTCCATCAATTCATTGTTGACCGACCGGCTGACCGGCTAACAATATTGCCATTATTATCCGCGAAGAGTTCGACGGCAAATCCATTGTTCGCGCTTAGCGGGCGTTATTGTTCCTTCACCATCTTTGAACCAGTCCGCGCGGTGTCGACTATAGTCTACCTATATATATATATATATATATATATATATATATATATATATATATATATATATACATATATATATTGGGAAAGGTAGTTGGATTAGCGAAAGTAACACCCGATCATTGGAAGGAAACAAAATGCAACCCAGTTAATCCGAACCCATTCCTAATTCTGTTCCGTTTTTCATTCTCCCTGCTACCTCTATTTAACTTTCATCTGCCTATGTAATTTAAAAGCGAAGCAGATGCACCACCTTTAATATCAAACGGAAAGTGTAATGAAATCGTGTACGCCAACCGACAATTATCATTTCCGGCGATTCAGTTCAAAGCACACTTATTTATATATGTATATGTAGAAATCGATTAAAAATCCGTGTAGCCAGTTTTTTGCATAGTTGTATTTTTCTTAATTACTGTTATTATTTATTTTTTTTGTAAATTTCGCCGGTTTGTAATATTGTAAAGTTTTAGTCGTTACGATAGGGGTTTAATATATTATACGAGAGAAATTCCGAGTTAAGCGGCTCTAATGATTCTGATGATATTTAAGATTAGAGGTTTTTAATGATTTAGATAAATCGAGATTGGTCGAAATTTTATCGTCGGGAAAATTCTACGAAACGAGCAATTTTGCGACCAAACAAACAGTGATTATCGTGATTTCAGGTCTTATTTACATCGCGGATAATAAATTCATTATTATTATTTATTATTATGCGACAACGACGCTCGACAACTTGGCTATATTTGTGTTATCACTGTGTATAGGTTGTTATAAATGTTACATGTAATTATAGGAAGTTTAGTAAAGGGTGTTGTTAATGTTATTCGCATTATCGGCTAATATATAATTAATGTTTAAATTATTACTATTGTAATAGTATTTCTGATATTTCCGATAATATTTATTTACATCGTTAATTCGAAATAAATAAACACTTCGTTGCGCAATGAAATATATTTATTTGATGCTTACGCAACGGATTTTTTAAACTCTTAAATGCACAGGACGTCGCATTACAAAAATTATATTATAATTATCTTCTTAATGGACAATTACATAATCATAAGCCGTTACTCCTTTTATGTATACTTTAATATTGAGCGCGGATGAGTGAAAATGTAGATGGCATCCGTTCGAATATAGGGTTGCATGTGTAAGAAGATGATAATCTTGTATAGTTTAATCTGTTATTGATACTTTTACTGTTATTACAACGCTTACTGTTTATTATTATAACTAATTATACAATGTACTTATTGTTACTGATATTGTTACTATTACTGTTCTAGCTAGGTTGTTACATTTGCGGAACGCGAGTAAGCATGATAATATGTAATTACAAGTACACCTAATCATCTACACAAATGAAATATTGTAAGCGCGTGCCAACAACGGTAAAGTATATAATTGAGAAGGGAAAAGAGAAAAAGAATAGGAGTGGCACATGTAAATATCCAATTGTATATATATTATATGTATATCTGTATATTTTTTTTTCCAACATTATTCTGAAATATTTAAATAGTATTATTAATGCAATTATAACGGTTACAGTAGTTCCCTAAGGTGAACACTAGACGTCGCTTTATTATTAACACTATTTGGTTTATAATTCTGTAAACTCCACTTTCTGTTCAGTGTTGATTAGTTTTTTTTTTGCATTCTTCGGGAAGGATTTAATTTTTAAATTTATTTTTCAATATACCGTTCTGTATATTTTATAAAACCAACGCTCACGTAATATTGCATATTTGTGTGCTTCTTTTCATTGCATTGTATCTTATTGTATATACAGAGAGGATGGTTAATAATGAATATTTTTGTTTTTTCTAACAACGCGTAAATACTTCAACATAAAAACGAATGGCGTAATGTGTAAAAAAGTAAAATACATTGCTAAAGGTTACTGCTTGTAAAAGTTATTAATGCATGCACTGATTTTGATTTGCGCTAAAGGGGTTTTCGAAGCTTCGGTTAATATGTATAGTAAGTAAATGAGCAATTCCTCCATGTATAACCCCGGGTTCTCAGAAATGGCTGTAACGATTTTAATAAAATTTGGAGGTCTAGAAATCGATTGTTCTGGGAAATGTGGGGGCGAACAGTGTTGTGTTCGTGTTAGTAAAACTGTGTGCGCTGGATTTAATAGAAACTAAATTTAATAAAAACTAAATTTAATAAAAACTAAATTTAATAAAAACTAAATTTAATAAAAACTAAATTTAATAAAAACTAAATTTAACAATTCACCTATTTACACCGTTGTGTTGGCGATAGAGAAAATCGAAATTCCTCGTTGAAATAGTATGCGGCGATTTCGAAATATTTAAAATGCGGTTGTTTTAAAATTGAAAAATGTTATAGAGTTGTATGCAAACTTGTAACTTTATCACGCGCGTGTTATTGTTATGTTTTTAAATGTTTTTTTGCGAAATTCATACTTGCGCAAGTTTTTCTCACCAAGTACTATTAAATTCTGCGGATCTTTCCCGAAGTATATAAGGAGGAATAGAATTTTGAAAGATTTTTTTCGAATTCAACGTACACATGTCCTTCCCCCGAAAGAAGCTATTAGCCATCCGAAATTCTGCATTTGGATAGTATGCTAAAAATGTTGTTGCCCTTTATATGTCAAAACGTTTCATACTCTCCTCTAGCACTAATTTAAAAAAAAAAAAAAACCTGTCGTTCTATTCGGTCTTATTACTACGTCGTTCATCAGACGCCGTGACCTCTTGGCCATTAGATTTATTACAAGTCTCTTCGACTTGATTTACAACGCGTGTAATCGAACTTCCAAACGAAATAAAAATTTCCGAAAATTATTCGTCAGTGTGATGGACGATTTACTGTTTTCTCGAAGTAGTGTGTGTGTGTATATCGCGCGTTGTGATAAAAGGGATTTTTAAAGATGCGAAAATTTTGCACATTAGTGAAAAAATGAAAGTTTGTTGGTGGGTTTTCCTCTCTTGAAAAAGTTGAAGGGACAGGCGTAGGTGTGTTTATGGAATTATTCGCGCGAAAGAAGAACGAGTTTGGACCACGATTAGAAACAATCGAAATACTTTGATACTAGCTCTCAAAGCGATTTCGCGATTGAAAAAGTTACACGAAATGATCGTCGTCGTGCATTTTTATGAAGGTGGAGAGGCGGATCGGGGCAACATTTACAGAAGTAGAGTTGACGGAAACCTCAAATTTGGGTGGCCAGTCACCTCGATATCATCATCATCATCATTATTGTTGCATCTGCCATTCGGGAGGTTGCACGTCACGAACATTATAAGTTCCGGCATCTGGCTAATGTTGTTAATAGGAAGAAGTCTTTAATTCCTGCGTTTGTATTCATCATTTCCATTCTCCTTCTTCCTCTTGGAGGTTTTCCTTTAATTTTCCCCTGTGTGTGAATAAGCCTTCTTCTCTAATTTTGTGGGCAATGTATGCAATTTTTTTCTTCTTCTTCTTATATCGTGTCATACAATTGCAACTTATCTGGAGCTCAAAAATCTAGCCTGCTAATCATACTCCTGCAAAAGAAAGGATATAACTCGCGATTGAAAAAAAAGAAAAAGAAAAAGAAAAAAAGACCTATCAACAAAGTCGATCTAGCGAAGTATTTTTAATTTTTTTTCTTTCCGTTTTTTCTTCTTTTATTACTTTTCTTTTTACTGGCGCGCAATTAACGTAGTATAAGAAAGCGAGTTCCGTATGTACAACGTTGTCAAGCCAAAACGGATCGAAACATAACTGTCTGTTCGAAGTGAATCGATAAGATCATTTTAAACCGATCAAGACCTGCGAATATAATTGCCCCTATATGTCGCTGAATGTTACACGCATTTCATATCAGATCAAATGAAATTTTATTTATGTGTAACAACACACAATATGAATAAACGACCTGCACAAATGCGAATAATAAAATTAGAATATAAAATTATATGCGCGAGAAGGAACAAAGTTTCCGTTATAAAAAAAACTAAGCTAAATCGCATTATGTAATAGAAGAATTGAAATTAGGATAATAGCTGGAAACTCGATAGTAAACCATCGAGGGGATGCCAGAGATGCATTCGCAGGACACATTACTGAATTACCTCCAAAAAGCATTATAATCAACACCGATACGAAGCTTATCGGAATTGGAAGGAAGAAAAATATAAGCTGAAATAAATAGCGGGAAGATCGGAAAAATTAAGGTAAATCGGAGGTAAGGGCGCCTATAAAACCAGTTAATGGAAGTTGCTAGTATAGGGGGCGATAAGGGCAGAAATAATCTCAATAAAGAAGAGATTTGAATAATACGTAAACAGGGAAACGTTATAGTTTAGGATGGTTTCAACAATCGTTTGTGTACCGACATCAATTTGCGCTGTAAAGCACGTGGTTTCGCTGAACTGAGACAACCTTACAGATAAAATACGATAACACACGGTAGGTATATAGGCAAATCCTCTCGCGCACTTGTTCACATTCTAAACGATTTAATATACCTCGATTATTTGTCGGCTTAAATTTCGCGGCTTTAACTATATAGGCTGGAAAAGATAAAGAGAAACCGGGGAAAATTTTGGCGATACAATTTAAAATATATACAATTAAAAACCCGATTTATTTTTGCTAGAAATAATGCAAGTTTTTTCTACATTGTTTTCTATAATTCGTAAGTAGAAATTTTATCGTAATAAGAGTTTTATGTGATATAAAGCATACAAAAGAAAAACGGAATGGTTGGACAATATTAAGGACTGGACTGGACTCAACAATCTTAATGAACTAATTAGAAAAGCGGAGAAGAAAACGCTGTAATGATGATGATCGTCAACGCTCAGAGACTGAGTATGACACTCTTAAGAAGAAGACATGCATACAAAGCCCGTCGAGTTGTATTTCAAAAAATCCTTGGAGAAGTGCTAGAGAAGGTAAAGTGAGGACAGTTTTTTTTGTTTTTTTTTCTTCTTTTTCGTTCATGATATGTTCAGACGAATTAAAAATGATATTATGGCTCTTCTTTTTGACAGTTTCACTGATAAAGGATTATACTTTGAAAAAAAGGCCCAAAATTGAAATTATGAAAAGTGCCATTTAACCAAGCAAAAATGTATTTGGTGCTACGTCGAGTTTCTACGTTTCTTGTCGATAGTATGTTCTGTTTATTTTTCTTTGTTTCAAATTGGAACAATTTTTATAAACTATATTTAAACAAAAGTCATAAGCAGGGGGCCGTATCTAGACCAAAATTTCGGCCGGTAGGGGGGGGGGGTACGAAAATATTTTTATTATTATACATATGTGTGTGTGTGTGTGTTTTATCATGAAATATATTACTTATAAAGCCTTGTAGTAAATTATTGTATATGCAATATTTGAACACTATATTAAAAACAAATAAAATTCGTAAAAATTTAAATTTTTTTTCTTTTGTTAAAAATTGAAAAGAAATAAATTTATTCTGAATTTCGGTCCATTTAATTCAAGCAGTTATGATTTCGCAGACATTTCGGGATGGGGGGGTTGAACCCGGAAAGCCCCCTCAGATACGGCCATAAGCACACCGTTGTAAATTTTAAAGGTGAAAAACGCGGTAGTTCTCTATAATTTATTTTACATCGCATAACGAAGCGTTAAACAATTTGTTTCCTAAAAAATGAAAGTATAATTCTAAACAATATAGATTAATAAACAATCTTAATTATATCTGGTATAAATGTAATACATGTTGTTGTTTTTTTTTATCATAGGTGTTCATTAGAGTTATATATTAAAATAACCTAATATGTAAGAAATCAAATTAATCTTTTTTCATTTTGCACAAGTTTTCATTTTGAAAGTGTTTCAATGTTGACGTTTAAGCTGTACAATTTAAAAACTTTACATCAAAATCGTTACAGTCATTTCTGAGAACCCGGGGCTATACAAAGAGGAATTGCTTATTTACTTAATATACATATTAACCAAAGCTTCGGAAACCCGTTTAGCGCAAATCAAAATCAGTGCGTGCATTAATAACTTTTACAAGCAGTAACATTTAGCAATGTACTACTCGAAAGCTACGTTTTTTTTCCCTTGTTTATACATTACACCATTCGTTTTTATGTTGAAGTATTCACACTTTGTTAGAAAAAACAATAATATTCACAAGCCAGAGAAATATTGATTATTAACCATCATCCGTGCAATTGGGCAGCGGCGTTAAGTTAGCACCTCTGTACAGAATTTCAAAATATCAAATTTAACTAAACAAATTATGCTCGTTTTGTGCCGAATTGCGCTGATAATAAAACATTTTGTGCCTCGCTGTAACACGCGGTATTAGTAAAAATTGATCTGGGGGAGCTGACGATAGTAGCACCCACAAAATTTGAGAATCACTTTTTAAAGAACAAAACTATTGCTATCTACGGATGTAATCACTTTTTAAAAATCCCCAAATTTTTTTTTTGGGAGGGGGCTATCGTCAGGTTAGCTCCGCGGATCAATTTTTACTAATACTGCGTGTTGTTATAGTAGGGCACAACATTTTTTATTATCAGCACAATTTGATACAAAATAAGCACAATTCGGTACAAAACAAGCACAATTTGGCACAAAACAAACACCATTTAGCACAAAACAAGCACAATTTGGCACAAAACAAACACCATTTAGCACAAAACAAGCACAATTTGGCACAAAACAAACACCATTTAGCACAAAACAAACACCATTTGGCACAAAAGAAGCACAATTTGGTTAGTTAAATTTGATTTTAAAATTCCGTCATTGGGGGGGGGGGGGGCTAACTTGACGTCGCTCAATTATGCCTTTATTCTATTTTCAGTTAGCATGGTAAGTTCATTTACAAAATAAGAGAAATATGTACACTTCCTTTAATGGCGATCCCTAAATATATAGGATGATCACGGAAGTAGTAATCATTGGTCGTCTCCCTTTTGAGATTTCTCGTTTCGTAGAATTTTCTCGACGATAATCACTCGACTAATTCGATTTATCTAAATCCCTAAATGCTGATTCTCGAATTTCGTTGAAATCGTTATAATCGTCAGAGCCGTTTCCCAGAACCTATACGTATATATACAATTTTTACTCTTATTACGAGATACGCTTTTACGTACTTCTAAATTTACGCTCATTGTTGTCTACGATTTTGGCGATATAAGTAGATTATCCTCCTTTTTAAAAATCATTTTAACAGCTACCGTACTTTCAAATGATCTCAGTGCTATTTGAAATCATTTGATACGCGTTGGTAGTTAGGAATGGTAAATGGGAAGTGCGTTACTGAACCACTGAGACGTTAACGTATATGCGCGGAGCCCGGAGAAATACAGCTTAAAATGTAATTTCTCCTTGTTACCGAAATTGGAAAAAGAAAAAAGCGAGATTTACTGCCGGCTAGGATGTAACGAAAAATTCGCAATATAGTAGGTGGTTCCACAAAAAAAAAAAAAAAAAAATATTGGAGCAGCGGATGGAGGTGATCGAAAAAAAAAAGACAAAAAAAACGGCATAGCAAAACAGACTAGAGCCTGTTTCCTCCCTTGGGGCAATTACTACTTTCATGCTCATCAATTGAAGAAGTTTATCCGATAAGGAGAGTTTTTTTCCTTTTCTTCGGGGGGTAAATATTGATGGTGGCGGGTAGAGGGGACGAAATGCTTTCGCCGGACCGGAATAACTTTTGACACCGCTGAACTGAAATATGGGTTATAGAGAAGCGGAGAGATATATTTATGTTTGAGATCGGCTAAATCAATCACAGCGGTCAGAAGCTCGGCCAATCGCGAATTTAGGTCGTAAAGCGGCATTCGGTCGCATTTGATCGGCTAAAAACGAATTATTCAACCGCAGCGCTATCGAATAAGTGTTAATTAAAGTAAGCCGACAATGCCGTAATTTATTATTAGCCGCGTTATTTATTAGCCGGCGCGGAGCGGATTGGATTGGATTAATGCGCCTGTAGCCGACATGCTCTATTCTTAGGTACGCGATTAGTGCACATGTATCGCTTTATCACGACCTAATAAGAGATTGCATTTCTTCTTCATGCTTCCAAGTCTGTCAGATTCTATCGCCCCGAAGATACATATCTCAATTTCAATAAATTGTAAAAACTCCATCCGTTTTGAAACTTTGTAACTCGGCACGTTACATGACCAGTACGTGTATCGGGGCGCATTCTTTACGCGACATCCAGCTTACGAAACCAACTCTTACCTAAAGTCGCACTAATATTATTATAACTATTTTCCTTCTTGTTTCTTTTTTCTTTTTTTTTTTTTTTTGACATTTTCGTTGGAAGGCGCATTCATTTTTCGCGATGGTGGTTTCAGCGAGGATTTAAGAACCGTTTTTAATGTATTTTCGGCGGCGACCTTTTCTATTCGACAGTCCTTTCCCTGTTTCGGAAATCGACGCTAAATCATCGAAGGCAATAAGTTAGTCGATTTGTCCTCCACTTCTGATTATTATTCTTAGGCACGTTCTCAGTTCGCAAAATTGCTTAAATGACTCATTTCGGACCATACTCATTTGTTCCGAGGTTATCATTCAACTATCACATTTCTTTACAGTTTTCTAAGTATTTTTGTTCTCTCTAAAACTCGTTGGCTTCGTTTTTAGACCATTTCTCGCATATCACTTTTTATCTTAGCCGTATTCGCTCTATTTTATCTTCATCGCCATTCTCTTTATTTGCCTTCTACGTGACGCTGATTCGAGAACCACCTTCTACATCCCGTCATTTCCATCAAAAACTCGCTTACTCCGCCTGTGAACTTCTTATTTTCGTTGTATTTCAATTCCGTTATTATTCGTTTGAATTATTTTTATTCCCTGTCCATTACGATTTCTGAGAGGACACTAAGAAAGTTATTCGGGGAAGAAGGAGACCGCCAGAACTACTATGGAGAGATACTAAGGGAGTCAAAAAAGATCGTGGTACTAGAACTCGTGCAATTAGCAGTCCGAAGGGAAATAAATGTGTAGACGAAAAAAATATCAAGGATGATACGTTAAAGGAAAGGAAAGCTCTCATGTCTTGTTAGATCCGTTATACCTGATTGTAATATATGTTATATATCTGTTTAAACTAAATGCGCGATAAAAAGAAAAATATTTTTATCCATGTCTGCGATGTCCATAGAAATAGTAAGAAAGATAGGGTTTTTATATTAGTTACTTCTCTTTTTTTTTATTTTTGTTAATAATCCGATCCGAATTCTTTGTCCCTATGGGGAAGTAAAAAAAAAAAATACATATATATTTCTCATTGAACTACTATTTTCATTCAGATTACAAAATAAAAATTAAAAATAAATAAAAATGGCAAAAGATCGACAATAGTATATTGTATTTAAAATAGAATAAAAACGGAGGAACATTAATAGTTTTACTAGAGGAAACAGTATTAAATATTAATTATTACAAAACCGTCGGTAAAAATCATGCAAATCTTTTATAGCATAAATTAAGTTTCTCTGTTATAGCCAATTTTTTCATAGAGGCTTTGGTTCTTTGAGGGATGTCCCCTATTCCTCCCTCCCCCCGTGGATCCGTCACTGTACACGTATTAAATATAAACTAAATCATTGCTATTATAAAATCGATAATCTTATGAAAAAAGTTCAAAATGTACACTGAGCAGACTATTAACTTGATCACCTGATTTAACGCCGATATATTATTATTTCCAACTTAAAACCCAACTGCGTAAAACTTAACTTCTAACCTTGAATTTAATCATCAAGTTTTTTAAACTCGTTAAAACTTTTATTATCTTCGAAAAAAGAAGCGTGTACCGTTTTTTGCTAGAATTTTATGTACTAAACGTTATTGGTTTAACGACAGGAAAGGGGAAAAAAAGGTATGTATAAAGCGACGAGTAATACGCTTCGCTAGCGAATAGAATTTAGGGAAATAGCCAAAGGGGTCTCCTCGAATAGTTCTGGGGAAAAAAAAAGAATACTCACGAAGAAATATATTTAAGTGGTCCTACTTTTTACTGAACGTAGAGCACTCCGGTAATAATAACGTGACGAAAAATATAACTAATGAGCAACGTAATTCCGAAAACTTTATTCTACCGGTTACATTATAAATAGGAATATTTATAAATGTACCCTAGGTTTAGAGAATGCAGTAAAACTCTGTGTGCGGATTTTTTCACCATGCTTGGCTGTAAAATTTTGAAGAGGATCGACTAACCCACCCCCACGGAAACCAGGAGATTGTCGGCGGATTTGTGGGGACGAAAAAACCTAGAAAAACACTAAACCGATATTTAAATAAGTCTGTTAAGTAAAGAGATCCTCCTAGTCGCGATAACACTCATCTATAGCGGCTGATGTAATCGTAATAATTAAAGATTAAAAAAATAAAAAACACGAAATAAAAAAAAATGTTAATCAGTTTCTCGAAAATATTTGCGTAAAAATTACGACACATAAGCACTACATAACTAAACTATTAATCGTCAAGGAAAAATTAAAAATTACAGTCTTATTTTCAATTATGAATTTGAAAGGAACCTGAGCGGAGTAGATAAGAAATATCGAAGAAATGTTTAAGAAATATTCCGTAACTGACTGCAGTTAAAGAATTGCTAATATGGCCAATTTTTAGCGGTTTAACCAGGGAAAGTTAAAACCGAAATATAAAAAATGGTCGTGACAAGTTAAAAAAAAAAAAAAAAAAAAAAAAGAAAAAAAATAACTACCCGATCAGCGCTCTAATTATTACGTATAAATAAATATCCGGATGATCAACAAGTTGTTTTATCAATTTTTTTGTCCTAATTAGTCCCATCACTCGGTAATATTTCGCAGGAATTATTCCTAGCAAAACCGTAATAGCGAGATTGACAATGACCACGAGAAGTTACCATTACAAGAGACAACTAAGGTCGACCCTTAAATGTTAAAGACTTAAAAAGTCAGCCGATATTTTTTTGATTAGCCGGAGAAAAAAGCTGGCACTACCCAGCGCAGATTAGGCGGAAGAGGTTTCGACAAAAATATATAGACTCAGTCTTGGCTCTCGAAAAGCCGATTATTAATATGTTCGGTGGCGACTGGAAACACCGAAGGGGGGATGTAAAATCATAAGCTATTTGTTTTCCATCGTTTTTGCCGGACTACCGCAGTTGATTAAGAATTGAGAGAAATAGCGCAATGAGAGATAATAAATAAGGCGACAGATGGGTAAGAAGGAGTATTGGTAGCGCGACATCTGCGCGTAGCTGTTGATATAGTTCTCAAGAAAAAGTAGTCATGGGTTACAAGTCTGAACAAATGTTCTGCCGTTTCAATTTCCTGACTCATCTCATTTGTTGAATTAAAAGACGCGATGTCGGTCCAAGAGTTCCGACCGAAACGCAATGTACCGAGACATCCTGAATTTTCTCCAGTAATTGTCGCTCCGTCCGACCCACACCGCTACGGCTTCTGCTTCTACTGCTATTGCTATTGCTGTTGCCGCTGCTGCTGTTGCTGTTCCACAGTTGCTCCGATCAACCGGTTTTCCCATCAGTCGGAAAATGTCATTTACCTTGTACTCTCTCTGGCAATCCGTCGTCTGCGTTTCTGTTTCTATCGAGGGACGCAACAAGTCGCTATGAAAAAAAAAAAAAAAAAAAAAAAAGAAAAAAAGGAAGAAAAAGAAAGAAAGGATAACTCGACTAAAAAGAGACAAGCCGGAACAGAGGAGGCCGCCGTATCGGAAGACCGAACTCGACCGCCGATAAAAATAACGGACATCACTTTCCACGTTATTGATGAGGGCCCAGTCGTACTGGCGATCGAAGACGCAGGCCCAGATGCTTATCAATTGCGCCCCGCACCGTCTGGCCAACTGCGTCGCGTATTCCCAATTTCCCTTTCTAAGGGCCGACGTAAAAAGTATCATCAAAAGCGAGACTGGCCGACTGACGGCAGGAAATTAACTGAAAATGCGACAGCGAAGCCGTCTAGCGCACCGCCGAACTGGCAGTGCGCGACTTGGACCGCTGATAAGTGAAGTTGTCGGCAGTCGCGCCGGTCCGGATTCACCGGACGCCGTTTCGCTGCTAGAGCGCTTGTCGATCGTTGTTTCATCCAAGACGACGAAAGGCTAATTCAAACGAAATGTGGTATAAAAATCGATTAATCGCTTAATCGGAAAATCGACAAACCGACTACACTAATTGACAAATAATAATTCCGACAATTCGATATCTCCGTTCGCGATCGATCTTGCCGAGTTTTCGCTAAATCGTCCGTTGTAATTGCCGAGCGCTCGCAGTGACAATATTCGATCGCCGCCCATAAAACCGCTTTCCATTTCAGTCTCAAACTCGATTTCGATCTGTTTTCCCTCAGTTCGCAGTTCGTTTCACCGTATCTCGAGCTTATTTTTTATATCGTTAACTTTTCAGACTTTATAGCTTTCTTCACAACTTTATACAATTTTCACTTTGCCTAACATCGTGACCTTTTTTTTTTTTTTTTTTTTTTTTTTACCTTACGTGTGCTTTATTAACAGACTGTGTGTCTTTTTGTTGTTTTTTTTTTTTTTGTTTTTTTTTTGACTTTCAGCCTATAATAATTGCGGTTATAAATTGAAATTTCTTCACGCCGACATTTGCGTTAAAGGTTATCGAATGAAAGATGTAATGCGTCCATTACATGGGACAAATAAAAATCGCAGAAAAACAAAATAAACTAATCTAAAAATAAAACAAAAAACATAATTTAGAATAATTAGTGCGAATGTGCGCATGCCTGAAACTGTTGTCGGTTGGGTTAGCCAATCACCCCGACCATCGAGGAAAAAATGATCTACCTGATTCGATCAGCTCCGTCATGAGCGGAAAGGAGGGAGAAATTTAGAAAGGACAGAAAAAAGACTTTTAGAAAAAATCAGTTGCGTTCTACCTTCGGTCAAGAAAAGAGTCGTTCTCTAATTGAAATCGAAACTGTAATACACTCTTCCGGCGTCGGCGGGGGTATTTATTAGAGTCCCGTATTGAGGATATTAGGAGAAAATAGCGTGTATAATATCGTAGCAGCTTTTCTGCAAATATGCTACTTTCATTTTTACTGCTATTTTTCATTTCTAGCTAAAGAAGATAGGGAATATTTGCTATAAAACTATATTCATTTTAAACTTTTATTTATTTAGACCATAATCGTTAAGAACGGCGTGTATAGAGATTTCTTTGAAATTAATTAATCGATTTTTCCCCTGGAAGGGTGTGACTGCACAGTTGTAATCGTTTCGTGATGATCGACTTCTTTGTTCTCGAAGTGGGAGTACGACGTTTGTTAGCGTTGCCGACATTTAGTGTGTATAACTGAAATCGACCATGTTGTTTGTTGCTGCTTCCGCGCTATTACTCCTCAAAAATGAAACGGTCAAAACGTTTTTTCGACACAGTTGAGCATCTTCGATGAAACTAATCGCGTTCAACATTAGGGACGGTGCTCGCTGCGTAGAGGTCTGCAACAAAAGGTACCATCGCAGCAGGGCTCGCGGTAAAAAAGGCAACTTTGAAATTGAAAAAGAAAAAGCACAAAGCGATTTTAGCGCAGCTCCCCGGCGAACTGATAACGGACTTATTCTCCGCATTTCGGAAACGGACGAGAGGAAAAACGAATTAGAAGAAACAGGCGAGGAAAGAAGAAAGAGAATAAAAAGAAATTCAATATGACTGGGCGTTTGCCGGGCCAGAGAAGTACAGTTTACCGAGAGACGACCTGTATATTATCGCGTACGCAGAGTTCTCTTATAGATTGGAATGCGCAGATTAAATCGTTTAAACATCTTCGGCCGGACATAGGGGTCGTCTCGTCGTGTGTGCACGGTGATTAAGCGTAAAACGTGCACGTACCTGCTCTGTGTGCAGCCACGGCTTTTCAATGAATCGAGTAATCAAACGGCCACACTGGTAACTACTCTTAGCAGATAATAAAACAAGCGCGGAGGAGACATGCGAAGCGACCGAACGCGCTCTATCGGCCGCAGAAATAAAACATAAAAAGCACGCGATATCTTACGTTGCATTACATAAATTCATATCGATGATGAAACGTTAATTACAAATATTTCAAGTTTAGTCGGCTCCCATCGGAGTTTGTCAAGTCATGCCGCGTCCATGTACACCGTCGTCTATAATTCACGGCGGCCTGGCGACCGATTATTGAACAGAAATACCGCGTTTTTCTGTTGCACTCCGACGACAGCTCCATGTCTATTAAACACTCTCCGCCTAGCGCCTATAATGATCATAATAATAATAATAATAATAATAATAATAATAATAATAATAATTGCGAGCGACATGTAAAAATGAAGGAACACTGGAGCAGCGAAAACATCGGACGCCGGATCGCGATCGATCTCGCTGACGTTCAACGCTGCGCCATGGAAGACGATTCGTTATGTAACGATTCTGGCCTGTTACGTTCGATATGCTTATGTCGGCTATTCAGTGTGTTAAATGACGATCGAGTAATTGTCTTATGCTAGTAGGGGACGGAAATTTTAGGAAATCCATAAATAATCGGTTAGCAGGGAGAGACCGCCGGGACATGCCTTCTTTATCTTAGAAAAATGATTCTTGCAATTTACGTTAAAACCACCGCGGGGTAAGCCGAGCTCAATGGAACGTACTGCACCGCTTTCAGAAATTTCGTTCTACATTGACCTAATCGTTCTCGCTGGATTTCGGTCATAGTGTGTTTGCTAATGTCCCGAAGTAGAAGCGATTCAAAGAAGGTTGTCATAACCGAAGCAAGGCTGACTGGAAAAATGCGACGCTGCGTTTCGGAAAGATTGCAACAGGCGATGGAATGTAGAAAGTTTAAAATTACCACATCCAAAGTACATCGATTATACGTGTCCAGGTTCTAATCGTCGCCCGGATTGAAATCACTCGCAGGTACTCTGCGTATTATTCGGATAATCGATGTGTCCGACATAAAAAATGTTGAAAATAATGCTTTTAAGAGAAAAAGCTATTAGTTTCCGAGTTCCGCTGTTTGCCTATCGCTACACCCTTAAAATAATTCCCGTGTGAATCCTCCGGCGATAGTAGTAAAAGTACTCTTTTTGTCTTTTTACGTCGTCACTACTATCGCTAAATTTTTTATTAGTCCGCGTTTTTGCTCGGGCAATTATTTATTTATTTTTTTCTTTTTCGAAATCATTAACTGTACACACTTAATTATGAGGAAAGAGATCCTAATATGGCGAGGAATATAAGAATGACATTTTGCGCTGGGTTAATACGCCCAAAAAATAAAAAAAATAAAAAAAATAAATAATAAATAAAAAAAAAATGAATGAAATTGCAGGAACGTTTAAAGAAAGAAAACGAATGAGAAAAAAAAACAACGAGAACAGATAGGAAGAACTATAAGTAAGCGTAGGAAGACCTAACCGAAAGATATTAAACGATATCTATTAAACAAAAAATCATTCGTTACTCCGTACACATTTTTTAAAGTGTTCCGCGATGGGATTATCGGCCGAGCTCGATTTAATTTACCATCCGGGGAAAAAATTCGGTTAACAAGAAACCAAAGTATAATACATATTGCATTTATCCTGTGCGGTGTAAATCTACCAATTGATAAGACTGATGACTCAGTTTTAATTAATTTAAATAAGTACAACTCTTAATCATATATTGGGGGGGGGGGGGATTGGTATGTGGAAAAAGGAAGTGCAAAAAAGGGTTCAAGGAATGGTAGAAATAAACTGAGGATCAAGTTGCGTCCGTTATCTCGCTACTCTTTAATGGGGTTCTTTTTCTTTTTACGGTTTGTTGGTTTTGCCTCTGCCGTGTCCTTCTTGGATTCTAAGTTCTCTCAGATCATGTTATTTATTTATTTTTCTTTTTCGATTTTAAATATTAAGCTGTCTGCATGTACACAGATGCATATTACGCGGCATGTTATGTAGTGTCATATGTATATATATTCTTACTTAAACATAATGCTAGGTTTATAAGTATTGTTATTTAGGGAATAAGTTAAGATTGTTGAAATTTCTGTAATTTATATTTTTTGTAATAAAGCTCTGATAAGAGTGTTGGGCACTCACACAACGGGCATGTTTGCCCTGTGAGATCCACAACTTATTTCTAATAATAAAAAAAATTAACCCGCGAAAACGGGGAACTTTTAAGTCTTAACCGATAATCTTAAATTCACGGAGTTTACTCAAAGCTGATCGGTATCTACCGTAACTTACGTGCGTGTTTAATGTTTTGCGATTTCATTTATGTAATTAACATCTTGAACTTTTTTTCTTTAATTTTCTTTTTATACTTGTTCACGCATGCACAATGAACTTCATAAAGACGAGATTCCCGGGATACATCTCGGACCTTTATTATATTATTGGCGAAACTGTCAACAGAGTCGTTGTTGCATTTTGGAAATTTTAAACTCTTTTCGCTGATCTTCAAAGTCAAATTTATTCTTATTTTTGTACCTCATCTTTTACGAATGGAGCTTCTACGGTATTCGATATACCTTAAACGTTCTAGGGCGTACTTGATAATGTTAACTATCCCTACGACGACGGTTAATCCGTGGCAATAACGCAGAACAATATCGGAACAGTTGGTTGCCTAAAAGCTTCAACCATACACGTATGTCACTTTGCTATATTATTGTTTGGTAAGCGACCAACACGACGTCCGGACGATGGGACTGCGTAATGGTCGGCGAAATAAAATATAAGAAAAACGATATAGGTGCGGGCAACGCAGTACTAATCAGCCATAGAAAAAAAAGAATTTCCTAAAATGCGGAGCAGAAACTGGTTTAAAATTATTTCGAAAGGCAGCTTAATAATTGCTGGCGCATTGAACAACCTTTACCGCATGATTTATAAGACGTAGCATCATGTACGGAGCTACTGTGTAGTGTGGTTAGGTTTGTTCAAATGTAACTTGGTTCGAATCCCGCTGTTCCTAAAAATATCGAAAACTACCGTATTCCTGTATTAGACGAGCCTATTGAAAAAAAAAAATAAATATAGCATATACATATATAAATACATGCATGCATACATACATACATACATATATATATATATATATATATATATATATATATATATATATATATATATATATATATATATATATATATATAAAAAAAAAAGAGAAAATCCGGAAATATTTGAGTAGTCAAACAATTATTAACAAATCGTCGAAATTACTAGGTCTATGAAGTTGGGAATTCACATATAGCGTAACAATGCAATGTACTTACGCTATGTAGAAACACGTTAAAAAGTCCATTTTTTTTTGTAAAAAAACGTATTGTTTTTAAAAAAATGAATAATCATGCTACAACCAAAACCATTTACACCAGATAACTGAAATTCTTTTGAGCATTCATACCGAAAATATCAGAAAGATTTTTCGGAAATTCGAACTCTATAGAAAAGAGGTTACAAACCGTTTTCAACAAAATTACTTAAAGTGTGAAATCTTTATAAAAAATAAGTTTATCATAACGTTGTATAAAGATCGTTTGTATTTTCTACTAAAAGTCTATAATTTTTTTTTTTTTTTACTTGGAAATTTTAAGAGTGTCGAGGGGGGGGGGGGGGGTTGTACTCTACTATTTTTAGCAAAAATTTTAATATCCCGTTACGGCCAGAAGGAATGGCGCTAAAATATTGTACGAATATTACATATTGAGCTTTGTTTCGCATTCACGCCACAATAGCAGTAGTAGTAGTTCAGCAACTAGTTCAAAATTCAAGTAGCCAATTACCAGCGATAGACAATGATGTATCTCCGTGAATAACGACGTAAGGAGACATCTCTGTATCTCCGTCGAATAGTTTGTACCCGATATAAAAAAGTGAGAAAACCATATATTTGTCAAAGTGTTTCGGGTGTGGTTATTTATTTATGTTAAGAAAAGAGAATGCGTTTTCTTTTGATTAAGAAGCAGAATTTTTTTTTCCTCGAGTGATTTAACGGTACACTCCTTAGAATTCGGTTTTCATGTTTTGATTTGTTCGTTGTTTATCGACATTCCAGACAATGCAGTGTGTTTATTCTGAATCGGGATACATCGCTGCTAGCGACTGCATATTCGAAAAACATAAACGGAATCGAAAAAAGATGTCCAGTATTAAACGGTATTTCTCATTAAACTAAAATGCGCATTTATAGGACTTTTTCTCCCTTTTTTAATTGGGGTAAACAAATTTTAGAAAATCTCATTTCCATTTCTTTTCCGCGATCAAAGTAGTTCAGATCTGCACATTCGTTTTTGTACTGTTTAGATGGGGATTATTTTGACTCGGGTGAGTTTCGTTTGTTAGGACATTCACTGTTTTGGCATAATTACTGTAAATTACCTGATCATGTAAAATTGTTCTACCTTAATTTCCTCATTTATTGTAATTTTTTTTTATGTATTTATTTATTTCTTCCATCATTGTCGGTACTAGATCTATACAACTAGAATATACTATAGTAGGCAGGTGGTCACGATGCTCGGGGCATCGAACAGTACGAAAAGAAGGACGAAGACCGTCCGTATAATTACTACCGGAGGAGTTTCTTTTTTGAATTATTCGACATATTTTATTTACAGTAATTCAGCCGCAACGATTTACGCTCGATTTAAATGTACTAATTAATAAATTTGCCTATGCCACATTTTTATATGTTATAAAATTGTTCACCTAATAATTTTTATTCGCTTTAATTTTCACTTTTGTGTCTGTTTAATTTAATTTTTTTCGCGGCCGAAATATATTTTTGTATGTATTTTTCATTTTAATTACGAATATTTCGGAGCATTATTGGTACAATAATAACAAATGAGATTGTTGGTTTTCGTCACTGTCTTATTTACTTCATAAATTATCAAAAGTAGAAAAGCGAAAAAAAATATCGGGCGATGTTTTTGAAATTTCGCTAATTGTAAAATTTTGTGCATGAAAATAAGAAAGCATTGTAGAGGTTGAAAATTGAAATAACGCGCCTATAGCGATAGTTCAAGCGGAGACAACAAAAACGAAACACCCGAATTGGCTAAATTTTCGATGTGACACAATTTCGATGCACAAACACACGTGCAGGTTCAACAAAGGTGTTCTAGCAAACAAATGTGTAACATGCTGTAGTTATAGTGGTATATGTTGCAGAGATGATATATTTTTACCTGGTTGGTTTGACAAGTGAAATTTCTAATTTCACCTAATTGCACCGTTTTAATTGATTAGTGTCATGTATTTCACAACGGAATTACGAGAAAATTCGCTATTTTTTAGCTTTATAATAAATTTTACACGTGCATAGAAACGAATTTCTGTTTTCCGTCGAATATCTAAATAGCGTTTAATCAATAATAATTACGGTAAAAGAAAACAAAGAGAGGAAAAGAACGGCGAGGTCATTTCGTAATTCGGCTTAATTTAACTTTTTTTTTTTGGATGTCTAAAACAGTCACACGTACTAAAAACACAACACTGTAAATGGAAAAATAAGTGTTTTTTTTTTGTTTTTTTTTTTTTTTTTTTTTGTGGGCGCGCCAGCGGCATTGACCCAACAACAAGAAAAATAAGCTAAGAAATTAAATAACTAAGCGATCCGAAATGGACGCAACAAAGGACAGAAGATGAAGGAAAGGAAAGGATAAAGGAAGAGTTATAGGGAGTAGGGAGACCTAATGACAGGAGCTGACTGTATAAAAGGGAGCGATTATTAAGAAAAGCAGGACACTCAAAGAAAATGTGATTAGCATCACATGTACGAGGAGGATCACAATCGTAGAGAGAACAATCAGGAGAAGGCGATAGAGCAAATCAAAAGCGAGAGGAAGGGAGGAGAGAATGACTGATCCGGAGACGAATTAGGGAGACAATAGAAGAGCGACGACTGAGAGGAATAGAATGGAACCAAGACAGGGAACGAGGAATTGGCTGAATGAAACGGTAATGAGAATGGCGATTAGAAAATAGGGACGGATAAATATCCTGTCAAAGTCTGGCGTGATTGGAGGTGGATAAGTAAGTGTTGTCTCGTGATAATTAGATATATAGCACCATATTTTCAGTATTCCTATTGGACGCACTGTAAGAAAAAAAAAGTGATATCCAATTTTAATTATATAACTAAAATTGTAATAAATTTCGAACCTGATCATCGATGAATTATGATTTATGTGTTTAATGTTTGTTATTTTATTTACGTAATTGAATATTACGACGCATTATCATCAGTACTAAAATGTCTGTATGAAAAATACAAATAAAGAAGAGATGAGAAAGTCTTCTTTTTTTCTTATCTTATTGTGGATACTTATGTCGTCGAGATTCTAATAATTAACGTATTTATTATTATAAATAAAAAAATGTTACCCCTTAATTCTGTAATAACTTTCACAATCGTATACAATTGTACATGTCCTCTTTTAAAAAATTCAACCCGTTAAAAATCCGTTTCGTCACACTGATATTGCCGAGTCGTCGATCTCTATATCTTACGCATGTCTTACAAATCTCCTTTATTCCTTCTAAGACTACTGTTGCTTCGTTTGTGGTAATTCCTTTAGTCCTTTTTAATTAGATCGCGTTACTTGCAATACTTTCATCTCTAACTCGTTGCTCTGAGACCTGTTGCGGCTATCCTTGCTGAATTTTACACTTCTTATCGCTTTCCGATTAACTGTTTGGTTATTTCCTTTTCTTGACTTATTTCTTCTTACTCTTGCATCCTGAATCCTTCATAAATGATCGTTCTTTTCTAATAAAATTCCCGAGTTTCATTCCTTCTATACTTCTGTTTTTCTTTTTGAATTCCCAGTCATGATAAACTGTCTTATTTTTCTTTCGGTTTTCCCAGACTCCCTCCGTCCTATTAAATGTGTTTCTTTTCCCCGATACATTCAAATCTATTAGCATGTTGCCAGAATCCGATTTTCTAGTGCTTTAAGCTTTCTTTTCCTTACTCATGTCGCTATTTTCTCTGACGACAGCTCCAAACAGCAGCTCATGGAGTTTATTCCGTGTTTTTTTTCCTGCTTTGAGTTACTTTGAATCTTTTAAACTTCTCTTCTTCTGCTTCATTTTTTACGCTGAATCTATTGCTACCTTAGTTCTCTTTGTTTCTTTCTCTTCAGTTTTCCAAAAAGTTCTCGTAATCTTACATTCCAAACATGTGAAGCTATGTCATCTGCTCTTCCTTTTTCCTTTTCTGATACTTCTCATATACCCTCTCAACCGCGATCTCTTTCTTCTTTTTCATTCGATCATGGTCGATCCCTTGCGGACTCCTGGTTATTTAGGCGCATTAGGCGTCATTAATTTAAGCGGATATTCATTCATACCGCACTTTTCGTCATTCGTGAAGATGGACGCAGGATAAATGATAACGTAGTTTAGCTAACTAGTAGTGGGTATGTTGCGTTTACCTGGTAGCGGAATATTCGCTATAACTGAAAATTGATAGTCATTCGATTTTTTTTTTTTTATATTCTACTGAAATATATATTTTTACTTTGGGATTAAATAAAAATAAAAATAAAAATAAAAACAAAAATATAAACAAAAATAAAAACAAAAATAAAAACAAAAATAAAAACAAAAATAAAAACAAAAATAAAAACAAAAATAAAAACAAAAATAAAAACAAAAATAAAAACAAAAATAAAAACAAAAATAAAAACAAAAATAAAAACAAAAATAAAAACAAAAATAAAAACAAAAATAAAAACAAAAATAAAAACAAAAATAAAAACAAAAATAAAAACAAAAATAAAAATAAAAATAAAAATAAAAACAACTTTTTTCTTGTAGTATTAACGAAATGAACTTTTAATATACGCCATTACCTAAAATAACCGGCGTAAAATATGAAGTTGTAATTAAATTTTTTTAAGCGTCTACAATTGTTCATTCTAAAAGGCCGAACATTCAGATAAAACACAATCAGGATCATAAAGAGAAAATGTGTGAAAAGAAATGAAAAGAACAAAATGATGGGAAGCCGATCTAGGAAAGAGACTAAGTTTAGAGTGCAAGCGAAATTTAACGTTTACTTTTTAAGGTTTTAATCTTAATTACCGTTCGTAACCGATGGTAAATTTAAGTGTTTTACTTTCTCTTCAGTTTCACTCTATTTTTTTAAGTGCAAATAACGATATTTAAATTACGTGTCTGTTATTTGCTTGAACCTTGCAGCGAGTAGCCAAGTGTAATATTCTTATCAGAGGAAATTTCATTATAGGAGAACGTCGTTCGCGGGTACGTTCCCTATTTTATCAAATAAACATATGACGGGCAGCGCACTAACTAAGGTTTCAGCATATGCGTCGCGCTATCTATTTTCAGAACTGTCAACTTTTCAGTTGAAACTTCCGTTATTTTAAAAGTACATTCATTTAGTTTAATCAGTGCAAATTTTAAAATATCTCGTATGTTCTCGAACAGTTTTTTGCGAAATATACAATGCAAATTGATAGCTTTGAAAAAGCTTAAAAACATACAATATCATAATTGCAAAAACAGTCAAAATACTGTCTGTGTACTGCTGGAGATATTTGTAAAGAGCAAAAAAAAGTACAAAAAAAAAAAAGACAATTTTGAAAAACCTATTTAGATTTAAAACAAACTACCTTAGAAGTTATTTTTTGGTTTAATTTGAAAGAGGCGTGTAGTAATAATATAATAAATTTATTAATTTTCTGATTTTAATTTTAGTTTGAAAAAGAAAAAAAAACAAAACATTGAGCCTCTACATCGCATATGCACAACATACTGCACTGGAATATTTCAGAGAAAATTATTATAACATACTTTGTCGACAAGCCTTGATAAGTCAGATTCGTTGTGAAATTAAGCTCTTCATATTCGTCGAGACTAACGATGCCGAAGATAACCGACGAGATCTTCGTAAGAGGCAAACGACGAACGGGTTTGTTTTGAATAAATGCTTATATGCGCTCTCTCATATAGGCCGTATTTATGTACCGTGGTTGATAAGCTTTTAAAAGTTATCCTGTTTTAGTTGGTTAATCGCAACGTGGATTTTTTTTCACTAACTTGAAACAAAACAAAAAAAAAAATTACATTATGCAAACTGCGGTAGCGCATCGAACTCAAAAGATGGGGCAAGTCTATTCTCGACCATGCTGTCTAAAGGTTCAAAAACACCTCTAATTGAAGGAGTTTTACATTCGCTATTTCTTCAATTTCAAAATTTACCCGGGGGCTGAATTTTTTCAGTGAAGTAATAGGACTGTTGTATTTATCGGCGTAGCTCCCGGCGCCGACGGAATTCATTCACTGATGTTAAGACACTTATCACTACAGGCCCTTTCGTACCTTCTAGCAATTTACGATCAAATATGGGCCCAAGACTGCATACCGTCATCCTGGAAAGAAACTGTTATAGTCCCCATTCTCAAACGTGACAAGGACCTCCTATTCTTCTTTCAAGCTACATTCCAATTTCTTTGATTTCGGTACTGGCTAAAACATTGGAAAAAGTGATCAGCAGAAGGCTGCTCATTATATTCTACCGCTTCCTCATCCCTTCTTAAAATGTTAAATGCACTGCACAATTCTTCTTTCCGATTAATACTGGGTGAGCACCACACGTCTCCCACCCACAGCCTTCAATCTTTCTTCTTTCAAAGATCCCTTCACTCCTTCTGTGATTTTCTAAGAGTTTTCCTTCTCGGACTTTGTAATCCTTACCCCCACCTCCTAATGGCGCTCTTCCACGACTATCGGGAATTCTATTACGTCGACCCCTAGCGCATTTAAAGAATATTAATATACCATCTCCTTTTTTCATCCTGGACTACCCTACCAGCGGAAATCGATTATTTCGTTGCCCAGTTTTCCAGGGGAAATGTTTCCCCCTCCTTCCTCCGCTACAGAATTTTCTCGACCCTACATAGCTATTGAAACCATCAGTCCTATTATACTGATGGTGCGAAATCGTGCCCCGGCTCTGAATCGTCCTCTACTGCTTGTTCCTTTTACTCTGGCCTGGTTTCGTCGTCCTCCTGGCTCCATGACCATTGTTCCGTTCTCGATGCTGAACTTTATGGCATATTCCTAGCCCTTGAATCTATAGTTAAATCCCTTCCACCCAGCAGTCGCATTTTGATTGTATCTGATTCGCGTGCAGCTTTGGATACCCTTTTCCAACAAACCCCATTGAACTATATAACTACTTTGATCCAATCCCTAATCGTAAAGCTGATATCATCCTCCCACCGAATTACTTTCTTGCGGGTGCCAGGCCACACATGGGTAATTTGTTAGCTGACACTGCTGCTAAGTCATCTTTGTTGTGCCCTATGACTTCGTAAAAAAGTCCATACAAATTTTTGTGCAATCTCGACGGAAGCAAGATTGGGGCTCTTCAAACAAGTTTGCTTTCCGAGGGAGATAAAACACGGTATTGACTCCTGGTTCCCTCCTTGCGACTTTCCCCGAGACCGATTTTGCAGCTATGACAAGGCTCCGCATCGGACATATTTCTCTGTCGCCCTATTCCATCTTTTACTCAACTGCGAGCCTCTTTTTGAATGTCCCTTTAGTTTCCGCTTCCCTGCTCCTTCAATAAAACACCTGCTCCTGGAGTGCCCTTCTTTTGTTCTTCAGCGCTCTAATCACCGCATAGTGTCTTTGCTGCCGTCTCTGGCTAACTCGTTCTTGAATATCACAGACACTATTCAGTTTCTTTATACAACTGGTTCGTTTCGAGTTCCCACCGTGATAGTGTCGTAATAGCCCTGTAAGCTGCACACGGCCCTTAAACATTACGCGTATTATAATGATACAATGACAGCCACAGTCGATCTTGAAAGAAAGACCACGTGTCACCGGAAACCTCGACAATGGTAACTAATTTAGATATCCCAGTTGAATGAGAAGAAGAAGCAGTGGACGAGGACTGTCATAGAACGGTACTTATAATTTCATTTCACGCGTTTTCAGAAATTTGCTCGTAAACATCGAAATTAACCGTAACTGCTCCTATAGCAGACAAACTTAAAACGGCTACTGCATAATTATGTCCAGCTATGAAGTCCAATGGATGTCTCTTAATTAAGACGTATCTGTGGAAATGACGCAACTTTGATGTCGACTGCCTTCTATTCGTTTTAGTTGTGTACTTTTATAGGGCGCGCATTTATTAATTTAATTAAACATATAACACGCGAGGTGAAGTTTTGACGTTTCTTTGACCGTTCTCATTTTTTTCTATTTTTAGATTTCTTACATAATACTGTCAATTCTAAAATTTTTTTTTTGTTTTCTTTTATTCCATACATCGATTTAATAAGAATTCATTTACGTGCATATAAGTTGTACATATATATATATATATATATATTATATATTATATAATGTTGTAACGAAATTATGTAATCTTGTCATCATGCTTAAGAACTAATGGTGGAATGTATTTATTGATTTTTAAAAAAATTTATTCTTTTTTGGCCCGAACAGAACAGTTCATTTGGCCAGCAAACTACGACACGACTAGATATTAAAAAATACTAATAATAGATAATTCAGGAAGAGAAATTTCATTCATTCTACATTATGGCCGCAACTGCTGGCAGTGCCCGCAATGCTCAATGAAACAAAACAAACACAAACAAGATTTTTTCATTCTGGAAAAAGGAGCAAAAGAAAAAATAGATAAATAGATAAATATTTCTATCTCACATTATGACCACAGTTGCCTGGCAATGCTCACGATGCATTATGAGAAAAAGGAGGTAGTCACAGCCACACTGGACAAAGACTACAATGTAAGAAAAAAATAAGTAAAATAATGGAGAAAAAAAAAAATCAAACAACAATCCTGTTTCTTTCAATAAACCTAAAAAGGACAAATAAAATTTTATCACTGGAACAGAGAAGATGAAAAATACACAATGGAGGATAAACACCACAGAACATGAGGTCTTTAGAAAACGCAAGTCTCGTGTTATCGAACTGGGCGCAATTAAATAACAAGTGGTTAATGTCTTCTCTAAAATTTTGTCGACAATAGATATTACAACCGGTGCAGTGCCCGGTGTTTGAAAAATTTAAACCCAATCGGTAATGGCCGGAGCGGAGCCTACACACAACGGTCACAAACCTACGGGTCAAACTAACTGGGACACTAATGCGGTAAAACCAAGGTGTGGACGGCAAAGATGGTTGGACCATATGAAAATATTTACCAGGTCCTTGCTCTCTACAAATAAGACTTATCCAATCCGCATGATTATTTCTTTTGGCTTTATCTAGAAGATCGAAGGATGGGATAAATGGAAACTTAATACCTGATCTAACACCTTCTTTTGCGATTAAATCAACACGGTCACCAAGTGGTACCCCACAGTGACCCGGAACCCAACAGAATTTAATGACTCCTCCAAGTTCGGAAATATTAAAATACTTTTCCTTAATTTCATAAATAATTGGATGGCAATTACATTCAAAGTTACTTCTCTGAAGCGACAAGAGAGAGCTAAGGCTGTCCGAAAATACTACAAACTCCCCCTTGGACTGCAACACGTTTTTCACAAACTCTAACGCTTTTTCAATTGCAAGAAGCTCGGCCGTGAAAATCGAAGCTTCTGGAGGTAATTTAAATTTCTGCTCAGTGATACCTTCTATAATAAACCCGGCCCCTACGCCTTCATTAAATGCACGGAATTTGGCACCATCGGTAAAGATCAACCGATAACCGGGGTATAATTCTTTCGCGATACCTAGAAAAACGGAGTTCACAATGTTACCAGGCAGCAGATGCAAATTCTGTCTTTTAAAGGTGTTAATATTGATGATTTTATTTGATTTATATTAAGGACCAACCGTTACCCACGGCTTCTATATTAATATCCGTTTTCAAATCTGTACTTGGAAATTCATAAAAAAATTTTCGTTTTAACTGGAATTATATTTATTCAAAGATTTTTCCTCTCTTTCTTTGGAAAAAATGTTTATCACCGTCCAGTAAAAAATAGTCTTCACGTTTCACGTTTAATTAAATATTATCGATATTTTTATAACCTACCTGTCGTGATCTAACAAAAAGATTCACTAAACTAAACAGCACACACACAGCCACCATTTTGAAGAAGCGCAAGTTATATTCACACAGTGACCTCCCATAATTACACATTTAAGAGAACATCTTCTTCACTCATATCTTCCGAATTTTTCGTCTCGAGCATTTTATTAAAATTAATTTATTACCACAATTTTAGAAATAATTATTTCGCTATCGATCAAGTTCATCAAGAACATCAGCAATGATCGAAAAAACACGGCAGAAAAGCAAATTCGGTTCTGCAACCTTTCATGATGTCGTATCACGAGCAGTTGACAGAGTTTCGCACCAAGGCTTGAATGGTACTTTTTTTTTTTTTTTTTTTAAATGGGCTCGGTGTTAACACTGACCCAACTACATGGACCTAGATCACCTACTCAGATTCTTACTTATCGAATCAAACATTCAGAATAGCCTATGCTAAATCAGCGTTTTATAAAATACCCTTGTAATTGTTCCACACGGGTGGTAGTGTCTTCGAATCTATCCTGTGAGCAAATTTGTACATTCCAACAAACCGAATTTAATACTTATTGCATAGTCTACCGATTCGTCTAATTATATTATACCATTATATTCTCAGTTGATTTATCCTTTAGAACCAGAAATTTCAGATCTAACCCTGGGAAATTATTTGTTCCAATTACTTTTAGCCCTTCACTTTTTACACCTTCAATTTTTTCATTTTCTTCGATCTCCTTCAAATTTTCTCTCTTTCCTTGGTCATCATACTCTCTTTCCGCCTTTCCCCTAACACGACTTATACGTTGTTCTTCGTTGTTTGATTCTATATCGGTATTCAATTTATCGTTTAATTTACCGATTCTGTTATTTTCATTACGATTGGTATTACCGATTAATTCATTTCTGAACCTTTAAAGGTTGTATATTTTTTGTAACTAATTCGTAATCGTATTTTTTCGATTCTATTTCAATCTCTAATTTTAAGGAATTGTTGTCTACTACTGTACCCCATCGCGGTCTTATTATCGACCTGTTGATTCGTGTCATCTTTACAATTATCCAATTTTTCACTGATATTATTATTTAGTCTGGTAAATTTATTATTTTGATCCTGCCTCCCCATTGTCCTTTGCACCCCTTCAGTATCCGATTTATTTGTGATTAATGTTCAGCTGTTTGTCTGTTGTAACCGAACAAGCTTCTTTCTACTCCCCCCCTTTTACAAATCGGTATTCCAACTCAATACAATGCTTCGTTCATTCTCTCTCTTCCTTCTCCTTCTATTGTCCAGGCTCTTGATTCCTTTTTGTCGGTTATCTTTAATCGTGTAAAGATTTGAGTCTCTTGCGACTCTTTTCCTTTGTTCTTGGGTCAACGTCCTCGTAGACAAACCCATAAAAAAAAAAAAAAAAACAACAACAAAAAAAAAACTAATTTTAAAAATATTATTTTGCTCTTTGAATTTATTTTTCACTTTATTACTTATCATTATTTTGATTATCTTTTTTTCTCGATTTGTTTAAAATTTTTGGTTTAAGAACTCCATCGAAAACTACATAGTTTCATTATTAATATTTAATCGATTCGTACCGTAAAAGAACACTTTTCTTCTAAAATTGTTCTCCGCGCTAGGGATTCCAGTTAGGATTCTCTTGATATATTAACAATTATCCCCACCCGAGATGCTAAATACAATGTAAGTTTAATTAATTTGCCTTCATTGATGTCACCGCAGCCTCCAAATCCGCGGATCTGAGATTTACATAGTTTTATTTTAAATTGAAATTTAATATCATATTATAATAAAATCAGAGGGGGTCCTGTTACTTTTTTAGTGTATTATATAAATTCAATATCTATAGAAAATTTTCAAGATCGGTTACCGGCTAAAAAACAACGTTTATAATAGTAAAATAAATTACGCGGATTATTAAATAAATATTAAATAAATATTAAATAAATATTAAATAAATATTAAATAAATATTAAATAAATATTAAATAAATATTAAATAAATATTAAATAAATATTAAATAAATATTAAATAAATATTAAATAAATATAAAAAAATACGTATCCTTAATTGCGTATAGGGATGCTCCGCTGTTCGCGCGATAGAATGATTAGTTTGCTGATGGTCTAATATAATAATGAGAAAAACTGTAATCGCCCTGTTGATGGGAGGTTTGACTGCGACAATTGACGTTGTCATTAATTACCGATGGCACGTCCTGATCGGCGCTGATTCATTCAATCTATTTTCACGGTAGTAATCTGTTCAATCTAACATTTCAGAGACAAGCTGTACGGAATTTCAATACTGGGATCGACGACTTTTAGAAAACCGGTCCGTTTCTTTTTAGAACTATCTTGTATATTAAATCGCCGTTGACCGGGGAAGACACAACTCTTACATCAGAGGTGACGATTTTTCAAAAGAGAAGAAAAAAACAAAAGGGAAAAATCGAAAAATGACTCGTTATTACCGACAAAAATCATTTTTACAGCGATAATTAACAGTCTTTAGTTAGTTGATGAAATTAAATTTTTTACCTTGACATATTTTTGTTTAATTATTTGTTACTTCGTTTCCATTTTTTTTTTTTTTTAAATATAATTTTAATTATTTAAGATGTAATATTTCACGCGTTACAGTATTACTACTATGCGTGTATGTGTGTATTTTCCTGAAGTGATTTATTTTTCTTTCAGTTTTAAAATTCCATTTTTTTTTTTCTACTAATCGCATAGACACGTTTCGTTGTAATTCGTTGAACTGGCTTCTTTTTTTTTTTTTTAAATAAGTTGTGGGTCTCACTGGGCAAATGTAAGTGCTCAACACTCTTATTAGCGCTTATTTAAGATGATAGGAACAGAAGACAAAAATTAAAACCACAAAAATTATTTAAAACATTAGTTAATAGTATACATACGCATATTAATACATAAGACGCCACTGTACACCGGAAATGCAGATAGCTTAATATTTTAAATCGATAACGCGATCTTCTGTAGGATATTAGGATAGACACGATAAAAACAAGATTAATGTCTGTAAATAAATAAAAATAAAGGGTAGTGGGCTATACTTGATCTTCAATCTTTGCACCATTCCTTGAGCCATTTTTGAACCTCCTTTTTCTACACACCAATTTTTTTTTTATTTAAATTTAGTTAAATTGTAATCTTATAAGAAATTTTTAAAAAAGTAAAATAAAAAGAATCGATAAAGAAATTTAAAAAATTTTCCCGAAACCGTTCGTTCGTTTAATTTAATATAGTGTTACTACATAAAACTTAATACGGGAACCGTTCGATAAATTTCCTAATTTCTGAAATATTCCATTTTAAAATATTTTCATTAATTTATACGGGTCTATTAAATATATTTTTGCAAAAATATAAACGTTATATACTTTTTAAAAGTATAAAATATTAACACTTAATGTTTATAATAGTATACGCTGGTTGATTATATCATTTTTACGGTGTAGATTCGTAGAGTTTCTTCGGTTGCAACGGAATTAAATTTGTTAAATCAATTTGCGAATTATCGAATACTGTATTATTTCGGCGGTTAATGATATGATTTTTGAAATGACACGCTCTACATAGATTTCAGTACAATTTTAATCATACATAAATGTAAAAAAAAAAACAAAAAAAACAAACAACGATAATACTAATACGTAAACAGTTCGACAAAAACGAATTGTTTAGATATTTTTCATTACTCTTTACACACTACTTTCATTTTATATTACTCTAAATTGTTTCAGTTTTACCGTGTCGCTGTGTAGAATGAGCGTCCTTGTGTAAAAAAAAATATATTAATATATTTGCGTGTTATATAATCGATGAATAAAAATAACTATTGCTGTCGTAAAACTAATGGGATTTTTTATGTTTTAATATATTTTTTTTTTAAATTTAATTTATGACGCACGAGTCGTACGTAACTACCAAAGTCGTTAATACACCTGCGGAAATTTTGGTCTCATTAGTAGAGACGACGAGATCCGAGCCGGGCCCCAGTGCAATAATTTAAAAAGGGGGAAGGAGCTACACATCTGCCAAGTTAGCGGATTATTGCGAATGAAACTGTTATTCGAATGTTAAATCGAAAACGCGGTGGTCGAGAGCTAGTAATTTTTTTTTGGTGGCGCGTGTTTTTCCAAGGGCCCCTAAAATTTGGCTCAGCGGGGGGCCCCTTGGAAAAAATTCGGGCTAGGTGCAAATACAATTTTTGCCCCCCCCCGTTCCTTTCGCCGCCTGTTCCCATTAGGTTATATTTTCTTTCGGTTGCGACAATTAGGCAGTCGAAATTTGTCCAGAATTTGGAAAAGTAGAAGTATGAACGAGCTTGCTGATATTCTTTTATGATATGAGACATTTACGAAACAAAAGAAATGACATAGAGAGCTGGTGACTACCCTGACACGCGTAGTAATTGTGTAAGAGCTACGTTCCACCGCAATCCCCAGTGCCGAGAATTCTCTGCGTATAAGATGGATAAACAGTATGTCACAATAGGTGTTTTCCTGCATCCGACTTTACGTACTTCAGCTACGTTGTCCGAGAATATGATCGGGTGGTCCACCTTTTTAAATTACGCAGTACGCGTACGGTCTTCGTCAAAACCGAGAATTGATAGTGTCTCCTCTCTAGACGCCGTATCTGTCTCTACGTTGCCAGACAGCCTAGCGCGACGTGAAACTTGCAGTAAAACTGCTTGGCATCCGAAAGCATAGATAGTTCTTTTATGGTGTTTTTAATTTTGTCTACTTTAATGAAATTCCTGTTTGCAGAGAGCATAAAGACCTTGTCACCAAAAAAAAAAAACTTGCCGCGGGGAGGCAAGGTGGTTTTACAAATTTCGTAATGAACAGTAATCACGAAGTATCGATACGTTTATTAACCTACGAATGCGCATAGCGTTACGGAAAGAAGTCTTTCTACAGTTCAATCTTAGAGAGCTAAAAAGATGGATTTGATTCGAGTATTCTTCTATATTTTTCGCTTAGTTCGCAAACGCTTTCCGAAGTCATCGACATACGCAGTATGTGTGTAGCGACCATAGAAGTAATAAGAAGATTACGGGATTGGCGAAATTAATTTTCAAAGATCCGCGGAAAAATCTCGCAGAACACGAACTTAATTGCTCGCCGCAATTTCCCCGCACACAGCATTCAGTGTTATCGCATATTATTATTATTACCATTATTCATCAATTACTATTATTATGTTGATTAAAACCGCACTACTAATTTTAATAAATACGTTCGCTAATTAATTAGTAGCACGTTGAACTGCGCAAATCCTAAACGTGTACACGAAAATAAGCGACGTTGTAAAATGAAGGTGAATATTATTAATCCCCGATGCCGGACATAACGGTGATCCATCGGTACTCGCTGTCCATAAACCTTTAGATGAGCTTTCCGTCAGCAGTTATGCCAAGCTAAAGTAAACGATTGCGCGCGTAATTACCGGCCATAATTCTCTTTTTCAATCGACGTACCGTTTTTTTTTATATGGGCGCGCGCCGGCCTGTGTTTTAAGTGTAATAAATAAATACGGATAATAAATTAAAGGAATGTTTTAGCACATGCGCATAAAATGCTCTGTTACAGGCCGACTGTGAAAGACCAACGAAAAGAAAACCCATTAAAAGGTTCCGTTCAGTGGGTTCTTCGTACCACACAATAAACAGTTGAACCAGTTCTTCGTCGTGACGTCCGCTGCTGCGTGATATCAGCGTGATGGCTTCTAGAGTGCAAGGTTCTGCTCCTCTTCCGTATTGCTCTTTTTTTCCTTTTCCGAACCCCTTTTTAAATATCTGTTTCTGGAAACTTCTTCAACCGACATTCCTTCATCAATTACACGTAGTAATTTTAAAAGAAATTAGTTTAGACCAGAGCCGGTAATTGTTGGTTAGCCATCATCTAAGTACATGCGAACGAAGATGCGTTTACGGCTGTTAGTTAAGCCTCGCCGATGATATAATTTCATTTATTGTAACGCCACTCGCTCGAAACTGTATCATTTCTGTACAGCATATAGTTCGAACGTACGGAAATAGCTTCTCCAAAGAAAAAAACTTTACTTCCCAAAATTATTTTTGCAAAACCGGCAGGTAGGAAAAATTGAGGCATATACTGTATTCGAAGCAGGGCCGTGCCCAGAATTACGACGGGGTTAAATTTTTTTTCCGCGTATTTATTTTATACTAATATTTATACTATTAATAATTTACATAAATGAGAATTACTGTATAAACATTAATAAAAATTACATACGTTATTAATTAAAATAAAAAGTTTGCATAAAATATTAATAAACTGCCTAAAAATATGGAGATTTTTTTTTTTTTTTTTTTTTTTTTTGATGTATGAATACCCCAAAAAATGATCAATATTTATTTTAATCTTTTGATTTTTTTTTTTTTTCAGATTCTTGTGGACGCGCCCTTGATTCGAATTATTTCGCTTACACTGATATAAATTCAGATTGTAACATATGTTAAAACACATAAAAACAATCGATCAGCCTTGCTGCGGAAAAACCCCTTGGACACGCAGCATGTTAGTTCCTCTGTAGTACAAAATGCGCGATCGAGCATTACCAGGTCCATTTTAAATTTTCAAATCGATCAAAGTATTGAAGAAATTTACAAAAACATTCCAAAATATACCAGTAATAATATGCAAGTTACATTCGTATACATTATACTACTTTTCCATACCGGAGCATTATCGCGTTAAATGAAATAAAATTAAACATTCGAAATTCGTAAACCCTAAAAAAATATTACAAATTATCATTCCTACAAATGTACATCGACGCCTGTATACTTTAAGTGGCGGTCGTGTAAATAATGAATAGATTTCACCGAAAAACAAAGTTATCATATCTGCATTTGCTTTGACTTTGCCATTTACTGCGGTAAATAAACATATTACTTTTTATACCATGGTAAGTAAGGCTATTATTATACACCCTAAAAATTTCAGTGATCGCTAAAACAAATACCGACCGCTTCTCTTTTCAAATTGTTCGTTTAATACAGTTTTCTTGAAGTCAGATTTTGGCATTCGATTCATTTGAATAGAACTTCCAATTCGTCAATTGCATCCAAATCATTAGAGCCGTTAAAACCAGTTAGATGATATATATGTATATACACATATTCATATACACACATACATATATATATATATATATAAATAAAATTTTTACTCATATTGTCGAACGGTATTTGTTCAGGTCAAAAAAAAAAAAATGAAATAAATGTTTCATAAGCACGATAACAAAAAAGGTTACACACAGATTAAGCATAACAGATTTTGTTGTAGAACGTTTGATACAAAATCGTTACAGATTAAACATGATAGGATTTTAAAATTATCCCCTGCATGAACATAGTTATTAATATACGAAAACACATACACCGCGCGATTATTAAGGGGAATGCTGTATGTTTCATTGTACAGTAATGTAGATTAAATTCCACTACGACGATTCTCTATGAAAAAGGTAATGTAATGACACCCTTCCGAATGCAAAAATTGCGAAGAGAGTATTATTTGTCCAAAACTAGAAATTTCGAATGCAAAAAATGCGGTAAAGGTTTACGAAGAAACCCGTATTTAATGAAACAACTAAAAGTTGGACTGCGATTACATAGGGAGTAAGAAGATAATTAAGTTGAGAAGGGAGCGCACAAAAGTATTCAAGTAAAATGGATATTACCGTGCATTCTCTATGGTAATGCGAAGAATTTGGCATGCTTTTTTAAAAACACATATAAATATATATATATGTATAAGTAAAGTAAGTCCCATACCTTCGACAGTGCGTTGGAGATTGCGAAGTTAAGATTCACAATGTACTAAGCTGAACGGCACTGATGAGAGTCGGTCGACCAGTTCCTTTCTCTCGGCCGTCTTTGCTCTCCTACATTTCTCAGGCACAGAATTATTTCAGGCTAGGTAAACCTGGGAGCGATTTGGATCTAGAATGAGACAAGTGTCGGTAACCTATGACACCTCTAGTTTAGTAACCAAGCATCTTAATATTTACAAGTTTATAATGTATATAATGGCCAAATAATGATAAAAGTTTGGTTTAAAAATTTCAGTTATTCCATTTGAATTATTTTAATGAAATTAATTTGAAAAAAAAAAAACACTACTTTATCGATATAAAAAACTGAAATTTACATTGAGAAGCATTAAAATTCCGAGACTAGTTTCATGCCTAATGATGACGCCAACTAGTCTCTAATACATATATATATATATATATATATATATATATATATAGGAATAGCAAAAGTTTAATTGATCTTTCTAGTGTAGATTTTAATTAAATTTATACTAGTTTGGTTTAAAAATCGTCAAGTGTAAAACGCAGGTTTTTTCCGCATGATTGAAATCAGTCTTAAATTTTAGCTCATTGCATCGATATGGGGATGTGGTTCAGAACAACTATATGGAGTGTGGAAATAGTTTATTAATAACTCAAAGGTAACAGTCAATCACAGCTTCCCCAAAATAGCACGACTCTTTTCGCAATAATTTAAATATCACCTTCGTTAAGGACGTTCATATTGTACAATGTAAAAAATTCTTTGAGAAACTAGACTCAAAGCCAAATTCTTGTATTACTTGTATTAGTAAAATGTGTAAATCAAAACAAAAAGGAGATTAAAACGAAAGAAATGGTACCGCGTAACAGTCTTCCAATTAATGAAGGTACCTACTGTCGAATGCTTAATGCGTTTATATAAAAGTATATTATGACGTATTTCTCGCAACACTGCTGGCAAAATCCCCATATTATTGCTGTTGCAGCTATCCGATCGGTGATTCCAAGTAAATTTTTATAGGTTGTACTTGAATGAATCGGTCGTTATGCTATCTTTGCTGCTCTGCATACAAGTATGTTACACTTGAGATAAGCATCCGAATTTCACTATTATTGATTCATCAGTTTATAATAGAGTATACAGCTTAATCTAATATCCGGCGGAATTTCTTTACTTGACGGGATCGGTTGCCGCGTTAAATATTATCACTATAGGTCATCATATAGGTTAGCTTTCATTTATTCATATATACCTAACATGTGGTGTCGAAGGCGCGTGTACTGCTCGTGGTTCCGCAATGAAAAAAAAGAAGACATTTTAATAACTCGACTTCAACATGGTGGTATTTTGATTAGGTCGTCAAATAGTTGCGCGAAAAACTATACCGCACATTACTCAGATAGTTCATATCGCGAAAAAAGAAAGATGCACGATTCGTTACTCTTCTTCTAGATACATTGTAGACCTGTTGGTTATTCGTAGAGTTTTATTTAACTATAAACGAATGCCGAAAGCGAAAGATATTTTCTTAACTGGTTCCTCTTAAACCGGTCGAATGAGAAAATATCTTCCGAAAGACTGAAATTCATGACAGCCTTTTCAGTGTGTTAAAACTGTCTTTCGTTGAAAAAAAAACAAAAAAACTCTTGTTCAACTTCACTATTTACAAGGTATCTCTGTTGATGACCGAAAACCTCCTCTCTTAGGTATGGGAAGGTGAGAGCAGTCTGATTAATGCAGGAATTAAGCTGTTTCCATAAAATTGTCTAATAGATTGTTAAATACGAGAATTACTTTATCGTCAGATGATACATAAAATTTTTGCAGATCGCTTTGCGAATTACTTGACAGCTACTACAAACTTTACACTCGTATATTTAATGACCACGTCTATATAAAACTGTACGGTAAATCGCAACCCGCTTTCTGAATATTTTGAAGATTTTCATCGCGTAGATAATTATTAAGAAGTAGGTTATTCCAATTCTGTCGTACACGAGAGAAAGCGAAAAGCGAAAAGAGGATGTTTTTTGTCTTAGAAATTCAGCAGTTTCTTCCCGTTTGTATCGCATGGTATTTTATGAAATTCATGATCTACAATTGTTCAGGGCTCCCGTCTGTCTAAACAAATTTTTCAGTCGAAATTTTCGGAAAATTTTCAAAAGCAGATTTTGCGGATCGGCTCCGGTTTTAGTTCTTTCGACTTGCAACGAAATTTCGATTTCCAACAAATGGGGTTTACTATAAGTTTTCAAGTAGCTTTACGGTAATAGATTATCTCTTATTTTTATAAAAAAAATTATGATCGGTTTATTTTTATATTTTTCAGTAATTCATTATATTTTATTCATTTATTTATTTAACGTTCGCCAACTATGGACATTTAACCCGGATAGCAATTGAGATGACTATCTGACGATCGATCACTTTTCAGAGTATTTTTTTTTGAACGACTCTCCGGACAAATTATTAATTTTAAAGGAACGAAATAATTTTAAATCACAGGGGGCATATTTTTTCGCAGATTTTATTAGCTTTCTCAGCTGATTTTCCTACAAAGTTAATGAATCGAAGAAAAAAGGAAATTAAGTTTCAAAATAATACGAATTTTTATTATTCGTTAGATATTAAACACAATTTTATTCCGATGCGACGAAAATATAGCTGGATGATCGTTTCAACATTGTTACACCTGCACTCGATTACGAAGCGTATTATTATAAACGACTACGGAGAATTTGTCGTTTGAATTATGCAAATTTATCGTTCGCCGTTGAAGTGTATTTTCTGCATTATTTGCCGGAGGACATTCAGCGATATGGAATATTGCGCGCGCTACGAGAGAAGCTAAATGTGTCACAGATCGATAAAGATCGACAGGAGGGTTCCTTCAGACAAAAGGTAACAAATGACCCTCATTCGGATGAATGTATTTAAATACAATACTGGGAAACGCAGGCAAATAAAAAAATCGAATGCTGTTGTGCCTCAATGATGGTCTTTCAGAGAATTCACATTCAAGAGTGTAGGCGCTGCTTGGAGCAGAATGAAAAATACAATCCGTAAGAAATTGCAGCTTTCGTAGAAGCGCCGGCTAAAGAAGGCCTATATAGTGAATATATTATCACTGATAACAAGCTTTTATTATAGCCTGGTCAAGTGGCTATGCAATAAAGTTAACGCGTAACGTTAACAATCTAAAATCTGAGAAGCAAGAACGATTTTGGTGAGACAGGCTAGCGCTCGATTCTTCGATGTGATTAAAATAAAGTTTCAGCGACAGACGGTGGTACAGGAAAATCTCATCAAACGGCTTAAAAATGTGATCGGCAATTACTAAATAATGCAACGCGGCCGATGATTGGTTAAATAGTATAGGGCAATTGAATGAAAGAAAAAGAAACAAGTTCAGTCAAGCGGGATGTTTCATGCGCTCAGGATTCCGTATATGTTAAGTTAAAGATAATCGTAATATTTATATTCACGTAATATGCTAAATTCGAAACAACGAAATTTGATTTTTGCTCCGTAAAGTGGGATAGACACGTCATTTCTCGAGGCTTCTTTGGACTTTTTGCTAATTTCGAAAGTTTCATTAAGGAAACGAAATACGGTTTCCTTTAGTTGACGAACCAGCGATTTTCGCACTACATGGCCGAAAAAGAAAATATTTTTTCAAAATTTCGAGCTTTCGGCCCCCCGAGAATCTATAAAATTGTAAGCTCGGCTATCGTTTACTTTCTAAACGTGTACCACCCATTGCATCTCCTCTCAACTTATCTCTTCCTACATTTTCATTGCCAGAACTTTGCTTCTAATAAAATTCCCATCTTAGCAGCCCTTATTTCTTGTCGTCGTAGTTATTTTTCGTCCCATATAATTTCCAGTAATAATCTCCCTTACTGTTCCTTCAATTATTTTGATCTCTCACACCCTCCTCCCAAAGTATATTTTCTTTCTAATTCCTCCAGGTCTCTGCTCCAGCCGGTTATTAAACAGGAATTGCACAGAAGTACTATCAGTTCCCTTTTTCCTTCTCATGTACTCGTCTTCACGGATGGCTTTAGAGGGGGCGCTTGGTGGTGTCGAAGCTTCTCGTTTATCCCCTGATTTTAATTTTTCCGAATCCTTTCGTCTCTTCCGTCTTTCTGTTCTATTTTCACAAATGAATTAATAACTATCCTACGTGAAATTATTTATATTTCCTCTAATCGTAACTTCTCCCGCTATCTGATAATATGCGACTCTACGAGTGCTGCACTTCAGGCTATCAGTTTACCTCTTCACCCTCTTCATCATTCTTCGTATACGTTCTCTCATTCACAATCTTTCCTTTCATCACTCTATCCACGTTGATCTGCCGTGTGTTCCTGGTGATGGAGACATCGAGGGTAACGGAACTGCCGACGCTTTAGCTCACAGGTTGTTGCCGGTTCCCGCTTTTACTTTAAAAAGATCCCTAGTACTAATCTATTATCCTTAAGTAGGACACTTTAAATTTTGCTCGAATATGTACGAAGCAATAATCGTTTCTTCTAACTCTCAATTCAACCTAACCTTCCCCGCTAAATCCTTGGTTCTCAGAATTCCCTTCTCTTCTACGTTCTGTGATTGCCTCTATTATTCGTCTACGCTTCAATCACACTTTATTGCACTCGTCTCGCTATCGTCTCTCCTTGGTTTCTTTTCCTTATTGTGTCCTCTACATCCTGATGAAGTATTTATCTGTGATGCTAATCACATTTTCTTTGAGTGTTCCGCTCTTTCTGCGAAACGCTCTTCACTTTATTTACTCTCCTCTTAAAGTTAAGGCTTCCTGCTCCCTATTGTGCTTCCTATATCCTGTCCTCTCCTTCTCAGTTTGTTATTCTTGCCATTGGTTCTTTTATTTCAGCTATTTCCGATCGAATTAAGTTACAATTATTTAACTCTTCTTCCTATCGTTTCTGGATGAGGTCCCCGGTTGACGAACCCAAAAAAACAACAAAAAAACAACAAAAAAACTCACCTGCAGTTTTTTTATAAAGCGGTCCTTTATGCATATGTTCGAGATACGTGTTGGTGTCCTCACTTTTTTACTCGGGCTATTATTTACGTAAACATCCTTTTTATGCTGTTTTCGGTCCAAAAGGGGGGTCTAAATAATTTTTTAACCGTAATTTGTTGATTTTACGAAAGAGCTTCTGCGTTTTGTTTTATATTTCTTTTATTTATTGTTTGTAAAAAATATACAGTTGTGTCATATAGGCATAAAGTAAATTTATTCAATTCTACTTCACTTTAAAAGGGCCATCTGGTAAAGAGTTATGAATTTTTTAACGGTGAATTTTGGCCTTTTTAAATTCCATATTATATATTTTTGACGGATTTTTTTTTTTTTTTTTTTTTTTTTTTTTTGTCCTCCAGGGTAGCTTGAAGTTATAGACATGGTTTTAAAGAAAATTTTAATTGTAATTTATGATTCAATTTTGATGTTTATAAGTTTCCCGAGTTACTATATATTTTAAATAGAATATTTTTGTAGTTTCTGAACCATCTTATTAGGATTCTAAATATTATATGTGTACGGAATCCTAAAAAAGCACCTGCAGTTTTAATTCTTCTAGACATCTGAAAATTTAAAAGTATCGGCCAAACGAATTGCGCAAATTTTACATGTTCATCGGAAGAAGAGAAATTTATCTTACAAGTCTTGAAAGACATGATCAATAATGAATCGTTATATACATATACATATATATACATACATACATATATATATATATATACCATATATCGATACGAACTAGGACGGAGATTAGAAACGTTTCAGCTCGCTGTGTTCCGACGGGGGTTTTAATCTCTGCCCGGTATTTCGGTGTATTTAAGCGAGCGGTGAAATAATACAAAAGCTTCGTCAAAAATACTTACGTTTTTATCAGCTGCCCCGCTGTTCGGATGAGAATCATCTATCCGCTGACGGATCTCGTCGTAGATAGATGAGAGTATAGATAGTTCATCTAGCAGCGGAAAACAGTCAGGTTTAGACCGTCGCTTTCATTTTCAAGTTGCCGTGTTGCTAAAAATTGTCGATTTATGTACATTGTGTTTAAAAAAAGAATTAATGGTGTCCGTAAAAATCGGTAAACGTATTTGCACGGAGTGATCGCTTACGCATTTATTTTGATAGATCGGCACTTGGTCAAATTTTGTTACTCATTACGTTTATTGTTGACTATTAAATATTTTTTTTTTCGGAAATGTTCAGTGAATATAGTTTTTTTATCTATCCGTTTTCTTCTGCTAACATTATCATAAGGATGGAAACACTGTGGACATTTCTCATAAATGGGAGTGTTTTGGCGCGAATTTGTGCAGTACGAGAATTTTTTTACGATAATCGATTCATGTTTTATTTGCGACGATCACACCTTGACGCTGGTGTCCGGACTTAATTAAAACAAGTAGCTGTTTTACTATTGCCACACTAATTCTCCGCTTTGTTCCGAATCCCTGTAGTTTTTATTTAATTATTTTTAATTCTTCACGATCAGTGCTCGTCGAGCAGGAGCATCTAAAGATTTACACAGCCGAACAGAAACGTACAGAGCAACATTTGTTACAGCACTCATGTCAGGCACCACCATTAAACAAGTTGTTACTACATATACATTAATATATATATATTTAATATATATATATTTAATATATATATATATATATATATATATATATATATATATTTATTTATATACTCGCATAATGTGAGGAATGTGTATTGTGTCCCTGCTGTTTACGTAAGACAGAAAAATGTTGAAATGGAATTAATTTACCAACAAAAACGAATTAAAAAGTCACTTTTTTTTTAAATTTCTTTAAAAAAAAATTGATAACTAAATTTTAAAAAAATTACAAAACTATTATAAACAATAAATGATTATAAACTGTTTTATGTAAAATTTGCTAAAGGAAAATATCTAACCAGAAATTTAATGCTTTAAAGTTTTAACTTGGCCATGTTTGCGATGCTGACCATATGTTCTTTGAGTGTCCATCCCTTTCTGCTGAATGTTCTGCTTTCTACTTCAGCCTGCTGCGACTTGGTCTTCCTACTCTATATTGTGCCTCTTTTGTTCTATCTTTCCCCTCTCCACAGATTATTCCTATTATTTGTTCCTTTCTCTTAACAATATCTCACTGTATCAAAATATAATTGACTCTTTCCTTTCCTGATTGTTTCTGGGTAAAGGTCTCCAGTTGACGAGCCCCCCTTCCCAAAAAAAAAAAATTGGCCATGTTTGCAAGTAATTTTAAATTGTTTTATGTTAAAATTATACTCGTATTATGCTGTGAAGGATAAAATACAATCAGAAAAGAAATGGAATAATAATACGCCGAAAATGGAAGTATAGTTTTTTTATTTGTAGACAAGTTACAAACGGGCTGTGTAAGTCTCAAAATCAGTCGTGCACCGTCGCAATAACATTTCGCTATTTTCTGCTGCGCTAGGTGTTTGAGTAGGAACAGCTTAAAACAATTAAGTGTAGTGCTGTTTAATCTGATGATACTGTGATGGTGATTAATAGTGTCGGCGCCGCTATTAGGTATGATAGATCAAATCTATATCGTTGGATGGTACAATGTACAACGCACTTGTTGCTCTGCCAAAGTGGAGGAGTACTCGGTTAGTTAAACGTTCGGTTCGATTGGCTGTTCACACTGTTGTATGCCGGTGTAAGCTTTTGAATGCGCTTGTAGCGATTCGTTAACGTCGGAGAAATACTCACAGTGCCTGGCAAATAGAACAGGAAAGAGAGTAGATCATCAAGTCGGAATTCAACTATTACTTAACGCTGAGGGAGGAACCAGCACTTTACACATTAAGCATTTTGCTTCACATGCTCAATTAGCGACTTTGCAGATTTTTACTCGAAAGATAAAAACTGTCACTTAACCTTATTTGATCTCGGCTGCTAGATAAGTATTGGCAGGTTTCTTCCATTTGCTTTGGTACTTTGCTGCATGACTAGAAGTTCTGTAGCGTTCGCTTCTGATACATACATACGTGGTCTGTCCGAATAGTATCCGACCTTCGACGATGACTTACCGCTGGTATTAATCTTAGTCATCTGACGGGTTGCATCCTCCGAAGTAATTTCAATTTAATTGAACAAGACGTTCCTAGTGGTGTTTCCGCACATATTGAAGCAGTTCTGAAAGTCAAATTCGCTTGAATTGCCTCTATGTCATCAAATTGGGGTACCCTTCGGGCGTAATTTTCAACTTTGGAAACAGTCAACAACCGCAAGAGGCTATATCGGGACTATACGGAGACTGACGAAGACGTATAATATTGCTCTTTGTTAAATGCTGTAGCACAAGGGTAGCCGAATGCGCAGGTGCATTATCGTCATGAAGAATCCAGTCGCCGCTATTCCACAAATGAGACTGTCTTCTTCTTACTGCGTCACATAATATTTTCAGAACTTCACGGTAGAATTCTTTAGTAATTGTAGGACCTCTCGTGGAGCATATGCATGGTGCACAATACCTTGATAATCAAAGGAAACAATCAACATGTGCTTGATATGGTACTGAATTTGACATGCTTTTTTCGGCCATGATTCGGTTAGAAGCTTCCACTGTGAAGACACTGCTGTTTAGTTTCAGGATAATAACCATAAATCCACGATTCGTCACTGGTAATGATCGTTTTGAGTACATTTTCAAATTAGTGACCGTTTCCAAGTTGTCTTGAACAACTTCGAATCGGATATTTTTTTGCTCTACCGTGAGCAATTTTCAGATGAATTTCGAGCACACGCGAGTCTTACCCAAATTGTTACTTGAAATTTCCGAAACTTTCGGAATTTCAAGATCATCTTCTAGTTCTCAGACAGTCAAATGACGATTGTTTTCAATTGTAAGTCGCACAGCACGCTCGATATTTTTCAGTGTTGTTGTACCAGAAGGTCGGCCAGAATGTGGATCACTGTCAGCAGATGTACGGCTCATTCTTAAACCGGTTGTACCACTCTTTTTTATTTGTATTTTGTCCATACTTTCGTCTCCAAAGGCCTTTTTTATCATTTCGATAGCTTCCGACTGAGATTTTTCAAGTTTGAAACGAAACCTGATGCAAGTTCGATAATAAAATGCGACAAACACGAAAAAGTTTAGCTGTAAACGACGATGCGCTGTGCACAAACTAATATGACCTGTCAGTAATAGTGACTGTAGGGGAGTTCGTGAGGAGTCACTGGTTACAGCTATACTCCGCAGAGGTCACTAGAACGTTTTAGCGTGCCGTTATTAACAAAGATACTTTTCAGACAGACCACATATATACATATATATATATATATATATATATATATGTATATATTAATTACAACGTAATTCTTAGACTACTCTCCATTAGAAAAAATGTCACAATTTTATGTAACCTTTGTTATATTTTATAGGATTTTTGTGATTATGTTATTTCATTTGTGTCGATGCCAGTAAGAATTACGTTGTAAATTTTGATAATTTTATACAAAGTATAGAAGAGAAAGAGACAGAAATGAAAGCAAGAAGGGTCAAGGGACACAGCCCATTACGAGGCCAAAATGGCCGAATTATATATATATATAAATACGTGTATATATATATATATATATATACGTATATATATATATATATAAGTATATATATATATATATATATAAGTATATATATATGTGTGTGTGTGATAGACAGATAGAAAACGGCAGGCACACGTAATCTCAGTTTTCAGAAATTGTAGTGAAACATTTCATTACCCGTGGTTCGAAAATTATACTACTTTTAGACGTTTCGTACGGAGAAGTATCGTGAATAAATTAATGAAATATTTAATTAACTAAAGAGAGGTTTGTTAAATGAATCTGTTAAAAAAAAAATTTTTTATCATACCATGAAAATACTGACATACTCCCGGATGAGTTCTCATTTCTCTATCTGTATATGGGAGTCACGCCTCTTTAAAGATAACGTTATAACTATTAATAGATTGCGTCAGAGAATCTTTTGTTCCTAATGATACACCGATGATGATTGTTGTGTTTAATAAGAATTTATTTATAATTACGTAGGCTACGAAACGATTTAAAAACAAAACCGGAACTGATAAAATTGTCGACCTGCACATTTATTGATTTGATTCTTTATGTTTTGTTGCATTTATTGAGTGGCGCAAAATTGATAACATACGAATTTTATTTGACATACCGGCTTGAATATTTGTTCACATACATAGCAATTATCTGTGTGTCATCAATAAAAAAAGACTGATACTAAAATGCCTCTTCAATTATATTACCGTTATAAAATCCGTACATTTTATACAGTTTCTCGCCATTACGTGTAATAGCGAGTAATAGTGTCAACATTTTTTCTCTCCAGGCCGCCTAAAAGTTGTTAGTCCAATCATTCTGGATAGAGCAACTCGTACATTGCGGTGTTTTTTTTTTGACATTCACGAAATTATTTTACAACGCAATGAATGTATAAAATGTTTAACATTTTTACTACATGCATAAAATAGTATCTGTGCATGCCAAAATGAGCAGTTACATGCATTTCCAGCGAGTGTGTTTATTTTCAATGCTAGTCTGCGACACAGTGCATTAGTAGTCAATTTTGAAGAATTATAGATGTGATGATAAATTTACACGGTTTTTTGGTGCATGGTTAGAAAGAAACTGCAATTGTATCCCCGTAAAGTCTTCCTATTGAAAGTGCTTGAACTCTAGTCAAACTTATAATTCGCGTCATCTGGAAATCTTATATTCCCTACTGTCGTGTCTGCACACACACACACACACACACGCAGAGTAAGAGCCCGAGTGCATCATTTTAATAGAAGAAAATCATAATGGAAATCATTAAAGCAATATTTCTGTATCTCGTCTGCGTGCTAAGTAGCGGGATACCTGCGTATCAAAACAAAAAATTAAAAAAAAAAACTGGAAAGAATTTGAACAATGATATCCAACGCCAAAAAAGTATTATAATCAATTTCAATTTCCTTCTCTCCCTCTTCTTACCATTTTATTCTCTATATATTCGTCGTTCCCTTAACTCCGATCTCTTCCAATCTCGCCATATTCAGATTTATTTCCTTCGAACCCCCTAGTCATGTTGGTATTGAAGGGAAAGAAACAGATAATTAATGAAGCTTATGACAGGCTCCCTATTAGAAAATAACCTTCTGATAATCTACTCTTGTCTAAAAAATTCCACTTAAAATTTTAGACGGATTCCCATACTTCTCTTTTCTTCGATCAATGGTCTCTCCTTAATCATCCTATTCCTTCCTGGTTTTCGTACCTTCCTTCTGTACAGTATCTTCGTTGTGCAGGAATCATTTTAATCGCAGTTTACTTTCTTCGTCACGCTATCGCTTTTCATTTGCAAATTCTTCATATTCCACACCCTAATGAGGATCAAGAATGCATCTCTAACCGTACCCTTTTTCAACATCTCGTTCAACCTTCTGAATGTTTCCTACTGTACTTTTAATTCCTTAATGTAAATATAATGTGGCGTTCATTCTCTCGTTTTCGATGTTTTTCACTATTCCAGTTCTTATTTTTTTTTTTTATTATTTCTATTAGATCAAAATTTGAGTAAATAATTTTCGGTGATACTTATGAGTCCAGCACTCCTCTTATGGTCGAATCCTTCCACCGAAAAAAGAAAAAAAAAAGTCAAATGAGAAAGCGAACACTCAGAAGCATTAGTATGTATTAGGGTAGCAGGAACATTACAAAAAACGGGGAAGTATTAAACTGTGCAGAATGCGAGTATAGTCTACGAAAGTTAAATTGTACCAAGAGGGCTCCATAACAGATTCCCAAAACCATTATATAGATATAATCAAAATTTATATTGAATTGGCAAAAAAAATTATCAATGGAAATTTCCAAAATTGACATAAGCATATTAAAGGGGAAAAAAAAGAAATGAAAACGTGAAACGTAAATAACTCGCAAAGCGTAAGGAAGCGGTAGATAGGAATTTCTCTTCGAGTAGATGATGTTAATTGAGTTTTTTTTTTTTTTTTTTTTTTTGGCCTGGCAATAAACCATTTGGCCATTTTGAAAGGTTACTTTTGTGAACCATTAAACGTTGGTGTAATATAGCAATTTAACAAATTCAGTCGATATTTCCATACTCGGCAAACAGGAGGGGTATCATAAATGTTTAAAATTGCTGCACTTAACAACGGCGAGAGATTTAACGAATTATTTTCGTGTTTGCTATAAAAAAAATATATATATATATATATATATAAAAAGCAGCTCGGTGACATTTTTGAGATCATCCCGTTCCGGAAAGCGTCAGTCAGGATGATATCTGAAACTGAGGATGTTACCTATACTAGAAAGAAATCCGCGGAAAAACTAAAGTTGGATCATTCGAGAAAAAGCGAGAAAAAAGGCTGGCCCCAATATTGTTCTCAAATCGATGATATTAGTCTCCCTTGGTAAATTATGAAAAGAACTCAATATCAAATGCCCTTTTACTTATTTTTACTAATATAGACTGATTCCCTCTATATTTTTTCGCTACAGATCTCTTTCTTTGCTTCCAGATTTCATCTGTTTCGGTTCCATTCTTTTTCCTCGTCGCCGATATACGTGTTGTTGTTCATCTTCGGGGACAATCGTAAGATTTTCTTTTTCATTTTTTCGCTGTATTTCGTTTTTTTTTATTTTTTGATCTTACAGATTACTGCACTTGCGATTACGAAAATCACATTCTCTATTCGAAAATTCGAAAGTTTCCTACTCTGGAAATTCATCTTGTTATATCGTTATCGTATTTTTTAATCTCTTATTTCATTCCGACTTGGCCGGTTTTACTTCTATTTCTGTTTCTTCGTCCGAGCAAAAAAAAAAGAAAGAAAAAAAAAATTACAGAAGCGAACAATCTAACACTGTTACCAATAGTAATACTTTCTTTTTATGTTTTATTTTTATCGTTCACCGCTGGAATTTGCAAATTTATCCTAATTAGCACACCTGGAGGTTTCGTAAAATTCAGAATATATATGTATTAATGGAACTCTATCTTCTTTCCCACAGTAATCAACTGTAATCCTAAGAATTGCCACGCGATGTTAAATTATCCCGTCAAATTATCAATTAAATACACGCGTCAAAATAATTCTCTTTCCCTCTTCTTCTTTCGAGATATGCTTGATATTGAGGTTTTGAATTTTAGTTATTCGTCAGTCGAACAGTATTTAATCTAGCCCGTTATTATTATTATTATTATTATTATTATTATTATTATTATTATTCGTATGTCTACAGGTATCAAAAATGGTGGAGGGGGTTGAAACGGCGAACAAATTACTATTACTTAAACGAATTAACCAAAATAATTGAATAACGCATAAGTCAGTAATCACATTTGAATTCTCGTGTTTGCATCGTCACCAACTATATATATATATATATATATTAATTACAACGTAATTCTTATAAAATGTCCCAAAAAAATGTCCCAATTTTATGTAACGCAGAATGCCCCAATTTTATGTAACACAGAATGTCCCAATTTTATGTAACGTTTGTTATATTTTATAGGATTTTTGTTATTGTTATTTAAAAAATGTCACAATTTTATGTAACGAAATATATAACGAAACATGTAATGAAACAATATCTTAATTTTATATAACGGAAGGTAAATGTTAGAATAGGATTTTTGTGATTACGTTTTGTTTTTCTTTTTGTGTTGATGCCAGTAAGAATTACGTTGTAAATTTTGATCATTTTATACTAAGTATAGAAGAGAAAGAGACAAAAATGAAAGCAAAAGGGGTCAAGAGGCACAGCCCCTTGCGAGGCCAAAATGGCCGAGTTGTATATATATATATATGTATATATATATATGTATATATATATATATATTCTTATACTTGTTATACTGTAACGTTAAGATTTTTTGGCCATCTCATTCTAATTCCGATCACTTTAGTCTGATGGATACGGAATATGTTCGATTTTTTACTGTACTTCTGATTGGACGTCAGGCGAAAGAACATTAAACAGCCTCTGCTGCATAATTATTCCAACTACTAATTATTTTGCGTTTGTTCTTCCTCCAAATATAAAAAATGATCTCACCACCAGACGTTGGCCTATTGTGCGGAAAGAGAAACCGCACGAAACCGCACCACGAAAACTGCCCAGTGTCAGGCCTTCTTCGCAAGAATCGACTTTTACAGACTTTATACCTGGTCAACCGAGAGGTGTAGCAGCAGTACTGGTCGGCGACAGTCAGCGCACTGGAAATGTTTCCGTTTCTGTTTTTTTTTTTCCCCTTCTGCTCCAGTTAAACCGTAGTACGCGTCTTTGTTGCAGTCGATGGTTCTGCACAACTGTGTGCTGCCGACAAAGCAATTATTTCATAACGAGGCGTACACAGACGAAATTCCAATCACCGTTTACATCTCCAGATGATGTCCGTCCAGCAGCGACCGTTTACTACCGAGTACATCATCATCAGATAATTTTTAACCCGGCTCTTGCCGTCATCAGACAAGCTATCGGAATGTCAAGCGGAAGAGAACAATCGCAAGATGGAAATATCCGATTTATCGGAAGCATCCGCCATACTTTTCGCCGCGTAAAGACATACAAAAATAACATGTACACATACCATTATCGGTTCATGTTGAAGAGGCGCACGTTCATGTGCACCGTGATTCGTTATGAAAAGTGAATCTTTATTTCGAATGTATATCCTGAAACTGAGGTAATGCACGCGCCACTAGAAAAACCAAAATCAACGGCAACAAATAGAAAATAATTTTTAATCTAAATTTAACACCCAGTTTCCAGTCTGCGTTAAGTAGGATATTTCAACTCCTAACATACATCGGTAATTGTATTAATATTTTTTTTATCATTGCTCGGCCGATATCCAGAATGAATTTAAATCATTTGATCGAACAGCGGTGCAATGGAATTACACACACCATTTCCGTATAGAGCAGAGAATTGAATACATCCAACTCTCGTTTCTCGTTAATTCGCATACTTACCTCCTATTGGAAAATTGTGTTACTTCTATTGTGTTTATATTTATAAAATTTACAAAAATATGACCAACTTTTTTACAGAAATTCCTCATTCCCCGAGAAATCTTTTTATAATTGTATAATAATAAAAGGATTTTTTTTCTTTCTTTTAATTCGCTTTATTATACGAGTGCTCTTTTTATACGCAGATAATGCGAGAAGAAAAAAAAAAAGGTACCCCGCTGGTTTTTCTCGTATAAATGTTTGATCCTCTTTTCTTTTTTTTTTCCATATACTTATTGATAAATCAGATTTACATAATGGTAGATTAATGTGACGCATCCAGTTTTAACCGCGTTTTATTATACCGGTTTTAGTGTCTACTGACCGAGCTTTGCCGGGATTTATTTCGAACTTGCAGATGAATCAAAGTGTGTATCATATATTCGTGAGATTCGGAAGCATTTAAAAATTAATGCACATGTAAATCGAAAGTTACACGTAAGTCTATTTTTCGATTTTGAATGTGTATTTCGGGAAATATTTAAAATTGCCATATACGAATAAATCGTGAACAGCTTTATTTCATCGAGAAATTTCAAGTTTCTACTTAAAGTGGTAAATGAAAAAAAAGAAAATCATGGTTGGCAAAATTTGACAGATTGGTTCAACATCAATTCCATTGCTCTATATTAGAAGATTGCCGACAAACGTTTTATTGCCAACATGTTAGCCAACGTTCGGTAATGGGCATGGCACTGTGATGATGATGATGATGACGTGGTATACAAACGAATTACCCTTTATTCACTATTGAACCTAAAATAGAAAAAGTTAAAAAAAACCGCAAGTTAGAAATACTGACAAATCTCAGCATGTACATTTTTATTCGATTTTATATTTTTTCCCTGAAAATTTTCAGGAAGCGATTACCTCAGAAAATTATAATTTCCAATAATATGATCTGGCTTATGAATTGTAAATTTGTTTTTATTTTTATCGCTGGAATGTGAGATCACCTTCCCTTTACAATTGCTCGTTTTGTATTCCATAAACTTAAATGGACGGGCTCAGGACAGACCAGTTATATATATATATGTATATATACATTATTGGTATAAATTTTCTAAATATATTTTTACCTCATCGTATTACGAATTGAGGACCAAAAAAAAAAAAAAAAGGATCGCTAGTTTTGTAGAATTTTCTCAGCGGTAAACCTCAACCAAGCCATTCCTAGACCTTAAAAATTCCTAATTTCTGAATTTCATTCAAACTTTTAAAGTCGTTTCGGAGAGCTTAGTTGTGTCTATATACATACAAACATTATACATATATATATATATATATATATATATATATATATATATACATATTTATTATGACAAATTTGATGTTCGGGTCGCCAATTTGTGACGAATTTCACACGCGCACGTTCCTTTTCGGCTCGACAACTCGTTGCAATCGCCGTCAGATTCGTTGTGAACTCCGCCCCGGCTTTTTTAATAGAAGTCCGATCAAATTCGTCGTTTTAGAAACTAGCCACATTGAATTTGAAATTTATTTCTTTTACTGATGTTATTTTTTATTTTCTACACGTATTTATTTTATTTTTATATATTAATATGAAAAATATGCTTCGAATTATATTAAACTTTTACTTCTGTTATATCGCAACGAGCCAGTTTAATTGCGTACAATTTGTATTTAATCGCGTATTTATCCGAGCATCGATTAACACAAAAAAGGCTACACCTAGCCAACAACGCGTAGAAATAGAAGAGAAAGAACGAAATCGAAGCGAACATCTTCCTGCATACGATTTAATCGGCCACTAGATCAACTTAGTTGCAACGAACACATACAACGTTTTATAATCCTTCTAAACACGATAAGACTGATATATTGCTACACGTAAAGTGTGCACCTTACAATACACACACACACACACACACACACACACACATATATATATATAATATATATATTAATTACAACGTAATTATTAGGCTACTCAACGTTTGCTATACTTTATAGGATTTCTGTGATTATGTTATTATAATCATATGGACCGATTTAGAAAATTTTGATAATTTTATACAAAGTATAGAAGAAATAGAGACAGAAATGTAAGCAAGAAGGGTCAGGCTAAAATGGCCGAGATTATATATAAGATAATATAATATGATTATAGTACATAATATTACTAATATAAGCGTCACTTTTCCAGTATTCCCATTTTGTATTCAGCGCGAATTTATTAAATTCGTCAAATCGTATTTTAAGTATGGTATTATTACCGACGACATCCTTGTAAAATACGCGTTTTGTATTATCTTGTAAATTATATATGTACTATACGTCTACCTGAACTGAATTTTCTGTAAAGAGTTTAATGGAGGAAGTGTAAAATTTATAGGTCTGCGTAAATAAATCGGATATTATTCTTGTTTCGGCATTCGCGCGCAGTTTCAAATAAAATGCCTTTCTGTTCCTCAATTCTAGTTGTGTCAGTTGTTTCCTTTTTTCGTTTAATGACCAAGATCAAAATTAAAATACCAGCCTTACAGTTATCGCACGTTCAATTCGAAGCCGATGTGTTGTTGTATATAATATGTATATATATATATATATATATATATATATATATATATCTATATTAGATATAGATATATATATATATTAGATATAGATATATATATATATATTAGATATAGATATATATATTAGATATAGATATATATATTAGATATAGATATATATATTAGATATAGATTTATATATTAGATATAGATTTATATATTAGATATAGGTATATATATATATATATATATATATATTAGATATAGATATAATTACGAAATGCAAAAACAAAAAAGCGCTTAAAAATTTGGAAAAAAAAGCGAAAATAGAAAATTTAAGAAAATCGAAATGTTTCAAGAGAGTTCGCGTTGCGTTTTTATCAATTTCTTCGATTAAAATGAATAAAAACAAAAGCACGAAATAATAGAAGCCAATATTATTAAAATATAAATTATATAAACACTCATCGAATATATCATGGTCATATGAGACTCGTCTGGTTAGTTTTCTTTTTCCAAGTTCGATACTTGTCGATCTTTCCAGATCTTCCGTTTTTCTTATTTCTTTGTTACGACGTCTTCGAAATCCTAAATAAAAATACACTACTCTTCCTGACTGTTCCATTTTTAGTTCGTTCAGTTTGGGAAACATTCGCGGATAAATGTGTGTAACTGTTATGATCCATTTTAACACAACCGTGTCTCGTCTCGGAGAAACAGATACACCGGCGGACGTTCATTATTACGCTACCGTAAGAATTAAAATCATCACATGTGCACACTATGAGATGCGCGGATTGCGGAAATATTTTTATAACGGGGCTTTTGATAATTTCGAGGTCATCTTGCGACGAAAAAAAAAAAAAAAAAAGTACTCCTTCCCTCAAAAAGAAAACGCACACACACACACATATACAAATATGGAGTAGCAGAAAAAAGTAAAGTCGCTCTCTAAACTAGGCGGTACAAGCGAGTGGAAATGGACGATGCGCGCTCAGCGGACACGGTTTGTATGTTTAGCTAACGATATGATATCGTAATAATAATAAATGTCGGAGGCGGCAGCGAAGGCTGCTGGCAGCCGTATCAAATAGAATAATTCGGCTGTCGGAGCTGTTCGGTCGTCGCTAGTCCAGAAGGAGGAAGCGGCTACTAGGCGAAAAAAAGAGTTGAACGTGTAGCGCCCGTTATGTCTTTTACGAACGGAGACGAATCGAGAATTTGCCGGTAATTTGCGCACCGAAAGGAAGTTTGACCGACCGGCATATGTTGCATCCGTCGCTTCCGGCTAGTCATCGGTGCATCGCTGGTGCGTCTTTTCCTCCGTGCCTGATAGGTCTCTGCAGGCCTACAGCAGCCAGCCACCGGCTCGCTAATTAAATTGTCCGACAGACGATTGTCGCTGTAAACGTCGAAAAAAACTCAGAGTCCGACCGAATTATTAAAATACGAGTTCAATCGATTAATTCGTCGACTCGCCGCGTCTTCCGGGAAGAACAGAAATTTGCGTTCGTCCGCAGCTCTCTTGAAACATTCGCCGCGAATGTCAAAAATTACGACGGCCGTCGTTTAAGTAGAGCGATCGTAAATAATTAGCCGAGCAGGCGCGCACCACGTACGATGAGAAGAACGGGTTCCGAAGAATTTTAATAGTAATTCCGTTCGACCGCGTTTGCGAACAATTCAGAAAAATGCGGTTCAATAAGTGCTACACAGGTTGTTTTGGGGGTCGAGCCAGAGAAGGAAATTCTTCTTGCTCGGCCACAGAAGGAATGCTCCTGGCAAGAGGGAGGTCTCGGCTTCGTTTTGAGATACCTCCGGCAGGACAGAGCTGCTATTCGAAGTATCTTCGAAAGAGAGTTATTCTTCTCACAATAGCGTCGGCAACATTTTAGCGAATAATGCGGATACCGCGATTAAATGTTTCCTACATCATCGCGTCATTTTCCTTTACTTATTTATTTCGTTCATTCATCGCGAGAATATTTTTCCATATTTATCGGCGGCATCTTTTTCGCTCGCTGATTGGTCCGCCGTTTGCTTACTCATTTATTCATACACCTCTTTTCGATGATTTCATTTATCGTTCGTTTCTCGGTATGGGAGAGAGCGCGCATTTTGGAATAGTAGCACTATCGGTTTTCCATGAATGTCGTGAAAAAGTACCGTTATAACAGCATACATACATCGGTAGAGAAAATTCGGCCAGTTCCGTGTTGAATTATTCGGATTTTTTGTGCTCGAACTAACATTTTTCTCGTCCGATGCGCCACCGTTAGTCACCTTCGACCGCATTTAAAACTCTGAATCTTACGGCAATGTGGTCCACATTTTTTTTATGATCAATCAGGATGATTCGCCATCCACCGCTGATGTCGGGGCTATTACGTTAATCGTACAAGAGTAATAATTATTGCAAGACTGTTTTAATCGATCGCGTTTCAGCAATCCTAATGAAGAATTCCGATGAATAATTATTACGGAAAGCATCGAATATTTTTACTCTATCTATCCAGGGTTAATCATATAGAGTGCCCCCCCCCCCAGTATTAATAACGATATAGTTATAATAACTATTCGGTTTTTCCCGAAATTTTTGACAATTTGATTAATGAAAATTATAAATTAAGACTCAACAAACACGTTTTATTCGCAGTGTAAAAGTGCTAATATGGCCGCCGATTTCGCTATTCGTTACTAATTTAAACATTTAATTTTAAAATGAAGAAAACGGACTAAAAGCGTGTCGCGTCTCTGTACAAAATTTGTCACGATTAAATAGTTTAGATCAGACTTGACTCTAACCCACAGCTCGCTATGTATTATTTTACGGCTATCGTAGTTACAACATAATTATTCCATACGGTACACAATTTATTATGATAAAATAGATCAGACCTGACTAACATACAGCTTGCAACATATTATTTTGCAGCTATCATAGTTATACCATAATTATTCCATACCGTACACAGTTTATTATGATAAAACAGTTTAGAACAGACTTGATTTACATACAGCTCGCTATGTATTATTTTATGGCTATCGTAGTTACATCATAATTATTCCATACCGTACAAAATTTATTAAGATGAAACAGTTCAGATCAGACCTGACTAACATACAACTGGCTACGTATTATTTTACGGCTACTGTAGTTATATCATAATTATTTTATACCATGCAAACTTTATTATGATAAAACAGTTCAGATCAGACCTGACTAACATACAACTGGCTACGTATTATTTTATGGTTATAGTAGTTATATCATAATTATTCCATACCGTACAAAATTTATTATGATTTTAAAAAATTCACATCAGACTTGACTCTAACATACAACTCGCTACGTATTATTTTACGGCTATCGTAGTTATACCATAATTATTCCATATTTTTTTTTTTTTTTTTTTAAATTTCAAATATACAAAATGAACGCGAAATTTATTAATAATGATATAGTTTTTCGATATGGTTATCGCTAGATTTATCTTTTTTTGCTCGATCACGTGTATTTATTACTTTTCGTGAAAGCGTAGCTTTTCATGGCTATCGAAAGACTGAAGTTACTATCATTCGGACATTTAACCTAATCGTCCGCACTCATTCGATGGAATTTTAACGAACTCCGCTATTCTCGACATTCATCCCCGATCACTGCCAACTTCTTCGTAATTAAGCGTTACAGAGTCATTAATTTGCAATTGCGTGAATTACGCGTAATTAATTACCGAAATGAACAGCCCTCTAATGTTACACTATTCCCATATAGAGTTCCTATGTTATCCAAGCCCTTGATCTGAGTCTTCTTTCCTTCTTTCTATCTGTTCTTAGGACAATGTCTATGTTGACGAACCCATAAAATGAAAAACAAAAAAAAAGAACACATTCGAATTTAGTGACTTTCGAAAACGTTCTAAAGAACACATTTAAACTTGGCTCGGGTACTACCGACATTTACGATTCTTCCATTCCTAATAATCGTCAAACCTGTCTGCTTAACCGCTGTGTTCGCACTCTGGTGCCCAGCACGGTGCATTTTTCAATGTAACTTAGTCAAAAGTAGGAATTTCGGCAAAAACCTCCGGATCGTCGTTATTTAACTCAATTGTAAGTAGGTAATTTGTTTGGAATAAAACATAATGAAAATTACTAAGAAAAAATCGAGTGCAAAGTATAGATACATCATGGACGCGCACCCGAGTACCCGAGTACACACCTCAAAAAACAAAAACTTTTTGACTGGATTATTGATCTGGATAGTTTTATTTAATTGTTGTACATCGAATATGTTTTGGGATGGTACGGAATAGAAAAAAAAAAAAAAAAATTGTGGAAAATCAATTAGCCTCTGCATTCGTGTGACATTTTGCGAAGGTTGTAGCATGTTCATCGCAGACAGGTTCGATGGAATCGTAGCATGCCTTTCGTGTCTTTCTCCTTCTCATTATTGTTGCTTTGTAGCAAATATGACAGGATGACTTTGATCCTCCCTAACTTATTTCGTTTATTAGCAGGACCCGGAGCGACACTTCAATGAGGTTTATTTAATGCCAGCCCGATCGCACTTTCGATGGCGATTTTTGTACTGTAATTTCGTCTTATTTGAACGTTTTGCGACCGATTCTCAATTTCTGGTTTTGCGAGTTCTTCACTCAATTGGCGCATGAATAGTCGTCGTTGGTTTGTTTTCCTCGGAAGTATCTTGTTGTTTTCGTAATAAATCAAATAGGACTCCAGTGAATATCCAGCATGTTGAAAAGCTACCGGCCATCGCAGAGTACGACGCTGTGTAGTGTATTGAGTGCACATTTGATCCATGGTGTATCAACGTCAGCTTTATACTGTAGTATGTTACAATGTGAGGTTTTTTTGCTGTTTACAGCAGTGTCGGAATGCACAGTCGACAACATAATTACAGCTCTATTTTTTTTTTGGCACATATGAGCGCACATTGTTACCCTCTCATTGAAAGCAAATTCACTAGAGTATATCCTTTTCTCGACTTATGTGGAGCCATCATACTTAGAACGTAACGTTTATTCGGTCTCAAAGTACCAATGATAGTTAAATTCCATGAAAGCATGTATTTGGTAAGCGGTAACGTTGTAAAAAAAGTTATCCATGGTAATATTTTTACCACTGCCTCGGTACGGAGCTGCACAAGCTCTTTTATGACTCGTTCTCGTTGATTTTTTTCTCGAACATCACCCGATTTACTAACGTAAATGATACCGCGTAATGGATAAGCATTTCCAAATCTTAATGCCACATTTAGCCGGCTTAGAAGGAATATACTGCGTGTAAATTAGTGACGTCTATTAATAGAATTAAACGTTTAGAAAGCTATTTCAATATTCGAAAAACGGAAAAAAATATAAGCGAACACTCGAATATTAATAATTTAATCCCAAAAAGCCAACCTCGTCACTCTACTACTCAACAAGTTGCCAGAATAACTGAATTTATCACGGAAAATTTTAATCGAAATAAACATTCTTCTGGGTTAGTACTCTTTGATGTGTGGCTAAAGCGTTCGACACTTATTGGCCTCGAGAGGACTTGTATACGAAAACCGTTAAATTCTAAATTTCCCATTTATTTGATTAAAATAATTATAAACTACATGAACGCAACAGACTATTTTACGTAACTCTTAATATCAGTCAAACAGTCCTTACAGATGTGTACCGTAAAGTAGTGTCCTCTCAGCGATTTTCCTAAAATTTCTAACACTGAGCTGGTCACGTTATATGCTGACGAATCTATCGTAGTTCCTATAGACCTATTATCATAACTAACAGGCTTCTTCAGAGAACCTCTCTACACGCGTTTTAAAGTATAGTTTACCAGATGGCAGATTAATATTAAAATCCTTCACATTTCCCCCAGTCTAATCGTATCAAATATCTTGGCTTGATATTAGACAATAAACTTACTTTCAGCAAACATATCGAGTACATCTCTGTTAAAACCAATAGAGAGCTATTAATCCCTTACTCAATCGCAAATCCTATTTAAGCTTAGATAATAAACTTGTCATCTACAAGTGTGTCAACACCTATTTTATCATATACTCTTGTCCCTTAAATCACGTGGAAAATACAGAACACTTTTTATATAAAATAATAATATATTTAATGTGATCATGAAGAAATTCAAAAAGGCCTCGGCTTAATATTATTTTATAAAAAAAGTGTTTATAATTTTCATTCGGTTTATTTGATGATTAATACAAAATTTTAACATTGTTAAGCTGGATTCGCGAAAAAAATACGACATTTATCATTATTATTGTTATCTCTAAATGTCGGAATATGTTACCCCGGAATTGCAATCGAGGGATAATATTAAAGAGCGAATCGATTATTAAGGCCGAAAACAGTAAACATTTTCAAAATTCAGATGATTATTCAAATGTCATCTAGCATTCTACAATCGTTGCGCGCTGATTTCGCGTGCTTTTAACACTCGCGTATTATTTGTATCGATTATTTTCAGGACCGCGCAATATAAAACAGAAAAATAAAAAAGGAATTATTTTGAATGAAAGGGGGGCGCTTTTAAATGACTTTGATAATTCGATCGAAACTTTTTCACTGATCTATAGTATTACACGAAGAGTTTTTTTAAAATTAATTGAAAGTATTTTGTAAACAGTTGTAAACTGCAGACGATATTGACGTATTCATTTATTTCGTTTATTTCCGTACCGATTTGATTATATCTTAATTATTTCGCCATTGTACAGAGTTTGCTACTAGGAAGGATGTAAAATTTTAAACATCGATATTTTCAGTTTGCACTAATTTTCATCGCCGAAAATTGTCTTATCATTGGGCGATGTAGCGCTTGAGAAGATCAAAATAAGACTGCGCAATTAAGATGATGCTTTTTTTTTTTTTTTTTTTTTTATCCCGGCTCGCAATTTAAGATCTGTAAATCCATTCTCGGTCATTAACCGCAACTATACCGATAATCACCACTGTCCGTTACATTTTTCGAGAGTGATAATTACTATTTTTTCATAAACGATAATTCTCAGAAATAAACGGTGGAGGAAAATTGAAACCACAACAACGGCAGAATTTCTCTCGATGGAGATCCTCCTTGACGGACGTATCCATTCGAACATGGTAGAATTTTTTCCGGGTTTTCATAATGACATTGGAAAAAACTTTTGATTATAATTTGTCTAGCGTTAAGGTAAACAAGATAAATGAATAATAATCATTATAAAGTTAATAAAATTAAATGTATAAAGTGTGTCCGCTGAAATTTCAATTTGTCGGATACAGATTTACTGCAGTGTAATAAAAGGTCACACATTTCTAAATGCGAATATCAGAATTAGGTGAAAAAAAAAAAAAATACAATAATATCGATAAGAATTTTTTTTATACCGAGCAAAAATAGGATTTGGCGACATACGTAGTCAAAATGAAAATTTCTTCGACGAATGAAGCGTCTATGTCGTCAACGCAACTGAAAATATCACGGTGGACACTCAAATATAATGTTTAAATTTTTCCCTGCCCGATTTCCTGAATACTAGAATCGTACAAAAAAAAAGAAGAATATGGAATTTATTTGTTACAAATTTAACCGATGCAGCGCATATTTTATACCAATTAGAACTGAAATTCGGATTTTGAGTAAAGTACGTTAAAAAATGCACTCATTTTTCTCTTATTAAAAATGTCGTTTTTGGCTATTTTTGACCAAAATTCCCGGCTCTTATTCCCGGTTGGATGGTCACCGTGAATATCCTCTTGCTCGATGATATCCTGACGGGACCGCTGTAACAATTAAAACGGAAAGGGCGCTTGACGAAACCTTACGCTACCGTATTTGCAGGAAAACTTTCAAATTACAAACCTTCCCAAACTAAATCATCCGGAGTTATCGTGGAGCACGCTAGCTTTTTCGCGGTCCCCTTAGCATAGAGGACAATTCTGAAGTTAAGCTTTTCAAAATGTACTAAGCCCAATAAGGCGCTAATGAGAGTAAGTAGGAGGGCCAGTTCCTTTCTACTTGGGATCTTTACGTGCTTTTTGCACAAGTTTTTTTCGGACATTTTTTTTGAACAAAAACAAAAACAAAATTAGTTATAGAAGAGTTAGAAATTTGATGTGATTTTTTTCATTTTTTGTTAATAAAAACAAGTACTACTCTGGGCTCCAGTTGAGCAATGATGGGGTTCTCGTATTTTTTCTATTAGCCACCGAACTTACGAAGAAAATGAGATTGTTTCGTATTTAAACTTAATAAACAATCGCTTGAAAATTTTGATGTTTGCCCAAATTTTTGGCGATAAATCGAATTTTTTGAATTCAAGGATACTTTCTTCCGTATGATTTTTAGGCCGGTGGTCGCAGCACTCTATCTTTAGACCGTTCTCAATGTTGTTAGAATGGTGAAAATTAAAAAAAAAAAAAAAAACAAGAAAGAAAAAAAAAGAAAACCTTCGATTCCGATTTAAGAGCATATTTCATTATAGCAAGGAGCGAGCGCTATTGGAGGGATGTAGTTGAATCGAATAAATTCCTTCCGTGAAGTTTGTGTATATTTTCCTTCGGATTTGCTGCGTTCCATAAACGCCAAGATTTTATAGTTTTTTCAAGACGAACATATTTTATAATATTTTTCAAGACGAACGGTTTTTCAACTGTTGTTTTTATTTTAATCTCGGCAACGCGGTGGAGAGTTCCGTATGCAAATCAGAACCACGACACGTCACCTTTGTTTATCAACAACAGAAACGTGTTTCTTGACGTGTTCTCATCTGAACGAAGACTAATTGGTAATAATGGCTGAACTTCGCTTTGTCTTCTTAATATTTTTCAATTTGAAGCAATTTACACACGGAAAAGAAGTCGTGTGAACGGGTCCGCAGGAGACTCGTCGTTTAAACGAGACCGTCTCTCTACATTATGCGCATTATAATGATCTGAATAAGTTGTTTTTTTTCCCCTTCTTCTCCCTGTAATTAATTAAGAATGCGTCTGCTTGTAGCGCTTATTTTCGTTACGAAAATTCAATGTGTATCGCGTAGCGGAAGTTGACTGTGAAAAATTTCAATAAAATTAACGTAACAGGAGGAATATATTTGCGCGCCCGATCGATTATCGGGAAATAATTATCGGCGAATTGCTCGCGTATGCTTTGCTATTTTAACTTAGCCGGTGTACCATCGTCGCCGTGTTTAAAGGAAGTTCGAGGAAGATTTAATTAATTACAAGATTTCGTAACGGTGATTGCAAGCAGGTGGGCGTAGTGGTGGCGGCGGTGGCGGTGGTGGTGGTGGTGGTATAGTTGGTGAGCGGATTTTGAACGTATCGCCACGTCTCCTCGGGAGGACATTCGTGGTTGCGAAATGGTTGTAGAATGTTTGTGGAATGGTTATGGAACGTGGAGGAAAGTCAGAGCAAAGAAAAAGGAAAGACGATGCAATTGAATCTTGCGCTGGCGACCGGTATTTGCGTAATTATCGGAACTAATCAGTCGTAGGAGGAGGTAGTTTGTTTGCTGACGAGCAGAAACGGTCAGCAGCCGTTGAAGGGGCTCGACGAGCCCTTCTTATTACGCTAGCCGTTATCTGTCAATCAGAACCGGCTGGTTTCAGAGTCGTGCGCACACTGTAGACGTATACCAATCAAATGGAGAATAATCTTTATCATTAAATCGTGTGGGCACAATTGAGTAAAGTGGATGAGGTCTTCAGCGCAGTCTATCTGAGACAGTTGGTAAAATTGTTCCTTCGCACAAGTTGGCAAGAAACGATTTAATCGGTAGATGTGCCAGAGGAATTTCGGATGCGCATCAAATATTAGAGCCTTTTTGAAGTAAAGTTTTTTTTTTTTGGTTTTTTTTGGTTTTTTGGTTTTTTAGGATAAAGCGCGATTACTTGACAAATCTTTCGAATTTGTCAAGCAATTATTATTACATCTTTATACGAGAAAAATAAGAAAAGTTTCGGGGCGTTATACTACTAGGGGTGGTGGTTCATTCCACGCGAAATTTTGAAATGTAATTGTACTGTAATAATATTTTTTGAATTTATAAAGTTTTTTGAATCCGACATTTTCTAATGTAACGGAAATTGGTTAATTTTTTCTTCTGATGTTCTGTGAATTAATTAAATGTTCAGAACTGAGAATATATAAGCTGATGATAAATCAACGGTACTTTTGATTTTTTTATTGTAATGTCTTATAAATAAATAGAGCATATGTGTTTGGAATTGAGCCGTATTTGAACTGATGGAGTAATTGAATTGCATCACCGATGAAATGTTTATATTTACCGTGTAGTCTAAATGGATTGATTAGAATTAAATTAGAGTCTAGTGTTGAAAAGTCAAAATTTCCTATGCCTGTAAAAGCATGTACAAGTCGGTGGCCGATATACATAAAGAGGGGGCAAGACGCCGATGCGAGAAGACTTTGTTTTTATAAAGTACTTTTTTAAAAAGTACAGATACAAGTCCGATCGGACATTTTTTATACTTCTTTCTTTTTATAGTAGTACTCATTTATTAAATTTGTAAAATTTTTAGACTCTTTTTATTTCCTGTAAGATGAGTTAGAATTCTGACGATTAACATTTGTTATTTATTAGAAAAAAAAAAAAAAAAATCCCCTCCTCGACAATGCCTTTTTGTTGTTTAATTCTTCTTTACGCGGACATGCTTTTTAAACTGAGGTCATTCGAACTGTTTTACGTGAGACCCCGTTTATTTTCGCGACATTTACGGCACATTTCGGTGTTTCAACACACTACTGAGACGAGGCTTGTTTACGATTTACATTGCAATCGGTAATTATTGTATGCAGTCGAGAGAGACATGTGCACGACATTCCATGTTGGTTTGTTTTTTTTTTTTTATTAAAAAATAAGTTGTGGGTCCCGCAAGGCAGTACGTCTCGGAGGCGGAAGTATACTTATTGTTCTAGGCTGGTTATTTTTAATCTGTCATTTTCTTCTTTTGTTTCCATCTAGAAACGGTGTTTCGGAAATACCTCTTCTTCCGTCCTTTCGAATGTCGAACGAGTTTTTATTTCAGCGGCTCTATTTCGTGCTTACGCGTAGTGTAATAGAGCGAGTAATTATAGGGAAGAGTCATTAGCAAAATATCGTGCTCCGAATTGCAACAGATCGAATGGAACCGGAAAATATCATCGATATCTGTTCACGATACTCCTCTTTTTGCCGAAGAACAATGTAGTCCGGCTACTCTGAATTACGGACGGAATCAACAACCTCGCACACGCTAACGCCAAAATTAATCGCTTCCCATACGGAACATGACGATCCGGTGCAGTTTTGTTCGTCATATTATTCCTCGTCTCGTAATTTACCTGGGAATCGTGAGCGTGCGTTCGTGATATGGAGACGCGCGCTTGATGTGCTCGCCTACTTTTAATTAAAAGGCGAACAAGATGAACGAGACGAACGAGGCTGTTTGTGCAAGCCCCGGAACACACACTGCTCCACGCAAGATAATTCATAGAGCCGAAAGATAGAATCGATTTTTTTTTTTTTTTCTCGTTTTTTCGCATCATAATCAGTTCGTTCGGTTGCAGCTTGCAACATTTAACTGCAACAACACGTATATTATCCGACTTTACGTAGTTATTAATAATTATTATAATTAACACGTGCGCACACACGCAGTTCGTTTGTTCGTGTATATATATATATATATATATATTTAGATTCGTGCGTGTGTGTGTGTGTGGAACGAAAAACTAGCAATCAAACGTAGTACATAATTAGAGAAGTTGATTTACAGAGCTTAAATCAGTTGCTTGTGTACGAAATAGTATCATGCCTGCACAACGCGGAATGTAATTGCCTATAAATGATCTGCGCACCGCCACGTGTGGTGGTGGTAGGCTGTTTTATTTAATATTCACTGCGATGCGACTTTGGTCCAGATATGCAGGTGAAATTATTGCTTAACGCATTATAGATCAATTGTAATTCTGAAAAAAATATTTTATTATTAATATTATTTTTAATATTTAATAGTAACTTTTTCCCCGAAATTGTAACAGAAAAAATAAAAACAAAAAAAAAGGGAAAAAAACAGAAAAAAAGGGAAAAAAACAGAAAAAAAGGTACTCGAAATATCCACGTGTTCATTTCCGGGTAGAAACTACGTTACAAAAGTTACACTGTTCATTTTATCGAGAGAGACAGCTCACGGGACAATTTTGTAACGTGGTTTCTATCGAAAATGGACAATAACTTTAAAAACCGTAAATAATATTTTTCCTTTAAATTAATATTACAAATTTAGAGTGAAAAATAAGCTTGGTATTTATCTTGGCAAATTAGATATCACCCGCTTACTTCTAAGCAAAAATGTTATGACCTGATCAGGAAATTAAGAAAAATTCGAGTCTCTGAGAAATGACGAATTTTGGCTGCTAATTATCTCAAAACTGCGACGTGACTCATATTGCGTCATGCATAATGTATACGCATAAATTATATACATGCATATGCCAGCCTTAGCATTCATTGGCGAAAAGGCCGTATTTTTTACACCCTACAAATAAGGTAATTTAAGGGTTAAAAGCTTTTTGTTTATGAAATTTTACGTTTCAGAGTTAGGTCACACATTACCAATAATTACTCAGATTTCTCCTTTCCTAATTAAGGCTAGGTGAATCCCGGGAACGTTATGGCATATGTAAAATTTATCTTCACTAATATAATTTAATCGTATTTAGTATTTTCCTGTATATATATATATATATATATATATATATATATATATATATATATATATTTTCCTGTATTTCAACTTTTACTTTCTTGTACGTAGCAACGAGGAAGTATTGCAATCATGAAAAATGTTTAATGCCACATTTCAACGGACATTTCGATCATCCTCGATTACTTCCTTGATAAAAGAAAGTCCTGTGTGTATCTTTGGAATATTTTGAATCTCATATTTCAACGGAAAGTTTTAATCATCCCTGGATCCATTTTTAAGTGTGTCGTTTTTCGAGACGTGTGTATGTAGTTATATATACATCAGGCATAGTTTAAGAACGACTGGTCACAATGAGTCTGAAATTTCGAATTTTAGGACTCTTTTAACATCTAGTGTTGTGCACTTCCCTTTTCGGTTACAATCAGTTGAGCCTTGGAGGGGGTGATTTTGTGGAGTTTTTCTCATAACTCGAAAACGTAGAAAGTTTAAATTTTGGACTCGTGATTATTATAACATTCATTTACATACAGTTTCACTTTCAACCGTTTGACAATGTCATCGTGTAAAAGAGATGAGCATAATATTAAGTTTTTGCGTATAAATTTAATTTTCGTTATTTAAGGGTTTTTTTTTTTTTTCTTTCTTTTTGGTCTGACAATTAGCCATTTGGCCACTATCGATCGAGCGATTATTAAAATGTGGTGTCTTATTAATGAAACGTTTATAGACACACATTTAACGAATCAAAAAAAGGATGCTTCCGGGCGATGAAAAGATGTCCCAGCGAACCCGTTCCCGACGGCACGGGTCTATTCAGAGCAGCAAGGGTAGCTGCGAATTGAAAGGTGGTGAAGATTGACCGAATTAAGGCTACCGCTAAAAAAATATGGAACACTAGTGCTGTTATGATTCGAATCGATCTTTTCCTATCTGATGATCAAACAACTCACCGATACGTTGAATGCATCTATCGGTAGCGTGCACACTCTGTGACGTGTGTGCGCGTTAGATGCAGGAGTATCCGCAGCTCGATACATCAAAGAGCAACTCGAACACAGTCGTAATAAGCCGGCCAGAGATAATATACATCTTCTTAGGAATTTACCAGTGTCTCTTTTAATAGTTTAATAAATTACCGGATACTAAACTAGAAATGTGTTTCTTTTCACGTAACGTGTATTATCCTAGTTTTACGGAAAAACATGTATGCATTATGCAGATTACTGTCAATAACTACGTTAAATATGATTAAAGTGTCAGAACGTAAGATTTCAAAATGAACCATCTATCAGTCTCTACTGAATAACCCATATCGCGACTGTTTGAAAATGAGTCATGCTAATGAAAAAAAAAAAGTCCAAAAATAAATCAATATAGCAGCACATTTTAAAAAGTACAATAAAAATAACCTAAAAATATCAAAGCAGAGCTCCCCAAGAAGAAGTACCCATTTTTTTTTTTTCTTTTTAATAAATCGGAATCACGTTTAAGCCTCAGCAATAAGAGCGTGGTTAGAAGTAATGGTGTTTCGGATGGAACTTGGCTCAAATCTCACTATTGAAAATATCGAAAATTATCACTCGCACAACGCTAGTGCTGATAGTGAGTCCAGATAAAAGAAAGTACATCGATTATTCTAATTCTGTTTTTTTTTTTGTATTATTTATGATCCATACGTTTGTAATTTCCAAGATTATTAGAGTACATAAGTCAGCGCGTATTCAGAGATAGTTGATTAATTTAGTCGCTCTGCGTAGCATAAGGTAACCTAGACGTGTTTTGGCTCGTTTGACAACGCAATAAACGGTCAGTTGAAGGACACTAGGATGCATGCACGCGGACAGTGTCGGATATGTTTCGCAATTGCCGAAGCTGCCAGATTACATAAGGGACAATAGCAGCGAAGGCGTTCCTTCTAACGGATAGTTATGGGATATTGACGTTTCCATCCTATGCACGGGGTCTGGCTGATGCTGAAAACTCTCTTGCGAGTGTCTCGATCGATCTGTTTAGGCCAACCACATGATTTTCATCTCTCTTCCCTATATTTCTGAAAGAAGGATGACATTAGTTGAGAAAAGAAAGCGTTTCTGGCATCGGGCTCTGCAAAATTTCACGCAGTTGTTTGCAGGCATGCCGGTATAGCCCGGGATCCAGAGGAACATTACTTGTAACCTAACCCGAAAAAGTGTACGTTAATAATATGCCTCATCTCTCGGGACAGCGGGTTTGGGATTTTTGGTGTGCCCGAGGAGAGTCCTAATAGACTGTAAAGAATCAGTTACGAGAAATACATTTCGGAACTGGACTGCAAATATTTTTTTAGGCAGAAGAAAACTCCATACAACTCCCCCTCACAAGTGAACAGAAGTCGTGGATCTGAATCGCATACCTTTCCACCATGTAGGCGCAAGAAGCCAGCGAAGACCACTTGAGAGGTCGTTGGCTTTGGTACCACATCCGTATGACCATAGTTAGGAAAAAATTGTATCTTTTTCTCCAGGAACCGAAGCGTCAATGCGTGACATAGCGAGCAGTTAATCACAGTTAGGCCAGCAATCTTTCCAGGGAATCTCATTCCGGTGAATTTCTGCGACGGGAGGTAAATTCGTTAAAAGTATAAAAATCCTCTAAACGCGCCAAGTCTACGAGTACTGCAAATTTAAAATACTACTGCTATAAGATAAAAATGGTACTTAAAAAATTACATCGATCGCAGTTTGAGCAGTATAAAAATTTTCCGTAATCGGCGATGGTTAAAAAAATTCGGTATACAAAATTGCACTCTATGTGCTTGGCAAAAAAAAAAAGCATAGGTATCCTGTTGAAATTATCCCACGCAATCTGATTCTGATAACTCGTAATTTATAATATTCATCTTTTTAAACTGATTCAACTTTTTAAATTAAAAATCAAAAATTTAAATTCATTTTTAATAATTTTTATTTTTAGATGAAGTGTAATTTTTCGGTTCCCTTCTTAGATGTTCAAATACGATATTAAATTCATCTTTATTAATGACCTTTCTGTTTCATGGTACTAAAGACGTCGTGGGATGTTCCTCGAAAATATGTTTCTAGGATATAACGTATTTAATATTCTCATTCTAAGAGGTTCTGTTTATAATTTTATTATTTTCTTAAATTGGTTTAAATGTTTTTACGAAATGTTATTTTCATGATATGCAAGTAAGTATGATATTGTCGGTTAAGAAAAAATAAATTTTACACATTTCTAACTTCAACGAAATAACTTTATAACTAGGCCGTTTTAGTCATTTAGTTTAATGGAGCTAGTAATTTTGAAAAACTCCTTAATATTTTTCAAAACTGTAAAATTATTATAATTTTAGGTGAGAGTTATGTTCTACTTTTAACCATTGATATTTTCGAGACTTGACATATTGGGCAAGCGTGTTGTGGTGGTAGGAGATTCTTAAAGATAAAACAGAAAACCGAGATATGGTGTGTATTAGTTGCGCTCGAAGTCGGTAGGTCACTGTAATTTTTATTAATACCATTATTTCGGCCTCAATATAACTATACCGCTTGGAACTTTTTAAATTGAACCGATAACGACACAATTTTTAATATACGAATTACGTATGTGTGTGTGAGCGTAATACGAAAGAAAAAACGTATAGATTCTGGTGAAATTCTCATTATCGCTACTCACTAAAGCGCTGCGTGGAATTCGACACTAAGACGAACTGAAGAGAGAACAAAAGCCGCTAATTAGATTAGAAACGTACTAAAATAAGGAATCCCGTGAGGAAATCTCGAAAAAAATAGCGGGGGGGGGCGGTTGTATGCGCAGAAAAAAGTTTCTTGGCTACTGCCGTCGCTGGCCGTTCAGCAGAGACACGCGGTATCACATCAAAGAGAAGTGTGATTTATTGTTGCGGAGAGGTGTTAAAGTATTTAAAATAAATAGCAGCGCTTTTAGCCGGTCCTACTGTCTGCAATAATAAATAATAGTCGAGCTGTTCTCTGATAACCGTGTCAGTAGAATAACTCGCTGCTTCTACTCGGCCGTTATTTGCTAATGTGTTGCTAAACAACCTGCGCCACTAATATTTTTCCCATTTGTCGTTTTATGCCCTGTCCCCTCCCGCCGGTCCGTCGACGAACCGAACCGGAGGTTCCAGGTAAAAAATGAGGAATAAAACGCGCGCGCCGAGACACCAACAAATAGCCGAGGCTCGAACTTCGTAGGAAATATCGCCGTTTCTTTATTCTACAGAAAATTACCAGTTCCCGTAAACAGAGATCTGCTATTAACGGCTATCAGCACGTACTAATTATCGTCGTTCGTCTTCGGGTTACGGAAAGAAACGTAATAATTTCAGAAAGCAACGTTTGGCACAAGCAATGTGACAGGCAGCCCTTCAGCACTAGGTCAAGTATGTCGACGGAATATCATCGTGATATTAAACGAAAACTCTTAAATACGAAATACTACATAGTCACAATAACAATAACAATAATAATAATAATAATAATAATAGTGATACTAATGACGATGATAATAGAGTATCGAAAACCGGTGCCATAGCTGCACGTTGCCAGATGGGGTCGACGGATGAGGTTTAAATTCTGCTGTAAATTTTTTTTTGTCTAAACCTAGCTTTAAAACGCAAATAATAAACTGGACATTTTTGCAAGTCTTCTGGCCGTTCCCAAACGCCTTTCCCTCGCTTAAACTCTCTTTCTTGGCCATCGCTCATTTATCCTCTTCCGAACCGCAGATTATTTTTTCGCTTCCGCAGTGCGCATCAATTGTCCTACCTGCGACCTTTTTTATATCTCTGTATCTGCGAGTCCCCGTCATGAGACGAAATCCCCCCGGCCTCTCGTAAAAATGGGTTGAAATTTACTTTACGCGTTTTGCCGACTTCTTTCACCTACCGCGCGCGTACATTTTGCGCACTTTGAGGTGTCGTCATTAAGGATATTTTGCGAACATTCTGAAAAAAGTAATTTCGATGAATTCATTCGTAGATGTGTGGCGTTAAAATTCATCATTGCCGAGTCACGTGCAGTACTTTGTTTACATTTTGGATGATCAAATTACGTCATTTTTGCCTTCGGCGAATTACCTTAATCGTATGCCCGTCCCCTTACTGGAGATTCCCCAGTATCGTTTTTGCCTTTTGCATTAAAATGCCGAATGAGAGTGTCAACTTCGCTCATGTCGTGACATCACCGTATTTTACCTTAAAAATTTAATGTTCGCGCCTTATATGAGTGATATTTTTACAAAATTTTTACAACCTCATTAAAGGCAACATGGAATTTTATTATTCGACCCAAATTTGATTACAGACTGTCATTTTTTATCGTGAAAAAAAAATACCGGAACTTATTTTCAACTGTCCCACTCGCATATCCCTTTTTTCCCCTCTTTCTTTTTTATCAAACATCGGTAAAAAAGTAAAACAAGTCGCATGCTCTTGATGAAATATATGAAGTTACGGTTCATAATGTACTCTATATATATATATATATATATATATATTAGGGGCTGTTCCTTTTTTATTCGGATCTCTCTCTTGAATCCAATTTAGATTCAGACTAATACCAACGGCAACAATTAGGATCCAGAATAAAAAAACACCCCTGTTTTTGATAGTCGAACATGGCTACCGGGTATATTTAAAAATTTTGAAAACTACTCACGCGCACTGAAATTTCTGTATCAATATATTTGAAAAATCTTTGGAAAAAAAAGAGTCTCCGAATGATGTAATAAAATTTGTTACCTGTGCGCTCTGTTTTTAGCAACCAGACGAAACGATATTGACAGAAATTTTCGCCTAGGGACGCTTCTTCGGTGACTTGCCAAATTTGTTTCATTTTGACGATTACGCTATGAGAGCTGTGAGTATATTTCGAATCGATCCTTCCAATTACTTGCCTCTGACCCACTGTGTACTACTATTACGCCGGTCAGGAAGTCTGTTTGGACACCAGTTACATACCAGATTAGACAAGTCAAGTCAGGTGGAGTCAGACTAATTGGACTGTAAACGTACTACCTAAATATTTTGACGAGTCGGACTTCATAATTCGAATTAGTCTGCGAATTGTCATTTTCGACTTGTTAAGTTTTTTCTTAGTCAAATTTGCGAGATCTGCATACACTTATTAATTATTATTTTCGACATTTTGGCCCTGGCAAAGGAGGAGGCCTTTATCAAAGTAATCAAAAAGAAAATGCTCTTCGTTCACGTTTAATTATCATTGAGGCGTGTAGGTAATTAAGTTTGGTAGAAAACCTTGAAAAGATTTTTCTGAGGTAAACTGGTGTTTAGCGTTTTACGTGAATACCGGTGTCGAGGTGCAGCTTAATATTAAAGGCGAGCAACTGTTTCGGTTTAACTCGCCCGGTGTCTGTTTTCTTGGCGTAGGAAATTTTTGGAAAAATGTCGCTCAACTATTAAAAACTAATTCCGAAATTCTTCTAGTCATCTTTGTTCTTGTTCCTTTTTATTTTCACTCAAATAAGCTGCACTTGTCATTATACTTCTTTTTTCTATAATCCTTCCTCTGAGAAGCAATCTCTATCACATTTATATATATGTATGTATGTATGTATAACCAGACGTTTCTTCCTAATGTCAGTATTTTAGGATAAAATCGATACGGAATGAATAAAGCTTGCTATTTTCCAGTTCGGTCTACATGTACATTTGTTAGTTGCTGTTCTTTTTTTAGATTTTGATAGAGAGAATTTAATTATGGGTAAACAGTCCTGTGAAAGTTTCTTTGCAGTACTTCTCATATAAATTTTTCTAACTATCATATAGTATATTAAGGCTACGACTCTAGCAACTATATAGCACCAGTAGAGTCGCATAGTTCTTGTTATTTTAATGAATTACGGCATTAGCGTAATAGTAAGTAAGTGAAGTGAGTCTTATATTTTTGATAAAAGGTTTCATGGATCGTGAAGTTAAGCTTTCCATAATGATACTAAGCCTAATATGGATCTGAAGAGAATGTTGGGTCCAGTTTTTTTCTATCGATCGCCTTTACTTTCCCAGATTTCTTTGGTACCTAATTTTATCAGGCTGGGTAAACCCGGGAGCGACTTGGATCCGAAACGAGACAACTCCCGAAAATCCATGATACCTCTGGTTTGGTAGCCAAGCAAAATTTAAAGAAAATATATTTCAAAGAAAATATTAGACCGGCGCGTGTTTCGGAATGATGAACTCGATATTTGTAGTGGGTGTTACTTTGTTACCTACAATGATGCTCCGAAGTGTTCAGATTTTTCTTAAGTACCTGCTAAAACGTTGTCACTAACTTTGCAGGCCGTGCCCCTCTGTTTCTGAATAAATTTTCGAATAAACCAGAGTCAGTTCGGACAGTCTTAAATTTAACAATATACAATAAACTAAGCCGTAATAGTCTTGGCAGTTAAGAGTTCTAAATATAATAATAACAATAACAATAATAATAATAATAATAATAATAATAATAATAATAATAATAACAATAACAATAACAATAACAATAACAATAACAATAATAATAATAATAATAATAATAATGATAATAATAATCAAAAATAATTATGTGATATTAATAAATATTTACACATTATTGCTATGCCCGTATTTAAATTGAAAACACGACAGTTTTGTTTCCCTATTGAGCATAATTTAAACTATTATATATATATATATATATATATATATGCGTGTGTATATATATATATGCTTAAAGTTTATTGATTACAGAATTACCGATATTATAGGGCTCCTTGAGTCTCCCCGAAATCCGTACGATTATAAAAAATATTTTCCAACGCGTATCTTTATATATTGAAACTAACATTTCCTCCTCTCACACATGCCCATATTGTGCAGAAACCAAATTCTCCCCAATTCAACACATGGCAACGAAGTATATAGTACGGCATAAATTTGACATTGATTGTCCGAGTCATGTAAGTTTACCTTCTAAAGTCCCGAGTAACAAGTCTTATAACATCTTGTGAGTTCAACCGTGATGGTAGACCAATGAGCCCTCTCGGAAAGTAACTTGCGATAATAATTACAACAGTTAAAGATGGTGGTCGAATATATCCGAAATGAAAGGGGAAAAAAAATAGAATTGGAGTTAAACCGAAACTATTAAAAAGTTTTCGAAAATTCCACGCGATTCATATTATATTTAAATTTTCTCGAAATAAGTCGTAAAGAAAAGTGTAGGCGATATTACGAAATATTGAAAAGGAAAATATTTTTTTCGAATTATCGTATACGGTGTAGAATTTCCCAACCGCAGCGTGTGCTACTTTTAAATAAGAGACAAAACTGAAAATTATGTTATTCATATCGCTTATACGGAAGTAATTTAATTTTTAATCTTCTTCAGATAAACAAAAATATTTTATTTTTGCCTTAAAATGCGCATATTATTCGTTCGTAAAAGTTTAAAAAGGTGGCAAAAAAATATATGAAAGAAAATTTCGAATTCATCCTAAATTTCCAACGTTTTGATTTTAAATACAACCGAATATATCGAAAAAAAAGATAAAGAAAAATGGTGAACCGTGATGTATAGAAAATTAATTAGCGATCTAACGATATTTTTAAGTTGCTTAAGTGTGACATCACAATATGAATTGTGTTCATTTTGATTCATAAATAGTGAACGGATAAAATATAGTATTTAAATATGTCAACTCGTTTTGTAGTAACTCGAAGAAGAACCTGTTGAAGTATTAATATATTTTCTTCGTTCGCATAATTTTTTTATTTTAAATTATCCTTATGAATTTAACGTAAGTCTGCTTTTTATTTACGCAATTTGTAATCAAATCGATATTTTTTCGTTTTTATTCTTTCATGAAAAACCGCAGCGTCTCATTAAAAAAAAAAAGATAAATCAAGGTGCAAAATAGTTTTATCGATATATATATATATATATATATATATATAATTAACGATATAAAATTTCTTTATTAATAAATTCCTAAAATGTAAGTAAAAATTATATTTAAAGGCGCGATATTAGATCAGAAACCGCACCTAAAATATCTCTTGATGCACTATTAGATGCCAAACTTCCATCTAACGATCACAGTCATTCTCTCAAAAACAAATGTATCAAATTTTTCCTTTACTTAATAAAACGTCAGAATTCAATGTTAGAAATAAATTCCATTTATAAGAACGTCATTAAACTTTTACACGCTACTGTTCTTAACTGCTGATCATCAATCATATAGAGATAATCCATAAAAATAGATGCCTAAGAATTATTCTGAATTCTCCCAGAGGACATGCTAGAGATTCATGTGCCATCTTCTCAAATTCAAAAGTTGAATAATTGTTCTGTTCGTCTCCTTCAATTTTTGCCATCTATTCATAGTCACGACAAACTTCTCTATTTATCTTTCAGTTTTTCGAGTTTCCTTCATCCTATTAGATGTCTTTTTTTGCTGTTTTGTTTTAAATCTCAACAAATGCTTTAAACTCTCTCCTTCCTACACATGCTATACTGTCAGTTGAAAAGGGTTAAACGGAGTTCGGTCTGCCTTTAATTAGATTCTGGGGTTTTTATGCTCAATTTTCTATGCGGAATTTATTGTCTTCGTTTCTTCATTAATGAGTTTCCCGCAAAGTTCTCATAATCCTGAATTCTAAAAGCGCTTTACAAACTATCACATCTCCTTTTCCTACTCCCCCTATTTTTCGGTTATGTAATACTTCTTATACGCGTCCTCATCTACGATTTTTTCTTTCTCGACTCGATTGAGATCGATCTTCTAAGGATTCCTAGTCATTTGAGTATTCAGGGCACAATGAAATAGGGGAATCCCCTTAGCCCTTTCTTCCATTTGCAAGAGCAGATTTTTCGACACATTTTTAGCTCATAATATTGTTCTTCTCTCCTTAAATGAATGATTTCACACTATGACTCAACTCCTATTCTTCTTCCTTTTTTTATTCTGACTGCTTTTACCTCTCTATTTAGCTATCTTTTTCTCCTAGCTCATGATTCTTTGGCCTCTCTTAAACGTTCTATAACCTCTGCTATTTGTCACCTTTGCGGTTTTTCGTCCGCAACTATTCCATTTTTGTTCTTTTCACACTTCTTCCATATACTTTCCTTGTGACGATGATCAATTTTTTTTTGACCGTGTGGCTTTCTCTGCTGAGCAATCGTCCTTCTATTCTTCTCTTCTAAAACCAGGTGTATCCTTACTGCCCTTATATGATGTGCTTCTTATATTTTCTCATTTCCTTCTATTTTTATCCTCTGTCTTTAAATACATAAGAATATAAATTTATTTTCTCGTCCTTCCCATTACTTGAACTAGTGTTCTCGCTGACAAACCTTTAAAAAAAAAAAATAGGTAATATCGGGCACAATCGGTTTTATGATCATCGATTTTTAACCGTCATCTATGAAAGAGTTTATCAGTTTTAATAAAGCCTTTTTTGAAGGCGACGGGAGATATTCTCAATCTTAAAAGCGGTGAAAAAATATGTGTTGTCAGCGAATGTAGCTAGTTCAACATCAAAGATTTGAGAAAGATCATTAACGGATATAAAAATAAAAATCGTCCGAGATTGCTGCGTTGAGGACGTCTACGCTTGTAAACTGGAAGTAATTATTTGCTTCATTAACCACGTCGGTGAGAGCAGTGATTGCTCGGTTAATTGCTCGCTTATTATATTAAAGTTATTATATTCTTCTCGTTTTTCTATAATAACATTTAAATATAAATAAGCGGCTAGCGCAATAGTTTGAGGAAAAAGGACACCCCTTTTCAAATGCGCCTTCGTATCGATACAGACATTTAGAAAAATCCGCTTTGGAAGTTCATTTCTTTTAATTTTACACTTGAATGCTCGAATAGAAAGAGAAAGAAGAGTGAAGAGGTCAAAATGGAGCGGTTACGTTTGGAACGAGAAAGCGATGCAGATAGGAGAGCTGGGTTTTAGCATAAGGACACCAAGACTGAGACGAAAGTATGCATTTTGGATGCGATCTACTTCAAAGAAAAGAGATCCAGACATCCAGACTGGCTACTATAAATAAAACAGAACAATAGCTGTGGATAGATATCAGTTATTTTTGTAGAACATCAATCGGATACAGGGATCGTCTTCTCTAACTGGTGGAACAGGTTGAACCTTTCGAGAGAGAATATGTAATAAAAGTGTGCTGAATGTGCCAACACACCACTGCTTATGGCACGTCATAACCAACACGCGACTATTATTATTTCCGTATAGCGAGGTAGCAAAAATTACCGCACGAAATTTCGATTTGATACTGTTCTATCTTATTTCTAACAAAAATTTACATTTTTGCGAATTTTAAAAATGCCCGGGTGTGCTGCATTTGGTTGCAATAATTACCATTCGTGTTACAAACAACATAAAATATTTCACTTTTCCAGAAAGAAAAAAACAAAAATACCGTACAACGGGCAAATATTTATTAACGCGAAGGTAAAATTAAAATATAGTCAAATGTGCAACATATCCGTATATACAAAAACGTTCTTGAATTAGTGTTAATAGATGTATAGTAAATAAAATTGATCCAGATGTTCGGATTACTTTGAAATGAACTGTGCCGAAACATACATCTTTGAAATATACAGGCTTCTTCAGTATCGTCGAAAAAATTCGCATTATTTAAAGTAGTCTGTTGCGGTACTCATAAGAACCTCCCTTTTTCCTTTTTCGAAAGAATTCAATAGTCAAGAAGAGCGAAGAAGAATCGAGATTGGTGATGAAAAATAGGTAAGCTAGATCAAAAAGCAATTTCAGAAAAGTCTGAATGAATCAGAGATTATGTGAACGGAATTTCATTTATATGTATATTTAACAATTGAGTTGACAATTACTGAATTTTACAAAATAAATTGTCGTTAGAAGTACATCGAAAGATAAAATGTAATATTATCATTTAAATGGATTGTTAAATATAATTATACTTCAATTCTCTAAAAAATTAGTAGTTAATTTGAAGTTTTTAAGCAAAAAAAAAACAAGCAATTTATTATGTTCTGATTAAAATATTTTCTTTTAAAAAATCGGTTAATTTCCTTCGAAATCGATTTAATCGGCTTCGAAAACGGCGTTATTTGAACGAGTGAGATAACTACAGATGCCTGCACAAAGAATTCTTAATGCAACATGCTGACAATGAGAGAGGTCGCGAAGAAAAAGCGACTAAATAGCCTGAAAAAGAATATTTCTGAAGGTTATGTTTGGAGTTTCTCGACAAAAACAACATATACAGTGCACCCAAATATTCTCTTTTTGTTAATCAGTTAAAAAAATAAATGAATGCTTACAAACAAAACTAAATATGAAATAAACGTATGCTAGGTAACTTCCTTTTTCGGTCATACCAAGAAGGCCACACATATTAGTATAACATTGTCCGAAGAGCCGATGGAGACTACCTAAATGGTCTGTCTTTAATTGGCAAGGGCCCAAAAACCGCAATAGTGTAAAGATTAATAATAAATTCGAGTCATCTAAATCTTTCTTTTTTCTCTTTTTGCCCCAGCTCTTGCTTCACGGCTGGTCTACCCAGATCTAAAGAGAGAGTTATTTGTGTCCCTTTTTATATTTCAACATTAGCCGTTTTCAGATAAAACGTATTCTAGACACTGGCGCTCATGTACAATTTGGTAATAACGTTTAAAATTTACTTATAATTCCTTTCATCAGTCCCCTTCTCTTTTCTTATTATATCTGGTCGTTACATTACCACATGCTCGATCGACATTTAGTACAGTTATTGCTATTTATTATTCCCATATTTTTAGATATTGGAACTAAGCGACAAATTTTATATATAAAAAAAAAAAAAAAAAAAAAAAGGAATTCTAAAAATAATTGTTGCAATTTTATGTTTTTAAAATTATCGAACAAAAAAAATCTACCAGTAGCAGTTCAGAATGAATTTGATATATAATAAGATTGTTTAATTAGAATTTCGTATAAATCGAATTTCGTGTAAATGAAATTTCGATATTACCGGAAATTCTTAATTCATTCGTTTAAAATGAAATATAGGCGTACGCATTTGTACCGTAATATATTTTGCGAAATAAGATGATGCTTTGAAATGCGATCTTAATAAATATGCGTTTTCGCAAATATATCGATATATTCGTAAGTTTTCGGGTAGTATTTAGTCGATTTACACTGGCCTAATTAATAATGGAAAAAGAGAGAATTATTCAACAAAAAGGTCAAATTAGGTACAAGGAAAAGATTAATGAAGACTTACATATGGAGTGTGTTGTTATATGGTTCGGAAACATGGGTATTAACAAAGAATCTTAAAAACCGATTGGAGGCCTTTGAAATGTGGGAATGGCGCCGCATTTTAAATATTTCATGGACGCAGAAGAAAACAAATAAAGAAATAATGGAAATGATAGAAGAAGAAAGGAAGCTGATAAAAATTTTGGAACAAAGAAGAGACAGATTTTTGGGACACATACTGCGCCACAACACCATCATAACGACAATAATAGAAGGGAAACTAGAAGGGAAGAGGAAACGAGGCAGACCCCGACTTAAATGGATAGAACAGACAAAAATCAAACTGAAAATGGATTATAATAATATTAAGAACACAGCACAAGACAGAAAAAAATGGAAAAGGATAATAGGTTAAGCTACAAGACAAGAGCAAGGCTCTTAAAAAGAAGAAGAAGAAGAAGAAGAAGAAGAAGAAGAAGAATTAATAATGAATAGTCTAATTTTCCACTATCCACGGTATTTCTCCGAGCGAACTGGGGATACATTTAAACGACACCGTTCAACCGAGTGGCGACAAAGTATTGCCTAATTTTTTTCATCATTTTTTTCAATACATCGAAATATAATTAATCACTTTCGCATACGGCACTCTTTATTCGCCGTCGCATATATAAGACTACAGTCTATATTTGTATTTTTACTTTTTTCCAGCTGAATGTATGGGATGATATCCCGAAAACACTTGGCGTATTTACTTAATGTTTAAAACGTTTCCCGTCTATTGCTAATAATTATTCATTTGTTTATCGTATTAAAATGACGTTTGTCGCGATAGTCAATGTATCTTTGTCGAGGCAATGACCCTCTCTACTAGCCTCCAATGTAAAAATACTGCAAAAAACGTACGCGCGTCTATTACAATATTTCATTTTTAGTATTCCGCTGTAGTATTCTAGCCGACACAATATCCGCGCATATAAAACAGTTCTAGTTTTCATTTTTCCGAACGCGGTATCATCGTCGCTCCTTCTAATCCGAGTTCTTCAGACACACGTATATTCTACGTCTCTTCATAATGAGAGACAGGGTTGTCGAGCAGCGCCGATAATATTATTAATTAATCGATTAATTATTAATATATAATTACAAGCGCGTACTCTTCTCGCAATCATACCATATTGGCTACTCTTAATAAATGTGTTACGATAGTAAAATATTTAATAATTACCGAGAGAGCCTTGTTCCGGCACACGTTTACCTTTGCTGTTTGGTAATGGCAGACAGCATAATTTCTCGACATCCCACGTGAAATTCCCTACCGTATGAAATCATCTTCGGAACCACCCCGTTGTATCGTTAAAAAAAAAAAAAAAAACAAAAAAAATCCTTCTAAATGGTATAATATTGTGAGCAATTCTTTTGTTATGTCTCTTCATCGTTGTGTGTGTGTGTGTGTGTGTGTGTGTGTGTTTCACGGCCTTCGGACTGTAAACATTTTATAGTGTGCAAGACCTTGTCGAATATCCATCATATCGAAAAGAAAAATGTTCCGCCCATCATCATAAATAGCTTATTGTTTCACTCGGGCTTTAAAAAGAAAAAAACTCGAAAAGAAAAACAAATAACAAACTAGAAGTGTTTCATACATTCATCTTGTCGGTCAAGTGATAAGAACTCTGCGAACGCCCTAGTTGCTGACTGATAAGAGCGTTGACAGTCGCGTTGCCACCTATATTCTTATGCAAATCGATGTACAACGGTCTAGTCTAACCTTCAATTTGCTCCCGTTATCCGAAGTAATTAACGTAAAAATTTAACAACAGTCCCACGTAAATGCACAATTGTCGTGTTCTCTACAACGAAAACACTCTTTCCCCGGAATTATCACCGGCCACCGCGAAAGTAGTGAAGTATTTACAGTTGCACAACGAGAATAAGCTACTATGATGATAGTGTAAAATATCGCAAGATATTTGAGGGACATTTGACGAGAGGCGATTTTCTGTTTTAAAGGTGTCCCCAGGGGATTTTACTATTTTTCGAAAGAATTCCAAGGCAAGTAATTTAGAAAAATTTGAAGAAAGAAAATTAGGAACATAGCGCTTCATTAGTGCAGTTTTAAAGTTTCTACATAACGAATTTCGAGAACATAAGCAGGTACGATTTTTTATTATTTATCCTGTTTGGGCTGTTCAACTGTTGACATTCACAGAAGTGATGATGGATTCGAAATTCGAACGAAACCCAGCATCAACTAATCAATTAGAGGCCACGTGGCCGCAGCTAAATGAATTAATCACCGGCTTAGTCAAAAGAATATTTTATTTACTTCTGAAGCAGAATTCTCGTATAGCTTTTTTCCCTCTTCCTTCTGGTCGATGCTTTCCTTCATACTGTCAATTAGCAACTGACAATCCATTTTACCTCTTTTATTTATTTATTTATTTATTTTATTTATCATCGTATTCTTTCTGGAGTTCCACGATTGGCGAACTCTACAAATAAATAAATAAGAGAAGTCTCTTTTGTATCGAGTTAGTTGAAACTTAATTGAAATCGATTAAAATGAAACCTGAACGAAACGCAGATTGTATAAAATTTAAGCCGTGCTTAAACGGTTATTAGTCAATGCAAGAAACAGCAAATAACGAATAAAATCAATCGATGAGCAATCGGATACATCCGGTTTTGATCGGGAAAATATATTTTTTATTACTTTTTATAATTCTCGCGCGTTTTCTATAATTCGCCTGTTCATATTTCCCGTATGAGAAATAGGCCTTTTAAGTTTTTTGTATTATTTTGAAAGGTCTGTTCGTAACATTTTGGGATCAATTATTCTCGCAGCAAATGATATAAATTGTAAGACCCGTCTATATAGTACATTTAACGTGAAAAATAAACAGATATAAGAGTCAAGGTGCACGGCCCCTTGCGAGGCCAAAATAGCCGAGTTCATTTATGTTTATATATACATACATACATATATATATATATATATATATATATATATATATATATATATATATATATATATATTCATGAACAATTAAAATGCAAATACTGTAGAAAGCTAGAAAAATAGTCGATATCTAAAAATGATAAAGTCGATAATCGTAATGAAACATAAATTAAAATTTGAAACTAATAAATGAATAACTAAATCATAAATGCGAGATGTAAAAAAATATTATAATTTCAAATAACGACTTCTTTATATATTATATTATTATCTTTATATTTACTAATATAGTATATTTCAGCGTGATTTATAGTAAATTAGGATTATTAATGTATTTTATAACAACCGTATCTTTATGAATACTGAAAGTTATTTTATATTTAATTAGTCATTGGCGATTTATTTATATAGCCGCGTTTGTTCCCTAGTCTTCGACAAACATTTGAATTATTATATATAGTATATCATTAATGTTTACTTTAATATAGTCTTTTCCTGTTTATGTGTATCATTGCAATATATATATATATATATATATATATATATGTACTAAAGATCAGTAATGCGCTTGGTGTAGGATCGTTCAGCTAAAGTGGTAGTTTTTTGTTGTTTTTTTTCTTTTACTCAGAGAAATCTTGATTAGCGAAAACTTTTTCTTTTCCTTTAGAGGTATGAAAAATATCAAAGGTATCAAAATAAGAAATAATGGAAATGTTGCTAATTACGGAAATGGTGGAATTTTTTTCGATTCGGAAAGGAAAAATTGTTTCGCAAATACTGGTCGAAATTTCGTTTCTGTTGAAATTCTTCTTCCGATCAGCTAACTTTTTATATGCTAGAAAAAAACGCGAATTCACTGCCGGAACCGATAAAACTCTTTTTTGTCTTAGCTTTTTTTCTACTGTCAGAGTCTCGACAGTTCAGTCGTGTGTTTGTTTGTTTATTTTTTTTTTTAAGCTAAAACGGAAATAATGGTAACCTCAATTCGATGTAAACAGCGTTCAATCGCGGTATTTCCAATGATACGGATATTGCTGGTGCATTTGTAAAACGTATACGTATGTGTATATACTCGTATTTGTATGACGGGCGAAAAAAGCGGCAGTGTGTTAGATATGAGATCGTGTCGGAAAAGGAATGACGAAATCACAACGGCAAATAGAACGAATAAAGATAATACGAACAACGATATTACTATTGTACCAGTTGACTGTAAGAATCCCGCGGCGCCTGATGCCAAAAAAGGAAAAAAAAAGAAAAATCGGGGGAAAAAAAATCGTAAACATACGGCGCGATAGTTTGAGGCCGGTCGACGAGACGGTTTGGAGAGTGTTAAGATAAAGGTGAGGCCAGTTTGATATCGGACGTGATTGTGATGTGCCATGTTGGAGGGGAGGGCACGTTATTTCGGTAACATCAAACTGCTGATCCACTTCTATTATCAGCAGCTCTACCTGTGCTGCGCGCCGATGTGTCAGCACTATCAACAGTTTACCTCTATTTCACGCATGACTTTTCCGTTTGCTCGCCGCTCGTATCATCACCCCCACCCCCCCATACCACCGCGCTCTTTGTTTTATCTCGCCTATATTACATTATCGGCGGTCTCCGTTTATTTACCATAACAACCCCTAAAGATACAGAAATATATCGCCTCCTTATCAATATTTACCTATCTGCTCGGCTGTTGATGCTGTTGATGTCGTTATTGATGCTGTGTTGTCGTTCCACACCGCCACTCTGAATCCGTGATTTAGCTCCCGGAGCGGATATCGAGAAGTCGTCCCGCCAAAGACCGTCCGACCGAGGGCCCCGTTTCTTTATGTAGGTTGTGCTGTTCGCGCGCAGTTCCACATTATTAGCTTCGGACAGATGAAAGGAGCGCGCGAGCGATTTTTACTGCCGGCCTGTTGCAGTCGCATCGCGATTATAACGTATCTTCTCTTAACGCTGAATCTCAACAGAACCGCAGCTCGTGTATAAATGTACCGTTATCAGGTGTTATCGAAAAGGCCCGCACCAGAGCGCCCGAAGCTTCCTCCGAACATGAACTCTCAAAATGCTAATTTTAGACATTCGCACGACATATTAATTATGCGTGTTCGTTTTAATGAAACGTAATGATTTATTTTATTCGTTGCTCTTGCTTTTTCCAAACGGTTTCTTATTAACAGAAATAAGAAAAATGTTCCTAACACTGTTTATGCGCGTAGGGTATCTGTCGGGAAACCGGTTTTCCTTTAATGTATATAGGTATTAAATAGAATTAGAGCGAGAATGCGAGTGCACGAGAATCATTGGCAAGAGGTTGGCTCATCTCGCATCGAGTACGATCGGGTAAAATTGCGCACTTTTTTGATATTTCGTTTGGGTGTGATATTCGGTAAATTAGAAGTATGAAAAAATTTAAATAAAATTTCGACCGAATTGCATCGTAACGTTTAAATATAATTATGAAAGTGTGTCGATTAAAAATAATTGCTGGAAATTACAGAATTTTACTATATCGACTTTCGGTTAAAAATTGTGAAATATCACGTTCAATTTATAAGGAAAATCCAAATTTAAGTGTACTAAAAAGTGAACAAAATCATTGAGGAATTTAATAAAACCACGATTGTACTCGAAAAACCCGAACTGAAATTATCAAAATTGGATTCAGAATAGCAGGCGAGTGGAAACTCTGCTCTCGATGATAGCAACAGCGATAAATAAAAGTAAGTAAAGAAACTGACCGCAGTATTCTCATCAGATCCATTAGATCATCCTTAAGTACATTATGAATAGCTTAATTTCACAATCCATGATAACTTATCGAGGATATCCATGGGACTTACTTTTATAAAATTCTCCCCTTAAGGATCATCTTCAGAATAAATAGGCCCTCTGCAGGAGAATTTTGTACGACTTTTCAGAATTAGCTGAATTCGAAAACCTAGTTCCGGTTCAGAATGTCTGCCAAACCCCGATATGTTAGTACTTATTTGAGTTGATAGCAGATTCTCACTTATGAAATACTTTTTAGCGTTTTCGAGAGATAGTAAAAGCACGTAGTCCGTTTTTTGGTACTAAGCTTGACAACGCACGGGCACCTAAAGAGAATATTGAGCTACTAATTTCTTTTTTTTAGGATCGCTTCGTCTTAACCTTTTCAGATCACCTGTCTTTAATGTACAACCAGTTCGATTTTAGATCAGGTACATATCTGGCGGCAACCCGAGTCTGGAACGAAGTAAGTAACGTGCGATTTCCGGGTTTTACCAAGAGATTCTTTTGTCTGTCAAAAGAAAAAAAACAACAAAAAACATACTAAAAAAACACCGTAAGTGTTGTATGAAAATGTATGTTTTAATCTGCCCACCCGGTAATTCTATTTTCCTCCCTTTCAGTAATAATGTTGCGATGTACTTCTTAGGTGTAAACACACACAGCATACAGCAGTTCAAAGATTATAGCCCATAATCGATACTGCCGTGTTTCGGCGACGACCTCGACGGGAACTGGTTTGAGAAGAAAGCCAAAACCGATACACTGACTTCGAATGAAAAAGCCAGAATCCTCTTCGAAAAAATCGTTCGCTCGTCGTATAGTTTTGAAATGTAATTAATTCCATCTTCGGTGATTTCGCGCGTCAATAATACGCGACAGGTAACCCCGCTCTACTGCTGAGAATCCCCATTAGGCGTGTTTAATAAATTATTGTCGGTAATGGAAAATGCGACCGCCGCGGTGAATATTGTAAGTAAAAAGACAATCGTATCCAAACAAGAAAAATACCTGTTCGCCAGGACATTCATCATTTGCGAGATTATTTCAATTAACAGCGCCTTCTGTCCGTTTTGCAGTGAAACAACAATGGACGTATTATTCTCTCGGCTAATGGAAAAATTAAAATTTCCATCGTAACGTTTTGGCGAAACAAACGAAGAAAAGCACTTTCGTTTTAAGTGAGAAGTCGTATTTTTCGCGTAGCCTGTAGAGGGAGGTGTTTAATAACGACTCGTTGCGAATGCTTCATTAATCGGTTTATGACCAGAAGTATTGGGGCCATATTTTCGTTATTTATCTTTCGATCATAGAACGCAATCGGTATTTTGAACACGTTCTTTTACCTTTCGGGCTAAAAGGTTAAAAGGAAAAACCAAGCTAAAAAAAAAAGAAAAAAAAAAAAAAAAGAAAAATACCTTTCGTACATTTTAGCAGTTTTCGAAATACGACGGTCAAGTAAATATTTGATTGCCTAATGTTTTTTCGCTCTTTCGTTTTTTTGCTTTTCGAATACAATTTGATAATCCATTTTTTTGTCGAGAAATATATGTCTGCACATCGCGCGGTTAATAATGTTATCACGATTTCTGGTTGTAGACTGCTCAATTCCCCGACTTTTGGTGAAATAACCCCGCATTTAATAATTCAGGTTATTGAACTGGTTCTTGTACACGGAATCTGAAAGCTGTTAAAGAGGCGGTAACAAAAAGAACGTATATTTACGGTGTCCCGAACTAGAACGATACAGCACTAAAAGACTACTCGCTGATCAACCACCGTGGCAAATAAACCAGATATAATATAGTTGCTAATAAAAAAGCAAGGAAACAAAAAAAAAAAAAACACGGAAGAAACCTTGGCATTCGAAATACCAAACGGCTACACAACAATTTACAGTACACATAAGTGCAATGAAAAAAAAAAAAAAAATGTCAGTAGGTATATGAATCGGGCAACAGAAATATGATTGTGGGAATAATAATTATCAGTTACAGCAATTAAACTGAAGAATTTATGAGACCAACTATTGAAAACTTAATGTTACTCTATGATTAAATCAATATCACTACCCCTTGGAAGCGAGGTAATGAGCTTGGGAGTGATGCGGTGCTTCTCGGAGACTTTAACGCAAACTCGCCGCTATGGGGCTCGTTGTCCTCAAACCAACATGGACGAGCATTATCCGATATTGTGGTTAATAGCGAACTGGATCTGAGAACATACACTTTTATATGTACTTACAATACAGCACAGTTCACAACTATTATAATTGAAGAAAAATAAATTCAATAAAATAACAGTAAATCACAATTTTTAAAAAAACCCTCATTTATTGGGATATTAAACGACGACACCTTAAGATTTAGTACACTGTAAAAAAGCCAATCATGATGGTTATTAAGAATAAAATGTTTTTTTTACAAAAAATAAATATCGATACTTTAATGTTTATAATAAAAATTTTTAAAAAATGCACTAAAAAGTAAAAAATAATTACTCCCGATTAGAAAATATATACATCAGAGTGATATAACACTTAAGATGACATTATCGTAATTCTTATACAACACTGATATATCTTAATTAGAGTAGGATTCATATTACATATTACAATATATAGGAACAATTTAATGAACATTTAATGAAGTTTTTAATTATTATTTTAATATGTAATATGAATCCTACTCTAATTAAGGTATATCAGTGTTGTATAAGAATTACGATAATGTCACCTTTAAGGGTATATCACTCTGAAATATATTTTCTTATTGGGAGTAATTATTTTTTACTTTTCAGTGCATTTTTTAAAAATTTTTATAATAAACATTGAAGTATCGATATTTATTTTTTGTAAAAAAAAACATTTTATTTTACCTTTTAACAATCAATTTCTTTTTTTCCATATAATTCTCCATACTTTATACTTCAAAACAAAAATCGATTTCTTTATTTTGAACTGCATTTCTACCGTAAAAACATCAAAAGCTACATTTCCACGGTATTTAAAAAGAAAAAAAAAGAAACGAAGCTAAATCTAACCCGACGGTGAAACCAATCATGAATGAAAAGTATTCAAAAAGCTTCAATTTCCCGCATTATTAAGGATAACTTTTAATATTGCAATTAACGACGTTACGGATATTATCAAACCTATCGATGTTCGCCGATGATCTCGTTGTATTCACCAGTTGTTCAAACATCAAGCTAGGAACGAATAACCTGCAAAGAGCAATCAACGACCTTTCGTCATGGTCAGACAAAAGTGGATTCAAATTCTCTGCTGAAAAAACTAAAGTCGTGCACTTCTGCAAAATTTGGCGTTGTCATCATTCTATAAAAATTTACCTTAACAACTCAGTAATAACACAAGCGGAGACAACGAAATATTTAGGATTTGTCCTTGACAACAGATTGTCATGGAAACAGCACGTTTCTTACTTAAAAAAATCTTGCGTTAAAAAGCTCAACATCATAAAGAAGTTTTCACACATAACGTTTGGAACTCATCGATCATCGTTGCTTCGAGTATATCAAGCACAGATTCGGCCATAATTCGACTATGGAGCCTCACTATACTCAATAGCATCAAAGGCGCTACTTTCAACACTCGACAGCCTTCAGCATACATTCGCGTATCCATCGGAGCGTTTTGTACAACTCCTATCGCAAGTTTACTGTGCGAGGCCTCCGAGCTGCCCCCACGTATGAGACAAAATTATCACATACTAGTTCTTCTTCTCCACACAATTTCCTCGCCAAATTTACCTACTTCGAAACCGATTTTACGATCTCTCCAAGAAAACTCCTTTTCAAGCTTGCACTTTCTCTCTTCGGCAGCCCTTACGTTAAACTCCCTATCGAGAATATAAAGACAATTAAATATAAGCACACCTTTAGGTCTCAAAATTGAAGAGCTGACACACGTGGAACGTTCCTCGAATCCGACCTTGACGCCCCATGGTCCTGCTGGCTCGATAAATTTGATGAGAAGGTCTCATTTACACCGATGCTTCAAATTCGCAGAACTACGCAGGATGTGCTGTTATCCAAAACTCCGTCGTGGTAGATAGTTGTTCACACTACCGGCAACCTTTTCAGCAACATCTGCGGAGCTATACGGAATAAGGCTGGCAATCGAATGTGCGCAATCACCGCGAACATAGAACAATATAGTAATCTGCACAGACTCTCTCGGGGCCCTCTACAATACATACAGAAAAGATCAACGCACCCAATTGCTGATGATATTTGTGGTCATTTACTACGTTCTCCTGTGCTGGTCGCGTCGTTCCTCTGGATACCTGGGCACGCAGATATTCCCGGAAACAGACTAGCGGATGCGGAATCAAAGAAGGCTGCTAAAAATTGTCCTCCGTTGAAGATCGAAACTCCGTTTGGAGACATGAAAAACTGGTTAAAAGAGCTTCTGCTGGAGTCGTGGCAACAGGATTGGATAAATAAATCAGAGGAACCTTCCCATCTACACTCTATCAAAAAGCAAATATGCGCATGGAATCACCAGCCAGATAGCCGCAAGGTCGTCTTGTGCCGCCTGCGTTTAGAGCACGCTAGCCTGGCGCACAAGTACATCCTGGACAAAACTCTGCACAGGCAGTGTCTCGTATACAATGCGAACATGACCGTAAAACATCTCCTGCTAGAATGTCCTTCCTATTCCGTCCTCCAGGAAAAATTGAACATCAGCAGTAACATTGCTACCATCCTCCAGGATGACCCTAACACAATTTCCTCTATGTCCTCTTTCCTAAAATCTACTGGTTTCTTCCATATTTAATATAACCCGTTATTAAATTAGCTTGCACGCTCCTAGCCTAGTTGCTGTACATGGCGTGTAAAAAAAAAAAAAAAAAAAAAAAAAGGATAACTCGAAAACTATTGGTCAGATCTTAATAAAATTTAAATGGAACCGCATGAGAAGCGCCAGCTCTCAAATAAAAGAAGTATCATCAAAATCGGTTCACCTAGAAAAAAGTTTTGAGGTAATACACATTAAAAAAAACAAATAAAAAAAAAAAAATACAGTCGAATTGAGAACTTCCTCCTTCTTTTTTTGAAGTCGGTTAAAAATTAAAATATTTTAATAAGAACAGATTTACTATAATTTTTTGCATTCATTTTTTATTTAAATAAGAAAAAAAAAAAAAACTGTTTCCAAAATTATTTTACTGATAACACTAAAGGTATTGACAATAGCTACTAAACAAAAAAAGAAAATCAGGTAATAAACAGAAGAGGAAAAGGTACTGTTTTGTCTTTATATATATGTATATAGATAATAATCCTTAATATAAAACCGTATATTGCTATATGAGGTGCTTATTAAGTTGTATTATTGGTAAGATCGTGTCGTATCATTCATAAAAAAAAAAAATAATGTAAACGAAATAGTATCACTGTGGATCCGCATTATAGGAAAGGGCGACTTCCGACAGGCGAATCTTCATTGCTATTGATATAAAATCGTAAATCACTCGGAAAAATCGAACGAAGGTTTCTCGCGTCATTTTTAATACTCTTCTCTCGACAATAATGATTTTTTAACACGAGAAAATCCGGAAAAAAAAGACTGATGATCGATTTTTTCGTTTGTTGTTTTCATTTTTTAAATGATATCCGTTTTCCTCCGCTAATTCGACTCATTTCCGAATCTTTCTTCTTCCTTCGCCAGTCACCGACTCTTTCCCCACTAACATCCCGTTGGTCTTTACTTACACTGGTTTCGTTCACTTTCACATCCATCTTCTTACCATCTAATATATATTTATATACTTTATGATGTTATATGACTGCGATATATAACATGTGCACATCGCAATATTTAAATTCATCTGTGTACAAACAGTGATATACTATCACTTACACTACGTTCGTTTTATAAATTACTCTTAATTTACTACCGTTTTTGTAAAATTATTAGCCGGAAGGTAATATTTTCACCGTGACATTATTTACGAATACTGGTAGTTTATTTATATTTATTACAAAAGTTTTTGCGAATGTCAGTTGATAAATTAAGAAAACCACTGTTTTTGATTACACTAATATGATAATAATTTTATCAACTGATTTTAATAGCCGCCATCTGACGACCAGTTAATATCTAATTAAGAATGGCGCTTAATTGCTTATAGAATTATCAAACAACAGAATACACTTGGACAACTAAGATGCGCATTAAGTTTTCTTTTCTCTAAATTTCTGGGACTGGTCTATCTTGATATTTTTGTTTGATAAAGGGGTTGTTTTGTTGGGCAACTGTCGGTTCGAAATCTCGCTGAACGTATCTGTCGAAAGTAACGCGAATTGGTTTGAATAATGAAAATACGACTTCGTTTTAATTTTTTTCCCCCCTTGTTTGGGTTTTTCCCTGTGCTTGCCAATAATAGACGATTACCCATCAACACGTGTACATAGCAGCAATTAGGAGTTGTTGTTTAGAGATACTTTTTTTCAGCAGCTGGGGGAATGCGCCTGTACGTAACCTAAACTTATTATTATTTTGGGTGGCAATTTTCTTTCGTACTTCGATTTATTGTTTGGTTTTTTTTTTTTCTTCATCTACATTTTCCAAAGAACTCGCTGAAAGTTTTTAAAAGTTCGATACGATGGGGCTATGTAGATTTTTGATTTGCATTGTGAAATTCGCTGTTCTAGAGAGTTCTGTAGATTTTTAATCGATGCGTTCTCACACCGGTACTGGTTGATTCCGCATTTGATGTAATGTTTTCGGCCGATTTTACGGCTATGTTTAAACGGTAAATTAATTCGTCGCTACTCTATGTGTTACATTTTTTTTTTTTTTTTTTTTTTTTTGATGAAAAAAAACAAACAAAAACAAACAATTTTTGATTAATTCTATTTTTTGCTGGAACTTAGGCGAGTATACCTCTGCAGAGTCGAACCCGGGTTTTTGTTATATTACACACTCAAATTTGGACCTCGACGGGACAGATGAAGAAAGAACATGCACGAACAAAATTTAAAAAACGTAGCAAATGAAATTCGTAAGGTGGCTAATTACGAAATGTTATCAGTATTCCTAGAATGTGTCCATCGTTCCAGAATGTATAAAATAACGTACCTCGGAAACGTAATAATTTTAACGCTACCGATACAGATTATTACATAATTATACTTATACTACTATTGTATCCTACTATCGCATCTGTCCATCCGAAGCAATTCTCTAAACAATGACACACAATATTACGTAACGGTAATGGCAAAAATATTAAATGCGTACAGCGGACATTGTTTTAGTTTTAGTTTATTTATAGACCCTTTTTTTTCTTTCTTTTTTTTTTTTTTTTTTTTTTTTGTAAGTTCAATAAAATGAGGATATTTAATTCGTTCACCTGTAACCGTTATTACGTAAAATTGAATTTATTTTTTCGCTACCGCATTGTTGTTGTGTAGACTTATCGAAAAAAATGATCTCGTTCGCAGTCCATTGTTTGTCAACCGTGCATGAAAACGGATCGTTATTTATTTCCGCCTCAGCAGGTGCACCCTGAAGCGTAGTTATTTTTATTTTTCCTACCTGCGTATATAAATATTTAGCTAATTCAGTACCTCCTACTGCGACCGGCCACTCTGCCACTCAGGATAAAAGTCGATAGAAAACTACTTTATCTATTTCAGGGCACACACCCGTTTCTAGTTTAAATTAAGCTTCGTATCATTTATCTGAATTCGCATAAGAGAAAGTCACGTGAAAACTGTAAAGTTGCAACAGAAACAAATCTCCGATTAGAAAATAACCGGATAAGCGCATAGATTGCTTAACTCCCCCCCCCCCCCGCGCAAGAAGGAACATTACACAAATTGTTGCTTCTGAGCCATATGCGGGAACGTTTGTAGAGGGATTTCAATCGGGGTAACACAAAATTACTCTCCAAATAATCTCATTGTTCAGTATATTCTCAATTACTGATAAATATTTACAGTTCGATGATGTTAGAAGGATAAATCTGAAATAATAATGATAATAACGTTTTCGGGAATATTCAGTCTTCAGCTTGAAAAGGAATGAAAAGAATTATTATGCGCGCCCCGGATAGATGTTGATTTCTTTCTTCGTGAAAAAAAATAAATTTCCACCTCTTCTTCGAGAAATTGCCCGCACAGTTATTAATAAAATCGATCAAACGATCCACTTCCAATGAGGCTAAAATTTACCGATTGAAAACTTGTCTTCTCGGTACAGATGTAAATAGATTTATGAAATAAATGAACTCTGGTCGTAATTATTCAAATATTTAAACAATAACAAAGGATTAATCAGTAGTTCGGCACATAGTTGTCGAAATTTTTCTACACTGTACAAAAAGTGAGAACAACTTTGCAGGTAGCCGAGACAAAAATATATATGAACAGGCATCAGAATCGCAATAATGCCCGATAACAAAAATTACTGATATAGCCGAATGCGCCGTACTAAAAAAAAAAAAAAATAAAAACTAATTTACTATAGGAAATGTCCCAATTTTTACCCTTTAGGCTAAGCCCGTCCGGTAATTCGAGCCTTTTTAAAAATTTATAGATTTTTTAAAATTTCTGTGGCGTATGTTTCATAATTTTAAACTTATCCTATACATGTGATATACTTCTTACTCAGAAACTAACCCCGCTCCGCTTGCGTAATAAGGCCTCCGAAATTTATAATTAATTAGAAACTTCCAGCGGAAACTATTAATAATACATTATAATAAAGGTTTGACATAAAGAAGGGTAAATATAAAATAAAAATATTAATTCGCTCGAAGTCGAATTAAACGCAAAACGGTTTTATTTTTAGAGTCGAATCGATGTTTAGTTTTCTGCCAACTGTTGCAAATTCGTTTCTAGAGTCGTAACGTAAATAATTTTCTAGAATATAAAGTCTCATCAACTACTTATAACACCGATAACAGAAGCATTCTCCTAAAAGGAATCTACGTACAGAACATATAAAAAAGCAATCAACTAAAGAATACATTAAAAAACTTAATATTAAATAAATAAAAACCCGCGAAAGAGAAGAAACAAAAAAAAAAAAAATGGACATACTTAACAAGTTGTTGTTCATCGCTGCAGGTCATGCAAGCAGCGTAAGTTAGCAATAACCTTTTTCTTTTTTTTTTCTTTTTTTTTCTTTTCCCCCTTTGGGCATGTCCGCAACGGATCTTCGCCCAGAAACGACACGAGGGAAAAGGATCAGTTGGATGTAGAGTCGGTGTCAAATATTAATGAAATAAAAGAACTGAGGATAGGAACATAACATATTCGAAGCGCAATAATGATTAGGGAGGTTAATAACAAATCGGAGTACAAAGAAGTGCGTTCGTTCACGAGAGATGAGCATTCAAAGAAGATATGGTCAGGATCACAGACGGCTTCGTCGTCAGAATGAAGAGGATAATTAGGGGATAGAGCGAGATGAAAAGAAAAACATAAGGAAGGAAGAAGAGTACGATTAAGACGTAAACGGATAATATGGACAATAACGGAGCGACGAAGCGAAGGAAAATCAACAGGCGTATGTGAAAAAATGTGGCCCCTTTGCATCATTTTTTTTTCTCACTATTTTTTATTAGTATAACGGAATTAACTTAAAATACTATCAATTTGCCAAATTACCATGGAAATAATGTAGCTAAACAAAGGCTTTACACGTTCGTTAGTTGCTTTTTTTTCATGGTACAAACGGATATAGCGAAAAGTTTTACAGCATGTTTTTGTTTAATATCCTTAACGAATAATGGGGAGGGCTGAATACTTGTATAATTTCGAAGTGCTGCAAAATTTTGCGTAATTTGTAATTTTCTAATGGTAGAAATTAGATGTGAAAGACCAAATTGGACAATCATGTACGTATGGTCTGATATGGCTTTTCCATACAATGAACTTACTTATAGCAAAGCTATTACTGCGCTTTTATTAAAGATAGGAGTTAGAGAAGCGTTTACCCTATTTGAAATATGGTCAATGTGTTAACTAAGGGCGAGTCTTCCTACATCAAGCAAAACAGCCAAGTATTTCGAGATTCTTCATATGATTATTACCAACGCAAAATGGTAATTCGAGGACGTCTTTCGGTAAATAAATTGGCTTCGGTTTCATCGGAATTAACTTTAATTTGCCGTTTGCTTAAAAAACCGTTCAGTTTTATATCGTAACTATTTGTTAATTTATTCAGTAATAGTCTCTGTGAGATGAGCAAAAAAATTTGAACATGTGTCGTTAGCATAAGTAGCTGCCTCAACATCTGTCAGAGCGGAAAAGTCATTCAAGTATAACTTAAACAGGAACGAGCCATTGTGAACAGCTGAATTAACTGGTTTGATCATAGATTTGGCGGAGTTTTTAACACTGAAAGTTCGGTCCTCCTTTAAATAGAGTCATTAATCAGTTTTATTAGACAACAACGGAGAAAGTTAAAGCGAATTAATTTGTGTAAATTATACCTAAATGCCAGGTCGCGTCGAACGCTTTTTCAATGTCACGGAGGAGCAAGCCGTTATGTTTATTCAAATTGAAATTATCTGTAACGGTGTCGGCAGTTAATTTGTAGAATGATAGTTAACAAAACCGGATTGGTCCCCGGGGGGGTAAGAATTTGATTAGCCGTATAAAACTCTTTCGGTCAGGATAGTATTAGTTTTTCAGCAACCTTTCCAAGATTGCTAGTCAGTGAAGAAATCGGTCTATAACTAATACAGCTTGAGTATTTACCCGGTTCAGGTACAGAAGTGTAACACACTTGATTTCTTCTAGCTGGCGGGAAAATGTTCGAGTAATAAAAGTTAATGTTAACGATTGTTAATGTTCGGATTATAAGGTGCTCCCCCCCCCCCCTATTCGGCGAGAGTCTATTGTTTACATTTTTTATATATACCGAGCAATCGCTAGAGTTGACGAAATGCAGACCAGAGCAGTTTGTAATATTTGTTGGGTTCGGGCAGTCTTTAATAAGGTAGATGGCTGCATTTTAAGCATTTAGGCGTGTAACTTAACATCGCTAGGTAAAAATACGATTGACAGTTGAAGCACCGAATGGGAGGATTTTTTCATTTTTCATTCTTTCCGGAGGAGATAGTGCAATAGCATAAACTTGTAATTTTTTTAAATATAGTTTGTAAAATTATTTCAGCTGGGAATGTTATCGCAATTCATGGTTATCAGCATTTTTCCTACGAAATTGCTTTATTTACTCAAACGAAATTTCTCTTTTTTTTTTTTTTTAGGGCTTCTTCGATATCTTTAATGTCTTGATTTGATGGAAAACCTCGTAATCTAATTCTTTTTCTACTGTTAGTCGCGTTTGTGAAAAAAGGGTGATTTTTAAATTTAAGGAAAAATCATCGATATTATCCGTGCGATAATACGGATTATTTTGACGAATTTTTATCTTTAAGTTGGATTTAAGAAATACCTTTAAGTAGTTTATAGTCTGCATGCGATTATGCACGGAAAATAATCGGTGACAGTTTAAAGTTACAATAATTATTATAACTCGAATTAATGCTACGTCAAGTCTTAGCGTTACTTACGTTATCATTACTATTGATATTTTATTAAAAATTTTATAAAAACATGTATTACAGAAAATTTTATTTTAAAAAATATTCAAAAGAGCCGACATGTTTCGGAGTTACATAAATCATAGCATTAATAAATAAAGTTAAAAGTTAAAAAACGATATCATATTTGTCAATCTTATAAACTCGTATTTTTATAAAATTTTTAATAAAGTGATAACAGAAAATGGACACAAATATTTGTTACTATTGATAATATTACTATTTTTATTATTATTATTATTATTATTAGGGTTCGGATTTTGCATATAATGCATATTATTTTTGCTCGTAGCTAACGCTTTGATATTTCGTATCTAGACGTGTCAAGGGGGCTGTAGATTCGAAATACACTAATTTAATAGTGCATATAAATGCATATTTCGGACGTTAGTGCGTATAACTTGGACGTTTTGTGTATATTTTGAGGATTTTTGCATATTTTTCCCATAATTACATACATAAAAAAAAAAAGAAAAAAAAGAAGCACATAACAATACAAAATTATATATTCGGAATGGAAAGGTTGGAGCAAATGCATGAAATTTTAAACTTTATTAAAAAAAGCAAGGTTATCATTTCATTTTTTGTCGAGCCTCTTGTAAAACAAAAAAAAAAAAAAAAAAAAAAATTTTTTCTTGTCCTTTTTATAAATGAAATGATTTGAACGGAGTATTTACTTTCCGACCTTTTAGGATCCTTTTTAATTTATATTGTCAATTGCCCGAGCTGAACAATAATGTCAAAAAACAAGTATTGTTGAGCGACCTTTTTTACGCTAGTATATGATTGATCGCTAGTTAACACATGATTTTCGATCTTGTAATGACTGTCCTCTGAAACATGTACCGGATATATACGTATACACACACATGTATACACATATACATATCTGTATATATATATATATATATATATATATATCTACTACACACATAACTTGTGGCACAAATTTGATCTGGACATGCTATCTTCAATGTTTTTTAGTAGATCATTTGCAGTTTCGATTCAGTTAGATGGAGTGTCAGATGAAAACAAAATCCTTTACTCTCCATCTGAAGTGGCCGCATTTAAATATTTACAAGTTCTTATTCTATAACTTTCTTTTTTCATTTCTAATTGTTTCTGAGTGAAGGTCCTTGGTTGACAAGCCCGATTTTCTTCTTTTTTATTTAAACAAAAAAAACAAAAAACAACAAAACATTTACCCCTGTTATGTTAGGTCGTTTTTGGAACTGAAAGCTACGTTAACAGACAGACAAGATATAATTCTCGCGTTGAAAATTTAAATTCTTATTGTTAAATGTAATCATTTGTTTTTTTTTTTTTTTTAATATAAATTAATGTAATGGAAGTAAATGCAGTATGTTAATAAAAATTTGAGGCAAAAAACAAAAATTTTATTTTATTTTTTTCATATATTTAGTGCACATATTTTCATGCATATTTTGAGATTTTTTAGTACATATAAATCCGAACTCTAATTATTATTGTTATTATTATTATTATTATTATTATTAAAATGAATATCAATATTATTATCCTCGGTATCATTACTTTGGTATCATACTCATATCTATCTGGCCAATATCGGAACCGGAGGAATTTTTGTAAATGATCTCGAAATCTTCCGCTTTCCGTTTCTTAACTTTTGCCCTTATGATTTTGAGTTGTTCTTCATACTTGCCTATTTAAAAAGTTCTTAGAACAGGGACGTACATTTCGTCACTTTCATTTGAACTGCTATCAAACTCGTCGTCAACTACTTCATTTAGTTGCCGATTAGTGTTATTATGTGAATGGCAATGTCATCGTTAATACGACGCTCTGGACTGCGTAATTGACTAGTTGTTGCTTCCCCAAAATAAGCTGGTGAAGGAGTGCGTGCTATGAGTATTATTCGCAGCGCCAGTGCGACATTATGGATAGGTATATAATAATAAAGCGCTGAATAGGAACGATTCGAAATGAACTAAACTGATAATCGGTAAAATGATGCATTGTTACATGAAATTTTTATCTCGATATTCGTTGCGATTGATTTAAAAAGTTTAAACATGTCTAAAAAGGACAAAAAAAAGTAAACGATGTTGAACAATTAATTTGTACAAAATAAAAATGAAATTAAAATAAAATAAAAAATTCGCCAATTACAAAAACAATAAAAGTTTGAATATAAGCGTTTTTTGTTTTTTTTTTTGTAAAATTTTAATTAGCCTTTTATTTTTTTACCCTTTCTTGTATTTTAATTTTATTAAATAAACGTAACGTGTTGCCTATAATATGCAAAGCAGTAATAATAGCGATAACGATAATGATAAGGTTTGTTATCATAAAGTGGCTGTAAGAAATTGATGAAAGTGACAATAGGCAAAAAAAAAAAAGAAACAGAAAAACACAATGCACAAAGTGAATGAAGAAAAAAACAAAGGGAGAAAGTTTCGGAAGCGCCGACTGACTAAAACAATATAACTCTCGTTAGAGTCTCGCGATGGATCTGAAATCCAACCAGCCGTAACCTCCTATGTCTGTCTGGTTGATTGTTTACATTGCTACCGCTGATTACTAGCACTACCAATGAAACCTATCATCGCATGACAGTATCATCCGTTTATAGTTGATTTTCGCCAATATCTGCATATACTATTGTTTTGCCAACGGTTAACACATAAACGTAAACTGTAAATGGATAGAGAACATCGTAAAACTAGTAGAGCTTCTCCAAAAAAAAATCATAATATAAGAACAGCGCGTTTATTTTCGATAAAGCTCTGTGTACACATTCTGCCGGTTGCCCTAGATCATTCTTTTTATGTAGTGTTGTTCTCGGCCATTGGTCAAAATTCGACCATAATTATTATTAAAAATTTGAGGAAAACATATACGAATTTGCATATTTCCAAATTTTTTTTCTCTGCTCTTATACATTCATTCTCTACTTACAATACAAAACAGTTCAGTACCGTTATAATTGAATAAAAAATAAATTCAATAATTGTGATTTACAATTTAAAAAAGAAAAAAAAACCTATTATCGATATTAAATGACAACACCGTAAGATAAAAAAAAAAAAAAAAAAAAAAAAAAAAGATTTAGTACACTGTAAAAAAGCCAATAATGATGATTATTAAGAAAAATTAAAATATTTGAATAAGAACAGATTTACTGGCTGTAGCGACTTCATTTATCATTTTTGGTATTAATTTTTTATTTAAATAAGAAAAGAAAAAAAACCCGTTTCCATAATTATTTTACCGATTAAAGATTTTTTTTTTTTTTTTTGTGGCCCGGCTTTAGTGTTGAGCACGGACTTGAATTGCTCGAATTTACTGGTTAAGTGGAGGTAGTGAAGTCGGTAACGGGTCCAAAATCTTACATGAAAACGGTACGAACTGAATACGAACTGAACATCGAGTACGAACCGAATCGATCGAATAAGAAAGGTAACACAGTTCGAATACTGCATAGGGAAGAAAAGCTTCTTTTTGTAAACTAGTTTAATTTTGAGTTCAAAGAGAATTGTATATAATCATAAAACTTCGCTTAAATTGATATTATTGCAGCAAGGGGGGACTCCGATTGTGCCTCTTGAGTGAAGAGTGTGCGGCCGCCAATCGGTCGGTGACTGCTTTGTCGAAAAAGTGATTCACTGTGTATCATGCATGAAAATTTGAAGACCGCCCAAATCGAGGGGAGGCCACGCCCGAACTTAGACGCTCACAACTATATACTTAACATTTGAAATATTAGCCCTATCAGAAAGAAGTTCTTACAGATCTCAATAGAATACCTCTTATTGTTAGTATTCGAACACTACCTTTACTTTTTAAACACTGCTGTTTTCGAATGGCGCACGTAATTTTGAATTATTTTAAAGTCTGTTCTGTTTTTTCGCATATTTTTCAAACGTTACGTACTCTAAAGGCGGAGATGGTGTCAAGGGGGCTCCGAAGGGTGCTTCTTTTTAAAGCGTTTTTTAATATCTGGTACAGGAAGACTAGAATAAAAACGGACTAGAAAAAATTACAAATCTTATTTTAAAAAAAAAAAGAAAAGGTTCAGCCTTTCAATTAAACATACTTCCGGTAAACAGCTTAAGGAAAGGTAAAAAATAAATCAAAAGATTTTTAGATTTGTATTTCGGAAATTTAAGCGCGCATTCTCTCTGCGCAGTAATGCGATAGTATAAAATCAGTAAAAGTTTTGACAACGAATTGAATTAAATTTATACCTCGGTTGAACAGAGAACGTCGGAATTTGTTAAGAATTGTTAAGTATGGGCGTTTTAAGCGCAGAAGAAATTTTAAATATGGAATTTTTTTAAAATAAATACTGAAAAATGATTTAAAATCATAGGGCATATTCGTAAAGCGGAAAAATGAAAGCTTAAAAAAAAGAAATAATAAAAATATTCGCAAAGCGCGCTAAATAAATGCATTTTTATTTAATTTAGGCTGTTTTTTGTGAATGAAATTCGCGCAACGTATGAAAAAAAAAAAAAATGTGATATTTTCTCTCTGCATGCGTTCATTTTAGTGCTACTGTCGCAATATATTTATGTAGAGTCTTTTTAACTTCCGTAATAATTTTAAATATAAGGGGAAATGTTTACATACTTACGAAGATTGTTTTTTTTTTTAAACAGCCCTTTAAAGGAACTGTATGGACAACCTTAGAATTACTTCTAAATGAGCATTGATTAAATTAAAAACTGCTTTACAACTCAATAAATAGATATAACATATTTTTTTTTTTTTTTTTTTTTTTTTTAATGTATAAAGTTTTCTTTAATCGTTGGAGAAATTTTTACAAATCAGATTTGTCGATCCACTGCGAGTATCCCTAGTTTTTCGACAATAAGAACACTACTATTAAAATACACCTCTCTGCTGAGTATCACGTTTTTCTTAAGAAAGAAGGGAATGAAATGATCATCATTTTAACAACTATTTTCGATCATATTATATATCGCTGTTATGTAGAGCTCTTTTTTAGATATTCTTTAGTTCACCGAAATTGGAATTTTTACTGTTGAACAAAAACATTTCATAATTTTTTCCCAACTTGTAATGCGGTTTTGTATGAAATGCTGTTTTAAGTTTGTTTCATTCGAGGAGAGCTTCATCAGAGTATTTTCACATTCGTAACACTTTTAGCATACTACTATTACGTACAATACTAGAGCGGTCTCCGAGTAATATTTCTAGCTATTCAATAACGGACGGAAAAAAATAATTAAAAACAGTCGAAATAAACTTTGTACAAGCCTCAACGCAGGCGCATTATTTCGAAACAGATCGTTATTATTATTATTATTATTATTATTATTATTATTATTAAAAAATAAAATAAAGCACTCGACACAACAACACTTGACAAACGTAAAAAAACTTTAAAACGTTTCATTTATCCGGAAACGAACACACATTTTAAAGAGACATTACAGGCACACCACAGCTGGTGTTGCATATAAATCGTTAAAATAGTTCAAAGAACTAAAGAGCCTCATTCGAACGGTAGATGATATTTACATTAATTTTTACAATCGACCGGGAGCTGTTCATTATCTGACAGAAGCCATACGAGACCGATTGTTTCCCATTTTTGTCGTCTGTGAAACTAAACAATTTCAGTTTCACTCGTAACCGATGGAAATATATCCAGATATCTCCTTCGTAAATTTTTCTTGTTCGACGAGTGAAATTTCACCGAACGATCGTCAATTAACTCATCGCCTGTAGTTGAATGATTTTCGGACCAACACATTCAAACAATGCACCCTTTTCTAATAAAGTAAATACCACCGGGATTTTTGACGAAATTCCCGGAAATAATTTCGGGGCCTGGAAATTGTTTCCAGAATCAAAGCTGGCCACTTTTGACCGGTATGGTGTATTGAAAAAGAAAAAAGAAAATAAATCAATCAATCGGTTAAATCTGCTGAAAAATTCAATTAAACGAGAGCAGTTCTTAAGCAGCACGGTGATTACACCTTGTCATAGAGGATTTATGGAAAAGTAAGTAATAATGGCTCTCTATATACGATGAATGGGAAAAAGGTTTTATTACGTGATGAAATTTTTAAGTATTACGACACATTGCTGTCGGTCGTATATAGATGTACGAATAACGATTTATTGAATGTCAACAGCCTTATGAGTATAAGTTCGGTTTTATTTTTTGTCTTTGAGAATACGTTAATAACGAAAAAAGGGTAAACAACATGTGTGTATGTTTTTCGTTATGTTATGCTTTTAATTGTCGGCGAAATTCGCTAACACATTTTGATTTCGATCTGCAAATTCAAGGTAGATCCCCGATCAGTGTCGTTAAATATAGTAGTAACCCATGAAAAGAGTTAAAATAATCTCTTAAAATTAAAGGTCCCTCTTTTTTTTTCCTTATCTTTTGAGCGCGCCAGCGGCTTTGACCCAACAACTACAAAAATTACGGAAAGGGTTAAATAGAGAGACGATTAGAAATAGAACTTAGGAAAGATTGGAGTACAGGAATTATATCTGGAGATGGAAAGGAAAGGACAAAGGAAGAATTATACGGAGCAGGAAGACCCAGTGCCAAGATCTTGGAGTACAAAACAGAGCGCTCAGAAGCAAGGGCAGGGCATTCAAAGAAGATGTGGTTTGCATCACATAGGAGAGGAGAGATGGAACTATGAAAAGGAGAGTCGGGAGAGGAGGACAGGGAAAAACGAAAACGTGAAGAGGGTCCCTTTCAAAGCGTAATATTTCATTGTTTATCGTATTCGCGGTACGCGTGTAATGTACGGACTCCTAATAAGATAGTTCAGAAATTTCGCAATATGCAATAGTTCCGGAACCGCTTTCTGACTTATAAACTTCAAAATTGAATCATAAATCGCAATTAAGCTTCTCTTTTGTAACTGTATAAGATTTATCCCCCTGGGCGGAAAAAAAGAAGAACAAAGAAAACCTTCAAGAATATATACACTATGGAATTTAAAATGACCTCAAGAAAACTCAAATGAAATTCAAGATATAACGAAAAAACATAGAATTTCAAAACATAAAAAAAAATTATCGATAAAAAAAAAGTATTTTAATTCCCCCTTATTTGGGCAAAAAACGGCAAAAAAAGAAAAGTATGTTCGTGTAAGTAAAGAGCCGAATGAAAACAGTTGAGAAAACCAAAATGTAACTCAAACATGCGTGTATAGTAGAGCAATTTATAGGAAAAGATGTAGCCGAGCTTACAACTTTATATTGAGACCCTTAGGGGGCGCCGAAAACTCGAAATTTTGGAAAAATATATTTTTCTTTCTGGGCATGTCATCGGTGGAAAGAGATCATTATCCATAATGAAACTTTCAAAATTTACAAACAGTTCAGACAAAAGCGTGAAAAACGACGTGCTTTTGCGGCGCCGGTACTATAATTAAAATTTTTTAATAAGGTTAAAAATACACTCGTTTTCATATTTTTCTTTAGTCTATCCGAATTTTCAATTTTAAAATTAGGCTCTCGGGGCGCCGGCGAAAGCTCGAAATTTTGGAAAGAAATATTTTTTCTTTCCGGCCTTGTGATATACCAATGGGGGAAGGTTACTCTGTAATGGGAACTAAACCATATTTCATTTATCGTTTTTAAATGTTTTTCTTAACTATTAATTAATGTACACTTTTACACTAATACAGAAGTATAAAGCACACACGGGTTAATAAAAATAGTCTGTCAGGGAGTATTATTATTTTTTTTTGTTTGTAGAAGGGTGAAAATTTGAAATTAATTCAAAATTACATTATTATAAATAAAAATATGTTTTTACATTATTGCGCAGATTTTATCTTGTAAGTGTGTTCTTTTTTTGTGGGAATATGATGATTCGAAATACATATTAACCCCTATGAGAGTAGGTAAATGTTAAAAGGCAAGTGCGAATGTAAATGAAAATGAACAGAGATGGAATTTCTTTTGAAATAACGACTTCGATATGAAATATCAGTAGATTTTTTCAACATGTATTTAAGAATTCCGCTAGTAAGAAATAGATGAAGATGATTAATATTACTAAAATCGGTCAAGTTCTGTATCAAATGTGTTTTTTTTTTTTGATTTAATATGTGTAGTCAGCCATCTTTAAAATGTTACGAAACTAATAGCTCTCTGCCATTTAAAACGTAACAAAAATGAACTGAATTAGGTTCGAATACGCATTCGATATTTTATCTTTCTTTTCTATTCGTATTTAGCAAGTTTATTTGATGACATGTTCCTTTAAGTTATTTTTTATTATCTACGGTTTTGATTATATGTAGTGATCGCAATTGGTTGTATATATGTATGTACAAACCCGGTTGCCTCACAAGGGGCTGTGTCTCTTGACTCCTCTGGCTTACATTTCTGTTTCTTTCTCTTCTATACTTTGTATAAAGTGATCAAAATTTACAAAGTAATTCTAAATCGGTTCATATGAATATAATAACATAATCACAATAATCGTATAAAATATAATAAACGTGACATAAAATTGGGACATTTTTTCTAATAGAGGGTAGTGTTAATAAATATTAAGTCGATATTTATTAATTTTGTCATTATTCGTTCGTTAGATTTTTCATTTTACGCAGCCAGATGTTCGTTATGTAAACAATATAAAATAAACCACTGGCCAGCGCTCGTTGGCGTGTTGTTCGTCTTCGCTAGTCGCTTTTCGTTCATCTGTTTTGTTATGTCGCTTCGTTATACGCTTTTAGCGTCTCGCCTTTTCGTATTTCGTTATTTCGTTATTTCGTTGTAATTATTTCGTTTTACCCTTTTTGAAATTATTTTAGAAACAGTCTTTTTTAAGACTTCTATTCGTTCAATCGTATTCGATTAAAATACAATTTACAAATTGACCGGTTTGAAAAATTCATTTGAAAAATATAATTTGGTCCTCCGGAATATTAACGAAAATATCGTAACATTTTGGTCCTTCCCGAGCCGGATACCGTCGAACAAAATCGTAAAATTAAGTAAGTCCGTTCCAATTTATATACGATTAAAAAATTTATTTAAACTAAAGTCGTTTCGTATTCGTTGTCCATTCCGGTCATTAAGATTTTTCGCATATTATCGTTCGATTGAAATGGATAAGTTAGAAAGAAACCGTCGCTATATAAAAAAGCAACTAGCATCAATTCGAGCTCGTATTTTAGATTTCTTAAAAGAAACTTCAATTAGCACGGTCGTAGTAAAAGCTGAGAACGAATTCGAATCATTTAAAACTTATCATGCGCAATTTGAAGAGATTTCCAAACAAATTCTCGAATTAGCTGTCGAATCAAATCCAGAAAATGAAGAACAGCTTGAAAACGCTCTTTTTAAAGAATGTGAAGAATTAGTATCTACACTGAATTCGATTAAAACCGCGATCACAGTCGCTAAAGATAAGTTCTCAACGCAAAACGATAGAGATTCGATATTAAATTCCACATCGATTGTTCATCGTAATGTTTCGGCTCAGCCGAGGCTTCCTAAAATTGATATACCCGAATTTAACGGCAATCCTCGCGATTTTTTAAATTGGAAAAATTTATTTTCGAATCTTGTCGTTGATAATCCTGACATACCTAATGTCAAAAAATTATATTTTTTAAAACAAGCTCTAAAAGATAAAGCAGCTCCGATAGTTCGAGATTTCGAAATTAACGATCATTCTTTCGGCGAAGCTTGGTCGACTGTTTTAAATCGTTACGAAAATAAACGAGCGATAATCGAATCGCATTTTCTCGATCTTTTTCATTTGCGCCGCGTCAAAAACGACTCTGACATTCAGGAATTATTAGACTGTATAAATGTAACACTTCGAGGCTTGAAAGTCGCGAATGAAGGTCGCGACAATTGGCAATCTTGGATTTCGTTTTTGATATCGATGAAATTGGACGACGAAACACGTCGCGACTGGGTAAAGTCTTTAACGGATAATACTAAGTATCCTACGTATGAGGAAATCAAAAAGTTCCTTGAAACTCGAGTTCAAGCGATTGAAAGTCAGCACTTTCGTTGCAATGATGTCTCTAAAAAATCCGAGAAAACGCAGTCGTTTAGTAGTTATTCAAAAAATAAATCGACGTTCGTAGCGTCTTCCACAGCCATGTGCGTAATTTGTAAAAACTTACATCCACTTTGGAGATGTCCAGAATTTATTAAACGAACTCCGATTGAACGTTATGATATCGTAAAAACTAATCGTCTATGCATTTTATGTTTTGCGAAAGATCATCGCGTTTCCGAGTGCAGAAATCGAAAATGCACAAATTGTAATCAAAATCATAATACAATGTTACACCGCAACAATTTTAAATCGCATCTCAAAAACAATTCGGCGGAATGTTTTAAAATTGAAAATCCTTCAACAGTCGAGAGTAATCCAAATTCACAGAAATCATTTGAATTAGTCAGTTCCTCTAATAAAACTTGCCAACAAGTTTCAACAAATAATCTGGTAATATTACCAACGGCAGTTTTAAAAGTTAAGGTCCGAAATAATCGTTACGTATTAGCAAGAGCACTTCTTGACTCTGCTTCGCAGGTTACGCTAGTTACCGAAAATTTCGTTCGAAAAAACAATTTACCGTGTTTTCACAACTCGAGTGAAACGTCTATAGTAGGTATAACTTCAGACATTATCGATTGCAGCAAATCTAGTTTCTTTAATATTCGCTCTCGATTTTCGAAATTTGAAATTCGCATAGAACCAGATATCGTTCCTTTTATATCGTATAAATCACCCACAAACGTTATTCGTGAAACGGCTAATAAATTTAAAGACCTACGTATGGCGGACGAATCGCTCAGCCATAATAATATCGATATCTTGATAGGAGCAGAATATTTCGAAAAATGTATTCTCGACGAGAGAAAATCATTCGACGATCTTTTTATTCGCAATACTCATTTTGGATGGATAATTTCCGGTTGTGAAAAATTTAAATCGAGCTTTCCGTTATTTTGTCACATATCTACAAAATTAATCGATTTACAAATTACTAAGTTTTGGGAAATCGAAGAAGTTAATCCACAAAAGGAAATAAACCCCGAGCACGATATGTGTATAGAACATTTTAAAACAACGTTTTCGCGATCAACCGATGGTCGTTTTATCGTTCGGTTACCTTTAAAAAATGATCGTAAAAAATTATCTAATTCTCGTAATCACGCTATTCGTTCGTTAATCCGTTTTGAAAAATCGTTGAAACCAGAAATTAAAATTGAGTATATACAATTTATGCGAGAATACTTAGAATTAGGTCATATGGAACCTGTTAAACCTATACTCGATAATTGTAAAGTGACATATTATATTCCACATCGTGAGGTACTTCGTCCATCTAGTACGACCACAAAACTTCGTGTTGTGTTTAATGCGTCCAGAAAATCAGACTCAGGACTTTCATTAAATGACTTGCTTGCTACAGGACCGAAAATTCAATCCGATTTATTCGATCTACTTATTAAATTTCGTTTTCATAAATTCGCCTTCGTAGCCGATATAGAGAAAATGTATCGTCAGGTTCTCATACATCCAGAAGATCGCGACTTGCAAAGAATCGTTTGGCGAGAATCGACTAAAGAACCCATACAAGAGTTTCGATTAACTACAGTGACATACGGAACTGCGTCTGCCTCGTTCTTAGCGCAACAGTGTTTAAGCATATTAAGCGAGGATATCCGAGAATCAGATCCTGATGCTTCACGAGCCTTAAAAGAAGATTTTTATATGGACGATCTTCTAACGGGAGGAGATAATTTGGATTCGGTAATGCATCTACAAAAATCTATACATGCTACTCTGGAGAGTGCTCATTTTTTTCTTCGTAAATACATGAGCAATTCTGCAATATTTTTAAATTCGTTGAAACCTTCGCTCGTTGAAACCACACAGAACTTTGAATTTTCTGAAAACAGCATACACGTTTTAGGATTGACTTGGAACCCTCTGGATGATGTATTTCAGATAAGGATAAACTTAAATACATTACCTGATGTTATTACCAAAAGAATTTTATTAAGTGAAATAAGTCGCATTTTTGATCCGTTAGGTTTGGCGTCACCAGTTACCGTTAGTTCGAAAATTTTCCTTCAAGATTTGTGGAGACTCGGACTAAATTGGGACGAACCAATTCCAGAACAGTTTAGTCAAAGGTTTCGTTCGTATTATAATGAATTAGCTCATTTGAGAGATTTTAAAATTGCACGCACCTTTTCATCTCTTAGTAAATGTGAAGATCGTTTGATTGGGTTCTGTGATGCCAGCGAAAAGGCATACTGTGCTGCAATTTTCCTCGTTAGATTTGGCGCTTCGCACAAATCATCTTCCAGGCTAATTTGCGCTAAAACTCGTGTTGCTCCGATTAAGCAAATAACTATACCTCGTCTCGAACTGCAAAGCGCATTATTATTATCAAAATTAATAGTTCGAGTTTCGCGTAGTTTAAAAATTAATTCGAGTAATATTTTTTTATTCTCTGATTCTACTGTCGTATTGAACTGGTTGAACCACCCGCTCGAAAGATGGAACCAATTCGTAGCAAATCGTGTTTCCAGCATTTCGAAATTAGTTTCAGTAGACCGTTGGTTTTATGTGAATACACGCGAAAACCCTGCTGATTTAGGTACAAGAGGAATTTCTTCGTCTAAATTTTTAAATAACGTCTTGTGGCTACAAGGACCTAGTTTTATTAAAAATCATAGTGATTTTGATGCACTTAAATTAAATACTAAAACAGAAGTCTATCGATTGCCCGAATATCGAATTAACCAAGTGTGCACTAATACAGTTAACGTTAATAAGCCAACTTTATGTTTCGAAAATTTTTCTTCGTACTCGAAAGTTTTGAACGTTATCGGTTATTTATTAAGATTTTATTCGAATTGTAAAGTAGCGCCTGACCAACGAATTAAGTCAAGTATATTGTCAGTTGCTGAAAGAAAGCAGGCGTTCGTCTCGCTCGTTCGTAATTCTCAATTAGTATCCTTCGCAACGGAAATTCATTCATTAAAAGTATTAGGCAATCTAGTCAAAAACAGCTCGTTGAAACGGTTATGTCCCTTTTTGGACGAAAATAATATTCTACGTGTAGGCGGTCGGTTAATGCGTTCCGATCTTTCCGTCAACGTAAAACATCCGATTATCATTTCGTCAAAAAGTCACATTTTTAAATTATACGTTCGATTTATACATGAAACTTATTTTCATGCTACTCGTACATTCGTCGTTAATTTCATAAAGTCGCGTTTCTGGGTAACTGATGGATTAAACAAAACCGTAAAGAAAATCCTATTTCAGTGTGTGATATGCACCCGCTTTAAAGGAGTCACTATGGAGCAGGTAATGGGTCAGCTGCCAAAGGAGCGCATTTCGTATTCGAGGCCGTTCGATTTCGTAGGCATCGATTTTTGTGGTCCGTTCACAACCAAGTGTATCGCTCATCGTTCTTATAAATTTGGAAAATGCTATGCCGCTTTTTTCATTTGTTTAGTAACACGAGCCGTTCATGTCGAAATCGTTTCGGATTTATCGAGTGTAAAATTTCTCGATAGTTTTAGTCGTTTTATTGCACGAAGAGGCACACCTACTCGTGTGCATTCTGACAACGCTACAAATTTTGTGGGCGCGAAAAATCAATTGTATCTGAATACTGGAGATTCGCTGAATTTTTCTAGTTTCCGTGGAATAGAATGGGTATTTATACCACCTCGTAGCCCACATCATGGAGGCATTTGGGAAGCTGCTGTCCGGATAGGAAAGTATCATCTGAATCGAGCAACTAAAAATTCAACTATGTCCTATGAAGATTATTCTACGATCTTTGCCGCAATAGAATCGATTTTGAATAGTCGCCCTATTTCATACAAAGTTCATACGGATGACGGTCCAGCGATTTTAACCCCTTCGCATTTTTTGATCGGTAAACCTTTAATTTCCGAAACTATGGATTCTGATCCAATTGTTCCACCTGAATCAATAGATTTAATGGAATTATGGAAATCCCATAGGGCTGTGTTAAACTCATTCTGGCACAATTGGAGAAAGGATTATTTAAATGACTTACAAGTTCGTAACAAATGGTTTACTCGGAAAAATAATCTACAAGTCGGAGATGTAGTATTAATTAAAGATGATCAATTACGTCCCGGTGACTGGAACATGGGCGTAGTAGTCACGACTTACCCTGATCCAAATGGTGACGTTCGTGTTGCGGATGTGAAATCTCAAACCGGAATCAAGCGTAGATCCATCTGCAAATTAGTTCGTTTGTTTAATGATGAGCCCAAGCTCATCGGGCGGGAGTATGTTAATAAATATTAAGTCGATATTTATTAATTTTGTCATTATTCGTTCGTTAGATTTTTCATTTTACGCAGCCAGATGTTCGTTATGTAAACAATATAAAATAAACCACTGGCCAGCGCTCGTTGGCGTGTTGTTCGTCTTCGCTAGTCGCTTTTCGTTCATCTGTTTTGTTATGTCGCTTCGTTATACGCTTTTAGCGTCTCGCCTTTTCGTATTTCGTTATTTCGTTATTTCGTTGTAATTATTTCGTTTTACCCTTTTTGAAATTATTTTAGAAACAGTCTTTTTTAAGACTTCTATTCGTTCAATCGTATTCGATTAAAATACAATTTACAAATTGACCGGTTTGAAAAATTCATTTGAAAAATATAATTTGGTCCTCCGGAATATTAACGAAAATATCGTAACAGGTAGCCTAAGAATTACGTTGTAATTAATATATTAATATTACAGAGATGAGTTATATAAGTAATTTTTATACATATATATATATATATATATATATGTGTGTATATATTTAATTTTCTTGTTAAAAGAAGTCAAACAGTAATAGCTATATATGTATATATTTTTTTGATTACAATAAAACAATCAAAAGTTTGTAAGTTGTGAAATTATTAACGAAGAGTTTCATACGTTTTTAAAAAGATTTGAAAAAGGGCCATAAAGTCGCAAAAATTGTTTAATGCATAAAAATACACACAATCACACAGGAATGCTGAAAAATATACACAATTGTACACACTTAAAATTTAATATCTTTATTCTCTCTTTTTTTCCTACCTTGGGCGCGCTAGCGGCCTTGACTCAACAACAAGATAATTCAAGAGGTAGAACTAAATAGCCAGGCGGTCAGAAATGGAACTCACAAAAGGCAGCAAAAAGTTGAGCGTAATTTTATTCTGAATTTAATATTGTGTAAATGTAACTTATGGGGTTGTCTTCAAACATACGGAATACTCAGCGCATAACTGACCTTTTTGTTATAGAATAGCATTTTTTCTATCGACACCGGAGGAACCTAGCTAACCGTAATTGGAGACATTTTGCTTATCTGAAAGATTTCGTTATTCTTTTGTTCCACTTTACGGATGTCGAGATTTAAATCTCCGTATATGCTCAGCGGTCTCAGCGTAGTTCTCAATTTTCAGCTATACATTGTGCGTTTAATCCCTTTCACTTACTGAACACACGAATCCCGCTCAAAAAAAAAAAAAAAAAAGTAATAATAATGATAATTTAAAAAAAATAATTATTTCGAATTTTATATCAGTATTGTATAGTATGCTTTTTCCGCTTCTGATTACTATCTCTTAGATGCGCTATATGTAGCGCAATCCCGAAAGTAATTTTCCATATTACCGTGTTGCTACCCGGACTAATAGTGGTCACGATTATAAAACTACACTGGCAACTATACAGAACAGTTTTTGGTTTTTAAATAAAATATTCTGCAGCTCCGTAGATTATAAATCTTTCGAAACCGACATAACTGCTTTTTAGCGTAGAAAATCAATATGCATAAAATAGCTTTTTAGACTATCGCATCGGAGAGACGTGTTGCTTGCAGAGAAGAACAGCTTTGCATTTAAAACGATTAAATTCTGTCTTAAACACGTTTTAATAATCAGTAAACGATTTAAATCTTTTATAAAACTCGTCCCCTCGCAAAATAATCATCAAACTGCTTTGAAAGCTTTCTAAAATTAAATTTGAGATTCAAACCGCGTGCCGGCTGTTCAAGGATAAAAAAGGCTGCGTAATTCCTCAAAAGTAATCATTGGCACGCGGTTTGAATATCCATCCGAGACCAAAACTTCGATAATATATATCGTGAGCCCGGAAGCGACTATTAGAGAAGCCGCGAAATTAGCCGAAAATCCGTTCGGAAAAGTTATACTTTCTTTGGTGAGAATCCATATTATTCTTCCAATGTTAAAAGTCCTTTTACGCTGTCGATGCTTTAGCGCGCAATTTTCATATCGTTTTATTTAGAAAGTTACGATCAGAGATTACCTAAGCGGCTGGACGCTCGAATTTTCGCAAAATATTTCACGGGAGCGTCTATCATACTGGAGCGTGAACACAGTAAACTAAAATTTTGATAAAAATTTCGTTTTTTTTTTCTTTTGCACATTTCTCGATTTATTGTTTTTTTTGTGGGCGCGCCAGCGGCATTGACGCAGCAACAGGAAAAACTAAGCTAAAGAACTAAATAGCTAGGCGGTTCGAAATGGACGCAATAAAGGACAGCAGTGCAGACACCACAGAAGATGAAGGAAAGGAGAGGATAAAGGAAGAGTTACAGGGAGTAGGGAGACCTAATGACAAGAGCTGGCCGTATAAAAGGAAGCGTTCATTAAGAAAAACGGGGCGACACTCGAAGAAAATGTGATCAGTATCACATATACGAAGAGGATCACAATCGCGAAGAGAACAATAAGGAGACGGTGACAGAGCAAATCGAAAACGAGAAGAAGGTAGTAGAGAATGATCGATATCCGGAGACGAATTAAGGAGACAATAGAAGAGCGACGACCGAAAAAAAATAGAATGGAACCAAGACAGGGAACATCGGCTGAATAAAACGGTAATGGGAAAAACGATTTGAGAATAAAGATGAATACATGTCCAATCAAAGTCTGGCGTGACTGGAGGTGGATAAGGAAAGGATAACGATTTATTGTTAAAGAATGTACGTTCGAATAAAGATGATAATCGTTTTATGTTTTCGCTCGATAATACCTTAAACATACTTCATGCGGGTGTCGTGGCGATCTCAAGCTTTTAACATCCAGGCGCGAGTACAGCAATGGAACCACTATAAAGTATTTGTGAAAAATCAGAAATTAATTCTTCTTGCGTTTTTGTTTCTTTTCTTTTCTTTTTTTTCCTACTATACTCTTATTATAAATAGCATGAAGTGAGTTCTATAGCCTTGGTAAGGCGTCCTAGAATGCTCTCAGTGCTTACCGGATTTAAACAAAATATCGAGCCCCGGTTTCTTTTTTCTCAAGTTTCGTCTTTACCTGTCCAACTGTCCAACTGTCCAACTTCTCTGCTACCTAATATATATTTCAGGTTTATATCCTGGAGTAACTTGAGTTTGCAAAGAAATAAGTCCCCCGTGTCTATAGTTCTAGTTTGGTCGACAACATTCAATTCGATATTTTTGTTTTCGAAGGTAGATTTGAAAAACTATTCGATAAATAATACTGCCTACAATTCAACTTGACATCATTCGCTCTTTTTATTATTTTAGTTCTTTTCTGTACCTATTTTATGTATATTTATTGAAAATATAAGAATTAATAATTATTCATTTTTCCCCCGATAAAGTCGAACAAACACTACGAATATCGATTCTTTTCAAGTAATTTCTCGGGCATTTTTTATATTTTTGCACTGGCACGTGTGTATTCTCAAAAGGAGGTTCCGGCTTGCGCCTCACCTACCGCGTAAAATGCAGGAGGTGAGCGCGCTCAATGCACACACTATATATTTATTGTAACGAAATTTTGTCGATGTATGATGAATTTCACTTGTATAGCTTAGCTCCGATGTGCAGTGGATTCAGCCGTTGTATAGTGATTTGACCGGTGTATGAAAATTTCATGAACGATTTTAATTTAACTGGTAGGCAATGAATTGAAGTGGTGTGTTTCAAACGAATTTAACTGGCGATTAATGAGTACGTGAAAAATTTACCCAATGCGCATTACTTTTCTCGCCTCGCTTTGATCACAGTCAGCTTCCAGCACTTTCTTTTCACTTTTTTTACATCTTTACGTTTTTGCTCTTATTTTGATGGTTCTAATTTATTTCCGATGCAAGTCGTAACGTTTCCGAGTGTTTCACAACTATACCGGTAGAACGTTTTCACTTCTTTTGGAACCCCCTTGGACCTCATCTTTTATTCTTCCATTTCCATCTCCGACTATCATTCCTCGGTAACATCGTCTCTCATCTTTTTCTGTCATCACACTCTCTAATTTCACTCCTTCTACATCTGTCTCCTTTTTAACATTATAATATGACCTTAGTTGGCGAGCCGTCTAAAAAAAAAAAACGAAAAAAAAAAAACGTGAATTTAACCAGTGCACGATGAATTTAACCGATGATTTACGTTGAGAATTTGAAATACGGAGAAGCTATTTTTAAAAATTAAAAATTACCCTAAAACGATACACCGCAATGACCGAACGGATAATTAGGAGGCGGTGGTGATATTTCAGAATTAATATCCACGTTCTGCTTAAGTAGCCCGTGTAAGATATTAATTAGAATCGCGAAACCTCGGCTCTCTATGAAACTCTAATTAATACAGCGGACCACGGATGCGCAGGTGCAGAGAGATGTGAAAGGGTTAATTCGGTTCGGTATTTTTTAATAGCGACCACCTGTTCGACGTTAAAAGTTGACCTTAAAAAGAAGCATTTATTCGCCTCTGAGTGCGGCAAGGAAAAAAGACGAAGAAAGATGGCAAGTTCAAAGTCGGCGGACGTGGCACGGCGGTTCGTTTAATAAAGGCACAGGTTGACTGGCTGGCCGGTAATCTGTGGCAGCGAATGTGTGGACTCGGAGTCTCTCGAGAGGCGCATAGTGCTCTCTATCTGGCATCAGGGAGTATTCAGAAGGAAGTCTCATTTATCATTTGACCGGCTTAGTGCTAAATTAACGTCTGGCCGACACTGTCTGTGAATATAATCTATTTCAAATTGTTCTTGCCGTGTTCGACATTGCCTCCTGCACAACTGTCTACAGGTAGCAACAAAACAGATATCAGCAGCACTACTGTAAATAGAAACACGGTGCATCGCCTCCGCCACGTCCGCATTCCGATCTCTTGCCACTTTGCATCATTTCGATCTATTAACAACTCTCCACCTCCGGCCGTGCAGCGAACAATATCGCCGTATTAAACGGGCACCCGTTCGTTTCTCTTTAATTAATCGATTTTTAAAGAATCGTCGCGACAAATTCCATTCAGGTTTTTTGACGAATGGTGAACGGGGTCAAAAGCCGCTAAATTCGAACTCGCTAAATTTATAATCGTTTTCGAAATTGAAAACGATTATTATAGATTTCACTTCTCTCGAGAGAGAGAGTAAAGGAAGAACTTTTCTGAAGAGAGCTAAGCAAAGGCGAATAATCGGCTCTTTTGAATCTTCTCTTTACTTTCCCTTCTTCCAACTCTGTTCCAGCCTGAAATTATTATTCGGAAGAGCTGGTTTGCAGCACTGGTCAGACTTCAGTCTTAATCACAACAGAGAGAATATGATCACAACCATTTCCTACATCCCCCTCATCGACCGATGTTATGCGCAACTATAATGAAAAACAGATTTTTTAGATACGATGTCAAAAACGAGTAATCGAGAATACTGACCCCCTTGCGATTGATTGTAGGTGCATTGCGACTACTGTTAACGCGACCGTTTCGATTTTTTTAATTATCTTCGCTTGCCGCTATCGTCTTGAAAACACCGGCTGTCGACAGTTCAACTGTTCTCTAGACGGCACCAAACTACAGAGCCTATATAGTATATGTCAGCAAGTTACTTATATGCCGGTATGTTGGTTTTTTTTCTTTCATTTTTTAGTGCTGCAAATAGTCCCCGAGGATTTTTTTTTTTTTTTTTTTTTTTTGAGCATGTCGGCTAAAGACGTTTACTCAATCCAGAAGTATAACAGCACTAATGATTATATAGGGAAAATATTAGAAATGGAGCATATGGATGAAACTAACAAAGGAATAACCGAGCGAAAAGAAAAAGAAAGAATGCTGTGAATGCTGTGAATGCTGTGAATAGGAGTAAGGAGACCAATATGCAAAAAAAAAAAAAACGGAATACCGTATCGCGCGTTCTGAAGATATGGAAGTTCTTTTCCCATTCTATCAGGTCTGCTCTTTCTCTATCTTCTCCCCCTCGTCGTTCTCCTGCATCCACTCATCGTTGTGCGGCCTCATCTCTTTGGTGGAATGAGGAGTGTAACGCTGCATTTAACCATTGTCGTTCGACCTTCAGATCCTATCGCTCTAATCCTACAACCCAAAACTTTCTGGCTCATAAACAAGCCAACGCCAGGGCTAGGTTTATTCTTAAAGCCGTGAAAAAGGCCTCTTGGAAAAAATTCTGTTCTTCCTTTTCTAGAAATACCTCTCTCTCACATATTTGGAGGTTGGCTAGAGCTTTTAAATCTCCATCCTCTGAACGCCCTTCTCTTTCTAATGTATCTGAGGATAGCCTAATATCCTTCATTGATTCTGTCGCTCCTGCCTACGTTCCTTCCTTTGACGAACTGTATTCCAACCCCTCTCCGCAAATCTCGTCCCCTCCTTCTCACTTCCTCACTTCGGCTTTCAATCTTAATGAATTATTAGCTGTTTTATCTAAATCTTCCAGCCCTACTCCAGGCCTTGATGGTATACCTTATCTTGCTCTTAAAAATCTGACTGAACTATCCCTTAACTTTCTTCTCAGTCTTTTCAATTCTTTCCTTTCCAGGGGTTTGATCCCCCCCCCCCCCCTTGGAATTCTTTCATTATTGTCCCTATTCCTAAGAAAAGTTCTTCCTTACGCCCCATCTCCTTGGCATCCTGCATCAGAAAATTGTTTGAGGGTATGCTAAACAAGCGTCTTGTCTGGTGGTTGGAACACCATAATGTGCTTCCTAACAATATGTTCGGCTTTCGGCCTGGTATCGGCCCTCCTGATTGTATCAGTCTTTTTGTGTCTCATTTATATAAGTCCTTTATCCAAAAACATTATACTCTGGCTTCCTTCATAGATGTTTCCTGTGCTTTCGACAATGTTCATCTCCCAACTTTAAGAGATAAAATGACAGCAATTAACATTCCAGTGAATTTCACTTCCCTTGTTATTAAGCTCATGTCCAATCGTTCTATCCACCTCTCTCCTCCATTATTTGACACTTCTAGAAAGGTTTTCTGCGGTCTTCCTCAAGGTTCCTCCCTCAGTCCTATTCTTTTTAACATTTATACTGCTAGTATCACTTCCCTTCCTTTAAATTCCCACTTTTTATTCTTTGCCGATGATATTTTGCTTTTTTCCTCTTCCCACGATATTGACGCAGCTAATGATGCTCTCAAATCGTCCCTCAATTTCCTTGAAAGTGCTCTTGCCTCAATTAACCTTTCGATTTCTCCTTCTAAGTCCTTCTGCGTTGTATTTACTCTTCGCCCTTATAACCCTGCTTTTGTTAATTTATCCTTAAATAGCACAGCTATTGCTCGTGTTAATTGCTTTCGTTATCTCGGTATCTTTCTCGATAGTCGTCTGACTTTTTCCGAACATATTAAATATCTTTCCTCCTCCTCTACTAAACGGTTGAACCTGCTGAAGGCCCTGTCTCCGACTAAATGGGGTGGTGACCCTTTCATTCTTATTCTTCTATATAAATCCATCGTCCGCTCCAAGCTTGATTACTGTTCGTTCATTTATGCCTGCGCTTCCAAATCCCGTCTCTCTAAACTCGATGTGATCCAAAATTCTTGTCTTAGACTCTGTCTCGGTGCTCTTAAATCCTCTCCTATTCCAGCACTGCTTGCTGAATCGAATGTTCCTCCCCTGTCTATTCGCAGATCTTATTTGGGCTATCGCTTCCTTGCTAAACGGCTTTCTCTCTCATCTTCTTCTCTCATTTTTTCCTACCTTTCAATTTCTCGGAATTGGCGCTTTGTGCCTAGGAAAATTCCTATCCTGTCCCTTATTTCTCTCCGTCTTAGTTCATTTTGGCCGTATACAATTTCCTTTAATAGTCTACCTTATTTCTCCTTTAACTTCAGCGATCTCTGCCATCCTCCCAGAGTATTTATTTCGCCTACACTTGCAAAATCTCTCCCTCCAGCTGTAATTAAACAGGAATTCCACAGTATTGTCAATTCTCTCTTCCCTTCTCATGTTACCATTTTCACTGATGGTTCTAAGGGGCCTGATGGGGTTGGTGCTTCTTTTATTCTTCCAGACTATAACTTCTCTGAATCCTTCTGTCTTCCTTCTTTCTGTTCCATATTTACAGCCGAGCTAATGGCTATTTTACGTTCCATTATTTTTATCTCCTCCAATCGTCTTTCTTCTCAGTTTCTGATCATATCCGACTCCATGAGTGCTCTTCAAGCCATCTCTTCTCCTCTTCCTAATCATTCCTGTGATTTTTCTATTCTCCGCATACGTTCTCTCATTTGGACTCTCTCTTCTCTCCATGGAATCCATGTTGACTTGCTGTGGGTTCCTGGTCATTCTGGCATCTCAGGTAATGAGATGGCTGATTATTTGGCTCGGGTTGCTGCTTCTTCTTCTACAGTCTTCTTCAAAAAAATCCCATCCTCTAATCTCTTGCCTTTATGTAAACATTTTCATCTCAGATTTTGGTCGAATATGTACCCTTCCTCCTTTTCTAATTGTCGCTCCTTTCATCTGTCAGTTCAGCCTAATCTTCCTTCAAATCCTTGGTTCCTTCTGTTTCCTTCACTTCCTCGCTCTGTTGTTGTCTCTATCGTGCGTTTGCGCTTAAACCATTCCTTGCTACCTTCCTCACGCTTTCGCCTCTCATTGACCTCTTCCCCATGTTGTCCTCTCCATTCAAACGATGCGGTTGTTTGCGACACCGATCACGTGTTCTTTGAGTGCTCTGCTCTTTCGGTGGAGCGCTCGGCTCTATATTCCCACTTGCTTGGGCTGGGGCTTCCTGCTCCTTTTTGTGCTCGTTATATCCTGTCTTTTCCTTCTACACTTATTATCCCCTCCATTGTTTCCTTCATATTAGCGATAGCTGATCGCCTCACTGTATAACTTTCGTTTTCCCTTAATTGTTTCTGGGTGAAGGTCCTCGGTTGACGAGCCCAATTAAAAAAAAAAAAAAAAAAAAAGACATTCAAGCAAAACGTGATTCTTGTCTCACATATGAAGTTTGCTTAACGGACAAAGGGGAGACTGGGTAATATTGATCTTTCTTTTAACTGTGTATTATTCGGTAATCAAGTTTTGTATCATTGAGATGATTAGGCGTTTTCGGGGAAACTCGTCTTACACTTATTTTATCTTTTGATGAGAAAGAAAAAAAATGTTAAACGTATTTTAAGAATAATAACTAAAGATGGCTAAGTTTTCGGGCGGAGTGGCCGTACAAAAACGATACGATTCATTCAATGATAAGACTCAACTGCGCATCAAAAAAATTCTTTCAGGTAATATAACCTCTAAGATTACTTCTTCGAACCTGATAAAAGTCGTGTTCTATTGTGTTCGGATTTTATCTCCACCAGAGCGGTGAGTTCGTTCCATTTATTACTCGTAACTCTTGTTGCGGGATTTTCGACTTATTTTCGTTCGCTCGTAATTTCAGATTCGTGTGTATTCTTCCGTCTCTTTTTTTTTCTTTTTTTTTTTTTTTCTCGCGTCTTTATTTTATTTACTTTCAATTGTTCTTTTCCGATCACCTTTTCGCTTGAGCGTAAATGAGCGTTTCCAAAGGGGGCCGCTCAGCGGCCTCCCCCAATAAACTTTCAAACAATCATTTATCGCTTAACGTAACGGATATAGATCCTTCAACTAAGCGAAAGCCCTCTAGTCCTTTAACCCCTCCTCCGTCTTCATCTACTAAGGAATTACGCCTGACACAACCGAATACTCCTATCTCCGATATTCCTTTAAGTAATAATAACAACACATCCAGTACCACTAACCAAAATAGTAACAATACTAGTATCACTAATAATACCGCTATCAACTGCAGTAATGATAATAACAATTTCAATAAAAATAATAACAGCATTAACAATAATAATTCCAACACTGAAACCACCACTGAGGCCATCTTCCCTTCCAACCATCCCGGTCCTTTCACAGTTTTTGTCGAAAATTGTACCTCCGACGAGAATATTGGCAACCTTCACCCGCTAGCTTTAGCTAAGCTCATTAGCAAAGTCTCCACTTCTTTTACTGACATCAAATCCCAAGGTAGGGGACGCATTTCGGTCTTCTTCCCCAATGCTTCTTCCGCTAACTCCTTTCTCAACAACTCCTCTTATTTCACCGCCAACAAAATCAAGGCCTTTATTCCTCTTAATACCTTATATAGAATCGGTGTTATTACCGGAGTTCATCCCTCCTTTTCAGTCGAAGATATCAAAGAAGGGCTTGAATTTCCAAACTCTGTTATCTCTATTCGACGCATTTTCCGTTCCTCCGAGGGTTCCAAAGTACCCACCAAAAGTGTCGAGTTAAAATTCCACAAATCTTCCCTTCCCGAATATATTTCCATCTTCAAACTTCGCTTCCCGGTCTCTCCAAGTATTCGCTCTCCCACGCAATGTGCAAAATGTTTTCTTTTTGGGCATATTGCACGACATTGCAGGAGTTCTCACTCGATCTGTTCCCATTGTTCTTCCCAGCACCTCTTCTCTGAATGTGATAGTCTCCAGGAGCCTCCTCTCTGTCGCAACTGCAAAGGTTGTCACAGTTCGTCCGATCGTCGCTGTCCTGAATGGCAAAGACAGAAGGACATCAAAAAAATCATGGCCTTTGAAAACATATCCTTCCATGAAGCCTCCAAATTAAAAGCTTCCAGCATAGTCTCTCAAGCGTTTTCCTATGCTAACCGAGCCGCCGCTCCTGTTCCCTCTCTAAGCACTTCTACCCTTCCTCGCAAAGTAACGCCTCTTCCTAGCCCAAAGTCCCCTACTTTTCATAAATCTCCCAAGTCCAAGTCGCATCCCAAACCCCTTCCCCACTTTCCTCCTATCCCTTCTCTGTATTCCCCTGCGCCATCAGCCGGATGGGCTCTGAATAGAGTTGGATCCTCTTCCTTCAACTCGTCTCCAGCTGAAAGTCATCTCCCTCTTGTTCAAAATAGTGCTCCTATCCACCACATCGATACCTCTTCTAATATTTGTAATTTATCCACTGCCATCATCCAACTCCTTTCATCTTTCAACATAGCCGCCTCCCCTTCATTCGGGGACAACCTTTCATCTTTCCTAGCCAATAATGTTCAGTTCAACTAACTTTTCTTCTATTCTCCTTTTTTTTATATTTCCTACATCTTAGTCGTTCTTCCATCTCCTGCCACATCAGATCATTTGCAAAGTTGAAACCTACTTACATGAGAAACTCCACCACTAGGCTACGATACATTACTGCCGCAATAGGAAGCCTACAAACTTGCATTAAACCAAGTTCGTGCAGGCATTCCTCAGATTTAAAAATGATCCTTCCATCAAATCTTCTATACGCTACGTACACTGTAGGAAGTCTACAAACTTGCATAAAAACAAGTTCGTGCAGACATTCTTCAGAACTATCACTGATGCTTCCAACAGTAAAAAGCTATTTTCATAAGAGGCCATGTCATATTTTGAATAGGCCTCCCTTCTGCTCCTCTACTTTGGAAGTGAGCCTATGCGGCACTTCCTTTAAGGCATTTTACTCCCTCTTTGTATCCTACTTTACTGCTCTCGTCTTTCCTTTCCCTTTTGTCATTATCCTACTATGTCGCAGCTTCCGTCCTTAAACATTATACAATGGAATTGTCGTAGCCTACGAGCTAACAAACAAGCTTTAGAGGGTCTACTTGACCGCTATAACATTCATGTCGCTTTGCTGTCTGAAACGTGGCTGAAATCATCCTCCTCCATCCATTTCAGAGGTTTTTCCATAGTTCGAGCTGATCGTGTGGACGGGTATGGTGGAGCTGCCATCCTAATCAGGAGCGACTTATCATACCAATCGCACACTATCTCTTTCCTTCCACCTCCCTATCCTAACTCCCCCAATATGATCCATATTTCTCTTCTAAATCTGTCCCTAAAGCCTATCCATATCGCTTGTGTCTACAACCCTCCCACCTCTAGTCTCTTCAATATTCCGCTTTCCTCATTCCTTACAACCCTATCAGAACCATACGTCATTGGTGGAGATTGGAACGCTCATTCTCCCCTTTGGGGCTGCACTCGTTACAACTCCAACGGCTCTGTGCTGGAAGACTTTATCCTGAATCATAACCTCTTCCTCCTCAACGATCATTCTCCCACCTACTTTAAAAATGCTTTCTCCTCAAGTTCGGTGGACCTCTCCTTTACCTCTCCCGATATAGCTCCTAAATGCTCCTGGAGAACACTTGATGGCACTTTTGGTAGTGACCATGTTCCCATTCTCCTATCCCTTAATGACGTCTCTCCTCCTACCCAATCCAAGCCTCTCCATTCCTCTCGATGGATTCTTTCCAAAACTGATTGGACCAAATTTCGTTCATTGGTGGACGATTCTCTCCCTCATATCCTGGCGAATTCTGATCCTATAGCCCAATACAACTTGTTCACCCAATCCCTTCATTCGTCCCTTTCTTCATCCTCTCCGCTTGTTCCCAATAATCATCACCGAAAAGCGCCCTCTGCCTCCTCACTCTGGTGGAACGAAGAGTGTAAACAGGCTTTCAAACAAAGTACTGTTACATTCAAATCATTTCGTTCGCGGTCCTCAATGTCCAACTTTCTTGCTCACAAAGAAGCCAATGCGAGGGCTCGCTTTGTTCTTAAAGCGGCTAAGAGAAATTCTTGGAAACAATTTTGTTCCGCTTTTTCTAAAGACACGCCCTTTTCGCAGATTTGGAAGATGGCTAAGGCTTTTACTTCTCCCCTTTCCAAGCGCCCGGTACATCCCTCTCCCGCACTGCAACATCTCCTTTCCTTTCTAGATTCTATCGCGCCCGCCTACGCTCCTTCCCTTGAGGAAATCATGCTTCCTGTTCTTACACCCAACTCAGAGTCTCACTTCTTATCTCTTCCTTTCCGTTATGATGAGCTACTATCTATCCTTAATAAATCCTCCAACTCCTCACCAGGTTTAGATGGTATATCGTTCCTTATACTTAAAAACCTCTCCACGCTTTCTTTGCATTTTCTTCTGAATATCTTCAACTCCTTCCTACTCTCCGGATCTACACCTAAATCCTGGAATGACTTTGTTATCATCCCTATACCTAAAAAGAATCAATCTACGTTCCGTCCTATTTCTTTAGCCTCCTGTCTTCGTAAACTGTTCGAAGGTATGGTGAACAATCGACTCGTCTGGTGGCTGGAACACAATGATCTAATTCCTTACAATATGTTTGGCTTTCGCCCGGGGTTGGGCCCGGTCGACTGCATCAGTCTTTTCCTATCAGACGTCTACAAAGCTTTCATAGAAAGAAAATTCACTGTTGCTACATTTGTTGACGTCTCCACTGCGTTTGATAATGTCCACCTTCCTACTCTATGCGCCAAGCTTCTTGGGCTTAACGTTCCATCTAATTTCATCTTTCTGATCCTAAATTTGTTCCAAAATAGATCCCTCTTCCTCTCTACTCCCTCCCGTGTCATTTCCAGATGCATCCACCGGGGACTTCCTCAGGGATCATGTCTTAGCCCCACTCTTTTCAATATCTATCTCCTTAATATTGCTTCCCTCCCTACAATTTCCTCCTCTCTCCTTTTCGCAGACGATATCCTCATCTACTCCAGTTGTAATGATGTGGCCGCCGCCAACGAAGAGATCAATAACTCTTTATCTATCCTTAGTATCTCCCTCGCCTCAATTCACCTCTCTCTCTCTCCTTCTAAGTCCTCTTCTATGGTGTTCTCCCTCCGCCCCTACAATCAAGCTTTGGTAAATATTATTTCATCTAACATTCCGATTCCGCTCGTCAGCTCCTTCTGCTATCTTGGTGTTATTCTCAACAGCCGACTCACTTTCTATGAACACATCAACCATCTCTACAATTCGTCCCTCAAAAGACTCAATCTCCTGAAAGCCCTTTCGCCATCCAAATGGGGTGGTGACCCTTCCATTCTCCTAATCCTTTACAAGGCTATAATTCGTTCTAGAATCGATTACTGCTCCTTCATCTATGGAAACTCCTCTAAATCTCTCCTCACCAACCTGGACAAAGTTCAAAACTGCTGCCTTCGGTTGTGCATTGGAGCGCTAAAATCTTCTCCCATTCCTGCTATCCTCTCTGAATCTGCTATGCAACCACTGTTTATCCGCAGATCGCAGCTTGGTTATAATTTTCTAATTAAACGGCTTTCTGTGTCCTCATCTAATCTTATCTCTTCCTATCTTAGTATTAAAAACCAATGGCGATTTGCTCCTCACAAAATCCCAATCCTTTCTCTCGTAGCAGCTCGAGTCTCCAATTTTTCGCCTTATGTCTTTTCTTATTCCAAGCTTTCTTACTTTTCCCATGACTTTTCCAGCATTTGGCAGACTATTAATCTCTTCTCTCTCCCTCTCCAAACCAGCTCCACCGCACATTCTTCAATCCAAGCCGAATTCCTCCACATGCTGGACACATCTTTCCCTTCTCATCTAACATTCTTCACTGACGGTTCTAAAAACGAAAATGGGGTGGGCGGCGCGTTTACCTCCCTCTCACTTAATCACTCTGAGTCCTTCAAGCTCCCTTCCTTCTGTTCTATCTTCACAGCGGAGTCTATCGCCATCTTACGCACAGTCTCGTTCATTCCATCCATAAGAGAGATCAGTAAATGTCTGATTGTCTCCGATTCCAAAAGTGTTCTTCAAGCCATCTCTTCTTCTCCTTCTCATTCCTCCAATTCTATCATTCTTTTAATTCGTTTTCTTATATCCAATTTACTTTCATCCCGTTCCATTACTATTGACCTTTTGTGGGTTCCTAGTCACTCTGGCATCGAGGGCAACGAGTTAGCTGACTTTTTAGCCCGTTCGGCCGCCCGCGATGGTCCTTTATTCTGCAAAATTCCTACCTCGGACATCCTCCTTCTTTCCTCAGCTAATCATTCCCGACTATGGTCGGACATCTATCCTTCCCTATTTTCTAATCCCGCCTCTCATTATCTTCAAATTCAACCGGTTCCCTCTTCCCAGCCGTGGTTTCAATCCTATTCTTATCATCGCTCCGCGATCATTTCCTTAATCAGACTGCGTATTAATCACTCACTTCTACCCTCTTCACGTTTTCGTTTTTCCCTGTCCCCTTCTCCCGATTGTCCCCTTCATAATTCCATCTCTCCTCTCATATGTGATGCAAACCACATCTTCTTTGAATGCCCTGCCCTTGATTCCGAGCGCTCTGTTTTGTACTCGAAAATCTTGGCACTGGGTCTTCCTGCTCCGTATAATTCTTCTTTTGTCCTTTCCTTTCCATCCCCAGATATAATCCCGGTACTCCAATCTTTCCTAAGCTCTATTTCTAATCGTCTTTTTATTTAACCCCTTCCTTAATTTCTATTGTTGTTGGGTCAATGCCGCTGGCGCGCCCAAAAAAGAAAAAAAAAAGAAAAAAAAAAAAAAAAAGCTTTTTTTTTCCTGTTATCAGTTTTTACTGCTTCCTTCATTGTCAGGTGTCAAGATGTTACGTTTTTCTTTCTTTTTTTTTCTATTTCCTCTATAAGACAATAATTTCTTATTATTCTTCCTAACATTTAGTTTTTCACCATACTCTTTTTCTTAGGAAATTACTGTTCCAGTTGTACTCTTCAAAACGCGTGACTGGATACTTTTGTTTGCTGTTTTAAAATGTTGTCGTGCTTTTTAAGTTGTTTTTCGGTTTTCATTACGCAATCAAAAAGCTGTTTCTCGTACTTTTTTTTTTTGTGTAATCCTTTGCAAAGTTTTTTTTCTCCCTTGTGGCATCTTGATGAGCGTCTTGCAGGTCACATCCTCTTCTTTCCCATCCCCTATTTTTCTATATATTAAAATTTAATCCTTGTTCGTAATTCTTAAATGATCATGCCCTTGGTTGGCGTTCTCAATGATAATAATAATAATAATAATAAAAAAAAAGAAATCTTGATAATTCCTTTATGCTTACGATGCGGGTCGCATAGTTTTTGAGCGATTTCTTCTATATCCTTTGGGGGTGATTTATTTTATTTTCAACTCTTTGAACTTGGTCCTTTTATGCCGCACAGTCTGCTATATATTTTTTCTTCATCTATACTCTCAGTTCTTCAGCTTGACGTTCACATCTTTCACTTCTTTTGATCCACGTTTATCGATCTCGTGCCAGATAGTTCCGTATTTAATGAAAACAAAATATAGACGTTATTCTGTTTTATCCACATCTTCCATGATAACGCTGGGTCAATGTGACAACGAACCCAAAAGTAAATGATAATAATAATAAAAAATACGGTTTTCTCACTATTTCCACATTCAGTGGCTAATTTTAGTTGTTTTTTTTTTTAAATTTTTCTTGCTCTCTATATTTTTTTTCAAAAAAGGCACTACATCGGAATTTTCAATTTTAATTATTTCTTATTTTTCTTATTTTTTTTTTTTTTTAATTTTTTTAAATACACGCGTATAATACTTTACACCGAACTGTAAATTTTCAATCTTAATTACCCAATTGCAAAGTATTATTTTTTTGTTTGGGAATTATTCGATACTTTTCTACTTGTACTTTTACTGATCTACTCCATTTTATTGAAAAATTTAAACCTGCAAAAACTTACAAACTTCCTCTAACTTTTTTACTCTATTATTATTATTATTATTATTATTATTATTATTATTATTATTATTATCATTATTATTATTATTATTATTATCATTATTATTATTAACCAAAAATAATTATCCATTTAGGATTTTTAGAAGTTCGATGATATTAAACTTTTTCTTTGCGGCGATACCAAATTCGTAATTGCTTCGATTTCCGATAATATCACTCGTTTAAAAACTATAACAGAGTGCGTAATTAGTGAAATTATTATTCCGGACGTGTGAGTGTCACGAATAATAAAAACTATAAACGGATTACGCGGCAGGATGTTGGTTTCGATTTTCTTATTTTCGTTTGGTTGCGGTCATTTTATTGCACTTTCAGTTCTCGTGTCACGATTTTCAAAAGAATTCTCTATATGTATCTGCCTAAATTTCAATACTACATCCGTTCTATTAAATAATAATAATAATAATAATAATAATAATAATAAATAAAACAACGAAAAAAGAAAAACTTACTAATAGCGTTGCCGTTGTGGTGATGTTTAGACAGATATCCATTTGATGTCGCACCACGTTGATGGATGTTATTCTGATGATTACCGTTGCCATTATTCTGACTGTAATGATGATTGTGATTATGATGATGATGGTGATGATGGTTGCTGGAATGGTGGCTGACGCGATGCTGAGGACACCTCTGACCGGTTGAAGTCGCAGGACGATGGTTCTCAACAGACGTTGCCGGGATCGATGTGGTTCCCGGCCCCGGAATCGTGATTACTTCGGACGAATGACATTTACACATCATTCGCATACATTTTCCCCAGCAGCAACCACCGTCGGTAGCGCTTTCCACGCTGCTGGTCATTTCTCTCAGCTCGTTCGCATGGCGCTACACCACCACCGGTGATTCGTTTCGGTTTTTATTCTGAAAAAGACACGAACCAATCAATATCCTCCAAAAATAATCAGCCGCTACTGCGCATTGCTTATTTCAGATACAGTCGTATCAAAGGCCTTCACGCGGATGCGTTTTCAGACGTGCCCTAACGGTAGCGATAAATTCGATATAGGAGACTTAATTCGTTCAGAGTAGTATTATTAAAAGTGTCTATTAGCTAATCGCTAAGAAATCACCGAGATTATAAATCGCACATAGTCAGGTACCGAGGAACAATTTATGGAATACTGTAGAATTTAAAGAAGAACCTGAAATCAGGAGAAAATAGGCCGTTTACAGGTTGCATTAAGGTTTGTAGTCATTGGAGAATTTTTCAGAATTTGCTAGACGCTTGTGAATTTTTAGCAGTGCATTGTTCGTATTTAATGCGTTCCGAAGTTCGTAATTGAAGATCAAAGTTTGCACAAACGAAAAAGCGAAATATATCTATATCTAGCTATCTCTCTATATATGTGACGTCCGCCAAGAACAGAGAACCCTGTGGTGCAAAAAAATATGGGTTTTGATGTGAAACACGGATTCTGATACTTGAAAGTGTGTAGAATAAGATGCAACATGTAATGTCTTGAAATGTACAAAACTGACTGAAAAAAATCGGAAAAAAGTGGAAAAACATTAAAATTTCTTGAAAAATCGTAAAATTATTTTTCCCCCGAGTTGCTAATTTTTTTTGACATTTTTTCATGATTTTTCATTTGCTTCGAATATTTTTTGAGCATTTTTTTTTTTTTTTTTTCGGAACTTTGGCTTTTTTGTTTGCTGAAGCTTCGGATTTTTCCCTTTTTTTTTTTTTTTTCATCATATGTAGTTTCAATTTTCTTCTTCTTTTCTCGTGATAACTTCGCTGCAGACTACTGCTCTATAGTTACATTCGCTGCATTCGATTATTGTTTTTTCGGTGTACGTTGGTTAGGTTTAGGAATTACGGAATCGCGTTTTTTTTTTTTTTTTTTTGGATCGGTACATAAAGAAGCAATATTATCATGCAAGTACCACTTCCTTTCTAATGATTAATCATTAGACGAGATGGGGGGGGGATAAATCGTTTGTTGGTAGTACGTATCATCACACATGCGGGTGAAAGTCGACAAATTTTTTGCCGGTGATCTCTTGTTTTTTTTACGAAATAAGTACAGCCAATATCTCATTTCCAAAAAAAAAAAAGGAATGTAACATATTCCTCTCGCATACATTACTCTGCCAGCGGTGTTAGTTTTTTTTTAAGTATTTCTTCAAAATTTTACTTTTTTATTCAAATCTTTTTCCTTTTTTTTTTTCCTTTAAAAATTAAACGTTATTTGAACGCCGAAATATTTTTAAAAGAATTCACGAATTAAAATACAAATAAAAATCCGAAGGTTTGGACCCCGTTAAGCGGCCAGCACAACCCCGGTCCCCTAGAAGCCGTATGTATTTATTCATTCCGTATTATTGTAAAAAGTACCACATTAGAAAAATCGTTATTTTCTCTCTCCGTCATGACGAATGATATTATTGTATTCAAAATATGCAATACTGAAGCAAAAAACGACTGAAAACGCGGTAAATTTTTCAAAATCTATAAAACAATTAATGAACATGAATGCTGAAGGGGAGTTCGTTCGTTAAATTGTTAGGAGTAATGTAGAAAAAGATCGGTTGTTTTTAAATTCGCTAAAATGAGTCATTAAATGCCTTGGTTTTGTTTCCGCTGTCCGCGCGAATTGCAAATACGATAATCGTGTTCGTTTCAGGTGAGGTCACTTTTAAAATGGCGCATTACGACTTTTCGTTGTCCTTTCCTTTTTTTTTTTAAAAGAAAATCGCCGTATATCGCCGGTGTTGCCAAATCGTTTTTTTAGTAAAACGTTTAAATTACCTGACAGGTGATAATTTCTATTGTTTTTTATTACCTCGAACCTTCGGGCGAGTTGGGAATTGGGTGAATCGTAATCGTTTCTATATTCATTCTGCATATTGTACACTAAGAAACAATTGTTTTGTTAATCGACTCGATGTCTCGCATTTAGAAAATTTCGCTAGAATATAAGATGACAAATTGAAAAAAAAACAAAACAATTATTTATCGAATTAGGTAAATGAGTTTAGTAAAATAAATTCTGTAAAAACTTTTGGGTAACTACGCAAAGCTAAGTGGTGCAAATATGAAACTACTATTAAAATGTGTTTCTCAGATAGAACAATTAGATATTAGTAAAAATTTCCTCGAGAAATCAAAGGGGAAAGAATTCCAAAAAAAAAGCAGTGAAATCGAGAAATAACAAGTTGGCGCATTTCGGTTGAACTTTATTCCGAAATATAACGACTCATTTGCAAAAAACTTAGGTGTAGTAATTGAAATTTGAATAAATTACCAAAGCTTCCTCGGCTGGAAAGGATCGGAATCCAAAACAAAACAACGAACGTGGCGCCGACTATTATTTACGGAAAGAGCTTAATTACGAGAAAGGCACAGAGAATGGTTAATAATGAGTAGAGGAAAGAAATGGTAATTGTCGCTGACAATTCCCAACAGTGTTTGTAAACAAATTCATTTCGAAACTGTTGAGATCAGCAAACGGTGGTAGGCAAAAACAACATTTTGCGTCAATGGTGAAAGGTTTATGACGCAAACTGGAATTCACCTGTTTATTGAACAGCATGATTTTTGCAACAAACACAGAGTGCAATGAAAAGTCATGAACGTTGACATCGGCAACAAAACTGCACTGGTTCAGATAGAGAGACGCCTGTAAAACGAATGTACGAAGACCAATAAAATCGAACATTCACGTCATGAAGAACATCGTATATTTTTTTAAATTTTTAACCAGTTCTTGAGCCATTTGCCTGTTAAACGGAGAACTCATTTTTCGTCTTGACGTATTTTTTCCTTTATGGTGTCTACATTGATAAAACGTAATATTTTTGAGTATAATTAATAAATAATTAAGAAATATAGTATTAGGCTGCAAATATGAAAGTATCTGTAGTTTCATTTTTCTTTTTTTTTTCGATATTAGTGAAATTACTTTTATTCCATACCGTGGATCAAAACGTGATCGGGTCTTGATGTCAGAGTCGTTTGCTTTTGTAGATTTCGAATACATTCATCTCGTAAAAATATATCAACTGAGGATTGTTTTTTTTTTTTTTTTGCGCAGGTTTGATTAAAAATCATTTTTTTCATTTATTTCTTATTCTAGTTTGTTTGATTCAGTTGTCATATTTTATAAAAGTCCCCGTCGTTGTATAGTTTTAATGCGCAAACGAAAATTTATGTATATAATTTGAAATATTTCACGAGCCGTTAGTGCTTGTTTTTAGCGAATAATTTCTATCAGTCTACATGTAATATATTCGATTTTTAACGGAATTTATATAAAAACCGAGAATTACATTAGACAGCGCGCGATTACAGGGACAGTATTCTAAGATACACAATGTGACAACTGGCGATATCATATGCTTGAAAATTTTTAAAAAGAGAAATAAAAGAACGCCAAAATCTTGAAATTCATTTGCAAATTTCGAGTATTTTCTGAATGTGAAAAATTGTCTTACGAATCTCTCCATTATCTTTTTTTTTTTTTTTGCACGAGCTAATATATATGCAGTATGTGGGGATATTTTGTAATTTTCTAAAATACCCCAAATTAATTCCAAAAAAAAAAAAAAACGCAAAACAATCGCAATGTAATTATTGAAATTATTACAGAAAAATAAAATGAGGTTATCTAAATGCGTTAAGCCGCTTATATTGAAACCTTGTAATGGTACTTGAAGTATTTCGGACTATCGTATGTTTGCTGCTAAACTTAATCACACGCGTAACGCGGACAAATAAGGCAAGTGTCACATGGGCGGAGATTTTTATGTCTACAGGAGATTGTAAGGTGATCAATTCGCGGTCGACTAAGGGTCCTAAAATCGTGACGGCATGTTCCTTCCGCTGGTTACCGTGTTTCGACCGCGTGCTTAATATTTTTTCAGAATGTCGTAGTGGATCGTTCTTCACAGATCTCGTTGAAAAATGTTAATGCAAAGGATTCTATTATGCATGCTCGGCCAGTATGGTTTAAGCTTTTTGATCCATCATACGGATGGCGCATTAACTATAAGAAGTTTTAGGTTGGTAAGTGTTTCGATAAGAAATAAATAATTTCGCGGTAATTATCCGATGTGATATTTAACACGTAGATGTGTATATTTCTATTGTACATTTGCTTTCCAAGAGGAACAGTTGTGCTTCGGAAGAAATTTAAATACACCAGTAATTTTTTTTCTTCTTAATTAGAAAATAGATTATATAATCGGATGCACTAATAAGTTAATTTCTTTATGCTTTCGTTTCATGTGTTAAAGGATGCACGAACATCTTCAAACAGGAATTAATTATAATTAGCAAAGAATGGAAAGAAAGAAGAAAGTTTTTTTTGTCTTTTGTTTTTTTTGCTGCTCCTTCATTAGCTCAGTTTGCTACTATCTACTCTATACTTAAACAGATACTTCCAAAAATAATCAAAAGAGAAGCGAGAAAAAAAAAAAAAGAGAAAGGAAAAAGAAATAATTCAATTCTGTTTAGGAAGTCAAAATTAAAAGTAAAAAACTAAATACATGTATTGCTGTTGAATAATTTAAATAATAATCCTCTGTATTCTTAAGAAAATGAATATAGAAACTCACAGTCACAACCAATGTCACATAAGGCGGTAAAATATCTGCAGATATAAATCTACTATGTATTTTATCTGCGCTTAAATAAATGTGATTAACGTCATTGCGATAGTTCACAGAAATATAGCAACCGTTCATAATTCTGTCCTCAAAATTTAGTTTGATACAACTATGCCCTACCTGCGATCTGCAGATCGTGGTGACGAACTTTCGTATTGTACAGTTCGATATTTCTCGCAGAAACAGGGCTTATGTAAAGTTAACGACTGTCATGCCTAGTAAAAACTCCGTGTACGGCATTTCGATGATCTGGATATTTCCCTAAGTTTTGGGCTGTATCGGACTGCATGGAAGAAAAGATTTACAATTCTGATCGCGATGGATCATCAATTAGCAACGGATTCGCTAAAAATAAATTAATTCTCTACTTCATTGGCGCCTTTTTCTTCTTTGTTTCTGGTTCGGACGATTGCGAGCGAGGATAAAGAATAAAAGAGATATATATATTATATATGTGTGTGTGTGTGTGTGTGCGTATGGATTTAACAAAGGATTAAAAAGCTTTCAGAACAAACAAATATTATTGGTGCGTATCTTTGCCGTACAGCGATTTGTTAATACGTAAATTACCGATTGCACACAATCACAGGTTCCTAGGTAGGAGTGCAAATCGTGTAAGAGCGCTACTGCAACTGCATGCAATGCACATTCGGTATCAGTGTTAAAAATGGTAATTGGCCACGATAAACACAAAAAGAAGGTAATTGCACGGCCATGCAACTTCTTATCTGAACAACGGACACTAATTAGTCGATGTAAAAAGGAACATGTGTTGTTGCGGTTTTCGTACCGGTCGCATGATTTTTTGATTTTTTTCAATCTTATTTTTTTAATCCGCTTATTTTCTTTCTCGCCATTTCTTTACATTTCCATTTATTTTCTTGTCGTTTTATCATCTTGTTCTTCGTCGTCCCGTTTTGTCCGTTTTGTTTGTTTTTTTTTGTCTTTTTTGCTTTTACGAAAGGAGTCGTTATTACTCGAACCTAGTCGATGTAACTGTAACGGACTGTAGCTAGGCGAAGGCAGGGTGTGCGCGGCGTTTTAAACTTTTAACGATGAAGCAACGTCGATTAAAACCGTTACTTTACATCGAGCAACCTTTAAATTCCCTTTAGTCTCTGCATTACGTGTTTGTTATTCGCTTTGCTTGTCCGCTGTTGAACGTGTTCATTACGAGACGAGAAACACATGAACATCGCAGAACGTCACGCTCAAGTGTGACAGTTTTAAGCAATGCCAATGATATAATGATGATTTACGAAACTAATTACGTCATAATTGTAATTTACAGCTTTTAACAATTTAAATAACATGTAAAACCGAGCGAAAAACAAACGAGACAGCGAAGAAAATAAAAGGATTAAAAAAGGGGGGTAGGTAGTGCGTGTACTTATTTTACGCAATTGGAATAATTAAAGAAACGAGATGGCGTATGTTCACGGAAGATCTTTCTTTCATTATTTCTTTGCACAGAGAGGCACGCACTGAAGAAGAGGTCGCTTCTTACGGAAGAATTTCGTCCGAAGGAATGAAAAAAACCAAAAGCAATTCAAGGCTCTGGACGTAGAAAGACATGCTTGTCTTTCATTCTTGTTCAAGAGTTAATGCGCGCGGTAAGTCTACGTAGTCCATGTTGGGGAATATAAAAGCCTGTGATCTTCCGTGCTGGCTAGGCAACTTGGAAGGTACATTTTATTTATCCCTACTGACCGGTTGGTTGTTCTTTTACTGTAACTATATCAATAGTATTGCCATTATTTTTATGTTCCTATCGGTTAAATTTATATACCTCCTTTTAAAGCTATTTTCCCTTTTAGTTTTCTATAATATCCACTATAATTGCAGTAAGACTGTTAAATCCTATTTCCGGTTTTCTATTAGGGTTTACTCCCTTAGCCTTTCGGTCGATACTCTTATCGCAAGGCACGAAACGGGTCTTACAGCGACGGTTGATCGACAAAAAAGGAAACGGGGAAGGCGCCTATATGGCACGATGCATGGGCGTACCGAGGGGGATTTGGGGGTCCCCCCTCCGAAATAAAGACACTACGCGGTCCTTTTATCTAGTTAGGTCTAGTTGCATTTAAAAAAAGAAACACTGGATTAAAGAAATATAGAAAATATCTGATAAAATTTCCCAGCCAAATCATAAGAAATTTCTCTCTCTCTTTATCTCGCTTTCTTTACAGCTCTCTGTCGTTCTCTCTCATGGCGTGCGCCTAATTTTCGATGTCTTTCAGTCCAAATCAGCTATGATCCTAATAGTTTCGCTTCAAAAAATGCCAATCGGATATATTCTATATTTCTTTAATCTTTGCTGAGTATGATTTTCCTGTAACAGTAACATTTTAAGTGGGTAACGTCTGTCACTTACTTAGTTTATTCGGTACCATTAAAAATCTGGGAATTTTTTTTAGATTTGGAAAAAAATTTCCAGCTAATTTTACTATTTAGCAGCGTACCCCATATGTTTCTGCGCTTTAGACACGTCACGTATTTCAATTCTGAGATAAACACCAGTTGCAACGAAGTATTTAATATAAGAAGATAATCACTTAATAATTATTCTAACAAAACCGCGCAATTTCCGTATGAAAATTTTTGCTTATTTCGGTTTTTTATTTAGAGCAGTAGTAGTGCTGCCTATTTTACTTCATTTTTTCTAAACATGCTTAAATGGTTAATAAAAAATGTGTCGTCAGGTGTTTAAAAAATTTGAATGATAGTGAAGAATGTGCAGTATAAGTAACAAATAACATTTTCAAAAAATAAAAATGGCAAAGCGGAAACCCTAACAATCGATTTAACGCTAAATCGGCTTAAAATAGCCGACTTAAATTTTGCTGGCTGTTTGGGAAATTTTTGGTGATTAATCCTGAAATTAGCTGTTAGACTAAGCTAAAAATGCCCGTATAAACTAAGTAACTGTCACTGAGCTGTCAATGTCAACCATATTAGTTTCACGCAAGCGTCTTGTCTATTCGAGTTGTGTATGCCATTTAGCAAAATAATTCAAAGACTTTTTCAATAGAGTTTCGTTACATATTTAAATATTTTTAGCCGATGAAGATACAAATAACAATGTTTTGAAAAGTGTGCTTTATTTGTTGCGCATTTTAAGATGCTACATGAAATCCTTTTTTTTGTCAAGTATTTTTTTTTTTAATAGACCCCCCTCCCCCCTCCGAAAAACTGGCTTGGGTACGCTTCTGGCACGATGACATAGCAAAGGTACCTGGGAAAAAAAAATAATTAAGAAAAGCGCAAGATAGAAGTGGCTAGAAGACGCTGGGGAAAGCCTTCACCCAGGGGTGGATAGATAAAGGCATATCGTGATATCGTGAAGTTATCTAGTCATTTCTGGAGAATATCAATTTAAAAGTTCCTCTGTTCATCGTCGAACTGAAGTATTATCGATGGATCTAAAACGAAATTATTTTCCCGCTCTTTTCCGTTCAATTTTAACATTGTATAATCAATTAGATATAAAAAATACAAGAATATTCACACTTTCGACAGAGATAGAGTTTTGACGAATTTTTAAAAACCGTCTTCAGAACATTCTGTCAAATGAAGGGGGAAAGCTGGCTATCCGACACATGTATATGCGAAGTATGTTGTGCAGAGCTGTTTAGGCTGAGTTTGTCAGTGTGCGTGTGTGTTTACATTTCCTTCGCGCGTCCTGTACAGTAATTGGCCTTCGAGCTGTTGTGTCGGCGAATCGATCGATTAAATAAATAAAACAAAATCCGATCGAAATTTAATTTACTCAGCAATCAGCCAACATGGCAATAAGTTCGAACAGAAAGTCCGAGGCGACGGCAGAAATAAAAAGAGATGTCAGACAAGGCTGTCCTCTATCACCGAGACTGTATAATATATATATATATATATATATATATATATGCAGAGGAAATAACCAGAAATAGATTATTCGAAAACAATGCCTTCAAAATACTACACGGTATACGCATAAGTAAAAGCCATGCGGACGACAAAGTAATCATTGCGGAAACCCCTCAACAATTATACCAAGAATGATGTATAAATTGAATAGGGAAAGCCAGAAAGCTGGAATGAAAATAAATACGAAGAAAACGAATAAGAATTGATAAAAATCGGAAGAAGCAAAACCGTTAATGATCAATAAAGAACAGTTGCAGCATGTTTGAGCACGGTGATTATAAAAAATAAATTCGGATTAAAATTGGGGAAACAAGAAACACACTTTTAACAACTAAAAACATTAGGAAAGACTTAAAATTGAAAATATTACAGCGCCATATTCTGCTCGTAATCAGATATGCTTCGGAAACGTGGATTATTAATAAAAATGTGGAAAATCGAAGAAACGCATTGCAGATGTGGGCTTAGCGCAGAATGGAAAAAATCAGATGGCTAGATAAGGCAAACAATTTGGAAGTGCTGCGAAGGTGTAATATGGAAGAAAGAATGTCGCGATGCCACGAATCATCGAAGGAAAAAGGAAATTTCTCAAATTTAAAACTGATCAATATGATCGATTGTTCAAGATAGTTGCACAAGGGAAGATTACCGGAAAACCTGGAAGAGGAAAAAGAACTATGTTATCATCAATTGCATTTTTTGTTTTTTTTTTTATTCTTTGTTGTCTTTTAACTCCGCTAAAATGATAATTAATAATTACGCAGTATGTTTTTTGTAATGCGAAGCTGACTCAAAAAATGGGATGCTAATAAATAATAATAATATTTAGCGATATGTCAGCAGGAGAACAGCAGACAAAAAAGTTGGACTCGTAAATGATTAAAAATAAATAAATAGAATAATCGATAGAAAAGTGAAACTTAGTCGATCTTGCGTACCACACTTTCGTAATGCGCAGGCAACCGCGTTCGAGATTAGCGGCGGCATCGTAAAGTCATCACAGCGAGGTGACTTGTCGCTGAAGGAGGTGCTGATGAATCAGCCAACGGTATCCGAGCAGAAGTGCTTTTTTTCTTTCGACGTCCACAATTAGTAAGTTCAGATGATGTTCATTTTACGTTGATGTATTTTTCATTTCACTTGCGACCTGCCACGAAATTTTTGTTTAAGTTTTCAAAAATCTTTTTGGTTTAACGGAATCTCACGGATATTACCCGACGATAATGGTGTACTTTACGGCCGCCGAGCAGGTCACGGCAACGAATACGTAGCGATTTTGCCGGTCGAAACGGTGTTGGTGTATTTTTGTAGACAGAATTATCGGTAGCAGTTGATACCATATTCTAGCGGCAATTCAATTTCGGAGTTCCGTTACGCTTATCTTAGCTTACCGGTGGTGGGAGGGGGCTGGTTCACAGTGTGGCCGGATCTAAAGAAATTTTCTTTCAAAAATTAAAAGTAAAAACGAACCAGATCGAAATTTATAGAAATTTCATCGGGGGAAAAAACAACTAAAGATAAGAATTACGCTATATGCAAAGAAATTTTCTTATGTCCAGACCGAAGCATATAATTCCAGTGACCACCACCAACTTCGTGCGTGTTATAGTGCATTGCAAGATGAATTTACCGTAATTCTGTTTCTCTATTAAAACAATCTCCTTTCTTCAACGAGTTCGATAGTAATTAAGTTTTCAGCGCACATGACTTCACGCCGTACACCGTTTAATTGTGCTGCTACAGTGCAGCTGTTCTATTGGCAGAGCGTGCTAGCAGGTGCTTCCACATCAGTTCTCCTATCCTAACAAACCCTGTTTTCTTTACCACCTATGCACCCCATCTGTCAATCTCAATTCGCTTCGTTCTATCGCCATTCTAATCTAATAGCATCCCCTTCTGTCGAACTTCTCTACTAAGCGATTTCTTCGTTACTTCCCTCAAACGTTCAAAATAATATTCCGTAATTTAAATTTTCCTCCCTGTACCGTGAGTTTTTTTCTACTCCCTGTTTGTTTTTCGCGCCAATAGCATTCCACAGATACGCTAATCGCATATAAGAAGAAACTGTATTCAGAGAGAATACTGTTGCACCGACATTGATTTTTAGTGAAATCGTAGATTTTATGTATACGTAAAAATATAATTAAATCGCAGAAGGTGCTTAGCATTTTTTTTCTAAATAATAGTTACATAGAATTAAACAAATGATAAAGAACAGCCTTACACAACTATCATTTAACATTGTTAAAATACAACGAACTGTATATTAAAAGGCACGCGCGAAATTTTCGAAAAGCATCTTTATACGAAATCGGAAGGAAAAATGGGAAATTCGGCGATAAAAACCCGCTACAAAAGATACTACGCTAGGATAACATGACAAACATGATCGGAAATGTGAATAAATACGGTTATTACAAAACCTTTTTGTGATGAATCGAGTACTTAATCATATGTAGCCTTCATGATTGAACAGTATGCGAAATTATCTACACCTAGTAGTGAATAACTATTTTGTATTTTACGGATTTTAAGATGAAGCGTTGTTGCATTTGTGCTGAAATTTTTGCAACCTAGAGACAGGCATGCACTATCTGTTAGTCGTTCAAGACAAAAAAAAAAAAAAAAAGGTATCCATTGGTCTTTTGAAGAAAAGTTTTGAGTGTCGTATTTCACGTTTTTACTATTTCCTGCTCCACCGTACGTTGAGAAATAGCATAGTTTCACTGCGATCGTGTATTATAGTATCGCAGAATTGTGTCTTATCCCGATTTCAGTGACCAATAACGTGAACAGTATTGTTACGTAATAAAGGAAGAGACGAAATGATTCTGAAAAGTTAAAAGAAGTCCCATGATAAAGCCTTCTGGAGCCATCCGTGAAAATGGTTACATGGGATGGAAATTGGAAATTGATAGTGCCGGTAGAATTTCTGAGGGATTTGGAAAGTGGAGGTAGAAAAAATACTTTTTCGGAGAATGGCAGAGATCAGCACAGGTAAAGAGGGAAATACGGAAGATTATTACCATGAAATGGTGTGATGTTGCTGTTTTTCTTGTTTTTTTTTTGTTTTTTTTTGAGGGTGTATCAATTATGGACACTAAACATTAACCCGGTGCAAATGAAATTTCTTGGCAGTGTCAATGGCCGGTAGCGGGGTCTCGTTTTCTTTTATAAAAAAAAAATAAAAATAAAAATAAAAAAATGTACGCCCATCACAGTGTCGAAAACACTTGGTAATCATTTGTCCGTCTAACGTAATCTTCCTTTCTGGTTCTTCAAGTTTTCTTCACTTACCCATATTCTGTTATTGCCCGCATTATTTTAGCCATATTCCATTCCGTTTCTTACCCTTTTCATTTTTTTCTTAATTTCCGTTCCACATTACTCATCCAAATGATGCAGTTTTGTCTGTCATTCTGTCATTCTTCGATTGTTCGTCTCTTCCTGTTCCGAATCCGCGTTTACTGAAATATAGATTTCCTATTTCTTATTGTCTCTGTCATATTCCATATTCACTACTACTTTCGATTGCTTTATATTAACAGTAACTGTTTCTTTTTTATTTTTCCAAGAGGAAAAAAAATGCTGCACTTTAATTTTTTTTTAATTATGGAAATTTATAATAGCCGGAAATTATGAATTCTAGGGAGAAAGTCATTTCTACGTTTCCGTAACTTGCCGAAAACACTCCGTATTACTGCGAATGTTGTAACTTTCGTGTTGCGATCATATCACTTCTCTCGTTCTGTTAAATTCGCCGTTATAAAGACCGGGGTAAAATTTATTGCTTATTTATTTATTACACCTATTCTGATATTTAGGAAAAATTTAAAAGATGTTCGTAACAGAATTTGACATAAATACACACACTGGTCTTTAAGACTTTTACGCGATCAAAGATAGCAGAGAACTGGTGCACAGATAGAGAAGGAAAGGGAGTGATAAAAGACACGCTGCCCCAGAAGCAGGTCTATTAAAGTTGACGAGCAGCCAGGAGCGATGAAAGAGTGTTCAAATAAAATATAATCAGTGTCACGCATAAAATGAGAGGCCCGGAAGGATGGAGAGGACAAAATGGAGAAAAAAAGTGTAAGTGAGAAACGAAAGAACGTTGAGGGAGTAAACTGTGTTCGAAGGGTAGATAAAAATAGGCGAAGAAAAGTGTGAATGCTGCAAAGAAGGAAAATTCGATTTTAGAGATGTTTTAGGATTTGACAATAAAGAGAAATAAGAATTGCTCCGTAATTTAGAACGAGCAGTTGCAGAGGGAAATGCGATATTGTGAGATGTCCAAAGCCGATACGAAATCTTCTGGTTGGAAAAGCTAAATGAGCTAGCAGATCGCCTAAGTCTTTGCCACCGATTGCGCAGAGCGTCCCGGTATCCATAAGAAATCAGCCTGGATAGGGTGACGAAGGAAAAAGAGTTAAAAACTAGAGAACGTAGGAGAAAAATTACAAATTCGTCAGCAGAGGAGGCAGGAAGAGGAGATGAGATGACCTGTAGGATACTTTGGAAATCTGATACTTGAAAATATCAATTGCGCGCGAGAAGTTCTCGTCTCGGGGTGACACATTTAGGGTTAACCGGCGAACTACGGGGCGGAATATTTGTAAAATCGAAAGAAAAAAACCGAAGCACGAATTAAATCTAAACTATGTACGCTATATTAAAATTTTCCCGCCGGTGCTGGACAAAGCAGGAATATATTTTTTTCACGTACAAAAATTCACTTTTAAGCGGCTACGAGCATTATTTTTAGACTGTTGCCAAATCGTCATCGCCTTCTTCCAGTTGAAAAGGTACTCTTTAACAGTCGGCTAGGACTGTGCGACGGAGTGTAGTCTGGATTATCTGGGAATATGTATGTGTGTGTGTGCGTGCGGTTACGCATTTAGGCGTAGCCGATCACGAATTGTCTCTGAGCCGAGCTGCCAGGCTGTGTTCGTTCGAATGATCAATCATTGCTCCGCTTTGGTACACCGGTCACGTAATGGGACAAGACACTGGCGACATCAACGGAATAAGAACTGGCAATTGACTTTCCATATCGTTTTGTTTCGTGCTCGGGCCCGAACTTGTTCTTTATGAAGAAATAGCTCAACTCCCCGACTTCGCACTGAACCAATTTATTCAAAAATCCGCCGATAACATCCGCGATGCGATTTTATTAAATAAAACGATTATTCCGAAGTTACATCTAAATTACAACATTCTTGTTCCCGCTTTTTTCATCGCTTTCTTCTATTCATTCGATCGAAACCGGTTCTATCATAATCGTCGTCGGTATCGGCTTAATTTCAGTTCTTGTACGAAATGTAACAATAATTAGTGTATAACGTGACAAACTGTTCTCGAATGTCTCTGTAATTTCTTAAAACTCATCTCAGCGACCGGAATTAATTAAAAATCATCGCGAAAAGAGTTTAGGAATCAAAATGCTCCCCCTACGCCAAAAAAAGAAAAAAAAAGAATTAAAAGAAAAAAAAAGAATTAAAAGGGAAAAAAAGAAATAAAAGAAAAATAAAGAAATAAAAAGAAAAATAAAGAAATAAAAAGAAAAACAAAGAAAAGAGAAATAAAATCGTACAAATATTGTATTTAGCGGTCGTTTCTTTTTTTTTGCTTTATTTAGATGTCAGTTAATCCCGACTATATTACGATTTTAATCATAACCCAGTGTGAGAGTGAAGCTGCCAGTTTTAGTATCTAAAATTGGACTTAACTAATATAAATCTCCAGAGCCAGTGATTTCCTCCTGGTTACTGGTTCCCTACAGTCTTTGAACACGATTAGGAGTCAAAAATTCAACAACCCGCTAATTCTAAAAATATATCGCTACTTGTGTGAATTGCAGCTAATGGATAGTCACATGTCGCTGCTGTGGGTTCCTGGGCACATTGGAGTGCCTGGTAATGAGAGTGTCGACAGAGCAGCACGTTCTGCCTTGCTCTCGCCAATGCCACAGGACGCGGAGCTACTCTCATCAATCACATATACAGAGTCCTAAAGGTGTGCGAAAACCAGTGGAAAACTGAATGGGCAGCTGCTAGAATATCCCTAAGAACCATTAAGTCTACAGCTGAATCATGGTGGCCACCGGAAGGAACATCCCGATACGATTTTAAGATCCTCAGCCGGCTGCGAATTGGCTATATCGCTATTACGCACAAACATATAACTGATAAAACGCCGCCTCCGGCTACATGCCCCTTGTGCAACCAGACAACCGTACCGACAGTTTCCCACATAATACTTACCTGCCAAAAGTTTACTATGTTGCGGAGGTAACTTGGCCTACCCATAGATATAGGGCAGACCCACTCAAACGAGGTAATCTCCATCAACAGGATTATTGCCTTCATTGAAATGAGTGGCTTAACTCACCACATTTAAATTATTCCCCCTCCCTAATGTGTGTACTGTAATGACCATAGTAGTTACACACAGCACATACAATTTAAGGGGGGGGGAATATATATATATAAATCTGATTAGAGAAAAATCAAAATCAACGACTAGTCTGAAGAAAAATTAGTCGGACTCGGAGACTTAAAAATTACCGATTCCTTAATATCTTGAAATACCCGTTTTCTCTTGTTCAGTTCCTAAACCCCTTACAAAACGGTACGCTATTATTACTCGTGTTATCTCGATATTTTTATTCGCGACTTTATCCAAGATTTCTTCAATCTCCTTACAGTTTATGCTGTTCTATCAATCACCGCTGTTTTCCAAAAAAAAAACAAACCATGATCAACGTATAAAAAAAATTTTCAGTTTGCTCTCATTGCGAACTCTCTTTCTAATGTCTTAATGAAATATAATCATTACCCATGTATATACATATATTACATATAGAGCAAAGAAAACACTTGTTCTACTCTAATTAGGTTTAAGTAACATTCTCAAGTATGGACCTGCATCTGTCTGCACAGAGTTGCAGCTAAAGAAGTTTGCCCTCCCGACTATCATCAGCTTGTAGCGGTAATTTTAAATTTGCCTACCGTAAAATTTTAGAAATGACAATGTGACAGCACAATATTCCGCCTTCCTAAAATTCTTCATTTTCGTTCAGAAACCATTAACGTCCGACGCGTCTACATCCAGTTTCTAAATAAGTCACGAACACTTCTTGAAAAGATAGTGAACCGTCACGATTCATTTCGAATGCGTCAACGTCCGCAAAATCACCCTACTTCTTCCGATATTATAACATTTCGTCTCAAAAGCTTTTACTTGTACTTTCCTTCTTCTAACATCGCAACTTCCGACGTTCCGCCAAGGATATATATATCTTACTTTCTTAAATCAACGCCAAATTATTTTTATCGCTTTAACTTCCCTGAAATCACGACACTACGAATAGGCAAAAAAAAAAAAAAAATAATAAGGCTCGTGCTTGAATAATAAATGAACTGTATATTGCGCTTGCGCCATCTCTTTTACCTGAGTTCGGCATAAAAGTCACGGAGCAGATAAATTTTGAATATGAGTGGCGCAAATTACATTACTAAAGTTCTCTGTTAGGTTATATTTTGAAAGAGCTCTATGTCTTTCATACTGTACGCTGAGTTCAGAATTGTTCCGGTTTTGAACAGTACGTAAACAACGTCAATCGCACGGTGGAAATAGTCGAATTTTTAAACTTATACCTATCCGCTAATACTAATAAAAAAATATATCCTAGTAGGTCGACTCTAGTTTTCTTGAAACTGCCCTGTTCGAACACGAGTTTTTTGAATCTAATCTTTTTTTCTCTGTTCAGTTCGGATTTTCATTCGACTTGTCGAATCGAAGTCGACAACGTGCTTTATACTGCATTGATGAGCGAAAAAGCGTTGAACCCGTCATCACAATTCACCGGTCAAATGTATTCGAATTTAGCAAATTCGCTAATATCCACATAATTCCGGGGTCAGGAAATGCTCGAGTCGTAGAATAACCTCGACGGCGGTTATGAAATGTTAACGAAACTCTACAGCGAACTGTTACGAAATAGGTAAAAATCAGTTATTTTTACTCATATATATATATATATATATATAAATATTGCTATATAATCTGTGCATGCACTCGTAAACGATCATTTGTTTTGAAGAAGGAAGAAATAATAATAAAAATAATTAATAATTAATAAATAATCATAACGATAACATAATTGTATCTAGGTCTTGTTGCATAAATGAAACCACTTTTATGAACTTGCGCGATTCAAATCATTAAAAAAGCGGCTATGAATCAAAGGTTGCACTAACGGAGGTGAGATGTATTTTTGCAACTGGTTCTCACGGAACGGCTATCAATCAAATTTGTTTCGATGATATGTTCTCTATCGTGTCCGTTTTTTCATTACACGCATAGATCTCTACTGCGGATGGAAAGCGAAACAGGTACTGCACTCAAGTCCATATCGGTGCAATAATTATTGGTGGCACGGCCTATATGCTGATGCGGACCAAGTTCGTCGGCCTACATTAACTTACAGACAGCCACGAAATTACCGTCTTCTCGAACTTTATTATAGTTATTTATATCCATTATGCTGATTAATATGCAAATTCATCTGTGAGAAAAAGCCCACTTAAATTATCGCTGATGATTTTTTCCTCTAAATTATAACATCAAAAGAACTAATGCATTACACAATACGCCTATATAATATAGATTAGAAATTCAGGAAAATCCGAAATTACGCCTCACAGTGTTCTTCGAATTAATTCAATTCAGGCAAGGATAAACTCAGTATGAGATCAGGGAAAAGTACGCGGAGCTGATCGAATGTGCTTCTTCCGTTGTTCTCCCGATCAAAAAATAATTCAGAAGAACACTACCAATTTCAGAACATTAATATTAATTCTTTTATCGTTACGACTACGATGATGAAATTTAATTTCCGAAACAAACAGAGTTGCTTCTAACATCGTCTGAAGCGGAGACAGTTATGCCATTTTCAGTGCTTGTTTGATAAAATTTCAGCGTAAAATATTTAATTATAAACACTGATATATATATATATATATATATATATATATATATATATATATATATATATATATATATATATCATTCGTATGCATTAGCATATACAGTATGTGTTTGTATAGTTTCATATATAGGCGTTGTATAAATAATAAGCATGTTTGTATTTTCTCATTATAATAAATCTCAGTCGGTGATCGATCCTGCATAACTCTTTGCGTGTGTGTTCTTTCTATCGAATGTTTATCAAAACTATAGTAGAAATTAAATGTTAATCCGGTCAGAGATCGATGAAAGAAAAGAGGCAAGAATAGGAACCACCTTTGAAGACGGGTCAAAATTAAGATATAGGGAGTAGGAAAATTCAGCTTTAATAGCTGGGTGTACACAGGATATTACGTTCGGAGGAAAGATTGGAACATTCAAACACCACGTGGTCAGGATCGCAAACGGAAGTATAGTCGCTAGAGTGCAATAGGGGAACGGGAAAATAGCAAAACGATACCCCTGAGGATGGGAGCAAAATATGATTGAACCGCAGACGGCAGGTAGCAATAATGAAAAAAAAAAAGGATTAGAAAAGGAGCGAGGATATACATCCGACCAAAGTCTGACACGCATTCTTCTGGAGGGGGGAAGTATGTTGTGTCCAGGGGAATCAGTTTAACAAAATGTGGGGAGCGCTGAGCGTGCTAAGGAATCCACCGTCTCGTTACCATCAATATCCGCATGACTTAGAATCCAAAGAAGGTCGATGGGAAAGGGAAAGCTTAACTTTACAATCCCGACGCCCTGTCAAGGGTATGGAACTCACTTTACTTTTTATAGATGAGAGAACGTATGCGGAAAACAATGAAGTCGTCTGGGGATTTGAGGGAAAGAGAGATAGCTTGAAGAGAACTTTTGGAGTTCGAAATGATTAGGCATCTATCAGAGTAACGAGGAAATAAATATAACTGCTCGAAGAATGGCATAAAGTTCCGCGGAGAAGATGGAGCAAAAAACCGGCAGCCTGAAGGATTGAGCGGAATTACTGGCTGAAGAGAAAAAGGAAGCGGCTCCCTCCTACTGAAATCTTGGAACTATCAGTAAATATTAAGGAATGAAGAGGAAATGAAGAGTTAATAAGAAAATTAAATTCTTGATTCGCAGCTGCGGAGCCGTAAGTTTTACATGACGAAAGGAGACAAGAAAGTAGTTTTGGGGGGTGAAAAAATCCGAAGAAGTTGAAAATAAAATAAGGAAGTTTACTATGGGAAATAGTATAAGAATTTGTCTAAACGATGAGAAACAAGATAGGAGATTTATTAGGAGAGAAACGCCATTTATGAAAGATAGAGAGGTATTAGAAAACGAGATGGAAAGTCTTTTTACAAGGAAACTATATCCTAAATGTGATCGACGAATGAACAACGGCTGGACATTCAGCAAGAATAGCTGGAATAGGAGTGGAATTGAGCGCCCTTAAGCAAACACGAAGAACCGAGTTTTGTGTTGAATCTAATTTAGAAAGGAGAGATTTAGCGGCATTGTCATATATATACTCGTATATATATACACATATATATATATATATATACACATATATATATAAAAGAACAGTAACCTAGTTTAGATAATATGGTTAATTTGTAAAGCAGGATTAGGATTTGAGGATCTCCGCCCCACCCCTCGTATGTGAAAGGGCCTTGAACAGATTGAGTCGTTTTTGGCAAAGAAATATTAAGGAAATTAATGTCCTCAAAGAAGGACAAGCGACTATTTGGAAACACTGCAAGATAACAGTTGACTAGGGAAATAGGAAGATTATTCAGAAAAACATTGACAGTGTCTAAATTGTAAGGTCCGAGAGAAAATACAACGCAGACGAATTTGGAAGAAGAGACAGAGAGATGAATAGAGAAAAGAGGAACGGTTAGTGTGATTTGTTAAGTTCCTTGTTGGCAGTTGTGCGATTCCCCCATAGCTGAGGAATAAAGGAGAATATCATTTGCACAGAACAGGAAAGTGGAAGAAATAGGGAGAGAAACAACATTAAGCATGTAGACGTTAAAACGGCGTGGGACTGAGACAAGAGCCCTGCGGATATGCGAATTTTAACTAATATTCGCTTAATACAAGAAACTTTTTTCTTTTTTGTTTTTTTTATTTTTTTATATTTAATTCTTTTGTAACACAATCAATTACTGATATTGTTAAATAGCGCTATTCTCTCTAAGGACATTTAAGACATTTGTTAAATATAAAATCATCAAAAAATGGGGCTATCCGTACAGACAGTGACAGAACTTCCCTTTTGCAGCTCGCGCCAATGAGAACACACAGAAAACCCGCTATCGGTAATATATCGGTAATATATTGAATAATATACCGAACAAATCATTGTCGATCGATTTTGTATATATAAAATCCTTGCATATTATTTGTTAAAATTATCTAGCTGAGACACAAATTTGTGTGATGAGGAATAAAAATCGAAATCATTAATTCGAAATTCGAATCATGAAAGTTAATAAATTGCTTTTCGTTCTTGGGACACATCGTCGTCCGTGTTAGGATGAAAACATTGTTAAAAATAAAACAAATTGCACTCGTTCGATTGAAAAAGGAAACGATTAATAACTCACGCTTAATTCGAACAGAAGTTTCCTCCTTTGATTTATTGTTTCCGCCTCGACGTACAAATTGTGTTATAGACGCGCGTTGGTGATTCCAGCAACTTGTGCAGGATTTCTTAAAACTGGAAAACGTTAACCAGTCGATCCTCTTTTCGGTGTGCGTTGCGTGGCGACATGACTTCGTATCGCGTGTAGAGGAAATGGTTTCGAGGTGTTTATACGTGTCAGTGCGTGTGTGGATGCAACTGTATAAATTAAATCGAAGTGATCAATTTTAAACTGAAACGAGAGGACGGAGGAATGCATCACAAATTCATCGGACATTGATTAGGCGCTTCTTAATATTCTGTAAATCTTTCTTCTCTTCCTTTCTTCGCTGGAATTTCTGTACTGTGATATTAATGCCAAACTGCGTTTTCGAGTTTTTCCTCATTTTTGAGATTAGGTTCATGGTTTTCTTTAAAATCACACTGCGAGACAGATTGCGAGACATTTCGTGAGCTGTAAAATCAACCGCGTGCGTAATATACTGTCTTAACACCTGTATCTCGACTATTTTTAACTATACTCCTAATCAGAAGTTCCTCTTCTTATTTCCTCTGTTTTAAAATCATTGTTCGTTAACAAATTTTCTATGTTTTCCGTTTTTCACTAAATTAAAAACTATTATGTATTTTTTGGTCGTCAGATACTGCGCGAAGGAAGTGCGATTAACTGGGGGATACCAGTTTGAAACTTGCCTGGATTCAATGGAAAAAAAAACAGCTCACCCCTGTCTACCGCAAATGAGGGAAAAGAATTGAATTTTAAACTTTCAAGATTATACAGGTTGATCGAGCGTCGTTCTGTACAAGTCCTTTAATTGTACGACGCTTTGTGCTACAATTGGCGGATTTCAATAAGAGACCTGAAGAACTTAACGCGAGAAAACGTAAATATGATCGAACGTAATCTTTGGCCAATATGACGTTTTGGTGACACTCATAATTCACAAAAAAAGTTCGAAATCTGTCCAGCTCTAAGATACATATATATATCAAAAAATCAAGTACATTTAATTTTATACAATGTTTTGTTCTATTTATTTGTTTACTCTTCTTGTTTTTTTAAAATTTATTTAGACAATAATTTCTGTATTGTCAAATATGCACCGAGTTCGTTTTTTTTTTTTGTGATATCTTTTTCGTTTTCTAGCTGAATAGGCGCCATTTCGTTTCAAACCGTATTTGTTTTCAGTCTGATAAATGTTTTTTTTTTCTTTTCTAGCTCAGACGGGATGTTTTGCCGAAAACATTTCCAGCACATTTAATAGTCAATCTTAAAATGTTTGCTACTTTTTTGTCTTTTCCTTTTCCTTTTTTTTTTTTTTTTTTTTATGAGTTCGTCAGTGAAAAGCAGAAGGAAATGATGGAATATAAGCAGCACTGTAAGAAGTAAGGATATCAAGTTTTAATAGAAAAGAGAATTATTGCTCAGCAGAGAAGGGCTTCGCACATTCAAACAAAACGTGATTAGCATCACAAGGAAAGTATTTGGGAAGAGAGTTTAAAGAAAACAAAATGGAGTAGACGCAAATGAAAACCGAAAAAATGAGATGCAGGAAGGAGACCGTATGGTTAAAGCGAAGACGACAAATAGCAGAGATTGTAGAGCGTTTAAGAAAGAGTAAGTATCAAGAAAACCATGAATGAAGTTGAAGAGATGGCAGAATAGAGAGAGGTAAAAGGGCGCGGGATTAGAAAATGAGAAAGAATAGGAATTAAGCCGTGACTTTGAATGAACGACTGAGAAAAGAAGAACAATATTATGAGCTGAAAATGTGTCGAAAAATCTGCTCTTGCAAATAAAAGAAAGGGCTAAGAGGATTCCACCATTTCATTGTGCCCTGAATACTCAAATGACCAGTAATTCATGGAAGATCTATCCCGACCGAGTGGAGGAGTAAAAGATTATGGTTGAAACAGCGTATAAGAAGTATTACATAATCGGAAGAAGGAGAAGGAAGAAGAGATGTGACAGCCTATAAAGCATTTTTAGAGTCCGAGATTATGAGGACTTTGTCGGAAACTACTTAATGAACGTAGAATAGTAATAAATTCCGCATGGAAAACGGAGCAAAAGGAGGAAAGTTTAAGAAACCCAGAATCTAACTAAAGGCAGGGCAGAAAAAAAAAATAAGCAGAATTAACTTCTTTTGGTCCTTTGGAACCGTCAATATAGATAATGGCGTGTGTAAGAAAAAGCGAACCTAAAACATTGGAAAATTCAATTCTGGCGACATGTTGAGGACCTGATTTAGAAAAAAACAAAAAAAAACAACGAAGAAAGACATTTAATAGGATGAAGGAAACTCAAAAAACTGAAAGGGAAACAGAGAAGTTTATCACGACTGCGAATAAATGGACAAAAAATTGAAGGAAACGAACAGAAATATAAGGGGGATGAAGTTAAAATTTTACCGATATTACTTCTCGGTTACCGTAAAAGATGTGAGAAATTAAAATTTCATCTTAAAGAAAAATAGAATAGTGTTTATCGTGGCTATGAGTAAATTGCGAAAATTGAAGGAGACGATCCGAAATATAAGAATCGGAACGTTTAATCAAAAAGCGATAATCCAAATTTGATCTGTGAATAAAGAGAGGAGGAATATGGGGGATTCAGTAAGGATAGCCGGAATTGGGGTGGACCTCACAGGACACTAAGACAGAGACGAAGACAGGTATTTTGGATGCGATCCGATTTTAAAAGAAAAGACCTGAAGGAAATGCAATAAATAAAGCAACAGTAATCTAGGATAAAACGGGTAAAGGATTTATAGAAGAACGTGAGTAGGATAATAGCCGCCACAATTAGTATGATTTAAACAGATTTGGTTTTTTAAGAGACTTATGAAAAGTGAGACGTCTGTTAGGAAAAATTCATAAATAAGGAAAATATAAGGAGAATTGGAACACCATTTAAGGTAAGACGAATAAAAAAATGAAGAGTAAGGACAATAAAAAGGATTTATTTAGAGGAAGAAATGGAGAGAGATGAATATTAGAAAGAGTATTTTTCAGCAACATTAGAAAGCTTTGAAGACGTGAGTAATGAGATATTGCAATCGGAGAAGGAGATGAGCAAATCGTCAGTAAAGAAAAGTGAATTAGGAGTTAAGAGGAATAAATATATTAGAGCGTAGGTTCGTTTACGGAAGGATCCTTAAGGTAGACCAAGAAAGATTTAACCTTAATGCAATGTAGAAAGCAGAAGAAAGAATTACAGTTCCGCATCGAAAGAGAGTAATAATAAGAGAAGCAAAGTGGACAGGAATTTTTAATTAAGAGCATTGTGCCAAAAATTGTTGAAAGGTAAACGTTATCAATAGCAATTAATATGTCAACGAATGCAGCAATTAAGATTTTTGTTTTAATAAATTACATCACGAGGTTTTATTATTTATTTTATCAGCTTATCTATTAAAAATAAAATGGAGTCATGTTTAAGGTTTTTCTTTTTGCGTTTAAATTTCGGTTATGATGAAATATGTTCTTCGTATGGTATTGCTAATATCGTCGGCATTTAATTATTTTAAACGATTAATATAACGACGATGTTAGAGAATTCGTATTGAAAACAAATTCGGTAAATAGCTTTGCAATGTTAAAATATAATTTTACATTAAACTATTTTCGTCTGATTTTCAATGGACAGTTGGAAAGATCTATTCTATGCGATGATAAATGATGGGTCTGTTGAAGTACCGCATAATAAAATACGATCGCACTACACGCTCAGTATTCTTCTTCCTTTTTTTTTTTTTAAGTGTACACCGGGCACAGAGTAATTGGGCGCAATTAATACCTGTGTAATAGTAGATCTCTTAGATAAGTGTAGAAGTACGCTTAATGATTCGAAACGATTTATTGCGATTTTAAAAGCCAGTTGCCGTTTTTTGTAAAATAGCGGAATACTTGTAATAGATTGGATTTTATTCGAGATGCTGCGAAAAATTACAGTCATCAAGTCTCTATGCCTCTGGCAGCGAACACCAAACAAAAGGCATTGCACAACTGAAGAAGATGAATAACAGAAAGAGAAGAAAGATTAAAAGACTCATTTCTTAGCGAGATGACGCAGTCTTATAATAACCCATTTCGAAAACGTATGCGTTGTTCTATTCCTGTTGTAAGGAATCCGAACTGTGTTTATTCGAAGAGCCCATCTTTTGGGAAAAAGAATTTGACAAATAGTTTTAAAATATAATACTAATTGAAGATGAAAAATTAGGATTAATTGACACCGGAGATTTCACGCATGATAGGAAAACAATGACCAAAGCAAACAAATAAACCGAGATCGTCTTATATCAATGAGAAAACTCTCTACTCTTCGAAACTCGCAAGGGGACAAGTCTCCTTGACGACTTCCAATCATTTTTCTCCTAAACTTCTTTTGGAAAAATTATTTTCGTTTTCAATTTACTACGTCATTTTTACCTATTTTTTATTAAAACAAAAATCTTAGCAATTGTACAGTAGCATTCAATCTTTGTTATACCATATATATATATATATTAATTACAACGTAATTCTTAGGCCATCCCCCATTCGAAATAATGTCCCAATTTTATGTAACGCAAAATGTCCAAAAAAATGTCCCAATTTTATGTAACGTTTGTTATATTTTATAGGATTTTTGTTATTGTTATTTAAAAAATGTCACAATTTTATGTAACGAAAAATGTAATGAAACAATATCTTAATTTTATATAATGAAAGTTAAATGTTAGAATAGGACTTTTGTGGTTATGTTTTGTTTTTTTTTTTGTGTTGATGCCAGTACGAATTACGTTGTAAATTTTGATCATTTTATACAAAGTATAGAAGAGAAAGAGACATAAATAAAAGCAAGAGGGGTCAAGTGGCACAGCCAAATGGCCGAGTTTTATATACATATATATATATATATATATATATATATATATAAACAAATTCAGTCAAGCATGATGTTTCATGCGCTCAAGGTTACTCCGTATGTTAACTTAAAGATAACCATAATATTTATATTTACATAATGCACCAAATTCGAAGGAATCCCGCTGCAAAGAGAGAGTGGCACGTAATTTTTTGCGATTTTTTGAAATTACCGGTATCTCGAAAATTTCGTTAAGAAAATGAAATACCGTTTCCTTTAGCCGACAAACAGCGATCTCTCAATCGATACATCACATGCGGGGGGGAAAAAAATTTTTTTTTTCAAAATTTCCGAGCTTTCGGCGTTCCAACGGCCTGAATACAAAGTTGTACGCTTGGTTATATTTTTCCTATGTAGCGGCCCTTTATGCATATGTTTTCGGATACGTTGTGGTTTCTGCAACGTTTTTACTCGGGTTATTTCTTATGTGAACTTTCTTCTTTTTTTGCTGTTTTTGACTCAAAAGTGGAGGATTAAATAATTTTTTAACTGTAATTTTTTAATTTTGTGAAAAGACTTCTGCATTTTATTTTGTTATTTTGAATTCACCTTTAAAGATTTATCCGGTTCTGAGTTATGAATTTTTTAAGGGTGATTTTTGAGGTCGTTTTAAATTCCATATTATATAGTTTTGACGGTTTTTTTTTTTTTTTTTTGGATTCTTTTGTCGTCCAGAATAATTAGTTAGCTCGAAGTTTAAGATACGATTTTAAAGGAAAGTTTAATTGTAATTTATGATCCGAATTTGAAGTTTATAAGTCAAACCGTTCGTGAGTTATTGATTTTTTTATTTGATATCTTTGACGTTTCTGGACCATTTTATTAGAATTCTGTACATTACATGCGTACGGAATCCTAATTAATAGGAGAATCATTTAACAAAAAACTAACGGGATATAATCATGGGACAAAAAATTGAGTGTACCCCGAGCTAAGAATGGCGTACTTAATATATATTCATAAATATATATGTAAATATATATATATATATACTAACTGACCTGGCGAACTTCGTACCGCCACAGAAATAATAAATTTTATGTTAACTTATTAGCCGAATTAAATTTAGTTTTTATTAATACTCAAAATGAATTAAGTTCAATAAATGTGCAACAACCAAAAAGACAAATATTTTAATTACATTGAAAAGTATTTTAAATATGCGTGGCAGCAAGGCATTATTCACTTTAGTAACAAAAATCAGTATAAATTTATATTAAAAATTTAAAGTAAATACTCAATTTATATACTTTTTAATAAAGTGTGTACTCTATGCAGTTAGCTGATGATGGGCTATACACGAAAAAACAACGTGTTTCTAATGATCTCTAATTTCTTAAAGTAAATTTATACCAGTTTTTAAGATTCCGTACACACTATAAAATACGGAATAATCCGAATAAGATGGTTCAGAAACGACAAAAATATTCAATTATACAATAGAGTTCGGAAACGGTTTGACTTATCGCAATTGGATTATAAATTACACAATTAAACTTCTATCTGTGACCATTTACAACTTTAAACTGAGCGTTTATCTTGGGTGGCAAAAAAACCGTCTAGAATATATAATATGAAATTTAGAACGACCTCAAAAATACCCTTAAAAAAATCGTAATTCGTCATCGGATAACTCTTTAAAAGCGAAATTCAAAATATAAAACAAAACACAGGAGCCCTTTATGGAAATTCAAAAATTACGATTAAAAAATTATTTAAACCCCCCTTTTGAACCAAAAACAGCAAAAAAAAAAAAATGAATTTTCTTCATAAATATTTTTTTTACTTTGTACTCTCTGCTATTCGGAGCGGAGATAAATTCACCACTTCAAAGATCATAAAAATCCGTCCAGCCATCTTTGAGTTTCCGACTTTGTTTTATATATAACGGCAAAAAAAAAAAAAATTTTCTTCTTAAATTCGTCTTAAATCCGAAAATTTCAAACTTTTTTGAATAAGTTGTAACAATCTGGACCGTTTTGATGAAAATTTTTATAAAGAAAGCTATTACAATACCTGACGTTATAACGTGTACAGTTACCACAATTCGACCTTTCGATTGCGTGTGAGCATATGTATACTATGAGCTAAGTTGAATACAGAAGCTATGTTGAATAGAAACTAAAAAACATGTTTCAATTAAAGGGTAAAAAAGATAAAACTCAAGCTATTTTCATAACAGGTATATTTTTCAATAACGCAAAAAGTGAAGTAACAGAAGTTACTTACCTCAGAAATTAATAAAATAACCATAGTAATCATTTTATTTAAATTTTTGGGTTTAGTTTATTTTTACTGTGGTAATCATTTTATTTATAAATTTATTAATTTTTTTTTATTCGTCCCGTATATATTTCTGTGCCCCTGGTCTCATCTCAACTATTTAAAACTCTCATATTTCGTGTAGTGGACTGAATTGTGAATCTAAACCATTCTTGACTCCACTTGAACGCACACAAAAAATTTCATCAAAATCGGTCCAGCCGTTTAGGAGGAGTTCAGTCACAAACACACGCACAGAAGAATTATATATATATATATATAAGATAAAGATATATATACATATGTACATTAATTTTTTCATACGTTACTGCTTGTTAACTAAATTAATAGAAAAATTATAAATATTTAAACGTGAAATTTTACATTTTGAATACAAGGAGCAAGTGTAAGATTGCGAAGAAATAAACAAAAACAAATAAAAATTCGGTTTGGCCACAATATAGAAAAGTATATTATAATTTTGCACTTTTTACGGAACGAGAAATGATCCCATTTGCTCAGGTTCGAATTTGTTTGGATCATTGTCCACATGCAACGCTGATTAATGCGGTAGTAAGTCCGAGGGGAATAACAGGTGTAAATTCCCATCCTATTATAATACTATTAAAGGTAGAACAGAGAAAATATTGAAGACCAAACGATTGAAGATGAGTAGAAGAAATTCTGAAGTGGAAATCGCTTGCCCGAAAAATAATTCCCGCTGTCGCCACCGCAATTAAAATACGAGACCGTTGTGCGTTGTTCCCATTGAATTTAATTCGCGATCTGAAATAAACGGCAAATAATCGTTAATGCGCAGTGCATGAATTTGTGTATATCGTAGCATTTCCGGACTGGCTGAATTAACTTTTGCCGAAAATCTAGTAGCGCGGGGGGATCGATGCGAATTTCCTGCGGTCGTGTAAGCGGCGTAAAGAACGAAATTCCCGATTTCCAACCGATCATTTACCCGCTGCTTGGGCGATCGAACAGGTAAACACACAGAGAAGAAGGCGTGGTGCCGTTCGAAAGAGCAGGTGTTAACAGCAGAGTAGCAGATAAAGAGTGACGATAACGGAAAGAAAATAAAAGTCGATAATCGGGAATCGGATGGAATAATAGCGAGAGGATAGCATCTCTCGTGATAGGCGTCAGATGGCGCGGCGGCGGAGGCGGCGACGGTTGGGCACTTGTGAGTCTGATGGTCCAGTTTTATTACACGATGATTAGGACAAGAATCGAACCCAGAACCTGCCGACGACACGCCATCCGGGTTAGCAGCGTGCACATTGTTTATACAGAGGAGGCTGCCATCATCGCTACCGCCGCAGTCGCCAACTTTTTAATCGCATTGTCCTCGTAACGGCAGATGTCAAGTTACCGTAGTGCAGCTAGTTACCGCTTTTCGCGCCACCATATGTTCCCACTGCACTCATTACCATGCTGCTTTTCTCGCGGATATTACCATTTTTCTTTTATTTTCCCCATTTTGAATTCGCACTATTATTCTTCTTCATCGGTCGTCATTTATTCGCTCGCGTGCGTTCTATAAGTCTCGGCTTCCTTGTAACTTCTCGGGCGGGCGTTATAGCGCCTCCAAGATCGCCGGCAGTTCCTTCGTTGCACGGCACCGTGCTAAAGGCGATATTCAGCGCGCTAGATAGACATCGTGCGCCAACAATGTCTTCCTTGCCTTCCACTCTAACATTGCCCATGTGTCATAAATTATACCGCTAACGATACTGCAAAGCCGTTTAGGCAGGTTACTTCTACTTTTTTACCTTTTTCCTTTTTTTTCTTTCTTTCCAGTTCCGTAGCGCGAACCGTAATAGAAATACACCCGAAAGACAATTTTACACACTCGCACGCCTTTAAGCTATATATGTATCGGTTTAATATCGCAATTTATATTGATCAGTTGATGACTCTTTGGGCATTAGCGATGTTAAAGTGTAAACAAAAATGGCTCCCGCCGAGACATCATCAATTGCGCGGCCAATTATCGCTCGTTAGTGCGCGATGATAATTACCAAATGAAACGAAATAATGCAATAATTACAATATCATTTACACAATGAATTTCTTACAATACGAACATGTAAGGATAAGTTAGTGTAAAATATTCGAAAAGTGGCCATGTTACGCTTGACGATAAACGAAAACTGATAAAAAGCAAAAGGAAAAACTCCTACACCCTACGAGGCATTCTAATCAACTAAGAAAAGGGTACTAATAACATTTTCTTATCGTACAGATGGCAACGCTATTAATATCATACGTAACTGGCTTGTCGCCTCCAATGATTTTGACGAAATTTATGAATCCTCCGGGGTTTTTTTTTGGGGGGGGGGGATTAGATCGATGTGTTTTATCTTCAAACTAGCAATTCCAAAAGGATGACGCGACCGGTATATTTAAGTAATCATTGTATTTTTATAGTTTATTCAAAAGTAAGTAATGCGCTTATTTAATGCTCTATTAAAAAGGTAATAATAGGTGTACATTTACTAAATGTGAAGAAGGGTAAAAACCCGTGTTATTTCGTAAGTTCGGAATAAATTCTCAATCGTCAGATACTACATAATTATATATGTTTATATCATCTCAGTAAGGAATTTCATTTTAAATTTTCGTCTTGGATATCTTCCTCTTTTATCAATTATCGTTCCTTCTACCTCTCAATTCAAGCTAACTTTCTAATCCTTGGTTTTTAAAATTTATCTTCACTTTCACGTTCCGTTATTATTCATTCGCCTACGCTTTAAATTGCCCTCTTCCCGCTATTGTCAATCTTTGGTTTCCCCTTTTTTTTTCATTGTCGGAAAAGTACATGTAATGAACGTAATTATGTATAAAGAAATAAGTATACCCCCAGGGATCCGAACAGATCACTAATATCGTAAAGATATTTTTGTCTTGTTTGTCACGCAGATAGGTAAACAATATTCCATTATCATATGCAGTTAACGCGTAAAAATAAATCATTATTGAAAAGTTAAATCTCTTCTCGTCTGTAAAGTTTTTCGCCTGTTAAAAAGGTGCCCAACTAGGCTCTTTAATGGTGGTCAGGCAGGCAAAGTTTCAAATTGTACTACTTTAGTATAGCCGTTTATGGCCCGGACAGTCTGCAAGTCATGCGCACTTGAGGTGGTTTATTGTTTTTCCGATGCTACTTGTTTCCGATCGCGGCGAGGTCAAGATGCGCGCGGAAACGAAACAATGACGCCCTTTGATAATTGGAAAGAAGAACTACAATTTGGAGAACATGCAGGAAATCTGCCTTGCTAATAAGTACCGTGGAACGATGGCTATTTTCCCGTCTGCAGTTTACGGAACAGCGCATAAAATGCATAAGCGTTCCGCGCCGCGTTGATGATGATGGCGGCGGCGGTGGCGATGACGACGGTAATAATAATGCGTAATGCATAAAAGGAGTATGATAGCACATAAATAGCTCATCATTTGCCGAGTTATTTTCACGACTCCGATAGAGCACCAACGCAAGCCGATTTACAGTTAGAACAACTGACATGCTGACTTTATATGCTCGCATATTGCGCCCTGTTCCGGTACCTACATGCGTCGTCCGCGGCTAATTCCTTGCCTTGGTTGCTCCTTGAAGGAATCGCCTCTGCCTGCGTCTACGCAGTCGGCTAGCTGGTGAAATAGTGCCAGAGAGCCATCGCGAGAAACAATGTCTATTACGGCCAGCGTCGGGAGGCGCGGAATGAGCATCTTATTAGTCGGCGATAATAACAGTCCGCCAGCGGTACATGTGCCGCGACCGGGTGACGACGACAAAGACGGCCGAAACATGAATGTGCAAAGCAGGAAATGTGCCTGAACCGCGTAAAAAGGAACTTTATGGGAAGATCAACGAGATGCTTCTTGCCGCATTGTTGTGCGCAGTACGGGCCACATTAGCACACTTTGGCCGTGTAAAATTTAACCATTCCCACATTAATTCTTTCGACGGCCCATTCGCATTCCGTTAATCTTTCGACAGCTGAGCAGGTCGGAAGTGGCCGCTCTTGGCAACATTTTCATCTGCTCTAAGATGCAAGTCGATGATAAGGGCAAATTCTACGATTAAAATAAACCGAATGATATAATTACCGTAAAGTAAATAGTTGGGCGCGTAACTGCACGATGGATTTTCTCATGTACTATCAAAGTTGGCAGTATACTGTGTGAACGTTAATGAATTCGCCATGTATATTCGTATATACATGTATAGGCATGTAACTCGGTCTTCCGTATCCGTCATGTTATGTTAGCCTCCCCTTACAACTTTTTACCTTTAATGCTTATAGACTGGCTGTTTCTATTGACTACGTCATTCCTACCTTTTTTTTTTTTTTTGAATCGATAATAGTCTGCAATTATTTTTTTTGCAAAAATCGAAACTGCCACATAACAACTTTATATCAAAACGTTACAAAAGAACAATAACGATTTCGTAACTGTTCTTTTCACATTATTTGTGGCGGAAGGATGGCATAGTTATTAATATATATATGTATACATGCATATGTATATATACACACTTATATGTATATATATATATAAACTCGGCCATTTTGGCCTCGCAAGGGGCTGTGCCCCTTGACCCCTCTTGCTTTTATTTATGTCTCTTTCTCTTCTATACTTTGTATAAAATGATCAAAATTTACAACGTAATTCTTACTAGCATCAACACAAAAAGAAAAACAAAACATAATCACAAAAATCCTATCCTAACATTTAACTTTCATTACATAAAATTAAGATATTGTTTCATTACATTTTTCGTTACATATTTCGTTACATAAAATTGTGACATTTTTTAAATAACAATAACAAATATCCTATAAAATATAACAAACGTTACATAAAATTGGGACATTTTTTCGAATGGGGTGTAGCCTAAGAATTACGTTGTAATTAATCTATATATATATATATATATATATATATATATATATATATATATATATATATATATATATATATATATATATATATATATATATATATAGTAACAATTTTGTTATTTTGGAAAGCGTAAAAACTCCACAAAAAAGGACAAATATTGTGAAACCCGTTTCTCAACGAGAACACGCAGGCTACCATGTTTTTCGTGTTAACCCAAATTCATCATTTTATTTTATTTTATAAACCGATTAGAGTTATAAGAACAACTCTAGATACATAAATTTCGCTACAACTTCAAATTAAAAGCCGTGACATTCTGACGAGTAAAATTAACGCCAGTATAGTGAACTGTTAAACACGTATCTTCAGAATAGTTTCTCTATCGACCAAAAACTTTCAATGGACGAGGGGATAATTACAATTAACTAATTTAGGTTAACTACCCTAACCACGTGGGATATTACATAGGCGGTTCGCCGTCTAATACTACTCGACACAGTCTACACGCATCCGCCAGCGATCCCCCAAGCGGATAACGAGAATACACAGTATCACTAAAAAATGACGCTCAAAGTACCGAATCTGTAATAAAACGTATACAGTAGTTATATTTGTTATGAAATCATCTGTGTGTGTGTGTGTGTGTGTGTGTATGCCTGGAGTACACTATACAGCTACATCCGTTATCATTAATAAGCCTCGTGAATCCCCCGTGGAAATTATGATCTGTCCGTGTGATGTATAAGATGTCGCCACTGATCTCTGTTGCGGGGCCAGTCGAACACATTCTACGAAAAATTTTTTATGACAGCTGTCCGGATCATGTCTGACCACCTGGTTGGAACATGGCTTCCTTTTCCTTCTACTTTTCCTTCCAGAATTCTCATCTTCAATAATCCATTTGCTCCTATCACATGACTAAAGAGTATTTCACAGTATTCTTCTAATTAATTCCGACACGATAATCTTTTCGTTACGTCTATTTCCTGTAACACCGAGCTGCCGTTTGTTCTTTTTTCCCGTCCATGTTATTCATAATATACATCTCCAACAGTATAATATAACTAACGCATCTATCCATATCGGATTTACGTAGAGTCCAAGTTTCTGCACCGTATAGAAATACTGAGAATACCAGAGACAAACGATTAATTTTTAAAAAGTATTTTATTTATATCATATTTAAATTCGTTTTATATAATTAATTTTTATCGTAAAAATAAAATTTTATTCTTTTCCATTTTCTTAAATTACACTTAAAAACTCCTGAACCAAATTTTCTCAATAACTTGCTCCTTATAGCACATCTCAAGTGATAGGAACAACAGAAGAGAAGTACATAGAGTATCAATTATTCGAGCAAAATTGTGTTCAAAATTCTACATACAAAGCCAATTAACACATACAGTTTGAACGCTCGCTACAACAGACAATGGACTACTACAGCTTCTAATCCGTTTCAAATGTATCTCCCCAGATAGCCAAAGCGCCAACTTACCTTAGGAACATAGTTCTTGTTGCCACACAGCTACTAGGGGTATGCAGTAATAGTTTTCCTCCTATTTATTATATTTTGTCGATTTTTAGCGCGCTACATGCTGCCGCGGTATGACCTACCGGTTGAAAAACGACCGGAAAAAACGTAATGGAACCGCGTTATGCACAACCTCTGCACAACGGCTATTGAAGTGCGACACACTAGTGCTACTTTCCCCTCGACGGAGAAAATCTCGGAACTATACGCTAGGATGCAGATAAATAACACTCAGATTGCACGTCTCATAATGCATGTCTCATAATGCACGTTTGAAAGATCAACATTACACTTCGGAGGCATCCTAATAATAGAATTTTAAACCATTCTAAATTACAGCGATTGGGAAGTAGGCGGATCCTCAGCGTGTATCATCACGTTTTTATACTTGCATTCGTAGTTTTTAAACAAAAGTGGAACAGCTTTCGATGGGGTCTAAAGCCCCTCCGCAGTGCCGAATTTCTTTTTATTACCTATTCGCCGATTTATTATAAATTATTTTCCGTTACTGCTGTAAGTGAAATAATTCATGTGAATCATTTAAAGAAGAATAATGATGTTAAGTATATGTAACCGATACACAGAGCTTTCTAGTGAAGGTACATTGTTACTCATCGGTATAGTAATTTTAATATAACGGGCTTTTATCACAGCGGTCAGGATATCAGGATAGTCTGTTATATCAAGCACCGACGACTGCGCACGCATAAATGTATACCTTCTTTTCTTTGCGCATATGTGCGCGTAGACAATCATACAATCATTAATTTATTACGAAAATTAAATAAAATAACCACTAATCGAATCATATGGGAGGCAATGGCAAACATACATAGCACCATATGCGCGCTGTTTCCTATATACAGTAAGCAAACACACACGGGACTGTCGTTTATGCAACGATAAAAATCAAACATTCACATTATCAGTTTCAAGTGTAGGCTGGTTACCTATACACTAGCGTTGCGTATAATTCTATCGCTAAATATAAATATATATATATATTTATAGAAAAATATATTAATGACTACATCATTTTTTTACTCTGGAGACGATACAAAAATTTTGTACATATTAGATGTACGCGTAATATGGAAATTTGTATTTCTTTATCGATTATATATACGTATACCTTTTTTATATGAAGTTTTAATGTATAGTCTTTTTTTATGTAATGCTTTAATACGCAATATTGTCTAAGCCCTGATGGTGATTTTTTTTTTAGGCACACTCCATTTTTAGCATTTAGCGTGTTGCACACTGGAAATCGTTTTAAAAATCGGTTCTAAATAAATTGTTTATCGCGCTGAAATCATTTTGCGATACAAAAATAAACCAGAAAACTATTCACTGCGGAAATATATATATTCAATAATCGACTTTTAATATCGACCTTTTTCAGTTTAATTTAAATGCACTTATCGTCTTCATTATTTATATTTACAATCACTCCCGTGAACATATGAAGCATTTGCTTCGAAACGCGTCAGGGATATAAAAAAATTACATATATAATTGTTTAATTAAGTGTTAAAAATTTATTTCTAACGTGAATAAATTTAAGTTCAATTAATAAATACAGTAAAGAGAGCTATTATTACACTACTACCAGTCAAGAAGCATAGAAACGGTAAAGGTGTTTCGTGAATTTTGTTTAGAAAAATTTCGTATGGGTTGGGAAAGGTTTTATTAGTAAAGTTTTTTGTATTGAACATAACGTTCTTATACGAAAGTCTTTTGATGTAAAAAATAGCGCGGTCAATAAAACCCACTCTTTTATCAGTATTATCGAGCAACATTAACTGCAGCCCAGGAGTTGTCCCCGTAACCGATCAAACGATATGTTTTTTTATAAAGCATTTTTCAGCGTGTATTTCAGGGCGATTGCAGTAACTTTCGCCGTCAGCTAGTTATAACGGAAAATAAGGGGTGTCAAGATCGTCTTATCCTCAACAATGAAGGCTCCACCTAGAGATTCGTCCCTTGAAACGTGAAACCTTTAAAGCGCATCATCGGAAACACATTTAAAGTATGTTTTCATAACAGACGATCACAGGCTGTGCACTTAAGTGATCATGATCACGGATACTGTCTGGATCTATTTTCTGCATGGGTCGACTTATTTATCGTTAACTATAGTCGTGTCCGACTTTGTTAACCAAAGGTGGTGGTGCTCTGATTTTCATGTTTCGATAATGATGCGAAAGTTATTATTAATGAAAAAATTGAGAGTAAACAAAAGCCGCCCCAACGTTCTGATTAAGAAGTATTACTGTCTCTATGTGCAGAAAGATTGCAGTTACTATACATATATATATGTATATTTCAAATATGTTTTTACTATTTCGTGTTTAATGTTAGTTTCTCTGTAGAATAATTAAAAACTAGCCGAAAAATATCTTAGAAAACGGTGATAAATATGTGTCAATAGTTTTTTCTTTTCCCGCTTACCTTAGAAAGAAAAAAAATCACTATTACGGGTATGGAGGGAGGCATCGTAGAAATACGGTATGTAAAAAGTTTACAAGGCATAATGATAGGAGTTGGTCCATAGAGTTTGGCATCAAATAAGGAAAATAAGTGCGTAATGAATATTAATAAATGTAAATAAGACCGACAAAAAAAAAAGAAAAAAACACGATAATAAAAGTGTGATAGGAATAAAGTTATAATTTAAAATCTAGCAATCCGTTTGTAAGATGTGTAGGTGTATAGGCTCGGTTAACGTTACGCCGTTTTCTACAAGAAGGCGTCTCTTTTTTCTTTTTTTTTTTCTTTTTTTTTTCTTTTTTTTATAGTATATTAAGACGCGTTACTTGTAAAGCAGTGATTGCCAACTTGTTCTTATAATCGCAGCTTAATAGAGCGGGCTTTTAGTTTCGAGAAGACAATGTACTCTGGACTAAAGATGTTAAAGTTTTTTATTCTGACCATTCTCTCAAATGTTGCCCGGTTAACCGAAAACCCAATTTCACGTTGCTAGAATAAATGACCAACATTAAATTCAACGGGTGATTTTTTTGCACCCATATATTTCATTAATTTTGTACATCGGAACTGAATGTAAACGATGCTTACGTTGACTGCTAATACCCGTTACTGATGGATTACCTTGTCTAGACTTTTAATTTTCATTATGATTATCGACTTTTCTAGTACACGCTGATTCATTATTCGAACGCTGTAAGTTACTTCTTTCTGGAATTCGAGACGCTCAGTAAGAATAATTATTACCCTGTTAGCTTTCTTCCTCGCAGCTGGGTTTTCTCGACTCCAATTCTGATTTTACATACAAATGTTTATTATAATTTTAACTGTGTTAGTCGCAATAGCTTGCATATTTCATTCGATGTTGTTCGCCAGAGGAAAAATAGAATAGCCGATGATTTTTTTAATGATTTTTACAACTCTAGATGCTAAATGCACCTAACATTTATTCGCTGCGGGTTTCAGCTAGATAACATGGAACCGAACATAATTTAGATATATATGTCGAAAAAATAAAGTAATAAAACATCTCAGAGTCTGTAGTTGTTATTTTTAAAAACGGAGAGCATACAGTATGTTTTTTTTTTTTTTTTTTTTTTTTTTTTGATAACGGGAACAAAAGTACGGAGCAGAAAACTATACTGAATACGGTAGGCTCACTTCAATTCGAACTATTAAGATTACTAAAATTAATTTCTTTAGTATAGGGGTAGCCCCCCGGACGCTTAAAATAATTGCAAATAAAAATACTAATAGACAAAAAATACGTCTTTATTATGAACTTAAAAAATAATTAGAAACTTCTTTAATCATGTTAATTAAGAATTAGTAATCATATCACATTTTTTTAAAGAAATATAACGATTACACTTTGGTCATATATTTTTTTGGCCACACAATAAACGGCGGGTAGCACCGGACATAGTCGTCCCATTTTCCTCATTCTTCCCTTAAATTTCGTTACATTTAAGGTCTTTCTGAAACAATAGTAACACTCATTAAAAATACTTTCCAGAAATAAGCAAATTGACAAAACAATTGAAGTTTGTTGAAATAATATTGCAAAATTCAAAACATAAAAATTTGTCCAGGGGTACCCGACATTATCGTGTCCGAGGCTACCCGATCGATATCATACAACATTTTAAAACACATCTCTTAAATTGTACAAGAAATGATACAAATACTATTAAAACCCGTAAATTTATACTAATTCCAACAATATTAAACAACAGAAAATTAAACATATTTACGTGTTGTGTTTGAAAATCTTCAATTGAGTTTGTCAGGATTTTTGGGCGGAAACAAAACACTCTCTCACGGATAACTTACCTGGTGTGCCCACGCCGCAACCGAGCTGAATTTGTTTCTACTCTAGAGGACGCACATTCACAACAACGCTGTACATACGCGACGCGTTTAGTTTCTGAGAAATTTAAATGTCCGCGGTTACTCGCCGTCCGGAGTTACCCGATCTTCCCCTACTATATTATTATTAGCGTGTACGGTTATCTTGTCTTCAGGGTTTTAATTAGCGGTTTTCGTTCGAATTTGTGCAGATTATGAAATGAATTTAGAAGTCATGCAAGATCGGTATTTGAAAATGATAGATCAATTTTTAATTGTACGCGAATTTTCAGCCAATTCTAAATTCAAAATTCATTCAAAATTTCTACCGAACACACTTACGTGTCATTTGTGCTCGGTAAAATATGCTTATCAGGTGTACTCTTCAGAAAAAAATAAATGAAAAACAAAAAAACACTGATTCCCCCGATTTAAAATTCACAGACCGAGTTGAGCACCAACCAACAAACACCCTCTTCTAGTTTATGTTCTCATTAGCGAGTGTCCTTGCAATGCAATATAATCCATTAAATTACACTTAGCCTACAGTTTGCGTGGCAATTAACAGTATAAAATTATACACATCCTTTTATTGCTGCGATTTTTCTAATGATACCGTGTTCGAAGAACGAATAAAACTAATATCGGACTATAATAGCTTGCCTTACAGAAATACACGTTACTGTACCCCCAGCCTGAAGCGATATTAACATGTTTCTATTAAATTATAATAATGGCTAATTACACCAAAAAATCTTAATAGACCGTATAAAGTCTTCATAATTGTAGCAAATTCTCGAAGGCACAAACCGATTGACTAAAGAGGCGAATGCCCTGATAAAATATTCCCGGCAGTTCACTGCGCTTTTGAAATTAACGACAAATCATTTGGGCGAACAATTAATTAGTTATAATTAATTTAATTCGCTGTAATAAAAAAAATTATTTTTTTTTTTTTTTTTAAATTTTGAAGTAAAAATAAATATTAAAAAGAAGTAAAATGTGTATTAAATGAAGTCAGTCGTAAGTGTATCACAGTCAACTAAGTAATAATTCCATCCAATTCGACGCGTTTTTTTAAATCAGCGGTATATGCATTTTATTACAACGTAGCCTTCATTTGTTTTTCTTCGCTGTTTTTAAACGCAAAAAACCAAAAATATAATCATCATCGTGTTCAAAGCTGGCTGTGGTATATTTTTCCATCAGTGCGATTATAATCACCATGGCAAACCGTCGTGAACGCGAACCGATTGAATGGCCAGCAAGGTCTGCCGATATAATTCTCTGGATTTTTTCTTGTGAAGTTGTATTAAGGAAAAAAGGTGAATCGTACACCAACCAACTAAACGAGACGACTGCATACAGCGGATCGTCGCAGCGTTTGATGACATCCGACGAACACCAGAACTTCTACAAGAGCTGAGTTGGTGGCACAGCAAAATGGTCAACATATTGAGCATTTAGGCGATTGACAAAACACATTTACGACTACATATCTAATACACGTATTTTACTCTTTTTCAATATTTATTTTCTTTTAATTTTACAAAATATTGATTTATAAAAAAAAAATATATTTTTTCATTTAAATATAATAATTAAATTAATTATAACTAATTAATTGTTCGTCCAAATGATTTTTCCCTCAGGACTTTTTTGTTCATTTTGACGAGCTTTATAGCGTAAAGCAAATCTCTGAATTAGTTTCAGGACACCCTGTATACAAGGGCGTCGCCAGCCGATGAGCCAGGGGGGGCGACATGATGAGTTGCCAGCCGCCAATGGGTGGGGGGCAAGATAATAGAAAGAGGATATGAGTTATAGGAAAAATAAAATGTATATAATTTATAAAGGCTTAATATTTTATTAAACAAGAATAAAATTTTAATTAAAAAATAATTTTCGTGGGTTTCTAATAAAAATTTTCCAAATTGTCCATGATTACGCGCCTATGAGTACTCATCATGGCAGTTGATTAAAAAGTTTCAAGGCTTCAGGAGAGGCAGCTGCTCCCCTTCCCCCCGCGTGCGACGCCCATGCCGGTATATATTGTAAAAGTCGCTTGAATTCCGTGTTCGCCATCCTCTTGTAGGAGCAAATAGATCTTCGAAATAATTTAACTTAATAGAACCTTTTTTATTTTTTTCGAATCAAAATCGCCAGAATAAATCATTGTGCATAATTTTGTGTAAATTCTCACTGGAGAGACGAAAAATGGAATTGAATAAAAATTTAACACCGCCTACCGTATGATTCTAAAAATTGAAGCTATTATAATTTTTCGTTCATCGTCCAGTTTGCAAATTACGTGTATTAATCAAAAAAAAAAAAACAAAGCAAATTTAAAACTAGTACTTCAATAATATATATATAATTTTCTCTGGGGCTAATAATGAATTCCGTAAATATTTATCGATTCGACGTCATGCAAATCCAAACGTAAAAACAAAGCTAAAAAAGTTGAGTTTCAAAGAAAAGAGATCACAACACTTTGAATTGTTTGCTAACTGACGCATAGAAATTATTCGTATGTAAAAGTAAAATAAAGTAAGTCGCATACTCTTGGCAGGATGTTGCGGATTGTAAAGCTAAGGATTGAAATATTTACCGAAGTATGTATGATGAAATATTATTTTATTCGATTCATATTAATTACTATTATTACCTAAAGAATCATAGATGTGCTGGTTAGATTTGTAATATGGCTAATGTACTTAGCAATCATTACAAATTTTCTCCATCTTGATGATTAAGTTAATTATTACTATTATTATTATTATTATTATTATTATTATTATTATTATTATTATTATTATTACTAGTGAGACAGTTTCAATGATAAAATAAAACATGATCGAAAATTTAGAAAAGCATAATACGGACAAGAGTAATGAGAACGATGTAATTAATAATGTTAAAAAAATGAAGGAAACGCGTAATTTCTACGGATGATTTTAAAATTAAAATACGGTGTTTCGACAGAAACATGTTTTAGATGAAGAAAAGTTAAAATTCAAAGATACGGGTAAAAGATGAACAAGATACAGTGCCGAATAGCTTACCGAAACAAATTGCTCTCATCGCAGTGGGTGATAAAAATTTAAATAGTTTGACAAAACGAAACGTAACAAACCAATTAAAATAGATAATAACAACGTACTGGTTAAATACGAAGTTTTTGAATAAAAACGACAACTATTTATTTAGGTACTAAAAATGCAACGAAACAAAACAGAATAACGTTATCAACCGATTACGCAATTTCCTGCCATTTAAAAGCGACGAATAACGCTAATATTGCGTGTACTGCAAAAATAAAAAGTTTTTTACGATTTTCGTCGAAGTGACAAATGTGAATTTAAAATTTCGCATACATATGTCATGAACAACTTTTTTTCCGAAAACTTTCGGTAAATGTCACAAAATCAGGAGAAAACAGCGCTTACTGTCAATAATTATAGCCTTGTATTAGCTAGATTGCCCTTTTAAGATAGACGGGAATGGTAACAATTTTAGACCGGTTATTTCGTACGAATAAAAATTTGAGAATGTTTTATTGCAGAGCCATTTTTCATCGCTAAGATTATGGTATGGGTCAAGTCATCCGAAACCAGTCGGAGAATGTTATAATATTAATTATTTTATTCATTTATGTAACTGTACTTAACACATACACTAATACTTTTTTTTTTTTTTTTTTTTTTTTTTTATTTGTTCCACTTCAATACGGAATATCTATATATAAATAGGCAAAAACAAAATAGTTCAGTTTCTTTTTCTCCTCTGTTTATTAACCGATTTTCTTTTCTCTTTTTTTTTTTTTGTTTAGTAGCTATTGACGATCTTTAGTGTTTTCAGTAAAAAAATTTTGGAAACAGTGTTTTTTTTTTCTTATTTAAATAAATTAATTAATAAAAAAAAAAGAAAAGAATCCACTATATATGTGTACTAAATTTTAAGTGACCGTTTAATATCCCAATAGATAAGGGTTTTTAAATTGTGATTTTTTATTCAGTTAGAATGGTACTGAATTGTTTTGTATTGTAAGTACATATAAAAGTGTATGTTCTCAGATATACCATGAACGAATGTATAAGAGTAGATAACAAATTTTTGGAAATATGCAAATTCATATATGTTTTCCTCAAATTTTTAATAATAATAATGGGCGAATTTCGACCAATAGGCGAACACTAGTTAAATTAATTCTTTAACTAATTCTTCGGTAAGTGACTACACTTTTGGCCAAAATTTTAGTTCGTACATTTTCGCAATTATTCTCATAGTATGTGAAATGATAAATATATAGAAGTATCTGTTTTACTTGGTCACGGACAAACAATTCGGATCGGATTACTAATAAAAATAAAAAAGAATTAAAGTCTAATAAAAAATACTATCGTTCTATTTTTTCTAGAAATTCCCTATTCGAATTCTAGACTTAGCCACAATTTTATAATTTCGTTTTATTTTTCACCTCCTAAAAATAAAACAAAATTTAAATTGAACTTTAATAGTTATGTATCTTTTTAAAACATTTTTAAATTTCTAAAGAGGTTGCTGTGTTTGATTTTCTTTATGAAACAAGGTATTTCTCAAATTTATTGTCTACTATATAAAATATTACGTAATTATATAATCCCCCCCCCCCCCTACAAAAAAAAAAAAAAAATATTTCTCTGGGTCCGGCCCTGAATAAATGCAGTGAATTGATATACCTCTCGCTTCCTATAATTCGGCAAGTAAATATTTACGATGATTACGAAATGGCCCCACGTCTCTTTAATGTCGATACCCTGCGCGGGTAAAACCATACGTACCAACTTCGGCAGACGTTCTGAGGTAAAAATGACGACCGCCACTTCGTCGCCCGCAATAAAAAATTTTCAAATTATGCTTTAATATATTCTGCCCCGCTCGGCAATATACTAATATTATACTAATATATACATAGTCACACGAGATATCTAACAGTGCTGTCTTTAAATTATTTAAAAGTTCTCAGACGGTGCAACTTACTCCGACGTTAAGTGAGTACGGTCTGAAAGTAGTCACTGAGGGGGGAGCTTTTAAGTAATCGAAAGCCAATACTGTAGTCTACTTAGTCTACCACCGCTGCTCTAGTAGAATAGTATGCAAAGCGCCATCTAATTGCACGCGCATAGGAAATTATTGTGATAATCACGGAATCGTACTTTTACTATGGAACTCACTTTACTTTTATGATATTTAGACGATTTTTCTTCTAGAGGGGTTTTCTAGGGTCGTCAGAGCCCACCCTTGCCCCGGTCTAGCTACGCCCATGACTAGTATTAAAATAAACTTGCATTTAGATATTTCGCAGATTTATGTTTAGCGGGATCACCTTAATTTAAGAGTAACAAAAAAAAAAAAAAAAAAAAAAATCAAAAACGAAGAAGCCGAATTTACGAAAATAATAAAATAAAAATTAATAATTACAAGATTAGAATGTAATAAAAATTCAAACTATGGGAAACTAGCAGATTAGATTAGAATCGGAATACGACCGGACATGTTCGATATATTTTTAAAGTAATTCTGAAAAAAAAACAAAAAAATGATTAAACTCCCGTAAGAATGAAACAGTTATACCAGTACAGTAAATACTATTTAAAAAACTAAAAAAAAAGCAAATTATTGGTATAAAACCGAAAACTAATGCCTTTCATTCTTGAGCTTAACTAATTCAAAAAAAATTTAAAACTATTCTCTCGAGACAACCTTCATGAAGAGAGAGAAGTAATTACTAAGAAAAGAGCTTAAATTGTATAAATAAGGCACAGATTTACACTTAATCGATTGCGGTAATAAACCGTCTCGGCAGTCTCAGAAAATTACTTAATATTAATCCGAAAAATGTATAGGGACATGAATGTCGCCAAGGGAGAATGCTCCCCTACCTGGAGCCTTGAATCTTTTTAATCAACTGGCCATGATGAGTATTCATTCATAGACGCGTAATGATGGACAATTTGGAAGACTTTTATAATAAAGTAGTAGAACAATTTACCAAAAACTTACGAAAATTATGTTTTAATTAAGATTTTATTCTTGTTTAATAAAATATTAAGTCTTTACAAATTATATAAATTTTATTTTTCCTATAATTCATATCCTCTTTCTATCATCTTGACCCCCCCCCCCCACACCCCATGGTTTGTCGGTTGGTGAAGCCCTTGTATAGGAATTTGAAAATATTGCGAAATAGATAGGAGTTAGCCAGGAGAGATATCTCCGGCTCCAAAAGAGGTAAATACGAACGAGAAAGAATTTAAATTAAACATTCGTGTAGTTTTTAATTCGCTGATTTATGCCGATAGTATTAAAAAAAAATCGAAAGCTAAATTGTTAACGAATATTAAAAACATAAAATATATATATATATATATATATGTAATTTTAATGCGGTTAATGAGGTGAAATATTTACTGGTTTTTCGGAAACAAAGTAGAAAAAGAAATTACACAAAAATTTTTAAAAAGCCCGACGTTTTTTTTTGTTTTTTTGTTTTTGTTTTTTCTATGCAATTCTTTTTAATAATTACCGCAATAATCAAATTACAGCGATGTTAACTTTCAACTTCCGAACATGTTTCTTGTCGCAGGTGTTTAATTTTCATTTTTCTATTAATAATCTCGTTTCTTTTAAGTTTTTCTATAAAAATTTGTTAGCATCGAAATTTAAAGAAAAAATCTGGAATATATTTTAAATGGTTTTACTTAATAATGTCAAAAACCGATACTTTTCTTCTAATCATTTTTATTCTCGGTTGTGTCGATTCATATCGGTTAGCATTGCCATCAAACTGGAACTTCATTTTGGATCCGCCTGCCTCATCACTATTTTAATTATCTTCAGAACCATCTTTAAAACGTGTTCGAAAACAGAATTGCGGAGAAAAAAAAAAAAAAAGATTGACTTCTTAATGATTTCCGATAACACTTGCTTCCGTGTAATTGTCTAAAAAAGGTGACGCGACGGCTGTCGGTAAACTCGTATTGTTACAACTTTCGTTATTATATTCGTTTTCAAATAAAGTTTTTTCTTTTCTTTCAAGCAGCCCTTTTAAAAATAATTATATCAATAAAAGGAAACGAATAATTTTTGAAACTTATAATAGACGTATAATGTAAGTGCAAAAGGAGAATAGGTGCCGCCGATTTATCCTCATCTTGTAACGAAAAAACCACTACAAACCAGCTAAGTTAAATTAATGAAGTGTTAATAAATTTATTAGCCGGAAATTTTTTTCAGAAAATACTTACAATAAATTGAAACGCCTCTTTGCTCGATATAGGGCGAGAAAATTCAATTTTTAACTTGTGATAATTTTTTTTCCCGTTAAATTTCTATCAATTTTTTTTTTTACACATTACGAAAGAGTGTAATCGATTTTCATTGTTTTCGACAAAGATATTTCGATTTTCGACGCCGGTTTTTCAACGCTTAATCAATTAATTCCGCTTACGAGCAATAATTAGCGCGTCCAATGGGGATAAGGCGAACTGGTTAATAAAAGTTGCGTATGTCAGCGAAGTTGTTGATCGAATAATTTAGTGCGGTTATCAGAGTAAAGCAAAATGTTATATACCTTTTGTCGGTATTTTCGTCGTGTTTATACGATTGGAAATTTATTTTTTTCTTTTCCCGTACGTAAATATGAGCACTTTTAAATCCCCAACGGAGGCCGCTTTAATCTTACGCTGAAACTGACTAAACTTACTTTTCAGATCTCTCGTATAACGAAAAATTAATTGTTATTAATCTAGATTTCGTAAAAAAAGTAAAATAAGGAAATTTTAAAAATTAACAATTCCGATTTTCTTTTTAATAGTTCTGCACAAGCAGCATATAAAAATAAGAACCTTTTTTTGTTTCTAGAATTTTTCAGTTGAGGAAGTAGAAAAAAATTTTCAATTTTACTTTTCAATTCACATTTTGCGATACTTTAATTTTTACACGTTTCGAAATTATTATTGGCGATAGAAATGAATTTAATGTGTTTTTTTTAACAGCTGAAGAAATATATATATATAAGCAATATTTAAAATGAAAAAGCGGTACATATTGCGCTGCATAGTTACCTAAAAATCGATCCAAACCAGTTCAGTACATATTTTCTTACCAAAGTCCGAAAAATATTCAGTTGCGCATATTAAAAAAAAAAAAAAAAACGGAAAAAACGAAAAAAAAAGGCGAAAATCGAACATAAAAAAATAAATAAGTTAATTGAGTGAATATATAAAATTACGAATAAATAATTAATTAAGCGATTTTAATCGAAAATGTTATTCGCGATAACGAAAAATCACGAGAAAAATAAATTTAACAATTTTCATTTCAAAATAAACTCGAACAGACCGAATGAAACACAACATTCGCGCAGATAACCGACTACGACTGATTGGTGAACTCGGATCGGCAGCAGAAATAAACAGCGTTTGCTTAAACGAGTATCACCACCGTGGCACAGGTATTATCAGGTATGTGCTACCCAGTGGCACTGCCTGCAATTACCGCACATTATAGTTCCAGCAAAATGCGCTAGATGGCGCTATATCTACAAACTTCACCAGCCTATGTATAATTCTAAACCGATGAATGAACGAAAGGCGATATACATACATATGTATGAATGGACAAATTAGCGATTTATTAAGAAAGCATTAAATATAAATTTCTCAGGACTGTTTGTAATGTGATAATTGCATGTTAAACCATCGCATGTGTACTTGAGGCACAATGCTGTGAACTAATCTCTGTAATTTATGTTGTACCACTCCGCTTACGATTTGCAATCCTTTATTAATATCCCATATACATATACATATATATATATATATATATGTATATGTGTGTGTGTACGCACGCGCGCATGAAACTCGACACTACCTTGCATATCTTCTGTGGGATATCAGAAAAGAAGATTTATAATAAACGTCGAAAAAAAAAATGTTAATATTTTTATGAGTAATATATGCGTTCTACTAAAGTTTTTATTGTTGCAAAGTTGTGACAGTAATTTATTTTTTTATGTCACTTGTAAACTATATATTTTTTTGAACTCTATTAGCACTAAATTTCAGGACCAATTTTCACATTATGAACCCTTCTAATTTTATTGTTTAAGTTTATGAAGTTAATCTCATTTAGAATAGGCAGTTATTAGCAAAAATTATTACAGTGGTAATGGTATAATAGTAGTTGTTTCTTAATGCTAAAACAATTTCGAAAACGCAGTGGCGTGTCTTTTTGCTTGAAAACTATTATTTGGACAGCATTGTTCGTAATAGTATAAACTGAAACAGTTTACAGAAATTGGCTTTCACAATGGCAATGTTAATTTCGCAAAAAAAGTAACCGAAGAATGCGTGAAAAATAAAACATAGGTACTTAAGTATTACGTTGTTTTTAATTATTAGCTTCTTTATTCTGTTAAACAATAAAAATAAAAAAATTCGTTAATATTGTTTTGAATATCGATCCTTAAATTCAATATTCATATAATCGCTAAAAATAGTAAATAAATATTTAATTTATAAAAGGTGCGACAAAGTAGTGAATAACTATCGCAACTTTACAGCAACAAAAACCTTAATAGAGAAGTATATCGTGCATTAGTGACGAAACATTATCAACAATTACTTCATCATTCGCTGGAAATTTTTTCTTCTGCTGTCCTATACTACAGCTATGCCACCTAAACAGCGTACCGTCATATTCTTAGCTACATCTAATTCAAGTATACATACGCACATAGACATGTACATAAAAAACTGGATTCTTAGACTCACTGGACCCAAAGACGACGAGTCTTCTACAACTGTTGTGACCGAAGTATGATATCATCGAAATAAATATGATCAATTACAAATTTTATATCCGCTCCATTTTCAACATATGTTACGGATCGGCACTTAAAAATAGCGTTGCGGATTTTAAAATGAATTTTTTATTTTTCCGTTATATAAAAACATTGTTGAGCTGACAGAATTGTAGCTAATTTTTTTCCGGCATTATATCATTCCGCATAGAACGGAAATTAATAAAACCTTTATCGGGAAGTTCGCAAATGTCATAAATTCTGATATTAACTAGAATATTAGAACTTACTGGTTTGCGAAAATTGCAATCGTTTCTGCATTTTTTGTATGCTGAGAAAAATTCCCAAATGTGCTTCTACAAGTCCATCGGTCATCACATCAAGTGTTACTAGGTGGATCGCCCTATCATCTGCTTTAAATAATCTATATTATTTTATAAAAAAGAATTCTCTTTTTTCTTCTTCTTTTTTTTTTTTTTTTTGTAATCTTCAAATAGATATGGTCTCCTTATCGTGTTTCACAATACTACCTTTATATTTTAAATTACATCTTTTTTTTTTTCTCTGCGCGATTTTTTAGATCCTAGTAGCTGATAATATCCAACCGGAAGAAAAGTTTCAGCCGAAACTGGATTTCAGTTGTTGTTTTTTTCGAGTTTCGTCTAAAAACAAAAACCAAATCGGAGAGACTTTTGTTTTATAATCTCTTTAACTGCGGTGTTTTTTTTTTTTTATGAATTTCGAATATGCTTGTTTAAATTTACGTTCCGTATATAATGCTAAAAAACAAATTACCTTCATTCGATTTTATGTATATATATATATGTAAATAATCCATACCTACTTTTCAATCGTAGAATAAATAATTTTTTTTTTAAAATCAAAAATTTATAAAATTAATAATTATAATTAAAAAGTACAATAATTGAGGAAGAATCACCAGGTAAATTGGATCGACAGCAGTCTGCCTAAATTAATCTGCCAGCATTAAATAACTGCTCTCAGGTTCACACTGCCAGGCGGGACAGACTGATTAAATTAATGCCGCTTTTCTGAGAGTTGGCAGTTCTAATGAGAATATATACCCGTACTTCTTTATAATTTTGGGTCTGAGAGACAATGTTGAATTTTTTAATCACTATCATTTGATCGAAAAGATTATCATCGAGGAAATTAAAACTGGTAATTTTACAATTTAAACGGACGATATGAAATATTTACTAGAGGTTCAAGGGATTATTACATATCCTTGAGATGTTTCCTTCGGAATCGTCTTGTTAGGGGGTCAATGTCGAACGAACCAAAATACAGAATGGGTTTTCATCTTTAACAGTGTAAGAAGCACAAATTAGAGAAGAGTTCAGGTCGAAGGTCAGGCAAATATTTGACCAAAATCGAAACTTGAATTCAAAATTCATATTTTCGGCCGGAATGGTCAAATACTAGTTGCCTGTACAAGAACTTCACTTTATTTACTGGTTTTACATACCTTTTTCGTTTATTCGTTATTTGTTATACTTTTTCTTTCGTTTTTTTGTAAATATTTTTACTTTTTTAATATAGGCTTAAAAATCCTGGTTCATATTATTCTATTTATTTTAATACGTATTAATTTTTGAAAATTATCCGCGTGAAATGTAAGGGTATGCATGACTAACGATTCCGTAGCTGTAGATGAACGTGCACACATGACAACACTAGTACATAGACGATCGGGAGAATATTAAAAATTGGTTGACCTTCACGAATTAATAATCGTAACATGTATTATAATATAATACAAATTAACTAAAAAATACAAGTAAAACCGATACAGCAGTTTAATTTGTTTTTCTTTGTTCGAACGAATAATAAGGCAATCGCGTGGTGCTGTTCCCTTTTTTTTTACCATCCGAAAAAAAAAAAAAAAAAAAAAAAAAATCTCGCTCATAATTATGGAAAGAATGAGAGTACTGAGGAATATAAACGATATAAAATAATGAAATTATAAATCCTATAACAAACATCTTAAGATGGAATATAAAGGAACATTCGAAAATGTATTTTCAAGCGAATTTCCTATTTGTAATACTATAAACAAAAAAAAAAAAAAATAGAATAATAAAATAAATTTAGTTATAGATTATTTGAACATCTGAAGCAAATTTATTTTCATTTAGAAAAAAACAAAACAAAACAAATAATTAAAAATAAAATAGCTAAAAAGAAATACCGACTTCAAAATTTAAAGAATTTAATAAAAATACATTAATAAGTAAAAAGTAATTACTCGATAAAACTTAATATACATATATTTTACAACAAAATATACCTTGAAGGAATATTATGATTATTCGTAAACAACATTCGTACCTTAATTAGAGTCTCGGGACATTAAATTCAAATTGCAGCAATATTAAAAAACTGCATTAAATATTCTTGATGTTTCCAATGCTAGGCTTATAGAAAACGAGCGATTGTGTCGTTGTACTCGTTTAATATGGTTTTTTAGTTGTTGTAATTTGAATTTGGCGTCGACTCTAATTAAGACATGAATGTTATTTAAGAATTGTCACAATATTTCTCCTCTTTAAAGTATACTGTAATATATATTATTTCTTATAAAGCAATTTTTTTTTTTTTTGTAACGCGTTTTTATTTAATTTTTATAATAAATCCTAAAATCGGTATTTTTCTTTTAAAAAACTACTTCATTTCACAAGCTTCAGTGTAAATATTTTTGAGTGATAATATGGACAGACCAACCTAAAATACTGTTAGCTAATTTTCGCGCTGTATAAAGTTAGGTATTGGTTTAAGAATATAATGTTCCGATTCCGTCAGTAATGAGCTTGAAAATGGCACTTTCGGGGTTTTCAAATTCGCTCTCTCTATTCGGATCTAAATTATTTATTAATTCTAAGGAAATTATACGACGGAATTACCTGACTATTAGAGATGGTGTGCTATTGGATTTTCGGGAAGCACTAATTAGCCTATTTTCAGTCGAAAAAGAAAATCAAAGAAGTATTAAAAAAAGTAAACGCCGAATTTGTGATGCATAATATGCTGGCACCACTGATTACCGTGTTTATTATCATCATACTCTATTATCTTTTGATTTTTCCATGTACGAATAATTTTTCGGTTGTTTTTCATCTGGTATTCATATACCTAATTATAAATTTGTGAAGTAATAAAGTACAAAAAAGATAGAAAAAAAATCAATAATAAAACGCGTGCAGTATTTATTTCCTAATATAATATGTTATGTACTAAGAAATTAATTGCAACAGAAATAGCGACGAGGATTAAAACATTTAATTCCGGTATAACTAATAAATTATGTAGATACAAAAATTAAATCAAAATATTTATATACATAATTTATATCAAAGAATAATTATTGTTCGCTTCTACTATGTAAATCCAGAAATAAACGGAGGAAACAATTTCAAAAGTTATTAATTATTTATGAAAAAGATAACGACGATTGTTGATCAACTAAAACCGATACCGGATCACCAATTTGGTTTTAGAACCAGACATTCCACCTTTGATCAAGTATACAGAATCTATATATATATATACATATATACATATATATATATATATATATATATATATATATATATAAATGAATGTATGTATGTCCTCTGCGGACTCCGAAACTATCCATCCGATTTTTATGAAATTTTGGCAGTTTAATTATAGGATTGGGAGGAACAGAATAGACAATTTCAAAAAAAAAAAAATAAATAAATTATGAAATTAATAAAAATCGATCGAAAATGCGGCCAACTAGCGCCTAAACACCAATTACCATAATTCCCGACAGATAGCGCCACAGTAAAGAAATTATTCCAGTATACGTTATTTAGATCGCGGTCGGGAATTCTGTCGTCCGTCGGGTTTCGGCGAGCTCCTTTAACAGTATTGTATATATAAAAATCAATTGCGCAGATATAAAATATCATAACTTGAGAATGGCTCGACCGATTTGGCTGTCTTTTTGTTTTTTGTTCTGTTCGTAATTGTCAGGACAAGGTTTGTATGAAAGAAAATTTTAGAAAAATTCATCGAACTAGTCGGAACATTAAAAGAATTTGGCAAAAATGACGTCACGATGTGACGCTCAGTTTGTCAGTTCTGCTGTCACATGATTTCATAACAACAACAAATTCCGCATTGAATATTGATATTTTTTTGCGAAAAAGAATTAAATTGAAAACGATAGTTCAGTGTGTTATCGGTGGTGTTCATATCATTAGTGCATTTAAAACCGTAAAATTTATAAATTAAAATTTAAATAAAATGATTACTATGGTAAATGATAAACTCTAAATAACATTTTATTAATTTCTGGTGTAAGTGAAATAAATAATTTATGGTCCGTTACTTTTCTTTTTGCGTTACTGAACACATCAAAATTCCATGACATGATCTACACAAACAAGTCGCACTTCTAGCCTAATAACTGTACTCATTGCAGAGAGTTTAAAAAAAGGTATGTTTTCTATTATCTTTTACAGAGAAATAAAAAATCCTGCAACGGAATTTTTACTATTTGTTACGGGGAATGTTATTCACGCCCAAATTCGAAATCCTTACGCAACTACACTAATGCGGCGGTGCGCTATAATTAATGAAAACGGATCCGGTACTAATGGATATAATCAGAAAACGAAAAACACATTTTTTTGCACATTTTATGAGAAGACCAACATTTCACCTTCACTAAACAATAATGATAAAAGCGGTAAAATGAAAAAGGGGGCGAAGAAGAAGGATTTTTTGACTCCAAAATATTAAGACATGAACTGGAGTTACAAAATGAGGAGAATTATTGCAGGTCGCAAAAAGTTGAGACAAATTTCATCAAATCTTGGAGTCCATGAAAAGTTTGTTAAGTTACATCCGAATCGGGTTGCATGAAGAAGAAGACGTAATGTATCTTTCCTTATACCGTAGTCGTAAACAAATCGTTTTCTCTTATATTAGGGACCAGGATATTTCATTTTTCGATTTTTAATGCCTTCGAATAGTTTTCATTGTTCCCCTATTCTTGCTATCACTGGCACATGTATTACATGTTCGGTCTATAATATTTAAAGTAGTCTCCGGATAACCGAAGCTACTCTTCTTTCGTAATCTGCACTCATGGTCCCCGTTTGTTTTTTTGCCGCCCGTTCATTACTCGCGTATTATCCGTTCGTATTCGTGGTTTAATGTGTGTTCGGTATTTTCGCAACATTTGGATATGTTCTCATAAAATATTCAAAAGAGAAAAAAAAAAGGCGAATCGCGTAATTTAATTTCTGAGGGCGGTATGATTTTGTGAGCCGAGCAACTGCTCGATGCGGCGGGTACTAACAATTAAATAACATGACGTGTGATTCGGTTAGACAATGATGCTTCGTTCAATGGTTCGAATGCCGCTGTAGTTAACGGAAAAGGGTAAACAAAAACGATAGTGCGCGCTAGATTAATACCCCGATAGCTGATGAGCCCAAAAATAAATAAATAAATAAGTAAAAACAAAGATAAAATTCGTTTGTTGCGATAATTATTATTTTCGAGGGAGGAATTATCTCTAACTAACGATGATCAGTTTTCATATTTAATTTAAAGTTGTAGCGTACCACACTTAGAAAAAAAAAACAAAAAAAAAAAAAACAGAAAGAAAACCTCCACCATATACCGGAAAAGAAAACAGGTATAGAGGTATGAGTAAAAGGTCGTTCTAACATTTTTGAATTGTAGCGGATCACATTTACCGTCGTTAAATGGTCGCAACAATAAACTAAATATATAATAAAAAGATGTTGATTGTTTAGCGAGTACAGTGAAAACCGGTCTGCATTTCTCTTAAACACGCTACAGCCTAAATCGGGAAAGAGATAAGATAATAATAAACGACCTAACTTCACAGGTACTACGAGAACTATCGAGAAAAATGAAACATTCACGTCTCGGCAATCAGATCACGAAAGAAATTTGAAGAGCACAAAAAGATTACCCTAGCAATGAGAAATTTATAACAACTGAAAAGTCCTTGATCCGAAAAATTAGTGACCGGTAGGACATCGAAAGATCGACTGCCAACATTACAATTGTGTTTTTCGTATTCTGAGTTATTCAGACCTCTTCCTATTTTCATTTCGGTAAATGTGCTTCATCTGCCCATTCGTTACTCGCATATTATCCGTGTGTATTCGTTTTTAATGCGTGTTCCGTATTTTCGCAACTTTCAGTAATATTGTATGAAAATATTCATATTTGAATGGCGAGTGAGAATTTTATATTTCAGTCGCTATTGCGATTTATTATTTATCTTAACAAGAAAAAAAAAATTTTTAAATTCTGTAAAAAAGCTATATATAAAAAGACGCTTATCACATCGACTGCTAAATGCCAGTTGCGTTTCAGGCCTAAATACAACAAAATATTGTTTTAGGTTTACCTGTAGAAACTCAGAAAACTATCTCATAAAGCTTGGAGAAAAAAAAATCGTAGAGCCCGTTCTATAGTAGCTAGAGAGTTAATTATTTTTTCAATCGGACGTAGTATCGTCGTGAGATCATATGAAAATTATAAAACCCTCAAAATTTTAAAACTAAACGGTCCAAATTTAAAAATATATAAAAATCGAATTTAAAAAAAAAAATATTTTTGAAAAATTCTACAGCCAGTTCTGTACGAATTATTGATTTAATTTTTAACCCGCGCACCAAGGCTTCTATAATACGGGGAAAATATAAAATTTGAAAAATTTTGATATTTAGGAACCGAATTTTGAAAAAATACACCTTTAAAGCGGAAAGACTGGAAACAAAAAAATAGTCCACAGCTCTTTCCATGGTAGCTGGGGGGTCGCTATTTTTTTAAATTAGTGTATTTCAATCACTAGAATATAAGAAAAATACGAGGCCTCCAAAATTTTATAATTAAAGAGCCCAAATTTTGAAAAATAATTGTATAAATTCTGAAATGTTTAGAGTAATGGCCAACAGTGACACTTATCACTTAGATTCTGATAAAAAAAAAAAAAAAAAAAATTCCATTGCATTTAAAAAAGTAAACAATGATAATATCTTATTTTAAAAAGAATTCAATTTAACATATTCCTGTCACATATATTACCCCGCTAACGGTTTCAGGGTTTCAGATATTTTAATCTGAATTTTACTTTTTTGATTGATGTATTCGTGTACTTTTTTTTTTTTAAAAAAAATAAATATATGTGAACGCTGCTGTCGTTATGAAAATTTACTAAGTGAAATAATTTAAAGTGCGAAGGAACGGGCCGCGAAACGCAAGTGGGAATAAAGGAAAACTAAATAATTTCACTTAATACAGAATGAAATTAGAATTTGTAACGAAATAATACAAAATTTCATTTGTAAAAACAATTTAAAAAAAATAAAAAAATAAAACGTTAGAACTTTATGTGAAGAAAAGTATTTTGGTTAGATAAATATAGCGAAATAAATAATTGTTGTATATATATATATATATGTGTGTAATTTGTTTTTTTGTTTTCCATTTGTAAATAAGTGAGGAAGCCCGTAGCAAGAAATAAAAAATTAAAAATATTAAAGACGCCTATCACATCGATTGCTAAATGCCCGTTGCGTTTCAGGCATAAAATAACAACAGAACGTGTAAGCGAATATAGAAAACAACAAAATAATATTTGATACTATATTTAAAAAAGATATGTAAAATTTTTTTTTTGTTGTCTTTTGTTTAGGATGATACTATGTTAAGAAAAGATATGCATACATTTTGTTTTCTTTTCTTTTGTTCAATCGTTTAGATCAGGAATTCCCAACCAGGGGGGCACGCCCCCCTAGGGAGGCGTAGAGAGATGTCAAGGGAGGTGCGAAGGAAAAATTAATTAACACGTCTATTAAACATCGGATAAAGGACGTTCAATAAATAATGTGACATGCCTTCAAAAATGACCCTTCTGGAATCTGAAAATTTTCACAAATAATCAACAAAGTAAAATTATGGCCATTTTTTGCGTTAGTTGCGATGAATCCACCGACATCGTTAATTTGGCCCAGTTAATAGTTCATCTTCGTTACCCCAGTGGAGATCACATTGAAGAAGAGTTTTTGTACTCCCAATCTTTGACAGCAGGTACTAAATCTGAAGATATATTTAATTCAATATCTGATTTCATCGAAAAAAATGATTTGGATTGGAATAAACTCAGTGGACTTTGCACAGATGACGCCTCTGTAATGATAAGTGTACGATCAGGATTAGCTCAAAAGTGGCTCGTCTTTGTGAATTGAAAGAAGAGGTCATCCTCTTTCTTAAGTTCAAAGAAAAAAAAAGATTTTTTGCAAATGTTCAACAATGAACAATTTCATGGAGGTTGACCTATTTAACTGATATATTTGATGCCTTGAATCAGCTAAACTTGAAGCTTCAAGGCAGAAACAGCACTGCAATTAGTAACTATGATCATATTCAAGGGTTCATATCAAAGCTTCAACTTTGGAATCCAAAGGTATCTGCTGAAAATGTAATAATATCTTTTTCTCAAGTATTCGAAGCAATTAAAAATAAAAAAACTGGACGAAGATTTGAAAGTTGAAATACAAACTCATTTATAAGCCATGGAAGACGAATTTCACTGATACTATCGAGACACTAATTCAGAGTCACCAATATGGCACATGTCTAGAATCCCATTTGTTGTTGATGTCTTATAATTACCAGAACAAGTTCAGAAAGAATTTCTAGAAATAAAGGCCGATTCGACAACGAAAGATGACTTCCATCTCTTGACACTGGAAAAATTTTGGATCAAACGATTCCTTGTTAATTCGAAAGTTGCCTCTTTTGCTTTGAGAATACTTGTTCCTTTTTCTTCGACTTACTTATGCGAGACAGGGTTTTCAGTTTTGGTTTTAATTAAAACTAAGCAGCGAAGTCGTTTTGCTGTTGATAGCGACCCGACGATAGCTCTACTCGAAACTGAACCTAGAATCAACCAACTGGTGCAGAACATGCAAGCTCAAGTATTTCTTAGTACTTTAATTATAATAAATTATTTCGATAAAGAACGTTTTAAATTTGATTAAAGTTTATTTTCTACAACTTAGAATTAAAATAAATAAGTGTCATTAAAATAATGTGCATTTTTTTTTAATGAAAAAATTAAGGGGGGCATAAAAATGTTATTTATAATTCGGGGAGGCTCGACGAAAAAAAGGTTGGGAAACCCTGGTTTAGATTATTCGTAAGTTAAAAAAAAAAAAAAAAAAGAACTATAAAAAGGTTATATGTAAAAAGATAAAGAATCGAAAAAATGGACTGCTGCCCCAGTCTAAATTGTCTATCTACCACATCTGTTACTATCATCTAACTGTTCATTCCAGCTGTGTAGGCCCTCATTTTACGATTTCATTAAATTTATTTAAAAAATTTTTAAGTTTCACGAGAATTGAAGGGCGCAGGATGATGAGAAATTGCACCTTTTTTTTTTGGATTTTGCTTGGAACAACCGTAGAAAATTAGAATATTGAAAAAAACGTTTCCTCAATCCGCTAATAGCAGACAAGCTAACATTCAGGCAGGACAACGTCTGCCGGGTCCGCTAGTTATCAATAAAACTGAAAACAATTTTGAAAAAAAAATCGAATTTGTTCGGCAGTCTTTTTAGATATTTCACAGGCCTTTGATAAGGTATGACACAAAGGGCTGCTTTATAAAATTAAATAAATTCTCCACTACACTATGTGCAGGGTAATTTCATCTTATTTAAATGAACGATTCTTTAAAGTAAAAGTCTAAGAAGAAGAATTGGAGTTATACCCAGTAGGTGCTGGCATCCCTTAGGGCGGCGTTCTGGGATCGCTGCTTTACCTACTCTATACAGCTGACATGCTGGCTACATACAACATACTAACTGCTACTCTTGATCAGTGCGACGGCGGAACTGGCTACGAAGCAAAGTTTAAACGAGCGAACCAGTCGAGAATCAATTGATAAAGCGAGGCAGGTGATATCAGAACGATCGAAACAACATCGTCAGCCTAAACCGTTTTACTAACCGTGTTAATACTCGTTCCCGTAACAATAATGTATAGGTTAAGTGGCCGAACTCACCTTACCCAGTTTTCGCGAGGGCGAGTAAGACCTTCCCCCTCATCCCTCGCAGAAAATGGAGAAACGAAAGGTATATGTTATCATAAGAGTAAGAATAAAAATGCCGGCATTATTGTCGGCAGAAATAGAACACTAGGAGAAAAAAGAAACGATAAAATAATAGGCGGAGTAGATGCCTAACAAAATCTATTAAACGTTGCTAGCTTAAATATTAGAACGTTAAGAAGTGTAGTGAGAATTTAATCGAACTATAAAATGCTTTGAAAGAATCAAAAATTGATATATTCGGACTGTCAGAAGTAAGGAGAAGCGGCGTTAATATGCTAGTGGCAAAAGGGGACAACTTATTGTGCTATATAGGGAATGTAATCAGGGCCCGAAAGGTGTGGGGTTTATTATAAATCGACACTGGAAAAACAACTTAGCGGAATTTAATGGAATTTCGGATAGGATAGCTGTAGCTAAATTTTATATAAATAAGGGGGAAAAAATAATAAAACTATAACGATGGTGCAGGTCTATGCTCCGACGGCGAGCTCGGGAGAAAATGAATTTTACAAGCAAATCGCGGATATTTTAAATAATGCTAAAATCAACCCAAAGCATCGTTTATTAATAATCGAAAACTTAACAGTCAGATAGGTCAGAGGAATGACGAGGAACACGGGGTTTTAGGACCACATAATTACGGCGTGAGAAATGAAAGAGATTGGAAATTCGTGAACTTTTGTATGGAACGGGAACTAAAAGTAGTAAACACTTTATTTAAAAATAGGGAAGGGAAAAGATGGACTTGGGTCTCTTCAAATCCAAAATATAAAAATCAAATCGATTACACATTAACCGCGGCAAGCGAAAATGAAATAAGGAACTTACATTAATTGTAATAGAAAATTTTAAATTCCACTCAGACCACTTCGTGTAAATTCAGTCTTTCAAATTGGCCTTTTTTTCTGTTTTCTGAGAAGAAAGATCGTAAAAGTATAAATAAGGGATTATGAGTCAAAGCTAAGTAAATTATTAAAAAAAACATCAACATACAACATACAGGTAACATAGAATTATTATACAAAGAAATAACAAACAGTATAAAGAAAGCGATGGAATGTAAAGGCGTAAATTACAAAAACCCATTCTCGGTAGCTATATCGACAGACATAAAACAGCTGATAACTGAATGGGAAAAATTAAAGAGACGGACGAATAAAATAGGTAATGAAAAGATTGAATTATAATATTCTATGTAAACCTATAAGAAACAGGTTGAGAACGTACAAGGAAAAGAAGAAAAATGAGTTCATTCAGTCGGTACTGGAAAGTACAAAAAGTACAAAAGCAATAAGGAAAAGCTTAGCAATAGGAGTCAAACGGGGTTTCTTTTTTCTTAGACGGGTATGGGAATAAAATCTGTGATCGTAAAAGGATAATTGAACACGCTACGGGACTACTATAAGGAATTATATAAGGATAAATATTTAGTACTATTTGATGAAAAAAGTCTAGAGGAAGAGCAGGAACCTAGTATAATAAAAGCGGAGGTAACGAATGTGGTGTCATGACCGAAAGGGAACACAGAGCTCCGGGTGTTGATAAAATAAGTAATGAACAACTAAAATTTGGGGGATTGTATCTAATAGAGTGTATATTGTTCAACATGATTCTGGAAGGTTAAAAAATTCCACGTTAATGGAAAAAGTCAAATATTATTCTATACTTTACAAAAAAGGAAATAAAAACAAAATCGAAAATTTCAGACCAATAGGTTGTAATGTATACATTACGCGTATAATAAGTAAAATAAATAAATTAGTAATTGACATAGAATTTAAGGCGGCGAGTGTGAGTGTAAATGTGTATGTAGTTCGGCGAATGGCCGGAGATGATGATGCCTGGAGTGATGTTACGTCACCTCTGACGTAACGGAAATAGTGCTGGAGGAAACGCCGTCCGACGGTGGAGGGGACTTTGATTTGGTTTGAAGATCGGAAATACGTTCACGAGTAATCATTCAGATTTTGGAGTCGGAAAAAGACAGTTAAAATAAAGGCTGAGTGGGAGTCCGCGCCGGTGGCCCACTACATTGGCCAGACGCTTTCCGTTATTGTATTCGGCCGTATAAAATTATAATAATTTTATCGCGTTTATTCGAAAAAGTATCAATGAATTAATTTGGTTAAAATAAAACGAAAGAAAAGATTCGAATACCAGAAGTCCTACGTCAGGAAAAAATAAATAAACAGGATCAACGAAGAGGAACAACGAATCAGCATCACTATATCATCGGCATCGACACCCCCGGAATTCGAGATATCTATATAATTTATTTAAGTTTATATTAATCACCATTCGGTGGAAATTTTATCATTTAAATTACAGTATTTTTATTGATTTTAAATAAGAGTATTCAAATTTTCTTACGGTCGACCGTCCTCGAAAGATCTATGTACGAGTTTAGTAATAAATAACTAAATCGTAATTAACGTTCTTGTGTGTGTGGATTAAAAAAAAAAATAAAATAAATTAATTAATTAAAAGTAATAATAATAATAATTATTATTATTAGAAATTATACTAATTAATAAAAATAATAATAATAAAGATCATACATATTAAAGGCGATAATCATCATAGTAACGGTGCAATAAAATAGGTCCACGGGAATAAAACTCGCGGTGGCATCCATGATATAAGAATAAAAAGCCAAATAAGATATAACGCTTCAAAGTTTAAGCGGTACAATCTTAAAAATTTTTTCTAAGATAATAACAAGAAGGATTCGAAACAAATTGAACTATAACTTATCAGTAGAACAGGCGAGTTTCCACCATAGATCACTTTTTTGTTTTAAATCAAATCATAGAGAAGTCAAGGGAATGTAAAAAATCAATGTATTTAGCCTTTATAGATTATTCCAAAGCATTTGACTCTTTAAAGCTCACATTTATGTTGAAGGCTCTTAAAAATCAAGGAGTCTCATGGAATTATATCGAAAAATAATATCGGATATGTACGCAATGGTAGAGTCGAGGATACTTACAGAAAACCCTGGAGAATACTTTCAGATAAAAAAGGGGGTAAAACAGGGAGATCCGTTATTACCATTGCTATTCGTATGTGCGCTTGAGGAAGTTTTTAAAAAATTAAATTGGGAACACAAAGGTATTAGGGTAAATGGGGAATTTTTAAATAACCCGCGTGTCGCAGACGATGTTGTACTTATAGGAAGATACTTATTCGAATTAAAAAATATGATAACAGAACTCAACGAAGCTGGAAAGGAAGCGGGTTTACAAATGAATTTGAGGAAAACAAAAATTGTTATCAACATTGAAGAATAAATAAAAATGGAAATAGGCGGACAAAGTATTGAATATGTAGAAGAAATAGTTTACTTGGGTCGAAGAGTAGAACGGGGAAACATGACTTCAGCAGAAGTACACAGAAGAATAGCGTTGGCGTGGAAGAAGTATTAGTCGTTAAGATGTATATTTAAAGGTCCTTTTGGAGTCAGAGCGAAAAGAGAGATATTTAATAGTTGTGTCGTTCCGGCCTAGTGGATAGAGCGCCTAACTTCCGATTCGGAGGTCTTGGGTTCGATACCGGGAGATGACAAAAATATGCGGCGCTAGTTTAGTACACAGCAGTGTAGCACTCATTTGGGTTACATTTGTATATCGATAAATCAAGCGACTATAGTCAGTTCCAATTGTAGTCGTGTGTATTAGCGTCGCATAGAAATAATCAGTCGGGGAACAATCGCATCAACGTGAGTAAAGGCCAGTTGTCTTGGTTCGCCTCGCCACTGATAAGCTTTCCGATTTTGATCGGCAGCACGAGAGCTAGGTTGCGCTCCTGCTTACGTGATTCTCAGTTGCGCGACTATCTATCCTCTAATTCTCCTCCGAATTAGAAGATAATCTCATACTCGAAATTAGAGTGATAGATGATGAGGTCAATGCTAAACATCAGACGTGTAAAGATAGAGCGTCAGGAATACGATTATTAAAAGTAAGCTTAAAAATGCAATAAATTTTGTCAATATAAAAATATTTGATTTGATTTTTATTTGAATGCAGAAGGAAAAAATGGAAATGGACATGTAGCGAGACTAACGGACGATAGATAGACATACAGAATAAAAAATTGGTATATAGGAAATAAAAAAAATATAGATTTTTTCTAGGTTGCGGTATGTTAGAATCGGCTATCAGAAGGATGGATTGGTAAACTTGATAGACGCTATTTTTGGTATAAACACAAAAAACTTCTAAAATTTTTCACTAAAACTTTACACAGTAACCAGTCTAACTATTTGTGAAAACTGGAATAAAATCGGATCAATAGTTTGTGAGGTTAGCGCGCATAGACAGGTATACACATTTGACGACTTTCATTTATACATTTATTCCTGTTCGCCACTCCAATAGGGGTTTTTTAATCCGCTTGTTTCAATCGTACCCATACAGCACTGTTACATTAGTTAAACCATCAAAAATTCTATTTGAATGTTTTTTTGATTTTTTTTACAGGTATAGTCTGTTTTTTCCCCCTTATTATTGTCATAATGAAGGGATTACAATGATTTTATAGGATAGTACTCATTTGTGAAACTCTCACACTTATTCACACACTTACTCTTTCATAATTACTCACAATGATACATATTCAAAATATATACGAGTAAAGTATATATACAATAAAATACACGCATTTATAGCTAATACATTGTTAAGAGGACTGTTCCGGCACCTGCAAATTTAAGGTTGATTTCTTTTACATAATAATGTGGAAATATTCTAAAAAAATGTTCAACATTTTGTGCATTCAATGTTAGTGGTGTGCTTTCATTGATGTGGTATTTCTGCCTTCGTTCTTCTAAGGCACCACATCTAAAGATAGTATGGTGTATGTTGCATATTTATTTCAAACCGCAATACTGACAATAGAGCAATGGGGTAAGTTTGAATCGATATAAGTACTCTTCAAAATGACCATGTCCAGAGAGTACCTGTGCATTGAAGACAATGATCTCAAGGTTCTGCAATTTAAATTTATGATGAATGTTTGGGAAGAAAGTGGAAGTTTTCCTACTTGTACTTTCCTTTTCCCATCGCAGTTACCAAATGTCAATTAATTAATTTTTTCGATAGGTTTTCAATTTATTAACTCGTGTGGCGTGGTACCGAAATCAGAGATTAACGTATTGTTTTGAATAAATTTTAGGGATCTGACTTGGTTCAGGTTTAGAGTGATATTGTATTCATTTAAAACTACTCTTCCGATAAGAAATAAATCAATAGGCAAAATGTTTGCAATGACGCATGCCGTTGATGAGGGGGCAGTTCTGTACAAGGACGATATATTTAGTAGATATTTCCTTTGATTTTTGACATTATTACGAATTCTCTGATTAACGTAGATAGGTGCTCCATATTCAAACATCTTTTTGTGTCGAAGTCCATAGTTATTTGGTAGTAAACTCTGGAATTTATCATAAGTTTTACTACATTTTAAGTTTATGTATTCCAAATGTGAAAGAAATCTTAATTTGTGATAAGGATAACACCGAGGTATTTTATTTTACTGACAATTTTAATAGGTAAGCCCCAGAAGTGGGGGTAATTTGTTTAATATTGCTTAGCTTTTTTGCCTCCCAAAAATGATTGCCTCGCACTTTTCTACACTAAATTTAAGGCCTAGGTCTGCTATTGCGTCTTCAAGTTTTTTACATACTGCAGAGATTTTGTTAACATTTGTATATAGTGCTTAATGCTAAACAATATGCACAAATCATCTGCATATGATATTAAAGTGTAATCGATGCCTTATTATTTTACAAAAGAGTTCAATTTCATTGTGTACCTTTGAAAAAAGTATGTTCTAGAACATTGGTTCTAGGACTAAACCCTGGGGGCACCACCGGATATTTCTTTAGCCGACGAAGCTGAGTTAATTTTTAAACACGCACAACGATCCCAAAAGTAACTGACTATAATGTTTATTATAGATGGGTTAATTTCGTTATCTAGCAATATATGAATGATAGCTATTTGAATGTTTACATTTAAATTATTTATGGGTATTTGATTAATATTGGGATATTTTACAATTTCTTATTGCAAAATAAAGATAAAATACTGAAAAATGTGTGTTTTTTTTAAAAAATATATATATAATAAAAAAAAGGTATTGCCGCATACGGAAAAAAAAAAAAAGAAAAAAAAAATTATTAGATGTTTTTCATCTTTTTGGGAAATGTAGCGTAAATCTATATAAATAAAAATTAAATGCTATTTGTCGGTAAGCGCATCCATTTGAAAGCGGTTGGACCGATTTGGCTAACTTTTTTTTTAAACGTTCGCAATAGTCCGAATAAGGTTTTTAGGGGGGAAAAAAATCGGAAAAGTTGTCAGGAAAATTTGACAATTCGAGAAAAACTGAAAATGCTTTTTTCTAGGGGATTTTTTTATAAACTCAAGACCATAACCCACGATTCAAACGATGCATATGCTAATTATGTTTTTTTGCTTTGTTCGTTATGGTCCGGGAAAAGTTTGCGGGGGAAATACAAAAATTGGAGACCTTACAAAGGCAAGTCGGAAAATTCGGTCAGACTAGAAACGATATGTTTGGTTCTTTTTTTTGTTTGGTTCGTTATGCTGCCGGGATGGAAATAACTCAACTGAATGTTTACAATTGAAAAAAAAAAAAATGTAGAAAATCTGCAGAAAAACACATTTCACGCTAAATTAAAATAAAATTGCATTTGCTCGTACTTTTGTGTTGTTTCGCGATCTGTCCAACAAATGTAGTTATTTTATTTCTATCCCAATACGCGTGCAATTGTCGTTTAATAGCTGACTGTCAAATTGCAAATCAAGCCAATCGATTATCGTGCTCTCAGACTTCAAGGTTTTGTTCAAGTTTTTATTAAAGCTTTAATAAAAGCTATAACAAAACGCTTGAAAGGAAACATATTCTTGAGCAAAAAAAAAAAATACAGAAAAAAAAAACAATCCTGATTTTAAAACCAAATATTTTGGTTTTAAAGATTTTTCGTTTTCCTTTAAAATCAGGGTTTGGTTTTTTGCTCGAAAATGTCGTGTATCATAAAATATTGCAATGAATAAAATGGCGATGTGACGGGAAACCAATGGAAACAAAGCATTTCTTTGTCCCGACTCTTCAAATTTAATGGAAGAAAAAAAAATCATTTGGTTGACATGAAATTCTGACTTGATTCAATTGTAATTTAAATTTTGAAATAAAACCACATGGTTCCTAGTCGATCGCATTCCAGGCACATCACGCATTTCCATCATTTCAGCAGTGTACAGAATTCTTCTCGCGTATAAAATTTTCTATTGTACTTCTCCTGAAATTAAATATCCACGGCTACAATCGTTAATAGATATAATAGTCAGTCAGAATACGTTTTTTTTTTCATTTTTACTTTGTTTACACATTTCGAATTTCTTTCCGCAAATTCACAAAAACCATCACAAATTTATTGAAATTTGGACAGGACAACGTCCATTGGGTCAGCTAGTTTATAATAAAAGTTTACACTTATAAAAACGTGAATTGTCGTTTTTTTTTCTCTTTTTCTGTTATTTCGTAATCCTAAAAATCATGTTTATCTGATGCGCAATAAAAAATAAATAAAAATGAACTGTACCATAATTTGTTCGATATTACATTTTTCATTAGGTTATGTTATCTGATATCCAGTGCCGGATTAACCACGTAGCAAGAGTAGCAATTGCTACGGGCCCCGCGTACCCGCCTCCGCCTGAGCGTAATTTTTTGAGTGAAACTTATTACATCGTGGTATACCGAATTTATTTGATGTCACTAAAACGTGAAACGTCACACCTTTTCCAACCAAGACAATCCATTGCAGATAATCGCGGTAACCGGTTATTTCGTTGGCGAAAATGAAACACATAATTTCATAAGGTAAACGCACAAGTTCTACAAAAAGTCGCTCGTATAAATGTACAGAATTGTAATCAGCCTGATAATTGGCCCTACAAAAAGTCTGACGTGTGCGAGCACTTTTATTCGACACTCACAATCAGTGTGAATGCGTAGTAGAATTGAAATAGTTCGATTCAAAATGTTTAAGTTGTCTATTTACTTGTAAGACTTACAGTTCACATTATTTTTATTACATGTCGAAGTACCCGAAACGTATGTGGCTAGTGCGATTGACAGTTCAAAAAACGAAGCTTTGGAAATTCAATATTATAAATTCCTAATGGAAAATTCATTAGAATCATGTTTGCCCAATTTAGAAATTGCTTTTTTATTTCTCTCTCATGATGACTTTGGTCAGTAGCGAACGTTCATTTTAGACATTGAAACGTATAAAAAATGAATTAAGGTGGAACACCCGGGGCGTAGCGTCAATGGAAGCGATGGAAGCGCCGTTTCCCCTAACAAATTAGTACAAAATTGTTTTTTACTATTTGCGAAAAGAATGCGAACCTCAGAAAAAAGATGAAGTAACTTGTGGAATTTAAGTGCCAGCATTGAAAATTATTAGAAAAAGAGCAGCGCTAAATGAAAGATCATCTGCAAGAGTGAGCGACAGAAATAGAAATAGCCCTTACTATTTCACGTTACTACTGCCTAGAGTTGTCTCTGAACGATCTGCTGCGTACCGATGGTAGAAAAGGTTGCGCACGCATATTCAATTTGAAAGCACTAAGCTGTGTCGCTTCAAGATCATGTAATTTGAGTGAATTTTGATCAATGCGATTCCAGAGTAATGTGTATCGAGAGCGAAGAAAAAATGCGCACGCATCTTCAGTCTGGAAGCGCTGAGTCAAATTTCTTCACGGTACGTACACCGATCATAAAGCGCGATTTTTGTGAAGTCAGTGCGTGTGAGCACGAACATAGGGTAGTGCGGTATTTGCAGTAGATTTTCCTCTTTGGATCGTTTTAGATACGCTGTCATTTACTAATAGCGGAACTGGAAGCGATAGTCATCGGTCGCGCTTTTCAGTCTGTTTTGATATACGACAGAAGAAGTTAAACCGGCTTGTTTATCTTATTTACGCAACTGCAAATGTACCAGTCTGTTAAAATGTAAACACTTTTGAAATTGAGGCTACATGCAATTGTATATGTATTATTGAAAAACTTCCAATGATTAGTTACTGAATTTTACGCATGCTTATTTTTATGTAAAAAAAATATTTGATCGTGACGCTTCCCCAGTTCTGAAATTCACGCTACGCCATTGTGGAACACGATGAGTCAAGAACGTCTGAATTATCTCTCTTTGATGAATATAGAATATGATTTGTCCAAAGGAATTGATATTCGTATCGTATTATCTCTAAATTCGCCCGCATTAAATCTAGAAAAGTTACTTTGTAAAAGTTTAAAAAACAATAAAAGTTCGTCGTCACTAATCGTCAGTTTCAAAATGTTAGTTTCTTATTAGAATTATTCTAAATTGCCAGGGCAATCTTTACTCTGGCTTTTTGTATTTCTCAAAGGCCAAGAGGTATTGTTTTATTTAATTTATTAATTATGTTAATTAAAGTAAATATAATGTAATAATGACTAGGTACCACTTCACCACTACATTCTCTCGCAACCTATGTATAATATAAAAAGAAAAATGCGTTTATTGCTAAGTACCCACCACACTTGCACACAAAGATTTTGGAGTTAACATGTATTTTCATAAGTACACTACAACCAATTATACACGGATTATATCAAAATACTTGCCCACTGGTTACTTTCAGAATGGGAAAAAGAAAAAAAAATTGTAATAATCAAATCAAATCAGTTCATTTACAATTTGGAAATAGCAATGGAAATATTAAGACAGGTGTATAGTGTACCTACTGTGCGCAATGTTGCGCAAGATGTAAGTTTATGACAAAAATATATAGACATGGGTAAATATACTGCAGGGTATCCAAACACCATCACATTTACATCAGAAGTTAAAAATGTAGCCATGTTTACAAAATCGTGTGCTGCACAATGTAGTCTTTGTCATTAAAACTACTAATATTACATCATAAGGTAGATTAAAGTAAAGAAACAGTAATAATAATAATACTAATAGTAGCGAATAAAGTGATAAAAGAATATTAAGACTATTAATGATAAGTTAATGTACATAGGTTTTAATCAAAACTTGCGTTACAGATTAGGACACGATTTGTGTATTAATTTAAGAACATTTTAATGGCTATAAATTATTACTTAATTATATGACAATGTGAAGAAATACCTAGAATGATAACTTTAATAGTTTTAAACAATTAAACGTTACAGTGAATGTGTGTATTAACTTATCATACCTATTTATAAGAAAGATAACTCTAGTGAATTTAACATTTATAAAGCAAAATTATCTCGAAAGACAGAGTCGAAACAGATAATGCAAATTATATTTAGGAGAATTTTGAAGTAATTTGGTAGGGCGAATGAAAGTTTTTTTTTTTTTTTTTTTTTTCTTCTTCCACTGTACCAGTCGAGGGACCACAAACAGCGCCAATATTAATTTTAATATATGTATTATGATGATAGAAATGTGACCAATCCAAAGCCCTCCAGTGAGGGGTTTGGCTTATAATAGTTCACTACAACTTATAAAAAGGGATACAAAGTCTAGAGAAGGACGAAAAGCGACATAAGCAGTACAGCACAATTTTGACCATATGGCCCTTAGGATATAAAAAGCGAATGGGATGGATTTTAAGAGAAAACAACATGAGATTAGTACAGCAGCGTGTACAATGTAATATTTAGAGCACAATCGTCATGATAACAGTGCTATTTAGTGTATTTCATAAAAGCTCGGCACGCATTTAGTGTGCAAGAGTGCGAGCACCACAACAATCGCCTTATGGAACGTTATCCATACGTAGCAAGTCTACTTCTTATGATATCTGACAAAAACTCGAACACCATGGCAATCACTATGTTAAGAGTGACCCATACATGTCAAGTTTATTGTAGAACGTTATCCATACGTAGCAAGTCTACTTCTTATATCTGATAAAAACTCGAACACCATGGCAATCACTAAGTTAAGAGTGACCCATACATGTCATGTTTATTTGGGTCAGATGACCTGGATCCCATAGTAACCGTTGCTGTTTGGTCGGACAACAGAGTCCGGTGAAGTAAATACTTGATAAAAGTTTCGAGTCATAATAACTGATGCTAACGTATTTATAACTAAATGCACTTAAGTTATGGGAAGAGCGTCATGACACCACGTCCTTCTCTTTAACTTTCTTCTCGGATTACCCGGAAGAGTATTTATAAACATGCTATTAACTTTAGGATTGGGATGTAGATTTAGATTTTCAAAAAATTTGCTGTACTGTTGAGTATGAACTGATTTAACAAAAGGAACATGCAGATCTCGATGGAGAGTTAGGTTTGAAACATATTTTGGTGCTGCTGCAATCCCTCGGAGGATAATGGACTGCTGACTCTGAATACGAGCAAGGTTGCTTCTACTTGTATTTCCATATAGTTCTAGGCCATACCTCCACACCGGAGCTATAATCATCAAGTAGATAGATCTTTTTAACCTTATACTTAATTTAGATTTATTGCCTATCAGCGAGGATAGCTTTTTAGTGTGTGCGATTAGCTTTCTCCGTATTTGTGCAACGTGGAAGCGCCACGTAAGGCGACGGTCAAGGTACATGGCTAGATACTTGACTGTGTCTACCTGTTTGAGCTCTACATTGTTTATTTGTAATTTAGGGCATGTAACGTATCTGTTCGTGAAGGTTATGTGCTGACATTTTTCCTCACTAAATTTAATTCCCCATTTTTTGGCCCAGATCATTATCCTGTTTAAATGGTCCTGAACTGCATTATTCGCATACGTACAATTAGTATCTGAGGACAGTATTGCTATATCATCAACAAATGTGGCCAGAATTGTCTGATTTGATACAGGAAGGTCAGCCGTATAGATGGAGTATAGAATCGGGCCAAGGAGGCTACCCTGCAGAACAGAGGCCGATACCATACCATTGACATTTACTATAAATGACCTATTTAATAGATAGGACTGAAAAAATAAATATAAGTCCGGTGGTAGTATTTGTTTGAGTTTATATAAAAGCCCAGTATGCCAAACCCGGTCAAACGCCTGGGCGACGTCCAGAAAGACCGCAGAGCATACCTCTCCCTTTTCAAGCACTGATGATATGGCATCCACTAGTCTATGGCACTGTTGTATGGTAGAATGCTGTGTTCGAAAACCAAATTGATGTACTGGTATCAATTTTTTATTTTCAATTACCGGAATTATTCTTTGTAGGATTAATTTCTCGAAAACTTTTGAGAGAGTATTTAGCAAACTGATTGGTCTATAGGATGACAGGAGAGACAACGGTTTCAAGGGTTTTGGTATCATAATTATTTTAGATTTTTTCCATGATTTCGGATAGTGACCTATTCGTAGGATGGCATTAAATATAAAACAGAGAAGAGTGGCAGATTTTTTGGGCAGGTGAATTAGAATTTCTCCCGTTACTCCATCGAGTCCAGGAGATTTCCTTAGAGGAGCTTTTTTGAGACATTTGTATACCTCATTTGGAGAGAATGGCCTGGTGGGAAGGCTAAGCTGTAGTGGTTGCTCTAGATAACGTTGTATAACGTTAATATGTTCTGAATCAATGTTTCCGTGAGGCATGAACGTAGCCTCTAAATACGAAGCGAATTCGTCTGCTTTCTGTTTATCTGTTCTAGCCCAACTACCGCCTTGCATCCGAATGTTGTGAGTCTCTGAAGATTGCCGCAGTATTCTTTTGGTTGCCTTCCATAAAGATCCATCCTGTGTATCTAGAGTTTCCAAGGAACTACTGTATGTTTTTTCTTTATATCTCTTAATTTCTTCTCTTAGCTTGTAACGGAGATTGTTGTATGTAGCTTTTAATGCCGGATAGCGGTTCTGTTGCCATCTTCTCCTTGCTGCCCGAGTAGCTTTTATTAACTTCCTGATTTCCACTGGAACATATTTATTTTGGTTACTATGTACTGTTTTATATGTGGTAGAACTTCTACATGTTGTCTGTATTAGGTCCGTTATATCATCTACCGCTGCTTCGATGTCGTCCTTGGTTTTTAAACTGATCTTCAGGTCAGTGCCATTTTCCATTGCAGTTGCAAAATATTCCCAATCCGTCGAGTAATTATGCAGTTTATGCTGCGTGGGCTTGACTATGGGGTTAATATCCAGGATTGAAATAACCAGAACATGGTCAGAAGAGAGATCGACTACTGTCTCGCATTTTTTATGATACCTTTGTAGGCCTCGTATAATAAAGAAATCTAGGATATCAGGTGTTCGATTTGCATTATTGTTGATATTGAAATGTAACTGTTATAACACACAGCGTCTGCAAAAATAAGAACTTTTAAAGAGTAGTATAACTAAGAAACGAAAACTAAAATAAAACTAATAAATTTTCATTGAAAGAAATTAGATGTAAGCTGAAATATATCGAGATAAGTCAATATAGGTAATATAAATTGTTAAGAAAAATTTAGTATTATATGTTAAAGTACAAAATTCATAGAGATTTCATAGTATATTCAAGACATAGAGGATTACATTTTTACGGCGATATTTTTAATTCCACAGTGTAACTTTTATTCTAATGGACAGTTGATTAAACAGTAGTGCACCTATGTATTGGACTTGATTTCTGCAGTGCTTTTTTCTTATGTATGGATGTACTGCTTTTTTTGTATTAGAAGATCTAGTTATCCCGGGAACAAATACTATATTGAAATCATCCTTAAATTTGAATACAAAATGTAATAAATTTACCGCATATAGTTGGTGTATATTTAACAAAACCTTGTCTGTATCATCTTTTCTTTTAGGCTGCATTAGTTTAAATATTGACCTCTGTAAGTTATATATTGGGTTAACATAAACTTTAGCCGCTTTTTCCCAGAATATAAGTTCATAGGATATTACAGGTTGGTACAAAGCTATGTAGATTTGTTGTAATTGTTTTCCATGAAAGTATTGTTGCAAGTGGTAGAATATGTAATTCAATTTTCTTAATTTTGATGCTAAATAAGTTAGGTGTTTGTTCCATAGTAACTTGCAGTCCAGCTCTGTATTCCTAAATATTTGATGTCTGAAGTTTTTTTTGTTTTTTTTTGGCCTGAACAAATACCGTTCATTTGGCCAGCAAGCTACACTATGAGAAGATGTAAGGAATGACTATTAACAGAAAATTAAGGAATAGCAAGCATGGAAGGGATTTCCATTAACAGTATGGCTACAACTACAGAGTAGTGCCCGCAATGCCCAATGAAATTAACCAATAACAGAAAGAAAAGACAGAATAGGAAATTAAAATAGGTTGTCATTTTAAGCTCTTTCTAGAAGTATATCATCATTCCATACAATATTTAAATCGGACCAGCGGTCTTACAACAGATTACTGTGAATAATATATATATATATTTTATTTTTTTTTTTTAAATTTACTTGAAGACGGTTGTTTAAACGCCAATTATTAATTTTATTTACATCGTTCTGTACTAAATTTTGCAAAACTGTGCCTTGTCTAGATTCAACAACCAACACAGTATCATCAGCATAACAACATATCCTGCCTCATACTTCTAAATTACAAAGATTATTAATAATAATTAAAAATAAAATAGGACCCAAGATGCTTCCCTGAGCGACCCTGTAAGATTGCTCTACTGAACTACTTATAACACCATTAATCCTTGTAGAAAACTTCCGTTTTACCAGATACAATTCAAACCATCTATATATGTTTTCCCGAAATCCACATGCATATAACTTTTTTAATAATATATCATGATCCACGACATCAAATGCTTTTCACCATTCACCGGCAACTCCTTAGCGCATTTATTACAGATCTTTGGCATACTAAAGCAAGTTAATACACTGTTTTTGCTATGTATTAAATAATCGTTAACTCGATGGATAATTATCAACTGATTTAATGCAAGTAATTACCGAGCATAAAATCGTTTAGAAATATATTAAACACTTATATACAACGATTAAAACTATTGAAATTGATATTACGTGCCTAAGACGATCTTTATGATATATTTTTAAACTTCATGATATTGAACGGCACTAAATAATCGCAATACAACAGGGAGCAAAACTCAACACAGCCGTACACGTAATCGTAATAATAATAATAATAATAATATTAATTGTAATAATTAAATCAAATCAAATTTCAAATTACTTTAACAAAATCAATATAAAAATACAAGAAAAAAATATAAATTCTACAAATGCGCATAGCTGTTTGAGCAGTGGGATTATTATTATTATAAAAAAGAAAACTGATAATACATTGATAGTTAATCCGGATACAATTACAAAACCCATAATAAAATAAAAACAATACTGGAAAATAAAACGCAAACAAAAAACACGGTACTATACAATGCAATGGCCAAACAACTATTGACTGAAAATATAACGGGTACGATCAGAATATGAAATATAAATATTAATATTATTTGGCCACTGCTTACAGAATTTAATTTCATCATATTCAGCATAATATTGATACACAAGTACATTTCAAATATCGATTAATTTTTATCATATAATGGGGATATACTATTTACAAAAAACATATCGAATTACAATGAATAAGATAAACGAATAACAATTTAATTATCTATAAACGAGTCAATACCTGTTCATATGTTGAATTGATAGGTAATTGCTTATAATATTGTAAGCGCATATATTAACATCTCGATAATTATAGAATGGTCGCATGAAATTTTCCGTTTTTGGTTGTTCTCCTAATAATGTTATTTGGTCATTGAGCAGTTCTGCCCCTGACAATTTGCCCGGTGAGAAGTAATTTTCAATATCTTCGTCTGGAAAGCACTCTTTGTAATAATCTTCAAGGCGTTCACCGGGGTTTCGATCTTTCGTTTTTAAATTACCCATTTTATTTGCAATAAATGTTGAAAGTTTTCCCTTATTTTCAATATCTAATTTTCTGTATATCCAAGGAAAATGACCATGTAACTGGCTTAGACCACGTTCGACCTTGACCAGGTCGTTTTGGAAATCATTCAATGGATTGTAACCTGACAATATTATATCATCAGGGTTCTGTAACACATTATTATTCCAAATTGACCCCGGAATTGGATTATTCTCATGGAACTCACGACGATACTCTTCGGGAGTAGCAGGATTACTCAAACTTTCTACAACTTCTCGTAAATTAGATAACATAACTGATTCCAGACGCGGAATGAATCTTCCTTGACTATCCGTACGATTAGCAGCAACAGCAGGTATGTAAACTTTATTTTCGTACGTTAGTATCCCAATTCCATCAATTATTCTCTTTATCGGTTCTGGCACAAAAGGTGATACAAAAGTGGTATCAACAGAATAGTTGTACACGTTATCAATGTAACGGGCTGGCAGCCGCTTTATACCTTTTAATTTTCCTTCAACCATTCCCAGATATGCACGGTACATTGTATAGATTGACAGGAATGGTAATCCAATCCTTGTAAGAAGATAAATGCTGTACAAGAATAGACAGGTTCATTCCAATTCCTCGCGTTGTTATTGATAATGTGGTAGCCATTTGGGTTTGCTGTTTTTCCAGGAATGCGAGATCCTTGGTTTCAACAAATAGCTTTTCTCGAATCTGTTTGTTATTCCGTCCTTAATTTTGTCTTCTGGAACTTCTCGAGCTTTGGGTAATGCCGTAATGCTGTTCAAAATTTGGTTGCATCGTGTAGTCACGTTGTCCATAGCCGGTAGAATTTCTAAAACGGCACTGAAAACTCATTATAGATGTTTTATTGGTCGGAATCCAAAACCTATAAAGAAAAAGCTGTGCTTATTGTTAAGTACTCACCACACATGCACACAAAGATTTTGTAATTAACATATATTTTCATAAGTACACTATAACCGATTATACGCAGATTATATAAAATATTCTTGCCCCACTGGTTATATCCAGAATGGAAAAAAGCAAAAAAAAAAAACCCTTTTGCCATGAAAAGAGCCGCTTTCTTTATTGATAATGCTATGTGTGATAGTAAATTGAAACGAAATCTGCTTCGATACCAGTGCCGTAGATAAATTTTATTTTCACAGAAGGTTTGAATATACCTATAACAAATTGTTCAAATTAAGTTTAAAATAGAATCAGAGCAATTTAGCACTAACAGATTCATTATGTTCTTCCACTTAATGAGTTACTGTTATGAAATATTAATATATTAATTAAACAACAATTGTTATTAAAAAATAGACATCAAAGAAGGAAAAGCGTTACTGACTCTTAGGATTTTCAAAAACTTTTGCGTGCAGGAGGGCTTATTACACCCTCAATTAATTAATTTTAAAGCTTTATCGCTATTATAATAATTTCTAAATTAAAATTTAAAATACAGTTGATCATTCTAAAATTCCAGAACGAATTTTATTATTAGTAAAAATTTATGTTAGCATATTCGCTTATTATCTATAAAATTTCAGTAACTGGTAAGCTGTTTTTTTTTTTTTTAAAATCTGATTTGGTTTTGCCGCTTTCTTTAACCAAGTTAATTCTGATACATATTGATATGTTCAGGTTACCATTAAATATAGTTTCCTTTGATGTTTCAGGGCTCCATTTTTTTTTCTATTCCGATATTAATTTTGGATCTTATCTGTAGACAATTTATCAGTTAAATTTTTCTCGCCATAATATTGGAATCTTAGTTTTAGTTTTGCTTACATAATTCCTTAAAATGTACACAGCAATGACACATTTCCGATCAAACATTTTTACCAACGTCAAAAAAGGAGGTTATACATTAGTTGTTTTTTTTATCTTTTTTGGTCGCGAATAACTTGTTTTCATGTGAACTGAATTTAATAATTCTTTGCCCATTCCAAAGAGCACTATTCAACTGTGGTAACATGTGAGTACAGATGAAAATTGGTGAACTTCAACTGAGTAGTCGTCAAAAAACTTTAAAAATGCGGTCCCTTTGGATTACTTTTTTTGTTTATTATTATTGTTTTGTTTTTTTTTATCCTTTTTATCTGCATACAATCTGTTCATTTGAACAATAAGTAGTAATGTTATTTTATGTAAACCATGGTGAAACGCTCCCCAGTGGTCGCTATTCCCCTTATTTATATGTGTACGTTATTTATTGGAATATGTTGAGCTATACAAAAATTAATGTCTACGAACGAAATTCCAGTTCAATTAATTTGTCGTTTCAATCGTCTGTATCGTGCGCTGTTCTGCGAAAGATTAGCCTGCCCATTCAGCTAGATCGGCAGATTTTGCTCTTTGTTTCATGTAAACAAAACCTGTTTAGACGTTGATTCGTTAACTGCAAACTCTCCATTGTTTAAGCCATTTCTTCCCACGTAGCAGATGGTTTTGAAGCTGTTCGGTGACTATGATGTTATCTCTGTGAGTTGATAAAATAGCCGTGTCATCAGCAAACATAGCTGTGGTTGTACTCGTATTATTATTTTCTGGGAAGTTATATGGATAAATCTGATACATTTACTGGTCCCAGTACACTGCCTTGTGTGACATTTCTGAGCAAGATTTTTTCGACGAGTTTAGAGAAGATTGGCAATAAGCTATTAAGTCTGTACGAAGTCGTTTCACGTTGAGGTTTTCCCGGCTTTAGGATCATTACTATTGTAGCAAATTTCCATTGTATCGGAAAGTAGCCAGCAGTTCGAAGAATTGCATTGAAAATGTGCGTCAATAATATTACAGCTTTTCTTAGCACTTTACTTCCATAGGAGATGTTGGCTTTATTGGGAGTGACATCTGAAATGGTACCTGCAAATATTTTTCTATGTCTTCTTCATGGATTGGAGCACTTTGACGCGGTTGAAATAACTTCGATAAATATTCAGCACATACGTTTGCTTTTTCGTGATTAGTTCATGCCCAATTTCTGTTTTCCATTTTAATGGGGGTGGGTGCACTGAGAATTATGATCTTTCTTTATATTTTTTGCTGCCTTTCATAAATTATAGTCAGTTGTTTTGGTCGGAGACAAACTGGCTATATATTCTCTAAATGCATTATTTTTTGCTTCTAATAGCGCCTTCTTCAATTGCCGACCTGCTCTATTTAGAACATTTTTGTTGATCGGATTTCTATCATTTTGCCATATTCGCCTTAATTTCCTCTTCTGCGATATCCGTTCCTTACTGCCTCTGGATAATATATTACTTGAGTTTTCTCTTCCTTGCCGGGCATGGCTAAGTACGCGGACTAAACATCAATGAAAACGTAATTTGAAAAAATTAAAGTATTATCAATGTTAGTTATTAGGAAAATGTAGCTTAGAATAGAAAAAATTAATTTTAAATCGCCATAGCGCTATTTATGAACTCGTCACTTTCAAAAAAAGTTGATTTTTAGCAAGACAAAAAATTTAGTATTATGCTAAAAATTGTGTTTTTTTTTTTGTTTTGGCAAAATAACGACAATAAGATAAACTATAAAAAATTTAAGAAAAATGCAAGAGTAGGTAAAAAATAATTATTCAATGAAAAATAAATTTTAGAGTTATATATTTTAAGGTGATATGATCGAAATACCTATGCAACATTAAGTCGACACAAATTCAAATTACAATAATAATTAAAAACTGCATTAAATATTCATTGTTTCAAATTATTATAATTTTATTTAGCGCCTACTCTAAAAAGTTAATATTGTATAGGAATTATTATGTCACCTTAAGGTATATCAATCTGAAATATATTACTTTTCAATATGTTTTTATTAAATTTTTATAGATTTCAAGTTCGCTTTTTTTTTTATTTTTTTTATTTTATAAACAAATCTGTATAAACACAACATTATAAATAATTATTTATTACAACTGTTAGATACTATATACAAATATGTATTATTCTTATAAATTCAAAATTAAATTTTGTATATTTCTGATACTTTTTTTTTTTTTTGTTCGTTTTTGTTTTATAATATTTATTTTTAGTTTTGATCATTGTGCTTCGCCTAAGACTTTTAAATATTTTTGTTTTCATTCTATTTATCATAGCGCATCTATTCACTAGTGTTATTAAATCAGACTTCATTTTTATTTTCGCTCATTTTATATTTTTGAGATTCCAAATGTCCATATAATGTTTTGTAAGATTTTTAAAAAATATAAAGAATAAATTACACAAAACAAAATCAAATTGTTTCAAAACAACTGATTTAGTTAGGCATAATAACCATTCGTCGTCGCGATAGCCTAGTTGCTTGAGCGCTTGATTTCCGATATGGAGGTCACGGGTTCGATCCCGAGCGACGACAGAATTATTACAAGAATTAAATAAATAATCCCTAATAATCACGTGGAAGGCAATGGAAAACCACCACGTACAACATCATATGCGCGCTAGTTCAACACAGCAGACACACACGGGACTGCACTTATAGCGCGATAACAAGCGGCTACTATCAGTTCCGAATGTAGTCTTGTTGCGTGTGTACACCTGCGTTGCATATAATAATTGCCTGGTACACTACCTATATCTGTACAGCTGAGATGTACGAATACGTAGTATCCACCAACCATTAGGTTGAGGAGAGAAAGAAGAAGAATAAACATTCAAATATAATACAATTTTTTTTTGAGAATAAAGTGGATTTATTTTTATTTTTTTAAAGATAATTGTCTGATTATTGAATTAAATATACTTCTCGATAAATCTTTTACGTTATAGTAAATCGTACATATAAAGTAGCATTAATTTAATTATTTAAGTACATATTTTTAAAAGTGTACACACAAATTAAGAAAATTATTTTGAAATTTTATGGTTTGCAAAAACAGCGATTAATAATGCAATATAATTGAGCATCATAAAAATGCATTGAAATCTATGAACTCTATTAAAACTTGCATTACGCTCTAATTGAGAACTGCGTTTGACAAGAAAATTCTACACTTTGAAGAGTTTCAGTAATTTTCCAATTAATTTATTGTTTCAGTTATTATTGATTATTCATATTTTAAATTAAATCTATGAAATCAAAATATACTCAACTATTATTAAATTAAAAAAACATGTTACTCTTTGAGTAAAAGCACAATAAGTATAACATTTCTTCAATAAAATAAAACTATAGAAAAATTGTACTGTTGTTGACAATTTTTTCTTACTTTTTTTTTCTTTTTTTTTTTGGAGCGGCGGGAGGGGGCGAAGAAAATGAGCAAAGCGACAGCAGAATTTTTTGAAATTTTTAATCTAGTGACTCTATACCGATCTATCTACGTCTACAAAAACCACTTAAAACAAATAATTAATCTGGAACTTTATGTCCTCCATTATTCATTATTACAAAATTTCCTTTTTTTCTTTTGTAAAATGTACGTATATAAGATAATCTCTACAAAAATTAATATCTCTATTTATTACTTACTCGTTCAGTATTAAGACCGTTTTTGTAGATTTTTTCGTATTCTAATATTATATCTAATTTTGCCAGTACATTCAGAAAGCTTTTCTTCGAATATGTATTGGAGAATGTTTATTAATATCATTCCTGCACTAGGAGTAATACGAAAAATCTGTTGTTACAAGTTAAAATGATCTACGTTTTCTTATTTTTTTTTGTTTTTGTTTTTTTTTTTTAAAAAAGAATAACGTAATAAATTGAAATTAAAAGGACTGTCATCCAGGGGTCTAGGAAGTATTCGCAGGATGAGTTGAAAGATCGAGTTTTTATATACATATTTATTATTAAAATTTTTCAGTTGTTTTAATGATTTTATAATTTATTACTTTATTCAAAGTTAAAACAAATATGTTAAAAATTTGCAAATGAACGCAGTCGTTTTTATTTGTTAGTAGCTTGCAATTGGTATATTACTTATTTAGCGCTTGAACAATTTTGTTTCAGTCTGCAATGATACTTATAACGAAGTTTTTTCTAATAGATTAACTTCTGAATTTCTCTGGTATATATGCGTACAGTAAATTTTTATATTATTATGAAATGACTAAATATCCTTCAAATGTTTAACTACTATTTACCACAAGTAATTTCTTACCGGACTTTTGTTTTACTAATTATTGATAAAGTTCAAAATAAATTTCTTAATTTTTTATGAAAATGTTTTGTTGTCCAAATAGATTAATAATTATTTGTTTTTATTTTGTCATCGGTTCTATGTAAAACTCAAACAATGAAATAACATATCAAAAATTATGATTTTTCATTATTTCTTTAAAATTATTTTTTTATGGCATTTACTGATGCTTAATGAGTAGTATATCTACGTCCTATGTTTTCACATTTAGTTTTTGTTCATCTACACTTTATTTCTGAAATATCCTACTTTCACTGCAACAACTCATATTCTGCATTCTTCCATTTATATATATATATGTATATGCTGGTATGTGCAAAATGTTTTCTTTGTATAATTGTGATTATTGTAGTTATACAGTTTTTTTTAGATAATAACCAGGTTTCATTAGCGTGAATTATTACTGAGTCTATGCATTAAATCATAATTTTTCGTTTTTGATTTATTGTACTTAAAATACAAAGAAAAAGGCAACAATCTGACACTACATTTTGAGATAAACGGGCTATAAAGTAAATACAAATAGGGGCATTCTAAGATGTCTTATGAGCGTATGGGCGGGATTATGAATTACGAGATTCCAAATATTGTTTCTTTTTTTTTTTTTTTTTTTAATTTGCTAATTCTATTATTTGTTCTTTTTATGTTTCAGTCGAAACTATAACAGAAATTTTGTGTGAAAATCAGAAAAACCAAAATCCAAACTCGAATTCAAAAACTCTGATCAAAAGTTAAATCTGCATTTTAAAATTTTCTAAAATTGCCGACTACGATTCATATCTCTTAAAATCTAACCTTAAAATAGTATTTGCAATATTACAAAAAGTCTTTTCACGTATTTTAATATTGTTTACTATTGCACATAATAAATATAGTAATCAGAATGCAATATAAAATATTTATGTTTATATAAAAGTATGTATTAATAAACGGTAAACAATTCTTATGTAGTAACTGAGTAATAGGTTAGATTAATTCTAGTAGCTAATCCACGGTGGAGGGGAACAGTTAGACCACCCACTTGTTTAATTTTAATCAAATCGTATGAGTAAATACAGACGGAAACATAAATTGCGATATGGAGAATGTATAAAAAAAGGGAGAAAGAAAACTTTTAACGCATTGAAAAAAATTTGAATTATATTCTCAGTCCAGAAACAGGCAAGTTGAGTGGTGAAATAATTGATTTTTTTAACGAACCATGAAAATTTAATAAATATTCTTCGATGAAAAATCGATTTATTTCTTATATAATATATATCACTTTTTTTCGATAAATGAGCCTTTTTTATAGAAACAAATACGCATAAACTATGTGTAAGTAATTAATAATTGAAAGAATTATGGTGTGAATTATGATAGAAATCCTCCCTTCCCTATTAAGGAAATTGCAGATCCGCTACTATTTAATTCTAAAATTAGACGTAAGAATGTAACTATCATTTATCATTTGACGTTCTTATTCCTACAAACATATTTTCTACAAATACCAACATTTTAAATTCCTGATAGTTTAAAAGGCACTTGGCAAAATAGTAGTCTTGCATTAAGAAATATGAGGTGCCGACAAAATTTTCTAGTTTAAATTTTTATTAATTACTTTACTCTAACCGATATCGTTGAATCTTCTTCCTTCACGCTTAACAAAATTTGATGAACATTATTTGGGTTGCATGGAATAAGGGTTAAATTAGAGTTTATTATTCTCCAAATAAACTCTTTGACTTCAAAATAATGTTTACATACACCTGAAAGTAACAAATGTGTAACCAGTGAAGAAACTAAACCTATAGAAAAAAAAGGCAATAATCGATAATAATAAAATACAGCTAGCCTCGAATAACCATATTTAGTATTTTAAAATCATTTTCATAAATATATAGATTCAGTGATCTTAATTGAATTAACTTGTTCTTTATTAAATGTAAATATCATTCTTAAAACTAATTCGAGATCAGTAATTGGATCCGTAAAATTCAAACTACAATAATCACTAAAAGCTATTTTTATGTTACACGGGTTATTATTTATCTTTCTATTAAATTGACTCCGATGTGTACTTACGTTAAAATTCAATTTTTTCATAAGTTGCTTGACGATGGATCACTACTAAGGTTTTGCTTTTACATTAAATGGTGATTTTTCCTTAGAAGGACTTATTATATTTTTAATAAAATAAACGTTTCTACAAATGTTGATTAAGTAGACCGGTCACAAGGTATTTTCTATTTTTTAATTTTTTAGTTTTTTGCTCAAGGTAACGCTCTAAATTTAGTAAACTAAGTGTATTATATCGTTGACTCTTCTATTCGGCCTTTGTCGAAAAAATTAAGCTTTTTAGTTGATTATGAAACGATAGCACACACACATTTGTACCGGTGTTTGCGTGGAGAAGTGAAGTTTTTGAAAGTTATGACACATTTTTCTGGTCTATTACTGTAATAAGTTAAATAATAAAATTATTAGCAATCCATTCGGTCACTATAAATCAATACGTCTGCTTCTTGCTCATAAAATTTATTCACGTCCAATATTTAATAGTTTACAAAATTCTCGGTCCAGTTCTTCCCGCAGTTTCGATAATTTAACTCTGCAACTGATTATTTTCTTAGGCAGGAAATGTAGAAACTCGTAAAAATTATATACGAATTCTTTTAATAAATTTTGTTGAAATTATTCTAACTGAATTAATTTCAACAAATTAAAATGATTTTTTCAACGTGTGGTTAACTTCTGTTCACATAATGAAGTGTTTCACCATACATGATAAAAGTTTTTTACATAAGGTTTACCATTTTAAAAAAACATTTTTCATGCTTACTAGTGTTGTTAATTTAATTAAATCACCGTTTCAGGAAATATATATTTCAAAGGAAGACAGGTCGTCGTTCACAATCCCGATTAGATTTTCGTTCTTATATCAATGAGCATTTGATAGTAATTTTGAATAAACTTGGATAACAATCTGACGATAATTATTGAGCCGAGTCGATGAAAATTTATTATCGCTATTTTCCTGAAAAAAAAAAGAATAATAATGCATAAATATACTGAACTTTGCTTCTCGTACCGCTAAATTATTATTATATTTAGTATTAAAATAAGGCGTACCAGTTTTTCTAAACGCATAGTAGAATTACAAAAATAATCCACTATAATCATTGTTGCAGATAACAAATTGTAACCACGAGAAAAAATTGTCGACATTTATTCATTTCAATTTTTTAAATATGTTTAAATTTTTAGCAATTCAAAGATAAAACCATTCATTAGATAATATTTCTATTGTATAAATATTTTATTTCTAATTTCTTTCAAATAACCATATTCTTTGAGTAACCATATTTTTTACTTCTAACGTACTTTACCATGAATTAATAAGCGTAAGCTGTATAATAAAAATTATTTTACTATACTCAGAAAAACGAGAAAAAAAAAGGAGAATTAAAGAAATACGCACAATTTAAATTAATCAAATATTTGAATTTATTTATATTATCGAACAAATTTTTATGAGCTTGCTGAAGTTTGTTTTACTGCAAAAAATCATTTGCCGGCAGTGTTTATCGTAGATTAGAAAATTGATAAAATAAGCTCAATTTATTATTACGTTACAAATTTAATTTTAAATTGCGTAATTCTTCAGTTGTTTTTATTAATTTTTATATTAAAAGTAATATTTAAACTGGTTTATTGTGCTTTATTATATTTTTATGTAATAAAAGGATCGCAGAGAATTCACTAAACGATCTTACTATAATTTTATTGAACAAGAAAAGTAAGCGATGAAATTTAATTTTTTCAACAGAAAATAAATATAAAAAGATTATTTTTGTTTATTAAAAAAAAGTTTCTGGATATAAGTGAAAATAGAAGAACCCGGTATAATTTATGCGGCTGTTATATTCAATTACGGTTGGTTACTGTTACTGGCTTGTTTTGTGTATTTGGTTGTCGTATTCGGTTGCAGTGTGTAAAAGTTCGTTTTGCGTCGGTGAAAATGGCGGCTTGTGAGAGTTAGTAATTTATTTTTTGCTTTTATATTTTTTTATTTTTATCGTTTTTAATATACAAAATTTTTTTTTCGATATCGCAGTTCAATTAGTTTTATCGGTAAGTAACCGTATTACAATATATTTTATTTGCGACGTATAATATTTACAAATTAATATTTATTAATTTATTAATAACGGGGCGTGTCATTAGCCGGCTACTAATTAGTTAGTTTTACATATGAGATACCCTTTTGTAATAGTATGTTTGAAGAATGCAAAATATTTTGCTCTTTGAAGTTATTTGAAGAATATAGTTGACGTATATGCGTAGTATTTGTAGTGATTTATATTACGAATTGCTTTTTTTTTTATTAAACAGCAGTAAATACGAATATTCGAAAAATTTGCCGTATATTAAATTACTCGGACATACACGTGCAATATAAGCTTTTTATCTCGATATTATTACCCAAATAAGTCATTTCTCTAGTTTATGAAATATTCAAGGGTCTTTGCTTTTGAACAATATATCGATTAAACTCTTGATGTTACTTATCGGTTTTTGGATGTAGAATATTTTGTGTTATTTTCATTTAGTCGGAAGTGTTGGAAATATTCGTTAAATTAAATTAATACCGTTTTAAAAATATCGAAAGTTATTCATTGTGCAGTAAACATGTTTTATGTAATATGTATTTTTTTTTCCCGCGCGAATTAAAATGATAAAACATTTTCCCAATTGATAATTAGTAGATGTGTTTGATTCTAACACATTGCATTAACGCGTTTGGCACGATTTTTTAAATTTATGTTAATTTGCTAATTACAAATGTTGCTGATTTGAACTCCTGCTTATCAGTTTAAAATTTTGATTCGTTGTATTTATGCGTACAAGAATATATAACGATAACGAATCATTTTTTCTGATTTTAGAGCTATACTTTTTAGTTATTACATTATTTTTGAAATATTTTATAGAGCGAATTAAATGTTTTCACTCAGATAGGTTTATTACTTTATAGTCTTAGTTCGATCTTCTGAATATGGTATGCGATATTTTAAGGTTTAGTGAATGTGCAAGTAAAGTTGCCGACTTTTATTTGTCTTTCAAATTACTCTATTGTAATTTATTATAATAAAGTTGATATTCGAATTTAAACCATAAATTGTTGCAAAATAATTTTATTGAATGCTTCGTGAAGTTTTTATCGCATTATTTTCGTTTATTTATGGCCATTTTTATTACTTAACTTCCCAATAGTTTGTTTAAAACCGTTTTGCATTTCTTTGAATTTTGAAACGTTTAACTTAAATATAATTTAGCGGATTTTTTATTTGAATTTCTTGTTACTTTTGATTCTTATATTTTTGTTATTACTTTTATTGTCTCTGTTTGCCGTAATAAAAGTTAAATTACATGACCGAATGTACGATCTGATTTAATTATGTTGTCTTAATCATAATTTCTTGTTTTTCTTTTTTGACATGCTTGGTTTCTGTCGTAGAGTTAATTTATTATTCTATTTAATAATTTTTCTCGACGTGTTTCGTACTTTTACCAATTTTATTGAATTTATTGAGGCGACCGTGTATTATTCATGTTAAATATTAATGTCATATAAGCATAATGTACTAACTATAAAACATTACTTTATTTCTGTTTCTTTTAATTTAACAATTATTTTTTTTGTTTGCTATTTTCCATTTTGTGAATTTACCACTTTTTTTTTGGTTTGTCTCTCCGTAGATTTTTTGTTTTTTCCCTCCTACTGATATAAATATTTATATTATGTGAGTTCTGTTATCTGCTTATATTCGTTTTGTAGTGGGGCAGTTGCCGGATTTTGTAAAAGCTTGTAATGATATTACTTATGGAAAAATATATTTTTTCTCTTCCTCAACTGATTTATTTATTTCATGTTAAATTAAAACATACTATAACTGGTTGCATTAAGTAAATGAAATTCTTTTATGTAAGTAGCTCACTTCGTTTATCGTGTAGTGCACAATATTGTTTTTATTTTTATTTTAAATTTTTTGGCGGCTTTTTGTTTATGTACAGTTGTTTTAGTCTGAATCTAGTTGTAAGAAAAGTGTGCTCATGAAAAATTAAAATTATCGAACTATTATCAATTTAAAGTAAATTTATTAATAAATTTAGTCGCGCAGTTTTTAATTTTAAGATAATTTGTAGAACATAAAGATTTTATGAAGTGGAATTTTCGACATATTTTTCTTTTGTTCTTACAGAACATAATTAACAAAGTCTACTTGAATGATATTTAGATGAATTGCATGTTACGTAAGTAAAAAGTAAATAAAACTGCGGAAAGTAACAGTAGACTTCAGATAAGCGGTCTTTGTTTATATTAAGTGTATTATTTATGATAATGTTGGCGGTTCCCACTATCGTTCTTTTTTGAATTCTTATATATGTATATGTGCATATTCCGTATACTACAAGGTACCATTGATAAGATTAATCTTTTTCCTTCCCGACTCTCTCTTCATACGTCCTTAATTGAATTTTTTAAAATTTTCATTTAGATTTGTTTTTTATTATTTGTTAGGACTCTATGAACAATACGTTGATGATGCGTGTGTCAATTAGAACGAATTAAAAAAACATTTTATTTTGCAAACTCGTAATTAAATGTAGAATTAAAATGTTTTTGCAAATAATGAGCAAAATATCTTATAGGAAAAATGAAAAGTATTATGTAATTAAAAATAAACCATTTTTTTTTTTTTTTAAATTGTAAAGTTTTTTATAAATTGTTTTTAAAAATGTTAGCTTTCCAATTATCATCAAAAAATCAACAAATCTTTGTTAAAATATGTATCGTCATCCTTGCTTGCTTCTTTTTTAGCGCCTTCGTTATTGTTATCAAACTCCAAGTTCTTTTACTTTTAACACTTTCCCGTGATATAGTTGTCCGTTAAAACAGCAGTGGTTGCTGAAATACTTCCGTCAGCGTTAATCGTTTGATGCCCACAACTGATGGGGGTTATCAGTCCGATCTCATGAAAATTTAAAATTTTTCTTTATTCTGTAAAACATTTAATTTTTTAATTAAGCCAATTTTTTCATTTTCGTTTTCATATTCACAAATCTTCGATACAATCATTTATTTTATTTATTTTTTTTTAATATAAAAAAGCTGCTTTGGTCTCAGTAATTCTAAATTATGTTTTCTCCTTCATACTTTCCATTTTCAGTTATATTGTTGGTCCAATATTTTGGTTATTTTACTTGTAGCTTGCGGAAAAAGTGTATTTATCTTTTTCTTTTGTTTTTCATTTATTTACATATATTATTTCTCATGAGTTGAATTAGCTTTGTTCGGACGAAAGCTAAGTTGCCAAACATTTTTTTTTTAACCACAATTACTTCAGCAGATTTATACATTCTTTATTCCATTCCGTCCGTTTCAATTTCATTATTACATTGTTAAATTCATTTATTCTTGTTTCTGTATATCGAATGGAATTGATGAATTTTTTTCAATGTTGCTTCCGAATTTAGTTTTCTGTTGTTTGTATATTCCGCTGATATATTTCCGATCTTATAAATTTTTTACTTACGTAATAAAACAACAGACGCTGGTATAAAAAAAAATAAAATTTAGAAGAAGAAACTGATTTGTCAATCTAGTTAAGATGTGAACGAATTAAGGAATCACTCCAAATAAATAATACGGCTACAAAGATTTATATTTGCTAAATTATATTAGGAAAAACAGGGGATAAATTTTGTAGCACAGAAGCAGAATTCTTGAAAACAAATACCAAACATACTAACAAAAAGAGTTAAGAACGTATTAAATAAATTAAAAAACAAAATTTTTCAGAAACAGGCTACAATTTATGGAAGGCAGCGAATCATATAAACAGACTGGTCGAATCTAACCAGTTAAACAGGAAGAAGACGGCCAATGGGCTAACGGTAGAAAACAGATAGGTGATGCTTTTGCGAAATACTTGGCCAATATCTTTAAAGCGAATAATACAAGTACTGTAATGGATTTCCAAAGTAGCCAAAAATACGAAAATATAAATATTTTCCTGTAAAAAAATACGTAAAACACCTAAATGATAGAAAATTTCTGGGATTTGATATGCTGCTCAGTAAAAATTTTGAAAGAATTACTAAAAAAAATCCATAACCCAGCTAACTTATATGTGTGTGTGTGTATATATATATATATATATATAATGTTCTCTGAAGAATCTTATACCTTCCAGTTCGGTGAAAGTTCTCTCAAATAATTGTAATAATAAAGTCGAAAACAGATGATACTAAGGCCTCATCTTACCATTTCTTTATTGATTGTTTTAGCCAAACTATTAGAAAAGTTAAAATATAATTATTGACTTTAGGAACATGCACTTTACAGAACAGCAAATAAAAAAGAATCGAAGTAAGAATTGAAAACAAAAAAATATATCGTCAAGTGTTGTTTACAGATATTAAAAATACGTTTGATAAAATGTGACACGAAGACCTGTTGGGTAAAATTAACCGTCTGTAAAAATACTGTTTAGTACTAAAATCCTATTTAACCGACCGCAGTTTCAGATCAGGCATAATAAAGAATATTCACAAATATATGCTATTAATGCCAGAGTTTCACAGGGAATCTCGTATTAGCAGCTCTTCCATATAAGCTGTATGCGGCAGATCATCCTAGAGAGGAAAAAATGTACAAATGGCCACATTTGCGGATGACACGATGATAATTGTTTCAGATATAAACCCTGATATTGCAACAGCGGTTCTACAAAACAATTTTAAACTCCATACATGTACATTGTAGGCATGGAAATTGTAAAAACACTCCGATATAAGTGTGTATCCACGTGCCATTTTCGAATAGAAAGGATCATCATAATAAGCAGACATTTTTAAAACGTAACGTGGTTCTGAAAAAAAAATTATGTAAAATATCTGAGGGTGCACTTTGATCTCGTTTTCTCAATTTGAAGCTTTTCATATATGGAACAAAGGAAAAGAGCTGGATCAGAAGCTGCTAAAGCTATGTTGGCTTACAGGGCTTCAAACGCAACAGACTCTAAAGAACAGAGTTTCAATTCGTAAAATGGTATTAAAACCCCAATATGGAATTATGCAGCGTCGCTTTGGAGATGTGCTAAGAAAACTATAACAAACTGATTATTTAACGATTTCAGAATAAAACACTTCGAATGATATATCGGGGGAATGCTGTGGTATGCTATAAATGAAATAATCCGTAGAGACTTGCAAATCTCTACGGTTGATGAAGTTATTGAAGAACAAGTTCATAAGCGTGTGGATGGACATGGCGACATGCTGGTGGCTGCTTTTTCAGATAAACCAGTTTCGTGACGGTTGAAGAGACCTAAAGTTCAAGACATAGGTTGCGAAAAATAAGGAAGAATACATCAGTAGATGCGAGGGATCACTTGTTTGATAGCCAATTACAAACTAGCAAAAAAAAAAATATATATATATTATATTATCCGAAACAAAATTTTTTCGGTATTTTCTATGCGGCTAATTTTAGAGTAATTACATTTCGTATCTATTTACGTTTTGAGTTCTGCTCCTTTTTTCTGTTTTAGAAAATGTATTCATCACCGTTCAAGACGCTCGGAACCTGAGGGCCACAATTTAAGAGAGATGACTCCCCCCCCCTCAGGATGTGAGTTCATTTCTAGGATTTTGTACGATATTTTTACCTGCTCACAGCTAGCTAAATCTTTTTCCGTATTAATAGAATTATACGGGCATATTTTAAATAAACATTTTACTAATGTCTATTTAGTATCGTTATATTAATAGTGGGAAAAATATATAACCAATAAGCAACTGGTCTTTTACATGGATGGCGTAGAAACGGATTGTTCACCTCAATTACTTATTTTAGTTTTTATATGTACACATTTAGTCGCGAGATCTAGCACTCCCGTTTTTTTAAAGCGGCGTATTTTTATTAATTATTATTGACCTTTAAAGTTCCTTTTTTTAAAGTTGGCCTTTTGTGGAAAGCAGAATAAGTTATTCCTCCGATTTCTCTTTATTTACGAGTAAATCTTTCGCACCTAGCACAAGGAGACAGAATTTCCGAATGCGGTAAGAGACTTGATTGAAATCCTTAAAGTTTACTATTTAACAGTTTCTTTTTTCTTTTTCTTTTTTTAACCCTGCTTACTTCGGTTACTCAGTCGCCGCCCCACCTTCGATTATTTACATAATAGGAATAAATAAAGCTTAGAAATATGAATTGTTACTAAAAAAAAAAGAAAAAGGAAACAAAGGTGCAATTGGTTAATAGATTTTATACATGGTTACTACAGTTTCGCAAAGTAGGATGAGTTGCTTCACAGTGCCTTGGTTGAAAGTGGAAAACAGTTTGCATTACCTGTCGCTACGGCCAAAGGCTCACTCAGGATTTTTTTTTGGTCGAGGCTAGAATTTAGAAGTTATACGGTAGATTATAATTATCAGTACAGTTAATTTTGTTAGCGTTTTTTATGCGATGTATAAAAATGAAACTTCTAATTTCTATTTTAATGAATTCCGCTAGTGAAAAGGTAGATTGATTTGTGTCTAATAGTGATGCATAAAGGTGTTTAAGAACAGCGTGAATTTGCTATGTATTGGTTTCACGACGCGGTGCTAGTGGTTATTCCCCACAAATTACTTGTTTAAATTTTTGTACATAGCGTCAGTAGAAAATGCGTGATTTTGCCTGGTGCTTTAATTTCGATAAACGGAACTCGTTGTTTTCAAAGATATTTTATAACAGTCGCTAATTTTGCCGATATTTAATGAAATTTACTTTGTATACTGTAAATTGTGTTCAGTGGTTAATTGGTGCGCGCCCTGTAAATTTTTTACATACATCCTGACGAAAATGACGGTGTAGCAGCATATTAAAGTGATTTAAAATGTTTTTGTATAATTACTGGCCCAACGGTGCGTTTACATTTTAAGAAAACTTAGAAGATAAAAGAAGATGAAATAAAAATTGAGGGTGCCTCCACGATACCGCAGTGATGGAAAGAATTGTAGAAGGAGTGTAGTAATTTCGGCTGGTGGTCTCAATATTTAATTTTACGTTGGCTTCGGCGGCCATTGAACTATGCTCGGGAGGAACTGGAGGTCAGACTTGTAGGCTCCGTTTCTGTATCGATCTTGACTGGTTTGGCGCCTTTTATTTCCAGCCTATTCCGTTCCCCGACGTGCTAGTGGCTTGCTTTCGGTTATTTTATTGTTCGGTCGTTTTTATTCGTTCCAAATTTTACATTCAACATCCTATCGCTGCTGATGTCATTCGATATTTTCATATATAGACCTACTTTTTCCCTGCTCTCTTAAACTCCGCAGGATGCAATCTAGAGAAGAAAATAGGCCACTAGATGATGATAAAATAAATTGATGACCGTTGGGCTCTGTTGATACTTACTTTGATGAGAGTTTCTTTTCAAAGTTTCACTTGCATCCTTGAAAATATATTAGTTAATAAAGGTTACGCGGCTAGAGCTTCATAAAGTTTTGCGATATGTCTAAAACGTTTGTTCTCCCGTTTCTTCATCCATCTTGTCTTTCGCCAAAAGGTTAAAGCGCGATTGGAGTTGATTGATCATTCATCATATTGCGTGCGTTTCCGTCTTGATGGCTATCCTACATTCGCGCGTACGAAAAAAGTAAACTTCTTTATATTTGAGACATTTTTACAGACGTTTCAAATTCCGCCGATATATATATATATATATATATATATATATATATGTGTGTGTGTGTGTGTGTGTGTGTGTGTGTGTATTTATTTTTTTTTGGTAACATACTTTTACGGCAACAGAACATAAATTTAAAAACGAAACCCCGTACTTGTTGACTCATTCTTTTATAAGATTTATATGTATGAGATAAACATTAGGCTCCATTTTATACCGAAGTATTGAACGGTGAAATAAACTGGACAGATTATGTATGAGTAATAAATCCACAAAATTTGCAATTCACAAAAAATAAAAATGAAAACTATAATGTTTCTTAGTAGTCCTCAATATAAAAATTAAATTACTGATTTTTTTATAAATTAATGTTTGATCCGGAGAATTTCGACATAAAGAGTTGTGAGGTATTTATAATTGTTTTTTTCTAGTTAATTTTAAAAGGAATTAAGTCTATTCTAAGTTAAATGTATATTTTGATGTTTTTGAATGTATACTAAATAAAAAGTGGTCGCCGGAATGCATGTCGAAGTTGGAAGGAATCGAACACGATTTGCATCCATCTTTATCGGATTTATGGTACGGTTGGAGTTTTCATGATATTCATGAGGCAGAAGAAGGTGCCAAATATTCTGGAACGGGTAACTTTGTCAGAATGAAATATAAAAAAATAAAATGTATTATTTACGAGGTAAAAGAGGAATCGGGAAATAACCGTAATAAATTGTAAAAGTAAACCCGAAAGCAGTTGCTAACTCAGAGTGATACGAGTTTGGAGAAGGTCCGAAACGTTTTATTTTATTTTATTTATATATATATATATATATATATATATATATATCATAAAAGGTTCTAGTCTTAGACATTGTAAAGTACAGCTTTGGAGATGATTATTGCCCTTTTTTATTTTATTTATGCTTGATATTTATTTTATTTTATTTTTTTTTGTCATCAATTGGTAATGAACTTGTGTTGGTGCTAAGGTATGGTTTGAAGCAATAGTGTTTTATGATTAATATGGGAGCAAAAAATGCAGATTTAAATTATTCGTTATTATAATGATTCTTTAATAAAGTGATCATCAAATTATTAAAATTGGTAAGTAATAATTTTTAAACTGCAAAAAAAAGATACGGATAATGTTTAAGTCCTACCGAAACGCTAGTTGATAATGTGTAGAGCATGGTTGACTTGGAATACTTAACATATTAACTAAATTTAGAAAATTATAAATTCTTACATTGAACTATGTGGGCCAAATTAACATGAAAAGCTGAATATAATATTTTGGTATTTTAGGTCTAAATTTAAAACTTTTGATGAATATTTTGCAATACCAGAATAAAATTTATACAATTATCAAGCGTCTTGAAAGAAACGTGTTGTGGACAGAGAATATGAAATGTTACAATAAAGATTTTCAACAAGAATTAATAAATTATTTCTTTAAAAAATAATTTTATTTTCAAGTTCTTGCGCGAAAGTTTATACAAATAAATGCTCGTATAGTGATTCCTTAGCATTTTCGATGGAAGTGTGTTCCAAAATTTTCCTGCAAATGTTAAGTTTGTTTTTCTGTTGATGATGGACTCTGAAAAACATCATTTGCTTTTTAATCGATTTATAAGAACTGCTTAAAATTAGTTTTTAAAAAGGGAAAGAATTATTAATTTACACTGGATTTTCTCCGACAAGTTGATTAAAAATAATTCATAAAAATAAATTTAAAATATTCATATTCGTTATAATTTGGAAGACGATAATCCGTCGCGGTTGATATAAAAAACCTAAGATGCTAGTTAAATGTTGTATTATTGTATTAATGATTATCGTTCCATCCGTCTTCTACCCCTGTGGCGGAGTGCGGTAACTTTTTGCCCGTTATTTTGCATGCACAGTATTTATTAGTAGTACAACGTAAATGGGGAGCCTTTGACAGGAGTTTTTTTTGCCAAGCAATTTAAAAATAAAATGCGCTGAATTTCAACGTAGATTTTACTGAACCAAACCAGTAAACGTATTCAGAGTTTTACGCTTCGCCAGTATACAAACCGCGAATATTAAGATGCACACGTATGTGCGTGCGAATGCATATATGCATATTATTATGGTGACTCCTCCTGAATCCCCCCCGTATGATAGTCTTCTATAATTTTACAGAAGAGTTGGTTTTAATTGACTTGTCATTTTTTAATTTAACGTTTGCGTAGTCATTTTTAATTTCTAATTGTCGTCATCTCACTTCTGTTAAATGAAATGCGTTACATTTAATAGATATATAACTTTCATATTATCTCCGCCGTGAAAGTACTTAGTCATTAATACATACATATACATATGTGTGGAAATGTGTTTATTTATTTTTATATATATATATATATATATATATGTGTGTGTATATATTAATATATAAAGTTCTAGGTTTTTTTGCTAAGGCCACATCACGGCCAAACCATTAGACCGATATTCATTTCGTATTTTCAACGTATGGTAGTTAGGTTGTGAGGATGGTTTAGAGGTGGGTGTGTCACAGGGGCTGAAATAAAAGTGGAGTAGAACTCAAAATTTTCAATTTGCTCGTGTTAGGTACCAAAATATATGTATTTTGAATTCTAGAATTATCATTTTAAGGTGGGGGTATTGTGGTCTAGAATTTTTAAAAATTAATTTTTTTTTTGAGTATTCTTAATGTTTGGACCTTTAAGAATGTACCCTCGAAAAAAAAAATTCTAACCAGTAGTGTCATCATAGGTTATCGAGACTTGTCTCGTTCCAGATCCGAATCGCTTCCAGGTTTACCCAGCCTGAAATAATTGGGTACCAGAGAAATCTGGGAAAGTAATGGCGGCCGAGAGAAAGGAACTGGGCCTCCTACTCTCATTAGTGTGCCGTTGAGCTTAGTTCATTGTGAACCTTAACTTCGCAATTCATGATACCTTATGAAAGATATATGGGACTTACTTTACTTTATTTTAGTGACGCAGCAACTAAGTCCGTCACGTCGGAGCTGACTATTTTTGGTATGATGGCATTATATAAATGTATGAATATAGGTAACCACAAACACTTAAAAATCCATTAACCGAAGATCGCAGTAACGTATTTTTTTGAAAACTTGTCGTGCCCATTGTTCAGTTCTGCTCAATTTAGATTCAATCTTCAAGAAACGTAGACGTACACTGACAGTTTGAAATTAAATGGTTTTGAGTATTAATTTTAATTTTTGCGTGTAAAATGTGAGATGGATTCTTCGGTACTTGTAGCGTTATATTTTGGCGGTGTTAATAATAATTCCTATTTTGTTCATTAATTCGCGATTTCTCAAACATCGTTCTTATTTGCCGTCACAATATATGGTTTTCCGTTAAGGATGCTGACGACACTCGGCTAACACCAAAAGTCCCAGTGCATGTTTGTAGGAAAAATCGAATTGGGTAGAGACTGCGTCGGTGTCTGAGTGGTAGTAGTCGAAAGCTAAGACAGTAACATTTGCCTGAGCGCATCCGTACTGCGTGTCGAATAACATCGAGTTGACGAAAAATTGTAAAAATACGGCTAAAATCAGATATACACGCCGGACCACAGACAATTGAAATTGCACAAATTAGATAGCTGTTTGCATTTTCAATTAAGGCTTTTTAGCAATTTTAAAAATTATCAATGTCCACAGGAATTACTATTGGTCTTGATGCTTATGCGTTCGCTACTAAACGGGGCAATAGTCGAATTGAGCGCTTCGAGCAACGAGCTTCTGATGCTTCTAAGCAAGCTAGAACTGAGAACGAGCTGTCGAAAATATCGATTTTGAAGTTGAAGAAGGCACACTCTATGGAATCGCCGATTAACAAAATTTTAACTATAACACACCATTCTATAACTTAGAACTGCTGCGGCTTCCTGAAACTTGCTCAAAACTTTAAACGCGATTTTCTCAAAACTACTTTTTTCAACATGGTTGAAATGATATCTTAAGTTCTATTTAACCGATTTATTTTAAATTTTGTACCAGCCTTCATTATATAACCTACGTCGTCCCTATCATTTTCGCGACAAAATTATTTCTTTTACTATTTTAAAATATCAAAAATTATATAAAAAAAAAAAAAAAGAAGGGTCAAAAAATGTATTTTTTTCTTCAGACAGTCGCCATTCTATGGAAATAAATCCGTTTTCCCTTAGGTAGGGGCTATACGGACATTCTTACTGATTAAGAATCCGTTTTTAAATTTTATTTTAGACGACCAGAATGGCGCTGTAATCGTGTCAACCAGAGCACCCCTCTTTTTCTTACCCCCAACTTTATTATCTTATAACTTTTTTAGTTTTAATTATTTTTATTCCAATTTTTTTTTTTTTTTTTTTTGAATATTTTTAAGATATCAATAAAAATATCTTGCAGAAAAATGAATAGTAAATATTTTGTAATCATTAGTATATTTCAATAGGGATGTAGTATTTAATTTTTGAATTGTGTAAAAATGTTACATTCAACACTAAGCTTTGTAAAAAATTTAATTTAATTTATTTAAAATATTTGTCTACGCCATTAGTTGCTTTACAGTAGTACTTATTGAACAGTAAAATATTTGGCCGCGTAATTCAGTAATTAGCAATGTTCGATAAAAAAAAAAAATAGAATATTTTAGATATTTAAATTACGGAACAATAATTTGAGAAAACTATAATAGACGTATACCAACAAGTCTCAAATTCCCGCTAACCATTTGTTGTTTTAATTATTATATTAGTAATAATACCCGAAAGAAAGGAAAACTGAACAGAGTGCAAATAAAAAAAGTACGCACTAATATTAGTTCACTATATAGAAAGAGAGAAAAAAATGAAATGTTTAAACATTTCTTAATATGTGGGCCAAAGCACGAAGGACAGCTAGTGTATACATGTAAATTTACTGACGTATTAAAGTAAAAACATTTACGAAATTATTAATAGTATAGTGAGTCTAATGACCCGAATCTCTGTTACTTAATTTTTTGGGGTTTAAAATGAGGGAAGCGATATAAACGTGTTATTTAGTATCACGAAGTATATCAAATATTTAAATTAAACACATTATTTTTAACGAAATATTTGTTATTAGTTAAAAATTGGCACTGCCGGACCATTAAATAAAATGCCTGTAATTATTATTGGAATTTTTTATCGACTTCTTTGAAGAAGCTTATGCGATTTTATTGCTATTTATTATTTTAAACTTTCATATATTTTTTCACAATTATTCCACTTTTTTAATTCGTATTTCCTGGGGAAATTTATAGAATATAAATTTTTAATTGAAGGAAAAGGAAAAAAAAAGTAAGAACTACTATATTTTTTACTTTTCGAAGAAATCTAAATGCTGGTTTGTAGTTGATGTCGCACGATAAAAATCAAAGTTTTACGGTTCGTTTTATGTTTCTGTCAACATCAATAAATAACGGGATTGTTATTTTTGGCAACAGTGGATTAAGAAAGTTATTTGTTTTTTGTTTTTTTTTCGTTACAATAGTTCTATTCTGAAGAGTCATTCTGGTTATTTCGTCGGGTTATCTGCATTAAAGGTTAGTTCGTTTATTTGCTTCTCTAACGTTAGTTCGTGATACTAGCTTATACCATTTAAGGTCTATATGTAGTTTATTAGCAAGGAACCGGTTTGTAATTTCGTTCTCTATCGACGGTGACATCATACTGCTTTTAACGAACGTTCGCACGGTTTCTTCAAGTTTATTCAGTCAGTCAGTAGGATCAGAGTTTTTATTCGTTTTTCCTTCCTGCGATAGTTTTTTTTTTCCCGTCTTATGAATCGTTAAAGTGCACGGTACATGAATATGACGAAGATTTTTTAAGAGATACATCCGGCAGAAGTTCGAAAAATTAGCAAAACGATAATTTAGTTGAACGCTTGCAAGTGTTTCAATTTCTATTCACTTAATTTGATCTTAAAAGTTCTGCTAATAGGTGAAAGTTCGTGACAGATTCGAGAAAACGAATTTCCATCGTAGAAGTTAAAATTATCAATAATGAACAATTTACGCTTAGAGAGTTATGGGATGTAAGTATTAGAGAAAAAAAAAAAAGAGAAAAAAAGTTAACTAAACTCGTTTGCTGTCGTAAGTGTCAGACTAATGAAAAATCGAATGAGTATAAAGAATATTCAGTCCGCTATTTTTATATTTCTGGATAAATGTTATTCGACAGCAGCAGCAAGCAGGGCTTCTTTATAAGCTTACTTTACGCTAAAAATACTGCTTGCTGCAAGTTCTCCAGTCATTAAATAAACTTTACGCTAAGCGCAGTGTAAGTCTGTTTTCTTTTTAATGGAGTTTGTCTACACGACTGGATTATTGTGAACTTGTCGGATGAAATACCGATTAAATTGCTATTAAGCTAGGATTTCTTGCCCCCCTCCTTTCCCTTTTTTTATGTAGGTGTAACGGACGAGCACATAGGTTATTGAAAATGATTTAAAAGATACGTGCATATGGGAAGTATAATTTTGAGGCCGAATGTAGTCTTATTTTGATTCGACTTGCAGCGTTATTTTTGTAACTGAAAAAAAAAAAAAAGCTAGCTTAGCGTTTGGACTGTTTTGCGGCCAAAAAGATTTAAATAATTTAAATGTACAGCTACAGAAATATATTGAATACGTGCGGCGACGCGGAGAAAATATTTCGATCTTCAAAAGCAGGCTAGTGAGCCGTAATATGTGTTTGAGTTCGATAATTTTCGATAAATCATATTGTCGTCGAGAGGAGAAGAAAGACTGTATTCGCAGTGGGGACCATTTTAAGCGATAATATTAATTAGCCAAAACCGGACAATTGCATTATCTCGATACCGCTGTTATAACTGCAAAAGCTGAATTTTACAGATTATAAGGATGAAAAATGGAGTGCTTAATTTTCGGATTGCGGTAATGCGATATTTTATGTACTGTGTACCTCGAAGTTTCTGTCCTTGGACTAAGAATAACGTTTAACTGGTATGTCGTCATTCTGGGACATGAAATTAGTAGGGTACAGTGTTGCTATTAAAATTGATTATTGTACACCGCGGTACCCCTTCGCGCCACAGGAAACATAAATTAACGTTGACGTCAGAATTGTCTGCATGTAACACGTTGTTTAATTGAATTGAAGGAACCGCCGTGATGTGTAATCGCGTCTGATATTATTCCGTGCGCTGTAAAAGTATGTCTAATGGCCTGTATCGTTTCGATTAAATTAGCGCTGTTTGAGAATGAAGGTAATATACGAGAAAAGGTGTATGTGGGGTAGTGTTTTGGACATTTTTATTTTTAAACTTTCTCCTTTATTGCTTATTTTTGCGAAATAAGTGATGGGCTCTTACGAGGTAGAGTTGGCCATTCTCGCAGTAGCCAATACTCTGGCGTTGTTTTTTTTTTTTGTACTCATCTTGTAATCAACCACTTGTATAAAAGCGAAGCCATTTGAAAAAAAAAATAAAAAACAAAATATTTTATATACACTTTATTTTTATATGATTTTTTACGAAAACTATTACACATTTAGTATCCTGCGTTTACCTGTTCTTAATTATTTCTCCTCAACAGATTGTTTTTTTCTGTTTTTTTGTTTGTTTTTTTTCTCTCTTATCAACTGAATTCTTTATCTATGTTCTTAATATTTAAAAACGTTGCAAGAGAGTTTTTTTTTTGTTGTTTTTTTTTCTTCTGGGGAGCGCAAAATTTGTAAATGCCGATTACTAATTAATTTTTTTTTTTAATTTGCCGACTCCAGCATTACAGCTTGCATTACTTTAGCGCAAAGTTGGAAAATATTTATTGAATAATTTATTAAAGAGACAAAGTTAAAAATCAAAACTATCTGGGAACTCTAGGTGGTAATCAGATATTACATCTAGTATAAGATGGTCACTTTTTTTTTTTTTTTTTTTTTTTTTTGTAATCAATTTCCCCTACTTTTCCTAGTTTCCAAATTTATTCAGTCTTTTCTTCGTCTTAGAAAACAATGGCCACACAGAAAAAACTGTACTAAATTTCCAAATATTTCGCAACGTGTTTTTTTATAATACCCGGGGTTCAGTTTAATGTCGATGATAGAAGCTCAATCACTTAAAATTTTTACTGCTCCTGTAAAATGAGAATAAAATTCGTTACCATTTTAATTTCCTGTTTTTTTTTTTTTTTTTTTTTTTCGATTACTAGCAAAATCTAAAGTGATATCTGATTATTATCCGTACAAAATAAATGTGTTTAAACTGTAGAATTTTGCAATTTATTTTTAATACTTGCAAGTTTTTTTTTATACATTACATATCACGCAGGTATTTCTGTACTTTTTTTAAATTCTTCGACTTCCAACAAAATTCTATGACTTGTCCCTGATTATAAAGAAATTCCCCGACATTTCTCGGTTTTCTAAAAAGTGTTCGATCTGTAATAAATTTTTTTATCGAATCTGAAATTCGATTAAAAACTAATTCTTTATTTCGAAATTTTCTAAAAATTCCAAATGAAAAATTGCCCGGGTTGAAGTTCCTCAATAGGTCTTGTCTCGATATCTTGTTTTATTCGATAAATTCGAATTATTTAATTACGTATGTAATGGTATATAACGTAAGTATGTTATTAACGTTACGTATAAATTTAAAAAGTTACCGAAATTCCATTTTCATGATGATAATGCGAAACAGAAAAATTAAAATGCGATAAAAAATACTTTATAAATAATATCATTGAGAGTCGGTAGAGAAATTTGAATTGTTTGTAAAATTTAAGAAAGATATAAAATTAGTGAACTAAGGCGATAAATGAATATTGAGAATAAAAATTTGGTGAATTTTAGAAAATTAGTAAGGATTATTAATTAATAATTTGCCGATTAGTAATTTTCTGCAACATTTAATGTATCGCAATAAGCTACGAATTATATTATTCGTAAATCTTCTATTTTGAGATGGAGTTGTTTATTTTTTTTTTCCGTTTGGATTTTTCCCTGGGCTTGCCAATAATAGACGATTACCCATCAACACGTGTAAATAGCAGCAATTAGGAGTCACAAGGAATGGAATCTGACCGGGAACGCTACACCAAGTATGGAGAAACAATGACAATCAACGTCAAAAAATGCCAAACATTTGCATCCTGAAAAGAGAAGGAATGACATTGCCGAAGGTTAAAAAGGAGTTAGCTGTCCCATACCATGGCCACGTCTGCAATTACAAAGCCCACAGTACTGACGGACAAAAGAATCAGCCTACAAATAATATAGTTTACTATGTGTATTTTCAATTTTTTTTTAAATTTCTGCTATTACCATGATAAATATGAGCTGTAACGATGCGAATGAAATGAGGTTTGATTAATTTGAATTAATTCAAACAGGAAAATAAATGTTTTCAAATATTTATTTTTAACAAGCAATTATTATTTATAAAGTCGTTAATTAAATGGTTTTTAGGATCTCCCGGTAAAATTGTAATATTTTTTGAAAAATTTCAAAAACTTTCTATGAATGCTATATAAAGTGTCGCATTGTATTTGGTTTTGAAATACTCAAAAAAAAAAATAAATAAAATAAAAAAAGATAATAATAGTGAAATACACCAAAACCGGGCAATTATTAAAATTTCGTGAAATACTTTTGTGCACTCTATCCATTAACCTCGTAATAAAAATTATTTTTAATTACGCGTGAATTTTTAAGGACGATTGGGATGCTATTGGATATTTCTTTTTCGACCGGTAAGCTAGTGATAATGGTGTAGTTTATTCAACACGATGTCAGTGACCCCGGATAATCGCAATACCTCAACTCGCGTTAAACAATTGTAACGGAAAGCTGCGACGTATTTCTATTATTTTTTGAGCGGGTTAAGCATGTATTTCATTTATCTTTATTATATTCCCGGTAGCAGGTAATAGATTATATAAAAATGTTTAAGTGTTCTATATTAGAAATATTGACAATTTTGACAATTTTGCTTTGTGCAAATGTAAGTATAATCTTTTGCGACAAGATAAGTGTTGAATAATAAATGCTGGATTGCTGGTTTTTTGAAGAGCAAATGATGGGGTCTCGCATTTTATTTGGAATATGAAAATATAACATCAAACTCATCGTTTTTAAACTTCTGAAACCACTCACGACAATTTCTCTCACTTAAAGCAGCCTCGCCATAGCGTCTCAGCGGTAGATTTCTTCAAATTAAAAAAGTAAATCAAAAGCTCCCGCAAATGACGCTTGTTCGGCTCAAAACATGACATGTTCGTACCAACACAAATAACTGACTGATGCAAAATCGGTAAATATTTTTAGGTGATGGTGTTGCCAGATGTCTAAACTTACGACAATACGTTTTACATCTGACAATTTCATCATAATTTACTGGTGGCGCCATTTTTTATCAAACGGCGGAAACTTATTTGTATACCTTATAGCTTTGTTTAATCGGTTGAATATAATTTTGTCTTAGTTTTTTTTTTTTGGTTTTTTGGCTTGATATATCACTTGGGGCCGGCAATGTTTAATTATAGATTATTCGTTTCTCGAAAAAATCGCTTTTTACCTTTTTTTCTATGACATTTCAAATTGACGTCATTGCGTGTCTTTATTATAGTGCAATTACGGATGATTAAAAGTCGTTGTTATCGCTCATAAGATTTCATTTCACCGCGTTGATAATTACACATATAAATCGTTTTGAACCTAAAACCGTTGCACCTCCTTTTTATTATCATTATTAGTTCTTTTTTCAAACATCGATTGCGACATGTTATTATAGAATTTTCACTATTAACTCGTTATATCATCCGCGTCATATTTTAAGAAGTACAGATTTATACATTAATAAATCTGAGATCAGGGTAGAATAAAGGATTTCAAATGAAGATTAAACGATGTTGGTAGCGGATCTTACGGAGTAAACAAATCAACATGAGGAATTCTATTGAAATGTGAAAGTATTTAGAACTGCAGTTTGCGACAATTGGTTAAAGGAGTCAGTGATGATGGTGCAGAATCGCAATTGTTCTGTAGAATTAGTTAGTCCGGTTTTTAGTACTTAATTTCATCGAGAAAAAACAACGAAAAACAACAACAAAGCATTCATTGTCGCTGTTGACTAAACAACATAGCAAATAAGGTAAAATTTCCTTCATTGTATGTGTTGTAAATATGTTGCGGTTAACGTTGTGCCTTATATGGAACTGTGTTTACACACGACCAGTCTGCTTGTACGGATTGTAGTGCATATTATGTGTAAAGCGATTGACCGGAAGAACTGTCGTTCCGATTTTTCTTAAGCACAGATGGATGCGTAATCGGAGCTGCAACAATAAAGACAAGAAAATCAAATTAAAAATTTTCTTAACTACAAAATGAAATGCGTGCCGAGTAATTCGAGTAGCTGCTAATAAAAACGAGACCTAAAGGGAAAGAGATGGGCGTTCTTATTAAACAGGTATGAAATAAAAAAACAAAAAAAAAAAAAAAAAGCTAGACGGAATAAACTTATTTTTGATACTTGGAAACATTAAAAATCACTTTGATGAAAATAACGTAGAAAAGGGTAACACAGACTGGACTCGGAAAGAAATAATAAAACCGAGAAAATTGTCTTAAGTGAAGACGGTGGTATCTTTTCATAAATGGTTAGCAAAAGAAGCATATAAAAATCGATTTTTAGTTAAAGTACATGTCGGCGGCGCATGAAATAATACATTATACAATGATGGAAATTGTAAAAAGTTAAAATTGGAACTGATACTAATAATATTTTTGAATTTGAACTCCATCAAGGCTGGATCTAACTTAGCTTGTCGTTGTCTGGACATGCTGTGATCGTATAAACTTGTCACCAGAATACCGTGCTTGGCTCCCTTCCTTGCCCTCTGTTCTTTTAATCATTTAAAAAATTGTCGCACTCGTTAGCTTGTGCTAATGTTTTTTTTTTACTTGTGAATTATTACAATCGACACGTGTTTAACCGAGGTCCATTGATGAAAATGTGTTCATAGTTCTTCTGGCATTGAATAATTTCGAGGAATCTAAACATTTCGTAAACGTTTATTAATCTACATTGGAGGTTATTTATTGTCTGTGGCTTGAAGTATTTAGCCTATGAAAAAAAAAAAAAAAGAAAAAAAAAGTTATTGTTTAAAGGAGCTTGTTTTTTACGAAACATTTTCTGATTTTTTTCGAATTTGGAAAATATGATGTAACGATCCCAAAGTTACTTTTATAAATAATTTTACGAATCATGTGTTAAACAAATTATTAATGATATAAGCGATTATATACGCAAACATATCGTTACGGTTAAAACGTTGAAAAACGTAATTTAACCAAATAGTTTTGTCCCTCTTTGGAATTATTTAATTTGTTCTTATTTATTTTCTGGTTCTTATATATGTATGTGTATAACTTTCTATTTAATTTTTTTCCTTTTTTACCTGTTGTAATATTTGTATTTTACCGCGTCATTTATGTAATTTTTATATTCATTTTGTTTACAGCCGATTTGCAATATCGACTTTAAAATCATATTATATTCCTGGATTTTGTTATATTTATTGTAATATGACAGTTCGACAATATATCCTCTTTTATCAGTTAAAAGTAAAATATTTTTTAATAGTATTTATAGACACTATAGAAGAAGAAAAAGTGTCTTCTTTCGTATCATTTTTAAACATTAATTTTCATATTTTGGAGAAATGTTTTGCATTTTACGAATAGAGAGCAGGTTTATAATACGTGAATTACATGTAAACAATATACTACAATTTCTAAAAAAAACAGCTATTTTTCAATATTATACAAGAACGATCACGGCGCGACGTTCTCAGTCACCGAATTTAAGTTTTTTTTCTGTTTGTTAAGTTGTCACATTTGTCGCTGATATTTCTATCTCATGTTAGCCGTCATAGCTTGACATTTGTAAAAGTTATGCGGTATTAAGTACATCTGACTTTGTGGGTGATTCCGATTTTTTACAATATTAAAAATGGAATTAACTTTGCAACAGCGAGTTTAAAACGAATTCAACGGAGCAAAGACCTCAGGACATGTTAGAGAAGTATTTTGGTAACGATATTCTATCGAAAACAAACGTTTATGTGTAGTACGAACGGTTCGAAGTAGTGGTGAGTCCGTTGAGGATGACGAACGCAGTGGCGGGCCGTCGACATCGAAAACTGTGGAAAACATCGATAAATTCAAAGAAATGTAGGCCGAAAACCGCAAATTAATTACCAGAGAGTTAGCAGGAGACTTAAACATCGCTCATGAATACGTCCAAGGTATTTTGCATAATGATTTGGGCTTGAGACGTGTCGCTGCAAAGCTGGTGCCGTAACACTTGAATTTTATGCAAAAAAGGGACATAGTTATCCGTCGAAAAACAGAACGAATATCATTCAACAGCCACCGAATTCGCATGATTTGGCTCCTCGCGACTTCTTCCTGCTCGTTCAATTCAGGAAATTGCTCCGGGGAACGTATTTCAGCAGCTGAGAAGAGATAATAGAAAAATTGAAGATGACTCTGATGGTTACACAGAATACCGAGTATAATAGATGTTTCGAGAATTGGATTAACCGCTACCATAAGTCAGTGAAGAGTACTTTGAATGGGACAAAATCAATTTTGTGAGTAGGCTTCTTTTCTTTTAGTTTTCTGAACAAATTCCTGAAACTGTTTGATCAAGGTAGTGTATGTCCATACATTTCTGTAATTACTTTCTAGTACATATATTTTGGTTAATTGTATATGTTATATAGTTTTTTAGTAATGGCTCGTTTTATATTATTATTCTATCTTTTTAAAATTCATTACTTTATATATCTATATGTGTGTATATATATATATATATATATATGTGTGTGTGTGTGTGTGTGTGTGTGTGTGTGTGTGTGTGTACATATATATATGTAATACCTTTTAATTATTTTTGGTAGACAATGTTTATTATGTAATGATAACGCGTTTAGTATAAAATAATTGTTTTCGGTTCTGTTGAATTTTTTAAAAATTTAATAATATAATTTAGTATGCTGATAATTTAATGTTACGTTTAAATTATTATACATGTTTTTTTAGTACGATGTTGTTGATTCAAAACGTTATGTACCTCAATAAAAATAAGAAATTGTAGGTGGAATAAAATTTTTACGAAATAACAATTTAAGCTCTTTGTAATTGATATGAATGCAAAATTATTTTTTTTTTTCATAAAAGCGCGTGAACGAGAGATATTGGACTAAAAGCAGCTATATTTGAAATTGGCTACTTATTTCCGTTACTCGTTCTTTGCGTAATAATTTTCACTACTCTATATCTCTTAAGTCAACCGAAGAAAGGTATCTGTCAACTGTGCGCTAAAATCTGTGATGCGAACAGTATGCTGTTTACATAGATTGTGGTAATGTTGTATCTGCTTATTAAATTCGTTTATTTTGTCATTCAAGATGAAGCTAGTTATGTATGTAGGCAATGAGGAGTGTGGACGCATCAATCTAGATCAGGGTTTCTCAAAGTGGGGTACGCGAACCCCTAGGGGTTCGCCATTCGACAGTAGAGGGTTCGCGACAAGATTTATGTAATGGTGGCTAGATGACTGGCAGGCGCGTGGGGTACACATTTTGGCGCGCACGCGACTGAACTCGCATGTGTGCTCAGTGCTAATTGTTTTAGTTCTAGTTACCTGCGCGCATTTCTCTTGACATCAAAATAAAAACAAAAACATTTGCAATCGTTTTGTGCGGCTAGCAATAATTTTGTTCGAATAACTGTTATTTTCTGAAAATATATTCAGTAACAGTTCCGAAAATGAATGAGTGGTTAAAAACGGGTTCATTACGTATAAAATGTCCAAACAATTAAACGTTATCATCCAGCTCGCAACCTGTACAAAGTACGTCTACTGAAATTGCGTCTACTTCTGCTGAAAGTTTAGTTTCAAACGAAAATTCTGAGAAATCGAGAGAACCAGAAAAAAAAGTCATACCATCGGCAAAAAAAAGGAAATATGACGAAGACTATCTGAAAATTGGATTTACGTGCAACGAAGAATCTCAATACCCAGAACCACAGTGTGTAATATGTTCAGAAGTTCTGCAAATAGCTCGATGAAGCCATCATTGCTGCGAAGACATTTGGAAACAAAACATCCGCAATACGTACGTAGACCTTTAGATTTTTTTGTTAAAAAAAAAAAAGAGTTAGCTTCTTCAAAAAAGACCATGAAAACCACCTTGGCTACTAACTCTGAATATTTATGTGCATCTTTCCTTGTGTCATATAAAATCGCAAAGACCGGAAAGTCATACAATATTGCTGAAGAATTGATTTTACCAGTTGCTAAAGATATGGTCAGTTATGTATTGGGAGACACATTTTCGAAATTTCTGGATAAAATACCTTCTTCGAATGATACAATTGCACGTCGCATTCACGACATGGCACACAATATTGAAAATCAACTCGCACAACGATTACAAAATAATTATGCGATTCAAGTTGATGAATCAACAGATATTAGTGGATTGCCGAATTTACTTGGGTTTGTTAGATATATATATATGAAAATATTTCTGAAGAAGATTTTCTATTTTGCAAGACCTTGGAGTCTACGACAAAAGGAGAAGATATTTTTAACACCATCAATGTTTTTTTTAAGAACATGGCATAGATGGGACAACAGCCAATTTTATTATTTTCTTGGGAGGGGGATGTTAGGGGTTCGCCGTCATCTGGAAACTTTAACAGGGGTACGTGTAGCCATTAGTTTGAGAAACCCTGATCTAGATGAATCAAAAGTAAAAAAAAATACATGAAAAAAGTAATAAAATCAAGTAGAACCGATCATCGGGTTTTATTGGAATTGTATAATGAAGTTATACGTGAAATAGCGTGTAAAAACAAAAAAATTTAGAAGTGTTCTTATGGCGAACCATTGTAGATCATGATTTGAGTAAAATTTTCACACGAGTTTCGATAGAAATAGGAATTGCCACTTGCACACATGGGTCCGTTTTATTTCGTGGTGAAGGGAAATGTTTAAATGTAGTAAATATGAAAAAAATTCTTTCGTCATCGATCGAAACGAAGTATATAATTCCAAAAAAGATTTTAATGCGTTGGTTTCTATAATTTTTTTCTAAATAATATACATGTGTATATTGTAAAGGCTGTATATAACTGAAAAATGTCAACAACCCCGACATATAATTTGATATCAAGTGTAAATATTTGTTATAACGAAAAATAAGATAATACCTTTTTTATCGTTATTTTGTTAGATAAGACACTTTTTTATTGTAACCGTTTTACGGAATACTTGGATTATTAAAGAAACCAATGCTTTTTAATTGTCTACACTTTTTAGTGAACGTAATACTTTTGGGTGTAAAACGTTTTGTAAAAATTTCTAGCGAGAAAATTGCGCCATATTTAAAGCATTCATTGGGCCCTTTCGGTGTTCAATTTTTGATTCTACAAGTAGCTCATCTATATCTTCCTTCGCGCCTTCTTTGCATTGATCCTTCTCCCCCTCCTCCCTTTATTGAATGTAGTGGACGTTCTTTCGTTACCTTATATCTTCGATTTCAAATGAAATTCCTAAGAGCCGTAGAAGCAGCCAGGTTTTTATTTCTCGCGTATTTTCGGTATAATGAACATAGAGTACTTGTTACTGTGTTATTTTTCTTGTTTTTTGTGTTTCCGTGATTTATGAATTGAATATACACATAACCGGTGCAAACGCTAGACTCCATTCGCAATGCTAAAATTGACACTTTGCAACGCGACACGATCGTACCACTTTTTCTGCTTCTTTCCATATCCGCGCCAGCAGATGTTAGCTGTACACTTGATAAAACTGTTAACAATTAACATTTATCCAGTTTTACTGTAACAGTGCAAGTTTGAATTTCAGTGTTCTAATATATTATAAAGTGTATGATGTAGCCCATATTTGTATTACATAGTGTTATATTAATTGCATCCGAAAGCATAACTACGAATACTGTACGATAAATTCTACTACATTACTCCCTTTCTATTGTAATCAACATAAAAATAAAGTTTTATAGTTTAACTTTAATTTGAAAAAGTTCGGATATTACACGATATTAATCCATCGAGCGAAAGATTATATTTACATAAAATGCTTTTTTACAAAAAATAAATATCGATACTTGAAGGTTTATTATACAAATTTAAAGATGCACTAAAAAGTAAAAAATAATTACTCCCGATAAAATATATACATCAGAGTGGTGATATAACTTAAGGTGATATCGTAATTCTTATACAACATTAATACTTATTAGAGTTGGAATTAAATTCATGTTAGGGACAATTTAATCAACATTCAATGCAGTTTTTAATTATTCTTTCAATATGAATTTGATGCCAACTCCAAAAAGTTAATGTTGTATAAAAATTACGATAATGCCATTTTAAGTTATATCACTGTGATATATATTTTTTATCGGGAGTAATTATTTTTTACTTTTTAGTGCATTTTTATTCAATTAAATTAAAACATTTTAATAAGAACAGATATTTCCACGGTGTGAAAACACCAAAAGCTACATTTCCATGGTAATTTGGCAAATTTATAGTATTTTTTAAGTCAAAAATCTAATCCGACGGTGAAAACAATCATGTAATGAAAAGCATCCAAAAAGCTCCAATCTCCCGCATTATTAAGAATAACTCAAAAACTATCGGCCAGATCTTGATCAAATTTAAATGGGACCGACCACATGACAAACACTACCTTTCAAATAAAAGAAGAATCATCAAAATCGGTTCATCTAGAAGAAAGTTCTGTGGTAACACACATAAAAAAAAAAATACAGTCGAATTGAATACCTCCTTCTTTTTTGAAGTCGGTTAAAAATAGTTATAAACGCGACTAACAATGAAAATTTGAGAAATTATTTCCTATATGCAGTATGTAATGGTTTTCAAATCATGGTTCCAACATCATAGGGGTTTGAATATTAAAAAAAATATTGTCGATTTATAAATGCATAATTAAAACATTACAGTTATTATTTAAATATACCAAAATATGGTTAGGAATTTTTTTAAAAGGCATTTTGTAATAATAATGATGAGCAGAAATAATGGTAATAAATGAAATAAAGAATGAAAGGGAAATAAAGTTCAGAAAAAATCTTACGGCAGTACAACAAATTATTCAACTAACAACAACCTCAGAAACCATAATTATGTATACTCTCGAACGTAGAAAAAATGTTGTCTATTATTTATGAACTTATTTTGTATAGTACATCGAAAAATGTAATACAAACTGAGACACAGGATTTCGGAAGTAATTAAGGTGCTTTAAAAAAATTTAATGGTAAACGATCTTTACATAATGTTTACAATTACATTTAATTAAAAGTTGTGTCTATTTAACCATTATCATTAAATACATATTCAGATATGCAAATATAAGAACAGAATTATGCAAATTTTAATTAAATGTACAATTATGATAAGGAAGACGCGTTTTTTTATGAACAAGTAAATAAAAACTCGCAAAGCATTGACAATTTTAATAAAATGTTATGTGAGTTCCGACGGCTAATCTCTGCGGAAATTGTTCACGTAAATAAATTTTTTTAAATCATTTTCTTCCGAAAATAATTATTAAACTTATGCAATTCGGTTGAAATTATAGTTTTGCTTTTCCCTCCACTTCACATCTTTTTTCTAACCTCCACTTTTTTCACATAATTATAATAAACTAGTTTTATTTTTCCAATTTTTATTTTGCGCTATAATTTATTATAACATTAAGAAAATTTTTTTAATATAAAACATGTAACGTTTGTTTAAATATTTTAAAATAAAAAGTTCATCTCGCTGTTGGTTTTAACCTTTAGTACACGCATATGTTGATGAATGCCTTAAGCATTAGACTCGCACCCATCACCCCTAGACCAATTTCTCACTGACATGAGTAGGTCTAAAATATTATAATATAGAGTATTGTATATAAAAACAGTACGATCGTGTCGCGTTGCAAAGTGTCAATTTTAGCATTGCGAATGGAGTCTAGCGGTGCAAACGTCTGTTTTAAGAGATAGCTCGGTTCATTTTATAAGTAAAAGTAGATTCACCGGTTTCGAATATCTTTTTCATAATTACGCTCATGTAAGTTATGTAAAATTTTTGAAACGAATAGGGAGGCTGTAGAACTCGAATGCTGCTGACGTTTCAGTTTTAATACGATTAAAATTTTTTGAAAATACTTTTAGGCTTTTTTAATCGAACGAATGTCGATAGTAAACGTTAAAGCACGTTAATTCTAACATATGTATTGATATGTATGTATAGTTCGGGAACATATTTTAAACGTAACTCTTAATGCAGCAGAAACTAATATTCAAAAATAAATATAATTTGAAACGTTTTGCAAAGGAGAAATACGTTAAAAAAGAAGTAACTTTAAAATCTTAGAAATCGAATTAAAAACAGCGCAAACGTTGTTATAAATAAGCTTAAAAATTGAAAATTATTAAAACTGCGTTCAGAGAGACATCTGTTAAATACTGCTACAAATTATGTATTCGATCTTTAAATATCGAAAGAATCCGTTTATGACCTCTGAAAACGTTGGAATTACAAGTGTCTTTCATTTACACGCCGTATGGTTCATGGCGCTTTGTGAAAAAAAGTCTCATTTTCAACCATCACTACTGTTGTGTTAAACATTCAAATGAACGATGATATTTTGAGTTTCTTCTGATGTTGAACCGGTTTTAGGTGAAACTAATTTTTATAAATAGTGTCTTCGTTTACAACGAATGTGCATGTTTTTCGAGGCTCACGTATGATTTAAAAAGGTGTATGTTAAACAACATTCGATTGTAATTTGAACTTCGGAAATAATGCATTTTATTTTTTCAGTGTGTAATATTTCTTAGAAAGAACACGCCGACCTTATATAATGGAAAGATGTCTCCCTGCTGACGTTATGTAAATGCGAAACTGTCTGTCTCGCGGAGGCGAATGTGCAAAACAAGAGAAATGTGTAAACTGTCGAATAGTTTGATTTTATTCGGATTTGTGTCGATGAAATGTACAAAACCCGTTGGTGCGGTAGATGCCAGTTAAGCAAGTAATGAAAAAATTCCGAATCAATAAAACGAGTATTCGTTGTATGGAATTATAATGGCGGCATGTATTTCTGTCTGAAATAATGTAGCGGTGCAAGCATTTCCCGGTACTTGCGCAGAGTAAATCGAGATTAGTAACGCGAGAATGCTTGATATTTCGTAATGAATAAAACCCGCCACAGCTTTGCAGTTTTAAATATGCGAAACTAATGAAATGCGCCAAGACTCGTAAAGATTTATAATATTGCCGCTATGCAGCACCTTAGAATACTACAGTCTACTTCGATTTTTTCCGTAGTGGGCGACGGGAGTTTTAGCCAAAATTAGAACGAACATGTGTGGTGCGACGCTAAAATCATCCGTATAGTGTGTTATCTTTTTATTCGTTTAAATTTCGTTCGATTACCGGTATCGTACGCTCAACATATTTTTTTCGGGTATATACGAATATAAAAATGATGAAAAAATTATAAATAACTGACATCTGAAGAATAAATATTAAATAAAATATGTGCCAATAAACGTTTTTTCGGCAACATATACACCGTGTATCTTTAGTACTAGAGAAAAATAAAATATAATAGATGAATGCGGTAGTATGATATGGAGTATATTACTTAAATATCTAGAAGAGAAATATGAATTATCAATCAAAAAACCAAAAAAAACAAAAAACAAATTAAAGCAGAATCGAATGCAAAACGTGTGATTTGGATTTAAATGAGACCTAAATTTTACTAATATTTCTTTACTATTTTTTCTAATTAAGGATAGACGATAATTTAGCTCTTCTTAAGATTTACATATTTTTCTTTTCTATTTTTTCTGCTAATAACACCCTAAAAACTGTTTCTGGCATATTTATAATCAGTAATCAATCTTAAGATGTTGGTTACTGTGTTTATATTTTTATTAAACTATTTAACAAGCAGCATGTATATTTTAGCCTCACATGCGGCAAAATAAAGTGTAAAAGTAATTTTTGGTATAGTATGTAATTTTTAATATTTTTTTTCGTATCATTTCATTTTTTATATAGCGAGTAAGTGTCACGTTTCTTTTGCTGCAAGAATATACTCATATTGAATTTAATCTGCGCGTAGAGCTGTGTATTGCTCTGTAAAAGAGTTGTGTACATTGACAAAAACGATTTGAACATAAATTTACAACGCCAATACTTAGTGTAGGAAAATAATCTTTAAAAATGCAAACATCTAATCAAATTTCGATTAAAATTTTGTTTTCAAGGTCGGAACTTGATTTTGTATAAGCATATAAGTTAACGAGGGGAAAAAAATCGTAGCTCTTTGATTCATTCGCTAATCGTGTTTCGGTATATTAGTCGTATTCCGAACGTAATGGTTTACGGAATAGAAGAAATAACGCAGAAGTTTCTAGACTCTATTGTGTAAATTCGTTTCTGTTAGTATTGACGGTCAGGTTTTTTAACCGAATGAACCCTCTCGACGAGTCGTAATAGTGGAGCTCTCTTTCTTTTAGTATTTACATGATAATAATAATAATACTAATAATTAATAATAATAGGTTAGGTTTCGTCGCATGTCTGAAGGTGAGGGTTCATCGTATTAACTGTGCGCGGACGATCGATTTTTAAACGACATGGCGGTAGTCAGGTAGCCGCGTAGGCTCCTTTTGGCTGTCGTTCGCGCCGGGTCTACGAACTAGATTTTGTTAGGGTACAAGTGCTTATTAAGTATCGTTTACGAAATTCTGTTTGGCTCTCTATATCGTGGTGATGTGTGCCATCGAGCCATTTCCCCGTCAAACAATTCTTGGTTGCCGGCAAATTTTTTATGCCAGTGAGGGTCGGCGTCCCGTAAATTATATTCCAATGATAGGTTTCACTTTTTTCCTCGATTAATCGTCAATTGAACACTTGTCAGTAATGCTATTGACCGCGTTTTTCTTTCTTTTGCCTAGCGCGCTGAGTAGTTGTCCTCTAAGAAGTACTATACGGCAGTACGCTATTGTATAGTATCGTTTATTAAAAAAATTCTTTTTTAAAGGGCCAATCCAAAAATAAAACTCCTCTCGTTCCTACGGATTCCCCTTTTTCTCCCTTTTCTATAGTGCCGGGCCAGTTAGAGGGGAGTTATTTCTTCGATGTCAAAAAATTCTTTAAATTTAAAGGTGTGTGTTTGTGTATGCCTATATATATATATATATATATAATATATATCGAATTCTAAAAATATATACATAATCAGATTTACAGAACATAGACGGTGTTCTTTGCGAGTGTAAAGTAGGATTTGTACACATTTTGTTTAACATGCGTTATTGAAAGCAGATGTGAAGGTTAAGAGAACTTTAAGCAGTGAATGCGCAGGTATTCATTCGGAAGTGTTCGTTGTAATCTTAATTGCATTTTCTGAATAATTAAACATAGATGTAGTTTATGCAACAATCCCTTGGTAATACTTTTAAAAATTGTAGCGTTTGTTCTTGAAGACCGCACATTTTAAATTTTTAAATCAAAATTTGACTGTACTAACACTTTTGTTAATACTTTTGTATATTGATAACGAGTTGTGATCTTTAGAGTAGGCGTTTAATTTTTAAAAAAAACTTGTTCTTAATTGGGTACATACAAATGTATGTATTTGCCTTTTTTGATCATAAAAAAAGAAGAAAAAAAAAGCGAAATAGCATTGACAATACATTAAATTAGGTGGCAACTTAAGATATAAAAATATACCATTTTTAAAAAAAAAAGAAAATTTTTGAAAATCTTTTAAGTAATTGAAAAATGTAGCATTTAACATATTAACTAACGAAATTATTCTAAGTAAGAACTCGATGAATTCGAAAATATTTAAAGTTTAGAAACGTGCCATTAAAAAGGTAAACTTTCTGTAGGTTAATCGTATTAATTACAAAAGTACAAAATAACCTTTTGTAAAACATTTAAAATTTTGTATTTAAACGAATTTTCGAAATACGCGTGAATTGTAACAAAATAAAAAAAAAAAAAAAATTACATGAATTTCAAATATTATTTCCTGCACGTGAGAATAATTTATTATTAAAAATTCATTATTCGAAATCGGTAATGTATTTTTTAGGCGGTGTGTTAAGTTTATTTTGAAATAACCGTTAGTTACCTACATGATGGGAGTCAACGCGAAGATAATAAGATCGATGTTATTTTTAAATATAATGTGATAAAATATACAATACGCTGCTGTAGTTTGGAAGTTTGTAATTTCGGAAATACATAAATCATTATTACTGCTTTTCTTACATTGAAAATATAGCGAATTGCAATTACTGCGGTCAGCCCATGCACCTATTGTTGGCAAGCCTGAGAAAAAATATTTGGATTGTTCTTTGTATACGAGCAGTTGAGTTTCCGGTATTTTATTGTTACCTACGTTTTTGTGTCACCGCAAAATGTTGCGGAAACATTTTAAGTATCGAAGTAAATAAAACGATTACTGTTTTAAATAGCGTGGCTGGAAAAACTCCAATTTTTCAGATACTCGGAATTGTTACTTTTAATAGAAGCAGTCCCACTCAGAAAAAAAAAAAATATATATATTTGAAACGAGACGAATATACCTTTTTTGATAGTAAACTTTTTTTTTCTTTTTTTAATCACATTGCAGTTTTTGAATTAATTTATTATAAATGATAAATTGTTGAACATTCTGTTTAGTGATTATAAAACCGACTCTGCCGTAAGAATTGTAGAAAACTATCATCAGATCGAGTTCCACATAAACACACATATGTGTATATATATATATATATATATATATGCTGTTATCCATGGCTTCAACCGTATATTCATACCCGTTTAAATCTGTACTTGGAAATTAATAAAAAAATTTTTGTTTTATATGTAAAGATTCTTTCTCTCTTGGGGAAACATGTTTATCACAGTCCAGCAAAAATGGTCTTCCCCTTTTGACGTTTAGCGGAAGATTATCGATCTTTTTATTATATAATCTGTCTATCATAATCTAACAAAAAGTTTCGCTCAACTGAACAGCACACTCAGCCATCGTTTTGAAGAGACCAAGTTATATTCACATAGTGATCTCCCATAATTATACATTAAAGAGAATATCTTCACTCGACCTCTCTTTACCAAAGTGTGTACTCTAACCGTTTCTAGTCTTGCTACCGGTTGCTCTTCTGCTTCAGACAACCGGACTTGAGTGGTGCATGCTCAAACGGTTTCCAGTCTTGCTTCCTGTTACCTAGAGAGGACTTCGCCAGTGTGTTAATACTCGTTTAAATCTGTAATTGGAAATTAATAAAAAATTGTTTGTTTTATCTGGAATTATATTTATGCGAAGATTCTTTCTCTGTATTAGGGGGGAGACATGTTTATCATCGTGTAACGAAAAATTATCTTCGCGTTCCACGTTCTACGTTTAGTTGAAGATTATCTATATCGGCCTTTCTATAATTTGTCTGTCGTGATCTAACACAAAAGTTTCGCTAAATTAAACAACACACACTTTGAAAGGGGCAAGTTATTCACATGGTGATTTCCCATAATTAGACATTTAAAAGAACATCTTCTTTACTCATATCTTTCAACCTCTCCCTCTCGAGCCTTTTATTAAAATTAATTTATTACCACAACAGCAAACTAAAATTTCAAATTTGAGCATAAATAACATTCCCGGTAGCGATTATTAAAAAGTCTGTTACAAGATTTTTTATTTCTCTGTAAAAGTAATAGAAAACACTACTTTTTTTAAACTCTCCGCAATGAGTCAGCTAGGCTAGGAGCGCGACTTGTGTGTTTAGATCATGTCGTGGAGGTTTAATGATTTCAGTAACGCAAAAGTGAAGTAACAGAATGCGGTGTATTTACTTACACCAGAAATTAATAAAATGCCATCCAGTGTTTATTATTTACCATGGTAATCATTTTATTTAAAATATTATAAAAATTAATCTTTTTTTTATTCGTCCCGTATTCATTTCTGTGCCGCTGGTCGGATCTCAACTACTTAAAACCTTTTATTCCGGGAAGGGGAAGGGGTAGAAAACTCAGCCGCATCTCAAAACCTTCGTCTGGACAACACGAATACACTCTGGAAATTTTGGCATTGTCCATCCAGCGATACAGGATTTCCTTCGTTTCGCCGCTCCGTTATTGTCTCTATTATCCGTTTACGTCTCAATCATATTCTTCTTCCTTATTCACGTTTTCGTTTTGTCTCGCACTATCATCCCCTAGTTTCCCTCTTCATCTTGACAATGAAGCCGTCTGCGATCCCAACCATATCTTTTTTGAATGTCCATTCCTCGTGAACGAACGTACTTCTTTGTACACCGATCTGTTATCACTTTAGCTCCCTAATCCTCATTGCGTTTCGTATATCTTATCGTTTCTGTCGATCTCCGTTGTTCCTATCCTCAGTTCTTTTATTCTATCAATATTTGACACCGACTCTACATCTAACTGATTCTTTTCCTTCGTGACGTTTCTAAGTGAAGATCCGTTGCTGGCATGTCCAAAGGGGGCTATTAAAAAAAAAATGGAACGCATACAGGACAAACATACACAAAACATTCATTTTTATGTATATTAATTACAACGCAGTGTCCCAATTTTATGTAACGTTTGTTATATTTCATGGGATTTTTGTTATTGTTATTTAAAAAATATCACGATTTCATGTAACAAAAAAATGTCTTAATTTTATATAGTGAAAGTTAAATGTTAGGATAGGATTTTTGTGATTATGTTATTTTTTTTGTGTTGATGCCATTATGAATTACGTTGTAAATTTTGATCATTTTATACAAAGTATAGAAGAGAAAGAGATAGAAATGAAAGGTTCAAGGGGCGCAGCCCCTTGCGAGGCCAAAATGACCGAATATATATATATATATATATATATATATATGTATATGTATATGTATATGTATTCTTGAATGTGCTTTTTTGGTGTCCTTAAAATAATAATAATAGTAATCGGATAAGAAGGAAATTGAATTTTTCTTTTAAAAGTTATAAAACCCTGAATGTTCAACGCGTTAAAGTTTTATACCTGTGAGGCTGTTACGGAGCGTATCTGGTGTGAGAGTTAAGTAGAAGTTGGCGCTCGTGTGTGTTAAGTATGTTTACGTTTTTTCTTTTTTTTTTTTTTTTTGCTTCATATTTGTAGATAATTAGAATGAACGGATAATAAAATTTAAAAATGTCAGTACTCTTATGATTTTTTTTACAGTCAGGGAAAATTTTTTGACGTAATGGTATTGTAGTTTTTTAGGTCATACAGTATACGAAATTTTCTAATTATAACTACTGCTCTACTTCACACGGGGTAGATGCAGTTCGTCCGGTGGGACGCTTTGCTCAGACATTCTGGCCAAATTTTTTCAAATACTAAAACGTTTTTGCTTGAAATTGAAATAGGTGATGGTGATTTGAGGAATTGAAACTATCTTTCCACTAAAACCGGTTGATTATAAAAAAGCATGCAGAAACAAAATTTCCATTCAGTATGAAAATATGTTGTGTGATTTTGGCGTAAATGAATTGTGCTTGATATATATTAAATTCGAATTCGATTTTCTGCATTGGTTTATGGTGGATACTTAATTGTGCGGATTACATCGGGAATAATTTAAAATATTGCTTTAGCGTCGGGTGGGTGTGTATGTGTGTGTGTGTGTGTGTGTAAGTTGTTTTAAATAGAAAACGTCATTTTGTTTTTTCTAGCACGATGGAAGTACACGTGAGGCGGAAGAGGATTATCACACATTTCGCGCAATCATACGAAAATTCTTGGCTTGTGTTAGTTGGTGTGCATAAATTTAGTTAAATTTACGATTTAAAATTGCCCTTGGTTTCTTCGCTTGCGTGGTGTAGCAGTAAAAAAACAAAACAAAACAAAACTAAAATAAAAGAAGAAGAAGAAGAAGAAAAAAAGTTAAAAATCTGGTCATCGTGTTATTTTTACAGCGCTGTGTGGTGGCGTCGATGATACCATCATATCGCAGTTAAATGTGTCCGTTTTGCTCGATAACCTTATTTCCGAATTTACTAATAATTTCATGTTGCTCTTTTCAAATTGGATAACTGCTACATTTAAATTATTGCTATTTTACTATAATGCGATTCTCTCCCAATAGCTAGTGCCAGAGTACGGCTGTGTTTTTTCTTTAATCGTCGAGAGTTGCTGTGGAACAGTTCAACTGCTTAACTTCGAGCGTCACCATCGATTTAGATTAGTAGGGTTGCTTAGGAAGTGTGTGAGTAACGCAAAGAAATAAATAAATCTATGAAAAATGTGTACCGTTTCAATTTTCATAGTTCATCGTTTTATTTTGAATAAATCTATTACGGATAAGATATACATTGCACATATAACTACATGTGTGTGTGTGTGAGCGTGCATGTCTAAAATTGTCTAATTTGTTTTACTATGTAAGTAGATTATGATCTCTATCCGGCTTGTTTTAGGGCTTAACTCTCACCGTGATGTTTTTATTTTTCTCTTTCTTCAGCTATCCTTGTATATTTCGATTTGGCACGTTTTCTATATAATCATCATCTTATTTGGGGTCTGCCTCTATTTTGTTTTGTGCTCTCATGGTCTGCTGTGTATTATATTTCTATTTTATCCGTAATCTTTTAACGTTTTGTGTTTTCGCACGTTTATTTATTTCCGTGTTCTTAATATTAATATAAATAATAACGGTATTACGATCTTTCGGATTGTTTCTAAAATTGAAATTTTATCTTAAAAAAAAAAAAAAAAAAAAGCATAAAAGAAACGTTTACTAATAGCGAGTATTAAAAAAGCGGAATTTTGCTTTAATTCAAAAACATTTAGAAATTACTAATTAACGATTAGAATTTCTTTTTTCGTCCATTATCCAGCGTTGTAAATTCATTTCGAGGTGATGAAATACAAGTATTTATGGTTTGCGGAACAATCTGTATTTATTGTGACGGTAATTAACCGAGTCGGTTTGATAACATGACGTTTCTTGTTGTTTTTTTTTTTTTTTTTTTTGGGACAGAACCGTATTTATATTGCAAGGATTCGAAAAAAAATTCGCATCGTCCCTGTTTGGGCATTATTATTATGGTATCATCGTAATCTTTTGTTTTTGACACTTCCGCGTATTAGACTTTTAATAATTTAGCGTAAATTATTGTTAAATTTCCTATATATTTACAGGCGATTTAAAAATAATCGATTTACACAAAAATCAGTTTCAGAACCGTTCTATAAAATTATTTCAATAAGTTTCTGTTTCGAAATGAGAAAGTTAATTTTACCATTCAGCTATTCTAAATCCACAAGTATTACTTTTTTTTTTTTTTTTTTTTTTTTTTTGAAAAAAATGTGTGTCGTAAGATTATTTTGGTGGCTCCACGATGTATATTATCGAAGAAGAAAGAAACCCGCGTTAAAAATTTACGAATATTAACTGTTCAACGTAACGTTTTCTTCCTATACTATCTAAAAATAGTCGTTTAAAACATTTTAGATTTTATCTTAATGGGATATTCTGAACTATTTAATCTTTCTAAAAGCGCACGTTCTGTGTTATAAATATTTGATCTCAATTAAGAATGTGTTTTTGGTGACATTTTTAATTTTTAAAATGTTTTTACATTTTCGTTATATTACAAGCTTCTTTTTATTATTATTATTATTATTATTATTAAGAAGAAGAAGAAAAACGTAAAACTCCTGTGCGTTTGAAGAAAAGTGGTAAAAATGAGACTGTCGCATGGTGTTTATAACCAACGTGTAAGGGCGATTTTTTAGCATTAGGAGGTATCTTAATTGTTTCTAGCTTAACAAGTCTAGCCTCTGTTAAATTTTTTTTTTTAATAATTATTAACATCGCGTGTGACTCTAGCAGTCATCTAAAATTTTTTTTCAAATTGATATTACGAAGGTACTAAATGGTGTTTATAGAGGCCTGCCTTTTAACGAATCCAATATAATTATTGTTGCGTTTGAGCAGAGCATCAGAACATCAATCGATTTTTTCTCTGAAATTAAATTAAAGTGCACACGCAACTTTTAATTATCCCTTTTCGGTAGTGCTAGGCGAACATGTATTTTTGTTAAGAAATAATTTCCGAGCATAATATTTAATTACCGATAGTTATAGTTAATAAAAACACGTTATTATACACTTCTTAACAGTAGTAGTATTGAAATATCGCGTCAGTTTATATTATAGCAGCTTGTTTGATGGCTGGTTTATGTTCAGCAATAATAATGCTTTTTATCGCCTCGCCGGTGATTTAAAACTAGCCGTGGTAACAGTAAACTTTTAGCTGCGGGTTTTTTGCGGCATGTAGTGTTGCGCTGAAATTAAGTGTAAATCGAAGAACCGGATTACCTAATGACGATGAGTCTTTTGAGCGTGACCATATTTTTCTTTTTCGTCGTCTGGAATTCGGTGAATATATTAGATGAATGAACGCGGGGGAACGTTCTAATTGCAGAAACGACGTCCTGGATCGGTAGGGTGACCGAAAACTGGACGGGAGAAAAATAATGAATAATGAATAATCAGTCCGTCTTGCTTCGTTGGACAGTCAGTGAGGTGTACTTATACGAAAAAGAAGAAAAATGACAAAAAACAAATACTACGCATCGGATTATTTTTCAGAAAGTGAAAATCATCTTCAACTTGTGATCACTTTGCGTTCGAATCTATTTGCGCGGAATAGTTTACTTTAATAAAGGAATGAGAGCGATTTGAACGAGTAAATTTCGAAAAATAATAGTTTGTAGAACGGAAGCAAAATAGTTCGATTTTTGAACATTGCAAGTGTTCGAAGTTCCGTTAAGGAGAGATTAATAAAGGTTGATGTCGGTGCGCTATTATAAGTAGTTTAATAATGAAGTATGGTACATCAGAAATAATTTCTCAAGCACTGACTTAAATCTGTTACCGTTTATGTCTAGATGGCGTCACAATGAGTATACACTGCAATGGATCTAATACTAACTTGGAAAATTATATGTTTTTGTAATTAAAGAAGGGTAATTCAGCGATCATTGTGCTTATATAAACTCGGCCATTTTGGCCTCGCAAAGGGCTGTGCCCCTTGACCCCTCTTGCTTTTATTTCTGTCTCTTTCTCCTCTGTATATATAAAAAAACAAAAAACCCCTAAACCAAGTTCGGTGACCAACTGTTAGTGTTAGAATGCATAAAATGGTAAAAAAATGTACAATTACGAAATATTTGGAAGCAGATTAAGATCGAAGATCGTAATAAATTAGAAATCGAGATACGAAAATTTTAATTTTTGGAATATACCATCTAGAATAATATTCCGGTTTGCAGAAGAAACATTTGTTTAAAACAACTATGATAAGCATGACAACGTAATAAGAATATGTCGATTCTGATTTTTTTTCCCGCATGAGCTGTATAATTGTGAAGAGCAAGAGTTTTTTTTATCTTTATTAATTATATGTTATAGCACGGATTACCGATTAAGGAATAATGGGAAGGAAGAATTATATAAAGAAAACATTACTAATTCGTATTAATCAGATGTTTGGCAATCCGAGTCGAAGGTAACAACTTTTGAATTACCTAGATTCTTAGGGATCGGTGATGTGTTCAGTATGTAAAATTATGCTAATTGAGAAAACCGGCTAAGTGGAGGATAGCGAAACAGAAAAATGAATATTTAAAAAATTAGGAAAAAAAAGGAATAAATCAGGAAAATAAAAATACTCTTCTATCCGCTGTTACGTTCGTTTCGGAATACTCTTGTATGTGTTTCCAGCTACGATGACGTTTGGAATTCATTTCGTTAAAACTGTTTTTTGAACTCGGATGGCCTTCTTTCTTGCGCTTCTGATTATGCTGTTTTACGTTCTTAGCTGTTAGCTAGTAAGTTTTCATCATAAGCAAGGACTGCCAGTTAAACTTGAAAATATCTGAACGATGAAAATAAGAATTTGTAATTTTTAATTTTAGAATTGCGTCATCGTTTAGCAATGCTCAACTGTCGCATAGAGTAGTTTTTGAGGTTAATTACGAAACTTTATAGCTTCTTATACTCTATTAATCCGGAGTTCGCGGCAATTTAAAACGTGATGTTTTGAAACATGCGAGGAGTACCACCGGGTGTATACGTCAAACAGTTCAAAGTGGCGGCGGTAAAACTGTTTAATGAAAACTGCATTTGAATTTTAAAAAAATTCCTTCTAGTACCGGCGATAAAATTTTGATGGAAATACACCAAAATTTTTGAAAGCATATTAAATGCGAATACTAGTGTAGTCTTGTAACAGGTTTTCATATTGCTTTTTTTTTTTTTTTTTTTTTGCGATATTTGCAGCGGTTTGTATTAAATTAACCGGTTGTCGAGAGGAAGAATTATTTGTACGTAGTCTTGTGCTCTTTAATAAATTTCATTGAACACAAGCATCCGAGCGGTACGGGGTTGACCAACGTGTTACTTAAAACGGATCGCGTTATCTATGGGCAGTGAAACAATTATCGGAGCGGTTTTTATTTGTAAGAAGCTTGTGGTGATCTGTCGTCTCGTTGAATTTTTTACGTTTTCCGAGTCGTCAGCTAGAGGCGATAGGTCAGCGAAGATTGTGAACGATTAGAGTGTATTATAAGAGATAAAATCACGTCAGAAAAAAAGAAAAAAGAAAGGAGAAATTAAAGAGAGAAAATAAAAATATAAACCTTCAAGGATAAATAATATAATAACAGTGAACCGGTTAAGTTGAATGCGGAGTGTGTTCTGGTGTCGGATTTGGCGTGTGTGCGCCCGTGTTGGTTCGGTGTTTTATGCGTCCGCTGCTGGTTTTTAACTTTGACTTTGGCTTTGGCTTTCTTTGTTCTTTGTTCGAGTACCGTCCTCGAGTGGCTGCATCGAGCTCCATCTCGTATTCGGTTGTAATTGGCAACGTTGCTTGTGTTATAACTACAATACAAACCTTTACAGTGTACTATACAGACACTTTATTATATGTATGCGTAATACATGTATATACATACAAATAAACACACACACATATATATATATATATTATATATATGTGTGTATGTAAGTATGTATAATTCTTAGACTTGTCTAGGTTCTGTTCATTTTCTTGTTCCGTCAGGGCAATATCGTTCCATCATCAGTTAGGTCAAACAACTTTAGCTCTTGTGATTGCGCTGTCTAAGCTGCAAATCGAGTAATTGCGTTTGCTATCATCGAGTGGATGTTACTCACTACTCGTCTCAGACATAATGTATATTAACGGTTTAATGAGTGTGGTTTTTCCAAAATGCGAATTTTACGTAAAAGGGGAGCCAGCTAATGATAGGAGCTGCATAAGAATTCAGATTTCATCTAAAGAATCGTCTATAGACTGAAAAACATTTTAAATGCTGTTAAAATTTCGACAGGTGTGTAGGAGATCAAACATCTTTGGTAGGAAACGATAAATATCGAAGACGAAGTATTACAAACTTTGTTTACGATTTCGATTAAGTGTTGCCTAGTTTCCTAAAGAAATGAAACCAATTCGCAGAAATATATTTTATAATTTTATTTATTAAAATATATTTTTCCGCTTTTGTCACGCAGTATTTAAATGTATTAATTACGTTATGGCAGAAATGGGAGATAATATTAACTTCATTATTGAAACAACTCTTCTTTTATAAGCATTGTAGTAGAATTAGTATTTTGCAGTCTAGGGACGTTTTGCCTATGGTTCAAAGAACAGTTTTATGTATGTATTAAAAAAAAAACAACTAGATGCATGCTGTTGACAAAGTAGTGTTCTTTGGTTGTTTTTTTTTTTGCAGGAAGATTTTTGTATTGATTTTCACTCGCCACTAACGAAACTGTTATCAAGATAGAAATCTTAGTCATGAGGAAATATGCCTTTGTATTTATATAGAGAGCGTGTTCTAAGAGATAAAGTGGAAAAATGAATAACTAAAATGGCACATTTATTTTTCCGGATTGATTTGTTAGATGATTTTTCAAGCTAATTATAAAACGTGAAAAAGTTTAAAAAGAAATGAAAACTTTGTATAAACATACTGTGTTTAATTAAACTCGATGAATTCTATTTTTAATTTATCGTAGTAGTTTTCTCCCCTCTCCCCCAAATTTATCAAATTTTTCTTTAACTCTATTATCATCTTTTTCATTCTAATTTATAGACGGTTAAGTTTATAAATTGAATGAAAAATATCGATTAAGGTTTTTTTTATGGTTACTTAAATTTCATAGTAGGCTCCATGTGCTGCAATAGCCCCAGAGTTAAACACGGTACATGGAAACCCTCATACACACCTTTAAAAAAAAATAAAGTATCATAATGATAGATAAAGCTAAAATACTCTACGGTCAATGTTCAATATTTTAATCCGAAATGAGTTTATATTGTTTTCGTTTTGAACTTAAGAGAGGTTTGCGATTGATATGGGAGGTCTGCTGCTCGGTTTGCAATCCAGTATATTAAGGAGGAATAAAATCTAATATCTATTGTAATGTCTCCTGAGTGTAGTGCGAATCTATACACATTCATCATTTTATGCGTCTTGAATTGAAGTATTGCTAGTAGATAACACGGTCATCGATTCGAATGTGTCTGTTACGACGTATAACGTATGTTACCTCTACTAAAACAGTCTATTGCTACAACAACAACGTATGTCAGCCATCAGAGCATTTTTTAAAGGCGTCTGGATTGAAAACAATTACCAATCTAAAGGGAATAATATACAAATGGTTAATCGGTAAGTAGCAGATTAATATTTTTGAGAAGATTCCGTTTTTTTGTGTTTTTTTTTTTTTTCTGTTAAAAATTTTTAAAGTTTAATTTTATGGTCAAATCTGTAATTAGACTTCACTGGAAGTCATCGTGTTCGGCATTTTTCTGTTTCTTAAAAATAGTAATTTTTAAAGAAAGAGGCAGCGACCGACATGAGTGTAAAGGGAGAACTTTGATCCAACGAATAATAATAACTAGCCTGATCTAGAGAAAGTAAATCTTGTTAGTTGCTCGAGTGATGAGGTGTATTTATAGGTTAATTGTAGAGTGCTCTGTACTCGTTTTATAATGATACGTGTTCATGGAAATAGAATTATGCAAGACATTTTCTGTCTCTATTCATAGTATTATATTTTAATTTCATTTTACCCCGGATTGACCAGTTGCTTCCTTCATTTATCAAAGCCTACCGTCTAGTGCGTTGAGCGTTTATTATTGTTAATTACATTGGTAACCTTGGATTGTGTATTTTATCTGCATTTTTATGAATGACCGTTTAGAAGTGTGGTGCAGCAGTGCTATGACGCGTGCCGTATTTTTACTACACATTTTTTACAAATAAACTAGTGCAGATTTGCGCGAATATATTTTTTAATTTTTTCTGAAGGAACATATTTAAAAATTAAGGTATAAAAACAAACATAAGTGAATACATGGAGTATTACGTAATGTAAAACGGTTTTAAATGTGCAGAAACAAAGAATAGGTTGTACTTTTCAATTTTTTATTTTACCGTATAATACATTTTTAAAAAAAATCATTTCTTTCTTTATGATGTGCTTCATATATAACACCAGTCATGCTTTCTTTCGTTCGTTTACTAATCAGATTTTAAAATACTCTTCGTCTGATATAGGTGATGGGTTACTGAACTTATATTTGAACAGTTTGTCGTTCTTCTACTATAAAAAAAGTAAAAACTGTGTGTGTGTGTGTGTGTGTGTGTGTGTGTGTGTGTATATATATATATATATATATATATATATATGCATGTGCTTGTGTATGCTCGTGTGCATGCGCATGTGTGTGTGTATGTATGTATGTTTGTATGTATGTATTTAAGTAGGTAGGTAGGTACACTGTTTTCGGAAACGGCTGTAACGATTTCGATGAAATTCGCGAATTAGAGAGTTTTTGAAAGTTTAATATAGTCGAGAAAATTTTACAAAACCAGCAATTTTATAAGGAAAGCGACCAGATATTTTTAGAATTTACTAGAAAGTAAGCGAAACGCTTATTTACCATGATGAAAAGTAATAAATTTATTTACCATGATAACTGAAAATAGATAAAGGCATAATATCTTTGTTTCGTGATGAAATACATTTTCACTTTTCACAACGGATTTAAATTTTATGTCAACTGAAATATACGGGAGACTTCGTTATACAGTTATACGGTTGGTAATTAATAATAATACTTTTGGCTTATGAATTTTTAAGTAGTTTTAACTTTTCGTAGCGCGAGAATAGATCAACAATCGAACGAATAATGGAACGTATTCAAAACTGTATGTTTCGTATCATGTGCATGTTACTGTTAAATGTTTGGCTAATTGATTTGCAAATTCAAAGTAAAACTGAGCAAAGCTTGGTAACGTGTATGTTATTAAATGAATGTTCTTGTGTATACATGTGCATTAGTTCTGGAAAAGACTAGCGATTTCGATAAAATCCACGAATTAGGGGGTTTTAAGAAGCAAAAATCGATAGTTTTAAGAAATGAAGGTTTTTTTTTTTTTTTTTTTTTTTTTATTTATTATAACAAATTACAACTAGTCCTCATGGACTATCCAGTAATTATGATAAAAGGAGAAATATATATAACGTGAAGAGGCTATCCATCCGGTGACAGAAACCTCAAAAGAATATAAATAAAATGATAACTAAATAATATCGTTCAGATTATTTCGTTTCAGCCTTCTTGTGTTGTGTACGTTATCTAATATCGCCATTGCTTCTGTATTTGGATGCCTATGTAATCTATCTATATGGCGGAGTGCATATCGTCTGATTTCTGCTATTACGGTAGGAACGCATAGGTCCTTATGCAAGTCATCATTTCTTACGAACCAGGGCGCATTCGTTATTAGACGAAGTATTTTATTCTGGCATTTTTGAATAATTTTTATGTGAGAAGTTTTTGCACAACCCCATAACTGAGCTCCATAGCTCCAGGTTGGTTTGATAATTGCATTGTAGATTAATAATTTGTTATCTATTGTTAATGCCGAGTTTCTTCCAATAAGCCAATACATGGAAGCTATTAAACGATTGATCTCTTTCTTTTTAGAGATGATGTGCTGTTTCCATGTTAGTCTCTGATCAAGTAACATGCCCAAATATTTGGTCCCACTCAGAGTTGGTATTTGCTTATGATTTATTGCGACTGGGGCACTGATCATTTTTCGATTTGTGAATACTACGTGGGCTGATTTGTTTTCATTTATACTTATTTTCCACTTTTTTGTCCAGTTATATATTTGATCTAGAGAATTCTGCAAATTTCTTGTAGCAAGGTTTACAGAAGTATCCGAAGCTAATACAGCGGTATCATCTGCGAATGTTGCAGTTAGTGTGTTACTGGTAATCGGAAGGTCAGCTGTATAAAGTATGTAAAACAGCGGACCCAGAACACTGCCCTGCGGGACTCCAGCGCACACCGGGTGTAGTTTAGATTCTTCTTCCTGAACTTTTACTATGAAAAATCGTTCGTTTAAATAAGATGAAATTAGTTTATACATATTATAAGGGAGAATCTTTTTGATTTTGAAAAGCAATCCATCATGCCAGACCTTGTCAAAGGCCTGAGAAATATCCAAAAATACTGTAGAGCAAATTCGTTTATCTTCAAGGTCGTCTTCAATTTTGTTGACAATTCTGTGGACTTGATCTAGGGTGGAATGTTTGGTTCTAAAGCCAAATTGGTGATCCGGTATAGCTTTCAGTTGATCAACAATCCCCATTATTCTTTTCATAAATAATTTTTCGAAGACTTTGGATAGCACAGGCATTAGCGATATTGGTCTGAATGACGAGACGACATTAGCAGGCTTACCAGGTTTAAGCACCATAATTATTTGAGCCATTTTCCATTGTATTGGCATATGCTTTAGTCTGAAGATAGCATTAAAGATGTAAGTAATGAGCAATATACCATTCTTCGGAAGTTCTTTTAAAATCTTGGCTGTTATTAAATCATGTCCTGGAGCTTTGTTTGTTTTTAAGGCCGTAATTTCGTGCCACACTTCTTTTGGGGATGCAGGTTTAATGCACTGTTGGTCATCAGGGATATGTGCCAAGAACTCTGAGATCTCTTGCTCATGCTTACTATTTGTATCGGATGAGTGTGGTTGGAATACGTCTGCTAGGTGTTGTGCAAAAATGTTAGCTTTCTCGGTATCGCTTCTTGCCCATTGCCCTGCTTCATTTTTGATAGGCGGGTTGTGCTGTTTTGCACATTTAACTTTCTTAGTTACTTTCCAAAGGGAGTAGTGCTTGTCGTGGGAAGGACTAAGACTCTGCAGAAAACTCTGCAATTTCTTATTTCTTTCATTTTGCAATAGCCTTCTTAATTGCCCACTTATTCTGTTATATAGAGTTTTATCACTGGGAAGCCTGGTGTTGTGCCATTTTCTGCGGGCTCTACGTTTTTCAGCTATTTTCTCCCTAATTTTTACAGGGTAGCTGGTATTAACATCAGCATTTAATGTTTCAGCTGGCGTAGAATTCCATGCTGCATTTTGAATGGTTTTTGTGAGAGAATCGACAGTTTCTTCCAATTCGTTAATAGTTTTAAGCTGAATTCTAAGATTTATGTTGTTTGCAACTAGCATTCGGAAGTTCTCCCAGCACGTTTGCTTGTTAGTAAGGAATGGCGGCGTTTCTTTCCTTATAATATTCGTACTTATTGTAAGGATAACTGGTGAGTGATCGGATGCTATATCAGCACTATCTTCAACTTCGGTGTAATGTAGCGATACCCCCTTAACTACAAAAAAGTCAAGTAAGTCAGGTACTCTATTAGGATCAGTCGGCCAGTAGGTTGGTTTACCAGATGAGAGATGGTTAAGCTGCAAGGAATCCATAGCTTTTTTTAGCTCACGTCCCCTAGGATTGATTAATCTCGATCCCCATAGCGTATGTAAGAAATGAAGGTAATTTAGATTTAATTAATTTAGATTTAATAAAAATTTAATAAAAAAGAATTCGCTTGTTTACTATATTAAATAGAAAATGGGAATTTCGCGATGAAATTAATTTGCTCACAGTATTGGTATGGTGATTTTAAGTATTATGCAAACTAAAATACACTTAAACATATTAAGTTTAGTATTATCCTTTTCTGATATTTGCCTCTCGCAACATCTGTGAAAAGGTATTCAGGTTTTTAGGAAATGGCATATTTAGTCTAATTTTATATATAATCACTATGGGCAGAAGCGTACCAATACAGGAAAGAAAATAGACGTGTTTTATCCCGCTAACGGTTTTTTCAGTCGACGTTTTTAGAAAATTTTGAAGTACTGATTTAGTTCTTAATCAGAATTTTGGATTCAGCTCGGGTTTTTAGTTCTTTTAACTTCTGACGAAATTTCGGTTTCGGCCAAAACATTAGACATATAATATCTGATCATTTTATGTTTTTTTGTTCTTTTAATTAATTATGCGAGAAATACTTTCCTTTTTGAGTTTTGTGCAAGTAAAGAATTAAGTACAAATTGTAATACTGAGTCGGAAAATTCAAAAAAAAATAAAAATAAATAAATTAATAATCAGCATTTAGGCATTTATAAATTGTTATCCTTCCCGAAACATTATTTTTTTGAACGCTTCTGACGATGAGCTACTTTCGCTATACAAAAATCAGTTCATTCAGCAGTGTAAAATCATGGCTCAAACTAAGGAAAAGGAAGAGATAATCCGATATTATTATTCGCGGTACTAATGTACGGAAAAATTTGCTCCCACGAGTTTATAATTTGTGAATATATGCAATACTTAAGGTTAAATCGTTTTTTGTTTTTTTTTTATTTTGTTTTATTTTGTTTCGGTCGATTGTTTATTTTCCTTAGTATCAACAGTTGTCTCTTATTTGTTTATTTGATCTATCTGTTTTGTACACATTTTTTAACAGGTTATAAATTAGTGGCATACATAACGAGTAGTCTTAATATTTTTTATAGTTATTGTAATATTTGTGGTTGAACTTTACATCTTAAATTGGTAATGTGCTTAATTGTTTTGTATTTATAGTTTAATGTTTAAAAAGCGTAGAGTGGCAGTTGTACGTTTTAAGTTGACAAATGTGTAGAGCGACATTTTTTTTTTTTTTCTTCTTTAAAATGACTCAATGATTAATAATTAATCAATAATTATAATCATTATTTGAAATTAACAGTAAATATATAAATGATATAGTGTTACACCGATAGGTGCTCCATTTTATGCGCTTTTTAAGTTTGTGTCGGCGGGAAAAAGTAAAAACGGGGGGGGATATGTTTTTTTTTTAAATGTTTGCTATTACAAATTAAAGTGACAATAACAAGTTTGAGAAGCACTTTCGAGACAACGAGGCGTGTTAAATTAAACAGACCGAGAATATTTTTATTGCCGAAGACTGCGTATTGTTAGACGTATGTTTTTGTTGGGGCAGTATGCCATATAATTATCGACGAACAAATGTATTAAAGTTTGTAGTAAAGAACTACGCTCTTTTCGTAATTTGGTTGTGTATAATTTTTATAGTTTTTCTACAAAATAAATGAGTACGTAAATAAAAATGCATTTTAATTCATCATTATGATTTTGGATTTAGAAAAAAATGTCATTTTACTCGGTAATTTAATAGATCATACCTAGGAAATGAATTTTATGCGGTAAAAATATATTTTAAGATTCTCTTTATAGTTTTAATTGATACTACTGTACGATAAGTTTAAAATTGAAAATACATCTTTACCATAAATAGTATTCTTCTCGTTAAACTTGAATTAAACTATCCGATGCAAGTGATTTTGCAGTAATACGATTATTTTATATAATCGCACGAGTTGTGAATCTATATTTATATTTAGGTGAAAGGGCACTGAGATAGTATTGTATTTTGAGTGAGGGTTAAATTGCGACATACTTGTTAAAAACTTTTGATATTGTCTTTTTTTTTTTTTTTTTTTTGGATCTGTTGAATGTATGAAATCTTCAAGTATATAATATCGCTTTGTTTGAAAATGTTTCGCGTTAGTTGAGAATTTTTCATTGATAAAGTTCAGCTGAAAGTTCGATTTACGATATTGTAACTTTCGACATCTCGGTTTAATTACGAGACTAGAATCATTTTTCGAGCTGTTGATTAAGATTAACTCCTTTTTTTTCTTTCTTCCCCCGAAAAATACGATTTCAATTAAACATCACTAAACTTTTTGTTTTATCTTATATACCGTACTTTGTCAAGTTGAATGACAGTAATGTTTTTTTATTCTTTCTTCGATTTCGTTTGTTTTTTTTTTTTGCAATAATATAATTTAGCCGTAAGACGTGAAAGATGAATAATTCGGTAATTTTTACTCTCAATAAAATGTTACGTAAGTACCGTACTCTGTTTACTGTTTTTTTCAATTTAAAAAATGTTTAAAAACTTTAATAAGTACTATTGAAAATACATAAAAATGATTGTAGATTAAAATACATAACTTTGGGGTCAGTTGGCTTGCAATAAAATACAAATGCGATAGCAACGAATACAATTCAGGTAAAATGACGTGATGTGAATAAGCCAGTTTGTTATCGGGAACTTATGAATTATGTTATTTCTGTTCTTAGAAAATTCTTATCTGCCTGTAATATGTGTTTCCGTTTATGACTAACTCGTTGCGTAAGATTTTTTTTTTTTTTTCATTCCGTTTCCTTTTTCTTTCTTTTGTTTTTGGAGGAGGGAGGTACAATTATAAATAGTGTATTTTGTTGTTTACATGTAAGAAGAGTTACATTTTTTATGCTGCCAGAAGTGGCTCAATACTGTTGAAATGTCTGTTTATTACTGCTATTATTCAATGTACTTTGGGAATATTGTGGTATACGCTGTTTAGTGTGCCAAATATTTATTTTAATTAAACAATTAAAAATGTACGAGATAAAAATAAAAAAATTTAAAAAAAAGCTGTATACAGGGTACCATTTAAAAACCAGATATATCCAGAATAAATTGAAAATGTATTTCATAATTCGATGGAAAAGAAAACATAGAGTGGGGCTATATATACTGTGCAGAATCCCAGCTAAACAGCATCCCAATATTTTGAGGGACTCCCTAGCAGTTTTATCTTCCCCGAATAATTATTATGATTAAAAACGTTATCCCGTTATCCGAGAAATCATCCAAAAACTAGTCAGTTCTAATAAAAATGTAGTTTTCCGCTGGATTCCTTCTCACACTGTGTTATTCTTGGGAATGAAATAGCCGACCTATTTGCTAAATAATCTTTAAATGTTTCTCTTATTCCCAGCATCCCTATTCCTCGTGCAGATCTAAAAGCACACCGAAATTCTCCCCCCCCCCAATTCAGTTCCGACAATTCTGGCATCATGTTCCTTATAGCAGTGTTTTTCAAACTTTTTCATGCCACGACCTCTATATGATCGAAATAAATCTTGCGGCCCCCACATCACAAACATTTTACAACATTTTTTTTTAAATAAGAGTTAAATATGTTTTACCTTTGTCAAGTGTCTTATTGGTCACCAATAGATGGCCGTTATATGTCTTGTCGATAACAAAAAAAACTGAACCAACTTCAAAGAATTATTAAATAAAACAGATTTGGATGTTCAAACAAATAAATCGTTAATAATAACCGGATAACCGAAAGACAAAATATAATAATTAATAATACAAGGTTCAAAATGAGAAACTTACCGAATTAACTTGGTTATGTATTTAACGTTGTTAATTGAGTAAGTTTCTCATTTTGAATCTTGTATTATTAATTATTATATTTTGTCTTTCGGTTACCCAGTTATTATTTTTGTTATTATGAACCAAAACGGATTTAACAAAGAAATTGTTGCTACAAAGTGATCCAAAAATACGGAACTTTTATGGCCTTTCAACAAATACAGGAGGTATTCTCTTCCTTGCCAGTACTGACTCGCCTATTTACGAGCCCCTCCAAATGGTTAGCCAAAAAACTCGCACCATTTGTAGGTGGTACTGCATCTTTTGTCAAAAACTCATATCATTGCAATTGAACAACTGACAATGGGTTAGTTTTCATGTGATATCACTTTTCACCAGCATACTCACAACAAACTGGATCTTAAATGTAGAAAATTTCAAGAAATTAATCGATTAGGAAAATGCAAATATTCTAAGTGCAGAAAGTAAGACCTCCAAAAACAACTTATCAGAGAACCAACGGAGATTTGCAAATACAAAAAATAATTGCATCAGAGAATAGAAAAACCGTTGGAACTAGCTAAACTTACTACAACGATGAAAGAAAAACTCACTAGATCTTGCGTCTGACGACGGGATGCTTAAAATGGAATATAATTCACAGTAGATTGACGAATTCCGTATAAGACGAAAATAAAAATACCCAGAACTTGTTAGGGAAGCTCTGAGGTTAATAGTACCATTTGCGACACCCTACATGTGTGAATTAACGTTCTCGTCAATGGTACATTTAAAAAATAAATATAGAAACAGAATGGAATTAGAAAAGTACTTAATCGTTTGCATATCAAAAATACAACCACGTTTTATCAAATTAGTAAAAGAAAAACAGGCATCCCCATCTCACGAATAATTAATTAATGATAAGTAACTAAAAACATTTCATACTTGATTTTGTGTTGTTTTTAATTTTTAATAAATCATTCAATTTTATTCGTGTTTTATTTTTCAATTTATTTATAATCGGCGACCCCCTTATGTTTCGTTCGCGACCACACTTTGAAAGACACTGCCCTATATCAATAAGCTGAAAGAAATTTATCCTTCTTCCAGCTCATACATAGCTAGATTTATCCCGGAAGGACGAAACTGTTCTTACACCCACATTGATAGGTCACACTCCTTGCTCAATGATAATTTTATATTCGACAAAAGTCCACCTCCAGTCTGTGATTCTTGCGATATCATCCAACTAATAATCAAACATATATTAACCGAATGTTTCAAATTCAGTGCTCGACATATTCCTTCCTTCAATTTTGGCGAACACTTCTTCCCAAGTTGGCAAAGTTCTTCAGTTCCTGAAATCTATAAATTTGTACCAACACACGTAGGCTAAGCCCTTCAAGCTGCATCTCTAGTCACTCGGCTGTACATGGTGCTAATTAGGGGTGCAAAAAAATTTAAATTACGAGGAACAAAACAGTGTATTGGTTCATCTTTATGGCGAGAGGATTTTAAGTAAAGAAATTATTGTTGTCAAGACAAATTTGCGGTAGTGTCACGTTAGCGATGTCTTTCACTGAAAATTGCCACATCTCTTATGTTAAACATTTTTACAAAAAGAAGGGGAATAATTGAGCCGAGAATCGATAAAAATTTCTAATCAAATGTGAAAATTGTGCAGAAAAAAGAGAAAATATGAAGTTTAAGGAAAAAAAGCAAGTAAAATTTATAACCAACAGAATTATTTTATTTGATTTTCTGTATAACGGCGAATCTTTCTCTGACACAACGATAAATAAAACCAAGCCATATTTAAATGCGTCTTTTTTTCCATATTCGTTTTGTACGGAAAAAAATTAAAGCTGCCTTGATGAGGAGGTAATCAATGCGTGACAAAATAAAAAATGGAATTTTGATGACTAAAGTAACACGGATGGGTTTTTGAGAATACCAGTTGTTAAGCAACTTCGAGTCTGTGCATAAAAGTATTACACTGCTAGGATTGTGAAATTGGCCGTGGAAGTTTAAATCAAGGTCTAATTTTAGTGTCACTTCGGGTTTTATTGTTATTTTCGTGATACTAATTTAATTTTCCGATCGAAAATTGGAAATTTTTACATCTTTAATGAAAAACTTTTGGTTATATTGCGTCCTTTCAATTGTTTGAATAGATGAGGTTTTTTTTTTCTTTTTTTGTTTTCCTTCTGGCGTACAGAGCACGTAATTTGATCTTACTTAGATCTGGAACGCAGCAATGCGTAGTGAAATATGTAAAAATGAAATTTGCTAAAGGCTCGATATATTTTAGGCAAGATGAAGAAAAGGGTCTCTGAATCGAGAACAATAGCTGCGGAGATCCTACGAGCGCAAAACAATTCATAATTACGAAGCATAGAAAAGCAAAAAATCCGGTTGTGTTTGGTTAGAAAAAATCGTTGAAACAGATTCCAGTGAGAAGGAAAAGGATAAAGAACCTTGCCTAGTAGTTGTTAATAGGATTAAAATGTTTAAATGACTGTAACTCAGATGAGAAATAACGCGTATGATGATAAAAATAATAGTAATATTCAAAATTGGTGCACTGCTGTTAAACATTCCGCAGTGTACGAGTGTCTGCATCGACAATCTTCATGTACATTAGGACCATGAATAGCATTTCGTAAGACGTTAAAAAAAAAAAAAAAACAAAAAAAAAACAATAAATAAACTGCAGCGAGCAAAGTGATCTGCGTTCCATCAGAGGAGCGAAAAGCGGTCGTAAAGTTCATCAGGAAGTAAAAAAAAAACCGAGGGAACTAAATATATCGGGTATCATCTAATTGCTAGGCCGATAGATGGCGTGGTGTACGTTTCCTTCTTGCTGAATTATTTTCCCGGTTGCAAAGAACGACAGATGTGAAATAAGTATTTTTCGGTGGACATTTCAAGCGAAACTGCTTTTTTTAAACTGTTGTTAATTTGTATTTTTATACCAGGTTTTTTCCGAGGTAATGTAGTACGCGCCCTAGTGGTCGTTGTAATTCGTGCACAAACCTCCGTTTGGGCTTATTTTATACGTTAAAGTCTTGTGAATAGGTCAGTGTAGATGTTTGTTCCGTTTGAATTAACAGAAAAATGTCAATGGTCGTGAAAGTGGACGAGAAATGTAGCATACGAGTGTTTTTGGTGGTGAAGCAACGACCGTATATTGAAATTGAAATATTTCGCAGTAAATCTGTGACCGAAATTAAAAGTGCCTTGTCGCAGTCCTGTGACACATTAGATCGCATTACTACTCGACGATGATACCAGCGGTTAAGGGCCATTTAAATACTGTGGATGACTCTAAGGCAGAGTGACTGCCTGTATGATCTTTGCAAATAACAAAATTGTCACACAGATGAGTTCCGCGAGGACCGTGTGCTATGAACGAGTTTTACAAAATGTGCTGCACCCAAAAATCCAATGAAATTGATTAGGAATACTTGGAACTGCAGCATACATATTTCACGATAATGCTCGGCCGCATGCATTGGCGCACCCAAGGGGGGTGCCACGGGGCCATTGCTCCCCCCAAAAAATCTTCGAAATCTTAATTTTGTTTTGTAATGTTTTGTTTTACTTAAATAAAATTCGTATGCTTATCTAATTTGTGCTTATTACAAACATAATGTTACGTTTCTATTATTATTTTTCTTTTTTAAATAAAATTCGTCAGTTTTGTAACTTTTTTAAAAATAATATTCGTTAATTTTGTACTTTTTTTTTTATTTTAATTTACAAACCACGGAAATAGATGGGTACTTAGTCGAGGTACCGAGTTACCACCCCCTAACTCATCTTCTAAATTCTAGCCCCGACCAAAAAAAAATCCTGAGTGCGCCTTTGGCCGCATGCCACTTTAACCGACATTATGGAGCCGAAAAGTTTCATCACATCCGCGCACCGTACAGTTCAGATTTGAGTCCTTCGAACTTTCATTTATTTCTAAAAGTATTGCTTTATAGATTTCCCTCTGTTGGAGAACTAAAAATGATCTAATGAAACAGCTTGATGAAAATAGTTCACTAAAAGCGGGTTAAACCCTGCCGAATCACTGCGTATCACTGTGAATCTTGTATTAAGGAGCAGAAGCGTCATATTGAAGTAATGTTAAATATTTTGTAAATCGGGACGTACTGTGTATTATTTTGGAGACAAGCGCCTCGTATATTTTTTTCAAATTGCAATTACTGATATTAATAATGCTTTTGCAATGTACGTATTATTTCTACCGAGAGTTTTACGGTTATACTTTTTCATTTTACAGAATCTACTTTATTTCATTTATATTGATTCGATATAGTTTTTTTTTTTTTTATTTACTATTATTATTATTATTTAACGAATTCATTAACAACGATATTAGCTTAAGAAATGGGAGGAAGAAGGAAAATAAAGTTATATCCTTAAACATTTAAGGATAGAGAATAAAAATAATTCGAAGATAGGAAAAACTGAAGTAGAAGGAAATGGGAGAATATAAGAAGCTCCGATAAGGAGGATAGGAATACCAAGTTTCAGTAGAGAAAAGCAGAAGAACGATTGTTCAGTAGAAAAGGTCGAGTATTCAAATAAAACACGATCAGCATCATACGGAATGTAGGTTAGAAAAGGATGAAGTCGATGTAGATGAAAACCAGGAAAATGATGCAGGAAGGAAATTATCATTAAAACGAAGGCGATAAATAACCGAGATTGTGAAGCATTTAAGAGAGAAAAAGCCTGAGAACCATGCACAAGAAAGAAGAGACGGTTAAATAGTAAAATAAGGGAGAATTAGAAAATGAAGAAGAATAGGAGTTAGGCTGTAGTCTGTAACGAGCAAATAAATATGCCTAAAAATCTGCCACTAAAAACGGAAGAACTGGTTCATGTATATCCCTACTGATTTATTTCCCTCAATGCGGAAATGACCAGGAATCCACTGGTGATCGATTTGGATTGTGTAAAGGACAGAAAGAACGTATTAGAATTATTACGTAGTCGGAAGTGGGAACAGGAAAAGGAAGGAAGGTAAGTTGCAGAATACTTTTAGATTATGGAGACTTTGTGGGAAACTAATTAATGAAGAAACAAAGAGAACAGAACGTAGAATAGTAATAGATTTTGCATAGGAAATTTCGCAAAAGAATGGAAGTGTAAAAAGTTCGGTAGGACTAAAAAAGGCAGAACCAACAACATTATTTGGCCTTTTGAAACCGTCAATAAAGATGGTGACATGTGTAAAGGAGCTTAGAACGCTGGAAAATTTAATTCTGCGGTTAATAAGATAGCTCGAGAAAGACTGAAATAAGGAAGCTTATCATGACTATATACACAGTGAAAATTGAAAGAAACGTATGGAAGTAAGATATAAAATTGGAATTTTATTATTAGTAAATTACCATTCATGAAGTACATAGAAGTAAAAGAAAACAAACGAACGATATAGGTTAAGATTTCTATGAAAACTGTTAGTGATTAATCGACAGACATCCTTCTCAGGTATGGTTTCTTGCAATTTACTTGAGAAAAAAACCCAACTAATGAAACTGTTTATAAAAGAAAGTACAACAACTACGAATATATATTTTAAAGACACGCTGCAAAAATAAATAAATAAATTAAAGATTATGATTTTTAGAAACGGAATTATTAGATTGCGATTATTTTCTTCTCTCGTTATGTTTAGCGTCTTGGAATATTCGTCGTAGTGCTTCCTTTTGCTGTTTGAAATAATCATATTCTTGATCGACAGCTAGTTTTATTAACAAAAGCATTGACTTAGTTTTCGTGTGGGAAGAATTTATTCTGAGGCACTTATTGAATAAATAATATTACCCTAAAAGCGGGTTAAATCAGTACGCGTAATAAGAATTTATTAACGGTAAATAAAAAAATTAATTTACAAAAAATGATTTCGTGGTTGTATATAAACGACGATATGATATGATGCCCGGCAACTAAAAACGAAATTGAAGGATACGGAAAAAGTGTTAAAAAAAAGTGATAATTGTAAAGTAAGATACAAAGTAGGGGAAGAAACAGTGTGTATAAAAAATAACTATTAAGATCACAAAAGCGAACCAGCGTAAAATAAATCAGTAACACGAAAATCTTCTTGTTCCCATCAAGTCCTTGTATCCATTGCAACGAGGAATGTGAAATATGAAATGTGTTTTTTTCGACTGTCTTTATTTAAACTAGAGCATGCATTGTAAGCTCTTAGGCGCATAGCCTTCTTAAAGCGATTGCTTTATTGTAATCTGTATTCCACCAGGGCTGACGATAATTGTCGGCTGGTTTTTTACTATTTTTATGCGGAATCGTGCCATTTAAAGTGTTATTGATTAATGAGCTGATCGCATTGTATTGCTGAACTGGACCCATGGCCCAGAATTCTTCTTTATTAATATTTTCAAGACTACTCTTTATTTTAGTTCGGTAATCTTATCCCAGTCGATTCATTGTAAATCTCTCATCGATTTATTTCTTCTTGATGCTACATTACAACTTACGTGGCGAGTGTTTGCCATAAAAAGCTCCGTCAACACCGGCAGGTGGTCACTCCCCATCGGATCGGATCCGACGCTATATTCCAGTTTAACAATTGAATCTCATAAGACTAAGTCAAGATTATTCTGATTAGTATTTGAGGACGAGATTCGAGTTTTATGATCTGTATTGAGTATAAAAATTGAATTTTGTTGTATTAATTTAAGTAGTTCTTTTCTTTCGAAATTTGCTCTAGAACGCCCCTATGCCGGATGGGTTGCGTTGAAATCCCCCAAGATTATAAATGGTCGATTTAGCTGAGATTTTTTGGAGAATTTTGTTCTTCGCATTTGAGCGGTGGATATTCAGTATCACCACTAAGTGGCTGGAAACGGTTGTACGTATTAATTTGAAATTGCTGTTTTTGGTTGCTATGTATGCTAGCTATGTCTAATACTCTATTGGCGTAGAGTACCCTGTTGAGAACTGAGGGAATTTCTAATGCAGCTTTCGCATAGCTTAAGCTGTTAGGAGCCATTATTTTTTTTGATATTTTGCTGTCTTTTCCTTTCGGAGCAATCTTTAAAAATCGGCGGGTGATAACCCTTACAATTGATACAAGAGGGATTCTTGTCGCAGCCACCTCTAACATGCGAATCCTCTGAAAAACGGTTGCATCTTCTTTTACTGTACTTGTAATTGGCAGCTATACGTGAATAGTGCATACACATATAGCGGCCAATCTATATAGATTACCGGATTCGTTCTAAGCTTTGTTTCATGTTGATATCACAAATAGTACAGAAATTACAACAATTTAAAGTTTAAAAAAGAAAGAGACAGCGATGTCTCTGTCAAATTGTTTAAAGTTTAACGGCCGTCTAAAATCGGAAAACAATATATTTATTAGCCAGTAGGCCATTTTTAAAATATCTCATCTCCATTCCTTTCTGAATTTGTTGCTTTCGTGCAATTTGTAGTTTAAAAAAGAAAGAAACAGCGATATCCCCTGTCAAATCGTTTAAAAGTTAACAGCCGGCTGTTGCTGAAAACAAACAAAATCGGAAAATATGCTGTTACTGTCATCGAGTAAAAAACGTAAACATCACGCCCTATAAACACATCATAAATCGATGCCGTGTGGTAGCCAAATACGTTGGCATGTGTAATAGTAATATTTCAGTTATTAGCTGGGTAAATATATAAACAGAATTTCCTTAATTATTACTAACACAAGTTTTTCATGTATAATTTGTGTGTGAATGTTCTATTTAATATATATATATATACCAGATGCGTAGATTACGTATTAAAAAAAATAATAATTACACGGGTGCAGCCATTGCCCCGTAGTTGGCATCCCTGATTGTTTTTAAATCAAGTAAATAACATTACAATGCATATATGTTTTAGAATTGTTTGACCGTTGAAGAATATTTGGACCGTTTTGGACGGTACATAATGTGTCTCGCCTTCGGCTATGATTTTCGTATTTAATCGAACCACTTTCCTAATCAAGAAGAATCCAGAATCAATATCTTCCATGAGTTTCTCCTCTATAATATCTTCATCTATACCTTTGATCACTGCCGATCTAGTTAAGTAAGACAAGGAGCTGTAACAATTTAGACCCTGTTCTAGTAGTCTCGAGTTTGTTACTAAATCATTAGCTACGCTAATATTATTGCAAATAACAATAATTTTTAAGCGGCCTACTTTCTTAATTTTCCGTATGTACTGCAAATACTCCATATTTTTTTAAATTCTCGCTACTTTAAGACTGCTTATAGATGTTTTAATAAATCTATTTTTTTTTTCCAATTATAACTTTATAAGATTTTATTTCACCGTTTTCATCGTACAATAAAACCGGCTTATTGTTTACTTCATTGTTTCCGCCATTAATTGAATTCGTATAAGAGTTGTTTTATCTTCGTATAATAGTTTATCTCTGGTAACGTTATCATTGTTAATATTGTTTCGTGAACACTTACCGATGTTATCTGCATTACTCCCATTAACGTCCATTTTATTATCCGACACATCTGTTGAGTTACTTACCGCCGTTAATGCTTCGCTTGTACTACCTGGGTTTATAGGATGCAAGCTTCTGTTGGTTCCTTTTCCACCTATCTGAAATAGAAATCATTAAACCTCCATGACATGATCTAAACATACGAGTCGCGCTTCTACTAGCCTAGCTGTTGTGCTCATTGCGGATATAGTGCTTTCTATTATTTTTTCTCAGAAAAGTAAGAAATCATGCAACGGAATTTTTAATATTTGCTATCGGGAATGTTATTTATACTCAAATTTGAAGTCTTTACCCAACTAGAGTAGATTGCTGTTGTGGTAATAAATTAATTTTAATAAAATGCTCGAGACGAAAAATTCAGAAGATATGAGTGAAGAAGATGTTCTCTTAAATCTGTAATTATGGGAGACCATTATGTAAATAACTCGACTCCTTCAAAATGATGGCTACGTGTGCTGTTTAGTTTAGTGAATCTTTTTGTTAGATCACGACAGACAAATTATAGAAAGACCGATAATCTCCAGCTATAAACGTGGAACGTGAAACGTAAAGACCATTTTTGTTAAACGGTGATAAACATATTTTCCAAAAAGAGAGGAAAAATCTTTACATAAATATAATTCCAAATAAAACAAATTTTTTTTTATTTATTTTCAAATACAGATTTAAACGGGTATTTAATACACGAGCTAAGTCGTAGGTAACCGCTAGTATATATATATATATATATATATATATATATATGTATATAAAAAAGAAAAAAAATGTGTTTGAGAAGCCCAACAGTTATTGACACATACGGAAGAACTATTAAATCTATGAAACTAATAAATTTATCTGAAATACTATGGCGTGAAAAAAGACGTTAGAAAATTCAAATTTTCTAGCAATTAAAAAAAAAGGAGGGGGGTAAAATTCAGTTAATTATTTTTTATAAAATTAAAAATCAGACTACAGTCGAAACTATTAACACTGGATAATTGAAATTCTCAATGAACATCACTCAGCAAGAATGCTTTTTGGAATATTTAAGGATAAAAAATTGTTCAAAAAAAAAAAGAAAACGAAATAAACTAGTGAAGTTTGATATCTTTGGAATAAATATGATTTTTAAATTCAAATTTTACATAAAGATTGCTTATATGGTCTACTGCAAATGTTCCAAAGAATTTTTTTAAATCCTTTAAATTTTAGAAGTTTTTATTGCATCCAAAATTGGACAGAATTCAAAATTACGCTACAGCCCAAGCGAACGGTCTGTGAAATTTCGTGCCGACATAAAATATCGAAAATGTTAAATAAGAAACCTTTTTTGAAAAAAATTGAACATTAAAAGTGTTTAAAAAAATCTTTTTTCATAAATATTCGTAAAGTGTGCTCTTCAGAATATATATATCTTTTTAATTACAATTTCGCATCTGGTAAAAATGTGCGAAATTCTTTTTAAATCATCTAAATTTTATTAGCGAATAGTGGTTGGTTGCATTCTTTACGCTGCATAGAACTGAAGATCATGTTCTACAATACGTAAAAATGTGATTACAATTAGTTAATTCAGAATAACCGTTCTGACAACACGTGATTTTAAATAAGTCGCTCGCCGCTCAATACTGCTCGATATAGTCGACGCGCACCGGCCGCGGGTAAAAGGTGATATTGAAGATGTTAATATGATTTAAGATAACCAGAATATAATAATACCTCCGAAAATCAATTTCAAGCCGGGATACCGAAGTTAATTCGAAATAAATTATAAGCCATTATTAAAATGTACTAATAGAGGGTAGGCCATCAGCAAGTGTTAGCTTCAAAGAGAACTATTGTAAAAAATTACGAAATGGAGCTATTTTTAGAGAGAGAGAGAGAGAGAAAAAAAAGGTATCGAGTCTCTCCTTTGAGCGCAACGTATAACGCTGTTGTGTTCTTTCCGTGTAAGGTAATCATTGAACACGTTTAGGAGGGTAAATTTTTCACTTTTTCAAGGCTATCAAAATTTGCTGCAAGCTTTTTTACATTGGAAACGCACGATGTAATTTGATAATTTCTCATTTTGCTAGCATTTCCTGAAGATACGGTATCCTGCTGAAGTTTCATTGAGTTTACGCCGTGAATTCCGTCTGTTGTAAATGTTTGTGGTTGAGCTACTAGCTCGGTATAAGGCACACAAGTGCTAATCAAAAACAATTTTCCGTCACAATTTCTGATTCTTGGACAACCTTAACGGCGCGTTAAATCACGCGCAGCCATCGGTTGAAGTCTTGAAGTTGTTGATTGGTTTTCTGCTTAGCGGTGTGTAAATTTGCGAATAATTGTGTCCTTGACGCTCGTCCATGAGAATCGCACATTCGCCTGGAAAGTTACATATTACGTGGAGATGACGCGGCGTATGAGGTTGTCCATTATCGCGACATGACTTCGAATGCGATGTTGTTAAAAAAAAAAACACGTTACGTTTGATGTCGTTGTTAGGTTACGATCGCGTCCGTTACTGAACAGGTGTTTTTCACAACGTTTATGTTGATGCGGTTCCGCTCGGCTAACCATTTTATTATGTGAATTCATTTATTCATCAACCGGGCGCCGTTTCTGGACATTGTGGGAAGATTGTAGTCGCTTTTGTTTGAATTCAATTTGTTTTTGGACATTTCCTTGATTATATTTCTTGTGTGTGTGTGTGTGTGTATATATATATAATAATCATAATATATTCACATATGTTGTATTCTAACGTTTTATAATAATTATAGTTATTAATTATAATTACAACCGATGATCAGACAAATAAGCTTTCGCTGGGCACATGTTTTGCGTGTATGATAACGGAAAATGCAATTTTAAATTTATTGTCTTTAATGTAGCCACTTTGTATATTTCATTTTTTTAAAATGATAATAATAGGAGCGCTCGGACATTTTCGGGCGACTAATAACACATTTTTGACAATTTTTAATTCCTGTTATAAATTTATCGAGCATTTTCCACTTTTTTTTTTCTCTCTCAGAGGATTTAACTTGTTCAGCGGAATCACGTTAAGGAAGCATTTTATCTGATTTATAGTAGATTTAAGATTTTCTTATAATCATGAATGACATCAGCTTTGACCAGTTTTTAATCATTACGATTAAAAAAAAATTAAATAAATAAATAGAAAAGTAATTTTTCTAGATTTGGAAAAATTATAATTGCGCTGCTGAATATAAAAACTAGACGAAGTTTCGAGTTTAGAATTATAATTTCTATCACTAGAGTTTTGTTTTACCGATCCTGGGCATCAGGGTAGTTAGTTAAAAAAGTAAAATTTCCGTGTCATTTTAATTTCGTGTGTGTGTTTTGGGGGGTGGGGGTGCATGCACACACACATATATATATATGTGTGTGTGTGTGTGTGTGTGTGTATTTGTGTATATATCTACTAGGAGTGGGCGAGAACCCGAAATGGAAAATTAATGGGACGGGACGAGGATTTTTGGGACGCATGTCCCGTTTTTTTTTGGAGTTTTCTCAATTCTTTTAAAATTACTAAATCAATAAATAACTTTAGAAAAAACATCTATGATTGGAACTTAAAACTACTCAAAAGTAATGTAATACTACTTGACCTATCTCTTTGTTAGAATTTTCTCATCTTTACAAGTTAATTTTCCCAAAATGAAGTTAAGTATTTTTTTGTTTTGCGGTTGCGAATGACACGAGATTAGGTTATCTTTTTTTCTAAATAAACTACGAAAAGGTTATTCGTTTGTAAAACAATGTATGAGATATATAAAATATTGGTATTGTGTTTTGAGTGCATGCATTGTATAGAAAGTTGTATGTTTTGTTTTTTAAATTGCAATGCAAATTTTTTATCTCGGATACTTGCTATTTAAAAATGCCGGGTAAATTATTTTTGTTGCTGCTGTAGCATTATTTTTTAACCGACTTCAAAAAAGGAGGAGGTATTCAATTCGACTGTATTTTTTTTTTTTTTTTTTTTTTTTTTTTTTTTTTATGTGTGTTACCACAGAACTTTCTTCTAGATGAACCGATTTTGATGATTCTTCTTTTATTTGAAAGGTGGCGTTTGTCATGTGGTCCCATTTAAATTTGATCAAGGTCCGACCGATAGTTTTTGAGTTATCCTTAATAATGCGGGAGATTGAAGCTTTTTGGATGCTTTTCATTCACGATTTTTTTCACCGTCGGATTAGATTTTTGACTTAAAATACTATAAATTTGCCAAATTACCATGGAAATGTAGCTTTTGGTGTTTTTACCGTGGAAATAAATGTTTTAATTTAATTGAATAAAAATGCACTAAAAAGTAAAAAATAAAATGCTTTTTTACAAAAAATAAATACCGACTTCAAGGTTTATTATAAAAATTTAAAAATGCACTAAAAAGTAAAAAATAATTACTCCCGATAAAATATATATATCAGAGTGATATAACTTAAGGTGATATCGTAATTCTTATACAACATTAATTTTTTGGAGTTGGCATCAAATTCATATTAAAAGAATAATTAAAAACTGCATTAAATGTTGATTCAATTGTTCCTAACATGAATTTAATTCCAACTCCAAAAAGTTAATGTTGTATAAGAATTACGATATCACCTTAAGTTATATCACTCTGATATATATATTTTATCGGGAGTAATTATTTTTTACTTTTTAGTGCATTTTTAAATTTTTATAATAAACCTTGAAGTCGGTATTTATTTTTTGTAAAAAAGCATTTTTTTTTACTCAAAGGTTCGTTATATATATGTGAAATTGCTACATTATTGTTGTAAAATTGTTAATATGTTATGCCTATAATGTTACTAAATTTAATCATGTTATTTTAATTTATAAAATTAAATATTTGTTATCTTTTTTTATTTATTTAACATTATTTATACAAATAACACACAACAAAAAAAAAAACGGTACAGTTACTTAGCGTAGGTTTTTCCATACACTTAATTTAGTTTAAAAAATCTAGATAAAATTGAGAAATCCTGAAAGAATCGAGAAACCCGAATAAATTACTGAATTCCCGTAGAACTCGAGAATTCTCGAAAATTCGGGAAATCCTGATGGCCGAGAATCCCGAATCGTCCCGTTCTGATTTAATCTTTCCCGCCCTATTCCGTCATTTCGGGTTCTCGCACACCCCTAATATATATATATATATTTTTATTTTTTTTTCCTAAGTTGGTTAAAATGTAATTGGAGGAGGAGATGTAAATCGTGAGTTTTAGCGGAGTAAAAAAAGAATTATGGCGTTCTTAATCATAGTTTCGCGTAGAAAAAGGGTATTTTGCCGAATGTGCTCGTATTTAACTTTATTTATTTTTTTTTAAAGTATGCCGATTTGCCGATTTTCATTTGATCCTGGATTTTGTAAGTTATTTTAAAAATGAGTGAAAATCTTGTCTGCTTGATTGCATTCTAAATCACGAAAATTGTTGCTTTCGTTTGGATTTTTGTTTTTTAAATTTTCGATTTTAATTGGTAAAAGTGTATATTTATTCTTTTTTCCGGTCCCTTAGAGTGTCGATTACGTTGTGTCCAAATTTTGATTTTATTGAACTTTTCGCTTCTAGTCATGTATCTTCTCGGTTTCAAGCAGCAACTAGAAGCTCATGCCAAACGCGGAAATTTTCTCTTCCGAATATTTAGATTATCGTTCACTCGTTTGGAACGTTAGACATCGCTATTCCTCTGTATCGACGCTTAAACTCGATATCATCGGTTTAAGTGCTTTATCTATAACGTGATGTACACCATGTCCCTTGATTTATCATTTGTGATAGCTTGATATTATTTAAGCTATAAAATATCGGCTTTGTATTATTTCGTTATTTAGGTCACTGTCCGTTCTAACCTCTGGCCGAACGTGCGCTGTTTTTTATCCGCTTATTTTCTTCGCATATTAACTGCATTAACGCGTATACAAATGGAAAGTGAAAAAGGATAAAAAGAAAGGGAAGTCGATTATCATTTAACCTAATTTTTAAATTAGTTAATCGTTCCTCTTTTTGTTACATAATAGGGTCGAGAATTTTCCTTTTGTTACCTGGCTTGTAGCCGTTCTCACACATTGTTTAGTACTCTCACGTGCTTTCATTTGCTTTTTTTTTTTTTGTACTTTTATTCTGCATACCGGAAATGTTTCCTCCGTGTACTTTCGTTGTTATCGTACCAACGGCGATGCTGTGTATCCTGCATAGGTTCTGGTTTAATTTTAAAAGGATTTTTTGTTAACTGTTTATGTCTGTGCGAATTTAAGCATTAAAAGACCGCTCAGTGAAATTTATAAAACAGTACCACTATAAAAACTTGTTCGGTATGCTTTGGTAACATTCGTTCATTTCACTGTACATTTCTTATGTAATTTTTGTAGGAACTGTTATGAATTATACGAGCTATGTTGTATTCTGATGAATAAAAAAAAAAAAAAAAAAAAAAAAAAAAAAAAAAAGTTATAATGAACGAAACATAAATACAAACACAATTAATAATTATATAAGTATAAATTCGCCGAACATTTTCGGTTTTACAGAACCATAATCACGATATTAATGGTTTAATATAAAATATAACTTTTAAACCATTCCCAACTGAGGTTATAGAGTCATTAAAAAAAAAAATATATATATATAAAAAAAAACAATACCGGCTGCGTGTTATTAGTAAAAGAGATTTTGAATGACTTCTCTTGTGTTCAGGAATATATGAGATGCGTCTCTATAGATACGTAATCGTTGTCTTAACGGCTGCGTCCATGTATTTCTTAAAACTGTTAGGTTAACTAACTTGGTGTTATATTTTCTTCGATAATTTGATAATCGAGCTGTCGTTGATGCCGCGGGAATTATTGGAAAATTTTGAACTTTGTCGAAGTATTTAAATATTATAATGGTTTTAAATTTTTCTTAAAAACACGATACTCGCAGACTGTTCACTTTATCGCATCTTTCTGATGTTTTTAAACCTAATTTTTAACCGCGTCAAATTTTTTCGAAAACTTATTTTTCTTTTGTTATTCAGGGACCGCTTAATTAAGTAAGTAGGTTTCCCATTTATAATGATTTAGAGTGTCAATCAATAATGGGTTTTCTGTCACGTCTGTGAGCTACTGTTTTTGACGTGAAACGTCTTTAAAATTGCTCGTGCAACGCAACGACTATTATTTTTCACCGCATATATTTATATATGTATGTCTGTGTATATATATATATATATATATAAATATATATAAATATATATAAATACTTAAACCGATACGTTAAATCAACGGTCCTGTGCCCCAGCACAGCCGCACCCAAATTTTTCTGGTATACTTTTGAAACTAACAAAAAGTTACAAATTTTATTGATAAGAAACTGTTTTTCCGTTTATAAACTATTATTCAATTTTTTTTTGTTTATCGGAATGATAATATAATTTTGTCAGCTAGTACATTTTCTGGATATAGTTTTTTTTTCCAGTTCTTGAACATACTGTTTTGCTTAAAAACATACGTATGATTGTTTATAAATCTTTATACATTTCCGGAAGTCGCTGAATAAGACCTAGTTTTTTTAGTGATCCACAAAATAGTTTTCAAAAAAACTGCTCTAGAGTTATCGTCAAGCAAACACACTGCTGATAACTAGTCGATATGTATAACAAATCATCTTTTTAGCCTACAATTAATATTTATACTTTGTGTGCTATTACATTTTTGGTTTGATCCTGTCCATTATTTCTACATGAATTCGTGTTAACTTTGCGATCCATAATTACTCATATAGTTTATGTATGTGTTAATGAAATGAATCATGTTCTATATGAATTTAAAACGGAATTAATAGACATGACGGACCTATTAACGAGCCTTAGACCACAATCGGGACCTGTTGGTTTAATTTGATAAGCATCAACGCGATAAGTATGCTAAAACGTCTTTGTTGAAATAACCAACAATGAAATGAGAAAGATAAATTGTTTGCATATCATAATGGGAGAGAAATTAGTTCTCCTACTTATATCCAGAAACATACACACTCGGAGTGCATGCAATGTTTGTACTGATAAAAGTTTTAAACTATGGGGGGAGGGGTCATCATCTGTAATGTATGTTCTTTGTTTTACTTAATATCGAATCGATTTTTGTATGAAATAACGATTATTAGTAATTACTGGTGAGCGTACAGTTTTTAATCTAAATGCCTAATTACTCGAGATTTTATTTATACCTACCAGTTCGGTCTAAAACTGTGGAAAAAGAATTGCGCATTTTTTTCGCTATACGGAAAAGCATAAAGTCATGGATTTGTTCTTGACCTTAACATAATGCTGTGTGCCTGCGCAAAATTCAGAGTGATTCTTGGTCAAAAATCATATCGATTGGAAATTATTTTCGAGAAGTAATTTAAAATTTCAAGTGGATCAAAAAAAAAGGAGAAAGAAAAAAAAATTGTAAAATATTAATAGCGGAGTGTTTAGGCAGGACGCAACTAATGTTTTTATTTTTTGATTGCAGATTATTCGCTTACTGTTCAGCACCGGCTCAAATTACGCGGTTATTGAAGTATGTAAAAGAACACTTTATTTATTTTTTTACTCGAACGACGTTATTTTTAGTAATTCATTGTATTGGTAAGTTCGTTAGCCTCTGAATAGAGAAAAAATTAGATAAAAAAAAGTGACTCGAATTCGACGTCATAGTCATGGTTTGCATAGAATGTCACGTCATGTTAGTAACCCATGCTCATTCATATGCCCGCAGTATAGCATTGTTTCATTCATTAAAAACAAGCGGCGAGTTCTTTTGTACCAATATGCGATATTTTTCGTCGGAGAGAAAGCCCTCCCCGCAAAGATGACCTGGCTCCAAACGGTTGAGCTTATTGAAGTTCAAACCTTTTTCTCTTGTTGTTCACCGACTGCTTTATTTCGTCATTTTACATGTCCGTGCATATTGTATGCATGCGAAATTCCTGCATTGATCTTACGACCAGCATCGTTACTTCATTCTTTTCGCGTGTTATTAGCTGCTTTCCAGTTGTATCGCACTCTTAACCTGTCGCGACAATGCTTTGCGTTTAGAATAACGATGAGATCGCTATTAGCGAAACATTTTCTAACCGAGAAGAAATCGTTAAATTGCTTTCTGTGAAAAATGTTATTAACAGTTGGCGGAAGTGTGAAATAATTGAAAGAAAAGGAAAAAAAAACGCATTTCTTCAATTAAAAAGTGTTATTTGCATTTATAGAGGACCAAAAATAGGTCGGGTTCGCCACAATTCCTTCTGAATGAAAAAACACCGTTGTTGCCAGATGCTATTGTTTATAATTATTTTCGCGCGTAACAAAATAAAGTTTTTCGAGAAGGCTCCTCATTGGTGGAGATTGTGTTAAATAACAGGTTACGTGAATATGTAACAATCTGGAAATGTAATATTAGCTTACATAGGCGGCTTTGTAAGGTGTACATAATGTAAGAGTTCATTTTGCCAATGGAGTGAACGCTTCTAAAACTTGGAATACGTTCGACCTAAAATATTCCGGTAATTATAGCGGGGTAGTCTCTAGTAGTTACGGTATTCGGCTGCTATACCAGAGGCATCATGGATTTTCGGCAGTTGTCTCGTTATCCAAGTCGCTCCTAAGTTTATATTCCTAATCTTAAATTGAATATTGGTTGTATCAGAGATATCTGGGATAGTAAAGACGGATCCCATGAGAAAAGAACCCCCCCCCCCCCCCCCAATATATATTCTCTTCAGATTAAGTTTAATATCATTATGAAAAGATTAATTTCACACAATCCCCAATGCCTTGTCGTCAGGGGTATGGGGCTTATTTTACTTTAATTAAAGAGTAAGGGTTTAGTTTATCGGATATTACGCCGATTTCATAATTTAGTTAAATAATATTTTAACGTTGTTAATTTATAGGGATGCTGTTTTTCTTCAATTTTATTTTTACTTTTATTTTCGAAATGTTTTAAGCCTTACATAGGGCGTATATTCCCTGTCATCGTAATCTACGAAGTATTTTCATTTTAGTTAATTTTCCGGTAAGTAATGTTATTGGCGCACTGGTAGTCCCTCGGTGGCCGTAGTCGTGAAATTAATAAATAAGTGGAAAAATCGTAAAAAATACCTTGAAGAAAAGTTTCGGTTTTTGTTCTTTAAGTAAAACGACTTTACTGATTTTTACGTAAGAAATATTATTGCATTAGCCTCAGTCGGACGATTGTGTACACTGAGTTTCGCCGAGTATTCAAAGTCTAATAACACGATAGCACTTTTCGTAAAAATTGAAATTCAGGGACAGGGTTTTAAATAAGTTAAATAATTTCGGTATCTTAATACTGTGTATATAATGATGTTGCTATATACTATATTAGTTGATAAAGTTTGCTGATCACCGGCTATAAATGGCACTAGACGACGTTTGAGTATTAACCGTTTAAAATTTGTCATCAAAACCTCAAAATACCCTTTTAGAAAATAGGTTGAATGCGTCGTGTACTGTTCAAGAAGCACATAAATTTCGCCAGTTTTAAAATGTCCGATTCGCAAAATAATCACGGTACTATACGAGAGGAACCGTTTTTTATTTTAATTTTTATCGTTTTACAACTTTTTTGCATCTGTTTATTTTTTTTTTTTTTATTTTTTTTTTAACTTACTCGTTTGAAGTAATTATTTTAACTAGTGTTCGCCCATTTACCGAAATTCGACCATAATTATTATTAAAAATTTGAGGAAAACATATATGATTTTGCATATTTCCAAATACATTTTTATCTGTACTATTGAATAAAAAATAAATTCAATAAAATAACGGTAAATCACAATTTAAAAACCCTCATTTATTGATATTAAATGACGGCACCTTAAGATTTAGTAAACTGTAAAAAAGCCAATAATGATGATTATTAAGAAAAATTAAAACATTTAAATAAGAACAAATTAACTAGCTATAGCGATTTCATTTATTTTATATTAATTTTTTTATTTATATAAGGAAAAAAAATGTTTCCAAATTTTTTTTACTGATAACACTAAAGATCATCATAGCTACTAAACAGAAAAAAAAGAAAATCTGTTAATAATCAAACGAGAAGAAGGTACTGAACTGTTTTGTCTTTGCCTATTTATGTATAGACACCGGTTATTGCTGTCTTTGTATCGTAAAATTGGTACAAACAGTTTGCATTATGTACTTACGCTATTTTCTCGCGGAAAGATTACACGAATGTTGTTAATTCATTAAGCAATTTAGTGATCTTAATGTTAATTTTATATTGATCTACGTTTATGCTTTAAAAAAAAAGGCTTATAGAACGCTTCATGACATGTCCATTTTTGCAGGTTTGTTTCTGTATCGTCTGTTTGAATTATTGCAAATTTCAAATATATTCCAGAACTTTAATATTTTTCTGTGAAATTCCAATTTAATTAATTCAAATATATGTATAACTACATTGTCCTTCTAATTTCCGTGAAACTAACGAAAATATGATGAAATGCAATACCCCGGCTGTAGTGTGTTTCATGCGTGCGCAGTTACCTCTAAGTGCAAGATTTTTTCGCGCCAAAATAATTGATCTCTTTATCCTGTCGGCGAACGAGTCGACCTTGATGGAGTTGCCTGGTTTCCATCGTCCCGGTTAAAACCAGCCAGCATGTGCACACTTCTTGTTTGTTCTCTGTTAAAGCGAACGTGAAAAACCAGCTTAAAAAGCCCGAACGCAAATGGCGGTTAACTTTGTAAATAGCCCGTTTTTGCTTCAGTCTTTTGATTACTGTGAATCGAGGTTGTAGTTTGTATTTAGATGGTATTGAGGTAGACCCATATTTGTTTGCTTAAAATTTAATCATCCTTTGTTTCAACGGAACTCCGAAAGTGGATTGTTTAAAAAAAATTTAACTAAATGCCAGGCTTAATTCTTTTTCTTCCTATTTTTTTTTTTTTTTTTTTTTTTTTTTTTTTTTTTTTTTTTTTTATTATGAAGAAGAAAAAAGTGCAAAGGTGAAAGACCAACTTCGGTTTTAGATTTAACTGCTGAACGCATGCTTGAATAAATTGCCAATTACCGCGCGATTCTGTTGTCATTCTGAAACGGTTATGTAATAAAACTGAGTTTTGTAGCTGATTTATTGGATCTTCAACCGAAAGGTAAAATGTAAAGTTTTAAATAACGATCTGTGTTTAGTAGTGTGTCTATGTATTGCTAAATTTACATATGGCTTTCCCCTCCTGAAATATTTCATAATTATTTTAATGGAATTTCATATGCGGTTATTATTTAGGTGCTGAATGCTGCGGGTATCCATACATCATTGATGCGTGTTTAAATAAATTAGAGTACGATTAGTGACACAGAAAATGTCTGTATGTGTGTGCGCGTGTTAATTTTTAATTTTCATCGTAATTATGTCTAATTGAAGAAGTTAATATTTATTGACCCTAGTGTGTTTTAAATACAACATGGTATTTAATTTTCTTCCATGTAGGTTTTATAATGAAAACGTTAGATGTGATTGGAATTCATTTATATGTATGTATTGTCAATACTTGTGATGCCGCCCTTCCTAGATACATACAATTTAAAGCGATTATTAATTAATGATACGTATATTTAGATATAAGAGTTCAAATTTAAAAAAATACTAATCTCGAGAACCGTGTAGAGTTTTTTTGCTTTAGAATTCTATAAGATCGGCGCGCAAAGTTTTTCGGCGGGTTAGTATTTTCATTACATTATAAACTAATATGTTGCATAAGGATTGTTTATTATTATCGAGCAATAAAAAGCCCCTCCCCCCTCAAAAAAAAAAGAAAAAAAAAACATTTTGCACGACGGGAAAATTACTACATGTGCGTTAAAATATAATATAGAACACATGTTGTGTTAACCTCGATTGCGTCTGTTTTTCATACGCGGTGTGGAAGTAAATAGCCTACTTCGAGTTACGTATCTCACTTTTCCCCGTTTTATTTAGTCGCGAAAGTCTGATTACGTTTTCGACTTTTTACTCTTCCATTAAGAAGAAGTTCATTAATGTGATTCGCTAATGGTGCGTTTTGGATAGTTGTCGAAAAACTATTCACCCACGCTGGATAATACGATTCTTTTCAAAGGACATTCTAAAAACGCACACCGGCCATCTTGCACGCAATACCATTTTTCAGTCGGGGTTTTCCGTGTTGAAAATGGAAAATATCTATCTCGGTTTTCCTTTTTCGAAGTGACGATCAAGTTTGCTGTACCTTGACTTGTCGTGCAGACAAATTTTGCGAATCGGTTCAATTTTCGGAAAAGGTCGCTCAATCGTAATTTTTTACTTGAGCTGAAGGAGGGCAAATCTAAAACAGCTCTAAAGTATTTTAATCTCATTTTACTACACGATACATTGGTCTATTATTGTTCGCGGCGTCGAGTTTCGATGTACATTCACGAAACAAGTTTGGAAACTCGAAATTATCTTGCCTCGTATCATTTGTTTTTGAATCGCATGTAATCATCACACTAGTGCGCGCGCGTTCTCGCCGGTTTTGTCGAATTTTGAGAAGCGACTTTTTGGAAAGTAACTTTTTAAACCATCGTCGTAACATTCTTCGTGGTTCATTTTCGTTTCATCCGAGTTAGTTTGTTGCTGCGGATGTTTCACGAAGACGTAGACAAGAATTTCTGGCTCAAGTTCAAAAGACAGACGCGAACAAATTCACTGCCACGCGTGTCGGGGTGGGGGTTTCTAACAGTGAAGAGGCTAATATGGTGAACGTGTGTGTAACGTGTGACGAAAATGAGTGCCCGGTTTTATACGCGAGCATTCCGATTTTACATCGTTGTGCTCATATGTGCTGCGATTGTCTTTCTCCTTTCCTCTGTACGATATTTATATCTGATGATAGAAATGAATTATTTTAATTTGCTCCGTTTTCGCACTTAAACTCTTCAAATATCTGTTTATTATTTCCTTTTCGACAGTTCGAAGCATTACGCTAGGCTTATACATATAATTTTCGAAGACTACGTAGATGTAGCAGCTGTTGTGCACTTCCCTCTGGCTTTACAGTTTCATGGAATGGTAATGCATATTTTCCGGTCGATAAAAATTTGAATGTCGCTAAAATTCCGTACGCGTAATGATATTTGCGATTTTTCTTCCTATAATGTATTATTCCAGATCTGTTCAAATTATTTGTTCGATTTTCGAATTAAAAATTCGATGATTTATTGCAGCTTAAATTAGTACAGTCTACTAATGGGATTAACACGAATTTGATGTCTTGCAGCGGCAGTGTTCTTATTCGCGATACGGACTCTTGTATTATTTTCTTCAATTAAGTGATGTAAAATTTCAAGTTTCTCGAAATTATAATAAGTACATATTGAAACCGTTATTCGAATTACCAATATATTTGCCCCCGAGTATGGTAAATGTCCGATTTTATAATATAATTTTTACCGTATAACTTCGTGTAAAAATTTATAATAATTCGAACTTTTGTAAACCCTTCTGGGTGGTAATTATGCATGCCAGGTTAAGAAACGCTACTCTGCAACATTATTTTCCTTTTTTAAAGAAGAATGGTTCGCAATTCCTACCGTTATTAATTGTGCAAGTGACCACCTAATCGGAAAACAAAGTAAAAACAGGTAAAAGCGATATTTTTAAACATTTGAAGCGAAAAATGAATGCACTTTTTAATTTTTCTTTACTTTAAATAAAAATTACAAAGTTCTGTTTTATTCATATGATGAAATATGCTGCGATGGTCGTCAAATATTATCAATAGTAATAAAGAAATCCCGTTCTTCTTTTTTGCACAATTCTAGTTATCAGGAAATCGGGAGGATTTGGACCAGGAAAACCGGGAATTTAAAAATCATATTTCAGTAGCCACCATGTTATGCGTTTTTTGTTCTGGTATTTTAGAGAATTTGTTTTGTAGGAAAGAAGAGGGTAAAAAATAAAAACTATTATATATTTGCTCTTCAAATTATGACCAGCGTGACGTGTGTTAAAGATATTTGATCTTAACCCGACTCGATTAATTGTACAATAGCTATGGGTTCCTCGGCGTAAGTAATCCCCCGATATATCGCTATAGAAAAATGTTTTCTTTCATTAGAATCTTACGCGACTGTTGCTACTTAGATTTTATTTTCACAAAAATCATCTCCTGTCGTATGTGCAGTTACTTTAATTGAAAAAAATCTTACACAGCTCACTGATAACTGAATACGACAAGAGTCGAAAACAGCGGTTTCGTGAACTGTTGCCAGCAATTGTTCTACTGTAACCGCTAATACATTCAGCCGACAGATTTAGAAGTCACACTGGTGCTTACATCGTACTATTTTAATTAATAAAGAGCGTATAATCGTTTTAGAGATGTACACTTTATCCGGTATTTCGGAGGAATGCTTAAAATTTGATTTCGATTAATAAAACGTAGTAGGAGATGTAATTTTAATAGTAACATCGTTTATGTGCAGTACACGGCATATGTTTTTATATGCGTCTAGATTGGTTTTATTGTGAAAGTTACTGCAGAATATATTATAATTAAAAAGCGGCGAATTAGTACAATACTAGATTTGAATAATTCTAAGAACATTCTTTATAAATTATGAAAAGTCGATAAAAATATAACATAAATCAGGGCGGAAGTAAAATTCGAAGATAAATTCATATAGTAATATGTTGTTCAGCGTTTAAATATATTTCTGTAATAATCTATATAGGTATTATTAGTAAATTAACTATGGATTAACTTTACGTAAGTGCGAGAATATGTTTACATTACAAAACAAATTATAATATAAACACAACTGGTACTTTCTCGTAATAGTCATCTGTAGTGGTATTTTGTAATAACGGACAATACTGGACGCTACTGTTTCAGGTGTCTTTCCAGTATAGCGTGTCCGCGGCAAATTTTACTTCGTTCGGCTAGAATTTGGTTCGATCGTCACACATCATTGAAAATATCACAAATGACACGAACCCATACGGGGAAAAAAATTCATAAAGTCCCGAGATTTCACGCGGGGGGTTCTTCTTTCGAATTTTCGTTTGTTATTGATCAAGAGAAGTGTATTATTTCTTAATAATACTGAATATTGAGTAATTAAAATTGAACTGTTCGTGCGTAAGACGAGTAAAATAGGAAATATCGTGATGGGATTAATCGAAAATGAAATAGCAGACAAGTAAAAAGAATTACCCTAAATCATGCGATAGATTAAGAATGGACAGAACTAGCTGTAGATTACCTTCCTAATATTAAAGAGGGGATAGTTGAAAAACGGGGGAGAGCTCTCACAAAGGGAAGAGTATGGCATCGGGCATAACATACTACAAAATGAATACTGGAATGAATATAATGGTTTACCAAGCTAACTACAAATCGCGATTACATTATTACAATGTGTAGATAACCAAATTACGTCACGTATTCTGTCCGGTATATTTAAAACGTTTAAATTTGGTTGATAGTGATCGGCGTGCGAATTGTACGATTCGCCGGCCCACCTTGTATGTGAATGCGAGAAATATAATGTACGGAAAGCAACATTATTAAAGTGTGTATAAAAATATCCTACAGACCTATATAAAGAAAACATTGGATTTTCTCACTATGAATAACTGGCCAAATGGGTAAAACTGGGCCAAAAACGAAAAAGGCTGCTGTCTTTTTCGAACATAGTGAATTGTTTTTCGAATGGTTGGTACAGTTTTTCTAATTTTTTTAAATGATTTATGAGAAACATCTAACCGCTAATTTTTTTGCCGGTATTTATAAATTAATTTACTTTATAATAGATTTTTGAATATTAAAGGCAAATATTTCGTACTGCATTTTACCGTGAACTTCAAATTAACCATTTTTAAATGTGTAAAAGCAGTGCATATCCAAATAAGGCGATTAAAAATAATTTTATTTAAAATTAACGATTTTTTTTTTTTTTTTTTAATTTTAGTTTTGATTTGATTTTAAATTATATTTATTAAATGTGTTTATAAGGACACGGTTTTTTCGAAATATTTAAGGTTTCGGTTTCACCTGAAATATAATAATTTGCAGTTATTTTTAATTTCGCCGCGTGCACACGTATCTTTTATATATATATATACAAACATACATACATATATATATATATACATATATATATACATATATATATACACACATATATATATATATGTATGTATGCAATTTTTTTATGCGCGTGCATTGCTCAGTTAAACTGACAGCAAAGATAATTGTGTACTAAGTTTGAAACACCGTGTACCGCGCTGTGTTAGCGTTATAATTACTGTATTACAGTCTGCGTTTCCGATGTGCTGTAGCGTAGACTCTGGTGACCTACATTTTGCGGATAACATAAAACGCGCGGTCTATTGTATGTGAGTGTCTATAGTGCGATATTTGCATCTATGTATTGTTAGTATCTGTAGATGTTATGTTGCGTTCTAGCCTTACCTAACTTTATTTCAAAGGTGTGGATATAAGAAGAGACCATCTATCCGTTCAGCGTTCGCTCGTTCTCATTTCATATAGTTAATTATTCTTCACTTCAGTATTTCTTCGTCATTCTATGTTTACCTTTTTTCTGGCTGTCACTACTGCATTCGAGTGTTTTTAATCACCTCGCAGCTTAGCGAATGTTGTGTGTTCTGTGCATATATATATATATATATATATATATATATATATATATATATATATATATATATATATATATATATATATATATATATCGTGACTCTTGTTTATAAGTTCCATGTGTAAACAGAGACCGAGTTACTCAGAAGCCAGTGAAAGAAACAGTTTTTATCCTACATTATTATTATAAGCCAGTCGCAGCGTTACCGTAAGTTTGCAAAGACTCTTTCTTTGACGTACCTTTAGCTATTTAACGGGGAAGAGCGTTACTGTTCAAACATATGGACCAGGTGGTTTTATTACTGTATGTGCAGAATTGAGAAATTATTGCTCAACGATTTTGAGCTTACATTATATACAGAATGTACTATTTCATTACCGGTTGCTATTTGGCGCAGACACAGTTTCACCTTATAATGTGGCTTTGACAAGTTATTTCGTCTGTCTGTACAATTTGAAATGCGATTTTTATTAGTAATAAAATTATTACCGGATATTATTATCTTTAAAAACATCATTTTTGATTGAACTGTTATGGAGCTGTTGCTGTTGTCAGAGAATTAAACTGTCTCTTTTTTGTATTTTAAACGGGGGCAATTCTCTTCCCTTCCTAGTAGTTTGTTCACTAGCACTTGCGCATAATTTTTAGCAGCCTTCTGCGGGCCTCGGTACACACTCACTTTGTTCTCGATGGATAGCCTTCCTTTTGTACAGTTAGAGATTTAAACGTTGCGGTGTGCCGGTCATCGCAAAGCCGCTTTTCACGAAGAGCAATTAAACGCGATTAGTTGAAAACAAAGCTGGTGACGTTTTGTCCTCCACCAATAAATCTCAGAGTAGACATGAAACACGTAAACGATAGTGTTCATTCAACCGAATAATTATTGAGACTGTTAACCCGCGGTGGTTTTGATATCGGTCGATAATAATGTATATATTTCTCTCTTTACCACTGGACTGGTGGAAAATTTCGCAGAATTGCCGGCTAAGAAGTTCTAAATAACTTGCCGCATTTGTTCTCTGGTGCAAGTACAATAGCGGTTTACTACTTCCCTCGGAGCTTCAAAGATCAAAGAATAGTTTCTTCCAAACCGTTATTACCATACAGCTCTAATTGCGAAAATTTAAGGCGGCGTTGGCGGGAAGAAGTTTCCCAGTTGGTATTTTATTTTGCTGGCGGTTATGTCTTCTCTTAACATTGATTCAACTATTGTTGTTGTTGTTGTTTTTTTGTAATACACACGCGCATACACATTTCAGTTTGCGATTTTATTTATTTATTTATTTTTGGACTGTTTATATACGTAAAATTCTAAAGGTAAATTATTTGGGACCCACGCAGCAAGTGAACCTTGTAAATTTTTTGGAAATTCTACAAACTGAATATTTTACAAAGAAATTATATAAAGTCGGGAGTGAACCTGTGAAGGGTCTTTTTTAATATTTAGCAACAGCAGAAAAATCAGCATTTGTTTATTTTTGGTATAAACCAAATCGAAATTATTCGCAGCTTGTTAGCTTTACTCTATTCATCATCGGCAATATTTGTTAATTTTAGCCGAAATATATAGGCAACTTAGGTAAAATCAATCCTTTCACAGTATTACAGAAATATCGAAATAAGGCAGAAACCCGTACGAATTTCGTTTCACTTCGGGAACAAAATCAGGTGAGAATTATATTTTTCCTCTAAGTTCACTTGTTACCTGTAGGCGGCTCAGATTTTGCAAAAAAAATTTTGATCTCTTTTCGAATTAGTAGGCTAATATTTTTATGTGTATGTATATATATGTATATATGTATGTGCGTGTATATATATGTATATATAAGAAAAAAAGAAATTGAGCGTGTTCGTTTTCGGGTTGGTTCAACATTTTTGGTTAAAAAAAAAAAAAATCGCACAGCGTGTTTCGATAAAGGTGGTGCGCCCTATTTATTTCATATTTACAAAAGTGGTTTTGTCGTGGTTTTTTTTTTTTTTTTTTTAACTTCAGAAACCTGAACAGCTGATATCTTTCTTGCATTTTATTTCTAAATTTCTATTCATTTTGCACGAACTTAGCCAACCGATTTCGTTTTCAGAAAAATAGTTTATTAGCATACGGAGAGTGTCTAGGGAGATTTTTTTATTTGTAACAGTCGAACGGTAAAATTAAGTAATTTATGTTCTCGTTTGGTGCCAGGTTTTACTCGATCGTCCTCCTCATCGTCTATGTTTATATTACAGTTTCGCATGTTGAACGCACTTATAATACTGCAGCGTGCTAGTTTCAGTTTTTCGTTTCATTGCCCACGATATTTTTATGCTTTAAAAACTGTCCCGCCTGCATACCTCCAACGACAAACTACTAAATGTTCTTAGAAATGACGGCAGAATGTTTTTTTGTTTTTCTTTCGCGTTTTTTAAATTCTAAATTAAAAAAAAAAAAAAAATATGGTTATTTTTTGTTAATTTCAAGCGTATAAATGATTTTATTTAATATTGTCAGCAGCGTATTTCCCCATCTGTAATAACGACAATACATAAAGGGTTATAATATAAATACAAAAAAAAAAAACAAAAAAAAACAGAAATTCTTGTTTAAATTTAAAATTAATGGGTTTAATTATTTTTCTACGTAGATATCGTGTTAAGATTTTTTTATTAAAATTACTGTACGGTATCCAAATAGATTGATTTTTTTTAAAACTTTTTGCGAGCATAAAATACACAAACATATTACACGCGTGTGTATGATAATTGTTTTTATAAATAAAATTAACCTTCTTAATTTTCCTGTTAAATTAATGTGGAAAGCGCAGTTTATTGAATAGTAGTGTAGTCGATTTTGTTGAAATTTGACCGTTTATTGAATTTCAAGTCGAGGCAGCGGACTTATCAGGCCAAGAGATATCACAAACGTACCTTTTTTGGGAATCCACACATGCCTGTGAGCAATTAAAATACACATCAACCCTATGTTTAACAACTGTTTTCGGTCTGAATAGCGAACAGACAGTGCAGGGGAAAATCATAGAGAACGTAAGTAAGTAAATTCAGCGGCCGTGGCGTAGTTGATGAAGCTGTGGTATTCTGTTCGAATGGGACCTGTTTCGAATTCCGCTGCCACATATAATGGATAGTCCCAAAAATTTAATTTTCACTGGATTAATGTTCGTAGTTGATGCGCTAAAAGAATCTCAAATGAAGTACGAGTATATACCGTTTACTTTTTATTATAAAGGGAAAAAAGTTGTTAACCCTCGGTGAAATAACGATTGTAAAAAACGGATTGAGATTCTTCCGGAGGTCAGGAACAACGGAATAATATGTCGCATATAAATGAATTTCAGTCGTAGATTTTTGAAAGAAAAAAAATATCCCGGGGAGGAATTTTCGAAAAAAAAACTCAATACAAATGCTTTTCTTAAACCGATCTGATATTTATCGAAGCAGTTTAAAACTGGGAACACTCGATTAAGAGCTATGAAAATAGTTGGTTCGAAGATTTTATTCATTACACCATATGTTTCTCTTTGTTAAAAGAAGCTATTAGTCCAAATATCTCTGTCCCACGAAAATATTTATAGTATCTTCTGAAATTACTCGTAATGAACTCTTTTGCCTGTTAATTAATAAGTTTGCTCATGTATTCTGTTACGTACTGATAACTGATGACTTTATAGTTTATAGCAAATGTAGGAGTATTGAAAATTGCATAAGCCGGAAAGCAGTGGGAGTGTATAAAATGATCTTTTTAAAAAGGTTGGGCTTGAAATATCGCCCATCAAATCAACATCCGCCATTTTCAGTATTAAAACATTTAACACTATTCGAATCAATCGAATCATATGTTAAACATTTAGAGACTGTATTAGGTATGGGTAACTCCGGACATTAAATCCTCGGAAATATATCCGCATTCGGACACAGCCAGATATATATTTCTCTGACAGTGATTTAATATATCTTTACTCATCACACAACGAAGTAATGTTGTCATTCCGAACGCAGTCGGATGTACCTCTGGCGTGGTGATTATGACGACTTCGAAAGGCGTTAGTTGCGCGCATGCGCACCGTGCTCAAGGACGTTCTGTTGCTTTATACGTTCGGAATGCTCCGCGGAGTTGGAGTTGAATACGCGGCCGAAGAATGCGATTATACACTAGATATGAGATGCGTAACTCCGGTGGAGTTGGAGCTGAGAAGCCGATATATGTATATCTGCAGTTGGAGAGGATGCACATTTATGTACCCAAAACTGCTCTAGCGGAGTTGATTTATGCATCTCTAGACCGTACCTGAATTTAAAATTTACTCGGATTAAACACATACAAGCGTGTTATATAATTATAGTACTAAAATCGTACATTTCTTCAAGTACATATGTAATACTGTTTTGGGTGGCGACCCAATAGTTCTCGGTTTTGTTCTATAAATCCTTAATTCGTCCAGAATTGGATTATGGGTGGTCGGCTTCTAAGGCGAATCTAAATAAACCGGAGAAACTCCAAAACTTGAATATTTTATAGCTGGTAACGTCCAAACAGCTTCAATGTCATGTTTGCAAGTTCATCTCTCTTCCTTGTTTATTAGGATAGATCTTTTGGCAGATACGCAATTATCTTCAGTAAATCCTAGAATTAATCGGAGTGGAGATTTGTTGATTCCAAGAAGCCTTTACTATCAAGTAAAATAGTCTGCATGGTCCAGCGCTTATGTCGGGGTAAATACATCACTTTACTCTGCGTTTCACTGTGATATTAATTTGTTACATCTGGATATTGATGCGAGCTTCTTTAAAGAATTGAAAAACCAAAATTTTCCGGCGCATGTTATTCGCAATTTAATTATTTAGTCAATAACCATTATTGTGATAGTCGAGAAACGTAACAGCTCAGTGGGTGCAGCTTTTATGATTCAAATAATAACGATGCAGAAGTTTAAAATGGTTTCTAATACTAAACTGTTAGCTATATTTAGTCTTTAGAGTTTTATAATAGTTTTACTCGAAGTCCGTAAAAGGTGTCTAGTTTGTAGCGATATCCTAAGTTCACTGTCACCCTCATACAATTCGATGATATTTTTGAAAAATAAACCCTTCAATCCGATACATAAACGAACGAATATGAATTTTTTTTGGATAACAAGTCACTGCGCAATAGAGAGGAATTGGTATACCAGCCGGAAAGCTGCTTTCTGGGACGTTCCATATTGTTTTTTCAATTTTTTAATGAAGCTCACATCAGTATCCAGATGTAACAAATTTATATCATAGTGAAACGCAAAGTAAAGTGATATATTTACCGCGGCATAAGCACCTGGACTATGCAGACTATTTTACTTGATAGTAAAGGCTTCTTGGAATCAACAAATCTCCACTCAGATTAATTCTAGAATTTCCTGAAAATAATTACGAAATTTTACGGAAAACCGATCCGCCAAAGGTAGAGAGATGAGTTTCTGTTTGCAGGCAAGACATCGAAGTTGTGTCGACGTTATCAGCAATGAAGTATTTAAGTTTCGGAGTTTTTCCGGTTCATTTAAATTTTCCTTAGAAGCCGACCCATAATCCAAATTACACAAAGGTTAAAAGAGATCATCGACAAAATTACTTAAATATCAAAAATAACTCAAACTTGGGTAAGTATTGTAATACATAGTTCAGTGAATCATTCTCATCAAGAGCATGGTATTGGCACGTGCTGTTATTTATTTCTGAGCGGCTTGTTCAAAAACTTTCTTTCTTTTTTATTTTATTTTATTTTATTTATTTATTTTTTTTTTTTTTTTTTTGATATGTCGACTTCATATCTGACACACGCGAGCCTGATAACATTTTCAAAACCAAACATCAAATTTTTGCAATAGTCACATATGATTAATTACTTGGAAAATTACATTTCCTACTTTACTGTAAAATTTTGGTAGGCGCAGACATATATTTTTCAAATGTCTAATTTCCCCATCAGTTTGTCTTCTAATAATATACAGTATTTGCTTTGCTATATGAAGATCAAGCCTTGATACGATGCCGAAATTGTGGTTTAGATTGCAGAATTTTGGAGTTATTTATCCCCCCTCCCCTCCCGCATTATTTCATTAAGGTTAAAATATAAAAATGTTACATTTCGTTCAGAGTTCCACTGTTGAAAGTAGCCACTCAGTTTCTCTGCCGAGCTGTACTGCAATCTGCAGATAGCTTTTGGTTAGTTTAAATAATTTAGGAAATACATTATTTCGTTTTGAATGTTTTATTTATATCTAATAGTAACTGTACATTTATTACAATTAAAGTTAACCAATGCTCCAATTTTCTAGCGTCAGCTTTCGACATGCCTATAATGCATCAGTGATTTTTTAGACCTTTGTATTTCGTACGGATTTAGCTGGAAAATCAAAATCTATCTTGGAAAATTTTTATACGTTTCATTTTCTTTAATTTTTTGTACATTTATCTTGAAAATCAGTCGCTGGGAAATTTCGGCAAATTTTTCGTACACTGCTGCTGTAAATGGTCGAAACTCGAAACAGCTGTTTATAATGCGAACCATACTAGTGACGCAACTCTTTGGAAAATAACTGTTATATTGTTTAGCTGTTGTGATTTCAAACGTGTTTTTATTACTATTATTATTACCGGCGTTGCTTTTATTATTGTGCCGTATTAGTTTATTTTTGCTTTTTTCTTCAGGAAAACCTGAATGCGAGAACCGATGTGTTCAGAGTTCTATTGGTAATAGCAGTGTATATTCTGCGATGCGAATGGGGGGGTATCGCTGGTGATGTGCACACACTGCATTTCGTGATTTGCTTCTAACGCTAATAATTTCTCGAGATATTGTCAAAGATTTAAACTCACGATATTCGCGATTAGAAGAATTGTTATTATCCAACAACACCAACAGCTGGACCACCCAGCTCGTAAATAGAGCTGAATACAGATCTGAAGCCGCTTTTCCCGCATAAATGTTCGTTTATGCAATAATGATTTCTATATTCTCTTTCTATATAGGTAAATTGTGCTCATTTGACGGTTCAAAGTTGTTCAAACGACCGACGGGGCAACAAGTCGTTAATTTCATTTCTTTTTGGTGACGGGTTATTTCGATATTTATTTTAGATTTTCTTGTCCGACTATTTTCTTTCTTGGATTATGGTGCGGTAGGGGGTACAGAATTAGCGTGACTAAAATTTTCAAGAAGACAATTACGAACAAGCGCAGAAAATTTATTAATTGCGTCAATTTATTGCAATCTAATGACGGAAATAGTCTCCTTTATCTGCAATTACGCTCGGAAGCGACTTCTTATTTAGCGACGGAAATTAAATAAATTTTAATAACGGTTTTTCGAGCACTGCGGAAAATCGTAAAATATCGATGTTTTAGCAAAAGCTCATTAATGCTTAATAATCGCAACAGCCGCTACATAAACCGTTAATATTTATCTCTTTCTGTGCTCGGTACATTATTTAAGAAAAACACCTTGCTTCATGGGAGTAAAAAGCTTTTAATTGTTTCGCGCGCTTTCGTAAATCTCCACCGTTGCACAATTAAAATGCGATTTAAGTATAGGGGGACTGTGGATTTCCCAGTTTTTGCCCAGTTTAATCTTATTTTAATAATTAATTGTAATGATAATTTCTTACAGACTATTCATTAAAATATCATGATAAACTAATGAAAAAGCACAGGGAAAGTGGAAAACTATTTCGCCAATTAGGAAACTATGTGGGATAATGCAGATTCTTGGGCTCTACGTGTGCCCTGTTAAAGCAGTGACCACCTGTAAAACGTTCTTGAACTGGCCTCGATTTTAAGTACATACTGCAATTTAATTTATTAATATTAATATTATTTCCATTTTCGGTTGTAAATATAAACAAACGTGTTACACATTCGATCAAAATTAACCAAAGCAAGAAAACACGATTACCAAAAAATCGAAGCAATTTTAACAATATTTTATATTGAATCGAGGCGGTTTTAAAGCCATATATCGCGGTTTGAATGTGTCGATTGATTTATTCTCTTGGATTAATTGGAAGCGCTTAAAGTAACATGTCGGTTTTTTTACATTATGAATTCTCGAAAATACCAGAATCCACATCCCGAATATGCTGGTTTCATAATGCACGGCGAAACAAGTAATCTTTGGTAATTTTTAATTAAAGAGGCCCGGAACTTCCGTTATATTATCATCTTTTTTCTTTTTTGTATTTTTCTTTTCATTCCGTAAAGTACGGAGGTATTTTTAATGTCTATGCTTTACCGTATAAACTAAAGAAAAGACCCGCAGATTTCATTATCTAATATATCCGTTCTATATCACAATACCCGCGGATGCATCAGTTTCTTTTGTAACGATGATATATACGGGTTTTCTGATATTCAGTAAACGCTAGAATCGACTACTAAGAGAGACCTGGTCAAACCAAATTATTTCGTGGGCCACATGTGCGCGCAAATGTACCTTTTTCAGAGAGAGGGAAAAGGAATTATGCAAATATACATTTATTTCTTTATCATTATTATTAGGCGCGATAAATGGGTTCTGTTTAAGATGAACCGTTGAAAAATCGGAGAATTACCGCTCGCTTATTAAATTGTGTTTTTTGACATTACTCCCAGAATAGGAAAGAAGGAGAAAAAGAGTTTAAAAATTGAAAATTAAAACAATTTGAGAGCGGAAATAACAGAATTAAAATAAGAATGTAAGAAGCATTTACACGGGACATTTGGAATACCGAGTTTTAACAGAGAGAAATATATGGTTCAGTAAAAGAGACAAACATTCAGAATATGATAGCGTTTTTTGAAAAGGACTGAATGGAACAGATGTTGGTAAGAAAATGAGGAACTAATATACAGAGACTAAAAGAGAAGTCACGAATAACTGAGATTATAAAACGACTTAGGGAAAGTATCTAGAAAGGAGAGGAGATGGTCACAGAAGAGAGCCAGAATTAGAAAATGAAAAATGGGATAAGTTATTCAAGGAAAAAGAACAATATTATGGACATTGAAAATGTGCCTATGAATCTACCGTAAGGAATTGCCTTTAATATCTGAATGGTCGGGGAGATCGAATTCAATCGAATGGAATAGTAAAAGGCTATGAATGAAACAACGTACGGTAAGTATTACATAATCTTCTGAAGAGGTGAAGAAATATTACAGAGAAGGGGCTTAACCTCGGTAAGCGTTTAATTTTTTTTCTTTTTTTTTTTTTCTTTCTTTGACGATACTAAATAAAATGGTTTAAAAATATTTTGCAGAAAGCTTGCGAGATATCTCTATGTGAAAATAGTACCATCTGTATAGATCATCGAAAAGTTAAAATGCAAGAAAATGTATAGCTTGTTGAAGTAATCTTATTAATCCGCCGACGAAACCAATGAAGATGCGAGAAAAACTGGAGGACATTTTTTCCGTCAACATTATTTTCACCTTTACTTCTTCCGGATCTTTTGTACCTGGTCTGCATTTAAACGGAGAGTACATAATTTTACCAGCAAGTAGAATGATGTCTGCGAAACAGAATAAAACGTATATAATTCAAAAAATAGTTCCTCACACCGTTTAATAATAAGCAAAAATAATTAGTCTTTTCCTACATCATGCTGTTTCGGTTATTAGTAAATGGTTTTTGCTTGGTCGCCGATTGCAGTTTATTTAGAATTTCGGTAGCGCAATTACGTCTTACCCGAAAATTTTCCATTACGATAAAAACTGCGTTGGTTTTTTTTCCCACTTCCTGCATCAGATTGTTCACTTTGTTAACAGTACCCCTTCGAATGGGTCATCGATCTTTACCTTTTATTCAAACTCGGTGTACCTGTCGGTATTTCCTAGTTCATAGCCAATAAGATATTGTAATAAATAACGAGACTGTTATTTATTACCGGGGTCTTTGGCGCTTGTTTCCTGTACCTGTCAGCAGGCGCGGTTATGCTTTATTTATTGTCGTCATCATGATTTGACGTCGATTAAGTTTGATAGCATTATGAAAAATGTATCATTCATCGCAGGATTCAAAAAAAAAAAACAAAAAATAAATAAAAAAAAATAAAAGACGATTATTTATTATTGTCTGCCAGTTCCATTTTGCAGAAAAAAGTATCATATTCGCTGAGAATTTGTTACGGTAAAACGTTATACTGTATACGACGGCAGTTAATTGCGTTTAATTTACGAAGCTAGATTGATGGAAAGGAATGTTTTGGGGAAGTTACGGCGTGCAAATAATATGTGTAGACACCCACATGCTATTAACTTCGTGTATGAAATAATTCATCTAAATGTAGAGCGATGATCGCGCGGAAAAAATCAGTCTTGTTTCGGGGAGTAGGGAGAAAACCGAAAGGAATGTTAATGAGAAAGTGGGAGGATGCTTCCTTATTTATAAATTCGAGAACCGAATATTAACAAAATTCAGAATGCAAAGGACATTTTACGCCAAAATAAATAGTACCTTCCTCGACGAGACTGTTTAGCTGTTAAATATTTTATTTTGTTGCCAAACGCAAAAAGAAAAAAAAAACGAAATAAATAAAGGGAGAGAAGAAAAATTGTAATATTTAAGGCGCACTGGTAAACTTTTTAGCGTATAAGTGCCCAAAGCCCAAAAAAAAAAGAAAAGGTTTTTATTTTTAAAACTTTACCGGAAATGTAAAGATAATCGTCGAAGTTGTTCCGATATGCTGTTTGAAGAACATTAAACGAAAAAGCAAACTGCAATTGTAAAATCAGTGTTTTGAAACATTTTGTTTTTCCTACATCTATTTCAAGAAAACGCTTCCGAGAAAGAAGTAAAGTTGAGTTTTCTTTTTCTTGCATTGAAAGCTGAATTTTGTTTATTTTTGTCAAATTTAAAATTCATAATACCGCATACAAAATCTTTCACAGACTTTATTATTTGTAGTTTTCTAGCGTTGCTTTTATTGCCGTTTAAGGAATAATCCGTATAATAGTATATACTAAATTTAGTTAGTTTAAGACTGTTACGTGTTTTATTATTACGATATTTTACGTTGTTCTGGTATTCCGCGTGTATTTTGAAAATGAATTTAAACTGTGTACAATAATGTCTGTTTAAATTGAGCGAGGATCCCTGAAAAGTTTTATCTGTACAAAATTAAATTTAAAGAAATAATCATGATGGGGAAAAAATTATTTATGGAAAAATTAAACACATAACCAACGATTTAAGAGGAAAAAAATTAAAATAAATAATAACTGGTGAATATTCCAGCACGAAAATTCGACTGAAGTTTAATATTCTGAGTAGCGATTATTTTCAAAATACATTGACAGTGATGCTAACTTAATGGAAGATTTTTAATAAAATTAATTTAACATTTATAATTTCACTTAAACAAAATTGTGTTTACAAAAAGTATTAAATTAACGTTTTATTTAGTATTGTCGCTTTGAAAGTAAATGTAATGAATGCCGCAATTAAAAATGTGATTATTTGGGAATTATCAGACAGTAACTCCATCCTCAATGTCTGTTTAAATTAGATAGTTTGTAAATTTAACAGCTTTTGCAGGTTGTAGCATTATTTGATTTACAATTTCCTTTTACATTTATTTTTTTTATTTATCCTTTTTGCATTAAAACAAATGATGACACCATGCTCTTGGTCTTTTCTTAGTTTACGTATGCTTAGCTTTTATACACCATCGTAATCTGTTATTATATTGTGTACATTTGACACGTATAGCTTAGTTAAATAAAAGTGATTAAAAACCTTGCCATTTTACCGAAAATAAACTTCCTTTTTTTCTTTTTTTTTCTTTTTTTTTCTTTTTTTTTCTTTTTTTTTTTGACAGAATCGCCTTTTTTGTAGAAAATTTGATGAAAAAAAATCTTTATAATTTCATCGTAGGTAATAATAGATTTATAGCGTTACACAAGAACCCTGACTGCGCAGCTATACGTAGGTTAAAGAGAACCGTTAACAATTTTCTTTCTTTAAAATTTAATGCGAATTTTTTTTTTTTCGAAAAAAAAGTGCTAAGCGTATCTCTTAGATTTTTCTGTTCCAGTACTGTTATTAATGAATACAACGAATTTCGAAGTCATTGCTGACTGAACTTTTGTTAGACCGAAGTAGTTAACTGTTGGCGACTACACCCGGGAGTATGCGCAATGCAGTGAATTTAATTGAGCGCGTAAAATTTCGATAATAATCTGATTATGAGCGAAAACATGTTGAGCACCACTGGAAATGTTACAGTGTTTGTATTCAAATGGATGATATATTTTTAACAGTAGTCGTCCGAGAGACGAAATTATCGGATTCGACTGAGAATTTTAATTTTCAATTGTTTATTGTTCAAACACAAATTCGTAACTATTCTGTTATGCTATCATCCGGTTTCATAGCTGGGTGAGTGAATTTTTTTTTTTTCACGACACGAATTAATCGTAAGATAATTAAAATGATTTGGATCGTGCGAGGGGACTGCGAAGCGAAAGAAAATCAGCATATTAAGAGCGTCCATAGTTTTTTAGTTTTCCGAATTTTGGTAATCACTTGAGAATGATGATGCGTGATACAAGGTATGTCAGGAGAAAGAAATACGTCGCGTCTGACTGATGTAATAGTTATTTATACGGCAGCAACAGCAGCGAGAGATTTAAGCCGGTCGCACTATATGCTGAAGCTGAACAACCAGTGTGCAACGGTAAAAAATCGCATTAATGAAGTACATGCAATGTCGCCCCCGCCATGTCACTGTGTCTTATTTTTATATTTTCTCCTACTTACTATTTTTATTTTTCATTTTTTTTTCTCTCTCTCGCTCTTTTTATCATATCATGTGAAAAGGCACACGCATATTCGTCAACCAATATCTTCATTAATCTATTGCCGCACTATAATCTTCGTTTCTTCTTATTCGTTTATTGCTCCCATCGCTTTCGCTCTATCTTTCTTCATTATTTGCCTTGTTGATCGATTCGCTTGATATTTCTTTGGTAACATCTTACGTCTTGTGGTCGAATGCATCGTCGAAGTTGGTGAACGGAACCGCTCCAGCACGGCAGATGTCTAATTGATTACGAACTTTTATCGGGTTTCCTGTTGGCGGGAAACCAACAACACCTGTCTCGTTCGTCTATATAAATTAGATTATAATGAAGGTTAAAATTTATTCTTTTTTTTTTTTTTTGCTTAGTTTTTTTACTTTTAAAGCTATTCTTGATTTTTAATTTAGTGTAAAATCTGATATCCTTGGCTCGTTTCTTAAACGCAAATTATGCTACCCACGTCCTTTTTGTATTTTTTCATGTACTTTCCGGTGTTTACTAAAGTTCCACTTTAATGAATATATATATATATATATATATATATATATATATATATATATATATATATATGTGCGCATTGATAAATTTTCTTCTTTCATCGTGATACGAATTTTGCATTTCCAATTTTATCGACTATTGCAGCGAGATGTACTCTCTGTTGTTTCCTCCATTATATTTTACAAAAACTAGGTGGTGCCCTCCGTCATGCTACTACGAAAAATCTCGGGCTCTCATTATACAACATCATGCGACCTGTACTCTAACCCCGTTGCATTTCCATTAAAGTATCGATCTCTGTATAGCTTCCGGAGGAAAGCCTTAATAATGATTCTGAAAACTTTCAGAATTTTCCGTCTAATGCTTCTTTCGATCTCTCTCCTAAAGTTTACGATTTGCTTTTAACTACAAATGCATGTTTTCCTACAGAAGTAAAACCTGGAGCAAAGAATGCTCGAAATTCTGGGAATCGCAACCTTTCAATTTCCCATTATTGCAAATACGGTTTATCAAATCACTTTTCTCAATACATTTCAGAAGTAATCGCAAAATACCGGAATTGTGTACACTGTTAGGCGGGTGAAACAAAATCAGCGACACCGAGAGAGTGAAAGATCTTTCATCAACAGCGCGTGCATTCGGAATTAATGGAGAAATGACTTCCACGCGTTTATCAGACTATTGCTTTCCTCTAGACGCCAGATTGTGTGGAATTCGTTTTGGTTTAGAAGCATGTCTACCAACTTTACAACAAGAACAGAATGTACTTGTAACAACGGATTCACTGGAAGAGCCGTACGTGCTATAATCGAGATACTAATGTCTCATTGATAGACAAAATTCTTTCTTACGTATTGCCTATTCAGTTGCGTATACTATTTAATTTTCCCGATTTAATTTTTCTGGGGATATCCAGTCATTCGAGTATTGCGCAGAAAGAACAGGTTCATTCTGTATCTTCCTCCGTTGCTATACCCAAGCTCTTCCACCGAGTCTACCGCAAGCGTCGAGTATTTCCTACACCTTCCGATCTGATTGCATATCAAAGAGTCCATCGGTCCACGATAGCCACTGTCAAAAATGAGACCATCTTACACTATTGTTTTTGCTAAATCGTCTGGGATACACGAGATTGTCTTATAACTATATATCTTAAACAATGTTGAGCAATTTTTTTGTCCTTGGTGTAGAAATCAGGTAAATCTCTCGGTTCAATATCTGTTCGTTAAAATAGGCTGTAGGCTACTTGAAATAAGAATGGGATATGTGGATTAGCTACGACACTATATAATTCACTTGGAATGATAAAGTCAATTTTGTACTTCTTAACGGAAAATAACCTAAGAATACGTGCTTTTAAAACATTCACTTCAGTCCAACTGTGTAATGATCGCAGATGTTAAAAACGATCCAAAAAACTAATAGATAAAAAGAAAACTTCTATTCACCAACTTAATTTTTTTTTTTTTGTTATCGCAAGATTTGAATTTTTCATAAAAGGCTAGTCATACATTTCATACCGGGTGTTGTTTTTTTTTTTTAAAAATTACAAAATCGTAGGTTGAACAAGTTTCAGCAAGCAGACTAGTAGCTATTTCACCTTTCTATTGCCGGCTAAGTGTGTTTTAGTTCTCTCGCCGTGAGTTAAATTTTGAACATAAAAACCCTTTTTACACGATATAAGAAACCGTTCTTAACCCTTTACAATCAATTTTATGTATAGAAATGAATTTGGGTATTCCATCGATTTCTAATAGGATATAACTAAATTTTAACTTTGAAGCAGTTATAAGTACATAATAAATAATGAGCTGTCGAAGAAGCATGGTGGTGAGAGCAATTGATCAGAAATATAAAAAAAAACAAAACGGTATAAGATCGTGTTACATACTAAATTCTGTTACTCGCTAGTAGTATTTAGCGGCTAAAAGTTTATAAACTCTTTGAATTCCTTGTTTTTTTGGTTTTTTCCCTTCAATTCAAGTACACAACAGTTTGGACTGGTGTATTTTTTTCTTCAAAGTCGGCACTGCACGAATCAGAAAATCGGTTCGAGAAGGTGTTTCAGTATCAGATGAAATCAAGAAAGTAGTACTAGATGGGAAACGAGGACGGGAAAATATGTTAGTGCGTATAATTGTTTTCGCTAATGGTTTTATGTGTTTTTTGTCGATTTATCAAAGAGTATTTACATTTGTGTTAAACATTGCCATAAAAATGGCAATACTCATTTTATTATTTTAATAATTTCATTAACTGAAGAAATAAATTTAACGTATAAATTACTTTTTTCTTATTTTCCTTACAAATTAATAAACTTATTCTTTTCTTACTTGTTTGTTCCGTTTTTAATGCATTACGATTTTTTCCAGTCACATTGTCACTTATCGCGCCATGAATAAATTCGGTTTATTTTCTTTCTATCGGTAGAAAAAGCTTGGTCAACTATTTGATACTTTCATTTTTTTTTCTTTTCTATGCTTCATATAAAAATCTGAAAATTATTTCTCCATTAATCAGATAGCCTAAAATAAATTGAGAACCCTGGAATGGTATTTGAAAATCCCTGATCGTTTCTTTTCCTCGCCTTTAATGTCTTCGGTTGAATATGAGATAGAATTTATTTTGTAGAAAATTGTACTGGAGTATCAGCATATTTTTATTTTAAATTGAAATTTACAAGAGTATAAGAGTGCAGGAATGTATAAACATAATATGAGATGTTTTGATAGTTTAACAATTAATAATATTGCGCGATGTAACGAGGAGCTTCCTTAGAGGTTGGCGAGCGAAGCAAACAAGTGGTTTTTAAAAACAAAGTATTTTTATTTTATGGTTCGTTTATATAATTAAGCAATTTTATTATTTCACTTAAAGTATTGCTTTGACGCTTGCGTCTGCGCGCTGGAATTATCATTTTGTCCTACGATATTTATAAATACCGCTGCTTCGCGTATATTTTTATATAAAAAGGCTAATTTATTTAAATGATTTTGTTTTATCGAGTTTTTGAATTGTTATCTGAGTCATTTTTGTAAACTTATCAAAATTTGCGACCTTTTTTTTTTTTTTTTTTGAATGGATATAAATTTTATATTTTTCGTTTACGTTACAAATATTGCACAAGATTGCACAAGAATGTTTTAAAGAACAGACGTTTGAAACTAAAACGTGTAGAGTTTATATTCTGTGACGGAGAGGGTTTCGGCGGTTACATTTTATTATCACTCTCCTTTTGAGACAAGGTGAAAGCGTTTTTCTGAGAAAAAGGTTCGCGTACATTTCCGCGAAATTAATGACGGAAAAGCGGTGAAGTATTTTCTTTTTTTCCCTTGTAAAATTTTCCATCAATAAATTGTTCGATATAAACGTGATAAAGTTTTCCTTTTTTTTTTTTTTTTTTTAAGGAGGGACTTGTGTAATATCGATAGTAACCTGAATGATTTTTGATAGTTATGAATAGTGGAATTTAAATTGCACTGAGCAAACAGCACTATTTAAACGGTATGCTGCATTCGGTAAAAAAAAAAAAAAAAAAAGGAAAAGAAAAGGAACAAAATAATAAATTATCGATATTTCTAACACTGGCTGTTGTTGACCTTTCTTCTCATTCTTTATTGTAATTAAAACGTTTTTCTTTTGTTTTTGTTTTTTTTCCCGCTATTTATCGAGTTACTCGCTTTGCTTTTTTATTTACCTCAGGTATGCTGATGCAGATACATTATATGTTGAAACAGTAGTGGTTCGATCTGATTAATCTAAACCATTAAATAAATTCAGGAAACCGGTACAACAGGCTAGTTCTGCATCTTCTAATACTATTAATAACGTCCGGATAGAAATTATCGATAATTTGATCTAAACGGATGAAATCGGCATTCGAACTATTCTATCTACTCACCTATAAAAAGATCAGCTGAAACATATTGTTATTTGCAAATAACGTTTAAGAGCGCAAATTGTTGTTTTGGCTGAAAATTTAGAAAATAAAATATAGGTCATTAATTAAAATATAGCAAAAAAGGATTTTAGCAGTGTTATCTATAACCCGCGCAGGAATAAACTTGATTAACTTTTTCTCTACCCCTATAACCAATCAGTTCCCATTTTCTGAACGAAATTAAAACTTTAAGTACGTTCCTTTATTCTCCCATCTCTATTACTTCGTTTTAACGTGGTTGTTCCTAGTGTCCTAACTCATATCGAGGAACTGCGCTCGCACTGTTCTACTGAGGCGTCAATATGCGAAAGTTACAAAAACGGCATCCACAAAAGTCCTTCAGCCAATTCCTGTTATGTAAAAATTAAATTGAATGGTTTTGTTTTTCCCGTGCTTTATTAATTTCTGTGATGCCTATCGTGTCAAGGTTGAATGAGTGATTCGTAAATCTATTAGCCGCTTTAGTTTCTCGTGTCGCAGTAGACTTTTCTGCTCTCCTTCTGTTTTGGCAGCCATTCTTTTTCTGAATGCGCTTCAACAGAATGATCCTTTTCGTTTCTATTATGTTTATTGTGCCGGAAATTACTTTGCTTTCGACTCCTTTTGTCTCGGGTATAAGTAAAAGTCGTAAAATTATATGACTCTTCGAAACCTTTCCTACCCTAGAGCTAATAATAATCGGTAACGTAAGTTTTCGCGGCTTTCACCTTTGCTGATATTTCAAACCTCTACCAATTCTTACGCTTTACACGGCACTCTTTCAACGGCACAAAAAGAAAAAGTTAAAATTATTCTAGCAGTTCTTCTTCCACATGCAGGAGTATCTCTTCCAGAAACATTTTTATCTTAAATGTCTAAATCTTTGCAATAAATATTACGCCAACATAATAATTCATTTCAGCCCCAAAGGTGGTTTCCATTCCGTAATTTTTGGTCGCTCGTAATCTTCACCCGAGGCTCCTTCTTCCGTTAACAATTCGGTTTCCGCAAATCCTATGCCCCTAACTCTTGAATATGATTTAATTCCTACGCCTTTATCTACTCTTAATAATTGGGAATCCGTAATTTGCTTGATAAAATAACAGCATTGCGTCTGGTTTTACAGCTTTCGTGATTTTATCAGTCGACATTTTCTCTAATTTCACTTTTATCTCTTTTTATCTTAATATGTATTGTTCTGTTATTCCTTACGCGTTCTTTTTTTTCCACGGTGTTTCAATTTCTTGCTATTTTTGTTAATTATTTTCTCCTTATTTCTTTTTTTATCGTATTATAATTCTTAAAAATGGATACAAGAATTATTTGTATATGCCCATGTTAATGGTATATTCTCCTCTTCAGCCTCACTGTTGATTTTGATAATGGTTTTTACTATTTTTCTCACTTGTCAAATTTTTTCAGCGATGCATGTTTTTCCTCCCGATTAAATCTTTGTATTACTTTTTTCTTTTTACGATTACTTCCCTGTTATATTTGGTTATACGTTTTGCACAGTGCAGTCCGTTGGCGTTGTCTGCTGTCTTTAACTAGTTTTGTTGATGGTATACTGCGGGGCCTATACGTGAAGATTTATTTAAGCGGTGGGGACTTTGATGTATAAACATTTTTTGAGGGGAGCTCAACTATCAACTCACTAGTACATAAATTGAATGAAAACAATAGCACAAATCACAACGCTTTTTATAATTAACACAAATAAAATATATAAAAAACGCGCTTAAAGAACTCTCCCTGTTTATATCATCCTACTTTCTCTTCTTTATTTACTTGTTGATCGAATTGAAACCAAGTTACACTGCGGTGACGGGCTACTTTATGGTCTTTACGACTCCTTATTAATGCGTTCGTTTTCGCGGTTTTTATTATTCTTTTATTATCTTGCTAGTCCATTTCCGCTTTCTTAATATACTTTTGTTTTGGTGGCCTGAAGTCTATCCTGGTTTTATCGGCAATGCTATACTCCGCTTTTCTTCATTCGTAGATCCTACTTAGGTTCCTGCTTTCTGGTCAAGCCTGTAACGTTATATTCTCTTGACGTATTAGTTATTATACCCATCCGGGATGTCTAATGTAACGTTTAGTTTTGTCTTCAAAGATGCCACCGCAGCCTCTAAATATACGGGCATGAAATTTATTTAGTTTTAATTTAGATCAGAATTATTATCATTATAAATCGTCTAGTTTCCTTTTTTAGAAGGTTATATTAATTCCAGTCTATGCGAATGCTGGGCGACCGTTAAAAATAATCTCTACAGTATAGTATGTGGTCAATTACAAAAGCATGTAATATGTATCATTAATTACGATTGGGATGCTGCCATTTCCGTGCAGTTAAATGGATCGCTCCAAATCTAGATCTTAGGTAATGAAAAAAAGTTAAATTCAAAAATTGATAATTTCAAATAATCGCGGCGAATCTAACTACAATAATAATTTTTCTACAAATTAGCATTTGCGTTAACTTTTATGTAAATACCGTGTTAATGCAAATAAAGTAGAACGTGTTCCTGACGATTAAGATATTCTCTATTCAAAATCTGACTAACTTTGGAATGCAATTAACTAGCTACTATCTTTTTCGTAGCCGTCACATATTCAGCTGTGCTACTTTTTTATTCGTTTTGTCGTCCACCCCCCCCCCCCCCCCCGCTTCCGATATTAATTAATGTCTATTTTCTGCCCCGATCTCATCCTTTACAGTTTTAATACGCAGAAAGTTTTCGACCTTTAGCTAGGTTCCCGTGTATCTGCACGCTCGCTCTCTCACGAAACTCGTAACTTTATTTCATATTTTAGCTTAGTTTTTTATGTTTCATTTTTGTTATGTGTGTATAACAACGTAACACATTACAAACCTTGCCTATGTTTTCTTCACTCGTTTCTTCTTACTGTTCCATTTTTCATAATTGGCTGTTTTCTTCTAATAAAAGTCCAATTTTATTATCCCCTTTTTATTTCTGTTCGTTTCCTTCAATATTTTTTTTTTTTCTTGTAATTATCCCAGTTTTCTCCATCCCATTAGATGTCTTTTTTTTTATCGATTTACTATAACTCTGTTCCACAATCAATCACCAAAATTGAATTTTCCATTGCTCTAAGACCACTTTTCCCTGCTGACGATTCCAAAGAGTTAAATAGAATTGATTCTACCTTTTTTACTCCTGCCTCAAACTATTCCTTTTGATAAATTTTTCTACGCGGAATCTACTGCTATTTTACGTACCGTTCTCTTCGTTTGTTCCACTCGCAGTTTTCCATTTTACCCTCCTCCTCGCCCCTCCCCTTTTTTTCTCCTTGGGTACGCCAAGAATCACAGTTAATGGACTAATAAGAGGAACAAGGAAATCGAAGTTGATATATTAAATTATCAACATTTTTCCCTAAATTCTTCGTAAGCCCGGATTATAAAATTATGCTGCAGGCTTTTTTAACACCCCTACCTTCTCCCTCTTCTGATCATAGCATACTTTCCATATGTTCTCTTATGCATTTTTCCTCCTTCATTCAATAAAGATCGATTTCCTATGGATTCCTGGCCATTGGCCTTGAGAATAATAAATTAATGTATATTTAAGAGCCCGTTCCACCATTTCCAGTAGCAGATTTTTGGGTCCGTTTTCAGCTCACAGTATGCTCCTCTTTCCTTAAATGATTCATTTTAAACTATAATTCAACTTTTTTTCTCCTTTATTTTTTCCAGTTTTGACTCCTTTTGCCTTTTTATTGAATTATTTCTTCTTCTTTTTCTAGATACCATTCTTCTTTACAACGCTCTACGATTCTGCGGCTATTCGTCAACTTCGATTTAATCATAAATTCCTTCCTGCATCATTTCATCGTTTCTTATCTACATGTGACGCTGATCATATTTTATTTGAGTGTTTCTGTTTACAATGGAAGCAATGTTTGGAATGTCAATGTATTATCTGTCCGTTATATAAACTATCGAAACGTGTGCATTGCGGGGATTCTTTCTTTGAATATAACGGTCGAATGCTTGGCCGGGAAGCTTGCCTAAAGTGGAAGTCGTAGGAAAGAGAAACATGTGCTATTCTAAGCTTGTTGATCGCTAAACAAAGTCTGTCCCACGTGGGAGTTGGTTCCGTTATAGGATTTACCTTTGGAGGAGACGTGGTTTGAGGAAACCAGTCGTAATTCCATTGTGCAAAAACTGTGCCTGACAAGAATTTCGTTGAAAACGATGGACCCATATACACAGCAGCGCGGCATTAAACGCATCCTGGTCGATCAGATGACACCAGGTCCGCGCGCTCATTTTTTAAAATACTTACATGGTTCGGGTACTAAAGATAAAATAAGGCGGAAAATATTTCAACAACGATTGGCGATTCGATGCGATCAATTTGCAAGACACACGGATGAAATATGAGGAATTAATAACAAGTAACATTCCGAGGAACATTTTTATTTTAAATAAGTTTATAGACAGAGCAGAACCACGTACACCTCAACGTCCAAAATAGGTGCAACATCGTTCAGTCGTACGCCCTTTGTGTTTCTATCGAGGTTATTCATTAATACGTATTGCTTATAAAGACTGCAATAGTATCTATTAGAAAAGATCTCAGGACAGAGGAAGGTGTAAATAGATAATTTCGGGGTATAAAGTATATCGTTCTGCTTTATGCTGATAATGAGATACTCTAGCTAAGAAGCATAGACTTTTGAATAAGGATACGCGATGGACACCGAGGATAATTTGTTGAATTAAGTAGTTTCATAGAATAATTTGCGAAAAAGTTTACCCGACATTCGTAACTAATTTTACTGAGCATCAATGCTTTATATATATTTAAAAAGGGAGAAATTCAGATGGATGCTAAATTTAGGGGTTTGGAGGGAATTTCATTACATTTAAGGATTGTAAATTTTATTATATAAGGTTTTCGGGTCAACTATCAAGATATCAAGAAAAGTAGCCGTTGTTTTAAAAATAATTCACAGTTTTTATCCAGTTGCAGACTGCTGTCGGATTCTGAAACAGGCGACCTCTGTGGTAAACAACATATTGAAATTTTTTGGGGAAATATCCTCGGAATGTTCATTAATACAATAGTGTTTTTTTATGAGCAAATAGAATGGTAAAATAAATAAATGAAAGCGGAACAGATCTAACTAATTATTTCCTGTTTTTTGAATCCGATTTTCATTCTATTTTCATTTCAAATGAAATATAATAATGTATACAATCGCGATGACGTGTTAATTGCATTTATCAACAACCGTAACCAATTAATATCTCGTATAATAAAATTGTGTGTTATGCGAGACTTTTCTCTGATAATGCAAATTGGAAACATAGTTTAATCTTTGTAAATTTTAATTTGTTTTAAAGTTTCGTATCATTTTGCTTTTTATCCTAATCGCGTAATTAGACTGGCCTTCGTTATCAGTACGGTTTATCGAACTGATGTAGCCGCTAAAATTAACGATTTAGTTATTCTTCGTTTTGTTATAATTTTTGAAATGTTTCGGTTAACACGAAAAAGAAGAACTGTTGTACGACCGGTAGTTTGCTTATTGATTTAAAACAACTCGCGATTGCAGCTCATTAGTAAAAGTCACGTTCCGCGCGCCTAATGAATTTACAACGAGAAAAGGTGTATAATAAATAAAATTCGTTCGTTACTACCTGTATCTCGGCGCTATGTAATATCGAAATCGGCCTGATAAGTCAACCGTCCTATCGTAGTACAGGTTGTTATTAATGCATTCGTTATCGGAAGTGTTTATACAGCAAAGTCCCGTTTTACGAATACGTCGTTATTTGTTTAACAACAACAATAGTTTGAAAATAAGTCAAATCGCTTTTTCTTCACCGTGCACTGCGAGATGTTTTTATTCGTTGCGCATTGTTCCTGATCTGTGTGTACATTTATTAATAAGTTAAAATCGTCTTTACCGTGTCAGTTTTCAGTGATGATCGCTGTTTTATTCGCTAATAACGCGTTAAGATCGTTATCTCTAACAGTGTAATCGAAAGATTAACTGCCGCTAAAATTTTTTCTTCCTTTAACAAATACATACCAAAGTCAAATTTTAAATCGCGGCTTATATAAAATTATAATTTCGATACTTTCTAAACTTTACGTGTAAAAGATTAACTTATAAATTTGTAAGCTGCGCGCAGGTTAAATCAACCGGAAGTATAATACTCTTTATACATTTATATTTAATTTTTTTTTAATAAATAATTTTATCGAAGCGTTGTTTTAACACTTGTTTTTAAGGAAGCAAGATTTGTTCGATTTGTTGTATTACTTGAGTGTTGTTATACACGCTACTGTTTCCTGAAGAAATTTTTGTTTTTCCAATTTTTTTGGAAAATTAAAAAATTCAGTTTCAAAAGAATGCTCTTTACCTATTTAAAAAAAAAAAAAAAAAAAAAAAAAGTCGTCGGCTGTCAATTATACCATGAAAATCGGGTAATAATTTACACGATTATAATCAGACTAATTAAAAACGAGAACCTGTGAGCACATCGAACATCAGAAAGAATTTGTCTTACAGATAAATAATCGTACAGGAGGATCGGAATATTTTTATTACACATCTATAAAAATGTACCAAGTATAAATATTTACTGTTAACAGCTAACAATGCTGCAGAAACCAGCGATAGCGGCAGGGGGGTTCCTTGGTAGTTGGCGACGAAGTGAGCGTGAGGGTAAGCCCCCTAGTTTTAATTACGTTAGATAAGTTCATTTTAAAAACTACTATTCTATTAAAAAAATAAAATTAGGTTCGCGACAAATTAAATGGCTCTTTTAAGCCGTAAAATTTCTTATTTAAATTTTATGTTTTCTCAAATTTTTGAAATAGCGGCATTAAAAAATAAACAGACTTACACTCTTAATCACATTATGGTTAACGTAATATCTTTACACTCGCGATTTGAGAAATATTTAATTTGAACTGAGCATATTTCCACTAACTTTTGTAAAATTTTATTAACATTTTTCGTAGCAGCTGTATAGAACTGAATTCAGCTGCGAAACAAACATATGTGTATCTAAAAAACAATCAAGTGGAATTTCAAATTTTTCATAACCGTCTACTATTTGAATTGAAAAATGATTTCGTTTAGATTTCACTTTGTAAAAAAAAAAAAAATCGTTGTAAACTGCTACCGGGAAATAAATGTAATGTTTTTCTTCTAATTGTGATTTTGCAAACATTATAGGTTTATTTTTCTCGTTCTATTTTTAATTGTGCGAATATCTGATGAAAAATAACCGTTATAATTGATATTAAGTACAATTTGCTCAGATGTAGAGAATTTTTTAAATATACACTAATGGTAACGTCATTCTTACGCTGAGAGTAATATTAAAAAACGTTATGAAATATATCATGTTTTTCTGTAACTTTTTAAAATGAAAACCTACTACGTAAACCGTAAATTATTATTATTTTTTAAAGAATGACGTAGTTAGTTGAAATTAGTTTTCTATAAATATTCTCTTCTAGGGTCCTACGGAGTGTTCTCATGATCAGGTTCAGATATATATTATATATATATATATATATATATATGTGTGTGTGTATATAAATATAGCTTGATTCTTCAGATCTCGCTAAGGGATAACTGACCTTTCATATTAGTTCATTTATAATCCTTATAGGTGAGTTGTTTCAATTGAATACGTTACTGCGATCCATTTTTAATAGTAGTAGTCGGTCATTTTTTCTTCGCATTTCACGTTCAAATTAAATTGTTACACGATAAAAATTACAAAACAACCACTGTTGATTGATAATTTTCTTTTTTAAACTATGTCTGTGATTAGAGTATCTGTCAATGTTTCAACACCTTACATAAAAACGGTCATCGCTTGAACTGATTTTTGTTAGTTCTTATTTTTAAAATTGAAGTTTACGGAAGACACCATTTTTTAAAAATATTTATTTCATATTTCAGATAGCTTGTACTAAATATCATCAGCGGAGAAATATTTTAAAATATAGTATTGTATTCTTAATACTACCCACTGCGGTGGAAGTTTTTAATCTTTAGTTTATATTTTTATTAATGGTTACTTAAATTGGGAAAATATGTTTAAAAAATTTGTTGCCATTTACAAAATAAGTTTTTATGAAGTAAAATTATCGAATGGCAAGAATGGAATGTGCGTGTACATGGAATTGAGAAACCACGAGCTACCTACCATCGCCTTAAAGAGATCTGCACGGCGACAGATGGAAAAATGCGAACAACGAAGAAGACGAGAAAGAGCCGTTGGCTTGAGTATTATTTCAGTCACCATCCGATACTTGTCAAATTTTGAAAACAAAGACTATGATACCATTTTTTTTTAGTAATGTCGAACTCGTTTCTCTTTATATATACAAAAAAAAAAAAAAAAAAAAAAACTTGAAAAGTAATGTTCGCGAAAAAACTTTGAATTATAAAAACCGACAGAATTTCGATCAGGCACGTAATGCATGTACACCTGCCTGCACAGTGATCCGTTCAGCTCAGCCGTTACAGAGTGACGTGTGCATTATTAATTTTTTTTTTTTTTTTTTGCATAATCAAAAGTCATATAAAGTATTTGCAGGAATTTTCTCCTTTTGATGGTTAGAACCGGATATATTTTTTGCGGATTCAAAATTTAAAAGCTAAATCGATTTTATAAGAATAATAATGCATAATCGACCAATTTTAATTTAGAAATAATAAAGTATAATTTACATTCACGGAGAATTAGAAATCGTGGTGGTGCAGTATTCCCGAGGGCTTACCTAAGGGGTAACTAAATCGTTTCACTTGGCATCTCCCGAGAGATTCAAAATAACAGAATCGTTTAATTTTAAATATCTCCTTAACAGAGATTTACAAGGTTGACGATACATGATTATCTTTAGAGACGCTAGAGGCGCAATTAACATATTTTTGCGCCATTTCGTTTTAGAATGTAGTTGTGTTGCTGAATTTGATATATATGTTATTGTACTTTGAATGAAGAAAATTGTTGACTAAAACCTCTATTATTACTCGCTGAAACGTAACTGTGACTGAGACTAAATCTATCTCTTGTATTCGTTTCTTGTCATATTGCGAAATGTAACTATACAAATTGTCGGCTAGAACTAATAGAATATAATTAGTAGTGTTAACCATAACCGACCAAATAGAATTCTAATCGAGCTAATCTGTGTGGCGTGGAGCAACTGATTGTCGATGTCGAATGTTTCACCCGAGTAAAACAGGATTTTTTTTTGATTTTTTGATTTTTCAATTTCGGTGTATGTTTGATATTTGAGTGAAAAGTTATTAGAAAACGAGAATATTTTTGATTTCATAATTTAACGTACAAATCAAAATTATCCAAAAAATGATTTTCTTTGTCATAAATTAATGCATCCGTAGGTAAATAAATCGTGGCAATTAATAAAAATATTTCTAAAAATTTTCATTTGAACGAATTCAGTTTTTGAATGACATCGACTTCACGCTTGAAATATCGTAGAAAATTATTAAAAAAAAAATCCCAATAAAAATATATATTGAAAAAATTAATTTAATACGTCATTATCGAAAAAGCATAACAAGTGAACAGTATATATATGCCTCCCCCCGGCATATATGCAGCGGCAGAACAACTTGACTATTGTCTTCGTTTAAACTATTGTACATTTCAATATTTTTACGTCTACATCACGAATAAATTTTTTATTTACTCCACACTTTACTTTGAATTTGTTTTATATTTGTAATGCTATTAAAAATTACGCTTTTTTTTTTTTTTTTAATTTGTTGAAATTATTATTTAATTAAGCAATTTTAAGTTCGACAAATTTTTCGGAAGGTCGCTGAAGTAATTATTACTCTTAATACGAATATTTTTACTTACGATTTGCGGTAACTTTAAGAAATAAGGTGAAAAAACATTGACTGTACCAGAAATATGTAAACATTTATAAATTTTAAAAATATACCGGCATGTTTTAAATAGCTTCGTATTCGTATTTCGTTTTGTTTTTTTTGTTTTAAATTTCCGTTTCACTCAAATGCAGAGTCGGTTTTTCAAAGCATATCGTTGTGGCATTTTTAAAACTTTTATTAAACGTAAATATAACGTACTTTTCATACAGTATGTTTTTTTATGATAATTAGCTTATTCAATCCAGTATTATCGTAGTTAACACCAATAAACTTTGTTATCGTCCTTTGTTCAACAATACCGTTACTTCAAAGTTTTCACATTGAACATAACAGTGTGGTCAACTTTTTCGTTTGGTTATTCTTAGTTTAGGTTTCGTGTGTTAGTCCCTGACTTTAAATTCACAGCACTACACTGAACCAATTCACCTCGTATTTATAGTAAAAAAATTCCATGAATTCATTTCGTTTCTGAATACCTGAAGTATTAAATGAAAAGCTGACTTTCAATTTCTAGTCGTTAATTTTTGCTATTTTGCGAGGTACTGTTTCAAGATCTTAGCGGTTGGTTTTGTAGTGGAGTTACTGCTACTGGGTCTCTGAATACTGTTTTATCTTTCGTAATAGAAGCCACTACTTTTGGCTTATTAATAATATTCCTTGGAATATTACGCATAAATAACTGCAGAAGTTGCGCAACACATGGAGACTGTTATTTGCTACCGGTAATAAATAAAGCACAAAACACACCTTTTTGGGGGCGCGGGACACGTCAACAGTGGAACTTACCCAACGCAGAGAATTGTACATTATATAAGGAAAAGATTAAAAATTGAGGAGATAAAGAAGGCCGGCAAAGGAACTATATTGAGAGAGAGAGGAATGCAAGAATGGAGTGGACACTATAAGAAGTAGGAAGGCCAAGGCGCAGAAGATTAGAATACAGCACGTTCGGAGAAAATAAAGGGCCATTCGAACAAGACGTGATTAATTGAGCTCTGGAAGGTCATAAGGACACAGTGGAGATTGAACAATAGAAAAACGGAAAGGGGAAGCCGGAAGCAGACTATGATTGAACCGCAGGCGAACTATAGAGGATATAATCGAACGGCCAAGGTAGAGGAAATGATTAAACCAAGAAAGAGAGGAAGGAAAATACAGAAAGGTAAAACGATCGAGGATTGGCAAAGAATGAAAGATAAAATCCGGTCCAGAAATCGTGGTGGGAACGATAAGAGAGACAGTAGAGAGTTTGAGCAGGAAATCTACTAATGAATAGTCCATTGGTCGCCGCCGAACGTGCCAACGAGTCAACTAACTTGTTGGCAGGAATGCCGCAATGGCCAGGATTTCATAGTAGATCGATTACAACAGAACAGGATGCAAATAAATTAGAAATTAAGAAGCGAATTCAGAGAATAATGGGATCAGTAATATGAATAGGAAAGGGAGAGGAGATAGCCAATAAAACACTTTTCGAGTCCGAGGATAGGAGGAATCTAGAGATGTTATTTGTCGAGTATATAAAAAGGACTGTTTGCAGGATAGCCATGGATTCGGCAAGAAAAATAGAGGAAAAGGAGTGCAACCGAAAGGATTCAGAATAGGTAAGCGCGTAGATAATGAACGCAGCCCCAACGCCAATGTCAGACTTCGAACCATCCATGTATTTTTTTTTCTTCTTGTTTTGGATTTTTCCCTGGACTTGTCAGCAACGGACAATTACCCATCAACATGTGTAAATAGGAGCAATTAGGAGTTACAAGAAACGGAATCCGACAAAGAACGCTATACCAAGGATGGAGAAACAATGACAATCAACGTCGATAAATGCCAAACATACGCATCTTGAAAAGAGAAGGAATGACATTGCCGAAGGTAAGAGCAAAAGGAGTTAGCTGTCCCATACCATGGCCACATCTGCAATTACAGAGCCCACAGTACCAACGGACAAAGGAATCAGACTACAAATAATTAAGGAAGAAGAAACACGAAATGTTTAAAAAGCAGTTGGAGCCATCCAGCACCAAAGCTATATAGACCACAGCGCTTAGCGTGTCGTGAAGAGTTATCCGAAAGTTCAATGAACCATCCGTGTAGATAATTGTATGGAAAGAGAAGTATAAGGATAACATGTGAAAGCACAAAACACAAATAATACAGGATATCAGTTTTATACATGCCGAAAAAAGCATTAGTAGCGTATTTATTTAGTTATCGGTTTTTGTTGTAATTTCATTTCAGTACATTTTTTATAACTACTTTTTTTCTTTTAAATTACTGCTTGTTATATTTAACCACAAATTAATTAAATTCCAATAATTATAATTGAAAAAATACATTTAATTTTTAACTCGTTGCGTGAATTTCGACAGTCAATTGAAAACGGACACAATAAAATTGTGTTAATTATCCAACTATGTTCTCTGGTTGACATTCCTTGTTCAAATTATAATACCGCAATTACTGTCGAAGTTCGGAATTTTTGTTGTCCTATGCTACTTCATTTCTTTCGAATATTTTTGAGGTCAAAATTAACTGTCTTAACATTCATTTTTTCCGCACAGTTATAGTAAAGAATTTTACTTTGTAGATTTTCCTTAGAAAATTATATACATATATATATATTTTATTTTGTTTTTCGAATGATTTTCTTTGCTCTTCTGCACCCTTAAGTAAATGAAAGTTGTTTGTTTCGCAAGATTGCTAAGTGTGTTTTCTTTTTTACGATATAGAAATTTCAGCATTAAAATTTATGAATGAAATGTAAATATACATATTACGCACGCTTCCATATGTCTTCATATAAAAATGTGCGCAAACGGTATGCTGCATTCCCATTTGAATAATGAGAACAATTCCAATTTAAAAGTGTTGTGGCGAAAATCCACAAAAATTTAACTGAGGTTTGTTAATTTAGTGATATCACCTCTGCGTTTAACGCTGAATGTGTTGCGATTTTCAAGGCTTTGTCCTTTTTAAATTCGCATAACTTCTCTGAAAATATCATTATCATGTCCGATTCTGTGAGCTGTTTATCAGCTTTGAAACTCTTGTCGTTCAACACAAAATCCTTTCCATACCTCTATAAAATCAGAAGCCTTGTAGTGTCCCTTGGCTGAATCTGGCGTAGTAGTTAACTTTGTTTGAATACCATGGAGCATGGGCAGATATGTCTGCCAAAGATGCATAGACGAACGGTTATTTAGTTTCACATTTTCCTAACAGAGACCTATTCGAGTTTATTAAATATGTTCATAAAGAATATTAGGAAGCACCATGGACAAATCTCTTTTTCCGCGCAACAATACAAAAGGGTTCAACCCAATATTCCTAACGTTCCTTGGTTTAACTGCATTACGACTGTTTCAATGAATATCAGATCGTTCAGCGTTACCTTATGTCGCCTGCATCTGGGTGTAAACCGCCTCCCTGTTTCTTTGTACAACATGGACTTAATCTCTTCTTCCTATTGCTAACATCCACTTGACTCGGGCAAAGTGGTGGACGCTGATCATCTCAGTTTCGAATGTAATTTACACATTGTATAATAATTAATTTCCAGATCCTTCTGCCATACAGGGTCAACTTGAGTGCTGCAATATACAAGTTATTATTTAATTATAATTACTGTGCGGCATTAGTCAGTTAATTAATTATATCACACGGTCGATGAATTGAATTTTTGACCCCCCCCCCCCCCAAACAAAAATCTTAAATCAAATTAAATTATCAGGGTGACTATAGTCAACAATATGATTTGTTTTATTGTCTTTATGGGAATATGGTATCTTTCATGATTGAGTAGTTTAATCGAAAAAAAAATATTAAAAGCGCTATGCATCTGTGTTTTAATAATAAATTTGTAGTTAAGCATTACGTTTTCTCCTGATTCCTTTACACTAACTGCTTGATTAAAATTGGTATTATGTCTAAAATTTCATTCTTTTAAAATTATCTTCTGATGGTCCATTATCCCTATCTTCACCATATTCACATAGATTGGCGAAATTGATGGAATTGAAGATGTTTTGATTTTTATCTTAGATGTCTGCATTACTTCAATTTCCAGTTTTCTTCAACAATTTGATTCATACGTGGAATATTTTCGAACTAATATAAATTTGCATTAACCTTTTCGGCTAAACTGATTGTACTATAATTTTTTTTAATAGAACCGCTACGATTTGGTATCCATTTGCAGTAAATCTCTAACTTTTTTTCTTTCTTCTGCGTTTTATTCAAAATTTTGTATTATTATATTGTTATCTATATCTTTCTTATTGAATATTACGTAAACGTACCCTGTGTTTTTGTATTCATTTTCACGACTTCTAGTTTCGCTATTGGTTCTACTATTATTATAAAAGAAAATATTTTTGATATCATCTTTCTGCAGTTTTCAGTTTCATCTATATCCAAATAACATATTACCTCGATGTTTTCAATAATCTAAATTTTAAATTCAATTTTGGTTCCTTCATTAAGGCGGAAGTGCGCTAAATGGAATATGAAAAAGAAAGAGAGAGATATGTAAATTTAAAAAAAAAAAGTACTGGCTATTTATATGCCTCATTTAGGACTACTTTTTGTTCATTGTTCTACAGTTTCAAGAAAAATTATCTAAATAAAAGAAATACTGGCTACCGTTATCGTTTATGTTTAGATATTTTTTTTCTTTCTACTTCAGTAGTTCTAATGAAAATTTATCATAAAAAAAAATATTTTGCGTTGTTATATCTTCTGTTAATTAAATGGTAATTTTTTACATTTGCATGTTTTGTGTGTATGCATTATGCGTGTTATTAAGTTTAAAAAGTTGCGTCAACAAAATTTTTATTGTGTTGTTATAAAGTTTTTTTTTTTTTTAAATTTTTGTTTGATTTTTAAGAGATAGAAGAAAAAATTCCCGTTGGGGCATATCGAATTGTTCTAGATTACATAGTCCGGCCTTGATTTATTTTTATTTTTTGTTTTCAAATAAATGTATCGTCCAAAGTATGTGATGCTTGTGCGCTGGTAATCTGTTGCCAATAGTTCATGAAATAACGCAATAAGAGTAAATTGTTTGTATTCTAAATTATTACCATTTCCCCTGTGGCGGTACTACTATACATTATTGTTATCCAAGTGTACAAACATTACGCTGTTTATATGCACGAACATTAGCTAGTTGCATTTTGATTTCCTGTTTTAACATATTTTGAAATGTTTATTTACTAAAATCTGTATTTATTCTTGTTTATTAAGTTCATAAGTATAGAAATTAATGTGAAAATCAAAGTCAAAAAATTTTATGGTATATTTACGGTGTTGAGTACGAAGGGTCCAAACAAACGTATGTATGTGTCACGCGCGTTTGCGATTGAATAAATTATGCGCTCTATTTGCTTCCGGTTCATATCATTCTATGTGTATTGATTTCAAATCTCTTCCTTTAGCTTTTGTGCAAAATTGGATCGCGGGGTTTTCGTATAATTTAAAGAAAGTTAGGAAAAATTGGGTTTAATTATTGTGATAATGTGAAATGAGCATTTGCATCGTAACATATTTGTATATTTTATGCATGGTACATGAAAAAAATGGAGAAATATATTTCTTTAAATACCTTTTTTTTCTTCTTCATTTTCGGTAATGCACATAGATAGAACATTGTGGCTTGTTTGCGCTTGAATAAGTAGTGTTATTTACTTACTACCTGTTCATGTCATTCAATGCGTATTCATGTGAATTGGTAACCATTCAATTTTGATTAAGGGGTTTTTTGTTTTTTTTTGGTGATTTGAGAAAATGTGAAAAAAGTAATTGAATTATTTCGTAAAAAGTACTACGTGATTCAGTGTTTAAAAATAGGGGTAATAGGATTTAATTTTAAAGATATAGCAAAGTTTCAAAAAATCATTTACAGGTTGTAGATATCTGTGTGATGTGTAATATTTCCTAGTTTCTAAGAATTTTTCGAAAAAAACAAAAAATTATTTGATGTTGCCTTTGCAGTAACTTTACATTTTCGGATCAGCTTGAAATTTGGTTTAATATTCGTATGTCCCATCATCATTCAAAATTTGATAGTTTTTGAAACCCGAGCATTTACACTATCTTAGTATGCCATTGTTCATGATGTTTTAGTTCTGCTTATGTTTTTTTACCGATTATATCTCATTCCTCTTATTTATTAGTCTGTAATATTTTACCTTGCGTTTTTATGTGGTTATCAGCAGTTCTTTTTTTTTCTATGAATGCCCTGTGGGGCGCGTTTATTACTTATGACGAAATCTGTATCTACCGTACTTTCGACATTCGACAATAAATGAATATTTCGAAAAATCCAAATTCTCAGCATCATACATAAGTACCGAAACAACGGAACAGCGGTCCAGTCGTTGACCATTTCTTCTTTTTAATTATCTAGGATGTTAATAGTTTCGGCTATAGCGTGATTTTTGATCCTACCTTAAATGATTCTTAATTGTTTAAATTTACATCCTTTTGCACAATTTTCTATGCGAAATATACTGCTATTCTACGCGCCTTCTTTTTATTCCTTCATCGCTAGTTTCCCTTAAATGCTTATAATTTCGGATTCTAAAAGTGTTCTGCTGACTATCACATCTCTTCCGATTATGTAACACTTGTCATACGTTCTCTCGTCCATGGTCTTTTTCTCCTTCACTCAATCGAGATCAATCTTCTGTGATTTCCTGGTTATTTAAGCATCAAGGGAAATGAGGTAGTGGATTCATTATCCCTTTCTTTTATTTTTAGTGGCATATTTTTGGTCACATTTTCAGCTCATAATCTTGTTTTTCCTTTTTCAGTTGCACATTGCCTCAACTTTTGTCATTCATTTTCTAATTCGCTCTCATTTTACTTCTCTATTCAACCATCTCTTCCCCGTCCATATTCCTAAATTTCCCCCCTTTTAAACGCTCCACAATCTCGGATATTCATCGCCTTCGTTTTAATCATAGTCTTTCTCTTGGCTTTCATCTGCATCTACTTCTCATTGTCCTTTTTATCTTCCTTCCACATACGTACTTTGTAATCCTGATCGTATTTTGTTTGAATGCTGGACCTTTTGTTCTGAACAATCATCCTACTCTTCTCACAAAACTTGGTATCCCTGCTCCTCACAATGCTTCTTATCTTCTCTCATTTCGCTCTGCTTCTGTTATTCCCGTATTCAAATTATATTGACCCTCTATCTTTTAAACGTTTAGGAATACAACTTTATTTTCTTCTCTTCTTTTCATTTCTTGGTCTAATGTCCTCGTTAACGAACTCTTTTTTTTTTTTTTTTTTTTTTTAAAGAAAAAAAAACATTTAATAGTTTTCAGTTAAATGTCAGCTTTATCTTTTATTATGTTATTTTTCAGTAAAATGGAAACAAAAAACCACAGAGTTCTTATGGCCATAAAGTTTTTTTCTTAATTTAATGTAAAGCGTCTCGTTTGCGTTAATGGAGTAAATTTTGAGAAGATGATATTTTGTAAAAAAAAATCCATGTAACTGTTAAATAAATAAACAGCTGGTTTGTTTGAAATAGCTGCGTAAAAAATAAAATGAAAATGTAGATTAAAATTCGTAATTGAATCTCTTGTCAATGTAAGATTTATTAATAATGAAGAATTAAAAATTTACAAATAATCAGAATCTAGGAAGTACTACCGCATCAGTTTTATTTGGTTTTCGTTAAGTTATTAAAACCATTATAAAAAAAGTATTTCATCGTTTAATAACGATAGCTGTTTTTTGTTTTTTTTTTGTTTTTTTTTTTTTATATAATTAAACTCGGAAAACTAAAAATTGATTCCTAATGTTACTAATTCTTTTTTCTTTTTTTCTTTCAACTTTATAAAGTATGAATCTCTTCAATCATTTTCCTGTAAATTAATTGAAAACTTTATAGATTTTTATGGGACTCTATTGTTTGTTTTGTGTACTAAAATACACTCATTAAAAAAGGCATTAAAAATCTGGTTTAACTAGCCTTGATACCAAGGCCGTGTCGGGGGGGGGGGGGGGGTAGGGGTTAACCCCCCCCCCCCATGAGAACTGAAATAGTTATTATGAATACACAAAAATCTGAAAAAAATCACAAATTTAAAATAAATATTGATGATTTTTTAGGATGTTCTTACCTACCTTTAAAAGAAAAAAGAAAAAATATGCTCCATATTTTTAGGTACTTCATTATTATCTTATGCAAAATTTTTTATTACGTGTTTAATTAATAACATATATGTAATTTTTATTAATGTTCGTATACGGGGTAATTCATTTATGTAAATCAAAATGATGGAAATTATTAATAGTACGAATATTAGTGAAAAATGTGTTGTTATTCATAAAATAAATATGCGAAGAAAATTTTCACCCCCCCCCCCCCCCCCCAACCACCACCACCAAAATTCTGGGCACGGGCCTGCTTGATACTTTCCATCCATCGATGAGCTATGTTTTATTACATTTACTAGTACAACTGAAAAGAAAATGGTAATGCGTCAAAATTTTTGAACTGAAAACAGTGAAAAGTATTTCAGTAGATTTAAATAAAATTAAATACAAAACAAATGGATTCGGTAATGATCAAACTTAACGAATTTAACGAATTAACATATAAAAAAGAACGTGAGAAAACAGTAATAAAATTTAAAATAAAAAGAAAAGAAAAAAACATATTTGTTAAAGTAGTAAACGTTATTATTTAAAAGTTGTTGAATAAACTTTAATATTATATCTATTTTAAGGTTTATTTTTAACATTGAAAAGGCGACAGAGCATTATCATTAAAAAAAAACAGACTAAAACTTAGCTGGATGGTCTGGTCATATTATATTATCATTGCAATACTTCAAAACGAAAACGAAGAAATTGACGAATGTTATAGAGAACAGACTGGCATTGTATAAAAAATGTGTTCAATGGATGGAAGGCGCCGGAAAGAACAAAAGAAATAAGATTTTTAATCATGAAAGATGCCTGCATGTTCTACACCTGCAACTAAAACTGATAACGCATAACAGTTTAAAGGATAGTGTGAGTTGTTTTTCGCGATTTTGATGAAGGCTTCGATTTCGGTAAGGGCCTGGTCAGACCAGCTCAGGACCTGTCCTGTTGTGCAAAGAAATCTATTGTATAAAACATAAATTCGGAAGAAGGGTACAATTTGTTTCCGCGGTTAACAAGTTGTTTTTTTTTTCGCGAAGATTTCTTTTTCCTGCATACCAAAAATAAGGGGAAAAATTCTAATACAAAAGTATTAAGATAATTATGTGTAATTCGGTAAGAAATGTAATTTTTTGGTAATGATAAATGTACAATGTAAATGCACTCACAGATTGGTTTGACGAACTTTAAATAAATCTTTCGTTTGATTATATAAATAAATTCTTTAAAAAGCTACAAAAAAATGTACTGAATTCCAATTATTAATTTTTTTGCAGATTTATTAAAATTTTATTTAGCTACGGCTTTTTAAAAATTCACTTTTATTTGATTAAGGTTGAGTTATCTTGAGCATTGTCAAATAAAACATTGATGCAATTTTTCAACCGAAATGTTTGTTGCGTGTGATGAACTTCATAAGAACACAAGCTTATTAGAGAAGTAAAATTGTCGGGCTGCGTGTATTGCAAATTTATGGTATTTTCGAACTTCACAGACCAGCTATTAAATATAGTCTATAAGAATATCTATACAATATCATCATACGTGCAGTATATTAGAGGTTCGAACTTTCTTTATGAAAGGGCGAAGATTACACTATAAATTCGAATGTATAAAATTATCGTAATGTCCTTTTTAAAACTTTGTTAAAGAAAAGCAGAACTTTAATAATCGTTCGTCCGGCATTAAATGAAAATATTGCTGAAAAGATTTTAATATTCTTTAAAAAAAGTTTCGTTGGTAAAATTAAAAAATCCTTCGTCATCGAATTTGTGTTTTTTTTTTTGTATAAAATTTTAGATTAAAAAATACCGATACAAAACCAAATTCAGAATAAAAAATATAAAACACTGGCATAATAATAGATAGTGGCCCTGTTTTGGTAAAAGGTGATTGGTTCGTTTGAATCGATTTCATAGGAGATGCACGTCAAAAGATCAACAAAAAGGCGCATCAATGCATTCTTCGGATGAAGACATTAGTTCTCAGCGGCGAGTAAAAGGTGAGTGAGATTTCGCTGCTTATCTATTTTTCAGTTAATCTTTGGCTTCGCTCAGCAGTTAACTACCAGTAGCGACGAAGAGGAAACCGATCGCTTTATCTGTTTTTTTATAATTAACCTTTATTGTTACCAAGTCCGTTTAAAGTACCGTATGTATAATTATTATTTTTTTTTTCTGAATAAAATTTTACGAACGATCTATAAAATAAGTAAATCTCTAATTTATCGGATCAGCCAAGAAGAAGTCATCAATTGTTCATCAGCACATCTCTTTTCGAATTACTTCGCCGGCACAGCAATGCATAGAAATTATTTTTTTTATATTTATTGTTTATTATTTGGCGATATATATATATATATATATATATATATGCTAATTGTTTTTCAGCGAGTGCCCGTTAAAGAAATATAGGTGTAAGTTGTTATTAAATATAGAGATAAAAAATCAATCCGTAAATTTAATTTAAAATAATAATAATAATTATATATACATAATACATGTATAAATTAATATTTGTGAAATTTTATATTTTGCGGTGGCGTCCATGGGGGTGAAATACGCTAATACCAAGCGTGAAAACGTTACAATAAGTATCTCGTGCTGGCTTTGTGGTATCTTTAAAATGTATTTCAATTCTACACTTTCAGATTCAAGAGTTGCGTTATATTGTACTTCAATGAAAAAAAAAAAAAAAAACTTAAAAATAGCCTTTTATTTATGCACTAAAAAGTGCAAAATAACTTTATTAGTGTGCGACTACCAGATACAAATCTTAACATTAAAATCTGAAACTACAAAATATTCTGAAAAATAAAGGCAGGGGTCGCAGATTAATAATTATTATTTTTTTTGTCTATTTATGTATTATTTATTAATGCAAACATAATTTTGTATATGATAATGTAAATATACTATTGAAAAATTAAAACTATTATCCGAATGCTGTAATAAAGTTATTACATTTGCGTGATCGTTCCTACTCATTAACCTTGATAAAGCGTAATTCGATTCCTTTGACAAATCCTCGGTGACTGCTTGACTGCTTCGTAGTTATTCATTATAATTATTACGGTATAATAATAGTTTACTAAATATTCGTAATCATCATTTTTCTAATTAATTACCAAAATGAATCGGTTGAGCTCGATTTTGGTTTAGAATAGATTACATTTAATTTGGTTAATCAATTACAATCGACTCTGCACGGAAATAAGACGTTTCTAAACTGTAATATTGTAACACATCGATTGGCGCGAATAAGATCGCGGCTTCGCAGAGAATTGGAAAAATTACTGATGATCTAGTGCAATAGTAAATAATTACTTCATTACACGCGATAATGTGGTTTGTTTTCTACATTCCGGTAGAATACGATCGGAATATTTTATAATGTACGGACAAACGATTCGGCACGGTGCATGCTGGTTATTTAGTGGTAGAGTTTTAGTCTTTTGTCAGGTAACGGTCACGCATAACGTCTTAATATAATGTAACGACGAGGTGATGATAATAAAATCAGATTAGTAGTGCTGTGATGGTTTCGGTGGCCTCGACCGCCACTGGTAATATCATCATACATTTTTGCCCTTTGTATCAGAGATTAGAGTGAAATATCGACCGCTTATTTGTTCTTCTCTTTGTCTACCCTGGCTGCATTTGATAATAATCTCCACATCGTCGTAGTCTTCTGGATGCCGGTTTTCTGTATTCTGTGTAGATTTTTCATACCTTCACGTATAATTATGTGATGCGATAATAGTACACTTTGTAAATCTATCTGTGACCGATTCATAACGCCACTATCTATAGTGCGCATCTTTTGTATACCGTTCGGACCTAGTTATTTTTCATTTTCTTCTTAAAGATAAACAGTATTTTTCGCTTAATTGAAAAGTTGTTACAAGTATGCAGCGTAGTAGAATCGTGATCGATTTATGTGCTTTATTTATGATCAGCTTTTAATTCTTAGATCATTTCATAATCTCAACTTTTCTGTATATTCCTATTCAGATGCGTAACGAAAAAATACGCAAGAAGTTATCGGGTTTATTACCACCATTCGCTAATCCTTTAGATGTAATATAATTACTAAAAGTTTTTTTCAAGTGCTTGCACCAAATAGGAATAAATTAATAAATGTGTTCCTTTCCGTTAAAATGTTAAAAATACGCATTTTTATTGTTGTGTTCTGTTAAACTAGACGCGTTTAAATGTTTCTTGATAGATCGAGGGTTTACACGCAAAGCAGTCTTTTTTATCGGACAGTGTGTACGAGCTGTTATCGGACCGCATAAATTAGACGGCAATTGGTCTGTCGGTTAATTTTGCGAAGTCGTAAACTCGTAGAGTAAAATTAATTAAGTCACCGGGGTTTTTAATACTTGACTTTTATTAGGGAAGAGTGTATTCTTGAACGAAAATAGTGTATGGATTACAGGAAAAAAGGAAAAACAGTGTCCGAAAGATATTCTTGATGACCAAAGGAGTTAGTTTGGGAAAAAGCTCGCAAAATGAATAGGAAACGATATGGCGTACCTAAGTGAAATCTCATCGGTTAGAGAGAACATGCATTATTGTTGAGTTGACGCTTAAATTTTACATCTTCCAATGTGATATGTTCAGTAGTTTCTTTTTCTTGGTGACAACCTTGTACACTTAACATTATTACCATTTCCATCCTTCAGTATATACTTTGCATAATTTCTCGTTTTTATCACCCGATCCTGAGTTACACATACGAACCCTTCTGTTTCAGTATACACAATTGACCAATCAGAATCCGTTTATTTAATGCTCGGCTTGTCTATGTGTTCGTTTTGTAGTTGTAATCTATGCTTACTATGCAGAATTTAACTTTCCCAGCCTTTTCGGATTTTGTTATTTCCGTATGTTGTCGGTTATAACTCGGTTATTTATTATTTATTATTATTGTTCTTGTATTTTCATAATCGGTTAATCTTCATATTTGTCTCATTTATGCAAAGTGAAGCTTTTAAAACTACCGAGAGGAAATTGATACAAGGATTACATGATCTTCTTTTAATTTAATAATCCGTATAAGATACTGAGTTACACGGTGTATAAATTCTGGAAAATAGAAATAATAAATCTTCTGAGGAAAATACTGCATTACGAATGTAATATCTTATTTATCGCTACCATATTTTATTTATATTTACTTCTTTTTTTTTTCGTTTTCATAAATTATTTTTATTCTTAGCACAAAGTACTAAAGTAAAGTAAGTCTCATACCCTTGACAAAGTATCGAGGGTTGTGAAGTTAAGGTTACTAAGTCTAATAATCTGAAGGGAATCTGGAACCCCAGTTCCTTTCTTTCGGCCGCTCTTATTTTTTCAGATTTCTCTGGTACCTAATCATTTCAGATTAGGTGTATATACCTGAAAACAACTTGTATAAATGTTTAAAATTAATCCATTATTTTTAAATAATTTTTTTCTGATCAATACGTATTACCTTGTTACAAACTATTTTACAAATTTCAATTTAAAAATTTCTTATTTACTTCTCTCTGATCGCCTTGAATACCGCGAATAAGATGCAGTAATCGAACGTGTTATATTCGCTGTTCAAAAACAATCGGAATATAGGCGACATAAACGTTTTGAATAGAAATGACAAGTTTTCGCTGTTTTTCTAATCAGTGGAGTAGTGAAAACTGATACCGTTTAATTCTGATCATTCTCGGAGATGGTTTAAATTCCAACCTGGAAGGGCACCTTATTCATCGAACTTATGCGCGCAAGACGTTCAATTTACATATATGAATAATAACCCATTTCTACCACTCGTAATAACACCTGTATCAACGTGTACTGAGTTTACACATCTCACATTCAACATTTGAAAATACAAAATTTAATTTCGCACTTTAATTAACAAAAACCCTTGTCGACTATTAGACAGACGCAGAAAATCCATTTCCGCAGAATAATTTTATTAACAAAAGCAGATAGCCTTCACTAAAGTTGTTTTACTTCGAAAATAGAATTTTACTCCGCAAATAAAATTCATTCTCACAATTACATTACTGGTCTGTGTTTAAACAATATTAATTCGCTAATAATGTACGATTTTTGACATGAACGGCGAAGTCACAAAACATATTTATGATTTACGTTATTTCTCTTTGAAGAAAAGAAAACTTTTAGTGGTCCTCAGTCATAAGACATATTTACGTTAGAAATTAGTTTTTATTAAAAACAAAACTTCGATCATATAACATATATTATCCATTAATCTCTCTGACAGTGGTTGCGTTATTTTTAAATAATGGATTTAATCCTTTGAGTACTTTTCTTATTCACAATATTCAGACTAGTTGGAGTCAGATAAATGAGGAAATATCTGAATGGCATTTGTGAAGTAGTTTGTAACAAAGTAACGAATTGTTTACAAAAAACTTATTTTCAAATCTGTAACATTTTTTTCTTTTCTTCCGCATCTTAAAAGGGTTGAAATGATTACCATCCTCCGTAACGTGTATTCAAGTTTAAAAACGGCGAAGTTTATATTTAAAAAAATAATCATTTATTTAAGTAATATGTCTTGACGGATGGTTGAATATTAGAAGAGGGGGAAATATGTTTAAATTTAAATAATAAAAAGTTGTATGAAAATTGCGGGTGTCGTAGAGTGTGTAAAGGTTCCTGTTTCATTAGAATTCTGTGACAAATATGTGTATGTGTAATCGGGTAATTATCTGACGATGCCGTTATTAGTCACAGTACATTGAACTTTTTTTACAAAGAGATAAGTAACTCATTTCTCAGGCGTTTTTATGTAGATATTATTATTATTGTTATTATAATTTTTTAAAGAGTTTAAAAAATAAACACATATGTTCAAAGACTATATAAGAGTGGATTTTAATTTTTCAATATTCCGTCATTGGTATTTCGTGTATTTCTTATAAGCAAAAGTAGGCGTATGCTTCAGCTAAAATGTGTAATTGCGAGTAATTTCGGTAAGTTGTTACGTTTCGAGACAGTTCTAATTATTCTTGAATAAAGTTTTTCACGCAGAAGTATCTCTGCCATTTTATTTATGCTTGCTTTCTTTCTCCAGCACAATGAATTATAAAAAAAACGGTTTAGAACCGGTTCCGTAAACTTGAACGGGGCGAATTTTGTCTCTCTAACGATGGATTTTTAAATTCTCGCTTCTTCTTCCGTCCATCGTTCGGCTTACCGGTTTGTCTGTCTGTGTACTTTCTGTTAATGACATCGCGAATTCAGTGATTAATAGCGCTAGTTTGTGCACGCTTTACTCCAAACGAGAACTTGAAATGATGATTCGTGGAACCGATTTATTAACTCGTTCGTAGTAGTATTGTAATTAATCATTGTTATTCGTACTTTGAACGTTAAATATGGACGCATTCGAGTATCAGATGGTTGCTCAGGATAGTAAAAGAAAGCTACAAACTGTTGAGTTGTGTGGGGGAGAGTGGCGATGATTATTCAAATACTCGGACAGGTTTGATTGTAGTGCTGTGGCTTAACCTTGTAAATAAATTCATTCCATCGTGATGAACCCACGCTGTCGAAGGAGGAATACGTGCACGAGAATTTCTGCTAAATAAATATATTATATATATATATATATATTACAACGTAATTCTTAGGTTACCCCCCATTCGAAAAAATGTCCCAATTTTATGTAACGTTTGTTATATTCTATCACAATTTTATGTAACGAAAAATGTAATGAAACAATATCTTAATATTATATAATGAAAGTTAAATGTTAGGATAGGATTTTTGTGATTATGTTTTTTTTTTTCTTTTTGTGTTGATGCCAATAAGAATTACGTTGTAAATTTTGATCATTTTAAACAAAGTTTAGAAGAGAAAGAAACATAAATGAAAGCAAGAGGGGTCACATAGCCCCTTGCAAGGCCAAAATGGCCGAGTTTATATATATATATATATATATATATATATAGATGTGTGTGACCTGGCGCAACGAAAGGTACCACAAGTCGGCGGTTTTTTTCGCAATTTGAAAACTAGAGACCTCCCCGATCTAAATGAGACCAATCCGAACCCTCTATCTCTAAAATTCACGATTTTGTAGGCATTTGAATTTTCAGTAGTGAAAAATCAAATTTTGAGAAAAACGAGTTTAAAGAGAAAAAAAAAGAAAATTCACTACAATTATTATTTTTTAGTTTTGGAAAACGCAAGAAATAAATCACACGGTTAATCAAATTTGTACTCCCTCTCTCCACTCCCCGTACACGTATATAAGCATACACTGATAGACGGAAAATAAAAAATTATTATTAATTGTAAATAAAATGAGAAAAATAGTGTTAGAAATAGTTGCGGTATCCCCCCCCCCCCCCCGCCACTCTGCACACACCACTGGATATATCAATTGATCTCCTCTTCCGAGAATTACAAAAATTGTGGAATTGCTGGTCGGTAGTTAATACCCGCATAACTACAAATAGTTTGTACAAATGTTGATTACCGTTTCTGAAAAATTTGATCCATTAAAAATAAAAGGTGCCACAAATGTGCAGTAGTTTCAAAAACAAAACTTGATATGTAAGTGTAGAACTTTTTTTTCTTTTAAGGTTAACTAATTGCGAGCAAATTGTAGGACACACAATGTGTGTGTGCGTTTCTATTTTTATGTAATGTGTAATTAAAAATAATTCGTTTTCTTAATTTTCTTTCAGGCTTGCAATTTTTATACAATACTAAAACTGCAGTAATACCCACGGAAGAAAATTATTTGCTAAAGAATTTTTATTATTCATTATTAAAATTTTTCGCGAATGGCAGCTGTGGAAAAAGGAGGTGATGAATCGGTCCCCGATTCGGCTGTTCCGGCACCACACCTAAACGGGGTTATTGACGATGAAGAAGATGAACGATTAAAAATGAGACCGGCCGACATCGACGCTGTAAGTATAGTGCAACATTTCGTAATACTTATAAAGAATTCACTCGGCAATTCCAAAATTTGAGAAGGAACACTTGACACTCTTTGTTTTTCTTTTTCTATGTTTTTTCCCTAGTAGCCAACCAAAAACATTAATTTAAAACTAAAAATAGAAAAGAAAGTGATTAAAGGAAAGATAAAAGAAAAAAACAAACATTTAGAATGGGGACAATGTTTATCTATTTTTTATTTCTTTTTATTTGTAATTTAATAATTTAAATTTATTCATCGTTTTTGCACATTCGTATTAAATAAAGCAAAAAGATAATTCGTAACAAGGAATACATGCGCAGTTTAACATTAAAAAAAAAAAAGACCGTGTTTCATATACTGGTTCCATAATCATGTTTGTAACGGTGATTTATGGATCTACTCTTTAAAGTAGGGTTTATTTTTTTATATTAAAGTATACGCACATTACTCATAGGTGATATTATTTGTTATGTGTAATTGATTAATAATATGAATTTAAAAGAATGATTGTCAGGATTTTAATATAATTCGATTCTTTCTCTGCTTAAGAACTATAGTAGTAGGTGGATCTCGTGCGCATGTTGTGAATAAGCATAAACTGTTCGAAGCGAACAGCAGAAACAACATCCGCAACATAAAGGGAAAGGTGTTAAATAAAATTATTTAGGGATGTGCAAGTGGATCCTGATATTAATTCGTCTAGTTTAATATTTCTTCTTCGTTCGTTATGTTAAGTAATAGTCATTCTAATTTTTATAAAAAATTTCTTATCATCTTTTCCGATAGAAATAAAATAAAACTGCAGTGAGCTATCACTCTCTTTTTTTTTGATTTAAGACATTTTAGTGAGAGATTTTTAAAAACTTACCGTTAATGCAAATATGCATATTTCACATTTCTTACTATTAATAATTTATGAGTTTATTTTACTGGAATAAATACTGGTAGGACTATGTATGTAGATATGTTTAGTGTGTAGATATATATGTAAGTGATGATATAGATGTACACACATACATACATACATGCGTGTATGTGTATACATATATATAGTATATATATATATGAATGAAACTTCCGAAAGTTAGACGCCGAATACTATATTATTTATAAGCTTTTTTACCACTTGAAAATATTTATACTAAATTAATGTTATCTTTAAAAAACAGTGGTACTGATTATTTTCTATTTATGCACATGTGTATGTAATAAGTAATAATATTCTTTGAATTTCATTAATTTTTTGTAAAGTATTTTCTTTAATTTTAATCAATTTCGGCAGCCATCTTGACTTAATTACTCTTATCCACTAAGGTATTGTTATGAATCTCAGATTTATCTGTGGTAGTTGTCTTGTAGGTTTTATAGGTCTCTTATATTATTATTTTTTTTTATCATGATAATTTCCCGTAAATAATACTTTTTATTGTAAATGAAGTAGTCAAAGAATAAGATAATTGTCATCTTGTTTAATTAACTTGTTAATTTACTGTTATATGTGTATATATATATATATATATATATATATATATATATATATATATATATTCAATATTGTTTGTAAAAATGATTTACTGCAATGCGTTAATGCGTGAATATTATTGCAATGATGTGTTTTAGGACATGAGGGAAATGGAACGCAGGAAGCGAGTGGAATCGATAATGAACAGTCGAATTTTTCGCGAAGAATTGGAAAGGATAATTGAATCACAGATGAAAGATGGTAGCAATTCCGCTGGCCTACTGCAGGAGATTTCAGAAATGTTCGGAGCTAAATATTACAATAGCAACGGATTTACTAAACGTTGGTGACTTTTTCCTTTTATTTTTATACATTTATGTGCACTTGTAAAATTATCGCTTGGCCATTAGTAAATGTTAATTTTCAATATGTGTGATTTCCTCTGTAACCGTTTATTTGAATGTAAAATTCTTTAAAAATTTAAATAACTTTAAAGTACAGTTATACTAATTTTATATATTTTGTGAATTTAATTTTATTTTATGTTTCAACGAAAATCTAATATGAATAACGTCGTGTATTTTATGTAATTGTGAATACTTAATTTGTTCGTGTAGTAAAATACATAACAGTGTATAACTGTATTTTAAAGTTATTTAAATTTTACATTCATGTTAATTTTCAGGTTTATTTCAATACTACTGTTATGTCTAGAGTACATTATCGCTTTGTTTTTCCTTATTTTGAATAGATTCCGGTTGCATTATACCGATTAACGACATCCGAGGAGTTGAATCAATGGGCTACAGCAAAGGCGAAAAAATATTGCGATGTAAACTGGCTGCTTTGTTCCGATTAGTTGATGCGTTCGGATGGTCTAAGGGAATTGATAACGACATAACGGTAATTATGTTGTTGCTGCTATTGTTGTTTTACATTTAGAAATACTAATACTGAAATAGAAATAAATGAAATGCTAATGCTTATTTTGAAGTATCGATTCGTCGTGGATAATGATTTGCTCTTCTGAATAAAATTAGAATTTTTTAAAATTAAAATATTTGCCTTTTATTCATTTTATTATTAAGCGTTTCAATTTGTCATTGCAAATGAATTTTTTGTCTTTGTTCACATTTTACAGTTGTACGCATGCTGAGAATTAATAAGCAGGTTTCTGAGATATAGCATTTTTTTAAGAACATTATTCTGGTATTTCAGAACAATGTTATTGTTCTTCTTTTTGTTTCTCCTTTGCCCAATTAGAAAATCATTGTTTCCTAATTTTGCGCTCGTAATTATTTGCGTTTGTTCCAGGCCCGATTAAGTCAACAAGAAGAGCACTTTTTAGTTCAACCGTATGGTTTATTGTGCAATGAAGTGACAGCGTCTAGTTTAGTTAAAGTTGACATGCGAGGCAACGTCGTTGAACCAGGTACCACTAATTACACAGTAAATGTGAACCATTTCCAGCTGCATGCAGCCATTTATTCAGCGAGGCCAGATTTAAAATGTATTGTTCGTATCGATACGCCGTCTGTCATAACCATATCGGGATTCAAAACAGGACTTCTTCCGTTGGTTCCTGAAGCAGCGGTAATCGGTGATGTCAGTCAACATCCTTATACTGGCCTGTCTAGCGAACAAGAAGAAAAAGACAAAATAGTTCGTAATTTAGGCCCTAATAACAAGGTACGTAACTGGTTGCTAGAAAACTTATTTTACCAAAAAATTCGCACACTACATCCATTGCTATTTTTAAACATGGTGCCAACTTAAAAATTAAAACGAAAACAAAGAAAAGGAATAGAATAAAATTCCGATATTGTAATATAGCGTGAATTCGAAATTTTATTAACTCGAAGCTGCAAAGAATAATCTGTAACCGAGTAATATATTTATTTTTTATACCGTTTATGATTTTATTAATTTGTGGCAGATAAAATTTCTATCAAATTACTGCCTAATAGTTATACTCTATGTAAAATACTTGAGATTATTCGTATTCTAGTACAAATTTGTTTTTGACTTAATTTTATTTTTATTTTAAGATATATTTATTTTTTGAATTTATATTACCTTTTAATTTTTCCCCGAAAGTTTATATAATTACCTATTGTTTTTTACGTGAAATACAAATTCCCTTTTAGTTTCTAACATTAGTTTTTTTGATTTGTTTATTTGTTTTATTATTTTTCATTCATTATGTAGCCTAATGTTTCTTTTTAAATTCTGCCGAATCCGTTGTGTTCTCTGTGCATCTCCAATTTCCGTTAATGATCTGTGTGTCTTGTTACCTTTTTGCTACGTTCGAGCTAGAAAGTATTCGATAAAAGTCATTTATTCGCGATCTCTGAAACATCATTTTAATTTTCAAAGATGCCTACTCGGCTAAAAGAAAAATTTTCGTACACATTCGGACGGACGAATGTGTCGCGGCGGAGACTCTGTGCTCTATAGCAGAGACAACGGCATAAGTTAGTAGCAAGTGCGCTCTAACGAAAGCTTTTCAAAACAATATTGAGTTCAGAGAAGATCTTCTAAATCTCGGTAAAAACCTGCAGGGGGTATGAGCGCGGTGTAAGTTTATGTCCGCAGTCGGTTTCTGATTGTTTTTGTATTCCGTTGTACGTCGAACTGACCGTTAGTAGACACATTATTTTAAAGAACTAGTTAATTATGCGCGCAGCACGTTTCTGTATTCCACTTAGAATTACGTCACGCCATCTATTAAACCGTTTTACTACGTTTTTTTGTACTTTATTTTCCACAATTTTTCGTATTTTGCTAGTCAGCATACGTGTATTTAAAGAGGTAATAATCTTCATCCAGTCAAGAAAACACACAGTTGTTGTACAGAAAGAAATATACCAATTTTATTTTTAGCTTTTATTTTATCCCGGAATACTTTTTATCATCGGAAACGGGCAACACTCGTGTCTGCATTCGCGGTGAAATTCCTAGAAAGGAGGAATTTTCACGTCCACCGTGTGCGTAATTTTACCCGGTATTTCTTCGATCATTTCATGTCGTACATCTGCTCTTCAAATAAAATTTTCGTTTAATTTAAAGCCACTCGAACAGATTAAGACCTCAATCCAAGTAAAAACATTGTCGAATTCATAAGCCGCCGTCTCGATACCTACGTTCGCCTCATTTTAAATCAATTGTTTTAAAATATGTATGTATACGAGTATATATATTTATTTATTTAAATCTCGTATTACTTTCCACATAAAATACAGTCATTATGTTCTTATCGTGCCATGTAATCATTTTTTTTCGCCTCACACTCTTTCGTTATACATTTGCATTTTTTTTTTTTTTTATTTCTCTATTTTCACATGAATTTTTTCAATAATCATAACTATATTGTATCTTTTTGATGTGTGTGCAATGAGTTGTATTAAGTATCATTAGCAGTTTGTTTCCTGCGGTATAAGTTCATGTTTATCATGGAAGGATTGTAATGTTTTAATCATCATCATCATCGTCAGTTGCTCGTTTCGAGCATCGTGACACTATGGATCATCGTAACGTGTATTCCGACTGGATAAAAATTACTGTCGTCGATGTGATTTACATTTATTATTTTACAAGTAGAACTTTCTTCGTTGCTCTATTTTTCCTTTGTATTGGAATTTTCTTCTACATTATTTATATCTTATTTATATACTCTACTACCACTTTATCCTGTAACTTCTAAATTTTTTTATGCCATCTTCTTCAGTTTTGTAGTTTATAATAAATTTTTTTTCACTGTGACTCTATTAGTTTCTTCTTCAGATCGATGATTGTTTTTGCGAAAGTATTTATTGCAAATTGATTTTTTAAATATATTTCCATTTGCTTCCATTTAGAATATAAGAAAGAAGTGCCTGTTATAAAAACCTTAAGTTTGAATATAACTGTTCCCAGATTCTTTTCTGTTATTGATAATCATAGACCAATACTTTTCTTAATATATTAACAAGTAACAAAACATATTTTCGGTTTTTAGGTAATGTTCTTAACGAATCAAGGTGCTGTTTGTTGCGGTGAAACTGTAGAAGAAGCTTTCTTTAATGTGCGGAACCTTGTAAAAGCTTGCGACGCCCAGGTTCGTTATATTATGTACTTTTTAAGTAATCTTATTATGAAAAATACTTTTTTTTTTCTGCTAAAGTATTCTGGCAATGTGTATTACAACGATAATAATTGAATAATATAGCATATATTTTAATATTCACATTGGATTTCGTTAATTATTAACGTCTTGGGACATAAAAAGTGATAGGGGTCGGGTTAAAAAAGACGTCATTGAATAACATAATTAACCAGGGCAACAATCGATTTTGCCGGTACTCTTTGTCTTCTTATATATACGATATATGTAACGGTTTGAGACAAAATAAAACGTTTTGGGACAAAAAAAATGATGAGAATCGGCCTAAGAATGACGTTTTCATTACTCTCTCTCTCTATATATATATATTAATTACAACGTAATTCTTAGGCTACCCCCCATTCGAAAAAATGTCCCAGAAAAATGTCCCAATTTTATGTAACGCGAAAAATATCCCAATTTTATGTAACGTTTGTTATATTTTATAGAATTTTTGTAATTGTTATTTTACAAATGTCACAATATCATGTAACGGAAAATATAACGAAAAAATGAATTAATTTTATATAATGAAAGTTAAATGTTAGGATAGGATTTTTGTGATATGTTATTTTTTTTTGTGTTGATGCCAGTAAGAATTACGTTGTAAATTTTGATCATTTTATACAAAGTACAGAAGAGAAAGAGACAGAAATGAAAGCAAGAGGGGTCAAGGGGCATAGCCCCTTGCGAGGCCAAAATGGCCGAGTTATATATATATATATACACGTATATGGAGGACATATAAAATCTATGTATGATTTAATAAATATAGCAAAAATAAAATACTCAATCCGGAATATAAACTAATCGTTAGAATAATATTACTTGCAGCCAATTTATAATTGTAACTCAACTGTAACGTGTGTGTTTGTATTAATATATATTTCGTAGATACCTATTTGTACATTCAGTATATATGAATTGCAATTATTACGTCGCTTGTCATATGTGTAAAAAAGTACTTATTTAATTTGTGAAACTATTACAATTTAAAAAATATTTTTACCTCTGAATATTTAGATATTTCTTAATCTATTTATAGGGTATTACTTGACAACAGAAATAAATTTTTCATAAAATATTTTTGTATAAAAAAAACTTAATAACAAACGGTAGACTGTGACTTTGTTTATTTCAAGTTGATGAATGACGCGATTTTCTCGAACTAAATTTTTTGTAAAATTTATTATTTTTATTTTACATATAATAATCGTTCAAAGTATATTACAATGCTTTGTTTAGAAAAAATGTTGAAAACTACAAATTACTGTTGCGGCTCGCTGTAGAATAATTTGCATTCTAACCAAATTGAATTTAATATTCTTTATCTTGTTCGAATTTTTTAGTTTGCAAGACTACATATTGGTGTAGATAATTTCGAAGTAATACCGAAAGAAACTCGAAAAATTCTATATGATAATGCGAGAAAGATTCCGGAGGGATTCAATTTTCCGCCTTCCAATTTGCCTTCCGGTGTTTCAGTTGAAAAAAAATGGAGAGTTGGTGGTTTAGAATTTGAAGCAATGATGCGCTTATTGGACAATGCGGTATTTTACGTTACATTTTTCTTCTATGAACACTCCCCGGTAATGTAATAGGCGTACATTGTGTAATATTTAAATGTTGTTGTTCCAGGGATTCCGAACTGGTTACATTTACCGTTATCCACTTATCAGAGGTGAACCTCCACGTCCACGAAACGACATTGAAGTGCCTCCGGCTGTGTCATCTTTAGGCTATTTGCTGGAAGAAGAAGAAAACTACAAGCACGGGTACATTCTTTATCACGATTTTTTATGCAAAAATTGTTGTTTCACTTATTTATTTTTTTAAATACTTCTATGTACCTTATTGTAGATTTCAAAAATTTTTCGGATGTACGTATTAATGGTCACCAATGATATATATTTTTAACGCTGTATTTCAAAGAGAGCGCCTTTTCTTGTGCACTTAATAAAACCGTGTTTTGAGATTTTTTAATGAAATAGAATAAAGTGATTTTCGCATAGATCCGTTTTATAAAGTTTAAATTATCTGTGACGACTTTGTCGTGGGAGTCCAGTAACCCCTTCTAATCATTAGGTCAGAAGCATATGGAATGAGCCAGTTGATTCTTTGCCTTTTCAGCAAATGTTTCTGCAGCTATTTTTAAATTACAGTATTCGAGTGAAAATGCGCGTGTTTGAAATATTTGTTTGAAAAGTATATCTGTTTGGAAATAACCTTAGATTTAAATTTTAGACGCTCGCACATTATTAAAAACAATCGCCTTGTGTAATTTATACTTCGAAATTACTGATTTTATTTGCTACATTTAACGATTGTATACTTTTTTCTAAAATCGCATTAGATCGTGGAAAAAATACGGAAAAGGTGGAGGTCGGGATAGGATTCGTTGGCTAAATTCTCCAAACGTGTATCAGAAAGTTGAAATTCTGGAAACCGGAACGTCTGATCCGAAAAAAATAACCAAGGTAGAAACTTTAGCATTTGGCAACAGTAACTATTAACGCATTCCTTAGTTTTTATGTGTGTCGGCGCGCGTACTTTAACGACAACGGCCGAGGCCATCCATTTTTTTATTTTATTTTATTTGCATGCTCTACTCTGTATTGTGTACACTTATTATTACCCACTTTAAGTACATTTATATGTAGATGTATACTTGTAAATGTTTTTTTTTCTTTTTCTTTTCTCTTTATCATTATTTTTCTCGGTTGTTTGTTATTTCGAAAAAAAAAATATATATTTTGCGAATTAATTTTTTAAACTCTGATAAAGCACACACCGAAAACACTGTTCTATCCCACACGAATCACATACGTACATACACATTCGTACACGTATTACATAACTATTATTGTAATATTACTATTGTCGAGAACCAAATATATTTCCCGCGAATATTATAAGAGTACTCTGCTCGATATTAATTTTTAAAAAAATATACGCTTTCTAACTTTTCAAACGTTTTTTGTTTTACATTTTAATATAGAATGTGTTTTTTGGCTGGCTAACTAAATAAAAATGCTGGTTAAAAGCTAATTATTTTCAGCGAGGAATCTATTTATGAGATGATATTTTTTATTTGCCAAAAAACATATTCTAAGCGGTACTAATTTTTTTTATCTCCCCCCCCCCCCCCCCCCCTCCTCCCCCCCATGTGAATAACGAATTCATAGTTGAAAAGTAAACAATGTCGGTAAAAGAATAATAATGATTTTTAGGCCCGAATAGATAAAAAGTAACCAAAAAAATACACATTAAAAATTCGATTATTTTTTATTATTAAAAATCATGCATAATGCCTGACATATGTATAAAAATTTATAATCTAGAACTGATATGATGATTTTATGTCACCGTAATTATAGAAGTGTAAAATATTTTTCTAAAGTATTCCTCTTCATCCTTTTATTACGAGTAATATAAAATCGGATTATTAGGCGGTAGCGTGGTTTGCGGTGGTGGCGGGCATACAGGTTAATTGTGTTTTTTTTTTTGGCTATTTTTGGTAACTGCTACACGAGTTTTCAACATATTTGGCATATTTAATTATTGAAATTTAAGAAAAATCCTGTTGCTAATTGTCCATGTTTTTGCAATAAATTTATTATAGTGAAAACAGAAAATTTTTAATACACGAAATTCATGCTGCCTGCTGTGAAAATAATAATAATAAAAAAAAATGTTTTTGCTTTCTTATAAAATTATAAATATTTGAAGTTTACAGGTTTAACAACATTATTGTTACACCAGTCTTTAACAATAAATAAAATTGTTATTTAACTGTTGCATGCAAAATTACAAATCGTATTTAGTATCGTAATGAATTCTTGTATAGTATGTATCCGATGTAAGAAAATTTTCAGTTACTTTCATACGTAATTTCACTTTATACACGTTGCTACCGGAGTATTTATTTTTATTCAGTAATGTCGAAATCATTTTAATATTTTACAGCTCAATTTATCTGATTTTGCGTTTTGTTTTTTATATATATATATATGTATGTATTGTATAGTATTCATGCTAACAATTATTCAGCGATTATGCAAGGTGGTCGCTTACTAGAGAATTGAGAAATGTCAAAAACTTCATCTTATATATAAATATGCTTTTGTAGAAAGTAAAATTCAGATTTGGGGAACAAAGAGACTAATTGTTTTTTTCTATGATAAATTATGTCAGCCCCGTACATCTTTGTTTTACCAATCAATAAAATAGTTCCAAAAAATTTTGAGTAACAACCGGAGTTATCGAGCATACATCAGAATAAAATTAAGCTTATTGCACGTCCCGGATAAACATTTTGATATTAAAAAATGGAAGAAATATGATGATGGAAAATGTGCAATTAGGGAATTAAACGCAAAAATAAAAATATTAAAATTTTGTTATATATATATATATATATATATATATATAATGTAATCAACAATAATATACTTATAGTGCGATTTTTTATTTTTTACAAATAAATAAACCTTCATGGAATGTAATTAGCAAACCAGTGCATTTGCCACAACATATCTTACTTTAGCAAGCCGCAAGCGTATTTCATGATTAAGTGTGTTTGTGCCTAACACATAAGTCTGCGTTTTTCACTTCTAGAGTATGAATGCGCATAGTATTGAACAACGGTTTGCAAAGATTTGAAGACAATTACATTCATTTTTTATCTGATAGGATAACTTAATTTGTAACATACAGCGTTTTGTAAAATATTCGAAAATTACTTCAGTTATCCTTATATTATTCTGTTTTTAATGCGGTGTAGAGAAGTAAAAAGCTAGTAAAATTGGATTAAATAACAGGAGCTTGGCGTGAAAAAGAAATAGTGGCCGCCCTGTTTCGTCATTTCAGTAATTCATATAAAAGTATTTATTTTTTGAAAAGTTATTAGTATTAATATGACGCAGTATCATAAACGATTATTTTCCCTTTACATGCCGAAAATTATGTACAGTTTTATTTAGCATACATTTTAAGGCGATAAAATGTGCTAAAAATGTTCTGCTAAATATTCGATTTCTTCGTTAGCTAAAACTGTAGTAAACGTTGTATAAATATTTTCAACTATACAAGGCGAGAGGTTAAAAATAAGTTATTTTTTGAATCAACGAAGTTATACAAAATAGTATTTTGAAATTTATCAATTTGCATGTAATATAATTTTGTCATTAATTTTGCGATTTTTTTGTGTAGTGTTAATGGTAGTTTTTGTTATTTTAAATTTGTTGTGCTTTGCATACAAATAATGTGTTCTATACTAATTATTTTTTTAAATGTCTTACTTATTACGTAGTTAATTTTTTTCATTTTATTATAAATATATACATTTATTTATGTTGTTTTGCTTTTGTTTTGCTATTGTTTTTACATTTGTTTTGTTTTTAATTTGTAGTGGGTTGGAGCGAACAACGAAGAGGTAATGTGTGGAATCTGTAATGCATTTTGTAAAAGATACGTTAAATTATTATTTTTATTTGTTTTTACGTTAAATATTAAAGTTTACACGCTATAAACTCAGACGATACGATATAAGTTTTTCTTCATTAAAATTATTAATCTCAAAGAATCGGTTATATTCTGAAATTTAAAAATTCGTATTAAAAGATATTTTTCTTAAGCATTTTAGAAGTAGTTATTTACTTCTTATAAATAAAAAATAAAAAAATCACACGTTTATTAGCAAGAAAATCGTTGCTTACTGTTAATGATGGAACAGCAACAACGAAAAAAGTATCTATGTTTGACATCAGCTTCACTGGTTACGTCGGTTGAACAAATGGACATAAACCATTTTTTTCGCAGCTTTGTTTTGATGCTTATTAATTTTTTAGTACCGTTATATAAAATAAAACTTATATCGTGATCGACATGTATAAATTTAACAATTTAATGCTTTGGCCCCCCTCCCCTCCCCCCTTTTTTAGTTATTCATTAAGTACACAAAAATTTTCAGATCAGTAATTTGTAGTTGCGCCATTGTAGATTGTCAGTGCTTTTTTAAAAGTTCATATTTGCTTTTTTATTTAATTATTTAATTTATTTACTTTTGTTTTTTTTTTTTTTTTGAATATGGTAAAAAACAAAAAAAAAATGCATCAGCCACATTGTTAAATATATGTTCTTTAACATGTTATCTGTTTTTCTTTTATAGAGTTAGGTTAAACATTTTACACACACAGACAAAACCTGATAACTATTGAAAAAATTAAATGATTATAGGAAAAAATGTGAAAAATTTATCTAAAAACTAAAATTAATTTAATGCGAAAAAAAAAAAAGAAAGGGCGCACAAATAATAAAACTTTTATCTTGTAATATTTATTAATGCGATTAATTTTAATTTTATGTTAATGGGTTTTGTCTGTGTCCAATATAGTGGGTTGCTGATGGATCACCCGTTCATGCCAGTACGCCGGTGAAAATTGAGAACGCGTTACAATTTGTACCAAAAAATACCAATCCGAAAGAATTCAAGAAGTTACAACAACAGGTAATAATAATAGCGATTTCAATTAAAAATGGCTGATTCATCTCAGTATAAAGAATTAAACTGTTTACGTGGTTTCATGCAAAATGATACATTAATTAATATGTAAATTTATTTAATTGTTGTAGATAAAGGAAAATAGAAGAGCTGATAAAATAACGTCGGGACCACAATCACAAATTTTGGAAGGAGTTTCCTGGGAAGAAGCTAAAAAATTACAGGTTATTTTTCTATTTTTTTAACTTTATAATGTAAATGTATTTACTTTTTAATGATTCGTATACTGTGTTTTATACACGCAAAATGTTATCACAAAAATTATCTTTTTTCTGTTTTTGAAATAAATTTTGAATTGTTAATTTTAAGTTAACTTCGTGGTTATCATTCGTTTTAAATTAGTAAAGTATTAATTTTCTTTTAATACTGCTTGCGATGGAACAAATCTTTTTTTTTAAATTTATTGCTTTTATATCTGATTTCTTATTTAGCAGCCTTTATTTAATTAAAGAAAAGACTGATTTCGTATTCAAAACAAAGATAAATGCAGGAATATAATGAAATTGCAATTTAAGAGCGGAATAATAATTTATTTCCCCTCTATGCGGTGGATTTTTATCCTGCCATAATACTAAGCATAGTGGAGCTGAAGTAAAAGCTTCAACAAAAAATTCAGATGACTTAATTTTTTCTGCAACGTCATTTGTTCTGTTCAAAAAACGGATCATATTCACGGTGCATTAATAATTAGTGGTAATTTTCTAATGTTAATCGTCGTTATCTGTATGTTTATAACTGCTTCATTCTAAAGTAGTGTTTACACTTCAGGATGCAAACATCAGTGCAACCGGAGATCAAGTAATATTAGTAGGAGCTGCTTCAAAGGGTATTATACAACGGGAATTTCAACACAATGCTACTGTTTACAAAACGCCGTATTCGAAGAATCCATTTGATGCGATGACCGACGAAGAACTGGAGGATTATAAAAAGGTTATAACGCAGAAACAACGTGGAGATTACGCTTGTGAGTAAATAATTCCTCTTTTAAAATTTAACGAATACATTATTTCAATTACTTATTCATAATCGTTCATAAATATTTTTATAAAATATAATAATAATATATTAAAATTAAATATCATAACACGTATAAAATTACCAATATTTTAAAACTGAATTTAGAATATCAATTTCAACAAATACTAACATATATGATAAATTAATAAACATTAATAAACATTAATAAAATAAATAATAATTACAATAATAACAACAAATACAATCATTCAGATATCTATAAAGTAGTATGTAATACATGCCATAAAATGTACATTGGACAGACACGTAAAAATTTTATGACCAGATACAAAGAACATGTTTATGCAGTAAGATATACTCGTAAATATATAGAAAAATCATCAATAGTCGAGTATACCATTACCAATAATCACACTATTACACATGATATTACAAAATATTTATTTATTTTGAAATATATTAATGAGTACAAAGTGTTAAATTTCGCTGAAAGCTGTTATATTAATAAATATAAGGATATTTGTTTTAATCATAACTTACCTATACAAGATAATTCATTATTCAATATTTAACATATTTTACAATATAATAATATAAAAATTCAAAATATTTAATTTTAACTTAGTATTTTTATTAAATTATTTTTTATATTACCAGTTTTGTTACCATTATTTTTACCTATTTTTATAATTTAAGTTTAATTATTATTAATAATCATTTTACCATTTTTGGTATATTTTAAAATAATATTTTCAAAAATCCATATATTAGCATGGAGCATGCTTTAGCCAGGACCTAACCGCTCGAAAATGTTACGCGGAAAGGAAGACGAAATGTGCGCTGGAAGGGAAACGAATTAAAGTTGAAGTTTCAAAACGCTATAAAAAAAGATCCAAAAATGACTCATATAATATGCCTTTCCCATGACTGACACAATAAATTAGTGTTAATTTTAATAACTTAGAAGATCGACTGCCCGCACAAAAAGCTACTTTTCAAAAGTTTAACTCATACAACGCAGTAAAATGAAGCTGCTATTATAAGATTATTTTTGAAACCTGTAACTACGAGATATGTTTCCTTGGACTAGAATTGAAACGTATTTTGAAAATTACTGAAAAATAACTTAATTTTGGATAAAAATAACGGGTATCATATTATAAGTCTGATCGGAAGATTTTATCTGGAGCGGAAGGTAAAGATTATACCGTATTAATTTTCTGTGATCCACTAAAACTGCTTCATTTAAACATGCAACTTATTACCTCGGTTGAATTTGAACGGTATTCTTCTTTACTATATAAAAATTTAATGCTTGATAATAGACAATCATTTGGCTATGAACATGTATGTAACTGTAAATATTTTGAATAATTTAAATAATATTTAATTTTTCTATGTGTAAACTGTATATAATTGTAAAATGTTTAATGATTTTGATTTTGTATAAATGCAGTAAGTATAATTTGGAAGTTTTATAACATTTTTATGTAATTTATTTATTTTATTTTATTTTTTTGAAATACCAAAGCAATATTTCCTTTCTGGCTGTAGTTATAAATAATATATTAATTTTCTAAAAATAAAAAAAAAAAAGAAGTAAAATCACTTATTTGGATAATAAAGTAGCTAAATATTATGCATTTCAATTTTCCGGTTATTGTTTGAATATTTAATACTAAAGAAAATGTTTCGATTAATTATTTTTGTTCAAGAAATAATACTGTTTTCTAGATGATAACCCGCTAAGAAGTTATAATTGCTTTACCGTGAACCGTTTATAAATGAATATTCGATGCCAGTTGCATCTTTTCTGTGTGTACCTCCGTATATTTTCATATATTTCTGTGAGACAAAGAATTTTTTGCACGCATATTTATTAAAACAATAGACGGTTCATAAAATTATTTACGAAATGAAAGAGAATAGTAATGTTTATGCATATGTAGAAATAAATTTGATAAAAATTATTTAAGTATGAAATCTAATATTATTTTGATCCATAGATGATGAAGATCAGTCGGAAAGCGATGCGATATCTTCCTTGCCGCCATCTGGAAAACAAGTGTTGTCAACCAGTGAAACGGAGGACGATAGTACCACACATGGTAACTTATTAATCTCGTACAATTACATTTATTTATTACTGTGTACGCGCTGGAAAGCACTATGCTTCCGGTTAAACTTTAGGTATCCATAATATTTTTTGTCTCTATTTTGATCCATTTTGTTGTTAAATTTTGATTTAAGTTGTATATAATCTTTCGGTTTAATTATGCAATAGAATTTATTAAACTTAACCGTCGATAAATCACTAGTTAAACAAAGCTACTGACTTTGTAGTGTATATTTCTTATAAAAATAAAACCCCACTGTAAAGTAATACACTAGATTCAGGTATCATAGTGCGTGTCAATTGAGTGAGCATATTTTTTATACATTTTTCTTTTTAATTCATAATCCACAGTTCTGTTACAAAATTTGCTTTGTGTTTCTTTCTTTTTTTTATATTTCTGTTTACAATCGTTTATTTGTAACAAGTAAGAATTATTTCGTTCCCGCCATTTATGGTAACGAGCCATCGTTTCAATACGCATTAATTAAAATGAGTTTGCAGGATTTTATAGTACATTTAAATCAGCGAAGAAACTACAAAGTTTAAAATATTTAAAAATATTTATAAAAATTTAAATGCATCTGATATTAGTATAAAATTCCGGTACTCGATCATTGCATAATGTGGTTAAAATAAAATTTGCGCAGTTTTATATTGTTTGAAAAACAAACAAAAAAAAACATATATATATATATATATATATATTGACTAGTAAATGTGAAAATTGTAACAAAAATTGTTGATCCCATAATGTTTATAACTAAAAATGAAGAAAAATTCCTAATAATATAATGAGTAAAATAGTATAACTCTTGGGCAACTAAAAAATTAATATTTGTAGAATTGTCTAAAACAGAATTAGGCGAAACGAATGAGGATAAATACGTTCGATAAGATATAGTAATGGATAGGAAATTTCTTCATAACGTGTAATAAGGGAACAAAAAATAACTAACAGAGAACACTAATAAACGAATAACAGTAGTAGATATTGTCACAATGTTCATAAAAAGAACTCAGAATAAAGAAAGGGAAAAATTAATTGTACCCTATACTAATTTTGAAAATATTTCGGAAGTATGTTAAAATTCCTTCGCTGATAGTTTGCTCATGATTTGTGATAATTTAGTATATGTTACTTTACGTTGTTATGTAAAGGTTGTGGTAAGGTGGCCGTAGAAATTAGTTTCAGAGGGGGATTTCAACTGCAAAGTTTCTTCAAAACAATTTAACACAAGATAATTAATCTTTAGTCTTTATTGTTGGCTTCTCTTTTAATTTCTTACAATATGATGTTGTATTGATAATTCAATGTTAAAAAAAGTTTTCAAACTTTTTTGGGAGGTATATCCTTGGTGTCCCTTTCCAATCCGCTACTATGTTGCAGAGAGACATAAATGGAGAAATAATCGAAAAATACGATTATTTAATGTCTGTTTTTAATTTTATTTATTTAATTAAGCACTGTTTAATTTACATCTTTTTTAATTGGCCCTAAAACTCGTATATTATTTTTTCGAATTTTATCAGGTCATTGTTATAAAACTTAATGTAATATAACTGATATTAGAATGAAATTTTTTTATATATGTATTATTGTGCGTGAACACTTTCTAATTTATTTATTAGTGTAAATGTCACACTGTCATCTGTAGCTATTTAGGTATAGCACACCTATAGTTGTCAAATAAAAAGATATATGCGGTAATAGTTTGACGAGATAAAATTACTAAATATAATGGTCATATTTAAATTATTGATAAATAAACATCTGGACTAAGAAAAATTAGTTCAAATATATAAAGTGATTTAATTATCTTTTTTGCATAAAGCACAGTAGAGCGAGTGAATATTATTGGCATATTAATTATTTGTTTTATTATTCTTTCTGCTTGGAAAAACACTTATAAGTTTGCAAATTTGTTATCATTAGAGTTAGGAGTTTCACGCAGGAAAAAATTCAAGAAGCGCAATAAAAGCCTTTGAAACGTACACTAAAAATTAAAAATGGACAATAAACTTTTAACTTAAGTAAATGTTTGGAAATAATTTATATGTAAAATATTTTTATTTATTTACTTAATAAATTTAAATTAAATGATATAATTAAATGCTTTTCTAAATTATTGTCTTTAAAACTATGTTTTACGTTAGTTAAAATGTTCTTATATTTTGAAAGCGATCGTTGAAACTCCATTAAGATTGACGGGTACGTGTGCTAAATTAGAATAAAGATTTTCTCTGTACTCCCATTTAGTGTATATTTTGTATCTTTTAGAAACGTCAAATCCGGATTTTTTTCTTTCAAAGTATTCTAAATGAAATGAGTTTTTTAGTGTAAATGATAGATTTTAAATACTAATTTTGTTCCTCATTTTTTATGAATAAAAAAAGAAATAAGTTTTACATGTATCTGATAATAATTTATCTAATAAGTTTTCCAATTTCTTACGTATGTATATCCAGACATTTATCTCCCAAAATAGCTCGCAATTTTTCTACCGCTTCATCGATAATTTTTTGGTGATGCCCAGCTTTCGAGTAATTATTTTTTTGATACTGTTTGATAGGAACGATAGAACTTTTCTTTTTTTTAATATGTATTTTGGCCTAAACGTGAACAGTTAAAAATATAATATAAACTGTTTTAAACGCACCTCAGTTGAAATAAATTAAATATAAATTTTATTCACTTTTCTTTCGGTTCCAGATCGTTGTTTAAAGCAACTACAACTTCGTTAAATTTCTATGATTCAATTCAAGAAATGGGCTATCGATGTAATATGTCGCGTCTATTAGGGTAAAACAATCGTAATTTTTTTTTTAACCTTAATCATGTATGAGATAGCATCTATTGTTAAAAGTAAAATTCTTTAAATAATTTGCTTTCAAAAAGTCTCCTTAAATTCTCATTAACAAATCGACCAATTGTTTCATGATTTGTTTTTTGTAATTGTTTACAGACTATTAAAAAAGTTTCTTGGGGGGCGGTCTTTTTCTAATCGGCCAATTAATAGACTCACTGTATATAATCATTGTGAGCTTGTAGTTTTGTTGTAAATATAAACTACATATTTATTTTTTATAATCTCCCTCATTTTTTCAAAAGTACCATTAAAGCCACTGGTTCATAATTTTTTCCTAATGTACTTTCAGACGATGTAGTGTTTTGAATGTATTTATTTAAAAAATTATTAAGTGGTTTGGATGATGATTTGTTTAATGGAATACCTAAAAAGCTACCATTTCATAGCAGAGATTCAATTTTTTTGTTTTGTGTGTGTGTGTGTGCGTGGTTACGTTAGAAGACATTGAAAGATATTGTTTCTCCTTTTTCTTATTTATTTTTAAATCTTGTCCATTTCAATTCGATATTAATATTAGTTAAATAATCTTTTAGTGTTTTATATCTCGTTATAATTAAATATTTATAAAACGATTGGTTTTTAATGGGGTTTTTTTTTTTTGATATATCTGTTTTTGTAATAAAAATAATTTTAATTACAAATAAGCCTCGTTTTAAAATTATAGGGTTAAAACTTATATGAAGTAACGTGTGCGTCTAATTGTGATTTTTTAGTATAACCGATTCTTTTGCAGAAAATATTGCAATAAATTACATCTCCGTTGGTTGTAAAAACTTCGAATTCTTTATTATGCGACACGATCTACAAACGAATTTTAGAATACAAACTCTAAGTCATTTTTGATATTTTCAAACACTAAAATGTATAAATGAAATAAAAATAAAAACGTCTCACGTGTGTGTAAATTTTGGACGCCAACAGCGAACAATAGTGAAAATAGTACACAATCTAACTGTAGGTTAGATAAAAATGAAAAATCATGTTTATTATTAAAATATAATTTTAAAACAAATTGTAGTTGAACGTGAAATGAAGTGTTTTAACGAGAGATGGAAATTAAAAAAGAAAATATTTAAAAAGAATGTTGATTTTGTTAAAAAATTATCCGTTCTTAGTGAAAAAACGTGGACTATAAAACCAAGTTTTTTGTTATTCAGATAACATGATGTATCAAGACATTGAATCCGATTTACTTAGAAATAAAGCAAAAGAAACATGCAATATCATGGAAATTTGAATTCTGATTATTACAATTGTTTCGTTATTTGTTACAAATTTGTTTTATTAATTAAAATTATGTTTTTTTGACATGGATATTATGCCTGGGTTCAATCTAAAGTTCGGTCCGAAACAGTCGCGAAGAAATGTTACGAAATTTTATAATCCTTATTTATGTATATTTACGATAATAAACATTTTATTCATTTTGTGATCAACAATTTGAGTTCATGTTTTTACTAAAACGAAACACGTAGTTACATCACACTTTAGGCACCATACGGAGAACATTCATGCCACAATGTACTTCTGTACAAATAATACGGCGGTATTGGTTTTACATTTTTTTTTTACCTAACATATTGATTACATTTGATTACCGCCGTCTGGATTTAAGTAAAACATTTCCCTGTCCCCATGGTTTTTACTCACCTTCGTATTTGTATAATGTATAATACATTCATTTTACGATTTAATTTCGCAGGAATTAATTTTTTTTTTTTTTTGTTATATTATTTTGTTTTCGCGTTACGCTAATTTTATTATTGCTTTGTAATAGAAACTCGTGTTATCCAAGTTGAAACTGTAAAGGTGCCTGAAGCCCGCCACGCAGAAGTTCTTTTTAGTGATGGTATGGATAAATTTATTTTATTTAAATTTTCATGCTAGTTTTGTTTGCTATTGTATGCTTCGAAATGTAAATCAGAAAAGAAAACATTTTTTGTAATGCACATTATGTAGACTTATTCAAGTTGTTGTTTTGGAAAGAAAGCACGTATATTTGATTCAATTTATGTTTTGAATATTGAGTTTTTATCTATTTTATTCAAATGCCATTAATGAAGTTATTTTTTGAAATTTCAATTTTAATCTTTATATATATTGAAAGTAAAGCTTCCAAAATAAATTATTGACTATTCTTTGAAAACAATTAGTATAATAAATCTTAACATTTTGAATTTCCAGTGAAATTTTTTGCATGTGATTTTGAATACGTATAATGGGTTATTTGTCGATTTTCATGATCCAATGACTTTAACGATAACACGTATTTATAAATTATTATTAATAGTAAATTATTAACTTCACTTAAGATATGATATATATAATAAAAAATCTTTATGCATACGTTAAGAATTCTATAAGTTCAATAATGTAGTTGATCAGCCAGCAGGGAATCCTATTGTTTCACATTAAAAATATAGAAAATTTTAGGTTAAAGTTCTTAGGTGATGAACATTCACAAAAAAAAGAGATTTGATTGAAATTTAGAAAGTGCATTTAATCATTTAAAAAGATTTATGGTTCTTAATCTTTTTAGTATTAAGATAAAGTAAAATAAATGAATAAAAAAAAAGTTTATTTTAAAACTTCTAACATTGGTAATTGAAGTTTAGTGTAAAAGAGTTTCGAAATTATATTCCGGTGTTTTCTAAAAATATTATTAATAATCAAGTTTTGGTCTCCCCCCCCCCCCCCCCGGCGATATTAAAAAAGAAAGATTCAAAAATCTATAAGAATTTATACCATTTTTCCACTACAATAATAATGTTCCAATTTTTAATATTCCAGGGTGCCCACCCAACCGAGAATAAGCCGGGAATTTTTTTTTAAACCCGAAAAAAACGTAGAAATAGCCAAAAACAATATTTTTAATAAGAAAAGATCATTTGAAGCGAAAAATAAATGCATTTTTTAATGTACTTTACTCAAAATAAATTACTAAGTTATGTTTTATTCATATAAAATATGCTACAGCGGTCAAATATTATCAATAGTAACAAAAAAAATCCACACTTCTTTTTGTACAATTCGAATAATCAAGAAATTGGGAGGGATTGAACCGGGAAAACAGGGAGCATTTGGATCAGGAAAAATGTTGATACGTGAATGTTTATATAAATATTGCAATTTATGTAGATATCTATATATTAAAATTTATCTAAATTGTATCTGGATATTATAGATTGTTGACGTTTGTGTAAATGAAATTTTAATAATTAATGGAATAATTTATATTAAAATTAAAATTAATTGTGCACGAGTGTGTTTTGTCATACCCCTAATGCATGCTATAAACACGCATTTGTGTTTCCGTAACGAATGATACGCGCTGTAGTTGCGTGCATTTTTTTTATATGAAATGCTGTTATATTGTAAAATTGCTGTACTTGTTATCAATAGATAAAAATGCACAAAATTCTAAATACTCGAACAACGTTCATCCAGCCAATTCGGATCATGTTAGAGGTAAGTTTCTTTTTTTTTTCTTTTTTTTTCTTTTTTTTAAATAAATTATTTATTCATTTTTTGTTTTTTGCGGTATGGTTTTGTATTTACTAACAAATTTCGCATGATGTAAATAATGGTCGGTTAAATGTTTTTTATATAAACATATCAATACTGAAAACATTTTTATGTTTAATGCTTGTTAAAATTCTAGTATTTCTTTTATAACATCTTTTTTTTGGGCACTTAATTTTGGAAAAGAAAACGCTAAATATTTAGCAGTTTGTTTTTAATATTTGATAAAATGCAATTCATTTTATAACAATTCGAAAAGAACAATATTTCTATAATATCGAATCTTTTACATTTAGAATTAAGTTCTATAGATTATATGTTATCTCTTACTACCTTTGGTAATCAAAAACTTTGGTACGGGGTGGTCACTATACTTGCGATATCTGGGGATTTTGTCATATAATCAAAGAAAAAAGTAAAAATAGCTAAAAAAAATTATTTGAAGCGAAAAATAAATGCGTTTTTTAATCTGTTTCACTGAATGATAAATTACGTGGTGTTTTACAAACATAGAAAACACGACAAACTTAAATAAAATGTGTTTTGGGTATTTCAAGTTTGTTTTTTTAGGGGCTTGAGATTTGTGAGCCCTATGAAATAGTAGATGCGTATGATTATAAAGTTAAATATTAGATGTCGAATAAGTTTTATTATTCAAATGTGACAACCTGCTAATAACTTCATTATTAACATTTGTAATAAATATAAGCACATGTTCTTTGAGTCAGTAGTCATTATAACGGTAAAATATTTAAAATATAAATAAAACAACTTCAGAAAACTAGGAAAAATTAATTTGTAATTATTTTGTTCCTGCTGATATTCTATTTTTCCTCGTTTCAGTTTGTGGAATTTATTATTGCATAAACGGAGCAATATTCGTATAAGCTCTTGTACTATTCTAATAATAGGGAAATCAAGAACATTTCAATCGAAAAATTGGGAATTTAAAAATTGTGTTTCAGGAAGGGGGAGCACTTTGTATTAACTTTGATTTTTATGTATATGTAGTTATTCCATTTTTGTGAATTGGCCTTTTATAACCTGAGAATGCTGCTTTTTTTAAATTTGAAACTAAACTCTACTAAACCTGTGAATCGTTTCTCAAAATTCACTACACATAAAAATATTTTAAAGCGATACTTATTTGTTTACTATTATAATTTGATATGTAAATTATGTTGAGTATAGCAGTAAGGAAGCAGAGTGTAAAAACTATGTAAATGTAAAAGAAAGAATGCATTTAAAAAAAGATGTGCGTGTGTGATATATGTATGTATGTGTGTATGTATGTGTGTATGTATATATATATAGATGGAGACGATTTCAATACAATAAATTCACAAACTAAGTTGCTTGTGGTTGCATCTTTTAAGATGTTTTTTTTTTTTTTTAATTGTTCCTTTATGATGCGATTGTCAACAGATTCTTCACTATACGATCTTTATTACGCTAGTGGTTTGCATCGATTTCACTGTACTCTTTGAATTCAGTTACAGGCTTCCATTGTGAATATATGCATACTTTAAGTTAATAAACGATTAAGAAGCGGTACAATGGTTTTAAACGCGTAGATTAGATAATACAAAGTTTTAGTTTCACTGTAAACCAAGTTTTTAGAGTAAAAAATTCTGAGGGGTGTTTATTTTTTAACAGTAGTTGTGTCTGACAAGTTTCTGAGTGAGGGATAAGAAACACGTTGCAGCTGTAGATTAAATACTAATCAGGTGTACTACAATTAGTATTTTACAACCAGTCCGCATGTCTTTATGAATTAATTGAATTCTAAAATAAACAATTCTTCGAATGCTCTATATTAAAATATGATGTACGGCTAAAAATTTTCATGTCTTTTAAAGAATGCAAAATAAAATATTTTATTGTATAACTATTTTAAATACATACTTAGTCAAGAATTAGGGTAATCGTAGTTCCCCGGTGTTATTTTGGTCGAATCTTTAAACTGACTAAATAATTTAAAATCCGCTTCTTAGAGAAAAAATACTAAAAACAAATGAAAAAAATGTATTGAAAATTTGAATTTATAAGGAACTTGATTTATGTGTTGTTTTAATATTCATGTAATTAAATGTTAAATGTTTGTAGTTCGTTTATGATTTTATGTTTTATTCGTACTACACTACTCTTACATTTTTTATGTACTATATACATATATGTGTGTGTATGTATGTATATATATATATATATATGTATATGTATATGTATATGTATATGTATATGTATTGTATGTATATAAAAGCATGTATATGTATCTTTCTCTATTTTTTTGAAAAAAAATATTCATCAGTGAGGTATAATGCAAATTATAATTGCGGTACAAATATTCAAATTGGTACATTACTATAGAGTTTACTTTTTGGGATATTTATGTTGTTACTAAAATGTGGTCGCATGAGCTATCATTTACTTCTACTTATATGTTGTAAATTAATTATTTTCCATGAATTTATTTACATGTTTTTTGGGCAATACGTAGTCGTGTTTATGTGATTAAATTGGATTGTTGTTCAATTTCGTTGAATATTGTTTTGTTTGTTACGAAAATGTTTAATGTTTTACGGGTTAAGATGTACACGAAGTGTGTCATGTTGAGGACTTTTTTTTTAAAATATTTTCTATAATCGTTTGTTTCGATTTGTAATTTTGTTCTTTTTATATTGTTTTCTTTATAGAACGTGTACATTAGGTGCAACAAAAGTTAATAGTGTACATGGTATCACATTTAAGTGTTTTATTCAAATTTAATTTTTCTGTTGTACTCTTTTCTATTTCATTTTCCTCCACTATATTTAGCTTTTTACCATTAAACGATACTGGCGTTCGTAAAATACCTCTTTATTTGTTCATAAAACGTTCAAGAAAATTTTGCAAGTTTGAATACTTATAAAAAAAGTAGTTCTCATACGTTTCTGCACGCGTTTTTAATTTCTTTGATTTGCTTTTGTCGCTCAAAAAATTATTTTTCCTTCACAAATCTTTTTAATCATATATGTTGTTTAAAATTTTAAAGTTTAACAGCATCCAAAATATTGCTTCAAGTAATTCGTTTTTCATTTTATAAGGTTTTTGCAGACTAAATAAGAATGAAGGTCATGTTCTTTGTTGTTGTTTTTTTCTTTTGTAAAATTTTCGAGTTCGAATATTAATATATTTTTAACATGAAGTTAAGGGATTAACGGCGAAAACGATTCACCTTGGTTAATCATGGACATTAAAGGTTAAACATTTTCTAAGAATTTACAGAACTTAACACAATGTTGTAAGAATTAATTCAGTCTTTATTACTCGAGATTGATAATGGTTTAATAAAGGCAATGATGATTATTATAAAAATTGAATAAACCATTGGACAACGCATAATACTGAAAGAAAAAAAAAATCGTCCATGTTATTTTATAAGTTATTACTTTTGTGTTGGGAGAATATTGCATATTTTCTTTATAAGCAACGATTTTTGGAAAATATTTTTAATTTTACCGAGAACACGTTTAAACTGATAGCGAGGAGCATATTAATTTTTGTAATTATTAGTTGTTTTCTTTGAAAGTAATTAAAAAATTAAAAGAGAGAGAGAGAGCGAGGTATGGGGATAAAGAAAACCACTGTAAATATTTTTATTATAAAACAATCGTTATCGATGTTAATTTGAATGTTGTGTAACCTGTGTGTTCGGGAACCATCAAATTTTCCAATTACCTATTAGGCTGAAATTTTGAAAAATTGATTTCGGAGTAAAATTGCTTCTGGAAAATTTTCGTTAAAGTAGGCCGAACATCAAATAAAAAATCGTACCGACATGAGATTTTTACAAATTACCCTAAGTTTTTTGAAATAGAGAATGATAATATTGAAACATTGTTTTAGTCAGTTCGTAACAATTTCATTTCGGAAGATAAATTGCTGCAAAGAAAAAAAGGAAAGAAATGGTAGGAATCAGGAAAAAATTACTTATACTTATTTTGGAGTGAGGGCGCTATTTTACTTTAATAATGTTTTTAAAAGTAGGTTGAAAAGGGGGATTGTGAATATTGCTACTTATAGATTAAGTCCTAAACAAACTTTTTTCCTTGAAACTGTAAGGTTTAACATAAATATTTATATTTATTATTCTCGATTTCAGTATAAATGTAAACTTGCATAATGCTAACTTAAAATATGGGAAGCCTGTAATAGTACTGAAAAAAGTAGGGGGATATTTTCTTTTATCAGACTGTTTTTACCATTCTGAGATTCCTCGGGTCTACATTTATTTCAGATTGTCTAAACTTGGAATTGATTTTATTTAGAAACAACTTGAGTTTCAAAAACTTGAGCCTTTAAATTTTAGTAGTCGAACATTTTGTTAACTAGTCCATCATACTTGCAAATAATAATATAAATTACTAAGTTGACTATTTATATGTTAAATTATTGCTAAATTTTGATATTTAATAATTAAAATTTCTAAGAAATGAGATTTTGTGATGTGTCTAATTATAATATGCTTTAAAATGTATAAAACATGTGTGTTCGAAGTCGCAAATTATTTAAATCTGTTTTAGTTCTGCTTATATACTTTAGCTGAGGATATGTAAAGGAAAGAACGAATTGTTTATTTCTAGGGTTTTTAACCTATGCAGATTGATGAAATGATTTTTGATGAAAGATTTGTAAATACTTATTTTGTGAAATATTATTACTTATTTTGTGGAATATTACTACTTATTTTGTGGAATATTATTACTCATTTTATGTCTTCTTTAAATTTTTATTTGTTGCTTTTACACTTTAAAATTCTATTGCTATTCAGGTTAAATATTAACGAAATAATTCAACTAACTTTTTTTTCCACTTTTATTGCTTCAGATGATTAACCGCTTATAAACACTCATATTGGTTAACTATTTTTTAAACTTAGATATACAAGGAATTCACATACACGTATGCATGCATCATTTTTCTATTACCACAACGAACAATATATAATCAACGAGTGAGTAAATGCATACTGAGTCTTGTGAAATAAGCGAAAGACAGACAGATAATGGGAGTTACACGAATCGATAATTAAGTGAATATATACTTGTCGTATGCAGCGAGTAAAACAGACTGATAAAATGTTGTTGGTTCCTGGTGTGACAGTGTACTTTAACATTTATTGAAATAAATAGTCAGTTTTTAATTAGTTTATTTTGAATAGACATTTGTTATAAATGGTTAAAATTATCGGTGTTGGTATTTTATGTTCTCATTTGTCAGACACGGATAGTTGTATATAATTGATGTGTTCAGATTAGTGTGACGCTATTCATCTTGTTTTATTATTAATATTATTATTATTGCTGTTATTATTATTATTATTATTTTCTAGCTCAGTTTATCCTCTTTGTACAGTATTTCTATATTTTCAGCGCCCTATAAATTAGCATATTTCGCTTCAGTTTACGAATGCGCTTATTAAAGAGGAAGTAAATTTGAAATCGGAATAAAAAAGCTTCTATTTATATTTTTTAATGTAATCTTTTCTGCTTTTAGTAAATACTATCGATTACGAATAGATTTTTACGTGATCGGTTAACGTTAAAATTGACTTTTCCTCTAATGTTAACAAAATATAGAAATACTAGCGTAAAAATTAACAAATACTGAAATGAAAAATTTGTATTAAAATTAAAGTACGTGACAAATTAAATTACCAACTAAACTGAATGAACAGTATACAAGAGCTTAGATATTACAGTTTTATATAGTTTTTTTTTTTTGTAACGAATTTAGTAACAAATTTAAAGAATAAAGCGTATATGAGTAACGGAATTTTTAGGGCAAAATTAAAATTATAAGCTAATCGGGGCCTACGTTGTGTGACTCGGACGTTTTGCGAATGTACTATTCGTCATGCCATCATCGTTGTTGTTTTATTGTTTCTTATGTAAAAACCAAGGTGTGTTGATTTCGAAATTTTTTCCTACTCACTCTTATTCTTTAATTAAGGTTGTGATCATTTGTTATTTATTTTTACAACACGTGGATCTTACCTGAACAGTAACCGCGCGATTATATTCTTATGATAATCGCGTACCATTTGTGATAGCGTACATTACTTTAGTTGCACCTAATGTTTTTTTTTCTTTTTTTTTTTCATTCTGTTACGTGTCTGTTGTGTACACGTATATATTATGAATATACATTTCGTGCTGTTTCATTTGTTTTTCTCTTATTATTTGATTGTCACATTAGAAGAAACAATAATTGAGTCTCCCGCTTGTTCGCGCGTTAAAGTTCGAAGTTTCCAAGTTCCAAAACCGACTAAACCGATTTTGATGTTCAAATCTACGAAACGAGACGGTAGTTTCCCCGCCGACAAATCATCGTTAGATCAGTCTAGCGCAACAAAGTCGGATACGTTTTTCCCGAAAACATTAACGCCGTCATCGTCGACTTCGTCTGTTCAAAATATTACGGAAATAGTTGCAAATTCGTCGCTGGATAGTATTAGTCCAGAGCCGGAATTTATTACCGTTTTGGAGGTACCGAAACGGGAATTTAAATTTGTCTCGCCTTGCACTACTGATTTTTCATCAACACCGTGCGAAACGGATGAAGAAAGTTTGCAGTCGCAACAAAATTATTTGCAACAGGAATATAGCAGTAGCGACTCCTCGATTTCTTCGCACATCGGACCAGATTTCGAGAATTCGGAGAGCTTGGCGTCAGCGGATTTGATAAAATTACTATCATCTTGCCCGTTAACGGATTCGGTGGATGCGTCCAGTATTGATACGATTACTTTTGCTACAGCCTATCAACAAAGCCTAGAGGAACAAGATGAAGAATACAGCAAAGACTCCATGCAGTGTTCGCTCAGTATTAGTGACGATTTGTTCGACTCTATAAGTAGCGGCGAAAGCACGCCTCCAGATTTGAAAATTATCGATGTAGATAGCGATATCGAGTGCGACAGAGAGTTCCGTTTCGCGTATTTTTCTAATAATGCGACGTATCGACATAGACCGCCTTTGTCGGTTATTGTCGAATCAGACTCTGAAGCCCTTGAGGATAACAGCGGCGACGGCCGTAAATCAATCGCTAGCGTGAGGTGTTTAAGTTTTGATAGCAGATGGGAGGGAGAAGGATGCGAAAGTTCTGAAGGCGCTTCGACCACCTTAATAGCCGAGGAATATAGTACAGCACCGGAGGTTAGTGACGCGGAATTAAAATCAACACGCGACGACGAAGACAGTCTATTATCGGACGAGGATGATGATAATAATGGCGCTATTCAGTACAGAAAAACATTTAGTGCGGATTCAGAATTTGATTCGGACGACAGCGACGGAAAAAAAGAGAATAGCGAAAAGTTGAAACTATTAAGAGAGCGTATAGTTTTCGACAATAATATTCGATATGAAGTGGAGGCTGTGTCGGACGCTGAGAGCAACATTGATACGGAAACGGAAGATCATCGGTTCCTTAAACTCGGTGTACGTCCGATCACTGAGGTAAGCCGAAACGTTCACGGGAAAACCGCAACCAATAGTGAGTCATCGAAATGTTCTTTGCGTAGATTATCGTTAATGTGTTCGCGCGTACCACCTAGGTCGCTGGTTTACAAATCGGAAGCGGATGATACAATAAACAACGATTCGGGCGATGCGTCGCAATTAGACGTGATAGAGAAGATCAGATTAAAAGACGCGTCGATATTAGAAACTTTAGACAAAATAATGGTCGATATTAGCGGTAAAAGTGAAGTTCCGATTAGGGATAATAATGATGATCTGATCACGGTAAATGAAATGACGGATTTCGATCGAATTTTAAATAACGGAACGGATCCGGTCGAAATAAATAAAGCGGTCGAAAACGAGTTAATTGCTTTAGGCATATTGGACACTGCTGATTGTCACTGTTCGGGCGAAAAGAATCCAATCGACAAAAAAAAGAGCTGCTATTATGATTCGAATAGTGAAATAAATAATGAATGCGCAGGCGCGAAAAATATTTATCGCGATGGCAGCATTGATTTTTTCAGGGAAAACGAAGAAAACAAGATTATGATCCGCGGCAAAGAGGTGAATGTCTTTTACGAGAGAACGGTGGATGAAAAAGCAGGATCGGTTCGTATGAAGTTACGCCTAAGCGAACCAGAAAATCCCGCAATATCGCCAGTTTGCAGCGATCCGTCGAGCCCGGTTCTGAGTCCGTATTGCGAATCTGTGGATACATTCTTCTCGGAAGATAGGGAAGGAAAATATTACAGTAACACCGACAGCAGTAGTAGTACTTCGAGCACGTTCGATGTGTCAAGTCGCGACTCGGACTTTAGTAATGATTCCGGTTATACAGATAATAACAGTTTGACTATTGCTTCTCGCAAGAATAAAACAGTTTCGGACCGACTGAAAATGGAACAATTTCCGTTTTTCGGAACGGTTCGAATGATCGATGTATTGCTGGCGGATTATAAACGTAAACTGCAACTGCGAATTCGACGTTCTGATGTCACGTCGGTTGAAACTGCTACGCTGAATAATTCTTTTCTATCATCGTCAACAAGATTAAACGGTAGCATCGATAGTAAACGTTTCAGTATCTTATTGGTTAGTTGCTATTTAGAAAGGACCAATCTCTTCACTGCCGCTAACCCGTTTTGGTTACAGTTCCTCGCTCATTCAATTATGGCACCACCGCTAAATGTGTTGCAGATTAATATTGCCGCGAATTTTTCCGCATATTACGTTGTTACGTACGAAAAATGTTCGCAACAATGTAACAGTATTATACCGTTTTTCTTCGATCGGTCCTTGTTGGTTGTCGGTGATTCGATCAGTTGCAAATGTATTACTTTTAGTAATAAAACGACTTTGGTTTTTTTTTCTAGTGGCAACAATCTTCTGTTGCCGATGCCTGACAAAGTGACCTATGCTAACTGTAGCGGAATCCGTAATTTATCGTCGTTTTTTAAAGATACTTCGTCCTCTACGTTTAGATCTAGCGAAAAGTCGAATTCGTTCGACGATTTAATCGTTACTTACAGCTGCGACTTTGATGACAGTCATTTCTATAGAGAATTCGCTCGATACTTGTCTGATATAAGCGACTCCTCCTCGTTTATGCTTACCACATCGACTCCTCGAAATAGTTTCCTATCGTCTATTTTGGAAGTGGCTACAGATAATTTCTCGGAACTCAGAATAGAAGATATATCATTACCGACCGATCCGCTGCCACCTTCGTCAGTAGAAAATGACGTTTGCTCGCAACGTTCCGATTTCGAGAATACTAAAATAAAGGATAACTCTTTTTTCGGTTTACTATTATCGTCGTCTTCAACGGGCTCGCGATGTTCTAATATTCAAAATTTTAAAATGAAAGATCAACTATTATCATCCGCATCTTTTTCGAGGAAAAATGACAATGTCGCCGGACAATGTTCCAATACGCGAAACATTTCTCCTTCGAATCAATCGTGCAACTATAGTTCGGTTTTTGATAATAGCGTAATTCAGGATAACATAATGCCTTTACTATCGACCAGTTCGTTGTCGATCAATTTATCTTCATTGGAAGAATACGAACTGTTAGAGTCATTAATGACCGAAAAGTTTAAATAAGTTTCCACCTGTTTACAAAAGTGAGGGGAATACTATGCCCATTTTGTGCAGTTTCTCGATGTATTACATAATGATCGTATTGTAATGCGGACGACATTTCGATGATTAAATCTGATTTTTTTTTGTGTACGTGTACTCACGTAATGCATCGTTTTTTCTTTTTTTTTAAAGTAAAATTTTTAAAATTCCTCCCTTCTATCTCTTAAAAAAAGATTTGAACATTTTTCCTTTTATTATTTTATTTTAACTAAGCTAAGTTACTTGTTCTAATGTAAATAACATGTTATTCCGCGTTGTTAAAATTCTGTAAAATGTAAAGAAGCTATTTTTAAATAATGTATATAAAATCTTTTGCTAAAAAAAAAAAATCTACACCGATGTTATATATTGTAATAATAAATAAAATTAAGGACAGCTTAACTCCTATATAAAAAGCTACCTTTTGATAAATAATATTTGTATGTTATGTTTTAATATATTTGTTTTATATATATATATATATATATATATATATTTTTTTTTTATTTTTTTTTTCTTACATTGAAAGACCTCTTTAAAAAGAAGGGAAAACGCATTAATAACGTTATTCCTTCGGTGAAAATATGTTACAAAGTATAATACCGTTTAAATGATATTTTATTCAGATGCTTTTTCAAATGCTTCCCAGTGTAGAAAATAGATACCCGAGCGTTGCCTACACCGTTAAACCGATTAAGATAAATGTATCGTAAATTATCATCGTGGACTTTCTCTTCCAGACCTCTTAGCTTCTTCTTTTTCCATCGTGATCTGACCTCCTTTTACTGTTTTTGTTAAGTGCTCTCGGTCCCTCAGTATATTTTAGTTGTTCGAACGTCATTTAATTTGCGGGTAGATTTTCATTGTATGTGAGTTTGTGTTATAAATAAAAAGGTTTGTCCTTGCAAATTGTAGTATACCGTTAATAATATAATCAAATAATTGAAATAAGTAAAAGTCATCGAAATATCTAGTAAACTTCTCCAACATGTAAGTGAGAGATTTTATGATAATGCCGGAAGGAAAAGATCGCGGCTAAATTTTACATCAAAATATATTTTAAAAACATGTTCGATTTTTAAATAATATTCGTAATTTTTTTTGTGTGCGATTGATGAGAGGGTATATTATAATTTAAGGTGTAAAGAAATCGTTTTTTATGTTCCGCCGCATTATGTACTAAAGTCAAGATTAAAGGGAAAAAAGTTAAACAAATTCAGGGAAGAACATTGAGAATAAAGGGTAAAGTAAATTTTATTATTACATTCACGAAATGTAAGAAAACTAAGTTATTATCAGGTTGAGTATGGAAAGAATGTTGTAAGAGTATCTTTTAAAGAAAAAAGTGCAAAACTGAGTTGGCGCTGTTGCGCGCAGGTCAGGTTTTCTCTGCAAGCCGATTTCTCTTTTGTTCGTACTGATATTGCTATAGTTAATGCTATTTGTTGTTTTGATTGATATTTCAAAAATTTTTAGCTTTTTTTCTTTTTATTCTATACCCTACCTTATTTTATTGAACTGTTGTAATTGAATGCTGAAAATTAAAGAAATGGTCAACGATTAAAATAGTTTTATTCGGTAATCGGCAGGTAAGCCGAATTAAGGAACTCAAAAAATGATAACTAAGTGGGTTATTATTTTAATTTAATCGTGTTTTTTTGTTGTTTTTTTTTTTTTGTTTTTTTTTTTCGTGATTCCGCATTTCCCTAAAGAAAACTAATTCTACTTCAATATTTTTTTGGGAGTTGTGGAGAATACAAATTATTGTAGAAATTACAATAAATACGGAAACGTGTTAGAGAATAAATATTACTAAAACAAAAGTATTTTTAAATAATCGAAATCACAAAGCTGTTAAATGTGAATTACTCGAGAAAATTAATAAAAAACAAAACAAATACAAATAATTACGAAGCGGAGGGTATCTGCTTCCAAAAAAAGGTTTGTTCATCTAGTTGTATCGTGACTTTTGTGCATTTTTATTGCGCAGATAGGGAGCAATGTTCATAGAGCAGTATGCATTGCATAATGCGGGGACACAGGATTGATTTTAAATTTTTATTATTTTGAAACTTATGTTACAATGGTTTGCGTGGTAGAATGTCGCTGATTTTTACGGGGCTGATAACGATTAAGTTATTTTTAATAAATTGTATTTATCGTTATTTACGATTGAACTTAGAACACACCGACTATTTGGTAGTCCGAACGGGTTGACTACCACGATAACTTTGATAATGCGAGATTTGTAAAAATTCAATAAAGAACAAAGTAATCGAATTTCTATGTAAATTCAGATTGCGGTTTTACGCCTTCTATTACAAAAAGGCCAATAGCGTCTTATTTGTGAGTGAATATGGAGTTAAAAATGTGCCGCTTTCAAAATCTTGAAATTGAAAATTTGTTCTTTGTTCCTGATAAAGTAAGACGAGTTACCGAATCCCAAGTAATTTGGCGCATTTTTTAGAAATCATATGCCGAGTCATAACAATCGAAATGTAGTCTTATAGTTTTGGATTAGTTGAATTCGCTAAAAAAATTTTAAGTAAAATTTGTCACAAATCGTATGTTGTCGAGAATATTTCGCTGGTGTTATTCTTTTTTTCTAAATTGTTCTATTCATAAATACTCTAGTTTATGGTGTACTAACAAAAAATCTGGCTAAGGATGTAGTAATCTTTCCACACGGTATATAATAAAAATGTTTTATGTCTTCTTAAAATTTAAAATCGTTCAGGGAAATTCTAAACCCCATTTCCTTACTACCACGGCTTGGACCTTACAAGAGTTGTGTAAATAATAAATTAAAAGGTGCTTAATAATGATGTGGAATGAGTAGAAGTTAAATCAAGTAAAAATAACGTTTTGTCTATTGAATATTTTACTTTTAATAACAGGATGGTTTAGTGGAGTTAGATCATTATGGATATGTAAAAAATTCTTCGCTATTTCGAGAGAATAGTAGTCCAGCAGTCGTTATATTTTTTATACACATGTTTTTATTAATTTTCAATTTCGTACGAGCATTTTAGAATCTATATGTTCAACTCATTTACATAACGGTGTAGTTATAAATTAATTGATTATATAAATGGTACGTTGATTTATAAATTTCTTTAATTATTACTTTATACGTTAAAAAAATCAATAAATCAACGTACATTTATATGATCAATTAATTTATAATTATTATTTTATGTTTCATTTGATTTTCAGCTTTTGGATACACTTTTTTGTACCCTCTCAGACCCCCGCCACCCTTCAAAGAAGAAATAAAATGGAATTTAAAAGAATTGCAGCGAAAAAAAAATGTTTCTAAATATTCTTAATCCAGTTAGGTTTTATAGCGTACAGTAATATTCAAATTTTCACTTTTCCATGAATTAACCATATTTTATCAGAACTGTTAATAATTTAATGAAAACCCGATTTATATAAAGAAAAGAGATAAAAGTGTTATCAGGATTGATTTAGTTTTAACTGCGACCGACATTATTCGGTCATGCAAAATGTGTTTATTTAAACAAATTTTGTCTTTTAGTACATTTCAATTTTGATAATAATAAATATTCTTTTTTTTCTTTTTCTTTTTCTTTTTTTTTAAATGTATATATCCATTATACAGTTTAACGAAAATATTATTGTTTACTACCATCTTACCTGAGTTAATGTGTTTTTGTGCTTATTCACCGCATAATGTTAACGCTTATTGTTTTTTTAATTAATTCACCGGGTGCTTATTGATTGTTTCACGCTTCCGTTGGTGCTTATTCTATATTTGTGTACAACAGTTGGATGAAGAATGCACACCACGACGGTTCGTAATTCGTCAGTTAAAAATATTTAGACTTTTTTTTTTTTTTGCTATAAATAAATCGCCTTATTTATGTAAATGTTAATCATTACGTATATGGTACGCTCTGTTACAGAACTCAGATTAAATTTACATTATTCAATCAAAAAATATTAACGCGTATGGCTTTTATGTGTCATCGCTTTAGAGGAAACAAATAATTAAAAATGATTCGTTGAGTTTTTTATATATATACATAAAACAGTAGTATATAAAAAACATTAAATTTATAGGTATATTAATATGTTCATACAAGAAGGCAATAAAATGAATATTCTGCTGCGGGAAATATGTAATGTTTAAGGGAGAATGAAAATGTGCGGATGAAGAGAAGCAAAGAGTTTTAATGTAAGATAAACAAATAAATGTTATTAGAAATAAAAAACAAAATATATAATGGTTCAGAAGAAAGACAATTAATTTTAAGATGGGTCTTCAGAAAATATTAATAAAATTTCAGTCAGAAAACAAGTGAATTACTTCGGCTATGCGAATGGTGGAAAGGAAATTAAATTAATTTATAGAGTAATAGAAAAATACGGCTTCTCCTTGTGGTAAAGTTTTTTTTCTTTTTTTTTTTTTTTTTTTTTTTTGACCTGACATGGTAACATTTTTGGCCTCGGTTGTAAATGGAATGATTGAATGTGCGCTAAACGGAAAGAATTATGCAAAGTTTAAAAACAACTGAAAAATCCATTAGGTAGTATTACGACGTTTAACCTAAACCGAAAAGCTAAGAAAAGAAAAAAAACGAAAACTAAAAATGGCCGAAAATTAGGATAGTGAAACAAAAAATATTCACTGATGAACATGTTACCCCAAAAGAAATAATAATAATAATGTTATGATTGTTTTTGAATTGAATATTGTAGCATGACAGTATATGTTAACTAGAAGATATTGTGACAAATGAAGTAAATATTTATAATAAACTTACTAAAACTGGCAGTTCAAAAAATAAATAAAAATACTTCATATTCAAAACCTTTTTAAAAAAAAACACCTTATTATCAGCTAAAAACAATATAATAAGTGAGTAGTGAAAAAAAAAAAGTAGATGAACGTTTTTTAAAGGAAATAATTAATTGTCAATTTTTATTTTTTATATATATATAATTTTGGAGCTAAGTGTATGTCGCCGCTTGTTGTTTTTAGCTGTCCCTGTTCCGGAAGCCAGTTAGAAAGATCTCCTTTCTGATTATCTTATTGAAATAATTTTAGGGCCCGATTAATTTAGCTTTCACGGATATTTTTTATAACGAAAATAATAAAAACCCTATTAAAATTGTTGTATGAGCAGCAGATATTTATTTATCTGACGGGAGATTTTCGTAATGCACAGAAGATCGATGAACAATTTTTTTTGGAGGAATATTACTGATGACATGGGTCCAGTGCCGTTGCTAAATGTCGATCAAAATCAAAAAATATATAACATTATTTACGAATCGTTACACCCTTTCTTGCTTCATATCACGCGGAACAAAATAAAAAAATTCTTATTTCTAAAAACCATATTTATATTTCGATAAACACCGACGAGTATCGTTTCGGCGACTCTAGACATAATGAAAAAGAAATATAAATAGAAACGATTCATAACTTTAAAAAACGGGGGAGGGGCATGGGAATTTCTTTGAATGGATAATATAACATAGTTGCATGAAAGAAAAATGCGCCTTTTTGACTAGCATTTAAACGGCATGCAAACAGAATTGAATAACAAACTACGCTCAAATTTACTATGCACTTCATTGGTCGTTCTGCATGTTAGGGTGTACAAATTTTCTCTCAGCTCGATTCTATCAGGCACTATATAGTCGTGATAGGGGGGCACGCTTCACGAATAAACGCTAAAGCCACTGACATTAACGACCAAACAAACATATTTACGCATCCCTAACCCCGATACATATGTAGGCGCAGGATTTTTGGTTTAATTTATTTGGTTTTAGCCGAATAAATGTTCTTGATACGCTACGACCAGCGTCAGAGAAACGAGAAGATGTTCGGGAAATGAAAACTTAATGATTTTAACCGAAATTAATTTCTAGCTCGAACATCATCGAAAGATAGCGCCACAAACACCGAATCCGTACTAGTATTGATAGAAGATAGGATTAGAGGTAGTATTTTTGTGAAATTCGAAGCACAATCAAGTAAACTGTTTTTTATACAAATTGGCTTAAAATATTTCACCCGGCTTTCATTTTCATTTTCGGAAAATTAAATATAGTTCCTTTAATACCATTGTTAATCTTTAGAATCGTTACAAGTAATGTCATTATTTCAAAAACCATCCTGTACGATGTAAAGTTAAAACCTTAAATGACACGAGTTACGAAACTGCTGCCACTTTTGCTTCCGGAATTTTGCAGATTTTTATTTTAGTTATACAGAACGAATTTAAAATTTTTACTGCGTGCTAATTATTCATATTTTAATAATTAATAAACATACGCAAAAGGAATGAACTATACGTTTTACGTTTAAAGTATTAAAATTGGTGCGCGCATGCGTGTAGTGATTTTAACTAGCGATTTTGTAAGGAGTTACAAAATGTGGCCGAAGGTATTAACTAGAAAAGATACATCTGTTTATGTAGCAAAACGACCATAGCCCTTAAATTGTAATCAATATTATTTCGAGCGGATTAATATATTTCTGTGATATTTTTATTCATTCGCAGCGGTACAGAGTTGAAATTTTTGTAAAGTCATTGTAAGTAAATCCTCTAAAATTAAGTAACTAATAGTTTTTTGTTTTTTTTTTCAATAGTATATTTTAGGACTGTAAGTTTACATTTACCAAAACATTTCAAAAGGGTATAAAACGGGCAATAAACAAATACGGCAAAATATTATTTAGGTAATAGAGAGGAAAATATAACTAACTAAAAACTGATTAAAATCGAAGCTTATTAATAATTAATTAAATACAGCGTGTGGGTGCGATTTAGCCGACTAGGTATGTTTCAATCGAAGAGCATAATCGCGTCTATGTTAGTATGGGGGTGGAGGCGGTTTACATAACGGATGGCCGCCTCCTAAATAGCAGGAACCACAGAATCAATCTGCAGGTGTAGTGCAAAATAAAAAAGTCTTACAAAAAATCAAGAAGAAGAAAAAAAAATATTTATAATAAAAAGTATAAAATTGAAATACTTAGATCATATAGGGTGAAAAAAAAAGTATAAAATTATACGACCAAATAGGAGGAAGATGGTGCAAAGGAAGAAGGAGATAACATGTGTCACGAAGGGGCCAATATAGTGATAGAAATAATAATCTATAATGTAAGAAATTGGGACAAGTGGAATGAAATTGTTCAAATCATAGTAGCCTGAAATCCGAAAATGGATATGGCACACGAAAGAGAAGAAGAAGATATATAAATTCGGTTCTACGAATTTTAAACCCTCTCAGATAAGAGTTCTATACTATTTATAGAAGTCAATTTCAATTAACAAGGTCTTTTTTTTTTTTTATTTATTTTTTAAAAAAAATATGTATATATATATATATATATATATATATATATATATATATATATTTACAGTGTGCATAGCAATCAGTTTCAGTTTCGTTTTGATTTTGTTCTATATTTCTTCCAAAATTTAAGGAATAATGTTACTAATTTCAAAGTTTTTTTTTTTAATATTAGCTTTCACATAAAAATGACGTCATTAATACACATATAGATGCACCTCATTTTTGGTATAATTTTGAAATTCTTTAGTAGGTGTACAAAAGAAATGCAACCGTTAGGGAGAGCGTCCACTTAAGCGATACGATTCCGATACGACAGCGACTTTAAATCGTAAGCGATAGCAACACGATTCCGATACGACGTAACGCCCACTTAAACAACGCGATTTATCCGCTGGAGAAGCAACTTAATTTATGATGTGGTGTGATAGTGCAAAAAATGTCATATTTTTCTTCGTTTTCCTGTTCTTCTTTTAGTGAAGAAGCAATGTATCGTTAATAAATCTGAACAATTTAAATCAAAAAAGAAAACAACGTTATTGAATACATCCATTTTTTCGAAAGAGTAACAGAATAAACGCCTTTAATGTTTATAAAGAACTGAATATGTACCCGGAAAAGTTCTAAAGTTTTTGTGGAATGAATAAGGAAACGTTTAATTGGTTAGTAGAGAAAATTGGCCCAAAAATTGTAAAAAAGAATACCCATTTTAGAAATTTATACACCGCAGAAACGTATTTTAATCACATTACGGGAAATACATTTGTTAATTATGTATACCTAATGTTTGGAAACATTTTCTATACCACATACATATATATTGCTGCTAATTTATATTACATAACAAAATAAGATAATGTAAATATTAATATTTATTTCATAAATATGAATTGTTTTTAAAAATATTCTGAAATAAATTTAAAACACCGATTTTAAATTGTTATTTTTGCCGATCATTCATATTACGGCATAAAAATTCAGAATGTAAACAAACAATCGCTTGCTCAAGCAACCAAAAATAGAACATGTAGCACTCGAGCGACAGCGATACGATAATTGCTTATCGGTTGCTTGTCGCATCGCGTAAGTGGGCGCTAACTCATATAATAACGTGGGTTTAATTCTGAACTACATTTTGTTGCTATCGTATCGCTTAAGTGGGCGCTCTCCCTTAGATTTGACATTTCAAGTACTGCATAAATAGGGGTTCAAAAAAAATCTAATGAGTAAAATTTATATATATATATATATCTCTTTTTGTCGTAGCCATTATTTACATCGCAAAGGAACGTGTATCTCTTTACTGATTTGCAAATTATTTAAAGTTTAAAAAATAAATTCTATTATTCAATAGTTCTTATTACGTAAATATTAATTGGTCTAACCTTTACTATCCTCATGGCATATAAATTCCACGATTCTTTAAAAATATTAAGTGACGTAGTATAATGTACTGGAAAAAATTCAAAGTTAAAAATAATCGTTATAATTAATCTGTCCTATCAAATAATTTTGAAAACGAAGCTAAAAGCATTGTATTAATTTACTAAAATTGTATTGAACCGGTTAATTCTCGATCTTCAGTTTAGTGATAATGAATTTAAACTGCCGAGTTTATTATTTAATACGTTGTATTTAAGGTAGGCTAATATTGTTTTTAAAAACTTGACGAATTTCCTACACATTTTAAAAATTAACCCTATTTGGAATTCCAGAATCTCTATTGTGAAGTAAATTCTAAGCTTCAATTATACATATCGCTTTACTAATGTCTGTATACAATAGTAAATTATGAAGTCAATTTTTGAATTTGAAATTTATTTCTTATTTATCTTACAAAATCAAAGCTCTGAAACTTAATATTGTTAATATGTCGAATAATGTTAATTTATTTTTTGAGGTGGTAAACAGTTAAAAAGGTAATCCTGCGGTTTAATAGAAATTAATTTATACGATTATTACACGTGGGTAATTATATACTTGGAAATATATCCGTGTTCGAACACTGTCGAATATATCTTTGACGATTTAATGATGTAATTTAATCTTAACTTCGAAAGTCGTCACATAACGAATAAACGTTTTAATTCCGAACACAATGGGATTTATCTCTATGTAATTTAATATGTCTCAACTCCAAAGAACATTAATTGCGTGCGGTGCTATCAAAATTTACTAAAGATATTCTGTTGTTCTGTGCTTTTGGAGCTGAGTGCACTGCCTAAGATTAACTAGAATTGATTAGAGATATATATCCTCAATCAGAAGGGGCACAAATATATTCAACTCCTCCAGCAGAATTGCTTCGCGCATCTCTAATGATCATACCGGAACAAATATAAATAATCAACAAAGCAAAAGTTTCATTTCTTCATTGCTTATATAAATATTCTTATGTACATGTCTTAATAATTTATATTACACGTTCTAAATTAAATTATTTTTTAAAATTTTCATTATTAAAAGTGAAATTTCGATATAAGTACGATATTAACAGTATGTAATCAGTTTAGATATGTCAATATAATCGTTAGAGGTAGAATTTTAGTATTTAATCAATTTTAAAAATTCTAATTTTCAAAAAATAATATCCAATTTTGGTACATTTGATAATAAACTGACGATTAGAACAAGGACCGGTGGTGAAAACATAACTCAAAGAATAAGCAGTATTATTATGTAAGTACAACACGCATTATTAACAAATTTGGATTTGTTTTTATCGCTTTATTTAGTAATCAATTTAATATATTAACCACGGTTTTGCAGCATTAACCTCTTGTACATACGTAATGGTAAAATACGACCTTTTTTGGTATAGCTGTATAGTTTTTATCACTGCGGAGGAACACTTTCTGTTCTTATGCTGAAATATTATCATCATTAATTATATGTATATGTGTAAATAATATATTACGATAAATTTATTGATCGATAATAAATACTATTACAAAAATTTTAAAAATTTTCTCATTTGTTTCGGAGATAAAACCATGACAATGGACGGGACAATTTGATCGAAATACGTCGGGTTAATTTTAGTTTTTATAATAGTATCGATAAATTTTTTCCATAACATATTGTTAACTTACATATGCGTATAACTAATAATCGCTTAATTGGATTTAACGATTTGTCAGAAATATCGTTTATTTTATGTGAGGAGGAAAAAAAAAGATAATTTACTGAATGTGTGATATACAATTAAAAATAAAGAGGAAAAATGGATACTTTTATGAAAAACTCAATGTATGGATTTTTTTTTTAATTTTACACATTTTCGCTTTAAAAATTTAAATGTATTCCTCGCTCAATTATATAACATATTATTAAGAAATTAATTGTTTTAATTCATTTTTCTACACCTTTTATTTGACGTTTTTAAAAAGTATAATTATTTACGAAATTCTTCCGGTTAGAATTATTTTATTTGTTTTATTATTTTAAAATTAATTCAAATACACTGTTTAAGCATTGTTCGTTAAAAGAAGTACATTTCATAAATATTTCATATTCCAATTCATATTTCAATGATTCCTTTTTTTTTTTTATGCGGTTGAATTCTCTGGCTCTCATGTATAGACCGCTAAGAAAGATGCAATACATAGTATTGTTTAAAATTATAAAAGTGTTCAAAATGATGTATTATTGCCGCTGGTTGGCAACCAATTTAGACTGAAAAATTACAAATTATTAACTAATTTATCATTTCCAAATAATCCCACAAACAGTAGTAATTAATCTTATATTACTTTCCTTTCCTCTTTCTTTATACATATGTGTACGTGCATATATCTGCAAGCGGTAATTAATCTTCCACTACTTTTTTCACAAAAAAAAAAAGTTTGTACACACACACATTGAACTTCTGAATTATAAAATTTTTTCATTAAATTTTTGAACAGAATCCAGAGAATTGGTTAAATTTTTATGTTGAAATTTTCCTATATAACAAAGCTGAATTTTTATTAAACATTTGTTTCAAAAAAAGTTCATCCTTAGGATTATTACCAAACGCTTTTGTAATGATTGCTTTTATTGATTTTCAAAAATATTGTATAATATGAAATTACGCCTCTTAATACATTTACAATTTTCAAACGACATATTTTAATGTAAATTCACTTTTTATTTCACCTCTATTTTTGGAATGTGTGCTTATTGTACACTCCATTGTATACGCGCCAGTTACGCATTTGCATTTTTCTTTTTTACAATAAATTGGAAATAACTGATTTTTTTCTATTTAATGAATTTTTCATTTAACAGGCTCTTTTCAGTACCTCATATAGTAATGCAAGTTCGATTGAATACATTTTCCTTTAAAAATTACATCCCTACATGCTGCAATGTACTCTTAAGCATTTATTTTTAATATACAAATCAGTGATTCTATTTTGGCTTGTGTTTCTCTCTTAAACTGTGCTGATACATGAAGGTGACGTCTATGTGTTCGGCTTGTGGAAAAACAGTATTTTACATCGTTGAAACAATGGTCGCATTTTTTTTCGCCACAGAATTTTTGATAATACAGTAAATTGTAGATTCGCTTACCAATGCTTATCAAGTCGCTTTTATTTTTTTATTCTATCTGCAGTATCCTTAAAAGATTGGTGTTATACGACTGTCTGCAACCTAAGAATCCACATTCGTCCACGTGACACCCGTGACTTCATATTCTTCTGAATTGGTGTTATCAAATAAATGCATTTTAAATACCACATTAATTTTATAAAATGCCGAGTTTAAATTTCTCTGACATATTTAACTACGATTACAGTTTTGTAAACAAAATTTAATAATTTCAAAATTTGAATAATTATAAATTATAAATACCAACATACATACTGTTTGAAGAAAAAAAAATAATACCGTTTTCTTTTACAAAGTGTGTTTAGCTAGAACTTCAGTGTATAAATATGTATAAATTTCCAAATCTAAATTAAATTCCACTCATTTTAGTGTGTATGTATCTATATTATAATTTATACATTTAAAATTATAATTATACATTTTTATAAAATACTTTTTAAATAATTTGGACCTTACTATAACGTCCCGTTATGATTTATTCTGTAAAGTGTTCATTTTTTATATTAATTTAAATTAATCAAGAAAGATAGATCTATAGTATTAATCAATTTTATTTTTTTATATTTCAATCGAAAAAACTTCTTAAAATTTTTTTATTTTGTAGTAAATCTTAATTGGTCATCAGAAAAAATAGCTACTGCTAAAATAATTTAGTAAATTTCACTCCGTCACAAAATTTTTCACGTAAAGATGAAGCCAGTCTATATTTTATTTTAATCTATTAATTTTGTAACAAAACATTAATACCAAAAGGAAAAGGAAAAAAAAACTGCTAACAGCTTTTATAACGAAATGTTTTGATGAAACTACAATACTAAATTTTTATCTATTATTTATCTATTCCCTGTACAATTATTTTTTTTTAATGTTTACTCAAAAAAACTTTTTATATCATTGTCTTATTGCTAAAAAATGAATCTTTATCCGTTACACAATTTCATGTGTAGAAGCCACACAGTTCGCCATCAATTTGTTTTTTTACTCATAACTTCTATTAGACTCTTTTATTACATATTTTTATCCTGAGTTTTTTTGCTTTGTGTTTGTGCGTCGATGATAGACATAGTCAATTAGTTAGTATTAGCAGTTTTAAAAAAATCTATTTATTAGCAGGTTTTCAAGTAATAAATAAATTTCAAATTTTTTCAGTATTGCTAAATTGAGGATTGTTTCACTAATTCACTGAAAAATTATGAAAAAATCGATTTAATTATCATTTTAATTACTTTATTTTTTGTATTGTAAACAAAATTTTTCACTACTCGGCCTATATTTATAACTATGTACCTGAACTCGTTGAAGCATTCGGATGAACATTTCCTTAAAAGTCCGCTCCTTGAAAGTTTAAAACTCGTTATTAATGTTTTTTTCATTCTTTAAAGCAATCCTGGTAGACGGTTTTTGGAATGACCATTAGCTCCTTCGTTGCATTTTGTTTTATGTCTTTTACGTCCTGGAATATTTTCGGTTTCAGGTGTATTTTTAGTTTTGGAAATAGCCAAAAGTCACAAAGCGCTGTATCAGGGTTATAGAGTGCTTGCTGAACCTTGAACGATCCGATGTTTTACCAAAATATCTTGAACAAGATATGATGAATGTGCGGAGGTCATTTTTTTTTTTTTTTTTAAAGCGTCTCATTACCTTTTCAAAACTAGCTAGCGGATGGTATACATATTCCTTGTTGACTGTTTGATAATCATCCGTCTAAACATTTTCACTTCAAATTATGGAATGGTATTTATTCGTTCACATCCAGTCCTAATTCCTTTTATCTTTCTATTCTGCCTTTGTTTCTTTCTTTTTGTCGTTACCTCGGCTTCGTTTCGGATGCAGCTTTTTCTACCTTTGTCTCTTTTTCGTTTTTCCCGTATTTCATCACTGCATTGTCCTTTTCGTCCCAAAGATTCCTATTTTTCATATGATGCCAGTCATGTTTTCTTTAAATATTCCCAACTTTCCTCTCAGCGTTCTTTCTTTTATTCTCAGCTTTTGGATCTTAACCTCCCTACTCCATATGATGCTACCTCCTTTCTTTTAGTTCCTTACTTGTCTGTCGCTCCTATTTTACCTTCTTTTATTCGCTCTGCCTCGCATTAAATCATAATTTAAGATGTAGTGTTCATTTTGATCTAACCCATAGGTACTTTGATTGATTTGGGCTGTTGTTTCTAATTAGCCTACCCCCCCCCCCCCCCAAAAAAAAAAAATAATAATAATAATAGAGTTGTGCTTTCTTTGCACTTTATTCGCAGTATTTTCATTTAAAGGATTGATTCCTTACTTCTGAGTACCGAATATCTATGATTCGTTTCCTGTTATAATTTTTTTTGGGGAAATTATATACGAGCTATCTTATTCCACATCTGTACGAAAGTCGTTCCCTTTTTACTTGAACACAAGTGTAGAATGAACTTCACGACAACGTGAGTCATTACCAAATCCTCAGTTAAAATTTCAGAGACGATAGTTTTAGTAATTTCGGGATCATCTTCCAACTCTCTAACAGTTAGAATAACAATCCTCTTTCATTACTAATCGAACTCTGTTAACATTCTCCGGTGTTTTCATTGATGTTGGTTTTTCAAACGAGGATTACTTTCGACCGATTCCCGATCATTTTTAAAGCCAACTGAATCTGTAATTCTTTATCTAAGTTTTACCTTTAACTTGGTGTCCAAAAGCTTTTTGAACCATAGAAATTGTTTCTGTTGCTGTATGGCTAAAATTAAAATAAAATTTATTGTAAATTGATCGACGCGTTCAGTCATTTTTATAAAATAAATAATGCGACACGCTCAACTTTGAACGCGCATGTTACAACGTCAAACTGATACTGAAATCGGTCAACTGAGCTCAGAAATAAATTGGATAAATAAGCAAAAGTTCCTAGTCTACGTAGTTGAATTCACGTTGAAGCATAGGCCGTATATTTTCTGAACACACCGCGCAGTTAATATTTTCTTATTAAACTAGCATTCTAAATGTAGGTTTTGTATCTAAACTAGATTTTAATAATACAATGTTCCAGATTGTAAGAAAAAAGAAAAATATTAGATTATATGTGGTTAGCGTTATTTTTAAATATAATTTTTCTCGTTAAAAACAACTTCGAATCAGCCATAATGAAGTTGAATTCGGGTGTACTGCTAAACTTTGAAATTCCATGTTGTAAAAGCGTAGAACGAATTAGTTTATTTTTTAAACAAATTGTTTAGACAACAGTTTTAATACTTTTATTACATGTCAAAGAAAATTATTAATAACTATAATTTTCAAAAGTTACATCATAAAAAATATAAATTACCAGATTAATTAGCAACCAATTTCCTTTTCAACATTGCCAGTTATTTTTACTTTTAAATGTTATGTAGTATTTTAAGTGAAATTTCATTATTCACTTGGTTATGCTAAATATTCTAAACTATGAATTAAAAACAGTTAGATACTACATATATATTATTTAATATAATTTTACTCTATTTTACCGTAAGACGTAAAAAGCATAATAATGAAATTTTATATTAAAATAAATCTGTATTGTATGCCGTAATAACCTATGTGCAGTTACACACGGCTCATGGTAAGGAAAAAAAAATAAAATAAAAATAATCACAAAACTAAGTTAATTTTTAAGCACTAGTAGACTTCAACAAATTTCTGCTACTAAAAAGTTTTAATCAAATTATGAAAGCGCCTTACAGAAACTAGCTAATAAATAATGGTATTTGCTTACATAAGCAGGTAATCTGTTTTGTCTTTTTTATTTAAATGTAATAAATTATCGAGTTACTCAAACACAAGCGAATAAAAATCGTTGCAAGTAAACATTTTATTACATTATTATAATATACAAAAATTCAAAAGGCTAGAAATTTTTACTCAACAAAAAAAACGTCTTCGAAATGTTATATGAAAATTTTAGTATAATACATTTAAACATCTTTTAGTACCACAAAGGCAATGATTTCTTAGGTTGCAGGTGTTCACAAGGTCTATTTATTTGTTTTTATGCGAGTAATCGACATAAATATAAAAAATAAAATTATTAGAAAGTAAGTTGAACTTGATGACAAACGAATGTTTACAATATCTAAGCTATAGGTTATATAAATTTTGTTATAAAGGAACTTTTTTTTTTTTACAAAAATTAGATATTAACAATAGCAACAGCAATGTATCATCATGTTTCTTTGAAATGAATAACGAATTTACCAGATGCCAGTTTAAATATCTTGACATAAAATTTCAATGATTGTGATGTGACTTTGTTCGGCTAATTCCTTATATTAACCTTTTCTTGTTCTTTGCTAGTCTGTACTAAAATTGACAGTTATAAAAAAAACTCGCATATTGTGAGACTAGATTATAAAGTTCCAAAATCTTTTCTTAAAACGGAGAAATTGAAAAAAAAAAAAAATTAACAAAAAACCATATATGTATATTCGTTATTTTATAAACAAAATGACGTAATATTTTTAAACTTTTCCAATTAACGAATTTTGTAATATATATTTTATTGCTTAATTAAATGTTATATTACTTGATAAATTATAAAAATTTAATGTACTATAATTTGTTATTGTTTTCCTCTAGGAGAAAATACATATAATGGCGATCATTCTGATGCCCACCAGAGTACATTTTCGCATAGTAGTAAAGAGGTAAATTTATTTTTCTTTAACCAAATTTTAGTATTTCAATTCAGAAGTGTTGAATGTACAGCATCTGCTTTTAATTTTCGATAGTTTACGTATAAAGTTTATTTATTTATTTATTTTTTTTTAGTTCACTCTTAGAAAAAGAAAAAAAAAGTACCGAATCATCAATATTGTGAAAATTATTTTTATTAACAAATTAAAACGTAATAAATTAGTTTAAATTTAATTAAATATACTTTTTTATCGGAATAATTAGAACTTAATGCTGGCTGGGCGTGAGAAAACCTATTCAGTGTTGCTGATTTGCGCAATACTTCATTTTGTGAAAAATAGAATCAATAGTTCGAATTCGATAGTGATATTTATTAAACAAAAAACAAGAATAAATAAACGATAAAATTTCGTCTTTATTACAACTTTCGGAAATCTTTAAATGTAGAATGTTATAAATTACATTATATAAAATCGTTAAACAAAAATCAAAACAAAGAATACAACTATTTTCAACTGTTGAAACTCTTTTTCCTTTTAATAACTTAATTGTTTATAATTATCTTACTCGTTTCGGTAAACGCCTAAGTGAATGCCTCCCGTTCATTTTTGGTCAAAATTTTAGTTCGTTCATTTTTGGTCCTATTCACAGTGTGTGTGTGTGTGTGTGTGAAGAGCAAAAATGAAACTGGCCAGATAAAAGCGAACATAAAAAAAAGTGCCGCGAAAAGAAAGTAAAGTAACGTAAAGAGAAAATGTCCACTAAGTCATAAGTTTATTAACGTTTTCCAATTAGTCTACGCGTAAAAGTTTACTAAAAAATGTGCCTACAAAGTTAGAAAAGCTTTTTAAAGTATGAGCTTTTTTCTCGATGTGAAACTTCTTTATAAACAAAAATATATAGAGAGTTAACACGAAAAACGAGCGAGCGTACGTTATGAATAGCTAAAGTATTAATACATCTAAAAATTCGTAATAGATACTTAACCAATTATATATTAAATTAAAATTTATGTTGAATGTTATTGAATTTTATACCATTTTGAGATATATATATATATATATGTTACATGGTGTGCCCAGAAAGTTATGAAACATGTTTTTTTGTCGCGCCCCTTTTACCTACAGCGCGCTCGAACCGGTTTGGTTAGGTGGAGCTGACTCTCAGCTTCACAGCGCAGCGCAGTTTAGTCTGTTCCGAGTATCGGTGAATTAGTGCACCTCTGTTTTTGGAGACCTCATCACGACGCACGATGGCTGATTCAATAAACAACGTTCGGCGATCAAGTTTTGCACAAAGCTCGACAAAAAATCTGTCGAAACCTTCACAATGCTGAAGCAAGCCTACGACGGGGAGTCTGCTATGAGTTATGTGCAAGTTACGAGGTCGGTGAAAAAGTTTAAGGACGACCACGGATGGGTGGGCGATAACCCTCGCTCTGGAAGACTAACAAGTAGAAACGAAGAAAATGTGAACCGTGTTCGTGAATTGTTGAATTCTGACCGCCGAATGAGTGTTCGGTTGTTGGCTGACACCCTGAACATTCCAAAAAGTTCTGTGTTCAGCATTGTCACGGGAGACTTGCACCTGCGGAAGGTGCACGCCAAGCTGGTCCCAAAACTTCTGACGGACGAACAAGCAAAGCCAATCGAGTGCTGATCGCGAGTGAACTGAAGAAACGCATGGAAATTGAACCGGATTATTTGGGGAACGTTATTACTGGTGACGAAACGTGGACGTTCCAGTACGACCCGGAAACGAAGCGCCCGAGTTCTATGAATCAGCCATCGTGCGTCGTGACGAGGTCTCCAAACAGAGGTGCACTAATTCATCGATGCTGACGCTACCCATGCTCGAAACAGACTGAACTGTGGTGCTCTGTGAAGCTGAGAGTCAGCTCCACCTAACCGAACCGGTTCGAGCGTGCAGCAGGCAGGAGGGGCGCGACAAAAAAACATGTTTCATGACTTTCTGGACACACCATGTATATAAAAAAAAAAAGAAAATAAATTTATCAGAACTTAAAATATCAAAAATTAATCGAACATAAGGAATGGATATAAAGAATCAGAAAAAAAAAAAACCATCGAGCATATAGAGAGAGAATGTCAATGATCTCAAAGGAACTATAACTAAAGCAAGCCGCATTTTAATAATCTTAACAAAAAACGTGGACTAATAATGTTAATATCGACATAGTGAAATTTAAACGCCAGAACGTTCGGGCAGGAGAGGTTGCAATAATAGAAACGATAAGTCAAATATTGTTACCTCTAATATATTGATATGTCAATACACAATGTTACACAATTAGATTTTGGTCAAACAGATGTTGGGAATATATGTAATGTTCAATGTAAGACGAAAGATGAAAGAGAAATAATTATTATCGCCATTTATATTTCTCCAAATCAAAGTGTCCGTGATATAATTAAATTTATACATAGAAGATTACTCCCTTTCACTCTCGATGGTTCAAGGTTATTTAAAGAAGAAAATTTACATACACTTCCAATGATATTAGCCGGAGACTTCAACGTCAATTTTGCATCAGACGATTCTTTGCCTTTAATAGAGAATTTCTTCAAACCGAAGTACAATTATTAATAATAGCCCAAATGAATCAACGAAAAAGTACAGAACGCAGTATTTTCTAGATATATCGATTAAATTACATCAAAAACTTACATTTCATATTATAGTTACCATCATAAGCCTATTGTACCTTTTATAAAATCTAACAATCAATGAAAAACACTAATAAAACGAATGCATTAATTTTTTATTTGTTTTTGTTTTTCTTTAAGTGAAACTTTATAAATATGTGTTTATGAGAACCACAGATCATTTGGTTTTTACTTTTGGGAAATTTGGCACTAATACTATAATTTTCAATCGAAGTCGAAGAAAATGCCTTTGAAGTTTCACTTCTCCCTTGTGCCCCGAGACACATTCATTTTTTTTTTTTTTTTTACTTCTGGTTGGTCAACTAATTCATCCGGAAACAGTTGGAAGAAGGTTTTAACTCAGTCGTATGTTGACAGTGTATGAAAAATTAGTGGATAGACAGGAAGAATAAGATTAGAAGCGCAGTAGAGGTTAAGAGATTAAATTTTAACAGATGATAGAAAGGAGAGGCCAAAGAGAAACGAAAACGAGACAAAGGCAACAGGAAATGATTAAAATGCAAATGAATATAATCAAGGCAATAAGAGAATAGCAAAGCGAAGGAAATCAAGTAACCAGGGTTTGGAAGGAGATAAACAAGGAATTAAAAACATGCGATCAAAATTTGGCTTGGAATTTGAAGAAGAAAAAAAAGAACAAATGTGGAGTAGAAACTTTTTATGAAAATAGAAGGTAGTTGCTTTTATTTTCTCGCTTCTTTCTCTCATCTTCATTAATTTACTTCCTGCTTCTAAATTATCCGTCTATCGGCAACAGCTTAACTACTTTCTCGGTATTGTTTTTTTTATTTTTGTCGCTGCCTATTTGTATAATATAATTGATGCAAATTACGAAATGTAAAAATATTCTTATTTTATTTGTTACATTTTACAAGTACCTCTCGGCGTAATGTTGTTTTTAACGCTTAAAAATACATATAAAGTGACCTAATGACTATTTTCAGGGTTCACCGTCGAAGGATATATCAACAGAAGATTCGTCGAAAAAGGAGAAAAAGAAGAAGAAAGGATTGCGCACACCATCATTTTTGAAGAAAAAGAAAGAGAAGAAAAAACAGTTAGTGGAAGCCTAACGCGCGAAGCGAGCATTTTCTTTTTATTATTCGACCGCCATTATTTCCGCTTTACAAAATTGAGGTAATTAAATTAAATATGAAAAAAACAATTAATATATTAAAAGTAAAGAGCTCAATAAAACTGAGTCTGGTTTTATGGTGTTGTGTTTTTTGTTTATAATATATTGATTGTTTTTTCATATTTTTATTTATTATAACTTGTTTGGTAACATATTTTTAATAAAATTTATGAACTTAAGTGGTACCTTTATCGATTTGTTTTTTCTTCTGCCGTGTACTATTATATATTGGTCATTTTCGTCTGGAATGACTTTTGTTCCAAGTCAAATGAATTCGTACTGGTTATTTTACTTATCGAAATTTATGTGAGGATAGATCCATGAACCATTTCCAGAATACTTTTAAGACTATTACACACGCACACACGTAGTACATATACGGTGCAGGATGTTCAATTAATTTACAATAGTTTATTTTTAGTCTAGCAGACGGAAAAAATTCTACGAGTTTGGCGGTAGGGGAAGGAATAAATGTTGAATCATATAACAGACTTCAGAAAATAATGTGAGGATAAGTGAATATGAAAGTGTCTTTGCTTGTGATTTTCTTTTTTAATTAGAATTATTTTTAAATGTAGTGAAAGAAAGTAGTTGTTAATGACGCAAATTTCAGGGATTGAAATTCGTGTTAACATTTCACTTTTGGGGTATGAGAAGGTCATGAAATAAGTACACAACTAAATTCGCAAAAAATTAATAAAATGCATTTTATGAAAAAGTAAAAACAACCGTTTTATTATAAACGTGTTTTTTTGTTGTTTTTTTTTTTTTTTTTTTTTTTTTCATAAGAAACATTCATGTAGAGATATATTTTTATAAAATACAAAGATCTGTGAATACAAAATAAATCTTTTAATTAGAGAAGAATTCATTTACCTTTACCGGTTGCATGTTTTTTTTTGTGAATTTACATTTTTGGTGTAAAAGATTGAGAAATTTAAAAAGTTTGGGGAATGCTAATGTAAAATATTGTTTATCATTTATAAATATTTAAAAAAAAAAGATAAAAATTACATAGAAATCTGCAAACATTTTCATAATTCGATAAAAATTATTCGTTTCATTATGTGTATATAGGATTTAGCGCAAAGCGGTTTTTAAACTAGAGTCGCACTCAGCCATCACTTAATAATAAAATGCATTAAAACACTGATTACATTAATAAGAAAAATGTTAAGTATTCTCTCGTTATTTATAATTTTTTTCCCCGTCTAATTTAACGAAAATTATAATGTAAACTTTTATCAGGTTTTTGTTTGGTATGAAGATTTTCTTTTGAAAGTGTGCATTCGTTCTGTACATGTATTTAATATAAAACAGAAATTACCGTATTTAATATTAAATAAATCGAACTGCTTATTATTAATTTTTATAATGAATATGAGCTGAGAATGTTCAGTCAACGATTATGCACCCTTGAAAACAACTGAGGTTTCAGCTGTATTCAACCTTAGTACAATTTGAGGATTGTTTTATTCAATATTCATTTTTCGGACGAGTTTCGATTTCAGTGTTTGCCGTTTAACGACAGATGTTTAAATTATATTTATAATTTATGTTAAAAAGAATAATACGGTTTTAATTTATTTATTCTGCCGATTTATTTATCATCAGTGATGCACGCTAAAACACAACTGCTTCGAAATAACATAAACGAATTTAAACAGGTGAACAGCTTGCGAATAACGATTAAATCTTATCGATGTAAAATACCAATATAGTAGACTGCTGTTGAAGCGTATTAGATGTAAAATTGATGATTGACTCGACATTGTAGGCCCCTTCTTATTCTATTTGTATGTAACAAATTTTAAAACTACCCAACGATTCCTCGGAAAATAATCGATCTAAATCGATGAATTAAAAATATGTACAATATTTGTGCATATATTTATTAAGTATAATTAAATCACTTACAATTAGTAAATTCCAGTGGAAATTATTTTTTGTCTATGGAACGGTTATTTTTGGTTTTTTGCCATTGTTGTGCTTTACAAAAATAGGACGTTTTTTGTACGTTATTTATAGTTCGGGTTAACACTTATTCTGCTAAAGTTTAAAGTTATATACATTTTATTAGAAACGCATTAGATTTTACATTAAAGTGTATAGCTACAATGCAGAGGTGACAATTTTATAATAACAGTTTCGTCCCAGCGGAATTACGGTCGGGGTAATAAAAGCCTGGAACATGTTTCCAGCGACTGAAGCCTATATCCGGTTAAAATTTGGTAAAGATAAAACATTTTCGGCATTTCTGTATAATTTCCAATTTTGCATAAACTTCATTTATCATTTAAAAAAATATAGGATTGAATTTATTGGAAAAATTAAATTTTTCGTTTCAATAGAATTAATGTTTCTTCCGTAATTGAAAATTAGTAAAATATTTAATGCGCACATTTCGGTATTCTTGAACTAGTCTTGATGTCCACTATGGGAACAAATAAAATCGTATGAATTACCATTGTATACGCTATACGAGGTCGTTGAAATTGTAATACACAAGTATCGCCCAAACACCACACTGGTTGCGATGCTAACATTTTATGAAATTCTTTCCATACGCCTATTTCGCGCAGTATTGCAGATTTGAATCGATTATAAAAGTAAACGAAAAATTTTCATCTACCACATTTAAGTTTCAAATTGTGACATAATTTTCTAATAATTTACACTACCCAGCCCTCCCCATTTACATCTGCGCGCACACAGACCCACACATATACCAACAAACAAACAAAAAAAAAAACAAATTTCCAATATACAAACCAATGATAAATAATACATTAGAAATATGAATATACACAATTTAATCGGTTAATAAGAATAAATTGATAAAAGTATTCTAACTTTTAAAAATTACGTTATTAAAATTTGATTCCAAAAAGAAGCTGGAAAAAAAATTCTATCGAGTTTTCTTATTGTTCAACGTTACACCTCAATATTGGATATAATTTTGGGTTAGAAAAATCCGATGTCGCCTCGATATTATCTCATTTTATCACATCGTGTATTAGATACCGGATATTATCCGGGTTTATTTTATTTATTTGTCGAATTAAATTAATGCGATTGCATGTATTTACTTTTGGTTAAAGGTTAGCAGCGATTAATTTGTAATTAAGAAGACACAGACCCACTGCCAACTACAGTTGTGTAATTTGCGTCTATATATTTTATCTATTTATATGTATGATAAATAAAATATATATATGTTTGTATAAAAAATGATTTTCTAAATAAATAATATAAATACCCTTACCAGAAATATAAAAAAACAACAATATGTATTTCGCACCACCGATTATATTACGTTAAACGGAAGAATAATTATCAGTGATAACAAAAACGTGATAATAATAGTAAATATATAAGTATATGTTCTTTAGAAATTTCCTATACACGCTGTACACGATAATATTGTATCGAGGATGTTTTTAATTTCTCTTAAACGCTACACATACGTAATGGATTCGAATTTTTTACTTTCACAACGTATTATTTCGAAAAAGAAAAAAAAAAAAAAGAATAATTACTGTTCTCTTGTGAAGTTACCTTGGCAACTATTAGCAGCTGTGCAGCTTATCTTAAGAATATCTAAAGTACAATAGTGTATAGATTAAAAATGCGCTATTTTATAATTACTCCGTCTTATTTTAACATTCGACGAATTATTTTATAACTGTTAGCGATCACCAAATCTAATTATTAAATCTTTTTCGATATCTAATCAAAGTATATATGTAGTTACAGAAAACAATTAATAAAGGAACAAAAAAAAAAAAAAAAAAGAGAAATTGAAAACATTCTATTACGTAATGTTTTTTATAACTTATATGTACCAAATTTGAATTTGCGTGTTTATAAATGAACTTATTGTGAATATTTGACGTGTCACGTATTTTGTTATATGTAAGTTTTACACTTCTTCTTGTTTCTAAATGTTTACGTTTATATGTAGTCTTTGTATAAATGGAATTCATGAATTCCTTATTTTTAATCGTTTTTTACATATTTTTATTTTTACTCATTCGCGTTTGTATTTTTCGGATCATTTGTTGACATTGCAGCTACTAAGTGTGATACACCGTTCGAAACTATAAAATTTTTAATTGTGTTTATATACTTTTAAATTTAATTATCTGATGTATAAGAATAGCCTTTTGTTTTTCCTTTTTTTTTCGTAGTGTGCATTTATCAACTTGTACTGTACGCATTTTGACGTGCCTTATAAATTAATTTTTACGGTACAATACACACCAACACTGTATATTATATATGAGTGTATATTTCGACGATAGTTATTAATAAGAATTACTGCCTAACCCGATAAAATAGTAATAATAGGTACATGAAACTACAGTACATGCAGTCGCGTTCAAAGGTTGTCAGTTTTCAATATTGATCTATTTTGTGCCTAAATTTCGCATTTCAACGTTTGGTTAGTGAACTTTTTTCTTTTCCTTTTTTTTTTTCCATACATTTGTACGAGTGCTTTTGTATGTTGAAATCATTTTTTCTTTCAGCGGTATGTGTATATTCGCTTATCATTATTTTATTTTATTTTATTTTATTTTTTTTTTTTTTTTTGTAAACACAATATCAAATATTCATATTACAAGTAAGTATTACTGTGCGCTGAAGTATTTAAAATAGTTAACAAGTGTTTTTATTATTAATTCATACTTAAAATATACACACTTTGGTCATTTTTGAAGTATTTTTTATTTTCTGCGTTTACATGACAATCGTCGGAGTAGTTGTATTTATGTATGACATATTGAGGAATCTTTGCGAATTTTTGAAAATGGAAGACATTTCTCTTTTGAGATTAATTTTTGATCATTTGAAATAAAGTTAAAAATATGACAACCATCGATACTTTTTGATAAGTAATGGTAGTAAAAAATTAATTATATCCTCACAAGGAAAGTACACGAGTTGGCAGACGTCGATTTTGATGAAATTTTGATATGTTGTAGAGTACAAAAAAATATTAGACACGTTTTTTTTTGTTTTTTTTTTGTTTTATCTGTCCATATGCAGTTTCAAGAGATGAAAATTACCCCTAAAGTTCACTCCCGAAAATCGTTGTTCCTAAATATGTCGTCTTGAACTTTATATTTTTTTATGAAACAAAATGGAAATTATTTCTTGTGCAAAGGACAAGTAATCCACAATGATTTAAGCAATGGAAGTGCATCCCCTATTTCGTAGGGGCTGAAAACACTTTTTTTCTTAGGTCGTAATTATGGAATAAAAAATTATAAAATAACGTAAAAAAATAAGAAAAACAGTTTTTAACACACCCAGTTAAAAAATAAAGTTGGTGTGTTTCGGCATTTTCATGAATTTCACTCTTAAAGGGGGTAAAGCACCCTTTACGAGAAACATCGATAAATACGTGTATCAAGTAATCCAATTTCGTAAAAAAAATTTGTATGTAAGGGTTTTTGAGGTCGCTGATTACGAATCCGTCATCAGATTTTGTTAATTCAAAGTGGCGGATCCAATATAGCGGACAAAAAAGTCAAAAAAGTTCTGATTTTAATGACAAATTTTATACGAGGATTTCTGAGGTCGCTGATTACGAATCTGTTATTAATTTTTGAAAATTCAAATTATCCTGTGCTTTATGACCATACAACCCCAAACTTCTAAAACCCAGACGGGCAATCACAGCCTTTTTTTTTTAAACCAACAAACCCCAAACTCTTAGACCCCAGTCAGGCCCAAGGCCTGTGTTTTTAAATCAATAAACCCCGAACTCTCAAACCCCAGACAGACTGTTTTGACTAAAGTTATAACGAGCAAAATGAACACCACCTTCCTGGTCGAGCCAATGTTAAAAGTTAAAGATGTTTATTTTTAAAAATATTGATTATTATATTTCAGATTATTGCAGATTTATTGAGCATGATAGCAGTACGAATTATATCTATAATAGTATTAATATACTGTTTACTATTTATTGATTGTGAGAATTAGTAATAAATGTTCTGATTTTCTTATTGAATGTAATTCTCCTAATGTATTAATGTTCATTCTAAAAAAAGAAAAAATTATTATATTACTAATTATCTTTGGCTATTTATTAATTTATTTTTGTTATTATGTCCGTAAGAAGATAGTGATTTCCGTTAATAAATAGATAAAGAAATAAATAAATACATAAGTTGAACCGTACCGATAATTTTTTAAATAAGTAAATTATAAGAACGGTTTTCCAGTATACCACAATGAATGGGCCTTTCGTCTGCCTGCAATTTAGGAGTTGTGCGGTTTTAGTCATAGGCAATCGGCCGTCTGATGTTTAGAGGTTTCGAGCTGTATGATTATAACGTACAGGCCTCTGGCCTGTCTGAGGTTTAGGAGTTTGGGGTTTGTTGGTTTAAAAAAACAGACTGAATGCCTATTATAAAGCACAGGATAATTTGAATTTTCAAAAATTGATAACAGATTCGTAATCAAAGATCTCAAAAATCTTCGTATACAATTTGTCATTGAAATTAAAACTTTTTTGACTTTTTTGTCCGCCATTTTGAATTAACAAAATCTGATGGCGAATTCGTAATCAGCAACCTTAAAAACCCTTACATACAATTTTTTTTACGAAATTGGATTACTTGATACGTATATTTATCGATGTTTCTTGTAAAGGGTGCTTTACCCCCTTTAAAGGTGAAATTCATGAAAATGCCGAAACACACCAACTTTATTTTTTAACTGGGTGTGTTAAAAACTGTTTTTCTTATTTTTTTATGTTATTTTATAATTTTTTATTCCATAATTACGACCTAAGAAAAAAAGTGTTTTCAGCCCCTACGAAATAGGGGATGCACTTCCATTGCTTAAATCATTGTGGATTACTTGTCCTTTGAACGAGAAATAATTTCCATTTTGTTTCATAAAAAAATATAGAGTTCAAGACGACATATTTAGGAACAACGATTTTCGGGAGTGAACTTTAGGGGTAATTTTCATCCCTTGAAACTGTATATGGACAGATAAAACAAAAAAAAAAAAACAAAAAAAAACGTGTCTAATATTTTTTTATACTCTACAACATATCAAAATTTCATCAAAATCGACGTTTGCCAACTCGTGTACTTTCCTTGTTAGTATGCAAATACTTTGATACAGATCTGATGGTTTAAGCGATATTTTGTGTTAGGCTGTATTCACACTGCACGCGATGCGAACGATACGATGCGATGATGCTAACGATTACAATACAAAAAAATACAAACAACAAAACAGACGTATGGAACTCGCTTCAAATCGCAAACTACGTAGTTTGCGACTGGATCAGGCGACTCGCACGAAATCGCTTCGCTTCTCTTCGCTTCGCATGGCGTGCAGTATGAACACAGCCTTAGTGTTCATACTTTGAAAATCTCTACCATTTCGTTCTATTAACATCTATCGATTTTTTTTCGTACTGCTACAATCGGTCAGATTACATCGTAGACCGAGAATTTCTTATGCATTCTCTTGGTTAAAGTCTATTTTTTTATTTTTATTATCATTACTTTGCGCGCGACAACTATGGACATTAACCCTACGCAAGTGAAGTTTTTGAAAGTGCCAATGCGCGGCACTAGTATTCGAACCAGGCCCTACCCGAACGAAACTGCGCTACGCTAGTTGGCTTTCATGAAAGTCAAAATATACTTTGTTCGACGTATCTTCTTTCTACGTGAGCTTATATTAACTTCGTTGTGTTTTTTTGCGAGGAATTGAGCAGTAAATAAAAAATAATAGGGGGGAGGGCATCTATAACCTATTTAGTAATTTACAATATTGTCATTTGCATCAACTGAAAATTAACTGACATTTCTCGTACTGCTATTTTTAGAATTCCATGCGTAAATAGTTCACAAAATGCTAATTTTGTAATTCGGAATAATTAGATAGAATTCAAAAATTTTGGAACGATCAGCGGGTAGTCGGAAAAAGTTTCCAAAGTGTTTACCTTCGATAGACGGGGTCATTCGATCTGTCGGCGAATTCACACGACCACTAGTTTCAGCTTACGACGAATCAACTGCGAAATGAACGGTCTCCACGTATATGTATGTGTACGAAACGTAAAATTTTTTCCGGTTGCTATCGTGTGCAGTTCATGGTGCTAGACATATTTAATTAATTATATCAAAGCTGTTAGAAGCGACAGATAGTGGTACCTGATGAGTATTCTTTCTTCGATAGTTTGTCAACACTGAAAAGACGGCGGTACTGATAATTGATTGCAGATTTCAAATCGATATTTTGTTCTATTACTTCGTTTTAACGTATTTTAGTATAGTATTTATAGAGAAGTTGATCGTTCGACGTAACTGGTAAGGGTCATTTGAGAATTATTAATAAAGTCGAGCAGTACTACGTGTTAATGTTCGAAATAAAATTGTCGCGTAGGTTTTGTAGCTGGAATATGAAGTAGAGAAAGCGTATGTTTTGTTTGTCGTTTGTAAAATTCTGATGCTATTCTGATCAAATTAGACGGGCGCATTGATGCAATGTTTTTTTACTTAAAAATCGTATCAAATCCGGGTCACAATTGTTCTGAAACGGAAACTAAGTCGACGTTTCGACCTACAGACATCGAAAAAAGGACCCCGATAGCTACGGCTAGTAGTCCGCTCGTGTGTATTAGTAGGATTAGAGCGGTATAGTGAACGATAAATACACTTGGGATGTAAAACTTTTGATGTCGATTTTTGTCGGCTATGACATAATCTCCAGCATTGCAGTACAACAATTGAAACGAGAGTATGCAAGCGTCGATGGCAAAGCTATTTTTCGCAGTTTTGTCTTTCTTTTATTTTCAATTAGGAGCAATGAAAAATTTGAACAAGAAGAAAATGAACGCGATTACGTAAAATAATATTACGTAAACAGAGTATCAGCGTAGTATTAGTGAGTTGGTGAGTGGCAACTGATGGTAAAGAGAATTCGCGCGAAAATGGTCTTGATTCAGATCTCTTCAGCGCGGAAAATTCGACTACCTTCCCACTATTACATCTACCCTTTCCTTGTGGTATTTTATCTTTTGAATTCGAAAAAAACGCTGATGCATTCACGACTGCCAGAAAAATACGAAGGGTAATCGGTAAGTAATGTGATGCAACTTCTAAAATGACCTTCCAGGTATCGAAAAATTATGAAAAAAAATACCAATAAAACTCGAATTAAAGTTTGCGCTTTCAAAACTCAGTTTGTGTCCAAAATACTTGCCTCCGTCTTTATGTTACGAGTTCGGAAATCATCTCCCGTCCCCGCTGTTCAAGCTGAAACTCGTATTTCTCCTCTTTTTATTCGACGTTCCTACTTAGCTTTACCGATTTCTCATTAAACGTTTGCTCCTGTTCCGTTTTGTTACATATTTCTTCTTATAGTCTCATCCTTATTTAGTTACCGTTTTTCTACGCATTAACTAACAATTTTATCTTTGATCTCCACCCGTCTCCTTCAATTTTCACCATATATCTACACTCACGAAAAACTCCCATACTTTTCTTTCAATTTTTCATCCTTTCTTTATCAAATTAACTGCTTTCATTTTTCTTCCTGTTCCTCCTAAATTGATTCTACACCATGCGCTCAGTTCGGAATTTTTACGGAATTTAAACTCTCACTTCTCTAATCACTTTACAATTCACACTGACGGCTCCAATTGACCGAATGAAGTTGGCGCAGCCTTCTTTTTTTTTTTTTATCCTTTAAGTTATTTTGGGTTCTTTAAACTTCCCTCCTTTTGTTCGATATTCTGTAGCTTTCTTACAGGCCCTTCTCTTATCAGATCTTCGCATGTTTCTCACAATATCCTTATCCTCTCAAATTCCTAAAGCATATGCTGCATGCTATCAAATCTCCTCTTCCTTTTCTATCGACTACATAATTATTTTTGTACATTCCTTAATTCAGGACCTCTTTCTGTCTTATTTAATCCAAATTTTTGGATTCCTGATCATTCGGTTATCTTCACCTTTGGCCAGTTTCTTACCACATTCTCATTCATCGATATTATTTTTCTGTCTAACGCTGCTCATTTTGCTCTATGATGTAACGTTTATTTGTCTATCCAGCTTTCACTTTCTCTATATCTAATTTCTTGACTTCCCCTCTATGCTGTGCTCTAGTCTCTCTCTGTGATATGTCATTTGCGTTTTGGATGCAGTCTGCTCCCTTCATCGCTTTTCCGTTTTTTTTCTCTCGTGCCATCCTCGCATCACCCTTTGCATCCTTTTAGCAACCACTTAATACGTGATTCCGATCACATATGTATAACGTTTGAATGCTCGTCGCTTTCAACTGAATAAACTTCTTTCTACTGTGCCCTTTTATATTCCCGCTTCCTACAATGTTCGTTCGTTCATTCTTCCCCTTCCTTTTCAGCTATCTTTGATCGTATAAAGGTCGAATTCTCTTTCCCATCTTTTTCTTAATTCTTGGACCGATATTCATGCTGACGAATCCTATAATAAGAAAGAAAGAAAAATATTTTTCGATACAATTTCCGAAAACATTAAGCCATTTGTCATATTGACTCACGAGTTTATCGATATCGGCACAATAAAACTGTGCGGTGCATTTAGAAAGCAATATTGTTACTACTTCCACGACTTTTTCGTCTGTTACGAAACATTTCCCGCCCAGATCGCGTTTACAGTGGGGAAATATATAAAAATCAGAGGAGTAGGGTAGGTGTGAAAAATTTTCCCAGTTCTGACTTCTAATTAATGCGTTTTTTTTTCCTGGCCTGGCGTAAAACCTTTAAACCATCAACCAAACCTTTCATTTTTTATTAACTACCCTTTTATTAAATTTCAACTTTTCCACTCTACTATTTACTTTTCCATTATTATTATTATTATTATTATTATTATTGGATCCGTTGTGCCATTATAAAAACACAAAAAGAAGTTGCGGACCTTGCTTTTTGTAATAGACCACTGCAACAACCATGACCCATCGTGGATCACACGAATGCCGAAATAAAATATAACACTATAAACTGGCCATATCGTGACCAAAGTGCGACAAGCACTTGATCACAAATGAACAGCAAAACATTAGGAAATAAGCAATGAAAAAATGAATGTAGCATTTCATAGCTGGGATCTAATAATACTTTATTTTATTTGCCTTATTTGATGGTTTCCTTTTCTGCTCTCTCTACAATTTTCCCCCTTCTTTAAATGTATATCATTATTATCACTACTAAAAATTATATTTTATAATCTGAAATTTCTTTGCCCTATTACATCTTTTGTTTTCTTCTTTTTTTTGTTTAAAATTACGATTTGGCTAATGTAGCCAATAAGCAATTGGAATGGAGGTTATGACATGATGGGAGATGCCATTCAACAATAGCACTCCGCATTGCTTTACCCGTCAATCAAACCGGTGACGAAGGTCTAGGGGCGTATAACGATTTAGTCTATGATTGTCGTTGCCTGAGTCTAATAAATCATCTGCCAGCGAGTTAGTGTGGCCTACTAACCTACACAGGTAACGCTCGCTATAATTTTTAATTACTTTACTTACCTCCGGTATATTTAGATCCCGATGTAAGTTATCATTGCGCATGTACCACGGTGCATCGGCTATTATTCTCAGTATTTTTGACTGGCACCGCTGCATAATTTGAATATTAGACGCCGATGGTTGTTCCGTCCAAGAAGAAATATACCGTAGGTCCACACCGGTTTGATAGCTGCATTATATAACAGCAATTTTGACTTCGGCGATAACACGGAAGTTTTGCCCAGGAGCCAGTACATCTCCCTCAGCTTCAAGTTTATTTCCTTGGCTTTGATCTTAATATGCTCCTTCCAGGTTAAACGGCGATCAAGCCACATGCCCAGGTATTTGGCTTTATTTCCCTGTGGAATGGGATCTACAAGATCAACAGAAGGACATGTACTGCGTCTGGTTGTGAATGTAACATGCACCGACTTGGACGAATTGATCTTAATCCTCCATAGTTGTGCTCATTTCTTCAGGTCATTCAAACCAGCCTGCAAGTTCTCCGACGCTGCCACCGGATCGTTGTGCCTCGCAAATAGTGCTGTGTCATCAGCAAATGCTGCGACCTCCACATTGGACGTAACTGGAAGGTCATGTGAGTAAACAAGAAAGAGGATTGGTCCTAATACTGAACCCTGGGCAACGCCAGTCTCAGCAGGATAAAACTCTGATACATCGTCATCAGATTTTACTTGAAAGTACCTATCTGTCAAGTATGAAGACAGTAGTGGGTAATAGGAGTGTGGCAGGTTTTTTTTTATTTTGGTCAAAGGCCTGACTAACATCCAGGAAGGCGGCAGAACAATATTGCTTCCTGTCAAAGCAATTACCAATGTATCTCTGAATTCTACGAATTTGTTCTACTGTAGCATGCCCAGGACAAAACCCAAACTGGTAGTCTGGAATTATACCCTGCAGCTGCTCTATTAGCCTAGACAACAATACTTTCTCAAATAGTTTAGATACTATTGGTAAAAGACTGGATAGGTCGATATGATGAGGCTTCACTAGCGGGCTTACCTGGTTTCGGTATTATTATTACCTGAGCCATCTTCCACTGTGACGGATAATAACCCAGCCGAATAACAGCGTTGAAAATTGCTGTTAACAAAACTACTGCCTTTCGCGGTAAGAATTTTAGCATCTTTCCAGTGATCAGGTCATATCCAGGGGCTTTACGTGTTGCTAAATTGCCGATTATCACTTTTTTAATTTCTGAGGGCGTGAAATGTTTGATTAGGGGGGACATTTGAAATGGTGCGACTAAATCACACTTTACCTGATCGTAAAAGGGCTCATATCCGATGTCCGGAGGATGTGGTTTAAACACATTCTTAAGATGTAGTCCAAATACTTTCGCCCTATCGGGATCGCTGCGTGCCCATTCACCGTTATCTTTACGCAAGGGTGGTGTCATTTTTTGAGGTCTTCTGAACGCTTTGGTGGCCTTCCACAGTGCGGGATTGTCTTTTTTAATGTTTCCGTTGTAAAGAATTGTTCTAAAGGTATCATTTTTATGCTGTTTTAATAATTTACTTAACTCTTTGCTTATTATGTTAAGAGAGTTTTTATGAGCTGGATACCTTGTTATTTGCCAAAGTTTTCTAATTTTCCTTTTTTCGTGGATTTTTTGTTGAATAATATGCGGGTAGTTAAAGTCTGAGTTTACAGTGACGTTAGGGGTGCTTAACCACGCTGCCTTTTGTAGCATATGATTGAAGTATTCAACTGCTTCGTCAATATTATCACCTGTTTTCAATGGAACATTGATGACCAGATTCTCTTCGATCCAGTGCGTGTAAGAATACCAATCGGTTCTATTATTGTGAAATTTAAAATTAGCCTTTTTAATTATTATTAGCGGACTTATTTCAAGAATTACCGGGGAATGATCCGACGTAGAGTCAAAAGGTGTTTCAATATTTGCATATAAAGTACTAATACCTTTAGTAATAAAAAAATCAAGTAGGTCAGGTATTTTATTTCTATCAGAGAGCCAGTATGTAGGTTGTCCGCTGGAGAACACTGTAAGTTTTGATTTCGAAATGCATTTGAATAGTTGCCTTCCTTTAGGATTTATTAGTCGTGACCCAAAAAATGTATGCTTGGCATTATAATCTCCACCTGCTATAAATTTATTTCCTGATGAGTTAAAAAAATCACTGAATTGATCCTGCATAATTTTGTACCTAAGTGGACAGTATATCGATGAGATTGTTAATTGTTTACCTGTGCTTGCAGTTACTTTGATAGATATAGCTTGAATATGAGGTAATTGAATACAGTTGAATTGATAGTGCTTCAGATGTCTGCGTACTAAAATTGCTGCACCGCCACGAGGCTTACCGCATGGATGATCGGCCCCATAAAAATTATAACCATTTAAAGCATAATAGTTTTTCGAAGTGAAATGTGTTTCCGAAAGTAATGTCTAATTTTTGACTAAGGACAAACATTTCAAGCTCGGATTGTCTTGTAACAACCCGTTAATATTCTAGATAACTATTCGAATTGAGTTAATTTCGTATTGATTAATTTTGGCATGAGCGCTGTGAGTACATCCATCAGTCTGTTGAACATAATCTCCATGCGATTGAAAGATGTAAACATGTTTTCTAAGCGCAGGAATGACTGTTCTAAAGATGATTGAAAGTTATATCCTGGAATCTGTTGAAAGCTATCGCTATTCATTAAAAATTTTCCTTCGATTTTCCCTCTTTGCACCACCTACGACTTTCGCATAGGAAGTGCCGGCTGGGTGAAACACAGACGTTTGCTGCTGCGCTAATAGAGCCCCAGTATGACCACTCACCGCACCTCTGATATGATTTGCGAGTGCAGGAAATTCTGATACAGTATTGCTACCAGGCAAATAGTGCTGCACGTTACCAGGACGCTGGTTATTATGTGTTGTTTTTAGCGGATTGTTGGGTTGTTTATGCTTTCTATTGCATATTTCTAAATATACAGCACAGCCTTTATAATTCGCCGGATGACAGCCACTGCATAGAGCGCAGGTTGGATCTGTCTCCTTGCTTTTAGTACAGTTGGCTGTTAAATGCTGCTTTCCGCATTTGACACATCTTGGTGCTTTTTCACAAAAGTTACGGGAGTGACCATACTGCTGACAACGCAGACATTGAATCAGACCTCTTTTATGCGGTGCTTCGACCTTTATTTTCATATTTAGCAGTGATTTTAGGTGAAATATGCTCGTGTTGTTCTCGTTTGGTTCTAAATCTATAAAGAAAAGAGGTATTCTTTTGTTTTCCTATTGTTAATATTAAATACGTCCCTGACGATATGACCCTCATCAGCCAGCGCCAGTTTAATATCGTCCTTGTTAACTGATGGATGTATGTTTTTTTAAGACCACACGATATGCTTTTTCCTGCTTTATCTGGTATGTATGATATTCAGCCTCGAGAGAATCCAGAGCCTTCATTATTATTACTCTGTAGTTTTCTATGCTGTCGACAGCTATTTTAATGGAATTTTTATTTATTATTTTGCACTTGTTTACATCAATTAGTTCGTCTAATCTTTTATTTAATGCGGGAAGGTTAACTACGTTATTAACAAATATGGGAAGTGGATGAATATTCGTATTTTCATTGCCTGCATGGCGGTCGGACTGGGTTTCACCCTCGACTTCATCCATCGAACCACTGTCAGTGTGGTTAGCTAAGACTGAAAATTTATTTTTGGTCGGTATAGGCTCAAACTGTTTCGTTCTCTTTTTAAAAATATCCGGGCTTGAATTTAAGTTTCCCTTGCGCTTGTTCTGTACGACAGACCAACTAGGATCTTCTTCTATCGAACTTAATTCAGACAGATTTTCATTTGCGAAGACAACCGGGCCCGCAACGATCGAGGGATTACTTACATCAATAGTGTCGATATTGGGTAGAACGAGAAGAGGCGTTTGTGTGTACGGTGTAGCATGTAGCGCATATAGCTGAGTGAATGGCGCTTGACCGACGTTATAGTAGCATTGCGGTGGTAGCGGCGAGCTTTGCTGTATATCAACTGTCTTATCAGCTATTGATAACGAGGAAGGAATAGTAGCGGTAGAATGGACGAGTCGGTGGGGACAGAAGAATAGTTAAGAAGTCGCGGCGGAGCGATGTATTTCGCGGCTTCTGTTGTCCGCTATGCAGCATCGCTGTTGTTAATGTTATACTGCACAGATGCGTTTTGTGTTTGTGGATGCATGTAAAGCGGGTTTGATGTGAGCAGTGGCGCGGCCGTTGTCGTCGCCATAACAGCGACAACACACACACCTGTGAGCCTAGATGTGTCAGTGTGAGCTCAGCAAACGGGAGTGATATTCTGTGTGTACTAAAATAAATTAAAAATGGACGATAAACGAAAAACGAAAATAATCGGAATTATCTCACCACAGCTGCTCCGATGATATGATTAAACGCGATAACATACAACGTAACTGAACACGCGAACTTATTAAAATCCTATTACATCTAATAATAATAATTTAATAATAATAATTTTTTTTTTTTTTTTTTTTTTTTTTTTTGGGCTCGTCAACCAAGGATCTTTACCCAGAAACAAAAGGTAAGGAAAGAAGTCGGTTATATTTTGATTCGATCAGAAATTTTAACTAAAAAGGAACAGATAGCAGGAATGATTAGTGGGGAAGGAAAGGAGAGGATATATCTAACTGCACACTGGTACTATCCATGATGGCCAAATGGCTTGATAGTTAACTGAAGCCGGGCCATAAAAACAAAAACAAAAAAACTTTAAATAACGATCCTACTCCTAATAAACGTAAATATTATTATCAACACACGATTACCTGAAGCGAGTAAGGAGAAAGCAGGTTACGCAGGCAAGAGTTAATATTATATAAACGAAAATATATCTTGAAAGAAAAAACCTTTAAACAGTTTTCCAAGCTTTTCATCTGGTTTTTGATCGTCTTTTTTTCAATATTGACACCGAATTGTCTCATCAAGTAACCTCATTTCTCCTTGTTAAGTCTCTGAGTTGTGTACATTTGAGTTTTTTTTTTTTTTTTTTTTTTATTATTATCGTGGGAGTATACTCTGGGATACGAAGATTGCAGCTGAAAACCTTTTTGAAATAATGTACTGCCGAATCAATAGCAATTAGAATTTTTTTTTTTTCTTTCTTTTGTTATATATACCTATATATATACCAATTTTTTTTTTTTAAGAATTCGTATTATCTAAAAAAAATTTATACTGACAAATATAAATTTACGTTCACCGAATTTTTCAGTTTTTAAAAGTATCTCAAAAAAAGGCCAAAAAATGTACAGCTCATTGATGTCTGATTTTAATAAATTTCAATTTTGGAATATTTCCCTCGAGCACACTATATTATAATATTTCCGGCGTTTTTAGTTTTTGAAAATTCTGAAAATTCGATTTAAATTATCGAATTAAAGTATCTGAACAAACGCTAGAAGTATGTATAATGTAATCGGAAGAAATATTGAAAATTTATTTGCTAATACATTCTTTTTCTTTCTTCTAAAGAAGAGAGGTGAAATTTGAAGGAATGTTCAAAGAAAATGCGAACATTTTTATTAGGCGAGTTATAAATAGAAATAAATCCGCCATGGCCGAAATTATGTAATATGCACGATTTGATAGTCTCAGTTAATGTTTCGTAAGTTCGGTTCAGATGTACATTTTACGCTGGTCTACTAATGTAAGTTTTCATTTAGATGTGTGGAAGTACTTGACAGATTCGGTCGTAATGTCTCTGATGTACGTTTCGGTCACAGGTGCACCGACAAGTACGATAGAAATTTGCCTCTGAGATGACCTTGACAGTGAAAAAAATTAAAACCATAAATTTTTTAATTACACAATTTTTCTTACTTTATTTTAATTTATTTTCATCGAAAAGTAAAAATTTGAATATTCTAAGAGCGGATCGTTACGTTTTTTTCGGAAGGAAGAGCTTAATTGCTTTTTTTCTAAAGTATTCTATTACCACATCGATTAAGGAAAATGTAAAAAACGCATTTATTAAATTTGTGTTATTCTTTCGCAATGTCATCACAAAAAAACTAATTTTAATCATTAAAAGATGACGAAATATAATATTTTATTCGCTACGGTAATAATATTAAAACGAATCAATCATTCTCTCTTTTTTATTTAGTATATATATATATATATATATATATATATATATATATATATATATATATATATGTAATGTGCGCGTAGGTATTTGGAATAATATGTGTTTAGGAACAAAAGAAATGTAATTTTACACTATTTTCTACAAGTATAGTTTTAAATTATACTATAGAAGATAAATAGAAATGTGCTAAATAGCGAAACGGAAACCGAACAGAAAATAAAAAACCGGGATACAATTAAAATTAAATAAAAGAATGTATCAATGCAAGAAAAATTAAAGAGCCGATGTACAGATTGTGCGAATAAATAATAAAAACCAAAAAAGAAACTTAGAATTGAAAAATGAAATATACTCGATTATAAATTATTTAACATATCGAAAAAATTAAAAAGCAACAAGCGGAAAAATAAAAATAAATACACACAACAACACACTTAGTGTAAACTACGAGTAGTTAAAATCATTATTGCATAGACAATAATAACATACTTAATACAAAATATGGTTGAGACATGTTATTGAGATGGTGGTGTTTGGTTGGCTAGATATGTATTATAGAATTCTTAGGGAGTGTAATTATGTCTGTCAAATGATAAAAATTCGGCTGAGAGCTAAAGTGCTACTTGGTAATTAAACTATACATTGCGCTCGCTTAGCTCATTGCAAGGCAGTTATAATATATACGATTAGATGAAATGACTTGTTACAGGTTATTCTTGTTCCTACATTAAACGGTATACTGCATTAACATCTTGATTCATGCAGGTAGTTTGATTTTCTAATTTCATCAACACAAAACAGCGTATATTACCAGAATCACGTCAAATCTATTAAGGTTGGCGGCTTTAGCTACTGTTCCTAAATCCTCCTTCATAAGCTATCCTCGACTTGTTACATGGTGGTCTCTGAAAATTCAAACAGGCATTTCTCCAGGAAATAATGGAGCACTAAGGAAAAATATGAATCTTCGAAATTGCTATACGATTTGATATATTTCATAAAGTATAGAGAGGATCGACTTGTCTTTTGACACGCATAAAGGAACGCGAATCTTAGAATTCCTTTATTAATTCTGTCTTTTCATCCATACCTGCCAGTAATAGGTGGAAAAAAAATCAACTCGTTGAGCAGAACCGGAATCTGTTTTTACTTCCATTCCTTCTAATATGTGATATACTCCAGTTACAAACCGACAATCTGTAGCTAATGCTTTTGCGAAACACTCTATTATTCCAATGTAGTTTCTTCCTCATGCCTCATAAACTTCCTAGCTCATAGAGCACAAGCTGAGCAATCACTAGTATCTTTCACTTTGGACTGCGGTGAAAGTTTTAATCTTCCATTTTCGCTTTCCGAACTTAACTTATGAGACTAAATATAGAGCTCCCGGCGCCGCCGACGCTACTCATATCTGTTTATGATCAAATATACCCAGTCAAAAATTTCCTTTTCCACATCTAAAATAAATTATTCGGTTCACCGGTGTAATACCAACGGCTTGGAAATCCGTGATAGTTGTTCCTGTCCTCGAGAGTCTAACCCGCATCTCTTTAATAGCTTCCGGTCGACCCCCTTAATTCATACTTTTTCAAATGGAATGCGGTATAGAAGGTCAGCAGACGAATCCTGTTTTTACTTTCCACTGTACAAACTAAAGACCACTCACAGAAATCCGCTTTGTCTCCGCTTACTACTTTTTAAAGGTAAATACTAAATGCTCGAAGTAAATTGAGAAAAAGGATTTAACCGTAAAAATAAATGGATAAAAAATGTATCTCCATTACAATATATTTATCCACTGCTCTAAATTCAGTACGCACTTCAAACTGCTGCATAATAAAGCCTTAATTATTTCTAAACTAAATTGCCGATGCCGACCGTATTGCCTAGCCAATCCATACTTACAATACTTGCATCCCACATATTTTCGCCTACACCGGAACTCTTCCTCACCAAGTGCTTGTCTCCTTGCCAGAAAGACCTTCTCTTCTTCTCTAATTCGCTCTTTCATTGCCGCTTCTGATTTAATTCACCGTTACCTTCATCATCGCAACTATTTGTATTAATAATTTTGTAAATATTCTGCGATATTATGTTTTCCTAATGACCCAATTCCTAACTTAATGAGTCAATTAATTAACGGCAGCGCCTTCAAGTGTCAAACCTTGATACAAACTTCTTCCCTGCGAATATATTTCAATAAGGATGGAACACAACCTGTGCACAACGACAAATGAACGGCCATAATAATTTGATACATATTTACACTGATGCTTCGAAAGCAGGTCTGTGCATTATCTCCAACTGCGTATGCGCTTCATGGGCTAGTGAAATTACATCAGTATGCCTGAACGACGACTATTATTCTAAACAGAAATGTGGTAGTCTCGGTACATTTTTATGAATAAGATGCGCAGGGAGAAACATACTCGCAATAACCGATTCCCTAGTGCCCCTAAAAGTTATTTTATTACAAATTAACGATTAAGGTTAACTACACTTTCGAACAGCTCTGTCAGGCCATATATCGGCTAACGCTTTTGTGGGTGCCAAGTTGAAATTTGTGGAAATGAGTACCACCGATTGGCGGTCAGGTCAGCACTGCTCGCACCAGCGTCTTTGGGTGTTCCACCAATTTGTAAAATGAATGCTCTCCTCTACGATCGAATGAAGGTTGAGTAGATCAGTCAATGACATTCGAAACCATCCGCGTTGAAAAATATAAAATTAACCGCTGACTCATGGTTCCATTTACCACACACGTACCGAATATGTCGCTTTAAATCGTCTGCGACTGTCTCTCATAATTACATATTCGAAAGAACATCCGCTCCACTCACGTGTGTCCGTTTTTTTTTGTTTTTTTGTTTGTTTTCTTTTTCGTTCTTCCTAGCCCTCCATTGAACACCTGTTGCAGCAATGTTTGACTTTCTCCGGCTTTGCTACCTAACCCCTCCAAAATGACTCTAGTCAAATACAAATTTAATTTCATCTTATTCGGGCGAACAATTTGTTTGGCGTCCTGCATCGGAAAACTGTTTGAGCGTAGTATGCTGAACAAACGCCCTGTTTGGAGGCTAGAGTAATATGCTTTCTGGTAACATGTTGGGATTTCGGCCATGGTGCTCCCGGCTATGTTAATCTTTTCTTTTCTCACACACACTACAAATCTTTTATTCGTGAAAATTACACTTTGGCATTCTTTACTGATACTTTCCAGTGCTTTTGATAATGTTCATCTACTCTTAGGACATGAAATGGCAGTTTATTATTAATCTAATGTCGAATCGTTCTATCCACCTCTCTTCTCCATTTCTTTGCGCTTTCTGTTTGCGTCCTACGTCGGGGACGCGTTGGTCGTTTCCAGTTTTCTGTTTCTCGCTGCTTCTAGGTCCACTCTTTGACGTTATTATTCCACTACTAACTATAGCCAATTATTTAATATTTAATTACCAGACAAAGCTTCATGATCACACGGGAGATCTTCGAAACGCGTCGGGTAATTAAATATTAAATAGTTGTTTATAGTAGTGTATTTTAATTTTACTTATACACGATAAACTTAAACAATGTATGTCATTACATAACAATATTATTAGTCCATCCAAATCTTGGTCGTTTCTCTTCTGTTCTTTCTTGGAATATGACTTGTAAGGTGCGATACTTTCTTCCTCGAAGATGTGGTCTAACTATGTTATTTTTCTCTTCCATATTTATTCCATAGTTCTCTTTCAGCTTTCGCTCTTCTGCATTTGATACTTTGTCTATCCACAGTGTTTTCAAGAATTGTTTTAAAAACCATATCTCGGTTACCATTAGTCGGTTGGCTGAGCTTTTTCTTTATTGACCACATTTCTATTCTGTACAGCAGTACCGGCCAGACTTAAACAATTCTTAGTCTTATAGGCCTTCGTGCGCTTTAAGAAAGCTTTTTCGTTTAAATAAAAAAAAAAAAAAAAGCGAAAAAAAACTTCCCGAAATAGGAAAAAAATTTAACAAAAAAATTCACGACCGCTTCGGCCAAAACAGGTAGTAACAACCAGCGCGTGAGATAATAAATAAATAAATAAATAAATAAATAAATAAATAGCTAACGATAACAACACGGAGAACACAATGTTAATTTCAAAATGCAACCGAAAAGACTATTATTAAACAATGAACGAACGAAACACTTCTCATTCCGATTGGCCGCGATCTAACGCAAATTATCCCGACAACAAGCGATTTCTCTTGTCGCTCATCAGGACTGTTCAATATCACCAACCTGCACCCAGCGCGGATGAGCCGATAAGCCGATAAGCCGATAAGCCGAAAACAAAAGACGATGTCATAGCCGAAGTGAAATGAAGAATTAATTTATAATTCGGGCATTGTCGTAAAATGGTGGTACACACTTGTTGCCGAATATCAATGCATAAATATAATTTTTTGAAATATACTCATCGTCCAGCTGGTTAAAATATTTTCATTTAATAAACTGGCTAAACGAATAGGGCTGGGGTTACGCATTAATACGTAATAGTTGTAAAATAACCTGATATAAACTTAAATGGACGAGCTGTATTAGACGCTAAGAGGATAAAGGTTTTTTTTTTTCTTTTTGGATGAAGCTTTATTAATATAAAGTTACTCGTCTCGGATTATACCGATTGTGGAGGAAAAAAGTGAATAAAATTCTAAGCGTTTCGGAAATCATTATGCGGATAATAATATTTTTGCTAGAACATTTTTTTCGGCCTGCGAAGATATTAATCTCTTCTTCGGGCTTATCATCGTATCGAAGGATTTTTTGTAGTTATTTTCGTTTTTTCAAAAACTTTTTAACTTTATTTCTTTTTTTTAAAGCCAGCTTTTTTATTCACTTGTAGCGATTTTTATTACCGTCATTACATCTCTTTAGTGTCGAGTGTGTTATTAAAAGGAATAACAAAAAAAGGGAACTTTTTTATAAATATCCGTTTATTTGAAAAGCTTTTAAAGGGAATCTTGTATATCCAAATAAAGATATACGTTTTCTTATGAAACTCTCAAGTCGGTCTCCGCGGTGTATTTCATCGACATTAATATCACTTACCGCGAACGAAGGGTGTTATTCGGGTCGCTACAAACAAAAAATCGAACGAACCATTTAAAATCCGCCGGAAGGTATAAAAAGTTTGTTTTCCGAATTCGTGCACTTTTTTTCGGGTAATGTTAGCGCTGCAGTAAATTATGATTTATTAGAGGCAAAGTTGCACTAGGAAAATTAGCAAACATCTTGCCAAAGCGTACGGTTGTAACGCTTTTTTTGTTTTTTTTTTTTCCGGTCGGACGACTAGAACTTGATTTATCGTCTTCGTTTCGCCGCTTCGGGTTTCGAAAATGCCGGCAAAAATTCTCGTTGAAGTGCCTTGACAGACTTCAAAAAAGCTGTCTACTGTAAATAGCACGTATATGACGGACAGATTTGATTCCAATAATTTATGCTAACGGTAATTTTACAGTAGTAAGTAAGTTAAGTAAGTCCGATATATTCTCGATAAGGGGTATCAGGGATTTCTGAAGTTAAGCTTTCGATAATGGTACTAAGCCTAATGGATCTGATAAGAATACTGGGGCCAGTTCCTTTCTACTTGGGATCCGCCTTTACTTTCCCCCAGATAATTCTCTGGTATAACCAATATTCAATTTTAGATTGGATATATACCTGGGAGCGATTCGGATCTAGAACGAGACAAGTCTCGAGAACCTATGACACCTCTGATTTGGTAGTCAAACACCTTAACCACTAGAGGCTACCACAGTATCGTTTGAAATTTTTAAATTTCCCCGCATCGTTGTTCGGCTCCTACGTAGAGTGAAGAGCTAGGTTCGCTGCGCTATGCCCGGAAAAAAAAGGTAATTTCGAGTTTGAAACAAAGAGTTTTAGCCTTATCCGGGGAACTTGTATCAGAAAGAAAGGTAAATAATGTGGTAGCGATCATTACAGAGGTTTAAGCGCTGTCCTGAAAAAGTTCCTTAGTGTATAAAAAACTAATAATTCAGCCAACACACGTTAATTTTGAGCACGCATCAAAAAGATCCTCCGAGCTCAAACTAGTTCAACGATCGTCAAAATAGGTCAGGTAACCGCGGTGGTGTCCAGAGAAAAAAAAAGGTAAGAGTTCTTTGCCTTTAATCACGTGCTTGCGGATGACGCGGTCTTGCCCCGCATAACCTATCTGTGTGAAATTGTTGTTTATTTATTAACGCTTTCAATCGTCGTCGTCGTCGGGGTCGCATCTCTTGCCTCAAGAGGTTGCGTACATCTATATTCTTCGATTTCTGGCGTATCTAATACTTTTGCATGGAAAGTTGGCTGGTGCATTCGTAGTTGCCAGCTCCAATCTTCTTCTTCCTTTAATGGGGTTTCCCTGAACTCGTCCTTGCAATGCCAACATGAAAACACCGTTTTCCCGGATTTTATGCGTTATGTATTTCAGCTTTCGGTGCCTAATATTTTCAACTATCGTTTTGTTTTCTTCATTTACTTTTGTTAAGACTGATACGTTTGTTGCAAAATCAGTCCAAGGTATTTTTAATAATCTCCGATAGCACCACATTTCAAACGCGTTCAGTCTTCTTACAATATCCGCACTCATTGTCCAGGTTTCACACGCATATTTTAATACCGTCCAAACGTAGCATCTCATTATTCTCTTCTGCAGGCCCATGCTTAAGGTTCTGTTTTTTAAGACGTTGCTAAGGTTATTAAAGGCGGTCTTTGCCATACCGATTCTACTTTTGACTTCTTTTAGGTCTCTTCCGTCCTTACTTATGAGAGCACCTAAATATCTAAACTCAGTGACATTCTCGATTTTTTCATTGTCTATCATGATTACTGCTTTTTTGTTATTGGTTCTCGAAAATCTCATGACTTTCGTTTTTTCCGTGTTTATTTTCATTCCGAATTTCCTTCCCGCACGGTTTATCCTATCGATCATTTTCTGCATTTGAGCTAACGCTTTCAATAGTCCGTTATTTATATCTGGTTAAATAGCGAGGAGAGGTAGATTAATTTATGAGTTTTTTAAAAAAAAGTTAAATTATAACATACTGGGCAATTTAGTTCGTGATTTTACTATTTCAATTGTACTCGCCCGTTAAATTTTTCTGTTGAGAAGTGTTATCTTAATTGTTATTTATTTTAATATAACAAATATTTTAAAATTTCCGTTTGTGCATTTCGTTTGATATATTATAATAAATACGGAAATGGGCATTATAATCACTAATGTTATTTATTTTTTTTTTTTTTTTTTTTTTTTCTTGTTTGGGTTTTTCCCTGGGCTTGTCAGCAACGGACGATTACCCATCAACATGTGTACATAGCAGTATATTTATTTTTGTAAATATACTTTAAAAATAAAAAAATAATAATAATTTAATTTAATATGTCCATCTACGGCTAAATATAACGCTGATTTATCAGTGCATCCGCATTGTGCTAATTTAGCAATAAAGTGAAAGGAAAATCAAGAAAGTTACAAGCTAAATGGACTCGTAATGGTCGCCCCGTGAAATATTGAATTTAATCTTACTAGTTATTAAGAGACAGTTGCAAAACTTGAACGGCAAACTTCGGAGTTTACAGCGCTTGGCTTAGAATAATGAAGTATAAAATCGTTAACGAACGAGAATAAATTTTCCAGATAGAATAGTGAAATTTTAAGGCCAAGCTAAATGATATAATCGAAAAATAACTTAACATACCCGCTGTAAAGAACGAAAATATTATAGTCGTCAAGAGATTTTTCCGGATTAAAGATTGGTGATGGAAATATCGATGTGTGCCATCGCTTACCAAAATCAAACAGGCCAATAGCATCCTATAAGATATAACGTTTCATAAGATGGGACATAAAATTCGCTTCCTTAAAAAGTTGCCGATCAAAAGGATTCCTCCCGCAAAGGATGTTTCCTGTGTAGCGGTCTTGGATAGCAGAATATATATGGGGTCACTCAAAAAGCTTCGACAATTTCAAAAATTTATAAAAATATTCGGTTAGTAGGTAGAGCGACCACAACGTATGTGCGGTAGAAAATGTCAATTTTATTCCTGGTATGCGTCAGTAACCATGTCGCAGTGGCCGAAGCAGCAACGCGCGTTTGCAGTCGATGCTCAATATAATTGACAACGACGAATTCAATATGAAGAATTTGATAATGGGTGATGAAGCGCACTTCCATCTAACGGGCGCAGTAAATATTCAAAGTTATTGGACTCCATCAGGTGATAATCCGCACATTATTCATAAAAAACCAATGCACGATGCGCATGTGACAGTGGAAGGCCGGTGTTACAGCGTGGGCGATAGTCGGACCTTTCTTCTTTAAAAGTAAAAATCAACACGGAGCAGTATGTGAATATGATGCTGAAACCTTCTTAGTGCCCTCCCTACGCACCAAAAACGTTAGTTACGCTCAACAGGTTCCAGCAGGATGGTGTGCTTGTCACACGATGTAATTGTTGCGCCAAACATTCGGTACACACATCATCTCTAAAGGCTCCGCTCTTGTATGTATGGCTACCTCACTTCGCTGACCTAACGGTGCCTGACTTCTTCCTGTACGAATATTTAAAGTCTAGAGTCTATACCACCAAAATTTGGACGAATTAACGGACCGAATTCGAGCCGAAGTGTGTCGCAAATGCCAAAATCGATGTGTTGGAAAATGTGTACAATATTTAGGTGCTTAAATTAAGATCGTGTTTAGCCGCAAACGGAAAGCAGTTGACCGATGTAAGTTTTTTTTTTACAAAAAATTGATAAATTAAACTTTATTTTCATGCGCAGTTTTTTTTATTTTTCGATTTTTTAAACCGGATTTATACAGGATTTAACTTATCGAAGTTTTTTGAGTGACCCTATATTTTTCCCAAAGAATTTAACAAAAAAGGCATGTTAACCTCTTCTTCAATGATGCGAGGAAATTGTCTAATCAGAGTTACAGTCCGGATCAGAGATGAAATGAAAAAAATGAACGTTCGTTAATTACAAAAAAAATTATCTTTAAATATAGATGAATCCATAACCAGTTTGTTAAAATTTATACGCATAAAATAAATAAATTCTTTAATAACAAACAAAATTAAGAGTTAACAAATACAGTTCATTTTATGAGCTCTAGATAATTATTAATTTCTGGTTTGGTGTATTTATTTTAATAGATTAAAGGAAATTATACTTATTTTTTTTTGTTTTTGTTATTAAGGAATTTATTTGTTTTATACCGGATGACCCGACACATACGTTGTGCTGTCCAAATTTCAATCAATTTATGAAAAACTATTAAGAATACGTAAACAAAGTGAGAGCGAGAAAAAAAAAAGTATTTCTGAGTGATCATTGTACATCTATTAATGGATATTCAATTAAATTACCTTGAAAGTAAGCATGAAATTGTCTCAAACACATCATGTGTTGCGCCAAGTGAAGTAATTTGGAAGTAGCTGTTGTATTTTTGGATTTGTGTCAGGTAATATGTGGAATCTGTCCCTGTTCCAGGAACTAATGAGTCCAGTGGCTCGAGTGGCGGAACCAGCGGTACCAATTTGTCACTTTCGCAACACAAGGCAAGGATTTCATTTCTGTATTTCAATGTCTTACGATGTGGGCACAGAACGCGCATCGATCCAATAGCCACGGGGACTGGTCTGCACTGTAATCCATTGTTATGTTGTAACGTAAATCGATGAGTACTATATCATTTATTTGTCTTCTTACACAATTATTCAAATTCGTTGTTGGTTTCTGCCTGCCGATGATGTCTTCTCATGCATATCTTCGTTTGCATTTTCTCGTTCTTCTCGTGTACCTGTGCTGAACGTGTTTGCGATAATCGATTCCGCTAAAAATTTCATTTCGATCTTCGCGTTATTCTGCAATTCGATCAGATCGAAAATTCGTTTGGTTTGTAGTATTGCGAGTTCTGCGACCTAAATTGCTCCGCTGAAAAAAAATTTAATTGTTTTGTTAATCGAGTTATCCTTGTTATTTTAAATCGTTGTATATGCAGCAGAGATCAATCCTCACAAATAGAAGCAAGAGCTCCCAGGACCACTGATAACACCGTCAGTTTAACTCGTAGTATAGTAAGGATGCTTTGTACACAACTTGTATAAAGCATACCTTGGAACCGACGAGTATTTCAGAGTTCAATTTAAAAAGAAATCTGTAATATCTTCTGAAATTATTAATTGCTGTACATGTCCACTTGATAAATGTAAAAATAATCGAAAAAATTATTGGTCAGCGATTAAATTAGTAATAAGTAATGAGGACAAGTCCGTGAAACAAATTAAAATTAACAATGAAAAAATAAAAGTTGAATGAAATGAGAAAATGGTGGTTGCAAAGGGTACTGCAGTAAAATTCTAATATTAAAATGTAAGGTCAAATTGTGACTCGTATTTTTTGTTTTCACTATGAATGACATTAGAAATGCTATCTTACTATTACCAAATAAATCATCCTTTGGCTCAGACAAGATATCCCTGCCACTAATTCGTGCAAATCACATTCATTTGTTAAATCTTTTTTATTTTTTGGGCACATCAACAGTGGAACTTACCCAACGCAGAGAATTGTACATTATATAAGGAAAAGATTATTAATGAGGTAAAGGATGCTAACAAAGGAACTATATTGAGAGAGGGGAATGCGCAAGAATGGCGTGGGCACTATAAGGAGTGGGAAGGCCAAGGCACAGAAGTGCTCGGTTTATAAACATGGAAATTAAACATTAGTTTCAAACATTATCGGCCAATATGCATCATCCCCGACATTTTCGGAAATTTTTGAATAAAGAAAAATATACTTGAATAATGCAGACTTTTTTAGCAAAAATCAGTTTGGGTTTATACTAGGTAGAAGAAGAGATGTATGCCTCCTCGCAGGAAAGATAATAAAAGTTCGCGACCGCACACATTACAAATATATGTGGATAATCGAAAAAAAAAAAAACAACAACAAAAAAACAGACATATACGAAGAAAACAATTTAAAAAAAAAAGACAAAAACATAGGGCGAATAGAATTAGAAAAGAAAAAAACGCGGGAACGAAAAATAATTAAACTCGTTAAAATCATTATTATACGGATGGAAATAACGCAATAAAAATTGTTCAAAACTCTGAATATTGTTTTTTTTTTGTTTTTTTTTTTTTTTAAATGGGTTCGTCAACATGGACATTGGCCCAAGAACAGCGGAACAGAGAGGAAAGAGAGACTCGGATTCTTACACGATCAGAGATAGCCGACAGAAAGGAATCAAGAGCTAGAATAACCGAAGGAGAAGGAAGGGAGAGAATGAATGAAGCACAGTATGGAGCGGGAATACCGGTTTGTAAGAGGAAGGAATAAAAAGAAACTTGTTCAGCTGATAATTACGAACAACTGAACATTATATGATTGGCATCGGAAATACATTGATCGCTGGGAGGGTGCAATGGACAATAAGGAGAAGGCACGAGAGAATAACGGAACAATGAGGAAAGGAGCAAACTATGCCCAAAATGCACGCGGCAAATCGCGGAGAGATTGGAACGGCGCATAGAAGGAAAGTTAATAAACCGTGGAAAGCGTGGAAGGGAAGGTGAGTTCAGGTTGGAGAATGAGGAGACGTAGGAGTCAGACCACAGTTTGGAATGAGCAGCTGTAGACAGAAGGGTAATATTAGAAGCTGAGAAGGTAGGAAGAAACCTACCAGAAAATAATCGAGCGAATGAGTCAACCAACTCATTTCCCTCGATTCCGGAATGGCCAGGAATCCAAAGGAAATCCGTTTGTATTAAGTGGGAATGCTTAATTAATAGGGCAGATTTTAAATTTCCCAGTAATATTATACAGAACGAATACCAGTCAAAAATAAATCATTTTGCGTGTTTACACAGTTGCTCACTACCGCAAACATTTGCTGAAAAAGTAACATATACTAGAACCACACGGAGCAAAGAAAATGATGCTGCCATCGCTAATTCTTCGGGGCTAACTAGAGCTGTTTTTGAAGAATTTCAAAGCGTAGAAGCCATAATATCTGTGTTTTCCTCATTGCCCTTCCCTTCATAAATACACGAACGACATACATCACGTTGGACGTAACCGAAAATCGTCCGAAATTAAATTTCAAAATTAGCCTAAGTACGATATTCTAGACCCGGAGACCCCCGGTTGCTCGTCTAAGCAAAAATTTTCGATCTATCACAGTTTTTTCCGAGTTTACCGAAGTTCCCTACTGCTTACACCTAAAAATTCCTGATATTTTCGTAATATATTTTTCCAAGTACGCCGAAGTTCCACTCAGCGCGAAAGCACACCGCCCCCGGTCTCGCGACGCTACCGCTAGAACTCCAATCGCTCGCTGCAGCCACCTTCATACGTCGCTACCATTAAAAATTTCTTTTTTTTTGAATTTAATTTTATTTCTGATTTAGTCGCAAAGCTTCCACCGATCGGATATTATTTACACATAGCCACCAGAATGAGCTCTGTAGTCTTTTACTTTTTTAGTGTGCGTTTGTAGTAATGAGCACCTATGTAGATACACAAAATAGTTATTTTTGGAAGAGAATTTAAATATTTTTGTTGAACTTATAAACACAATCGTAAATTAAAATTTTAAGGCTCTTTGTTTCGAAATAAAATCATGCTCTGAATCAAATTCGTATTATGTATATTTTTTTCAGCTGTTCTGATGAAATTTTGCAATCTCCTTTTTTTTTTTTTAACGGTCGACTTCGCTAATTTAGTTAAACATTTATTATCTTCCGAGTAACTGTTAGTTTTGAGTGTTAAACATTACAGTTAATACTAAATAATTGCATGGAACACAAAGTTTCTCAACCTTTTTCAGAGGATTATTATAAGTAAATTTTTTTAATTCTTTTAATTTTCTTAATTTATTGAAACTGTTAATTTGTGTGTAATCTATTTAATACCTTCGATATTTGCGATCTTCGTTAGGTATTATTTGAATTTCATTTAAGTATTGCCTTCCAGGATGGATAGAATTATTTATTGTTTTTTTTTTAATTATTATTATTTTTTCAATGATTTTTCTGATATGACTAAAATCGACTGCGTACATTTAAGCCTTTAGTTATTTTTATTTATTCCTAGCTGACCCGGCGAACTTCATACCGCCTCAAAAACTAAATGTTGTGTCAACTTATTAGCCGAATTAAATTCAGTTTTTTATTAAGATAAAATGAATACTCAAAATGAATTAAGTTCCATAAATGTACAAAAATCAAAATGAAAAGTATTTTAATTACACGTGACAGCAAGGCATTATTCTTCTTAATAACAAAAATCAGTATAACTTCACAAACGGCAAAAATATTTAATTATACAATAGAACTCGGAATCGGTTTGACTTATCAGAATTGGATCATAAATTACATAATTAAACTTCCATCTATGACAATTTACAACTTTAATTACTCTGGGCGGCAAGAAAAAAAAAAACAGAAACCATCTCGAATATGAATTTAGAAAGCTCACTACCAGATAACCCTTTAAAAGCGAAATTCGAAATATAAAACAAAACATAGAAGCCCTTTCATAAAATCCAAAAATTAATGGTTTAATTGTGTAAACCTCCTTTTGGGCCAAAACAGCAAAAAAAAAAAAGAAAAAAAAAGAACTTTCTTCATAAATTTTGTTTTAAATCTCGTATATTCTGCTATTCGGAGTGGAGACAAATCCAACAAATCAAATATCATAAAATTCGGTCCAACCGTTCTTGAGTTGTAAATAGTGTAACACACCCAATTAATAAAAAAAAAAAAAAATTCATCGAAAATTTTTTTAAAAATTTTATTCATTATTTATTTACATAATTTGTGCACTTATTGTTTCTTATATAATACTCTACAGTGTTCTCGATTTTTAAATTTTTTGATAAGAAGTGATCGTATTGTTACACATACAATATTCTTTGGTTGCTTTAAATTTCCTTTTCATTCTATAAATGATTACTTGTGCATTACATTTTTTTTAGTTTTATTGTATATTTACATTTATATTAATTGTATTGTATTCTATTGTTGTTTTATTTATTTTTTTTGTAAAACTGAATAATTGGAATTTTCAATCCTGCATTTCACCCCTATTTATGTTTTTATCCGTGTAGTATTATTATTTTCTCTGTGAATTTAAAATAATCTTATATAACAAATTATTATTATTAATTTTTTCCAAGGATTAATTTAATTGCGGAATTACTTATTAGCCCGTCAAAACATTCAATATAATTTTTTTATTTATTTTTTTTTGTAATCTATCAAAGATTGCGTTGTTATTAATTAATCAAAAGATACGCTTCTCCCGTAATAAATTTTGTTTTTATTTATTTATTATATTTACAAGTCGCTTTTGGACTACAAGGTCATTAGCGACTACGGTTTTACAGATAATTATAAAATTTTATATTGAATATTTGAAAATGAGCGAAACAACAAAATCATCAAAAAAATTAGCCGAAGGCTGGGGAAGTTAGATCAGTTGGAATACAGAGATGTCTTTGAGGAAGGCTACGATTTTTTTGCACTTCTCGGCGTCCGAAAACATCTCTGGAAGGCCGTTGGTAATACCCGCTTGTTGTCTGGCCTGCTGGTAGTGATTACACTCGATCAAAAGATGCCTCACCGATATAGACATGTGTTGCAGCGTTGACACAGGTTGGACGGTTTTTTAGATATGAGGAACGAGTGGGTCAAGTTTGTGTGTCCAATGCGGATACGAGTTAGGACACACTGCTCGTGTCTACTGAGAGTTGGCATGTTTTCGTAGGTATCTTTTCTAAACTCGTGGAGTTTGCTTGGAGCCAAAGGGTGTTCCAGTAGTTTTTGACTGTGTGTTGCTTATCACCATTTTAGCTTCATGAGGTGTCATAAGTACTTCAGGCGGGCAATCTTGTGTCGTCGCGGTTCTTGCAGCTTGGTCCGCCAATTCATTTCCTTGGATTCCTGCATGCGCCGGTGTCCACACAAGGCTGACCTGTATATGCTTTGATTGGAGCTGGTCCAATTTTAGGTGAATGCGTTGTATGATAGGGTTTTCGGTAAACTGATGTTAGATGGCTCTTGAGCAGGACAACGAGTCAGTAAATATGGTACAGTTTGTTGCGTCTTGGCGCAGTAGGATTAGTTCTAGAGTATGGAGAATCGCCTTAGCCTCACAGGTGAAGATTGAATTATTGTCGTGCGTTCGTTGTGCTGCTAACGTGATAGAGTCAGAGAGACTATAGCGTAACCTGTTTTGCCGTTGAGAATTGAACCGTCTGTATAGTATTCCGTGCATGGCTGAAATTTTTCGCGTATTTCAAGGAAAAGTAATCTAAACGTCTCTGAGCTTGTGATTACTTTCTCGTGCTCACTTAGATCAACATTTATTGTCAGATTGGGTTGTCACCACGGGGGTAGGAACCCTAGCGATCGTTCATAAACCGTTGGTAGTATTATTTCGAGTTCTACTGTGTATCTGGCTATTCGCGATCTGAGTGGTTCTGCTGCCGAATAGTCGGGGTCGATATTGTGCACAGGGACCTTGAATGTTTTGTTAATCTCTTTTCCGGAATGATACCATTACAGTATTATTACATGGCTATCAACAGCTGTCGCTACATATGGTATGTTCACGGCTGCAGCAAGTACTTGACTCACCGACCGTGTTGTTCTGGTAATAGGGCTGCCGAGTTGTAATGCTTGTAGAGGAAAATGAAATTAATTAAAGATATAAGCAGCGAGAATTTGTGCCCTTTGTGATATGTGTAGATTTCAATCCTGCTATCTTTAAACAGTGATCGGCAAATGTTTGGTATTATAAATGATCAGTCGTCTGACATAATGGAGGAAGGTAGTGCGATATCGACGACGAAGAATTCAGAAACATGAAGAAACTGATCGAAAATGGAAATAGCATTGTATGGTGAACAAATAGATGATGTAATTTAGAATGTTTCTCAAAAATGTCTGATACTATTTCTATACAGCAGCATGAAGCATTCAGCTTTTGTTATTATAATCGAGAGGTGAAGAGAGTGGTGCAGAACTTGATATCTCACTGAAGCCTAAAATGAATCACGGTCTTGATGTAACTAAAATAATCTGCGAGTTGTTGGGATTTATCAGAAAAATATCTATAAAATGGCAGAAAACTAAACCATTTAACAAAAGCTAATGTCGCTGTTCACTGAACTTGTAATGAGTTTACAGTGGGAGCAGTACTGAGTAATATGAATTTCACGAATTTTTATAAAAAGAAAATGAAAAAATTCCTCAACATCAATTAGTCAATTAGGATGAAGATATCCTCCATGCAGTAACGGCAAAGAAATTGTTATTTTGACGCAGTCAGCATAGAAGATGTCGCGTTCGTCGTACTTTTTTCCTTCATTTTAAATTAATGTGTAAGTTCGGCCATTCACATAGTCGGCTATCTCATACCCTTTTAATTGAAAGGAAAAACAGACTGAATGGTAAAAGCTCAAAAAGAAAAAGAAAAAAAAACAGATGACGATTAGGTATATATTTTTTTTTTGTCTATTCAATTAAGTTCACTATGTCGATACAGATATTTTACTAAAAAAATTTATGTGTCTTAGTTTTTATTTAACAAGTGTTTCGCCCCCCCTCCCCCTCCCCCCTTTTTTTTAACCGTACTTTTGCGCATAAAATTAAAATATATATTTTTATGCCCATATATTACTTAGTAGCGCGCTCTTTATTTGCAGGGCATTTAGTATCATTGTAGCCGAATAAATTCACGAGTCCTTTATAATTTTAGATACCTCTTGCCCAGGATGGAAAAATAAGCCTATAAGTTGTAACGTGTACATTTCATGAATAGTAAACAAAATAAATAAATTAGTAATTAACATAGAATTTAAGGTGAACGTGAATGTGAGTGTAACTGTGTGTGTAGTTCGGCGAATGGATGATGATGCATGGAGTGATGTTACGTCATGTCTGACGTAACGGAAACAGTACTGGAGGAAACGCCGTTCGACGGTGGAAGGGACTTCGATTTGGTTTGGAGATCGAAAGTACGTTCACGAATAGTCAGTCAGATTTTGGAGTCGAAAAAAGACAGTAAAGAAAAGGCTGAGTGGGAGTCCGCGCCGGTGCCCGCTACATAATCCAGACGTTTTCCATTATGGTATTCGGGCGTAAAAAATCATAATCATTTTATCGCGTTTATTCGAAAAAGTATTTAATGAATTAATTTGGTTAAAATAAAACGAAAAGAAACGATTCGCATACCAGAAGTTCCACGTCAGGACAATAGATGAACAGGATCAACGAAGAGGAACAACGAATTACCGTCACCATATCATCGGCATCGACCCCCCTGGAGTTCGAGATATGTATACAAGTTATTTAAGTTTATATTAATCACCATTCGGTGACAATTTTATCATTTAAATTACAGTTATTTTTATTGATTTTAAATAAGAGTATTCAAATTTTCTTACGGTCGACCATCCTCGAAAGATCTATGTACGAGTTTGGTAATAAATAACTAAATCATAATTAATGTTCTTGTGTGCGTGGATTAAAAAAATTAAAAAAAAAAAAATTAATTAAAAATAATAATAATAATAATTATTGTTATTATTAGAAATTATACTAATTAATAAAAGTAATAATAATAAATATCATATTAAAGGCGATAATCATCATAATAACAGGGCAATAAAATAGGTCCGTAGGAATAAAACTCGCGGTGGCATCCCTCATATAAGAATAAAAAGCCAAATAAGATATAACGCTTCAAAGTATTTTCGGTGGAAAGTATAAGAGTTGCTAATTGCGATAGGACAATTCATAAATTACAGGGAAGTTTTCGACTGCGTTAATCATGAAGTATTAATACGAACTCTGAAAGATACCGGTTTAAATTAAACAGATATAGTAGAATAATAGAAAACTTATACAGGAATCAGAGAGCTATGGTACGCTGTGAAAACACCTTCACAGATGAAATTAAAATCAAAAAAGGAGTAAGACAAGGCTGTGTATTATCGCCTCTGCATTGTTTAATGTGTATTCAGAGGTCATTTTCAAGTAAGCTATCATATCGGAGGATGGAATTATAGTCGCCAAAAAAAAAAAGAATATATAATATCAGATACGCTAATGATACGGTACTGATATCAGGAAACCTCTCCGGATTACAAGAAATGCTTCCGCGCGGGTTCGTAAAGTTAGCCTAATTTATAGACTATCGAAATATTGAGATTAAAACCAGAATAGAGAAAGCCAGGATAGCCCCTTTATTTCAGTGAAGAAATCGTTTACAAGAAAAGTTATACACGTAAGTTGCTATTTATATGTTTCTGGCCTTGGCAACGATTTAGACGCCATCTGTCGTTTCCATTAGAAAATTCGACTCTTTTTAACATAACTTTCGCAATAACATTTTTTCATTTGAACGCAATTTCGGTTGTTTACAGCAATCTGAAAAACAAAAATCTTGGCAGAAAAAGCGAAGATTAACTCGAGAACATTTTCATGCGATTATTTTTCATAACTTTCGACGTAGATTATCAAGGCAAGAGTAGTGCATCGATGAACTTAATTCTTCATAAGCCGAAAAATGACCATCTTACAGCAATGTAAAAACTGGTATGACGAATTTAATCGTGACCGACGTTCGCTCCAGGACGATTCCGTGAAGGTCGCGTCTAAAATCGGTTATTGTGCCAAAAACATTGATGCTGTGTATAAAATGTGATAAAGTAAGATTGTCGTGTGACATACATCGTGAGATTGAGGCATCTTTGGGAATTGGTGTGACTCTAGCATCAATAAGATATTGCTTGATCATTTGGCTATAAAAAACATTTGTTCGCGTTAAATCCCGCATAATCTGACAAACGCTCAAAAGAAGGCTCGATTTGATTGGTGCAAGGAAATGTTAAAAAAATAACGTCCAAGGTGCATCAAAGGCTGTGTACAACATCTGCACAGGCGACAAATCATGGATCATCTATGCGTATGAGCTTGAAATAAAACAGCAATCGACTGTATGTGTCTTCCAAGACGAGACAAATCCAACGGAAGTTGTTTGCAGAAGAAGCAGATCGAAGCAAATATTATTTGCCTGTTTCTTCGACTTTACTATAGCGACGGTACTGTTAGAGTAGCGTAGGATGATCAATTCAGAATGGTACACAACCATTTTTTTGCCAGAAGTCTTCGGTGAAATAAGGAAAATGAGCAAGCATCGTCAGATCATTCTTCATCATGACAATGCGAGCTCTCACGTATCGGCTCAAACAAAGAAATATTTGACCCGCCGAAACATCGAATTGATGGGTCACCCGCCGTACAGCCCTGAGATTTAATCTCCAATGACTTTATTTTATTCCCGTACATCAAAAACAAATTACGTGGTCAACGATTTTTGACACCCGAAGAAGCGGTTGATGCATATTCGAAACGTATGTTTTGGAGTTACCTCAAACTCGGAAAAGTGCTTCGAAAATTGGTTCAAACGCATGAAAAAGTGTATTGATCTTCATGGAGAATATTTTGAAAAACAATAATCCGATTTCGATCATCAATATTTGTTTTTTTTCATTATTAGCCCAGAAATATAAATAGCAATCCACGTATTAATCTACAGTTACGCGTGAGGTTGATTAGGTGTTACATATTCACAGTATTGTTATATGAAGCTGAAAGCTGGACACTTACGACTGTATTGCAGAAAAAAAGTCAGGCCTTTGAGATCTTTATATATCGGCGTATGTTAAAAATTCCATGGGCAGACCGCATTACAAAAACCAAAAAGTCTTGAGCAGAATGTCAAAAGAAGGAGAATTATTGCCGACTATTCAAGAAGAACGTAAGCTAAACTACTACGGTCATATTCATCGTAATGAAAAGAGTATCACTGCAAACTGCGGTTATACGAAAAAAATTGTTGGTAAAAGAAGCGTAGGTAGAAGAAAGCTACAGTGTAATGAACATTGTTATTATAACATTTAAATAACCGGGTTCTGCTTCGATCACTGAGCGAAGCTATACCTCTTTTTTATGTTGAAAATATTAATAACAATCGCTGTGTTTAACTTTTGTTAATTTAAAAATAAATACTGGCAATTGTCGTAAGGTTCTGTCGAAGGACTCTCAGGGCAGAGCTTGTCAAAAATTGTTGACTAAAACAGCCAACCACACTGAAAGCTATAGGATATGCTGGCCCATTGGAGTTTTCAGTGCTTTTGTATACGACTACTTAACAGCGGCAAACTAACGACATTTGTCTGCGGAATGTAATCTAAGGAATGCAAGTTGGGGAAGATCTTCGCATGAATTGAATTTGATCGCTTACACACCTAAGGGAGCAGAGATTTTTAAGATTATTGAAAAAGGACAATGCCATACTATATCCATAATTTTGTCTGGCGATATAAACCTGGATCTGATGAAAATCACCGATTGGTTCAGTTTATGGAAGAAACGTTCGGATTACAGCTCAAAACAAATTTCGCTCTATCAACTACTCGTGGTAGATCGTACATTGATACAGTCTTCGCATCGATTCGAAAAATTATATCAGTTACTTTCGTTATCATAAACCGGTGACAGTACCGGTACTTCTAACGACCATGTAGAGCAAAGAGAAAAATAAAACGATTATCCGCATTTTTTGTATTTCTTCATTTATTTTTTTTTTTTTCATTTCTTTATTCATAATTTCCCAACAGAACAACAACACAGTTATTCAGCATTCAGCAAATCAGGCTAAAGCATGTTTCATGTTTCATAATTTTAGCCGTGAAACGACGAGTTTTTTTCTTTTTTTTTTTTTTTTATAATAATAAATAATAAATAAATAAATAAATAAATAGATAGATAAATAAAATATTAAATTTCTTATCTTGTAAAAACTTTTTTAGCACTAACCTATACGGGTTTTTAGAAGCAAAAGGTATTGGTCTAGCACTATTCAAACATATATCATATATAACTGAGAATTTAGATCGTGGAAAATCCTATTAAGCGGTTCATTTTAATCTTCGCAAAGCTTTCGATATAATTGATCATAAGATTCTTTTGGTTAAACTATATTCATCTGGTTTCCGCGGGAGAATATGGTTTAAGTCATACCTATCTCAAAGGAAATATGTGACAAAAATAAATAAAGTACAGAGTAGTTATACGACTCAGAATTGCGAAGTCCCACAAGGTAGTATTTTGGGAACAATTTTATTTTTAATGTATATAAATGAGTTATGTAGTTTAAAATTCACCGGGCTAGATATTCACGTATGCCGATGACACAGTAATTATGACTAGTTCGCGACTTATTCAGACTCTGCAACAACAACTTTCTTAACTATATGTTAAATGCGGCGATAGACAATCTGTTGTTAGTAGGTTAGTAGGAGATGGTCGTTGAAAAAACCGCATGCCGAATTTGCAGGCGACTAATTAAGATGAAATCTTTGCGACAGATCTCGTTTCTTATAATGAAGCTCATCTTATTTACTCAATTTTCTAGAAAATTTACCGATTTGATAGAATATTGCAGTCAACTGTTGTTGAATTCCGGAGCACGCTGGAATTCTTGGCATTGTGCGAGGAAGCGGCAAAAGCTGGGTGGTAAGCGCCGCCAACTTATGCCTACTTAATCCAAATAAAGATCTTCGTGTCATAGTTAAAGCCAAGATCGTATATCACTGGACTGCTTTTCATCGGAGTAGAGCTAGCGAATTTTACCGGAGTATTAACCCGTAAAAAAGGAAGCGTGATAGCTCTCAAAGACGTTCGACACTCCGGTATCGTATGATGTCAGTACTGACTCGGCTTTGATTAAATCATTACCGTCTACCCGTCCGCCTGTGTAGAATTGATTTCGCAGACGATGGAACCTGTTTACATTCGCATGATTTTGAGATACAGGTGAATTCTTAACTGCTCCATGGTACAGCAGTCTCGTTTATTTAATAATCTTATCCCCCGAGTCCGTCAGCCGTCGTTCAGTTTAGATTCTCTGCTTATCTCGACTGATCAGAAGTGTACTTCTACCTGTACAAGTTTGATTTAGACGATAAAATTAATTTATAAACTTCGAATTTTTTTGTATTGTATTGTAGACTTCATCGGCAAAGTTCAAGAAATAAATAAAAGAACCTCGATTAGTGTTCACTAAAAAGCGCATGGTCGCTGAAGCTTAATACTTGTCGGCCGAAAAAGTCTTCAGGACGAAAGACAATTAACTGCTCACAACCATTACCTGAGAAAAAGGTTTACCTCAGTCTAACTAGATAAACAGTGGTCGGCATTTGTCTGCGTCTCATTTTAATTATTGTGTATTTACAAAGAGATTGATTTTTTTTCTTCAAGGATCAGAAAGAGTTGGAAACGCAGTGTATCTTATATGTGCAGACATGAAAGACAATACAAATTGTACCAGGTAACATATATTTCCGGATCCACCTGCGACTAACCTTGAATTGCCATCGAGACCACAAACCTATATGCTACTTGAAATAAAATTATAGCTACTGCTCATCTATTTCCGATTACGGACAATGTATAAATTTACCGTATTATTTCGATAAAATTGCGTAAAATTTGTTTCGCTTATTTTTTAAATTTTTATCTTAAGCACTTAGGTTGTTGCGAATTTAAAAGGGTGACCGCCTCCTCGGTCAGAGGATTATTTGGGAAACATCGTGAAAAATACAGTTTGATATATGGTGCTGAGAGGGATATATATCTAGCGCTGCGATAGGACGAAAGAAGGTAGACTAACGATTACGCATACTAAAGATGATCGCCGAGTAGGTCTAGCTAAAGATATTTACCGAAACCGTCGCTGAACTGAATCTGCAAATTTGTTATAATTATCTGCCGATTGCCGACTAGTTACTGCCGGGTCTGTTGAATTTTAATAGCTAGGCCACTTTCTTGCAACACCTGTGTCGGCGAAACAGTTTAGTTGTTAATAACCACCTGTCGTTCAACTGTCGGCATTTTGAACACACCGAAAATGGTTCTCCTAAAATTCAACCCTCCTCTTTGCTTTCTAGAAGTTATGGAATTTCCGTTTTTCTTACGATTTTTAAAATCAAACCGATTAATAATACTAGGTTATTTTTCTTTCGCTTTTATTTCTTTAGATTAATTAGTCTTTTATCGAATTTTCAAAAAAATTTTCTGGGCAAAAAAAAAAAAACTCGAATAGTCTAGGATAAAGTAAGAGATATTTTTCGAAATGTATGTTGATTTGATTTTTTTCACTTTTTCAGCTTGCTGAAAATATTTCAAGCCAAAAAAAAAAAAAAAAGAATTAAATCACTTCGCTTTTAAATTGATACGAATTGTCGCGATAATCTGTAAGTTTTTTTTTTTTTCTTGTGAAAGCAACATCCTGTACCGTGTTTAACTGCTGTGGCTATTGCAGTACGAAGATGCGCAGTTTGTTTTTATAGATATCTGCTTATTCCGCTAGTTCTGATAAATTATGTTACAGATAAAATTGCATCGGGGGAATTCTCAAGAATGTTGGTGACTGTTTTGTTATTAATTGAAGGGGGCCGGTGAGGTGATAATGCTGAACAGTCGTATAGTATATGAGGAGTTGAGGGAGCAACATCTTGGCCACAGAAAGGACAATTCATAGGAGAGGAGGTTCTTTGTAAAATAAAATTATGCGACGTGGCCGTATGGCCTGTGCGCAAGCGGCTAAGTGCACAGAAATCTCTGCGGGAAATGCTTTTTTCCGGCCACCATGGTTCCGTTGAGGGTTTAATTAACCTCGAGAAAGTCTGACACGAGGACCAATGGGTTTTCCATAAGGACGTGAGATTATTAAAGATTATGTTCGAGAGATAAGGTGGAGGTGGGCTGTTACTAGGCGAGGGGCCAATATATTTCTGCTCGGGCGGATGTATCGACGCGTTCATTTCCAGGAATCCCTGCATGGCTGGGCGCCCACAGAAAGGATACGGAGCACTGTCTCTTAATAAGTTCGTATAATACCTGCTGGGTTCGAATTGCTACAGGATGTTTGGTGAGAGGATTAGAAATTGTCAATAAAGCTGCGGATGAATCAGATACCAGCAGGGCTTTCTGTGATATAGGCTCTGTAGAAAGAAAATATTCCAAACAGAAAAATACTGCATATATTTCAGCATCCAGTACCGAGCAATTGTCATTCAGTCGAATGCTTCGAATCACGTCGCAGACTTCAAAGGAACAGGCGGTTGGGGATGAAGTAGCCTCTGGGGTAGCCTTGGCAGCATCCGTGTAGAAAAAGAGGTGGTCGGGGTATTTTTGCATTGTTGCTGTTGTCAACTGAACGATATTCGGGTGCAGGGGTTTATTATACTTCGTCAGGGAAAAGTTAACATCAATGTTTAAAGGGGCCCACGGCGGAATCATGATGTTAGGAGCTAGGTTAGGGAAAGGGATTACGCTCACGTTGTGCTGCAATAGGAGAGCCAGGATTTCTGGGAGAGGGTCATTAGGGAACTCTTGAGTGTTGGGGAGGTCATTTGTGTCAATAGGACAGGCACGTTTACTAGAGAAAAGAGCGAGCGTCTCACGATGGTAATTGTAAGTAAATAATAATAATTTTAAAAATTTAAAAAGAAAACGGACGCAGTTGAAGAGAATAAGAATGCGTTGATGAAATAAGTCACATTATTTAATATTGTTTTCCTTTGATTTTTTTTACCTTTACAAATGCGTTAAGCGAATTTAATGGGATTGTTTTCTGATTGGCTTCTTTTACATTTATAATTTCATCAGTCCCCTATTACATAAAAATTCTCTAGCCATTCAGATGCTGTACTTGATTTATTATTGGCAGTTTGATTTTAAAAAGTGCTCGATAATTTTATATCTCATTTCAAATTTTTTTCGGATTTTCAATTGTTGTAAACTTTGGAGCAGAGCGATTTTTTACCTGATATTCCGCGTGTTATACATGACTGTTGTAATGTGGCATGAAGTAAAGTAAAGTGTAACGGTATAGTTAGTTACCTATCCCCACCAGGGATGCCAACCACGAGGTTTTAGTCTCGCGGATTTTATTTAATTAAGGGTTATCTTATTTTATTATTTACGAATGACAATGATCAGAATAATTTAACTTTTTGAATTTTAAAAACAATATATATTACATAAATCTGACACCTATCTTTCGTTACCGGTCCACCGCTGAAAAAACACAATATTAATTTTGGTTAAATTTTGGTTCTTCAAGAAGACTTCTTTACTTGACAAGAGGTAAAACGCCACTGTTCAAAGGTATAACACAAACTGATTCAAAGGTAAAACGTAAACTGACTTTCTCCTAAAAATCTTTCCTTCGTTGTTGCTCATTTGCCCGCCTTTCCGCTCGTGACCGCTGGAGCCGACTGTATCAGGTAGATCCTTTCTTCCTCGAAGACCGGTGATTGGCTACCCAACCGACAACAGTTTCAGGCACGCGCACATTCGAACTGCACCATTTATTCTAAATTATGTTTATTTTCATATTATTTTATTTTTATTTTATTTTCTCCGCCTTTTATTAGTCCCATGTAATACATACATATATATATATATATATATTTGTTTGTTTTTTTGTGTGGGGGGGGGGTATCAACTATTAATATTAACTCAACGTAAGTAAAAATTTTTTATATATCATTTGGGAGTGAGTAAATCAAGACGACATATGCCTGGGGGAGCCTGACGCGAGTTGTTTATAATACGTTATTTACTATTTTAAAGTAAAACACAATTTCTACGCTATTTGCAAAGACACAGCCGAGTGGAAATTTCGAAGCAATGGGTTTTAAGGGTTATTAGTAAATTTTTTATTAAACAATTTAAAAATCATCTGAAATTCTAAATTTTTATTACACTAATTTAAAAGTTCGACTGAATTCGAGCTGTAGTGAAAGTTGATGTAACGAAATAAACTTTTTTTTATGGCGAACGAAACAATTTTTCTGTTTTGTCGCCGGTTCGAGATTTATTTCGTTTTGAGAATTACCGGAAAAAAGTGGTCCAAGTCTCAAGCAGACAATTCTAATAGCGACAGGGCAATGAGTTGGTAAGATGATAGTGCCGGTATGGGGGACTGACCAATCAAAACTGTATAATACCCAATAAACAATTTACCTTTGGCGAGTCCAGGTCGCCGTAAATGCCTGATTAGCTACCTCTCCAGTAGCAAAACCACTGCCTCGTGGTATGGGTTTTTACTCAAAGGCTAAGGGAGTAAACCTATACAGAAAATCAAATCACTGCCTTGTGGTAAGGGTTTTACCTAAGGTCTAACAGAAAATCAAACGGTAAGCAGGTAAGAACCACCGTTTTATATAACCCCATTATTATTCACAATGGCCAACGTAAATCCTTCAAACGACCCATAGTCCGAGACACCCTTAAATGGGGAAAAATAATCCCCATTGTAAGATTAATGATTCCAAGAAAGATCATAGGAAAGGGATCTGTTGGTCGCCCGCAAAATTCGTGGATGAGAGATTTACAGCGTTACTTGTACTGCACATCAGTAGGATTATTTCGGTCGGCCGTTTCAAGGGATAGCCTATGAATCCGTGTAGGAGATAATGCACAATAAAGAAGAAGAAGAAGAAGAAGAAGAAGAAGAGTACAGGAAGTCGAGATAAACTTCTCTTTAGGTGAAAAGCTTAAATTCATGATAACTTATTGAGGGAGTAGTAGTCCATGAGATAATCAAGACAGCGTGCATAATACGTAACTGACGTCGCATATGAAGCGTACGTAAAATATTGTTACGAGATACGCTAATGTTTTGTTTTTTTTTGTTTTTTTTTGTAATATTTCTCTAATTAAATTAACCGATAAAAAAAAAAAAGTTAGATAATTGTAAAATTTTTTTTGTAGGTTTCAATGTGCGGTGCGGGATATTCTACCTGAACGAAACACCACTGTGCCTAACCAACTACGCCAATAGCTGGGGCTATAACGGGTGAATAATACTTTTTAAAATAAATTATATAGTTTATTTAAATGTGATCATTATATTCTTTTCTGCAAACAAATACTTTAACTTTTTCTTTCCATTAGCACGCATATAAATATTTTACAAAATATTCGGCAATTAAGTGCAGATGTATTTGTCTATATTTTACATTACGGGAAAAACTGGGCAAATCTAGAACACTGGATGAAGCCAGCGTGATTTTCGAAAAAAGAAAAGAAAGAAAATTAGTCCCGCCATGGTAATTATATTCTAATGTTATTTAATTTAAGCAAAATGTAGTTATACTAAGAATAGCGTAATAGAATAAATTGGAATCATTTGTAAATTTCCTCTGAAACGATAAAAATAAAACAAATAATAAAGTGGAATCATTAAGGATTAAAATTAGAAAACTGAAAAAAGAATACAAGGAAGAACTGCAGTCATCAAAGCATGAAAAATGGAAAGAACTGAATAATTCGTCGACAATCTGGGGCAAGCCGTATAAAATCTGTATGGACAAAACCAAACAAAGAGTAGACATGCCTGCTTTTAATGTCGGTGGATGCATCGTACACGATAACATTGAAAAACATAAAATAATTTTTGCTGAATTATTTCCAAACCGAACACTTAAGTTGCAACCGACTCAGCCAGATAAAACTCTTCAAATATGTGAAAACGAATTAACTACAACAATCAAAAAACTGAACAATAGGAAAGCCAATGGACACGATCAAATTTCTAACAAGATGATTAAACTTCTTAACAAAGTAGACGAAAAAATATTTAAATCTATTTACCAAAAATGTATCGAACTAAATTATTTCCCAAACCTCTGGAAACAAGGAAAAATTAAAATAATAAACAAACCTGGAAAAGATTTAACAAATCCGAAATCATACAGGCCTATAACGCTACTGTCTAGTTTAAGTAAAATATACGAAAAAATAATAAAAAATTTTCTGGATACAGAAATAAAAGAAAAAACGATTTTAAACGAAAATCAGTTTGGCTTTCTTAAAAACAAATCAACCGAACTAGCAATAAAAAAGTTATGCGATTACATTGAAAAATATAAAAAACGAACAAGACATACGTTACTAATCAGCTTTGACATATCCGGAGCATTTGATCAAATAAAAATTGATGAAATCTTAAAAATAATGAAAAGAAAAAATATATCTGGTACAATACAAACTATAATTCGTAACTACTTAACAGATAGAAGAATCGGTTTATTTAATCAAGAAAACAAAATCCTATACAACAGGAGTGTCAACTCAGGAGTACCACAAGATTCGGTTCTAGGGCCAGTACTCTTCAACATAGCAATGAGCGAAGTTCATAATTTGCATTTCAGTCAACGCTGCAACATGATAAGCTACGCAGACGATATAATGTTAGTAGCAGGAATTAATAAAAAGGACGAAGTTTACAATATAAATGAAACAATAAAAAAATTGAGTAAAAACATTCAAAACTTAGGCTTACAATTCAACATAAATAAAACTCAAGCACTACTAATAAGTAAAAAACAAGACAGGGAAGAAATGGTACATTGCATTGAACAGCACTTATGCATAAAGATAAAGATAAAATAAAAATAGTAAAAGAAATAAAATACTTGGGAATAATCATAGACACAAATTTAAATTTTGGAAAACACATCGAATTCATAATAGACAAGATTAAAAAAATTTATTTCAAATTAAGATCACTATATTCAAATATGTTCGGTTTCAAATATAAAGATAGAATAGTACTCCATAAAGAGCCATTTTTGAATCAATAACAGAATACTGCTCTACAGTATATTTTCCAGTTTTACGAGAAAAAGACAAGAATAAGCTGTTAAAATTACAAAGGAAAATATTAATAGGAACAATCTCTGGTTATCGCGCAATATCGTATACTTCAGTCAAAATCATAGCAGCAATAATAATACCTATAGACTTAAAGTTAGAAACTGTAAACCAAATCAAAACATGGAAACAAGAAGAAAAAATTTTAGACAAAAAAAAGTTACGAAAACAGATCAATAAAATTAACTCGAGTAGTATACGACACTCTGGCAAAACTCAGGTGTGATAAATCAAAAACTGGCAAAGTAACACGGGAAATAGTACCAAACTTAGAAGAAAGACTACAAATGAAACATTTTTATACCGATTATAACTTTACTCAATTTTTAACCGGACATGGAAATAATAATGGGGTGTCTATATGAAACGATTTAAAATTGCTGAAACAGACATCTGTATAGACTGTAAAGAGGAAAGCAGACGATTAACATTCGATTTTCGAATGCAATAAGTTTAAAAACGAAAGAGAAAAAGCGGAAAATAATAAAAAAACCAATAACCGAAATACGTAAAAAAAACTTTTTTAATTTGATCAGCTTTGTCAACCATGTAATGAATAACAAAACAAAACACATCAACAACAAATAATAACAGTAAATATCAGAAACTCTGGCTGAAAAACCGCAAGGTACAGCAGAGTAAATAAATAAATAAATAAATAAAAAAAAAAAAAAAAAAAAAAAAATTCATTATCTAATAAACTACATGAAAAATATAAACACTTTTTATAAAATAATATATTTTGGATTTATTACGCGCTGGCGCGTAATAGCTTTAGGATCACAAATCTTCACATCGCGTTAATGTGTAATAAATTTAACATATTGTTATCATTTTATAAAAAGTCTATTTATATTTTTCACGTGGTTTATTTGGTAACATCGGTGCCAAGACAAAAGAAAGAAACTTCTTCTTTATTTATTCATTTATTTATTTATTCATTTATTTATTTATTTATTTATTTATTTATTTATTCATTTATTTATTTATTTATTTATTTATTTATTTATTTATTTATTCATTTATTCATTTATTTATTTATTTATTTATTTATTCATTTATTTATTTACTCATTTATTTATTTACTCATTTATTTATTTATTCATTTATTTATTTATTTATTTATTTATTTATTTATTCATTTATTCATTTATTTATTTATTTATTTATTCATTTATTTATTTACTCATTTATTTATTTACTCATTTATTTATTTACTCATTTATTTATTTATTTATTTACTTATTTATCATTAATTAATTAATTTATTTATTTATCATTAATTAATTAAATAATTAAATAATTTATTTACGTGTCATATAATACAGCAACTGAGGTTAGGGACACGAGAAACTTCTTTTTTTTGACGAGATTTTAAATAATAATATATAAATATTTCGGCCGTCGGAAGTGCATTTTATTCGAGCGAAACTACCGGTTGAGGATAAAATTTTACTAATAAAAATTCCGCTATCTCTCTCTCTCTCGCTAGTTCGCCTTGCGTATTACCTGATTTCAGGCATAAAGTACTAATTTCGCTGAAAGTTACCGAACCGATAAAAAAAAGTAATAAAGATCGATATAAAAAAAGCCGAGCTTCGGATGAAATCGATGAGGAGCTAATTAATATTCAGTTTGATGGGATAATTAATTCGCGGGATAATATTGACCGAAAAATAAATAACGGATGTCTTTTATCTAATGGTTAAATTTTTATCGTCGTATTTTTTTAAATTTATGGGTTCGCCAACAAGGGCATTAAAAAACGCGGGAAAAATGAAAAAAAAGAAAGAATGAGTCAGAATCGCTACGAAAAAATTGTCTAAGATGTTATAGAACTAAAGTCTAATAGAAGAAATGGAGTGGATTCGAATTCCACACAATAATGAAAGACACGAAAGTTAACATTGAGGGCTCATCATGGCAAACTTAAAAGCGAAATAAAAGCCTGCGTCTTGGTATCTTTTGTGTGCGCACGTGAGAATCCAAGCCACCACGAACCCGGGGCGACATTAATTTTTAACCGAGCATTTGCGACCGTAAAAATTTATTAAAAATTTATCTTATAATAACTAGTCTTAAACACGAAGAGAAATCTTAAATTAAATGAAGTCGCAAAATTAAGCAAGCCTCTAATCTTTTGACGACGAAATTGTAAAAATGATGTCAAAAAAACAACTTTTCATCTTTTTTCTCGTTTTAAGCTCTTACAAAAAAAAAAAAAAAAAAAACAAAAAAAAAACAAAAAAAAGTAAAAAAAAAAAAAACGAACAAAATTGGTGCCACTTTGAAATGAAAATATTACAAAACAATCAGCGTTCGTTAGGCCGGGGCGCCGTATTCTTTTAGTAGCACGATTAATTTATATACGCGGCTGAATTAATTAATAGGAATAAATTAGCCGTAAATTAATTCCCTCGAATCTTATCATCGAAAATAATGGTACTGCTAGTGGTAGTGCTAGTAGTGGGAGGCTCGGTTAACCTTTGAAATAGTGCCGCTGGTTTTAGATGCGGCCGATGCCGATAGATGGCGCTGCAGCGCAACAGGGAAACCCGTTGAAGCGGTATAACTCGAGCTGGCCGCTTTTGCAACACAGCTCTTAGTTTTCGGCGAGTCACAATGTCGTTCCCGCTCAAACAGCGTAATTCGTCGTGAGATCAACAGCGCTCGCGAAATAACTTCGAGACCGCATCTTTATTTGTCCCGGGAATTTACTCGCTACCGGCTATCGTCGCAATTATTACTTTTAATTTTTATCACTATTATTATTACTATTGCTATTATTATTTGTATTGTTATTGTTGTTATAATAATTATTAGGATTATTATTATTACGATTTTATAATCACGAGGTTGTTCCGGTAAATGATTCGCAGTAAGGGTGGAAAATTAAAAATGTTTTTAATTTGAGCGGTAAACTTTATCTAATCGGAAGTCGCGAATTTCACCGATGGTGATATCGTTGTAATTAAAAAACCCGCTAAAAAAAATTAGTTAATATTTATATCGGGAAAAAATAGAAAAAGAATATATTGATAATAAAATGAAACGGCATTTTTTCGATTCGTTTTGTACGCTGATTTTTACGATTTTCGGCGCTACCACATGTTATTTCCCGAAAACCATTCACGCCGGAAGCTGCTTGGAAGCGAAATTGTGTTGTCCAGGGCGTGATTCGTCGTGCGTGGTTCAGAAGACTCCGATCAATTCGATATCGGACGACGTCAACGAGAAACCTTGCTACTGCGATCACGCCTGTCTCAAACTGGGAGACTGCTGTTCCGACTTTAAGAAAGCTTGCAAAGGTAAGTAATCGCAACCATTTTCATAATAGGGAAATCTTAATTGAAATTTCAGCATCTTTATTATGTTTTTTCCAGGTTTGCTCGGTGATTTTTAAAAGTCCGCCCCCCCCTCCCCCCCGGGTGGCGCCATCATTAAAAATGCTAAAGCCTGACGACGCAAGTTCTTTTTATTCTAGTAATTGCCTTCTATAAATTTCCAACTGCTCTACGGACATTTTCCACGTCCGACGGACAACGAGCACATTAAAAAAAAAAGAAAAGAATCGTAGTACCGAGTTACCCTAATTTTTTTTTTTTTTTTTATAGCAGTCTTTCCTACCTCGGACGACCAGCTCATTTGCTGAAGTAGTAAGTGTAAAAATTCGGTTTAATCGCGTTAAATTTTCCCTCGATTTTTTGAAACTTATGATAATATTCTGTAGTATAGTTTTTTCTTTTATTTTTTTCTGTTATTGCTGAAGCTTTGGTAGCTGCAGAAATTAGTCCCGTAGGTGGGGAAGAATCTGCACTTAAAATTTGAGGCAAGCTAATTTTAAAACCAAATTTGGTCTTTAATATTTATTCTTTCTTTCTCAATCTTTGAAAACATTGTTCATCAATTTATAGCTGTTTTTTGTTGTTTTTTTTTTTTCTATGAATTAACGATATGCCTAAGTTCTGTTATTTCTAAACTGGAGAAGTAATAAATTATTTCAGTTCTTTTCGTAGTTTGAAAAAGGTAAATTATTAATAAACTAAACTGAAAATCTCAGATATCAACGGCGAACAATTTAAAAAGACAAAAAAATCATAACGAAAGGAACAATAAACGTGTCGAAAAAAAACAACAACAAAAACAATAAAAATAGTTTCGAAGGACATCACCATGACGTATTATTTATTATATTTGCCCGAAACTAGTTAGTAACGAGCTAATAGGGTTTTTTCATTATTTTTGAAGTTTCCCCGCATAGAATTAATAAAGAGTTCAGTATAGGCATCTGACGTAATTAATTTATTGCGACAATACTATTGATTATTAATTTTGAAGCAGACATCTCTAGTAATATAATGACAATTTGAAACTGGTCAAGAAATTAAAAATACCAAAATGTAATGATTTAACGAAATAAAATAAAATAAAATAAATAAATAAATAAAAATCTTACGGAATGAAGTGAAAATATTTGTTTTCATCTTCTTATTTCAGTTAAACACTAGTAGCGTTTATTGGATTTTTAAGAATTACGAATTAACAGCGTTGCTATTTTCTTTGTTTTTAAATAGTTAAATTTCGTAAAGAGAAAATATCTCCCTCATTTAATGTGTATTCTTTCACAAGTCTGCTCTTTTATTAAAAAACGTTGAAATACTAGAAATATTTTCTCTTTTTTTCCCATTTCTCTTACAGGTAGCAAAAAAATTCCCATTATCATCAACAACAGAGTAATGAACGCGCGCGTTTTTGTAATACAATCTGTTCGAAATCCATTACTAAGATCTATTTATATTGAAATGGAAAATTTCCATTTTTCAAAAAAATAAGCGTTCATTTCCATGTTATTTTTTCAGTTTTTAAACTAAAAATGTGATGAATTTCTATAATATTGTTACACATCTGACATGGCTAAAATCTATGGACCGTACTTACATTTTGATTTACTTATGTGTTCTCTACGTGAAGTTTTGATTTTTGCGATTTAGTGTATTTTTTAATATAATAAATGTAAATATAACTTTACTCAGTTAAAATTTGTCAGCCAGTCAAGCATCTTACCTTGAGTTGATTTAAATGTTTTTTTTTTTTTTCGTCTTCCGTTGAACGTTAATTTTCACATGCAACCTCATAGTTTAGTTCTGAGCCGATTTTGAAAGCAAACGTGATCATAATAGGTATGTTATTTTTGATATTTAATAAGAAAGAAAAAAAAATGAAAGAGAAAGCTGTGGCGTCATTACTGGAAATCTATCAAGAGCTGATTCCAGTATAACTAAGCCGATTTTCTATTTAAAATGTTCCCGCGGGGCTTATACCTATAATGGGACATCCATTAATTACGAAATGGTGGGGGGGGTCAACGAAATCTTATCAAATCTCATTTAAACTGTGAGTGGGGTGGGGGGGCATTATTGAAAATCTCACGTCAACTTTTAAACAATGCCCATTGTTATACAATAATAATAAAAAAGTAATTATTAAATTTTTCTTTTATTTTTTTTGCAGTATCCCATTTTGTCGGTTAAAAAAATATTTCAAGAATAAAAAAAAAAGTAAAAAAAAAAACGTTCAGAGTTTTTAAAAGAAAAAAAAAATTGGCATCGTGAATATGCCAATGGGGAATGAGTAAAAAATTAGGGAAACAGATGTTGTCTAATTTTACTAAATTTAAATAAATTCGTTATAGTACACCTTAACACGTTGTATTATTTTTTTTTCCTTTATGGAAATAAATTTGGAATCCTTTAACAACTATAGCGTAAATCTCTCGTGCGGGGGAGCGCAGTCCCACTAAATCTCACTAAATCTCACCAAGGTAGGAGGGGTCCAATTTAAAAGAAAAACAGCTCACGTATAATTTTAATGAATATTCCCTAACAGAACAGCAGAAAATAATTTAATCGGAGAGACAACTTACATATAGTGAAATAAATTTACGAATTCAATAATACAGCGCTTAACGTTTCGGTCCGCCTATACTGACCATCATCAGAAGCGAACTGAGACGCTCGAAACATCTGTCCACAATAACGACAAAATTAAATAAGAACCAAAACCAAAAGAAATAATGTAACGAAAATACAATAAAATTCCGAAACGAAGACACAAAAAGCGTGAAAATACATAAAAAATAAGAGGAACTGGGAAAGTACAACAGAAAAAATTATAAATAACCGCCGAGGATATATAAAAAATAACATAAAAACCGATTATAAAAACCGATTAAAAAAACCGAACAAACAATAAATCGCTAAAAAGAAAAACAAAATAACCTGAAAACCTCAAAAAAAAAAAAATTAAATTTATTTTACTATGATTAATCAATGCGAAAGTTTTAAACGTTTCATAACTTATATATAATTAAACGACTCGTGTACGGGGACTAGTGAAATTTTCCTGTTGTACTGTCGTCCAAGGCCGTGTCCACAAGGGGAGTTTTAGAAGTTAACCCCCCCCCACCCATGAGAACTGAAATAATTATTATGAATACACAAAAATCTGAAAAAAATCACAAATTTAAAATAAATATCGATGATTTTTTAGGGTGTTCTTATCTACCTTTAAAAGAAAAAAGAAAAAATATGCTCTATATTTTTAGGCCTACTTCATTAATATCTTTTGCAAAAATTTTTTATTACGAGTATAATTAATAACATATGTAATTTTTATTAATGTTCATATACCTACGGGGTAATTCCAAGGCTACCCCAGAGGCTACTTCATCCCCAACCGCCTGTTCCTTTGAAGTCTGCGACATGATTCGAAGCATTCGACTGAATGACAATTGCTCGGTACTGGATGCTGAAATATACGCAGTATTTTTCTGTTTGGAATATTTTCTTTCTACAGAGCCTATATCACAGAAAGCCCTGCTGGTATCTGATTCATCCGCAGCTTTATTGACAATTTCTAATCCTCTCACCAAACATCCTGTAGCAATTCGAACCCAGCAGGTATTATACGAACTTATTAAGAGACAGTGCTCCGTATCCTTTCTGTGGGCGCCCAGCCATGCAAGGATTCCTGGAAATGAACGCGTCGATACATCCGCCCGAGCAGAAATATATTGGCCCCTCGCCTAGTAACAGCCCACCTCCACCTTATCTCTCGAACATAATCTTTAATAATCTCACGTCCTTATGGAAAACCCATTGGTCCTCGTGTCAGACTTTCTCGAGGTTAATTAAACCCTCAACGGAACCACGGTGGCCGGAAAAAAACATTTCCCGCAGAGATTTCTGTGCACTTAGCCGCTTGCGCACAGGCCATACGGCCATGTCGCATAATTTTATTTTGCAAAGAACCCCCTCTCCTATGAATTGTCCTTTCTGTGGCCAAGATGTTGCTCCCTCAACTCCTCACATACTATACGACTGTCCAGCATTATCACCTCATCGGCCCCCTTCAATTAATAACAAAACAGTCACCAACATTCTTGAGAATTTCCCCGATGCAATTTTATCCATAACACAATTTATCAAAACTAGCGGAATAAGCAGATATCTATAAAAACAAACTGCGCATCTTCGTACTGTAATAGCCACAGCAGTTAAACACGGTACAGGATGTTGCTTTCACAAAAAAAAAAAAAAAAAAATTCATGTGAATTATTAATTAATTTATTTATTTATATTAAATTTAGGTCGCTTCAACAACTAGGTTATTAGCGACCGCAATACATAATTATATTATTATTATTTGACAATAGAAATATGAAATTAGCAACAAAATTACTTATACACTTAAATACAAATTCATATTAACATTTTATATTAACTTTAATATTTCAATAGATTTTAGGAACGTGATTGCTTTATTTATTCCATCCGAGTCGTTCAGGCATTCATGGAGTGTGCCCGGGATTTTACACTGCAGTCTTTGTTGGTCCAGCTGTGTACATTCCAGGAACCAGTGTGAGATTGATGCTTGTTGTCTCGAACAGAATATGCATATCGGGGTGGTATTTTTTCCATTAGGTATCTGTGTGTTATATTAGTGTGCCCAATTCTTAGGCGAGTGATTATTGTTTGTAGAGCTCTGCTATTATGGTGAGGGCTATTTGCCATATATTGTCCCGACAAGCTGCATTTTATTATTTATAAATCAAAATGATGGAAATTATTAATAGTACGAATATTAGTGAAAAATGTTTTGTTATTTATAAAATAAATATGCGAAGAAAATTTTCAAAACCCCCTCTTTCCAAAATTCTGGGCGCGGGCTTGCTGTCGGCATAGTTCATTTAGAATTTTTAGGCCTTTTTTCATTTTGTTCGGTTTCTTTATTTCCTACTATTTAATATCCGGAAATCAAAGAAAGAAAAAAAAAAGGTACATATATTTATACGTTATAAGTATTTTTCTTCCGTATTATTAATAATTATTGGCATATTTGTACGTATTTATTAAAAGGTAAAAACAACAGAGCTTACGAATTGTTTTTGTTATCGACTGGAATTTTAGTCTATTAATTAAAAGGAAAGAAGAGAGAAATTAATAGTGATGCCGAGAACTGAAAATGCGAAATCGTTTCGATTCTCAGCCCGGTTAGGGACAGCGACGTTTCTAGCGACATCATTCGTATCATGGCAGGTGGTCTACTTCTAAGGGCAGTGACGCAAAACTCCGGACGTGCTTTAATCTTTAAACGCGGCAATTCTGATTTTTGATTTTTCCTTTTTGATTGACTCGTTGCAGTCGTTTAATTAATTCACTTGCTACTTTAATACTGACGTTTAGGTAATGCAAATTATGGGCTACAAAATAATTCACTTTTAAAAACGCTGTATTTGATTAGTCGAAATTAACCGGAGCAGGACATGTGATCACCGAAAGAAACCTTCAACAAATCCCATTGTATCAAACGAAAAAATCGTCCGGACGTTTTGAGGGTGGCTCCTATCACCGTCAAATGATCAAACTTCAATTAAAACCGCTTAATCTGTACGTCATCAAGCTTTCGTATACATAGTTCGCGATATTAAATTTCACGAAATCTACCAAACTGCTATCCGCCGGTATATAAATTAGAAAACCGATAAACGAGACGTAAAGCACGTTTAAGCGAACATTTCGCTTAGTTAGCTTCGTTGATATATAATAATTCTTTGTATTTTTACTAAAACAACTTTGATAGACATTAAAAATGAGCAATGTGTGTGTGTGTTAGAAATACACGGCTAACAGCTATGTACACATTTCTTTACTTTTTCGATCATCGGAATAGTTTCACCGTTTAGATGCAGATATTTAATTTATAGGTGTCAATGGGTTTTTCGGAACTGTTTCTCTATGAATCCAAATGTTTTCTACATAGGACCATAGCGAACGGCATAGAGACGTATCTAAAACACCCGTGTAAAATAACTCTTTACCCGAACACCTACTGTGCTGCACAGACTAATGTTTGCTATGAATGCTCATTAATTAGTAGAATTACCTTTTGCATAATATTCATAAACGAAATTTCTAAAAGACTAATAACAAAATTCGAAAACTTTGAAAATCGTAATGCGCATAAATTTAAAATTAAACCGTTATGTATACTACAAATAGGTTTCCGAACCATACTCTATAATGTTGCGTCGTTTAATGGTGAATCGAAAACTCTAATACCGTCTTCTCGATGACGGATATTCTACGTGTTTTTCAGACAAAAGCAGGAAATCTCTGTATCTAAAACCAGTGAAGTACTACTACATCATATCGTCGGAGATCGGCGTTGAGAATAAGTACATTTAGAAATATGACGCGAAGAAAAGGTGAAAAATCTACCAGTTAATATTTGAAATTAATATATTGCCAAACACAGCTGAACTGTGACAACGAATCAAATTGAAGCGCGGGAAAAAATTGATTCTGTTCACGTACTGCTTAAAAATATTGGTACTGCCTGGGGATATATTGTACAAAATGTCTGGATTATTACATGTATACGCACTGGCGGTAATGTAATTTAAGTGGCTTCGCGGGATAAATCTTTTTTAATCAAATCGAAATATCATCGAATACTACACGCATAATTGTTTATTTTTGTGCGAATTGTAAATCAGGTAAATTTCACGTAACTTTCCCTCTGAAATCTTATGAAAAATTGAATCATACAGGTCGACAATTGATCAAATTCAGTTTGCTAAACTTAAAAAGTCATTGCAAAACTAAATCCTCGCTAAAAACACAATCATTTTATATCTATAGAAATAAAACTTTCTTCGACATTATAAGTATTTTAATATCAATGATGTCAGTTTTTTTTTAGATAAAATTTCTGATCGGATTAAAATATAACCGACTTCTTTCCTTACCTTTTGTTTCTGGGTAAAGTCCTTGGTTGACAAGCCCAAAAAAAAAAACAACAAAAAAAAGCAATATGATCGACTGAACCTTTTGCTAAACATTTTTAAAGTCGAAAATGATAAATGAAAAAGACATGTGAAGCAAAAAATGTCATTTGCCGTATTTTTTGTAGCAAAAACTTTTCCGGATTTTAACAAAATTAACGAATAAAACTCGGAAAAAAATCGAATTATTCTGGATATTCCGAGCCGTGATTCTTTTATAATTTCAACTCGACGAAGAAATATTTTTCATTGACATTCTGCCCTCCCTCATCCTCTTTATCATTATTATCGTTATTATTATTATTATTATTATTATTATTATTATTATTATTATTATTTTCTTTATTCACTAAAGGATGATCATCTTACGTTTATTTTTCTTCTAACGGAAAAAAAAAACAATGTTATTCGTGATGACGATGATGATTTTAAATGTTGGAGATCTTTTGAATTTAAAATATCCAGTAGAAATCAAATACATTTTTTAACACAATTCCTTATGTTTCAACAACCATAAAAAGTAACTCGGTCCTGCAATTACGATAAACAGCTTGGTTTCTTATTGGTCGGTATCTGGAAGTCAATATTAATAATAGAAGCGCAGTATGATTAGAATCCCCTTACATGTACATATGGCTTTTAGTCGAATTTAATGTGTATCAACCTGCGGATAAACAGTTTGTTGACTATAGTTACCTCGACATGAGTTTAGTAAACATAAAGAAATTATTAATACTTATACCTAAAAGAACATCTTCCAAATGCCCAGATTTTTCAAAGTCTACTTTTTTGACGTTTGCCTTTGTCAGATTATTTTTGACTCAAGTTTTTTGATTTTAAATATATATATATATATTGTATCAAAAATATGTTAATTGTTACCGCTGATATCGGTTTCGCGTTTCTCGTTATTAATGTCCAACAAAAATATTTAAAGTTGCCGTAGTTATTAAATTAATTTTATATTTAGTTCGGTCCGTTTTACTGTTATTGTACGTTTCTTCTTCCATGTTAGTCGTTGATCAAGGTATACGCCCAGATATTTCACATCTGTTTTTCGCCGAATTGCAACATTGTTCGGGACTAGGACTTTCGTCGGATCAACTTTTCTGTTAGTGAAGATTACTCGCGCTGATTTAATTTCATTAGTTTCGATTTTCCATGAGTTGAACCATGACCAAATTTCAGTAACCGCTGCTTGGATGGTATTCCGCGCTTTGACATGCGTCTTCTGAGCATAAAATCGCGGTGTCGTCAGCAAAGGTTGCTACCTCTATATAGGAAGGAATATCTGATGTGTAAATGAGATAGAGTAATGGCCCTAGCATACTTCCCTGCGGAACTACTGCTTTTAATAAGTCATCTCCATACTTAGCATAGAAATATCTTTCAGTCATGTATGACTGAAGCAACTGGTATAACTCATAAGGAACATGTCGTTTAATTTTCTGTAAAAGACCATCGTGCCAGACTTTGTCGAAAGCCTGGCTTATGTCCAGAAACACAGCGTCGCAGTACGTTTTCTTTTCGAGAGATGTTTCAACGGTGGTAACTACACGATGCACTTGTTCTATTATGCTTGGCTCTGAATCCAAATTGATGGTCTGGTATTAGACTTTTATTGTTGATAACTGGCATCATCCGTTTTAGGAGCAGTTTTTCATAAACTTCAGAGATTACAGGCAGCAATGAGATGGGTTGATGCGAAGTGCGAATACCTGCACCTTTTCCAGGTCCGTTCTAGCCGAGGTCCGGTCCGATTTTCTTATTGGATTCCATTATAATAGTATAGCAACATCGTTCTGTACTTGGAGAACTCTTCTTGTATACATTTAGAACTTCGCTCTACTCATGTTGATCCCGTCGATCCTAATAAAATCATGCTTTAATTAATTTTTTTTTTTTCTAAATATTTTTGGGCAGAGTAACTTGGTTAATGGACACACACATTAACACATACGCGCGATACGCTCCGTTATATTAATATACTATCTACATGCTTTCGTATAATACCAATAATGCGCATAATAGCCCAGTTAAGGATTTATGTAATTTGTTTATATTTCTACGTGTATTTTCGTTATACTTTATATATTTGTATATATGTATATGTGCATATAAATTTGTTAATTTTTTTATTTAATGACCATTAATTTTCAATATTTACATTGTTTTCGCGTTACAAAAATTCGTATTTTAGAATTTTATAAAGGATTTAAAAAATGATTTATCGTTAATAAAATTATTCTTAGTATTAATTTATTCAATCACATTTGTAATTAAACCCTGATGCGATTTCGGTACATCTATTATCTGTTGTTTCGTAACGATTTAGGCAAGTGGCAGTGAACTGAGAGAAAGATATGTAAAATTCCGTACCGGCCGGATAGAGTAAATTGAGCGAATTAATCGTTTCTTTGGAAGGAGAAAGAGATTTAAAATTATCGGTTTGGCTTTGTGTTCGGCGGTCAATATTGACAGTTTATCGTTTTGAATGCACGCGTCAAGTATGCCGTATTTTAAGCTCTAACAATCGTAAAATTTTTCGTATATAAATTTATTCGCTTTTCTCTCATTTCAGTCACGCCACACGAATAAAATAATATTTCTTTTTCAAATCGAGTCATCTTAATTTGATTTTTGTGTTTTTTTAACCCTTATTAATATTCATAGTCAAGTTGGTGAATTTTTGTGGGCCCGGCATGAAAGACACGGTGACCGCTTTGAGGAGTGGTGCTTTCGTTTTGTTTTTTTTTTCTTTTCATTCTCTGCGGACAATAGGATCCTTAAGTTTTAACAACCTAAACTGTCATTCTTGAATATTATTTAAATAAAAGGTTTCTTTAACATCATCATCTAAAAATAATATTACAAATCGATTTTAAATGCCTTTACTGAATTTTAAAATATGAATTTTATACAAACACCGAAAATGAAATAACATAATCAATTTTAATACGATCAGCATCAATTTACATAAGTTAACCAGCTACCGTGACATGGTTGCTTAGGCACTAGTGTTTCGTTCGGGTAGAACTGGATTCGAATTCCACCGTGGCACACTGAAACTTCTAAAAATTTCACATGCGCTAGATTAATGTCTAAAATTGAAGCGCCAAAAAAAATAATAATTTACATTATATGTGATGATGACGATGATATCCCCTCGATTCCTAGTATGGATTCCCGTCCTTTATTGATGAGTCCTTAAATGGCTTATTAAGCCAATCCTAGCATCGCAGATCATTCCACAAATGTTGCAGACGGAAGTGATGGCTCTGCTCAAATAAGCACTAAACCTGCTACTACCACTTTCATCTTGTCGCTGTGGGACTCTTGAGAAAGGAAAAAGAATAAGAAGGAAATAAAAGGAAAGAGAAAAGAAGAAGGAGAGGACGAGTATATAGAATATAGAACGTAATTTATGCGCAAAGGGAAAAATAAGAAAATTTAGTAATAGTAGAGAGAATGAGGGAATCAGAGCGCAGTTGATTCCCCCCGTTACCCAGCTTTGCAAGACTCGAACAGTGGCACGGAAAGTCCCGCGACAACTGAGCCAGACAAAGGTTTAAGGGTAAATGGAAATAACAGGAGACTGGAGTTGAGAATTAAGCAGAGGAAGGACAAGAAAGTGGCCACTATTTCGGGGTGACACCCTAGCCTTTGAGTAAAAACTCAAACTACAAGGTAGCAGTTTGCTACCGAGAAGGTAGCAGTTTGCTACCGAGAAGGTAGCAACGGAGACTTATGATGCGGTCTCCGCGTGTCCGAAGATGAGTTGGTTGACAAACTTATGTAGAGTTTTATCAAGCAGCTTCTCAGGATGCCCCTTCACGCCCTCACAACTCATTGTCCTGCCACTATTGGAACCGTCTACTTGAGACTTTCCACCAATAGCCGCTCATGGTCCGCGACTGTTTATTTATTTCTTACGAAACTTATTCGCAGCTAACCATCATATCTGATGGTCACTCTACTATCCGCCGCATGTGGACGCGCCCGTTCCCCTGAACTTCGGGTCCCTAGTTGTACCAAAGTACCCCCAGGGGGGATATATATATGTATATGTGTATATACATATATGTACATATGTTATGGACTACGTCATTCTTAGCCTGGGGTACACTACATTTTTTGTACCATAATTATTTCCCGTTATTTTGTATAAGATAACAAAGGTTAAGTGCTATACAATTGCCAAGATTTTTTTAAAATAAAAGACGGTTGGGAATAACGTTAATTGAAAAATATTTTTCTTAAAGAATTTTAGAAGAAAACAGATTACAGGTCAAGAGGGTTTGCCCCATTACGAGGCCTGAAGGACAGAGTATATATATATATATATATATATATATATATATATATATATATATATATATATTAATGCCTATGGCATTTTTAAGCCGAGGGTCATCAGGAAAAGTGTCCTGCCACGAAATTTGTCCCATATATAAGACTTTAATGCGATATTAGCGCTCCTAAATTCCCTGGTGGTGAAAATTGGAACTTCTCAGGAAAAGTGTCCTGTCATGAAAACTAATAAAATGGTTCTAATGCGATATTAGCGCTTCTACATCCCCTGGTGGTGTAAATTGGAATTGAAAGACTTTTTTCTGTCGAATAGCCGATGAAAAAGTTTACTCTTCCGTAAGAATTATAGAAGAACTAGACCTGCTGGTGAGGGGGCTTGCCCCATTCCGAGGTCCGAAGGGGCGAGTTTTATATTAATGGTTATGCCATTTTTACGCCAGGGGTCATCAGGAAAATGTCCTGTCACGAAATTTGTCCCAAAAAAATTTGTCCTATTTTAAGATTTAATGCGATATTAGCGCTCCTACATCCCCTGGTGGTGAAAATTGGAACTCATCGAGAAAAGTGTCCTGTCACGAAAACTGATAAATGGTTTTAATGCGATATTAGCGCTACTACAGCCCCTGCCGGTGAAAATTGGAACTCATCAGGAAAAGTGTCCTGTCACGAAATTTGTTGCAATCACAATTTTATGTAACGAAATATGTAACGAAAAAAAGTAACGAGAAAAGGTAACGTGATAAAATGGTTTGTCTAGGTGCAGATTGCCCTTCTACAACTTCGAATGGAAAATGTCTCGTCGATGAGATTGGACTGACTGGCCGCTTCGCGACCCCAGCCTTCGGATTTGTAATTGTTTTGCTTCGTGAATTTTTCATAAGGATAGCAGCATTCACAAAATATTTATTTGATTACGTCAATTGAAAGGTAAAATTTGGACTAAAGTATCTCAAAAACTAAAACTACTACCAGGGTAATATATTTGTACAGCACGGGTCATCAGGAAAAGTGTTTTGTCACTAAATTTGTCGCATATATAAGAGACTAGTTTTTTAGAACTGATAAAATGGTTTGTCCAGGTCCGGATTGCCCTAATACAACTTCGAATATGTTCAATAAATGTGATTCGATTATATTGTATCGTTGTTGTAAATAAAGATCTTTTTTTTTTTTTTTTTTTTTTGTCGAACGGCATAGCCAATGATAAAGTTTAAGAATTATAGAAGAACTCGACCTGGGGGTGAAGGGGGCTTGCCCCATTCCGAGGCCCGAAGGATCGAGTTTATATATATATACATATTACATATATAAATATGATCAAATTAGATTGTTCAATAAACCTACAAGAGGTTTTCTCGCCATATCGTAAAAATAAAATTCATCGAAACACAGTGTACATGTAAGCGGTTGTTTTTATTTTTTCATTGTTGTTAACATTAAAGCTGCCTCCTCTTCGTTATTATTATTCATTTTTGTCCAGACTATAAGGGAAATGTTGCTTCCGATTGTTACAATCAAGCATACGTTAGTCGATATTTGTACGAGCAGATTAAGGAAAGAAGCGATTCTCGGGAGAAGAGTTAACGTAGACGTGTTATTGGCGGAGACTTTGTGAATGAGTAAAGAGAGAGTAGAGCGATGGTGAGAGGATGAGGTTTACAGCAAAAGATGAAAGCGATGACGGGATTTCATTTAGATGGGAAGATGCAAACGCGAGATGTTACTGAGAATCCATCAAATTTTTGCGGCACGCTAGACCTGCGCTGCTATAAATTGCTGGAAGTGAGAGAAAAAAAGCAAAACGATGAAGAAAGAACGAGCGATCTTTTCTTTTGAGCAGAGTCTAGAGGGGCCCTCTTAACAACTGAAAACATCTTTGAACTGTTCATAATCGGGAGTAGTTCTGCTGCAAAAAGCCTCGTTTTCTTCAACGTCGAAGCCTCTTAAGCGACTATGAAACAAGCCGATGACACTCCGTTCCAGTAATCAGTTGACGTCGGCTAATGTTGAGAGACGGCTCTCCGTAGTGCAACTGAATTAAACGAGACCGGCTGACGGCGACGGGGGACGATGGGAACTCTCTGTTCAATACTAAAACACTTTATCCGAAATGTTCAAGAGAAAGCACGACAAATCTTCCGCGTTTTCGCAGGCAGTGTGAGTGAATTCTTTTTAGATGTTTTCTCCTTTTTTCTCCTTTTTTTTTTTTTTACAATATACTCGTACTAGTAAGTAACTGAAAAAATAAAAAAGCGGATTAGTCGATTGAATTATTTTACAAACCAACGATTCAAATAATTTGTCCGAGGCTTTAGTCAGAAATTTTTAAGAATACTCTAAATAAATTCAATTAGAACACGCATTTCATCGCCACGGTTTTAGAGATGCGCATGCACCTGTGTACAGAGATGCAGCTTTTAATTGTTGAAAAAGTATCGAAATTCTCTATCGTAGCTCCTTTCTTCGTATACGAAATGTGTACGTCGCCATATTTCAAGAGATCAAAGAAACCAGCTAGAAACAGTCTCAAATTTTCTCGCACGTAAACTATTCTGGTTTTTTTGCAGTTTAGGTATCAAAGGACGCGGCAGAAGGAAGTAAGAAGCGATTCAGTTTGCCAGGATACTTCTGCTGCATGATACATACACGAGTTGATTTCGCAATCACAGAAGAGGAAAATCTTAAAGTCGGCCTGGTTAGATTTTTTCGTAATCCTTATAACAGAGAAAGCAAAGGCGTCTGAGAAAACCGGACCAGCCTTTTTCTATTCTCATCGATGTTGTTGAGCTTAGCACATTATGGACTTCGCAATTCTATACTTGTTTATGAATAAAGCACGTTGTGAATTTAAATAAAAATAGTTAACTAAAAACGGCCGAAATTAACTTTTCGACCTTTTCTGTCAGCAAACTTCCCTTGATTTAGGTAGTGAAATCAAGACTTTTTCAGCAGTATCATTTTCTATAGAAAGGAACTTGTAGGCTAGAAGGTTGAGAAGTAAGTTTTATTCAACTTCAGTTTTGAAAAGCTCCGCTCGTTACAACTGCTATTATTGGTAATACAATTCGCATAGTGTAATCCTGATACGTACACAGAGGAGCTAACGAGCTATTTTGTTTGATCAAATTTAAGATAAAAAATTGGAATTATTTTATCGTTATCCTTAGCATTAATGAGGATTAAAGCGGGACTATTAAAAGAAGCAATAGCGATACGAGCATAATAAAACTTTGAAAAAAAGGTTTATCGACAAAAATTTGCAAAATATTTGAAAACTTTTTTCCCCTTTAATGCGTAATAAATATTAATTTTTCTCTACGATTAAACTTATTAATGAAAATTTTAAACGAATAACAGATGAAACACAGTCAGTTAGGAGCAATAACTGAAAACACCGAAATAAGAAGAAGGGAAAGTCACGGTAGATGATATTAAAAACAGAAAAACGATATATATATATATATATACACACACACCACACACACACACACATATATATATATATATATATATATATATATATGTATCACATAAAATCCGAGAAGATGGTATTTTCATGCCGGTGATACAAGGAAGAATTCAAGAAAAAACAGCATGAGCAAGAAGAAGATTGGATTTAGTGACAACAAATCAGTCGGCCAATTCACTTCGCAAGACCCTGAAAGACATCAAAGACGATAGAAACCGCTGGATATAGATGAAGAAGGATGTAAGCAATCTCCTGCAATGAAGAAGCGACAAAGACGACAACTGCAGTTTAAAAATAAAATCATCGACTACTGTTAAATCCTGATTTTTTTTAAAAACCAACGAATAATTTAATAGCCTTCGTGATTTTCTTGTTTACATAGCGATATTGCAGCAAAAAAAAACAAAAAAAAAAAAACGGAAATCGGTAGTATTTATGTGTAAAGCCAAAAAGAAAATGAATTTTCAAAAGTAATCCTGCGTTCCATAAATGAACCCGACTAATCTCATAATGCGGACATGAAACTAAATCCTAAAAAAAAAAAAAATAAATCGAAATGGGTAAGTAAAAATTGCGCCGGTTAAAGTTCGTACGCGCTTCCAAAAATTACGCAGTCGGTCAACATTTGCAAAGGTATATTAAAGTCCCCCCATGAATTCGTTAACAATTTAAAATTTTTTATTCCAAACTTCGCGCGCGTGAATGTTGATCGCTAGCAAAAAAGTTCCCGTGTAAGAAAAATAATCGTTAGAAAAAATTCGAGGACTGAAAGAAAATATTAAAAAATTGGAGAGCTTTGTGGTTCAAATAGGATCGCGGCTCCCCTAAAAGGCCGGCACTAGGTATTCCACTCGTACTAATATTAAAAACGAATTTCGCGAGACTTCACCAAAAGAGCCGTCCAATTTTCAGTTTGAATGTTCAGTTTTTATGTCTTCGTTATTCGTAATTATTTATTTTATTTTATCCTATTAGTTAATTGACAATAGCACACAGTTAGTGCAACTGTATAAATCGGCAATTAAAAATTGCAAAATGTTAAGGATGTTACGGTCGTTTTTATTGAGAACATTTTTTACACGTGTTAGTGAAAAATTTGAATTTTTTTCGAAAACACATTCTCCTTTTCTGACGATAGCGCACCAAACGAACAGAGCATAAAAATCCAGCCCGTTTTTAAGTATCCCCCTGGAGACCATCCTTTCTGCACGTGTCCTGTGAGCCAACAGAGGAAAATGACGCGATTTCTTGTTGTTTCGGCGAAAGTGACGTCATATATAACAGTGCAATTGTGCCTATATATTAGGTAATCAGCTTTAAAAATTGTTATCCCTCGCCCCTCCTCTCAGATCCTTAAGCCTAAAAAAAAAGAAGAAAAGTGGTGTCTAGGGACACAAACGGTACGAAGGAAGTTCTTTTCGCTTTTCGGTAGATATTAGCTATAAAGTCACTGATAAAGTATGCGATAAAATAAAACAGGTTAAAAGACAAACTACGCTATATTTCTACTTCGCCATTGTCAGAACATGTAAGATAATTCGTCAACGTTTAAGAAATCGATGTAATTAAATAATTAATAATAAAATTTCAAAATGGCCAGTTACTTCTATCCCCCCCCCCCTTCTCTTTTCTATACCTATGACGTATACCTGTTTTTCGTAACGATCGGACATCATAACGCTCAATTTTTAGATTTTAAATAATCGATTTTTAACGCTCGATTTTTTTACTTTTTTTTCGTTTTGCTTTGCTCTGGTCGCTGCAACCTGCGATAAGAAACTTCATCCCCCCCCCCCAAAAAACGAAAAAATAATAGGAATGACGTAATAAAAATTGTTGATCTTTTTTAGATATACATGCCAATTCGTATTTCTAGAATGGCTGACGAAGTGTTTAGAATTTGTGTATGTACTTTTTTTTCTTTTTTATCGAAAAGAAATGTAATTTTCGAAAACGCCCTATGCTAAGAAAACACGATGAAATTATATTAAAATGCAATTGAAGAGCTTCTCTTTTTATTCCTTCTTTTTATAAATGCTCACTCCATACTTCATTCACTCTTTCGCTTCCTTCCCCTTCTGTTATTCTAGCTTTTGATTTCTTTCTGTCGGCTATCTCTGATCGTGTAAGGATCTGAGTCTCCTCTTACCCCTCTGTTCCACTGTTCTTGGGCCAATGTCTTTGTTGACGACCCATAAAAAAAAAAAAAAAAAAAAAAAAAAAAAAGAAAAAAAAATTCGATTTTTGGAACGTAGGAGTATAATTTTTATTTCGTGTCATTGAAATACGAAAAAAAAAACCGAAGGAGACAAAAAGCACAGATAGGAATTTGGGTTGCAACACTAAAACTGTTAATGTTTAAATTAGCCGGCTGAAAAAAAAAAAGGGAAAAAATGAAAAAAAGAAGGGTTTAACTGTATATTTAATTAGCCGAATAATTGGCTAATAAATGAAATCGGTCAGATCGAACATTACGTAATGATTTGCATAATTTAATCACTGAAATTTGCCGATGAAAAATAATAATCTGCTATTGAACTATTGCGTCTTATCATCTGCTCATTTAAAAAATGTTCAGTCAGTGATTGTTCTTGACGATAATTTTAATTCATTAAGCAGTTAAACGGAAAAGGACACGACTCGAGATGAAGTGCTGTAATATGCAAATTCACACCTTAAGCGAACTGGGAACGTTTTATAAATTTCAAAATAAATTTCATTAATATATCTGTTGCATCCTGGTTATAATTTAGGTTTTTTTTTTTTTAACTACAACTACTAGACACGTTTACGGGAAACTATAAACACGAGAATTCGAGAGTTTGAATATCAAAAAACAATTGACACGTGTTCGGAATTTAGATGCATATTAGATAGCGAATTTTTAGATTTTTAGTGTTGCGAAATTTTTAGAATACACGTTTATATTGTTACCACCATTGGCTAGAGCTGTCTTTTCGTCGTTAAGTCGGCTGGTCTAGCAAAATAACTCCGCATTGAAGACTCATAAAATATACACTCGGAAGAAGAACTTGAAGCGGTGTAGAGTTGCGTCTTATTTCGCATTTCGTTATACGAGCGAGTTCAATTATTCAGTTTCAAACGGTTCTAGAATACATTCAACTTAAATGTTTATTCTTAAGGATGTTTGTTATTCCGTTTATAATTTTTTATTGTTTTTTTTTAACTTTAGCTTTGTGTTGCTCATTCACTTAGTACTTACAATTATTCATATTACAGCTAAAATATTTTTCTTCGGTCTCCCTTATATTTTATACAATTTATTAAGTTCGGAGTTGGAAAAGGATTATTTTTTGAAAAATCGCGAATCTTTTACTTTTTGTTTTTCCTATCTCGTTGGCCCGTTCTTTCCCGGTAAATGATGACAGAGGAATACATTTGATGTATCATTATTTGAACGGGTGTTGTGTCGCATACGTTGCGGCAGCTGCGAAATTGGAAGAGAAGAAATATATCTAAATAACATTCCGCAATCAATTTTCAAAGAAAATCATTGGCTAGATATCGTATACACTGTGAATAGGATTGAACGTATTTTAATCGATTTTTGTACTCCACGAAATTGGTTTGTCGCTCTTTGAGTATATCATGTAACATACACAAAAACAGATATTACTGAGAACATCTCTATGTTGTGTTTGCTTAATGCTAGGCGAGGAAACTATCTGCTCGGAGATCGTGCCAAGATTTCAATAAAAACTCATTACGTTTTGAATAGTATTTTTACGCAGCTTTTAATCGTGTAGAAAGTAAAGGCGGATCCCAAGTAGAAACGAACTGCTCCATTCTCATTAGTGTTGTTGAGCTTTGTACATTTTGAACCTTAACTTCATAATCCCCGACGCCCTCTGAAGGGTATGGGACTTACTTTACTTACGCAGCTTTTAATCCTTCACCCTTTTTGTTACATTCTCCGTTTTGCGATTTTTATGTTGGTACACAAAAATCGCTCGAAGCACATTCAACTGTTTACATAAATTAGCGTGTCATGCATGCGTCACCATCCGTTCGGAAAATAGTCGGTATAGTTTTTTAGAAGATAGTTCAATACCGGGTGACGGCACATAGTATGTCGCTCCATACACGTCACGTAAATTAAGAACGATCAACGGAAAATCTTTCGCAGTTTTTCGAAATAATAGTGAGTCAATTTGGTGAACGCCTGGGTTTCAGTAGCACCAGTTCATTTTTGGCCGAAATTTTAGTTCCGTTCGTTTTTATTGTTATTCATAGCTTTTTTATACGTGAACGAATTAAAATGATGCTTGTAATATATCCAAAGAAAAAAAAAAAAAAAACACCAAAAAACGAAATAACCCATAAAGAGGATATCTTAAAAATATAACTAGAAAATGACTCCGAATAAATCAGTGGGGCAGTAATTTCAAAAATGGACATACTAGATAAACCTGACGCGAAGTATAATTTTCTGAGAATCATATTTCGAAATGCTACTGTGAGCTTCATGCTGTAAACGTTCGACGTTATTACCGTGAATTCCCATATTATCATTAACATATGTTTTCGAATCATTTTGCTGGTAATTAGGGATCACTGAAAAGAGACTTTCCCCCCCCCCCTCTATCCTGGGCGTGTCAGCGGCCTTGACCCGACAACATGAAAAACTAAGAGATAGAACAGGCAGTCAGAAATGGAAAAAACAAAGGACAGCAGCAATGGAATATCTGAAAGCAATGGAAAGGGATATAATTAGCATTAAAGAGGGTAGCTTATCTAATAGAACCAGGAATACATCGGATAATCCGAAAGTTCGGTTTTAGGAGAATGATCGGGAACAAGAAATAAATAAAAATTGACGAACGAAAAAGATCAAAATAGAAGCAAACTCGACTTAATAAACTGGGTTTTTAATCAAAAGTTAATCTACATCTCCTAAAAGGGCGTCAACGCTTCTCGAATGTACTTTTGACAACCAACGGGAAGGTCTAATCGGTTATTGTTACATTCGATAATTTTAATACGACAAGTAAATATCGACGAGCATCAAGAACGCGGAGGATCGTATTGCAACAAGAAAGCCACGTTACAACTGTGGCAGATTGTTGAAAATTACACTTAAAACTGTCAGTTCATTGTCCGCACTGGAATTTGAGTTTTCGAGTGATGATCGACAAATTCTGGACATGTCGGGCAAACCCTAAGGCGCATAAAAAAATCCAAACTTTTTACTTACAAACATAATGAATAAGATAAAGAAAATGTAAAACAAATAAATTCATAAAAGTTAATAACACCCGAAATACAAAATAATGTAATAATGGCAAATGTATATGTATATCACAGCGTGATATATTTTTTCTGTATATTGCATACCTTTCAAAATGCAGGGGTCCTATGTAATATGTCACACAATTCGGTTTCGCTGACTAGTTTGCAAATTAAACGAAATTAAACAGTTCAAAAATAAGTTACTTCAAAGACTCAAACAAAAAAAAACAAAAAAACAACTGAACAGAACATGTAGTATTGCGCGAAACCAAAAACCGTCATACTATTTATACACTGCGGCACATGACCGTGTCTATCAATCCGGATTAGCAAGTTGAACTGATCACTTTGGCGCCAAGAAATCACACCAACGGACAGTAAAACTAAACATTGTCGCTGGATGTTGAAAATGATGGCCGATCGCACAAAGTTAATTCTGTGTCGTCGGCAGTTTATATTGTTTTCAAATTTAACTGTAATTTTGGTCAACTATTTTAAATATTTAATTTTAACTGATTTTTTAAGACTATGAAAAAAAAAATTTTTCCTTATAATATTGAATAATTTCAGCTAATTTTAGAGATTGCAAAGCATTTATTTAATATTTTCGAATAATTTTAAATTCGGTTTCGCGTGAAACCAAATGCTTCGAGATTTTTTATATCCTCTAACCAAAAAAAAAAAAAAAAAAAAAAAAAAAAAAAAGCAAAATTTCACAAAGCACATTGTTTCGATATTTTACTTCTGAATTAATTTTGAACTGTAAATAATTACAAAAAAAAAGTATTAACAATTTTTTATAATCGTATTTAATTTTCTGTAAAATACAGAAAACTGTGAACTAAATAAAATGCTTTTTTACAAAAAATAAATACCGACTTCAAGGTTTATTATAAAAATTTAAAAATGCACTAAAAAGTAAAAAATAATTACTCCCGATAAAATATATATATCAGAGTGATCTTAAAGGTGATATCGTAATTCTTATACAACATTAACTTTTTGGAATTGGAATTAAATTCATGTTAGGAACAATTTAATCAACATTTAATGCAGTTTTTAATTATTATTTTAATATGAATTTGATGCCAACTCCAAAAAGTTAATGTTGTATAAGAATTACGATATGACCACTTAAGTGTTATATCACTCTGATATATATATTTTATCGGGACTAATTATTTTTTACTTTTTAGTGCATTTTTAAATTTTTATAATAAACCTTGAAGTCGGTATTTATTTTTTGTAAAAAAGCATTTTATTTTTTACTTTTTAGTGCATTTTTATTCAATTAAATTAAAACATTTTAATAAGAACAGATATTTCCACGGTAAAAACACCAAAAGTTACATTTCCATGGTAATTTGGCAAATTTATAGTATTTTAAGTCAAAAATCTAATCCGACGGTGAAAACAATCATGAATGAAAAGCATCTAAAAAGCTTCAATCTCCCGCATTATTAAGGATAACTCAAAAACTATCGGTCAGATCTTAATCAAGTTTAAATGGGACCACATGACAAACACCACCTTTCAAATAAAAGAAGAATCATCAAAATCGGTTCATCTAGAAGAAAGTTCTGTGGTAACACACATAAAAAAAAAAAAAAAAAAAAAAAAAAAAAAAATACAGTCGAATTGAATACCTCCTCCTTTTTTGAAGTCGGTTAAAAAGGTAATGAACTAACAATTAAGATAGAATGAAGAGGAAAATCTAATATTCATCGCCAGAGTTACAAGGAAGACCGAATAAATAATGGGTTTGCAACGCGCGCGGTGATCGCGTTTTCATTATCTTTATTCTTCCGCGATGTTGGAACGTGAATTACCGCAGGTATATTATTCTATACCCGCTATATTTGTAATTGTATGTTATAGTTTCAAATAATTCATGTGAACACGGGCTATATTCTATTAGAAAAAAAGGTGAAAAACGTTTAATTTCACACAGTATATGGACCACCAAGTACGTTCGCACGTTCAAAATTTGACGAAATTTTAGTTAACTCTACATAAAATACGCAGTTAGCTGACATATGTACTTAGGGCAAAAATTCGTGCACCGTTTTGTTTAAACTGAATCTAATCAGTTTTAATTTAACCGTAATTTAATTTATTGCGTTATAAAAGTGAACTCGGGGGAAGAACGGAATCGATTCCCCCACTCACGAATAAGTCAGATGTTGGATGATAAGCTGCGTTATTTAAAGCGTAATTTAGTAAAGTAGTTAAGTTTTTCGTTTGTCTGTTCTTTCTTGGTTGAGAAGTTGTTTAAAGTATGCTGCCAGAGAAAACATTATTCGAAAGTTGTTCCACTGATGCAGCTATGTAAAAATACCTTCTTCACCGACAATTTAAGTTTTCTCGACGGTGCGGGCAGCGGCGCCAGGCGTACCAGGAAGCGCTTTTAATTGGAATTTTTTAATTACTTCGGAACGGAGAACGAGCAGCTGTCGGAATAATTTCTTCTGTACCGGAGTCGCAGTTCGGCGAATTTAACAATGGTAGATAACCGAGGCAACGACGGCTCAGAATTTTCCGACATTTATTTGGAAAAGTTATTAAGAATCATTTTCGAGATTATTTCATAATGTTGGTCAAATTTTTCCCTTAATTCCGGCTAATTAACGAAGACGCTGTTTATCTTCCGCAAGACAAACATCGTGCGCATCATTTGTTCATCGCAAATCTAAAAAATTAACAAGAATAAAGAACCTTGGATTAACTTGCAGAGACCTTTTTTTTTTTTTTTTTTTTTTCATCTTTTTTGTTTTATTGTTACCTTTTTTATTACTATTCTGAAGATACATGACGTTCTTTTCTTTGGCGATGTACGTACATACTCTCTCTTCAGTCGACACATTTCCTTTAAGCGGAGATCCTGCTTTAGAAGATGAAAAAAATTGATTTTTCTTTTTTTTATTGCGTAAATCGATAGATAAACTATTCAAGAACATATTTTGAATGGTAGCTAATATTTCTCCTGCAAGTTAACTACCAGGAAGTCAGTGGGCAGAGACGAGATTCTAAGAACAGTAGGAAGTTAAGCTAGGAATGAGTCTCACACTGATCAAAAAAAAAAAATATATGAAAACCGGAATAGGGAATAACATCTGTAAAACAAAAGGAAAAACGTATATACCGATGTTAAAAGAAACGTAGAAAGAGACCGGTAGAGTTAAAAATATAGAGATGGATTACGCAGTAACGATTTCCAGAGTAAGAATGGGGCATGCATCATTCTGATCTCGAAATGAAAATAATTAACAGCGGTAGATGCCAAAATTTTGATGCGGAGGGTACAACAATTAGCGTGACAGTGTCAGAAGTACAAAAAAAAAAAACAAAAAACAACGAATAATACTCGTAAGCAAATTATTATTATACACAGCCGATACAATAGAATGTAAGCATTTTTACTGAGTTTATTAAGGAAAATAAAATAGATACGTAAAAAGGTGGAAAAGCGAAAGAAGAAATAGGTTCTCGTGAAAACCGGCCAGAAGACGAAATAAAAAAGAAAGGGTACACATCTCCTAGAGGTGTAAACTTGACAGGTTAACTATCACCCGGGTTTCACCGAGAACTTTGAGCCGGATGTTTACCAAATTCCTTAGCCTTTTCTAGAGACTATTCCTCGCCGGAGAATCATCATCCGTTTTTTTTTTTTTTTTTTTTCTTTAATAGGACGAGAGCTACCATTATAGGCCTTTTCTCTAGGACTCCTTCTTTCTGAAGAGAAAATTTGTTATGCGGCGATGGTAACAGACTTGAAGGTGTTCTCATTAAAAGTGTTATTCTTTTTAACTTTAGTAATACGTTCTTTCCGGTTTTGTTTATTTCATCTGCGCCGAATTTCTAGTATATTTTCCGAGAGCTTTCTTAATTTCCTTTTCTTAACTACCTCTTTTTTTTTTTCTCTTTTCTTTTAAATTTAATCGGGATAATGCAGAATAGGGATCTGCGTTTATTGGCGTTTCTGCACCCCATCGGAATCTCAATGTGTTCTTTAATTGTAGAAATCAATCTGACACACGCAAATTCCCCTACTAAATGGTTCTTTCCAATAGTTCGATTTACATTATTTTTGAATTATTTTATCACAGTTATTTTAGCAGGCGAATGATCCCCGATGCTGGATTAAACTAATGTAAAAAAAATTCGCACGCATTTCTTTTTTTATTAACGAAGAACAGATCAGGAATTTTTTTTTTTTGTATCGCGGAAAGCAAAGAATACATCCATTTTCGATGTCGGCGAACCAAATGCGAATTGCCAAACGTCCTGAAAAAGTGCGTGAATTGCTTCTGTTTTGTGTTTTTTTTTGCACAATATCATTTTATCCGGAGGTGGGAAACAATAACTAGATGAAATAATAATAATAATAATAATAATAATAATAATAATAATAATAATAATAATAATAGTAGTACTTTTTTCCCGATATTTTTCGACTGTGGCCCCTTGATTGTGTTCGTATTTGCCTGTATTTTATATTACCGTTGATAATAACACCTGGCGCGGCCACCTCGCCCATCTGATCTTTGTAAAATACAAGCTGTATCCCCAGCGAAATACGCTGAAGTAGAAACGCGTTTCAGTGACAAAAAAAAAAATGTCACTATCACTTTGTAACGAATAGATATTTAAATTCCTCGAATGCCCCGGGGGTTTCGTACGTTCACATTGCAAGTTACTACTCTATTTTTAGGCATTAATCAATATGTATTTGTAGCGTAGTTTTAGTAATTTCTGATTTGCATTTCGCCGATAAAAATGTTCGTAGCGTAACACCGTCGATATTTTTTTTTTTCCATTCAGAATATGCTCTATTCTATAATGAGCATTTTTTGAATAGTTTTTGATAGAAAGTTTGATTTTAAGAGTGACCGAAAAACGAATAAAAATTCGTTAGCTGGATTTTTGCGATTAATTTATCTAACCTCGGGTCTTTTGTCTAAGACTATGAAGATTTTTCTGTACATTTTGCATTCTTTGTAATTGGATGAGTGTTATTCGCCCCGTATGTATGTAGTTTAAGCATTCGCCTGTGGGGCAGCTTTTACACAGCTATCACGGATTTTCGACGATACGATTTAGTGTGCATCCGAAAAGCTGATACATTTCACCGTTCTTGTTGCAAACTGTAGAGATGATTGTTCGTTGACTCTCTGTACACTTCACGTTAACAATATACTTGATATGATGACGTTCACTAGTTTTCTGGAGAGCGGCAGTAATGTCAGTGTTTAACGAACAATGTCAACTACTGATCAGAGCCGGAAAAGAATTTTTTTTTCTGTTTTGTTTTCCGTGCTCGGTTTCCGTCTGCTGGAAGGATTTTATTATAAGCATCCGATAATTAAGTACTAATATTTGACGTCACTTCCGGCCTGCTGCTATCAGTCAAGCATCTACAGTGGATTGCTGTGGACATGTCGGCCAACATCTTTAGCTAATTATCTACTCCACAGATTGTTATTTTAGCTGGGTTCAGTTTAATTTCGTCCGGTAATCTTGGTTATCGCGGAGCAAATCAGTCATATTTTTCTTAATAGATTTATGTTCCTTTGAGTAGTCGGCAAATGCATTCGTTACGTCTTTTCTCTACCATCGCGACACACTTTATTTGCCGGTTGCGATTAACTGTTATCATTACCATTGCGAAATGTTTTAAAGATGTCAGCACATTATCCCCGATGAAATTTATCTTTATAGCGTTGTTTTCGTTAGAAGTATCAATGTTTTCGACAGAATTGATGCGGCCATCAGCTGGTGTGGTTTCGTGGTAGACTTACATATTTTGTTGATTTACCATGTGCAGGATAACGCGGAAAATGTTCATCACAACTTGAAAGGATTGTAGCGCGTGCGGTATCGACGTATCTTTAGCTTGAACAGAAGCCTTTTCAGTTGAACTGGTTTTAAATTTCGTCGAATGTACCAGACATTTTCACTATATCGCTAGAAAAATAAATACATTTTTAATTGTATTTAACAAATTATATAATAATAATAATAATAATAATAATAATAATAATAATAATCGATTAAATTACAAGAAGGGACTAACCTTATATAAAAGCGTAATATTGCCTAACATACTATATAGACATTTTAAAAGTTAAAAGTTTTCAAAATATATTAAAAAGTTTTCAGAGAACTATTGCAATAAAAATTATTAAAGTTTATAGAACTCTACCAGCTACGTGTTAAGCACTGCCATTGCAGGTATTAAACCATTAACTTACGAAATACAGTAACATATTAACATATTTTTAATAAAAAATAATATTAAAAATCATAAATTCCATAACGTACAGAATCATCGACCTTAGTTCATACACGAACAAACCTCGTTGACGCTTAAACAGATTAAACTTATATTAGATAAGTATTATAATTGGGGATCAATATCGGCCAATAAACATGGAAATATCATTAACAAGCTAGTACTGGAAAATAATTTAATTGCCATGTTTCCCCCTAGCTATACATATCTCAGCCCAACCTATAATACACTCTCAACAAACGACATAGCGCTAATCTCTTCGATATTATTCCCAAAACTACAATCAACTGTATTGGGGGATCTATGCTCAAGTGACCATTTCCCTGTGTTCCTGCATAACTAGTTCCACAAGACTAGAAGAGTGTAAGCTGCCCACGGTTTTTATATAATAAGGCAGACTGAGAATTATACACGTCGAAAGTTGTAATCCCTAGCCAGCCATCTGCGTCTGTAATAGAAAACATTAACTGTCTAAATCAGGCCATTTTCAAAGCTGCCAAAGCATCAATTCCAATGTCATCCGGTTGCCACCGAACCCGCAGAGTACCGTAGTGATGCTCTGAAATCGAAACGGCAGTACGATGTCGGAAACGGGCGTTACGAAAATTCAAATCGACCAGACTCCTCTCCGATTTAATTATATTCAAAAAATACGGGGCTGATGAACGATCAATGATACGAACCAAGAAACAAGAATCATGGCACGCTTTTATTTCTTCGATAGCGACTACCACATCAAATTACTCCTCATGGGAAAAGATGAAAGCAATTAACGGAATCTGTCGCTCTAAGTCCCGTATCCATTTAAATGACAACGGCACAATCATATCCGATACTACACAAGTTGCAAATTCATTCGCGCAATACTTTTCTTTAGCATCGTCTACCACATTACATACAAATGTATTTAAAGCTAGAAAAGTCGAAGTGGAGTCATCAGAAATACGTATTCCTCAAGACGCAACAGCTTCGTATAATTGCGATTTTACTGATGCGGAACTTAATTTACAACTCATACATCATACACGTAATGGTTCTCCCGGTCCTGATTCCATGCATCCGTACATGTTAAAATATTTACCACTTTCTGCAAAATCCTACTTATTACATACTGGATGTCAGGCTCTATCTCGCACCAATGGAAAATAGCCCAAATCGTTCCTATTCTGAAACCAAGCAAAGATCTTCCTATTTCTCTCCTAAATGTGATATCCAAAACAATGGATAAAACGGTGAACAGACGTCTCATCCATTTCCTTGAGCAGAATAATCTCCTTTCCTGTATACAAGCCGGAGGGCGTAAGATGCGATCATCTAATGATCATCTATTGAGCCTACAGCGGCAAATTTCAACAGCATTTGGCCGCCGACAAAGCGTACATGCAATATTTTTTGACATGGAAAAAGCGTTTGATCGAGTATGGCGGCGGGGGCTATTAATGAAGCTACTAACCGCTGGATTAACTGGCAATATAGCCAGCTATATTAAATATTTTCTAACAGAAAGAAAATTTCAAATTAAAATTGGAACTACCAATTCAATATGTCGCTAGAGAATGGCATTTCACAAGTCTCTCGCTAAGTGCAACCTTGTTTATATTCTTTATAAATGATATAGCAAATTTCATCACACCTCTCGTTACTGTCCGGCTTTATATCGACGATTTGAACATGGACGATGCAATACTCTTCTGTCCTTAACGCGTACTTATTTGGCTGTTAGTAATTACTCGCGCACAGCAAGCTTCTCAAATGATCCTGTGCCCGAAGTCCTCGACATATTGGATTTAAATAACATAAACACAATAAACCCTATGCATCAAAACCTCACATTAATCCCCCCATCGGATTCCCCAATAATAAAAACAGATGTATCTCTTAAAAACAATTTCAGATCTACAATTTCTTACTGGGGACACGGGCCATCTAAAGATTATTTACATAAACATAAAATTGCACACTCAAATAATAACTGTGTAACGTGTAACTTTCCTGATAGTAATATTAAGCATATCTTTTCCGGCTGTTAGTAATACAGATTTTAGCAATATTATTAGCGTTGATCAATTAAGGGTAAGGGTCTACATACGCGGCACCAGTTCATTTTCCGTCTTTACAGTTCATTTAGTTCATTTCAATTTAGTTCATCTCTTGAGGGGTTTATTTTTGTTTGGTGGCTTGTTTATTTTATTTTTTTAAAATTTATTTAAATTTATTTTTATTTACTTTTATTTACTGGCTGTTACTTTCTACTACTCTTGTCTGACCGTTGGTTTGGTGGCTTGTTTATTTTCTTTTTAATTATATTTCTATTTACTGGCTGCTACTTTCTACTAGACACTTAAATGGACGGGCTTAGGACAAACCTGTTATTTATATAAATTATTGGTATAAATTTTCTAAATATTTTTACCCCATCGTAATACGAATTGGGGACTAAATAAAAAAAAAAATGTATCGCGTCGTCGATAGGGAGAAAAAAGTGGAAAGAATAATCATGTGGTGCGCATGCGCATCAACAGTCAGCATAATCGAAACGTAACTTGCACAATTACCACAGAGGAGACATCATTTAAAACGTAAGAAACACAAGCAAATTTGAGTTCCTTAGATGTTTTAACTTTTTTTTTTTTTTTTTTTTGGCTTGATCGTTTTATTTTTCATTTTAAAACTTCCTCGGCTGTCTGGTTATCACAGCACTTAGAACTGCCGAGGAAAGGAAACAAACTTTAACTTTAAGAGAGAAATTTTATTTCTCACCGCTCCCCGCTTGATAAGTTGATTTATTTTAACGATAGCATTTGAGTTTTTCTAGTTTTTCTTGTACTCGACTTATTTGAATAGTTTCACGGTTACTATCCATTTGTGTTATTTTGAATTAATTCGCTAACGAGAGAAATTTTTATTTAAATTACCTAATTTTTTTGCTAAAATTATATTGAAACAGCTCGTTAAATTTGAATATGCTTAACACGTATTTTCAAGTTTTATAAGAGCAGCACACAATCATCAAAATAATCTTTTAAGCGGTTTTATATGTACACAAACACATACGCGTGCATATAATTATTAATTACAACGTAATTCTTAAGCTACCCCCCCATTACAAAAAATATCCCAAAAAAATGTCCCAAAAAATGTCCCAATTTTATATAACATTTGTTATATTTTATAGGATTTCTGTGATTAAGTTATTATATTCATATGGACCGATTTAGAATTACGTTGTAAATTTTGATCATTTTATCCAAAGTATCGAAGAGAAAGACATAGAAATGTAAGCAAGAGGGGTCAAGGGACACAGCCCCTTGCGAGGCCAAAATGGCCGAGTTATATATATTAATTACAACGTAATTCTTAGGCTACACCCCATTCGAAAAAATGTCCCAAAAAAATCTCACAATTTTATGTAACGTTTGTTATATTTTATAGGATTTTTGTTATTGTTATTTAAAAAATGTCACAATTTTATGTAATGAAATATGTAGCGAAAAATATAACGAGAAAATGTCTTAATTTTATATAATGAAAGTTAAGTGTTAGAATAGGATTTTTGTGATTATGTTATTTTTTTTGTGTTGATGCCATTAAGAATTACGTTGTAAATTTTGATCATTTTATACAAAGTATAGAAGAGAAAGAGACAAAAATGAAAGCAAAAGGGGTCAAGGGGCACAGCCCCTTGCGAGGCCAAAATGGCCGAGTTATATATATATATATATATATATATATATATATATATATATATATGTATGTATGTTAATGGCGTAGCCATTTTTATGCTAGGGGTCATCAGGAAAAGTGTCCTGTCACAAAATTTGTCCCAATAAAATGTCACAATTTTACGTAACGAAATATGTAACGAAAATAATACGAAAAAAGATAACGAAAAAATGTCTTAATTTTATGTAACGAAAGTTAAATGTTAGGATAGGATAATGGTTACGCTATTTTTACGCGAGGGGTCATCAGAAAAAATGTCCTATTACGAAATTTGTCCAATATACATGTAAGACACTAGTTTTTTATAACTGATAAAATGGTTTGTTCAGGTCCAGATTGCCTTCCTACAACTTCGAATGGGAAATGTCTCGTCGACGAGACTAGACTGACCGGCCGATTCGCGACCCAAGCCTTCGGATTTGTAATTGTTTTGCTTCGTGAATTTTTAATAAGAATTGCAGCGTTCACAAAATTTTTATTTGATTAAAAAAAAAAAGGATGTGAATACGTCAATTAAAAGGTAAAATTTAGACAAAAGTATCTCAAAAACTAAAACTACTATCAGGGTAATATATATATATATTAAAGGCTACGCCACTTTTAATGTTTTTTTTGTCGAACGGCATAGCCAATGAAAAAGTTTACTCTTCTATAAGAATTATAAAAGAACTAGACCTGGGGGGAAAGGGGGCTTACCTTCTTCCGTGCCCTAAAGGGCCGAATTTATATATATATATATATATATATATATATATATATACTTCATAATTGAAATTTACTTGGATCTATTCCAAATTTGAAGAATAGTCAAATAAATGTTACAATCGTGTTTCCCTTATTTTTTATCTTTGAAAGTGTATTTTAGTTTTTGCGTAGTATTCCGAAATCGCGCCATATAAATGTATCGTGAGAACAAATTTATTTCATTGCGAAATGTCAATTTTTGTCCATTTAACACTGTAAATAATCAAATAATTTTAAATTTACTTTTTCTTAAACCAAAAATAAAAGTTTGATCATTAATATTTCCTAGAATGATCAATTCTCGGACCTTAAATGACTAATTCGTGAATTGAATCAAAATCGTTAATTCCAATTGCACCCGTGTATATATAAGAATTTCTCGCTTAATAAAAAGCATATTAATTGAGCTTTGCAGGGACATGAACTTGCAAATTAACCAGTCCGTCAAACATGCAGAGGTAATACATATATGCGCGAGAGCTGAATTTTTCTATACATTATATTAATCGGTTTTTACGTTGAAGTATTCTTGCGTTATTAAAAAAAACTATGTATTACTACCGCAAATTATCATCCGCCTTTTAACTCTCTATAACGATATCTTGTGCATTTGGGAATTGGCATAATTTTTTTTGAATCGGTCGTCGTAAGTAACTATATAAATATCAGCGCGAAAAACGACGATATCTCTTTTCATCTATCTTTAGTTATCGTGGTAAATCAGTTTATTATATTTTACAATAAGCGAATTATTTATTTTTTAATAAACTTAAAAATTGCGACGGTCATTTAAACAATAGTCGTCTCCCTTTTCAAACTGTTTGTATTTTCTGGGCGATAAGAGCTCCGATCATCCGAATCCCTTTAGAAACCTCTAATTTGTGTTAGTTTCGTCAAAATCTTTACAGCGGCTTCCTATACATACAATTTTTGCTCATATTATACAATGGTTGGTCCGAAAATTTCGGTCACACTCCTCACATCGCGCGGAAAAATAAGTCAACGAAAACTAAATTACATACGCTTGCAGCGTGGAATGTTTTACACTAATTCTTACAATTTCAACTCGATAGCTTCAAATGGGTACTCGTATGCGGGCCATCCGTGTAGCGAAGTCATATCGAAATCCGGCTCCGGGTTCAGAGTGAGAAATTCGCGGTGACTCGTACGGCAACACTGTTGCGGCTAAAAGAACAATCTGGTTGAACAGTAGATACTCTGAGCTCATGGAGGAAAGTACAACACCATTTAAACGTTTTCTGCCGTGCACATGCATTGTGTTAACGAAGTGATTTTCACCAAAGAGATTTTCGATATCGGTGTGTTTTCATGAGAATGGACACCGCGGAAATGCCAAAAACTTACGACCGAATTATTATGTAATATTAACATTGAGGTGTTGACACACCCTCCGTGCAGCTCTGAAGTTGGACCCGGTGGTTTTTGCCTTTTTCAAATACTTAAAAAGACCTTGCGTGGTGTGGCCTAAGCAGTCCGCACTTGTGAGCACTTCCTTACGCGTGTTCTGCTCAGACTGAATTTGAGAAAACTTTGAAGGTGAAATGGGTTGAAAAAAAATTGTATGAGACATAGGGTATTTTGAGAAAGATAAAAAAAAATGTAAACGACAACTGAAATGTATATTACAATTTTCGTAAAAAATTGCGTTTTTTTTTAAACTGAAAATCCGGTAGGTGGAATTCAATGCGACTTTGCACGGATGGTCCGTATATATATATATGAAGCTATCGAGCTAAAATTTTCAGAACTAATGTAAAACATTCCACGCTACAAGCGTATGTAATTTAATTTCCGTTGACTTATTTTTCCGCGCCATGCGAGGGGTGTAGTCAAAATTTTCGGACCAACCGTTGTAATATAAAAGATTAAAGCTTCTAGTTTCTTTTCTGTAGAACATCAGGCTTTTTAAAATTTCCCAAAATAACAATAATAATAACAATAATAATAATAATAATAATAACAGCCTCTGCAGACGCGGTTTCTAGAAACTTTCACGGAGAGTAAACAAATTCACTAATTGACTAGACCGGAAAAAAAAATGACAACTCGATGAAAAAATAAGTTTGATTCAATAAACTACCGAGAATTATGCAAAACTGCGTACGAAAAGATATGATGTACAAACGGCAGAGTATGGTAGACAGTAGACATCGAACAGACTAAATAATCCTTTCTTTCTAATCTTAAGACGAGTGAACATCGTCTTATTATTAAAACTGGCTGTCCTGAGAATAGGCGATTTTACGTGACACATAAGCCGGTCAATACATTCGCTATTTCGAAATTCTTCGTTTTCATCTTTTCCCCTACACTACCTCTGTTACCATATTTTCACTCTACTTGTTTTAGACGGGCTTATTTATTAATTCGTAATATCTTTTTATTCTGATCCGTTCAAGGTTCTCCGTTACGATACATGTTTCACATATCGCTATCTGCGTTGGACCGAATAATAACAATCCCTCGTCAAGTTACCGAAAGTCTTTTTCAAAACAGCTACATTCTCGGCGTGTAATGATATTTATATCCCTTCCGCTGACTACTTGTGGCTTTCCATTATTTTTGGTATAATTTCTTTTTATTAATGATAGTGAAAAATTACGATTCGCGCGATGTTCATAATTTGTAATGATAATCGCGTTCGAGTCGTTCAAGTGATAATGTTCTTCGTGACAACGCGGACAAAGGTAGCCAACGATTACATAGCTCGAAGCGTTTCGAAGCTGTAAAAAGGTAGTATTTTAAAAAGGCTGACGATTTAGCTCGCTTCATGGCTGTACGTTTCTTGTAACGGTAAAAGCGAAGTGGTAATATCCTTTAGTAACTTGAAAGATTAACTTCCTTATTCGAACGAAAAAAATTAACTCTACACTGCGAGTATGCGAGTCGCGTGGTGAAAATTCTGCATGAATTTTTTCATTAGTACGGTTTCGTAATAAAGCGAATATTGCAATTGTAGCGAATTTAGAAACAACGTGCTAAATGAAAAGTTACTTTTGCCTTTAATAGTGACATTTCTGAACCGAAACATTAACGCAGTGTGCAAAACACGGTAAATTACATTGGTCTTTTCTCTCTTTTTCTTTTTTTTCTTGCCAGTTTGAACGACAATAAACCAACATATTTTGTTAAGAGGAAATGATGGTCCTCCATAATCCAAATACTTAACTCTAGTTCAGTCAATCCCTCTCTAATCAATATAATCATTCAGTACTTTCAAGACAGGCATGTGCGTTTACAAATTAACAATGCCTCTGCTTCTAAAAAAATAAGCTGCGGGGTTCCACAAGGCTCTGTTTTCGGGGGCCTACATTATGGAACATTCTTTACTCAAAAGTACATAATGATTTGGAACACATATGTAGAATAATAAATATCGAGGCAACGCTAATTTCCTATACGGATGACTTGTGTATTACGTACAACATAAATCAGTACACAAACCTGAATAAAATAGAAATTGTCTGTAATAATTTAGAAAACATTATTTCAAAAATGGGACTCTCATTCTCGTTAGAAAATGTGAGTCTATTCTCTTCGGAAAAAATATTCAACCTTCTGATCTGGAAGGACTTAAAATTATCTCAGGTCAACCAATTAATCTAGTTAATAACATGAAATACTTGGGGGTCATAATTGACCACAAGTTACCCTTTTCTTCACACTTGGAAGCCTTAAGTACCAAATGTAACACAATTTATGATAAGCTACGCATCTTACTACCAAATAATCACGGACTTCGTTACAAAGAATGTATGATCCTGTATAAAGGACTAATTCAATAAATTTATGGTTATGGTTGCTGTACCTATATAAACAAAAAAATACTCCAAAAAATCAACAGACAACAAAGAAAATACATCATCCATATATCTTCCCTGTATAGAACTGCTCCTTCCTCAGCTGCCTGCGTGGTAGCTAATATTCTCCCCTTGGATCTCTTTCTTATCAGCCGGGCCATAGTGTCAGAATATAGGATCGCCAAAAATTTTAAACTTGTTACAACATCGCAATACCTCGCTTCCAATAGTGCCCTTGCCCAAAAAAGTAAAAGACGTCGTAAATGACATAATCATCAATGAGTGGCAGAGTCGCTGGGATCATTGTGGCACTGGCCGCAAAATTTATACATTCTTCCCCAACATTAGAAATAGGATTCAGCTAAAAAACTTAAACATAACATATTTTAATTCTCAAGTACTCTCGGGTCATGGTAACTTTGGTGAATACTTGCATAGGTTCCTACTTACCGATTCCCCAAATTGCCCCCTCTGTAGATCAATTTCGCCTGATAACTTCCAGCACCTGATCTTTGATTGCACCCACTTTGACAGAATTCGAGCTCTCCATAATATCAGTTCTAATACATCGCTTATAATTAATAATAAAAATGCTCAGAATCTGCTTCAATACTTCCACTCAGCAATGAAAATCAAACTAACTGCAAAAACAAATGATCAGCCTCTGTAAGTATCTTAAGTTATGCTTTACTTAACTCTAATCCTAATTGTTATTCCATCACTGTAGTTTCACTGCTGTTTACATACGTACATATATATACATATTATTTTAATTACCTGATCAATCCTCTCCTATCTAAAATTATATCATAATAAGTGAATTTATAAATCTCAGTAACTTTGTATGTAAATATTATTTTGTTGCATTCAGTGACTATGTATTATCATCACTGATGTAACACATGTTTATAACTATTAACGTTCGTAATTACATTGTATTTATTTAAAAAAAAAAAAAAAAAAAAGAAAAAGGAAAATAATTAAATAATTATTACAAATGGAAACAATTCGTTTTCTAATCCATGACAGAAATATAATACATTGTCAATATGCATATAATATATAATATGGCGAAGATTAATCCAGTATTTAAATATCTATATCACTCTATAAAAGGTCTGTAGTACAGAGAATATGGTTATAGCGAATAAAATTCTGCAGAGAGTAGTAGTACACAAAGAAAGCTCTAGTAAACATTCTGTAAGAGGAAAAGTACTTCAATAAAATAATAAGGTACGTTTACCCCCGGCGGTGGTCCTGAGTATTCCAAAATTTTTTTTTTGGGCGATCGATTGATTAAATGATAAAAGATTGAGATTTCACTAGCTTGTGTAAATGCGCGTCAGACTGTACAAAAATAAAAAATATATTTCGCAAGCGACAAAAGCTCTCACCCAAAGTGCGACGAAAGAGCGTTAAATTAATCCATTTTTGAAGTTTGTATAAAAGTCAGCGTTAAATGCTTTAAAAAAAAGCAAAAAAATCCTAAACGCTTTTATGTTTTGCATAAAAAGTTACGTTAACGTAGTTAAAAATCAATTTCAAGTATTATATATATTATGTTTAAACAATTATATCTTTGAGAATACCTCACACTGTTCTATTTTCAAGTATTATTAAATAAGAACCGGCTTATAAACTTATTTAATTATTGATGTAAATGGAAAATAATCAGCTAAAATAAGTTCAGTTTTTAACATGGTCGAAATGCAAAATTTCGACTACAAAAAACAATTGCAGCGGCGGATCCATGTGGGAGGGGGGATAGGGGACATTTCTCTTCCCGAAGAACCAAAGCCTCTATGAAAAAATTTGTTATAACAGAGAAACTTAATTTATTCTATAAAAGATTTGTATGAATTTTACACCTACGGATTTTAATAATTAATATTTATTACTCTAATAAAATTATTAATGTTCCTTTTTTATTCTATTTTAAACACATACTATTGTCGATCTTTTTAGCCACTTTTATTTATTTTTAATTTTTATTTTGCAATTTTAATTAAAAATAGTACAATGAGAAATATATAATATATTTAAACTTGCTCGCGAACAAAGGGAATTCGGATCGGATTTCTAACAAAAATAAAAAAGAAGTAAAGTGTCTAATAAGAAATATACTATCTTTCTTACTATTTTTAAACTACTGTATTTAAGGGCATAATTTTATAATTTCGTTTTATTTTTCATCTCCTAAATATAAGACAAAAGTTAAATTAAAAATTCTAATAATTATGTATTTTTAAAACGTATTTTTAAATTTCTATTATTTGATTTTCTTTATGAAACGAGGGGTATTTCTCACAAATCGACGGCCTACCGTAGAAGATTTTACGTAATTATATAATTACCCCCTTCCCAAAATGTCCTTCTGGATACGACCCTGAATTGTGTTTAGATTTAACGTAATTCCGCGTTATGCAGTACAGCGTTGCGCCAACTGCTCTATTCCAAAAAAAAAAAAAAAAAAAAATTACCTTATTACGCAATATAAATTAAAAAAATTTCATCGCACTTTTTTTTTTTTTTCGGAGACAGATGAACTTTTTGAAATTTCTTGTTCCAGCTATAATTTGTAAAACTCATACGAAGAAACTGGTAAAATTTTTGAGGGAGAATTTTATTGTTTCAATATCGGATTACGCAACCGTAAAATCAAATTTGGAACTCGCGCACTCTTCCTTAACCGCGAACGATTTTTCTTTACCCGAAATCCGACTGTTTCACGTCGAATCGTCGACTTCGAGAAATATTATTGAAAAATTCTCAAAATTCTTTCATCTACATAATTTTTACCGCTTCTGCCTGCCCCGCTTTTTGTTTTTTCCAATTATCCCCCGGTAGGAGAAAAACGATGAAAAATTTGTCTATTTTTTTCTCTTTAATTCACAAAAAAAAAAAAAAAAAAAAAAAAAAAAACTACTCAGAAATGTTATTTCCATAAGCGTTGTTTTAAAAATAATTTGTTAATTATAATTACGTATACTTTAGACATTTATATGTCGTCGAAGATTGTTTGTAATTGTTAACAATTTAAGTACCTAGTGTGCTCCATTTTTTTTTTTTTTGTTTTTTTTTTTTTAATAATATAATGAAAAACGGAAATATAGTAATATTGCCGAAATTTATTTTCAAAATAAACATATCTTACCGTCTGCTTTTCGGGAGTTGCGTAATGTTTAATTTTCGTTTGTCATTTTGGTTCATTAAGTCTGAAATGTCGGCCTTTGATAATGAACGTATCCGCGGTCAGTTTCGTTGGAATTCATCCAATATTGGCGGCAATGCTTTTCACATTTCAGTTTTACTGGATGTTTTTGGCAGTTGAAAAATAAAATAGATAATATAACGAAGTGTCATGGTCGCTTTTACTTAACTAAAAATCGCTTGAACATTTATCGTTTAGAATATAAACTACGCCAAATTTACCAGAAAACTCGAGTCGGCGAATTTCGCGCTGGTCGGGTGACAAATTCGCGCTCCATTAAGTGTCGGTTACGATTTAAATGTTATACTTAAAATCATTTCCTTATCCGACAGTGTTTTTATTATTTTTAACCATCCTGGTCTCCTTCGTATTTCTTTATAGATAAACAGCGCTTTGTTTTACATTTTCATTATTATTATTATTATTATTATTATTATTATTATTATTATTTTTTGATAATCTAAAATAAACTCTAAAAAGCAAGAGTATCATTTTCATTTTAGATATTTTTATTTAACAGGTTTTTTGGTTGGCCGAATATTTCAATATTTCTGATTTTATAATTGTTTAGGAAAAAACATTATATTAGCAGAATTAAAAAGCGTGGAAAAAAGTTTATTACCAATGAAAGTAAAAGAACTTTACCTAACAAAGTATTGCAGTGCGTAAAAAAACAATAATAATTACCATATTTAAGAATAATGTAATTAGAAATAAAAACCAGTTTTTTTAAAAATATAATATCAATTCGCTGAAAAGTAAAAAATAACTATATTTTTGAAAAAAAGAAATACATTTTTGAGTAACATCTGAAGGAGATATTACGGTAATTTCTTCAACATTAATGTTGTCGGCACCAAATTCAAATTACGATATTTCGAGATAATTTAAGAAGTATAATAACATAATCGCTAATTTTCTACAAACTAAGTATTGGAAAGCATATAGAACGATCAGTTATATGGCTGCCATAGTTATCGCAGGTATCATGCCCATTGAATACGAATTGCAAGAACACATAAATATGTTTTTAATTAAAAATAAAGTTGAAATCAGTTACAATTTCAGTAACGTAATTTATGAGACACCCTTGTTACATCGATGAAAATAAAGTGCTTAATGTAAAACAGTTTACGGTAATTTTAAATGAATATTATATGAACAAATATTAAAATACATATATATGGAAGAGTTATAATGGGCTGGCGAAACAATATTTTCCAAACATCATAGAACGAATAAATAATAAAAACTTTGTGCCCAATTTTTTAAAAGTACAATTCATATCCGGATATATGGTGTATTTAGAGTATATTTAAATAAGTTTAAAATTATAGATAACGAAAATTACAAAAGATGTGTAATTTTTTAGATGATATTAGGCATCACATCACATTGATGTAACTGTAGTAATAAAATATTCGAATAATTTATACGCTATAGAATCCGTTACAAATCTGTTTAAAGAGTTTAATGAGTTTGTCGTGGAAGAAATTATATATAGTAAGTAAAATTCAATTATATGATAATATTAAGGTTAAAATACTAGTGTATTTAAGTTTATGAAAATATTAATTTAATATGATTGTAACAGGAAACCAAAAACCTAACTGGATGGTGCCCGTAACGAACATTATAGTAAAAATTGTAAATTAAACAAGTAAACAGCCCTACCGAAAGTGTTATTGGGGATAGAGGGGAAAAAAAAAGAAAGAAGTATTGAAAACATCCGGAATATTTAATGCGATTTTTAATTATTATTACAATTGGCGATTTCTGTTCTGACTAAAAAAAGTTAATGTTGCTTCAAGAGCAATCATAATATTCCCTATTAAGGTGCATTTTATTATTTATCTTTTGTCCGTTTTTTTTCTTTTTGGCGTATTTTTATTTCCTTTTTTTTTTTAGCAAATCTTGAAGTCGGTATTTCTCTTTTATTTTTAAAAACCTATTTCATTTCACAATTTTTAGTGTAAATATTTTTTCCAGTAATAATGTGGGAAAATAGACCAGCCTAAAGTGCTGTTACTTTCGGTTACACGTAATGCGTATTGGTTGAAGAATGTGCGGCGATATTTTTTCAGCCTCAACGATTCGGCCTACATCATTTTGACTTCATTCTTTTTAGCGAGTTTTCGGTCGTTTTTTTTTTTTTTTTTTTTCTTCACTTAATATCACATTTAAGGCGTAGAATGAAATCATTAAATAAAAAAAAAAAAAAAAAAACAAAAAAAACAAAGCACTTGTGTAAATAATAATTAACGTAAATCAGCGATTTTCGATGTATTTTTTTTGTTCATAAAAAAATGAATTATAAATTTTAATAAAAATTTTCTGAAAAAAGTCCACCGATCTCGGAAAATGATTTCCCACTATGATAGACACCTTTGTAAAAAAAAAAAACGAGAATGCGCCTCCTAATTAACTTTTTACTCCCATGAAAAATTAAAAATGAATTAAATCTTTAATCAAAGAAAAAAGGAGTGAAATTAGATTAAAGGCATATTTGAAAAAAGCAAAAAATAGCAATAGCAATAATAATAATAATAATAATAATAATTGGAAAAAAAGCTGAATAAATCTACTCGTATTTCGATTATCGCCTTTGTCTATACAAGAACAACTGAGGAAAAGTCTAACAACATGAATATGTATCTCTATAATTGGAATCTTCTTAAGTAAGCTTTCATAACTGCTTCACATAACATGATTCCCTTACACCTTCCCCTCCTCATACTTCACCTGACTGTTATAGAAATACACACACACACACACATATATATATATATATATATATATATATATATATATATTTGAGACAGTTTGTAAATATTAAAATCTACATTTTTGGTAAAAACTACATCGACGTGGTAACGAAAATTTTAATTATAACTTTAGTAGTATGAACTCCGCGAAAACCCGTTACCATACTTCAGGTTAAATGCAATTTCAGAAGAGTTTTCCTTACTTCATTTAGGTGAGAATCATGAACTTAAAATATGGATTGCAAATGAAAAAAAAAAAAAACTTATTAACTAAACTACCGAGAAAATAAATAGATAACGTAAGTTTCTTAAAGATTAACCTTAGGTGTGCTTGAACTGTTGCTGGAGCTTCGTTAGAGATCGTGATATTAAGCTTTACGGCATATAAAAAGGTAAAAAGAGGAGCATACTTTCGGTAAACTATCTTTAGTTTGTCTAATTTCTTCAGTACCACCTGAATTTTATGCTACATAAAGACCAGTTCAGTTTGATAGTTGTTCAACACACTAGTAGTTAACGAATTATTTCAACCAGTTAAGTGTTGCCTTCTCTTTATTATGACGTATAAGTTTAAATAGCGCTGAATTCAAAGCAACTTTTCATTTTTTCACAAAATTTCGTCTTTTAATTTTCATGAAATTGAAAGAGGGTAAAAAATAATAATTTGATGAGTAACAAACAGTACCTTTATTAAAAATAATAATATATGTAAAATATTAATAATGTAAATATTTCTGTTACGTAAATGCGTTTGAGAGAATATCTTATATTAGTTTCTTTAATTTTTGGAACGAAATTTTTTTACGCGGCTTGGCGGTAGGAGTATACTGGCAGAAATCGTCAGGGCACGAAAAAACGTTATGCGTTCTCCAGGCTACCTTCACTCTCTTTCTCTTTTTCTCTGTCTCTTTCTATTATATACCGGTGAGTGTGTGTGTGCGTGCGAGCGAGTATCGGGTCAGCTGTATAATCTCAATTCTAAACATGTGTAAATTTCATTTTAACTTATTTTTGTTTTCGTTGTTTTTATTTTAATTCATACGAAATTTATATTTTGCGTAATAGCATATCTTTCCCCCGATTAATAATCGGGAGTAATAAAAGTGAAAGGTGTTTGTGAAGAGGATAAAATTAACGAAGTAAATAAGACACTTAAGGAAAACGTGTCAAGTGTATTTTTTTCAATGGTAACTTTATTTGTATTTTCTATGAGTCTCCCCCCCCCGCTTTTGCTTGGTATAAATTTCATACTCGAAATACAGTGCAGAGATTTATTTTATATTTTTTAAAATCCGTTTGCAAGAACAGAAAAGTGAGGTAAATTTTTAATATTTTGAAAAACAGTGAGCGCTTACAAATGTATCATTTATTGCTGGGGTCATTAGATAAGTGGATAAAATTTCCGTCTGTATACCAACGCAAAAACTAGACGGTTAAATTAAAAATCTTTTCCAAATGATTTTCTTCGCAGAGCTCGAAACTGAGAACAAAACGTTTACAAATTTGACCGGTTTGGTTTGGTTCGAAGGAGAGAGAGAGGTCGCGCCAGCACTCTTAAAGATTCTTCAGACACATTTGAATTACGGTGATATTCACTTTGCAGCTAATTTGCTGGAAAGAAGTACGCTTTGTCGAAACGCTATTAATTATTCGGTTTTCGTTGAGGAGAGCTGTACGAATGAGATCTGTATTTCCGCGATACGGAACAAGTTTCAGACAAGATAAATTTGTTATTAACGGCCTGTTATACCATCTGTCTACGTTTGGTTGCAAAAGTGGCAATGCAACTGCGCGAGTCTGTTAGTTAGAAGGCATTCGATAAATTATCGAAGCACTGAATAAGAACGACAAAAAGCTCTGCCACTTTCGAACACATTGCTCGGCAGGTAGATTGACGATATATCCGAAAGCTTTTACACGTGACGCCGGCATCAATTTCCGTCTACAAAATTAGGATGGGCGCAGTAAATGGAGCTGTACGCTGTAGTGCAGATAAATTTACGTTAATACACCAATTTCGAGTTGCCGAAGAATAATAATACGAAAAGGAAGGAAAAAAGGATAATAGGTGTACCTAAAGCAGTTTTTTACCTGTACCGCGCTTTTTTCGCTCGATTTTATTCTGAATTTTTCGATGAAAAATGCCACTTACTGTTGCTTTAAACCAAGACTGCCAAATTATTTTAATTTGACATAATTTATGCTCCAACATCACTTCGTTTAAGTAATACTAGAATTTTCGCAATGCAAAAGTTGAAACGTCTATAAAATATACGTAAAGAAACTCAATTCATAATCATAAAGAGGATCTGTGTAGTGCTAAATAATTTCTAAAAGCAATGGGGATGTACGCCGTACCGTAGCTTACTCGTGAAATAACGAGACTACAGCTTAACTATACTCTGTACTAGACAGAAAAACCGAAGTAGTAGGTATCCAAAAAATAGTTAGGGATGTTGACAAAAGGCGACTGTCGAAAAAACAGTTTCAAACAAGATAAGTCTGTGATGAAATTTTATTTATTAATATATTGAAAAAGCTAAACAATTAATTAACAGGTATAAAATATCAAAAACATTTAGTAATTATGTAGCAGAATTGTCGCCGATGCCTGTTGATGATGGAAGTGTTGGAATAAACAAAAACGATTAAAAATATACCACCGATGAGGGATAATGCATGTTGGGCTAGGGATTAAAATGAAAAGCAGATTCATCCGGTGCCCGTTTGACAAATGTGCTCAAATGTAACTTAATGTCGGATCTAACAATTTCCATTTTTCAGTGACGATTTACAATTATCATCGCAACAAATTAAATGATTTAGCGGCACCCTGTTAAGTTTTTGCATATATCAATCGTCTCTTATATTATGCAGCCGTTTCAATCTACGCCAATATCTTATACAGAAATCTCTTAATTAATTTTGATGATCAGTAAAATTGTGTTCTATAGCACATTTGGTTTTCTTGCAAAAAACCGAGTGAGCAGTAATAATTGCGGTTAGTAAAATAAGAACGGATATTTTGTTGTAAAGAGATAATAAAAGATTCTAATCGATCTGTTTAATACGGACTCACATAGAATACGCAGTCCCAATATTAAACTTAAAAACTACTCAAAAATTAAAAAACCACGCAAACATTAAAAAACTACAAATTATTCAAAACAGAAACCTTCGCCTCTGTCTAGGGTCTATGAAATCTACACCATAGCCAATGCTGAATGCGCAGAACTTCCGGTTAAATTTCTTCTTAAACATTCAAAAGGCAAATTTTATACAAAAAATAAAAAAGATCGCTTTCGTCTAATAAATTAAACAGATACCTATCTTAGACAGTTAAAAAAATCGGGATTACTGGAGGTTTACTACAACTCCTCCAATACTTACAATTTTTAAACAAAACTACTCTGAATTAAAGATTTACATAAACATTAAACCGGCGTCATATCGGATGGATTTTCAGGAATCGTTTTGCTGCCGCAAACTGAATTAGACACTAAAGAATTTGACAAAAACTAACCAACTAATTTCAAATCATAACAGTTTTTGATAATAAATGGCATGTATTAAAATCTCGATTCAATGATTACACCACAATCTTCTGCACCGATGGATCGTTTGATCTGGAGCAAAATGGATTCACAGCAGCCTTTTATTATCCCAGCCGAGAGGAGTTTTTAAAATCGTTTGGCTGTCGTATGTTGATTTCCTTTCACAGTGGAATTATTCACTGCATTAAAAAGCCTAGAATATTCTAGGTTTGTCGGTCAAAAAATATTAATTCTAACGGACTTTCTAGCTGTATTGCACAAACTATGGAATTGGAAAGCAAATATTCGATAATGCCTTATAAGAAGAAGACAAGTATTTAATTTACAACAGGCAGGAACAGAAATAGTAGTACTAAAGTGGATTCCGTCGCACTGCGCTATTAAAGGAAATGAAATAGTAGGTAGAATTGTGAGAACCGCACTAGGCAGAACAATTGTTCAAAAATTAAATTGGCAAAATATTTTACCGGTAATTAGAGAACACACAATAACGGAGTGAAACGTCGAGTACCAACAAAGTAGTAATCAAAACGGGAAAGACTACCGAAGAATACAAAAGTATCAAGCTTGATTTAAAGGGGTGAATAACTTTGAAGGAGACTTTATAGTAACGATAATTGAGAACAGGATATAACAAAACCCCCGTCCGTTTGCCAAAAATGGATATTATCAGTGATAGTGCATGCAGTAGTTGTAGAAGAGATTGTAGATTAGATCATTTTATTTAGCAATGTAAAGGTTACGAATAGGTTAGGGACAAACTTAGAACACATAAATCTCATCAATACTGCATACCTTGCCAGTTCCAATGCAGATCCAACGTCAAATTTAGCTTCACTGGTATATAAATTTATAAAGTATCATAAGATAGAAATATAGAAATAATAGATAAGAAAGGTTTATAAAATACCCCATTAATAAGGGTTGAGTAAAAGAAAAAACTGGCTAAATGGCGAAGGCTAAGCCAAAAAAACAAAAAAAAAATTACCGGGGCCGATTCGTTTCTCGTGACCATCTTTACTTTCCCAGATTTCTCTGGTATCCAATTTAAAGTTTTTCATGCACTGACGATTCCGTATGTCAAGTTAACGATAACTATAACTTACATTTACATAATACCAAATTCAAAACAAAGAAATGCGATTTTTCACGCCATAAAGAAGGAGAGATAGGTAATTTTTTGCGATTTCTTGAAATGGTCACTAACTTCGAAAACTTAATTAAGAAAATAAAATACGGTTTCGTTGCTGGCGAACATCGATCTTTCAATCTATGTATCACATGCTTGAGCAAAAAAATAATTTTTTTCCAAAATTTCGAGCTTTGGGACTAATTTTAAAATTAGAAACCCGGACATTTTAAACTGAAGAAATATACGGAGATGTGCATATTTTTAACGAAAATTTTTAGCTATAATACTCGTGGTGCCGGGAAGTTCCGATGCCGCTGAAAAATCCCAAACGACCAAAGTTGAGTTTCAGTCGAATTTATAAACGTCCCCTAACAACCCGTTCCGGTCTCCGAAGAAATCGGTGAAATTAGGAAAACGCCGTCCGCCGCGTTAACGGGGGGGTGGTGGGGGTGGGGGGGGGTGAAAATAAAAGTGTAGGCGGGGTAATTTTTCACGAGATAGCCTGTCAACATAACAAGCGTTTAGCAGGGTGTTTAGCAGGCCGGTTGTCTCGTGAAATTTTCGACATTTTTGGATATTTGCCGAATTTCTTAACAAGGCCAGCAAACGGCAAAAGATTTATATAGATGATGCGGAAAAAGAAGTTGATTTAGGGCTGTTAATAGAGGCACGCAGCTGGCATCATGCGGCATTTCAGTTCTTGTAGATACATTCCGGCATCGTGTCGGAGAACGCGCTATGCTATCTTCTCTTTCTTTTTGACCGACCGGCTTACCAGTCTTACACTCCGTTGCGTATTCTTATCTTTTAAAAACCCCTCCGAGACCTGCAGCACCGTTGAATAGAGGTGAATAAGAAAAAAAATTCAGCAACACGCGGACATTCGATAAAGACGCTGTCGATGATTTGTGCTCCGACTTTACTACTCGGATCCACTTTCCTTAATGCAGAATTCCCCAGGTTCCGAGAGGACAAGTTGAAGAAAAACTCGAAGCAGCGTTCATAACTTATCAGCCGGCTTCAGTTCAGAGCGCAGTACTTTTTCGTAGGATTTTACGCAATGAGACATAAATTAAAGATGAGTTCAGGTTTTAGTTCTTATATTATGCTTACTTCGAACTGATACGTTAATAATACGTTTAACATCCGAAGAGAACTTCTTACCGTGTAAATTCAAATTTTTCCGTACTAGTTGTTTTTTTGTTTTTTTTTCTAGTTGAGAGGTAAAGTGATCAAGAAAAGTCGAATAAAAATTATAGCGAGGGAACGTGCTTCGTTTCAGAAATGTTCAGAGTTTATCGTTCAAGCGAGAAGCAATAAATCACTTTTAAAAATTAAAACTAAAAAAAAAAAAAATAGTTCTGAAATACCGAATAACACTATCAAATTCGTTTTTACACCCGGCTTCGTTTAAATTTAATTAAAAATGACTTTGTAAGATTTAAAATTTTTTTTTGGCACTATATCATAAATGTAAGCCTTTAGATTCAATATACACACACACATATATATATATATATATATATATATATATATATATATATATATATAAGAAATTAATGGGCAAGAGAAAACGCTTTCGATTCTATCGTTAAACGGAAGTGACCGATGTAAAGAATTAAAGGCGATTTTTCAGAGTTCTTCCTTTAACTTAATTATTATTACACGTCTTTTAAACACAAACACTCCCACCCATACATACACTTTCACGCGCATATACTTGCACGCACAACTACATTAAGTGTCACTTTTATATTTTTATTTTATTTTATTTTTGTATTTTGTCGCATGTTACACACCAGCCTACTAGACTATATATTATTTATATTACTAATTTAAGTAATCATAGTAATTAATGTATAATTTTTACCAGTGAAAGGGAAATAAACAAAATTTTTTCAAAATTTCCTTGCTTAAGGCTACCTTTAGTTAAAATTAGGTAACCAGTTTTCGGGTTTCACAGAATTAAGCAATGACGTTCTTTAAGATGCTCAGTCCACCCTTATTCAATTCGGCGATAAGAAGAATAACAAAGGGAATATCCCTACCGGTGAAATTCGCATTTTTTCCGCAAGTCCGCCTGTCGCCTCAAAAGGCTGTTTCAGAATAAATTTAACTCGCCGAAGAAACCTTTTCACACCACTTCGTATGCCGATAACATTTCGCTTCTCCGCCTTTAGCGTGTGTTAATCCTCTCAAAACTCGAGTACGAAGCAGTCATCTACATTTCAGCACAAACCGCACTTTCTCGGCAAATTGAATATCATACTCTACCCTCGATTTGTCACCGAAACATTTTAGACTTCACAATCAACTATGAACAACCTGGAATAACCAATTTGCCATCGGGGAATTACTTTCAGCTTAATCTTCTTCACTTTCTCTCTCCCTCTTCTAACCCCGCTATATCTTCTACACCCCCATCACGCTTCGAAAAACGATCGCTTTCCTCACAATCAACATCCGATAGCCAAGTCAATCATTTTAGTGTTGTTGCACCCATTGATCGTGTATACCTTGCGCGAATGCCATGTAACCGACTTGCTAAACCAATAGAAGCAATCCCACCTTTTTCGCTTCTGCTTTTTTCTCGTATTTTACGAATTTCCCGAAAGCATCGATTCAAGAAAACCGGAACGTCACACTGTGAAGACTGCCCACGACTAATCAATTACGTTCAATTCGGGATTCATTCTTTCGCTAAACTTCGTAACATGGAAACGGAAGAAGCCAAAACGGCTTACGTTCGCTCCCTAGCTGTGCACAAGGTTCCGTCATTCCTACATCTTACAGTCTTGTAGTCACTATGATCGCGGTCGAGTTGTCAGCGCACTCTTCTCCAGTGCTTCGAATTCTCTAAAATCCGATCTGGTATTTCCCTCCTCCATCGTGCCTTCCAAAAGACATTCCTCACAAACAATTAAAATACGGATATTCAATTTTTTTCAAATTTTACAACCAGATTTTTTAAATTAAATTTTCTATTTTTCTGTGACTTTATACACGGTACACTGTAAAAGAAAAAACTCGGATGCGAAATTTTAAATATGTTATTACTTATCATCCGATTAATGCATTGTAATTATATTGTAATTATATTGTAATTATATTGTAATTGTATTGTATTTCACAAATCCGTAAAAGAAATCCACGAGCTATAGAAATGACACTTTTGCAACGGGAACCTCTTCAGTTTTCTAATGAAAAGTCTTTCGATTTTTTCTTTTTTTTTAATTTCCTACTCAAAAAATTAAATATGTATTCCAATTTCCTGAATTTCCAGAAAATTAAAAATTAAAATTGAGAATTCGCATAAAAAATTCTCTCATATAAATTTGTAGAACTTTACTGTGTATTCAGAGGTAACTAATATGAAACCAAAAATAATAAACAAGTAATAAAAATTTTGTTTACAGGATTACGCTAATATTGGGAAGATGTGAACGTTAAAGTTCACGACACTACGGCGGGGTAGGATTTAAAATGCTTCCTCCTACAGGAAATTATGTTGCGACAGCATTTTTCTATTACTTCATCGAACGGTATAATTTCGTTAGACTTTTCATTGAAGAGTAAATTGCTTGTTTTTTTACCTATTCGGCTAAATCGAGCAGCAGCACCGGCGACAATATAACTATTTTTCTCAATGCCTATATGTGCGCACACACGCGCGCACACACACACAGATACGTATCCATTTCTAGTAGTGTGCAACGGTACTTTTCCTCGATGTTTTTCTCGCAGCATCGAGGCGAGGAAAGTTACTTTAATGCGAGATCGATGTGCAGCACGACTGGAAATGTTCTCAACAAATGCGTGTTCAGCAACACCTTGACAGGCAATAAAATTTTAAGACGTTTTCATCGTGTGTTGGTGCAGCGTCACTGCAACGAGGTAAAGTAGCAGTTCAATCAGCGTCCCGGAGGACAAACAATCGCACCGCTGTTCTTCCTGGTGCGTTCTTTTATGCGAACCCGGTAGAACGTGTTCTTTCTTCTCTCTCTCCGTCTCTTCCCGGCCTTTTCCCTCGCCCTTTTTATAAACTTATTTCGGCTTGTTTAAATTTTCAATTTTATTCCCTTTTATTTTTTTTTTCTTTTCGCTTTATTTAAACTTTCAATTTTATTACGGTTCAATAATTTGTAATTATAATACAATTTCGAACTACAAATGCTGTTTAGTATTCTACCGTTTGCGTCCGATTAGTGGATTGGCGCCCGAGATGGGAATAAATATACAAGCGTGTCATCCAGAGTATGATAGTATTTTGATTTTGTCAATCTGCTAAGGAAGGAAAAATGTTGAAAATACTTTTAATATTTATTTCTGAAATTGGTTTCGCATGGAAGAAAGGAAGAACTCTAACTTTTATGGAAATTATGGAAATGTTAGTCTGCATAGTATTAAAAACTGTTAAACTTTAATTTATTTTTAAGATATTAGAATGTTGGCATTTTTTCAGGTGAAGTTTACCTTTATCATGCGGTGAAATAGCGATTTCTATTCCGTATGCTATCAAATATTTGAAATATTTTGTAAAAACTGATAATTAAGATGCGATTTAATAGGCAACATTGAATACATTAGTGGTTAAGGTACTAGGTATATGAAATAATTGCGTACCAGAGAAATCTAGGAAAGTAAAGGCAGATGATCCCAAGTAGAAAGGAACTGTTCCACCTACTCTCATCCAAGCTTAGTACATTGTGGACCTAAACGTCACAACCTATGATGCTCGGATGAAGAGTATGCGACTTACTTTAATTTACTTTATTGAACACATTATAGAAATAGATGGCATCTCTAAGCCACCAATTTCCAAGTATTACCGACTGAATAAACGAAATAATTGTGATATATATTTTAATATATACCTAATAGAAGAAATTTAATTGTATTTAATGTAATAGGTATTATATACAGGGCCGTATCTAGACCAACATTTTGGGGGTAGTTATGAAAATATTTTTATAAATATGCATATATATATATATATATATATATATATATATATATATATATATATGTATATGTGTGTCTTAGTGTGTGTTATCATGAAATATATTAATTTATAAATGGTACATTAAAGCCTTGTAGTCAATTATTGTATATGCAATATTTAAACACTACAATAAAAACAAATAAAAAATAGTCGTTTCCATAGAATTTATAAAAATTTTAATTTCCTTCTCTTTTATCAAAAATTGAAAAGAAATGTATTCTAAATTTCGGTCCATTTAATTTAAGCAGTTATTATTTCACAGACATTTCGGGGGAGGGGGGGGGGGGGGTGAATCCGGAAAACCACCCTCAGATACGGCCCTGCATATATATATATACATATACATATGTGTGTGTGTATATATATATATATATATATATATATATATATATATATATATATTGTAAAAACACAATCGAACGAGCTCTGACAAAAATTGTTCGTAATAAGTTTTTTCTGAGGTATCACTGAATAGGTAAATAAATGAATGGGCGCTTCCTTCTTTAGGATTTAAACATTTTTTTTTTTTAAAACTACTTATACAACCTTGCATCAGTCAGCTATAAGTAAAAATCCGTTTAAATAATGGTTAAAACCTTTTTTTTTTTTTTGTTCTTTCTTTTATTTTGGGGTAGGGGGTTGTACGTTGTTGCTGTGGTTAAAAACGTCCACGCAATCTTCCTGAACACTATTATATGGGATTAATGAAATGTTTTGAAAATATGCTAATGAAACTGCGAGGGCGATGTTGACACGTAGAATGTGATATATGTAAATTATAAAAGTGTCAAGAGCATTGTAGTGAACCGACTTTTTCTAATATTAAGCCGTATGGTTTTTATCATGGTTAATAATGCGAATCGTGTTAATACAACTTCTGTTTTTCATTAAATAATATTTTAAAAATTATGAAATACTAAATGCAGAAGTCTTTATTAAAAATTCAAAAATATCTTCAAATGTTTCAGAGAACACCATATTCATATAGTATTATGTAACTCAAAAGTTAAAAATGTAAACAATGAAAACAAAGAAGTTATCGAATTATAGGTAATTTTTAATGTATTATTTAAAGAATTATCAGAAGATGTGTTATAATAACGTTAACATTTTGTTTTTCCGTTAGCCAGCGCATTATGTATACCATACAGTCCGAAAGAAAATTAATCGAAAATAGCTTTTTTTCCTGGCAATTCGGTTCTCGTATGATCGGAACTTTTGCAGCCACTTTGATTAAAAGCACATGCCACAAACAGAGATGGTCGCTTCTTTAATCGCTGCTTTAGCTGTTCTATTCGCTAATTTCGACGCATTAAAAAAAAAAAAAAAAAAAAAAAGAAGTTCGTTCCACTTACTATATAAGGCGTAAAATATATACAAATGTTTTATCGAGCTTAAGAAGAATTAATAAAAAATAAAAACATTTGTTCGCACGTGTCGTGCTTGTTATTTATATTCGAAGTTTTAATTGGAAATGTGAAAGATAAAATTTACAATCGAGTCTTTATGTTACACCGCGTAACTTCCGCAGACAGTCGTAGAATAGTTCAATGATTTAAGACCAGTCAATGGAATCAAATGAAAAATATGAGGATAAAAGTTCGGATTCATTTCATTCTACTGCTGTAGTTCGATATGCTTAAATTAGAACAATTTAAAATTATTCTTAATTATTTTCAAGTAGTGTATAAGTTGAAATGTGCAATTTATGTAAAGCGATTTAAAAAGTACTTACAAGTACCGACGCTAAAGCAAAAGGTTTTTGATTAAGTTCCTTTTTTAGGCGAATTTCACGAGAAACAATTTGAAACTGTATATTCATAAGGCGCGAAATTCAAATAAATTTAAACTGTAAGCGGCGTTAAATTGAACAAACCAAAAATAATGATACAAAACAGTGGCGCTTAAAATGGGGGGCCGCTAATTCCGCAATTTGTAGGCGGAATGGCACAAGTAAATTGCAGTTTTGTTTGTCGTTGTTTATCTGGGTGCTAAATGTTTCCAGTGAAACTTAGTTTTAATCATTTTTGTTTATCTGCATGATGGAAGTTTTGTGAAAATACACATACATATGTATATATATATATATATAGTTTATACAAAAGCAGCGATATCAGTAGTAAGGATTGGGATTTTTATTGTAGTTGAGAAATAATTTTAGAACGCCTATATACATATATATATATATATATATATTTATTATTTTTATTAATCGCTTTTTGACCAACTCCATTTGTATATCCTTCTCGTAATCACTCATGGCAGTGCGTGCCAGAGAAATGTTTGATATTCAATCGCTGTGCGAGTTGCGTGCACGTCTGCACATCAATATCATTTGATGATAGTGTACATGTTTGCCATTGTCTTCGCGCAACTATTAACTCGGTTATTTTGTTTCCAATCATCCATTTGGTAAATCGGCCGTTATTGCAACTTGGACGGAATTTATCTTCTTTTTTTTTATTATAATTCATAGCGTTGCGTTAATTATTAGTCGGACGGCAACTAAATAGTATGCGCAAAATCGAACAACTGATATGAGTAGCTGCTGCGAAAAAACAACCCGGTTTTCGAACCCAGAGTGGTTTATTATGAAGCATAACGCGACCGAAAAACGCGAGTATAGGCGATGCCCTCGAAAGGGATGTTTCAAAATTGCGATTTGAATAAAAATAAACAAAAGAGAGAGAGAGAGAGAGGGAGACGAAAAAGAGAAACTAATACAACATGAAACAGATATTACGAATGAGGAAAATGAAAATGAAGACAGAAAATGGAGATAAAAGCAAAGAGAATTATTAATAAATACCGAAAGGAAAGAGATTACGTATATAACGAATAGCGAACGAAACACAATACGGCCATTTTTAACTACTGCTCTGCAGCATTAAATAACAGTGATAACAGAAAAATAGTAAACACGCTGTTGTTCCGTTATCACTTTACAAAGTTAAGGTAAATAAAAGAAATTAATATAATAAATGTGATGCTAAAACAGTCATTGGCGCACCCAGGATTCGTCCCTCGGGCTAAACGACTAGCATATAGAAAAATGTAAAGGTGGAAGTCGATCATTTTTTATGTATACCACTTCCCTCTTCTCTCATATTCATATATTTATTTTTGTGTAAAATGTATTATTTAAAAACACTTTATATTTTTATCAAATATTAATTTTTACTGTCAAAAATTTTGCCATTATTAACAGTGTTCGTTTATTCTCCCTGGGAGGAGTTGCAGCCCCGTAGCACTACGCCAATGAATACAGTTATTAACACCGTAAGGGTGTTTTAGAATGTTTTGACGATTTCGAAATTGACTAACATGCATTAAAAATTAAATATAGCGACGGTGGCGCCCTCTAGTAGTAGTCCAGTTTATCAATTTTCATCCAAAACAGCTCAGTAGTATCATGGCGTACTGTGCAACATCGTGCGTTTGCGGTCAAGTGCTTTTTTCACATGTTGAGCACGTGCAACGTGAATTTGTAAACATTTTAACATAGAGCCGCGATATCCAATTCCTGCACAGGGTAAAGTAAAGTAAACCCCATAATACCCTTAACAGGGGGCGTTCGGGATTGTGAAGTTAAGGTTCACAATGCACTAAGCCTCACGGCACTGATGAGAGTAGGGCGACCAGGGAACAATATTGAATTGGGTAAAAAACGTCCGTGAAACTGCTACTACATCAAATCGAAGATCAACCGGCGCTCCAAGTACGAATGAACCGAGGCGAACATCGAACCTGTATGTAACAGTTTGCAGATGAGCCCCCGTCGTTTGTTAAAAAAACCTATCCAAGCGCTGAAAATTTCACCCACTTCTACTCGTCGCATATTACGGTACGATTTGAATTATCATCCGTATGAATTATCTGTGACACAAGAGTTAGAGCTTGAAGATTATTCCAAAAGAAGAGGATTCATCGAAATACCGATATGATTGCAGATATCTAGCTGAATGATAGAAAAACATAAAAAAGAGAATGCTGCAATGATAATTTATTTAATCAGCAATCTTGCAGCTATCTTTTTTTTTTTAATTAAGCGATTCTTGAGAGAACCTATGCTATCTTAGATATTGTCAAACGACGGGCGCTGATCAAAAGCCTCTCCATCCGCCATAAAATCAAGAATAATTGATAAAATTTCGGTGAGCCACGAGGCATATTTCCATTCAACTGGCGCAGTGAGCAAACGGAACTATCGTTGTTGAGCTCTACCACGTGATAATCCCAAGGCTATCGAAGAGAAGTTGCTACACGATCAACGGGTAACTATATGGGCAGGTGTGGAATCGTGGCGAATCGTTGGTGTCCATATTTTTTCGAGTGAAATGTCAACACTGCGCGGTATACAAAAGATGTTGAAGACATTCCTAATCTCTACTCTTCGCCGCTGTAGAGGTTTCTAATCAACTTGGCTGCCTGCCACACAGCCAACAAAACTCTTTGGACGTTCTCCGTGAAGCCTTTGTCAACCGCATAATTTCCAAACTTTCTCGTATTGTGAATGGCCACCTCGTTCGCCAGATTTAACTGTGCCAGACTTTTACCTATATGGTTATCTAAAGGCAAGAAGAGTGTCAGCGACCGGCCGAGAAGTTTGGAGCAATTAAAAGATCGAATCGGCAATGAAATTTTCAGAATCGCTCCTACAGTTACCAAAAAAAGTTATCGAAAATTGGGCGAAACGTCGCGAGTCTTGTGTAGCCGCGAATGGTCGTCATTTGTGTTTGGTGTGGTATTTCATAAGTAAAATTGAATAAAGTTTGTACTTTACGTAAAAATTTCAATTTTTTTTAGCCATTAGTTTGCGGGTTATTCAATTTTAGAATTGTCAAAACATTCTGAAACACCCCCTGTAGATGTGCTAATTCTGGGGGGAAAAAATAATAGTTAAAAAGGAGACAAAAAGGATATCCGATGAGATGGAATAAAATTATTACTAAACCGAGTAACGCGGCATTTATTTCGAATTAGAGCTTGGTCGAAGTGTATATGCGACTTTTCTAATCAATTCGGCAAACGACTATGGCACAGTTTAGTTAGGAAATAAACAGGAAGCTTATATTCAAGAATAAAATTATCGAGGGCACATAGGAGGCATAAATAAAAAAAAAAAACAAAGAAAAAGTTAAAATATAAACTTATTTTATGTTTAATATAAAAAAAAGGTTTGCAAAGCGTCCCGAATTTTTATTAGGTCCGTCCGTCCGCGTTACATTTAAATAACAGTGTGCGTGCGTGGGGAATAGTTCTCACCCTGTTCCTTTTTTTTTCACTGTTCGCAATTGCCTCACATTCTTTTGTAAAATTCGACGTATTTCGGGTAGCCTGGTGCTTCGAAATTAGTCTCGAAAATGGTAAATGGGAACCTTAAATGGAATAGAGAAAAATAGGTATAAAAGGGCACTTTGAACGAGGTGACCCTTACATGCGATTGTGTTTACAAAGCTTTCGAATGAAAATGCTTACTTCTGCTTGAATAAACAACAGTTTATGGTCGTCCACTAGCAATATCGCAATAATGGCACTCAATCTCCGACCCATATTCCATAAATGTTTTTTTTTTCTTTTTTTCAGTTTTTTAAAATCCTTCATACTACTTCGCTGAAATATCCAAATAGCCCTCCGAAAGAAACTAACTCACGGGGTAGCTCGCACTATCGCAAGCTGTACTAAATGCATATTTTTTAATCATTAGTATCGCAATTTTTCCTTAGTAGTAACCCTTCCGTACGTGATTGCAATGAAATTTCGAAATATCCGAAAAAATTACCAAATTAATTAAAAATTGTTGTTATATTAAGGGGGGTTGTTACTCAGTCGAAATACGTTCTTTGGGTACCTCTATCTTTTCATTGTTCCGGACGTTTAAATTTTAATCAACGTGTACTGAAACCATGCTTCTCCTTTACGGAATACATTTAAATTTCTTCTTATCAACGCTATTTAAATGTCCGAAATAGCTGCAACTTGGTCCTCGTAAAAGCAGTTTTCAAAAAGATTCATATGTTGAAACGTTTAGTTTAGTGGTTTTTCCTCAAGGATGTTTAAAATAATGTTTTAGTACCACGTTAGCGCCTCAAATTTACCGCGCAGTATATTTAAATTTATTATTTATTTAAATATTATCAAGATTATCATTAGGATTTTTTTTGTTTTTTCTAAATTCGGTGACTCAATTTTTTCACGGACTTTTTTTATATTAACAGAAACTGCGCTAATATAAACGACGCTTGGATTTGTAAAAGAAAATAAATTAAAAATACACGTATCATTCTGCTGTGGCTGAGTCAACTACTTCCAGTACGCAGACGGAGATGTACATTGCTAATTTTTGACCGGGCTAGCTAATTCACTCAGCAATCGAATTAATTCGATCTTTAGGATTCGGAGAGTTCACAGATTTTACCTAATTGGCGGACTATTTACACCATATTAAAACTTGTAAGTACCTTCGATACTGCTGGACCCCTATTTCTTTTAACTAAAACACAAAAACCTCGAATTTGATGCGAATTTGCCGATGACACACACACACAGCATCCGTATAAGACGATGGGTAAATCGTGGTTCGTCAACCACTAGCCAACAATTGATTCCTATATACACTTGCGCTCACACAATCTAATTGTAGTTGATTTTTTTTTAATTTTTTTAATACGTTTCATAATACTTTTTAATAAATGCACTTGCTGAAATATATACTGTATAGTACTTTTTGTTTTATGTTTTAAATAAATAATTAAAGAACATTTGCATACTCTAACTAAGATGCTTATTTTTTTTTTGTTTTTTTTTGGGTATTACTTTAAAACGACAAACTGCTCGAAAAGTCCAGTTTTCTTCCCGGATATAAAAAAAACTTTAAAAGTTCGTGTAAAATTGCGACTTGCAAACGCTTATAGACATCGCTGAATTTTTAATAATCAATATAGATTACTTCGGCGATCTTGCGAATTAAAAAAAAGAAAAAATAATGGAAAAAAGAGGTTATATATATTTAACGTATATGTAAGAATCTATCAAAATAGCTGAAATATTCTAGAATTCTTGTTTACACTTAAAATTCATTTGTAGAAATTGGGGTAATTTTTAATTTTCACGAATATCTGAATTTTGAAAAATTCCTTTTCGGTTTAGTGTTACAAGGAGAGGTCACGATTTGCGGGTCACTGATTTTGATGAAATTTTGCAGACTAATAGCAGACCATGAGTATGTGAACTATGTAAAATACTATTAGAATGCAACTTTTTGATTTACGTCAGGAATTTAAATATTTAGCAGCCGCATTTAACAGATAATATACATAATACATAGCCATTAAGACAAAAGTATGCAAAAGATTTCAGATTACATTTATATTTATTTTATGCAAATGGTTCGGAAGACTGACTGATTATTATTCCAAAATGAAGTATATTAAACAATAAAATTATTAAAAAACGATAGAATAATTTTAAAAAAATCAATTTTTTATTTAATAAAAATTTAAACACGTAATTTATTGCATTTATATAGTATAGAAAAACAGAAATCATAACGAACTTGTTTTGGTGGTGTAATGATAAAAGTGACGTCTATTTCACAACTACACCACCAAAACAAGTTCGTTATGATTTCTGTTTTTCTATACTATATAAATGCAATAAATTACGTGTTTAAATTTTTATTAAATAAAAAATTGATTTTTTTAAAATTATTCTATCGTTTTTTAATAATTTTATTGTTTAATATACTTCATTTTGGAATAATAATCAGTCAGTCTTCCGAACCATTTGCATAAAATAAATATAAATGTAATCTGAAATCTTTTGCATACTTTTGTCTTAATGGCTATGTATTATGTATATTATCTGTTAAATGCGGCTGCTAAATATTTAAATTCCTGACGTAAATCAAAAAGTTGCATTCTAATAGTATTTTACATAGTTCACATACTCATGGTCTGCTATTAATCTGCAAAATTTCATCAAAATCAGTGACCCGCAGATCGTGACCTCTCCTTGTTAAATGTACATGAATTCTTTCGAACTATGAAAAACATCGCGCTACGCAACTGGTGAAGTGGTATCAGTTCCGCAAGGATAACCGGGGGCCTCAGCTTACGAGTAGAATAAATATAGTTCTTAAACATTAAAAACCTGCGAAGAGGAGAGGTATACTTTCGAGGATTTTAGTTCATTTTTCGAATTCGGTTACAACATTTTAAACACGATTTTGTTTACAATTCCTTTCGAGCTTATTGGTCAAGTTCCTAAACATAAAAACCCGAGTTGGTTTTCATTTTTCGGTAGTAGTTTCTATATTTTAAATCGCTCTGCGATTTTAGTTCGATTAACTCTCGAGCTAATTTTGAAATAATATTAAACATTGTCGATTAAACTGAAAGAAAAAAACCCGGAAATTTTCGAGCGTTGAGCTTTTTTAGTACTCAAACATCATCGTGAAGACTGAAAAAAAAAAAAAAAAAAAAATTGGTTCCGCATCTAAAAGAAAAACAATTTCCCCGGGGCGTCATGTCGGTTATAATAATAACGAACTAGAGTAACGTTTCGCGCGGTCACGTGACGGAAAACAAAAGGAAGCAGCGGGAATAAGCGACGGAGTGTAAAATTTTAATTTAATAAAAATACAAAAGCATGTGCTAGGTAATATAATGAGGGAGCCGGTTGGTCGATGGTAGGTGCCGCGTACGTAAGTGATGCTGGCCACGTTGCTGCTTTAATAAAAGTTCATTTGACGAGGGTAGTTTTTGTTATCGTTCGCAGATCGCTGCATATGTGTATTTACTTACCGGTATTGCACAGTTCGTTTTATCGTTCTGCACGTTATGACCAGCTTGCGTAGCCTAGGTAAAATTCGCGTCTGTTTGTTTGCCGCTCGTAATTCCTACCTTGGCATCCTTTCTATCTCGCAACATCTGCAGCCGAATGCAGCCTGCTGTCAGCCATTTTGCTCGAACGTCGAGCAAAGAATTCGCCACCGCCACCGCCACAAGAAGTACCGGAAAACAAGTGAACTAGTCACTTTCTTCAAGTTTACCCGCGCTTCTCGCTTTGTGATTTATTACCTGCACACAGTACTTCACCGTGCGTTTGTTTACGTGCCCGTGTTTGTTGTCGTTGCTTTATCCGTTCTTTTCTTTTTTTTCGTTCATCGCCGACATGTGTTTCAGGCCAGACACAATAAGTGTGCACATCGTCCTAAGTTGCCTACAATTTTCCGTAATGATCGAACACGCCTTCGAACCCCGATGACGAACAAAACGATTTAACTATGTTCCAACCATGTGCATCGAACACGGATCACTTTAATACTGTTCGCGGTTTTACATGCGCGCTTCTGGAAGTTTTACGGCGAACACTCTACCTCGAATATCTACCTTATTATGGAGTGAAACACGAAATGAAAAAAAAAAAAAAAAGATTTTTGTGTAAACGGAGTTTAAGCGCGTTCCGTCACAAGAGGGCTTAAATTCCCCCCGCTCGAGAAAACATTAAACCTCTCCGATGCTTTTCAAAAAACGAAAAAAAAAATTGAGAGCTTTGTTATATTTAGTTTGGAATAAATGTTTTTGATGAATGTTTCGAGTAAGGTAGCAGTGGCAGAACCGCTGGACGAAGGGTAATTTCGAGCGCCTCAATTAAGAAATACACTCCTGATGTAGTAGGGAATATACATATACAACTTCTCTCTAGTGTATGACCCGAGCTAACACACAGTTTTAGTGCATCTATTGGCAAAGAAAATGACCCCGCGGACGAAACGACGAAACGACGAAACAAGATAGAATTGATCTAATTTCCGATTTGATAGGAGCAAGTTCAAAAAATGAACTAAATATGGTTAACAGAGCCGGATGAGAAGAAGAACGTTGACGGTGATAAATTCGCTTGTCTGTGCAACGCATCACGCGTTATTACGACGTTCAGTCTCGGATATATAGATTCTGCTACTCGAAGTCCGGCCCAATAACACGGCTTCGGGCTACAGCAGGTGGCCGGATTTGCAAAATTTAACTGACCACTCGCTTTCTATCCCGTGACTGATGTGCCGACAGCCATACATACGTACACAAAAAAAAACAAAAAAACAAAAAGACGAGGAACTTTTTGTATACTGTTATTTCGCTTTCTTGGTTGTTTTTTTTTTCTTTTTTTAGCGGACATCGATTAATTTAAAGCAGGATAATTACTGGACTCGCGTGCAAAATTAGTCTAGTCATCAGGCAAAAAATAAAAATCTTAACTGCGATGCGATTTTTTATTATTGCAAAAATGTTGCATGTGGCCAACCACAGTTGGCAAAAAAGGAGAAAAAAAAAAAAAGAAAAAAAAAGCTATTTTGCATTTTGCGGAGGCAACATCCAAGTTGAAATAGGGAACAATAAGATTTTGGAAATGTTTCATTTGTAGCGTACGCTTTGAAACGTGGACGCATTATCGTAAGTTGGCGCAATTCTAACGTATTTGAAACGTGGCGACACGCTCGAAAAATGATACAAAGATTAAGTGAATCAACAGGAATCCCCGGCGGCGAGGGACTACTGTAATCGACGGAAAATATAAATTTCCATGTAGAAATTATATTACGGTATTAAAATACGGGTCGAAACAGTCCGGATGCCCCGTGCTTACAAATCAGTCGGTCCACGATCGACGAAATAAAGCTGGTCGGAAAATGGAGATGTTTGTTTTTGTTTTGTTTTTTTTCCCTTTACCAATAAAGTACTGATAAAATTCTCATTTTAATATTATGGTTTCTACTTATTATTATCATCCATTTTTTTTTTTAAATACATACCTCGATAAATTGGAAGATCTATCCGAAAATATATGACTAAAAAAAAAAAAAAAAAAGGCTTATAACAGCTGCGTCCACAAGGGGTACTTTTAAAGGCGGGTACTTTTATCTGATTTATGACGATAATAAAATATAAGATGGACCGATTTTAGAGTTCCGCATTGCACATTGTCGAGGAGGAGGAAAGCGAAAGAAGCGATATTGAAAATTAAGAAGGATTAAAAATGTGAAATAAACGTGAATACACGGACAAGAAGCACGAGATAAAACTGACGGCCGACAAAGCCAGAAAAAGAACAAGAAGAAAACGGTGGTAATAATGAATTTTAGGTGTTAAAATTAGTTTCTGTTAGAGGAAAATTTAATTAATTTCAAATTTCCAACTTGAAATTCCGTACTATTTACAAAAGAATCGAGAAGGGGGAAAAATTGAAACGAAAAAAAATTCAACATCGAAGAAGAAGAGAGGAAATTTAATGGAATGCGAAAAAAAAATAATTGGATGAGATGTTCTTCGCTATCGCTTATTGTTTCTTTTGAGTAAAATTTTATTATTAAATTTTTTGTTTTAAAAATGATGATAAGTCGACGTTTTCATCAGAGGACACTCTTAATCTGCGTAATATTTCCAGTCACGAAAATCAAATGGACACTTTGAACAAACACGATGCTTGACGAAAAATTTTCCGCGCGGTAATTGCACGTTCAACTGACCGAACGAAAACTAATTCAAAATGATTTTCCAACATTGTTTTACGCTACATACACGAATTCGTATAAATTGAAATTCTCCTTTTTATCAGTATAAATGTTTGATACATTTTTAATACATATTTTCTAAAACTAAAATCGCGCTTTTTATATGACACGACGAAAGTCAAACGTATATATATATATATATATATATATAAGGGAAGGATAAGACGTGGTTTCTCAAAGCATATGTGAAGGAATCAAATCGAATTTTACTACACTATCGACCCTGATCAAATCGAATTTTACTATACTATCGACCCTCATCAAATCGAATTTTACTACACTATCGAACATGTGTGAGTGCGTAACCGTTTTTCGTTGCATACAGTGTTTCTCGATCATTGCCGATTTTCAATTTCTACGAAATCGAAAGATTTATATAATCTTGTGTTTCGTTAGACTGTCTCGTTAGACTCGGTCTGTTTATACGTGGTAATGGCAAATACGGACGAAGAATTGTCTGAATTATAAAGAGGATTGTGTGTACAACACTCTGTTACGTCTGAATTAAGTCTTCTGCGCTGCTACTGTTTCAAAAGCGAGACTTGCCAATTCATCCTGTGCAACGTAAATTCTCATCTTTGTTCAATGTGAAAAATCTTTGCTAAACCGGTTTAGCGGATCTGGGCTGAAAAGAATCTTACCTTAGCTCTAGAAAACTGCATCGTTTTATCGTTAGGCTGTCTTTTAACAGATAACAGTATTGAACCGCCGCTCTGAGTGACACGGGACGAAATCTCAAACAGATGATATCTTCGAAGCTCGCAGAATGTGTAATAATAAATATGATATCTTGAATCGGCGCGCTTTGCTTCAAAAAATCTAACTGGCCGTCTCCTAAAGTCCGTGATTTATCGATGAACTCCACGACGCGGTTGAAATTCCGAATTTCCTACAAACCGGTTATAATTTATTCTCGCAATACAATCCTATCCGGATTGTACTACGTAGGCCCATTTACAGAGCAAGCAACTGTTGCTATTCAAGACGAGGATATATTGATATTCCGACTGATAATGCTGCAAAAATAAATTAGAACCAGAGGGGAAGTGTTCGACAAAAAACCTTTAAGTTTATTGACGGAACAGTGATTATTTGTTTAATAATAAGTTTTCCCGGCAGGATTTTCCGGAATGTTTCTGCGCAAGAATTGGAGAAACACAGAATAGATTTCTAAAAAAGTTATACGTTAGCTACGAAGATGACGCTTTTGTGATTTGACAAAACATATGTGCTTAAACGGTTCTTCGCGGTGAAAACGATAACTTCCTTTTTTTCGATATTTTGGTTACAAAAATATGCGCCGAATGGTATCCGTTTTTATCGGAAACCAAGACACACGTACACACAAAAAAATACGTAAAATTCGCATCCATTTCTGAGCCAAAAAATAGAGCGAGTAGAATCATACGGAAATGACAGCGCTAAAGAGGAACTGGATAATGTAAAGTCAGCGTTAGAAGCTATAATAATTTTGGAAGAACCGAATCAATTGATTATTAGGAAAAATAATATCGGGAAAAGAAAATCGAAGAAAAATTTGGGGGCAACATAGTTTTTTACCATACATCAAAAGAGGGAAAAAATGGGCCGAATTTTATGCGAAAATGAAGATCTATAGTTAGTAGATTAAAGAATGAACAAATCAATCCAAATTTCTTTCTAACCCAGTTTCTATCAGGGGACACGGTCATTTTTCTGAATATCTAAAAAAAAATAATGGTAAACGTAGAGAATGTAATATTAAAGCAGATTCACCAGATCATTCTTTTCTATACTGCTCTAAATTCGAGTACATAAGAGCTAAACACAACATCGGAGAAAACTTCAACTGGTTCAAAAATAAAAATAATACTATTAGTACCAAGGTCGCGTCCACAGATGGGGGGATTACCCCCCCCCCCAATTAGAACTGAAATAATTATCACAAATACATAAAAATCTGAAAGAAATCAAAAATTTAAAATTAAAAATTGATGATTTTTTAGGATGTTCTTACCTTTAAAAGAGAAAAGAAAAAATATGCTCCATATTTTTAGGTACTTCATTAATATTTTATTACGAGTATAATCAATAACATATGCAATTTTTATTAATGTTCATACACGGCAGGTGTGGCCAAACTTTTATCCCTTATGGGGGGTGACTTATTCTGTAAAATGTAATCTGCGGGCGACTGTGAATATGGGCAAACAATTTCAAGATTTTTCAAATTTTTCATTGATATTTTAATAAATAACTAACAAGAATTTCAGTTTAAAAATATATTATAGCAAATAATGCAAACAAATGATTATATTTTTTTATTTTATGAAGCGCAATAATATTTATAAAATTTAAAAAAAAATTACAATGTAAAGAAATAAGTACAAAAATAAATTTCAGTAAATAAAGGGAAAAAAAATAATTGTACTTTTTTTTACCTTTTTTTCGTTATGAAATACTTCTTAACTTGGAAAAAATACACCGTAAATAAGCAAATGAATAAAAATGTGACCTTGCATAAGTGCAGAAAGTTTCTCAAAATTTGGCTCATATGAACTTAAAGCAATTCTCAAACATGATTCCCAAATGTTGATCAATTGCATTTTTTCTTTTTTAACCCCCCTTGGGTTTGCTACCAGAGAACATTAGCCCAGCAAAGTGGAATAGATGCATGGAATAGAATAGAAATTATATTTTTATTCTGTCGACAGTTGAATCAAGGGGAACACCCCTAGAATAAGAACAACTGAGAGAATAGGTAGAGAAAGAACATAAAAGGTGTTGAAAGGAGCAGGAAGAGCAAACTTTAAAAGATGATAATAAAGTAACTTGTTTCGATCGCATTGATAAATGAAAATGCGGATTCACATAAATATGTTGATCCAAAGAAGTCATTGAAACGTGTAACAATTGTCCATATATTTGGATATTTATCTTTTCTTATTAGTTTCCAAAAATTACAATCTGAAACCAGTGACTTGAGATTTATGTCACATTTAATATTTATTATTTCTTCTTCAAAGCTTATTAAATTTGTAGTATCGAGAAAGTTGTTTAGTTTCTGAGCTACACTTTCGACATCGATGTCATTTAATATGAGCAAGACAAAAAACTGGCAATATCTTCAAGTTCACTTAATGTTAGAAATCTTCTTTCAAATTATTTTAAAAGCAGTGCAATAATAATATCGGCATATTTGTTGTAAGATTCTTTTTATTTTTAGACTCATCAGCCGGATTTTGATAATGCTTTAAATCACGACGTTTTAATTGCATTGCAAGCATATATTTAGTTCCTCTTTAAATGACTTCAAAATGCTTATCATATCTATTATTGTTTTACCTTTACCCTCTAGTTGCAGGTTTAATTTTGGTGTAATTTTTCATTAATATCGCAGAAAAACGAAAGATCAAGAAGCCATTTTTGATCATTTAGTTGAAGATATGAATCACCTTTAGTTTGTAAATATGAGTGCATATTTGTGGTAGAAGTTCACTTAGCATAATTTTAAATTAAAACTTATTACATATAAATTTGTCTTCAAACGAAATAACCTCATTATTTGCTGTCTGGCACATGATTTTGCGTCATTTTATGCGATTGCCATTTGCGCATGCGTTACGACTACAATTAATTTAAAAGTTAACATTCACTTGCATTGTTCATTGGAATAAATACAAACAGTATGGGGCTATTATGTTGCACAGTCTATTCTGATAAGAATAAATAATCGCATTCAGATTTTCAAACATTAATTTAAGTGAAAGCAAATTGTTCAACTTTAGCTTCGCGGGCTACTTTCGAAACCTTTGCGGTCGACGTGTTGGCCACCGCTGATATACGGGGGGTAATTCATTTATGTGAATTATTAATACATATAAATCAAAATGATGGAAATTATTAATAGTACGAATATTAATGAAAAATGCATTATTTATAAGATAAATAGGCGGAAAAAATTTTCAACCCCCTCCCTTCTTTCAAAATTTTGGGCACGGCTCTGATTAACACCGTAAATTATGTAACTACCATACTAAAGAAAAAGAACAGAATATAATGCTGAATAATTATAATCTGACTAGAAGTACAATTGCTTGCTTTTAGCGTGCGATTTTTTTTCTTTTTTCACAGCTTTTTCTCTTAAGTATGTTTTGTAATGTAGAGGAGATACGAAAAAACCATAGGTCAAACGGTCTCCATCTATAAGAGTTCATAAGTTGTAAATCGCTATTCGTATTGTGTTTATTAAGGTTTCGTAATTTAAGGTAGCATGAGAAAGAAATTGGCCCCAATGTTCTCTTCAGATCCATTGTGAACCTTAACTTATTCCCAACAACCTGTCATATAGGGCTTACTTTACTTTACAAATTAATTTTCGGAAAGAGTCTTGGATCGAGTTTTGTAAATTAAATTTAAAAAAAAAAAAAATTAAATATTAATCAGGAATCCTCATGAAATATTATGCTTGACTGAACTTGGTTTTTCTTTTTTAGATCTTATAAATATAATTACGATCTCAAGTCCAGAGACTGTAGAGCTTATACTTGACAAATTTCTTATTTTACATCTCTTATGTACTTACATTGAGATTAAGCACATTGTGCATTTTCCTTTTTTTTCATTTTATTAATATTTCCCGATAGCTTCGCTTACACTTGTGCAGGATGGATGTCAAGAAAGGAAAAAATCCGATAGTTCGATAAATGAAATAAAAGTGAAATGATTTAAAAAGAAAATAACGGTAGTAATAATGAAAGGGTTTCCGAGAGATTTTTAAAATAATTGCGCTTATCAGGAATGTACGTGTTTACGCGTTTATAAGCGGGGCAGATACGGTCGACGTGAGAAGGGGATAAAAGTCAATCTCTAAAAAACAATCCGAGACAAATCTTTTAAACGTTCGTCTGTGCGTATTTTATTAGCCGGAGTAGCAGCGGGTTACCCTATTCGAGAAGCGAATGGAAATAAATTGAACAGAAAACGAGAAATAAACAACGGTTAAGGAACACGGACAGGGAAAAGCTCGTTTAAAGTTCAGAGATGCAGCTATTAGAAATACGGCCCGGTTGAACTTTTAAATGAAAATCGTACAGCGAGCACAACTGGCTTTCGAGTGCACGCGTCGAGGGCCAGGCAGCTATAGAAAACGGTGTTGACCAGGTCGTATTTTTCTTCTGTTCGAGCGCGACCAGTGTAAGTTACCTGAGCCGATTGTTGCAACAGACGGGCGCATTGTTCGCCGAGAGATAAAACAGGAACAAGAAAGTGCCTCTTAACGGAGCCAGCAAGTTAGCCACCTTACTTGGAAACTGGGACTTTGGATCTCCAAATTTGGAGTGCAATGCGCTACCTAGTTCGTTTATTGGACCGCGTCGACGTGACTTGTTTTCTTATGGCTAATACGGATCCGGAGCTACTTTCTACGGCTCTGCCTTATCCGCCGTCGGCAGAGAACAATTCTTTCCTTCGTCCATGTACGTGCACACGCCGATGATCCGTGTATACGCCTGCGATAATAGCCACGGAAAAGAGTTCTCTTTCGCGATAAAAAAAAAAAACAAGTTCACTCTATAGCCATTAATCAGAGCATCGAGTGAGTAGTGGATTTTATTGAGGGGGCACCGAAAGGGGGGAAAAAAACCTAAATAAAATAAATGAGTAAAAAGAATCCGATGCTGGTTAATTTTCGTACAATAGTAGCTCGAACACGTGACTATCGAACTACTCCGTGTGAATTCGAAATAAATTATATAAAAAAAAGCGAAATCGTTTGGACTTTTTCTTTTTTTTTCTCGTTGTTATAACGACTTTTCAACTAGCGGAAGAAAAAAATAAATTTGAATTAAACGTGTTCAATGCGCGTGTAACGCAAAATTATAAAATGCGTAATTTGTTTATTAATAATTTTTTTTACTTTTTTTTTTTTTTTTTTTTTGTAAGTATTTTTGCCGAATTTTTTCCGTATACCCACGGATGAAACAAAGGTGTGTGAAAATATCCGAAGTTTAAGACGACTTTTCGAAATATCTTCCTGTTCATTCGACATTTTCCGGTCATCTTTTAAAACCCCTTAACCGTTCGTTTTAATGTCTATCGACAGATCTCTTTCCCTTCCGAAATCATACCATCTCGAATTTCCCAAGCAAAATTTTGCTCATTTAGTCTGCAAAGGACTATATTTATTACGTTTTCCGCGAGATTTCTAATATTCTTCGGTGTGTGTGTGTGAGTGTAACGCAATAACTTTCTATTAAAGTCGGAAGAATAGAGATTTTTTATACTAAGCATGCCATCAATAATCAAACTTTTGCTTCTTTTCTGAAGATCTAAAACTTATAGTGAATAGTCGGCGAAATTCCGGCCATTTTTTGAAAGAAAAAAAAAAAACAAGTTCAGTCAGGCATGATGTTTCATGCGCTGATTAAGCATAACTATAATTTTCACTTACATAGTACTCTATAAACAAAAGAAAGAAATCAGATTTTTCGCGCTGCAAAATTTCGTTATGGAAATGAAATACGGGTTTGTTTCCGATAAATATCGATCTTCCCAACGATATATCACGTGCCCGGAAAAAAAAATTAAAAAATTGTTTTTCAAAACTTTGGAGCCTTCGGCGTCCAAAATATAAAGTTGTCAGCTCGGCTATATTTTTCCTATTAAGCGGTCCTTTATGCGTATGTATCAGAGCTACAATTTGGTTTCTTCTACATTTTTTACTCGAACTATTGTTTACATTAAAGGGGGGGGGGGGTTATATTGTTTTTTAACTGAAACCTTTTTGATTTTTAATGAAAGAGCTTCTACGTTTTGCTTTCTATTTCGAATTTTACTTTTAAATATTTACCTAATGAGGAGTTATGAATTTTTAAGTATGATTTTTGAGGTTGTTTTATATTCCATATTATATATTCCTAACGGTTTCTCGGGTTTTTTGCCACCCGGAATTTTAATTATAATTTACGGTCCAATTTTCGAAATTAATAAGTGAAACGGTTCGCGAGTTATTGCATATTTTAATTGAATATTTTTGTCGTTTCTGAACCCCATCTTATTAGGATTCTGTATATATATATAATGTACATAATAAGATAAACGAACAAAGGGCTTTTTACATCCTTTCTCGCGCTGATATGATTGAGCTATATTATTACTAGAGGATCGTAACGTTTTCGTTCTAAATTGTGATCTATTCGGCGGGTCTTTTTTTTAAAAAGATCCGTTCAATTCGTCCGATTTTACTGATGATGTTCTATTGTTGATTCTTTGAACGGATTGTGATATTCCTCCATTAAAAATCTCCGTTCAACGCGAAATATTGCAGTTTCTCTCTTTCGGGTGGGTTTCCGAACTTGACGTTTTCCTTTCTAAAATAACTCGATAAGACCAAAATGAAATATACCTAACCGACTACCGATAACGTATTTTTACCGGAAAAGGGTGAAATTTTACGCGCTACCACCCCGATTACTCATTTTAATATTGCATATTCAGCGGATTATCCGTCTAAACCGGTCTCAAGCAAAACACGTCTATAATAGAGAGTAATTTATCCGACACATCGCACAGAAGATTTCGTATTTCCAAAAAAATTAAAATCATTCCGGTAAACGCGTTTGCACTGTCGAGAGAACAATGGATTTTCATTAAAATTATTATTATTATTATTATTAGTTTAATACCGTAATATAATTAATATAGCCTTAGTTTGAGACTGAAGAAGGCAACACCACACCTGGTGCAACAATGAACATAAGCGATTCGTTTCCAGCTTAATCTACCTTGAGATAATCTACTAAATCGAAATTTGTTCATTACAGTTTTTTTTAATCCTTCTTTAAAGATATCCCCTTTATTTCTTCTATATTGCAGCGGTTAGTTATTTTAACCTATTCATTCGAACCTACTCTACTAATGCGAATAAAATTAAATGTTGTTTTGGTTCTTTTTAAATTCCGACAATATGCATATATATATATGAAATCAATGTGGAATGCTACAGACAAAAACATGAGAAATAAAGTAAATAAAGCGCATAGTTCAGATCATCGCGCAGCTACAAGTCTCCTCGGGTACATTTTGGTTAGCAAGATTACGAGCACATTCTATTAGCCTCTAGCTTGTCGAAAAATGCTTTATGCTTGGATTCCGCCTGACCAACAGACGGAATCCAACCTCTCCTTATGTGAATGTATTTGACGCTAACCACGGCACATTGGCGGCCTATTTTACGCGCGATTTTCGAATTCATCGAAAACAACGCAGATGTGATTTTTTGGGCTTTATTAAGCTTTCTGACTTGGCCAGTTTCGACGGCACTAGTCCTTCGAGGTAGACTAACTCTGTAACTTAAACTCTGTTTGTTTGCGCCACGATTTGTGAATTTCGATTTTGTTTAACGATTTTTCTTCGGACGATTTGCATTTCGAATTTTACTCGCGCTAATCTGCGAACTTGCTTGTTCTTTTACCGTTGATTATTAAATTTTGCTTCACTGCACTCTATTCCGGTAGCATTAGCATTATATTGCCGCTTACTCCCCATGCGTCGCAAGAAAATATTTAGTAGTCTCGACGACGGAGCAAGTATAGAGCTTATTAAACATCTTGTTCGGATGACTAAGAATCTCAAAGGACTACGATATTTTCATCCGTTCCAGTAACTGAAATTTATTTTTTACAAGCGACGCTGGTAGGAACGACGGAAATAATAATCCGATAAATTCATCGAGCAAATTGCTCTCTTTAATATTTCCTCGACCATTCAAAATCCATTCTAACATCTTCTTTGTGCAATATTTTCACTAAAGCTTCTTAGCAATTTCTTCGGATTAGTTCCACGGATGCCCTAAGCTGGCGAGGCGTCAGCTGAATACCGAACGTAGCAGCTACAATAATGTAGCAGAGTTGAAACTATAACGGCTGCGACCACCACGGTGGAATTTTTGCCCTTCCGGAGAGTAACATAAGCTCCTCTATGGCAGAACCCGGGACATCCGGTGAATAAAACAAGTATACATTGATTCTTTCGATTGGAAAGTGTCTGCACAGGTTTAGAATATCGCAAGAGGGCGTTAGTTACGCGTATTGCGTGGGTGCACATTAATGACACTGACAGCATTGTGCGCCCTCTCGTCAGAAATTGGTCAGAATTTTTCGTTCTCAATTGAGCAGTGGGCAACTGAGACCACATCTTTCTGAATGTAAAGGGCCCTTTTTCGAGCAAACAACTTCATTTTACGGAGTTGACGATGTAGTAGTAGCCGTTTAATGTGGAAAAGTACCTTTTTTTTTTTTTTCACAGGAGATACAAGTACAAAATTGTACGCTATATAATAAAAATAATCGTATAAATTGTTTAAACACACAATCTCGCTAAATCGGACAAAGAAGATGTATACGGGGCATAAACAAGTAATCTTTACCTAAATTTACACCGACAGATTTATGTCCGATATTATAATTGCCTCTAACTCGTGTTCTGAACACACTTGACAAATGTTTTCGCTTCGGTTCGTCTCGCGACGATCCAAGAATTCCACCTCTAACGTCACGATACGAATTGTTCCTATTGATCATTACCAGGTAGCGCGGTAGCCTAGTGGTTAAGGTGCTTGGCTAAAATCAGAGGATACCGGTTCGGGGCTTGTCTCGTTCCAGATCCGAATCGTTTCCAGGTATATATCCAATCTGAAATTGAATATTGCTTATACCGAAGAATTATTTGGGGGAAAGTAGAGAAAGGAACTGGCCTCAGTATTCTCATCAGATCCATTTTAGTACCATCATGAAAAGCTTAATTACGCAATAATCTACGATAGCTTATCAAGAATTTGTCTTTACTTTACCTTATTATAATTGCCAGTTTAAAAATAAAAAGCACAACCCAGATATGGCTTTGCAACAAGTGTATCTCCATTATCTTCGAATTGTTTGTGCAAGCGTTTCAATAGGCCTACACGATTTACTGCGAATAGCAGCGCTATCAAGAGAGCAATCAAACAACTACGCCTCTAAAAACGAAAAATGTTAAACGATCTCCGGCAAAATGTTTTCATCGACCCAAAAGTAACTTAATGCGACCCCCGAGACGGACGTCGCTACATTTGCGTTTTCTTTTTTTTCTCGTTACAACAACATCTCTAAAAAACGCGCGCACACTATGCAAACTATGACTCAAAATAACGAATTGACAGGCTGTGCGGCATTTTTTAATGCGAGTGAATCGCCGTCGATCTGCTAAGTTAAACAAAAATGATTGATGACCCGGTTACTGCTATCCAAATTTAAAAATTGACTAAAAAAAAAAAAAAAAAAAAGGAAAAAAGGAAAAAACACACAAAAAACAAAAGAAGACAAAACTCGAAAAATCACTCATTCGTTATTCCGAGTCGAGCTGCGTCGCGTTTAGAATAATAATAACGATAATAATAATAATAATAATAATAATAATAATAATGATAATATTAAAACGGAACAGCCGGCAGTGAAAATATTGGAAATCGGATGGAGCCGTTGATAAATGCGCCCGGTCGAACGAACGGCATTCTTAGGGGCTGATGTTGATGGGCTGACATAAACAACAGATAAACAAGGACGCCGAGTGAATCGGTGTCGCGGTAAAAAGATACACAAAGTCTGAAGAAACAATTTCGAGTTGGCGGCGGCGTTTGCGAGGGAAAGAAGTTGTGACATACACACAGCATATTACACTTAATCAGCTAAGACAATTCCGGACATGCTCGATGATGAGGAAGAATTTATTAGGGGAGAGCCGGCCTCGGGCAAGGGGTGAGTGTTAATTAATCGGTGTTTTATGTAGACACGTAACGTTACTGCGAAACAAAGAAATTGATAACGAAACTGGGCCGCCGCGGACGGTAATTTGTCATTTTGATTAACACTGTCGCGTGCTTATCCTTTATCTCATCTCCTTCATCCTTTATCATCCTGTTCATCCTTTGTCCTTTTCCTCGCATTCCAGCGCACATTTGCCGGAATCTAATTTCGGCTATTACCCGCCTCGCCGTTCTGCGAAGAGAGAGCGCTTTTTCCGTCTTCGACGACTTTGCGAACGGCTTAATGAATGACCTCATCCCCGGTTTTTGCTATTCAAAGTATTATCCCTGCGAACGTCGTTCGCCCGGCCCACATCGGCTGTTTTTCCGCGCTTTCTTTTTTTCCTTATACCCTCCGGAGCTCCAGCAGAACCGGGCTATTAAGCGCTGCTTGCGATGGAATGCAACTCGTCTTTGTTTTAACCTGCACACACTTAAGCCGTACTTGTTTGTATTTAATCAAATTAAAACGGTAAAGGCCAATTCGTTTACGTCCAGCAGTAGCGAAACAGCGAGCTAATTTATTACCTGGCGAAAAAATAAATAAATAAATAAATAAATAAATAAATAAATGAACATATTTCATTACACTGCATTACATCACTGGCAGAAGAAAAGTGTGCGCTAATATAAGAGGAGAAATGTATTTAAGAAAGCAAATTTTTTTGATTTCAGAAGCAAATCAGTTGTTAATTAATGTCTACGCGATGAAAAGAATACTTCCGCAAACGAAGAGATCACTTCGGTTACTAAGAAATTTTAAAAAGAACGAATTTTCGCGATTTTTGGAGAAATTTCTTTTTTTTTCGAGGTTCGTCAATTAAACTCAAGAGAAATTTTTTTATTTACAGAATCGGAATAACATGCAAACTGCTTAAACAACTACACGGAACGATGGTTTCTTTGAATTTTTCAAAAAAAAAAAAAAATAAAATAAAATAAAAAAGTTTTTTAAAATACACGGAAGTGCGATGAATTATCATTGTTTTTGTCTAAATTTTAATAAAACAGAATTGTTTTTAGAAAAAAATATCGACATTAAATTACCTGTAAAAATCTAAAAACTAGTGCTGTAAAAAGGAAAAGAAAAAAATATTGTGCTCGATAAAAAAAGATACTTCAAAGTAATACTTAAAGGAAGGGGAGGGTATTATGATTATTCTTAAGCAACATTAATACTTATTGGAATAATTAGCCGTATATTTTTTGGAGTTGCAACAATTACAAAAACCATATAAACGAGTAAAAGAATACACACCCGCACTTAAAGTGTGTTTTTTTTTTTTTAATGCCAACTCTAACGGCTATTAGTGTACCATATAAGAATATTAATAATATTCCTTAATATATGTATATATATATATATATAACTTTACCTTTTATTAAAAAGATTATTTCGCACTATACAATAATAATCTTCCTTCCTTTCTCCTTTGTTTTCCTTTCAAGTCAGTAAAAAACGGATTCTTCAAAATATGCCAGGAATTACTTGCGGAAAAATTGTTTTATTTATTATTCACCAGTGTATTCAAATAAGCAGATTTCGGTTTGAAAAATTTCGATTACGCGCTTTGTGAACGAGGAGCTCGTCTGACCTAAATGCTTTCCTTGGAATTGTTCAGGGGATAATATGGTATGGTTACGGAACAGTGATAGGAACAGCATTTCACAGCAAATAGCTGACACGGATGTCAGCTGGTTCTTTAAGTATGCGACGATGTAGGCAGTGCCGGATTAAGCAAGCGCGGGGCCCGTAGCAAATTCTATCAAGGGGCCCTTGATCTACTGAGTTCTTAAGTATAATGCGGTAAAACAATAATTCTATAATCGATATGTTTATTTGCCATCTATAAGAAATTATGTTAGTGTTTAATGATAAAGTAGATTACAGTAGGCCCTGTTGGCCTTTGACAAGTACAAAAAGAAGCCAGAGTTGAGATTGCCCTGGCAATTTAGAATAATTTTGATAACTAACATTTTAAAACTAATGATTAATAACGACGAACTTTTATTATTTTTTAAACTTTTACAAAGTAACTTTTCTAGATTTAATGTGGGCGAATTTAGAGACAATACGATACGAATATCAATTTCTCCGAGCAAATCATATTCTATATTCATCAAAGAGAGAGATAATTCAGACGTTCTTGACTCATCGCGTTCCACCTTAATTCATTTTTCATACGTTTCAATGTCTAAAATGTACGTTCGCCACTGACTAAAGTCATCATGAGAGAGAAATAAAAAAGCAATTTCTAAATTGGGCAAACATGATTCTAATGAATTTCCCATTAGGAATTTATAATATTGAACTTCCAGAGCTTCGTCTTTTGAACTGTCAATCGCACTAGCCACATCCGTTTTCAATAGCTCGGCAAACTACACTAATTTGTCGTCTAGACTGTCTTCCAAATCATTTGCGTAAGAACAATGTCATAATTGGAGTTTTTTTTCAAAATTTCTTCTGCTGTAATAGATTTTAACTGTCGAAATATTCCGAAAACACTACTAAGTTTTCGGTATGCTTTCATACGTTGAATGCTGCCCGAGGAAGCCTGAGAAATTTAAATGATTTGCCCGAGAAATTGTCAAAAAACATAGTCTGGAATTTATCATAATTATTATCATTATTTTCTAACTCAGACAGCGTTATATCGTCATGGCCGCCGAATCTGTCTCAATATTCAGCTTATTTTAATACCAAAATGGAACATGTCCTTTGAGAGCTCTTTTCGAAAAAAATAACATTTATCCCAGTTTAAAAAATATTTAGCTTATTTTAATACCATGATGGAACACGTCACAATCTTTTCCAAAAGTTTGAACCGGGCACACCGCAAATTATTTGTGAACGAAATTGGTAACGCGATCTTACCTATGTCAGGATTACGAAATGGTTATGAGAAATTTAATTGCAGGAAATCTTTCATTACACTTTTATAACTTGCATATAGATACATAATTTTTTGGTATACGATTGCTAAATTATAATGAAAATAATGTGAACTGTAAGTCTTACAAATAAATAGACTATTTCAACAATTCGAATCGAGTTATTTCAATTCTACTACGCTTCCACACTGAGTGTCGTCGAGTAAGAATGCTCACACACGTCAAACTTTTTGTAGAGACAATTATCAGGCCGATTAAGATTCTGTACATTTATACGAGCGACTTTTTGTAGAACGTGTACGTTTATCTTATGAAATGATGTGTTTCATTTTCGCCAATGAAATATAATCGGATAAATATTGTCTACAATGGATTGTCTTGGTTGGAAAAGGTGTAACGTTTCACAGTTTAGTGACATCAAGTAAATTCAATATATACCACGACTTAATAAGTTTCACTCAAAAAATTACGCTCAGGCGGAGCAGGTCTGGATACGCGGGGCCCCCTTCATCGCGGGGCCCGTAGCAATTGCTACTTTTGCTACGTGGTTAATCCGGCACTGGATGTAGGTGAAACGTTTCAGTATTGCAAGAAAAATGGTAGTATACACATGATGGTAATACGAGTAATCTTTAAAAATGAAATATGCCGAAAAGCGATTTCGACGAAGCCAGTTTTACCGGTAAAGTGGTTATTCTAAGGCGCACAGCGACGTTTTGTTCGACTAGAATTGAAAATATCGATAATTCAGATGAGCCTAAATATATATTAAAAAAATTATATAATAATAATAATAATAATATAAAAGTGAATAAACACGTTGTTTATCCGGTTAACCTAGGGGGACTGTTATTTTTCAATTTTTATCGCAAGGACTTGTTAAATACTCTTTCAAATGAATACCAACAAGAAAACGGAGTCCCTCAAGGCAGTGTCCTTAGTATCTGCTGCTTCCTAATCCTGATTAACACTATCTCCGCAATCATTCCACTTCCTATTAACCACAGACTTTTCGCTGACGACGTAAACATAACTGTTAAAACTACAAACCTACAGTTCGCAGAGAGCCTTCTCCAAGCATGCTTGGACAATCTAGCGAACTGGAGTGAACGCACAGGACTCAAATTCTCTGTCGAAAAAACGAAAGGCGTCATCTTCACGAGAAAACGCAGACACCGGCCCGTAAGTCTAACACTCAACGATCAACAACTAAAGTTTTCGGAAGAAGCTCGTTTTCTCGGATTAATCTTTGACAAAAATCTTCGATGGAGAAACCACATCCTATCCTTGAAAAACCGAAACCTTTCTGCACTGAACATACTGAAGATGCTGAACAACAGGAAATTCGGACCCAGCCGTTCCACATTACTAAAAGTATAATAAAATAAACTTTAATAACAAACAATATAGATCAATAAATTAGATAAATACCTATTTAGAAACGTTTTCGGGCATAACCCATCATCAGCTAACACTAACTTAAAGGAAACTTAAAACATACTGAAGTGAATATAGGGAATACATGTGTATATATAGTAGATGTAAAGAGGAATAAACATGGCAGGTATAAAAATCTATAGGTTGAAAATGCTAATAATTAATATAAAATATAAAATAAAACAAGAAGACAAAAAGTTAAATTTTTATATTAAACAGTGGATTATTATTATTAGGTGTTTGGTCATTTAAAATATTATTTTTATATTTATTTATATAATAATTTTCTGCAATGTTCATATTATTACCTTTGTGATAAGTGGCCAGGATGGTTACAGTATTTTCTATTGAATTTGGTTTATGTTTATTTTTAATTAGATGTTCTGCATAGGTTGATTTTTCTATTTCATTATTATTAAATGCTTTTATATGTTCTATTTAATAATAATGAAGTAGAAAAATCAACCTATGCAGAACATCTAATTAAAAATAAACATAAACCAAATTCAATAGAAAATACTGTAACCATCCTGGCCACTTATCACAAAGGTAATAATATGAACATTGCAGAAAATTATTATATAAATAAATATAAAAATAATATTTTAAATGACCAAACACCTAATAATAATAATCCACTGTTTAATATAAAAATTTAACTTTTTGTCTTCTTGTTTTATTTTATATTTTATATTAATTATTAGCATTTTCAACCTATAGATTTTTATACCTGCCATGTTTATTCCTCTTTACATCTACTATATATACACATGTATTCCCTATATTCACTTCAGTATGTTTTAAGTTTCCTTTAAGTTAGTGTTAGCTGATGATGGGTTATGCCCGAAAACGTTTCTAAATAGGTATTTATCTAATTTATTGATCTATATTGTTTGTTATTAAAGTTTATTTTATTATACCATTTTAACAAACAGGATGTATTCACCTACAATTACTAAAAGTATACAAAAGTTTAATCCGACCAAAACTCGACTACGGCTGCATCGTCTACTCATCCGCCTCCAAAGGCCTGCTCCAAAGTCTTGACACGATCCGAAATTCGGGCCTCCGTATAGCTCTACGAGCCTTCCGAACTACGCCTGCCTCCAGTATGCACGTGCTCGCCGGTATTCCTCCCCTGAAATACCGCCGGCAAACATTATCGGTCGATTACGCCCTATCAATCTTAAGTTACCCGAACCATCCAAACCACAGCATTTACAGCCCATCAAACCCATTATACAGAGACGGTACCCTCGCTGCCCAAGGCTACTTCAAATGTCATGACGAATTTACGCTGGACATCCCGAATTCTCTACTTAAGCGCATGCCTTCCGCCGATCCACCGTGGAGTCCAAACCACCATGAAGGTACCATTTACATCATGATCTTTGATCACCTTCCCACGCTATCGACCAACGCCGTCGTACCAGTGTTACACCCAAGCGAACTGAAGAAATACGCAAAATACAAAATAATGTCTGATTGGGAGGTTGAGTGGAACAGCAGCTATTCGAACAAACTACTGGCAATTAAACGGACGATTACTGACTGGACTTACGTTATAGGCAAAGCTGCATCAAACTGGGATATCGAATCAACCTTGAACAGAATCTATCTAGGCCATACTCTAACCACCCATGCATACCTGCTGGACCACCAGGAGCCTCCAGCCTGTACTCAATGCAATTACCAGATCACAGTCAAACACATCATCACTGAATGCCCCATCTACAGTGCCGAACGCCAACAATCCACACTTACAGACGATCATTCCGCGAATTTAAACATAAATAACTTATACAGACTTATTAAATTTATAAATATTACAAACCTTAAAATAATGTAAATAACCTCACCCGAGGTGATAGCCCCCTCCCTGGCAATATGTACCTCGTAAATAATAAAATAAATAAATAAATTTCATTTTATACTAGTCTCAAGAGTCTCGGAAGAATTCTAAATCTATCTTCGTTTCAATAGCATCTCCTCGCGTATTTCTCTATTGATACGGAAAAACTTTTAATTCGATACAATCTCAGCGGGGTCACCGAAAACTGGTTGCCGAAGAAAATTGATCTGGGAAAGATAAAATCGGGAAATAAAAAGTAGTCCAAAATATATTCTTCTCAGATCCATTAGCGATTTACTGTAGATTAGGTAAAGGAATACGAACCGGTTCTCGTGTTTTACTTTTTAAATCTACCCGTTGCCAGGTAAAAACGTTGAATTTCGTAAAGAATTTTCTGCTAAAATCGTTGTCGTGTCGATGTTTATGTTTCGATATAGAGCAACGTTGAACTTTCGATTTTTAGCACAGTGCTACTACTACACGTACAAAGTATTCAAAATTCGGTAGGACTTTCATTTCAACCGGGTAGTCAGCGTCAATTTTGAAAATTAAATCGCGCAAGAAAAACCTGGCGCATAAGGAACGTAGCATCACCGATGTAATGTGAAAAAGTGAGACATAGCGGAAACATCGTGAATTTAGGTTTAAAACTCCAATTTCTGAATTAGCTGGAAAATTGAGTTGTCTCGTTGAAATTCTATTTATCACATGATCTTTCCGGGCATTCTAATTAATTAGAAAATCCGCGCATATGCATATTAGTACAATAATTCCAGAAATTAATATGTTACAATTTTATGTCTGAACGTGTACATATTTCATACAATCTGTAAAATAATGAGGGAGCGCCAGGATTACTTCTTAAGTAGGTAATATACAATGTAAACATTAAAACTTTAAAAAAACTGCCGACTAGTTTCGTACAGCTCGGTCCGTAATCATGGCTATGTGTAATAATTGAAAATTAAATTTTAAACTTAAGGTAAACAACACAAATTAATTAAAAGTCGAATTTCAGTCGTTACAAATAATAAAATGTAAAATATAAATTAAAATAATAAATAAATAATAAACATAAATCTTCAGATACAATTAAATTAGATAAAATATATATTGAATAATGGATCGTTATTATTTGATAATTTATAATATTGTGTTTTTGTATCTTGAATATGATCATAGTTACTTATTACAGTGCCGCTTCTGCCTTAAAGCTTCAAGTTTAGCTGACTCAAAGCATCAACCATACATCAGTCAAATAGGTCAACCTCCATTGAAATTGTTCACTGTTGAACATTTGCAAAAAATCGTTTTTCTTTTTTTTTGAACTCACGAAAGAGGATGACCTCTTCTTTCAATTCATAAAGACGAGCCAACATGTTGCCCTTAGACAACCAGCGTACTTCTGTGTGGAATAGGACTCTGTGATCCAAGATCCTCGCAAACTAAACTAAATAATCGACTGCTCAAAGCGCTGCTCTTGATGTAGTTCTACGATCTTTATAGCGAAGTCCAAAGTCTGGCGTAATTTCTGTGTCAATGTTTTGGAAGCCAAAGCTTGCCGATGAATAAAACAATTAGTACACACTATCACGGGATTCTTTTCCTTGAGCTTTTGAGCTAATGCATGAAAAACCGATCTTTCAGAAGGAGACCTACCTCTTTCACTATCTGCTACTAGAGTCCTTTGTAGTACTTGTATAAAAGTGTTCTTTGCATAACGCGGTTTATTCAAGAATATAGTTAATTTTACAAATATATAACATTGTTTAAACATATAATTTCATTTTCTAGTTACAAAGCAAATATATTATACTTTGGATAAACAAGTGTGTATTTTCGATTGAATATATTTGCACAACGAAATAAATGTCCTCAAAAGGTGCTACAGATTTCATCGCAAGATTTTTTTCGTTATAGAATACTCTTATTACCCCTGGTGGAAAAATGATGTTAATATACAATAAAATTAATAGTAAAATTGATAATAAAATTTAATAGTAAAATGAATAATAAAATAAATATGTTAACAAATTTCAAAATAACATTACCGATAATATTTATGTTAAAATTAAGTGCGTACCCGAAATGTTCAAAAACACTACAAAAACAATTAAATAACTCCCGTGATCGTATAAAGCTTTGTCTTCGAAACGCGTCGTTGGGATATTTTATAAATTAAAAATAGTTGTTTTCAAAAATTGGTGTTTAAAATCAATTACCGTACAACATAAAAGGAACAATGGGTGAAATAAACAGATATAGTGATAATGTTTCGTGTAAATGGTGAATTTTTAAGGATTTCGTTTATTAATAAGTAATAAATAAATAATTACCGTAAGACGTAATAATAAAAAAATATACAACTCCGAATGTACTTAAAAACCGATTATTATTATAACGGCAATATTTATTCATATAAAACAGCGCAAAACCATCTATAAAAAATTACTTCATTAAAAGGGTTAGTTTTTTTTTCGTTTTTTGCTTTTCTATGTCATTTTTTCGATTTCATAAATTACCCCCCTAAATCAATGTGCACGAAAATAATTATTTTCCGAAGTAAACATAAATCGGCAATTGCAAATAAAAGATTGCTTTCAACTTTCAATGAAAGGTTTCTGTTTCGTTGTCGCATAATTTAATAATCGCCAGGTTTAATCCCCATAACACTAATTTTTAGCACAGATGTGTGTACCGCATATGATGAGGTCTGTCGAAGAGTTGATGTTCCTTTTTTTTTGTTTTCCTTGCCGTATGAAAAGAAATGTTCAAATTTTCTTTCTACACGCTTGGCCGAAAGAGGGAACCAAACAGACACACAGTGTACTGCGCGTTAACTGCGTTTCGTAAAATACGATTTCTGTCGGCCATATTTTGTTTTTGATGAAAATATTAGCCCTAGCGCTGGCGATATCTTTTTGCCTGTTTGCGATATTTTTTTATAATTATAAAGAGCCAGGCCGGCGTATAATTAAAAAATAAAAGAGGGAATGTAACGGTAAAGGCGCGAAACGTAAAAGCCGCGGTGATAATGACAGCGGTGCGGTTCATTTTCTACGTGGTAGGAGTAAAGGTAATTTCAGAAATTGTAAATTAAAATTGGCGAAAGACGCCGTTAAAATAGTGGCCCGGAATTAATGAGGACGCGAAGAGCCGGAGGATGGCTAAAGAAAATAATGAAGGGCAGAAGGGGGAGGTGAAAAAAATGAAATGAAATTTGAAAAAAAAGGAAGAAAAGCAACAGGAATTACGAGCGTACAATTAACGAGAAAAACGAGTTGTGGATAGTGGTGTGGAACAGAGTTGTTAATTAAACCGTAATTTAATTAAGAAGGTCACACAGGTGCTGCGCCGGACACAATTCCGGTCACCCGCCCGCGCCGGTTTCGATAATAACTATTAAAGGTAATAAATAAGTGTAATTGGGATGAGAGCAGAAGAGCGATTGCCCTAAAGCTCGCGCGATCGACTGATCGCAGCGGTCTTTCGTCAAATGACGTCATCGATGCTTGAACGTCTATTGGCGCGCACACAACAAACATCGCTGAGAGAGTTTCGAAAGTGAAAAAATCATTAGTCAGCCGTTTGATTACTGGCAGGTCGGTCGCCACGGTTGCTGGACATTGATTAACCCCGGGGTAGTACACATGTTATTTAATCTTCTATTTAATTAGTCAACAATTTCCTAATCATCAGCTGATTGTTCGCTGTTGTTTTGCGCCATTTGCCGGTTAATTTAAAATCAGCTCTTCTATTAATTACGCCGCTGACACACGTACGTGAAAATCGAAAATGAGACATAAGGCTCCTATTTAAAAATGGCCAGACAAAAATAAATGACGTTCTACTAATGGTAAAGAAATGATAGTAATGCTCAAGTCTGACTTTTGCTATTATTCAGTTAGGCCCCAATACCTATATTGTGTTCCGTCCGCGGAATGTTTTATGGTCTCGTTTTTTTTTTTTTTTATTATTATTGTTATTTTTTTTTGCCCTGGAAAAAGTCATCCATTAGGCCAACTCCTCGACCAGTTTTGATTTTCTACACATTCGTTTCTCGGCAATCATGAGTTAACATCATTATTGCCAGGTCATCGGACGGATCAACATGAGCTTTTGTTTTTCTTATACATATACTGATTGCCTAGTTCTATTGTAAAAATTTTTAAACAGCCGGACGATTATAAAAGCTTCGTACCAATCCGAAAAAAAGATCATTAGATAAAGAAATAGAAAAAAAAAAGTGATATTTTATATTTAAAAAAAACTACTTAAAAAAATCGTGCCAGTTTATTTAGGCGCTATCGAACGGGACTGTTTTATTTAGAGACAACTTTTTACCGAACTCGGGTGGGGTCTTATTCAAACCTCATCCGCTAAAGATTGCCTCCATTTGCTTGTTAGCGAGAAATTTCCGAAACAAATTTCTCTTATACCTGAGCACAAAAGGAATCTCTCTTCATCCTGTTATTAATTAAAAATAATTCTGTACTAAACGTTTTTTCTCATTTTTGTCGATTTTATCGACTCTCGGTATCTTCTAAATACATAAAACGGAATAATAGTAAATATTTTCGGTAATGTTTCTCCGCTTTCTCTCTCGTTAAACCGTGTTTTTAGCTTATTTTGAGTAGTTCGTCTAGCCTTTATGGCGATAAATAGATGCGTGAAATTTCATAATTTCGCTGATGCGTTAAACAACCTATTTCAAAAATTAATTAATTCGATTAGCTTCGAATGACCACTTACGGAATTTAAAGACATTTTGCGATAGAATTTTAATAAAAGCCAAATTAGAATGCGAATATTTTGAAGGAGAAGAATAGCTCGGAGAAAAAGTGGAACGCGTTTAATTACGTTTACTTTTTTCTAGAACAATTTTTAAAAAAATTTACTAATTTCACAGTTTTTAGTAATGATTTTATAATAAAATGTTTTCCTGTAATTTTTAATTCAACGCTAATAATTTAATTCGAAATAAGTTTAATGCATCGGCGAAATTGAAAATTTTCCTTCTTCTTTACAAACAAACATATGCTAATCGTAACGCCATCAACGGCGTAGCTTGTATGGTGCTGACGGCAGAACATGCCTGCGACGAAATGTGGATTCGGCAAATCGTGCTGGTGGCAAAACGTGCACGCGGCAATACGAGCTGGTCCCGTCTGTTTTTTTGGTACGAATTACACAATTAATACGGTAAGAACGGGCGCCAACTAAAAGCATCAATGTGTTATTTATATTAGGAAGAAACAGTTGCGGTGGAAGTCTCTAGAGTTTTCGTTGAAATCAGAGATAGGCGACTTCAACTTACAGTACCCATCGACTCGAGCCAGTCGATTTCCAGCCCGAACATAGTGTGTAAGTCGACTCTACCACGACTTCAAATCGAATTTATTAGTTTTCTATGACTGTTATAAATTATAAAGTCTCGATGTAAACAACTGGCGACTCTAAAAGAGTCGGAAATTTTATATGCAGCTTTCAACTAACAGTGCAGACATTCTCCACCTTGCACGTTAGTTTTTTTGACTCTTTGAACAACAACACATTTCCGCGCTTACACATACTTTTCAGTGGCGTGCCAAGCGGGAGGACAACAGGGACGACGCCCCCTCAGAAAAATATATATTATACCGGTTTATATAATGAATAAAAACCCGAGGAAATTAAACGGAAAGCTAAATAAATGCGAAGAGAGTTGAATTAATAAAATTTAATTTTTTAACCATATTAAATATTATATATCGTCCTTAAAAAAAATAAAACCGAATCGAGAAAACAGAAATTTCGGATAGTTTGAAAAAATAAATAATAAGAGAAAATCGTAGCAAAAAAGAAAAACATGTTTATAGCACCACATATGTCACTTGATAATTAAAGCCTCTTTTTATTTATATGAAATTTTATCAAGAGCGGAAAAAAAAACTACATCCTTTTGTTTTTATTTATTAATCTTTATAGGCCTCTATAAGTATAGGGGTGATTTATGTTTTTGCCCCACTCCCCATGGTTGATTGATGTTTTTTCCCCTACCCTCTTCCCTTGGTTGTGAAACGTTGGCACGTCACTGCGCACATTACGTCATTAGCAAAGAAAATACACATAAAAACGTTTAGTGCAACATAAAATAACAATAGGGCAGCTGAAAATTATGGCTGTTATAGGAGAAAAAAAAAAGTAAACATATATCCTGGATAATGTATCATGGATTGTGAAGTTAAGGATCAACTAACCGTGATGGATTTAAGGGGATGTACCGGGGCCAGTTCCTTTCTCACGGGATCCGCCTTTATTTTCCCAGATTTCCCAGGTACCCAATTCAGTTTCAGACTAGGTATATACCTGGAAGCAATTTACATCCAGAACGAGACAATTCCCGAAATACCTCTGACTCGGTAGTCAAGTAAGCACTAGGCTACCGCGTTACCCATGGAAGAGAATAGCAGAGAAATAAAAAATAGCTGCTTAACCGCTAGCACCTGTCAGAAACCAGAAATAGACAATGTGTGCTAAAAGATTTATGTTGAACCACGCTGCCAAAAAACGTCAAACTTTTGATTCATTTTTTACCCGGTTCTACACAAGTTAGGATTCTCTGTTTTATTGGTGATTTTCTAAAATGCTGCCTTTTTTTACCCCCCTATTCAGCCATCTCTTTCTCCTCGTTCACGGTTTTCTCTACATATTTGACCTCTCTTAAACGATCCATAATCACTTCACTATTTGTGTGGTCTTAGCCTGCGTCGTTTTCTTACTTTTCATCTGCTTCCATTCCATTTCGTCCTTTTCATTCCCTTCCACGTACTTTTCTTATGACCTTGATATCATGTTTTATCCGAATGTTTGACCTTTTCTGCTGAACAGTCGTTCTTCTACTCTTCCCTACTGTAACTTGGTACTATCCCCCTTGTAGGTGTTTCACTTATATATTCATTTCTTTCTAACTTTCTCCCGGACTATTTTTATCCTTTATTCTTAAATGTTTAAAAAACATAACTTTATTTTCTCCTTTCTTGTGCCAATTTGAAAGAAAAAAAAACATATATATATATATATATATATTTCACCCAGAGTTGACTCGCTCTCGTGCAAGTCGACTTTGACGACTCCAAGTTTGCCTGTTGACTCTAGAGTTACAATTGCTTATCCCCGGTCGAAGTTGTGTATACCTTAATGCGAACTTTTTTTTTTTCTTTCTCGAAATAATTTCATTGATCGAACTCCTAGCTGAAAACCTGATAGGAATGGAAAAATGCTTTACAGTAATGTAGAAGAATTTAGAGAATTCCCTTTCACCAACACAAATAATAACGGTTAGCAGATGAAGTTTAAAGAGACCGCAAGTTAAAAGAGTCTAACTGAAAACGATCCGTGCCTAAAAAACTTCCGCAAAGTTAAAAGACCGAAAGCTACCCCATTCTGAAGACTGCTTCTATTTTCAATTTCTACCACTGCCGTAGCGAACGAGATCGAACTCAGAAGTAACAGTTTTGGCACATGACGACGACTCCTCTCCTCGGCAGTTATTCTTTTTTTTAAACTTTTGCCGCTTTGTTGAAAGCTCGCTTACTCGAATTTTCATTTTACATTACTAATGTAAAAATCTTCAACCTCTCGAACAAACCGTAATTAATCGCGGTCCGCACGCCTCAGGAATCCTTACTGTGATGATATTCGGCAACCTAGTCTACAGTGTAAAACACGACCAACAACAAAATCAAAATCAAAATAAAAAAAGAAAAAGAAAAAGGAAGACAACTTCACAGACTATTGTAGTAATGAAAATTGCAAATTAAGGAATTCATTGACTTACCGAATGGCTCTTTTCTAGACAAATTATTATCGAAATCGGCCTTTCCATCTTTCAAAGGGTGGAGAGCGCTTCTTCAGAGTGCGTACTAGAGGGCGCGGGAAAATTCGGATGGTTTTTCTTTCGAAGTTCGCCCACAACGATGACAACAACGACAATGTTTGTAGCGCATGTTTTTCTTACACAACGGGACAGGCTTACCTTTATTTTTGATTACATCGCCGTTCGATAAGTTCAAATTGAATTTTTTCTCCCATTTCGGTATTGTATGAGTATCAAAATACACCCCCACACAAATCGCACGTACCACGTAAATCACCGAAATGTTATTTCGCCTCTGTCTAACAACCCGTTCTTCCTTCGTTCGACATTGTTTCTTGTCACAGTCGAATTCGCAACAACGCGCTTTTATAATAATATAGGTGAAATTTTTTTGAAAATCGAATACAAGTCAATCCTTATTGCAGGTCCCGTCTCCGTTGCTCCTCCGTTTCAATATAATCACAAAATTAAGGGTGCGAGCAAGAGTCGTCTATTATCCTTATGGAATTCTGGCAATGTCCCCCTCTCAAACTGAAAAGTGACGATGAAGTATTATCGAAATAAGATAGTCGATCATCGAAATCCGCAATACATCACCACAAATGGTTACGGAATTCACACAATGTTGCACGTCGAAGTCTGCGAATTGCATAACTACAATCGACTGTCGTATTGTAAAATGCACTCTGTTTATAAACAACAAAAGTTTTTTTGTATTTTTTATTTTTTTTGTATTTCTTACTTCTTTTTTTTTAATCGTTGAAAACCACGCTTTGCGTTATACGAGATATTTTAGAACAAAAACGAACAACCGGTAAGTTTTTTTTAATCATAACTCACTCGTTTTTTGTACACACATCGACTTCTGAACAGTCTCGTTTTTTGGTAGGAAACACTTGCCCGCTCGTAGTTAACATGAACACGTTTTGTAGCTGGGGATTATTCCAGACTAAAAAAAATAGTTTCCAAATCTTTTTAGCATCAGAAAGTTTCTATATTTTTGAACATCGGAAAGTTTCTAAATTTTTTAACACCAGAAAGTTTCCGAATTTTTTAAAATCAGAAAGTTTACAAATTTTTTAACATCGAGAAAACGTTGATACCGGTAAACAAAGAATTCGATAACCAAAAAGGCGCATACCTATTTTCCAGTTCTTTTTTTTATAAACAATTTTCACAAACCTCAATTCTGAGAATTCCCCATAGTAATTTTTTCTTTTTCTTTCTAAAAATATTATCGTCAATTTATCTTACTATCAGTTACCCTACAATCTTAAATTCCCGGCCCATCACACGCCCGGACCATATTAAACGGTGTAGTATAACAATAAAAATTCGCCACTCCAAAACAAAGAGTGCAGGGAAAATGCCATAAATCGGAGATTTTGAGATGTTCCAGATTCCGTTATTGTCAACTGGCGTAAAAAGCCTTTTTGCATTAAGATAAAACTGTTTAAAAATAATATTTGAAAGGAAGTAAAAAAAAAGGAAGCGGAAACAAATGATCATGCGAAAAAAAATGCTACATTATGTAAGTAGTGGCCTCATTTTCTGGCGTCGATTCTTCGGACATTAGAAATTCACCACTCCTAAATAATAAAAATATTTCGGGGTTACTTAAAAAACGGGAACGAAAATATTTCACGAGTGATTTTTCTTTTTTTTTTTTTTTTTTTTTTTTTTTTTTTTGCCAAATTGCTCCTAGCTGATAACAGCTATCTGGCAATTTTAGTATTAGAGCGTAACATTGAGTAGCACTCTATCCAGCGATAGGTGCAGAAGATTACTTTTCCTTTTTGTTAGGCTAAGTCCATCGGCTTGACTCTGTCAAGCCGCCGAACTTCCATCGAATTATCCAACAATACGATCGCTAAGTAATTTGGATGTATCTCCAGTCTGCTAGCATACTTTTTTGCATCATTAGTTATTACTTCTAGCACGGTCTTGATTTTTAGATCTTCATGTAGTGTTAAGTTGGTGATATACCACGGAGCATTGACTATCATTCGAAGGATTTTATTCTGTATCCGTTGGATGATCGCTATATTGCTCTTTTTCGAGCAGCCCCATAAGGGGCAACCGTACCGCCAAATTGGCTTTAGGATTTGAGCGTATATTAATAGTTTATTTTCAGGAGATATTTCTGATTTTCTGTTTAATAGCCAGTACATTTGCTTCAGTTTTGCATTTAGTTCGATCCGTTTTGCTGTTATGTGTTTCTTCCATGTTAATCTTTGGTCGAGATACATACCAAGATATTTTACATCTGTGTGTTGTGGAACTGGAACATCATTCAGGATTATATCTTCCGTTGGCACAATTCTTCTGTTAGTAAAGATTACTCGCCTTGATTTGCTTTCATTAGTTTTAATCTTCCATTGGCTAAACCACGATGAGAGTTCAGTAACAGCTTCTTGAATGGTGTTACGCGCTTTAACCGGGCATACATCCGAGCATAAGATCGCGGTATCATCAGCAAATGTTGCTACCTGCACGTTGGAGGGCGTAGGAATATCTGACGTGTATATGAGATAGAGTAGTGGCCCCAGCACACTTCCCTGCGGAACGCCTGCTTTTATCGGATATATATCTGATGAGTCATCTCCATACTTCACAAAGAAGTATCTTTCGTGTAAGTATGACCAAAGTAATTGATATATTTCATGGGGAAAGTGACGTTTTATTTTGTGTAACAGACCGTCGTGCCAGACTTTGTCAAAAGCCTGGCTTATATCTAAAAACACTGCGTCACAGTACTTTTTCCCTTCGAGGGATGCCTCTATAGTGTTAACTATGCGGTGCACTTGTTCTGTTGTACCGTGCTTAGCTCTGAAACCGAACTGATGTTCCGGTATTAACTCTTTGTCGTTAATAATTGGCATTAACCGCTTCAGCAACAGCTTTTCATAAAGCTTAGAGACTACGGACAGCAAGGAGATGGGCCGATACGAGTCCGGTTCTGTCGGTGGTTTAAGCGGTTTCTTAATGACGATAATTTGTGACAGTTTTAGCTGTATCGGAAAATACCGTAGCCGGAGCATCGCATTGAAGACATATGTCAGAAATATAAAACCTTTTCTGGACAATTCCTTTAAAATCCGTGCCGTAATTAAGTCATAACCCGGAGATTTATGCGGATTTAAAGTTTTTACTAAGTTATTAATTTCCCCCGGAGATGTGAGTTTTATTGGTTTAGAAACATCATAACAGTAAGCATCAGGGGTCAGCGTTGAATTTCCAGGATATGGCTGAAATATGTTTGCGAAATGTTTTGCAAAGACTTCTGCTTTTTCTGAGTCCGTTTTAGCCCAAGTTCGACTTGATTTTCTTAACGGATGCACCGCATGTACAGGTCTTTTAAGATTTTTTGTTATTTTCCACAACGAGTAGTCATGTTGCGGCAGGGGCGATAGATTTGTTAACCTTTGTTTTAAGGATTTGTTTTTTAAATCTTGCAATAATTTCTTTAAAAACTTCGTCTGCTTATTTAATGCTGTTTTATGGGTAGGGTTTCTCGATAATTGCCATTGTTTTCTCAGTTTCCGTTTTAACTGGACCGCTTTTTTAATTTTATCTGGATAATAGATAACAGGCTCATAACCTCTTTCCTTTGGTGTGGATTTCCACGCAGCTCGTTGTATGACTTTAATGAAGTATTCTACCGCTTCATCTATTTGTTTTGCAGTTTTCAGCGGTATTTTAACGTTCATTGTACGTTCAAGCTGCTCTCGAAATGCATCCCAATCTGTGAATTTATTATGGAGTTTTGGTTTCCGCATTTTTCTAACTATATGCTGACTAATTGTTAGTGTAACCGATGAATGATCTGATGACAATATTTCGTCAGTCCTAACATCAATAAATGGGGATGAAATTCCTTTTATTATGAAGAAGTCCAAGAGATCCGGTGTTTTATTAAGGTCGGTTGGCCAATAAGTAGGTGTTCCCGATGAATAGACCTTTTCTGATCATTGAAAACAGACGTGATACGAATATCACACATTATAGGAGGTGATTAAACAGATCAGTTTACGGTTGGCAAATTTATCGAATTTTTTTCAATCTCGATAACAATCCTCGAATTTCTACCATTCGCAATAATACAACTGCGCTTATATTTGCACGTCATGTTGAACTTCTGGGAATTCAGTAATTTTATTAACGGAAACCTTTATATTACAAAATTTAAACAATGGCAGTTTCTGCGGAATAATTTTGCTTTTTAATAAAAAGCTGAGATCGACTTTACTCGAGAATTTTATTTAAATCGAAAATAAAATACTCGATGAATAAAACTGATTTTTATTCAATCGCATTACTTATTATTATCTACTGATAGTGCACGGGCTTTTAACGCGGAAGGCGAAACGACATAAAATATGTTGACGTTATCATTGAAGGAATTTTCTTCTTGGTAATATCTTTCTTTGCATATTCTACGTCATTAACGAAGCGAAAAAACCCGTTTTTTTTAGGTTAGGGGCTAATTGTGACCGAAGGGGCAATAAGTGTGGGGCAAAAAAAGAAAAAAAAGAAAAAGGTTAGAGGTAGCAATGCTTAATTTTTGTGGTCCGTAACGATGCGCGAATGTGCGATGCTTTTAAACTGTAATTGCCATTTGGATCAACCCAAAAGAACGTTTCACGCTTCTGCACACATTTAGGCATTCAGATTTTTCATTTCCCATTCGCTCCACCCAACCTGAATAATATCGTATTTTTCAATTTTTGTTTTTAAAGCACTTTCCGCGGCCTTTTTTTTTCTCGCTTTTTTTTTTATTTGTTATTATTATTATTATTATTATTATTATTTTTTTTTTTTATTTGTTGATTTTATTTATACATAAGGTGATGTCTGTACACCACCAAATTCCGAAATAGGGACCCCGCTAATCCACTTGTGAGAAGTATTTCCCGCTATTGGAGAATAAATTTAAATTTCCGAAAAGAAAAACTGATTAGCGGCGGTGTTTCGCAGAAAATGTAACTGGGTTTTATTTTGAATTTACGCCCCCGATTAATGTGTCTAAAACTGGGAAGCTTTAAAAAAAAAAAAACTTTTTTTTTGGGGGAGCGCTTGTCCTTTTAACTTAACTACTTGAACGTATTATATTAAGAATTTTTGAGGCGATAGCAAAGGATTCGAGTAAGGAAATTATTGCTCGAGATGGGGAGAAGGATGAAAGAAGCACACTGTATAAGGAACCGCCGGAAGACTACCAAGATTTTCGAATACAAAAGAGAAAAAATAGTCGAAAATTCGAAAAAACATGGTTTGCGTCGCATTCAAAATGAGAACCAGTGTGTTGTGGAGGGAGTAGAAAAAAGAACGAGATGGAGAAAAACGAATGAAGCGAGAAGAACGATTAATTCTTAATTGTGATAAAGGAGATAATAGTAGAACGCCGAGTAGCAGGAAACCAAGGTTGAGGGTTGAGGGCTGAGGGATGGGAGCTGAGGACTGGGTGGGCGTCTGTATGAGGAGATAGTGCGAAGCGCGATTAGAGAATAAGGAAATTATCTATCCTATCGAAGTCTGAAAACTTATTGTCTCCTCGAGTGTTCTTCTTTTACTCCCCAAAGTTCCCTAATTTACATATTGAGTTTTTTCCCTTTTAATCTAGCATCCTCACTAGTATCGCAAGCACCATTCAATTTCTCTGCGCAACCAGTTTACTCCTTTTACTGCAATATTGTTGTAATAGTCCTCTACGACATTCAAAAAAAGAAAAAAATCTACCTATTAAGCTGTGGGTCATGTGTCTATGCTCTGCGAGTTAATAAGGTAATCGACGAAGGTTGGAATTACGTGAAAAATAACAATTTACTTCGGCGGACTAATTTCGAAAAATCGTTCTTTTCGTGTTAACGTATTTGAAAGATAGGAAACTCACACGGTTAAGCGTAACTCGGTTTGCTGTGACTTCTTCTGTAACGATGAGAAGAGGAAAAAGCTGGATATTAACTGGAAGAGAGGTAAAAATCCAATGGACTACCTCCTGATTAAAAATCTTACGGTCGTGCTTCTTTGTATATTCTTCGATTATTATTTCTTTACTTCCAACTCTCGATGATCAGAACGCCGTTCTCAAAAATGATGGCGCACACTTACGCATTCACACTTTTGGCCGATAACAGTATCTCATACACACTCGCATTGTTTACAATTTTTTCGTTTATTATAGAAATGTACTAGTCCTAATTTTTATTATTTATTTTAAAACGTGTGTTGTTAACCCATAGTGTGATGAGCAGATCACAATACATGCAAAATATATATATAGAATGAAAAAGAAGGCTGGATCACCGGATGACAAAGTTTTCTGTGAATTTCTTACGGAAGAATCGCTTTTAATTGACTACGCGCGTCATTTTCTAATACTGCACGATTCGGGCGGAAATTCTATAATAATTGCCATTTCGCGTTAGATGAATTATTCCATAATCTATACAAGAATTATGTGAAACTTTTCGTATCGATTAGATGTAACGTTTGTTTTTTTTTTTTGCGGTTACGTGAAAGTGATTAGTAAAATGCACCGGTTAATGAGGTACCTTGTCAACGAATAACGGACACGTGAATTCGGCACCTATCACCCAAGGTAACTCCTTTCTTTCGAAAATCGATCCTGGTATAGATGATTTTCTTCAAAAGAGTCCGTAAAATTATAAAATTAAATCTATTTCGCATAATAAAATTATAATAATAATAATGATTAATTCGTATAAATTTTTACTCGTATCGTTCTCGAGCAACATGTTACAAAAACTAATTTGAAAAAGGTCTGACCAAATTACCGGTCTTATTTTCGTCCTTAGTTCAGATTCAATTTCATCGTGAAGCTGACGTAGTGGAACTGAGCGGCGGGCCCCGTCTTTCAAAGGACGATGTGCGACATCTGTGTAAATCCGTGTAAGTACGCCGTGTCTGAGGAGGCACAGAGACACAGGATGACCTAAAGGAGCGAACATAAATTTTTCGCCGACAATGATGATAAGGCTCGTTCTGAAAATTTCAGTCATTAAATGGAGTGAATACGAAATTAGGCGTCGCCGCGTATAATATTTCGCGGCAGTCGCATTTGTTGGAGTGAGAGTGCTTTGGAGCGACCCGTTCCAGCGTGAATTTTGCTTACTTTACCGAAATAATCAACCGCTTGTTTGTATACATACATTAGGATGTTCCCCGCCGTCACGCTAATACATAATGCATGTCGCGTGTAGGCTTCGCGTTGCCTGCATGCTCCACGTCGTCGGCTAATAAGTGTGATATGCATTTCTCGCAGAGGAGACTGCGTCAAATTTATGGCTCGTCTACTATTTTGTCTTTTCATCGTGAACTCAAAATCACCGTCAACCGTTGTCTCACCAGCCCGCGTTTGGCGTTTGGCGTTTGCTGCTCAGTGTTCCGTCGACGAAGACCCTTCCAACTGCTCGACCGGCAATACTCGCAGACACATACGTGGAAAAACGGTCGTCGTATCCGAATGATGGCAAACGCAATGCCTTAATGTCGCTTTGTCGCCGCTAGTTTATTACCGGGCAACGGTATCCATCGCAGCAACAGCGTCTTGTCTACTCATTATCGACGTTCGCATCATTCGAAATCCGTGGTCGGATTTGCATATAACGTCCATTACGAATTGGGCGCGTTCTCTATTAATGCAAATTTATCGTGTTATTGTCAATAGGGATGGCGCGTAGCAAGTCTACGAACCGGCGGTCATCGAATTATAGGTGCGACGTTCCCACCAATAAATATGTTCCATAAAAATTTAATTTTACGCTATTACCGATTCTCTTTATTATCCACTTTTTTTTTTTTTCTAATCCCCAACAATATGGTAATTGTCTTACCGATTGATCGACATCGCACACTTATTGAGTTATTCGGCGCTAGTTTCCGACAAGAAAGCGCCACTGCCTACATCGAAGTGATGGGAAAGTGTGTGTGAATGTGTGCACTTCCAGGTCGGTGGTACCTTTTGTTCCAGTAAGATTTTATTTTAACAATACAACATTTAATACGGCAGAAAGCATCTGTTCGTTAAGGGTATTTTTTGTTTTCTGTTTGTCCGTCTACAATGATTGGAATAGAAAAAAGTCTTCAGCGTCATCCTTCTTAATTATACATGTACACACGCACATCATCATCATTATCTCCTCAACCATTCGATTGGTGGGCAACCTACTCGTACATTTTTAGCTGTACAGATATAGGTTGTGTACCAGGTAATTGTTTATATACAGTACGAATGTGTACACATTAGTAATCGTTTGATATATATCGGCATATAAATGCAGTCCCGTGTGTGTCTGCTGTGTACTGACTTAGGGCGCATATGATGTTGTACGTGGTGGTTTGCCATTGCCCTCCACGTGATTATTAAAGAAAATATTTTAATTTAATTCTTTGTAATAAGTTCTGTCGCCGCCTGGGATCGAATCCGTGACCTCCATAATGGAAGTCAAGCGCTCTAGCAACTAGGATATCGCGACGACACACATATACATATATATATATATATATATATATATATATTAATTACAACGTAATTCTTAGGCTACCCCCCATTAGAAAAAATGTTTCAATTTTATGTAACGTTTGTTATATTTTATAGGAGTTTTGTGATTATGTTATTATATTCATATGGACTGATTTAGTATTACGTTGTAAATTTTGATCATTTTATACAAAGTATAAAGAGAAAGAGACAAAAATGTATCGAGAGGGGTCAAGGGGCACAGCCCCTTGCGAGTCCAAAATGTCCGAGTTACATATATATATATATATATATATAATAGGGGCGTTTGAAAAGTAAGTATACAACCCTCAGGAAACGAGGAAAAACGGACAAACCAAAATGGAAAAAATATTTTAATATTCACAAAGTCTTACTCTACTTTTCTACATAATCGCCATATCGCTGCAGGCATTTGTCATAACGTGAGATCAACTTTTCTATTCCAGTCGCATACCATGTAACGTCCAAATTTCGGAAGAACTCAGAGACCGCTTCCTTCAAAGATGATGTGTCTGGAAAACACCGCCCAGCAAGATCTCTCTTCAAGCCAGAGAAGGCATGGTAGTCACATGGGGCGAGATCTAGTGAGTACGGGGGATGTACAAAGATGGCCCACCGAAAATCAGCGAGCAGGAACCTCACTTGAGCTGCAACATGGTAAGACTACGTGGTACTCACCGCGCGGCCACTTTAGTCATGTGCAAATGTTCTGTAAGGATACGATAGATAGAAAAACGACCCGTGCTAACATATGAGGAGGCATCGCTATTTCATGGTGAAGATCAAATACTGTATAGCGGCGATCTTCGTCCAGGAGAGTGCGTACACTGTGGATTGTTTCGCCGTTCATGCCGTCAAAAGGCCTACCACTCCGCGCGTCGTCGTGTGTATCCGTTCTTCCCTCTTCAAATTGTTTTACCCAGCGATATGACTCTTGTTATCACATTTTCGTCTCCGTACGCTGCACATGAACGTCGATAAATTTCGGCACCATGAATCTTTTCAATAGTTAGAGAATTTGATAACTGCACGTAACTCACATTTGGATGGCACAGCTGGTATCGTACTCACCGGTTTTTCGCTCTAAAACACGTAATTTACAATCGATCATTTCCAACCTTTGGTTAACTGATCTACAGACATCTGAATTGATACGGAAAGCAGAGGATCGATGCCAGTGGCGTGTAATGGTTCAAAAGTCAGGTCTCGACGTCCGGAATCGGATTACGATATAGAAGAAGTATATTTGAAAGTTTGATGATTAGCTACACACACTTAAGGTAATTCAGGTTGGAGGACTGGGGTTAGATATTGTATTCGATAAGAGTTGCGCGTGTTACTGTTTCTATGTTTCCAATTTTTCTGTTTTTTTTTTTGTTTTTGCCAAAGTTATCTGATTTGACGAGTTGAATATTTTCATATTTCGAATGACCACATTGGTAATTTTAACGCTCAACTGTGCAATGTACATTTCGGTTATTAACTTTAAATAGAGGTTAAAAGTCTTCTTTCTTTATTTATTTATTTTTTTTTTAATTTTTGGGCGCGCCAGCGGCATTGACCCAACAACAACAGAAATTAAGGAAGGGGTTAAATAAAAAGACGATTAGAAATAGAGCTTAGGAAAGATTGGAGTACAGGGATTATATCTGGAGATGGAAAGGAAAGGACAAAAGAAGAATTATACGGAGCAGGAAGACCCAGTGCCAAGATTTTCGAGTACAAAACAGAGCGCTCGGAATCAAGGGCAGGGCATTCAAAGAAGATGTGGTTTGCATCACATATGAGAGGAGAGATGGAATTATGAAGGGGACAATCGGGAGAAGGGGACAGGGAAAAACGAAAACGTGAAGACCCCCTAGAAGTGAGTGATTAATACGCAGTCTGATTAAGGAAATGATCGCGAAGCGTTGATAAGAATAGGATTGAAATCACGGCTGGGAAGAGGGAACCGGTTGAATTTGAAGATAATGAGAGGCGGGATTAGAAAATAGGGAAGGATAGATGTCCGACCATAGTCGGGAATGATTAGCTGAGGAAAGAAGGAGGATGTCTGAGGTAGGAATTTTGCAGAATAAAGGACCATCGCGGGCGGCCGACCGGGCTAAAAAGTCCGCTAACTCGTTGCCCTCGATGCCAGAGTGACTAGGAACCCACAAAAGGTCAATAGTAATGGAACGGGATGAAAGTAAATTGGATATAAGAAAACGAATTAAAAGAATGATAGAATTGGAGGAATGAGAAGGAGGAGAAGAGATGGCTTGAAGAAAACTTTTGGAATCGGAGACAATCAGACATTTACTGATCTCTCTTATGGATGGAATGAACGAGACTGTGCGTAAAATGGCGATAGACTCCGCTGTGAAGATAGAACAGAAGGAAGGGAGCTTGAAGGACTCAGAGTGATTAAGTGAGAGGGAGGTAAACGCGCCGCCCACCCCATTTTCGTTTTTAGAACCGTCAGTGAAGAATGTTAGATGAGAAGGGAAAGATGTGTCCAGCATGTGGAGGAATTCGGCTTGGATTGAAGAATGTGCGGTGGAGCTGGTTTGGAGAGGGAGAGAGAAGAGATTAATAGTCTGCCAAATGCTGGAAAAGTCATGGGAAAAGTAAGAAAGCTTGGAATAAGAAAAGACATAAGGCGAAAAATTGGAGACTCGAGCTGCTACGAGAGAAAGGATTGGGATTTTGTGAGGAGCAAATCGCCATTGGTTTTTAATACTAAGATAGGAAGAGATAAGATTAGATGAGGACACAGAAAGCCGTTTAATTAGAAAATTATAACCAACTGCGATCTGCGGATAAACAGTGGTTGCATAGCAGATTCAGAGAGGATAGCAGGAATGGGAGAAGATTTTAGCGCTCCAATGCACAACCGAAGGCAGCAGTTTTGAACTTTGTCCAGTTTGGTGAGGAGAGATTTAGAGGAGTTTCCATAGATGAAGGAGCAGTAATCGATTCTGGAACGAATTATAGCCTTGTAAAGGATTAGGAGAATGGAAGGGTCACCACCCCATTTGGATGGCGAAAGGGCTTTCAGGAGATTGAGTCTTTTGAGGGAAGAATTGTAGAGATAGTTGATGTGTTCATAGAAAGTGAGTCGGCTGTTGAGAATAACACCAAGATAGCAGAAGGAGCTGACGAGCGGAATCGGAATGTTAGATGAAATAATATTTACCAAAGCTTGATTGTAGGGGCGGAGGGAGAACACCATAGAAGAGGACTTAGAAGGAGAGAGAGAGAGGTGAATTGAGGCGAGGGAGATACTAAGGATAGATAAAGAGTTATTGATCTCTTCGTTGGCGGCGGCCACATCATTACAACTGGAGTAGATGAGGATATCGTCTGCGAAAAGGAGAGAGGAGGAAATTGTAGGGAGGGAAGCAATATTAAGGAGATAGATATTGAAAAGAGTGGGGCTAAGACATGATCCCTGAGGAAGTCCCCGGTGGATGCATCTGGAAATGACACGGGAGGGAGTAGAGAGGAAGAGGGATCTATTTTGGAACAAATTTAGGATCAGAAAGATGAAATTAGATGGAACGTTAAGCCCAAGAAGCTTGGCGCATAGAGTAGGAAGGTGGACATTATCAAACGCAGTGGAGACGTCAACAAATGTAGCAACAGTGAATTTTCTTTCTATGAAAGGTTTGTAGACGTCTGATAGGAAAAGACTGATGCAGTCGACCGGGCCCAACCCCGGGCGAAAGCCAAACATATTGTAAGGAATTAGATCATTGTGTTCCAGCCACCAGACGAGTCGATTGTTCACCATACCTTCGAACAGTTTACGAAGACAGGAGGCTAAAGAAATAGGACGGAACGTAGATTGATTCTTTTTAGGTATAGGGATGATAACAAAGTCATTCCAGGATTTAGGTGTAGATCCGGAGAGTAGGAAGGAGTTAAAGATATTCAGAAGAAAATGCAAAGAAAGCGTGGAGAGGTTTTTAAGTATAAGGAACGATATACCATCTAAACCTGGTGACGAGTTGGAGGATTTATTAAGGATAGATAGTAGCTCATCATAACGGAAAGGAAGAGATAAGAAGTGAGACTCTGAGTTGGGTGTAAGAACAGGAAGCGAGATTTCCTCAAGGGAAGGAGCGTAGGCGGGCGCGATAGAATCTCGAAAGGAAAGGAGATGTTGCAGTGCGGGAGAGGGATGTACCGGGCGCTTGGAAAGGGGAGAAGTAAAAGCCTTAGCTATCTTCCAAATCTGCGAAAAGGGCGTGTCTTTAGAAAAAGCGGAACAAAATTGTTTCCAAGAATTTCTCTTAGCCGCTTTAAGAACAAAGCGAGCCCTCGCATTGGCTTCTTTGTGAGCAAGAAAGTTGGACATTGAGGACCGCGAACGAAATGATTTGAATGTAACAGTACTTTGTTTGAAAGCCTGTTTACACTCTTCGTTCCACCAGAGCGAGGAGGCAGAGGGCGCTTTTCGATGATGATTATTGGGAACAAGCGGAGAGGATGAAGAAAGGGACGAATGAAGGGATTGAGTGAACAAGTTGTATTGGACTGTAGGATCAGAATTCGCCAGGATATGAGGGAGAGAATCGTCCATCAATGAACGAAATTTGGTCCAATCAGTTTTGGAAAGAATCCATCGAGAGGAATGGAGAGGCTTGGATTGGGTAGGAGGAGAGACGTCATTAAGGGATAGGAGAATGGGAACATGGTCACTACCAAAAGTGCCATCAAGTGTTCTCCAGGAGCATTTAGGAGCTATATCGGGAGAGGTAAAGGAGAGGTCCACCGAACTTGAGGAGAAAGCGTTTTTAAAGTAGGTGGGAGAATGATCGTTGAGGAGGAAGAGGTTATGATTCAGGATAAAGTCTTCCAGCACAGAGCCGTTGGAGTTGTAACGAGTGCAGCCCCAAAGGGGAGAATGAGCGTTCCAATCTCCACCAATGACGTATGGTTCTGATAGGGTTGTAAGGAATGAGGAAAGCGGAATATTGAAGAGACTAGAGGTGGGAGGGTTGTAGACACAAGCGATATGGATAGGCTTTAGGGACAGATTTAGAAGAGAAATATGGATCATATTGGGGGAGTTAGGATAGGGAGGTGGAAGGAAAGGGATAGTGTGCGATTGGTATGATAAGTCGCTCCTGATTAGGATGGCAGCTCCACCATACCCGTCCACACGATCAGCTCGAACTATGGAAAAACCTCTGAAATGGATGGAGGAGGATGATTTCAGCCACGTTTCAGACAGCAAAGCGACATGAATGTTATAGCGGTCAAGTAGACCCTCTAAAGCTTGTTTGTTAGCTCGTAGACTACGACAATTCCATTGTATAATGTTTAAGGACGGAAGCTGCGACATAGTAGGATAATGACAAAATGGAAAGGAAAGACGAGAGCAGTAAAGTAGGATACAAAGAGGGAGTAAAATGCCTTAAAGGAAGTGCCGCATAGGCTCACTTCCAAAATAGAGGAGCAGAAGGGAGGCCTATTCAAAATATGACATGGCCTCTTATGAAAATAGCTTTTTACTGTTGGAAGCATCAGTGATAGTTCTGAAGAATGTCTGCACGAACTTGGATTTATGCAAGTTTGTAGACTTCCTACAGTGTACGTAGGTTAAAAGTCATAGCGAAATGGTTCATCTCTACCGAATAAGTTCTCGTATGGCAAGCCTCATCCTAGAAGCAAAATTAGACCCAAATTCGTCATATGTAAACTCGGAAATACCCCGTTTTAATGCCTGAAAAGTAATTTTTTTCACAAAATTGCGTAATTATTTTTAATCACTATGGTAGAATTTTCAAAAAAGAACATAGATATTCTGCGGATTCGATCGTGTATTTGCAGCCTCTCTTGGACGTTCTTTTTTAAATAGAAAGTTCAAAGAATGACTTCAGTATAGTTAATAAGTTCATGCGCATCCGTCAAGAAGCAAGTGTAGAAGTCTTTTGAATTTCGCTCTTTAATGAGAGCAAACGTCAAAAAAACTAAGTTTTACCGGAATTATTTTGTTAAATCGGGGAATTATTGCATGAACCGCTTTGGGAGATTTTTCACCAGTGGCGAAGATTATAACACAAAAGGCGCACCGATAAGAAACGCAACTTACCTCGTCGAGCACGTGTTCAAGATGCATGAAAAGATAATTTAAAAATCTTACTGCCGGAAAAATTATGCATTTCTCGCATCCGCTACATTCGCAATTTAAACTATGTAAAATAAACATTAAAAGAGACACATTACTCCAGATTCGGAACAAAACAGCTTTTCGTTAAACCGCGAATGGGGAAGAAACGCAAAAAAAAATAAACCAAATGAAAAAGTTCGAAAATGTGAAAAAGAAAAAACGGAAGAAAAAAGTTAAGTGCGAAATATCCATTTTCTTCGGAAGGTGGTGATGCTGCTTTCTTTGCGGAGATGTGGCAAATCTGGTACAATTGAACCACTGCCTTAAAAAGTCAAAACTGCATATAGTACTGCTACATATCTCAACACGGTTTACAAACTATCAGGAAATGAACACTGATTATTCGGCGGAAGATTTGGCTGAGGAATGTAACCTGGCAGGTAAGCTTCTTGAAATAGTCAAGAGTTATGTAAACATTAAATAGGGGTTTTGGATTTACCACATTCTGCAAAATGGAAGTGCATTTGGCGGGGGACACCTAATTTTAAATTTTGCCGGCGTCGTCCACATTTCGAAAAAAAAAAAAAAAAAGGAAAGAAAGAAAAAAAAAGTTACAGAATTTTAAAGAAAAAAAAAAGTTGGTATTAATATAACTTTCGTCACGCACTACTCAAGACAGCTGCAACATCACCAGACCCCGATAAAAATCTCGCGCCTAGCGAAGAAATCCGTTTATTAAAAATCACCTGCAGATATCTTGGCGAGCGGAATCATCGCAAGCTGTTCGAAGAATTTCGCTCGATACTTCTTATTTGTTCGCTTAATACGTAATTAGTCGAAGCATCGGAACGGGTCAAAACAACCTGTGACTGTTGTAATTTGCGACCGTTCGAGTAATTTAAACCGAGAACAATACACCAATTTCCAGAAATTATGCCGTGCAGCGGTTTTCGCTATCTCGGCAGTAGTTAAATTACTTTTCCGGTAGCAAACCGACCAGCGACGGTTTGGCTTACGTTCGTTACTTTCTCTCTCACTCTCTCTCTCTTTTTGTCTCTCTATCCGTGAAGGAAGAGTAACACGCTCTCCACGATTTAAGACGCGTTCTGGTTTCGCTGGCCGGCTTGTCTGTAACCGTTGCGATGATTTCGGCTTTTGCAGTGCCTTCATTAACTACAAAGATATAGAGCCCTGTGGATAAGTTCGGCTAATTACATTGTCTTTGTTTACTTTTCTTTTACGTGTGTATCTTGCGCTGTTGTCCTATTTTCTTAACTCAATTTTCCGGAACAATAGCCTAGCCTCCGGTTTATCACGGTGACCGGTTGGCGGCAATGAATTTTCTCCGATTGCAGTAAAATTTTGTGCCAACGGTAGCGCATTTGCTTCTTCTATATTTTATCGGATACACTCTTCTGTAGCAAGAATTGAATAATGGCGGGATTTTTCCGTCTTGAAGAGATCAGGTCGGCGTATGTTCTTCAGGTGTATCAATATCGAACTGGAAAAAATTCTTCTATACCTCTTTCCACAGAGGAGCGTTCCGTTTGTAAAGAGTCCAAAAAGAATTTTATCGAAAACCTCAAAACAAAATTTTTTAGATTACCCATAGCAGCTGTAGCAAGTGTCGAGAATTCCAAAGATAACGGAAATATTTTTATGAAATTTTAAGAGAGTTTTAATTTTATGCAAATCGTACGTTGAAAATCTATCAGTGCTTTCTTAGTAACCGTCGATGTTATGCACTTGATTGTATTTTCGATATAAAAGTTCACTTACACTCTGACCCGGTTACAATTTGAATTTTTTTATGTTGTGTTCTTTACCGATTCCACGTTCTCTACTTATAGTTGGATTTTGTAATTATCGCCGTGTATTCTAAAATTATTTCGATAATTCTTAAAGAAGAGTAAACTTTTTCATTGGCTACGCCGTTTTAAACTTTCATTACATAAAATTAAGACATTTTTTCGTTACCTTTTTTCGTTACATCTTCGTTACATATTTCGTTACATCTTCGTTACATATTTCGTTACATCTTCGTTACATATTTCGTTACATCTTCGTTACGTTACATATTTCGTTACATCTTCGTTACGTTACATATTTCGTTACATACTTCGTTACATAAAATTGTGACTGAGACAAATTTCGTGACAGGACACTTTGCTTGATGACCCCTGCCGTTAATATATAGATATTTAGAAAATTCATCCTGTATCAGAAAATTATTCGAAGGCATGCTGAACAGGCGTCTTGTTTGGTGGCTAGAACATAACCACGTTTTACCTAACAACATGTTTTTTGGCTTTCGGTCTGGAATTGGCCCTCCTGATTGTATTAGTCTTTTTTTGTTTCCAGTATATACAAATCCTTCATCCGTAAACAGTATACCTTAGCTTCTTTCGTCGATGTCTCCCGTGCTATTGATAATGTGCATCTGCCAACTTTAAGAGAAAAAATGTCGACATTTAACGTTTCAACTAAGTTTTCTTCCCTTATTGTCAATCTCATGATGAATCGCTCTATCCATACGTCTTCTCCACTTCTCTGCCATGAAAGAAAAGAAGGTTCTTCCCTAAGTCCTACTCTCTTTAACATCTACACTATTAGTGTTGCCTCTTTCCCTTTGAGTTCTTCCTCCTTGTTTTTTTCCCGATGATATCCTGCTTTTTTCTTCCTCTTCCGATTTTGTAGTCGCTAATGACGCTCTTAGTTCGTCTCTTACTGAACTAGATCACTCCCTATCCTCAATTCTCTATTTCCCCTTCTAATTCTTCGGCTATTGTCTTTTCCCTTCGTCGCTACAATCTTGCTCTGTTTAATCTATCCGTAAATAATATACCTCTTCCTCACGTTAACTGTTTCTGCTATCATATGGGTTTTTTCAATAGTCGGCTGACATTCTCTAATTACATTGATTATCTTTCCTCTTCTCCTATCAAAAGGCTAAACCTGCTGAAAGCTCTGTCTTCAACGAAATGGGTTGGTGATCCTTACATTTTTTTAATCTCCTTGTACAAATCCATTGTCCGTTCCGGATTTCTGTTCTTTTATCTATGGTTGTGCCTCCAAATACCGTCTTTCTAAATTGGACATTATCCAAAATTCGTGTCTTCGGCTTTGTCTCGGTGCTCTTAAGTCTATTCCAATTCCAGCAATTCTTGCAGAATCTAACACACCACCCGTGTCCTTTCGTACATCTTATTTAGGCTATCGTTTTCTCATCAAACGTCTTCCACTCACGTCCTCTATTTTTATTTATTCCCTATCTTTCCATTTATAAGAACTGGCGTTTTACACCTAGGAAAATTCTTGTTTTGGCTCTCCTTCGCCTTGGTTCCTTTTAGCCTTACACAATCTCAAGTAATAATCTCCCTTTTTTCTCCTTTAGCTTTGCCAATCTCCGCCATGCTCCTAAAGTTTCTTTTTTACCTTCACTTTCCAAATCCCTTCCTCGAGAAATAATTCAACAGGAATTCTACAGCACTATCAATTCCTAATTCCCATCGCATGTAACCAGCACTTTAACGTATTTTAGTTGATCGGAAACGCTGGCTGGATGATGAGCTATTACTTCGATTCTTTGTCATAAGCGTTTAAAAAATTCTAAAACGCAATCTCGACGTTTTTTCGTCAGGCTTATAATGACAATGTCATTCTCATAATCTGTTTTACGACTCATATGGAAAACTTCATTTTGGGAAGAAGATGCCACTTAAAACCGACTTTATGTAAGAATTACAGACGATTAACGTCTGCGGGTGCGAGAACTTTGGTAGGCCCGAAGAATCCAGTTTCCATATACATAACGTCTAATATACTCGTGTGTCTAACGAAGTTGTCGCGTTGTGTAGTTGGCAAAATTCATTGCAATAATACGCAGTGAAATTTTTTTTTTTTTTTATTTTTTATTTTTTAGATCCCTTCTTTGGGCACGTCAGCCAAGGACCTACACCCAGAAACAACAAAAAAGAAAAAATCCGTCAGTTAAATTTTGATTCGGTCAAATATGGACAATATAAAGGAACTAACGGATGAGATAATGGATAGTGAAGAGAAGGAAAGAATATAAGATGCACAATAAGGAGCGGGGAGCTTGAGTTTCAGCAAACAAGAATATAGGATACCGCGTTCAACAGAAAGAGATGGACATTCAAAAAAGATGTGATTGGCGTTGCAATTCGGCGCCTCATTAGGGTGAAGAGGACAATCTGGAGAAGAAACAAAGGAAAAGCGAAAACGAGAGGAAGGAAGAGCAGAATGACCAAAACGCAAGCGAATCATAGAAATGGCAACGGAACAGGGAAGTGAAGAAAACTCAAAGAACCAGGGGTTAGAAGGAAGACAAGGCTGTACAGACAGATAAAAGGATTGATCGTTACGGAAGGAGGAAGGGTAAATATCTAACCAAAGTTTAAGATGAAATTTAGTACATAGGGAATTCAAGTTGGAGGATGGAATTTTTTTTGAAGAAGGAACGAGAGGAAGCAGCAACTCGAGCCAAGGAATCGGCCGTCTCATTACCTTTAATGCCCATATGGCTGGGAATGCACAGAAAATCAACACAGATGGAGTAGTGAGAGGAAAGAAGATGGATAAGACAGCGTATGCGAAGAATGATGAAATCAGAAGAGTTATCAGGAAAAGGGGAGCTGATCGCTTGAAGAACACTCATGGAGTCTGAGATAATTAAATAATTAGAAAACTGACGACTGGAAGAAATGAAGATAATGGAGCGTAGGCTAGTCATTAATTCGTTTATAAAGGTAGAACAGTCTAGAGCGAGTTTGGTTTCTAGTTATATCTTATCGGCGCGTTATAAGAAACACTGCCAGCTTCTTCTTATACGTAAATATTTCAGCTTAATTGTACCGTAAATTTAATGTTAATAAATTTTACCTACGCAGAAACTAATGAAAAAGAAATTTCTGTTTCCGCGTGTTTTCTTTTCCAGCGCGCTTAAATTCATCGAGAATCATCGGTGATTATTTGAAAACAGTTTTTTGTCACAACCAGCTACTTTAAAGCAAAGAAAACCTAATTCTATAAGGGTAGCCATCGCACTAAGTAGCGTGGTAACCTAGTAGTTAAGGTGCTCGACTACCAAACCAGAGGTATAGTGGGATTTCGGGAATGTCTCGTTATCCAAGTTACTTCCAAGTTTATACCTAATCTGAAATCGAATATTGGTCATACCGAAGAAATTTGGGAAAGTAAAGGCGGATCGATCCCATGATAAAGGATCCGACCTTAATATTCTCTTCAGATCCGTTAGATCCTTAAGTATATTATGAAAAACTATAACTTCACTATTCGTGAAACCTTTTTTCAACGGTATGGGACTGACTTTATTCTAGTCCCAGTAACTGCACTGAACGCAGTTCGTAAAATGAATTTAAATTGAAATACTGATAGAATTTTTAACGTATCGGCAGTGTTAATTTGTGATGTAATTTCTTAATTATCGACTAGGGTTATTTTAGAATAGGCAGAAATTAAAATGCCGGGAGGTAAAATTCTTAATGAAAGAAAATGTTAAATTAACTTTGCGAAAAACCACTTCGCTGTAAGATATTTAGGCAAACTACGGAATAACAAGAAGTAAAAAATAGAAAAAAGGCCTCTGCTTGTACATCGTTGATTGTTTAAATTTTTTACCGAAAAAAAAACAAGTGATTCGTTATTTTTTTTGTTTTTTTCAGGTAATCGACGTTTTCTCTCATTTTCAAATTTCTTTTTTACAAATTCTCGCTACAGTTTGAAGAAAACTAATAAAAAAGATCTATATGTAATAAGAAAAATAGAAACGAAATAATAATAATAATAATAGTGATAATGATAATAATAATAATAATAATAGTGATAATAATAATATGGGACGTAGCAGTAATTGGCGCATTCGACAAACGCATGCTCGCTAAAAATATTTAACAAAGGTAGCTCTTAGATGAAGAACGGAAGGAGGAGGATTTAATTTTGACGAGATGTCCTTTGTCATGTTTTGCCATTTCAGAATTTTTAGTCCATCTTTTTTTATGTTTTTTTCCTCATCGTACGACGGTCAACGATGTTTCCGACAAAAATGTACCTTTTCTCGAACTGTTTTTTTCGTTTTGAAATTTCTCGACAAAGGCAGGCTGCGAAGATTGTGTTATTCTCGCTCTGCAAGATGCGACAAAGGTGAGCTGACAAAGTCGTCCGTAATATTTATATAAATCCCACGTGGTCTCGTTAGTCTTATTACTTTCTCACCCTTTGTCCGATAATATCATTTACAGCGCCGCGTCTGTTAATAATTTCTCCTTTAGCATTCTGTGCGTCATTTCGATTTTTAAACTGTTCTTTGTTTACATTCGCATAACTGATAACAGAAATAGCCGGGAAGAGTCGGCTGTACGATAATAAAGTTTGATTCTGTTTGATCCTATACTCGCCTCTATTCAATTCTATTCGTATCCCACACAAATTATATTCGAGTCTATTCGATCCCATTTGGATTCGGCAAAAATTTCATTTTATTTCATTCTGTTCCGTTCTATTTGATTATATTCGATTCTGCAATTGGAATACATGTAATAGGTTTTCATGTGCTCAAAATTGAATGTTTCCATTATAGCGTTCCTTTTATATTTTACGATGTGTTTTTTAAATTTGTTAAGTTTTCGTTTATGTAAATTTGAAGGTTTAAAATCTTAATTACGTCTTAAGTATAAAATGTTTCTTACCCGGCAAATAGTAGTTTATTGCAGTATGTAAATTTACATAAATTTACACAAGTTTACATAAAAAGATAAAATTACCGCCAGTTTGCTTTCGTCGTTTTTAAATATTACTTGATAAATTTTCAACTTTAAATGAACTTTATGCAACAGATAAAAAATGTTACAGAGTATTATTTATTTGAAGATTATGGAAAAATAAACTAATAACTGTACTACTGGAAGCCTTTCGACTGTTGTCCACTAGTTGTTCACATCTGAATAAGCTTATTGAACTTAAATAGTTTTCAACCTTTAACACAATATTTAAAGTTCAAAATAATTCCCGGTGTACTTTTCATTTAACAACCATCCCCGATTCCGGAGAAACTCTATATTAATATAATAATTTGAGAACTATATATGTATATGATTTTTAAATAACATAGTACTCGAATTTTTATTTCAATTTATACGATAGTTTTATTTAAAGGTTAGAATTAATTTAAATATTAATCAAGAGCAACAAAATTTGGACGTTACATGGTATACGACCGGAATAAAAAAGTTGATCTCACGTTATGACAAATTCCTGCAGCGTATGGCGATTATGTAGAAAAATAGAGTAAGACTTCGTAAATAATGAAATATTTTTTCGATTTTGGTTTGTCCGTTTTTCCTCGTTTCCCTCAGGGTTGTATACTTACTTTTCAAACGCCCCTATTATATATTAATTACAACGTAATTCTTAGGCTACCGCCCATTCGAAAAAATGTCCCAATTTTATGTAACGCTAAATGTCCCAAAAAAATGTCCCAAAAAATGTCCCAGAAAAATGTCCCAATTTTATGTAACTTTTGTTATATTTTGTAGGATTTTTGTTATTGTTATTTAAAAAATGTCACAATTTTATGTAATGAAATATGTAACGAAAAATGTAACGAAAAAATGTCTTAATTTTATATAACGGAAGTTAAATGTTAGAATAGGATTTTTGTGGTTATGTTATTTTTTGTGTGTGTTGATGCCAGTAAGAATTACGTTGTAAATTTTGATCATTTTATACAAAGTATAGAAGAGAAAGAGACAGAAATAAAATCAAGAGAGGTCAAGGGGCACAGCCCCTTGCGAGGCCAAAATGGCCGAGTTTTATATATATATATATATGACAAAAATAAATTTTAACACTTAAATTAACAATCATGTATATAATGTTTATATCCTCGACGAGTTTCGAATTCAGTTAATTTTAAATGTAGTTATCGTCTTTATTATTTATATTATAATTACTCCCGTGAACATGAAGTGTTTGCTTCGAAACCCGTCGGGGATATAAAAATTATATATATAATTGTTAATTTAAGTGTTAAAATTTATTTTCGTCATAAATATATTTAACAATGAGTTGATATAATAAATACAAGTATATATATATGTATATATATAACTCGGACATTTTGGACTTGCAAGGGGCTGTACCCCTTGACACCTCTTGATACATTTTTGTCTCTTTCTCTTTTGTACTTTGTATAAAATGATCAAAATTTACAACGTAATTCTGAATCGGTCCATATGAATATAATAACATAACCACAAAAATCCTACAAAATATAACAAACGTTACACAAAATTGGGACATTTTTCCTTATGGGGGGTAGCCTAAAAATTACGTTGTAATTAATATGTGTGTGTGTGTGTGTGTGTGTGTGTTTATTTCGCTCTAATGTAGATGTGCGCTTTATAGGGTCTTATTAGTTTTTAACTAATATCTAAACAAAATAAGCGGTACGTTTTTGAATTTTTGTATTGTAATATTGTGTGATTAGAAATTTGAAAAAAAAAATTCAGATGTCATATGTTTGAGAATTTCCTGAGTTTTCACTGATTACTATTTTACTTAATTTTATTGGATTTTATTCAATGATTCCATTAGATTTCGATTCCGTTCGGTTTTAATAAATTCTTTTCAATGATATTAGATGCTGTTCGGTTTCGTATAGAATTCTATTCGATTGAATATTATCCTAAAAATCGTGCTCAACACTGTGCTAGATCCCGCAGGAAATTATTCGCCGATAATTTTCAACTTTCCTCTATTGTGACGGGTTGAGGAGGAGGGGAGCACTTGTATCATCCGGTTGCGATATTTTCTAGTGTCGGACTACCAAACATTCGGCTGTACCGAGTTAACTAGCAGCGAGGGAATTTTATTAGCAATCAGTGTGGTGAAATACCTGGCCGTCATATAGACGCATACTTGACTGTGTTCGTGTTAAAAATCGAGCATTTACAATCAAAATGTACAATCTTGTAGGCACGCGTGTTGATGAGCATCAATGAAAATAATATACGAATATCCACGCTGGGAACTGAGCGGTAAAACTTCGGAGCTAACCGAGATACTGAAAGATCAAAAGAAAAAAAAATCATCGACGAAAAAATCAGGTGCGCAGAGTACGAGATAAATCCGAAAAGAAATTGGCGGTCCGTAGAGGGGCCCGTATGGGGAAATGCAGTTGGAAGATATTCGAAATAGGGATCCGTATTTGTTATCGTGGCGAAATAGTAAGAACGTATTCTTGAGTAAAACTAGTTGATTCGAATCGGGCTTGGATAATGTCCGTAGCAACTCCGTAAAAGTAAAGTGAGTCCCATGGATATCCTTGACAAGGTATCATGTATTGTGAAGTTAAACTTTTCATAATGGTACTAAGCCTAATGGATCTGATTAGAATATTGGGGACCAGTTCCTTTCTCTGGCCGTATGAATTCTTCAAAGAAATTCTTTTAGTTCATTTCGGAACGTTCTGTTAAATCTGATTACTCCTAAACGTGGAATGTATTTTCGTAAGTGGTTCTCATAATTTTCGAATAAAATCATTACGAAAATCTACTAAAACAGGTAGTTTTCGCTACGCAACGTGCTAAAACTTTCCCGCAAACCACATGACTGCATTTACTGTAGAATGCTCGCGCCAGTTATTTCTGAACTGCTGAAATTCCAGTCGTCCTTCGTGACGATCTCGTATCGCCGGGACTATCAGAAATTCAGTGGTGCGCTAGAGAATATTCCTTCTTTCTCCCCAAAGGGATTTTCGATTTCACGCTCTGGCTGGAATAACCTAATGTTGATCGCGCGAATCGTCTCTAGACACGAACTGTCATTTCTCTCCTAGTTATTTTTTTCGTTTGAAGATCGTCACGCTTTCTTGAATTTGCCTAAGCTTGTCTCATATAAAATAAATACATGTACATTTAGTGTATGACTTGTATTATCGTAATTCCATGCAGAGCTATTCCATACTTCGGATGGTAACTGTGATGCGTTATGATGTCACGTTTAGATTTCTACTTCGACACCCCTCTAAACGCTTAACTACGCGACTCCGGTCTGAAGAGAAAAAATCACGAAAAAATCCAACCTTCGTACTTTGACGAGCTACGTCTTCAAGTGACACGCAACATCATGGCTTACATAAGAGACAATCGTGTTTTATTATCGGAATTATAGTGCGAGCCTAGCAGACGAGGGTATGTTGTGAAACAATAGCGCGTACGTATACAGAGGGTACGTTCTGAAATGTACTTATTAACAGTTTTGCTTCGATTATGGGCTCTTTTCGCGCCGAAAGAAAAGTAATTTTAGGACAGGAGTTTTTAGCTCGACTAAATTTGCGCCATTTTTTTGTTCCCTGCAAAAAGAAATCAATCTTTTTTGAAACTTTGTAACTCGAGTAATTTTCAATCGAAATGTGTAAAATAAAGATAGTGAAACGTTACCAATTAGAATAGTACACAACTGATGTTCACTAATTACAGCGCAGTTAGAAGAATATCCTGATTGGCAACGTTATTTATACACATCCGGTTAAACTGAATTTTCATGTTTTTTGACATTTTTATGTCTTTGCTTTGGCACATAAACTTGAAAAGCGTTACCAAATACGCGTCACGAAAAATGTCGGCGGATGCCTGAATGGCTGTACAAAACCTACTTTTACGGGAAAACATGAAAATATCTCACTGTGTTGCGGACTTGTACGCAAGCTGTTTTAACTCTCTTTTCGCGTCCTGCCAAAGAGTTTGTAAAATTTAAATAAAATTTTACCTTCCCCTAAGTTTAGCTAACTGGACTTTTTTTTTTTTTTCTATAGCGGAGAACTACCTAAACGCGAAATTCATCTTAGCCGAATGGAACTTTCTCATTACAACGAATTCAAACGGATTTCGCATACGGTTCGCACGATAGTGTGACGAACAGAAAAACTAAAATGAAAAATATACATCACAATAACGGAGAAAAGAACAAATAACTCAGGCAGTTTTTTTTTTTTTTTAATAATAATTTGCGGGTCCCACAAGGCACTAGCCCGTCTGTGGGATCCCAACATAATTATATCATTTATTTGTACAATATTAACTTAACTGAAGTACTACTTTCTGTTACAGCATAAAAAGTGTTAACTTATATATTACTATACTATAAAATCCACACTCTCATTATTTATCATTTATATTACAATTATACCATCATCTAAAATAATATTTCCTACTACAATAAACTTATACATGATAACTTATATATTACAATAATACAATATAATTTTTATACAACTACCACTAGATCATTAGCAGCTTAAAACTGGAGATTGTAACGAGTCTCATAAGTGGTAATGCAGATTTCTTCGCGCGAAAATAGGGCCGAAAAAACTCCTACCCTAAAATCACTTCGCCGGGAGCGTGCTAAAGTCAAAATTACGCAAGATCGTTAACATCACATGCTGCACATATCTCAAATCGACTGATCAGAAGTAGAATTGAGTACTGCAGAAATAACCGTTCTATTCTCTAAGCCTTCAATATATTACGAAAAGCTTCTAATAATTCCGTTATCAAGGTCTGTGCGGGAGCTGACGTTGCACATCGACACGATTAACAACGATCCGGCGATTATAAAGCAAAAATAAGAAATGCGAAATTATCTGAGAGTGGAAAAGGGGCGGTATCTCGCGCTATTCTACACGTTTCAGAAATTAACGAGTGATTTGGTACCCTGAAACATTTTGCGAAAATGATAAGACTTTTAAGACTTTAACGTTTCCTTCAACGGTCGTCCGCACACGACATTTCCCGTCATCGTTACATTATTTGTACTCTGTAAACTTCTCTCCTATACCGGGCCCAATTAGGGTAACGAAATTAACCGAAGAGAATTCGCTTACAAAGGAGCCGGGGAGGAGAGGGCAGTTTTTTGATGAGCGCCGAATAATGAAGTGCGCTCCTGTGCGCGACCGAGCAAACAGAGTGAACTTGAGTCGTTCGATGACGTGTAAAGGAACGGAAACGGAGTTATTTCACACGGTAAACAGTGCCACATTACGAACGAGATGCCGGCTGGATGATGACACTTTATCATCATTTGTTATAAAAGGAAGAAGAGCTATGGAGTTCGAGGAAAGTTGCAGTGTCGTCGCAGGGCCTTCCTGTTGACAGGCAAAGGCACACCAGCATCAGCATCGTAGCACGGTTGAATAAATAGGTTAATTATGATTAGCGTCGTCACAGTGTAGCATTTCAGTTTACAAATAGAGAGAACTTTTATACAATGGCCTCTCCAGTGTTCCCGGTTTTACTCCACAATGGAATTAACAACTGTGTCATCTGCAGCCGCGACAGCCCGTTCGCATCTGAGCCGTCGCGCCAGTCCGGTTGCAACGTAAATAGGTATTTCCAAGAATTCGATCGACTGCTAAGGATATAATACGACGAAGATTTGTCCGGGAATTCCGTTTCGGAATTCACACATCGCCTATCGGAAAACAATAATCTCATTTATCGTTCCTCCGAGTAAATTCCGTATTTGAATACTATGAAAAAGAGCATCGAGTGAAATTTTCGAAAAATCGACATTCAAAGACTTACAATTAGTAGTAGTAGGAGAGTTTTGCGGCCAACAAACACATGCCGGGACTCGGGCTACCTAAGTGTTTAATTCAACCGGACACTCAGAGGAAAAATGGAAAAATCGGAAGAGAAGCCCTGACCTTTGATTTTCTCTAGTGCCTGTCGGGCTTGCATTGTGCGCCGGTGCCGTATGTCCGACACAATTAATATGCGACTCAATTTGCTTTATATTTTTGATAAACGCGATCCCAGGGCTTATTTTTTTCCCCCTTTCTCCGAATAATTAAAATATCTATAAAGTAGAGTCAGTCTTAACTGCGGCAACAAAGTTCTGACTGACTGGTCGTTTCCCTAAAACGTAATCGAACTACCTCCATCCCCCTATTTTTAAACATGGAAGTTTTTTTAAATGTATTAACCCGCAATTACTACATTCGAGGTGAAATTTTTTTTTTCTTTTTTTTTTTTTTGCATCGATTTCTTCCGGCGACAATAAGTGTTGAAGTGAAATAGTTTTATTAAAAAGGTGTCCCCCGCGGAAAAATCATTTCGAAGCAGATTAGAAATCGCAGTACTGAACTAGTTCGTACGAAAACATTAATCGAGAACTCGTGAAACTCTCCTACCGCAATATTTCCATCACTGGCTTCTGGCCTCTTGACGAACACGGAATTCCAGGAACTTGTTCGTTTTCTAACCGATTTTCGATTGCCAGTAAAAATAAATTTTAACCTTTCCGCGATGTTATTTCCCTTGTCTCAGTTTACTTTTATGCTAGTTCGAATTTTTCGATTTTTCGATTTTTTAATTTTATTATTACGACTCAAAAAAAAAAAACGGTACTATGCTTAGAAATGAGATATTTAATTTATTCGGAAATTTTGCTGCTAACTAAATTTTGCATCCGAAGTGGCTGGGAGAGTAATGTAAAACATTAATTGGGAGGGAATAAAAAAAATCGAAAATCGCCGCAGATACTCACATATATTTCACACAAATTTCGTAAAATTAAAGTACAGTAAAACCTCGATTATCCGTGTTAATTGGGGATTCATCATGCACGGATACGGGAAAACACGGTTAACCCGCGTTCGGTGAGTTTTTATGTATCCCGAGCCTTGCGACCCACGTAATATTTGAGTCGGGAGGCTCTTTAATCCCTTTTCATGTTATGAAATGATAGCTGACGATCTACGATTGCAATTGTATAATTTTCTGTGTTGTTTTGTTTTGCTTTATAATAAATACGTATAATCGTGTACTGTATATGACATGATATATGTGATATATAAAACCCCTTTTAGTGAGAAGGAATCAACTGGATTATTTAGACTAATTTAATTAAGTAAATACTGTACATACAGAAGATTTATAAAATTCTTAATGTTTTTATTCATTTTAATACATTGACAAGACGAAGAAATAAGAACACAACAGGTAGGGTACAAACAAAAATGAAATGAACGTAACGTATAGATAAAAGAGTGTTATAAAAAGGAATAGAATAACTTAGACTAGATATTAATTTTTATTAAAAAAGTCAGCCAGTTTCTTCCGTCTGTCGGGAATCTCTTTCTGTTTTATCTTCGTCTGGAAATGTTTTAACTGCAGAATGTCTGTGATCTATCTGCTGTTCGAAATACGTGATCACAGTCTACATATAATCCAATGCAGTTTTACAGCTTACTCGCTGTTCTGCTATTTCGACTTCCTCTTCATTTTTCCATTTTCAGAATCCGCATTGATTTCATTTAAAATTTCTTCATCAGTAAAAATACGCTTAAGTAGGATCAATTTCATAATTATCTATCCACTCCTTTTTATTTTCATCATCAACATGTTCAAATTCCTTTCCATTATAATCTGGAACCTTTTTTGCAGGAAGCACGTGAGTTTAAAGACAGATGCAAATCCGCCAGCCGATTAAAACACATACGGATAATCGCGGTTTTACTGTATATCCTTCTTCGCCTTTAACGGAGAACGATTAGCCTGAATGTGACGATAATGTGAATGAACCCCGATATGTTCAAAAGCATTATACACGCATATATGTATCACACTAAAACCGAAAACAGTATGCGACGATGTACATCGAAGAGAAATATTTTTTGGGATTTTTTAAATACATACGTCTTTAAATGGACAATTCCGATTATTCCAGGCGACTTGTGCATTAGCTTTCATTACCAAATTATATGTAATTATGTAAAATATGCGTGTGTTTTATGTTTTTTCCATCTGCTAAAGTATCTGCATAGTTAATACTAAATATCGGAATGCAAAACAAAAATTACACTCGTAATTATTACTTTTGTTCACGAAGGGCTGACAATTTCTTGCGAGCTAAACGTGTTTTCGACATATAAACTGTTCCCTTTATGTACTTCTTATCGCAAATTTTCTAATTGCAAAAATGCGACGTGTGATAAAAAGAAAAAAAAAATGAATACTAAGCACAACGTATACACGTACAGGTGCTTATAATTTTCAGTATGCAGTTATCTCCATATTATGACTCTAAAAATGAATTATCAACAGCCGACAAATTCAACCTAATTCTAAGCAAGCCGACTTCAGCTTACAAAGTTGACTCTAGATTATGCATTACAAGTTAGGATTAAAAATGAACTTTTAACAGTAACGGATAATCATCAGATTAACTCACTTCCGCTGGAGTCGGTACAGAGTCGACATTCAGCTCGACCCTAAGCTAGTTTCGGTTTACACCTATGTAGTTGGCCTTAGATCGACATGCGCAGTCGCACATATCTGACACAATGACACAGTAGATTTCATTTTAATCTAAATCTCACCAAAAAAGAGGTCAATCGTTAATTTTTTTACATATTACTGTGTACTTCTTCTGGGGTAGCTTAAGCATTAATGACATACATCGGAATTCCAGTATGTAACGCTATTATAGCGTGTTAGCCATAACGGGGTAGAAGAGGAATCTTGCAAAACAGTGTAACATCAGTAATGACATAATAATAATTATTATTATAAGATGCAGTAATATTATTTCACGTGCAAAAGTCGATGCGCAAAGAAAGTTATTTAGAGTAGCATGAAACCGGTAACAATCTGTTCCGGCATCCGCCAAGGTATGTTGCAGTACATAGCGCTGCTGGGGCGCATGCTTGTGCTAGAGGATATACTAGAAGTACCAACAATAATAATCACAGTAACCAATACCGAAGAAGGCATAGAGATAACTGGGCCTGCATAGCGTGATTGAAATTGGTGGTCGGTATTTTTTATAGTTTCTAAGTTGTGTTTTTTCAGTGTTTTTATGTATTTAAAAAAATGAGGGTGGGGTGGGGGGGCATCAGAAGCATTGTTTTGAAACTGCGGAGCAGCTGCAAGTTGATAAGTTCAGTTTATTTGTTTATTCGTAAGATGATCTCGCGTCCAGTCAACTCTACATTATGCAAAATTTATTCCGATTCAAAGAATTTGATTATTTACCTAGTATTAAAAGGTTGTTAATACTATTTATAATGAAAAGATAACTGTGATTATCGCAGAGAAGCATAACCGTTTAGAAAAGAAATGAAGTTTGCTTCAATTTAAAAAAAAAAAACAACAAAACAATAAAAGAAAAAAAAAAGCGTAATTACGATCGAACAAAATTGCCCCAAAAGTTGTCGAATTACTTGAGTTTTGCTTCTTTTTTTTTTTTTTTATTTTTTATGCGACTTTAACACTACTATGAGGTTATCAAGCCGCGCTTATGTTGTTAATTACAAAGTATAATATAAAATACAGTTTCTGAGGAATAGGAAGAGATCATTTATATACGGACACTATTATTACGTAGTAAATGGGATAGGTTTGAGGATAGATTAAATTTTTGGCGGGATATAAATTATTGCAACCTGTTAGGATATGTCGGAGAGTAAGCTGAGGAGTGTTACATAAAGGGACAGGATGGAGGCGGTAGTTATTCGTACTACTTCGGAAAGCATTTTCTCTATGAATGTTTCAAATTTGTTTGTTTTTTTTGGAAATTTCGTCATTTGTTCTGTTATTTTTACTGCTTAGTTAATTAATGAATTTAATAAACGCGATTATAAATTTTGCAGCTTTTCTCTCTTCCGGATTTGTCTGGTAAAAATTTAAATTTAAATTATATTATAAATGCATAGTCTCGTAATAATCTCTTGGCGCACTTATCAATTTTACTTCGATAAAAGAATTAAGTAGTTATTTATAACGAATGAAACAGAAACGAATTTTATTCGTCTTATTTCCCAGAGAAATCTGGATGGCAACCATCGACCGGCACTCAAAATACGCAACTCATCTGTAGCAGTCTGGTGGGGTTACTGTTACGTATATATGTACATAAATGGCCATGTGTAACGTGGAATTATATATACGGAATGAAATAACTTTGAATTAGTTTAATAAATAAAATTGATTGACGTAATTTGGCGCGCCTTAGTGCATTGAGACCTGCGGTGTTTTAACAAGAATAATTAGGAAAAGCTTTAATTTGGTTATTTGTCACATACGATCACAGTCTTATGAGGCGGCCTAGCATATAAATACGTGGAGTGTCGTTCCTCCTGGACATTGTTTAAGGCGGCGCAACTTAAGAATATGTTAGATGTTCGTGCATGTATGCTAACCAGGGTAACCTTCATAGTCAAATAAAGAGTACAGAAAAAAATATAAAGAAGGCGCTCTGAGAAAGTAGCAGAACGAAAGATCACTCCTGAAACGCCTGGCGTAGGAAAAAAACCCTAAAGAAATTAGTGGACCTATCGAGAAAATAGGAGGCAATGGAGTTAAACGAAACACACCACATTAGAATGTTTCGTTCTGTCGTCGTTAAATAATCATAATTATAATAACGATAACACCAGTGTCATTTGATAGCTGCTAATGTAGTAGCCAGATTTGAGTCCACGAACCAGCAGAAACCCATTTATATATATATATATATATATATATATATATATATATATATATATATATATTTTAGAGTTTCAGTGCAGAAATTATATACACGATAAATTATATCGAGAACTTTAGTTCTTAGGCACCTGTACCAAAGCGCACACAGAGATAGACGTCTGAAACACAGTCGAGGCATGTCTATGGGGGTTTCAGCAAATTTTCTCAAGATATTCGTGCTTTTTATATTTATTCATCGGGCTTTTTTTTACTCTGACCGACTGACAAAAGACGTCTTTTTTATGAAAAGTGTGTTTTTGTCGACATCAGCTGACTCGCTGCAGTTTTATCCAGCAGCTTGTATCATATCTTGGCTGATTCTAATCTTCACCGATGTTGATATTCTCTTTTCGAATGTGAGTAAGGTGAAAAAGGTCGGAAAGGCGCATATAGAATCGGAGATGGTTGCAACATAGTAATAAACTTATCCGGATAATCTTGTTAAGGTGCGCATTGTCTCTCTTTACAATGCGGGGGTCGTTTTCATCTCCTATTGCTAACCCTTGTTGATTGCAACGGCGAGCGGCAGGAATTCGTGATGGACGCGATTCCATTTCCGTCTGGAGGGAACTTGACACATTTAACCGGATTTGTTGGCGTGCATATCTTGACAAACACGTGTGCACATTGTACACGACGGAATCTTCGAACGGTGTGTAATCGTGTGCTTTCATCGCTTAGGTAGTACTGTGACGGTTCGAAGCGAGTTTCGATTATCGGCGATGTCATTCGGGTTGTCCGAAGTCGTTTTCTCGTTGAAAAATTATCAGTTTCTGGACAAATCTGTTTACCGAGAACCCGTTTAATCGACTTGCACGATCCGTTGAACATGCCAGAGATTCTTTTCAGCAACTGCTTCGTAATGTTGATGGCTAAAGGCCGCGCACCATATGCAACAAATAACAATTTCAACTTGCGTACAAGTATGCGCGCGGAAAGGGTTTAAAAAATAGGGCACGCACGAAAATAAACAAAATACGCCAGCATATGCGAAAAAAAACAAAACAGTTTTTAATTAAACCTTTTAATTAATACCAAGTACGCGAAAGAAGACAAAACAACTACTAATTTGTGTTATTACTATAAAAGCAATATCGCTTTAAGTTTTTCGTGCCCTTTGTCGCTTGCAATGGATATCTGTAAGTGGAAAAGGAACGTCCCACATGATCCCGTGTAGCGCGTAGTTTGCGGGACAATATTTGAACTGGGGTACTGTTTGAAAAGATGTAATAATGTTGGGCAAAAACCCTGACCCATTAATAAAATTATTCATTTGGCATAATATCTCATTTTTTAAAATCATATCAAATTTTTCTTTCGCCTTACTTGAAATTATATCCGATAACTGAGAATTTTTTTCGCGAATTAAATGCTTCTATTCAGCAGAATATATACACAAATATATATATATATATATATATATATATATATATATATATATAAACTCGGCCATTTTGGCCTCGCAAGGGGCTGTGCCCCTTGACCCCTCTTGCTTTCATTTCTGTCTCTTTCTCTTCTATACTTTGTATAAAATGATCAAAATTTACAACGTAATTCTTACTGGCATCAACACACACAAAAAATAACATAACCACAAAAATCCTATTCTAACATTTAACTTCCGTTATATAAAGAGTCCATGAATATGTCAAGTAGACGAAACCGGTAGGACGAATTTTTATATATATTTTTTGTGAATAATAATGTCTGTAACTTTTATTTTAAGTAATAATTTAATATAAATAAATGTTGTATGTTTTAACGAATTAAAAGGTACTTTGTGTCCGTGTAATATTTAAAACTATAACTTTGTAACGTAAATTAAGGTTTAAAAATACATAACTTATAATATCACTGAAGTTCAAAAGGTGATGATTCTAAATCTGCTTCCATATTGGCAATTACAAAGAATTAAATTACAATACTCGCTAATAATCACGTGGAAGGCAATGGCAAACATGCATACCATCATATGCGCGCTAGTTTAGTACACGCAGCAGACACACGCGGGATTGCCCTTGTATATCGATAAATCAAACGATTACCAATCAGTTCCGGGTGGGTCTTGCGTTCGTATACTCGCGGAGCGCTGCCTATTCAGTACAACTAGAATGTACAAATAGGTATTCACGACGCTCGGAATCGAGCGATACGACTGAAAAGAAAGAATAGGCAAGTATACACATAAAGACAGCATTTTTTTCATGCTATTTGATTCCGCTATTAAAGTTTTTTTTTTTTTTTTCTTTTCGCGAAAACACAGTTTAATGGCTGAAGCATATGAAAAACAGAAATAAAAAAGGACCGTCAAAAACATTTAATGTAAACATACAAGATGGCAACTACTCCCCAATAGAACAAGTATTTGCAAGTTATTCCGTTCGAAGTTCAATTTTTCAAATCCCACCGCTCTTGTCAGTCTGTATGGGCCTCGTTGATATTTAGTATGATGTGTATATTAAAATACGGAGTTGCAGAAAAAAAAAAGGAACGAAAAACACTTTAGATAAAGAACGATTTGTAAAACGAATGCTTTTGTAACAAATTGAATACAATGCGCATGCTAAGTTTTATCAAACTTCCTTCTTTAAGAATAAATGGAGAACATTTTTTTTCATTTCCTTTTTTTTTTCTCCTCCAGGTTTAGGAATTTATTTTCAATATTATCTTTTTCAATATTAAAAAAAAAAAAAAGCATATTTAAAAAATTTTATATACGAAAAGCAAAGCTAATGCGGGTGTATTAAGACTTAATAATTTAATCGTATTATATTATAGATTTTTTGTTAGCCAATAAATTTAACGATTAAAACTAGGGAAAAACTGTTGCTTTCGGTTTACTTGCAACATAATTTTTATAAAGAAATTAAAAGTTAGATTATAGGGTATATTTAGTCGTAATTTATAAATAAATATATCTAATGAGATTAATGCGCTACATTATTCATCGTTATGAAGATGATGATCATCATAGTTGCTTTGAGTTAAGAGATTACATGTGTACGTTCATACTACTCGTTCCCTGGTGAGAGGTATTATCTCCTGTAGGTTCTTGCACGGCGGATTTATTGGTAGGGTTCGTCTCCTTCCTCTAATTGATTTTCCAGGAATTTCGATCATCATGAAGATTCCATTTTCTCGAAAAAATTTTCTGAGCCAAATATATTAGTTTTCTATTTTTGATATCCTCCAGCGATGTTCTTTTTTTTTCTTCTACTTTTGTCAGTGCAGCGGGAAGCAGTTGCGTGTATGGTCCACGATATCTTCATCGGCATTGTGCAACACCAAATTTCAAAAGCTGTTATTTTCTTTTCGCAGTCTGTTCCGATAGTCCATGTTTCACAGGCATATTCTAATATGGTCCAGACAAAACATTCCATTATTCCGTAATTAAGGCATGTACAAGTTATTAAATGCTATTTTCGCCATACCAGTCCGTGTTCTTATTTCCTTATGGTCTCTTTCGTCCGTATTTATCTGAATTGGGGTCTACATTTTCTATTTCTTGATCGTGTCGATTTTTATAGTAATTTTGTGGCCACTGTTTCTTGAGAATTTCATCACTTTAGTTTTCTTGGTGTTAATTTCCGTGCTGTATTTTTCCCCAGTATTATTTAGGCAATGTATTATTTTCTGTGCCTGTGTTTCGGATTTGGCTTGATAGTGTTAACTTAAATTTTTATGAGATCATATTGAAAGGTTAAAAACATGTAAATGGAAAAAAAAAAAACAAAAAAAAAAATCACTAGGAAACGAAGATTTTAGTAACATATAAACAGAACTAAGCAAAATTAGCACTGGAGGCAGCGAATAAAATTCAAAATCAAATAAACTGGAAAATACAGGAATAAAGTCAATAGCAGAAATGAAATGATAAAAAACGAAAATGAGGAATTAGAAAAGGAAATAAAACAGAGTAACTATAAAGTTGGAAAACTGTTTGAGAAAAACCATCGAGAAGAGATTAAATAAACAACTCAGTGACCGAATAAATACTATTCTAGACGGGATTGGTCTAACGGAAAAAGAAGGCGAAAATGTTGAACTAGTTCTAATAGCAATCGTTAAAACTAGAATAGAATTAACGATGAATGGTATACGAACTATTTAGTAAAAATCGAAATAAACCAAATTCCGATTATAACGTCAAAATCGGACATTTAAGAGCAGATCGGTAATATTGGCCACTGGTAACGAAATTTCAAAGGTAATTGAGGAAGATGTACTCGTAACCGAAAAATTTCTTTGCGACCCGACCACATAAGCCAGCTCACCACCGACGACGTGATGACCAGAGTTTCTCGACGTTTCTTTTATCATGCTCACCGGCTATTGAATGAGCAGGTAAAAACTTGATCATTTTATTCTTGACCGGTAAATAATTAGCTTTTATTACTCGTAATTAAAACAAATAAGGAAACCTACGTGACAAAAGTAATATTATAATATAATACCGCATGTAATTATACACAAATACGCTTAAAAATAAATATTTTTAGTTTAATTTTCTTAGTACCCGCTGCTTATAAGCATTATAATTTATTGTAATACAGAACTTTTATTTAATAGGAAAATGTGTTTATCACTATACTTATATTGATGCATATATATATATATATATATAGGGTTGGCCATATTGAGCGGACCCATTTATTTAACAAAAAACCATGAAAAAACACATTTTTTGCTGATTAAGTGAAAAATCTTTTTCTTTTTTTTTTTTTTTTTTTTTTACAATCATCTAATTTGATTTAAGGAGATTTGATTACATCACTTTCTGAAGATTAAATCGCGCAAGTGGTCACCCCGAGCTTGAATGACGTAATGTGCCCGTTTTTCGGCATTTTCATCGTATTTGCCAATGGTTTGGTCGATTGGCGGCTATTTCGTAGCGGATTGTGGCCTTAAGTTCGTCTAGCGTCCTTGGCTCGTTGATATAAACCTTTGACTTCAAGTAGCTCCTGAGAAAAAGTTCTGGCGGTATCAAATCAAGCGAACGCGGGGAGGCCAGTCAAAATCACCTATTTTTGATATCAAGCGACTGAGGATAATGGCTTCAAAAAATCGATTGTGGCACGAGCTGTATGAGGTGATGCGCCATCTTGCTGAAACCAGAAGTGGCCCATACCACTGTCACGAACAATCGGCATCAAAAAATCGGTTATGATAGCCGCCCGATAACGCACACCTGATTGACGGTTCTTACTTTGAGACCGTTGAAACTGATAGTTTGCGGTGACCGTTCAACACTGCCTTCTACGGCCGCAGTATTTTCATCGGATCGTCTCGGTCGTTTTTTATTTGGACGTCTCCTGGGATTAGCGACAGTACCAGAAGACAAAATCTTTCGTGCAAACGTCGCTTTATTATGTTCTTTGACGGCGCAATTTTCACTTTATTCTTTTTTTTTCTCCATGCATGTTGAGCTTTCACTATTGAGAAGTTTAAAATGAACATAGCTGAACAATTTCAGCACGTTCGATTGGTGTGTACTGCTCCATAGCAAACATCTCCTAAGACTGGCGCTTCTCAAACACGTGCTATCCTTAGTCATTCTCACATTCCTTGTCAAAGTTACAGGGTTGCCAGATGGGTCCACCTAATATCGTCAACACTGTATATATATATTATAAAACACTTCTATGTAATTAACCGGCACTTGTCAATTGTTTTCCTTTTGTAGAAGCCACAAATAAAATGAGACGACAGCTTAGAAGCTAAATTAACTCGAAATGGAATCGTTCTTTTGCAAACTATTCATCATCGCGGCGATTTTTTTTCTTCGTGGGAGTTTTTTTTAGGAAGACGACGATCAAAAATTTTGCATGTCCCATAACAAATAAGGGGTGAAAACTTTCTGAGTTTTAGAAAATTTCGGAAAAGAGCGATAATGACGCAAAAACGTTTAAACACTTTACAGGAATGCTGCGGAAAAAATATGTCATCACGATGCGATATTATAAGTTCAAAATGGGAATGTTTTGAATTGATTATTATGCAAATGTAATTTTTAATTGATTATATTTAATTATCTAATTTTTATTTCTATTCGTTAATAATTTAATTTCTCATCGATAAATTAAATTTACAAATGTTCCCTTATAAAAACTGTTAACGTATATTCTCAATTATGTGAATAAAGTAGCAACGGGGTACGCGTTTAACAATTTAATATTTTTCTTCGAAAGTGAATAATAATAATTCGTGTTTTTTTTGACGCAGCCGCCAATGAAATTCAAACGGCCATCTTTTATTTATTAAGAGTTCTTACCGGCTTCGGAGGAAATAAATAAGAGCGTTTACGTCGTCTAGACGCTGTCCAGTGTGTGTAGGGTGAAGAAAAAGTTGAGAAATATACTGGGGTCGAAATTGTTCACTTTTATAAGATTTGTTGTCTATGTTGGTGGTCGGCTATAGTTACCAGTTGGCCAGTATTTCTGTGGTTTACCGGGTGGCCAATTACTCGGAGACTCGCTTTCGCATATACCCAGTTGACGTCCGCCCGAGCAGATCAAGTATTAAAAAATAGTAAAACAAAAATAACTGATATCGAGGAATAGTAAATAATGGTATTTAGCTGACTGGCATTTACATGAACGAATATGCGACAGACTATAACGAAAAATTATATTCTGCAACGTGATTACGTACAGTTTCGAAAGTGGTCATGTTTATATTAAAAAAAAAAAAACAAAAAAAAACGAAAAAAGTCGAATAGAATTAATAACATTATATCGGATAATTATTACAGCGATAAAATCTCTGTTATTACTATTAAGAATTCACATAAACAATAAATGTTTAATGTTTATAACGATAAAATAGGAAAACAAATAAATGAAATTGCTTTCAGTAAAACAAAAAAAAGCTACATAGTAATGCAATAGAAATATTTATTCCGACTGTGATATATGAAATAGAGTCTAAATATTCAACTGTACTGACTTGATACATTAACCTGTGTGCACTTAAATTTATTGTTTCATTAATTTTTTTTATATCTAGAATGCCGTTACGGTTTAGATTTGACACCGTTTAATATCTGAACCGTTCCGTAATGGTCCTTTTGGTGAATTCGTTTAGAAATGTCAGTATTGAAAATTAATGTTTCGTTAACTGCGCCTGTTTATTTTTATTTATTTTTTTTTTCAACGATATATCTATTACATAATACTAAAAAGTGATTCAGAACGTTTGTTTTGCAACTGACACTTTGCCGAGTATATTCACGATTGAACAACAGTTTCTTTTCAAAATGCACAGAAAAGCTCAACAACGAAAATGATAAAAAAGGTTCATTAAAAAACCAAAGAAATTTGAAATAAAAATTAAAGGTAAAAGGTTGAAACAGGTGTATCGCATGTACATACTTCTTAGGTGCAATTTTTGATGAAAGCTGTACTTAAGTAAAAGAAATCAGAAGTAGTACAGAACAAGCAAGAGGATAGGGATGAAAAATATATTCGCTAGAAAAGAGCTCAATATGGAATTAAGACACCTCAAGTGCTGCATTTACTCCGTTCTGTTATACGAATGTGAAATGAATCAGACTCCGGATAAACGTGTATTGAGAGGCTTTTAAGCTTTACTTGTATTGATGTATTTTAAAAATTCCATGGATCCAGAAAATAGCTAATAAAGAAGTCCTCAACCGAATAAAAATTATCTCCGGAGTTGCTGAATCACATCGAATCAAAGAAACTTGCCTATCTCGGTCACGTCAGTAAAATGGGAAAAATACAAAATAATTCGGCCGATTATAGAAGGTAAACTCGAAGGAGATCAATAGGGAAGTCGCAAAACTTATGGATGAGCGATTTTAAAAGATGGTTCTCGGTTGCTCGTCGATAGAGATCCACATAGCAATTAGGTCAAGGGCCGTCATTGCTATGTGGATCGCTGACCTCCGAAACGGAGATAACGTATGAAGAAGAAGAATACTGAAAAAACCGATCCGAAACCACAGCAAAAAGCTGCTTCGTAATTCACTACTATAATGCACAGGTGCGGTGATTTGTATGTCGTTGAAAAACTAGAGTCATCAGATTTGAATCCCGAGATGAGTTGTTACTTTTTCCAGAAGCTACCATTAAACAATTCCTGAAACTCGGTTTGCCTACTCCATGCTTCGTTCATTCTTTTTCTTCCATTCACGGAAATCATTCCTATTATAGCGTCCTTCATTGCTTCTATCTCCAGTAATATTCAATTCTAATTCGTTTCTCCCTCTCTTTCACTAAAACAACCTAATGTTTAATAATGACCTAGACTGGCAAAAGAAAAAAAACCGATGGCTATTACTTTTTACTTGCGCCATTTGTTAAACGCTTTTATTTCTCTGATCGGTTTTTTACCCTTTTTTTTTTCTTTTTTTTAAAGACGTGATGCCAAATTGATTTCGATACCGTTTCACGCCAAATGCGAAGTTACACCTATATCAACATGTCTATACCATGGTATGCATGTTTGTCATTGTCTTCCGTATTAATAATTTTACTTTTTCAACTTTGATAACTGTTCTATTATTTTTTTTTTTTTTTTTTGGAGCACGCCAGCTAAGGACCTACACCCAGAAACAACAAGAAAGAAAAGAGCCGTTAGTTAAATTTTCATTCGGTCAGATACAATATAACGGAACTAATGGCTGAAATAACCGATGGTGAATAGGACAAAATATAAGGCGCACAATAAGGAGTTGAGTTTCAAGAGACAAGAATATGGAATACAACGTTCGACAGAAAGGAATGGACATTCAAAAACGGATGTGATTGGCGTCGTAAACCACCGCTTCATTGGGGTGGAGAGGACAATTTGGAAAGGAGACAAGGGAATAAACGAGAGGAAGGAAGAGCAGAATGGCCAAAACGCAAGCGAATCATAGAAATGGCGACAGGAAACTCAAAGAATCAGAAGGAAGATTAGGTTGTACAGATAAATGAAAGGATTGATACAAAAGAAGGAGGGATAAATATCTGACCAAAGAAGTTCTGAAACTTTTTACATAGGGAATTCAGGTTAAAGGATAGAATTTTTTTTGAAAAAAGGAACGGAAGGAAGCAGCAACCCGAGCCAAGGAATCTGTCGCCTCACATTACCTTCAATGCGCGTGTGGCTAGCAACCAGCCACATCAAATCAAGGAATACCGCGATATTTCGTAGTGCGATAGTTCTAGGAACCCGGCTACCGCGGCTACTATTTAAATATAGAATATAAAAAATGCTAAATATAGTAATCTCGGATAAGCACGCGACGGGTTAGATTTTAAATTTAACACGTATATACAGTTTCATAACGGATGAATTTCGTTAATTCTCGGCCTTTGGAATTGCGCGGATTCAAATTCGTAGTTGTTTATAGTTTTTTTTTTTTTTTTTTATTATGGGCGAGATTTTTCACTCTTCCGGTGGTGCTGTGGATATTTCGCTAAATGTGATGCGAAAATTTTTCAGCCTTTATGTGCGCTAAACGTAGACTGTAATAGGGGCTGTAAAATTTACGAGTCATTTAAGACGACGCGATACTTGAGCGTGCACGAAGAGAGAAAATGAGAAGCTATTTAAGGGAGAAAGGTTTTTTCTGTCTATAGGCAGGGCTTTTACGGGTTTTACATAAAGCACAATGGTTGCGTACTGGATGAAAGGTCTGAAACCGGTGATAATGAGGGATAAGGTCTTTCGCAACATACTGGACGACCTTATCGACGTTTAAATAGCGATTACCTTAAAATTTTTTTTTACCATCGCATTAAACAAAAGACGAGAAATTCTTTAAAAAGTTTTATGTCTTTTTAAAGAAGTCTACACTTTTCGTTTTCCTAGCTGAATGTTTTTCCTCGTTATGTTTTCCAACTGCCGTCTTAATTTCGTGCTTCACTAATGTTCCCGTCTACTTCGGTCCATTATGCTTTGACCGGCCCTACCATCTGCCCTTTTTTCCCTTCTGTGCGAATTAATGGCACGTGGCGAAACAAAACAATTACCACTTCTTTTTCATATTAGCTAACAAGGAATGTACTGCAGATGATTATAAATTGAAAGCTTTCTAAGGACCCGAGAAACAATAGACTCTTCGTAATTAGATTTTAAAATGATCCTTACACTCATTGTCCTTATCGGTGATTTTTTTTTTTTTTTTCATTATCTCTCGTATATAATAATTTTTAGGCGTATTTTATTCCAAATAGTAAAGATCGTATTGATTTAAAATGTTGTTTTCTTTTATTTTTTTTTCAAAATATCAGCCTAGATGTAGAGTTATAAACAGTCTAAGATGATAATTTCGAAAAGTGAATTAAGTAAAACTGGTTTTAATTTTACAGACATTTGTGTGAAATTTTATTATATATAATGAAAATAAGAAACTTCTATGAGTTTCCTAGTTTGCGTCGGTCCATAATTACTAACTCCTTCCTTCTTCACTAAATCGCTTCTCTTTGGCTGCATCTCGTAATTATCCATTGGATCCTGAAGATTCTCAGTATATGTTTGTGATGCGAATCACGTGCTCTTCGAGTGCTCCGGTTTATCTCACGAGCGTGAGTTACTTTATTATCATCTTTTAAAGCTTGGTCTTCCTGCTCCTTTCAACGCCTCTTATGTTCTTTCTCTACCTATTCTCTCTGTTGTTCCTGTCCTAGGGGTGTTCCTTGATTCCATTGTCGATAGAATAAAAATATAATTTCTATTCTATTCCATGTATCTATTCCTTTCTGCTGGGCTAATGCTCTTTGGTAGCAAACCCAAGGGAGGTAAAAAAAAAAAAAAAAAAAGAAACAATACAAATATATTCGTAATATAAATAAATCATAACTACCAGTATATTTAATTTGTTAACTAGTTTGACATATTAATAATCCACAGTTTTACGACCCTGTTTGTAACAAAATTTCGTAAAAATCTAGGTAACAATAAAAATATAATAGTAAAAAATCGATTATTAAAATTCATAATGATTACGCAATTGCCAACAATTCTTTAATTAATACGATAAATTATTAATATTTTGAACTATTATTTTAGATTTAATAATCGACTTTTATATTACATTTGTATTACCTCGATTTCAAAGTAGTCGGTTATGCGTTCGTCGTGTATGTTTTGTAGTTTTTTTTTTTATGTTTGTTCGCGATAAGTTTTGCCCATCGATTTTAGTGATTCCGCGTTCATTAGAAAACGCATCGATCAGCGGCGGTTCCCCATGTAAGTGCCCTGTCGATTATCAGTGAACGCAGGCACTCATCAAAAAACGTGAAAAACTATGGTCTCTTTAGATAAGTTTTTAGTAGTGGCAGCTTAAAATATTATAAAGTTACCATGAGAAATTTGAAAAAAAAAAAAGTAATCCATGGGGAATACCCGTACAATGACATAATTCGAATCGGAAAAGCTCGAAGTGCATTTCTAAAATTAAAAGCATTATTATCTATATAGTAGAAACGTAAAACTGAATCTTGAAAATAGGACTAATAAAATGCTAATATATAATCTTGGAATTACTGCATGGTGCGAAAAGCTGGGTAATTACAAAATCAACAGAACGAAAACTGGACACTCCTTCGTGGTGTAGCTGTGTCGTAGAATTCTTCGCATAGAAGTGGACAGATAAAATACGCCCCACTCGGAAGTACTACAACGTATGAGCGAAGGCAAAGAAATAGTAAAATACGTAAGCTGAAATATTTTGGCCATATAATGTGGCACCAGAACAAAACAGTCTACTGCATGTGCTAATGCAGGGGAAGATTACCCAGGGAAGAGTCCACCACGTGGAAGGAGGAAGACAACCTGGTTACAGAATTTGTCGGATTAATTCAATTTGTCAGTTATCGATTTGTTCCGAACTGTTCTAGATAGACGGAAGATTGCCAGCATGTTCGCCAACGTTCTCGATAACGGACATGGCACGATTTTGATGATGATGAATTTGAAAAAAAAAGTTACAAGAAATTAAAGTATTATCTGTAGGTGAATACATCCTGTTTGTTAAAATAGTATAATAAAATAAACTTTAATAACAAACAATATAGATCAATAAATTAGATAAATACCTATTTAGAAACGTTTTCGGGCATAACCCATCATCAGCTAACACTAACTTAAAGGAAACTTAAAACATACATTTTAAGTTTCCTTTAAGTTAGTTTTAGCTGATGATGGGTTATGCCCGAAAACGTTTCTAAATAGGTATTTATCTAATTTATTGATCTATATTGTTTGTTATTAAAGTTTATTTTATTATAAAGTATTATCAATCACGGATAAATATGGATTCGAATAAAAAAAAAAACAAAAAAACACTGCTATGAGTCAAATTCATCACTGACGGAATTATTACATTTTTATACATAACTGCGTATAACTTTTGACCATCTGGACTGACTCCAATGATACCGTCTTTATTTATTAGACATTTTACCAGTCAGCGGCGGTCTCATACGAGCATATGGGTAAAAGTGTCGGTAAGGACTGACCGAATGGTCAGCAAATAAACCTTTAAAAAAAGGTGTCTCCTTATAGAGAGCTACTTTCTTTGCTTCATATAACCAGGCAAATTTCCAAGCTTTTGATTATTTTTTGTCAGCTATCTCTGATCAAAGATCTGAGTCTCTTGCGTAGTCCTTGTAGACAAACGAAAAAAAAAAAAATAAATTAAAGAAATCAACCAAAAATAGCTCAACACCGACAAAATTTGAGCATAATACATCGGAAAGGCTGAAAAATTAACGGAATTACTGGGAATAAAATTAAATGACAGAATCAGAAATTCCGATATATATATATATATATATATATATATATATATTGGGAAAAAATACAGGGTTTGAACACATTGTAGCCAGCAGTAAATAAAACTGGGCAGGACATGTCGCAAGACTAACAGACGGAAGATGGACAAAGGAATGAACTGGTGACCGTACACACAGGAAAACGGAAATAAGGAAGATATCAAAAAGATGATCAAATGATATATTAAAACAAGCCATACATGTGTAAAGCTCAAGACAGAAGAATTTGGGAGAAGCCTTCGTCCAATACTGACGTCAGAAGGTTGCTCGAAGAAGAAGAAGAAGAAGAAGAAGAAGAAGACTCTTTGACCAATACCCACAGCACTCCTCTTATAGAATACCGCAATCATTTTAGGATTGTTTTTTTGTTAGTCAAAAATATTTGTACTAAAAATGGTGAAATAATTTTTCTTTGTTAAAGAAAACAGAGTATGGTTTTCAAGATTTACTCTAAAAGTTTAATAAAAATGCAGTAAGAAGTAAAAAATAATTATTCGATAAAGAATAATTTATTTCATTACGATAATTCTTTTTTTCATTTTTTTTTTTTTCTCTGGCTCGACGATACACCATTTGGCCACCGTTAATTAATTTGACGTAACGATTTACGCAAATATTAATCTATAGTATTTAAACGGAAAGTTATATTTTTTACAAATTTACACATATTTAAGAAATTAAAGAACAATAATTACAAATATTCTTTTAAAAATCATATCTTCTGGAAAGAGGTTTATAGCTTTTAAGAATCTAAAAGTATTTTGGACTGCAGCTTCATCATTACCAAGCGCTTTTTCCACAGTAAGTCTTCTCGTGTGTGCGGATGAGAAAGCTTCCTCACGCTCCTTGTTGAGGTTTTGACATACGGAGATGACATGGTCAATGGACAGACTTTGAGTACCACAAAACATACATGATGGCGGAGGTTGGTTCACTTTGCAGTAAGGGTTCCCGTGTGCTATTTTTGTGTGGCCCTGATGCGGATTCTGCTAAATAAAATCTCTTCTCGCCTGTTCGCACGGTGTGATGTTTCCCAATGTTCCAGTTTAATTTGCCATTGGTTTTCTCATATGTTTTGAGCGGCATCCTTGATTGCGATCATTAACTGCTTTTTTTGGTATTTAATAAGTCTTTTTCATGTGCTCTTAAAGTCCGTATAATATCAATCAAAGGGCGGATTTGTAGGTTCGGATGGAGTGACAGTAAGTCGATTTATATGTAGGTAACTGAAGTAGTCAATACACCTAACTTCGAACGGTTTGTTTCTGTCGCGATAGATCTTATGTAGATTAGAATAGAATGTTTTGTAGTAATTTATATAACCACTGTTGCCGCTGAGTTTCACATAATATTTTAACGCTAGTCTATGCTCATTTAATGCGAGTTCTAAATATTGTTGTAATTTTAATTTGGTGGTGACTGCAAAGAGTTAATGTTGTTTAAGAATCATCGTATCTTCTTAATGTATATATTACTGAAAAATGCACGTTATCTTCTATCGAATATAATTATTATTTACATTGCATTTTTATTCCATTTTTAAAGCTAATTTTTAAGTATCGGTATTTTTCAAAAAAAAAAAAAATACTTCATTACTATACATTCTGAAGCCATTGTATCCATGATTGGATATGATTATCAAAACTAGTCGGCAAATTAAATGATTATAATTTATTTATATCATAATATAAAATAACGAAATTTTCATTACACATGTTTATTTTTAAAGACTTCAGTTCGTAAAGGTTACTAATCGGTTTTTCTTAAAATCGTTATTAAAATGTTCCGTACTGCTGAGTATAAATTCGAAAAAGAAACCAAAAAAAAAAAAAAATCCGGCTAGGACATGTATTTATGTCTCCGCTTTTAAATTCTATCAATTCAAACGCTCTTTCGAATAAACTCTCCCTCGTGGGACAGCAGAACAATAAATAAAGTTTTCTTATTCTACATTAATGTGCCAGCGGAAAAAGGCGTTTGCAGTCGCCGACGATTTAATTCTCAAGATTTGATCGGAACCTTGATTAAATAACCTCTTTTTTTTCAAATGTTTCCGATGTGTTAACCGTGAGATAAGGGCAGTGGCAGTCCTTTATCGATTTCCTTTAATAACAGAAACCCGAATTGTTTTTCTAGCAAATCTTTCTCGTGTTTTGTAGGACTGGCCAACCGAATGAAGATCACCACCGGCCTCTACAGAGGTTCTCCCTAGATATCTGATTTTTATTTCAATCAATGATTGCACATGTTTCTGCAAGTCGTAAATTGTGCGCGCGTGTGATTAACAAAAAAAAAAAAAAATTGAAGCAGGAACGATGTTTGATAGGATAAACTGTTGATGACATAGGAGGGTTACTTTCGTAGAAATTGAATAGAACAGTAATGAAATGTAAGCGCCTTAGTAATGAATTTTTTGTCATCAGGCAAGGACGGGGTGGGTTTTTAGGGGGTTACCCCCCCCCCCATGAGAACTGAAATAGTTATTATAAATACACAAAAATCTGAAAAAAATCAAAAATTTAAAATAAATATTAATGATTTTTTAAAGTGTTCTTATACATTAAAAAAGAAAAAAGAAAAAATATGCTCTATATTTTTAGGTACTTCACTAATATTTTGTGCAAAAATTTTTTATTACGAGTATAATCAATAACATATGTAATTTTTATTATTGTTCATACACGGGGTGGTAATTCATTTATGTAAAATAATATATAAATCAAAATAATGGAAATTATTAATAGTATATGAATATTAGTGAAAAATGAATTGTTATTTATAAAATAAATATGCGAAGAAAATTTTCAAAACTCCCCGCTTTCAAAATTCTGGGCATGAGCCTGTCATCGGGAATGAAATGCCGGTCGTTATATGGATAAGTTATCAACGGTGTAGTATAAAATAATCGAGACATTATTGGATTTCGCGAGAATCGCTGAAACAGGGGAAGCTTTCAAGGCACCGAGATGGGAGTGATTACAGGGAAATTGTTTTCAATGATAAACTAACTACATCGAAAAATGGGGGAAGAAAATTAACGCAGATAGATCTAGCAGTGCTGCGAAGGTGAATTGACGAGAGGAAGTTTCCAGAATGGTGGAAGTACTAAATGCGCCATCGATATGGCGCGAAGAGAAATCGTCAGAGTAAGGAGGAAGAAATAAGAAATATGATTAAAGAAAGTAAAAGAATAAACATCCTAAAAGTGAGATCGTGAGAGGCACTTCTTTTAACACAGGGAGGACGGAACATAGGCGAGAAAAGGTGAAAAATCGAGTACCGTAAAGTGGATCGGGATTGTGTTATTATCTCATCATAGAGAATAGGAAAATATTATTAAAATACCCGACCTCCGGAAAGATCGATGCAAAAAGTCTAATTTGGAAAGTGAATGATGCATAAAGGTCCGAGGAAGGCACAGTAGGCAAGATCAATGATCAAAAGCCGAACCTATTTGGGGAAAACCGAATTATTTTGCAGAAAATGTTCTAATATATGAAGTGAAAGAGATAAGATGTGTAGGGAGTTGTTGTTGTTTTTTGTTTTTTTTTTTGGTACATATAAGGAGGGATAGCGGTAAAATTACTCCGGAACAATTATTGCATAAGACGGGACTGTTGTTAAGAAGAGCATTTCATGCAGACATTACGGAAAATGAACGGCACCTCCACGGGGAGCAGAGTTAAAAGAATTCATAATCGCTGACTGATATTCTCGCTGAAGTAAATTACATCGATGCCATCAGAGTAGCACAATTGGTCTTTTTGGACAATTAATCTGGCAACTGAACCGCTTCCGGCATTCCATAAGAGATTCGTTACCTGCCAAACGACACGGTGATCCAATTTCCCACGTGGCCTCTTCCCTGATTCGAATGATGCGTTTTCCTCATTAGCATATCGAAATTCCCGTTAATAATACTTCCGCAATAATCCTATGATTTTCTCGACGTCTCTGCACAGTGGCGAAAATGTCATCATTGGAACCAGAGTCTCGTTATCATAGATTTACCTGTGTAAGTTTTTTTTTCTTTGTAGATGGCGCACCGTTCTCAAAAGCTGCAACGACATTTCTACAGGGCGTATATTGTGCGGAGGGTTAGTCTAAATTTAAAACGATCGCCTTCATCGTACAGAGGCCGCACAGTTTCATTTCGGAATATCTTTCCGAAATTTAACGCTGCTATTGTTTTTGAAATATTATAGTCGATTAAATTTTAACGTTTTCCGGTGTAGCGATTAATGGCAGTAACCGCCGAACTCCCATATATTTCAGTCCGGTGGAATGTTAGAGGAGCTACGTCGAGAAAATCTATAGAAAACAATCACCATTAACGCGTACATGTATATGGGGGGGGGGGGGGGATAAAAGAAGAAAAATTGAATACACACGCGAGTGTAAATGTATATACAAGTCTGCTTACTTCCGGTTTGTTCGAAACTGTTTTTGCCGGGGAATATGCTAAAGCCGCCTCGGTTAATTACTGTAGAAGAATAGCGCGCATTTTACGAATTAATATTTATTCGATACAGCGAGATGGTGAAAGTAAATTACTGACAGAACCGCATTGTTCGTTTAATAGTGAAATGCGAAAATAGACTTCCCCTAAGTCAATCGCTACACTATGCGAAATTAAGAAGTTTCAAAATTATGTTGATACTGAGAATATTCCGTACACTCGTGAAAAGCGATAGCCTTCGGGGAGCAAACGCGTTACGAAACTCTATAGTCAATTCGTTCGAGACACGACAGCACGTGACGCGACAAAACTATTTTTGATTGCCGTTCGGTGTGCGTTTAGGACGTTCGCAGAGGAAGGCCAATGAGGTCGTTGCTCCCCTCACCTGAGAATTCGGAAAAGTAAAAAAAAAAAAAAAAAACAGATTTTGGTATACAACGCAGACATCTGAAGAAAATCTACTCTTTTCAAAGGTCTCCTTTTTTTCCCCTTGCAGTCTAATGAAACGCCAGGATCTCGAAAGCTGCAAGGGCAATTTTTATGAAAATCGGTGCCTAAATTGTAGAAGGTATTGCGAAGAAAAAAAGACTACACGAAGACGCTGCTTTTTGAACTTTTTATAGTATTTTAGCTTGGAAGAGACGGATAAAAAAAAAAAAAAAAAAAGTACAAATAAAAATCCAACCGATTATTTCCAGCTATTAAGCTTATCGCGTTATTTGACGCTAAAATCGTTTTATGGGAAAAATTTCATTTTCTTTTACTCTTTCATCGGTGTTCGTAACTTTGTTTTTCTTTTACGCTCTCATTCGTCTCGACTATTACCGAAACATGAAACGAGACAACACACCTGACAAACGAGAGGAATTCATAATAGTTCCGTCCAGGTGAATTTTTTCGGTACTAATTTTCGCAGTTAGCAAACATCGATAGAATTATTCAGGTAGTAATTCTAATCAAAATTCATATATATATATATATATATATATATAGATAGATAGGGGGGGATTTTCCGATGGATTGAGCTGGAAAATGCGTTAGAACATACAAATGCAGTGTACTTTGTTTTTCAGTGATAAAAATTGTTGTAATAGTAAGAGATATACTGAAGGTAAGTAAAACAAATAGTCTGTCTAATCTGTGAGTAAGGGTAATACGTTTGGCAGGTGGAAAACTGAAAAAAATCTATCAGAACAATTTCCCTTATTTTCGCAGTTATGAAAATTTATCAGACAAATGGTCCATGTTATAATAACAGTTTAAAATACAATCTGGCTAATGTGGAAGAGCCCGACGAAAGCCTTGCCAGATTCGTCTAATACTCGTCAGACGCGCTAAATTCGGCACCTTCGATATATGGGTGATCGGTGTCATACCTACATGTTTTTATTATGAGAGTATTATTAAACAGTCAAGTACAAAAAAGCAAATATACTCTTTATAGAGTACAAAATTGTAATAATCTACCATGCGACGAATTTTCAAACCCGGGAAAATAAAGAGCGGAAATTTTCTATATTTACAATTTTGAAGATGCCGCCCCAGACTCATTTGCCAATTTCATAAATTAGCCAGACTTATTTGTAATTACAGTTTATGATAGTATCAATTTATACGTTAAATTTCGAGAGTGGTAAAAATAAAGGTTACCGATCCCAAAAATCGATGAAATTTTTGAATCCACAAATTTTCAGCCAGACGTACTTTCTCCTCCATTTGAGATAAGCCAGACTGCTACTTCCATAAATTTCATGTTGAAGTTTAGTAAATGTAAAATATTTATGACTGGGAGAATAAGTAAACTTGTCTTTTTTTTTTTTTTCATATCCGAAAATTTTAGCCAGACTCAAAAATTGTTGTTTTGTATCACGAGCAGAACAAACTAATTCGTATACACTAACTGCAAAAATAAGTACTGAAAAAATTCACTGCCTCCCGGACTATGAGGTGTTTTTCGCTGCAACGGCTGCAATAAAGTTTGATCGAGCCTCCTTAAGCATCAGCAGCGATTACGGAAGCCTTCGATTAGGTAACCTTGAAACAGTATCTCGGACGTCCAAAACTTGTGAAATAAATAATTGCCGCTCGGGTCGGAAATGCAATTTTTGCGTACTTCATATTTATTCATACTTACACCTTCCGCGTATAACTATAATGCAGTCAAGAGTATCATGCGGATTTCTCCAGCAGTCAACGTATGCATGAGATTGTGGAGCCCGCGAACAGGTAGTCGATGTTTTGCTAGATTTCGCCGAGGTAATTGATTTTCCGCAAGGTCGTCTGTTCTCCTCTCCTCTATAAATTGTAAAATTAATCAAATATTCGAAATCCGTTGGTACAACGACTTGGAACCGTTTCATCGTCGGTTTACTTATGTCGCCCCGAAGTATTTAATCGTTGTTTCATTGTTACGAAATTTCTTTTGCAAATTATTTATTAGCGGTCGTAAATTAATATCACTTCGGCTGTCCCAATATTATTATATCTTGACGATAATGAAAAGCCGACAAGAAGCATTTCATCTCTCGTTCTATTGCAATTACGTATTTCCTTTAATTCTCTAAACACCAAAGAAAATCTGCAGACACATCTCCGTTCAGAATGTTGTACGGGGTGACACGTCCGCGAAATGCAGACTGTTATTCGATTTCGGAAATGTCAGTCTATGGTCTTATCCATTTCCTTTTTTTTTTTTTTAACGGACGACCATAACACCCGGAATCCTGTAGCTCCGTAGTCCGTGGAAAGAAATACATTTCTCAATGTTATCGTTGCAGCGAATTCGACAGTTAGTGTGCTTGAACAAAAATAGAATTTACCTAATGCGCAATTTCATTAATTCAAAACCGAGCTTCAACCGTGGCTTACCGTAATTATCCGTCAAACCGCTTTCACCGTTATCGGCGGGATTCTGAAAGTACATCGAGAGGAGTAATAAATATATGTCTTCTGAATATTTTATGCAGTATGACAGTAACGTACAACATTTCTTTATAATTCCTAAATGAACGCTGAAAAAGATCATCGCAGCGTTGTCGGACCGTAATAAGCAACTTCATACTTCGCTACATGAGTCTCCGGGTGACTGCAATTATGATTTTTTTTTTTACAATATGTAAAGTGTACATTTAAAATTGTTTATATAAGTAGTAATAATGAAATTATAATACCGACAGTGTTCGCGGAGCCGTAATTCTAATGAAAATAAATTCAACCAAAAATAAATATATCCTACTCGCGCGAATGTCAAACATATCCGAATAATTGGAAAAGTTCGCAGTCAGGGAAATTTGCCTTAGAGCACGTAAGATGGCATCATTTGCGCGGTTGTAGCGATAACGCGGAAAGAAGCCAGGCCATTCTGAACAAAGTCTAAAAGAAGATTAAACGTTGTCTTTCCTTTCTGAATTTATTTAATTTTACTTCAATATAGTATAGCCATTACGTCGCCAGAGCCCAAAGTTAACAGAAATGCAAAACTAAAGAATGTTTTTTTTTGCATTTTACTCGAAAAATTTGTAATTTTTACACTTATGTACTCTATATATATATATATATATATATACATAAATATGTATATGTATATGTCATATATTCTGGATCGCCTAGTAAAAATCAGTGCAGAATATGGCCTCCAAGTTAACAAAGCCAAAACCAAAATAATGATCGTCGACCGTCTAGAGAATAACCGCCCAACAATATGTGAAATTGAGGGTATTGAAGTAGTAAGCCGCTTTACATATTTAGGCTCTATAGTGCAAAACAGCGGTGGATGTAAAAATGAGATACGCCACAGAGCACAGATTACACGAACCGCAATGAGCCGTTTAAAAAGAATTTGGGCTAACTCCGCTGTTAGTAAAGGTGTAAAGATTCGGTTAGTGAACTCCCTCGTCTTCTCAGTGTTCCTGTATAGTGCAGAGACCTGGTCAATGACCAGCGCAGACAAAAAACGTATAGACGCACTCGAAATGTGGTGCTGGAGGCGTATGCTGCGTGTTCCATGGACAGCCAGGAGAACAAATGTCTCCATAATAAATGAGATTGGTAACCCGAAGAGGCTATCATCTGTAGTGCTCTGCAGGATACTGCGGTATTTTGGTCATGTGATCAGAGCGAACAATTTGGAAACGGTGCTCGTCCAAGGAAAGGTCAATGGAAAAGGGAGTCGAGGTCGTGCGCCGACTAGATGGACGGACGCAGTGTGCACAGCTGCTGGTCGTACCTTTTAGGATTGTGTACACATCGCAAGGGATCGAAATTGTTGGCGCAGTCTGATCAACCGGGTGACAGATCATGGTCACGATACCCCCCCTGCATGGGGTGAAACGATGCGATAGATAGATATGTATATATACACACACACACACACACATATATATATATATACATATAACATACACTAGACACAGTTATAAATAAGGAAATAATTTTAATTAACTCGGAATTGTTTCTTTTATTATCAACTAGCTTTTCTCCGCAAAATTCTTATTAAATTCGTGCAATTATTTTTATTCTTAGTTGAAAACATTTGAAGTTGTCGGAGAAGGAAATTTTTTTCATCACAAGTCCCGACAAAGTCGAGGTTTACCGAAAATGAAAAGCGACTAAAATATTTGTAAGAGCGGTAATTTCGTTAGTCTTCCGGTTTTGAGATTTTTTTTATTTTTACCTAATTACGTAGCAAAAAAAGTGAAAGGAAGGTTGAGACAAAGTGATACCTAAGGCAAAGCAGTTCCAGAAGAAAAAAGAATCTTTTATAACTTTAAAATTTTATTATCTGAACCAAAAAAAAAAAAAAAAGAAAAGTTGAATAAAAAAATTTTAAACGTTAACACTGTATTTTTACCGTTCGTATCGATGCAGGAACGCTCGTAGTAATTGTGTGCACTAGAAAGGGCCCGGATTGTGGGACGTGTTTTTTTTTGTCTAAATCAGTCTCTAGCAGTGAACGGTATTGACAAAATATTTACGCTTTAATTATAATAACGGAACCTTAAGACAAAATAGGAAGGAAAAAAGAGGAAAGCTTGGGTGCGATGAAACCGACATAAGAAGGGGAGAAATTAAATAAATTGAATAAAAATAAGTGCGCCTATTGTAATTGGTCGTCGAGAAAGAGTGGAACAAACGTTACCCAATTTCGACTTTCTTATTCCGGTTATCTAATTTGTTAGCCCTAAAAAAAAGAATAATAATAAAAAATCGACCGTTTGACGCGTTTCATTTTCACGCAGTTGTAAGCAAATATTTTTCGCATAAAAACACTCTGTCAACTTATTAGGCCTTCAGATTTAGCGTTCGAATATGTTAGAAGAAAGTTACGTCGTACATTTGTTTACCTTTTCTCTATGCGAAAGGCGATTACGAGAAGCCAGCGGACGGTATATTTGATAGTGAGCCGCGGCGTTTAATTCGGAATTCCCTATTTTTAACATTGTTCTGTTGACTGTTGAATCAGCCGATGCACCTTTGATAGTTTAGACGCAGACTGAGAGGAAAACCATTTCGCCCCTGGATTAAGGAAAACCCTTTAAAAAGCAGTTAACGGTTTTCGCATGTGATGCCGTTGTTCGCGAGAGCTTACGGATTTGTTCTAGGCTAGAGTTGCTCGCAATTTCACGTATATATTCTTTTGTCGAATAACATACAAAACGGAGTATGGTACATCAGCTGAAACAAAATAGATACTTGAACGGAAAACTTCAGTTTCGATAAGATCTTACCGAAGGATTTTTCGATTAACGAATTGTGCGACTTAGAAAGAGTGGAGTCATAACGTGCTCGAGACTAAAAAGTCTTTACGTGGCTTCGGAATCCCTGAGGTTATAACGATAAGCAGCTCATGACGCGAAGGAAAGTACACTTGACACACATTCGTTTTCGTGACGACGCTCTAGGTATCTTGTCTCATCCGACAAACATTGCATGCGTTACAACAAATGCGGTTGTTGTTTTAGCGCTATTTACGACGATCTTCAACTACACAGACTTGGGTCAGTCAAACTTAAAAATTTTCAGTTTTTAAAAATCCGTCATTCCGAATGCCGTCGAAATTCAATGCACGCCAATTAGACATTTTACACCACAACTGTATAGAAAGTTTACCCATCTTTTACTCGGAGAGGTTTACCGTGGTTGGCCAAGTAAGAAGTTGTACAGATTTAATTTTTCCCTTTTCATTTTGCACCACTACCCAAAGTGCCAAAAAAAAACAAAAAAAAACGTTAAAAAAAATAATACGCTAGCCCCTCCAAGTTGGCTCCTTACGATATTGTGTGCCTTAAATTGTTTCTTGCATTTTGCGCCACTATTCAATGTACGGAAAAACGTTTGATATTATTATCATAATTTACTTATAATATGATACGAATATATCATCAATGGTGAATCTTGATGTTTTCTCCAGTTCTTCTCTAACAGAGAAAAATTTTGAAATGGAATTAACTCGGCATACAATCGCACGCCCTACTACAAAAAAAAAAAAAAAAACGAATTGAAAGACCACTTCTTTTTTTTTTTTTAATTTCAAAAAATAATAGATTAAATTTATGAAAAAGAAAATTGATATTAAAATTTCGATAAAAGAAATAATTTATGTGAACAACAAAAAGGAATTAAGGAAAAAAATAAATTTAAATAAATAAACGGATTATTAAGTCGCATAACTTTAAAACCATACAGTGAAATTTCTACAGCACCTCCGTCTTATATTAAAAAAAAAAATTTAAATATATTAATTAAAAGAAACTTACAAATTAAGAAATCTATTTAAAAGCGAATACATCTGCTCACATTAACATTCCAAGTTGCCGATTTAATAATCGTTCAGCAAACATCACAAACGAATAAGCTTCGCGTAATCAAGCCGTCAATATCACCGTGGAACATATCACTTCCAAATCGAAGAGATGACGTGTAATTATCACCAGACTTCGATTGCGTGTCATACACGCCTCACCCACGAATACTTACTAAATGGAACTGAGGCTCCTCAGTGTACCAGGTGCAGTGTTTCCCTCACCATTCACCATATCCTCACCGAATGCCCTTCGTATTCCTCTGAAAAGAAATTTTTCAACCTACCTTCTTCTCTTCCCCTCATCCCTAAAGACAACTCCTCTTAATTATCCAGTTTAAACCTTTTCCTTCATAAGTCCAGGCTCTACTCACTGATCTAATCCTCCTTCTCCTCCCGTGTCTCTAGCCATAGTTGCTGCACATGGCGCGTAAAGTTGAATTTAATAATAATAAAATCGCTCTCCGTTGCTGACAAGTCCAACAAATTTTTTTAAAAATAATAATAATCGTTCGTTCACCACACTATCGCTAACGTTTTATACCTGTGAAGTTTTTTTGCGTTTCCTACAAACTTTCCTTTCCTTCACCAGATGTTGTTCGAGCTTTAGTAGAGTTTATTTCTTCTATTTCTCTATATATTCTAAATCTAAACATTTTTTATTCGTCATTCCTGGATGATGGGTCAGTGCCCTTGGTTGGTTAGAAAAAAAAAAAAAAAGAAAAAAAGTTGTTTACATTCTTTCAATAGATTTTTATGGTTTCGATTGTAGTAAACTTTTAAATATTCGTATTTTATAAGCACGATGTATGCGCGCGCAAAATGTAAATTTTGTTCTTCGTGTCAATATTCTTTGTTACTTCTTCGTTTTTAGTTCCTTCATTTTAATTAATATGCAATCCTTATTTCAGCTGGCATCAGAGATACAATTGTGATCTTTATAGCGTATGTTACGAACAGTTTGTATATTTTTGTTAATATAATTTACCGCCGTGGGGAAGGGGGGGGGGTACTGATTGTTTACACCTGAAATATCGATTAGTTCACATTTACATGTTCTTTTTTGGACGTTCAACTATAAACATTAACCAAGCGCATGTGAAATTTTTGGAAGTTTTAGTGTGAGACAGCAGCATCCGAGCCAGGTTCTAACACCATTTCCTAACCATTTACGCCGCTAGCTCTACGTTTACATAATAATCTTTTATCAGAATTGCAATAGGTAAAAAAGTGACCATTTTTTACATATGAAAATTTATCCTAATTTGAGCGACTGCTGTTTTCCCGCTCCCATCTTTACTTGGTTTGTTAACAAAACTGAATCAATACGTCGGGGATAATTATCCATCCGTTGTCTCAGATGAAATTATGCAAAGGAGCGAATGAAATTAGTGTTGATACGGAAAGGCTAAGAGAAGCTATATATTATGTTGGCACTTCTAGCAGCACACTTCGAGTATCTTTGAATTTTGACAACTGATGAGGTATAGTGATGTAAAATGCGAAGAACAATTTGTACCATACAATCTTAACGGGTTAAGTAGAACCTAGCATGTTATTTTCTATGACATTTTCCGGAACTTCGGCTAGTGGCGAAAAAAAATTGTAATCGGTGGTGCAAAATGCAAGGAGTAATTCTAACCCATACAACATATTAGTCGGCCAACTAGTGGTGTAGTAAAAAATGGATATATTTTCTTTTTTATGAATGATGCATTAAGAGTAATTTTTACATTAAAAACTTTTCTGTGAGGGGTTAGCTTGACGGACGAGGACACTTCTCCGAAACGCTCACTAGGGAGAAAAACGCCTCGCCAGGATCGTCAGATTTAGTCACTAATGTGAGCGATGGTCCAGAAACGCCACAAGCAGTCAGATTTTTCGATCTCAGCAGTCCCAGTTGTTCGTTGACGGTCTCAGCGCACACCGCTGGAAGTGGTTACGACTTAACAGCGGTGGCATCCGTTACCGGAGGAAGTCGCTCGGATGGGCTGTAATTGTCCAGTAGTTTAGAGTTCGGCCCGCGTCCAGAGTGTAAAAGATTTCATTTCAGATGTACGCATTTAGGCAGTCATAATTAAAATTTGAACGATTGGTGTAAGTCAGGACTGTGCAATTTACGGCTCAAATACGATATAATTGCGCTGCTTGCCGAATGAAAAATACCGTACGTACAGCGTTAGTTTAATGAATGCGCTATTAAGGTGTTTTCCGCTACGGTATAAGTTATTCTGCGAATAATTTATAATTCCCCTCCCGCGTAAATGATTAAAGCCTAAAAGGGAGCAATTTAAAATATTAAAAGTTCATAAATAAAATTAACCGAAGATAGTGAAAAATAAAAACAGTAAGATACGCGGAATAAAAATGCGATAATATCCCTCCTCTTCTAGTAAATTTCTTGCTGAGCCATTGTTTAAGGAAATTTCGTTCAATATCACATTCACTCCTCGTGATAAAATTTCGAAATCCAAAATTAATTCCGACATTATTACCTATAAAAAGTTCTTTCCTGACGTCTCTTCTTTTTTTTTTTTTTTTTTTTTTTTTTTTAAGATCTTTTGCTAACAAACATCACAGTAGCCAATGGCGTCGTTGTGATGGGATTTTAAAGAAAGCTCCCGTAACTTATTATCTTGACAAGAAATTGCGTTTTTGTTAAATTAATATTAAAAAAAAATATATAACAATTATGGAATCCATTTATTTTTTTATTATCTTTAAAAAAAGTTGAATTTTTAAACTCCTTCCGAAATAATATCTCGCTAACTTATTGCCAATGGCCGTTATTGCAATTTACGTATACGGTAGCTAAACACAAAAAATTGTGTAAGAACATAGGAAAAATATAAAGTTTAAAAAATTTTGATATTTAGGGACCAAAATTTGTGAAAATACACACGCTTAAAGCTGTAAAAATAGTCCACAGCTCTTTCCATGTTAGCTGGAGGATCGTTTTTTTTTTTTTTGTTTTTTTTTTTTAAATAATGTATTTCAATTGCTAGCATAAAGGAAAAATACGAGACGCCCAAAATTTTAAAATTAAAGGACCCAAATTTTGAAAAATTTGAAAATCAAGTTTTAAAAACAAAATTTCACCTCACGTCAAACCTTGTGGGCGCTGTTAATGTAAATGCAGCCATAGTGCTGGATGGCAAATCTTCTCTTCTATTTTCTATCGAGCATTATGGACACTGCTGACGCAAAGGTGAAAAAAATACTGGATAGAACGTTTGTTCCTTTTTTTTTTACGGATTATTGTGGACACTGCTATGTAACACAGATGCGGTCATATAGTGCTGAATGGTGATTCTTTTACTTTCCACGAAGAACGGAGAACTATTCTCTGCAGTACCAAGTATAGTGACTTAATATATCATTTTGCTTAGATTCTAATAAAGAAAACGAATTTCATCATTGCATTTATTAAAATAGATATTGTAAATATCTTACTTTAAAAAGAATTAAATGTAGTATATTATTTTTACATATTACCTCGTTTACGATTTCAGTTTTTCAGATATTTTGATCCAAATTTCACTTTTTTAATTGGCGTATTCATGTCTTTTTTTAAAAAGGTAAATGCATGTGAACTCTGCAGTCTTTATGAAAATTGACAAAGTAAAACAATTTAAAGTCCGAAGGAACGTGTGCCGTTAGCGAGACCAATCCCCTACTATATGTATATATATATGTGTGTGTAATATATATGTGTATATATATATATATATATATATGTATCTATATTTATATATGTGGATGTATATATATATATGTGTGTATATATGTATATATATATATATAAACTCGACCATTTTGGCCTCGCTTTTGCTTACATTTCTATCTCTTTTTCTTCTATACTTTGTATAAAATTATCAAAATTTACAACGTAGTTCTAAATCGGTCCATATGAATAACATAATTATAGAAATCCTGTAAAATATAACAAACGTTTCATAAAATTGGGAGTTTTTTTCGAATGGGGGGTAGCCTAAGAATTACGTTGTAATTAATATATATATATATATATATATATATATATATATACAATCAGACATGTTTCTCATAACGAAACACATTTCTGAGTTGTGGCAATTCAAATCTGTTATCCAAAATATAATGGCTAAATGTCACGCGTATTGCAGCGATAATATAGAACAAACCGGTTTGCTGCGTAAAGTGAAAGTATTCAAAAACGACTATGGAATTCAAATTCTGTTTAATGCTTTTCAGTATTAGTTGATGGAACTATTAGCATTTCAAGGCAGTTTCTTTGTGCGCTTTCGTTCGTTAAGACAAAAGGCAACACACTGCCGTATTGCTGAAAATTTATTTCTGAATGTTGAACTAATACACTTAGCCGTTCACCTAATTAAAGATGGGTCATTAGATTACCTTCGTAATTGAAACTAGGTATTACGCTGTCAGTTAGCCTTTACTGACGTACCTTTTCTCTTTTTAGCTGAAGATGGGGGAGGGTGTACGCTCCCAAACAAACATATTTTAATGTTCAATTTAAATATTTGCTATTAATAACTTTTTTTAATTTTATACGATCAAAGTAGGACTTGGAAAAATAACGAGAAACCAAATTAAGCTTAATCGGAACTTAATGCTTTCACTATTCGGAACCGGATCGGCTGAATGGCGGTGAAATTTCTCAACTACTTTTTTTTTTTTGTTTCAGTACCTGGTGGAATTCGATTGACCGGCAAGGTGTAAGAGATTTCAAGTCGAGCGCGGACCAGCGGAGTTTTCGAACTCGGTCGTGTCCCGCGCTTCGTAAGATGTAAGCACGACATGTCTGCATGAGCGGGAGAGTGCAAAGCGAATAAATTAAAGGCGACGGACTGGAGTATCGTGAAAATTTTAATAGTTATCAATTGCGAAATCGCAATGACGCACAAATCGCCGCTGACGCGATATAAGGCGCGCAGAGCTTTCGGAAACTTTGGTAAAGTTTTAAACTTTATAAACTTCTGCCGATATCGATACCGGCGCAGAGTAACATATTATACTTTTTTCAGCGTTGGCGCGCATCGGCGGATAATATTTCCTTTGCGACTTTTCGAATTATCATTTCACCGATGATTCCAGGCTCGCGGCTTATATTTATTTTATGGGATAACATAAAAATGCTCTAAAGGCCCGAAAAACCTGCACCACTAAACGTATTTATATACGCGCGTACACATGCGCAGACGTCGTTGTTACATGCGCGTACAATATGGGCCGATGCTAATACGATTATGATAATCTCTCTTTGTTGTTTCATTCTGTTTGCTCTCTGCCAACACGTACGTCTATACACGGGCAGCGATGCATTCGGAAAGCGGTGCTAAAAATAAAATTTTACACCGCGCCCAGCCGGAAACTGGATATGCAGAGCTGGTACCGGTTTTTATTTCCGAATCGAGGGGCGGTCGCTCGCGGTGCGGATACAACTGCCAGCTGAAACTGGAACAATGTAAAGGTCTAATTGAGCTTTCGCTGAAGACAAAAGCTCCGACAAAATTGCTCGCTGTCCTGCACAGGTCGCAATTAAAGCTTCAGCTCCCGTTCGACCTTTTGCCGTGTTCTCAGGATATGGCGCACAACTGTTTACGTCTCTACCAGCGAATTTTTCTAACGATACTTTAAAAAGTTTACATAACGCGTATCTAGGAGAGATTTTAATTATGTGGCGGGTGCGTACTGGAAAATAAACTTTTCGATGCTAGTAATCTCAGCGGCAACAGCGAGATTTGAATTCCGTCGAGCCAGCCCTATCGCATGATCTAACCGAACGTTTCATCTTTATTTCTAGTCGCATTGTCCGATTTATTTTTAACCCGAATTTTATACGCTTTCACTGACTTCGAAAAGAGGCCCTATTAGGTGAATATCAGAGATTATCTAGAACGAAAGTTGTACTATCGTCCTTTTTTTTTTCTTTTTTTTTCTTTTTTTTTTTTTTTTCGCTCGTTTCGAAAGGAGAATAATTATATAACTAAAATTCGAAAAATATTTTTAATTACCAGTACTAATATTTAAGTAGCATTTTCCGCGGTGTTGACGAGATTCAGCGTGAGAGTAGAAGGATTATATTATATCGTGTGTATTTTCATAAAGTTAAGAGAGCGCGAATATTGCACCAGCCACGAAACGAATAAACCACCCGCGGAGAATACTTTTGCTGCCTTTTGGTACCAACTGTTACCGTGATGTCAGAATTTCCTAGTCAACTTCAAAAACATAAAATTTCCCACGAGAATAACACCTTCCAAGAACGGTGCTTTGACGGTGTTTAAAACAGTGTCGCTTATCCTACTTAATAATTTTGCCGGGTTTTTTTTTTTTTGTTTTTATTAAAACAAAAACGCAGTAAAAACGGTATGACTTAATAGAAGGAACAAAAAGACACGTGCCCCGCCTATTTCCGCATAAATATAATAAAATACGAACAAAATGCAGCTTTTTTTTTTCTTTTTTTTTTTCGCTCCGCCATTTTAGCCGGAAGGGATTTATACCCCCCGTGTAATGAAAAGAAGTCCTAAGATTCGTTAATGTCAATATTGGTAATGATGTAAAGGAGGATAACCGATGGAGGAAATATGATGGGCAAGGAAAGACAAAATGATACGGAATTTGACAAAAAAAGATATACCCTCGAAGAAGATATGATCAGCGTGGCAGGCATTCCAGACATGGAGAGAGCAGTTTGGAAAGAGAACTAACGGAATAGTTTAAATGACAAAAGCGGATTAAAAAAAACGACTACAAAACAAAGAAGCAAAAAGGAAAAAAAAAAAAAAGAAGAAACTCAGGAAGTAAAGAAAGATTTTAAAAAGATAAAATGAGCGATCGTTGCAAAAATAAAAATATACGAAATGTAAGGTGAAGAATTTTTTTACGTAGAGTCCATTGGAATATGACGTTTAAAAAGAAAAAAAAGAAAGCCAATCTAGAGAGAATCTGTGCCGGGTTACTACCACCGTTGATACAATATAGGCAAGGAACTCGCAACGAATCACGGTGAGAAGAAAGAAAATGAATTCGAATCGGAAAAATGATAAAATCGCGGAAGTGATGGAAAAAAAACAAACCGAAACGAATTAGAAAGAAAGGGACGATGTGGTTCACACCGGTTTGCTAGATTAATAATTAGTTGAAATAATGTATTTACACCAAATAGCAAACAAACCGGTAAACGGGAATATGTTTTTATCGTAAATTACTCTCTATTCGGAAAATATATTACCTCGAATAATTACGAAAATTAAAGTACGAATGAAATATTAAATCAGTTAATTTTAATTTCAATATGGAACATAGTGTGCGATGCATGCACCTTTTAAATCAAAATTCTGAAACTTTCGTGTATCGTAAGTTTAGAGAATTTAAATAAGATCGAATTCTTCTTTTTTTTCTTCTTAAATTTTAACAAATGCGGCTAGGAAATCGCTATTCCAATAAGTATTTACCGGATAATACGAATACCCCCCCCCCCATTTTCGTTAACTCGATTATTTACTAACACTCCGATACAGATATTGCACGTTTCGACTTTTAATGGAAAAAAAAAAGTCAAAGTTTGTTGAATTCGTTACACTGAATAGCGTCTGAACACACTTCCGTAACACTAGAATGACATCAAAAAATGCTATTATTATACGATGAATAAACGCAGATTTTTTCGTGTTGCGCGCGATATTTATTCATCTGAGTTCGAAATATGTCCTGTGTGACGTCATTACTATCCCTCGATTTAATCGCCCGTTCCGCTAATGCGTAATACCATTTTGCAGCTATATCGCGCGATAAAATACGCGGCAACCTTTAGCCTTCGTATAAATTATTTCGTAGTAGCTTCGTAGTTAAGACGCTCGGCATTCAAAAAATAGAGAGGTATCATGGGATTTCGGGAGTTGTCTCGTTATCCAAGTCGCTCCCGGGTGTTTGAAATTGAATACAAAGAGAAATCTGAGAAACTAAACTTGAATCTCATGAGAAAAAAAACATTCTCTTCAGATCCTTTATATTTATTACATCATGAAAAACTTAATCCACGATATACTCTGTCAATGATGTGTGACTTACTACACTTTCGTAAATTGTTTATTTCAATAGCATATCAAATGCCAGTATTGCGTAAGAGCTTTTGTTTTTTTCATAGCTGTCCGTTAATTAACTCGTAATTCAGGTGCACGAATATATACATACATATATATATATATTCCGAGAAGGAGGAATTTTTGTTACAGCGATGCAAGGGAAAATAAAAGGCAAAACGACAAGAGGAAGGAGACGAATCGAAATGATAGAAATTGACGGGAAAAAATGCAGCGAACTAATTCAGATGGCAAGGAACCGCGAAATGTAGAAATGGTGTGAGCAATCCCCAGATTGGGGCTGCTACTTGATGATGATGATATATATATATATATATATATATATATAAAAACTCGGCCGTCTTGGCCTCGCAAGGGGCTATGCCTCTTGACCCCTCTTACTCTCATTTCTGTCTCTTTCTATTCTATACTTTGTATAAAATGATCAAAATTTACAACATAATACTTACTGGCATCAACACAAAAAGAGAAATAACATAATCACAAAAATCCTATCCTAACATTTAACTTTTATTATATAAAATTAAGACATTTTTTCGTTACATATTTCGTTACTTAAAATTGTGATATTTGTAAAATAACAATTACAAAAATTCTATAAAATACAACAAACGTTACATAAAATTGGGACATTTTTCTAATAGGGGGTAGCCTAAGAATTACGTTGTAATTAATATAAGTACATATTAATTACAACATAATTCTTAGGCTACCCTACATTCGAAAAAATGTCCCAATTTTATGTAACGCTAAATGTCCTAAAAAAATGTCCCAAAAAAATGTCCCAGAAAAATGTCTCAATTTTATGTAACGTTTGTTATATTTTGTAGGATTTTTGTTATTGTTATTTAAAAAATATCACAATTTTATGTAACGAAATATGTAACGATAAATGTAACGAAAAAATGTCTTAAATTTATATAACGGAAGTTAAATGTTAGAATAGGATTTTTGTGGTTATGTTATTTTTTGTGTGTGTTGATGCCAGTAAGAATTACGTTGTAAATTTTGATCATTTTATACAAGGTATAGAAGAGAAAGAGACAGAAATGTAAGCAAGAAGGGTCAAGGGGCACAGCCCCTTGTGAGGCCAAAATGGCCGAGTTTATATATGTATATATATATATATATAGGAAATAATCTTTAAGTTCGCCTGTATTTGCATTACTCTCCAATTTTTCAGTATAGACTTTGCCTGCTCTCTTTTAAAGAGGCGTATTTAATGGAAATTACGCGTTCGATAAAAGTATTGTTTTCAAATTAAAGGTAGTGCAACGATGACAATTCTATTACCTGCTCGCGACCTGTGCAGATATTTGAACATTCGGATTCTATTTTAAATGTGTCTCGGACACATACGAACAAGAAATATTTACAGAGGCCAGAGTCGAAATCACTTCTGTGTTACGTTGTCGTCTATTTTAATCCGCCACTTCTGCAAACGTTGGTCGATTTAAATTTTGTCCGTTGCTTCACTGAAAATCCATTCGAAATTCTATTCATTCTGAAGGTAGCTGCGTGTGTAATTTAAATCGATTACCAGTTTTACGAATATCGTGAGCTTAATGTGTATTTGGCCCCTTAGGGGCGCGACGTTATTATATATCGCGGCCGATGTACATATATAATTATTGAGGGTTTAAAAATTTCCGGTCCGCAGGTATCATTAGTGTTATACATATTGGTTACGTAGAAAGTACGCCTAGAATCAATCCGGCCATGCTGATTCTGTCGGTCCGGCGGAGTGGTGTCGAATGCCGTTTCAATATCACGCGAGTGGTAGTTTGAAATTATCTGTTATCTGATTGCACGCATGTGACAACGCGCCGAGCAGTGCAGTTTCGATGAATTGATAATTCGATACAAAAGGCAGTTCAAAAGTCGTATTAATCTAATTGAAGCTATCGATTCCAATAACCGACTAATGTCACACAAGCTGATGTGTCCGTCGCGGAGTTTAATGTTTAGGCATCGGGGGACAACTCCTTAACTAGGCTCTCCGGCGAAGAGGATAAAAGCAACCAGAGTAAATAAGAACTTTAAATGTGGCCAGACGATAGCAACTGTTTAACGATTCCGAAACACCTAATTATGATGCCACTCGGAGTAAACATTTTCCTGAAAACAAAAGAGGAACCCGATCAGTTTTTCTCGGTGTCATCTGTTAAATTCAAAAAGACCGTGCTAATAATTTTTACGGTTCTTTTTACAGTAGCACACGAGACCCTAGGATCATGCCCCCTGTTTTTTATTTTTCAAAATAGGAAACTTTTTATTTACTTCCAATTTTGTGTTAGTTGTTCGAAAAAAAGAGCTTAGTTTGATTCGACTTCTGAAGAAGTATGGTCTATTAAAATTCGGACCGAAAACGTACAATTGACCGCTCTGCCGATTCGACCGCTTTTTTCTACTCGGAGTTGATAATGAGGAAGATCACGGTTTGTTTTTGTGTGTTAGATAGTTTGAAAAAAATGAATGCAAAATCAGAGTTAATAAATATGACAAGAGAGAATTCGAAAAGCCCGCTGTCGGCGGCTGATCATATTAGCAAATTTTCGAAATTCACTTCAGTAATTACTAGTGTGGACGTTTTTTTATTCTCTTCTTCTTGAATACAAAAAGCTTGGGTTAAGATATATATATGTATATACCGAAGTTGCCATTTTCATGTCACTTATTAATAACCATGCTTAAAAAATCCGACATAATTTTCGTTTCGAGATCACTTTTAGCCGTTTAAAAAGTCCAGATGAAATTTGATAACTAAATTTCATCTGGACTTTTTAAACGGCTAAAAGTGATCTCGAAACGAAAATTATGTCGGATTTTTTAAGCATGGTTATTATTAAGTGACATGAAAATGGCAACTTCGGTATATACATATATATATAAGTAAAGTAAAGTAGTAAAGTAGTCCCATACCCTTGATAAGGTATCATTGGATTGTGAAGTAAAGCTTTTCATAATGGTACGAAGCCTAATGGATCTAAGGAGAATACTGGGGCCAGTTCCTTTCTACTTGGGATCCGCCTTTACTTTTTCATATTTCTCTGGTACCTAATTATTTCAGGCTGGGAAAACCTGGGAGCGATTTGGATCTGAAACGAGACAAGTCTCGAACCCGTGTCCTCTGGTTTAGTAGCTAAGCGCCTTAACCACTAGGCTACCGCGCTACCATATATATATATATATATATATATATATATATATTTATAAATGTGTATATATATATATATATATATAATTTTATTGGATATCTTAACATTTTCCCTTGTTTGATTTATTATCTGAAAATATTTCTTTCAGTTATTTGACTAAATGAACTTCAAATCTGCAACCATCATATAGGGTTAGGTAACGCGCTTTGGTTCAACCTCTGGGCATCGCATTAGAATTGCTTTGGAATACTAAAGTTAGCGTATCCAAAAAACAAAACAATAAAATAAAATTAGCGTGTATTGTTACACACACACATACATACACAGTTGAAAAGCCTTCTTATGCGCACTGACAGATGTTATGACTAAAAATGAATAAGACGTATTATTATCGTTAAACATATCGGTAATATTCTCATAAAGTACAGAAATTCAAGCAATATATAATTACATTTAATTATGCTAAATATTGTAAAAATAGTAGAGAAGCACTATTGTAATTTCAGCGTGATAGCTGAAATTAAAAAAATATAAATTCCGCTTTGCAGTTTTTCTAATAGTTTAGTGCAGATGAAGGCGCAAAATGTTCCTCCGGCGATTCAGTTATTTCTTACATTAACGTGCTAACATTGTAATCAAAATCGTGATGAATAGTATTTGGTGAAACTGTATTTCTTCGTTGCCTATAAACGTACATGTTCATTTACTAATCATTTCGTACCTATGTGAATGTTATTGTTTCCCTCTTACCATCTACTATGCGCCGCGAAGCAGCCGCACGACACGCAATTAAAGCGCTTAGCTAAAAATAGATTAGCCAGAATGTTTTTGTATATTCAACTCTCTCATTTAATATACATTCTTATCATTCAACTCTATTTCATTATCTCTACCCATTTGCAACACTTTTTTTTTTCTTTTTTTTTTTTCTGGACTCGTTGACAAAGGGCATTGTGATCCATGTTCGACAAGAAAGGAAAGTATTGTTGAATTAATTATTCAGATTCGTACGCGGTCAGATATCGCATCAATGAAGGATACAAGGGGAACGACAACAGGTGCAGCACTATAGGGAGCAGGAATATTAAGTCTCAGAAGGTGAGAGTAAAGAAGGAAACGTTCAGACGACAGTGTGGAACATTCGAAAAGAATGTGGTTAGAATTACATTCGTGGACATCATTTGGAGGATGTAGCTGACAGTAAGGAGAGTCTGAAAGTGAAACTCGATAGCGAGGTGTGAAGGAAGCAAACTATGATCGAAACGCAATATTTACAACACTGTTTTGATAAACTTACTCAAAAAAAAGAAGTAAAAGAAAGGGTTTAATAAAAGTAAACATTGCTACCACAAAAAAAAAGAAGAAAAAAAAAAAAACGGTTCCGTTAGTTGTAAAATAAATAAAATAATTTCAGTAAGTAGGGTGCAAGAGATGAAGTTTTTGTTATAGAAAGCAAAGCAATGAATCGTAACTATAACTAGATTTCTATTTCAACGAAACTACAATGTAATTTATATAGCGGTAACTATGTTTTCATATCTTTAAGTTTAAGTACATTTAAATATAATTGTAATTATACAAATAATAAAGGATGGATGCATACATTGCTAATTTTGAGGATACTGCGCCGACAAGCCGTTTCGGCAGGATCTATAAACGTAATCCACATGCGACAATAGAATTTTCGGGCACATCGATGATACTGCCCCTAATTGTTATGAAGATTAAGAATTAATCGTAGTTTGTTATGGCAAAATAACCTCAAGAGAAATGATGGAACAAAGTAGTTAGAGTTGTTCGAGGATAAACTAGTTGCAAAACATAAACGAGAATATCACGATGAGAACAAATTGCGCCAACGGAAATAACGAACAATCGAAAATGAATATTGATGAAATCAGTGACCAACGCCAAATGAAAGTGATTTCATTCTAAAGTTACCGCACTATATAGAGTTGATGTGATACGTGAAGTTTCAAAAAGGCTACAAAAATCGTCATTTCGACCGCTAAACTGCTTTTTTCCTTCGGTACAGTTATAAATTACGGGGCGTTTATCTAGACAATTACAAATCTGTAATGAAGTATATAAATAACAGGTGTCGTCGTTATGCACATATATGCGATATTATAAGCAAATACTCTGTGCGAGATTCGAATCAAATCGGTCGCAACTGGCATCTCGTTATAATGGTGATTCTCCTATATAGAGTTATCTATAAATGGGGACCATAATTTATCCCTCCTTGGCATGTAAATTTTTATGTTGTCGCGCGTAATTCGTACGCTCTCGGTAATTACGGGAAATAAATTGCGTTTATTTTGTACATTTTCTACGCAAGTTAATTTCTTAGTTTCCATTTTGGACGGATAATGTTTATCAAACACGAATTATCTCCAGCGGGTTGCATGCGATAATCAACATTGCCGGCACATTAAACGAAAATTACCCTCACCGTTATTTTCATCAAAACGAAGGTCGATTTCGATTTACGAAGCAAGCGATAATATCACAGTAATGACCCGTAGATATATAAAATCGGAAACAATCTGTGTGTCGGAAGCAAAACATTTGTGCATAGTTTTAATGTGGGTGTTTTTTTTCCATTTTCTTATTCATCACTAACTTTTACGTGTAGGATATTTAACATCAAAGAGTTGTCAGAATTAAAGTTTGGACGGCGTACCCGTTTCACAACATGCGATATTAATAGATCACGCAGGACCGTGCCCAGAATTTTGAAAAGGTGCAGGGGGGGGGGATTTTTTTCGCATATTTATTTTATAAACAAGGATAAATTTTTCACTAATATTCACACTATTAATAATTTCCATCACGTCCACATTTTTAATTAGTTTTTAATAGAAACTAAATTTATCGATAATTATTCGCCAATCAAGCAAACTAGAAACGAACTATAGGGTAACGACGCCGCACGTATCAATATGAATGGCAAAGGAATGAACTGATGGGTGTAATGTAAATATTTGCCAATGCTTTCTTTGTAGGTTAGCCTTTTCGTCTAGGAAAAATTGAGATCATCTATTAGAAATCTGTACGAATTGTTTCGTTAGAAGTATATTTTGTATATTTATTGGTTTTTTTTGAGACCCGCGTTATGGCATTTCGGTTTTACTTAAAATCGAAAAAACAGCCACATTAGCTATGTACGATTCTTTCTACAGAATACACGTTTCGTTTAATTCGCACCACCTTCAGTTCTATTTGGACCAAAAAAACAAAAAATGATGTTGCAAGTTTTACAGTCGGCACCACAATCCTTGCCATTAATGAGATTTTTCACCGTGATAAATACATAAAAATACGAAATAATTGAAATAGTCTGCTCTCAGATGGAACGTAATTATTTTCGTCAACAAAACATCACGGTGAGAATTTAAAAGTCCGTTTAATTAATGTACCACAATATTCAAATGACCGAAACAAATCGGAATTGAGACCTGAAACAACACAGTAATCTACCTGGAATGAAAGTTGGAATCGAAGTTTGGGACCTATCAGCTTCGATCTGAGCAAATTTTTCCGTACCCGATTCAAAACCCTTAAAAAATTAAACCAGTACTAGAGCCATATAAAGAATGAAACGTCCAGCACACTACTCCTCGTTAGTGATACCGAGTGTTTTCATTTTTTTTTATTTATTTTTTTATATTTAATTCGAATTATATTTAAATGATAAATCGACCGCTGCGACGGCAAACCTAAAAAGCCTAAAAGGTACACGTATAAATGAGCATCATTAAATTCAGTTTGTCTCGCCTACAGAAATTATATTCAGCTCACCGCGATTTCTGCATAATACTTTTTTCTCGTTTCGTTATTGTTGTTATTATTATTATTATTATTATTATTATTATTGCTATTACTTATTTAAATCGTTACTGTATACTTAAGTGCAATGTTACCTTATACTTCGTGTCGGCATAGTTCGATCACAATTCGATATTTATTAAGAATGCCGGTGAGATGAATAATCGAATTTGTAAGACTCGGCATTACATATACAAGTATATCGCATATTATATTCCGCCGACGCAAGACAAGAATCGAAGACTGAATGATTTTATTTTCACCTTTTTTTATCCATTTTCGAAAAAAGGATGAAAAGAAAAATGCAATCAAACGCGTATGTTTTCCTGTAGCTAGTTAACAGTCGTCTGATTAACCGATTGACTTTATATGGTCAAACTTTGTAGCGCTGGGTTATAATCTCTTAGGTAAATTATATTAATCGACTTGATTTATCGTTCGGCTTCGTAAACAGGTTAGAAAAAAAAAAAGGTGAAATATCGTTCCGATCTCACGAGCGTTTGATTTATATACACATTCGAGAAATAGGTTTCTCGGGGTAACTTATTTCGAATCGAAATTACCGTAGCATAATGAGAACGCGCCCGAAAAAGAAAAAAAAAATGGAGAAAAAAGAAAATATTTGTGGAGAATTTTAAACGCGATTGCGGCAATATATCGTCAAGCTTGATAGCGATTGTGTATCGTCCTGAAAATTCGCCGCCATTAAATGTGGATGTTACATGCAGAGTAATAATTGGACGGGAGGCTAACGATTTCCGTCGATTGTGGTAGAGTGACTATGCGCGACGTCGTGAAAAATTAAAGAGAACCGTGTACGAATTCTAAAACCGGTAATCGAAATTGTCCTCTAGTTCGGATTGACGGAGTGAATAGGCTGCAGAAAATACGTGTTTTAGAATGCACCGCGGTTAATATGCCAGTCGTCGAGGAGACATTGCTACCGAGGATGCATTGATTTCCATCGCGAGAATGACAACAAATCGTTGCTATAAATTCAGTATCCGCCGTGTAGCATGAAGCGGTGAATTACAAAGTGTGACTGTTTTACCTGTGCAGTTTGGAACAATCAATCCCTTCCACATGCTCACATCTGAACAAGCATAATGGTCCCTCCTCGTGTGTAGGATTGAAGAAGATGCGATGGTGTGGCAGTGCAAAAAATATGAAGATTGAAAGCGCGCAACGGGCGTATATCTACGCTCGCTGCTGTACCTGTATGCAGCTTAGTAATTTGTGGAGGTAGCATGAATTACATCTGTTCCTCAGCATGTCGCTAAAATTAAATTGTCCAATGCTTTAGATTCTCCATTTCCTACGCGCACCGCTACCTCTAAGTTGACAGTTCCGAAGGGTCGAGTGAAGTTGGTTCTCAAGTGAAGTTGGTTCTAAAGTGAAGTTGGTTCTAAAGTGAAATTGGTTCTAAAGTGAAATTGGTTCTAAAGTGAAGTTGGTTCTAAAGTGAAATTGGTTCTAAAGTGAAGTTGGTTCTAAAGTGAAGTTGGTTCTAAAGTGAAGTTGGTTCTCAAGCGAAGTTGGTTCTGTCTTTTTCTGTCCTGCTTTTTAATTCGACTCTGGCTCTTTTAATTTGCTCAATTTTCTAAGCATTATTGTTCGACGCTCTGTTCTCTTTGTTTCTTCGTTAATTAGTTCCCTACAAAGACCTTATAATCTCGAATTCTAAAAGTACTTTACAGGCCATCAAATCTATACTTCCTGCTCCTTCTTCCAATTATGTAATTCTTTTCATACGCGTTTCCTCATTCATGACCTTTTTCTTCTTTCTCATGATCGAGGTCGATCTTCTGTGGACTCTTGGTAACATTTAAGGACTGACCGTAATAAATTAGTGAGGATATTGATTAGCCTATTTATTTCTAGTGATAGATTTTTGACACACATTTTCAGTTCCTTCTTTCCTCGAGCTATTATTCATTTTATTTATGGGCAAGTCAACAGATGATCTTAACCCAGCAACAACAGGAAAAGAGAGAGGATCAACTAAATACTCGCTGTTCGCGAGATTAGCCAGATACTTTGACGTTATCAGTCTATTTTCTGGAAATAAGGACGCCTATTAAACGATGTTTCCCGTTCCTGCACGTCGCAATAACCGCATCTTATGCATTGTGCCCTGGATCCGATTCCTTGCGATATGTTAAAAGTCTGCCTGATTTCTCTCCGACGATCGATAGGCGATCTGCGAAAGTTTGGCGCATAACAGTTAAATCAACCAAAAATTTAATTACCGATTCGGTCAGAAACAGCCAGAATGAAGGAACCAAGAACAGGGATAATGGATTTGCGAGGGAAGTGACAGAATGTACGAAGCGCAATAAGGACCAGGAAATCCAAGCTGGAAAAGAGAATGGCGCACGCTAAGACGAAAGGGAAGGACAATCTCGAACAAGATATGGTTGAGATCACAGACAGCTTCAAGATCAGGATGACGATGACAGTTGGGAGAAGGAGCTAAATGAAGACGAAAGCGCGAGATAGGTTCTTCATTTTCTAATTCCGCCTGCCTTTATCTCTCTATTCAACCGTCTTCTTCGTCCTCCGTGATTTTCCAGATATTATCTCCTTTTAAAACGCTCCATAATCTCGTCTATTTGTCGCCTTCGCCTTGAATTATAGCTCCTTCCCGCATCGTTTTCTCGGTTTTCATCTACTTATGCCCCATTTTTACCTTTTCATCCCACATACTTTCTCTACGACCTTGATATCGCATGTTTTATTTGAATGTTCGACCTTTTCTTCTGCTGAACAATCGTCCTTTTATTCTTCTCTATTAAAATTCGGTATCCCTATCGATGCTTCTTATATTGAATCTCTTTTCCTTCTGTTCTTCTGTTATTCCTGCCCTTGAACTATTTTCATCCTCTGTCCTTGAACGCGTAAGAATATAAATTTATTTTCTCCTGCTTCCCACTTTTTGGGTTAATGTCTTCGCTAAAAAACGCATTAAAAAAAAAAAATTGAAAGCGATGCTTTAGAAGACCTAAAAAACTGATCTTCGTTACACGTATATAGTGAATTTGCCGAGATTCCGCATTTTTTCAAACTACCGCCGGTTCTTCGAACTTGTGTCCGCAATCTATTCAGGGACCTCCATCTAGCATAATTTAAGTCTGCACCTACAGAGAAATCTTCTCCGATGGTTTGATCCGTGACTCCATTTTCCATCCTTGACATTCTGTTTCCCAAGCGTTAATGCGATTTCGAGTTTAACATTAATTGCCTTAGTTGTAGCCATGAAACTCTTGCGGGACTTTACGTCTTTTTCGTTGTTGTATATACCCATATAACATATGACGATCATCACAGTCTCCTGTTTGATTTTTTCTACGTCAGCCGCAATACGGCGTCTAATTTCCGATGGAGCTATTCCTGAAAGAGCTCTCATTTTTACAATAGGAATTGACTTAAGACATCCTATGATAATACGGCAGCTATCATTCACAGCAATATCCACTTGTTTTGCATAAGCAGAATTATACCGGACTAGGCACGCGTACTCTGCCACATAGAAATGCCAAGGTAGTAATCCGAAGAACTTCAGGATTAACACCCCACGAGCTACCAACAAGTTTTCTTAAGATACCGTTCCTGGCAGAAATTTTACTCTTAATATTTGCACAATGCTTTTCGTATGTAAGTGTCCTGTCTCCTAATGTTACACCAAGATACTACTTTGGTTGGTCCGTAAATTCTAATTTTGTTTCTTGCCAAACTATATTCAGTTTCTTTTGTGCTAAATAGTTCTTTAGGTGGAAGATCGATACTTGCGTTTTCTTTAAGTTTGGTTTAAGTTGATTAAGTGTGTAATACTCCGAAAGCTTATTTAGCATTTCTGTCAGTCTGTCCTCTATTGAACCAAAACTTGATCCTTGATAGGTGACTGCGAGATCATAGATCTAATAATTCATATCTGCGAAAATCAGTTGGTCTTTTGTGTATATGTTGAAAAGTATCGGCGAGAGAACACCTCCTTGTTCTTTCTCCACCGACTAGATTTACCATCTAGCTCAATATAAAAACTTTGATTCTCTAGTAATTTCCTAATAGCACACAGTTGTAAATTTACGATCTCTAGTTATTCTGTATAACTTTTCTACTAGTATCCTGTGGTTTACAGTATGGTAAGCTGATGAAAGATCTACGAAGACAGCGCCAGTCATTAGTTTATTTTCAAAACCAACCATCTTCAATGCGTTGTACAAGATTAAGAACTTGTCCTGTGCAAGATTTCCCTAGTCTCGGAAACCTGCTTGTTGCGGTATCAAAACTTTATCTATTATGTCTATGATTTTGGCGTAAAGGAGCCTTTCAAAGAGTTTGAATAGATGACATAGCAACGAGATTTTTTGCTTCTACTCTAATTAGCCACTAACACAAAATATCACATCTTCTAAAGTGGTTGCTCAATGGAAGAAGGTAGAGTGCAGTTACGGTGACCAGAGAAACGGTTAGACACCCGTTAATTTTAAATACAATTGAGACACCTTTGACAATGAGAAAAAACATAATCGTAATCGAAACGTATAAAGTTCGATTTTAATTTTCCAACGAAAAAAGAAATAGAAGTATCCGAGATTTTGGAAAGGTGTCAAATTCTCGCTGCACCCTCCGAAGATGAAACGTTTCGGTTTCGCGGATAGTTGAGTTTTTCGCCACTGACGAAGGTGAACAAATGTTATACTCGCCATTTTAATCCGACTTACAAGGAAACGCCGCAACTCGGTTAAGATCGCGTCGGCCACTACGGCTATTCGGAAAATATTTGCATAAGCGCTATTTAGCCGGCAGCGATTATGTTAATTCAACGAAATTCCGTCTCACCTTTTGCCGCGGCATTTCTTCTTAAGCGGAAGTATTTTCGATTTTTTCCGAGCAAGGCTGAGCGGAAAATGAAATAAAGTTAAAATCTTAATTCAGTCAGACACGGTGATAGTGGAACTGCTGTCACGGGGAATTTTCCGACAAGCTAAAACTGAATTCCGGGAAACTTTTCCACTTGTTTCAGCCGTCTTGTAGAAGTTGCGTCTTGTAGAAGAAGTTACGTCTTGAGCTGTATTTTGAGGAAAATTTTCTGCATAAATGCCATCTTAAACCTGTTGCCTGTGCGCGACCTCTCGCAAACGAATTTCGCGCTACTTTTTCCTCATATGTCATTGTGTGTGTGTGTGTGTGTGTGTGTGTGTTTTTTGTTCCGTTTCTACACCTCTCAAAATTGAAGTGAAACACGCGCTTATTACTTTTTAATCGCAAATGAAAATTTAAATGTCTTATGTAAATAAAATTAATTATAAAATAGCGCTATCGAAAAAAAATAAACGCATCTACTTTTCCAATTACAGCACCTGGAGATCGCAAATTGTAAGGAAAATGACGATGATTTTGAAATAAAACGTGACTATAATTCACGAATAATAATATAATTTGGTGTAAATAAATTATAAAAATACAAAAACATACAAAATACATAAACAGTTGTATTTGAAAAACTTGATCCGTAATCGCGGCATGATCCATTATACGGATCGAGTTACAACTGGTCGACATAATAAATATCCTCAAACTGGAAAAAACACATTCAAAGTTTAAACGCGAAAATAAAACGGACAATTCCAGTTTTATATAAAATAAAGCAGGTACTATCGAATAATTCAATAATAATGTCTAGAATTTTATATGGAATTCAAATATATTATGTGAGGTTAAGAAAACATAAATTAATAAAATAAGTAAAATGCAGAAGAGGTGTTTGAAACTTATACTACCCCACTGGAAATAAATCGACTTTAGATCAATTATGTGTGAAAGGAAAATTATGAAATGTCCTCCAAGATGTAATAATTCTATTACAGATCACTAGAAGTTAATGTCAATAATATAAAATTACCATCCAGGGAAAAAATCCGGTTAACAAGAAACCAAAGTGATACATAATTTATCCCCGCGCTGGAAATCTACAAATTGATAACACTGATGACTCAGTTTTAATTAATTTCAATAAGTACAATCTTTAATCATATACTAGAGAGGGGGGGGGGGGATGGTGTGCGGAAAAAGGAGGTGCAAGAATGGCTGAAGAAATGGTGCAAAGATTGAAGATCAAGTTACGATATCTCGCTACTCTTTAATGCTTCTTTATTTATGGATTTTGGTTTTGACTTTATTCTGGTTTTTTTAAGTTTCTATCAGAGGATTTTCGATCTGGAAATATTAAGCTGTCTGCACGTACCGGTGTACAGATGCATGTAATTACGCGATATGGTATTGTAATATGTATATATACTCTTAATTAAATATTATGTTAGGTTTATTAGTATTGTTATTTATGGAATAAGTTAAGATAGTTGTAATTTTTGTAATTTGTATCTTTGTTTAATAAACGATGATAAGAGTGTTGGGGCACTCACGCAACGGGCATTTTTTGAGACTCGCAACTTATTTTTAAAATAAAAATAAAAATAAAAAAAAAACTGTTTATTTCGTCCGTGTTTTGGTGTTTACAATATTCATACTCGGGTACATAAGTTTATTATTTAGTTTCACTTTTGGCGGTAGATCCATAAATATGTGCATGCTGATATTAACCGTAAAAAACCTTCAGAGAAAATCGATGATTTGAGAGTACAAAGAATCTGCTGCTGATGAATTTAGAAGTTTACCTTTTTTTGACCCGCCAACTTCGAGGACTATATTTTTAGATTTTGAATAGATGGAAGTAAGGAAATTATCGCGATGGAAATGAAACGGAAAGAATGAAGGAAGCACTATAGAAAGATTTAAAGGTTTGCGAATACAAAAGAGAATCGAGAATAAAAGTCGAGCGCATTCAAACATGGTTAGCGGTGCATAGAAGAATTGGACTTTGAAGAAGATGGGGAATAATTGAAAATGAAAATCGGTAGAAGAGAATACTGCTTAGTCTGACTGAGAAAGCAACGGCAGAATGACAAAAGAATGAATAGAAAACAAGGTTAAGAACATGGGTCGTAGGTATGAGGAGATCATTATTAGCACGATTAGTAAACGGAAAAGTACATATGTCCGACCGAAATTTGGAACAACTACTTGAAGGTAGGAAAATTCCGTCTACGGCTGGGAAATTTTTACCGAAGAAAGGACGGCAATGCCCTCAATATTACAGTGTGACCGGAAATCCATAAAAGGCCTGTAAGAATAATGATGGCAAGTTGAAGGTGAGGGATCGAACTGAAAGGTACTATTAGAGGAATCGGACGGAACAGTCGGAAACAATGAGGAATTTGAAGATTGCTGGTAAACCTCGAGATTAGCTCAAAAGACAGAGCAACGGATGATGAAAATTGCACCGTCTACATCGACCTCAGTTTTGAAACCGTCGGTAGAACGAAAGCGCAGGGGAATGCCAATATACGGAGAAATTCAGATTTCATTTTACACTGCAACCGGTCGAACTGGCACGAGCAAGAAAAGAAAAGAATTCGACTGACTGTCATATATTCTGTTAAAGTCATGGGAAAAGTAGACAGAAGCTTGTTGTAGGAAAATGAAATGGGGAGAGGAGAGAGGGGAAAATTCAGAAATTCGAAAATCAGAGGGAATCCTAATTTTATAAGGAACAAAACACCACCAGAGAGGGTTTTATTATGCTGATCGTGGGGGAAACTTGTAATTATTTTTTCAATATGCTTCGGGTCTTCTATTTTTAAAATGAAAATTATCTATATCGGTCAAATAGACCTCACCGATTGGAGAAAGGAAGCGATTCCGGTGTTAAATAAGTTCCGAAACACTGATGGCTTTTTTTTTTTTTAATGTTTAGACCTTAAAAAAAAAAACAACAAAAAAAAAACAACAAAAAAAACCAGTCCGAATCGGTCTAGTAAAGAATCGCTTACCGATTACCGAAAGAATTCTTTGGGGAAAAATAATTTTGAGTTTTAAATATACATCGGTTTTGTGATTTTTTTTGGAACTTTTCAATCGGTGACGGTTCATCTACATAGTATTCTATTGGAGATGAAAAATATTTACACCCAAATCAGTGAAATAGGGATCGCCAGCCGATTGCCGAAACCCAATGTTCCAAATATATTAAAAACGATTTTTATTTTAAATATGTAGGTTTATTTCTTTTTTTTAACTTTTTAAGTATATTGTAAGCTCCTGTAGAAAAATAACTGAATAAACCAAATAGATTGCAGGGAAATCGCTGGAATCAATCTAGTCGCTTACCAATCAGGGAAATTTTTAGAAGTGCATTGTTTACAAAGACTATCGCTCGTTAAAAGGTTTTAATATCGAAAATTCATTCGGCTGAACTGTTGAATAGGTGTAAGATTTTTGTTTTACTATTCGAGAGATTTGCCCATAAAGGGGGGCGGGAAGGGTATTATAACACTGGAGTCAGACGCGCGGTAAAGATACCGAGGCATCTCGGAAGCGAAAAAGCAAAAACACCGTGTGTGGTTTCGATGTAGGTCTTTCTGGATTATTTGCGAATATTTCTAGTGGCGCGTCGGGCGGATTTTAATAAAATTCCGAATTCCTCCGTTGTTTAAATTATTTATCCGCCGCTAGCGGTGCGGTAGAGGCATTTTGTCGAAATTCGGTTTCGGCTTAACAGACCGAAAAACTGTTGCGCGCATTTCGATAATTTTTCACTCCATTCGTCCCTGTTGTTTTTAATTTTTTTTATTTCAGTCTCTAAAGATCTCGTCCCGTTGCTGGAAAATGTGCAGCGGCTAACGCTTTCCACGTTTTCCAGACAAGAAAATGCGAAAAAAGAAATTCTCGAAGCTAAATTTGAATTATTAGTTTTTCCTCAAAATTCGCGATAAATCGTCGCACCTTTACTTTTTACTTTTTTTTTTTTTTTACCCCGGCCTTAGCTTACTTTTATCGTCGTATAAATAATGTTGTTTTCAAATTATTAATTCTTATTTTCTTTTTTCTTTTTTTTTGTTTCGTTACTTCTGATGCAAATGGTCCCGGTTTTCCAACAAAATTTTTAGGTTAAAATTGAACTGAAAAAGGTGTTACCGCAATTTTCGAATATAACGAAACAAGTGACCTAATTTCGTCCAATATTGACTTAATGTAGAGGCCAAATGGAAGAATTCTTTGCCGATTATATGATTCTCGGTATTGCAAAGATATACCACATTGAGTTTCTTTATTAGACACGCGCAATCGTGATGGTATTATCTGATGTAAAAGTTTCTTCAACTAGTGCAGAATGAGGAACAAAACAGGGTTTATGACGACAGCTGAAAAAAAAGGGCCGACTTTTTTTCTTTTTTTTTTTTTTCCCTTGGGCGCGTCAACTCAGGACATTTACCCAGCACAAAGGACTAACAAATAATGAACCGTAGGGACTTGAAAGTTAAATCAGGAAGCGATTAGAAACGGAAGAAATAAAGATAGCCAATATAGGAACAACAGAAAGAGAAGGAAGAGCAAGAATGTAGTGGCCACAGTAAGGGGTCGGGAGGCCAAGGCCAAGCAAATTAGAATACAGGACTGCGCGTTCTGAGGAGATAGATGAGCATTCGAATAGGAGGTGATTTACGCATCACAGGTCAAATTTAAGATAGGATAGGAGGGTGACTTCGCTTGTCCTTTGCGTGAAAATTCGAATGAATAATGTTTTTCTCGGTAACCTAGCGAATTTCAGCGGCTAAACATTATCAGCTTTTTAGGTTTTTTCAATTTTAATTCGGAGGAAAATTCAATCGCTTTAACAAATAAATCCAGTGTAAGATGCTGGAGTTGGTTTTCTTATTGAAGCACCCGAACTTTCTGCACTGTGCAATATTTCTATTACTATCTGCTCTCCGTTATTGTAGACACGAATTTGATCAGTATACATTAGTGAATTACTCTGTAACAATCGCATCAATAACGGTAAAATTATGCTAGTGTTGCAATTTCTGCTATTCGTCCCATTTAATGTGGACTCTGAAACTTACCCACGGAATCGCCTTATTTCGAGACCCCACGATGGCACGCTATCCTTGTAATCGAATTTACTTAATTGTACATTGAAAAGCCTCAATTTTGCGCTTATTCCGTTCTCTGCATACTTCTATAAGTACTTTGTTTTTTTTTTTTTTTTGGAGAATAGCGAATAATGGTAATTCACAATACCAAATTTAGACTCTGAAAAAATAAATCTAAGATAGTGTTCAATTTTAAGCCGCAAAACCACGCGCATGTCAACTCCTTCAGTTTCGAAATGGTTTTTAATTTAAAAAAAAAAAAATATATATATATATATATTAATATATCTCGTTACCCTCTGTAACCATCACGGAATATGTACCGGGTGCTTTTTCGTTTAGCTCGGTTAATCCGTCCGAAAACTAATCGTATTTAATTTACACACATAGTATATAATTCCTAAATACTTTTCTGTCATAGGCTTTTCAAATAATTTCTCCTACATTATTATATTATAGTAAATTTTTCTTTTTAAATTATGAATATTTTTTCTTTTACCTTGTCTTTATGTTTCCGAAAGAAGAGAAACTTCTTTAGACGCGTTATCAATGGGTAGTAATGTCGTGAGGTGATGAAACGTTACTTTTAGCGTTACCAAAATGTTATACGCGTACGCGTAATGAGTGTGCAGAGGGGAGGTAAGTATATTGAAGAGGAAAGCCCAGTTGTCGAATAATTTTAACAATAAAGCTCTGTTTTTGAAAATCAGTCTCGTTATTTAATAGCCGCGCCACGTAGAGTGAATGAGTGACCAAGTACTGTGTGCAAGTAGGGTAATTAAACGAGCGAGATGAATACATAAACGTTCAGGGTGTTTCTTTTTAGCCGAGTGCTATGATTGGCTATCGCTGTTGGACACCACGACAAGAGGACAATACTAACGTTTGTATACGCGCACATTAACTATAAACCTGTAAGCTTATATAAAACGAAGAAATACGATCCGACCGAACAAAATCATTCGCTACTCGCATTACAAAATTACGTTGCTGTGTAAGAAATGACAGAATCACTGGAACATTTTAGATATTTTCGTCGATACAAAATTATTATAAAAAAAAAAAAACAAAAACGAAAAAACAAAGCAGATATTTTTTAATTTAATTTATACTTGAATTATAATAATGTTTAATATTTTTATATATATGTAAATATCAGGGGTGGATCCAGAAGGACATTTGGGGGGGCGGGGGATTATATAATTACTTAAAATCTTCTACGGTAGGCAGAAGATTTGAGAAATAGCCCTTGTTTCATAAACAAAATCAAATAGCGACCCCTGTAGAAATTCATAAAAATGTGTTTTAAAAATACATAATTATTACAACTTTTTAATTTAACTTGTGTTTTATTTTTAGGGGTGAAAAATAAAACGAAATTATAAAATTATACCTTAAATATGATAGTTTAGAAATAGTAATTTTTATTAGACTTTACTTCTTTTTTATTTTTGTTAGTAATCCGATTCGAATTATCTTTGTTCGTGAGCAAATTTAAATATATATATATATTTCTCATTGAACTCTATTTTAAATTAAAATTACAAATAAATAAAAATGGCAAAAGATCAACGACAGTTGTGTTTAAAATAGAATGAAAAAGGAACATTAATAGTTTCACTAGAAAATAACATTAAATATTAGTAAATCCGTAGGTGTAAAATTCATACAAATCTTTTATAGCATAAATTAAGTTTCTCTGTTATAACAAATTTTTTCATAGAGGCTTTGGTTCTTGGGAGGGGGATGTCTCCTATTCCTCCCTCCCCCCGTGGATCCGCCACTAATATATATATATATATATATAAAGGTAAGATACCCTTGGTAAAATATCATGGATTATGAAATTAGGCTTTTTATAATGTACTTAAAATAGATCCAGCGGCGTGAAGCGGGTGGACAAGAGCCCCTCACCCAGAGAACAAATATATTATACCAGTATATATAACAGTTATTTAATAAAAATCCAAGAAAATTAAACGAAAAGTTAAATAAATACCAAGAGAGGAGATCGTTTGAATTAATTAAAGTACAATTTTTAACCATATTAAATATTATATCGTCGTCACAAAAATAAAACAAAGTGACCACCGGAGGACCGAAAAATTAAAAATCCGATAAGAGAAAATCATTTAAAGCAAAAAAGAAAAGCGCTTATAGCACATACTTCATAATTGAAGCCTCTTTTTATTTATATAACGTATTATCAGTAGCGACAAAAAAACTACATTCTTCTTTTTATTAATCTACATAGACCTCTCTATGTATAGGGGTGATTTATGTTTTTGCCCCCCTGGTTGTGAAACATTATTCGATTTCAGATCAAGTATATTGGGAGAAACTTGGATAATGAGACAAGTCCCGAAATCACACGATACCGCTGGTTTGGTAGCCGAGCACTTTAACTACTAGGCGTTACCGCGCTACCAATGTTTAAAGTAATTAAATGAAATTAAATATTATCCGACTTCCGGTCGCTCATTAGAAATTTAACAACATCGAATATTATTCTCTAACAGGTCTTATTTATGTATAGTTTAACGGTAACATCGGTCGTCGTAAGAAGTTTTAATCCACATGCTGAACTGCTCGATGCCGAACATCCGTAATATTCTCATGCTTAGACTGCAGTTGAAACCGACTGTAAATGTCAGAGGATTTCTATCATTATACAAATCCAGAGTCCTAGGAGAGCCTATACTACATAACTAGCACGCGCGTATGGTGGTTTTACCATTGTCTTTCATGTGATTTTATTAGCAATTATTTAATTAATTATTCGGAACAATTTCTGGCATCGCCTGGTATCGAACATGACGCAAGTCGAGCGCTCTAGCAACTAGGAGGGGGGGGGGGGCTATCGCGTGTTTAAGTTTTAGATGCGTGCATTACGCGTTAATTCATCTTTTCGAATAAAATTACTCGCTAAATTATTCTTCCGTTCATCCCCGTTCGACACTTCTTCTGCCGCGTTGAAATATGAGAAGCTGTTAAAATGTCAGATGGTAAATTTCAATTTAAAAATAGGGACTGGTTTCATCTCGCTTTTAAGTGTACCGCAAATTTTTCGGTTTTTTTAACATTTTATTTTAATTTGCCCATATATATTCTAGCTTTTATTTTTTTTCACGCGAGATAAATTTTCAGAATAACTTTAGTTTTGTAGAAATCTACGAACAGTCAATGTAAATATTACAAAAAAAACAAAAAAAACAAAAAACAAAACATATTGAGAACGAAAAAGAATTTTGTAAAACAACATTTTAACACGAAGCGGGGAGCCTGTGAAGAAGACGACAAACTCAGGAATAATAATAGAATAGAGGTTTAAATAAAACGTAATTAAACAATCGAAATTCGATTATTGTCAACATGAATTTTCAGAAGGCTAGAAGAAAATATTCCTTCGTCCTGAGGAATGAGGTAAATTGAAGAGGTCCTCTAGACAGTGTGCAACTTCCGAATTTTGTCTTTTTTCCTTTTAATCGATTTATTCGACCTCATCATTTTAATGCTTCGAAAACAGAGTTCAATCGCCTATCTAACTAAATTAAACGCAAACGGATGAACCAATTTTAGAGTCTAGAGTTGAGTCCGTAGAAAGACTACAGAATTCAGATAAGTCGATGAAGTTCTCTTCTCGATTTTTATAAACATCCCATTGGGACAATATTATCTGCCAGAAAAGCAGTCTAAAAATTGTTATCAAACGTTGGTCGCGATGAAAAGAGAATAACGTATCTTGCGATGACTACAACAAAATGATCTGAATCAAAAACGCTTCAGGGCGGAGCAGTGGGAAGGACTATTGCGAAATTTCAGCAATTCCATCCATTCCATCCATTCCATCCATCCATTCCATCCAGGACCATTAACGGTTACCTTATTTTTTTGTAACTGTATCATATTTTCTCCTTCGTAATTTTGAAGGTTGGACGAATAATTATTAAACTGAAAAAGAAAGAAAAAAAACAACAACAAAAAAAGCTGAAATCTGGACGGTATATATATTTCTTTGTAAATTGGTTTGTTTACAGTCATGACTGCCCCCCCCCTGTGATAATCACCCGCAAGCGGTTATTCCGAAAAAAATTAAATTAAATAAATTGCGTTAGGACAAATTAAATTTTTCGCCCAAAACACGGTACGGAAATCAACAGCGCGCACTTATTATACGATGTTCGGCGGCGGCGGCGGCAGCAGTGGGATTATTTCGAAGAGTAATATCGTCTCGGAAGAAGCGAAATGTATAGGAGATAAGTTATTTTTTCCGGACGACAACGAGAACTATACGTTTCCCGTTTGACAATGGAGTAGCATTAAGTAAAATTTCGACTTTATCTCGCGATTTGAGTGGGGCGGCCTGGGATGGTCTCTACTTTTGAATTGTGACAAGAGCGCAGCGCGCGTCTAGAAGAAAAATTGTGAAAGAACGTTTTTCGGATTTTGAAATGGGTTCAGAGAACGCGTACTGGCGCGTTCTTCGAGTTATTGTTGTAGGAAATAACTTTGTAGCCAGCCGGGGTATCGCCCGGTGTTATTTCCTTTTTTGGGTGTTTTTTTCATTTTCCGTATTTATTTAGTGTTTTTATTTTTACTTTTTTTTCTCCACCCCCTCCACCCCCCGGATTTTTCGTAGAAATAATAAAAAATGATTTTGGCGAGGGAAACAAATGAGAGAAAAAAGTTTCATGTCAATTTACCCCCTTCTTTCTTTAGTAGAGATCGCTGTTAGACTGCGCGCGATAATATTTACCCCAGGAAGCATAGTGAGGTGTCTACTACGATATATATTAACAAACGGAATTGGATGTATCCCCGTGGGATTGTTGCCCCTTGAAATTGGCATTACGCGGTGTAATGCTTGTACATAAATATCCGGGGATAGCCCCTCGGCACATGTAGTGCCGTCAGCGCAAGCGGTCGGGCCTTGCTAGCCGGCGCGTTTCAATTTGCATATTTCTGTCAAAAGGCGCGCGCTAAAAAATAATACCTTCAAAGTTCGCAGCCGAAATAACAAATTATATACGCAGCACATCCCGTGATTAATAAACAAATAACGGCCACTTCTCTGTCTGCTGCGATTTTCTCACGGCTTTGATCAAATATTTCACAGATATTATTATTATGTATTATTATTATTATTATTATTATGCATTATTATTATTACTCTGTTCGTTGTTGTTAATCAAACCGCTTATTTTTGCCGAAATTATAAGCCACAACTTACGGACGGGGTTGAATAATAATATTTGGTACAAAAACTGAGGTCGGCATTTTAGGTGATCAGTGTCTTCGAAAAAGGTGAGTACCGGGAATTCGGCGGGCTTTTTATATTTGATAAGCAGGTAAGTTTTGAAATCTACAAGTGTAGGAAAGATCGCTTGTTGAGTACCAAAACTTTCGTACTGCATTACTCAAAACGATATTTAATATCTTCCATGTTTTCTTGAGTAGTTTCAGGGCGCGCTAAATATGGCCAGTGGTCATTCAAAAATTTTTTAAGAAAACGTTACAAATATCGATAATTCGATAACAGGTATTTTTTGTACTTTCTTTTATTATCCCGGTACACAATTTTTTTCTTATAAACAGTACACTGTTATTAGTCGTCGCGATAGCCTAACTTCCGTTACTTCGATTTCGGACGACGACGGAAATTATTACGAAAATTTAAATTAAATGCTATGTGTAAAGCAATGGCAATCCACCACGTACACCATTATATCTGCGCCAGTTAGTACATAACAGACACTCACAGGAGACTGCATTTGTATAGCAAAGTAAATCTCAATCACGATACCAGTTGCAAGTCTTTTCCGTGTATACTCACATTGCATACAGCAATTGCCAAGAAACCTATTCTATACAGCTAGATTGTGTATAGATAGGTAGTCTCGACGCTCGAGATCGAGCCAACGAAATATAAGAGATAAGAGAGACACTGTTATTTATTTAAATATCAAAAATGAACATCGTTATTGTAAATGATTTTCACGAACTTAACACAATTTCTACTCCTATCTCGCTCCGTAGGCGTATTCAATATTAAGAATATAAGATGGAATACTATTAAAACGCTACTCGACACGCAGTGAGAAGACAAACGTTTCGGACAGGAATTTCTTTGTTGCTATTGCAGATGTACAAGATTCCCCCCCCCCGGGGGGCTTCCATGGAATAACTGTTACTTTTTTAACAAAAAATGACCGATTAGTGAATTTACTGGACGCTTAAAAGACAAACAGGTGCATAATTTATATACATTTCTGTTTTTAGAAAGAAGACAATTGTCTGCTATCGTTATCATCATTGGATCGCTTAAAATACGTTGAGCAAAATGAAATCGATGGTAGCGAAAATGATTCTCATATTTCATTGGAAAAAATCGATGCAGAATTTATTCTTGGACATTGTAATAAAACAAACGACCCGCAGATAAAACGAAAAATAAATTACGATGAAAAGAACTAGCTTTGATAAAACACCCCCATTAATGGGCCTCGGAAAATAGAATTTAAAAAATCGAATCTAAAAAATAGAATTTAAAAAATCGAATCTAAAAAATAGAATTTAAAAAATCGAATCTAATAAATAGAATTTAAAAAATCGAATTATTTCATACAGGACGGTTTGAGATGGCTGCGTAGAGAGCTTTTAAACGAATAAAATTAAATAATCGAAATTTTTCTAGCGAAAATATTGCCGACTCCGCCGTATTTGTCCGCTGTCGGCAATATTTGTTTGTCCGCTCCGTTTAGTAGCTGTTTTATTTCTCCAGATACGAGTATATTTGCTATTCTGGAAATATTCTTTTTGCGATCCTGCTTTCAGCGCAAAAGGGATTGGGTATACAGTTGCCTGCTGTAGGCCCAGTTTTCCCTTTCTCATGCTTTCCTTTATCGGCCCTGCAATCCGATTATCTTGATGTGCTGTATGCCTCATATGTATATATATATATATATATATATATATATATATATGGGGAGGTACACACATATGTTGGTGTATGTACATATATTAGTGTATATATTAGTATATATATATATGTATATGTGTGTGCGTGTATTGCATGGTCAGTCTGTTCCATTCAAACTTCGCTTGACACGTAAAATACGACGATGAACACCAAGCATCATGCGAAAATATCGAATAAATATCCTAAAAACGCAGTACGTAAGAACTGTGCTGTTGGAATATATGGAGCAACTTCTTCGTACAACGCAGTCTATCCGATCACTAGCCACCGACAACATTTTGCATGTGCTTTATTTCTAATTCTCACTCTATTCTGTAATTTTTTCATCTTCCATCTTATCTCTTATCAAAAGTCGCGTTACTTACGATAAAAAGAGAAATTCGAAAAGAAACCTTAATTAGAAATCTATTCCTATCCCTATTTCGAAGTAATACATATATATTTTCGCCGGCCATTCTGCTGATTTAATTAATCCATCTGCGGCGCACAATTATTATTTCGAATTGTCGGCTTCTCTAGCGCTCGTGGTTTATAATTTTCCAGTGTCTTATTTTAAATATTTAACATTTCGTAATAACAATTTTATTAACTTTTGTTTATTTTCCACATTGCTAATGACCTCAATGCTTCGAGTAAACATTTTATTTATTTATTTATTTATTTATTTATTTGTTTATTAAGTGATTAATTTATTCATTTGTCGAACTTCTTTTGCAAAAGAATATACCGTTCAAACTAAGAAACATTTTAAATGTAGGTGAATACATCCTGTTTGTTAAAATGGTATAATAAAATAAACTTTAATAACAAACAATATAGATCAATAAATTAGATAAATACCTATTTAGAAACGTTTTCGGGCATAACCCATCATCAGCTAACACTAACTTAAAGGAAACTTAAAACATACTGAAGTGAATATAGGGAATACATGTGTATATATAGTAGATGTAAAGAGGAATAAACATGGCAGGTATAAAAATCTATAGGTTGAAAATGCTAATAATTAATATAAAATATAAAATAAAACAAGAAGACAAAAAGTTAAATTTTTATATTAAACAGTGGATTATTATTATTAGGTGTTTGGTCATTTAAAATATTATTTTTATATTTATTTATATAATAATTTTCTGCAATGTTCATATTATTACCTTTGTGATAAGTGGCCAGGATGGTTACAGTATTTTCTATTGAATTAGGTTTATGTTTATTTTTAATTTTATACCTGCCATGTTTATTCCTCTTTACATCTACTATATATACACATGTATTCCCTATATTCACTTCAGTATGTTTTAAGTTTCCTTTAAGTTAGTGTTAGCTGATGATGGGTTATGCCCGAAAACGTTTCTAAATAGGTATTTATCTAATTTATTGATCTATATTGTTTGTTATTAAAGTTTATTTTATTATAAGAAACATTTTGTTTCTTATTTCTTAGTGTTGTAACACTTTTCGGTGCAACAAATCATAATTTAATTAAATATCACGAGCCAAAAACAACATGGACAATGAAGGATTAAAAATAGACAGAATTATTATATGTAGTGTTAATGTTAATTAGTAAAAGCGACGAATAAAACTATGTAACCATAATTAAATAGAAACATTAAATAAAACATCTTCAGACTGAATATTAAATAAACAACGTTTTATCGGGGATTTTAGTTCACATAAGAAAAAAGGGAAAAAGGGAAAAGTGTTACATATGTCATTTGAATGTCTACTTGAATTACAGTCTATGTGTATTTAATTTAGACAAAAACCAAAGTACCATATTAGTAAATATGAATAACGCAGAATAAATGATTAAAGTTCCAAAGAGACCTAAATCGCAATAACTTACAATACAAGCAGCTCTACCGTAGCGCATAATAGTTGGTTACGTAGTGATTTTTCGTTCAGATGGAATATCCCGATTCGGCAAATTAAAAACGTGGAAATATTCCTTTTACACTAAATTAATGTCAAAACTTAACGAGACCTCTCATAAAAAAAAAAAAAAAAAAAAAAAAGTTACAAATTGTGACTCAAAAAATGGAAATACAATATAATACAAGTAACTAACAAAAATGAATTATAAAACTGGAAAAACCATTAACAAACTGATGAAAAAAATTTGACGGAAAAACACGAAATATGAAAAATATATTGACGAAATAATGAAAATAGGTCGGCGGGGTGGTGCAAAGGTTAAAATTCACATCGTGTCGTTTGTATAAAAAGGCGTTTTGAGGACGACTTTAATTTCGATGAAAGATAAACTTATTATATATATATAAATATATTAGAAATTTCGAACTAGGGTGCTGTGGGAGGCGGTAATAAGGCCGCGCGGGGGGAGTTAATGGAGTTGAAAAAGGCACAATTTGTAGTTTACAAATAGAACAAGGGAATTATTTTGTAAGGCATAGTCATTGTCGGTTATCGGAAGGAAAATAAATTGGAAAGCCATCTGCGTTGTTCCAGTTGGAAAATGAACAGATGTCAGTCGATGAACCGTAACGTTCGAGACAGCCGTCGCAGCGGTCGGAGAAAAGAACTTTGAAAAAATTCGCTCGAACAACGATGTCGAGCCCACGTTAGAAATTTATCGCGACCACCGGGCTGGCCGAAGCAATAAACAGCCGTCAATTGCGTCTGGAAAATCCAATAAAAATTTCCGAAAGCCGAAAATTTTAAATTGCTTTCAGCTTCAGCTGCATAACGCGCAATACGTTTGCCGTTATATTAAATAAATAAATAAACACGACCGGAAAATTAATTTCTTCTTCAGAATAAGATTTTACACCTGTTCTCGATCTCGTGTCGAAGAGCTTTGAAGTTTTTTTTTTTTTTTTGGACTGATTTCGCTGCCTATTCGAAAGTTATCATAAAATTCTCGACCGACCGCGAAGTTATCGCGACACGGAGATTTTTTCATGCGGTTACATCGAATTTGCTACAGAAATCGTAAGTATATGTAAAATAAAATCCAAACCCAAACGGATCCTTTCTACTCATCACTGTTACTAATAATAATGGATCTCCCTACTCCTTATAACTTACTTTTTATCCTTTTTTCCCCTCTCTTTCTCTTACACCGGCTCTCATAACTTTTCTGTCTGCGATCTTTGGTCGCGTAGAGATCTAATTGCACTTTCTTTTCCCTCCCCAATTCTCGGAACAATGTCCATGTCGGCCAGTCAACTCGTAACTGATATATAACTGAGTATACTCTATGCGCATAAAGAGGACACACAATTATACGTCAATTATTTGATTTTATACACTTTTAAAGTGACTCGCCCTTTAGTTGAACGAAACTTTAGATCACATAGTAACGGACACAGATCATAAAAAACCGAGAATTTTCACGAATTTTGTTGGCTGGTTGCAAGTATGATAAGAATCTTTACATAAATGTATTAATTAGAAGTCCCCCCCAAAAAAAAAAAATAATCATAAAGATTATTCATATCCAAGGACCAACGAAGCGAGTGAGTAAGTAGCGGGCAGTTTATAGAATAGGTGAATGGTATGATGAAAATGAAACGGTGAAAAAGGAATAAAAATCAGATGATTGCTCTGATGGAAACAGTGCGATTTTCAGAAATAAAGCTTAATTAACTTTAATAAGTATTTCAGCAAAAAAGATAACTTCGTATCGTGGACATAGTATTGAATAATTGCACATAACCAAGTATTGCAAAAACGTTACCTTATAAATAATTCTTTATATCTTCTATCTTTTTTTTTTTTTTTTTTAATGTAGTAACTGTGCGGTGTACTTTATGCTGTAAAAAATATATATTAGAATTACAGAGAAATTAATAAAAGATGCCGCAGTAATATTTTCACTTTTGAAAATATTATTTACACTGAAACGACTAAAATGGTAAATCTTTGCCTAGCTATTTTCATTTCCTCCTGTTGTGAAATGTGCTTAAAATTTGTTTTAATTATTATATTAGTAATATTTCCGAAAGACAAGAAAACCGAGTAGAGGAAATAAATTTTTAAACAGGTTTTAGTACGCGGGTAAAACCAGAAATAAAAACGAGTTATTTATAGAATACGTAAAAATAATATGATAAAAATGGTGAATAACGAAAAAAAAACCACAAGCGATGCAAGTAATGGTATGGTTTAAATGCCAGGTCAAAAAATTAAAAGCTGTAGGAATGACAACCCTAACGAATATTTTGGCAAAGGATCAGTAACACAACTGGTATGCAATAAAGCATATTATTTAGATGCTGTGAAAGGTATTAACAAGCTAGTAATATCCGGGTAGCAACAACTAAAATGTAATGTGCTCATTACATGGAGACTTATTTATTTATTTATTTATTTATTTTTTTTTATTATTATTTCATCACAGCTGACCAACTTTAGTGGTCATTTAGCGATTAATTTATTGCGATAAAGAATGTTTTGTGGAGGGGTAGTACTCAATAGTACTCCCGCTGAAATTTATAATGGCTGAACAAGAGCTAAAGGCTTATTTCATTACAGTTTGCGTATTTCACCGGAGTTATCCAGCAAATTGGTAGCAAGTGGATTCATATGAATGCTAAGCCGGGCGACATATTTATTTGCTTGTTTTTTCATTTCATCCTCCACAGACATGACACGTTCAAGTCATTACGGAGGGTATTATAATAATTTGAGACGTACCAGGGGGCTGCAGTAATGGTTCTCAGTACCCTATTTTGATATCGTTGTATTTTCTGTAAGTTCGATTTTTTTTTTTTTTTTTGAGCAGCCCCACAGCTGTATACTGTGCAACCAGATCGGTTTTAGAACTACTACTATTTTATATAATAGAGTTTTATTGTCTAACGACAAGCCCGCGATGATCTCTTAGCTAACAGCCACGACATGGTTCTAGTTTTAAACCTCAAATGATCGATTTTTTTCTGAATGTGAGTACCCCAGGTCAGCCTAGCGTCCAAGTGCATGCCTAAATATTTTACGTTATTTATTTTGATTGGCAGGCGTTCAATTTTCCGATTTGTGAATGAAACGTATGCGTCGACTTACTTTCATTGACACTATGCGCCATCGTTTTAGCTAAGTTTCCACATGCCGAAGTGACTCCTGCAGATGTTCTGTGGCTGTGTTTTCACACTTATCCCAAGATGGCTGCGTTATCCGCGTACAAAGCTACTTCTGAATTATCCAGCATGGGGAAGTCGGACGTGTAGATTAGGTACAATATTGGACCCAGCACGCTCCCCTGCAGGACCCCGGCCCTTACTGGAAAAATATCTGAGTATTCATCGGCTATTTTCACTCTCGAAAATATCTTTCTTGCATATACGATTTAAATAGTAGATAGCAATGAGAAAGCGGAAGTTTAATTTTATACAATAAAATTAATAAAATGATAAAATAGAATAATAAATACAAACTATCGAAAACGTGGTGCGGGTGAGAATATGATCCTGTTTGTCGGTTGGGGACAAATACATCATCACGCGGTCATTGGAGATATGCCTACCCGTAAAGGAAATGAACGGTGATTGGCCGAGGCGAGGACAAAGGAAGAAACGCGCTCAGAGACATGAGCGAAAAAATGGCTAAAATGTGGTCAGTTGATTTCTATCATTAGCGAAGAAAACAATTTTTTAGCGGACGACTCGTGTAAAAAAAAAAATCGCGTTCGGAAAAAGGTATAACCTCTAAAGCGCGCAATAGTCGAATCTCAGATTATTATAAGTCCCGTCGTGAAAGTAAATTGCGTCAAGATTAATAAATTTTGATTAACGTTTATCCAAAATTCGCGTCTCGTACCAGCAGCAAAGCACTCACCCACAGCCCACTCATCCAGGATCCTTCATCACCATGTTCCTGCGTCACCTCCGACAAACATACGTACCAGAGTTCATATTTATTTTTATAATCGTTGTTGTTCGTTGCATTTACCGGTATAAATATCATAATTAATCATTGTGTTTTATAGCGGTCGACGACCGATAAAGATAAAGATTGGTGTAGGTAATTTTCATTAATAGAGCTCTTAAAATCTCGTCGAACAGTTTATTTAAATATAATAAAAAAAAATAAGAGAAGTGGTGTTTAGACACCCGGTAGGAACGAATTTCCTTTCAATTTTTGGTAGATATACAAGTATAAAGTCATTCATAAAAAGTATACGGTAAAAAAATGACACAATATATAAATCCTGTATGAATTAAAATAATTAAAACAAAAACAATAAATAAATCACCAGACTCGTTGAAGTGTGCTAACGTCGCACAAAAAAAACGCGCCAATTTTCAAATTCAATAAAATTTACACGTGTTTAGGATTGAGCTTATACAGCTGACCGCGTAAGACGCTTGCTGCTCGAATCTCGATACTCGCACAAACGCACACACACACGTATATAATAAAAAGGGGCAGAGTGAAAGAGAAAGAGAGTGAAGGTTGTTTGGAGGACGTATAACGCGCTTTTTCGTGTCGTGACGGGTTCTGCTAGTTTACTCCTACCGACAAGCCGCGTGAAAGAACTTCGTTCCGATAATAATTAAAAATATAAATTTTAATTCCGCGTTGGCATCCATGGACAAAACGAAATTGTTAAATTAGCAACGCGAGATGTACCGTTTTACAACCTAGCTACTAAAAGTCACCCAGTAATTAAAGTATTTTTACTTATCTAATAGATCCAGAGTGACTGTTGTATTTGCTGCTACGTGAATTAGCAACCCGATAAACTACCCAGCTGCACAATTTGGTTCGCACACTGTTAATACCGAATAAAGAGTTTTTTGAATCACTACGATGTAACTCTCTTCGCTGAAGACTTTTAAACGTTCAAACAAAATTTTTGATTCTTAATAAAGTATTTAACACTGCGCATAACTGTTGAACTCCATTAATCGATATTATACGTCAACCCAAGCGATTTGTGCGCTTACAGCTACCTTTTCGAAGACTTACCGAAGGTACCTCATAAATATGTGATCTGGTTTGTTAGCGTGTTCAACTTTCTCCTTACTTCCCCGCTGATATTTACTTCTCTCTATTTATAACCATTTCTGCCTCTTCATCTTTGCTTTTGTCCATTATCAATTAACAAGGTTTATACAGAACTCCATTATACGTTCAATATTTAAATACTAGATTTTAATTAAATGTTTTAACGGAAGAATATATTTATTTTTAACGCTTTTCTAACACGACAAGAATCAATTTTTTTCTTTTCGTCAATTTGACGTATAATATATACATACATATATATGCATATGTATATATATATGCATATGTATATATATATATATATATATATATATATATATGTATGTATGTATGTATGTATGTATATATAGTGTGAGAAGAAAAAGAAAGTTTTTGTTTCGTACATTTTAAATTAAAAAATAAAAAGCTTCTCCAAAACTTTCTTCTGAAAATCTAGAAAACTTTCACATTTTCGATATTTTTTGAAAGGTTTTCGAAAACTTAAAAAGAAATTTTCAAGTTAATAAACGTACACGCTTTCTATTCAAACAGCCACTTTTCAAATGTCATATTACTTCTTTTTTTTTTTTTTGCTCCAGTTTTCGTTTTTTGGTCAGTCTACATTTTAATATACCGATTTACAAAAATATTTAAAAACGGGTAAAGTGTTTTTTATGTTGTTTTTTTTTTTTTTATAATCCTTGCGAATTTTTCAATATCGTCACTGTTAAAATTTAATGAATGAAATAACTGCGATAAATTAAAAGTTAATTTCACTTATTTTTTTTTCATTTGCTAAAATGCACTTTTACATTTCTGTAATCATTAGCGTATCTACACATGTATGTATCACGATCAGCCTGTATCAGTCCACAGTTTCTTCCACTTATTCCTATCCCGCGCCTTCCGCACCCAGTTATTTCCCTTAGCCGGTTGTTTTAAAAATAATGCAAACTAAAAAGCATACAATTAAAAAGAATGAATACAGAGTAATAATAATAATAATAATAATCTCCTTAAAGCATTAGATAGTTTTACTGTATGTAGCCGAAACATGAAAAATAAACACAAAACAGTGAGTCTAAGGAAAGAAAAGTGATCACTAAGAAGGCGATCGTGGATAATGTTAACATAGCCTAGATGTAGTCAACAGTTAGTTCAAAAGAACCGTATCACAAAAAGCATCGATTCATGGTTTGCCACTGAACTTTCTTGGATAAACTAATTTTTGCCCTTGTGAAGACTATTAACATGCTCAATTGCTTAACAATTAGGTGCAATCTAGCACTGGCTCGTCGAAATGCTTGCTGTCTTAGAAACATAAAGTATTGTCTCCTCACTTCAGCACCTACGGATCTCCATCTCGTAGCAATTACACGTTTCTGAATTAGCCACGTCTTCTTAATCTATAATCACCTATCACTAAACTTCACTCTTCTTACACGCGGTTCTTTTCTTACTCTCTCAGCAAATCACCTTCTACTGGAATATGTCTTTCCTTCGTTCTCCAAAGTACGAGTTTCTACGTCACGCGTCTGCAGTCATCATTACCTATACTCGTTCTAGCATTGTGTAAGCACAACCCTGCATTCTGATTTATTTCACGTCATCTAAAACTTTCGCAAAATTATGATAACAAGAGCGTTTGAAGAGTCCCCGTGAAAATCCATGAAAAAAAAGGACCCATTGAGTTACAGACTATTGCCAGTTTTGTTAAAAACAAACTTTTATGGAACTTTAGGGCGGTAGGCAAAGTAAAATGGCAGATGTTATCGCTCGAGAGCGAAATATTTTTGGACCGTTCCCTTGAACTGGTATTCCAGTTGATCAGCACGGCAACAACTTTCAACGGCACACGATAGCTAAATCCTATTTAGAAGACTAAATAAGCTCGTAACCAGGCAGCTGCTTTTTGTTTTGTTTTGTTTTTTCACTAATCGAGATTTAAAAGGTCTTAAAAATCTATTAAAAAACTCACTTACATGATGGGCGGGGAAATTTTCGAAAATCAGAGAAGCTATTTGGCACCTCGTACATTCACCTCAAGTTAACATTCTTACCGGTCAGCTCATCTAAAAATGGATAAAGAAAAAGAATATTAGTAGCAGTCCTTTTTTATTTATTTATTTTTTTTTTTTTGGAAAATAATTTTCTGTTCAATAAATGTAGAGTGCCCGGGAAATTTTCCAGGATATAAAAAATTCTGAAATTTTTTGAAGAGACAAAAAAATACGAAATTTTTCTGTTTCAATTATAATTTAATTGTATCGGGACTATTGTTGATGTTTAAATTCAGTCGATCGGAATAATTGTCATCTGAAGAAGCGAATAAAAAGAATGGAGGTACTTTTCTTCAATTCGTTCGAATTAATTACGAGAATTACTTTCATTTCAAGTTGTTTGCTGCCAGCTTCGACGCTTTTTTTTTTAATTTCGAGTGAAGTTGCTTTAGCTGATTTGAAACCATTTTGCTAATCGGACAATATCGATTTTATAAATTCTTTCAATAGGGTAAAGGAGAATTTTCGTTTTCTCATCTTTATTTTATTCGTTCATTAATAATTATAAATCTCATTATGAGGACGGGAATTTTGTTGAAGTTGAATTTAAAATGAAGCAGATAGAAGAAAGAATTTACTAAAAAAAATGACTATTTAACGAATGTGAACATAAATTGCGTGCAACAGGAGGGGCTTTTCGCGTTAACTTACTGTTTTCGATTACCGTGGAACATGAAATTACTTTTTGTATAATTATCAATAAAATACTATTAGGGTGCGTAGTGAATTTATATATAATAAAAAAGAGACGCCTAAATTCTGTAAAATGTAATTCCGCAGATATGAAAAAATTAACTGCTCGGTAATTTTCATAAAGCAGCGTGCACTTAATAATACTGACATCTCGCCGGAATACACTTATCTTCAGTATTAATTGCAACTTTTTAATCGGCAATTGCTAATTAAATATTACGCTGATTCTTCTATTTTTAATTATTTAATTTAATTATCACATGTATTAACAATGAATAAAATATCCAATATACAAAGTTTACACTAAAATTGAAACATGGCTCACGGAATTTAATCTTGAAATAAACGAACATAAATCAAACTATATTCTCTTTAACGGTAAAATGAATAAGAAACCACTTAACCTAATGAAATTTGGATTAAATATCAAATATGTAACGCAAATTAAATACTTAGGTGTTTCTATTATAGACAATAATTTAAAATTTTATAATCATTTTAATTATGTAAGAAATAAAATTAACAAATTCATGCCGATTTTCAACAAACTTTTCAACAATAGTAATCGAATAATAAATTATAAAAAGGGAATGATATTATACAAATGTATATATACGCTAGGGAGTGATTAATTAAAGGTTTTCAAAGAGAGGTTGCCATTAAACTGATTAAAGCGTACAGAACTACCAGCTATGCATATGGCTGCAATAGACATCGCAGGCATGTAACTCATCGAATATGAACTACAAAAACATCGATAAATGTGTTTTTAATTAAAAATAAAGTTGGGATAAATCATTATTTTCGGTAACGTTAGATATAGCTTTCCTTACTACAATTATGAAAGTAAAGTTCTAAAAGAAAAATAATTAAAAACAATTTTAAATGAATACTACTTTAATAAATATCAAGAGTTATGGAATAACTATAACGGGCTTGCTAAACACTTCTTTCCTAACATCATAGATAGAATGAATAATAAGGACTTTGTACCTAATTTTTTTAACGTGCAGTTCATATCCGGACATGGTAATTTTGTAATTTATTTATGTAAGTTCCTGAATTAATAGATAATGAAAACTGTAAAAGATATAATTTCATAGATGATGTAGATGGTAGTCAATCAAGATATTTAATAATATATACGCAACGGATTTAGTTACAAACCTTTTTAATGAATTTCAATAAATTCGCTGTCGAAGAAATGACACACACACAGTAAGCAAAATTCGATAAATTAGTATTAAGCATTTTTAATAAGAACTAATAATTAGTACATGATTGTAAAATGGGATCACAGGCAACCAAAAACTTAATTGCATGGGGTCTGTTGTGAACATTATTGTAAATAAGAAAAATTGTAACAATATTAAAGATAAACGGCCTCGCCCAAAGTTTTGAAAATGAGGGATGTGGTGGGGAATGGAAAAGTCGAATCGCCTCCACATTAATGTATAGAGATGCAACTCCGCTTCTTACGCTGTTCAACTGCCTCCTTGATAATTATCATCGCCAAACTTCATCCGAAGATCGTTGTAGCTGGACATATGAGTAAGTTAAAACGGAAATAGTACATCTTATGCGGTAATAACTATAGTCTTAATCATTGCTAACTATTATACTCAAAATGTGCGACTTACTTTAAAGTATGATCGATATGTTTCGTGAAATTTACCTTTTTAACTCAACTTTATTAGAGCACACTCAGTATCGTTATTTAAGCACTCAAACTGTGTCCGCTAGTATGAATCGTCTACGAGAAAATAATAATACTTCTGTTTTATTAAGATTGGCCATTTATTGAAATATTTGACTATTCGTGCCTACTTGAAACTTATTACGTCTGCCGCAATTGATAAGAACTGCAGTATAGGGTAGTATCATCCGACTACAGGCTAATAGTTTTAGGAAATCATAGAAGAATATAGGATCATAAATAAACCCCCTTGCGGGATTCCGTATGTTTTACCGTGAATAATCTATTTCATAAACAGTTAATTTTTATTAAATACTCCGGAGGAACGTGATTTCAATCATTTTCACTCGTTACACTTGATTCTATTCATCACTATTCCATCCGCTTAATTCTTGTTCTTCATCGAATCTCACTTTCAGCGAGTGTTTGTTTCCTTGTTATGATACTCCCCCACGCTCCCTCTCTCTCTCTCTCTCTGATCCATTCCTTATCACGCGCGGTTTAATCCTCTGCTACCTTCAACATTACGAAATTACTTCTTCCCCTAACACTGCAGATTTCCGTCTCCGTCAACTTTTAAAATAAATTGTTGATAGTAGTGCGCAAGTGCCAAATTTCATCACTTCCCATTACAAACTTCCTCCTTCGGAAAACATATCAACGAGGATATACTTATCCCAGTTAGACACAGTAACTCACAGATCGGCGTCTAACTCTCTGCGCCGCCGAGAAAATCAATAGTGATCCTAACTGTTTGAGCATGTATATCGATGCTACAAAAGCAGACCCACATATCTGCCCATCTTCAACCGCTTAGGCTTATGAGATCGGTAGGGAAATCATTTCGTTTCGTCTAAAAGATTATTTTTCTCGGTACAGAAAGCAGAACTGTACGCCATATGCGGTAGTCTCGAGGCTTGTTTACAGGCAGGATTTACAGATGGAAGCGTACTTTTAGTAACTGATTCTTTGTCATCTTTAAATTCGATTTCCTCACAGGACAACACGGATATCTTGACCCTGAAAGTTAATTACGCGTTGAAGTTGCTGCATCGTGCAATTAATCGGGTAACCGTTTTTTTGGGTGCCGCCGAGTCATGCGGGAATTCGAGGAAACCAGCGAGTAGACTTGACATTCAAGTCTCTGCATTGCGTGCACGTTATCAGTCCCACCATTTTGCAAACTAAAGGGTTATTTCTACGAGCGTATAATGGCTGAGGGACCAGCCAGTGGCAAAGGAAACCTTCCTTTATGAAAAGTATAAAACACTTACAGCCGATCCATGGTTTCCTCCTCTTCACCATGCAAGTCGGGAATATGCTGCTTTGAATCGGTGGCGGGGCGGACGCAATCTCACATAACGATGTACTTGAAGGTACTCTTCTCCCACCCACATGTCCTTTCTGTTCCGGTCCATCCTGCCCTTCTGTAGAACACCTGTTGCAAAAATGTGTGGCGTTTGCCCGCTCCGCGTTAGCCAGCGTTAAACTTTCAACCATCCGCTCAAATGACCCAACGCTTGTACAAATTCCTCTTGGGTTTCTGAGAGCTAACAATCTGCTAGGTAGAATATGAAGTAGCCTCCTCACCCTATGTGCTGTAATGGCTATTGCAGTTAAAGAAAAAAAAAATATTTTACCAGCTATTATAAAAAATATACATTGTATTTCCGATGATGTAATTTTTAAATTGAAATCGAATAAACGAAAAAATAGATTTTATTATTTTTTTCTTTTTTTTTTTGTGTGGGCGCGCCAGCGGCATTGACCCAAGTACAGGAAAAACTAAGTTAAAAAACTAAATAACCAGGCGGTCCGAAATGGACGCAACAAAGGACAGCAGTGCGGACACCACAGAAGATGAAGGAAAGGAGAGGATAAAGGAACAGTTATAGGAGTAAGGAGACCTAATGACAAGAGCTGACTGTATAAAAGGGAGCGCTCGTTACGAAGAGCAGGACACTCGAAGAAAATGTGATCAGCATCGCACATATACGAGGAGGATCACAACACAATCGTGAAGAGAACAATAAGGATACGGTGTCAGAGCAAATCGAAAGCGGGAATAGAGAAGTAGAGAATGATTGATCCGAAGACGAATTAGGGAGACAATAGAAGAGCGGCGACCGAAAGGAATAGAATGGAACCAAGACAGGGAACGAGGAGTCGGCTGAATAAAACGGTAATACGAATGACGATTAGAAAAGAGGGAGGGATAAATATCCCGCCAAAGTCTGTCGTGATTGTAGGTGGATAGGGAAAGGATATCTGAAGAAGGGAAATGGTTGAGGAATGAACGAAGGCGACCAGCAGAACGAGCCAAAGAATCGACTGCGTCATTGCCATCAATTCCGGAATGACTGGGGACCCATAAAAACTCAATAAGAATAGAGCGGGATGACTGCAGAGTGAAGGTAAGAGAACGAATTGAGAGAATAATACTAATGATAGGAATGTGAAGGAGGAGAGGATAGGGCTTGAAGGACGCCTTTAGAGTGTCCGAAATAATGAGAAATTGGGAAAAAATAGATCTTTCAGGCGATATTACGCTGATATTTACATCAGTTTTATGTTTGCTTTTTGTATAATTTCTTTTTGTTACTTCACCGTAAACTTAAATTACTCCTTTCTTTTTACATCGTTTATTTAATATACTATTTTTAACAACTTAATCCCTTTCGGTAAATAAATTTATCATATTTAATATCATTGACGCAATTTCTAGCGCGAATTATTCATACGTCAAAACCTCCTCATGTCGTCTATCGATTTCGTAATATGTATTATGGTTCATTTTTGTTGTGTACCTACTTTGCATTTGAATTTATTGCTATTATTTCGATCATCAATTTTTCTCTTTTTCTCATCATTTAGCGTATATCTTAATGTCCGTGTTGATTCGTGCATTCCAACATATTTGCATTTGGTTTATCTTTATAATACGGAAGATTAATTATGTATACCACCGGAATAAACTGATTACAAAAAAAATATACATATATGTATTTTTAAGATTCTGAAGCCTACTTCGCCGATATTCAGAATATATTATATAATTACTTTCCGGAAAAAAACCACGTCACATGTATTATCAGCTGACGTTTAGTAATACTCTGTTCATCGTCAGAGCCAAAAAATACCCTGAGCCAGCAAGGAAAAACCCAGACTATGAATACATCGAAACCCATCCAGAAACTACTTCCAAACATATTATAAGCACGACCAGTCAGCTCCAATCGATTCCGAAACAGCCGTTTCCTTGATTGAAATTTAAGAAATTTTCTATTTCAATCGCCTCTCTTATTACTACTCGCTTTCTCAATTCTAGCCAATATTTTTGTGTTGCTAACTTTACTTTCACGATTATTTCTTTTTTCTTTGTGTTCGGATACAGTCGACTTTTCTATATGTTCGTGAATTCGCTTCGTGTTCTTTAATTCGTACGTGCATCGGTCTCCTCCTCCCGGTTTGTCCGATGTAACTTCGATCACGCGAACACGGGATTCCATACACTCCAGCAACATCTCTAATTTAGCTAAGTCACCTTTGCTGTTTTACAAGAAATTTTTAATTTTATTGCGAGCTCCAAAAACTGACCTAATTTTATTCTTCCTTAAATTTGTCTAATTTCATCAGTCTCCTTTCTCCTATATGTGGTTAAGCGACGTGCGTGTTGAATTTTTCCTTGTTCTCAATTTCCATTTTCTTATATTTTTTTTTATCAATCTTATTGCTTCTTCCTTATTGTATCCGTTTTCGATTATTGCGTTTTTTACGTTATCTATTTCCTTTTCGATTTTACACCATTGTCGAAAATTTTTTTCCGCTCTTCTAATCAACGTCCTAAACACCCCATATTTTTGACTAGGATAATTATGTAGATATTTATTCATGCGGGCTGGTTTCCGAAACATTGATGTACTTATGCTTCCCGTTTCTTTCCTTTCCGCCAACACATCTAAAAATGGCCAACAACGTAGTATCGTCTTTTTCTTCTTATATTGTGTATTTAATAATTTGATGAAAGCTGTCTAAATCGCGAAGGAACTCGACGATTTTGTCTTTACCATGTTTATTGTGTATAAATATGTTATCTGCGTAACGAACCCATAATTCGGAATTTAGGTGCCCATTTATTAATAATCATTTTTTTTTTTTCTAAATCTTCCAAAAAAATATTAGTACCAACCGTGAAATTGCCACGCCTTCTACTTGTTTTTGTACATCTGTCCATCAAACGTAAACACATTAGTGTCGACTACTGTCAGTTTATCCACTCACAATTTTCTAGTTTAGCTGATGATACAGCGACGTGGTTTTTATCGAGAAAAAAAAAAAGAGTTATATAATGATTATTCGTATCTTTAATAATATTTACTCGTCTCTTGGCTAGAAAACAGCCGATATATCGTTCGAACAACTTTTATTACGGTCATTAATGATACGGTTGTATAACTCATAGAAATGACGTATCTGTTTTATAAACGTGATAATTCGATTCATTCATGTCGCATTTTTGAAAGAATCGTAATTAACCAAGAACTAATCCTTTTCTTTTTGGTTAAACAATTGAACGTATCCTGCGACATATTCAAAGTGTTGAGATAGTATGCTTCATCACGTTAGTGTATTAATTTAATGATATATTTCTGCTCGCTTTTAATTAGAATTATACTTCAGAAATGGATAACAACATTAATTGTTTCAAATTAAATCCGCTGGCAAGCAAAACGAACAAAGAAATAATTACGCAGGAAGTCCAAAGGTATACGCATATATTATATATATATATATATATATATATTAAAAAATGCGACTTTTTTCAGAACCTATGCGTAATAGAGCCGGTGATTCGACAAATTAAGCTGTTTCTAGAAAAGAGCAGTAAATTAAAAAAGAACCCCGTGCTGCATTTTAATTGTTTCCTCTAAGCAATCGTTCGGATTGCGCGAAAAATTCGCCATTTTTTTAAGGAGTATAAAGCAAAAATGCTAGCCGTCCTACTGTTTATCTTTTCATTGAGGTATTTAATTTTTTCGGTTCTCTTCGGCGACGGTATTTTCTGACTACTAATCACCGCCAATTTACTGGGCAGGATTAAGTTCAGTTAACATTTTCCTTTATCCAATTTATTTTTATTCGCTCATTTATTCCGTACAAGTTGCTGCCGAGAATGTGTATACCGATTCTTTCCTATTTTGAATATATACATATATATATATATATATATATATATATATATATATATATATATATATATATATATTTATATACAAAATAAAGTGTAAGCGCGTAAAAGAAATTAAAAAAAGACATACCATTTCTTCGATTTACTTTATTTCCGTCGTAACAAATTAAATACAAACCCTCCACTTTTTCTTTTTGTATCGAGCAGTGTAATTAAGCTAATTCGAAATTCACGGTGATTAAAAAAAATATTCTCATTGCAAGAACAGAGTAAACTAGTTAAAAGCGAATTTCCATTTTCGGGCAGAAGTCCGTACAATTTTACTAAGAAGCTGTTATCGTTGGGAACCAAGGACATTGACCCAGAAACGTGCGAAACCAAGCTAAAAGATTACAAGAAGAGAAATTTAAGGAGTTTCCTTTTAAATTTCATCTGTGAATTTTTGTACATCTTTCTTACGTTTATTTATCGATTTTTTCCGTACACCGTGTGCAGTGATGCGTATTTGCTAGCTCAGTAGGAGCTCTGAGATTTACGCTTTCCTTAAAATTATTTAGAAAGGTCACTGCTGAGCAATGTATGAATACGATTATTGAATTTCTAATGTATCCGCGATATTATTTTACATTGCACCAGATCTAATTCTTTTCTATAGTTAGAACTTAGTGTTTTCCTAGAACTATCTCAATAAGGTGATCAGCCGAAAGTTTCGGCTCAACCAGTTGAATAACTGCTATTCGCAGGCACCGCTAACTATAATTACAGAAACCATTTAAATTGTCTTTTCTGGATAAACGTAATAACTAATTTTATTAAAAATTTCGATTTAAAATATTCCAAGAGGTCTCGTCGTAAATTTTATAGTTTCATTCAAATCTATCTGGTTAACGGTAATAACTGCGCGCGAATTTAAGGATACATACAAATATATATATATATATATATATATATACTAGCTGTGGGACACAAGCTTTGCCAGTGTATTAATGCCTGTTTAAATCTGCTCTTGGAAATTCATAAAAAAATGTGCGTTTTATATTTGGAATTGTATTTATGTAAAGATTCTTTCTCAATCTTTTGGGGCAAATATGTTTATCCCTACCCAACAGAAAATTGTCTTCACGTTTCACGTTTAATTAGAGATTATCAATCTTTCTATAACTTGTCCATCGTGATCTAACGAAAGGTTTTGCTCAACTAAATAGTACACACGGCCGTCGTTTTGAAAAGGCCAAGTTATTCTCACACGGTGATCTCCTATAGTTACATATTTAAGAGAACATCTTTTTCAATCATATGTTTGAACCACTCTGTCTCGAGCTTTTTATTGGAATTAATTTATTAACGCAACACAGTAAACTGCAGTAATTGAGTACGGATTTTAATATTCCCGGTAGAAAATTATTTAAAAAAAAGTTAAAGGCTAGGAATGGCTTCTGAAAAAAAAACCCCCCAAAAAAACAACAGTTGATTAAAAAAAAACTTTGAATATTTGGTATATAAAATTAAAGAAATAACAATTATTGCGTAAACATTTACAACATATAAAAATATAATACATAAATTTGATAATTAATACATTTACATTAGACATGAATCGCTTGAAATAATACATGTAGAATAATTCAAAAACAAAAAAAGTAGAAAAGCAAACACCGTTGCTTTTGCCGGTAATTTCTGAGACAGCAGTGTCCAGAAATAAATAAAAAAGTAATAAAAAGAAAGTAAAAAAGTTCATTTAAAAAATGCATACAGCTGTTTTGCATGGTCAGGCAATGTACAAAACATTTTTAAATGATCAAAAACAGCACATTTAAACGGGCAAAACTTGCGAAAACAAAATAATTTCGATGTAAACGATACGAAAAGAATATGCAGACCGAAGCATATTTGAAACGAACACGGACAATACAGAAAAGATTTAATTGGTATAATAAAAACAGTTTAATTTTCCCTGGCAATATATTCTGTCCCTGTTCAGAATAAACACCATATTGTTCACGCTGTTATTCAAAAAAAAAAAAAAAAAGAAACTAAATCGGAAAGAGAACATGTTGAATCGCTCTAGAGAAAAATAACAACATCGGAATCAAATTAAACCACCTGGTATGTTGTATAAAGCATATTAAGACAAAACTATAATTTGATAATTCATTTCTACGGGAAATATAACGGGTTATGTATTTTTTCGAAAATGCTTTTTTATCCCTTTTCACAACTTCAAGTTCAAATTTACAAAAAAGCGTTCTTACTTGACATCATCAGTGTATATATATATATATATATATATATATATATATATATATATACTGTATTCATGTTGATAATCACGATTCGTTTAGATCGCAGCGTGATTTTTGGTTTGCTCAAAAATGGAATTCTGCCATCTTTTCCCTTAACATTTTGAAGAAGGAAAACAATTTAGCACACTTTTAGTACACCGTACACGTATGTCTTAATGCGAAATTACAATTAAACCCATTTCCGCCAAAAAAATAACAGTTTGTGTATTTTTTTTTTTAACAGCTTTTAACTCCTTTCCACCCCTTAAAGTGTGAATTTTCAGAACAGCGTTCTTCTTATTCGAAATTTTCAGTATATGTATTATATTAATCATTATTCGTAAGGACTGTAGCGTGATTTTTGGTTTCCTCCAAAATGAGGGTTTGCCTTTTTCCCAACGAAAATTTTGAGAGTTTTATAAACCTTTTTTACACTTTTGGTAGACCAACAATTTGGTAAACCTATTTGAGCCAAAAAAATAACAGTTTATGTATTTCTTTGGAAACGGTTTTTAACCTCATTCCACCCGTTAAAATCTGAATTTTCAAAACAGCGTTCTTATTTGACATCTTCAGTACATGCATGATATTCACATGAAATTACACGCGATAATCATAATTCGTTTGGACTGTAGCGTGGTTTTTATTTTTTTTTTTTTCAAAAATGGGGTTTTGCCGTTTTCCCCCCTTAAAATTTTGAGGGCTTAAAAAAAAATTTGCACGCTTTTAGTAGACCATATGGGGTACTTTTGTACGAAATTATAATTCAGTAAACCCATTTGCACTAAAAATATAGCGATTTTTGTATTTTTTGAAAAGCGGATTTTAACCCTTTTCACCCCTTAAAATTCGAATTTTCAAAAAAGCATTCTTATTCGACATACTCTCAGTATATATACTATATTTACGTGAAATTACACATGATGTTTATGATTCATTTGGACTGTAGCGTGATTTGTGGTTTTCTCAAAAACGGGATTTTGCCCTTTCCTCGCCTTGATATTTTGGGGATTTAAAAAAAAATGCGTACACATTTAGTACACCATATGAGGTGTTTCTATGCGAAATTACAATTTGACCAACCCATTTGTACCAAAAATATTAAAGTTTGTGTGTTTTTTGGAAAGCAGTTTTTAACCCCTTTTCACACCTTCAAGTTCGAATTTCAAAAGAGCGTTCTTATTGTTCATCTTCGGTACATAAGTAATGTTCATGTAAAATTTAAATTATTCGGTGTAAATAGTTTCGGCTGTAGCGTGATTTTCGGTTTTTTAAAAAGCGATTTTTTGACTTTTAACCCCCTTTTCACGACTAAAGAATTCAAATTTTTCAATGCGTTTTTAGATGGTGTCGGTACATAGTATGGTTTAGGTGCCAATTTTCAGCTTCATAGATCTAGTAGTTGCAACGATATGTTAACAATTACTGTGTCTTTCAAATATTTCCCGATTTTCGCTTTTATATATATATATATAAAGTCGGCCATTTTGGCCTCGTAAGGGGCTGTGCCCCTTGACCCCTCTTGCTTTCATTTATGTCATGTTCTCTTCTATACTTTGTATAAAATGATCAAAATTTACAACGTAATTCTTACTGGCATTAACACAAAAAGAAAAACAAAACATAATCACAAAAATCCTATCCTAACATTTAACTTTCATTATATAAAATTAAGATATTGTTTCATTACATTTTTCGTTACATATTTCGTTACATAAAATTGGGACATTTTTCTGGGACATCTTTTTGAGACATTTTTTTTGGACATTTTTTTGAGTCATTTTTGTGGGACATTTTTTTGGGACATTTAGCGTTACATAAAATTGGGACATTTTTTGGAACATTCAGCGTTACTTAAAATTGGGACATTTTTCTGGGACATTTTTTCGAATGGGGGTAGCCTAAGAATTACGTTGTAATTAATATATTAATTACAACGTAATTCTTAGGCTACCCCGCATTCGAAAAAATGTCCCAAAAAAATGTCCCAATTTTATGTAACGTTTGTTATATTTTGTAGGATTTTTGTTATTGTTATTTAAAAAATGTCACAATTTTAGGTAATGAAATATGTAACGAAAAATGTAACGAAAAAATGTCTTAATTTTATATAACGGAAGGTAAATGTTAGAATGGATTTTTGTGGTCATGTTATTTTTTGTGTGTGTTGATGCCAGTAAGAATTACATAGTAAATTTTGATCATTTTATACAAAGTATAGAAGAGAAAGAGACAGGAATGAAAGCAGGAGGGGTCAAGGGGCACAGCCCCTTGCGAGGCCAAAGTGGCCGAGTTATATATATATATTGTCATGAGCCTACAGTGAGTAACGTAAATAAAATATTGATTTTGTGTTTGGAATTCTGGCTTTACTATGCTGTGGGAAATGAAAAACATAGATTAAATTTTATATTCCTTATTTTATTTATTATCGATCAACACAGCATAGCATTTCGTATATAAAATAAATAAAATTAATAATGAGTTATAGCAACATAAATATACAAAGAGGTACCGAGTTTCCGGAAATGTCGGATATCGAATTAGATGTTCCGACAACTTCCATGCCGGAACCAAATCGCGAGACTCCTACAAGAAGGCAGTCTATAAAAAAAGAATTAGCGGAATCTCGCATGGAATGTATGATGAGGTTACTACTGGATCTGAAGGACTCAAGTGAGAAAAACTTGAGATCGAGTGAAAAATATTTTACAGATATTAGAGATTCGATTGATGGAATAAGGCTGTCGAATGAGAACACTTGGAAAGAAATAAATGAGTTGAAAGAGGATATTAGAGAAACCTGCAGTACTTTAGAGCTCAGAGTTGCGGAGGAGCAGGCGGAGCTGGACATGGAAATAGTGTTTAGTGCGAAGAGAATAGAAGCGGATATCTCGATCTTGATTTCGGAGGTTGAGAACAAAGTAGAGAAAGAGGAAGATGAGAAAGATGAGAATAAAAGTCGAATCAACATCAATGTAAAAAATAATAATAATAATAACGGCAACACGGATAGTAATAATTACAGTAAAAGTACTATTAAGAAAAATAATAATAATAACAGCTATAGTAGTATAAATAATAGAAGAAGGTTTAGATCAGTTAGCACTTATACAAATATTAATAATAAGAAAGCGAAAAATTATGATTATCGGAGGACTAAAAATAATTATAAAAATAATAAGAAAAAGAATAATAAAGGAAATATTAAGAATAATAATCAGAATAACGAAAAACAGAATATGAGTCGTAAAAATGAGCTGAAAATTGTTAAAAATAAAAATAAAAACAAAAATAGACATAAAGGTAAAATGAATAATAATAATTTGTATCATAAATATTTAAATAGCAGCCATATAAAAAACGCAATTAAATCGGTACATCGATCGTATATGATTTTTCGATCGTGTCGATCTTGTACGGTTTTCCGGTCGTGGAAGTACTGGAGAAAGAGATCTACTGGCTTGCTTAATACCGATTATTTAAACGCGGTGTTTAGTTTTATTTTAAGTGTTTACATTACGTTATTATTGCGTTATTTTTGTAATCAAAAAAAAAAAAAAATAAATAAATAAAATAAAATAAGATGAAAAAAATAAAAAATAATAAAAATAAATGTATACATTTTTGTTTGAAATTTTCACGTGCTCGTGACTGTTTTCATCGTATCTTGTAGTCAGTAAATGTGATATATTGGTAGTGAAAATGTTTCTGTAATTACTTTATACCTCTCAATTGTGTGCTGATAACGTTTATCAATCAATTAAGTAGCGCTATCTATGGTTTACTATTATTATTACAGTGTCATATATAGATATGTTTGATGGCGTTCTAGTCAATTAGGTAGATTCATAGGTATGTGAATAGCGATGTGCGTGTACGAATGTTTTTATTATATACTTGGAAAGCTGCATTTATAAATAAAAAATAATAATAAAATAAAAAATACGTATATAAAAAAAAAAAAAAAAAAAAAAATCATATATATTTTGCGAAATTGGAGAAAAACGAGTTCAGCGAGAACTGAGGTAGAAATCGGATCCTATTAGCGGCGAATAGGTCTGACTTAATATGATTCAAGATCTTACGAGTCCTGAATCATATTAAGGGGGGGCAGCTGTCATGAGCCTACAGTGAGTAACGTAAATAAAATATTGATTTTGTGTTTGGAATTCTGGCTTTACTATGCTGTGGGAAATGAAAAATATAGATTAAATTTTATATTCCTTATTTTATTTATTATCGATCAACACAGCATAGTATTTCGTATATAATTCTCTCGTAATGTTCGAACCGAGTAAAGTAAAGTAGCTGATTAAATGGTTCGAACGGTTGGGAAGTTGGAATATAATTCCGATGCCGTACCAACACAATTATAATAACGTAGAATTAACTAAGGCTAGACGCGGATACACTGCCCGACTAAAGCGACGTAATTTTGCCAAAAATTACGCGTTTGATAAGCATGATGTGTCGTTGCGACTGGTCGGGCAGTACCGACAGCTGCTCGACTACCTGGGTTTTCGCGAGTCTTGCGCTCGTTCGTCAAGAGTTAGTATCCGTTTTGCTCTAAAAAGAGTTATCGTAATTTGAAGCGTTGCGTGGTCAGCGGACCCGCATCAATTTTTAAATTAAATTATTTGTCCGTCGACATAATAATTAATACGTGTGAAGAATTTTTAATATTTTCATATTCGCGTTGTTTATCTGTTAAATGTGTCGATCACCTGCTTTGTTCCGAAGTACTCTAGTCACCGACGCGTGGTCTAATTGTGTATGAATATATCCTTTTTATCAATAATTTGAATTTATTCGCGTCTATTACGTGACACATAACACGAGCCTCCAGGCGTGGTTGATAGTTCGGAGGACACGGCAACCCGAGCCGCTGTGCGATAGCTATTTGTTTAGCTTGGGTGGTTTCTCCGTCCTTTTATTGATCTAATCGTGAAACTGGAGGAGTTTGGAGAAGCCAGAGTCACGTGACATCAGAATTGAGCATACGATAATATATATATATATATATATATATATATATATATATATAGACAATAGAAGATATGTATGCATATAATATATGAAAAAATTTGTCTAATCGCGAAAATTTCGAAAACTAGTGGATGGATTTTGATGCAATTTAGAGTTACTTCCGGGAAAGGTTTTAGTCCGTAATGTATCACGATCCTATAAAAAAAAGGGAGGCGGAAAGTTGATTTTTTGGTAATCACAATGTTTTAAAGAATATTTTTTCATTTATCAGGAAGTAAGAGTTTTTATTTACGGATGAAAAACTTTTGATAAACTGCGAAGTTCATTAGGTAACGATTCCGGAATAGTGGCAGTGAGTTAAAAGTAAGGGAATTAAGTAATGGAACTTAAATAAATACTGCAATAACGAAAGTTGCGGCATCTTAGACCACTCGGAACGCATGCTACAGAATAAAGGGTGGACAATTTTGTACCCCGTCAAGTTTGCCTGTCTGTCTAATTTATGGTTTATAAACGCGGGAAAAATAATTAATGCGAAAACATAAAAAGTGTGGAGAAAATTCTTTTACGACGATTTCCGCTATCTAAATTAAATATTTTACTCGATTCTTCCGTTCGTTGTCAATTTATGCGTGGCACGTCAAGGTTGAGACGGTCATTTGTAAACCTAAATTTTCTCCGGTTTTTTTCCCCCTTTTTAGAGGAGCGTCAACTATGGACATTAATCTAGCGAAAGAATGAAAAACTTTGGAAAGTTTCAATGTGCGGCGGCAGTGGGAGTCGAACGGGTCTCACTTGAACGAAACACCTCTGCTTAACCAACTTCCGCACGAAGCATAGCTACAGTTCGGCCGATACCGCTCTTCATGTCGAGGCATCCGTTCGTTCCGGTATTTTCTTTTAATGTACTATCTAACCCAGCTGGGTTTCATTGTAGTGAAAATCATGCTCCCCTTGATCCTTACTGTCCGATATTTAAGGAGCAAGTAAAAATGCACAAGATCACGAGTCTCCGAAATGTTTTATACTCCAAAATGGTCTGTCCAACTTTCGCCTTTGTCGACATTTTTAACGCAAATAGTTTCTGAAACGGCAAAATAATTCGAAAGGTTTCTCCTCTTTTTGTGTACATTACCTGTATGGTCGTGTCCTACTAAAAAATCGCCGCCTGCATGTATGGCTTTCAAGAATTAGCAAACCAACGTAGTATGTTCAAAACCGAAATCATAACGCAGTGCGAAATATTACCTAGATTTAACATGTTTATGTCTTCGAACAGAATTCGTATTCGAGCCGATGATCTGTGAAGTTAAAAGCGACCACCTCATTAACCGGAATTTAATCCGAACTTAATTTAATCGGTGTGTGACGGGTAATGGATTTTGTTTAATTTTTTTTTTTTTTTCGATATTATTACCGGGGCAATAGGAAATGTTAACAGCATCCGAACTGGAATAAATCGTCGTCATCAGCTGTCTTTTCCCATCCAAGTTGCGGGGCGCTCAGTTTATGACTCCGTTATCGGGCTCGATGAGTTGTGTTTTTCGATACTCAACGCTTATGTATACCGTTCGCCTATCGGTAATTCGTGTCTCAAAAATTTTATACAGAGTGCTACGTGCCATTTTTACATCGTTTTCTGCAATCCCATCGTTTTTTTCTGTTTTTTTTTTTTTTTTTTTTTACTTTATCCACTTTTCCTCGTCGTTTCGTGTAAGTCATGAAAATGCGTTCTTTCCATTTCTTTTTTTTTTTAGCAGGTGTTTTTGACCGTATCAGAAAGTTTACTTATTTCTTTTCGGTCCTTAAGCTATCCTTTTATTTTATACCTCCATTTTAACCTGACTGCCGCTGCGTCATAGCTCGACGAATCAGCGCAGGCGGCCTTTACAAATTATTTTTTCTATTATCCAATTATTTCTTTCTTAAATTCCAGTTTTTGCTTCCACGGTGATTTCAAAAACAATATATACTCTCGTGTAAGTTGTTAAGGAGAAACTTACAAGGAACATTCGATGTATTTGTCTGCAGAATATTTCTGTGGAAGCAATTCAAATTACGAAATGCCTACGAGGAATTATTATTATCCTTTTTTTATCGTTTAACGCCTGAGATACCTGATTAATAACTAACCCTTTCGAAAAAGCCTCGATAGAATATTTCGGGTTTTAGCGCTGCGAATTATATACATTTCGAAGCAACCTCTACCTGGAAAAAATTTCTTCGAGCCTTTTCAAATAAAACTACGAGAAATGAAAAAGACCTCGTTGATTAGTAATATGGTAGTGAATTAGTACTTTTTTTCTTTTCAGTTAGAACTGGAAAAAAGTGGCCTTTAAGGTTTTGAAGAAAACAAGTGGCCCGCTGTCATCCTTAAGTCAGCGCTTTCCAAAATTGCAGCCGGGTTTTCTTCGACAGATGGTTGTTGCACTGCGTGAGATCTCGAATTAAAATTGAAAATCGGATACGCGATATTGAAAAACGGAAAATTAAGTAAACCGCTGTCAGCGCGCCATAGACACATGATGTAAACGAACGGAGGAAAGAGTGTCGGTCGCGACAAGGATAATTCCAGTTGCGTTATAAAACTGCCATTCAACTAGACGTGTTATAAATGTTATTACACCTGCGATATATAGACGGATGTTAAAATCTATCGATGGAAGCGATAACGCATTTCCGGCTCTTAATAGAACTGTCACAGCAGTGTTTATAACTTTAATTGGAGAAATTCCGAAGTGTTCACCTCAGAATGCTTCCCAACTTTATTGGTCCAAAGTGACTGTGTCAAAATCTCGCGGCAACACCTCTTTTTACAGCGTTCATTTATATGTAAAACTACACAATTTAATTTATTTCCGTTAACATATTAAAATTCGTGTTCACTAATATTTGTAAATCGGTCAATGCCGGCTCGTATCTGTCTCAGTGAACCCCTGAAAGAAGATAAATATTTAAAAAATGTGTTGTTTATTGTTCTTTTTTTTTTTTTTTTACTTAAAAACCAATTATTGCACATAAAAAAGTAAATTTATTTTTATATTTTTTTATAAATAGTTTATGTAAAAATCAATATTTATTGAAAAACACCTAATACAGTTCCCCCATAACATCCATGTATATTTCGTTTCGATCGCATGTTTTATTAGTACATCAGTGTCCGGAAATCGTTAGAAACGTTGTATTTTTAAAGCATCTCCACCCATCTACTATACAGAGTGAAAGAATTCTCGCACAGCATTACATATATGACCGGTGTTCTCTGAAAATAAATTAATGCGATAATTTTTTTTTAGTAAAGAAAAATATTTCAATCATTGTGTATTACTACTAATATTTAAGGTTATGATGAGATTCCATGCGCGTTACAAATTACGTAAAATCATTGCCCAGAGTTAAGGAAAAACAAGAAATACTAAGTACGATAGAAAGAAGAAGAAATTCGGCCATAGGGCATGTTATGCGCAATGTGAATTATCAACTTATTAGAAAGAAAAACAACAGGGAAGACTCAAAGAGTAAGGCCCCGAAGGAGATTTATGGATGAAATAAAAGGAAGGAGGTCATACTCGGAAGTTAAAGTATCATCCAGAGCACGCTAAGATCTGGCACGTGGCCATGTTACCCACCAATCCTTGGGTTGAGGAGAAGATGAATGAATGAACTGTAGTGACTGCCATTTAGTTTTGTTTGTTTTTTTGTTTTTTTTTGGATGACGAAATTTATTAGTAAACATTCAAATCATTTAAAAAGGGACAGAAAAATTACGGAAACATTTAAACATCCGAGGAACACATTTCTCCATTTCTCGTTTTAATTTAAAATAAAACCCGCGCATTATTAAGAGCGTTGATCAAAATCAATCATTTAAAAAAAAATACTTTCAAACAAGTGTAAATGTATTAAATGGGGTAAAAGAGGAGATGAATGTAGGATTGCCGTGTAGGGTAGTAACTTGGAGGCCGATACAGTTTATTCAAAACAAAAATGGTGTCTATTATATAGGGAATTAAACTAGAATGATATATAGTTTCTAGCGCCAATCTGGAGATACGGATTAGGAAGTATATGGAGCCACTGCGAAGAGTAACCTACATAGCAGTTTCAATCGAAAACGTTGAGGCAACTGGTGGACGCTCTGTACTACGTATCAAATCACACTCTTCATACAGACTTATATGTTTCATATATGTAAACGAGTCATACTTGAAGCAATACAAACATTTTTTGCGCTAGTAGATTCGAGCATCGGATATGTGGAATTCAGACATTTGGAATAGCGGCGAAAGTATTCCCGGGGAAAATGAATTAGCTGCAAATAAAATACCTGAAATTAATTTTTTTTTTTTTTACCCCCCCTTGGGTTTGCTAGCAAAGAGACCTGAAATTAATAGTCAAGGGGAAACTGAAAGTGAAATAATTAAAACAGAAGACACGCCCTAATACTAACGGTGATGTATTTATCAGTAAAGATATGGGATAGCAACAGGAAAGAAAATTGAATTGGACGAAAATGATAAAAACAGGATACGAGCGGAGGAAAAAATTTACGCACCAACTCTGCTGTTAGTAAGAACAAAGGTGGGAGAGCAAACAGAAAAATATGTTACACAACTCAGATGTTAAAATACCTAAGGAAATAATAATATGGAAAAAAAAGTAGGGTAAAGAAAAAGGAAAATAAAGGAAAGTGACTTTAAAAAAAAGGAAATGTAAAAAAAAATAATAAACATAAAATAAGAGAATGCGTAATATAATGAGTAAAGAAATATACAAATTACCAAACAAAAGAAAATAACTTATATATAATTATATCGATAAGTTCAAAATTAGATTAAGATAGAAATTACAATGTATAATTTAAATTATAATGTTTCTAATATATAAATATAATTCATCGACAAACGTTTTAGCTAGGCGAAAGAAACACATGTAATTAAAAATAAGTGTATATATATATATGTATCCTATATTTCAAAACGAAAAAAAAAAAAAAAAAAAATCAGGGATGCGACTGAGAACATTTAAATTTTCCGAGTATTTAAATTTTCGAAGCAGAACTCATAAAATTCTTCAAGTCCGTCCGTTTTTATTGAAAAATAAAATTATTCTGCGCAAATTACGAAGGAGTCGAGTAAAGTTTTTAACGGTATTACGAAATTTTGTGTTTTTATAAGTGTTCAATATGACGCGCTACACGGGGGGGGGGGTCCGTCTTATTACGACTAGTACTAGTCGAATTAGGTTATTATTATTCAGATCGCTAGAAGTGAACCTCCCGCCGCACATGTAATCACGAGGCGCCCGTTTCCACGAACGCTGGAAAAATCATCTCGAAATCCCTTCTCATTTCTCCGTTTTATATCTCGGGTTCTTATTATTTTTCTGACTGGCGAATTTTCCACGTTCGAACATTTCGACGATGGAATTCGGCACGTTGTAGCGCCTTTTCAAATGATGCATTTTAATTGGTTTCGGTCTCCGTTTATTTTTTCACTTCTTTCCCGATCATTTTTAAACGCCTTTTTTTCTCGAAATTCCTGTCCAGAACGTTTGACTTCTCTGTTTTCAAGTAGCATTTTAATAGTATTTCCCATCTTGCTTATAATATTTCATGCGCCTGAGATAACAGCGGAGAAATTCTTAAGTCTCAGGAAATAATTATTAAAAGAAAAAAAAAAGTAGTAATGGTCGAATAAGTTGGTTTTTTTGTTTTTTGTTTTTTGTTTTTTGTTTTTTGTTTTTTGTTTTTTGTTTGTTTTTTTTTGTGTGGGCTTTAAAAACAAATTCCACCCATCCCCGTCCATCACCTGAATAAGAGTTAAACCTTGGTAGTTGGCAAATTTTTCGTTTTTCAGCATCCTTGCAATACTTGTTTGGCGTTAAATCTCTATATGCGCGCGTGTTTTAAAAATATCTAGAACTATCATCTATGTGTAAATAAAAGCGAAAAAATTTATCTCCCTATACCTGTGCGCACTAACCTTACGAACTTGTGAAAACCGATTTTATTCTAGATTAGATGGTGGATAAATTGAGATTTTTAGAGAAAGTTTTATAATTTGTTTTAAAATTCTGGCTTGATTTTTCGGGAGTTTCTGTTTACCCCGGGAGGGTGGAAATAGAAAGGTATAAAATACACTCCGTAAAATAGAAAAAAGAGAATCGGTAAACGTTTTAAATAAAATCATTTTACCCTGATAAATATAGATTAAACGTAACAATTTTTCAATGAAAAATGATAAACGTTAACATTTTATTAATTACCGAAGACCGGGGATTGCGTGTCTCCTCTTCCTTTTGCGTTACTCAAATTACTAAACCTCTAAGATCTAAATATACAAGCTGCGCCCGTAGCCCCTAGCTGCTGTACACAGCGCGGAGATTTAACAAAAATAAAAATAATGCGTTTCCTACTAAATAAAAGGGAAATTCTGCAACTGAATCCCTCTATTAGTTGCTACCGGAAATATTATTTATATTCAAATTTTAAATCCTTGTACAACTACTACTACAGCTGTTTGCTGTTGTAGTAATAAATTACTTTTTTTTTTTTATAAATGCTCGATAGAAAGGGGTTTTTTTGGGGGGGGGGGTCTACACGTGGCTCAAGAACAAAGGAAAGAGAACGCAAGGATCTTTACACGATCAGAGATAGCCGACAAAAAACAAATCAAGAGCTTGGACAACACAGAAGGAGAAGGAAAGGAGAGAATGAACGAAGCACCGTGAAAGACGCAGAACAAAATGGGCATTAGGCGGAAGAAAATGTTCTCTTAAATATTTAATTCCGGGAGATCATGACTAGTTCACAACCAATTTATAACGGGAGTATTTTCTATGAGCGTAACGTAAAACAAAGAAAAGCATCTGTTAGTTGTTGATTGTATTTGCACTATTTCGCACACTCTTCTTGATCTCTTCCGTTCCGAAATCTTTTGCCTTTTCCACCAACATTTCATTCTCTACTCTACATTCCTCATCGTATCCTTTTCGAATTCTTAAAGGATGTCGGTCTAGCATCGAATCTCTATAACTATGCTATTATATTAAGCTATCCCCCGGTACTACTGGCCTTTGTAGCAGTTTAGAGCGCGGGTTGTTGTAATTGAAATAAATATTTTGAATTTTATTTCATTTACTATGATGACCGTTATCTTTGGTTGAACGGAAAGTGTTTTGTCAGATCGTGACACAGCCGCGCAATAGCGATAATTTTCAGCTGAACCTGAAAAAGTGTAAGAATTTTTACGTAAATATATTTATTAATAATCCTCTCAAAAGTAAAAACGGAAAAAAAAAGAAACGTAATTCACATTTACACGGCTTGAAGAAACAAACGGGTAAGTAGGACAGTTTTTATAGACTTTTTAGTCGAATGAAATGACGAAAATGGTCAAGGAGGAGTAACAAACAGACGATTTCAGTGATGAAAGCGATGCGATTTTCGGTATAATGAAGCTCAGTTGACTTTAATAAGTGTTTCAGTGAAAACGGGTGAAATCGCCGGAAGCAACTTCGTAACATAGACGTATATACTGCGAAATCGCAAGTATTAATTAGGCAAAAATGTTGTAAATAATTCTTTATAATGATGTAAGTAACAACTCGGTAAGTTAGTTTTTAATTGTATATAATGGTGGAGAATCGATCAAACGTATATAATTAAGACGGATGTTCGTGAAGTGTTATGATACATGTACTGTGTATAATGTTAAATCGGTATTAAGAAGCTTTGTAATTATATTTATGAATAAACGATAATGGCGTTGGACAGACGGGCAGTATGCCTTGTGGGACCCGCAACTTATTAAAAAAAAAAAAAAAAAAAGACCAAAAAAAACTACGCAGTGAATTAGAACTATTCTATAAAGAAATATATTAAAACTACAGAGAAATTAGTAAAGAATCCTGCAGCAGAAGTTTAATATAGTTTTTTTTTTAACCAGGTGCGATACCTTGGTTTTCACCAAGTCAATTGACTTGTCGGCGGGTTTCCAAAATAAATACCCATGAGTATATTTATTTAATAAATAAATATTACATTCTTAGTTTCTATAACTTATCTATTCATCTATAACTATTTAAGCATAAACCATTTAATATCTATTTTTCACATAAGATCAGAAAAAAAGTAAACTTTTAGTAATGACGTACCCGTATAAACTTTTACCAGACTAACAATTAGCGTTGTCGAACTGCATATTGTCTAACATTACGCAAACTGTAATTACATTTATTTCTTGGTGTTGCACCGATTTTTTTTTCTAGATGTTTAATTAGTAAATTGTATTTAAGTATCATTTTCGAGGTAAGTATTAAATGTGTTTTTCTAATATTCGTCGAAGAATTCTCATTTGCGAGAGTTTCATATTTTTTCCCCACACAAACTTTCAAACATTTATCTTGTAAATAATTTAATTGCTTTAGTTTCATATTATTCGGATGTCCCCATTAAGTGAGTTTGTTATAATGCGTTGAAAACTATTAATTCTGTTGACGTATTTATAACAAAGTTCTTTATTTGATAGAGACTGGGTAGCGTTTTTCTCAATTTATTTGCAACACCATCTCTATAATATGTTCATTCCATCTAAAACTGTTGTCAACAGGGACACCTAAATATTTATATTTATACACTTCTTCTAAATTATTACAACTACATATGTTTTTTGTGTTTGTAAACGATGATATTGTGAACTGTTATCTTTTGATTTCATCTATATTATATTTACTACTTGGTTTTATCCCCACATTACTTTTGACTTGTCTGGGTTTTAATATATAATCCTCTATCATGTGTCCATTTTGTTAGCTTATCGAAGTCTTTTTGCAGTAAATTCTCTGCTATTTTATAATTTTTATGGCACATTATAATTGCTACATCATTACCATATGCGAACATTTTTGCAGATTTTAAAGTTACTAATATTATTTAAATTTAAATCGTAATGTTTGCAAATTTATTTCAATTATTACATTAGTAATATTCCTGGAAGAACATCTTTAGTGGCAATCAGAGTATATAATAAAATAGGAGGAAATATGAAAGATTTAAACGAGTATTATTAATACTCGAGTAGTAGAATAAGTGAACGATATGAGCGAGTAAGGAATAAAACACAGATGATTAAAATTTTGGTAAAAGCTACGCTAGAATCAATTTCACATAGTTGACTGTAATCTTTTCCAAAGGGCGGCCAAAAATTAAAAGAAGCGACATAAAGTGTGAAATAAAGAATTAAAAAAATGTTTTCCCTATGTATAAATTTTTCTTTTTTTTTTTTTAATTTCAAGATATTTAAACGGGCATTAATTAATACATACGGGCAAGTATTTCTTTTTTGTAATTTCATCACGACCGATGTAAACGAAAAATGGGGGGAAAGTGGTAAAAAAAAGAAAAGGCCTCTTTGATTCTGATTTTATTTTCGAGAATGTTACATGCTCGCAATAGAATGGCTCCCCGATGGTGGTACACATTCTGTAAAACATTTTCGAACGAGAAAGTGCACAGTTTCGTACGAACTTACGCTATTTTACGGAATTTCACGCGATCGCGCACAATTTCACGCAATTTTCCCCGATGATGACGCAATTAGAATATTTCGGGGCGGCAGATGGAAGAAATTAATAGAAACAGTTGAATTTTTTACGTCCGTTCCGGAGTTTGCAGCGAAAGAATAAAAAAAGTTTCCCGGAAAAAAGAAAAATCGCACGGAAAAGCCAAAAAAAAAAAAAAAAACCGGGAAAGTTTAAATTGTTTAACTGAGAGAAGAAATCTCGCTGGAAAAATAAGTAATTTCTGCGTTCAAGTAGCGGCCCCGCGTTTCTGTAATTGCCCATCTAGTTAGGAGCAGATTAGAGACGGCTTATCAGAAAGAAAAACTAATTCCGCGAACAACAAAGACGTAAAAATAGCCAAAAGACGGCCGCCGGTCCGATGTTACTTTTACCATTATCATTATCAGTTATTGTTGGCATTACGATTATGATTGTTCTTATCATTAGTACTATCGGGCTTCCAAGAGAAATATCGTCGGAATATGGAAATGGTGTTCTTACGATTACGCTTTTCGTCGTTATGATCCTGCCTTCACAGAGGGACAAATTGAATTTTGAAACCACAAGCGCCCTACTCGCTTAAGGAGTCTGTTGACCGTGAAATATATATATATATATATATATATATATATATATGTGTGTGTGTGTGTGTGTGTGTGTGTGTGTGTGTGTGTGTGTACATAAACGAAGCGGCATTAACGACGTAGATGAGAAAAGTTTACTCATTTGGCTGTTTTCGGTCTCGGCCGGTCGATTTAAAAACTCAAAACGTTCCGTCCAATCAGCGGACAGCGTGAACGAAAAATGCGACCACAACAGTAACTCTCAACTCTGGTTGTTGTTCATCTGGAGCGGAACCGTTCCAGGCTGGAAAAACATAAACTCTCGCCAACTGCCAGTCCCCGGTATGAAGTTGCTACTTTTCGAATGAGCCGACGTTGATACAACTCTTTCTTTAACTCGTTCCTTTCAATAAACTTTTCCGCGACTCTTTTTTCGGCCGTCTGCGTTTATCTTCTTTTCACCGCTAATGGAACAACGTTTCAGATGATATCGTTCCGACTGGAAAAAGCTCGAAAACCGTTCAAAAATACCGTATTATTAATTGTCTTGCCAAGACTGTAGTTCGGACTGCTTACCTCGCTCTCATTAGCAGATCGAGTTCAACTGGCCGGCAACTTTTGGTCTCCTAACAAGCCGCGCATTTGTACAAACTTTATTCCGCTGGACGCTTTGGAACGCGAAACGTTAATAATAATTTCGAAGCACTTTGCCCGCCGAAAGTTCACATTACTAAGCTCTTTTTCGAGTACAGATTTTCACACGAAAGTGAAACATTTTGCGGAATCATTTAAAACGTCCTAATAGCGCTAGTGTGAATATCGGATATTGCATTAAAAGTTCCAAAAATAAGTAATTACTGTAGTAAGACATCTATGGATTTACGCATATGCAGGTAGCGCGCAAGCGCATAGTCGATAATCAGATTAAAGTGAAGAATTTTTGAATACAGCAACGTGTACGTCTTTGGGATGATGGTGTATAATAATGATGCGAATACTTTGTTTTCGTAAAAACATGAATGCATATGGTGTTTTTTCTATAACGCATATACACATACATAAATAAGCATGATGTAAGAATTTTGCGAAACGTCCTCCAGCTGTAGCGCATGTTCAAAATATGCTTATGTAATATGTAAGCAAACTGAATCAAAATTAATTTTTTGTTATAGGGAACCACATATGCCGGATATATATGGTAACTTCAGTTCGATTTTATATTTTCCCCGGGAATTAATTAAACTCTTTGAGAATTTATTGCGCCATGTTAAACTTTTTTTTCTCTTTTTTTTTTCATCTCCCGAGATATTGAAATTTGTTCATATTAATTAATCCTATGTGTCGTTTTTACACTGAAATTAATAAGGAAAAATCTCGTTACGTTTTTTCGTTGCTTAGAAGTCTTGTTACGATACCTGTCACGTATACGTTATGAGAAAAAACATTTAGGGTATTGTAATTTTTTTCGGGAAATTTTTTTTTCTTTATTTTCTTTGGAACTTCATATTCAGACATGCGTGTATGTCTTTATAAAACCAGATGAGATATAAAAGGATAACTCAAATGCTGAAGATATTGTGCCATCACCCCTAATTATATTGTATGATCATTGTAGGAAGAGTATATATTTTGTCAAAAGCAAAGTCAATTCAACCAGTCTGATTTTGTTCACATCCTGGTTTGGTGACTGGAAACTAATAATTTACTTCCCAGTAATGTTGTTCTGTTTCAGTTCTGGGCTTGTGGTCCCTCTGACTGCGACACAATCTTTTCACTTGGAATATTTATATAAATCGTCTTTAAATAAAAATTATACTCTAATAATGTTTCGTAATGTTTCCAGTGCTTTTAAAATAAAATGTTGCCCATCACCATCCCATTTTAGTTTAATTTTTCTTCGGTTTTTCATCTTTCTACTATTTTTTCTTCTACTGTACCACCCTGTGGTCTTCCGCGTGACTCCTGTTTACGTCCTTCACGTTTTAATATATTTGTAGTATATCTTAATCATTTACCGTAAAATTAAGCAGTTATTAATATAAATAATGGAATATTTCGTGTCCCGTTTTATTCGCTTTATTTTATTTTTTTTGTTTTTTGCGGTAAATTTAATTTTATGAATTATTTTAGCACTTAAACGCTTTCAAAATTGAAGAATACTTAATAATGAATAATTTCAATTTATTCATTTTATTTTTATTTTTTTGAGCTCCTCAGCAATAGACACTAACGTAGTGAGAGTGAAATTTTTCCATACTGTCAGTGGAACTAAGTTACAAACGAAGTATCACCGTCTAACCAGCCGTGCTACGATTAAGTGTAAGTCTTCAAAGATACACTAATAAATAATCATTAACCCGCGGTTAGGCCGCTATATGCAGTTTAACGAATTTAATTTAAAAAAAAAAAAAAAAGAAAATTATCTTAATACGCACGTACACCACTTTCTGTACTTTTTATAATTTTCCGATTATTTTATACAATTTATATTAACCATTAATCTTATTTCAGACCTATCTCGCCAAGAGAGACGATAGCTAGCAGATTCAATGACTTTTCAAAATATTTTACACAATAAACAGAAATAAAGATTTATACTGTACGAATAATTAACGAAATATTTCAAGAAATTTGAAGATCTACTTCCACGTATCAGTTATACAAGGAAGGACGGATGATGTGGATTTGTAATTTTTTACGACTTCCATAAGAAATATGAAATTAAGAGTACAAAAATCATAGAAATAATTCTTTTTAATTTTAGAAAGCGAGTAGAGTAACCATTTGTAAAGTTGTCTTCTTTTATTAATAATTATGAAAACTTAATATTAAAAGATGCCCTTTGAATCATGAATCACCAAGTGTACCTGACCTCTTCCAAATGTTAATTCCGGTTCGGGCCTGGTTTTTCTTTAATTTCAGTTTTAAAAGATTTCCATTTCATTGTCCCGCTGTTATAATTTAATTTTTTCGTCGCATAATTACTACTGGACAAGCAATTTTCTTCCGTTATTTTATAAATTTGATATTTATGAGGGAGGCTATTTTTGGTCAAAATATTCCATCGTTGTTACTTTTTTTTTTGTTTTTTCGTAATCGAATGTTAAACGAATTAACACATTTGCTAGAAATCGTGGGAGATGTAACTTTTTTAAACCTTTGGGCCTTTTTCGGTAAGAGCCTGGCCGCCGGATTAATTCACTAACAACAGCTCATCTGGTGGCCATTATGAAAATTAAAAATTTTGTTTACTTTTATGCGCATTAGCGTTTTTGTATTATCAAATCTACCATTCAAGCGCGACGATACATAAATTTTCTCCTAACTTTTTTTGCAGTTAATATGCTTTCGGTATTTCCGATATTTATAATTCAATTAAATCGTATTCATAAAATTTTTATACTCTCACGAATTCCCCTATACGGACTTCACCGCGAACGAAATTTATAACAGATGAATTGTTTCGATTTATACATTAGTCAAACGTTTTATAAAACTCGTTCCGTGTCGACCAAAAACATAATTATTTCATATATATATATATGTATGAAAATACAACGAATATTGATTAATAATATAAAATAAAAAATAAAAGAAAAATTGTTCATGGGGTTGGTGTTTTCTTGACGCCTTTGTGTCCGATATTTCCGTTAGACGCGAAGATTAAATTTTCGGATTACATTAATCGTGAAATTATTCTTTTGTCAACTATTTGCGGTCGCGTAATACAAATAAAGCAAAATAACCGTTCTGATGAAACTCTAAGTGACGCATTGGACGACTTGAGACTAATCTAATGGATGGTTTATTTTTAACTTGATTGAAAACCAACTAATTCCCAAAAATCTACCATCTTAGTTTCAAGCTTTCTTTTTTTTCAACCACCACTCTGAATTCTGTCTCCTCAGGTATTATTCACCTGAATGAATAGTGATCTCATGAATGTTTTTCAGTTTCCCACACACCACTCGCACAATTTATTAATAATTTACCTTTTTTTTATTATTTTATTTTTATTATTTATTGTTTTTACCTTTTTTTACCATTTTATTTTTATTATTTATTGTTTTTACCTTTTTTTTATCATTTTATTTTTATTATTTATTGTTATTGCTTCGAAATCTATCAACCCATAATTTAATGGACACATTACAATATAAAGTATGCATAAGTTTGTGTTGTGTGTTAATTTAATATACCGTTACGATCTTTATTGATTATATTTTGGGTAATTGAAATTTTACGTTTGTTTTATTATTTTATTAAAAGTAATACACTTCATTTTCTGTATAAAAAAATTGCAGACTGAACTTGTCTAATATTTTTTCCTAATTTATAAGTTTTCCTTCATTGTGATATTTTTTGTTTTCATATCTCACATCTAGTCTGAAAATCACTTTAACTCGGCATAAATTTCATAAAATTATTCATTTGAGAATATTTCGTAATGAATTTGTAATAATTATTTACTAAATTATATGCGATATGCATATGATAATACAAAATAGACATCTAGTATTTTGAAAGAAATATGTTTTTAATGTTTTTATTTTCTTTCTATAAATAATGAATTCATTTAACCTTTATTTCTTTTTTGTGAGCACATTTTATCTCTATCTATATATATATATATATATATCTCAGGGGTAACAGGAAAGTGTCCCGCCACGAAATTTGTCCTATATTTAAGACTTTAATGCGATATTAGCGTTCCTAAATCCCCTGCTGGTGAAAATTGGAACTGAAAGACTTTTTTCTGTTGAATGGTGTAGCCAATGACAAAGTTTACTCTTCTATAAGAATTATAGAAGAACTAGACCTAGGGGTGACGGGGGCATGCCCCATTCCAAGGCCCTAAGGGGCGAGTTTATTTATTTATATATATATATATATATATATATATATATATATATATATATATATATATTAATATGGATTCAATATTTTTGGCTCTATCTAGTGATGATGTAGTAGGAGGAAAATGGCTGTTCTGGGACAGTTGAAGGGGTAATGTCAGGGGGGGGGGACAAATACTCCCGCACAAATTGTCTGAAATAATGATCTTATTACATTCTGTTAAATTTCATTCACATAAATTAGGTACCCCTGTTTAACAATAACTATGCATCATCCAACTTTTTCAGATTGTTTCAGAGTTCTTAAATTCCATGTGTTTTTTTTTTTTTTGCTCATTTTGAGTATTATTTGTGCATGAAGTTATAAAAATTATAGTGCAATAATCAGTTTATTATTTACAGTTAAATACGTTACAGATGTTTTTTTTTTTTCATTTTTCCCCTTTCTTTTTGTTTACTGGTAAATTACTCATAGAGTACCAGGTTAATGTAAGCCGATGTAGAAAGAAAACACAAGGCATGTAGAATAAAATAACATGTAGTCTAAAAGGGTATAAGGTACATGCTATATTTAAAAACAATTTATATATATATATACATATAATATATATTTAACGGTAGAGTTTAAAAAGATATTTGAAAGAAAAACTGACCACATTCATTTAGACACTTCGTAGATTTTATCATTACATCTGGAGCCAAAACGTTTAAACTCCTTTCTGGGGGGGTACACACATAACTTGTAAAATTAATGCTCGGGAAATTTTGCATACACATGTGCGATAAATTAAATACGCCTTTTTTAAATTTAAAAGTACAGTTAAAACTACCGTTTAATAAAAATAAGAACATTTTTCTCTTTTTTTTTTATCTCCGCTCATTTGTTCCTTACTTTTCCTAATTGTATTTCTCCCCCTAATGGGGTCTACCTACGAGCACAGTTCGCTGAAAACACATTTCGCTGTTTTTCCACTAAAAACATAACACGAAGAGCCACAGTTCACTACCGGTGTTGAATAATGGATACATCAAAAACGAGTATATTAATTTTTGCGGCTGTTGTAAATTACACCGAAAGCTGCAGTTCATTGCCAGCGTTATGATAAATAAATGTCTAAAGTCGAGGAATGATTTGCAATTTCGCTTAATATGTTAAATTTATTTTCGTTCGAGTGTTGAATGAACACATTTGTGGAATTAAAACGAATTACGAAGAACATTTTATGATAAAATCAATTAATTCATTCCTAGAACAGGTTCTTCTTCCTTAAAATATTCGCGTTCTAATTTGACTGTTTATTGTAATGCCGGGCGGTGAACCGTGGCGTTTAGCGTAGTGTTACTGGCGTCAAAATGCGCCTACGGCGATGCGGCTTGAGTAAATGATGCTCGTGGTGGAAGCCCCCACTTCCAAATTAAATTATACCCGAAAATGTACATACAAAATTAGTCGTTTTCGTCACAAAACCGAATAAATATAATTAAAAAACCGCAGCTGCTAAATGCACTACGGTCAGATTTAATTCAGTCTACAGCAATGACTTATATTGGAACGATATCTTCTGTTTCTTCTTTTTTCGCAGTCTGAATATGCGGAAATTTTTTAAATTAAGCTACTAAACCGGCGTGTTTTGAGGTAATATATTGATAGGCTGTATGTACGGTCTAGCAAAATCTACGTGTTCCCATCCGGATGTTTTCCCATAATATGCCACAGTCTCATAATATAATCACGACGTTGCACAACCTCTTTGAAATCTACTCTTAATGCATACCAGCGATTTTACTGATGTAGTCATCTGTGGAAGTGTAACATACACACACACGCATATAGTATATTTGTATATCGCGATAACCCAGTAACTAAAGCGCTTGGCTTCCGATTCAGAAGTCTCGGGTTCGATCCTAGGCGATGACAGAGTATAGGCACACTTAAAGGGAATTGCATTTGTATATAGATAAATCAAGCGACTATAGTCAGTTCGAAATGTAGCTGTGCAGGCTAGCGTTGCATAAAACTATTCAGATAGCGAACAATCGCATCAACGTGAGTAGGCCAGTGGTCGTGGCTCGTCTCGCTTTCGATAACCTTTTCTTAGATTGGTCGGCAGCATGGAAGCCAGCTTTCCGGCGCACGGCTTCTCAGTTGCGCTGCTATCTATCCTCTAATTTTTCTATGAATTAGAAGATAATCTCATATTCATAATCGGGGAAGAATAGTAGATAGACGTAAATGTATATTAATTACAACGTAATTCTTAGGTTACCCTCCATTTGAAAAAATGTCCCAATTTTATGTAACGTTTGTTATATTTCATAGGATTTTTATTATTGTTATTTAAAAAATGTCACAATTTTATGTAATGAAATATGTAACGAAAAAATGTCTTAATTTAATATAATGAAAGTTAAATATTAGAATAGGATTTTTGTGGTTATGTTATATTTTTTTGTGTTGATACCAGTAAGAATTACGTTGTAAATTTTGATCATTTTATACAAAGTATAGAAGATAAAGAGAAAGAGACAGAAATGAAAGCGAGAGGGGTCAAGGAGCACAGTCCCTTGCGAAGCCAAAATGGCCGAGTTTTATATATATATATATATATATTATATTTTTATGCAAATTGAGAGCTCTTCACACACAAACATATACACGCCTTTCACCGTTCAGCTAGTAATTGGGAAATGGACACCCGTTAGATTTTTCGGAAGCCCTTTAATGAGTTCAAAGTGTGAAGGTGGTGGCAGCCTGAGAGTTTTTTCGGTACATATCCCAATCACGGCTGAGAAAATTACCACCTTATTAACCCGAATTTTGGTACTTGGCACTGGAAGGTAGACTGGCCTTCTAGCAGTCTATGTAAACTGCGAAGATGTGTATAGGGGTCGATTGTAAATCCGATTGTTATTCATCACAAAATAGAGGGACGACAAAGTAGGCACACGTTTGCGAAAAAAAGTGATTGCACCTTTTAACCAACGAACCGGAAGAAATTCGATAACTCTCAAAATGGCAGAAAGTGAAATTACCGCCGAAAGGTGTAGTAGCAGTGTGGTGCGAATCGTTCGGATAAAGAATGAACTAACAAGTGTGTGAACGGGTCAGAAGAAGTAATAAATGCGTTCAGGTTGGAGAGCGGAAGAGGGACATTTCTATTCAGATGAGGGATAATAATTTGGCGCAGGTTTCGCGCGATCTCTCGAGCGCCGTCGGAAGATGCGAAAACCGTTTTTATACGTTTTAAACGTAGTAATTGCGCACAGTCCGGGAAAGCGTAAGTGTTATTTAGGTGGGTTTTTTCGTTTGTTTCTACTTTTTTCTAGCGCGGCTTACGAAGGGGGGGGGGGGGGGAGTGCCGGTTTATCGCGGCGGTTGCTAATAAGCGATGACGATGATGGTGGAATTGTGTAGTCGCGCTGGCGTCAACGAAAGAGGACGGCCAAGTGAAAAGCGAGGGCTTCGGTGCACGAGGTTAAGGGCCGGAAAGAGTTAAGGAGCTGTGTAGACATGGCGCAGCGACTCTCAGAGTTCCGGGAAATTGTAATGATAGAAATAGTCCAGCGTCGGCGGCTGTGCGCAAAATGCCAGTGAAAATCCCTAATTAACGGGAACGATTTTGCAACGCAACGCTCGAGTACATCACTCTTGTTTTAGTTTTTCCGTTTTAGCCGGAGTTTTTCTTTCTAGCTGCGAATATTTTCCACATTCCCGCCTTTTTTCCCGCTATTACACCGCTAACCCCGCGCTGTCCAGAACTGGCACGCGCAACAGCGACGGCCGCGAAGTGGAGGACCGGCTAATGTAACTCGCGACTCTCCTTTATTAATTGCCGAACACGTTCGTTACAGCACTCTTCAAACTTCAAATTAATCGTACATCCGTGCCAGAGGAACTTTTTGAATACGGCAACACAATAACATCTGCCGCAGGCTTTTTTTTTTCTCTCGCCGCCTTTCCTAGCCCTCTTCGCTGGCAGCCCCTGACAACAGCGTCGCACGCGCACACACACACACACAGCCTCGCCTGCGGTCGAGACGGTTTCCGCTGAAGGCGCATCGTTTTTAATGCAAACAACCGGGCAGGATCTGCCGGCGGAATATTAATTTGTAATTACACCAATTAGCCGGTTTTAACATTGCACGTAACGAGTTGTACGCGCCGTTGTTCCGAGTGTCACCGCCGAACCGTCAACATCCAAATCCCAATTACGGAGCAATCAATTTTCCACCGCCCCGTTTAATGAAGCGCGCAGCTTATAAACTAAAAACGAAAAAAGCCGATGTCCAGTTGACCCGCAATGGAAGCTAATCGCAACGCGTGCCCTCTTTACCGCCATTGAAAATCGTCAACGTCCGTTCGTGCAGACTGCTAGTCATCAAACATAATCAGACCCCCATTGTTTCCGTAATGGAGAAAAAAATTCTTCCCCTTTTTGTTTGTTTTTTCTGGGTTTTTTTTTTGCCTTTTTTTGGTACTCTGCAAATTTTTCCATGTAGCGTAGGAATGATGGAAAGTAGCTCGCTGCTTATCGGTCGTCCTGTTACTCCGCGATTATTAGGCGTGTTTAATTAAGGAATTAATATTGTTCCAGCAACGAACATGTGTCAAAAGTATTCCTTCGCTATTATGACCTACTCAAATATGTTTAAGTATATGCCCGAGTTTCAAACTGGAGCAAGTTGGAAAAGAGTCCAGCGAAAAGAAAAGCGGCCGTGTAATTTATTTATATTCTCTTTCCTAGAGTGGGAAATAGTGCGCATACTCGGTTTGCAGTATTTAAAAGGCGAGCAGGAATTTTTTTTTTTTTTCTTTTTATTATTTTAATAATAAATATCAACAAGTTTAGGACCGTGTACAATTACCATAACTATTACGATCCCAAAGTGCATTACGCATTACAGAATGGATCTTAGACCATTTTCCGCAATAAAAATCAGCGTGGACATTTGCAGTATTAGAAAGGGCAGACTGCAAACTCGAAATGCCAAGATTAGCGCCAGAGAACTGAAATACAGGGTATTGCAGCAGGATGTGCACGGTAAATGGTGGCATATGGGAGTTGCAGAAGGGACACAAACTGTGTTGGTGGGTCGTCGACACCTAACATGTGATTGTGCGGCATCCGAGTGTGACCCTTAGCTGCAAGCGGCTGAGCAGGTAGCAGTCCGCCCTCGGGATGCCATCTGGCGGCCACCATGGTTCGACCAACCGCTTAATGATTTGAAGGAAGGAGGGAATGCCGAGATATTCCTGGGTGTGGTCCACTGCTGTCTAATAAGAAGAGATACGATATCCGTTATTTTTGACGGACTAGGTGGGTTTTGTGGATTTCGAGCCAGTATAGTGAAATAAGCAGCTTTCGTTGCTGGGGATCTCAGCATGACCAACGATCCAAAGCACGATGAGAGATTACCACCCTCTCTCTGCAGGTTCATAACGAGGGATCGGGTTCTGTTAACCAGTGCATGGTTGGAAATCACATACGTTAACGCTCGGGCAGCCACTAAAGAATCAGTGACTACGAGAACTTCCCCCCAACCTGTTACCATGGCGGACGGGATCGTCTCCACGCAGCAAAGGATAGCGTAAAGTTCCGCGTCCAGGATAGTACAGTCGAACGATGAAGATTTCCCTATCAACTTCAAATTCGCACGCCGTCGGTGAGGACCCTTTACCGGGCGCCGCTTTCGCTCCATCAGTATAACAGCAGGTGGCGTTGGCCTAATAATCTCAGAAGCTGTGCTCGTTCTTGGCTTTGACGCAACCATTCGAATGTATTATGTTAAGAAAGTATAGATTCTGCGGCGATAGTAGTTGGCAAAGGATTGAAGTAAGGGATTTATTGCCGGAGATGGGAAGGAAAACACGAAGAAAATACTGTAAAGAGCGGAAGGCCAAATTTCGAATACAAAAACGAGAACGTCAACTAACAACATTCAAAGAAAACATGGTTTGCGTCGCACTATTCAAAAGGGGAATCGAAGTCGTGGCAGAATGAAGGTGATAGAGGAAAACGAAACCAAGTAGGGGGAGAAGAGAATGATTAATTCTTAATTTGATTAAGGAGACAATAGTAGAACGACGACTTCCGACCTCGCCATTTCTACACGACAGTCTGGCATCTCTTCCCTATCGTTGGACGTCATTTGCGGCCCCCTCATGCGATCATTAGTTCTTTAGCTGTGTCGTGTTTTATATCAGCTAGTGGTGTTCGTCACGAAAATGAAGAAGCGAAATTTCAAGCAACGCGTCGTGATTAAATTTTGCGTTAAACTCGGCGATATAAACGTTCGGTAAATTGCTAAAAGTGTGTACGGTAGTGACTTTATAAGTTGTGCGCAATTGTTTCATTGCACAAATAATTTAAAGATGGCCGTGAGAGCGTGGACGACAAGAGCAATGGTGGGAGGCCGGTGATAGTGCGGACAAACGCGACTGCGCACCCTAGTTCATCAAGATTTTAACGAGTCGAATGTTAGCTGTTGAACTAAATATCAACCGCGAAACTTTTAAACAGACTTTAACCCATGATTTTGCGGTGAAAAATCTGCGCGCGAAGATGGTACCGAAGAACTTTTCTGAAAAGCAAAATCACCATCGAATGTCAATCGCGCAAGATGGTATGGAAAATGATGATCCACGCTACTCGACCGCGTTATTACGAGTGACGAAACCTGGTTTTTTAGTATGACCCCGAGACGAAACGCCAAAACCAACAGTGGCTGTCTCGGAGCGCCCCAAACCAAAAAAAAACAAAACATTGGGCAAGTCAAAAGTAAAGACGGTACTAATCTACTTCTTTGACAGCCGCGGGTTGATCCATAAGAATTTCGTTCCATCTGGACATCAGGTCTACTACCGCGATGTACTCTTCCGTTTATTTTAATTTTCCTATTTCTTTTACACTTTTCTTTATTTTCATTTCATACTACCTTTTTTCTTTTTGCTTCCTTTTTTTCCCTTCATCTCTAATATTTCACCTTTAAGATCTTACTCCCCAATCGTTTGCACGAAATAATAGAAATCTTCGACGCTGAATTTGTTATATTATACATATGAATAACAAAAGTTAATATGCTCCATCCGGTTGAGTTTACGGGTGTCACCTAATTTTGTTTTACCTTCTTTCGTATAAATTGTAATTGTTAGATTTCAAATTATTTCAAATAGACACACCCGCAAAAAGTGAAAAACTTGCGCGTATAATTTTATGATATGAAATTTGTTATCGGAAAAATATGTTGATATTGTTATTAAAAAAAAAGATAGGATAATGTAAAAATAAACGTAAACTAGAACAAAACGTTAAGTAATTTAGCGGTATTAACCAAAAATTATTCGACATATTCCGGTTTAAATTAATTTTTAGCCTAAACATCGTAAAGGAAAATATACCGGTGTTGCATAGGCGTGTACCCAAGCCAGTATTGGGGGGGGGGATCAATTTAAAAAAAAAAACACTTGATAGAAAAAATGATATTACTTAGTAATTCTATTTTATTAATAATCTCTTGTACATTAGTTCTAAATGCCGAAGGATTAGGATTACTTCTGTTCCTTTTTTATATTTGGAGAATAATTTACACTAATACATAGTTGGTTGTGCTGTCAGAATGTCTGGTACCAACACATCTTACGATCGTAAAGCGACAATACAGCAATGTAAAAATCTATTTCGTGAGGAGTCTAAACCCCCAAATTCCCCCTTCGGTGGTACGCCTATGCGGTGTTGTAATCATAACCCGACCGCATATTTCCTCGAAAATTGCTGAATAATTTAAATTTGAACGACGGTTCACCTTTTCCGAGTTTTAAAATCGCAAAAGTCGGAGCTACTATGTGGTGGCCGATGAATGACAAACTGAATGCAAAGAGAATGTGTACGAAAACTGTCTCGATTTAGATCCGTCAAACGCTATACCTTTCCACTGTTAAACTTTACCCGTATTCCATCCAATTCGGAAATCGATATTTAGGCGTAAACCGCAAGAATATTAGCCGGACATCGAACTTGTCCTTGATATGGGACAAACTCTACGTTTCTGTTGCTGCGCTGTGTTGACAATTCCGATGGTTCCTACTCAGAGAGCAGTAAAACTGGAACGCCTATATCGTGACGAAACAATAGATGATTTCCACCAGCATATTTCTGGAGACTCCTGCCGTGTACGAAAAGCCTCTTCGCAAAGACATGTACGGGGTACACTTTACATCAGTACTGAAACACGACTCATACTACATACAGATTTCTAGCGAAACGTATTGAATTCAAAAAAAATTCACCGAGATACAGGCGAGCGCAAAATATCGTGTTAGACGAAAAATCAAAAATTCACCGAAAAAAAAAAAAAAATTAATCAGTGTGTCAGAAGCCTAAAAACGGGATGGGAATAAGCCGGAAATTTTTCAAACCGGGGGAGGATAAACCAACGGGGGAATCGTCTAAGGGAATTTTGTTGTAAAACCGGAAAAAATTAGAAATAGTTAAAAACGATATTTTTAATATAAGAAAAAAATCGTTTGAAATGAACAAAAATTGAACGCATTTTTTAAAGTATTTTACTCAAAATACGAAGTTCCGTTTTGATTCCTACAAAAATATGCTGCGGCAGACACGAATTTTATCAATCGTAACAAAGAAAAGTCCATTCTTCGTTTTGTACAATTCTAGTAATCAGAAAATCGGGAGGATTTGAACCGGGAAAATCGGGAAGGAATTTAAAAATTACATTTGAGTGGCCACCATGTAAAAGTCGATTTTTCTTTTTCGAAATATCGGAAGACAATGCGAACCTTCGCTTTCAACGATGCGTTCGCTTAACCTATACCTCCAACATATCGCTTTAAATGCGCAAAATTTCTTTCCAATCTACATGAAAACGGCTTTTATACAAAGCGTTCTATTTCGGCGAGTTTTTAAGACGTATGAAGCGCGAATAAATTCGCAGAATAACGAATCCGTTAAATTAAAAAAAACCGACATATATGTACACTTCATCGTGACTATCTGCGATTAATGCGGATTTCTTTTGTGTTTGTTTACATTCATACTCCGTGCATAGAAAATGAATTAATGTTGACTGCATGAGACATTATTATTGTTGCAGCGCTAATGAACCGCGAGAACTCCATATATATTCTCGTACCTGGTGTCGATGAAAGTTGCCGTGTATGTGTTATACACTCGTGAGAATACTTTTGTACACAGCGGGAGTCTAGAAAACCATTGCGTTCGAAGACAATTTCTTCTGAACGATTTCGCGTTTTACCCCGCTATAAGTAGATAAAACCATTTTTAATTTTCACCCCAACGTCGTTAGTTAAACTGGGCGATTAAGCAACGCGCAAAGTCAATTTTCGAAGAATAAAGTTCGCTCTCATCGACAGTTGTTCTGTGTTAGTTGTCGCGAAAAATCATAAACATATAATAATAATATGGCATAAACTGACCCGAAAAGGAAACAAAATAATAATAATAATAATAATAATAATAATGTGATATTTAGGGTTAGCGGAAAAATTTTGTGTTTCGCTTCTTTTCCTTTTTATTTTACTTTCGACATAACAGTGTCAAACGGATAATTCGACTGAAATCAAAAAATAGAAAAAAAAATACTCGCGACATTCGAAAAACATTGGCACGAAAGTTAATTCTGGAAAGTTTCTTTCTCCGTATGTGTATCAATATGCTTGAAAAATTACTTCCAACAAATCCCCCCAGTTTCAATGAGAAAAAATTCAAATGAACCGGAATCTTTCTGGTCTACTTTTGATCATGTTTTCTTGAATTCATCAATACGTCATTATGGCCATCATAATACGAGTATTTAAGAGCCACGGTGTAGTTAGTAGCGGTTTATAAAAATCGGCTCGTCTTTGGATTCGAAAACTGAAACAATTGATTTTTGAAACTGCTCAACTTTGCAATAAAAAAGGGGGAAAAAAAGAAAAAAATACCCTGGTATACAACAAAAAGGGAGTTCAAATTGCAATAATTTAAAATTTTTACTCGCGGGGAAATAATTGTTTTATTATTATTATTATTCCTGTTAAAGCGCACTCGATAAAGAGACACGTTGTATCTAACCAACGGAGAAACTCCTGAAGATCGTTGCGCAAAAGATTAGACACTTTATTTCGTTACGAAGATGAAAAAGACTCTGTACGTATACAGCATACAATAGGAAGACGAGACTCGACGACTGAGAAAGGGATAATCTATCACACGCGTATTTACTAACTGAATTAGGCAGAAAATTGTGCACTCGTTCAAACGAAAATTTAAAAATACCCCGAGATTTAAGAAATTTTAAAGAAGAGATTGAACGAAAATCGTGAAAGGGCGGGCGACGCTGAAGATAAGTGGAATAAAAATCGAATAAAGGAATCAGCGACTGTGAATTAAAAGGGAAAAACCGTCTCGAAGGGAGTTGTACAAAGAAGCGAATGACGTAGCGTGGGAAGGCCTATGTAACGAGCGAAACAATTTAAAAACGGTTACAATTTTGTTTGAAAGCAAAAAGTCGATTCATTAAAAAAAAAAAAAAAAAAACACGAAATCATACTTCTACACTTCTAGACTTTCAACTGATGCGGACGACATTTGTGGCAATTTTCATATTGTTCTGTTGCTTACGTAGATGATTAAATCGCATTTCCCGCATTCCAATCCGTTCATGTCTATTTCATCTTTTGTCCTTGCAGCCAAGTCATCGGCTAAAATGTATCAAGATTGATGGACTGGCCGCAGTCGAAATTCTTCTGGTGTGATCGAAAAATCGTACAAAAACCGACATCGCCCCCCCCCCCCCCTATCTATGAAAACATTCCGAGTAGTGTTGCACTTACATACGAGACAAGTGCTCCTTATCGATTACCGTTATGCATGTCTATTGACTATAGAATTCAGTAATTATATGCTGCTAATTGTGCTGACGTGCCCGTAAAATAAATAAAATAAAATATATACTACTAATTGACGCATTTAAAAAAGAAACGAAACATCTTTAATATTTCGCTTCCATCGTGTGAATATTTTATTGAACCTTTTATTGAACCTTTTATTGAACATTTTATTGAACCTTTTATTGAACATTTTATTGAACATTTTATTGAACCTTTTATCAAATGCGGCAAGTTTTCGAAAGAACGAACAGTGGAATTAAATAGATAAAATAAAAGAGAAGAAGTTGGGAACAGTAAAAATACAGGTACGTCACGAAGCATTTTGGATGACACGAAATAATCGCGTCTTCCTATTTCTACATGAAAAGATATTTAAGAAAAGGATAATGATTTTTGTGACAGATTTTGACAAGACCCCCCGCTATTTACCACAATTATATTCGATGTATAAAATGTCAGTGGCGAATTCTCCAGTGCTGCTGTAGTTTCAAGCGGCGAACCACTAAAAGAAAAAAAAAAATTTAAAAGAAAGAAATCTACCAGTCCTTTTTTAGTAAGATTATTTCGGCTAAAGAGACAATTTCTAGCCTGTCAGTAGAAATCTGAGAAGCAGCAGCCCTATTTGAGAATGCGGAGAAAAGTGCTCAGTATATAAATCTGTCCATGTTGTTGAGTGGTAGTTGAATTCGGATTTGATGATCTGCTCAAATTCGTGTTTGGTTCGTTATGCATTTCGAGTACTTCTCCAACATTATCAAGTCATTCAGAACGTATTGAGAAGTATACACGCTAACGTAACAACAACGGTTTAAATAGCCAATCAGATTGACCGTTTAGGGAACCAGCAGGGGTACTTCTTTACTTTGATCGAGCTACTCCCCGAAAGCGGTATTCACTTTTCGCTGCGATACCGTGATTACGCTAAACGTCATTTTATCATAGCGAAATGACGTTTACATAATTTACAAATACGTTCAACGAAAAAAAGGCGGTACAGAAGCGGTCGTGCAACGAACCGGACAAATTAGATTGGCAATTGTTGATGAACGTGAGCAGACGTGCTGTGATTTCACTTATAGATTTCTTAATTTAAATACTATATTTCAATTAAATTTATTATTCACTTATTTACTTATTTTTTGTAATAATTTTGCATTATTATTGGTTTTTTTTTTTTGGTTTTTTTGGGAGAGCGCCTTAACTACGAACATTAATCCAGTGTAAGTGACATTTTTGCAAGTTAGACCTGAGCGAAACATTCCTTGCCGCGGCAGTCCTTTTTGTTGTATAAATAAATTAATTTCCTTTACCGAAATTTAAATATCAATTTTCTTTTTTACATAAATTTTTATTTTTTGAAAATTTAAGAAAAAAGGGACTTCTTAATTTGTTTTTGTTTGTGTAGTAGTGTGTGCGATTTTGTCGTTTTCTTTCTTCTTCTTTTTTTTCGGGATCGTTACATGAGGGCGTTACTAAGCATTTTATTTTTTAATGGTTCCCCATTTACAAATACAACCAGTGGGGCAAATTTATTTAGTAGAGTCTGTGTATAAATTTATAAAAGTGTGCTTATGCATATATCTTCTATTTTCCACATAATAAAAAAGAAAAAAAAAAAAAAACTTTGTGAGTGTGGTGGGTACTTAGCTATTAATACTGATAAAGTTGTTACAATTGTTGAGACTAAGGAACATTATAAAGTTTTCAATGGTAATGTTTGTACATAGTCACCAATTTTTCTTTTTTTTTTTAATCGATCAAGGGACTCTTTTTTTTCTTCTTTTTTTTAAATTTTATTTATATAAGAATACAGACAAGGAAATAGAACTGGAGGGAAGAAGAAAAATAGAATACGGGCAAAGGAAAAACTACTTGTACAAACTGCCGTTAGTTAAAACAAGACAAATACATTATAACCCAAAATAAAATGCTTAAAGAAATAATAAAGGAAGAAAAAAAAAGGAATGATTGCAGAAAGAGGGAAACATAGGAATAATAATAAGAATTAAATAAAAGAAAAAGGTACGGAAATAGTGGCAAACAGAAGTGAAAAAAAAGGGAAGAAAAAGGAATGGAACAAAAGAAATAAATAAAATAAAATAAATAATAGATTAGTTATAGCCAAGTTAGAAAAAATGAAAAATAGGATAAGTTTGTAATAATATATTTTTGCGGCGATAAGATTGTGTAGTATATAAGTAGTACAGTGTAGAAATCTTTAGATGTAAGAAAACTCGTCGATACTAGCTTAACGAAAAAATGAGTGATAAATATATATACGAGTATATATATATTTCAAAAAAAAAAAAAAAAAAAAAACAAAGTCCGCACTATCCTTTCGGTTATTAGTACGACTCTAGCTCAAAAGTTAAAATATGATAATTTATATTATAAATTCACCCAGTTTATTTCTAAAGTTAACATCAACGTAATTATTTTTACTTGATATTAGATTTATTGCGAACTTTAAGTGTATAAATATTGAGTAATTGAACCATTTTTGAAAATTCAATCTACCCACCTAACATTCCGGGTGACGACGGTGTACTAATCATCTCCGCTAATAAATAATGAAGTTGGTTTGAACATTTTTCATTTTAAGTCTAGGGCTTGCACATTCGGGAAAAAACTAATAGTTTAGTCCACCAGTTGTAACTTTTTCATGAAATTCTTACCATTTTACTGAGGTCCAAGGGCGTCGCCGGCAAGATGAGTTGCCATCCGCCGGGGGGGGGGGGGGAGATGATAGAAAAAGGATATGAGTTATAGGAAAAATAAAATTTATACGTTGTAAAGGCTTAATGTTTTATTAAACAAGAATAAAATCTTAATTAAAACATAATCTTCGTGGGTTTCTGGCAAATTTTTCATAATTACGCGCCTATGAATATTCATCATGGCCAGTTGATTAAAAAGTTTCAAAGCTCCGAAGGGGGTCATCTGCCCCCTGCTCCCCGCTGGCGACGCCTATGTTGAGGTCTGTTCTCTCTCTCCTGAATGGTGTCCTACTTTTTGTAGCGCTAGACCATTCACTCGTATTTCTGACATTTTTTAAATTCTTTTATCTTTATCCGCTCTTCTATTTTAAGATTTATAGGAGGATTCCCAACGATACACCAAGCTGACCTATGCGATACTGTCCTATGTGCAGAAATCACTCCTAGAAATATTTCTCTTTGCAGTTTTAACAGTTTAGTTATTTGAGTCTTGATTACCACCACCCAGCGTTAGGATTGTATAGTTAGTTCCATTTCAACATTTTTCTCTCTTAAACAAGTACCGGGGAAAAAATCAAAATTCGCAACTGATATTATGTGTATATTATAAAACTGTAAGATAAGGAATTCTTCGAGAGCCGGGAGAGATCATTTTTTTATTTTTTAATTAACGTGTTTTTGTGAAAAAAATACAGAAAAAATTTCGCGAATAGGTTCTTTGATTTTTTTTTATAATTACCACGAATGAACTTTTAGTGCTGGATTTTCATTGACCAATTCTTTCAAAAATAAGTTTATATAAATAACATACAAACGCGAAAATAACAAATATTTTTATTTTTATATTTTTTAGCATTTACTAACCTAATCCCCGGCTATTTTAATATCGAAAATTCTTTTAATACCAAAATTTTTAGTAAGATATTTTTTAATTTTAAATTTTACATCCCTGGCCAGGGTATGGGCCTTACTTTATTTTTACTTTATACTTATCTTGACAAACACGACTTAATAAAAATATAGAATTTGTCGGTCATCATTATTATTTTTATGTTGTAGTTTTTTTTATACGAGCGAGAAACAAAACAAGACGATAGCTTAAAGCTTAGGTAACTCTAGAAATAGGGAGAACTGTTACAAATACAAATAAATTCATATATCGCGAAGACTTTTAAAATTTTCAAGCGAAACTCCTAAGGGTGGTAGTATTTTAGGAAGGCATTCATTCGTAATAAATCGGATAACAATTAAGGAACTACAAAAACGCTCGAAGACGAGTACAAATGTAAATTAAATGTAAATAAACAGAGACGGAAAAAGGTTATCATAATCAGCTAATCTAAATGAAACAGACAATTGCTTTACACACCGTTCCGAATAACGATCTCGGCGTAAAATATATAAATAAACAGACCTTTGCGACGTATATTTAAATGTTGCGCTTGTAAGAAATGAAGATGATTAATGTTCGGTTGAATGCGTTATGCAATATTTTTCTAAATTTCAGTAGAAAGTCAACCATATTTAAAATGTTATCATAGCTTTCGTTAATTTAAAAGGTAACGTAAATGAACTGAATTTGGTTCTAAGACACGTTTGTTATTTTACCTTTTTCATTATATCAAGCAACATACATCTCTAAGAAGATTCAGCTTTTTTAGAATTTATATTTAATAAATAATCGCCGATACTTACCGATATGCTCATATACTACTGATTACAGTTTCCGATAAACAAAAGGTTTCACCGGAATCAGTTCATACGGTCAAAAGTTATACGCAGTAATATGAAAATCGGTAATATTTCCCTATCAGTTATGAGTTTTTTAATTTACGGTGTGGGGCGGTTTCAAGTCCGTCTTCTTTATTTTAATCTGCATTTTTAATCGTGCTAGTTAACATTTATGATATTTTAATTTTTTGTCTTATTAAAAATTAATTTTTTTTTTAAATTGGTAATATTTTTAATCGCCTTTGTTATATGACTAAAAGCTCCTTTGAAAAAATATTTTCGTTTTCTTAATAACTACTCGCGATATCCTTCGGTACTCAGTAAAAAGAAGGAAGATAAAATTTTTTGGACACTTCATGAGAGGTGAAAAATACAAATTACTACAGACAATAATAATGGGCATGATAGAAGGAAGAAGAAATCCGGGAAGAAAAAAGACCGCTTGGATATATAATATAAAAAAATGGACCGGAATTAAGAAAACAGAAGATCTAGTCAGAATAGCAAAAGACCAGAATTTATTACATCAGATAATCCAATCCATACATGATGATTAAGCAATACCCGAATCGGGTGGCACGAGAAGAAGAAGAAGAAGAGTCGCACGGTACTACCATATTGACTGGCACACACTTTTGAATGAACATAGAATCATCAAAATCGGTCCACGTGGGCACAAGTTATGACCCCCCCCCCAAATCATAATGTAATTTCTTTCTTTTTTACATTAGTACATAAGAATACATTGCAGGTAAGTGACAATCACTCCCATGATGGAAGTATTTGCTTCGAAACGTGTCGGGGATAAAGAAATTATATATAATTGTTTAATTAAGTGTTAAAAATTTATTTTTGTTGGTTTTTATCATCGTTGAAACTTTCGCAGGGTACTCATCATAAATAATTTTTTATTGCAACTGTATCGGTAACAGTTTCCCTGCGCCTGATAAAAATAATTAAAAACGAAAATGAGAAGATCCCGGGCTTATTCTTTTTTCCTTTTCTAATTCTTTCCTACTTTTTTCGCGTAACCGCATTCTTTTTATACGGTATAGTAAATAAAGTAAGTTCCACACTCTTTAGCAGGGTGTCGAAGGTTGTGAAGTTGAGTTTCACAGTGTACTAAGCTCAACGGCACTAATGGTGAGGGTAGGGGGGCCAGTTCCATTCTACTTTTGGATTATCCGCCTTTACTTCCCTAGATTGCTCTGGTACCCAATTCAATTTCTGGCTGGGTAAGCTTGGGAGCGATTCAGATCTGGAATGAGACATCGAACCCGTGTCCCCTGATTTAGTAGCCAAGTGCCTTAACCACTAGGCTATTGCGCATACAGTATAGTACACCCAAGAAAATTAGCCAGTGAGATTTAACCTTAATCTTTACCGTCTCCTTTTTTACATATTTCCTTTAATTATTAGAAGTATCGTTTCTGGCAGTGGTCATATTACCCTGTCGGGCGTTAGTATATTTATTCTTTCCATTTCTCCCCCCAATGGAGCTCACGCTGAGCTATCTCATTCAATCTTCAAGCTGAATTCCCCGTAGACAATATTTTTCTCTTGTACATTCATTGCTTTATTTATACAGTCGTGAGATTGGCGCTCTAGTGTGTATATGACTTTGTAACATTCAGTTTTAGGCACTACAACTTAAAACTGATAATATTATATTTTAATGGATGTTTTCAAACCTGTCTCCTCCTTTCCAAAAATCTTTCTATATCTCTTTTCCAAAAATCTTTCTATATCTCTTTTCCAAAAATCTTTCTATATGTCCTTTCCAAAAATCTTTCTATATCTCTTTTCCAAAAATCTTTCTATATGTCCTTTCCAAAAATCTTTCTATATCTCTTTTCCAAAAATCTTTCTATATGTCCTTTCCAAAAATCTTTCTATATCTCTTTTCCAAAAATCTTTCTATATGTCCTTTCGAAAAATCTTTCTATATCTCTTTTCCAAAAATCTTTCTATATGTCCTTTCCAAAAATCTTTCTATATCTCTTTTCCAAAAATTTTTCTATATGTCCTTTCCAAAAATCTTTCTATATCTCCTTCAGCTATGCATAGAAATGTGCCTTAGTTTTTCTCTTTTCATTATTCTTTGAATTCCTTTCTTAGTACCCCCAACTTACTCCCTTCTGAATTTTAATCATTACAATTTACTATTCTCTTCTTGTACTCAGTTTATTTTTCCTTGTCATTTTAATGCTTTTCACTTGTACTGTCCGTTGTGCCTTTTTATGTTTCTTCGTAATAGGTGGGGTTGTTTTTAACTTAATACAATGAAAATGCCGTAGCCTCAGAGTCAATAATAACTCATTGGAGGTTTTATTGGAGATCTTTATAATATCAGTGTGTGGTTGTTGTCTCTCGGTCAGGCATGAATTTTAATATCAGAGGTTTCAAGAAAATCAAAAATGATCGTGATGACAGCTATGCTGGTTCTACAATCCACCTTTCTGCGACTTTGTAAATATACTATTTTAGTCGTTCTTGCTGAAGCTAATACGCCACCCCCTGTCTATCTGCAAATCTTATTTTGGTTTATCGCTTCCTTGCTGAACGTTTTTCACTCGAATCCTCTACTCCCGTTCATTCCTGCCTTTCAATTTTTTCAAAATTAGCGTTTTCTTCGAAAAGGCCTACTGGTGTTGTTGCTTCTTTTATTCTTCCGAATTTTAACTTTTCCGAATCTTTTCGTCCTCCTTCATTCTATTCCATATTTACTGCAAAATTGATAGCTGTTTTTCGTTCCGTTATTTTCAATTCCGCTAATCGTTTTTCTTCCAATTTTTTCGAGTATCTCCGACTCCACGAATGCCCTTCAGACCATCGGCTCTCCTTTTTTTCCTGTTATTATTTTCCGTATCTCTCAAATAGATTCTTGCTTCTCTCCATGCTATTCATATTGATATTTCATATGGGTTCCCGACCATTTTGGCATCTTCGGTAAAATTACAGCTGATTCTTCGGCTCGGGTTGCTGCTTATTTTTCCTTGTTCTCCAAAAAAAATCCAATCCTTCAACCTCTTACCGCTCTTTCAGAATTTCTATCTCAAATTTTGTTCAAAGTAAGTCCGATACCCTTGACAGGGCGTCGAGGTTTGTGAACGTTCACAATGTACAAAACCTAACGGCACTAATGAGAGTAGCGGGGCCAGTTCCTTTCTATCGACCACCTCTTTACTTTCCCTCTTTTTCTATTAATCATTCCATTTATCTCTCTATTCAACCTAGCTTCCAATCCATGCTTCTTTATTTCTACTTCACTTCGACGCTCCGTTGTTGTCATTCGCTCGCGTATTAATCGTTCTTTACTGCCTTCCCTTTCGTTTGTCATCAGTCTCTTTCTCACCTTGTCCTCTCCATTCAAATTATGCAGCTGTCTCGGACGCTGAATATCTTTATCAGCTCTCTGTACTCCTGTTTGCTTAGACTTTGGCTTCCTGCTCCTTTCCGTTATATCCTGTCCTAGCGATATCTGATCGGTTCATCATATAACTTTTTCTTTTCATTTCTTATTGTTTCTGGGTGAAGGTTCCCCTTTAGTTGGCGAGCTAAAAAAAAAAAGTAGCGTGCTCAGTTACAGTTATGAAAATCAACATGGGGTGGAAATAAACTAAACTGAAGTCAGCCGAAAATGGATGTTTGACGCGGAATGACTAAAAGAACATTTTGGAAAAAGCAACAAATAACGGAAATTCTAAAAGAAGTTCAATAAATCGAATTGAAAAACGATAAAACTACTGATGGACGTATTAAGATAGGCCACATAATTTCATGAGAAATGTTACAGAGGATCAAAAATTGCAGGAAAAATGGATCTGAAGGAGAGAACGAGAATGACAAACGTGTAGTGTCAGCGGGTGGGTGTAGAAATAAATGCCGAGAACTTCGGATAGATAGCAGTAGCAGAACGCAGTGACTGCAGCGACCAGATTGCCTTCAATCGAGGAATGAACGTGCCTGTGTGTCGAGCAAATTCAGAATGCAGGGAGGACAGACAATCTGCTGGAATATTTTCGGTCAATTTTATTTTTACAAGACACCGAGCTAGACGCATCCGGTTTAAGCTGCATTAATGCGTTGTTACGGTTAATCGTAAATGTGTATATATGAGTCTCAGACGTGCTATCGAAGGAATGCAGAATGTAAACGCTTACGGCGCTTCGGGGAATTCTGCTGAAATTTATCGCGTTACACGAGATTAAAAAACCGATTAAAATATTTCGCTAGTGCACTATCGTTTACGATGGATTAACCGAAATTCGCGCTCACTTCATTGTTGCGCAAATATCGGAAATTGTTTACGTGCTTTCGGTTTTTCTTTAATAAAGCGATTAGCGCAGACTTTTCCGGAAATTAATTTACGTCCGTCGTAATTTATTTATATATTTAAAAAATAAATGAAACAAGTGGAAAAGACACAAGCGTTATTATTATTCTCTCTCTCTCTCTCTCTCTCCGAAGGGTAATTATATTTTCCGGCCTCGAAATTATTATTGTTTTAAGCAGCGTTGCAAGGCATTCGGATATTTTGTGAATCTCTTTATGGAGGCCTTAATCGGAAAATCGTAAACTCCATTTAATCGCTGTGCTTAATATTCTCGGATTCAACCGCTGAAACGTAACGGTGTTACTCCTTTTGTGACTTTTAAGTAGCGCTAAATTGCTTAAGATTACTCTCGTTTAATACAAAAAGCCCCCATATTTCTCCAATCCGCTTTCTAAAATTACCCTTTATTATAATTGCACTTCGATTTTCGTATCCGGGTATTTTTAAAAAAATTATCGTTAATTTCTATTTTTTCCTGAAAAAAGTGTTTTTTGAAGTATTTTTAAAAATAGCGTATTTAGGATTACCATAATTACACACGTAGATATTAAAATTTTAAGGTCTGTTCCTTGAAAGTAGAAAAAAAAATTAATAAATAATTTCGTTGTATATGTGCAATATTTATTATTTTAATAGGAAAGTTAACTTAGTTTTGGTTCCGGTGAAATGTTTTATTCAATTCATGTTAGCGTTTTTTTGTAAGCAAACAAATTATTTATTTACTCGTATAATATTATTAATTAATATTCAAAAACCATCGGTCAAAATTACTCTACTGATTAATTAATTAGCTCAACTTTGCGAATTCTCGTAGATATCGTTTGTATTATTTTCTTAAATGTATCATGAAAATAATAACGAATTGAATTGAAAAATGAGTGAGTACGTTTACGACCGGGGGGGTACCTTTTTGAAAGCTATGGAAACACTTTGCGGGGGAAATTTTTCTCGGTAAATACTATCGTTTTTTTCTTTGTTTTTTTTTTTTTCATCATTTTTTTTATATTCTCAAGGTAATGAGCACGATTAAAATTGTTTCGAAATGGATCCGAAAGAAATGAGAGCGTATTGAAAATATATATAAAAAAAAAAAAAAGAAAAAGCAAAAACAAAAAAAAAAGATTACAAAACGGATTACAAAATTCTGATCGAAATCATATTGCATCGCAATCGGTAGTGTGTGCGCGTGCTAACTTTTGACAGTTGACAAAGATTTGACAGACAACTGAAATGTTCTGTCCCAGCTAGCGCCTAAAGTCGCTTCACGTAGTCGCTCGTTGATACCTTTTTTTCGTCTGTAAACTACCGTAATCTTGCCGAAGAATAATTTAATTCGTAAAATCAAATGTCCCGTCTTTTTCGTCTCTTTTGAAGAATCACGAATCATTTTGAAACAAAAAGAATTTATCAGTGGGCGTGTCCGTGTCGTACATGTTAGCCCAATTTTTGAAAGTTAACAGTCCTCTCTGAATTTCGAGTTTACACGTATCGCATAAGCATCAGCGGAAATTGTTAGCCTATCCAACAAATGCACAACCTGCATTTTTTGTATTTTGTCCGCCGAAACGATGGAAAGCGATTTTGTTAAAAAACATTCTTTTCTGAATAAGAGGGAAAACCTCCAGATGTTTTATGCGAGTTCGATCAAAAGGAGCGTGAATAGAAAATTGAAAAAGGATGAACAACACAGTCTTGGAATAAAGTCAAAAGCAACGAAGGCTACCATGCCGAGATTGCCGTGTAAGCGTATTTATTAGAAGTATATTATGGTCTGTCCAACAAACGTAGAACCCACTGAAACACGCTGACGTCACGAAATCAGGGTTCCGCGCACATTACGCTTTATTAATGATATCATTCAATGCCGTTCAAACGGGGTCGTCCACGGAAGACCAACATCTCGAAAACCATCTTAGTTTGCTGCTGCTTTGTTTTTTACCTCAGCCGTGGATGATCTTTACGCGTTAGCCGAGACACATTAACTTTCGGACATCCCCTTTTGGATCGCTTTAAACTCTGGGACTCTTTGAGAGTAATTTTGCATGAAATAATAAAAAAAAATTTAATTGTTTGCATGCCTCAACCGAAGATAAACTGACATTTCTAAGACTCCGTACGCAAATAATACAAACCTGTTCGAGTTGAAGTCTGATATGAGGAAGGAGCGAGAAGACGATAAAAGAAGGTATTGAGAAACAAAGAGATAGGCACATTATTAGAAAAGGGCTAAGGAATTTTCTCGTTTCTTCATTGATTTCGCAGCCAGATCATCAGTTGAGGTAGTAGAGTAGATACGGATGTCGTCTGTATGTAGGAGATGGGAGAATTTCATAGGGAGAGGAGAAGCGATGTCAAGGAAATAAATATATTAAATAGTGTCGGATTGAGTTGAGCCCGGAGGGAGTTCGCAATAGACGCATTTAAAGATACGTAGGGAAGAGGTGGAGAGGGAGATCTATTTGTAGCAGTTAAAATATACCAGCGGTCAAGTGTCATTTCCAAGCCTTCTCAGCCTGAAATAAATAGAGTAATAGAAATCTGGCAATGTAAAAGCAGCAAAGAGAAACGAACCATTCTAATTTTCACTTCAGATTCGCTGTACGTTCGGTAGCTCGTTTAGTCGACTATATTTTATGTCGATTTTCTTAATAATTAATTCGAAGTAACGTGTTTGAGTCAGTCGCGTATGTAGAGGTTAATTTCGCAGCTGTGTTTAGGGGTACATAGAAAAAATAAATAATGTTTAATTAGTTTTAAAATAGGTTTCACAAATAGGCAAGTTATTTAATGAGCTATTGTTACGAAAGTAATTAAACAACTCAATTAATTAATTTCCGAAAAATTGAATTGCGAGAGAAACGATTTTTCCCCTCGGCATATTTTTTTTTAATTTCGGGAAAACAGTTTAGACCTTTTTTCTTTCTTTTCTTTTCTTTTGCAATCTAATATGTTGTCCCTTACGTTCACTATTATCAGAAAATTACTGGTACTCCTACTAAAGCTGATGGCGGCCGTATTTAAGCGAAACATGGCGAAACCTTTTAAATTCATCGGCGCAAAATTTATAATAACGTTTTATCTTTTTATCGACGATCAAAGTGAAATTTCTAGACTAGTGCAAAATTTCCCTTTCCGAGCAAAACTATGGAGTCCGAATTCAATTTCACGCGTCAGAACTATACACGTTTAAGCCACTAGCAGGATTAGAAAACAATTCGGCATAACAGTGTCGATAGTGAATTTTCAATTTCATTTCCGCCGGCCGTACGGGCAGAAAATCCCTATTTAATCGTACTATTATGTGTCGAAACTGGATAGAATTTTTCCATAGGAAATTCCTGTATTTTATCAGCTCACTTGTTACCCGCTTTCGAAACATATTACATCCGATTACAAAACTACCAAAACTTTTCATCGTTATCGCCCTAAACTATGATACTTTTATTATTATTATTATTATTATTATTATTATTATTATTATTATTATTATTATTATTATTATTATTATGTTTATTACGTTTATTATTAATATCACTATTATTATGTTTATGATTTTATTATTATCATGGGCGTCGCCAGCGGTGGGCAGGGGGGCAGCTGCCCCCCTGGATCCTTGAAACTTTTTAATCAACTGGCCATAATGAGTATTCATAGGCGCGTAATCATGAATAGTTTGCCAGAAACCCACGAAAACTATGTTTTAATTACGATTTTATTCTTGTTTAATAAAATATTAAGCCTTTACAACTTATAAATTTTATTTTTTCTATAACTCATATCCTTTTTTTATCATCTTGCACCCCCCCCCCGGGCGGCTGGCAAACTCATCTTTCCCCCCGGCCCATCGGCTGGCGACGCCCTTGATTATTATTACAATCTATATTAAGCATCTAATTAGATACCTTTAACTTTCACTTGTCGGAATTTATCTTCAATAAATAGGACATTAAATCAACATTTACATAATTAGTGCCGTTACGAACTATAATTATTGAATTGTAAACGTCGTAATTAACGAGTTATTTGCATTGTTAAATCGTTGTAAATATTAAATAGTTTCAATAGTTTCGAGCTAATTAATTGGTTTATAAATTAATGCCAGTGATACAACTTAACTTAAAAGAATAATTGTTTTCCAGAATGCATCGCAGTTCTTTAATTTAATCGTCATTGTTACAGCCAGCATATTACAGTAGTATTATTATTAAACGCTTTTAATTAACACCGCTGGCCATGTCTGTTTAAACCAATCAAATCTTACACTGAAAGGGTCTAGCCGGTTATCAGTGCCTTTGAACCAAACTCTATAAAAAAAAAAAAACATATACATCTAGAGCATGAAAAAAATGCATGTTTTCATTTTTTTGCACTTGTTTCATCTGTTTCAAAAAATCCGAAAAAATTCAGAAAAACATTTTATTATAATATTCGTAACATATATCAATTTCGTTGTTGTTAGTTGAATTTCAAGACGTTTTTCAGTGAAAAACGTATGATTTTATTTAATTTTTGACATGTTCCACTCGTTCCTCCGGTTTCAAAAATCTGAAAAAATTCAGGAAAACTTGTTATCTTTCGTAACATATATCAATTTCGTTTGTTAGTTGAATTTCAAGAGGTTTTTCAAAAAAAAAAACGTATGATTTTATTTCTTTTTTGATTTGTTCCACTTGTTCCCCCCGTTTCAAAAATCTGAAAAAATTCAGGAAAACTCGTTAAGTAACATATATCTATTCCGTTGTTATTAGCTGAATTTCAAAGAGATTTTTCAGCCAAAAATGCACGACAGTTTTATTTTTTTTAAACATCTTCCACCACTTTTAAAAGTCTGAAAAAATTTCTGTAGATAGTTTACACTAAAATACATGTTATATATTTTTTTCGTCGTTCCTGAATTTTTAAAAAAAATTTTTAAGACATTTTAAAAACTTGAACGTTTTTAAACATTTGAATTTAGCATCTAAAAATCTGAAAAAATTCACCGTTATAGAACTTTCCATTATAGTTAACCTCTAATAAGAATTTTTTAAATCGATCGGAGATATCGTAAAAAAACCGAAAATCACAAAATGGTGACTACAGCAGCCCTCTTTCCGACTAGAGATCTGAAACTTGCAGCATCAATTAGCCATGAACACAATCGAGGTGCCCGAGAACGTGAAGAATTTAAAGGAAATGGTCGTTCGGGAAAGACCGGGGAATCTTTGGTGGGATGAAAGAAATGCGCGTAAGGCAGAAGAAGCGATAACAGACTCGGATCTATTTACGTACGAGCGCATCTGGGGACAAATTTTACGGTCAAGAACAATTTGCAGAAATTCGGAGAATTGTAAGAATATCTCACAAGGACTGCTATGTAAAATTTGTAATGTAGCTCTGACAAAGGGTTCAATTTTTCAGCTAGCAACTAATAATGGCACTACGTCTTCCTGCTCCGTATAATTCTTCCTTTGTCCTTTCCTTTCCATCTCCAGATATAATCCCTGTACTCCAATCTTTCCTAAGCTCAATTTCTAATCGTCTCTTTATTTAAAACCCTTTCCTTGATTTCTGTTGTTGTTGGGTTAATGCCGCTGGCGCGCCCAAAAAAAAAGATAAAAAAAAAAAAAAAAAGAGTTCGTTTATCCGCCCGTGTATGGAAATCTGTCCATCTTGTGTCTTTTAGACTGCAGTTTCTGCAAAAGAACTCAGTTACTTCACTGGAATTAAAAAATTGGTCGGCCGAATGATAAATGTTTTGATCCGTGTAAATGAGATAACTCAAGCATTTTCGTTGCACACGCGATTAATTACTACTAACGACATACGAACCGTAGTAGAGTAACAATAAAATGATTTTAATATCTTGAGACTTACAGAAATTTCATAGATTTCATCAGATAAATAGCGTTCGTCAGAACAAATGCTCTGCAGAAGCTTTGGATTTTTTTTTGTTTAACGTACTTTCAGTTATCATCCGCAGCTTCCCAAATAAACTGAAAATAATCAACTAGGTGAAGTGTAACCTTGTTCAAACCACTTTAATGATGTTAGGAATACGGAACCGACTTTGATTTACACATTTATAGATAATAATAATAATAGTAATTGGAACAGTGTATGCAGCAATAATCGGTTGTAAATTCTTGCGGTACATTTGACAAAAAAACTACTAAACTTTTAGGCTTGGAATTGAACACAATTACTCATATCCATGCCTGGATGTGTGCCATTAATCATTATTTTAATAAAAAATAATTTTTTACAAGAAACAATTGATTTTATTTTAATTTCGTTAATTTTACTGCACTAACGTGAGGTGAAACAATGAAATAAATACGGTGCATGTAGCCTTAAATCGAAATTTAAACATACACTGTTGCCATTGATACGATAAGTGACGGGATTTACATTTTTGCATTTACGTATAAATTGTATAAATTTTTATTTATTATTATGTAGCCTTCAAGCAATAGAATTGGAGAAGCGTGCTTTTTAGAGGAATATTTTTTTCTGTCGAACATTGATAAGTTTTTTGTTTTTTTTTATCATTATCATTCTAGACAAAATGAGTCGCAATAATTGCTTCGAAAACGCTAGTAATATAATGAAATAATTCAGGACTACGGAATATTATTGACACACTATAAATTTTTCACAAGATGGAAGTAATTTTCTCAACGATGCGATCTGCAATAAATAAAGGTGTAGAAAATAATTTAATCGTGCAAAGTTAATTAATTTTGTACCAGCCGGTTTCTTATATTCCAGCTATTCATAACTGTCCTAAAATAGGATCAGAAAATGCAGAATTACCAGATGTATTTTTTATAATTAAATTAATTGAATGTAAAAAGGGCTATCTTACGTTCTAATTTGTGACTTTAAAAAAGATTACCGAACGAAACTTTTGTAGGAAATGTTTTATCTGCGAAGACAATCCCAATAAAATTACTATTTTCACGTCGATCGTGAAAATATCGGTTGTGTTTCAATTTTAAATTGGCCAAAAATTGACAATTTTTCATTTTTCCGCAATTACAATTCGCAAGTCCCAAGGCTTAGCATTAGAATTGCCGAAAAAGAATTGTCTACTGGATTATAATATATACTACAATTGTTTAGGGTAAGAACTTTAGAAAGTTCAGCATTAAATGGAATTTGTCTTTGCGATAGATTTTATAATATCAAAAATTCTCATGTTATTTTATTCTCTGGATCACCAACTGAGCGGATCGATCAACCGGGCAAAGGTACTTGAAAGAAGAGGGCAAGAGCTAGATTCTAATTAGGAAACCAAATTGGGAAGAGAAAGGAGATTACGATGAGAATTACGAATGGTGAAGGAAGATCAGAATGCGTTATGTAAGAAGAGGCACGCCTAAGAGCTGCAAGTAGAAGTTCACATGAGAGAGCGGGGACTGTTCAAAGAAAATGTGATTGGTGCTGCAAATTAAACTGTTGACCTCAGGGTGCATGGGATTGACAAACAGGAGAGGTCATTACAGAAAAGCGGAAAAGAGAAGAATATGAATCGAATGGAATAACGATTGAAATGAGGATGATTACCAAGAGCGGGGGCACTGAGTAGAGCGGTAAAAATATTGAGGCTTAAAAAAAAAACCGATAAATATAGCGGTAATTATTGGAAAAAAAATTAATACTAAAGGAGGGAGCAATGTTGTAATAAATTGACCGATATGTGAAGCAGATCGATCTAACAAATCAGCTTGCTCACGGAACTGTGCATCATCAATTGGAAATTATAAGACGCGGCTGATGGCAAACCCTTATTTGTTTTCTTTCTTTTTCTTTTTCTTTTTTTTTTTTTTTTTTTTGTGACCGCACCTTCATTTCTCTGTCCAGTTTATTCAAACCCGTGGAGCTTGTATATTATATCTGAATAATTGTCGCGGAATCGCAGAGCTTTAATATGCCCATACAGGCCGTGTATTCCAACGCGATCTTTTCTAATATGAAAATCCTTCGGCCATGCTGTACTTTTCACATTCTACCGGACCCGTAAATAAATGGCTAACGCGCCACGGCAGTGTCCCAGTTTCATTGGTATTACAAGTTATAAAATAATGTAGCCCCTCCCGAGACTTTTATGCGAACAAAAGAACCGTGGATTTGAATATTACCCTTTTTTGACAATTTAGTTTCGTCGTACTATTGTTATTCCGTTATTTAACCTGCGCGGCTGATCGGGTCATTTTATAATCGTGTTGGACTTTCTCAGTCTCTGCCATAGGTACGCTCGAAAATACACCGGAGTCGTTTTCTTGAACCCAAATCGATATTGGGTGTCGGAAGTAGAATCAAAGTATCCGAAATTACGGATAAATCCAGCACGTTCGCGAAACCTAATAATATTTTTAATCAGGTCTAAATTTTTCCGGGCGTCGATAACGACAAAAAAAAGCTTGTTGCTCGTTAGGTAAACTGTATTCCGGCGACTGACGCACAACGCTGGAAAAAGAACAAAAAGGTAAGAAAATACGTTCGGAAAAAATAACGGAGAACAGAAACGTGCACGAGCGTGAAAATATAATAATAAAAAATGGTCACAGCTGACGAAAGCTAAAACAATTGGAGCATGTCAAAAAATCGCCGACGACTAGATTAAGGCGGTAAAAATATCTGCCGGCACTTGGCTGGGTTGCCCCTGGCTACGAAGGGATTCTGAAAAACAGCGGCGCTAGAGAAATGTAATTTTTCGGAACAGTGATATGGAAAAATTACACGCCGCTAAAATCCGATGGAATTTCGAAATTGTTAAATTCGGCCGTAGCGGAAGAATATTCCTCAATGATAGAGATAAATTTCCGAGCGCATTTGGAAATGGAACGGCCGGAGGAAAAGCGCCAGAAGAAGAGGAGCGACTGAGAGCAAGTCGTGGAGAGGTGAGATTTAAAAATACGCCACCGTCGCCTATCCCGGTCCGGCTTTTTTAATTATTTTTTCTCTTTTCGGAGATATTTATGACACATCGTCGAACCGCAACTGTCGGACGTGGATGTCGTTGCCACAACTGCTGCTGCTGCTGCTGCTGCTGCTGGTCGATTTTCAACGGACATGGAGGCAGCTAAGGGATGAAGATGTGCACTAGGGGGAAAACGAAGAAGAGATGTATAGTCGACGGCGATATTAACGAAACGGCCGGGTAGTTTGATTATGAATTAATCTCGGCCAATTGCGAAAGAGCCGGGCTGAAAGCGGGATTCCGTTTAATGGTCGGATTCTCGATTATAGAATAATCTCGGCCAATTAGAATCGGGACAGAATGGGGTTAATGAAGAAAATCGGTAAATGCGACGGCGCAACAATTCAAATGCTTGTCGAGGCCACCGGCAAACCATCCCGCATCGGTTGAAAAGTATTCCACTAAAATCGCTTCAGCTAACAAAGCAAAATTCCGACTAACCCCTATTCTTATCTCGGTAATTCGATTGATAGAAAAACAAAGAGTACAAATTTGATTTTTTATTTAGTTTCCGTCCTGATTTATGTTCACTTTAAACCCGATTTATCTTCTTCTAGTTTAGCCAGTGTCAATGGATATAGGTCTCTTCCTTACTTTTCCGTGCGTCCCTATTTAATGCACTGGCCCACTAGACATTATCAAATTTCTTAGTGTCGTCTTCCCACCGTGCACGTGGTCGATCGAAGACTCCTTCATTCTTTGGGTGCCACATAGTTGATTTGGTAGCCCGTCTGTTATAATTTAATCGGGCGGCCATGTGTCCTATCTCCATTTGGCCTTTAAAATTTCTCAGCAGCGTCTTTAAGATGTTCTTCTTATTTCTATTGTCTTTAGTCTTTATCCTGTAAAGTTATCCCCGCGGCATTTTACTTTTAATTCTTCTTTGAGCTTTACTAGTTTTAAACCGCCACTGGTTATGCTCCATGTTTTTGCGGAATATAGCATTGCCGGCAGATTGACTGAACATCTTTCTTTTATTGGTATTTTTCTTTCACTACTAGAAGTATTCTCTTTAATTTACCACTAGCAGCCCGTGCCATTTGTATACATCTCTTTATTTCATTTTGCATATCATTATTTTCCATTAAGCTATGACCCCCAGTAGTATATAAATACATCTACCGTTTCAATTATACTAAATTATCCATTTTTATGTCATTAGTTTCCTCGGAATATTTGTTGTACATAACCGTTGTTTTTCCTGCATTTATTCTAAGACCATTCTTCTCGCTTACTGATTTTAGCCGGTTCATCATTTTTTCCAGTTACTGTTCACTAGTTCCTAAGAGTACTATATCGTCGGCAATCTCAAGTACGTTAATTTGTTATTTCCTATCTTAATTCTCATATCTTGAACTATTTCATTAAGTACAATTCAAATCTGGCCCCGCATGATACGCAATTTGTGTGATTAAACATTCCCCAATTACACATATATAATCTGAAATACCAATTACAATGTACGCCGATTTTAAAAAAGCTTCACGATTAATACCGGGAAAAGATGTACTCACGGTGACCGATCAGCTTCCTTACTACTCTACGGTTATGTGGGCTAAGAATAAACTTGACCACGCCAGATGAGAAAGATAACTCTATTAAGTTTTAACCAGGCCCGGATTAAAAGTATATGATAGGCCCGGGGTTACGGACATATTAGGGGTCCTTTTCGGAAGCGACAAAATTATCAGTTTTATAAAATAACCTTAATTTTCTTTAATTTAATTTAATTATATTATTTTGAATTCACGAATTAACATACAAATTATTAATATAAATAAAACTAAATATCATATAGACAGTAGAATTTTCGACGCAAAAAAAAAAAAAAAAATATATATACATATATGTGTATACATGTATATATAATTTTAAACAATGAATTTTTTTCTTGTTTTTTGTTTTCTGCAAATTCTTGCATAATATCGTCAAAATCTACTGAACAGAGAAAATCTGTTTCGATCGTTAATCTTGATAATGCCGATAATCTATCATCTAGCATGGTTGATCTGTACATATTTTTTACTCTTTTTAATCTTTCCGCCTCACAATTTCGAATCGGTTTAGTTAAAAGTATTCTATATGCAATATATAAATGATCGGAAAAACATCTATTATTGCACGTTTAACCATCCATGTCGGAGCTGGGAGTCTCTTGAGGGCCCCCCTAGCCCATAAATCCTGGCCTGGTTTTAACTGAATAATTTAGATCAGCTGGAGACACTTAGTTACTAAAATAATCTAAAACAAATGTAAGTAAAGGAAAAAATGTAATATTCCGAAGGAAATATCATACGGAGACTATGGTTTTGATACAGAAGTTTCGGAAGTATACTGTTAACACGAATGAAGATGGGACACTCCCATCAGCCACTTATTTACTTTGAAAGGACAATCCGATGTGTGAAAGTCGCGTTATATGCATATATAGCGCATCCTTCTTAAGTACTTTTTCTACCTTCACTTTCCAAATCTTTTCCTCAAGCAGAGCGGTTAAACAATAATTCTACACTACTATATCAGTACCAAATTTTCCCTCATATGTAAAAATTTTCACTGATGGCTCCAAGCGACCTATCCCTTCCAGACCTTAATTCCTATCCGAATAATTCCGTCTTCCTTTTTTCCGTTCTACTTCTGTAGAACATTCTACTATTTTCATCTCCTCTAGTCGCTCCCATGCTGATTACATTATTTCCGACTTAAACAATCCGCGTAAATAAGGTTTACTTTACTTTTCCTGTTTACTCGTCCGATTCTAATCATTCTTCGTGTGTCTTATCCGTTTTCTTTCTTCTCGCTGCCCCATTTGTGTTGATTTGCCTACATGACCATTATAATGCAGCGAATGATACTATCGCTCGGGTTGCTGCTTCCTCTCGTTTCTTTCTTCAAAAAAATCCATATTCTTATCTCGTGCTTTTTGTAAAAATTTCTATCTTCGATTATCAGGTATGTTTACACTATCTATTTTCGTAACGATCGTTCTATGTTTATCCATCTGTTCAATCTAATAATTTCTTCTAACTTGCTCGGTTCTTTGAGTTTCCTTCGCTTCCTAGCCCGTGTACCGTTTCTAAATCATACTATATTATCTCCTTCGTATTATCGCCTTTTTTCCTCGTTCCCTCCCTAAATTACCCTCCCTAAATTACCCTCTTCATTTGAATGAAGAAATATGTTATAATTCTCTGGTTATATCTTCTTTTAAAATGTTCATCTCATTCTGCCAGGCGTATTATATTCTTATCTACTAAAACTCTAGCTTCCTGCTCTTTATTGCGCATCTTATATTTTGTCTTTCCATTCTTCATCCATCATTCCAGCTTTTATTTCTTTTATTCCGTCAATTTACTTCTTTTTGTTTCTAGATGTAGGCCCTTGACTGACGTGCCTAAAATAATAATAATAATAATAGCTATAATGATATATTGTATACATATTTCTTTTGCCCAGCTAACGCCATTGGGCCATTTTTTAATTACCTTAAAGTTATATGTTTAAAGCATTAATAAATTTATATAATCAAATAGGTTAAAATAAAGTCGGCTGATCAATAATTTCCATCGCTGTCAAAAGTAAAGAATACCTTCAGTAATATGAGTTTAATTAAATTTCTCCTTTCCCACTCATATACACTGTCACACTAAATGCTCCAGATTCCCACTTTCCCTATAGTTATTGCAAACTTCGTTATTTAATATACCTAACTGAAATAATTTATCCGGGGTATTCATCGGTCACATTGTCCACCCTGAAATCCTCGGAAGTGATTCACTTTAGCTTATCCTTCGATCTGACCTCTCTCACTTTTATGCGCTGCCCCTTTCGTTAGTTATTAACAAAAGAAGAAGAAGAATAAAAAAAAAACAAATATCCAATACTCTGTGTAGGATTTGCAAATTTTTTCAGAAATATCATTTTTTGAAATGCCGTCAACCAACAATCCTGTTCTCGACAATCATACTTCTCTTTCGATATTTAGACTTACACTGAAAACGGGCTATCAAATTTCCACGTCCTCTAGAACTAACGGTTAATTATTCTGATTGCCCCGAAGTGAATATAACGTGCGCGTTTATTCGCAAAAGATGATAGTCGCATAGCGTTACGTACCGCGCATCAGGTACATACTTCAGCAACTAGATTCGCTACGTCGCGAATAATTTACGGTAAAGGATGCGAACTCGCAATAGGCGACAGTGATGACGAAGTCGACGGAGACATTCCTTTTAAAAATAACAACACGGTAGCCCCCGAGTATTTCGTTCCATCCGTTGTCCCTGCAATTCATCCAGACCAGCAGATTATAAGAACTGCATAATCGCCTCTGTCGATTATTTTATTAAATAAATGAATACAAATAATAACAGCGTTTTTTTTTTTTTTTAAATGAAATATCCGGAGCTTTTTCTGCAAAAACCAGCATTCGGCTGAGATAGATGTATTTTAACATCATTTGTCTGCGTTTCCAACCGAAAATGTGGGTTCGGTAGCGTGTAACAATGAAAGTGATAGCCGATGAAAATTACTATTACTAATGATATATGTATATAGGGAACAACTGATTCATCGGAACGATCGAGCGCATTAATAGAGATTACAAACAAGAGGCCATTTGATAAATATTCAAATCGCCCGAGAAAAGCGAAGTATAACAAGGAAAAAATCCTGTCCTCGGAGATAAGAGTTTTTTTTTTTATTTTTCGTGTTGCTTTTCAAAAAAAGAGTTGCAAAATAATTTTTGTTCGAAATATTGTTTTTGCTTTTTTTTTCTGGGTTTTTTTAGGTGGGGTTTCTTCTATTGCGTCTTTTTAATTCTTTCCTGCATTTTTCCACTAGTCATAAAAATGGGCGGTTTTCTAAAGCGAGGAAGAATTTATCAGCACAGCGTCAAATTAACGATAGGGACCGTCTACAAAGAAAACTTTATCCGATCCACGGCCTTTTTTTCCGCGGATCCGGCAATTTTTTGCGCACAGTCCCTTTTGTGGCCTGCACGCCTTAAGAGACCTTAATTAGAGTAAATGTTTTTTATTTTTGTTTTATTTTTTTCTTCGTCCTTTTTTTTGTTTTCCTTTTTCCGGGAAGTCTACTTTTTATCGTAAACTTTCATCCGATCGTCATTTGCAGCGCAGACAGATGGACCGGAGTAGTTTCTCATTTGCCGTGCCGAGAGAGGTGGTCTGCGCGCAAAGCGACCGACGAACCCCGGCTAAATAAATAATAAAAAGCTTAGAGTGAAGGAAGGCGCGTGCGACCTTTGTAATTCATTTAATTGTACAATATTATTTCTTTCGTTAAAAACAACTTTTCGCCTTTTCCTTTTTTCATTTTATTTTTCCTTTTCGAATTTCACGATTATTAAGAAACAATTTTCAGCGTATTTTTTTGTTTTTTTTTTTTGTTAATGTTATTATTTTTTTTGTCTTTTCTCATTAATATAAATAAAATGTAAGAGGTATAGGCGTATTTAGTGCATTTCAAATTAATGTCGTGATACCTTTGCGTAATGGTTGATTGTAAACTTTTTTGACATATATCTTACATATGTATGGTAGTTAAAAATTTTTGTAACAAACAAAGTTACAAAACTTAAAATTCAATTCGGGATACTTAAGTCGAGAGAAGATGATTTGTTATCGGGGATTGTTCAAAAATTTAATTTTTTTTTTTTTTTTTTGACCAGGCAAGAAACCATTTGGCCTTTATTAAGCTGATGCAAAACTAAACAAGACTGTTTACGCTTATTATTATGGGGACAGTAAGGATTCGTGAACACACATTGGGTAGGATCTAACAGCTACACTATCTACCCGAGTTATTCAATTAAAATTAATACAACTCCTTACGAAATTTTAAAATATCAAGCAATCATGGCCGTAAATGTGTTAGCATCACCCACAAATATAGAACAATTAGAAGAAAAAAAGCTGGATATTCTCGAGCTTGACTGAGCAGCAAAAGCATGAAATATAAATTAATACTATATATGATAATGTTCAGAGTACTTTAAAATAGTAATATTTATTGTATATCCTTAGGAGTAAAACTTTTCATTCTTATATATCTTTCTTTTATTATTATTATTATTATTATTATTATTATATATAAATGTTTTATATGTTTATGATTAACATTATTCAATGTAAGGGAGGAATTACTTTCACCCAAATAAAAATTTGATTTTTATGAATAAATTTAAACACAGCAGAAAGTTCCATATCATAGCAAAGTATATGCTATAAGTGGGGGGGAAATAGGAATTCTGGCACAGTGGACGAGGTAATATCTGCCAGGGGGAGTAATACCATGTTGCCATGGTGTAGTATGACGTCAGTCATGCCCACGCCCTATGCAGGCAACGTTATTATTCTTTAACTACCCTACCGCCTGGAGGTGCCCCAACTATCTCCATCCATCCCCTGCATCTCTAAACAGCCCGACCACACATCTCAGGGACCAGATGACCTTAAAACCTGTATCAGCAGCAAGCTATGTATGTTTCATTATGAAATCACTCATTTTCCACTCGTTTCTACCAGATGATGTATCCTTTGCAGTCGCTTACCTTCTTCTCATGTGCGAGTACACCACCCATTTTATCCATATTTTATACATGCATAATTGAAAAATAAAGAGTAAACCAATCAGTACTGTAAACGTCACTATATTTAGATGTTTGTAATAGACGTGGGTAAGAGAACTTCAATAGAGGAGATACATTCCCACCTAAAACTAGAGCACTTATAGACAAAATTTGTTCTATCAGCAGCAATTGCATTCGACCTACCTGGCAGTTTTCCATTAATATGTATCAACCTATCATTCATAGCTCGCGCATTATATCACACATGTGTTGCTGCTAGACATCCAATTTACCACTGCTGGAACGTTTCTTCACTCATAACTTTTCGTTTTTCAATTTTATCAAGGCATAGTCTGGTTCCTATAATATCGTTCCGCAGTATATGCACATCGTCTTCCATGAATTTTTTCACAGATTCCAAGTCTTCCTACAAAGTAGAACTGGAACTTACAATAGTTTAAATAGTAAGGGATCCTTCTCTTGCATGATAGTATGTAGGACAACATCAACTGCTGTATGATGAGCAGCCTCATCAGCAATAAGCTTTTGTAGTTTCTCTTCTAGTACCTCCTCCATCAACTGTTTTTCCAGCTTAGCATTTAAATCACTGTGCTGAGTAAGAACTGAATCCTTAGTGGGAATGAACTTGGTTGAGGCTTTTATTTCTTTGATCGCTGTGTCTACTAAACTATAATAGCTGTTCATTGAGGGTTTTTCATCTTGTCGTGTAGTCTCTATCATCTGTAAGCATGCTTCGAATTTATTTTTTTCTGCAACCCACAAGTTGGCCTTTTCTTGTTGTGTAGTCTCCGTCGTCTGCAAGGCAGGATTCAAGTTTATTTCTCTCAATAATTTGGAAGTTTGTCTCTGCTTGCTGCACAATATCCAGTGCTTGTTCATGCCACTCGATATCCTTTTTAATTTCCTTATTAGCCCCATCATGCTGACACACTTTATAATAGCATACCTGAGATCAATTACTTCTACCGCATTTACTAGACGTTTGCCTAGCAAGCTTACATAACCTGTCTGCAGATTGATTTGATCTTTTAGCACCTCCCTAGCACAACCTTTCAAGCTCGCAGTAGAAAGTACCTCATGCAACCGTTTCCCAGTCACCATCAGTACTAATATGTAATAAACGTGTTGTTCAGAAATTGTAATTACCATCAGAATCCAATTCAAACAATGTGGGACCAATCGGTCTCACAAAGTTGGTTACACTACCCTCAAGCAAATACTTTCCACTCTTCTGTAACACCATCACACTCACGTTCTAAATATTCACAACTTTCGCATTGTCAATCCAAGAATTCTCCAAAGTGGGAAAGCTGAGCCACTTGATAAGGGACTTTGTTATACCATATAACACGTTTAATCAAGTACGAGTCCGGATATACACAGTCTTCTGCAATTCCTGACCATAAAATGTGCCGGCTATAAACTTGCTGCTGTGATCTATTAATGCATAAATTATAGGGAAGGTGCTACACGCACTATTTATAGTAAATAACTGCTCATTCCAGTTCACTGTACAGCACTTTCCTAGGAGAGTTTCAACATTACTGATACAAACAACATCATTAATCTTAAACCTTAGGCATTTAGCAGTAGTGGTACACACTTTGGCCAGATTCAATGCAATCTCCTCCACTCTAGGTGTAAAATCTACAGGCGCGAACCCTTGATGTATTTTATTGAATGTGAGAAGAAGATAAGTGATGGGCACAGGATGGGGCATCTGGTGGGAACATCAATTGGTCATTGCATAATAAAACATACGTAGCTTGCTGCTGATAAGGATTTTGAATCTGGTCCCTGAGTATTATGCTTGGGCTGTCAAGATGTGCAGGGGGTGTATGGGGGTGGCTGCGACACATCCAGGAGGTAGAGCTGTTAAAAAATAATAACGTTGCCTGTATAAGGATGTGGACGCGGATGCTGTCATACTATGACTGGACAGTGTGGTGCTTGTTATCGCTGACCACCTCCCTGTAAGTCTACTATGCCAGAATTCCTATTTTCCCCCTACTGCTATATACAATATAGTCGGTAGGATTAGTGAAAAATTTACATATATACAAAATGCATTTTTTTTACAAAGTTCAATATTACATTCTCTCCATATGATAATTTTGTTCCTAGGGATGGCAATTCCTTTGTGCAATGTAATATATTAATAAATATAATGATCAAAATTAATTTTTTTTTTTTTTTAGTGGCAACAGGAATATCTAGTGGATTTTTTTTGTTTGTTTTTTTTTTTTTTTGGAGTTTGTAAATGCACACGTTTTTCCTCCATTAGGGAAAATATTGTTCCCGGAGGTGGAGGGTCTTCTACATCACTTGTCAATTGAGATGAATTATTGATGCGGCTAATTACATAATCATTAAGCAATTTTATATTGCCTATAAACTAATAAGCCTCATAATGCAGAAGTGTGGTTGTGAAGCTTCCTTTATATTAAATGATGAAGACACTAGCGCTTGGTAGAACGCGAGGTCCTTTTCACCTTTGGCCGAAGAGGATGTCTGACAAAAATGAAGGCAAAGAGAACACCCATGTATGCTTTTAATCCTTTGTTCTAGTCAAAAGCAATAGGAACTATATCACAAGTATGGGACTATGTTCCCAAAACATGTCGGTGATTATATAAATATTTTTTAAATATATTTCAAGTTGATTTAAAAATTTTAATTTGAACAATTTTTCCAAAAGCCATGAATAATGAAATATCCAAAAAAAAAAAAAAAAAAAATTAAACACTCATTTTTAATCGATGTTATGCGATGATATTTACATATGAACTTACTTTCCACCTCGTCAAGTGTCACATTTTGAAAATTGTCGTAGGGTGAGGTTTTCTAATGCCTCCATATCTTTTCCTCTTTTTTTGCTTTATCCTTTTGATATCAAAAAAAAAAAAAAAAAAAACACTTTAAGAACACTTTTAATTTTGTAGAATAAAAATATTACGTTCAAAGGGAAATGACGGACAGAAAAGCGAGTTTATAATGTTTTTATTTTAACATAAAAAAAAAAAAATTCTTTGCGCGTTAATTAACTCTCTTTGCTTCAAGTTAGCTTTCGCCCCAGATCTTGTAGAGTCTGAGGTAATATTTGAACCGTTACAAACGAATTTCGAACACGTTTACATAAAAAACGAAGCAAACTGTCGAGTTTAGGCTCAAGCAAGGTAGTTTTCGCTCGAAAGTGAAAATTCATTAGTGTTTCCGCTATAAGCTGTTTCAAGGAGGCCGTATCGTTTCGGCCTCAATGTTTCGGCCCCGTCGTTTTTTCGAGTAGATCTAGTTTAGTGTTAGTGAGTTTTTCACTTTTTTTTTTTCTTTCATTAATATTATATTCATGGCGTAAAATAATCATTGAATCGAGAAAACCACAATCCGGGAAATTAGCGATTAATTTGCTTATAAAATAAATCAGCGGTTTTTAATGTTGTCTTTTTTCCGTTCACGTATCGCTTAAAAAATTATTTCCTCTCAATTTATTGTAAGGCACGTGTTTTTTTTTTTTTTTCAAATAATAAAAAATCTGTCATAATTGGAAATTATTGCCGTGATGGACTCATTTTTTCCAAAAATTTTTACTGAAATAACCCGCGTCCAATGAATATATATATAATCACTTAATCGGCATTTCAAGTCTCTATAAGAGGAAATAATTTTTTGAGCAATAGAAAAATATTGAAAACAGCTAATTTATTTTCTAAGCAAATTAATTATACTAATTTCTCGGATTGCAGTTTTCTTAATTCAGTGATTATCCTTAAATATGAATTACAAAAATATTTCACTGATCTATATCTCTTTGTCTTCGCGATCTTTGCTGATTTTTCTTACTAATCTGAATGCGCATATCTTATGAACAAGTTTTGTTATATATTCGTACTGCAATAGAACAGTTAGACGTTCTGTAAAAGGCTTGTATTGATTTTACCATTATTTAGAAATATGCAAATCTTCTCTTTCTCCCCGGGGAACCTTTAAGCGTAAAAACAAAACCGTTATGTTAATGTTCGATAATGACACCGTTGGTTACTCTATACAGAACTAATATCAAAAATAACTTTCCTCATTGAACTCGGAAGGTTCCCAATAAAAATTAATAACGCTATTTTTACAAAAAAAAAAAATTTTACATGTTAGAGTACTTGGCGAAAGCGTATTCTCGAGCCGATTTAATTGTTCTGACATTGTTCCGAACGCCTTTTCCATATTGAAAGATACCAAATTATCATGCTTTGCTAATAATGTAATACAGCTTATATTTCAATCCACAAACTAAATTCAACGTATACAATTGTAAAAAAGTACAGAAAAAACGGAAAATGATTAATCAATCCAAACAGAGTCCTTTTCACTCTGTAAAACATCAAATTGATAAAACCGCGTTTTTCATTTCGTGAAAAATATTAAATACATCCGGGTTATAGCTGATCGGAGACCGATTCTCTCGATACTTACTGCATTATCATCCTACTATTCTTAATCATAATAGCAATAAATCTAAAATTGTTTGCCTTATTTTCTAATTTTAATTTTGGACGTGTTTTTTCCAGTTCGATAATTTATCGATATATATATATATATATATATATATAGTCCTGGATATTTAAAATCTTTTACGCGTTCTCCAAAAGTGCACACGATGCACACGTAAGCAACCGTCACTGCGAACGATGATGCATTTTTTATTAAGTAGCTTTTTTTTAAGTTAGATTTAATTATTTTTAATTGTTGGAAAATAGGAAAGTGATTATAATCCGCGTTTTGTCATGATATTAAACGAGGTAAAGGAGATAAGGGGGGGAACATCGTGGACTATACAACAGTAGGATAAGACATAAATATACGTTCTATCATTTTAATGTTAAAGTTACGTCGAAAAGTTACCGGAATAAAACGATTTTTGGAAAATACGCCAACGTTGCGTTGTTAATAGTCAAATTCCAAATAAATTCGCTTAAGGTATACTTCATCTATAAACACGCTTGCCTTCGCACATATATATTTTAAGATTAAAAATCTAGAGTCACATCGAAATTTTTTCGATTATAATCGCGCGCCCACGTTTTGAAATAAGAATAGAGAGATTTTTTAATCAGTTCCTTCGTTGTTTTGTTGCTTTTTTTTTTTTTTTTTTTTTTTTTGTGGGTTATTTAATCTTATAAACTGTTTTAGTAGAATGCTTATGAAAAACTATTTTTTGTGTTAAAATTAAGGTAATTTCTTTTAGGGAACGGTGAGTCGTTTGAGCGGAATAGTTTCAATGCTACTGCCGCACACTGACATACACATTAATGAGTCCAAATAAAACAAGAATAAAATTAATTTTTGTTTATTACTCTGCTATGTGCTTTAATCAAATCATTACGAATATCATGTTCGATGCGAAGAAAATGGTACTTTAAAATTTATTTTTTTTTAATACTTTCTCTTTTTACTTTTTCCGATACTATTAAAACGTTATTTATTATTGTCTTTAATTGATTAAGAAAATGTAAAAATTAGCGATAGAAATTATTAATTAGTTAATTTCGACGAAACACACATTCGGTAAAGTTATTCAAATAATCCGAGTGGCAACTTCGGCGTGTGGAGCGGTAAAAAATATTGTTATCAATAAGTTTCCGAAGAGAAGGAAATATTTCAAAGAATCGTAGTATTACTCGAAGACTCAAAAAAAGGTATTATTAGAAAAATTGGTTAGAACCACTGGCTTAAGGAAGATAATACTTTTCAACCTTTTACTTGGAAGATTCTGTCCGCATAAAATAGTGTACTAGTTTACGAATTAAATGAAGGTGGTCCTGATCATAGAAAATAATTTTATAATACAGTGTTGAATAACTGACGCGATTAATTCCTGAAAAGGATATATTATCGTTATCGTTATTAATTTTATATTATTAAGTAATATTATTAAGCATTATTATTAAGTATTATTATTAAGTAATATTATTAAGTAATATTATTAAGTATTATTATCAAGTAATATTATTAAGTATTATTATCAAGTCACACCTGCGTTGCATATTACAATTGCCTGGTACACAACCTATATCTGTACAGCTAAATGTACGAATAGGTTGCGCCAACGCGCTATGTAGCGTACGGCACCTGAGAGAGAAATTATCATTAAGTATTATTATTAAGTATTATCATTAAGTATTATTTTTTCAGATGAAGCTACTTTTTATTTAAACAGCGAATAGTAAACAAACAAAATCGTAGACATTTGTTAAATAGCAATCCCCAACGTTCGGAAGAAATAAACACGTGCGGCTTTGTTAGTAAAAATAAAAGTATAAAGCCTTTACATTTTTGAAGGTAGCTGATTAAGCCAGAGGCGGATCCAAAGAGACATTTGAGGGGGTGGGGATTATATAATTACGTAATAACTCTTACAGTAGGCAGTAAAATTAAATAACGACCACCTCTTTGGGAATTTAAAAATACATAATTATTACAATTTTTAATTTAACTTTTGTCTTATATTTAGGGATGAAAAATAAAACGAAATTATAAAATTCTAGCTAAAATGATATAGTTTAGAAATAGTAAGAAAGATAGTATTTTTATTAGACTTTACTTCTTTTTTATTTTTGTTAGTAATCCGATCCGAATTCTCTTTGTTCGTGAGCAAATTTAAATATATATATATATATTTCTCATTGAACTCTATTTTAAATTAAAATTACAAAATAAAAATTAAAAATGAATAAGAAAGGCAAAATATCAACAACAGTATTGTGTTTAAAATAGAATAAAAACGTATCATTAATAGTTTTACTAGAAAACAGTATTAAATATTAGGTTATAATTAAATCCATAGGTGTGTAACATTTATACAAATCTTTTATAGAATAAATTAAGTTTCTCTGTTGTAACAAATTTTTTCATAGAGACTTTGGTTCTTTGCCCCCCTCCCTGGATCCGCCACTGGATTAAGTTGAAAAAGTATTTTCGGAATTTATACACTGGAACGGAATATGTAAAAAAAAACAAAAAAACACTACTCACCTCATCGGTTATTTCAATTTTAACTAGCATTCTGCATTATTATCGTGTTTCTTCCTGTATTATTTGCTTCATACTGCTTACAAGGTACCGCCGATATTGAATTACAGATTAGTACATACCTCAAACGAATAAATTAAATGTAAATTTTTAATCGAAAGTAATACGTGCAGTTCTGGAATGGTAAATTAAACTGATTAAACGTTTAATAACTAGCAATTTTAGAATATTCCAAACAAGATTGTAGCATGCGGTAAGTCAATACATTTGTGGAGTACGGTGGTTTTGTTTTTTCAATGCCATTCATGCGCTTTGAACTAGTAATTTGGTGTTCGAACTATTTCAAATATATATATATATGTACATATATTATATATATATATATTGTTAAAAAATTATAAATTTAACAGTAAACTGGTACACCCCCCTGTCATGCATGTCGATGCAGTAAATACTTGAACCGCACTTGAATTATAATGAAACACAAACGTTTACAGCCCAAAGTGCGTGCCTTTGCATGATACATTAGGTAGGTGACTCAACGGTTCATGAATTTTAGAATGAAAAATTATAAGAAGATGGGCTCAGTTACTCTCTCTTGCATTCCACCTTTCAACCAAAATTCGGCCTTTATCTTTTTATTCTACTTCGCATTCGGTTCTTCTATTCCTTTCCAGTATGCCAATTTTCGTTGAAAGTGGTTTACAGAAAACGCAATGATGGGTAAATAACGGAGATTGAAAACTTCGATAACGTGAATGTAGCCAATAAAAAATTTGTCAAGCAAAAGATTGCATGCGAGTATTAAAAGTTCTTTATATGTACCTATATATTTATACGGTTCTATAAAAAAAACAAAACAAAAAAACAAAAAAAAAAAACAAAAAAAAAAGCAAGTTGTGTGACACATCGTTCCGATCGTGTCTGCTTTTATTTTTGTATATCTCCCGTAGTAATAGAAGAGCTGATGGTTTTTTATAATTAATATCTCTACCGGGTGATGTTGGGCGACATCTATTAATTACCTTTATTTTACTTTTACTGTGTCGTTTTATATTGAACATAAGTCTAACAGCTGTCACGATAAATTATCATCTAACATTTTCCACATTTTAACACGTCTTCTCGCACGAAATTGAATTTAAAAGAAACATGTATGTGTATATATGCAATGTGTAATGTATAAATTATAAATTATAAGCTAGAAAGAAATCGGGGCTTTTAGAAAACACTGATACATTATTACAGGGTATCAGAAAGTTTAATTTTGTTTAGGTCTGGTTTAAAAGGTGATTATATTGCTTTTTTTGCTTTTTTAAACTCTAAAACCTACGAAGTTACCATCAGATAGCGTAAGTCACCTGCACGTGTTTTTCTCATTAATGAGATTCTTCTATCTCCTCGTAATAAGGTGTTTTTTATTCGCCATACGCGCTGTGGCACTTCCGGCTATAAATAACTCCCCGACTTTATCTGAAAACACACGATTTTATAAAAAAGAGGGAAAGGAAGCAAAAATTTATAGCTGCTGTATATATCGATGTGCTGCGACCTTTTTACGAAATTAATGTGTCACCTCAGATGCAGCCTATGCCACCCACACTGGTACGAATTGTACCGCTACACCCACGTCCACACATTGGGCTAAAACGTGCTATTTCCGAAGTTACGTACCGTGGATTGATATATATATATATATATGCATTAAAACATTTTCTTTAATTAACCTCATAACATTTTTTCCAGCTATTTTTCCATAGAAGCATTACATCGGATGTGATAGTGTTTAACAAAATTTGGGTTCTGGATACCGGAAAAAAAAAAAAAAAAGTTGCTATGCACACTCGGGTTTACTATTAAGTGTAAAAAAATGTTAACTTACTATATGGTTTTTATTAATCATACTTCTCGGTATACCATTTTACACACAAATCCGTAGCGTAGTTGATTAGTTAATTGTGATTCGTTCGAGAGTAGAATAATATCCTGCTGCGGTACACTGACACTTTGGAAATTTCACTTGCGCCCGATTAATATTTATAGCTGACGCGCCAAAACAGAAAAGAAAAGATACCCCTAATTAAAAAATTTCATGAGAAAAAATCGATAAAAATTCGATATAGGTAAATCGAACTGTCAGTTGTTACTTTCGTTCCGTAAAACTTTTTAGTAACCTTTTTTTATCACACATCTTCCGAAATAGAGACATTATTGATATCGAAAAATAAAGAAAATCAAAAATGTGTCACTGCTGAATTATGTTCACTTCTCCAGAGGAAGTCGAGGATGAAATAAAAAGATCAAAGTTTATTGTAAACTGATATTTGTACCGATAGAGAATCAGGTGAAAAAGTAAATCTGCCGCTAGGTGCTGTCGTCGCCGAAATTATATATATACGTTTCGGTGAAGAAATAAATGAAAATATAACTTATTATAAAGTTGTACAGTTCTGTAGAATTCTACAGGAATTCTTTTTTTTTTGTTTTTTTGTTTCTTTTTTTTTTTTTTTTTGGGCTTTAAACTCAAATCCCATTTATCGTCTGTTCCTTTCAATTACTAATCTCAGTTGTTTGTTGTGTTATGCCTATATCAATATCCTACTTCTAGTTACAAAATCATAGATTGCATGGTATGTAATCGGTAGTGAGAAAATATATAGTTCATATTACATGGACACATAGACGTCGCCAGAGGGGGGCATGGAGGGGTAGGTGCCGCCTACTAGAACCTTGAAACTATTTAATCAACTGGCATTGATGAATATTCATAGGCGCGTAATCACGGACAATTTGGAAAAATTATGTTTTAATTAAGATTTTATTCTCGTTTAATAAAATATTAAGCCTTTACAACTTATAAATTTTATTTTTCCTATAACTCATATCCTCTTTTTATCATCTTGCCCCTCCCTGACTCATCTGCTGGCGACGCCCTTGCATGGGGATATTCAGTAATAATAATGCATCGATGCAGATCAGAGCTGAGCGAAGTATAGTAAGAACATTCTAAGAACATGTGATCCACATCAGCCACTTGATCAACTTGGATGGGTAACGGGGATTCTGTAGGCAATGAATTGCAGAAAACAGCAGAGGTTATTACAAAGAATGAAATTAAGCACAATACGAGCTGTGATTGACAAATAACGAGATTAGTCGGATAATATCCTTCAATATATTTTTACTTTTCCGTTCCACACGTCGATTTCCAATACTCGAAGCAGTGTCGAAACCTTTCTTTTGGAATCTCAATTTTTTATTCTCCATTATTTCAAAACCAGTTCGATTCCGCTTTTGGGAAAAGATAAAAGTCGCTCGGCCCTAAATCTGACGAATACGGCGGCGCGAGTACTCAAGTACTGGAATCATGTTTTTAACTGAAAATCCCTGCGCCGGTAATTGCGTTATTTCGGTGCAACAACTCGTCATGATTCTTCCGAAAACACGTTACTTCAAGGTCACCAGCGCTATTAAATAATAACGTGGATTCACGGTTTGCCCTTCTGCAATTCATTGAAGAAAACGACGAGCAATGAATTTTGACTTCGACATTCGGACTTTTTTTTTCATTTTCGGAGACGCTAATGTACTTGATTTGGGTGTCGCACTGAAAATCCATATCTCGTCGTCATCATTTTACGATCTTCGTTTAGCTTTCCAAGGACGTCAGATTGTTTACAGTTCAGCTTTCGGTCAGCGTTCGAGCTTTTTTTCGCTACCAGCTTCGCATAAACTTTTACCGTGTACGAAAGTCGTGTAAAAACGGCAACCGTCTTTGCCAATCATATCCGGATGACGTAATTTCATCCACTTTGACGACTTTTTCTAGAACCCTAACGGGCCTTCCTGCATGTTGGTCATCTTCAACGCCTTCTCTACCCGTAAGAAATATGTTTAGTTTACGGCATAGAGATGCACGCGCGTACCTGACGAACAATTTTCACCAAAAAAAAATCTCGCTCAGTAATGTCAATCTCTCAGCGGGCGTTTTTTTCAGTTTAACTAGGGGAATTTCGAGTTGACGCGTTGTTCGATTTTTTTTTTTTTTCGATAAATTCTGCTGACCACGCTACAGCACGCCCGGATATAGAAAAATAACCATTCTCTATACACTCCAACGCGCTCCCGTGCACGAGGAAACACTTCAAAGTTATTTAATAGAGCCACACCTCGTCTAAGACCGAAATGAACCAAGATGAAATCAAACGAGAGCCCCCCGGTAGGATTTTTTCAAGCAGTAAAGCGTTACGATTTTTTCCAAGTGAAAAAATAGGATTTATTAAAAATGAATAAAGGATATTTAGCGATAGAATAGACGAGAATTGTTGACGTATTGAGGAGAATTTAAGGATTCGAGGGAAGAATCAGAGATAGAATCATTAGAGCGTGTAAAATTTAGGTAGTTTAAGTGTAATAAAATGAGAAATTTGCAAAAATTCAGTTTGCTCTTAATGCGGCGTTCTCATCGAACTTCATACTGATTCGTTTTTATTTTTTTCGGAGTTGTTCGATATGTTCAGGAGCAAACTGTATTCTTTTTCGGAAACTTTTTTTTACCGATATCAAGAGGCCTAATGATTCCTATATTCCATCATCTGTTTCGAAGAATCTCCGTTCTATATTTGAGTCACAATTAAATGAAAAACTCTCTTCAGTGCCTCAACGATTCTTCCGGAATCCGATACATTCGCAGATCTTATCATTTTCTTGCTCTTTCACTCTCATTCGTAATAAATCGAATTTTTCCATTTGAAAAATTCTAGTACGTTTTACTACTAGCGAAATTTCTATCTTAACCATCTACTACTATATAATCTCTTCTTGGTTCATTGCGGTCTTATATAATCTCAATTTTCTGCGATAATCTTCCGCAACTTTAATTTTTTTATTTTCTTCAGTTCTTTGCTTTCCGAAATTCCCCCCTTAACTGAACAAAAACTTGAAATAAATTATTTTCTTCTTATACAACTATACTTTACTTTACGCAGCGCCCCGGATAGTGCCGAAGATTTATCCTTCCACACTTTAACGTTTCAGAATCTTTCAGTCTCCCTTCTTTCTTTTCTTCCGTTCCAACATTATCTCCTCAACCATTCGGTTGGTAGACAACCTATTCGTACATTTTTAACTGTACAGACATAGGTTGTGTACTAGGTAATTGTTTACATATAATACGAATGTGTACACATGCGAGATTACATTTGTGATTAGTAATCGTTTGATTTACATCGTTTTACAAAAGTGCAGTCCTATTTATGTCTGCTGTGTACACTGACCTAACGCGCATATAATACGTGGTGGTTCGCCATTACCTTCCACGTGATTATTAGCGAATATTTTAATTAAATTTTTTCGGTAAATAACTTTTGTCGTGACCGGGGATCGAACCGGAGACTTCCGTAACAGAAGCTAAGCGCTCTAGCAACTAGGCTATTGCGACCACCTTCTTCCGTTACACATAAAAATTAACGATCACTCTATGTTCCGTTTTGTTTTTTTTTATTGACGTATAACCGCTGTTTTTCTAATTACTTAATTAGTTCAAATCCACGAGTGCTCTCCTATCCGTCTACCATTCACCGCACTTTTGTCATTCGACGTATTCTCTCATCCATATCCCCCCACCCCCCATCCCGTATTCCATTTGTTATTAAACGAAACGGATTCTTTGGCTCCGATTAATAATTTTCTTTCGGTTTATTTATTTATTAATGCATATTTCGATCCCCGCCTTCGCGTAAAGTGATCCATTTTAAATTTCAGTTATCGGGTACTTACACATTTTTGGGAGAGATGGATCTTCGTAGTCGTCTATAACCTAATTCCTGTGGTTCATCTTTCAGTTTTCTCTTCGCTTTAACATTCCGTTATCATCACCTGTTTTAATTGCCTACGCTATTTTAACCATTATTATTTTCTTTTTGTTTTCTTCTCAACTTCTTCCCCATATAACCCAATTCATTCGAATGATACAGTTTCAGCACTAATCACGTCTTCTTTGAATGTTCTCTTTCGGTCGAAATTCTGCACTTTCATCTGTTAAAAAATTACTGGTCCTCTTACATTTCCCTTTTCCGTGTCGATCAGTGCAACTATTGGTTCCTTTATATTACTAATATCCGAGACCGAATCAAAATTTAACTGACAACTCTTCTTCTTCCCTTTGATTAAAATGGAAATAATCGTATATTTTTTCATGCCGGCATTAACCTGGCTTGTACGTCAATGGAGTTGCTACGTATTGTGGTTCGTATCGGCATGACATCATACACAATAAGTTGCAATCGTCGGTTTATGCACCTTAATAAATTTCAGTAAAACAGAAATGATATTATTTTGTCGTACAATAAAACAGAAGCTATATTATTTTGTCGTACATTACATTCGAAAATTATATAAAAATAAAAGCCCCCTATTTTGAGTAAAAGCCAACCTTGTCTATTTCATACGGCCCAGAGCAACTCTCCCATAACGCCGATTACGTAAGAATTTTATTATTTCACCATCCCATCTTAAGTATTGTCTACCTGCTTTTCTTTTTCCTATTATGTACGAGTTTTTTACTTTCTACGATCACCTGTCATCCTTTAACCTTGCTATATGGCCTAGTCACACGTTCTCCTTTACATTCATCAAAAAAATGTATCGTATATTGTATTTCATCCCTAATAATCTCATGTTTATGATATGTCTACGTTTACTATTTAGGGTAAACCTGCGCATTGCGTTTTAAATAGTCTCAATTTTCCGTTATTCCCTTTTTGTTCCGGACTATGTTTGAAAGCCGTAAATTAAAGATGGAACCACGCAGCTATTAAATATTTCACCTTTTTCTTTGATATCGAAAGACAGCTTAAATATATTTTTTTAGCGACCAATACTTTCTCCGAGTCAGTGTTACTCTTCTTTCTACATTTTTTTTAATCTCGTAGTCAATCTTTATTCTTTGACCTAAATGATTTACTTCATCTGCATATTCAACAACTTTTCCGTCTATTATCTTTATTTTTATATCTTCTACGCCGTTCGTCATGATTTTTATTTTGTTTATTTTCATACTCAAATCTGTTTTTTTATCCGTCTCTAATTAGCTCTTCTAACATGAGTTCTAGTTAGTGTAAATCAAAAGCTTTCATGTGCCAATCACTGTACCAATAATCATTTAGCGAAATCACATTTTACTTAAGGGTGAACCAAAACAACTGCAACTACTCTCCGTACAGAGTATGGACATTATCTAGCGGCCAAAAAACCAGTGAAACATGAAGTTCACATTCTTTTTCCAACAGAACAAGCGCAGATCGAGCGCCAATATAGCAGATGCAGCTGTGTAAACGAAGTGTAGTCAAAATTTGCATGCAAATTAAGAAATTTCGTACAAAAAATGTTATCTATTCGCTGTCTGATTCGTCGTCTTTAGGCTCATTCTCAAACTATTGTTCTTCGCAATAAACTTGCCCATCCTTTCAGGCCACTTTTCGGAAAAGGGATCAATACAGGTGTATTTCACGACCATTGGTAAACGCTTTATACCATCATCGCAATACTGTGACCTTGCTTACACTTTCCGCACCGTATGCAGTTGAGATTTCTCGAACGATGTCCATCGGCGATAATTTCCTTTGAACATCACAATAACAAATTGCACATCTTTGCTCGATTTTGATACCCATATTAGCAACTGATAAGCGCGCAATTCACGTATAGTATAGTCTGTATGCGAATTTTAACTACACTTCGTTCACACATCTGTATCTTGGTTCGTATTTCTATAATGGCGCTTGCAACGTCCATACTCCGTACGACGAGTAGTTGCAGTTGTTTATATATATGTATATTAATTACAACGTAATTCTTAGGCTATCCCTCATTCGAAAAAATGTCCCAGAAAAATGTCCCAATTTTATGTAACGTTTGTTATATTTTATAGGATTTTTGTTATTGTTATTTAAAAAATGTCACAATTTTATGTAATGAAATATGTAACGAAAAATGTAACGAAAAAATGTCTTAATTTTATATAATGAAAGTTAAATGTTAAAATAGGATTTTTGTGGTTGTGTTATTTTTCTTTTTGTGTTGATGCCAGTAAGAATTACGTTGTAAATTTTGATCATTTTATACAAAGTATGGAAGAGAAAGAGACAGAAATAAAAGCAAGAGGGGTCAAGGGTCACAGCCCCTTGCGAGGCCAAAATGGCCGAGTTATACATATATACATATATATATATATATATATGTTCTTCTTTACATATTTGCATATTCCTATATGGATAGTGTTCATGGTAATATTCCGTATGTAATACGATTGTGTACGCAAGACTAAGCTGAGAACTTACTGTAAAAATTCGATTTTCGTTATAACAGAGCAGCTCTAAACACGTGTATGTGTGTGTGTACCTTTATAACGATATTCGCACACATATGGTGGTATGTATTACGCTTTATTTTTGTCTTTCACACGATAATTAGTGATTATTTATTTCTTTTTAATCATTTTTATTCGTCACTGCTAGTTTTCAAACTCATGACGTATTGTAGTAGTCCAACCGTTGTAGCCATTTGGCTATCACGGCGATATATGTACGAATACGTATAAAATAATCACAATCTAATAATTTTTCTAATTATTTGTTATTCACGGTGTACATACGAAGAATATAAAGTCGAAAACATGTAAATATTTTTCTATCGGAACATATATATTGTTACATTAATATTATTTTTTTTTATGGTAATTTTTATCTAGGAGAGCTATGGCGGCAATATTTTTTATAGTCTTTTATTTAACTTGCTTTGTCAGTCTGTCTGTCATTCTGACTGTCTGTCTGCGGGGAATCTTTGCGAACGATTTTTCACCTACTTCCCTATGAATTGAAAAAATGTCCTTTTGCAGAAATGCTTGTTATAGATGACAATACAATAATATGCAACATCCGGGTTTCCAACTTCAAAATTAGACCCTCGGAGCGCCGAAAGCTCAAAATTTTGGAAAAAAATATTTCTTTGTTCGGGCATGTGATATATCACAATATTTCAAATCAAATATCAAATATATTGCAAAAATATATACAAAGTTACTTATAAATATTTGTTATTTTTAAATCGCAAATGCGCTCGAAAGCGCGAGTAGCGAAGCTGGTTTTGTGTGTACATGAACTACATCAATGTGCCTAATACTGTTAAAGTGTAAGCATCATTTTTGTAGTTCATGTTTACAAATTATTTCTGTGTTCACATGTGGTTTTGGACATTGCAGATACTTAATATTGATACAAAAAAAACAAAACAAAAAATTTTTTTTCTACATCTGACATTTTATAATAATAACTTTTTTACAATTTAAATCTTACATGGGCTACATTTATGTGTAATTTTAAACAATTAAATAAATAAAACAAATTGATTACAAATAAACATTATCTGTTAAACACTGACATGTTGCCCATGTTTACAATTATATGTAATAAGAATACAATTTAAATTTAATAATTAAATAATATATAAAATTAGTCTCACTTATTCCCCAATCCCGTTATAGGGGTGGCGCACTCCAACAATAATGAATGAACGTAAAAGAAAAACTAATAGTTCTATAAATACCAATAACAGTACATATGATAAAAATAATTATTTTACAAAAGAATAAATTAAGATTATAAAATAATGATAATATACATATTATTACTCTTAATTTATAATAATAATGATACTAAAAGTAATAACAGTAAATTAGTAGTTAATGAAATCTTTATTAAATCGAAATGAAGAGTTGTAATAGTAAAAATATGTATAAGTATTTGTAATTAAGTTAAACAGCTATTAAATTAAATTTAAGATTAATTAGCTTAATCTGATGTAATGTTAATGTACAAACTTAAATTATTACATGTTCGGATATAAATAATGTATGGATTAATATTATTAATCTGCCGCCCCCGCTTTTATTTTTCAGAATATTTTATAGTTTCAGATTTTAATGTTAAGATGCGTATCTGGTAGTGGCACACTAATAAAGTTATTTTTTACTTCCTTTTAGTGCATAAATAAAAGGCTATTTTTAAAAAGTTTTTTTTATTTTTTTTATTTCTCTTTCAAAACCAGTAAAATTAATCATCCTTGATAATAGATATTGCAGAATTAAGTTTTTCGTAATATAAACATGAACTAAAGAATACTGAGTTCCCTTTAGATTCGCCTTCACATTCGCAGATTTTTTCTAGGTTACACTTCAAAATAACTATGTATCTAGAAACGGACGTCTACACAATTAAAGTCACGTAAAAAAAAAAAAAAAAAGAAAAATTCATAACATAAAGCAATTGACACGAAATGCAAATTTTTCCCGAAATTAACCGGTTATATTCGTTTGATATCTTATTTTGAGAAGATATTATAGTATTTATAAAGTTATTCGCAGATAGTTCGCGACGTTACCAACAGTTTCATGAGAGAGTAGCAGAGTGTAGTCTATACTATGTCTTTTATGCAACATCTGATGCGGGATAAGCTGAACACAAAGCATCCGGGATTAAGTAGGAAACAGTTGGCTTACAATTTCAGATAATTCGGTCAGGAAAGCGTTCATAGAAACAGTTGTATGACGCCGATATTTGGCTCATCGTAATCAGCTCAAGACGCAAAACTTGTTACAAGTAAGACTACCTGAGAACCATCGAGTCTTCGCACAGGGTTTAATAATTAGAATGAAAATTCACTTTATATGTACGTATATACATATATGTACTTACATACATACATACATATATATACATAAATACATATATATATATATATATATATATATATATATATATATATGTGTGTGTGTGTGTGGAGGGGGGGTGCATATGTATGTATACACTTGTAGAATAGTGCTTATAATTAGGCCATTCATGAATTATAAATGGCAGAATTATGCATAATCTGAACATCATAAAATCGGTTGAAATGACTTTTAAACCGGGGGATATACGCTTTTGCTGTTAAAAAAAATGAGTGGAAACCAAATTACTTTTAAATTATTATTTCAAAAAACATTCCGCATTTTTTTTTTGAGTTACAAAAGAAATATCAGGCACTGCAAAATTTACAAAATAAATCGATACAGTCTAAGTATAATGCCGTATTAAATGTACTGAAAATAAACGTATATCAGTAAAGCACAGCAAGGCAGATGAAATTTGAGGGACGAGGAGGAAAATAATTCGAATACTAAACTTAATGGCTGTCCAACTTTATAAATAATTTAAATGAACTCTTCGTCGCAGTTTTTGAGTTTGAAAACGTTAAGTTTACGAACTAAAATATTGAATTTGCATCGATTCTTATAAACGAATTCTCTAGAAGACTAACTTAATATAATAATTCATCAATTAACAATAAAAACAACAATTAACTTGATACGAATCATCAACTAGCAATGAAAACAAATTCTGAAAAAACTTTTAATGTAATACATCCGTTGACAACAATTTGATAACAATTTAAAATTTGCGTAATTTACTTTTGCGCTGATCTCGCAGATATTAATAATTGATTTTTCGTGTATTTGCTGAATCGCTGCAGCACCACACAATTTCACGCAAATATACCAAAAACAGGGTTTGGCACAAAACTATCCAATACAGATAATGTGACATATGAAACATACACTATATCATCGGGCGAGATTAAAAAACAGACAATTTAACACGTAATAAGAGTAATAATGACAATAATAATAATAATAATAATAATAATAATAATAATAATAATAATAATAATAAAAATGATAGAGCTTCAGCGAAGCGGAGCAGAGGGTTTTTTTATGCCGAATATTAATAAAAGTAATCATTTTAATTATTACAGCGTAAACCGAAACAGATGGCGGTAAAATAAGAAAAATCTTAACTTTTTAAGAAACGATCAAACTGGATAAAATGGTTTAAAAATATTATTGCAATATTAATCAACCTATCTCACGGGTTCTCCTTTGAACGAAATTTTTCACTTTAATAGTTTATAACACACGCAAATTTTTTATCCGTAAAAAGGAAAAATAGGAAAAAAAGGAAAAAAAGAAAGTGTTCAAAGCTATAAAACTTAAGCTATATAGGTAAGCGGGTAGATTGTTAAGATTTTACTGCTTTAGCGGGTAACTGCGCATAAAATTTACTTGAAAGCCTCCGAAGTTAATAAACTGCGAACGGGAACTCAATTTTTTATCCGGTATTTGATAGTTTCCCTTTTTTCCCTTTAGTAATATGCTTTTCCTTTATTCCTATTTTTTTTTTCCTTCGTCCTTTTTTGGACACGAGATAAGAACGGAAGTGGTTGTTTTCTTGCAATTCAGTTAAAGTGGCAAAAATGGAGGGAAAAAAAATAAAATAGGCAAATAATGAGAATAAAAATATAATAATATGGAGAGGATTCGGCGATATTGTCGCTCGCATCGATTGGAGAGATTATTCTGGACTCTTTTCTCGGATATACACCGGGGTAAATTTAGCGCCATTTTTTCGGTCATTAAGCGTGCAGCCTATTACATTTTTATTTTATGACCCTGGCTTTTAAAAAGTGAAGTTTTTTTACGTTTAATAACAGCGTGGCTAAATAAACCATTTCGCGAAACCCATTTCCGTAATTGATATTTCGTAAACTATAGAGTTACGAAAGACTCTTGAATTCGACATTTGAAATATGAATTATGATTTAAAAAATGCCCTTACACAACCCTTTCGGAAAGTGTTCATTAACCGTTGCGAAAATTATTAGATGTAAAATTCGATCTCTCCCCTTCGAATAATTCAGTAGTCCGTGATGCAATTTCATTTGTGATCTTCAGAAAAAGCTAAGCTTATTAAAATTTGACAGTTTAATAACGCAATTATTATTATTATTATTATTATTATTAGATTTATCGAGAATACCAGAATTATATAAACTACAACTTCTAAACTTTGTCTGCAAAAATAAAATGAAATTTAATATAACACAGCCAGAAGGAATTACAAGATCTTCAACCTCAGAACGAGCAAATACTCCTCATTTTAAGAAATATCACACGCGTATACAATCCCCTTATACATATAGAGGTGCAGTCTTATACAATGCATTACCGCACACATTATTAAAAGTTCAATTAAGAAATTACAGAAAAAGATGAAAACTCTTTACTGATTACCTTAGAAGTTCGTGAAAACTTAAATCTGAATGACTATGTTTAACACCAAATCATTATTACCACTACTACTATTACTATTTTTTATATATATATATAATGTGTGCGTGTAAGAAATAATAAATAAATAAATAAAAAAGTAAAAGAGTTATTTTATGAAAACGCTATTATTAATTAATAGAAATATAATTAGTACTCGTACATATTGCCAAATTACGCTAAATTGTTTTACACGTATGTAAATATCGTTACTATTGTAAAAATCGTTTATTTTATTAAATGCTAATTATGAGACTGCACTCATATTACACCTCGTTTCTTACCATATTTTAAGCGCTAAGTTCATGTCACAAATATCCTTTATTTTTATTCTCTTTATTTTTACTTTATTTTGATATCTTTTGTTTGTCTCACTTTTATTTTACGTACATCAATGTATATTGTAATTCGACAAATTAATTATATTACCATATGAATCCACTACTCGCGCAAAACTGCGCATTTGTGGAAATAATGTAAAATAATAATAATAATAATAATAATAATAAAATTTGATTTGATTTGATTTGATTATGATTATTATTATTATTATTATTGTTGTTATTGTTATTATTATTATTATTATTATTATTATTATTGTTATTATTATTGTTGTTGTTGTTGTTGTTATCATTAAAAATTATGTAATAATAGAAGAACGAAAATCAATGAAAAGCATATGTTTATGTGACGACCGGTTGGGAAGAAAAGAAGCTTTCGGGGGTAAAAGTCGTTTGAGGTTTGACAACATTTTTTCCACTGACACAGTATTTCTACACCTTTCGATACGGTTCGGAATTGTTACCACTGTTATTCCGACTACTACAGAAGGGCTGAATACAGACTAAGCATTCAGTTTTGTACATGTTACAGATTTTATTTCATTTTCGTTATTGTTCACTCAGATGCAAACCTAATATCATGCCATCACTTTCTTCTAAGTTGCTTGAAAGTAGTGTGATAATTTTGAGAATCAAGCATAAGATCAATCAGAGAAAAATTTAAGCTAAAAAGTCTGTCGTTAAAAATATCTGTTATGAAAACAAATGAACTTATGGGACAGCCCCGAGTAAAGTGTTGTCCAACCACTAAAAAAACAACCAAAGATGAGCAAGCACTACTGAAAACTCAGAACGAAAAGCTGTCGGCAACAAGACAATGCTAAAAACAAGAATAGTATTATTGCCATGATTATAGAGTATGGAGCTCCGAAACATTTCGACTATATTTTATATTTTTTATAACTATAATTCTCTGTAATACGTGTTTTTGTATTTATTTAATAAAGAATAGTGCACGCAGTTGTTTACTTTTTAATTTCAACAATACAGTGTTTGGTTCTTTTTTTTAGGTTTGGTTAAACCATTTCATGGTTTACCACCGAAAAGTTTTTTAGATTTCGGTAAAAAATTGCATATGAAAAACACAGACTTTATCGATTCAGGAACTTGAAAACCCTAAAATTGATTTTTTTACCGTTAAACCTTTTATCTTCCCAGCCAGTCGTATAACAAAGACGTATTTTAATTTTTTTTTTTTTTATTATTCAGAAATATCGATATTTTTAATACTGTAACTTTTAATAGAAAGATTATTTCTCTATAATATACAGAGGTATATTTACAATTTTTGCGTGTCTTTCTATTTTAGCGTGTGTTCGTTCGAGCAACAAAAACAGGAATGGTCGTAAAATCATGTCGTCGATAGAAAATAATAGAAAAAAAATGAAAATAATGCGACCAAATAATATTATTTTGACTTTAGACGAAAAATGTTGCGTAATTTCTTAAGAAACTGGATGTTCGCAGGATATATTTCTTTACTTCAAAAGTCGCAGCCGCGCTAAAACAATTTTTTACGAATTTTGAAAACTGGTGGAAAACATAAAACTCGAACATCGTAGTGTGGATAAACTGAGAAAACGAGAGAGGTCAGAGGAAACTTGAATTGTAAAAATACCACCTATCATACCGGATTGCTGATTGTTTGTTCGTTACACCGTTCAGCATATGTGTCATCATGCAATTTGGGCCCTAAGACTGAAATAATTATTTTAGTTAGATTTTTATTTCTCATAATTTTCATTAGCAATACTGCTTATAATTTTACGAGCACGCCGAATGTTGCGGTCGTAAAAAGACTGATAAAATTATTCTATAAAAAAAGTAAATAAACTAAAGTTCAGGCAACAAAAAAAATGTAGAGTATGCGCAACATTGTACTTTCCCGTACTTGTTTTGCTTGTCGATTTTTCGATATTTTTGCTGATTAGCGATGGATGAGCTGCTCATTAAAGCCTACGCAAAGATGCAAAACTCGCTTTTAAAAGTAATTTCAGCTATTGATTTACTTCTATTGTACACAAACCAACGGAACCGCCTCACCTCATACGGAAATTTTTTTAAACTACTCCGCATTTCATAAATTGGAAAGTGGCAAAATATTATGAAATAATTTAATGAAACTCCTTTTCACGATGTTGGAACAATAAAGAGGCGCGGCCTAAAAAATGTCCTTATTCATAATAATTATATTTAAATTTCTTTCTTATATTCTTCAGAAAATTTTTGCCTCCAAGATATTATACCTCTATATAATATATATATACATATATATATATATATAGAGAGAGAGAGAGAGAGAGAGAGAGAGTTTTTTTTTAAATGTTTACTTTTAAACACTCAACGTTAATGAAAATAAACTTTGGCAAAGTTAATTCAATATGCCGTTAGCCCTTTGGAACATCATTTTTGCGCCGTACAATCCCCCTTTGTTCTTTTCATTCCTGCGATTGTTAGGTTTTTTTCTATAACTGCCTCTTTCCTTTCATACTAAAACCTGCCATTTACATCAATTTTTTCATGCTCTAAAACTCTGTAAGACTTTCTGCAACGTTTTCCTTATTCGTCGTTGTCCGTAATTATGTTTTTCATCAATGGCCAAATGATTTCAGATCAGGTCAGAATAAAGTAAACAAACAAAAACGATTGATTCTTAAAGAAAAAAATATATACGTATTAGCCGATCCGGCAGATGTTGTCCTGTCTAAATTTCAATAAATTTGTTTATAATCGTTTTGTGAATTTGTGAATATACTGGAAATGTGTAAACAAAATAAAAATGAGGCAAAAAGGTATTGCTGAGTGTGATCATATTGTGATATTCAGCTGGAGGAGAGGAGTACATTTAAAAGTATGCCCCAAAGGGGAAATTTTTATGTGCCAGATGAATTCTATCGGCAGTACACCCCAAAAATGCTGGAAACGTGCGATGTGGCTGGAATGTGATCGACTTGGAACCATGCGGTTTTGTCCTAAAATTTAAATCACACTTGAACGAAGTCAACATTTCATATATTTATTTTCTTCCATTAAATCGGAAATCATAATGAATTTTAGAGCGATTTATTTACATTTCGATTTCGATTGCAAGAACAACGTTTGAGCAAGCAGTCAAAATAAAGAAATGCGTTGATTTGACCGATTTATTGTGACATTATCATTTTTCGTTCATTGCTATGCTTTGTGATATACACAATACAAAAAAAATTCTTCAGTAAAAGAACTTTCAGTTTTTGCCGGATTTTCCAATTTTTCGGACAACTTTTTCAATTTTTCTTTTCCTAAAAATCTTATTCGGACTATTAAAAAATTTAAAAAAAAACAAATAAATCGGTCCAGCCATTCCCAAGTGATTACCAACAAACAGTATTTAATTATTTATATAGAGAATATAGAGATATACATATAATAATCTATGCATGATAATGTTGAACCGGTGGATCGATAAATCTAAAGATGGAAAGATGGAAAGATGGAATAGGACAATTAAAAAATAGATAGATTAAAGTTGAAGTGAAAATTTGGAATGCTTCGTTTTCAATAATCGACGAAACGCCCACGTTAAATCCATTTTAATGGTAGTTAAACATCGTGTAAAAAAGTTATCGTTATTTCGGGATATTTTGTAGTTTGGTTTTAAAATAATTTTCTCTGTAATGTTAAAAATCCAAATTCTTCTTCTTCCAAATCGGCTATAGCATTTTACGTTTTTTTCTGAGTTTATTATTAAGGGATCATGTTTTGAAACGATTTTGTAAGTTTCGATTATATTCCGAACCGGCCTTAGCCACTCCGGTCGCATTGGAAAAAAAAATCATCATGGCGCCTCTTTGAGGAATTAAATTTTGATAATTTCAACTTTAAAAATGCTCTTGAACTTCTAAATTTCTAAAGTGATTAAAGTAATTTAAAATGGAATAAATAATAAATTAAGATTAAGCTATTACTGTTAGAAAGGACTAAAATAATTAACAGCGGTGAAAAGAAAATTTAATTTTTTAATCTTTTAATTATTTTTGGGAATTTTCAATAAGTAGAGTGCTTATAAAAATATGGAACGAAGTTTAACTTAGTGCCTCTTTCTTTATTATACACGAAATCATTATTCACTTATTTCAAAATCATTAAACTTTTTGATGACACTTTTTTATTAACGACAAAATTTTAAATTGAAATAAAAATCGTTAACTAAAAATAGCCCCAGAATGATTCTGTTGACTATTTTTGGTTAGCGAACTTCTTCAGCAGGATGAACCGACACGGTACATCCAACGGCCCTCGTCTACAAGGCACTTACTGAACTTGTTTTAATTAATCGAAATAGATTAAAAAAATTTAACGCGGTAACTATCACGCCCTGCGCTGTGTAATCCCTGATAGCCATCATTTATTTTGGGAAACTTTCGGAGGCTCATATGTGGTGTTTAAATTTAAATTGGCATAACTGAAATCATTGGCATTATTGCCTTCAGCATCATTTTAATTCTAGTTGCTTGCCGGAATTAATTTATGTTTAGCGCGCATAGTTCCACGAATTACGAGTCCGTTCTGTGTCGGAATGGTTTGACGTTTTTTTTTTTATTTTTATTAATTTATTTGAAAAGAGCTGACCAGTTAGCTAGTGTTTTTTCTAATGCCAAGGGGCGAAGTTTATTTTCGTAAGTATCTACTGCATTTCCCTGTGATGGTTAACAAGATTTATTTAAAAGATGGTACTCAGTTTCGTGTTGTGTATTTTTAATTTTATATTTTCCATACACGGTGCGTGTGTACACAGATGTCACATTGTTTTATTTCGATGTACGAAAAACATATTGTCGCGATTATGAATCGAGTTAATCGGCATTTCTTATACGTTTCGTGTTCTTAATTTATTTATGTCGAGTGCTATTGTGATTTATCGAAAACTTGTTAACCGGTTACTTTTTAATAGGTTGCATTTTGGGGGATTTTGCCAGTTTCTTTGATACGTGTTAGTAGATTTCGTTAAACATTTCACCTTTAATTTTTCCCAATATTGTCGGCACTCACACAACGGGCACATTTGCCCTGTGAGACCCACAACTTAAAAAAAAAAATTCCGAAATGTCACGTCTGACTGGGACCGTGGCGCAATTCACTGAAAAGTTCCAACATTTTGCGTATAATTTTCTTAAGGGGTCTGGACGAGACGGTTTATTAAATTAATTTGTAAACAGGCGCGAATGTACTATACGCATCCGGTGTGACAAACATCCTTTTTGCGGAGTGTGACAAGGCTTGTGGTATTCGTGCAGTAGGGTTAATGCTATAAATTTGGTTAAAAGGGGAAAAAACAAAACAAAAAAAGCCAACTTCAAAAGAAAAAAGAAGGTATATACATAAGATCGTAAAATTTCGGAAGAGGCGAACGCGAAAAACTTCAAATATGTCAAGAGCGAACAGTTAAGCTAAAAAGGTGGCGTATGTGTTTAATTCATATTTGCATTTTTGGTATATAAGTCAGACAGAGGTTCTATTGTTTGTTTGATAAAGAAAAAAGGAATATAATCACGTAATTTTTTTGCTTTTTAGAAAGATGTTTCATTATAGTGTCCTATTTTTTTTCAAGCAAAAATAATATCATTTAGCGGGCAGTTGTCGAAGAAGAATTATCAATATCTTCTTGTTTGTGAAATCTTTTTCCCTGGCTAGTTTAAGTTCACCGACTATACAACTGACCCAGAGATCTGTTTATTTGCATTTACTTGGTCATCTAACTTGTCATTCCATTTTCAGCTGAATAATTAAATCCTCAAACTGCTTGTTTCCTCGAAGCTCGAGAGAAATTAATTGATCTCCTAAAGGTGATTTCCGATTTTAATTTTTAAATTTTAGTAGGTGGCATGCACCGTACAACAATTCGGTTAGCGTTTGTTTGGAATTTGGGACACGCGGTTGAAGATTGATTTGTAAACTGTAAAAATCAAGTCGAAAGTCGAAGTTTTTGCTGGGCTTTGTACTAAAATCAGCCATATTGATATATTTACTTTCGGGATAAGATTGCACGATAATTTATATATTGTTAAATTTTGGAATGCAAACAGACATCTGATATCGGCCGGAAATGTCACCTGAAGATTCGTTAAAGTTGACAAGGAAACCCTACGGCCTACGTCATTCTCTCCCACTGTGCAACAAAAAATTATTAAATGTAATAGTTTTACCTTTAAAACGAGACTAGTTCGGTTAGTGCGCCGTTATTAGTTTAATCTTATAGAAAATCCGTCCAATATTGATGTTTTGAGACAACAAAGGGATCACATTATTTTAGTGGAATTCATGGAGCGTGGACAGACCATTAACGGCCTCAACTACTGGAAACACTCATCAATTTAAGGAGAGAGATAAAAATTTAGAAAGCAATTCAACTGTTGCATGACAATGCACGGCCATTCACAGCGAACATTACCCAAAAACTTACTGTCGAGTTGTCAATTGACTATAGTTCGGACCTTGCCCAAGTGATAACGCTTTATTTTCTCAATTAAAACAAAAAAAAAAATATATATATATATATATATATATATATATATATATATATCCGGCGGATGACGAATTGCATAAAAATATCGAGTCACTGGACCGGACGGAAAATGTTATAGGGTAAGTGTTGAAAAGTTGGTGGTTCTTATATCAAAAACTTTGTAAAATGTTCAAGCAATAAAATGTAAGTTTTAAATTTAATTTTCGTTCATTATTACGCCAACGCGACGGGTTTTGGAACCTTAGTTTCTGCGTGACCCTCGTAGACACAATGCATCAATTCGGATTCAATATTTATGGCGCGCCATTCTATTTCTTGACGCTCTATTTCGGAACAGTTTTCGAGTTTATGTTCCCTTAGTAAATTGTGTCAATTCGGATTCGATATTTATGGCGCGCAATTCTATTTCGTAACAGTCAATTTCGTGACCCTCAATTTTGTAACGCTTTTTGAGTTTATGTGCCCAAATAGAGACATAGACATAATATTAGTAATCAATCGTATCCAAGTAAAGACATAACATTTTCGTAACGCTTCTCCGTGACGGTCCATTTCGTAACGCTTTTCAAGTTTATGTGCCAAAGCAAAGACATAAAAATGTCAAAAGTAAAATTATAAAAATATTAGACGCGGAATAGTAGAATAAAATTTATAATAAAAACTCATTGAAAAAAACAATGAGTAATAAAAAAATAAATGAATGGGTAAATAATTTATTTACTTTTCTAATAAAGGAATTAATTATAAGTATTTATATAAAAAAATAATAATAATAAAAAGGAAAAAAAATAAAAATGCGTATAAGTAGATTTGAAACCGCGCACCGAGTGTACGCGTTATGAACGCTATCATTTAGGCCACGGCCGTATCAAGCGAAATGTTCTAGAACTTATATAGGTATATAATCTATACGTAAAGTGTAGAGAAATTTTAAATTCGTTTTTCTAAATTATACTTGGGTATTGCATCTTAATATATTTTACACATAGTATACCCACAGACTACCACTACAGCGAAAATCATTGAAATTCATTCGCCCAAATGGTCTCCTTGTGAACATAATTTATGTCGATGCCGGGGATAAAAGGAGAAACCTTATTTAATGAAAAAGAGACGACACTAGATTTCGTTAGTATAGTGAAAACGGAAGTTTATTGGGCCTATAGTGTACAAGTAGAGATGATGAGTGTAGTATTGCTAGGCTTTAAAAGTGCATACCAGAGTATGCCTGAAATGTTGGGCTTTCATAATTTAAAATAAATGTAATTAATAAACATTTTATAACTACTTTCACGGTAAAATGTGTTTACTGTATAGCGGTTGTTCGAAAAAATGTGTACCATCTACGCGAATCCTAACTAAAATATTGACAGCGAGTTTTATGAATTTCTCAGCGCTGCTAGGAACAAAGTTACTACACATCTAGCCGTTGTTTTTCGGTTTTTTTTTCTTCCGGCAATTACATTTTTCCCCTTTGGATACGTACTTGGAATGCTCTAAGGCCGACAGTCCCAACAAATGTGGTTTGTATAAATATTCGAAATTTTTTTTGGTTATGATAATTCTCGTTATCGAGCAGCGCAAATGATATGAAAGATACAACGATGAAATGTCATGTCGGCACAGTTGAAAACAGAGTACAAATTGCAAGTCGACAAACTCTAATGCCATTTCACGAACTATTATTCAAGACTACGGTAGCAGCCATGAAATATACCGAGTTTAGGATCGTATCGATGCTATTTGCTTTATTTAAAAAATAAAACCAAAACGATTTTAGTATCGCCATAGAGCTCTCGTCTGATTTCATATATATATATATATGTAAATATATGTATATGTATGTATAAAAGAGAACTATGCGTTTTTTTAATTCTTGGCAAAGGCAGAAAAAGTGTCGGCTTACCCTTTGGAAGTTACTGAACTGCGCGTTTATATTCAGCGAAAATATGAAAAACATGAGCCGGGGAATAATATAAAAATCGCGGAAGCGGGCTGTGGCCATGTTAGGGGCCCGCAGCTTGATTGTGCAGCAGGTAAATATTGGGAATAATCGTGTCTTTGATGGGATTGTGAAGTAGGGCGATGTCGTCGAAATGAGTAAGAAAAATTATTCGGCTGCTGCCGCTGGTTGCTGGGACGAGTTGTTGCGGTTTCGAAAGGACAATTTATTTTTCAGGAGGTGGCCTTTTTTTGTCGGCTTCATCGATGGTCGTCTGTAGCGTCGGCAGGGACCGCTCTCTGGTCCGGTACTGAAACAAAGGGTCAGCGAAATAAATCACGCACTGGGCCGGCGCTTACGTTCGGACTAGAACAATCTGTTTGAGCAAGACGGTCCCCGGTAAAGGCGCAGCGACAACTGGAACGGAGAGTAGAACGAAAAAATCTATTCAGCGGGAAAAAATGAAGTTAAAATTGGCGAGCCAGATAAAGGTCGGAAAAGCCGCGCAAAAGATAACTTCTTCCAGAACGCTCCGGTCCGATAGGTCCTTTGACTTTCCAATCTATTTGAAATTCCGCGGACAATGTCCTCTCCTCTTTATATTTCGCTCGTAACCGTCTCTGTGTACATTATTTTCTCTTCCGCCATCTTTTTCAGCCATCACTCTTTATCCGGTAATCTAGTTACGCTATCTCTTCAATCTTACGCTAATTCTCTCCGCTTCGACATTCCCGGTTTTCCTTCTTCTTCGCTATTTCGCTCCAGTGTATATGCGGCTATTAAAACACGCGCGCTTTCTACAGAATGCCAATTACCACTTTAAACCACGTTATTGTTCTGCGAACTGCTAACATCGAATCTGCGTCAGTATGCTTTTTAAAACCAATCTTACTCCTTATTATCGTATCGGTCGGAAGTGTTACTGCATGACACCAGCAACTTCCTATTTAAAAAACAGAAAAAAAAAACAACTTTTTAGATTATACTTCATATTCTACTATGTAAAGCAGAAAATTTGTGAATATCTTGTAGTAATCTGTACACTATTCTTATTATTAAACATATTCGACAAGAAAGACCGTTGTTAAATTCCTAAAGGTACAAGTTATTATAAATCGCCTCCTAATTGAAATTGGAATGATACATTAAACACTTTTTACAAATGTATGTGACATGTATGTGTGTGTGTGCATATAGATTTTATACATATCGTATCCACGTGTATATATCTATACTAATATTATAAAGAGGAAAGATTTGATTGTTTGTTTGTTTGTTTACATTGAATAGGCTCCGAAACTACTGGACCGATTTGAAAAATTATTTCACCGTTGCGAAGCTACACTACCTCCGGGATACATAGGCTATATTACATTTTCAAAAAAATTAAGGATCCTTACTAAAAGTCCAATAATGTAACTCAAGATGTAAAAAAATGACCTAAACAATTTCTTACATCGCGTGCGTTGCAAAAACTTTTTTTATAAAACATTAAAATATCAATGTTAATTACCATGGAAATGTAAATTCGGATAAAGATCGCCTTAGCATCGTTTACAAGCTCATCATCAATGGAAATAGTGTGTTAACGTAAGGAATGAAAATTTTCAAGCGTTACCGTTATCTTCTGTAAAAGGTACGAAATGCCCAAAAGATTAAGATCTCAACTTTCTAGAAATAGTTCCCAGGCAAGGGCATCAAAAATACGTCGTAATGGAGAATCTTCATCAGAAACTGAAAATTGTCTTGCAAGTCAGAGAGAATACGCGTCGCAATCGCGTGCCAGAGAGTCGAGCATGGAGCGTTCGCAGTGGCTTGCTGAACAAAATTTGAGAACCTCTCTAGTATGCGCGCGAGAGTTGAGTATCGAGCGTTCGCAACGGCTTGATGAACAAAATTTGAGAACTAATATTATAAAGAGGAACGATTTGATTGTTTGTTTGTTTGCATTGAATAGGCTCCGAAACTACTGGACCGATTTGAAAAATTCTTTCACCGTTGGGAAGCTACATTATCTCCGGGTGACATAGGCTATATTATATTTTCAAAAAAATTACGGATCCTTACTAAAACTCCAATAATGTAACCCAAGGTGTAAAAAAATGACTTAAACAATTCCTTACATCGCGTGCGCTGCAAAAACTATTGATGATAGAACAAAATAATGTACTACGACTTTTCAGAACACATCATTATCTACAAAAAGTGTCGCGTCAGCATATGTCTAACTATTATAGTTATATCACAATAAAGGTGTTCTTTTATTTTAAAAATTTAATTGAAATGCTGCCGCTAGAAAAGGGTCTTTATTTATACCTTTGTATTAATCCTTATCAAAATAAATTACTTCATATTCAAGACTGCTTCAATACCTTTATATAACTTTTTGAATTATTCAATTCGGACATTTCCTTTGAAAGATATCACGAGTTTAAAAATGTAAGTATTAGAAAGAAGTCGTGTGGTCGCCGCTCATCCCGCTCGGCTAGCTAGGCAGCACCATAATATGCGATGTAGGCGTCACTGGGGTACGGGAGCGGAGTCAATGTTAATATAAATAAAGTGCCGCGTGGCTCATTTGCGCGGTCGGCTCCCTACGCAGCGGCTTGAAAATATTTTAAATTCGCTTTAAATTCGTTTAGTAGGTAAAATTAAACCCAACAAAAAAGTTATTTTTAAAACTAAACAAAAGTTCATTTCATAACTAAACCCATTTTTTTAAAGTGTTCTGCCAAAAATTGGGCCAATGAACCTAATGGTATGTGCTGTGCTTCTGGAAAAGTTAGTCTCCCCAATATTCAGGAGCCGCCACAGCCAATAAAAAATCTTTTGACATATAATCATTCACTGATACTCTTACACAGTCATGAACTGAATTCCGCATGGGTGTAATTTAACAAAAACGTAATTTTTTAGAATCATAATTCACGCGAGCAACGCCGCGGGCACAGCTAGTATATATATATATATATATATATATATATATATATATATACACTAGTGATGGACATAATCGACTAATTGCTAATTCGATTTTTTTTTCCAAAACGAATAATTCGATTATTCGAATAATCGAAAAACTGCTAATTCCGTAAGTCGCTTTTAGAAACTACTAATATCAGTAGTCGCTTTTTTAAAAACGACCAACATTAGTCGATTTTAAAACACTGGCTGATACTTATTTTTCGTCAGTCGCTTATCCATAATTAATGTTTCCAATTTTATTACAATCGAATTTGTTGTGTTTAATTTGTTTTTGTTTACTATTGTAGATTTTTATTTTTTTTATAAACTTTAATTACCGAATTCACTTTAAATTTTATTCAAATGTAAATGTTTTGTGTAAATTTTTAATATACATTTCGACATAAAAATAATTTTTATGATTTATATTACAATTTAAAGGTAAGTTTTTAATATAAGAGTAATCGTTTTATGAATTTATGTTTAGTAATGTTCATTAATAGTTATTTGTAATTAGGTTTTTCGCTTCTGAATTGTTTAAATTCTATAGTTTTCAGTTATTAATTGTAAAAGGTCTTATAGGATAATAATATCAGAGTGATAATCGTTCTTAATTTATATTTTAAAATATTTTGCACAATCAAGTAAAGTAGATACATCGAAATTTCACTTTAAATACCTAGTTACAATAAAAGTCAAGAATAAAAATAATTGACAACATCAAAAGGAAACTAGTTCTTGATTAATTTGACTACTATTAATTTATTTAAAATTACATTTTTTATAATGTGCAATATTTAAAAGTCCCTCCCCCCCCCCAATATAAAATAATAATAATAATAATAATGTTATTTTATATTTTATTTTTTGGACGCGCCTGAGGTTTTGGCCCAACAATTACAAAAATTAAAAAAGTTAAAATAAAAAAGGGTTAAATAAAGAAACGATTAGAAATAGAGCTTAGAAAAGATTGAAGTACAGGCATTGTAAGATGGCAAGGAAAGAACAAAGGGAAAAATTACAGGGTGTGGCAGCATAACTTCCTTTTTTAAAATGCGCCCGTTTTTTTCTACTAAATTTTGTTAAAGAGAAATAATAACAGAAAATCGAAGTAACATACTCTAGATCCCCCCCGATTGGGGCAATATGTATGTTTCCTCCCTTCTCGCAATTTTATTTCGATTTTCTGTTATTATTTCTCTTTAACAAAATTTAGTAGAAAAAAAACGGCGCATTTTAAAAAAAGGAAGTTATGCTGCCGCACCCTGTATAAGGGGAGCAAGAAGACCCAGTGTTAAGGTATGTCCGCATTTGTTCGACTTTACGTGCGTCAAAGGCAAGCGTCATAGCGCAAGGCGAGAGGCGCGTGAGGCATGCGACTAGCGCATGCGTTATTTGAGTTGAACGTGTTGAACGTTGGAGCGACCGGCGGAGCGCATGTGGTGGGTTTCCGTGCGTCATTCCGTGCCTCTTCATCGAAAACCACCGGTTCATATGAAATTTCTTGTTTGTGTTGCTGATTGATTTCGTTTATCATGTCGGACGGAGAAAAAGTTATTAATGATTATCGAAGCCTACCGGTGTTGTGGGATATCAGGGATAAGACTTATACCAACAAGCAGGCTGGGGACGACGCATTGGTTCAACTGGGGGGAAAAGTACATCCTAGACGTTTAAGGAGTAAAAAACAAAATTAAATGTTGATGTAGTTACCACTGAAAACGACGACTTTGATACAGTGGCGTATTCAGAATATGGTTCTGGGGGGGGGGGGGGGGGGATTATGAATTTTCAAATAGGTGTATTTATTTATATATGTATATATAATGTTATGAAAACATGTTGTAGAATTATGCAACTTATGGTGGAAAAAATAAAATATATTTTCATCGTAAAAACAAACGTAAAATTATCAAGTACTTATTCTGACACTATATTTATTTTTATATCACAGTGGTTCTAATCTCCCCCCCCTCCCCCCGAATACGCTACTGCTTTAATATGAAACGTTTTTTAACGTTCAGCAACAACTGATGTACTCTTTCTGAATTACATTATGCTTACTAGAGTTATACTGACTAATGTACTTTTCAGACACTCTAATTGCTCTATTTTACTTTACTTACTTGATTTTTCTCAAAAAAGTATACATACCTAGGTATATTTATATGCACATTTTTTCCTCGATATCACTTTCGCTGTGACAATTATTATTTCGGGCAATTAGAATAAACATAGGTTGTTACTAAACTATTACTTCTACTTACCTTGATGTAATCCTGCAGTGTTTCAATTATGGCTTTCAAAACGATGGGTATAATTTCTGATATAGAGTTTGTTTGGAAACTCTGAATAGTTAAAAAAAAAGAGATTTGATTGAGTACCCTGTGGCCAAAATATTGTTCAGGTATTATAGCTTCACGGAAACGTGTGTCCTTTTTTTTTTCTATTTTTCCCCGAATCAGATTTAGGAAAGTTGGCATTCGACATTCGATTAAAGTTTTTGAACAATAAATCATCTGCATTCACTTGTTTCAGAATCTCGTAATCTCGAGTTTTCAAAAAGTCCGTTTTCTTCTTTCTTCCATGTTTCAAAACTAAAAATGCGGAACTTAGCAAAAGTAGGAACAGCAGCGCGTCTAACTCCATCTCGAGGTGGTTGCACAGAACCTACTGACGAGACGCACAGAAGAGTTGAACAAGTGCGGACAGAAATTGCTTCCTTTCGGGCATTCGTCTAGACGCAAGTTTAAAGACGCAAGTTCGAAAGCGCACAAGTGCGGATACACCTTTACGATTTTGGAGTACAAAGCAGAGCGTTCAGGAGCAGGGGTATTCAAAGAAGATGTGGCTTGCATCGCATGTGGGAGGAAGAGATGGAACTACGAAGAGGCCAAACGGGAGAGGAGAGTAGGGAAAAACGAAAACGTGAAGACGGGAGAATAGAGTGATTAAATCGCAGTCTGATTAAAGAAACGACCCCTATTCACATATTGCTTGTAAATAAGTTTCTTTCTGTTATCTATGTGTAACAATCAATAATTACGTTTTTGCAAAAATCACTAAATTGAAAACTATTTACAAAATACGCTGTTACTGCGGCGATCTAACAACAAGTCAGATAATAACGCTCGACATTACAAAATAAGAGAACATTCATTTTTCCTTTTTACATTTTTTCCGACGGAACGATTTCTTATAAATATGTGCATTGTGTACGTATGTATCAGTGCGTGAACGCGCGTGTTAGGCCAGATTTTCTGACATGTCTTAAACATTAAGCGACCGTATTCATCCCGGCAGTTCGTCATAATTTCATTTCGCTCAATTTATCGCTAATTTGCGAACCTAAATTTTAAATAAGTTGTTTTACAAAAAAAAAACAATTAAGTAATAGCTTTTTGTTTTATAATTTTAACTCGCTCGTAGAAGTAAATAGTTTTAAATTGTAAATACTTAAAATTTAAAATAGTTTTAAATTGTAAATACTTAAAATTTAAAATAGTTTTAAATTGTAAATACTTAAAATTTAAAATAGTTTTAAATTGTAAATACTTAAAATTTAAAATAGTTTTAAATTGTAAATACTTAAAATTTAAAATAGTTTTAAATTGTAAATACTTAAAATTTAAAATAGTTTTAAATTGTAAATGCTTAAAATTTAAAATAGTTTTAAATTGTAAATAGTCCAGCGGAAGCGATGAAAACACTAGTAAGGATCATAAATCTTCACAGCTACTTTTGTAATCCGCTTTTGTTTTTTCAATAGATCAGCGCGCGTTTGCGTTTGCGTAAATTAAATATATAAATTTTTAGCCAAACTGAATGTTTGACAGCTCGCGCTTGGTGAATACTGCGGTTGAAAAAAGTAGGGAAAACGTTCAACATTGACAAGTTACTTTTCTTCCGGTAGCATTAGTAAAAGTCTAAATTAGCGATGTTACGAATGTTCGCATTCGCATGAATAATTCGCATTATTTGTTAAATATTCGCATCAACATTCGCCATCGCATCGAACGATGTGAATATTTTGCGAATGTGCAAGTCGCTACATATTCTTACGAATTTACTTAGTTACCATTTCGACGTTTCTGGATTCACGGTACAAGCGTAAATTCTTTAATGATATTGTAAAGGATAAATGCTGACGTTGTTGCACTCTCATCGAAACTGTCTAATCAAAATCGGGATTCTTCCAACGTCTGGTACTAAAGCGCTAAGGGAATCAACACATAATATCAATGAGCTTTCAACAAATTCTGATTGATCTGCTAGAAGTTTCATTAGCAATCTAGCCGAAATTCTGGAGTCCTCAAGCGAAAACGAAGGCTCCGATTTAGAATCTCAGCGCTGCTCCAGCCAGCGTTCCGAGTAAGCAATTATTTCATGCAGCTGGCCTTTATATACGAGTCACTCAGAAAAAGGCCTCATGGGAGAAAAGGCAGCTAAATTACGCTATGTATAAAATATAATTTGCCACTTTTAAAATTTGATTATTAAAACAAAACTATATAATAAAATATCGATTCTATAGAGTACATAGATATTTTCTACGTTTCGAGTTATTAGTACTGTATACCGTGTATTAATGTAATTATTAGTAAAAATGATTAAATAAAATCATCTGTTTTAATGACTTTCCCCAAACATTCGCATTCGCGAATATCGAAAATATTAACATAACGTCCCTTTTAAATCTACGCCAGACCGATCACGTCAAATAATCTCTGAAATTCCTTTAAAATCCGGATCTAGTTTCAGCGTTTTATTTATGATTAGCGTGTTATCATCCAAATTCAAACGAGATATGGTAATCATTGTAATATTAAGGAAGTCTCCTTGTTCGGGTTTTATTTCTCCCTCTTTTAACGTGGATTATTTTTATTTCGTCGTTCGTTCTGACATGTTTACTTTCTCATCCTTTTCTAAGATATAGGCTTTCTGACGACAAATAGGTATTTATAATTTTTGACGAAAGTGGTCTCTAAGTGATTTCCGCTGCGAACAAGGCCGAAAAGGAAGCGGTTAATCCTAAAGATTGCTTTCATTTCACGTTTTCATTTTTTTTTTTTTTTGTTATTAAATTAAAAATTGAAAATTAAAATTTCTGTTTGAATTTTCAAATTTTCTGTGCTTGAATTTTAGTCAAAAAAAGTGTTTTCGAAAGCTGAAAAATTTTTGAACAAATATTTTTTTATTTGTTTCCGGCAACGGTCGCGAATGCGTTCGTTCGCCTTTAATGGACACGCGATTTCCATTCGTTCGAAAATAATATCGCAGCATTAATTAGCGTTACATCAGCGATGCCGCCAATTAAGTGCGGTTGTGTTAATGATCATTTACAATAATCACAGTCGCGAAAAATATTTACATTGGGCGCCTTCAGTTCAAGTCTCATTTAGAAATGATAATAGTTTGCAAATTTTATTAATACATTTATACAGCGGTAGCAACGCTCTAAATGAGCTCTTTATACATGATTTCCTTTTGTGAAAGTTGTTTCCCGAAATAATTAATAACGAATAAATTAATAATGCTTTTCTTTAAAAGAAGAAATATAACCTGAGTTAAAAAAAGGCAAAAGAAAAAATCTTTCATATAGCTAAAGAAAGTAATTAATAAATTCTTAAGTGCTCTCTCGCTAAAGTCAAGATTGATTGCGTAGAAAATTAGAACGAAATCCCCTACACCCTTAAACAAGAACAAGAACTGAAAAAAAAATATAAAAAAAATACCAAAAAAAAACCAAAAAAACAGCTTAGAATATTGAAAAAAACCCTCTACTTTTTATCGTCTAGTTTTTCAATGCGTGTGAACGGAACCACATTGAAATGAGGGAGAATTTAAGGAAAGTTTTTACTCCCTCTTTTATATAATATATATATATATATATATATATACATGTCGATATAATTATGGAAAGTTGTATTTAGCTAGAGCCATGAATGAAAACCACCCCCATTAGTAAATGTCGAACATCATTTGCGGATGTAAAGTGATTAACTGGCCCACGAAGGGATTTTTAAAGAAAGCTTTCATCTCGACATTGCCCCCCCCCGACAAAAAAAATAAAATAAAAATAAATAAAAAGAAGTATAAAGAAATAAAAAAGCCGCGTATTTTCTATCATTAAATATATTCGGGATGATTATTATTGTACGTAAACCGGCGCGAATACTTTTTTTATTTCATCCTTTTTTCGCTATTTCGTTGAAGAGTTCCCGCGATATACACGTTCGTCCGGAGCGACCGATGAAAAATGTATTTTTTTATTCGACGCACAGAACATTTTTCGTCATGTACGGGGCCGCCTATAAAGAGATTCAACGTGACTGGCGCAGTGCATGATTGATTAATTGCAGCGATACACTACGTGTCATGCTAGTATTTTACGAATTTTCCCGAAATGTACAGAAATTTTTTGCATTAAAATCAATTAATCAGCCGTAATAAATATAATTTTTTCCGACAAAACGAAGCTCACCATTCGAATCATCCGTAGATGCCCTCGGCGCGTATTTCCGTCGCTGGAGATATTAATTACTTTGTAAGCCACGTTAATTAACGTAAAGAATACTATAATACGAGCCGACTGAAAAGTATTAATTTTGCAGCAGTCGGATGTACTCCAGTTTTTCGCGCGCATTTCGAAGATTTCCTGCAAACTCTCCCGTCATTTGGTTGTTTAATATCATTATCGGCGACTTATACTTCAACGGAAGTCATGCAATAATATACCGCTCGTAGATCATTTTAACGGTATGAGAGGCAAATTTTGCATGATGACTGGTCACCAGCGATGGTGCTCGGTACATATCTCCTAAACGTTAACTGTCCGTTGACGATTCGATCGCATTTCTAGGAAGCGAGCGATTGACCACGCGAGGACAGGTAATATCATGTGCTACTTTTGTGCAGTTAAAACACTTCCTGGTGTATAGAGTCATATCAGAACGCGAGACAGATGTAAGCCGGAATCAACTTTATTCAACAACATTGAACATGTTTAAAGAAGGAAAGCCGTTTATAGCAGCAGATAATTCGAATAAAATAAACGGTACTGTATCCAATATCATTTAATTACCCGTGAACAGGTGTATTTTGTCGATGATAGGACTAGGAAACGCTGCATCCAAGATCGCGAAATAAGTTAACTAGGATTAAGCTGAGAACAAATGAAAACGAGAACCTTCTTTGCAGCAATATCGAGGAACCCGAGGTCTTCGAAATAAGGAATATTTTCTTTAACTTCTATTGGCAATCGTACAACGTGCTTAGTCAAGGCGAGTTGTGGATGTAACAATCGTTAAACGTCAACATTGAAAGAATAATGCGTGAGACGAGCAGGTCAATTTGCTCCTTTTATCACTGAGCACAAAGAAGATGTTCATACTTCGCTCTTAAGCTAGCATATTAAAAGTGCGCGAATCTTATGGTAATATCTTACTCTTTAAATAAAACAACTTCCAAATCGTTATTTCAGTTACATTACGTACGGAGATATGGTTACACTCTCAGTTATCCCCGTTTTTCGTCATCGCCTATGCGTACAGCAAAAGTATACGAATACGTAAAGTCGGCAAAGCGCGTGGCTTTCAGTAATGAAAACGAACTATAATGGGAACGCCAAGAAAAACAAGTTCAGTCAAGCATCATGTTTCATGCGCTAACGATTCTGTATATGTTAACTCAAAGTTAACTACGTTTTACGTAATACGAAGAAACCTGATTATTCACGTGTTGCAAAGAGCTCCAGAAACGGGTCATTTTTTGGCGGCTTTTTCGAACGTTTCGTTTAAGGAAATGAAATACAGACTCGTTCTCGAAAAAATAATCCACCGATAAATCAGACGCTCGGAAAATTGTAGAGGATATAAAATAGATGGCACGAAGAACTGAGATCGATTCGGCCGAAAAGATAAAGCAGAAAGAAGGAAGTCTGAATGAGTAGTGCCGGAGAGACGTAAATGCATCACTCATACCCCCATCACTCTTGGATCTATCCGTGAAGATTAAGACATGAAAAGGCAAAGAAGAGTCCAGCAGATAAAGGAATTCGTTGTTCACTACATTGTGAGAAGAAGAATTAGCTCGGATCGGGATTGATACGGTGCCCCATATGCTATTAAAATCATAAGAAAAGTAAGGAAGGCGGAGAAAGTAGGGAGAAAATTTCGAAATACAAGCAGCTATATGCGCTAGCATCGGGATTCTATGAAGCCCAATAATTAGCCAGTGGTTTTTGATATGAAGACATGAAGGAACAAGATTGGATGAAGAAATGACGTTTTATTAAAAAGCAATAACCGAGGAGTGAAAGACGAATGAATAAAGGTTAAATAGCAGATTCGGTTAAAATTGCAGGAATGGGAGAAGATTTTAAAGCGCCAATGCATAGATGCAGGCAGGAATTTTGAATTGGGTCAAGTTTGGAAAGGGGAGATTAGAAGATATTGCCATAAATGAAGAGGCAGTAATTGATTTGTAAAGAATTAAAAGAATAGACGGGTCACCACCCCATCTGAGAGGAGATAAAGATTTGAGGAGATTAATAAAATAGACGAAATACAGAAAAGGTGTTTGAAACTTATACTACCCTATTGGAAGCAAAATGACTCTAGGTCAACCTGGTGATAGGGAAACAATGAAATTCCCCTCAAGATGTTCTATTACTATTACAGACTAGAGTTGAATTTCATGCCAATAATGTACAACTAGCATCCAAGCAAAAAATTGAGGTGTAAAAGTGTTGACCAAAGAGCGCCGAAAGACCATCTCGCTCTATCCTGATCACGGGCTAGGGCCGGCACTGGTACTCTAGTAATTAATGCGCACCTATTTACAGCATTCGTTTTAAGAAAAAAACAAATAAATAAATAAAAGAGATTAACTTATTTTTCTATTATGTTTCAGTTGTCGACTGCTTGGTGTCGATATGGGAACCTTGGGGAGAGTGTGATACAGACTGCGGCACTGGTATGATGACTAGACGAAGAACTATTATAAGGCAACCAGCAAATGGTGGAAAACACTGTCCGTCGTTAATTCAAAAAAGAGGCTGCTTGGGCACTAATTGCCCGTTAAATCCAAGGAGCGCATTAAAAGGTACGTATTTAGTCAACACATTTTACATAATGCATGATACATAATACATAATGCGCAATATATAATACATAAGCGCGGTATGTATACGCAATACATAAAGCGTCGATTTAAAAGTCTCGTCGATATTTTATTAATTTTGAGAATATTACAAAAAAAATATTAATTCCTCCGCTTTTTTCTTTAAAATTGATTATTTTCACTACGCGAGAGCAACACAGTAGTGAATAGTAGTAAATAATAGGAGGAAAAAAAAAGAATTTATCTTAATAAATTTTAAATATAGATAAATCCGTAACCTGTTTATTAATATTTATAAATGTACAATAAATAAATTCCTTAATAACGAGCAAAAATAAGTGTATAAATTATTTTATTAAATTTAAATAAGTAATTTTTGTTTGCGAAATTGTTATTGTTTGTTATAATTTATACTTTTATAATTATTTTTTTGTTGTTATGGAATTTATTTATTGCGTATTTATCAATAAATTTTACCAGCATCATCTGAAGGTAAGATGGTCGGCTCTGCTTTGCTATTTTTTTTTTTTTTTATTTATTCCCCCCCCCCCTTGGGTTTGCTAGCAAAGAGCATTAGCCCAGCAAAAAGGAATAGATACATGGAATAGAATAGAAATTATATTTTTATTCTGTCGACAATGGAATCAAGGAACATCCCTAGGACAGGAACAACAGAGATAGTAGGTAGAGAAAGAACATAAGAGGCGTTGAAAGGAGCAGGAAGACCAAGCTTTAAAAGATGACAATAAAGTAACTCACGCTCGCGAGATAAACCGGAGCACTCGAAGAGCACGTGATTCGCATCACAAACATATACTGAGAATCTTCAGGATCCAATGGATAATTACGAGATGCAGCCAAAGAGAAGCGATTTAGTGAAGAAGGAAGGAGACTATGCAAGAAACGGAGGCGAGATAATTTAGTAATTATGGACCGACGCAAACTGAGAAACTCATAGAACCAAGGACGAGGAGGAGGAACAGGATTAATCAAGAGATAAAAGGAATTAGGATTAGCGAAAAGAGATACATAAACAGAGTGCCTAAGATGGCAGGATTTAGTTGGAAGAAGAATATTGTGTGCTGGAACCCTACTAATAAAATTCCCATTGGAAACAGCAGCTTTAGCAAGAAGGTCGACGGCTACATTTCCATCAATGCCTGCATGTCCTGGAATCCAAAGAAAGTCAATCTGGGTACACGTCGATGAGGATAGATCATGAAGTAGAGAACGAATAGAAAGGATAATAGCATTAGTGGAAGGAGAAAGGGAAGGTGGAGTTAGCGCTAGAAGAATACTTAAAGAATCAGAAACAATAAGGAATTTGGAAGAACTTGCAGAAGAGGAAATATAAATAATGGCTTGTAGAATTGCAACAGATTCTGCAGTAAAGACAGAACAAAAGGACGGAAGTCTAAAAGACCGAGAATGAAAGAACTGAGGGCACAAGAATGCCGCCCCAACTCCGATCGGTTTTGCTTTGCTAGTTTTATAAAACTCGAGAATTTTACTATTAATTTAGTTGTAGTTAATTGTGTATATTGTAATCGCCAGATGTTAAACAGAACGGTTTACAGACCGGATATGAACAAAAAATTTAGTATTGACCTACCTTCTTTATCTCTGAAGAAGCTTCGTTCAGCGACAGTTTTATATTATTCAGGTGACGCAAATATCGATGTGCGAAATTAGATTTCTTCCTACAGATGTGAAAAGCACAGGTGAGATTCTTCTTTCTTTTCTCTCCTAGCTACAAAGGAAATAGCAGATGAAAAGTTAACGTCATTTCCAATTTCTTTTATAGTTGGAAACTGTAAAAAACAGAAAGCGGATAAATGTGGCAAATAATCGACTTTAATGTGCTTAACATTGAAAATCACAGACGCTGATCGAAATGTAAAAGTAACACATTCCAAAATACATAAATACCTAATTTAAACTTGTAAAAAATTCGCATAGCAGGTGAAAAAACAGGCGAATTAAAATGAATTCAAAATTCAGGTGAGATAACATCATAAACGATGACAGCACGACCGGAAAGAAAGAAAATTACGGCACGAATGGCAATATCGTCAATAGCAGTGATGTCATTAAGTAAAGTCTAGGCGGTCGGTATCGAAGTTGCTCTTTTCTCATCAATATGTGAAGTTGGTGAAAAACGAGTATTATAGTTATTTAACAGTTTTATAAATGTTTCTGTTTAAAAAATGATCAATTTAAAAACGAACAGAATTATATATATATATATATATTACAAGAAATGTTTTTTAAAGAAATATCAAAATATTTTTAAGCGAAAGCTACGGTAAATTTGTCACTTTGATATATTACCACTGTTCTTGAATCATTCGCACAAAATTACTATTATTTTAGTAGCACCCGCTGAATATCGTTGTTATTAATTTTCTATAAAGATTTTACAAATCTGCCATTGTGATTATTGTGAATGTAATATATTAGAAAAAAATATCTGAAATGTAATTTTAACAATTAATATTCGATTAATTATACAAAATTATATGTAGAGTGCTTGAATTAAAAGTCCGGAAAAAAGGCGAGCAACTTCAATCTCGACCGTCTCGTGTTTAGTAAAGCCCCGATCCTGTCATCGGTGGCGGTGCTGCTTACCGCACTCCATCATTATCATATCAAACCAGTTCTCTAGTATAGTCGAGTCTGAACCAATCAAATGACGCCAGTCAGGGAATTTCACACTGGATCTCGGCTGGTTTCCTATTTTAAAGTGGCTCAATATCGATGTAGAGAATCGGTAGTTTTAGAAAAAACCAAAAAAAAGAAATAAGGGCTTACGCTACCGATTTCAGATCATTTAGGTCGTACAGAGAAATTTATTTTAAGACATATTGAAAGGTCAAACCAGACTTTTGGCTACTTTCGGAATTTAAATAAATTTAGGAAATATTTAACGTAACGAAGTAGTAGTCTCTTTCCCACGACTTCTTCCTCAGGCAAGCTCCAAAGCCAAGTACTTGCTTGTTTTGTTCTGCCGATGACTACTCATCATTCTCGCACATCTTGCTTAAATGTACACGTCTTGATGGATTGTGATGCGGCCAGATTACATCACTGTCAGGCAGGATCTTAAATACTCCTGTCGCTGTAATCGGACTCATGATTTTCGTTCAATGTGCCGAGCTGAGGGATTGGATTTAAAACTTGGGGTCCATGTACTGCGTTACCTTAGGTAATTGTAAGTACCTCACAAAAATATTAGGAATGAGTCCACTGGACTCCGCAAAATAGTCCACCTGTAATACTATTAGATAAGTTTGTTTTTATTAATCATGTCATTTTTACCATTTTTTGAACTGAAAAGTAATTATTTTTTTGTAAAAATCACTAAACTGATAACAACTTACGCCACTACGGCGGTGATCTAATAGTCAGATAACAACGTTACAAAAGAACATTACAAAAGAATTATTGCAATGATTTCGAAACTGTTCTTTTCACATTAACTCCGGCAGAAGAATGACGGAATCACTAACAAAAGCTGCCCTGTCTGTGGGCGTTCTTATTTCGAACTGTGCCGATCTCTCATCTTATCTTCTTCCCATTCATTTTATTACCTCGCTCATAAATTCATCCATGCAAAACGACTTCACTCTGACTACGAGTGTCATTATTTTACATATATATGTATGCATTTATATATACATACATGTATATACTATACGTGTATATTCTGTCCCCCGGATGTTCTCTATCGACACGTAAGGCATCATTTTGGTCCAAATTTAAAAAAAAATTCATACTAACTTTTAGCTCTTAATATTAAAAATTTTCCGAGTTATTTTAAATAAAATTATTTTTAATTAAAATTTTTTTTTTGCAATAGTAAAAATGAAAATTAGTGCTGATTTTTTTTTTGAGAATACTAAGAAGTAAAAGACATGAAAATAAAACATTTTTACAATTCTCAAATATAACATGAAACAAATAAAATTGGAATACCTTTTTTTTAATTGTGTTCCTTTTTTCTTCCTTGGGCGCGCGTCAACACAGGACATTTACCCAACACAAAGGACTAACAGAATGATGAAACGTACGGATTTATAAGTTACATCAGGAAGCGATTAGAAACAAGGAAGGTAGCCAATACAGGAACAACAGAAGGCGAAGGAAGAACAAGAATGTAGTAGGCACAGTAAGCAGTGTCGGGAGGCCAAGGCCGAGCAAAATTAGAATAAAGGACTGCGCGTTTCGAGGAGATAGAAGAGCATTCGAATAATAATAGGTTATTTACATCTTAAGATAGGACGATGAAAGGGACGACACAAAGGAGACGGAACAATATTCAAATATGAAAGAGAGAGGCAGGAAGCAGAGACTGTGATGATTAAAGCGGAGGCAAATTATGGAAGAAATAACAGAACGGCTGGTGCGGGGAAAATTATTAAACTACTAAGAAGTGGGTGGAAAGGGTTGTATAGTAAGGTAAAAGTAGTTAGGATTGTAGAAAAGAGACGGATAAAGATCAAAAGTCTCGGTAAAAATGATAAGAGAGTAAATACTTTCGGAGAGGAATCTGTCTATGAAACGGCCATTTACCGCAGCTAGACATGCCAAAAAATCGGCAAGATCGTTAATGCCGCAGTGGCCCGGAATCCAGATCAGGTCCAGTAAGATGTTAATAAATTATAAATTGAATATAAAGAATAATAGGATCTGACGAGGATTTAGGGAAGGAAGACGAGATGGCTAATAAAACGCTTTTCGAATCAGAGCATACGACGTGAATTTCGATAAATTGGATGTCGAGAATATAAAAAGGATAGCACGTAAAATAGCCATAGATTCGGCTAAAAAGATAGAAGCAAAGGAAGGGAGTTGAAAAGACTCGGAATAGTTGATATCAGCAAGAATAAAAGTAGCTTCGACACTTGAATTTTGAGTCATCAACCGTGCTGTGAGCTGAAACGAGTGAGTGTAGAGTTTGGTTAAATTCGTTATGTATTACAGGGACAACTGTGCGTCTTCAGACCAGCAATTACCAAATTTTAACGGTAAAACTCGGGAGTTTTTTCTGTTTGATGTAACACCGTGAAAAAAAAATTAAAAACCGCCCCCTTCGAAAACTTCATATTTATACTCAAAAAATTATATATTTAATAATTTGCTTAACAAAAATCCGACTACACTGTGAAAATGTCAATGAGATTAACAAATATATAGAATAAATTACAATTAGGTCTTTTCTCATATTGATGAAAATAGAACTCAGAATTTTTGTCAACTTTACACTTTTTTTGAACAAAAATATTTCGTTTCGTACCTATTTATAGGGGAATAATGGTATTAATTTTAAATTAAATAAATTGCTGACGTAATTAATAGTAAAAAAATAATTCTGCGTCAGTCAAGAATTCACCATTTATATGGGAGTTTTGTTGGTGTACCATTATGTAAATAAAGTGCAAAAAATATACATATATACATATATATATATATATATATATATATATATATATATATATATAAAAAAAAAAAGGAGCAATTAATAAAATTAAAAAATTACAGAACGGAAAAGAAACACACAAAAAAAAAAAGTGATCGTTTTAATCTCGCAGTATTCGTGAATGTACTACGAATACTGTTGTTTGTGTTTGTCGCAGCAAGCACAAACACTGGCCAATTCTGCCGATAGACGTTTGTTGTCAAAACTGCCATCAATTGTATCGCGCCACCGGATGAAGTTTAAAATTACACTTAAAAACTCATTAATTCATTTGACTATTTTTTTATAAAAAAATTAAAAATCAGTTTGAAAGTTTTCGGAAAAAAACAGTTTTTCATTTTCTTCACAACGTTGCACAAAATCGAAAAATGTCAAATAATTCCTGCGAATAGCACAAAAGACGTTTACTATTAAAAACCGGCGATTGCTGCGTCTGAAGGAACGCAGTGTTAAAAAAAGAAATATTTCAGTTTTATAAAAAAATTTGAAAATCGAAAAATTCTCACAGTATTTTGAAGAGAAAAAATTTTAATTTTTTAGTAGGAAAAATAATTTTAAATAACTCGGAAAATATTCGAAATCAAAACTCAATGTGAATTTTGTTTCATTTAATAATGAAGCCTGAAGAGCACTGACAGAAAACGTCATCATATTCGGCACACATAATGTACCTTTGACGTCGAAGCAGTTCGCGATTACAAAGAACTGTAATTCTTAACCTTTGCTGAAGCGTACACCGTTGCGCACGGCTTAAATCTAGTCGTAGTGCTGCCTTCCAATCTTCACAGCCATTGCGCACTCTTTATACTTTGACGATCGAACATTTTCCCGGCAAACAGGTAGCAGTGCCTAACCGGGATGATGCTGGCAGGTAACCTAATTATTCGATTGTGATCTTTTAATCCGGTGCCGGTTTACTGAGAAGACGCGATTTTTCTCTATGCGATCTTTTAAGAAGACTGAATTCGAATGATATCGAAGTTCAAACGAAAGACACTAGAATATATGGTACAGGCCGAGCCTATTTACACGGATTAGCACTTTGCATGCGACCATGTTCTAATGCGTTTTCATTTCCTACACGTCGCCACCATTTAACCGGCTTTTTTCTCGCATTATTATCGCTGCGCCATTTACAGCATCCTTTATCGTTCTTCGATTTTCCTTTTATCGTGCTATCGTCGTCCTTGTCTGCGGTGATGCTGCCGCGCGGCCTTTGCATAATTTATGGTAATTACTCGGACGAGTTTTATGTATTTCGATCGGTCGCCACTCGGCTCGTGCACTTTCGTCTTACTTCCCGTATAAACACGGCCGAAAACGATACAGCAAGGTGACCGGGCGGTGTCTTCCTTTGATTCGAAATTTCCATATTAAAAAGGCTTACTGTGCCGCTTTATCAACAAATTTGATTTCCATAATGGTCTTAATAAACCCGATTTTCGAGCGCTTCAAAGAAACGTCGAAAATAAACTGCCCTCCTGCGAAAACGGATTTAAACTCGGCTAATTACGTCAGATTTTATCTTTCGTTTTTTTTTTTGTTTTTTTTTTCGTTCTATTTCTTCGGCCTTTTTGTTTTCCTCCGTTGCAGTTTGTTTCATTATTCCCCGCCGAAATTTACTTCCCCCGTTCTCCTACACTTTCAACTCCTCGTTTGCACACATTTCTCTTTTCCCGAAACCCGTGAAAGCTATCTGATTATCTTTTCGGATAAATGTGTATAAAGGAAGACAAAATAATTAAAACAAAAAAAGCAAAAAGAAAAAAAAAAAAAACAAAAAAAAAACAGTAGTTTTAAACTCAGGACTGAATTATTTTCCTTCGAATTATTTTAACTTGTCAGTCAACAAAACACTGAATTTTCACTTGTGTTTTTCTTTTTTGATTTGTTCTGGTAAAATTTTCCTCGTCGCTGTTATTATACAGATGTGTTTCCAACGATTCAAATGTATAATGGAATTATAGAATATCGTTTTAGACTTATTGTGATAAGGACCATCATCGACTAAATTCCGCCTAGAAAATACTTCTTTGTCGAATTGGTCTAACAAGCATTATCGTTTTCGGTAATTATGATTTATAATTTCCGTTCAAACTTGGAGAGTTGGTCTTGTTTCGGTTTAATCTGAAACTTGCGCTGAATGGTCCGGGGGATCGACCGAGGTCCTAGTTTTGCACCGAAAGTGGACCTACCAAGATATTCAAATTGTCAACGGCAGTCGGTTCTTTCTTTTCTTGTTCGGCTTTTTAATTAGTTTCTGCGTAAACTCCTTTTGCTCAGTTTTCAACGCGGAATGCATTATTGTTCGACGCACTGTTCTCTTCTTTTCTCCCATTAATTGGTTTTCCACAAAATCCGCATAATCTCGAATTCTAAAAGTACTTTACAGGCTATCACCACATCTAACATTCCTGCTTCTGCCGATTATGTAATACTTTTCATACTGTCATGCATGACCTTTTCCTTCTTCACTCGATCGAGTGATCGATCTTCTATGGATTCTTGGAATCATTTAAGCACCGAGCGTAATAAATTAGTGGACATTAATTAGCCCGTTCTTCCTTCTTTCCAGCGGTAGATTTTTCTACGGCACATTTTCAGCTCATATTTCCTTAAATGACTCATTCCGGACTGGAGATGGATTTCAATAACAACTTCTATCGCTATTGCTATTTTACTGCTATTTTTTTTTAACCAGTTTATGTACCAGTAAGTAATTCAAAAAAAAATGTCTTAATCTCCCACCGGTTTTTATCTCTCTTATACTCAACCTCTTTCAACATAGAACTCTTTATCTATCTTCTCCTTCTCTTTCCACCTCTAGATGCGTCTATCGTGGGCTTCCCCAGGGATCCTGCCTTAGCCCCACTCTTTTTAATACTTACTCTTTCGATATTGCTTCGCTTCCTATTCCCTCTTTCTCTCTCCTTTTTGCTGATGACATTTTAGTTTATTCCACCTCAGATGATCTGTCCTCTGCCACCAACGAGTTAAACCATTCATTGTCCCATCTTAGCAATGCTCTATCTACACTCCACCTCTCTCTTTCCCCTTCCAAGTCTTCCTGTATAATTTTTGCTCTCCGCCCCTTTAATCGTGCTTTTATAAACATCAGCGTATCTGGTACACCTATTCCCACTGTTAATTCCATATGTTATCTAGGTATTTTCTTAAATAGTCGCCTTACATTTCATGAACATATTAATTATATCTATAATTCCTCGATCAAAAGACTTAATCTCCTCAAATCTTTATCACCGCTCAGATGGGGTGGAGACCCGTGCATTCTATTAATTCTATATAAATCGATTATTCGGTCCAAACTCGACTATTGTTCTTTCATTTATGGCAGTGCCTCCAAGTCTCTCCTTTCGAAACTTGACGCAATTCAGAATTCCTGCCTTCGTCTATGCATTGGCGCTTTAAGATCTTCTCCTATTCCTGCGATTCTATCCGAATCTTCCACTCAACCTCTTTCCATTCGTCGTTCACTCCTCGGTTATCGATTTTTAATAAAACGCCTCCCCATTTTGTCATCCAATATTATCCCTTCCTATCTTTATATCAAAAATCACTGGCGCTTGGCGCCTCATAGAATTCCGATTTTATCACTTATAGCTGCTCGTGTTTCCAATTTTTCTCCCTACGTTTTCTCTTATAACAGTCTTCCTTACTTTTCTTTCGACTTTAATAGCATATGGCACCCCATCAATTTCTCCTCTCTTCCGGTCCGAGCTAATTGTTCCTCTCACAATGTAGTCAACTTCGAATTCTTTCAGCTGCTGAACTCTTCTTTTCCTTCCCATGCCTTAATCTTCTCGGATGGCTCCAAGAGTGATGGGGGCGTGGGTGGTGCGTATACGTCTCCTACGTTCCTACACTCTGAGTCCTTCAGACTTCCTTCCCTCTGCTCTATCTTCTCGGCCGAGTCGATCTCAATTCTTCGTGCAATTCATTTCATATCCTCTACGAGTGGAGTTCACAAATTCCTGATTGTCTCTGATTCCAAAGGCGTTCTTCAAGCCATCTCCTCTCCTCCTTCTTATACTACTGACGGTATCATCCTCTCTATCCGATCTCTTGTCTCCTCTTTGTTCTCGTTCCGCTCCATTTCCATAGACTTTCTATGGGTCCCTAGTCATTCCAATATTGAGGGCAATGACGCAGCTGACTCTTTAGCTCGCTCAGCCGCCCGCATTGGTCCTTTCCTCGACTCTTTCCCTTCCTCAGACATTCTTTCTCTATCACGCTCTAATCATTCCAGACTTTGGTCTGACATGTATCCATCTATGTTCTCAAATCGCTTTTCTCAGTACCGTCTTATTCAACCGGTTCCTAGTTTCCTGCCTTGGTTTCAATCTATTCCTATCTGTCGTCGTTCCACTGTTGTTTCCTTAATTAGGCTTAGAATCAATCATTCTCTTCTCCCCTCTTCTCGCTTTCGATTCGCTTTGTCCCCTTCTCCTTTCTGCTCTCTTCACGCTTCTGAGCCTTCTTGTATTTGTGATTCAAATCACATCCTATTCGAATGTTCAGCACTCTCTAACGAACGCTCTATTCTTTACACCCAACTTTTAGTTTTGGGTCTTCCTACTCCCTTTAACGCTACCTATATTCTTTCCTTCCCATTGCCTTCAGTTATCCCATTGATACTGTCCTTTGTCCTCTCCATTTCTGACCGCCTGGTTATTTAGTTATAACTGTTAATTTTTCATGTTGTTGGGTCAAGGCCGCTGGCGCGCCCAGGGTAGAAAAAAAAAAAAAAAAAAAAATGTGAAATAAAATCCGAATTTCTCATAAAAAACATTTTAAGAAAGAAACACGTGTTTAAACGTTTTGTTAAATATTTATTTCAGTACAATAAACTTTACATACAATGAAAATCATATAAGATATATATAATAAACTTTTGTCTCACGTTGGCCATTGCTTAAAGAAACATTCAGATATAATTGGAAATAAGGGTGCGACAACAAATTGAATGTATTGGCACGGTGCGTTCGAGGAGACACTAAAAAGGCATTTGTACTCGATTATAAACCAATCTGAGTTATTTTATTAAATATCTCAAAATAATAATTATGATACAAACATTCGATGCGAAACTTTAGGAGTTAATGAGAAAATGTGCCGTTTGACAACCGGGATCATGACATCGACTATTTTGGAATGATACACACTTGAAAATTTAAATAAAACTAGTAGTGCAATTTAAAAATCCAAAATTACTTCTAAATACTAAAATGGCATGTATATTAAATCATTAAAAGAATAGGTCGCAGAGAGATGATAATTTTTCACGCTGTGCAAATTTATGAAAAAGACTTACTGACATGACTGAGTATCAAAGCAATCGTATGCAGAAATGTTCGTTTAAACACTCTTTAGATGACTATGCACCAACGTCAGAAGTTGAAATAAATGCATTAGATGAAACAAAAACAGCTCATAAAGAAGTCGAATTGAGATTTGGATTTTTATCTAAACTCGGTGAATTAAGTCATGCTGAAATTTTAGAAAGTCCTCAACCATCGCTTGAAATTTATCCAAAAACGATTTAGACTCTAATCTTGAAATGGAATTATTGCAATTTCAACAAGTTCAGTCGAGCATTTCATGCGCTGAGGATTCTGCATGTTAAATTAAAGATAACTATAATTTCGATTTACATAGTATTAAATTCAAAACAAAGAAATCTGATTCTTCGCGTTGCAAAGAGGGAGAGTAAATCATTTTTCGTGCTTTTTTGGACTTTTGGCTAATTTCGAAAGTTTCATTAAGGAAATGAAATACGGTTTTGTTCCCGACAAATAGCGACATTTCCGACGATATATCATATGCCCAGGAAAAAAAAGATATTTTTTTTTCGGCTCCTCAAGCGTCCAATTTAACTTTTAGAAACCTGGATGTTACAAACTAGAGAAATATACAAGGATGCGGATATTTTTAATCTCGCTTGAAAATTTTAATCATAATACTAGCGGCGCTGGGCACGTTATTTTTTGCGCTTTTTTGAAATTCAAAAGTTTCGTTAAGAAAATGAAATTCAATTTCGTTCCGGACGAGATCTTTCCAACGATACGAGTATATATATATATATATATATATATATATATATATATATATAACATGCCCGGGGGAAAAAAATATTTTTTTCAAAAATTTTTAGCTTTCGACTTCCTGAGGGTCCAATTTTAAACTTGTAAACATCGATGTTCCAAACTAGAAAAATATACGAGGATGCGCATATTTTTAACCTTGATCAAAATTTTTAATTATAACATTCGCACCGCAAGGGGAGGGGCCTACACGTCATTTTTCGTGCAACTTTTGGCTAATTTCGAAAGTTTCATTAAGGAAATGAAATACGGTTTCGTTCACGACAAATAGTGATATTTCCGACGATATATCACATGCCCGGAAAAAAATATTTTTCAAAACTTTAGAGATTTCGGCGCCCCAAGGACCTCTAAATATAATAGTTGTAAGTTCAGCTATAGTTTTCCTATAAAGCGATCTTTTGTGCATATGTTTGATATAAGTTTCGGTTTTCTCTACTTTTCTACTTGAGCTATTGTTTATTTTTGCTGTTTTTGAGCTCAAAGGGCGAGTATAAATAAATAATTTTTTAACTATAATTTTTTGCTTTCAGGAAAGAGCTACTGCGTTTTATTTTATATTGCGAATTTCACTGAATTTTTAAGTGATTTTTGAGCTCGTTTTATATTCCGTATTATTATATATTACTGACGGTTTTTTGGGCGTATTTTCCCGCTCAGAGTAAACGATTAGTTTGAAGATATAGAGTGTAATTTATGATCCAACTATGAAGTTTACAAATCAAACCCTTTGCGAGTTATTGATTTTTATTTGATAATTTTGTCGTTTCTGAACCTTCTTATTAAAATTCCGTACGTCATACGTATACGGAATCTTAAAAATTGTAGTTTGTGATTAAATTATTCATTTATTTTTACAATAATAATTTAACGTTTGTAATATATTATTAGATTTATTATATACGCGTAAGTGTAATAAATGCAATTTGCCTTTATTGAAAGTTAATTAACTTTTCGTCGTGTATTATCTATATCTCTTTTTTCACTACACTGGTACAAAATACTAAAAGTTAATGTTCTTTTTATTGTATAAAAATTCATAATTTCCGACTACAGTTCATTTCTCCATTTTTAAATAATAATAAGTTAAACTATACGAATAATTGCGTTGAAATTGCAATGGCAGTTTAGCAGTCACTAATTGTAAGTACAATAGCACTAGCAATTACACTCATGATTATAGCTGGAGGTATCCGGCTGGCCCAGATGCACATCTTGTATGTGTTTAGCGATGTGTTCGTAGATAGCTGATTAGTTCATTTTCCCGCGGTGGTGACATTCGAATAGCTGATCCGAACTAGTAATATTGCCGAATGCTAAATCTGCCACTTTTATCAGCGAGCGACCAAAGTTATGCGCCGCCTGCGTGCAGAGCTCCAGCTAAAAACTTCCGGCCAACTAAGCCTGCTTCCGCCACCTTTAATCCATCGCCGTATGACTTTAGATGTGTGTGTGTGTGCTTATCGGAAATGTAGATGCACGTCTACACCTACGCCCGCTAGAAAAACGTCACCTGATTCAATGGCACATCTAATTGCAAGTAAGACGATTGAGGAGAGTGTTAGTCAGCTGAGCAGAAGAAACAGAATTAATTTTCATGATATGAACTATAAAATGAACTGATATGGTATTGAAGTAGAAATTACGAATTGCACAAGTGGGGGTAGTTACATCAGCAGTTTCTGAAAATTAAATAGCAGTACTAATTCTGATGCATGCGCAATACGAACTAACAATAGCAGCTATTTGGATAAACAAATAGCAACTGCTAGTGCTATTATAAAAAAGTATTACTATTCTTGCAGCTATTGCTACTTTTTCTCATCTCTATTCCGAACTATGGCTCAACTCTTATTCTTAATAATTCGGTCTATATTTAATTTGTCTGTTCAACTATATCTTTCTCCTCGTCCATGGTTTTTTTGATACTTATTCTATTCTAAACGCTGTACAATGCTATTTGTCATCTTCACTTTAACCGTAGTCTTCTTCCTGCATCATTTTCTCGGTTTTCATCTACATCTACTCCATCTTGTCATTTTCATCCCCCTTTCACATACTTTCCTTATGACCTTGATATCATGTTTTATCGAAATGTTCGACCTTTTTTGCTGAACAATCGCTACTTTTCTCTACTGTAACTTGGTACTATTATCGCTAATCCCCTTTATCGGTGCTTCTTATATTCTCCCATTTCCTTCTACTTTTGCTATTTCTGCCCTCGAATTATTTTTATCCTCTGTCCTTAAATGTTTAAGAATACAATTTTATTTTCTTCTTCTTCCTATTTTTTGGGCTAATTTCCCCGTTGACAAACCTACAAAAAAAACAAAAAAAAAAAGGAAAAAAAAAACTAAGCAGATTGTGCTATAATGTTCGAATTGATCAAATATTTTCTTTCCCGCTAGCATTTTGGCATTCAATTTTCTTTTAATTCGCAACCGTAAAAGAAAAAAAGGTAATTAGCACATATGCTGGGGATATTTAGTCCGGCAGCCACTCCTCAACCGTCCGCTTATGAATTTACTGATTTTTCAGTACACACAACGCCCATTTTTCTTTTTAGTTTTTTTGCATTGCCGAGTGCATTCTCCGAATCAATGGATTTCACGCGATTCCGGAGTCCTTGACTATGCATTTCTGCAATTATTTCCATAGTAGAGAAGCAAATAAAAACGTTTTCATTACATATTCCTTGTGTCCAGAATACTGGAAAGTACCTATGAAGTTTTTTGCGTAAACTTAAGCGTAAAACAAAACTTTTTTCAACCGCTCATAGTTGGCGACATTCCAAAATGAAGCTTGAAAACAAACGTCTCATTTATGAAAACATCGTAAGACTGATTTGGACTTATGGGGTACAGATATGGGGAAGTACCAAAAGTTAAATAGTAATATTATTCAAGGAGCCCAAAATAAATTCCTCCGTATGATAACCAATGTTCCATGGTTCCAACGGAACCAATCTCTACATACCGATTTAAAGATCAAATGGGTGGACGAAGTCATTAAAGGCTTTGCCCATCGTTACGAAGAAAGACTACATACCCATCCGAACCTAGAAGCATTGGACCTTTTGCTTACTACAGAAGATGCAAGACGGCTTAAAAACCGAGCGACCTGGTCGTGTTGTAAATTTTTGTCGGTTTATTGTATGTATGTATATATAAATAGCAAAGAATATCTATAGTGATTTATTCCTTTGCAACATGTTAATTTACTTTTAGTTATAAATGTTACTTATTTAGAAATAGTTCTAAGATTGTAATAACCATACAGTTCCCCCTTAAAGCGGCTGTTTTACAAAAAAACAAAAAAAAACCCCGCTCATAGAAGCTAAATGCGACAAAACATTCCAAAAAAACGGGTTTTTCAGTCTATAAGGGGTGTTTACAACTTTTAAAAATCTAGATAAATTCAATTGTCTTTAATATTAGGTGAAAACCAAAGCGAATATGAATGATTTCAGTATTTTGTGAGACGTAAAACCGAAAATCCAACCAAACAACCAGCAGAAAATGAGATTCATTTTTTCCCATATTCTTTGTATCCAAAATACTGGAAAATACGTATTACGCCATTTTATATAAAACTGAAGCAAAAAAATTTTTTTGTACCAGTTCATAGGAGCTAAATACGACCAAAAATGCAAAAACAACGTTTTTTTTTTAGTTTTTAAGGAGTGTTCGTAGTTTTTAAAAATTCGAATGAATTCAGTTGAGCAGTTTCTCCTAAAATACTTTGTTTTTAATATATTGGAGGGTATTTGTAAGTCATTGTAGTTGAAAATCAAGAGGAATATGGATTATTTCAGTGTTTTGTGAGCGCCATAAAAATGAAAAATCAACCAAAAAACCAGCAGAAAAATGAAATTTAAATGTTTCGTTTCATATTCATTGCGTCCAAAATACTGGGAAATACTTGTTATTTCATTTTGTATAAATCTGAGGCTAAAAAAAAATTTTTATCAGCTCGGAGCTGCTAAATTTGACTGAAAATGCAAAAAAAAACTGTTTTTATTATTTTTAAGGTGCGTCCAACCCTTTAAAAATCACGAAAAAATTTCTGATGGTAGTTTAACATAAAATACATGATATATAATTTTCCCAGCGAGGTGTTTGTTTTAGAATTTTTTTTATAGCGGTATGAAATTTTCAAATGGGTTTTTAGGTTAGGTTTTTTTGATAAATAAGTCGAAACATATTTTTTAATTGTAGGGGTTTGAAATATCTTCAATTTGAGCCCAGCATGAATAATATCGTCCAACTGGTTCTCAAGATATCGTCAAAAAACTCGATTTCAGATTTTTGTGCCTAGGCCCGGCGCCCCTTAAAGGGTAGCGGGCTGAAACTTTCAGGATGATAGTATTTTCCGATGCCTGATAGGATGGTATAATTTTTATAACGATTGGTTTTGGGGGCATTTTTTACTATCTTACCATGCTATGTCCTTTGAATAAGAAGAGAATTCCTGTTTAAATGCTTCAAAATTGTACTCGTATTAGCAATTAGTTACCACGTTCATGATTAGCGAACGTCTGCTTCATTTTAATCGAAAGAAAATTACGTCATCGATGGAGAGGAGTGAGAACTTTTAAGAGACACCGAACATGTTCCTCGGAAACCTATCCTGTCGTGCGTCGTCATCGGACAACGTTAGATAAATCTTCGGCTAATTATTCACTTCTGACCCATTCTCCAGAATACTTTTGTATGAGGGAAATGCCGCGTTACGCTCTTTTGATATGCGATCTTTCTACTTCTCAAATATATATCATTAAAATCAATGTGACATTTTCTAGAAATCCAAATGAAAAGTCACAGAATGTACCTTGCCTACGCATCTTTTCGAGTTCGTCTGAAACACTCAAATACAAAAGACAATTTTTTTGCAATTTACATTGCGATAAAATATACATAGGAGAAGACATACATCGATGATGAGACTATTGCATTTTCTTCCTGTAATACTGGCATCCGTTGATTTTATTACTTTAATATTTCGCTAAAAATGTATATTTGCACGCAATAGCTAACGATGATGATGAATTTCGGAAATATTTTCACCTGCCATTAATATTTTCAGATGCATCTACCGATATTGTAAAAGCTTTAATTTTATGTTTTTTCTGTTTACAGAAATCGCTATTTTACTACCGTTAATTAAAAGTAATAACACATCAGTTACGTCAAATTCGGCGGCGGATAGTTCAAAGTTTGAAGATAATGATAACTACGACAACGAAACAGACGATGAAAGCGAAGAAACTAACAATAAAGAGTAAGATCTTTACGTTTATTTTCCTGCTTTTTTTTGTTTTGTTTTTTTTAAATGCTCATTATTTACTCTAGAAGACATTTCAAATCTGTTCTGCGATGCTAGTTTTAACATTCTAACAATCACCGCCCCCCGCCCCCCCGGACAGGTGTTAACTACACTACTTTTCTAACCCGGAAAACACGTTTCATTAAAGATGGAAATGAAAAAGATGAGTTCCATTTATAACCCTTATCTCTACTTAAATCTCGAGTTCCTTTTCTAAATTAACCCTATTCGGAAAACTATCACGTTTATCGAAAAGCGTTACGCGCACCGTTTACGTAGATTTGAGCAAAATAAAACTAATTCGAAACGCTTTTTATCCTTTTTCCTTCGAACACGCTTGCTGAAAACACTTTAAATCAAATTTCACAAAGTTCACTTTTGTACTTCTAAAATCGTTTGAAGATTATTTCAAGTTGTTTTTTTTCTTCTTCATTACCGGGCCACCACTTTATTATCTACTTCTCAAAATCTCGTCTTACAGCTGCAAAAACTCCCCGATTTTAGAGAAATATTTTGCAGAAGGGCACATCCCATACCTTTAGTACCATAAAGCAAAAAAAAAAGCACATTAATAAAGGTAAATTTAGTATTATAATTTTCTGAAGGCTAATTAATAATTATCTTCTCACTTTCCTCTTCTACGTCGTTCATCCCTGTGGGGTATCGTGATCATGTAGCAATCCGATTGTTGCTCGCCATATCCCTCGATCTTTTGCTCGTTGTATACATTGGTATATAATCCAGTTTGTTTTCTTATTATATCTGTCCAGCGCTGCGGAGGGCGGCCTTTTGATCTTTTCCCTTGGACCTTCGCTTGCATCACCGGTGTTTCTAACTTCCGCTCACTAACATGGCCGAAATATTTCATTACGCTATCAACCAACCGTTGTATGAGATACAACTCATGGACTACGGATTCATTTGTTCGTTTCGCGGTCCATCGCATACAGAGTAATCTTCTCCAACACTACATTTCAAAACTGTTAAGTCGGACGATCACGCTCTGGCTTTGTTTAAAGTCCATGATTCGACTCTATATAATAATACTACCGAAAATACAAGTGTCCTTACGAGTTTTACTTTCACATTTTTATTAATAGATCCGTCCTTCCATAATCAGTTTCATCGTAGCGCAACGGCCCATTTGAATACGATGCTTTGTTTCCTGTTCCGAACCTCCTTTATTACTAATTAATGATGCTAAAAGTATATAAAATTATCTACAACTTCGTATGCTGCAAAAACATTATCATCGAACGCTAACAGCTGCCTATAATCATGATTTTCGTTTTAGCCTTATTTCTTTCGAGACCATATTTGTGACTAATAGTTTCAACCTTTGCTCTAGTAGCATTTTCATCTCGTCCAAATCGGTCGCAATAAGCGCTATATCATCAGCATATCGTAGATTGGAGATCTTTCGTCCACCCAAGGACACTCCTCCGTTCCATCCATCTAGTACTACTCTCATAATATATTCTCTCCATAGAGGTTAAACAAAACGGGCGACAGGATGCATCCCTGTCTTACACCATTCTTTGTGTAAAATTCATCGGATTGTATTCTTTGATCTATTCGAATGACATTACTATTATGTTCGTACAAATTCTTAATTAATGAAACGATATGTTCCGGAACACCCATATTTATCAACGCTAGCCATAACCGGCTCTCCATATTACATTATCAAAAGCTTTGTGGTAATCTATAAAACCATAGAACTAACGGCATATTATACTCCAGAGATTTTTCTATTATTTGTCTTAAGTTCCAAGATTTGTTCACGTGTTCCACATCATTTTACAAATCCTATTTGTTCTTTAGGAATCTGCGTTTTCACTATCCCTTTAGAAAAGGGAAAATGAAGAATATTATTAAAAACGAACCTAAATATTTGATTTCAGTTTGAACAAATAAAATGAAAATATGGCAATAAATGTATATGACTGGAAATATTAAAAAAGATATACGTGTATTATTTTGCTAGGCGTGGAGTGCGTAATTGAACGACTGATAGGGGAAATTTTAAATATAACACGGAACAAACGGGTTTTTAATTTCGGTGTTACAGTCGGTTAAAATGCATTCGGATACGTTGAAATGTGTTTAAATTAAAATACGAGTTAAAAATAAATTCGGCTAAGTTCGCCAGAAACGCAATTCTGTTTTCATAAGATAGATGACAGAGCCAGAGCTACCACCGTGGCATACTTGATAAGTTAATTGTGTATTAGGGCCCGGTTCGATTCCCGTACATTGACACTTTCGAACATTTCACTTGTGCTGGATTAATGTCGGTAGTGACGCGATCAAAAATAAAAATAAAAAAAAAACATAAAAAAAGCACTCATTTTTATTGCTGTTATTATATTTCGTTATTCGACAATTTTAAACTCTACTTTTCATCGCAACCCCTCCGATAAAACTCTCGGGATTACCGGAGAGAGAGAGAGAGGGAGAAAGAAAGAGAGAGAAAATGTAACTTTTATTTTCAGTGCCATTGCGGTTTTTCGCTTGCGGTCAGAGAAATGTAGTATGTCGTAGTATTGCGAGACAAAAGTTTGCCTCTCTGTTGAAGTTTAAAATTGTGTCCTAAAACGGCGTACATTGAATTTTTTTTCTTTTTTTTTTTTTATAAAATAATAGCAGTCTGAAATTTCAGGGGCCACTGATGATAACTTTATCCGGGTCTTTTTTAGAATTTATTTAAAAAAAAAAAAGAACATTTATATATATATGTATATATATATCCGCTTTGATTTACAATTGCCATTCACATAATAGCCTCGTTGTTGTAAACATGTAAATGATTGCGATTATACGTGTCGAAAAAATCGAAAATTATTTAGCGTAAAAACACCCCTAAAAGAGTTATTTGGAAAATAAAAATACTGACATTACTTAGATTATTATGCCCTCTCTCTCTTCGTTCACACATACATTCGAAATATTGGAAAAAACTAGAGACGTGCTGTAAGACGAGTCTGACACAATACCTGTATTGCAACAGATACAAAACGTATTCAGTTAAACTTAATTGTACAATGAAAGAAATCAAACAGAGGAGTATTTGGAAAATCCGCCCGAATATCTGGCAAAGCTAGAATGATAAAAAAATAATTATTCATCAGCAGTTTAGCTTTTATATGCAACCACCGCTGCAAAATGACTTTATTATGAATAAATTTGAAAATAAACACAGCTGCTGCTTGTAGTGAAAAATCTTTTTTGTCGCAACTAATTAAATACCAATTTTCACGATTTTAAAACTTTAAACAACTCCTTAAACGATTCTCGATAGAAGGAACACGCCATTTTCTTATCGAAAATAAATACAGTGTCGACTCCAGATTATCCGGACTAATTAGGCAGCCAGCCGGTCCCGATAGCAAAAAATCCGGATACGCCGGAGTTCAAGGTTAAATACAGCAAATTAAATGGAGTTAACTTATCCTACATGAAAAAGTAAACATGAAAATTAACTTATTGTGGTACATTAACTAGTTTTTAAAGAAGTCTGTGGTCTGTGTGTCTTTTGCTGCATTCTCTACCTTGCCGATATACCACTTGCATAAACAAATGATATCTCAGCCGGTGACGCTTCTTCCTGTTGAATTACTCCAGTGCTACTTGGATCGCCTTCAGTCCTTCATCGTATGGTATAACACTTTGAAGGGGCTCGTTATTCATATTTTCTTCAACTGGATCCTCGTTGAGTACCATGATATCCTCTTCTGCCGTTTCTTAGATCTCGTCGCTGCCCAGTAACGTTATCCGTATTACTACTACCCGTTTCACATCCTGGAATATGTTTTATTAGAGAAACAAGCTACCCTGATTGTCTTTTGAACTGTTTAAATCACATTGTTTGTCACTTACATTCCACCTATCGATGACTTTATGATCTAATAATATTTTCCACAACCGCACTAATGCTATATAGTACTAATCTCTTCCCATCCCTCAGATAACACCAAATGATGATAACATCAATCATATCAACTGATTTTAAAGCAACCTGATAGTCCTTATCATTTTCAACGCTTGATATTCGTCCGGTGAGAACGTCGATATACATATTTTTTAAGGCCTCTAGGATTTCTTAATCCATAGATTGCTGAAAGAAACATTTCCTTTATATCACCATCTTGTAGTAACTCCTCAATTGTCGGATGAAAAGGTTCATTATTATCGAAAATAAGGATTGCTTTTCTCGGTAACTGTTTGTCGGACAAATGTTTACTGCGGGCACAAACTCTTCGTGAAAATAAGTTTTAAAAATTTCACAGTTTCATTTGCAGCGAATGTAAACAAATATTCCGATATGTACTGCATACTCGTATTACCATTACGTGTACGCGTATAACATTTTGGTAACGCTAAAAGTGACGTTTCATCACCTCACGACATTATTACCCATCGGTAACGCGTCTAAAGAAGTTTCTCTTCTTTCGGAAACATAAAGACAGGGTCAGCTGTGGCTTTTATAAAATCGCTTTGGCTTTTTCTTCTTTTTTATTATTTTTTTTTTTTTTTTTTGACAAATCGATCCGGATAATATAAAGCCTGGATAAACGCAATCCGGATAATCGCGAGTCGACTGTATCTCTAAGAAATCGACCCCTTTTATTCATCCTATTACAGTGAAGTACCGATTATCCGAAATAATCGGGGATTGACAATTTCGGATAATAATCGATAATCGTTATATAGAAGCATTACATGTATTTATAGAAACCTTATGCGTATTTAACATATAAAAGAAAAACATTGAAAATTGCGAAATTTAATAAACTACAGTAACGTAATATGTTGTAATGAAAAATAAGAACTCGAATGTAGTATCATGTAGGCCTACGGTACGTATATGTAATTACGTACGTACATATTAAAAATCTTAAATACCTTAAATATGTATTGAAAATAATAGAAAAATACGTTAAAACATCCATTTCGGATAATCGATTTTTCGGATAAGCGATTTTCCGATAATCGGTACTTCACTGTATTAGATAATTTCCTAAAAGTCTTGAACAAGCCAAAACTAATATTCCCCTACAATAGAACTATTTATCGTATATTCGTAAAAGCGGCACAAATAAACTTATCGAAAATCAAAACTCTAAAAAACCTAAACATCCTCTTCACAAAAAGGGAGCACCCACATCTATTCCAAAATTAACTAAAGGACACGATCAAGCTGTTTCTTACGGAAATGGAAATTAAATATCTAGGTATCTTGCTAGACCATTTACATTTTAATTAGCACACAGCTATCGATAAAGCTCATTCCCGCACCCTTCTATTGAAACTTATGCAACCCAACGGAGACAGCAGTAAACTATCATATATGCAAAGGTCTCATTTGGTCAGTGATTCTTAATGCATTCCTTTCGTGCTATCTAACAGCCTATTAGATTCGCTACTCGAAAAGTGTAACGATATCGAATTAAATATGTTATAGAATTATTCTAATTGTTGAAGTGAAACTTCTTTAGGCGCATCTTATATATAAATAAAATAATATATGGAAAGTGAACACGAAAAACGAGCGAGCATACGTTCTGAATAACCCTAATATAGAGTTTTTAATACATCTAAAAATTCGTAATAGACACACGTAGCCAGTAATCTATCGAATTAAAAATTTACGCGTTAGGCTCTCTCCGTTGCGCATATACGAGTAGCGCGTTCTCTTTCTTCATCGTTACAAGCGACAGATCAAAGAAAGGTAACGGACAGTCCGCTCCTTCTGTACGTAATAGTTGTACGAAATCGTAAGTGTCCACGCCTGTGCCTTATTTATAACATTTCAAAAAAACTGACGAAAACATGTCAATGATGATGAGTCTCGACGGAAAATAAAAATTCATTCAAAAAGCAGCCAAACATTCAACGGCTAGTTCTTCTAACCGGTTACGGATCATATATGTACTGTTCAATGTAAGACGGAAGATGGAAAAGAAATTAATTAATCGCCATTTATATTTTTCCAAATGAAAGGGTCGTCTGTGATATAATTAAATTTATACATAGAAGATTACACTCCCTGTCACTCCCGATGGTTCAAGGTTATTAAAAGAAAATTTTCACACACTTCCCATGATATTAGCTGGAGACTTCAACGTCAATTTTGCATCAGACGATTTTTTGCCTTTAGTAGAATTATTTCAAACCGAACTTCAATTATTAATAATAATCCAAATGAATCAACGACAAAGTACGGAACTATCATTGATGCATGATTTTCTAGATATATTGATCTTATTATGTATCTTTTATAGAATCCAACGATCAGTGAAAAACATTAATAAAACAAATGCATTAATTTTTTATTTATTTTTAAGTGAAACTTTACAGATATGTGTTTATGAGAACCATAGATCTTCCCATTTGATTCTTACTCTTGGTAAATTTGGTACTAATACTATAACTTTAAACCGAAGTTGGGGAAAACGCCTTTGAAGTTTCACTTCTGCCCTGTGAGTAGAACGAAAAAGGGGGGTAGCTGTTTCCCTTTAAACGACCCAAAAACTGTGCCAGTACGAAAAGTTAACCACATGTTTGGGGGCGGTATTGCCTCAGTTCATTTTTGTGAAGATTTTAGTTCGTTCAACTTATTTCCATTCGCAAATTAAAACTTGCTCGAATTCACACTGTGGAAAATAGTAATGAATTAAAATAATATACGCAGTAATAATTACCTTTTTCTTTTTTAATTTAATCCATCTACAGCTCAAGAGATATCAATAGATGGTATAATAAGTGTAGAGTTATAATTCTAACTGTCTGATCGTCGGAGAACTTGTGTATATATAGCTTGTATTTTTTTTGTTTTTTTGATAACTTACTATTTACCATTCTGGTGTCGAGCCTGACGTTTTATCAGGCATAATTTTAATTGGGCTGACTCTAGTTCTTATTCGATTTATTTAACGATGTTTTATTTTCGGAAACGACAGGTTTTTGCTTCATTAGGAATTTCGTTCTTGTTGTTAAGGTATTTTTAAATCACCGACGCGGTTATTATCAATTGAAACTGTTATTTATCAATTGTATGTGCATATTTGCTGATTATGTTGCACAGATATAAATTATCATTTGCAGTGATCGCGGGAATAGTTAGTTGGAAGAAACAGACTGTTGATTGTGGTTCTTATTTACATAGGGTAACGCGGGGGAGAAATGTTCAATGTCGCTTGATTATCAGTGACAACATCGTCGGAAAGTAGCGGGGTGCCAGTGTAGTGTCGACAGTTTTTTGTCTGGAGCAGGAGGCTTATCAGTAATTTTAGCTTTTTCGTTACCGAGACGAGGTTTCGGCGAGTATAGCATGTCTTTGGTAGCTTTCTAAAAATATTTTATTACGAATAACATGAAATGTTTCGAATTGCCTAGTAAAAATTAAATCACTACATAGTATTATTCTCTGTGCGCTGAGTTTTAAAATAATAATAGAGCTACTCGAATAAGTTTATAACGAATTTTAATTTAGTTCGAAAATTTCCTGTTGCAGTAATAAAATTCTTTATCGTCATTACGAAATTCATATTTTTTGGCCGAAATTGATGGGGGGGACTGTCGTATAAACTCGTAAATTTATTCTGAAATTCTTAAAATTAAAATTGAATAATTCACTGATTTAACATAAAAACTATATCAAATTAACATTAAATTAACATTAAATTATATCGAACTGATCGGAAAAAATGAAGCCACCACACACAGAGTTATCTTTAAAAAAGAACATTATAAAATAGTTAAGAATATCAAGATATTTAATTACGGAGCATCGTGTCCTTCCAAGCTCTTCTAGTGACGAATTTGAAATTAAACATTCGACTACTATGATATACGTATATATTTCATTAAAATTAACATCCCAGTCGTATTGCTCGATTCCGAGCGTCGTGACCACCTATCTCTTAGCGCTCATGGCAATTGTTTATATGCAGTACGAATGTCTATACACAAGACTACACATTCAGAACTGATTAGTAATCGTTTGATTTATTGATATACGAATGAAGTCCTCTGCGTGTGTCTTCTATACAATAATTAGCGCGCATATGATGATATGCATAATTACCATTGCCTTCCACGTGATTCTATTAGCGAGTATTTAATTTCATTTTTTAGGATCGAACCTGAGACTTCTGTAACGGAAGCCAAACGCTCTGGCAACTAGGTTCTCACGACGACAAAATTACTATAAATTGTGTAAATAATCTAAACCTGCAGAACTCCATTATTAAGCGCATAGTATATAATGTGTTTTTCTTAACACCTCGAAATATAATGGTGCACGGTAATATTTTTGAAGTCCAGCCAATTAGAATTATAATTCGGTAATCGATCAAATTAAAGTATGTCGATGTAATACATAAATTTTTTAGTATGTTTGTATTTGCATGGAGAGCAGCAAAAAGAATACGCGAAGAAGTTGACTCGATCGTAAACATGCACTTCGGACGTGTTATGCTGTGACTTTAATTCGGTTAGAATTAAAATAATAATTTACACAAACAGTTATATAAATATTTATGTACACAATTTATGAAATGGCAATTTGGCTGTTTCTCGAAAGATATTAGGCTCTGAAATGATATTGATCGGAGATAAATTATGGCAGCGAATTATACAATGCGACCATTAATTATCATTTATATATACGTTTACTCTCAGGGAGACAATATCCTTTCCACATAGTCATTCTTGTACAAATAGCCAGCTCTCGCATTACCTGTTGCTCTAAACCAAAATTGTCATCTGATCTCACAACTCATTTCAAATACTTGTTTGAAATAATTGTCGTAAACCCCTTTTAAATTGTGGTAGAGCTTCAACCGAATCGACGCTATACGTTTACACTAGACTGCTTTCTTCATATTTGAAAAGTAAGCAAAGTAATTATCACACCTAACCCAGGTAGTAACTTCTCGCGGTTTCCAATAAATTCGATTCCAAATCTATGCAAAATGTAATTTTTTTCACCTAGTGTCTGTAAGGTGCTAGGGTTATTTTCTCATTCTGCATTAGTACTCTACGATTAATCCAAACTTTTAAACATAAAAGGTATACTTATGTTTCAAGTCTTGCGGATACAATCCGCAACAAACTACGAACGAAAGCGAAAAGATAAAAATAACAAATATTAATCTCTCCAAAACTCGAGTAATATTTTTCATACGCAGATACATAATTATCGGAATAATTCGTATTATATAAAATACCTTCAATAGAAGAGCTCAGAGTTCAGAGAGCTCATTCTTAAAATCTCACAAAAATTCTGTCACATTCATCGAACTCGTGAAAAAACACTAACAGAATTAGATGCGATTCTATTGGCGTTTGTCTGTTTTAACTCACTAAATATATATATATATATGGTTTTGTAATGTGCGGTTTAATTGATTCGCGTTCAGTTTAGCTGATAAGGATTTTAACTTGGTGAGTTCGTTTGATAATTGAAATCTATTGAAGCGGTTTACTTTTGTTTTTATCTAACTTATACATCGTGTATATGTATACATATCTCTAGTAGCGAATATGACTAGTGTCGAAAATACTTATTTTGACACTAGTATTAAATACATAGATGATATTAAGCAACTGCTTAATGAATCGCACAATATGAAAGTGAAACTAAAAGAAGGAATTTTTCAAAAAATTGGTAACCTGGTAACAACTTTAGACTTGTTAAAGACGCATGTAAATAAATTAAATAGTAACTTTAATGAGTTAAAGAAAAATACGGAAAAGAACATAACAAATATAGTTTCCGGGGTTATTTCAGATAAAAAACCATCGTATTCTTCCAAATTAAAAACTAAGTTGCTTACAAATAGTAATTTAATAACTAAAAATAAATACGAAACTTTAATCATCGAAGATACAAGTAATTCAGATGATAGGAATTGGAACGATGATTTAAACAAAATCAACACAAGTAAAATCGGAGTTGATGTTGGATTTATAAAACAACATAAACGTAAAGTTATAATTGGTGTTAAAGATGTAAACCAATTTGAAACCTTAAAACAAGAAGTTTCAAACAATATAACAAATATAAAAACCAAAACTGCATTAAAAAAGGACCCAATGATTTCGGTAGTTGGTCTTCATTCCTCAACTACAGAATTAGATATTAGTATGGTGATTAACAACAAAACGGGTAAAAATCCAAAAACTGTTACGTTAAAGAAAACTAATGATGGTAAACTACGTGCATTTGTACGCCTGGATCCTGATGCCTACCATATATTAATAGAGGCTGGTTACATGGTTGTGAACTGGTCAAAATGCAAAGTATATGATTATATTCCGATCATCCGATGTTTTAATTGCTTCCGGTTCGGCCACATGAAAAATGAATGTAAAACTGATTCAACTCGTAGCAAATATACTCTGGATGAAAATCAATTTAAAGCAAAATGTAATAATTGTTTTTCGCATGCCTGTTTACAGCATGTGAAAGAAAAAGGTAACATTTCTCTAGAAGCTAAGAAAAATATTATTAACAATATTACACACAACACTTTTTCTTATGCTTGTCCATTGTATATTAAAATAGTAAATAAAGTAAAACATAATATAAATTATGGCTAATATTAAATTAATTTTGCAAAATGTAAATCACTGCAAGGAAGCGCAATCAGTATTAAATTTAAATAATCAACATAACACTAATTACTTATGTGTCATTTGCGATCCTTATTTATATGGTAATGAAAAACAGTACAACTTCTTATTGCATACTAAGTATGTTGCTATCTGTAGTAATATTAAGAACGTTAATAGTACCAAAATTTCAGATTACATTATTAAAGTTAACGTAAACGATATTGTTATTTTTGGAATATACTTTCCACCTAATTCTGACTTAATTTATCAATTTACACTACTGCTTAAACATATAAAACAAAACTGGAGACATAACGTAATAATACTGGGAGATTTTAATTCAAGATTAAAATTTATGGAAAGCAAAAACTTCCCACACACGCCCAGAAATGCACAATTTGAAAATTTTGTGTACTCAGGGAACTTAACAATTAAAAATGATTATAATATACATACGTTTCAAAACCACAATGGACAAAGCTTGATAGATTATGTTCTAGTAAACATTAACTTTAAGTATAAGTTGTCTAGTGTTATGCTTCAAGATTTTCACTTAAGTGATCATAAAAATATCAGTATTGAAATTTTAGATACAAATATTATTAATAATGATAATATTCTTACCTTGGATACAGATATATTTCATAGTAATCTTAATGCCGACTTAATGTTAAATTTCGAAACGAGCTTAAAACTTGCAAGTACCGAACTTCAAGTAAATAATATTATTGAACAATTTAATGATAATTTAACAAATAACGTAAATAAGTCCAAGGTTAAAAAGCCTAAGACGAACAAATCCTGGTGGAACAGAGATTTAGAATATTTTAAATTACTTGTCAGAAGGCTCAATAATATTAAACACAAAAATTTTATAAAGTAACTTTAAAATTGTATAGGAACAAAATTAAATATTTCAAGCAACAGGCCTGGAGAACATTTTGTAGTTCATCCAGGGCCTGGGGTAAACCTTATAAAATTTTAACGAATTCTGAACCATTTAAATTTCCAGATTTAAAAATTAATGGTAATAATGACACTTGTTCCTCTATTACTAGCAATAAAGACAAAATGAGTTTACTAATGAATACATTTTTTAATTTTAAAGAAACTGGTTCTACTTCATTAGATAAAATCACAGATATAAATAAACAACAGCAGTTTGAAGTAACATATTTTGAACTAAAACAAATTATACAAAATCTTACTAATAGAAAAGGACCGTCCTCGGATGGTATAACTAACAAGGTTATTAAAATTATATTTTTTTTTTACTTTCCAAATTTATTATTAACACTTTACAATAAACTATTACAATTTAATATGTTTCCGTCCGCTTGGAAATGTGCTACTTTAATTATGTTAAACAAACCAAACAGGGATTTGAGTAAAGTAAATGGCTATAGGCCAATATGCTTATTAAATTCCTTAAGTAAAGTTTATGAAAAAATTATTCTTAAATTTTTAAACAATGAAATTAGCAGCACATCCGTGCTTAATGCATACCAATACGGTTTTAGAAAATTCTTTTCTACAGAACTTGCTATTGCAGATGTAACTGATAATTTATTACAAAACAAACAACGGAATAATCCGTCTATTATTATTTCATTTGATATAGAGGGAGCATTTAATAATTGTGATCGTCAAGTGATAATTGATACATTAATTGTAAATGGTTTTAGTTTTAACGTAATAACCCTAATATACGATTATTTAACTAACAGGAGAGTAAAGTGGGCCTATCAAAACGACATTGTTGATGTTAAAAATAATTTTGGCGTTCCACAAGGTTCAGTTCTTGGACCGGTTTTGTGGAATATTTTATATTCTAATATCCATTCTAAATTAAGTAATATATACGCAGGCCTACGTTTATACAGCTATGCTGATGATTTACTTTTGGTCTACAACGTACATTTATCTAGTAACTCGACTCTGTCGTCCCACATTGCTAATTGTAATGAAGTTATTTGTAAACTTAAAACAATAGTAAATGCTTTAAACCTCAAATTCGAGATCACCAAATCTCAAATCATGGTGATATCTGGTCGAGACAAAAACCTTGACTAAATTTGTTACAATAATATTAAAATTAATAATCATACGTTCAGTTCTACTGACCATATTAAATATTTAGGATTCATTTTAGACGATAGATTAAAGTACAATAAGCATATACAGTACATAAATAATAAGGTTAATAAATATTATTACATTTTTAAATCCCTTGGCGGTAAGCTGTGGGGACTAAATTATAAATCTAAGATAATACTCTATAAAGGTTTAGTGCAGTCATTATACTCATATTGTGCTGGTGTCTACTATAACCGGTTAACTAAACAACAAATACATAACGTAAACTCCAACTGTCGGAAATTTCTAATTGATTTAACTTCTTCATATGTAACTGCTTCAAATATTGCAATTCAGACCATAGCACGGGTCTTACCTATCGATCTTTACATAAAAAAGAGATCTCTAATTTTTAATGTTAAAAAAGAAAATAATGGTATTATAAGTAAAGAACTTCTCAAGCAAGTTGATTTACAAATTTTTAATGAATTTAAAACAAGATACGATACTCTATCAAATGGTAAATTAATAAATAAGTTCTTTCCTAACGTAATAAAACGCTTTAAAAATAAAAACATTACAGTAAATTATTATATGACTCAAATACTCACTGGTCATGGTTCCATTGGATACTTTTTAAATAAATTAAATATTATTTCAGACAGTAAATGTTGTAATTGTAAAAGTAATGAAGTAGAAAATGTTCAGCATATAATATACACGTGTAGTAAGTATAACCACCTGCGACAATTGTATATGATTGACTGTGCACTTCAAATAAATGAAATTATTCTACTAGAACAATTTCCTGTATTCATTTCTGAATTATTTAAAATTAAACATATATACAAATAATCGCTACTGGTAGCCATAAGCTAATTCGCAGGCTACTCTAGTTTGTTATATTTCCTTATTAAAGTAATAATAAAAAAAAAAAATATATATATATATATATATATATATATATATATATATATATATATATGTGTGTAAGCATGATCGACTACTGTTTGAAGTTATACGATTTAAATTGTATAAATTATTCGAAATTGTTTTTATTTATGTTTTATTGTTGCAATTTTTAATTATTTTATTTACTATTACACTATGTTACACAATACCGTTTTCCAGTTTTCCCCGGGATCTAGCTATGTGGGTAAATAATATTATCGAGATCCATATTTGATTAAGTATGCATTCTTCTTTTTTCTTCACATTCTGAAAAATGTTGTTTTTATTATTTTACCAGCACAAATTTAATATTAACCACTAACAACTATTTCGAATTATTCCTTTTTCACCATTTTTAATGTTCGTAAAAATAACGATTTTACGCGTCAACGAATATTATTTAAATCAACGGGGTTAGGCTCGTTGCCTGTTACATTCGCCGAGGGAAAAAATTGTAGTTTGCGATTAAATTATTAGATTTTTTTTCGATTTTCGTAATATCGCTGTTTAATGTTGTAATTTATTTTTAAACTTGTGTAAGCGTTGTAAAGAGAATAATTTGTCTTGTTTTTTTTGTGTAATGTCAAATTTTATTTTATTCAATTTTTTCCCCTTCGCTGGTATAAAATATTTTTAGTAATATTCTTTTTATTCCTTAAAAATATTCTTAAATTTGCCCAAATTCATCGCCCTCAGAACAAAAAAAGTCCCAGTGCGTTGTCAAGTAAATACAATATTCAATATTGGCTTAAATGATATCTGTATATAACAGATGAAAAGTTTTAAAAAATAAGCAATATTTAAAAATGTCGAAATCACGCATAAAAATCGAATTTGTAACAGAAAAATGCGAAAACCTTAAATAAGCGGATTCGGGTGAATTAGTGTTTTGTTAAAAAATCACTGCCGCGCGGACTTCTACGCAGTTCTTAGTAACGAACGGTTCTTTACGTTTCAACGGTATATCCTGCATAATGCTCTTTTCGCTCCTAGCGGTACATATAACACAAACTCTAAAATCATTTACATCAAAATAACTGGTACATTCTCGAAATGATATTTACTAAATATTTCCTCATTTTTCTACCTTACATACGGCGTAAAACTATTTTACTCTCACTGTGCAGACTCGTAGGAATTTCTACGATTTAAATTTTCTTTCTAACAAAATCGGAAAAATTAACGAACTTTTTCTACACATCCTTAAAATCGAAATTGTCAAGCGACAATTTTTAATATGTAATTTTTGATATAAATCACCGGAAGGCAAGGGAAAAAAGTCAAATTATAGTAGAAATAATTGTATGTTTTCTGTGTGTACATTTGCTAGCGATGGAATTATTGAAAAAAAGTAACAATTTCGTTTACATTTTTTCTGTTAATAACTCGTTAAATATTTTTCACCGATTATTCAATCCGCAAGTATATGTTTTAAAATGGTACCGTGATATTTGCACTGTCAGCCCTCACATAAGCAATAACACCTGATAACATATCTATTATCAACTGATATATTTTTCGCGATATCAGTAAAGCGTTTATAACATATTTTTACTTAAGTGTTGTTCCACTGCGCGAATTTTTAATACGACAGTTATTGAAATTCTTCAATTTACCTGCATAATTAATTCAGTCGTAGATTTGTTTTTAATTTCTTTTTTTTTTTTTTTCCACGCATATAACAAGAATCTGTATAATTTTCCCAAGTGCGAACAATTATCATAGAGAGAATTGTACGACTACAAGAAGAATCCTATTCCTTTATGGAACATACAGATATTAAGTACCCTGTGAATTAATCCGCGTAACATTATAATGCATACTAAGTGCTTCAGGAAAAATGATTCGTAATCTCCCTAATTTATTTAATTACATTACATATTTTATTATTATTTTCCAACTGAATAAACCGAACAAATCGTGAAAGTGCGTCGTAATTAATTAACGCATCGGAACCACGCGTATATATTAGTTCGTGTATATTATACTTTCGAACTTGTTATAAATCGCCGAATCTTAATAATTTTTTCCAAATACGAAGACCGTCTTCTTATTTTGATCCGACTCTTTCAAACTCGTTCGTCCTCAGATAAATCACACGTGTTTTATTATTCGTGGTATCAGCTTTCAAAACGTTTTCTAATAGGCTATGCCGTTTCGATGTTAGACAAAGAAATAGGACTGACAATTTTGATAATAATATAATTGTAACATTTCCTTATTAAAAAATTATACGAAACTGTAAATTTCATTTTTACTTTCCAGTTAAATCGAAGATACGATCAAGTAGTGTAGTCAACAGTAAAGTACACAAACAGTAAATTAAAACAAAAGTTGTGTTTATATTAATGTTAAATTTACCTTCCAGCTATAAAGAAGCCTGTGAAAGTAGCGCCCGTTTTAAACGATACAAATTAATCAACTTTTTGCATTAAAACAGCGAGTAAACACTCTGCAATATTTAATTTGGCGCAATTAATTACGGTAATTATAATGTATAGAAAGGTATTGTAATTTACACACAAATATTTTTCGTAGAGTATAAAATCAAAAGTACACTTTAAAATGACTCCATATATTATTTAAAAAAAAAATATGATATTTTATTAAAAAATGGTTCGATTATTTTTAACACCATGAAAACGTGATTTGTGCTATATTTAACTTCAATTAAAAAGGAATTAAAATAGTTGAACGAATGAAAAATAAATAAAATAATTATACAAATTAAACCAAGTTGACTCTATTCTTTCGTCAGAAATAGTATTACAAAAGAAATTGCATATAATATATATATATATATATATATATATAGTTCTTCTATGCGTGTGTTTGTGACTGAACTCCTCCTAAACGGCTGGACCGATTTTGATGAAATTTTTTGTGTGTTCAAGTGGATTCAAGAATGGTTTAGATTCACAATTCGGTCCACTACACGAAATATGAGGGTTTTAAATAGTTGAGATGAGACCAGGGGCACAGAAATGTATATGGGACGAATAAAAAGAAATTAACAAAAAATTAATTTTTAAATAAACCTAATATCTGGCCGAATTAGGTTCCGATATTTTTCTGCTCCCTTCCCTTTTTATAGTCTCTTTTAAGTCTGTTGGACTGATGATGTAATTTTTCGGAAAATACAAAAACTTAAAACAATAAAAAACACAAACCCCCATACCGCTTATCGGAATCAATCACCGAGGGGTGCATACTTCGCCGCCATCAATGGTCCTTGCTGGAGAGGGGCTACTCACTCCTGACCGGTAACAGGATTTCTCATTCTCATCGTTACACATACTTGTTTTATTTCGAACTACAACTTACAGCATAGATAGCGCATTGCCATGAGACATTTATGAAATAGGGGAGTATGCAAAAAGTCATGACAAAAGCAGGACTTTCGATGCAAAATGACAGAGCGTTCGCGAAACTTGTGCTAGTAACACACTGATAAATTTCCATTCAGCTGATTTTCATTTATCGAATTATATTATTACCATTTAAGAAGAAGGGAAGAACCAAAAATAAAAGTGTTATCGCGACTGACCTTTTATGAAAAACTACGCGTTATTAGCGGATTGCGGATGACGATGATTATTTCGGACATACCTATTGGAAAATTTTTATCTAATTCACCTTCAGCTTGATAGATTTATTTTCCGGCGAACTAACGGAGAGGGGGGGGTCGATTTAAACCAATTTCCTGAAAACCGCACAACAGATCTCCTAGCAAAAAAAGTTTTCGCAATATTGGCTAGACAAAACTTGCGACAGAAGGAAAACGCGCGCTTCTATTACGACGACGTGTAAATAAACTTTCAATTCGACCAAGAAAAAGGGAACGGATGGTCTAGAAAGTTCGCTCGAATGCTATCGTCATCTTCAGCCTGTCGGTATCCTTGTCGTCGATGGTAATTGTGCGCACTATCATGTTGTAGACACGCGAAAAGAGGGGGGCGGGGGAGATAGGGACGCGTGTTGAAAAGGCCGGGAATGGCTATACGGTTCGTTTTAATTATAGGACGAGCGGCAGTTGCTGCCGGAGGCTGAAAGTGCGGCCAGTAGCGGATAACAATAAATTGTATTCGGTGCCTCAATTTCGCTTTGTCTTGTTTCCTCTTGCTCCGTTTGGATATATATTTACTACTCGTCAGTGTCGACTTTCCTTTCAAACGGTCCTCAATTTTCTTTCATCTTTTATATTATCGCGCCCATATTAAATTTCTATCCTTCAAGCTGTTACAAATTGCTCTGTTCCAGGCACACGAAATTACTTTCGGACAGCAAAATTCGCCAGCATTTTCTTTAATTTTTCCCTCGTTTTTAAACGCGCAGGACGTACACATTGCTGCAACACATAGACGACCGCCGTTTTGACGAATGTCTCTGAGCCCGAGCCTTAATCATCTCCTCTATAGTGCCTTCTGTTTACGGCTATTAGCTTCTCTCGTTTGATTTTTTTTCTGCAACCCATCCTATCTACAACATTTCGTTTTTCCGCCTCGCGTATCGACATCTTCCGTACCACTGTGTGACCTATGTTCCTCTTAAAAAGATACTTTTGAATTATCTTTCTTTCTCAATAGAATTCTCTTCTTCCGGTTTTATTAATTCCGTGAAATTTTACGAGTTATATTATTCTGCAAATCATCGATACATTCACGTTGTTTGTCCAATATAGGAAGTCCAAAAAGAAAAAGGAAAAATAAAACCCCTTTCAAACGAATACGTGTGTTTGTTTTTATGTATTTTTTTTATGTATGTTTTTATGTATGTTTTTATGTATGTTTTAAAAATTCTGTTAAATTTGAACAAATGATGTCATTTACTTCCGGTTCACGTCACACAATTCGGCAACATTCATTTTCGAGCGTAACTGTGATTAATTGAAGTTTCTTCTGCATATTCTTCTTCTTCTTCTTTATCCGCCGTCTCCAAATTGAAGGTTGGCGATCCACGATTGAAAATTTTCTTTTACAATGGCCGATCGGAGGCGATAAATGAGCAATCGAGGTTAATCCGAAAAATAAGGTATAGATACAAGAGACTGCTTACCCCTTAAACGTCCCATGTGCATTGTAATGCACATCAACTTTGAAGTGTCATTTTTAAATACTTCGTGTTAAATCGATAAGGAAAAAATTCTAGTAGTTTTAAATATATACAAGTTTGGGATTCGTGGGCATTATCAAAAGCTTTCTAAATAAAATATGCAAAAAAATGTTCTCTTTGCTTTTTCTACGTGGGAGCATTTAAGGGTTAAAGCCGAAAAAGAAATATATTTTATTTTTTTTATTTATTTACCTTTTTTGTTGCCGATATTTAGTCGGTCTACTTTTTGGATAAGTCGGTTAGTATTTAAACGAATTCATTTTTACGAATCTGAATAAAACAACTGCGCCTTCATTCGCTGTATCGGAAACTACCTGTGCAATATTTGCGAATAATACAATATATATATATATATATATATATATATATATATATATATATATATATATATATATGTCTATATTACGTACGTCTTACACAATTCGTCGTGTAATTTATTTCTGTTATATCAGCAGAACCACCCAGTTTTCCGCAAGTACACAAATTCCATCATGTCACATCTTTTCGGTATTTCCGGTGCTTAACAATCCTCCACTCTTAACCTTACAAGAAATACAGTCCGGGGGGTATCGTTCCATTTGTATTCTGAAGGCTATAATAACACTTTCTGAAATTATCAGTAATTTTTTTTTTAATTAACCGTTCCGTTTGAACATCTTAATTTAACACCCAAGGGTATCTTATTTTTGTAAGTTCACCTACGATATACTATTTATTCCTATAATACCGTTACGTTTTTCTATCAATGTAAGTTTCGCATCACTTTCTTCTTCTATCTTTGTAGTGCCATACTCAGTTTCTGAGCGTCGGCGACTAGAAGAGTTGTACAGGCATAGGCACAGTAGTGTTCATAACAGTTGTTTTATGCAATGTAAATGTATACGCAAAAGACTACACTTGGATATTGTGATTGTTTGATTTACACGAATGCAATCCTATATATGTCCGCCTACTCACCCATATTGCATAATACTGTCACGAATACCATACATAGAAGAATGTACGAATATAGTTAGTCACAAGTTCTGAATCGCACAAATACAACTAAGAGTTCAATAAGTGTATAAGATGAACACTAGATCGTACCACGTAATTTGCGCAGACCTCTACGGAAAAGGCTTACATAGGAAGCAACTAGTTCTTGGGAGAGCGTTAGGAGAAATAAGGGAGGATACTGTCGAGCACATCCTCTCTTAGAAAATGATATCGCTTCATTCAGAACTTTTAAATCCAAACCTATATACTGCGATTTGGAAATTTTGACTTACAGGTTTCTCAAATTAAATTCCTGCGTAAACGATGAACAGGAATAATGACGCTATTATTTAAGATTTAAACCTGATTAACGGTAATTTGAATTTTGTACAAGGTCAAAGAAAAGTAAGATTAGTAATTACTAGGCTATCGCGACGATATATACAATAAGAAATAAAGAAATATATAGTTAATCTAAATGTAATTTTAAAACTTCATTCTATTAAGTTACATTGCAATGTTTAGTTTATTCATTATTCGCATAAATGTATTACAATTAAATATACGCACCTATTTTTTTTTTTCTTTTGAATTAGGTAAAAAATATATACTATACTTTTCCTTTTAATCATCCTCTCCACATACGTCTTTATGTACAAATTTATCAGCTACATCTGTACACTCACTAAAATGAACAATTATTTCCAATTAAAAGTATAAAAATTTAAAAATCATGTTAAATTGTATTAAATATAAATAAATATACAAATATATAAATAATTAATTACAACGTAATTCTTAGGCTACCCCCCATTCAAAAAAATGTCCCAATTTTATGTAACGCTAAATGTCCCAAAAAATGTCCCAGAAAAATGTCCCAATTTTATGTAACGTTTGTTATATTTTGTAGGATTTTTGTTATTGTTATTTAAAAAATGTCACAATTTTATGTAATGAAATATGTAACGAAAAATGTAACGAAAAAATGTCTTAATTTTATATAACGGAAGGTAAATGTTAGAATAGGATTTTTGTGGTTATGTTATTTTTTGTGTGTGTTGATGCCAGTAAGAATTACGTTGTAAATTTTGATCATTTTATACAAAGTATAGAAGAGAAAGAGACAGAAATGAAAGCAAGAGGGGTCAAGGGGCACAGCCCCTTGCGAGGCCAAAACGGCCGAGTATATATATATATATATCTTTCTTTATAGTGCCATACTCAGCTTCTGAGCGTCGGCAACTACCTATTCGTACATCTCAGCTGTATAGATATAGGTAGTGTACTAGGTAATTATTATATGCAACGCGTATGTACACACGCAAGAAGACTACATTCGGAACTGATTATAAATGTTCGATTTATCGCGCTACAAGTGCAGTCCCGTGTGGGTCTGCTATGTACTGACCTAGCACGCATATGATGTTGTACGTGGTGGTTTGCCATTGCCTTCCACGTGACTATTAGCGATTATTTATTTTATTTAATTCTTGTAATAAGTTCGTCGTCGCTCGGGATCGAACCCGTGACCTCCATATCGGAAGTCAAGCGCTCTAGCAACTAGGCTATCACGACGACCATATATATATATGTATATATAAACTCGGCCATTTTACCCCTGGACCCCTCTTGCTTTCATGTCTGTCTCTTTCTTTTCTATACTTTGTATAAAATGATCAAAATTTACAACGTAATTCTTACTGGCATCGACATACACAAAAATAACATAACCACAAAAATCCTATCCTAACATTTCACTTTCATTATATAAAATTAAGACATTTTTTAAATAACAGTAACAAAAATCCTACAAAATACTCGTACTCGTATAACAAACGTTACATAAAATTGGGACATTTTGCGTTACATAATATTGGGACATTTTTTCTAATGGGGGGTAGCCTAAGAATTACGTTGTAATTAATACATAAATGGCTAATATAGATTATCTGATCACTAATTCAATAGTAAAAATATGGCCTCAACGCGTAGTTTGTGATCTGTCGACCGTAGTTTTAAAATATTTAAACTACTAGGTACGATCAATAATAATACAACTTATTTTTGCTTCTAAACCGAAACTATTATTATTATTCGTGTCCAACCCAATTATAATTTAAGGTTACGTGTATTATACTTTTTTTTGCTTCATCTCATATTTGATTTATCTCTTGTGTAAGTTTTAAAGCTTTGATATTAGAACTGTGTATTTAACATTGCTACAGCATAGCCCTTTAACATGAAGTAAATTAAGTATTTTCCTATTTATTCGTAATCTCTTTTTTTCATTATTTTTTATTATGTAAAACTGCAATCTTCTATTTAAGATGATCCTGAAAATAAGTAAGATGCACCGGCATTGAAAACAAAAACAGTTTATATTTGACTTGAAATCATCGACGCAATACAATGAATATAGTTCATGCGGTGAAAATCTTAAAACATTAAATGATATAGATGATAGTAATTATCCACCTGGGTAGGTAGAGACATAACCTTTTTTGTTATAGCACAATTTGGCATGAACCTATTGTTGTCCGGGGGGGGGGGGGATACAATATTTTTTTTTAAAAATTCAGATTTCGGGAGAGCTCCAGCATTTTGTGTTATGATATGACGCGAATTTCTTTATTATCGGCACAAAGCGAGGACAATTTGTTTAGCTAGATTAGACGTTAAAATTCCGTCAAGGGGACTAAATTGAAGCCGGTCTTGTTTACGCCGAGGACAATATGAAAATGTTGTATCCATCATAAATAACGTTTTTATGTGTAACAGAAATTGTGAATAATGCGAAATGAGAGTAACGCAAACTATAAACTAAGAATGATAACATACGATGTAGTCGATTAAAATCAACTCTTTCATTAAAATTATGGTCTACCCGGAAGTTTTATTTTATTTTTTTTATTAAGTTTATTTTATTTTTTTATTAATTTTTTTTTTTATTTTTTTTATTTATTTTTTTTGGACTCGTCAACCAAGGACCTTTACCCAGAAACAAAGGGTAAGAAAATAAGTCGGTTATATTTTAATCCGATCAAAAATTTTATCTAAAAAGGAACAAATAGCAGGAATAATTAGTGGGGAAGAAAATGGCAGGATATATGAAACACAATAAGGAGTAGGAAGTCCAAGCTTCAGCAAATAAGAATACAAGGCAGAACGCTACACGGAGAGAAATGAACACTGGAAAAACACATGATCGGCGTCGCAAATAACTGCATCATCCGGATGATGGAGAGGAAAGTGTGAAGAAGAAATCAAGGAAAAACGAAATCTGGCGGAAGGCAGCAAAGAATAGCCAAAGCGCATACGAACAATGGAAACAACATCAGAACGCCGAAGGGAGAGATGCAAAAGCATGAACATGCAGGAAGAGTAGGCTGAACAGACGGATGAAATGAATAATTATTAGAAAAGGAGAAAGCATAGGTGTCCGACACCAATAGCTGATATGAAAGCTGTTACAAATTGATAGGAGGTTATGGGATGGAATTTAAAAAAAAAAAAAAAGACGAGAGGAAACAGCAGCAGCCCGAGCCAAGGAATCAGCCGCTTCATTACCAAATATGCCCAAGTGACTAGGTACCCACAGCAAATCAATATTGATTGAACGGAGATAGGAAAGATTGTGAATGAGTGAACGTATAAGGAGAACAACAAAGTGTCATACGAATGATCAGTAAGGGGAGAGGATATGGTCTGAAAGGCGCTCAAAGAATTAGAGATAATTAAAAATTTAGAGGAAAAATGATTCGAGGAAATAAAAATAATAGAACGTAGGATGGTCAATAATTCGTTTATGAATATAGAACAGAAATAAGGAAGGCGAAAAGATTCTGAGAGGTTAAAATCAGGAAGGATGAAGGAAGCACCAACACCACCAGGCTCCCTCAAACCATCCGTGTAAATGGTAACATGAGGAAAAAATATTGATAGTGCTATAGAATATCTGTTTAATTACGGCTTGGGGGAAATTTTTAGCAAATGAGGGAAGGATAAATACCTTAGGAGGATGATAATCAGTGAAGTCGAAGGAAAAATAAGGGAGATTATTGAAATACGGGAAGTTCAGCTGCTATCCTAGAGCATTTAATTTTATATATGCATATATAACTTCAGAAATCAAGTGTAAACCTAAAATTTACCCCGAGATCTCGGATAGTGGCCGCTTTTATCAAGGACACACACAAATAAAACACACAAAAAACGAAAAAAAACACATTTTTACAACACTGTTTAGTTATGAAAATATCTAAGAAGGGTTAGCGGAATTTTTTTGCAACCGACAGGCCGATATCGAGCGAGATATTATAAGTGGATTAAATTTATTCGAATTAGCGCAAATACGTGTGCGACAGCGCCAACTGTAATTTACGATTATAGGCGGTCGGCCGTTGGTTAGTCGGAAAAAATTCGTAACGAAACGCTGCAGTTGCTTTGGTTCGCAGATAGCCGGCGGCGATAAAATGAATGTTATGCTACAATCTAGTGCCGATGTAGCGGATAAAGGGATGTTTGAATTTTAATTTAAGTACAGAAAATAAAGTGTGTATCTTCGACGTTGGCTGAAATAATGACCAAATATCGTCATCGCGTTCCTATTCGCCGAATTTATCCCTAGAGTACGATTATATACGACATAGAAACATTTTATACTTTGGCGTTGACTGTGCCGCTCTGAGAAAAGAACAGAAATAAATCACAGTGATATCATCCATTTCCATTATTGCTCCGCGAATATATTTCTACCCTTACTCGCTCTCTCTCCCTACTATTCATATACTTACCGACACAATAATAATATCGGTCGATTTTATTCTGTTTAGTACTTCGAATGCCTCTGAATGTACTGACGGATACCGTTTTTTTCCCATAAAACCGAGAAATATTCAATTTTTCATGTCTGTTTTTTTGTTTATTTGACGACTAAAAGTTGAAATCTGAAAAACATATAGTTCATACGGAAATATTTTAATATTCCGGATAATAATGAACTTTATAAATAAGAAAAAAATAAATATCGACGAAGACGAACGCGACGATGTACCTGATACCGACTGAATGCGGAAGAGATTATCTTTACTACATTTCTTTTCTAATAAATTTTTTTTGTACTTCTAAAACGGTCCCCTCTTGCGCATAACCAAAAATACCATATTTTACCGTTTCTCCATACCCTGACAACAACGGGGAAAAGATTTCATCGTCGAATTACCGTGACGATATCTCGAATGAAACCACACGTTCGCTATGGAAGCATATTTCGCAACGTGCCTCCTCTCCGATGTGTGTGTGTACGTTACACACGAAGATGTTTCGATTTCAAGTGTTAAAATTTTTAACTTCGAATCTGACAGGAGCCGAGATTTGAATAATTTTTCTACAATGCCGGACTTAGTCTGAGAGTTCCTTGTCTTTCAGGGTGTCTTTTTTGCGGCATTTTGTTTTCCAAAGTTGTTCGACTGGCTTAAATTATCCTCATCGTGTCATGATAATTGCATTGACCGCATTCAAAAAGAAGACTGACTGCTAGCCCCCTTTTAAGGTTAACTTTTTTATTTATTTTCGATCAAACATTATTATTTCTATTAATTCCGAAACAAATGCTTTTAAACCGAATTTTTAAAAAAAAATCCTGACTGCACGCTTTATAGTCTGTTGAATTTTTAGTCGTAATTAGAAAATAGATTTTTTCTTAGGCTGCAAAATACAATTACAATAAGTAAGGTTAGATTTATATGTAACGAGAAATAAAGTAAATACGGAAAAACAAAAAAAAGCAAAAAAAAACAAAACAGATACTAGAAAGAGAGTGAGACAAAGAAGAAGTAGTGAAAACATAGCATTCACAAAGGATATGACCCCAACTATCGCCTCTTTGAATGCCCTGCTCTTTTTCCCGAGTGCTCTCATCTATACGCCGAACTCTTAGCGTTGGATCTTCCTACCCCTTTCAATGATTCCTTTATCCTTTCCTTCCCATCGCTAGCCGTTATTCCCCTCCTTCTTTCCTTTATACTCTCTATCTCCGATTGCCTCAGAATCTGAGTAGGTGATCTAAGTCCATGCAGTTGGGTCAGATATTAAAGAAAAAAAAAAAAAAAGAAAAAAAAAATGTAGCATTCTAGCTAATGTAAAATCTATCTTGTAGCGGCATTGCTCGATCTCGATCATTGCGACTTCGTGGTATAAAGTCAACGTTCCGTGTACAACGTAGACTGAAAACTGATTGGAATTATTTCTTAATTTTTAATCGATATACAAGTGCAGTCCGAGAGCGCACATGTTTGTATATCGATCAATAAGCATACGATGACATGGCCTTTGCTCGTATGACCATCACACTATTACGGATTATTTCGTTTTTTTATATCATTTTTACGTGATTAGCGGGACAAACGATTAAAAAATCATAAGATAGAAAGGAAGAAATGGGAACGGGAAAGAGAGAGAAAATTATGATTGAGAAAGGGTTTATGAGTTAGTGCGAAAGAAGAAGGCTAGATTGTTAAAGATTCAAGGAGACCAGCAAAATCTTAGAAAAATAAGTTATAGAAAAAATAAGATAGCATTTTATGGTTATCCCGATTCGTAAGAAAAAGCCTAATTCCTTCCGTCCAATATCCTTGGCTTCTTTCTTAAGGAAACTTTTCGAAAACATGATCAATAAACGTCTGGTCTGGTGGCTAGAACATCATAATATACTCCCTGACAATATGTTTGGTTTCCGTCCGGGCCTGGGCTCTATGGACTGCTTATCTTCCTTTCTGACATTTATAAATCTCTTATCCTCAAAAAATTCACCGTTGCTGCGTTCATTGATGCCACCTCTGTCCTTGATAATGTCCATTTACCTTCTTTGCATGACAAAATGCTCTCTATCAATATTCCTCTCCACTTCACCTCACTAGTTATTAATCTTTTCCGTAACAGGATAATTCACCTTTCTACTCCCTTTTTTGATGATTCCAGGATGGTTTACCGAGGCCTCCCGCAGGGATCATAGTCCTACTCTTTTCAATATATATTTTCACAGTCTCGCTATCCTCTGAGTTTCCTCCACGTCGTTGTTCTATGCTGATGATATTCTTATCTATTCCTCGTCAGATAATATATCTGCGGTGAACGAGGAGCTAAATAATTCTCTTGCTATTTTGGAAAATACGTTATCCTCTCTTCATATTTCTTTCTCACCCGAAAAAATGATCCTTATATTTTACTTATGTTATATAGATCAATAATCCTTTCCAAATTTGACTACGGCACATTCCTGTACGCTAGTGCTCCCAAGAAATTTCTTCGTAAACTTGATCGCATCCAAAACTCATGTCTTCGTCTCTGTATTGGAGTACTTCTCCAATTTCAGCCATTTTGGCAGAGCCGGGATTCTCCTTCCTCTTTTCATTCGAAGACTCTTATTAGGTGAAAGATTTCTGATTAAACGCCTTCCCATTAGTAATTCTAAACTCCTAAATTCCTATCAATTTATTTCCGATAACTGGCGCTTCTCTCCTCGCAATATATTATCCTCGATCTCTTCTCGGCTTATGCTCTTCTTGCCTTTTCTTCTCCCTTTCACCAAACCACACCTTACTTCACTTTTAATTTCTTTGAATTCAAGCATTCTCCGAAGTAGTTATTTGTTCTCCCCTCGGACATTAAATCTCTTCCTCATCCTGCCGTTCAAAACGAATTCAATTACGTATTATCCTTATACTTTCCTTCCCATACAATTATCTACACGAATGGTTCGAAGTCTGATGTTGGCGTTTGGGGCTGCATTCATTATTCCCGCGCTTACCTATTCCGAATCCTTTCTCTTGCCCTACTTTTCCTCTATTTTTCGTGCCGAATCCATGGCTATCCTGCAGGCAGTCCTTTTCATATCCTCGACAAATAACATCTCTAGATTCCTCCTATACTCGGACTCGAAAAGTGTTTTATTGGCTATCTCCTCTCCTTTTCCTTGTCACTGATCCCATTATTCTCCAAATTCGCTTCTTAATTTTTAATTTATTTGCATCCCGCTCTGTTGTAATTGATCTACTATGGATTCCTGGTCATTGCGGAATTCCTGGCATCGAGTTAGTTGACTCGTTGGCACGTTCGGCGGTGACCAATGGTCTATTCATTAGTAGATTTCCTGCTCAAACTCTCTACTGTCTTTCTTATCGTTCCCAGCACGATTTCTGGACCGGATTCTATCCTTCATTCTTTTCCAATCCTCGATCTTTTTACCTTTCTGTTCAACTCTTCCCTTCCTCTCTTCCTCGGTTTAATCTTTTTACCTTAGCTGTTCGATTATTTCCTCTATAGTTCGCCTGCGGTTCAATCATAGTTTGCTTCCGGCTTCTCTTTTCCGTTTTCCTATTGTTCAATCACCTTTGTGTTGACCCTCCACAGCTCAATTATACCTGCAACACGAATCACATTTTGTTCGATGTAGGTGAATACATCCTGTTTGTTAAAATAGTATAATAAAACAAACTTTAATAACAAACAATATAGAACAATAAATTGGATAAATACCTATTTAGAAACGTTTTCGGGCATAACCCATCATCAGCTAACACTAACTTAAAGGAAACTTAAAACATACTGAAGTGAATATAGGGAATACATGTGTATATATAGTAGATGTAAAGAGGAATAAACATAGCAGGTATAAAAATCAATAGGTTGAAAATGCTAATAATTAATATAAAATATAAAATAAAACAAGAAGACAAAAAGTTAAATTTTTATATTAAACAGTGGATTAATTATTAGGGGTTTGGTCATTTAAAATATTATTTTTATATTTATTTATATAATAATTTTCTGCAATGTTCATATTATTACCTTTGTGATAAGTGGCCAGGATGGTTACAGTATTTTCTATTGAATTTGGTTTATGTTTATTTTTAATTAGATGTTCTGCATAGGTTGATTTTTCTACTTCATTATTATTAAATAGAACATATAAAAGCATTTAATAATAATGAAATAGAAAAATCAACCTATGCAGAACATCTAATTAAAAATAAACATAAACCAAATTCAATAGAAAATACTGTAACCATCCTGGCCACTTATCACAAAGGTAATAATATGAACATTGCAGAAAATTATTATATAAATAAATATAAAAATAATATTTTAAATGACCAAACACCTAATAATAATAATCCACTGTTTAATATAAAAATTTAACTTTTTGTCTTCTTGTTTTATTTTATATTTTATATTAATTATTAGCATTTTCAACCTATTGATTTTTATACCTGCTATGTTTATTCCTCTTTACATCTACTATATATACATATGTTTTAAGTTTCCTTTAAGTTATTGTTAGCTGATGATGGGTTATGCCCGAAAACGTTTCTAAATAGGTATTTATCCAATTTATTGTTCTATATTGTTTGTTATTAAAGTTTGTTTTATTATATTATATATTTTGTTCGAATGCCCCTTTATTTCCTCCAAACGTTCTACTCTGTATTCTAGTCTTCTGCACCTTTTCCTACTCCTTGTAGTGTCCACTCCATTCCTGCATTCCCCTCTCTCAATATAGTTCCTTTGTTGGCCTTCTTTACATCATTAATAATCTTTTCCTTATATAATGTACAATCCTTTGCGTTGGGTAAGTTCCACTGTTGACGTGCCCAAAAAAAAGAAGAAAAAAAAAAGATAGCATTTATTTATTTATTTTTAATATATATATATATATTAAATAAATTAGAAACAATGAGTGATCAAAATACCTACTTAATGGTAAGAGGAAAATTGTGTGAAGTTGTTAGGGTTCTTTTTAGATATGATACAAGTCCGAGATTTCTAAAAACACAATTTTGGCGTTTATTGTTTTTTTTTGTTTTTTTTGCTTTGTTTTTGTTTAGCGAGTATAATGCAAATATATCTAATTAACATTTATTTCCACATTCGGATTTGGCAATTTTGCTTGAATTGGAATTGATTTTAATTATCCTATCCTCAGTTGTTGGACGGTAAATAAATTAGCTACCGATTCGGTGTTGATATTCCCGCCAGTAAAATTGGTTAACGTTCAAAAGCCGAAATCGTCAAAGAGAATTCTCGATATGGGGGGAAATAGTTCAGCAATCGTATCCGGCAAACTATTGCCAGCAATAGCCGCGTGAGACATTCTAAATAAAACGACGCTACTTGTGATGCATGTTCCGCTACTCAATTGTAAATATGTACTCGGCAATTCTCGGAACCTTTTTAAATAATAGCTTTATACAATTCACGAGAGAGCAGATTCGAGATATCTCTTTCATTCTTATCACAGTTATAGAAGTCGAATTTCGTTTAATGCGCGACAAAAGTTGCCAAAAATATTGCAAGAAGCGAAATATAGTTTGCCGAACTAGATTCGCCCGCGTAGCGAATTAAGATTTGAAAATTTCGAAGAATATCAAAAAAATGTTCCAACACTTATAATCCGATGTACGCTGACTGACGCGACAAATATATCATCGTCCGGTTTTTTAATGCAGCTTGTAATTTCGTCGTGCGAGATACATTTCAGTTTAACGGTAATTTTTCTACCGTATTATTAAATATTACAAAAATGATCACGATATTTTAACGTTTAATCCTCTCGCGGTAACATCCGCGACATCACCTGGAGACTCATACAGTTTAGTGGCGTACTCGTACTAATTACGGGTATTCCTATGTTGTTTAACTGTGATTTGTACTTTTGGCTGTATTCAATTTTTTGTGCAATAAAGAACAGTCAAGAATGAATGAAATTTAAAAAAATACTTCAACCGCTGTACGGATCGTACCTGCAGCCCCGATTTATTTTTTATCCGGTTTCTAAATGAAGAATTTCGGTGATTTGTAGAGCCACTATACTATTATGTATATGTTCCTCTATCCCGTTTAGCGACAGATGTGTCGGATCATACGTCGGGCACAGTTCTCGTAATTTATCGCTACATCGAGAGAATTGATTTACTTTTATCACATTATTCGCTCTAGCCTACGCATATCGCTGGTGTGTGTTTCGACCTAGTCGCCACTCGTTGATTCGGATACCGGCGAGTTTATACGAAAGCCGATGATGTTCCGTGGACGGAATTTGTACGTGTATAGGCGAGGTACTCTCTTTACAGGCCGATGATATGTTTAGAGTCGGCTAGTGTACTCGCCAGTGTAGTGGTTTGGTATTTTGCGAGTGTCGCGGCCGATCAGTGAGGAATTTTGTGATTTCCCACGAAACAGGTCACTACAAATTTGTCGGCTGATTCTACAGATAAGATATCTCTTTGGTTACGTTTGATCGGTCGTATTTATCATGCTTTTCGGTTCGTAGTGTAACATTTAATCGCCGTCAGTATGTTTACACTCATCTAGTAGTTACAAAGCCGCGGTAAAGAATTTTTCTGTTTCTTATTTTTCTACGGTTTTCTAGTCGCCAAGTATGTGTGTCTGTTTAAGTCGTCCACTCAATCCAGTCGCCCAGATCGTATTTGTCGTCGAGTAAAGGAAAAAAATAAAATATACTCGTGTTTTAAGGAACTGTTCCTTTATTCCGTTGCTTTTACAAGTCCATTATTTAATCACTGCGTTTTTCTAAGTTGTGCTGCCGGTGGTATCTTGCAAGGGACCCTCGGGCGCGTGTCTGTGTGCCACTCCTTCAGTAAAAATCTGGCCCGCATTTTCACGGAAATATATTATTTTTATCGAACTTTTCTCCGAGATAAACTAAAAATAGGGGAAGAAACTACTGCTCAAGAAATTTAATCGCGGTTGAATTTTGCATCTTCCAAAAAATCCAAAGATTCCGAAATTTCCAGGGTCCAGATTAAGGACTCAAAAATTTTCTCGATAGTTAGCGTACATAGGTAGGAATAAATATAGTCCACGAGGGCGCGCATATTCCTAGTGTCACCTAAATTGATAGAATATCAGATAGGAGTGATTTGTTGAATACGAATTTACCGATACTTTTAGAACTAATAAAAAAAAAAAAAAACATCGGTAAAATATGGATAGTCTTACATTTAAATCACTACAACCGTATAATACTGTGCAGTTAATAATCTTTGGTCATCCGTTTAAACACGCACGCACACATAATATCGGTCGTAGTTTTATTATACCGATTACCGCATTCCTTCAGTGTTTCGAGTTTTTCTAAAAACGTCTTGAGGGGAGTTTAACGGGGATATTTTTCGACTATCATTACAAAGATGTATACATCAGGCCCGTGCCCAGAATTTTAGAAGGGGGGGGGGGGGGGGGGATGAAAACTTTCTTTGCATATTTATTTTATACATAATACATTTTTCACTAATATTCGTACTATTAATAATTTCCATCGTTTTGATTTATATGTATTAATAATTTACATAAATGAATTACCCCCCGTATATGAACATTAATAAAAATTATATACGTTATTGACTATACTCGTAATAAAAAAATTTTCATTAAGCTATTAATGAAGTACCTAAAAATATGGAGCATATTTTTCCTTTTTTCTTTTAAAAGTAGGTAAGAACATCTTAAAAAATCATCAATATTTATTTTAAATTTGTGATTTTTTTCAGATTTTTGTGTATTTATAATAACTATTTCAGTTCTCATGGGGGGGGGGGGGTTAACACCCAAAACCCTCCCCGTGGACACGGCCTTGGTATACATACTTTATATCACTCTTTCTCATTATATAACCGAATCTGTACCGGTCATTGCGATTCAGCGGTTGTTCAATATCAGCTATTTCGTTTATTTCGAACACATACACATGTACCTTCTCATGTATGTAATGTCGATACGTTTTCTGCAATGTCGATACGTTTTCTACAAGTCTCTCCATACTGAAGAATACCAATTATAGAAGCTTCCGTAGATTTCAAGATATGTATGTTTCGAAAATTTAAAATGTAAAAATAAAAATGTTAGAGCGAAACGTGGTACAGAAATTTCCTTCAAAATTTCTATTCAAAGTATTTCAAGACTTGTACGTCTCCATCAGTTTCCCCGTGTTTCATCCCTTTATTACGCGTAAAATCTAGGTTTTATCCCCCCCCCTCCCGGACGTATGTATAACAGTCTCTATTCAGGCGATGAGATTAAGAAATATATTTTTAAAATAAACGCTACGAAAATGTCCGTAAATATTTGCAATCTGAGTTTCGATTGTTTTCAGTGATCTCCCGGAATTGACATACTCTCAGTAGAAAAGTAAAATTTAATTTTCCTCCATATTTGTATATGTATGTGAGTACAATACAGTGAGAGAGATCTGTGTTGCTTTTTTGAAAATTTTCAGAATTTAAATTTCAAAAGCGAAAGAAAAAATTCCTATACACGTAGTAACGAAATAAAGAGGATGTTTTGTTTAAATTTCTCACGCATTATCAATTTGTATAATAGGTATGAAAAGAAAAATAACAAAAACACACATTTAAAAAAATGAAAGCAAAAAACATATTTAATAAGATAAAGTTAAATTTGAGAAACGGTTGGGGCGCTTCGGTGCAGTCGAAATAAAAATAAACAAAAAATGATTACGAAAAAAGATCGGGGGAACTTGAGCTGAGGAGGAAGGGGAAAATAAATTTTTGGAACGTTTTGAATACTTACGCTCCGAATTTTGAAAAATCTTGCGGGCGGTGGCTGCGATGGTAAGCGAGGACTCAGGTTAGTTTCCGAGTCCGAGGTTATTTAGACTAATTTTGAAATTTAATTTCAGATTTTCGGTCGTGTAAAACAAATTTATATGTGGAAATGGAAAGACCGTGGAAGAAAACGGAGTTAGTTCTCACGCGCTGAGATTCTTCAGGAACGGCCGTTGGATGGCCTGAATTATCGCTTTGTGCGCGCCAGTTTGTACACTTCTACACTCTTTTTTTTTTTTTTTTTTTTTTTTTTTTTTTCTAAGCCACCCCGGTCTGTTGACCACAATTGGCGCGGCTAACAGCTTAATTATAGGTTAAACTTAAGTAATAATTACAGTTTTATATGCCTGTTTCCCTTGAAAAAGGACATAAATAATAGTATTCTCTTACAAGCATAATTCATCGATATATTCTCATGCGCGAGTACACGGAAAAAGTGATATCCTCATCTATCCGAAGTAGTCAATATTCAAAAGGCACTCAATTTTTAGTACGTGGATAAAATTTAAATGATTAACGATTAAAAAATTGAAGTTAAGCAATACCGACTTCGAGATTTGTTCCAAAAATTTAATAAAAATGCGCTAAAAATAAAAAAAAAACAATTATCCGATCGAAAATAGTATGTTTTACAGTAAAATATGCTTAAAGATGATCTCGTGATTATTCTCAAGCAACATTAATTGAACAAGCGTAAAATCTGATTGAAGCTGTTCTCTTTACATTATCGATTGTAATTTATTTTGGAATAACAACGCATTTCTGCGGGAAATTTAACGTAACGTGAAAGTAATATCAAAAGGGAATAATTTCATGTATCGTAAATTACCGAGAATTTTCCGTCCTTTCACAGACCAGACGGAAACTTCCAAGGCCGTATCCACAGCAGGGGAACCCCCTCCCATGAGAACTGAAATAATAGTCTTACCTTTAAAAGAAAAAAGAAAAAATATGCTCTATATTTTTGGGTACTTCATTAATATCTTAAGAACAATTTTTTTTATTACGGGTATATGTAATTTTTATTAATGTTCATATACGGGGGGGTAATTCATTTATGTAAATTATTAATACATATAAATATCGAAATGATGGAAATTATTAATAATATGCGGATATTAGTGTTAAAAATATGTATTGTTATTTATAAAATAAATATGAGAAGTGAATCCCCCCCCCCTTCCCTTTTAAAATTATGGGCACGGGCCTGGAAACTTCATATATCCAAACATCGACTATAGTAGTGGTAAGGGTAAAATTAACGTAAACTAATCAGGTATCTCTTTATAGTCTGGGTAGATAACACTACTTTGTGACATATCGCACGGGGAGAGGGGGGATGATAGTAGTGTGAGGCAAATGTTACACTGCCGTCTCCGATTCTTGATATTGTTCCGAAATAATGTTTAGCGTAACGTAAAAATGTGTTAGTTGAGATGTGACGTCAGGAGTTGCCTGTTGTCAGGACTATCAGCTCACCCCGGGGTAATTTTCAATTTTCCCGTTAATAAACGGCGGCTACACATATGCAGTCGATATTAAGCTTATCGCCTCGTTTATGGTAGAATTCGATCATAGAGTGTGCAAAAGAAGTTTTCGATAAACGCGTCAACGGCGTATGCGCTATTTGTTTTGTTTCAATACATTTTTCCTCTGAGATCCGATAGATTTGATTAACAATTTGTGAAAGAAAAGAACTCTAGTCTCCGATCGAAAGGAGCGGCACCAGAAATTCAGGAGACATTAGCGAGATCGGAATCGAGAGCCTGGAATAAGGAAACTGCACCGTCCACAGGGTTAATGATGGGTGTGTATAACAACGGCATCCGTATAGGGACGAAATAACAATATATACTTTTTATTTTCAAAATTTCCATATAATTTCAATACTTTGTTTTATTGGCCTGTAATATTTAGCTTATTATTACGCGTAAGTTACAAAACGACCATAGAATACCGGAATAATATCACGAATCTAAAAAAAAGCACCGAAAATTACGTGTCGTTTCTGGGTAATACGTATTCATACATATATAAAACGAAAAAACGCGGGAATAATCGTAATTTCGCAGGAACCAAAATAAACACTGCAGTGCTTTACGAATCAGGAAAAAGCGCAGAAACTAACTGGGTCCGCGCAGTGTGATTACAGTGCGACAGATTTCAAAGAAAATAAGCTGGACGAAAAGGACACGTGAAAAACTTGCCATCTTGTTTTGGAGCGGTATAAATTTATTATCAATTCAGGTCTCGTATAAGAGCTAACTTTTTCCGCTCACCATTCCTGGCCACTTCGGAAACGAGTTTTTAGTAAATCGCAGACCTTCCTTACGCTAGGTCCATCTTGTTTTTTTCCTTATTTTCATTCCTTATATGCTTTATACACACACACATATATATATATATATATATAAAAAAATATATAAATATATATATATATATATATGTACATGTACGTATCAGTGTAATAGCCAAAGTATTTCCTCAAATGTCAGCCATCAGTAAACGGAATTGGAAATTTAGTTGTAAATTGAATTTTTAGTTCATTCTGCGAAGACACTAAAATGTGCTCGCATCATATTACGGTACTGATAAGATATGGTTATTTAAAAGTTCCTTTGTGTGTATTTCGTACAAAAATTAATTCGCAGAATCTGAAATGTTTTCTGATGCTATAAACTCTTTGGTATATTTTTAGTACTCAAATGTGACTTTTGCGTTGCATTGCGATACTCCTTCTCGATTCATAGTAAACGGTTAATATTATAAATACTATTAATTACTAGCGGAAATGTACGTGAAATATATCAAACTATGAAGCTTATCTTCCCGAAGACGACAGTGATTAATGCAAAATTTGAATCGAAAATAGTAAGTATAATAGTGAAAAATCGATAAATTAAGAAAAGAAAAAAAAAGAAAAAAAAAACAAGAAAGAAACAAACAATGAAAGCAATAAAAACGCGTTTCGAGTTGAAATAACACTGACGGATAATTTTATTACGATATAAAAGATGTTTTAAAAAATGCTGTTTTAAAATGTTTTCGGGCATATTTAATATCCTTTTTTTTTTTTTCTCCCGAAAAATAATTATTACTGTATAACGAAATATCTTGATAAATGAAAAATCCACGATAAACACCAATGGAGAATAGAAGTAAATTTTTGTTCTTTTTCGAAAACGAAATTATTTTTCAACTACTGTCTCTATTTAAATAATCAAATTTAGCAACCACCAGATGTTTTATCGGATTTTCAATAAACGTACGGATATTGTAATTGAAAACCCCGTTTTTAATAAAAAGAAAACAAACTTAAACCATTTAGAAATATGTCTCATCAGATCTACCATTCTTCATGCTAGTGCCGAAATCGTAAAATTCAAAAAGTGCCGAGTATTCGCCGTTGAATTAATTAACCCACACGCTGTATGTGTAATATTCATGTATCACCGAAAAACATCCAATTTAGTTTTTCGTATGATTCCTATTAAAACGGTCGATGACTATACGAAAAATAACTCCTCTTCAACTTATATGTACAAAAAAATTTAAACATAAAATAATTAAGCGAATTCTACCGTATAAAATCGTCGTTTTTTATCATAAATGGCAACGTGGAACAAAATACAAATTTAACAAATTTAAATATAATATAAATATACTATTTAGAAACGTTTTCAGGCATAGTTCAGCTAAAATTAATAATGCTTCTAAGTACGTTTATACGTTTACATTTGTTACATTTGTATTTCATTCCATATTTTTATGTTTAACAAGCGGTATGTTAAATTCGTAATTTAGTATATTTCGTTCAAAAAAACATTTTCTCCTATCGTCATCTCGTTTGTGTATATGAATTTTCATTCACCTTCTCATTTTTGTTTCCTCGCCAATTTTCCCGCAATCGGTATTTTATCAAGTTGTTTGGAGCATCTATTTTTTCTTCAATTTCTTTTTTTTTTTATATATATATATATATATATATATATAGATTATTTAATTATTCCTCAATTCCTAAATGAAAAATGTATTGATAAATTTTTAAATTAAATCGCATCGTCCGTTCGGTAGGATGTTTTCGCTTTGTTTTTATTTTGATGAAACTACTTAATAAACTTTTCACCCACCCATGTTCATTCATTCATTATGTAACGGTAATAACACAAATTTTCAACGATATCTAAACTTTCCGCTTGTTAAGTGCTTCTTATTGAGGCGACTACCACCGAGAGCCGGATTTTCAATTACGTAGACTAAGCGATCAGTACTGAAAGAGAATAATCGAGCAGTAGATAACAGTGATTCGACAACCGCGATTGTGAGACATACGTATAGGGGAAAACTGCATCATTAAGCAACTTATTAGGACCGTACCAGTTAACCGACAACATGAAATACCCATTTGGGGGGGGGGGGGGGGGGAGTTTGTAGTTATTATTCATTTATTTGATGAATAATAACATAAATACATAGTAATTGATACATAGCCATGAGTATCTCAGTTGAATGAACACCTCATAGATTGGAAACGATTAAAAGAAAATGAAAGAGACAAAAATTAAAATAAAATTATTCATTAAATGAAAAATCTTCAGCATCCGAATATTTGAAAGCCATGATAAAATACGAATTCGCCGCGTGCAGGAATTTTGATAAATTATCGTTGTTTAATGGAAAACAATTTACATCTTTAAACAAGAATTTCCATTTGGCGCACTCATTAACGTAATGGGGGTGACAGTTTCAGGAGCATCTCCGCAGGAACACAAATCGGTGTCTACCAGATGGAAACGGTGCAGATAACTTTGGAATCTACCATGTCCAGTAAGAAATTGCGTGTCACATACGTATTAATATTCTTCGATTTTGATCGAATTGGTTTTAACTTCAGAGACGAAACTAAATGCTAATCTTCCAGTTGAGCTTTGTTCCAGCTATTTTGCATTTCAATAAATCTATTGTTTCGATCCAACTCCAAATTGAGATTATTTAACCCTTTGAAATACAAAATTTTATGCTGCAGCACGGAATACAGTGGCAATTGTCCTGCTATTGTTCGCAACGCATCACCGGAAGTAGTTCTATGCGCACGGAGAATAAACAAAAGAAATTTCCTTTGGGATTTAACTAGTACTTCCTGAATGCTTTTAAAGCCTCTTCGAACATAAATACGCAGTACGTGAATAATGGAATAATTAGCATATTAGCGAATTATTAAACGGTGTTTAGTGTTCATCCCATACGTGCGTCCAGACACGGAGTGCAATTTATTTAGAACCGTTGTAGCTTTACTGGACAACATTTTTGAAATGTTGATTAAAACTGTAGCGACAGTCTAATGTAATACCAAGATATTTCAATGATTCGACGATATTAAAATTCGGTACAGAGAGATGTAGCGAATTGTAGTAGTCCCTTTTTCGTTCCCTGTACGTGATTAATAAATTAGTCTTGTTTTCGTCCAACTGTAGAAGATGTTTTTCCGTATATGTAGGTTAAAATATTGTTGATTGTAATCTTGAAGTATTTACAAATGGAGGGACGATGGTTAGAAGTGACCGCGAATGCTAGATCATCTGCATAGAAATATCTGGTTACTGCCGACGGGAACTTCATCAACGATAAGTCTGAAATACACAAATTCCAAAAAATCGGGCCCAAAATCGATCCTTGCGGGCATCCGTGAGTAACATTTCGAAAATATGTTTGATGTTCGTGAATAAATTTAATAGTTCTGGAATCTAAGTATTGTCTTAAGATCGAAATTATTCTATAACCGAGCCTGAGTGCTCTAATTTTGTGGAATAAGACTGGCCACGAACAGTTATCAATGGCGCCTTTAATATCCAACGTCAGCAGGCCGATCGCAGTCTTTCTACTTAACGCATACTCGATCTGCCTAGATAATTCGCCAAGAAGCGTTGCCGTCGAACGGGACTTAGTAAATCCAAATTACCGATCATCGTGAGGTAAAACCGGCAGTATACGATTCAACAAAACATATTCAAACACCTCGGCTAAAGCGCTTAACAAGACAATCGGTCTGTACGAAGATGGAAGACTAGGACTACGTCCGGGTTTTAGCACAAAAACTGTCCTTCCCGCTCGCCAGGCTTCCGGGAAGACTCCGAACCTCAACAGAGCGATGAATAAGCTCTGAAGTAAATTAGGATAGTGGAAATTCGAGATCTTCAAACATTTATTCGTCAGCTGGTCTAACCCAGGAGTTTTATTTTTAGTCCGGCGAAGAATATCCTTAATTTCCGCTTTGGAAATAAATAGTTCGCTGTTAAAACTAAAGCCGCTAAGGTTAAATCTCTGAAATTCTTGCAAAATTGTATGAGAAGGTTTCGTCCCCATTTGTGTTTGATTTTACTTTTTTTTTTTTTTTATTAATTCATGTGCGATACCTTAGTCCCCACCAAGCCAGTTGACTTGTCGGCGGGTTCCCAAAATAAATACACACGAGTAAATTTATTTAATAAGTTTAGATTGCATGCTTAGTTTCTATAACTTATCATTATTCATCTATAACTACTCTTTATAAATCGTTTAAATATCTATTTCTCACAAATTAACAATCTATATATAACATACACGCATATGTACACCTACATCTACAAATATGCACACACATACACGCACACACACGTGCATCCGCACACCTAAATGTTTTATATAGCTTGGTATTATGCTCGTGTTTGTTGTTATTCACTATTTTCTAGCAGCATTTCCTTTAATTTAGTTTTACTTAATTTATTCTTGTTTTCTTTGATAATATTAATTACCCGAGTATTATTAAGTGTAACTTTGTTAAAACCAATTGTTGTAATTTGTCTTCATGTTTATTAGCGTGTCTTCTATATTGATATTCGTATTGTCTAACGTTACGCAATCTGTAATTACATTTATTTCTTGCTATTACATACTGATTTTTTTTTCTATATATTTAATTAGTATATTGTATTGAAGTATCATTTTTGGGGTAAGTATTAAATGTCTTTTCCTAATATATGAAGAACTTATATTTGAAAGAGTTTCATATTTTTTTCCTACACAGAATTTCAAACATTTTTCCTGTAAATAATTTAATTGCTTTAGTTTTGTATTATTCGCGTGCCCCCAAGCCATAATACCGTGATACAAGTGTGTTTGACATAATGCGTTGAAAACCATTATTTTTGTTGATGTGTTTATAACGGAGTTCTTCATTTGATAAAGACTGGGTAGCGTTTTCCTCAATTTATTTACTACATTATCTATATGTTCATTCCATCTAAACATGTTGTCCACTGTGACACCCAAATATTTATATTCATACACTTCCTCTAAATTGTTACAGCTATAAATGTTCTGTGTGTGTGTGTGAATGCTGACATTCTAAACTGTGATGTTTTATTTTGATTTCATCTATATTATATTTACTGCTTGGTTTTATCCACATTACTTTTGATTTGTCTGAGTTAATATATAATCCTCTGTCATGTGTCCATTTTGTTAGCTCATCTAAATCTTTTTGTATTAAGTTTTCTGCTACTTTATGATTTTTGTGGGACATTATTATTGCTATATCGTCAGCATATTATGCATATATTTTTGCGAATTTTAAAGTTTTACTGATATTCCTAATATAGGTTATAAATAGTATTGGAGCTAATATAGAGCCTTGCGGTACTCCATTTATTATTTTAAATTTTTCACTAACCGTTCCATTTATTTGTACAATACTGTTTCTATCTGTTAAGTAATTTTTGAACCATTTTAAATGTCTTCCAGAGATTCCTATTTCTTCTAATTCTTTTAATAGTATATCGTGTCTAATTGTATCAAAGGCTTTTATCAAATCTACAAAAATTATTATGCAGTGCTTTTGTATTGCTATTTGACTGTGTATATATTGTGCGAAATCTGCCAGTAATTTTGATGTTGATTTATTTTTTTGAAATCCATATTGAAAAGCTCCGATTAAATTATTATCTGTTAAGTATTTGGTTAAGTGATTTGTAATATGCCTTTCCATAATTTTTGTAATTACCTTTGGTTTTGATATCGGTCTGTAATTAGATATGTCTTTTAGACTACCTTTTTTGTGTATAGGTTTAATTTCAGAAAATCTTAATCCTGGAGGTATCGTTCCTTCTTTTAGCGTATCGTTTATTATTTTTGTTATATGACCAGCAATGTTATTAACTGATGCTTTTAAATCTTTAGCCCTTATTTTATCGTATCCTGTTCCTTTATATATATATTTAAACTATTTATAATGAGTTTCGTTTGTTCATTATTTATATTTGGAATATATATGTTTTGCAATATTTGATTTTCTGCATTGATTCCATTTTCATATAATGTTATGCTGTATTTATGAATATTTTTATACACTTCTGTTGAGAAATAGTTAGCAAAACTATTTACGATCTGTGTTAATGTTTGATTTTTAAAATGTGTCAATATAATGTCATCACTTGATCTATTTTTCCTTCTTCCTGTTATTCCATTTATTACTTCCCAGACTTTTTGTGTTTTTTCTAGTTGTATTTTACAAAACTTGTCCTTCCTTTCTTTAATTAGCTCATTTAATTTATTCCTTATCTGTTTATATTATTTTCTGTATTCATTATTATATACATTTGACTTCCATTTTTTAAATAATTTGTCACGCTTATTCATCGTCTTTATTAAATCGCTTGTTACCCATTGTTTAATTCCTATGTGCTTTCTACTTGTTTTTGGTTTTTGTGGATTTTTGTTTTTACATATCTCATAGATTGTTCTAAATTTACTTTCAATTTTCTCATACGAAGTGCTTTCAATATTACCCCAATTCACATTCGTTAATATAGTTTGCAGTTTCTGTTCGATATACTTTGGGTTGTATTTTTTTATTCCTTCTGTTAAGAGTAATCCTTTTATTTCTAACTTACAAATGATTGTATAATGATCCGCTATCTTATTATCCGTAACAATAGCATTTTCTATTATATCTTTTTTTACTCTCGTGTAGAAATGATCTATGCACGAACCTCTTCTTATATTATCATATTCCCTCGTGATTACATTAACATTTTCTTTGAAACCTTTTCCTGCTAACATGTCCCTATATTTGTTATTCTGCTTTGTCCTTTCCAGGAGATTAATGTTCATATCACCACAAATAACTGCTTCTTTATACCCTACATATTTTTCAATATTTGTGTTTAATTCTCTTATGAATTCTTTTTTATTACTATTTGGCGGTCTATACATTCCTAGGATAATTAGATCTCTTTCTTTTTTTACTTGTACGAGGGTGGTTCAAATATAAACCGGAATTTTTAAATAAACGCGCGAAAAATTTATTGTGGAAAAAGTGGTTGCACTGGCAGTTAGACCGGTTTGTTACGAAGCGTGTAGAGCAATTAGAACCGCGTAAGCTCACTTTTTAGTGTAGTTAGAGCCATGAGTGAAAAAGAAGTACCAGTGTCTGTTGCGCAACGCATCATTATTCGTTTTTTAGTCAAAGACGACGTAAAATCCGTGGAAATTTACCGAAAATTACGCGAACAGTTCGGGGATGAGTGTCTCTGCAAAACTCAAGTGTTCGAGTGGTGTTCCGCGTTTCGAAAAGGACGTGAAGTGGTGTCAAACATACCACATGCGCGGCGCCCAAAAACCAGCATTACAGATGAACACGTCAAAGCCATCGAACAACTCATTTTGGCTGACCGACGCGTCCGTGTACGCGATATGACCGACGAATTGGGCATCAGCATAGCTAGTATTGAGACAATAATTCATGATCGGCTAGGTTATCGCAAAATTGCAGCCAGATGGCTGCCAAGACTTCTGAATTTTGAACAGAAATTCACCGCTCGGCTCACGATGGAGACATTGGCCGAATTGGGCTGGGAAACACTTGAACATCCTCCTTACAGTCCAGATTTGTCGCCTTGTGATTATTATTTGTTTGGCCCGTTGAAAGAAGCACTTGGTGGACAACGTTTCGACAGCAACGATGAGGTGGAATCGTTCGTGCGCAAATGGCTATGTGACAAGCCGCGAGATTTTTACGAAAAAGGAATAAAAAAATTGCCGGAGAGGTGGAAAAAGTGCGTAGCGTGCGAGGGGGGTTATCTCGAAAAATTGTAAAAAATATGAGCACTGTAAGTATAAAATAAAAATTTTTATGACGAAATTCCGGTTTATATTTGAACCACCCTAGTATTTTAAAGCCAATTGCCTCACAACTTACCCACTCCATATCTATAATTGTACTATCAATGTGTTTATTTGTGTATATCGCAACTCCTCCACCTCTCATATTTTCTCTTACTTTCGCAGTGCAATCATACCCTTCTATGCTATAAATTGGTAGTTCGTCTATTTTAATATTTATTTCACAGAGAATAATTATGTCGGGATGCTCTTTGTTTACTATCATCTGGAGCTGGTTATAATTTTTTCTTAGTGATCTAATATTTATTAACATTATGTTTAACCACTTATTCTTAGCTTTCATAGAAATTAATATTTTATTATCTCCGTTAATTTAAATTTATTTAGTGTTATATGTATGTACATAATATTAGTTATTCTTTGAAAGACTAACTTAATTATAATTATTATCCGCCATAAATGTTTTATTTTACTTATTTCTATATTATGTTTAATAACCGTAGTATTCATTTTTACGTACTGAGTTTGAGTAATATGCAGGGAACTTTCGAAAGAGACAGTAATGTTAATACGTTTTGATAATATTCTACTAATATAACAAAGGAATAACGTATGCGCGAGAAATACTATAAGATACATTAAAATATGTCCGTACGTCACTTTTATCGATTAATGGTAAAATCATATTTAATTGTAATACACTACAGAGAAATATCACCATACTAGTAAAATTACTTTTTATTATTATTATCAAGCTACTTTCGATAAATATTTTATTTAATCTTTTCTAAATCCTCTTCACTTCTAATTTGTATTGCATTTTGAGTTTGATCTTTCCTGACGAAAATTTTCCCTCTTTTTATCCAACAGTATTGGTAATTCGTTTCTTTGGTGGTTTTTTTCCTTACTTGCCAATGTAACGTTTTGTAGAACAGTGATAAATTTTCATTCTTGTGAAGGCGGAAAGTAACAGGAGATAATAAAAATTTCTTCCAATTAAACTGCCACGATATATTCGCAACGTTCGAAGAATTCTACCTCATTAAATGATAATGCTGAGTTAACTAAAATTGATACGAACTGCTTTGTAGTTTGAGTATAAACATTGGTAATATCTGGGATTACCTTTTGAATAAGATACGGCTCTGAGATACACACAATATCTTTATTATTCTTTAATAAATTAGACTGTAGCAAATTATTACCAGAACGTGAATGATGTAAGTTTAATTGCATTACAGAGAGGAAATCGAAATTATTATTCTCCATAACAAGTGTTGTTATCTAAGATTGAATGAATTCTTTTCACAGTTTCGCATTTGTAAAGCCGGTAATACTTATGGTCCAGACTGAAGTTCGTTTTTCTTTCTTCATTTGAAAAGTGACAGTTTGGACAATGTCCACGATCAATAATTTCCTTAATTTTACCTTTTTCTTCATTATCCAGTTTGCAATGCCGAGCTCTATGCCCGAAGCCTCCACATGAATAACATTGGGTAATATCAATATGTTTGTAGACACGATATAAGCGCCATTCTACAGGAACAAATCCATCCTTAATTAGATAATTATATACATCCGGTGATACCTGAACAATCGCTTCCAAGTAAGTATTTTCTTTCCTTTGCTTCTGGATAATTTTGACGTACGCGTTCCGATCGATTGTGAGGTTTATATACTGGTGAATCGAAGTAAGAATTTCGTTTTTGACTTGGTCAGAATCATAAGAACGAAAGGAAAAAGGTAACCCTGTTATTCTAATGTAAGGCATTCTTTTTGCCGGTTCTGAAAAGGTAAATGCATCTTTATCAGCAAAATTATTCAGGCGGTTTATAATTGTTTCCTTGTCTTCGTTAGTGGTTTTTATCATCAAATTATCCTTCATACGTGTGAAAATAGGCATGCTTTTAAGATCCTAAGGCTTGATAGCTTGTTTAAATACATTTTCTACTAGTTCAGAAGAGGTTTTACTACCCGGAGCGATATTATTCAGTTTATCTAATTTCTTAAAATCATCGGAAATGGAGATTTTAATAGTTTTGTCCAGTTTAGGTTTCTGAATTGAAGTAATATTTTTTTTGGTATCATTTTTAGTTATTTGCGAATAACTCGGTTTATTTTTTTGTTTCGAATCTTTTTAAAACGGGATAAATTGTTTCATGAATTACTTTAGTAATTTCATTCATGTCTATGCTCGAACTAACTGGGTTGACGTCTTCAGCTAACGCTGTGTTAATTTCTGACACAAGGTCCGTAATCGTTTTCTCAATTCCATCGTATTTTGTGCCTTTAGCTCCAAGTTTAGGTCTTAAGTCTACCAAAAAAGATAAAATAGTGGAACCTAATAACTGTCGGATAGCCATTGAAACCCGTATCCTAGCCAGTTACGATAGAAGTCCGATAATTTAACATTGCCTAACTGGTAACACCGTTAAATACAACAACTAAGAATTCGATTCTATTCGGAGGTGATTAGTGTCACGAAAATCGAAGATAAATAAATAAGGCAGACTAACCAGAGTCAACTGTAATCGGATTCTTATCAGCGAGCAAGTGATAACGCGTGATGCACAACTAGACACCTTATTCACTTTAAACATCGTCTTGGGGGGGAGTTTAGAATCGAGTCATATAAAAGTTCAATATAGATTGGAAATACAGACACGCAAGAAATATCGTTAGCATAAATTGTAAAAAGTACTATTACTATACCGTGTCCAAAATGAAACAACCGGTTTTCTCAGAATTACCGCACGCCTCAGAGATCGAGGCTTATCTCAAAAAAAAAAAAAAAAAAAAAAACATCAAAAGATAATCAGCTCTCCTCCTTTGATATATGCGAAGAATAGAAGAGATATTTACTCTCGGGTATTAACTCTAGATGTTTTCATACTTCTGCTACTCCAAATATTTGATAGACAAATTTTAAATTTTTTGCAAATTTTTCACATTTTCAGTGCTCTAAATGGGGAAAAAAATTAATTTTTTTTTACATGTTTGCGCAATCTACAGAATATATGTTATGAGGTATAGAGGTGGGTATTATCTATTATCAGCTACGCAGTAAACAAAAGAAATATTTTACTCAATTTATCACCGCGCATATTGTTAATGAAGTTAACCGCAGCGCCCTTTAAAGAATTAATATATACGAGGGAAGGAAAGAAGTGCATCAACAGAAATCCTATTCGTACATATAATATTCGGGTGATTTGTCAATCGAATTATTATATTGATTTTTAATAATTTCTCGATATAAATTCCCTCGTTCAGTGTGATAATTATTTCAACTGAGAAATCTGGCTTAATACACTTTTCTACCCGGATAGAAAAAAACAAACATTATATATACTTACTCCAAAAAACTTCTTTACCGGTGGTAACTTTTGGATGTTGAGAGGAAAACCTTAATATGTTCAGACAGCCTTAGCAGCCTCTTAGCGCTCAGTTATAGTAGTTTTAATTATCGCTGTCACCCGCTGATCTACGATATTAAGTTTAAATACACTAAAATTATCGATAAAGGAGGTACCGTAAAGTTCTGTTGGATTCCTGGTCATCGCGGAATTATTCTCAATGATGTAGCTGATCAAGCGGCTAAGGAAGCGGCATTAAACGGGGTTGTGTAGTATACCCCTTTATTACTATCTGCGGACCTTTTGGACATGATTAAAAAGAACAGCTGTACTGATTGGAAGAATTAATAGTTCGCCTAGTTTAGGCAAGGCATACGAAATTGTCCAATCGTCTCTACCAAGTATGCCTTGGTATAATAATATTACTTCTATCCCGCCGGCTAACTTAATTCGGCGTTTTATCATTACTATCTGCAGACTTCGTTCAGATCATACTAGAGTGCGGCTTAATTTTTTCGATGGAAACCATTTTCCTTGTTATTTAGTTGTGAGGCCCTATCCACGGATAGAGTCTTCCTTTTTGAACAGCTGATGTCCTGTACTTTATATCCTCCATTCTGCATTTTTCAACTACTTGTTTCTGGTGATCATTACGTTGTTTATCCTTTTTTTATTTATTAAAAGAAATGGAATTGTAATTTAAAAATCCAATCAATATCCGGATTACTGAATTTTTTTTTTTTACTTTTCTACTCCGGGTGGAATAATTACTCCCTTTCACATGGTGCTATTATTGATTATCAAGATTGTTTCATCGAGCATTGTGGGCACTGCTCTGCAGTTGCGGCCATATTGCAGGATGAAGTTTCTTCCTTTTTAAAAGTACGACATGGCGAGCTATTCAATATATTACAAAAAATTGGTTTAGACACTGCAGACAGAAGAATAATAAAAAATTTATATTTACAACAAACGGCAGCAGTGAAACTAAACAATGGAGAAAAAACAGATAACATCAAAATAGAACGCGGTGTCAGGCAGGGGTGCGTTTTGTCGCCAACACTGTTTAATGTATACGCGGACAATATATTTAGAGAAACCTTAACAAATAGACCTGAAGATATCAAAATTCCTATTATAAATAATATAAGATATGCAGACGACACGGTAATATTCGCAGAAAATGAGAAGGATTTAGAAATATTATTGAAAACAATAGAGAACACATGTGATAAATACGCTATTGTAATTAATACCAAGAAAACTAAAGTAATGGGAATAGCGGATCAAATTAAACCAAAGATAATAATCAGAAATGGTGAATTAGAAGTGGTAAATAAATACAAATACTTAGGCGCATGGCTTAATAACGCTGGAGATTCAAAGGAGGAAATTAAATGTAGAATAGGACTGGCCAGAGTAGCATTTATGAAAATAAGGAAAACGTTCACATCACGTGAAATATCTCTTTCATTAAGAATCAGAGCTTTAAAATGCTACGTATGGTCAGTGTTGTTATACGGTTGTGAATCATGGACGATAAATGCTAAAATAATAAACGCTATAGAAGCCTTCGAAATGTGGTGCTACCGTCGTATACTGCGCATAACGTGGACCGCAAAAAAGAAAAATAAAGAAACATTAAATACATTGAAAAAGGACAGAGAATTACTGAATATAATCAAACGAAGAAAAACAGCATACTTAGGACACATATTAAGAGGTTCGAAATATAATCTGTCACAGACCATAACATAATAATGGGTAAAGTAGACGGAAAAAGAAAAGTTGGAAGAAGAGTGATTTCCTGGCTTGATAATATCCTGAAATGGTCATCTATGAAGGTAGGAGAATTATTCCATACGGCAAGGAACCGAGCATTACATCAAGAAATCGTCGCCATGGTTGCACCCAACGACTGAGAACAGTCAAATGAATATAAGAAGAAGAAAAACAGTTAGATAAAAAGAAAAAAATGTTTTTTTATTATTTTTTTTTTTACTTTGTTTTGTTCCCGTGAATTCTGTATGATTTAAACGTTAGTCTGCTGGCCAAATGAACTATATATTGTTCAGGCAAAAAAAAAAAAAACTTGTCCCCTACGTATGCCTTGATAAGGAAGATTCAGCTATACCACCGTTTTCGTAAATTTTTTGTAAACGTTAATTTTTATTTACAGTAAGGTAATTTGTTTTTTTCAAATTATTGTGGCCCGAGATAGCAAACTTTTTCGGGACTGTTAAAACATGCAACAAATGTATGTGTGTGTGTGCATGGGTCAGGGATTTAATTTGCGCGATAGAATTTTTCGAAAAAGATAATTCAAACTCGCGCGCTTTACGTACTTGGAATTCTTTTACAAATACAGAGAAAGATCCGTTACTTCGCTGCTCGATAAAGGTTGCTACCACGTGTCATTTTTTCAGCCCGTCGTCTGGATAAAATTTTAGATCGCCCCCCCCCCTCTTTACTTTTTCAGTCAACATCGATTAGCCGATACAGCGGAAAAAACTTTGAAATACATTTGCAGAAACACTTTGGCATATATCGGATATCGTTTGCGCCTTATAGACTAAAAATACCGAACGCGATTGACTGAGACTAGAAAAATCTTAGTACCTTCCTGATGAGGTCGTTGAAATTAAGCTGTTAAATTACTCCGTCAATGCGCAATACATATATGTTTACATAAGAATTCCGGTGTTTTGTTATTTTTCTCTTTCCATTACCTATGCCTAACTAAAAATTATACTCCAGCTACTGTGCCACATGACCGGAAAGACTGCAGGCAAAAAGGCCGAAGTACGTCTTCGCCCGTACGAGCAAAAATAACTACGAAAAGGAACGGAAATGAAAAATTACAGTGTAACCGATTGTGTTGTTCAAAAAAAAAAAAAAAAAAGACATGAAACAAAAACATAGGAGAAAAAATGTCGGCAAGTATGAATGTTAGCGAATCATTCATCATAATACTGAAAACGCAAGCGAAGTGTAAAATGGTACTCCACGTAATCACGACCTTTTAAAGGATTTAAATAAGAGAAAAAAGAACGCGATTAAGCATTTGTTATTACAAATATATATATATATACATTTCGCATAGCAGGTGAACGAGAGAGTGGAATAACATTTGATGACGCGAAGTATGCGTATGCGATGCAACTGAAGATGTTAATTTAAATATGGAGCGGACACAATGATGAATAGGAAAGAGACGAAATTCTTTTGATATCACACGGTGTAATAGAAATGTAGCATCGAACGCAACGTGGAAAATTTAACGGCGGGTATGAAAATCCGAACAATGCAAATATTCTGTAAAGCAACGGCGTATGAACTGAAATATTAAACAGAAAAAGAAGAAAAAAAAAACAAAACAATAATAATACTTATAATCATCGAAAGTAGCACGCAGTATTTTATATGGCGACGTTTGCTATCAATTAGGGGACGGTGATGAAGCGTGGTACATTTTGTACAAAATAACGTTGAACCTTTACCACCTCAAAAAAGGAATTAATGTAAACGTTAAATGAAAATGATATGACAGTCTGACAACGAAGTTCTTTAGAAAATCCCCCCTTGGCCAGCATCATCATCATCAGCGCATTTGAATTTCAGATTCAATGATTATTAAATTTAACTTCAATGCAAATTTCCCGTTATCGAAATTTAACATAGTTTATATCTTGACGGGAGCAGAAAAATCCCTATCGAAATAATGTAAAAAAGGAAATTTGAATTTCAGATAATAACTTAAACACGACTGTGAAATCGTAGTGGCGGGTCGACGTTTTTATTTCTCTTCCGTCTACCGATATAGTGTCATAATAACGGAGCCGTGAAATCTATCTGCTACATTATAGTAGCGCCACCCCGATACAAATAACATTATACCAACTATTATACGGAAAGTTAGTTACGTTGTTATTTTAAAACTTAATTGGTATCGAAAGAAATTTCTTCTTGTCTAAAGGTAATGTTTGAGTTTTTTGTTCTTTATTTTTTTTTTTTTTATGATTCCGTACATGTATAATGTACGGAATTATAATAAGATGGTTCAGAAACGACAAAAATATTCAATTAAAATATGCAATAACTTACGAGGGGGTTTCACTTATTTATTTCGAAAATCTAAAACATAAATTCTAAGTAAAATTCTCTTCAAGACCATCTGTATCTTCAAACTAACGGACGGCAAGAACCCCAAAAAATGGGTCAAGAATATATATATATATATACATATATATATATATATATAAAAAAACTCGGCTACTTTGGCCTCGTAAGGACCTGTGCCCCTTGACCCCTCTTGCTTTCATTTCTGTCTCTTTTTCTTCTATACTTTGTATAAAATGATCAAAATTTACAACGTAATTCTTACTGGCATCAACACACACAAAAAATAACATAACCACAAAAATCCTATTCTAACATTTAACTTCCGTTATAAAAAATTAAGACATTTTTTCGTTACATTTTTCGTTACATATTTCATTACATAAAATTGTGACATTTTTTAAATAACAATAACAAAAATCCTACAAAATATAACAAACGTTACATAAAATTGGGACATTTTTTTAGGACATTTAGCGTTACATAAAATTGGGACAATTTTCTGGGACATTTTTTTGGGACATTTAGCGTTACATAAAATTGGGACATTTTTCTAGGACATTTTTTTGGGACATTTAGCGTTACATAATATTGAGACATTTTTTCGAATGGGGGGTAGCCTAAGAATTACGTTTAATTAATATATAATATGGAATATAAAACGACCTCAAAAATCACCCTTAAAAAATTCATAACTAAATACCTCCTTTAAAAGTGAAATTCAAAACATAAAACAAAACGCAGAAGCTTTTTCATAAAATCAAAAAAATTGCGATTAAAAAAATTATATAGCCCTCTTCCCTCTGTAGGCCCAAAAACGGCAATAAAAAGTTTACGTAAGCAATAGCCCGAGTAAAAAATGTTGAGGATACCAAAACGTATCTCAAATATATGCATAAAGGACAACTTTATAGAAAAAAACTATAGCCGAGCTTACAACTTTATATTTAGAGACCCCCTCGGGGGGGGGGCGAAAGCTCGAAAAATTCGGGAAAAAAAATGTTTTCCTGTCACGTGATATATTGATCGATATTTGTCGGGAACAAAACCGTATTTAATTTCTTAAACGAAACTATCAAAGTTGGTGAAATTATATGAGGGATCCCATATAACTGACCCCTGCAGTTTTTCTAATAAACCAGGGGAATAATCCTTGTAATCACTCACCGCACGATTAAAAGTTATAAAGATGTGTAATATTTCGGTCAATGATGTACTTGTAAATGGTGTTACAGGTTTTAAATTCGTTTCCTTTGATCAAATTTATATTTTTATCCATATTACTCTATTGATAATATTTCATATTTTTCGTCATATTAAAAATGACTTCTTTTCTAACTTACATTTCCATGGTAATTATTTCTAATATCTTAAACGGCGTTTGCTGTTGATAAGATTTTCTCTAAAGAGACCTTCCTATTTAACGATTATTTTAATAACTACCGAGCATATCTTTATGCACTGGCACTCATCAATATTCAAATAAGAGCAGAACACTTTAGCATAATCAAAATTCGACAAAGAAAATAAAATAAAATTAGAAGAAATGAAGGAAAAAAGTAAAATCATACTTAAAAATAATAACAATTTCAATTAGCGTTTGGTAAATAAAAGGAAGAAATAAAATTGAACTCCACGAATACGACACAAATCATTCTGTTTTTTTAATATAATTGTTTACACATTTTACCACTCGTGGAAACATCTCAACACGGGCTAATTGTATTACAGTCTACATCAGTTTTCAAAACAGTAAAGTAATAAAAAACATACATAGATCTCGATGAATATGATAAAGAACAATTAATGGTAAATCTCAAAAAAAAAAAAAAAAAAATAGAATACTACTTTTTTGTATGAACATATCACTAAATTAAAAACTAATAGTGCTCACATGAGAGGAGAAGCTTTAGATCATCTAAAGCTGGATAATATTTAAAAACGTAAATTTGGCTATTCTGTTTACAGTTCATAATTTAGTGAAATTTGAACTAGCTATTATATCCTTATCCTATGGCCTAGCATTCTCATTCTTCTTTGTACTATCAAAAATTAACGAACTAATGTAATTATAAAAAAATCGAACTTTTGAAGTTTAAAAGTTTTTTTTTCCCCCGCAATATCTTTAGTATTAGCAAACTGTTGAAAATTAAATGTTCTGTTCACATAATATGTTCCCGAAAAGAAAAAAAATATTTTTTTCCTTTTTATAATTTTGCAAACATATACACATTAGAAAACACTTGCCATTTTGTAAAATTTTCACTCAAAAATTCAATAATGCAAACTACTCGTGTGAATTTACAGAGTTTGTTTAAATTCTGCTTAATTGTTATTCGTTATATTTTTGTACCTGAATTAATGCCATAAACAAAATAAAAAACTATAATGAAGTTTTTTTTCTTTTAATTGTGCTTAAACACTTTTTTTTTTTTTTTGTGTTGTCGGTGCGTGCGCAATTATATATTAGTCCATATTTATATGCATGATTTGCATAAAACAGTTAAATATTTTATGTAATAATTATTTAAGTGCAACGATAAAACAAGTCTGCGTTGAAATTGGCATCGCTGTATTTTACAAAATTAAGAACCAATGTATGCGACAAAATTAGTCTTGCCACACATATATAACTACAGCATAAACAGCTGATCAGATGGAGCGTTTAATGAACCGCGAACTTCTCTCTACTTTTGCCAAGATTGTGCGCTGCAAATTTTTTTTCGATTCCAGCAATAGCTTCCTGTATGCGGGGCTAGACCTGATCTGTCACTATTATAGCGCCGTCAGGTGGCGGTAAAGTGTATTGCACCCGACTAGTACATAGCCTTTTAGTAGCTCTTCTACCAAGAAATATAGTACAGCTGCAACAACACACGTCTGGCTTTGAGGTTTACATAGTTGTTTGTAATTTCTCGCTCTATATATTATCACGTAACCAGTTAAATTAATGACTAGTTACATAATTAATAAAATCCTAAATTTTTTATATCTCTATCGAAAACTCGATAGATGCACTCTAAGAAACTATTTCGGAATAATCACAATTTCCTGTTTATTTCCTTTTCCTTCCAAACTATTTACAATTAAAAGTTATCATTATTATTATTAATTACACATATAGGTATATAAAAAACCAAACGAAAATTTGCAGCTGCGTTAGAAAACGGATAACCTGCTATCAATTTGTAAAAGCTTTCATATCCGATTTTGGTCGGATACCTATGTTTCTTCTTTTTCCAACAGTTGTTCCTTTTACCTGTCAGTCCAGCCTACTCTTCCTTCATATTCATGGTTTCTTTTGCATCTCTCCCTTCGTCGTTCTGATGTTGTTTCCATTGTTTGTATGCGCTTTGGCCATTCTTTGCTGCCTTCCTCCAGATTTCGTTTCTCCTTGATTTCTTCTCCACACTGTCCTCTCCATCCGGATGATGCAATTATTTGTGACGCCGATCATGTGTTCTTCCAGTATTCATCGCTCTCCGTGGAACGTTCTGCCTTATATTCTTATTTGCTTAAGCTTGGACTCCCTACCCCTTATTGTGCATCCTATATCCTGTTCTTTCCTTCCCCACTAATTATTCCTGCTATTTGTTTCTTTTTAGTTAAAATTTCTGATCGAATCAAAATATAACCGACTTCTTTCCTTACCTTTTGTTTCTGGGTAAAGGTCCTTGGTTGACGAGCCCAAAAAAAAAAATGACTCAATTATTACACAAATTACAAATTATATAACAATTTTTCTTACACGTTTATACATTACATAAAAGATACATTTATTTTCTGGCCTGTTTTATTGGACCTTTCATACTCTGTGTATCCTACGTAGAACATAATTCTGGTAACGACAAAGACTGGAACTATTCAATAACTCCTGGCTGACTGCACTAAGGTTTCCTTCGCTGATGCTTAATAGTTGATTGTTGAAGTATTTTGAATTTTAATTGATATAATCTAAATCTTTTACTGTCGTCGTACGCCAAATCGCAAGTTTTTCCAAATTATTTCGTATGAATCACTCTGATGAACAGGTTAATAAATATTATCAAATCTGAAACTGTTTACTGAATTACCGATTTTGTTCAATCATCATCACAGCTGTTTAAATTATTCTTATTTTCCCGATGTAATTTTACTATTGAAATAACGGATTCCAATGCATACATTTTTAATGTGATTTTCTTTCATACCGTTGTGATATTTTATGAACTTTTGAAATAAGTGTTGTTTTATTAAATAAATAATAATAGTATTGTGTATATTTCAAAAGTATACTTTTTTTTTAACGAATTCTTTTTAATAATAACTTGATTCTAAATAAAATTTACTTAGCTTATTGTACATATTACCCTGACTAGCCAGAAATTATCAAAATAATTAGCCAGAAAAATATTAAAATTATTTATATATTTCGCATATACGAACTTTTATTTTATTATTATTATTACTGCAACATCCGGGAATTTTCCTATACTTCTTGGTTATACTTAATACCTTATCCTTGTTTTTCTTTTTTTTTATAAATTCTGTTATACCCTATTATGGTTAAAGCGCCATCATATGTATATATTAAGAATATAATAAAATAACTAACTTCAATAAAGAAACAAAATAAATAAGGGTAAAAATAAATTAAATAAATACCTTATTTAGGAACATTTTCGGGTATAACCCATCATCAGCTAAAACTAACTTAATTAAAACTCAGAACACACTGGAAAGAATATAAGGAATACATGTGTATATATAGTAAAAGCATAAGTGGAACAAACATAGAAGGTATAAAAATCGATAGTGTGAAATTACCGATACTCAATACAAAATATAAAATAAAATAGAACAATCTAAAATTAAACCCGAAAACGTTCATAAATAAGGTATTTATTTAATTTATTGTTATCAATTATTTTTACCCTTATATTTTGTTTGTTATTAAAGTTGATTATTTTATTATACAGTTTATAACAAACAGGTATATAATATGTATTCACCTACATATCCTAAGAATAATTACGATTTTCGATGTCTTATTCTTTTATTTCTTTTCTGACTACATTCTACTCTGCCTGGTATAATTTTTACCTAAAAACGATTATAAATCATTTGCAAGTGCGGCCAAGTTCAAATTTCGAAGCATTTTAGATTTCTGTTTAGGTCTTTTCTTTTTTAATGAATTCTACATTAAATAGTTTTAAATGATTTATTATTTATAATAGTTTTATGTTAATTTTCTTTATCTTAATCTGGATATCAATTTTCACTTAAACAAATTTAAATTTTTGTTTTTTTGAAACTCTTAGAAAAAATATTTTAATTCCTTTTTTGCCCGTGTGGTAGCGCGTACGATTGTATACTTCATTTTTCTGCTTTAAGTACTGGAAAAAAAAATCGAAATTCACTCTATTAGTAGTATGTGTGTTTGTTTACTTATATAGTACGCTGAAGTTCCGTTACCGGCGGAAAATTTGAAGTCGAGACTTTTTGATAGTCAGCAGCCTAGTTCAACGAACGGCAGAGCAGACCAACATCCGGAAAATATTCATTGGAACTCATTTAATGAGAAAATAACGCAATTTGAGCGAGAGCGACACATAAATTTCCGCCAGTAAAGCTAGGTCTTTGTATGAAAGTTAAATGTGTCAGGCGAGAAGGATAATTATCACACTTGAACGTTGCAAGTCCTTATTATACAATAATGATGCGCACATAAAATATGTTCCGCCTTTAATATTAATAATAAAATACGTGGCAGCGTGAAAATGAACAGCTGCTGAGCTGAACCCGACTCGCGTCTTTTTAACATATCCAAAGGCAGGGGCTGCGGTGCTCGTTTATCATTGAGCGTATGTACACCGCCACCCTTTGTCTCACTAACAATCCATACGATATTCCGCTGGATTATGAAATGTTTACCATCGCCTATTCTTCACAGACACAAAAATTTATTTAAATGATATACACAGTCTGTAAAAACACATAAACTTGCAACAGCCAACCCTTGCCCTCTCCCGTCTGAAATTGGCATAAAGCCCTGCGATCCGAATGAACTCGTGCTATTGCGTGGTTTCGGCTGCTGATAGCAACATAACGGCTCAATTAGACTTCTTATGATGGAGCTCTTTTGTTCCTTAATTTCGGACTTAAATTCGTTATTGAATTATCTCGCAGAGTCAAAAAGTTGGGAAAGGGCGATTCTTACGTTTAGAGGATGAATGTGAAGTGTGATGTAGCATTATTAAACATCACATTAGTTGACGAAGTCAGCTAACTAACGAACAGAATTATTCTAAAATACCCCATAATTAATAAATTCGAGGTATAGAAATATTCGGAAGGTAATTTGTTCAATGTAATAGATATTTAATAAACTTTTAAACCACGTGCAACAAACCGACTTCAAATTTTCAATTATATTACGTAGTCAATAAAATAATATAAATCATGTAGGAAGTATCTGTGTATATACAGTACGACTCGCGAACTTCACCATAGCGGAAATCCCGTGAAGCCCACATAGTGCTAAATAGAAAATATCATTACAGTTATGCAGCTGATAAGAAATCATTTACAGAAAATCGCACAAAACTTAAAAGTGATTTTGGAAACTGCTTTCCTCGCTGTTAACCAGGCCAACTGCCACCTAGGGTCTCCTGGTACCCCGGACGTTTTATTTTATTAGCTACACCGCTATGCTATTGCGAATAGCTTTCAAAAATATATTTTACTTTAAATTCATTATAGTTTGAAGTTTTAGACTGCTTTAAAGTACCTGAATTTTCACGCTTTTGCTCGCTGGGCTTCCAGGAGACCCCAGGTGGCAGTTAGCGTTACAAAATATCATAGGATTTTTTTTTGCATTTTTTTTTTTTTTTTTAAAGATGATAAAAAGACTACTAATTATTGTGAAAAATGCTACAAAGTAATATGTATGAACAACTTAAAGAATGTTTGTGAAAATTGTTTTCAGAATAGCCAATTATGTCCGAAGAATTCGATTTAAGCTGAATAAACTGATACAAATTTTTATAACTTTCAAATAGACAGTTTTAAAAAACTTTTTTGTGATTTTTATATGATATTGAATATATTTAAGATTAGTTAATGCGATACCTTTTTTTAACGCATTTTACAATGAGTAAAATCGGCAAATTGGCGTGGGGTACTGAGAGACCCAAGGTGGCAGTTGACGCTACCAAATGTCAGGTGGCAGTTGGCGGATTAAGCATTGGGGCAAAAATCCAGTGCGTGAGTTTTTATCATTCGTTTCCCCGATTAGTCGGAACGAACGCTGGGCGCACTACACGAATATAATTTTATTATTATCAGTATTTACCAGTTTATTTATTCACTATAAGCGCTGGTTTATTTTTAAATAGCCTAATATTATGGTATGTTTGTAAAAATCGTTTTAGTACGAAAATCAGTTTTATTCGAGGGATGCTTCTTTGCCTAAACTGAACTAACCTTAGGAAAATGTTGATTTTTTTTTTTTCTTTTTTCAGATATTGCGTTCTGTTCGAAGTAGTAAAAGCGGCTAAAGCATGCCGAAGGGAGATGCAGTATTCATCACTCCGCGAAGGTAGGTACAATTATTTTTGTAATTTAAAGAAAGCAAAGAGAAACTTCGACTAAAAATCATTATTTCTTTGTCGCTATCTTTTAAAGTTCTACTCTTTCAACAGTTTTATATTAAGGGGGTTTAAAAGCTGAAATGGGTGATTTATTTAGATTTTTTTAGAGAAAATATTAAACACTAATATCATTTGGTAATTTATTATACATGTATTTTAATATATCACATTATATACGTATACATATAAATAGACAGATAGATACATAGATATGGATATATAGATATATAGATGCATAGATGTATATGCTTTTGTGGCGATCGAAATATCTTTGTTATTAAAAACACGACCCCAGAGTCTATACTATATGCAGCGCTCGCACTTCTAAGCCGTGATGAAATTTCATCATCTAATCTCGCATTCTTGTTAACTACACTGTCCATGTATCTGCATTTCATTTAGTTTTCATTTATTTGTATAATTTCCGTCTTGTTAAAATTTATGTCCAGCCCAAAATCCTTGTAAGTCGTTCCTAAAGCTTCCACTGCTTCTTTTAACGTATACTCCTTGTCAGCAACTATTATACAATCGTCTACGAATTGAAAGCTCGTTAATGTGAACGTTTTTGTTTTCCGCTTTGAGGTAAATTTGGCAAGGTTGTATAGCCCGCCATCAAAGCGGAATTTGAGCCGGACGCCCATCCCGCATCATTGCCAACGACTTAAAAAGATTAGGGATTAAGCCGAGGATTGGTGAAAGTAAAGCTCAAGATCGCAAAGAATGATGGTGACCCAAATAACAGAATTTAAATCGATCAGGAAAAGGGAGACAAGTGTCGCTAATAATAATAATAATACCACTGGAGGACAGCAGTTAGCTTGTCAGTTATGTACTTTCATAGCAGCCCATCGAATTGGTCTAATCTCACATCTAAGACTACGGAGAGCCCGTACTCGGTTTCGAGTGGGAGTTGATGATGATGATGAGATATATAATCAATACCGGAACTGAGGGATGGCCATTGAGATATATCCTTTGGAAATTTTGTATACTTTTTTTAACATAGAATTTTCCATGCATTACATTTTAAACGAAAGTGAAAAATATTAAAAAACAGATATTTGATTATCTTAGGTTTATTTGCTTTATATTAAAAAATAGTAAAGAAAATATTGATATTTCTTACATCGTCGTTAATATATACATACATACATACGCACACACATACACACACACACACACACACACACACACACACACACACACACATATATATATATATATATATATATATATATTGTTACGACTTGAGGAGTATCGGGTCTCTTCTACGGAAAGCCAATGTTACGATTCGTGGACTTTCTGGTCCCTCTTTCGGAAGCTAATGTTACGATTTGACTTTTTACTGTTCTTTATTTGCGGGCGCCAGTGGTAAATTACGGACTACCACGACCGAATCAACTCTGCCGAGCAGAGCATCAGACTTTTACGATATGAAATTTGCCGATAAAGATAAAAAAAAATAATGAAGCCGTTCTTTTTTAAGATAACGTGTATCTAATCACAACTATAACATAGCAAAAAAAAATGCAACCGCGTAACAAAAGAAAAAAAATTCATTAGGACTAGAAAAAAAAAGGTTGCATTCGCGGCGATGACTTCGACTAGATCTGAATATTGATCGAAACGGTATCGCGACCGCACAACGAGATTTAACATATATCACATAAGACGAACGACTAGATAATCAGCGATTTTAACAACGGTAGCTCGGGTAACTGACCGCACAACAATATTTAATGCATCAGACGAACGACTAAATCAGTTAATTTGCCACCATCGGCTCGATATTTTATTCTAAAAACTAACGCGGTACATTACCGTATCCTTATCAATTAATAACAGGTAGCCGCTACAGCGCTGATCTTCACACACGGCACACGCGGCCGACAGGCACTATCCTGTTGTCGCGGACCACACATACCAGGACACTTACACAACCCCTAACACTACCCGAAATTCGACGAGAGTCGGAAATTACCTATTCGGTCGTGTAAATATCCCGGCCGTATTCTCGGACGACGATGAATAATAGAATTGATGCCGAGAGATCGAAAATTAATGATTTTAATCGGAGAATAATTTCTAGCTCGACATCATCGCGCCAGATAGCGCCGTAAATACCGAATCCGTATCAATATATATATATATATATATATATTAATTACAACGTAATTCTTAGGCTACCTCCCATTAGAAAAAATGTTTCAATTTTATGTAACGCAAAATATCCCAACTTTATGTAACGTTTGTTATATTTTATAGGATTTCTGTGATTATTTATTAAATTCATATGGACCGATTTAGAATTATGTTGTAAATTTTGATCATTTTATACCAAGTATAGAAGAGAAAGAGATAGAAATGTAAACAAGAGGGGTCAAGGGACACAGCCCCTTGCGAGGCCAAAATGGCCGAGTATATATATATATATATATATATATATAGAGAGAGAGAGAGAGAGAGAGAGAGAGAGAGAGAGAGAGAGAGAGAGAATTTTTTTAAAAACAAGATGACACCGCGAATATAGTAAGCACCGTTTTATTCACATACGTAACTGAGTCTGAAACAAAAAAAGTTTTTATTTTAGGGATATTATCTAAAATAAAAATACGCAGAGGTCATGCAAAATATAAAAATTTCGAAAGTGTTACAAGTTCAATGAAAAGGTTATTTTTTGACCTCAATTGATGTATGTGTAAAACAGAATAACTTTTTTTTTGGGGGGGGGGACAACCAAGGGCAGACCCATCATCCAAGAATTGGGAAGAAGGAAGAGAGTTAAATTTTAATATATACAGGAAAATGGAGGAAATGAACTCTGCTAAAGCTGAAACAACATCTGGTGAAAGAAAGGAAAGGATGCAGGAAGTATAAAAAAGAGTAGGCAGCTTAATGACTGGGAATCCAAAGAAGATCGATTTGAATGGAACGACCTAGAAAAAGACTGCCAGTTAAGGAACGAATGGAAAGTAAAGTGTTGTCATATGAAAGGGATGGAAAAGGTTAGGATGTGGCCTACAAGACACTCACAGAGTCGAAGCAGATAAAATACTTCTTACTATAGAAGTAAAGTACGATGAAAAGAACGACACGGAGTATTGCATACGATTCTGCAGTAAAAATAGAACAGAAGGAAGGACGTTTATAAAGTTCATAGTATAGAAGAGAAGAAACAAGGAAGGAGGCTACGACGCCCTCATCGCTCCTGGAACCATAAAAAAGATAGAAGAAGCTTAAGGCGATTAGAGGTGAAAATTTAATATGAGCTGAAAGGAAAAATAAATTAGGAGAATGTAAAAGGCCTGAACAGCTGAATGTAAAAAACGGGAATTTATGGTATGTACAGATGAATGGCGAATAAGGAGAAAGACGCCGAGAAACATGAGAAAGAATAAAGTAATCCTCGGGAAGGAAAACCGCCAATTAGTTAAAAGGTAGGAATAGGCAGAAACTAATTTAGAAAACTTAACAGGAGACTTTTAATACGGAAGCGATCCCCGAGGAAGGATCTTCAAATGTGTGAAGGATGAATGTTAGCTTCCGAAAGCATTGTAGGAATAGGAGAGGATTTCAGAACACGAGGCAACACGAATTCTGGGCTCTATCGAGTTTGGAATGAAGATGTTTAGGAGCACTGTCGTAGACGTGGGAACAGTGATCAAGCTTGGAGCGAATAATAGATTTATACAGAATAAAAAGAACATTCGGGTCGCCATCTCATTTGTTTGAAGAAAGAGCTTTTAATAAATTAGTTCCCTAAAACAGAAAGTGTATTCTTTTCACAAAACCCTTGCATATTTTAATTTTAGCCCATCGGGCTTTCTAGTGTGTGTTGTCGCTTTTTAAATGCTTAAACGTAATCTCGGAATACGTTATATATTTTTTTTTTGTAGTGATACACATTTCTTCAAAACGTCCGCATACGTTTTAGGAATAATTAGCCAATCAACAACGATTATCTGCAGCGGGTTATTTCGTACAATGTCTAGCAGAGTAATCAGCCGCCCCTAGATTTAAAAACCAAGCGCACATATGTAATAGCCGTCTCAGTTAAAAATAGCGCGGTTTTTTTGCAAAATGAAATAAAAACCAAACGTCCAATCAAAAGTATCCTCAAATGAATCGCAACCTATCCTGCACCGTACAGCCCGTATCCAAATCTGTTTGCACATCATTACTTAAGCAACCCCCCCGCGGCAGAGAGTTCGAGCATAATTGCTTTTTCAACGAGAATGAAAGCTACAGCACTATAAAATGGTCATTCTCCATTTCGGATGATTTATGTTTTTACGCGGTCACAGAACGACCATTCTCTATTTGATGGGGGGGGGGGGGGGTACAAAGTTATCGAATGCTGAAATGATTGATGCTGGTAATTAAGCGAACATTATAGACTAGAAAAAAATGTTCAGATGTTCGTTAAATCTGTGCATTGCGATTTAATGCTACAGTTAATTAAAATTCACCGAACATAGCGAGCAATATCGTCACATTTGTCTATGGTCAACAGCGGCCGAAGGGCAAAATAACAAAACAGCAAATGGATTTACATAACCGCGCACACAGATACATACACACACCGACATACACATAAACCAAGCCACACAGAGAAATAGTGCGAATGGCCGTACTATAAAGAGGAATTCGATCAAACCATTCGAAATTCGGTTTCGTTATTGCTTTTAATGCGAGCTAAGGGTAGTAGTATCCTCGCATTCATCCACTTGTTTTTGATTTTCCATTTTACGAACGAAATGTAACAAACGTTCTGCTGCACCCTTCACCCGGTACACTGACTAAAATGAAACTATAGCTGCAAGCGATGTCTTCTTTTATGTAATATACAGTTCATTAAACTCGGCTACAGACTGTTCTTTACGAACATTATATGCAGCGTGTTGCTCGAGAATAACACGACTTTCTCGAAAATTTATATATACTTATCGATATATCGTACTAGTATTTTTCTCGAAATTGTTCCTCTTCTACCAGCGCGTGTCGTAAAGGACCGCTAGCATTTGGCACATCCGCATGCATAATAGATGCGCAACTTGCAATTTTTTCAACAGCGTGATGGACCCGGCGCCTTTGTTGGGCTAAATTTCAAGTGTGCACCGACATATCTACGATATTCATTGAAGAGGAAATTCCACGGCACTTATTAAACGTAGCAGTAGGGAGAACATGAACCCAAATGAACAGTGCCGAGAACGTATCTTTTCTGTGTAATTGTATAATTCATATAAAAAGCATCAACAAAAATCGCTGACAGGAATACACGGAATATAAATGTAATTCCGACAACGAGTATAGAGGTGTTTATATTTATTATGTATATTTACGACGCGCGATTTTCCGAAATTAAATTCGTGGCGAACCCCATACTTTGCCGTCGCGGTGATCGTGTTTATGAATCGTTGAGCGTTAACGACTCACATGTAACGACCTCGAACGGCGAGAATTATTACAATAGTGCCTGTTTACACACACTAACTAGGAGATAGGTACAGAAAGAGGTTTGCAATGTAACCAGTGTTGTATTTGCTAATTTTTTGAAATACGATATAAATGTTCGTTCTTTCGGAATTGTACTTTTTTCAAATTTTACATTTTTACACTTGTGTATTCTAGATTTTTACACTTGTGTATTCTAGATTTTTACACTTGTGTAATCTAGATTTTTACACGTCGAAATAGTTTGATTTTCACTGTTTCATTTAATGTAATTAATTCAGTCGAAAATGAAGCAACATGAAAATCGACACTTCCGGCAAAGCCATTCTTATTCAGACTTCGGCCTTCTCGTTTACGCTTCAAATGTAACATAATTCAAGAAAGAAAAAAAACGACCGCTTTCAACAAGAGGATGATGAGGAAGTGTCTTTTTTCAAAGCAGCAATTTTACTTTTGACCAAAGTTGATGTATTTTTATATAAATCATGATAATCTGCCACGATATAATTACTTGAAAACGAATTCGAATCCAATTCATGTAAATTATTCATTTAAATGCAATTATAATTACATCAGGCGCGATATATTGAAATGGTAAAAATTATTAACTATGTGACTCGTTTCGGACTACATTATTGAAACTGAACGTGCAAATACAGTTTTGATTATTTTAGTGTACAGCGAAAATCGGTTATAACGACAACGTCGTAATAGAGACGAATAAGAGCCAGCAGAACTCCATAAAAGTAAACATATCTTATAATTTCTGTTAGTTACTACGATTATAATGAGAAATCGGTTACTATAAGCAAAATTAAATAATTACCGTTTATAACGGCCTAAAGGCACAAAATTTAACTTTGAACGGTTTTTGCAGATAAATTTAACAAAATGAAAAAATAAAATTTGTACAGAATGAAATAGACATGTGCAAGGGCGTCGCCAGCCGATGGGCCGGGGGGGGAGATGATAGAAAAAGGATATGAGTTATAGAAAAAATAAAATTTATAAGTTGTAAAGCTGATGAAAATCTCTGTTGTACAGACATGATAAAGAATATTAAAAAATAATAATAATAAAGCCTACACTACTTATCTCGTTATCGTAAAAAATCGACCAATTTTTTCAAAAATAAAGAAAAATTGACCTACCGATGTGTAGTAATTTTTTAATTCCCTCCCCCCCTCCTTTTTATACTTATTTTATATTTAGGTTTTATTTTTTTCTCATAATTGTGTACTTTCACGTACATAGAAAAAATGTAATGTTTGCGCTTTAAATTTATTTACGAAACAAAAAAAAATCGTCTATTTACGATTATAAATAAATTAAGTACGTCTTTAATCAGTGAAAAAAATGATTCCGTATAATATTTTACAAAAGTTTTATAACCGGAGTGTGACAGTTTTCTTAGGTATTCAAAAATCAAAGTACTCCCAATATTGCCCTTCAAATTCTTTATAACCGATTTCCACTGTACATGCTTTAATTTTCTTATTGTATATAGCGTACTCGTAACTAACAACGTGCTTGTTAAATTTTGGATCTATTTCAATTTTAGATCACGCATTTTATTTTTATCACTACGCTCTAGTATTTTTTTTTTTTTTCGTTTGATTTTCTTTTCCAGCTAAAAACAAGTGAATTTTAGTACCCGCCGAAAATCCGAAACAGTTATCCTAAATTTATATTTCACAAAATTCACAATATTATGTATCGAACATAAATAATAAAAGTATCGTAGAAAATTATACAAAAATCACACAAATCATTTTAAAAGTATTAACAAAAAAACATCGACTAGTTTCGACGAATTGGATAATTCGATAATTCGATTCGTCGAAACTAGTCGATGTTTTTTTAATATTTCTAATATGATTTGTGTGTTTTTATATAATTTTTACCGACTTCCAAAAAAAAAAGGAGATTATGTACATTCGTCGCGTAAGTTTTTTTTTTTTTTTTTTTTTTTTTGGCGCATAACTCATATTTATATGGAACGATTTTTTTTATTCTCTTTGTCCATTAGGAAGTGAGTACTCAAACTTAGGTACCATGTGAGTAATGATGAAAATCGGTGAACATAAATTGAGTATTCGTCAAAAAATGCGAAAAAATATCATGGAAATTTCCGGACTTTCAAAAAGAAGAAGGTTACACGTTCTGTAGGATGTGCTTTCTCAGCCCTCAACTCCATACTAAAATTTCGTTTTCCTAAACACTGTTCTATATTTACTGCCGAACGCTTTACCATCCTAAAATGCCTCAAATTTTTAACTTCTTCTGATCCTCACTTCAGATGTCTCATAAATTCTGACTCACTCAGTAGTTTCCTAGCATTACCACCGAATCCACATTTTTCCCATCCTAGCGTACAACGCATTTTCCTTCTACTCAACTCCCTCAGACTTGCTAATATCGTGATCAATTTCATATGGATCCCTAGTCATGTAGGAATCTCTGGTAATGAAATTATCGATCAAGCAGCCAGAGACGCTTCCTACCTTCCTGACATTATCTCTCTGTCTACTTCTTTTGATATCAGATCCTATATGAAGTACCCGATTTCCCATTCCTAGCAACAATCTTGGTCATCTCAACCATCTAATCAACTCTTAACGATTAAACCAAATGCCTTAGTTCCTGCTTCCAGTCCAATCCGATCCAAAAAGAAGAACATCATTCTTACCCGACTTAGAATCTCCCATACGGCCCTCACTCATTCTCATTTAATCCAACGTCTTGATCCTTTTCCATCTGTCCTTTCTGTCAAAACCACCTTTTCAACATATCGCACATCTTACTATCGTGCCCTTCACTTCGATCTCAAAGATTCTCTCTTAATCTTCCACACTCCATTCCCGAAATTCTTTTTCTGAAGACTATACTCACCTAGACAACCTCTTTCTCTTTTTGAAAAACCTTAAACTCCTACACCTAATCTAATACCTCTTGTAGTCTCCGGTTTCATATGGCCCGATAAGTAGCCGAAAGCGCTGTTTTTTTTTTTTGTAATAATAAATAAATAAGGTTGTACGTTCGTCGCGCTTTTTTTTTTTTAATCTATGCTCGCGTATAACTTATACGAAGGACTTTCAATAAGTAAAGTTCCCTATTTTTTATTTTCGAAACTAATAAAGCTAAAAAAAACGAACACCTACACTGACTTCAGCATACTTTTAATTACTTTTTCATATATTCACCTTTTAAATTGTATCATTTGTCCAGTTGAGAAATTAACTTATAAAAATACCTTCTCGTAGAAACTTGCCACTGAATTTTGTAACCAGGGAAGAACGAAATTTTCCAACTCCTCGTTGGTCTCGAATTTTTTTACATGTGGTCAAGAAGATCGGAAATTGTTTGGTTCAATTTTTCGCACTAGTTCGTTTCGAGATTACGGATGGTCTGCAGCTCCGTTGTTCGTCCTCTATATTCGTTCTACCTCCTCGGAATTCACCGCACCATTTGCGAACATGAACACTCATCACCATAAACTTCCACTATTTATTGATCGATGATTTCCAATTGGTGCAATTTTTTTATGGTTTAAAAAGCGAATAGCGCTGAGTGCATCTCGTAGTCGGCAGCAACTTTCAGAATTTCACTCATGATTAATTTACGTAACTCAAAAACGAAAAAGGCATACACTATTGCCGTTTAGACACACTAGTTTAAACTTGAGAATGTTGTAGCTGCAAAATGAGACCTCGTCCACTCCCGCAAGTTTATTCTAACCGGTTTTACGGGGATGGGAAACTTACTTTTTGAACGTGCCTCGCATTTATATGGACCGATTTTACCCGATTCTTTATCTATTAAAAAGTGAACCACTCGGACTATACGAATACTGTTGAAAATTAAATGAACATATACTGAATATCTGTCAAAAATGTGAACAAATTTGGTCCCCGTGAGTAATTCTTTTTTCTTATTATTTTTTATTAGTATAATACAGGCGATTAACTTGAAATACTACCAATTTACCAAATTTTACTATGGAAATGTAGCTTTTGATGTTTTTACCGTTGAAATGCAGTTTAAAAAAAAAAAAAAAATGATTATTTATTTTTTTTAAAGCATGAAATATGACAAATAATGTCACAAAAATGTTGAAATTTAGCAAGAAAAAAATTCAAATATAATACTAAAAATTATAAAATAAAATGTTTTTTTTTTTTTTTTTAAAAAATACCGACTTCAAGATTTATTATAAAAATTTAATAGAATAGCACTAAAAAGTAGAAAATAATTTAAAAATGTATTTCAAAGTGATATACCCTTAAAGGTGACATTATCGTAATTCTTATACAACACTGATACCTTAATTAGAGTCGGCATCATATTACATATTACGATATCTAGGAACGGTTTAATGAATATTTAATGCAGTTTTTAATTAATATTTTAATATGAATTTGACGCCGACTTTAATTAAGGTATCAGTGTTGTATAAGAATTACGATGTCACCCTTAAGGTGATATAACACTCTGATATATATTTTTTATCGGGAGTAATTATTTTTTACTTTTTAGTGCGCTTTTATTAAATTTTTATGATAAATCTTGAAGCTGGTATTTCTTTTTTTTTAAAAAAACATTTTATTATGATACTTTTATTATTTGAATTTATTACTTTATGAAATATACATCTATAGAGTGCCAAGAGTATTACATTTAACTCTATATCCTAAATTTATCTTAATAACCTAATTTACTTATATTATTCATCGTTAATATTTATGTCAACATTTTTATTATTTTTTCAAACTAAATCAAGTAATTCGATTCATTTATAGTGATATTCCTCATTTCTATTGATGAATAATTACATCTTTCCGAAACAAATGAACTAAATTTGTCTTCATTAATATACATTTCGCCGCTGGGGATATCCTGAGAACGTTTTTAGAATAATCATCTATATATATATATATATATATATATATTCGGTTTAAATGTTTACTATATCGTTTATAATTTTATTGTTTTGTAACTATCTTCGATTTCAGTTACTGCAGTATGCTGTAAACCTGATTTACAGATTAATTTTTGGGGCGGCTTCCCTTTCGAATTGCTTCACCATAAATGTACACACTTATATATGTATATCACATAAGTAAATGACTTTTTTAAAAATTGGAGCCGCATGTGACGGCACATACTCGAATGCGTATTTCAATAAATGAAACAATTATTTACGTGTATTTTCTTTTGTCTTTTAAAGGAGACAGAGTTTGCGTGGTCTGCGAAAATGAAGCGATGAGACCTTCATTAGGATACCGGTGCACTGGACACGGAACAATGGACCGTGCGACAAGATGGTCGGCGCTGTCAGCAGCTCATTGTCATGGAAAGTGGGTTCGAATTGATTCAGCCTCGCACTTGCACACATCGACCGCTTCTACCAAGTGCCCGCTATGCACAGAAAGTCCAAACTTTGTTTTCGTCTGAATTAACTCTCGTACACACGCGATAAATTGCGTAATTAATTACCACGCATATCCAACGACGAAAGAATACTTTTTTACCCCCTACCCACTACTACCCGTGTCCTATATATACCCCCTCCTGCCCTGTTGACAATTCCCGAGTAAACTATTGTTTTTTATTATTTGTTAATTTTCCTCTCTCCTTCTTTCGTACATTTACTATTTATGGTCTGAAGCGCGCGTGCAAAAAATTTTTTGCAACTCCGTTCCGAATGAACGAACTGAACTACTACATAGATTCCTGGTTCATGCTGTACCTTTAAAAATAGATCGACGCGTTACATAAGATCGCATTAATCAACATCAGTACGTAATAATCGAAGAAAAAAAAAATCAATCCCGACTTATTTTAAACCGGGCAGAGCAGTTCACGAACAAATACAGTGGCGAATTCGGCACATCCTTACTGGAAATTCCTTAAAGGAAACCTTTCGCGCCGCTCTTGAGAAAATCGGTCGAAACGGAACTGGCAGGAATTTTTGCTAGAATGATCACATTTGGTGCCAGTGTCGAGATAGTCTTAGTTTTGATCTCAATCTTTAAAACGGAGAAAGATTAATTAGATAAAACTACTGATCTTTCTTAAAAGGTCATGCGCAAACCCTACTCGTACTAGTTTGTTTAAACGCACATACGTATTTAGGTTGCAGTTGCAACGTTTAAAATTGGTCCAAAATGCGTTTTGCGAAACATGTTTCGTGTTTTGTTTTTTTTTTTCTTCTTCTTATTGCCACGAAACATCAGCCCACTTTACCGTTGTCTATAATACCTGCTTTATAAAATAATTTAAAGCAGCAATGTAAAAGAAAATCAAAAAGTAACAAATCCCCGTTTAGTAAATCAAAACAAGAATTAAAAGCGAAAAACTAAATATATGCATTACTTATAAATAATTGAAATATAATAATCCTCTGTGCTCTTAATAAGATGAATATGCAGCTTCTCACGGTCACCACAGCACAGTATAATCAATGTCACATAAGGTCGGCAAATACCTGCAGACATAAATTTATTATGTATTTTTTCTAAGCTCCGTGTTTTCTGCAATTAAATAAAATGCGATTAACGTCATCGCGACAAGAAATATGAGTGGAACAATTTTGGGTCAGAATTGTTATTGTCCTCAAAGTTTAACTTAATTCTTGTATGCCTTATCCGCAAACTAGTGACAAACCTCCGTATTATTCGGTATTTCCGTCGATATATTGTAGAATCGTGGATTAAGTTAACGGCTGTACTGTCATGTAAAAAGTCCCCACGCAACATTAGGACACCATACCAGTCATTATTTGTGTTCTCTTTAGCTTTACATGCCAAATTAGTAGAAGGTAGGAGTGGTATCTCCATGGCCACATCATCTACGAGCTCATTCAGCTGGCGATTAGCGCAATGACTGAGAACCCACAGTGCTTATTTTTAATGTCATGCGTTAGCGGAGATGACACTTATACTCAAAATTAGAATGGACCGGCGAAGCTATTGCTACAAATTAAAATTCTTTTATACCGATTTAAGCCATTGTATATACATACATATATTATCTCATACGCCTTATCTGTAGAGCAATCAGTTCAGCTTCTCGACCGAGCTTAACTTTACAGTTATACATTAGGTATGACAAACGCAGCTCCGACATATTTCTGAATTCCGTTTATTTCATCAGTATATATATCAATATGAAATCGGGCTACAGTGCTTCGATGTTATTAATAAAATAAGACTTAATTGTTGAGTAGTGTGAGTTGTTTAAATTATTGAACATATTTACATTTACATTCAGATCTATTAGGTTGCAGTTATGAAGAAGGCTGAAGAACGCGAGAGGATACACAGTGATGAAGGCCGGACTGATATACCTTCGTTCTTTTAGATGATAATGGTAGTTTTGAATCTTTGAACCGCCAATTATTACACATTCTCACGATTTCATCCACTGGTATGATTGCAGTATTTAAGAATGGTTAATATATTTCTTCTGTGGTGTTAAGTTTGTCTCCGCTTTTAGACAAGGGACCGAATAACAATCCCTGTAGTCACCAGTTTCAAGATTCTGTACCACGTTCAATTTTTTAAGAAGCATAATAACGGCAAAATCGTAAAACATGCAATCGTAATCCATTTTAATTAATACCTTATATACAATCCTTCTGTCGTCGCGATAGCCTAGTTGCTAGAGCGCTTGACTTCCGATATGGCGGTCACGGGTTCGATCCCGAGCAACGACGAACTTATTACAAGAATTAAATAAATAAATAATCGCTAATAGTCACGTGGAAGGCAATGGCAAACCACCACGTACAACATCTTATGCGCGCTAGGTCAGTACACAGCAGACCCACACCGGACGGGACTGCACTTGTAGCGCGATAACAAGCGGCTTCAATCAGTCCCGAATGTAGTCTTGCGTGTGTACACCTGCGTTGCATATTACAATTGCCTGGTACACAACCTATATCTGTACAGCTAATAAATGTACGAATAGGTTGCGCCAACGCGCTATGTAGCGTGTACGGCACCTGAGATTGATACAATCCTTCTATAACCACTGGGTCAAGAGACATGTATTTGTATAATGCTTTAATAGGATTCGGTAATTCAATGATTTTGGCTTAAAGGTCTGCTATATGTTGTATCGAGAAAAGTTTCTATTATTGAACCTAAATATTTCATATGAGGCGATAAATTAATAGGTTGCTCCGTGAATATTACAGGGATCGCACATGCTATATGGTCTAATAGCAAAGATAGTTGAGGAAGATTTGCAGATGTATATTATAAATTTTTTGAAAAAAATTGTTGCATAAATTTACCGTTATTTAATTCTTGTAGATGCAATCTGAAATGTTTTAATTTTTACTACAAAGCACCAAAAAGTCGGTATACGATAGTTATAGCTGGGCTCTCGTATGTAGATGCTGAATCACTGACCCTTGATATAATCCATTAAATGCTCTCCTGTTTTCAACCTCCTCTGTGATATAGTTCATAGAATATATAATTGTTTGCCAAGAAATCTCAACTGCTCCTTTAAAATGAAAAGTCTTACATTATCAAAGCCCTCTTTTATATGTAGAGAAGTTGCTATTAAGAATTCTTTTTCGATAAATGGTGTAATAAACATCATTCAGCAGATTATAATCCGTAGTGCTCAAACCTGGTCTGAAACCAAAGATCTCCTGCGGCAAGATTTTGTCATGTTCGCTCCACCACGTTAGTCTAAATTACTATTTTTTCAAATGCCTTCCTAATGTAAGATGTCAAACATAAAGGTGTCTATATCAAAGAAGTAGTTTTCCAGCAATGAGACAGTTTACTAAACCGGAAGACAATAGTCTGTCGTTAATTTAATTTTAGATTTATCACAGGGAGAACACACAATCCTGGAGACTTAACTTAAGCAATGGAGTAAACAGTTCTTTAACTATAATAGTGCTGTTTAAAAAATGCACTTCATTGTTACCCCATCCGACATTCCAGCGAGATTGATGTTTTGATGTAGTACCACCAATTTCTTCCTTTCACTTTTTCGTCACGATACTTTCTTTCACTTGTAGACTCACCGCACTGTGTCTACTATTCTAGTGATGCCCGAAATTTTATCGCTGATCGCACTTTCTTTCAGTGCTCCTCTTCTGAATGCTCTCTACTGTATTCCCTCAAGACCAAAATTTCCACCCCAATTACAATGTTGAATTTTCATTCTCCCTTTTCCTTCTCCTGATATTCAATATTACTTCCGAGTTAAAACGGATGAAAAAAAAACATTAATGGTCTTAGCTAAAGCTATTCTTAATTTATCAAAATTTAAGCGGAGAAAATTAATAAATTTATTATAGCATTGTATTTTTTAAAAATTAAAAAACAAAAAAATTTTAAAGCTTTTTTTACTTGTAAAATTTTTTTAAAAGATGATTTTTTTTTTTTCGTTTGTTTTTTTGGTCGACCTTTTAGCACTTTAACATTGCGATGGTTTTCAATGATAGTGTCGTTCATTTTTGAACTTCTTCATACACCGCATACATATTACATATTTGAAAAAAGAATACACCGCATTAAATATTGTAAGCATATCGTTGTTATTCCATTCGAACCTGTAGATATAGATATAGAAGCAGTTCGCCGTTACAACCGATTTTCGAAAATATTTCTCGTTTACATTAAAGACAATATCATTTCTCTACACGAAAAGCAAAAAAGGTTTGCAAAAAAAAAATGATTACACGAAATACGAAATCGGTTTAACCGTTTATTTATAATGATAGTGCGGATTTAAAAATCGAGCATTAAACTTTTCCCGCGTATATATGTCAAATAAAATAAGAAAAAAGAAAAAAGTGCGTAAAAATAACGAAAAAACGGCGATTTAATTTGGAAAAAAGGTAACCCTTTCGATTTTAAGAGGACGATAATGATTTTCCACGCGTTCCAAAACTGACCGACTGCACAGAGAAGCCTAATAGATACTTATATATATATATATATATATATATATATATATATATGTATATGTTCAGAGTCTTTTTTCTAATTCATCGTGCCGTTCTAATCGATTTCGATATATTTTTCTTCCAGTTTTACAATCACGTTTCAGGCTCAAGTTACTTCTAGGTGAATCGGTGAGTAGCAAAGAAATTATAAAAAGTAAAAGCGAGAATTTCACGATATGCAAACAGACTCGATATTCTCTTCTGATCTAGCACACCCATCGATTACGAAATGTTTACGGAACTCGTTCATTAATCAGTTCTGCTGTACACGCTCATTAATTAGTTTAAATTTGCAATATTATCTTCTCCAGAGAGGAAGGAAAAAGTTTTTAGCGAAAATTCACGCATTTTAACTTTATTAAAAATTAATCAGACACGGAATCGTTCGAACCTTTATGTAATTTTCATCTACCGATAGAGTATCGAACGGAACTACAAAATTATAGGTAGAAAATTACCGTTTGAGGGATACTTCTTTACCGGATCGTCAACGAAATTTGGCCCATGTCTTTTTGTTTTTTTTTTTTGTCACTTCTCAACGTCCCAGTGTCTCGAGTTCTTAAGTGTACTTAATTTCACATCTCATGACGACGACGATAGCAACGTTAATTCTTCAGCCATCTGCATAATATGAAGAAAAGTTTGTGTACAGTTGACTCTTTTTTCACCGTATCTTTACATTTGGAATTATCGTGACTTCGCCACGACAATGATTAAGAAATATCGATTTTTGTAACTTTCATTCATCAACAAAATAAATCTGTTCCACGATCGAATTCGGAGATAGAAACCGTATGTGATCAGCACACAGAAACCGCTCTTATGATCGAATCATTACTATTAGGCAATCTCTACAGAACATATCTACTAAAATACCATATTAATATTAAGCGTGATCTAATTTAAACTCCTCTAAGTGTGTACACGTAGCGCCTAAATTGAATCCGCCACTGTATTATATAATTTAAGAAACGAATGAAAGATTTTATTTTTAATAAATGTTGTAAAAAAAAATATATCTATATTTTAAAGTTGAACATAAAAACAATTTTTACGAATATGATTAATATATATATAATGAAGCAACCGAACATCATTCATGAAAAATATCCTATTCTATACGATTACATAAATATTGACATTATTCGAAAAGTTTAATTAAAATAAATAAAAATAGTATTTATTTTAAGCCGTGGAACCTTTTTTACCTCTGGTGCCAATTTTCATTTCAGCATTTATACCGATAATTACGCTTTTACCAGATAAATTAACTGTTTATAGTACAATTAAATACGCTAGTCGCAAACTATTTTATATAAAAATTATCTTCCATTTATTATTTTTTCCGGAATTATAGTTTAACGAAAAGCGATACTTCCCGAAAACAACTTTCTCGAGGACATAAAATTACTAGCCCGAAGTTTTGAATAACAATAGCGATGTACCACGTTGTGAAGTATTTTTCTTTTTTCCTTTTATAGTTCTAAAAAATGACTCGGGCGAAAAATTTTAACGAATACACACACTCTAGATATTACTTTCTTTTTTAAACGGAAAAAAACATTATCATCCGTGTATTTGACAATTTAACGTTTAATTTAACTATATTACAAATTTTTACTAACGCATAACATGTTAAAATGATAAAAAATACCTTCTTTTTGATTTAAAACAAAATATACCGATTTTGTATATACGTAATAGAGGAACATATTTTTTTTTTCAAGTGGGGAGGCGCAAAAAAAAATAAAGATGCAACTACGAATCATTAAATAAACTAATCGCTTGAAGTTAATGTAAAATGTTTAAAAGTTGACTTCACGGAAATCGTTCGAATATTGTTGAAAAAGTGATTTTATTCATTAACTGTTTCTAACTTTTATAAAAGAAAGTATCGTTAAGGTGCCAGCACGTACGTAACGCGTGTTTGAACACTCTAGGATCCCAGCAGACAAAGCATATTCATAAAAGCTCGATATTAAAAGCAATTACTTCAATTCAAATTATATATGCATATATACATATATGTGTGTGTGTGTGTGTGTGTGTGTTCAGACGATAGGACAAAGTTATGTGTTACATTCTGAACTAACGCCTTTCAACTCCATCACTTCACCTCCGATAAAAATGTGTCCCTTGTTGAAAGTTCAACAATTTCTAACGTGGCAAGTTTAAGGCAAAAATATTAAAACGAACTATTGAACTGGGCGTGTTTGCATGTGTGCAGCATTGATATACCAACGTCGGCGTGCATGTAATATACTATTATTGTTAAACTAATTTTATACTTTTATTATTGAGAACATAATGTAAAATAATTTATATTTAATGATGTATTCGACTCTATAGTGCTAAGAAATTTTAAGTGTGTACATTACTTTGAATAAAATGAGGTTACTTTTAAACAAGGAGCACGTTATTTCATTTTCTTCGTAATAATTTTGTCTGCGAATAATCCGAACTACTTTCACGAACACTATTAAAATTTCACGTTAGAAGCACTTTACGAATATTCTCCCTCTAACACGTAGCAAGGCAATATTTTGAAGATAAAATGACGCAGTAGAGATTGTAGCGAGAAAAGTTCTTTCTCACTGATGCACATTTTCTGATAATTATAACTGTTCAAAATGAAAACGCACCGTAAATATTGAGAAATGTTTATCCCTAACTTTTTTTTCTAATTCGGCACTTTGGCAAAATTGATATACCAGAAATTTCATTGGTTTAAACGTATATTCAGTTTAAAAAAAAAAAAAAAAAACAAAACATCTAATACTTCGGTTTTTGAGCTACCATTGTCCAGGCCGAATATCGCGAATTGATTAGGATAACAAATGGTTAATTCGGTGAAAGATGCATTGAGAAATCATTTTATTAGACCAAATAAATCGAAAGGTACGCCACCAATATCTATCCGTACAAGACCATGCCGCTTAAAAATTCAGCCATCAGCGGTGATCAGTGTCGGATCCACGGGAAGGAAATAAAGGACATTTCCCTCTCAAAAGAACCAAATCCTCGATGAAAAATTTTTTTACAACGGAGTAACTTAATTTATACCATAAAAGATTCGTATAAACGCTTATGGATTTAATAATTAATATTTACTAGTAAAACTATTAATCTTACGTTTTTATTCTAAACGCAACGATCTTTCGCCTTTTTTATTTATTTTGAGAAGAAATGTATAAATGAAGATTTTAAGTCTAGCATAATATGCTTTATTTCTAGTCAGTGTCAATTACACTAAAGAAATTCATACTTTTACTATTCGCAATAGTCGTACGTATAAAGTTAAAAGTGTTAACATAATTTATGTAAGAACGATAAATCTGTTGATCAACTGTCCACCATCTTCTAATGATATAGGCACCTCTATTAGTCAACGGAGATTATTGATGACTATACAAAAAGAAATTATTACTTGAAAATCCATGGATTCTTCCAAATGATTATCAGTTTCCCCATTTTCTGTAAGAATAATATCAGGACAAAAAGTTAAAAATTATATTAATAAAAAACAACATTTAGAAATATGTATATAAATAGTGATTAGTACTTTCTAATATGAAGAAAGGTCTATTTTGCAATTATTGTCCATGGTTCTCGTGAATCGTTTTGAGGGTAGTTATTAAAAGAATGTTGCACATTAGGAACTTCAGTAAGCCTTTAACAAATTTAAAAAAAAGTTGACTGGAGAAACGGGTGAATTACACAACAGAACCGTTTATCACAAAGACGCAATGTTAAAACGCAGGAAAGGACTTTTTGAAAAACCATAATGAATCACAGTTCAAATTTATCGCAGATAATTCGAGAAAATAGAAAAAGGCTTATTCCGAAAGTAATAAAATTTTCTTAGGAAAGCAAAATATACCACATTACGTGGTCATCGAAATGACGGATCGCGCTCTTTAAAAATTCTTCTTATACAAAAAAATTAAGGTAATTTCAGAGAACTGCTTCGATTTCGATAGTGCAGGAGACATAATATTAGAAAATCAGTTAAAAAATTCAACATTAAGAGCAACATACATAAGTAAAAGGATCCAAAACGCGGGTTGATAGATTATTGTCGAATTTTGGACAAAATTGTAAAACGAATTACTTCTGCCGATAACTATTCTATTATTTTTGATGAGTCCCTAGATCTGTCAGGTAAAGCTCGAGTTAGTATGATACTTCGATGATTTATGGTCTAATGAACCTATTATAACGGGTGGGCAATCTATCAGTTTAAATTTATTTCCAATCTAATAATATTTATGTCATTCTATTCTGTCACAGAATTCAGTATATTATCTCCGTTGAACGAAGATAGTGAAGAGAAGCAATATTTAACAATAATCGGTCGTGTAGGCTTTCAGTCAATTGTGAAGAAGGAAAAATATCGGGTGGGCCATCTATCGGTTTAAATTTGAACCACCAGTTATTTCGAATCTAATAATACTTATGTCATTCTATTCTATCGCAGAATTCAGTATATTATCTCCGCTGAACGCACCCATTGCGAGTGACTGTTTGGTGCGACCTGTGGAGCGGAGGCATCATTGGCCCATATTTCTTTGAAAATGAGGACGGCGCAACCATTAATGGAGACACCTATCGTCGCACCATGGATTTTTTTGTGCCCGCTCTTGATGGTATTGATGTGAACAATATTTGGTTTCAACAGGATGGTGCAACTTGCCACACACATCTCATGCCACAATCGATTTATTGCGTCAAACGTTTGATGATCGTTTAATTAGCCGAAATGGTGATGTTAATTGGTCGCCAAGAATTTGATACCGTTGGACTATTTCCTGTGGGGCGCCGTTAAAGACAAGTATTATGCCGACAAACCCCAGAGACAATTGAGCGCATTTGGAGGCCAACATTCGTGATGCCATTGCCGAGATACGACCCCATACACTCGAAAAAGTGTTCGAAAATTGGCCCGATCGAATGGGGGGGAGGGGGTACTGTGAAGCCAGCCGCGGCAGCCATATGAATGAAATAATATTCCACTTCTAACCGGAACTACAATTGTACTTCACAACAAAAAAATAAATTTGATTTCCAACCGTTTTTGTTTTATTGCATTTTTAAATTTAAACTTTTAAATGGCCCACATTATAGGGGAAAACTTTATAGGATTCATATTGTTGGCATTTGGTGATTTAGAAACGAATTAGTTGAAATATTGTGTCGGCATAAGCACAGATGGGGATGCGCTGTGATGATTGGACAAAATAGTGGAACAGTAAGAGAAATACAGTTGGAATGCTCTTATGCCACCCTGTTTTTTTTTGTGTAAACTGAACAGCGGTATTTAAAAGTCATCGAGCTCATACTTTTAAGTAGCACGTTATTTTAAAGTTTCTCGTTCGAAACGTCAATCTGCTTTGGTTAAATATCTTGGAAAACAATTAGTACAGTTTTGTGAAAGCAGATGGGTGTTCTTCAGTTCGCTATAAATGTTTGTCAAAAATGATTAAAACGTTCACGAAAATAAGTCAGTGGAAAAATAAGAATACTACTGCGAAAGCAACCGTTCTTCTTGCAGCAAGTAAAACTGTGATTTTTTTGTATTTGACTGTTCTGTCTTTAACTCTCACATATCATTCGCTTAATTCTCCGAAAGAAAACAGAGTCGATTTAATGAAAGCGTCGCAAATAATTCAAACATCAATTGCAGCATCAAGTAGTCAACGACACGAAGTCGCTTTACAATATCAGGAAATATTTAAAACAGTGAAAGAAATAGCTGATAAAATAGAAGTTTAAATTAGAAAGCCGAGAATTTTTAAGCAACAAACAAAACGAGATAACCATATGCAGTAGAAGACTGTGAAGGTTTTTGATAGAGTAACAACTTACATTCCCCGCTTTTAGATAACACGTTTTTCGTATAACGTTCTTGATGCCTTTAAATTGTCTTTTTTATTTCCTGAAAGTATAATTAAGTTGAGTATAGACTGGCCAAAAGGCGAAAGCTGGGCCAAAAAGAAAAAAAGAAAGTTGAATTCACTCGAATTTACAGAACTTGTCAATTGTTTAATAAAGAGATTCGAAAATTTACTTAATACACGACACGTAAAATGAAAAGCCGAACTAATTCACCGGCAACAAAAATTGCTGCTTCAAAAAGATTGGATCCTATCGCGCGGATACAACTACCGAAATTATAAAAAAAATGCGATAAGGACATATATCTAACTATTTGTAATCTTCTTAAAATTCAAAAAAAGCGATTTCAAACGAAAATCAGTTCGGATATCTTAAAAACAAATCAACTGAGCTAGCAATAAAAAAGTTATGCGACTATATTGAAAAATAGAAAAAAACAAACAAGACATACGTTACTAATCAGCTTTGACATATCCGGAGCATTTGATCGAATAAAAATTGTTGAAATCTTAAAAATAATGAAAAGAAAAAATATATCTGGTACAATACAAACTATAATTCGTAACTACTTAACAGATAGAAGAATTGGTTTTATTTAATCAAGAAAACAAAATCCTGTACAACAGGAGTGTCAACTCAGGAGTACCACAAGGTTCGGTTCTAGGGCCAGTACTCTTCAACATAGCAATGAGCGAAGTTCATAATTTGCATTTCAGTCAACGCTGCAACATGATAAGCTACGCAGACGATATAATGTTAGTAGCAGGAATTAATAAAAAGGACGAAGTTTACAATATAAATGAAACAATAAAAAAAATTGAGTAAAAACATTCAAAACTTAGGCTTACAATTCAACATAAATAAAATCCAAGCACTACTAATAAGTAGAAAACAAGGCAGGGAAGAAATGATACATTGCATTGAACAGCGCTTATGCATAAAGATAAAGATAAAATAAAAATAGTAAAAGAAATAAAATACTTGGGAATAATCATAGATAAAAATTTAAACTTTGGAAAACACATCGAATTCATAATAGACAAGATTAAAAAAATTTATTTCAAATTAAGATCACTATATTCAAATATGTTCGGTTTCAAATATAAAGATAGAATAGTAATCCATAAAGAGCCATTTTTGAATCAATAACAGAATACCGCTCTACAGTATATGTTCCAGTTTTACGAGAAAAAGACAAGAATAAGCTGTTAAAATTACAAAGGAAAATATTAATAGGAACAATCTCTGGTTATCGCACAATATCGTATTCTTCAGTCAACATCATAGCACAGGAATGATAATACCTATAGACACTTAAAGTTAGAAACTGTAAACCAAATCAAAACATGCAAACAAGAAGAAAAAATTTTAGACAAAAAAAAGTTACGAAAACAGATCAATAAAATTAATTCAAGTAGTATACGACACGCTGGCAACACTCAGATGTGATAAATCAAAAACTGGCAAAGTAACAACACGGGAAATAGTTCCAAACATAGAAGAAAGACTACAAATGAAACATTTTTATACCGATTATAACTTCACTCAATTTTTAACCGGACATGGAAATAATAATGGGGTGTCTATATGAAACGATTTAAAATTGCTGAAACAGACATCTGTATAGACTGTAAAGAGGAAACAGATGATTAACATTCGATTTTCGAATGCAATAAGTTTAAAAACGAAAGAGAAAAACAGAAAATAATAAAAAAAAAACAATAACCGAAATAAATAAAAAAAACTTTTTTAATTTGATCAGCTTTGTCAACCATGTAATGAATAACAAAACAAAACACATCAACAACAAATAATAACAGTAACAATCAGAAACTCTGGCTGAAAAACCGCAAGCTACAGCGGAGTAAATAAATAAAAAAAAAAATCTTAAAATTCTAGCTACATTTCCTGGGTAACAAATACTTCTGCTGAACGGTCATTTTCATCATTACGCCGAATTTAATTTTGATTAAGACAACAATGTTAGAGACAAGATTAACGGGAGGATTAGCGTAGACGGATTGTCAAAAATGGGGAAAACAAGAATAATACTGTAAAGGATTTTATTTTTGGTTGTTTTTTTAAGAATATTTTTTGTAGTGAAATTTAATAAAAACTTTTTTGTATACACACATATTTTTTATTAGAAAATTTAATAAAAATGTTTTACAGAACTTGACAATTTTTTCATACTTGTTGTATTGCTTTTGTTTTATAAAGTAAATACATTATTTTAAAAAAAAAGTTATGAACATATCTTAAGCAGCCTGCCAGTTTTCAACAAGAACCTCTAAAAATAAAACAAAATTTAAATTATATTGTAATAATTATGTACTTTTATTTAAATTTCTAAAGAGGTGTTTGATTTTCTTTATAAAACAAGGTGTTTCTCAAATCTACCGTATAAGATATTACATAATTCCTCTCTAAAATGTCTCTTCTCCGGATCCGCCTATGGCGGTAATTGACGGTCAACGTGTTGCATCTTAGATCGCTGATAACGCTTTTTCATACGGGCTAAAAAAGCGTATATCAGCCTAGCTTTAGACCTTTTTACCTGGGCCGCTAGAGAATTTCGATTCCTTTTGAACGGAGATGTAATCAAGACCCTCTGTTGTTTTATAGAATTCGAGTTTTATAGAATTGCATCTTGAAAAGGTTAAGCAGGATACTGCTGATTTACAGATCACCGCGCCAGGCTTCGGGTGAGCCGGCCAGAAGATAAATTCTCACGAGAACGAGATGTCTCGAAAATTCATAATACCGCAAAAATCAGGAATATTCCGACAGCACTGGTTCGGATTTTAATCATTAGTTTTAGAGTTACCGCGATGTAGCGCAGGACACCTGCATGCTCTTAATAAATATCTGAGATCGGCGTAGTCGCTAGACGCACGTCACAATAACGGGAACTATATAGAATTACTTTAAATCTCACGACAGACAGTCGAGATGTTGTCGTCGCACGGTCCACGGTGACTTGGCGCTTTTTTATAAAACGAAATTACCGGGAATAAGTCAAAAAACAAAATTCTACATAAAACAATATAAGCAGTAGTAATTCACGGAATAGACTAGTTAATATAATATGTTAAAAAATGAGTACACCGACTTGTTCCGGAGACACTGCTCCATAATCACGGTGAATATGTAGTCGAATAATACTCATTGCCGGTTTCCAGTAGAAAAATGATGAAATTCCGCCGTTATAACGTCTGGCCAGTTCACCGGATATAGATTTCCAATTATATAAACCGGTTAAAATTTTTCGCACACGCCTCTACAATCATCCGAATGTAAAATGAACCTTAATTTTAGTCGACCTCTTGTATTATAAGGATGCTGCTTTTTAGCAACTTGGCAGTTTTCCATTCATTGCGATCAACATTGCTGAAGTTATCTTGAATAACTATTTCAAAAACCACTTCCTTTCTTTTCAAGGGCAAAGGATATCCATTTTTATCTTTTGGATTACAGATTTATCGCCGAAAACGAGCACGCCTATGAAATTGATTTTCGTACGTACACACTTTAATGTAAAAAGTTGAAATCTAAAAAAATTGAAAATAAAAAGCTGAAAATGAAAAATTAAAAATAAAAAATAAAAAATGAAAAATAAAAAATAAAAAGCTGAAAATAAAAAAGTTGAAAAAAAATGTTTTTATTAAAATTACCTCTCCGTTAGACCGATAAGCTAAATATAATAAACGGAAGCCGAAGACGCTCACGGTAGTCATAGAGGGAAAACTCGCTTTTACTAATTACATTAATAGAGGCTAACGAAATGCCGTTCAGTCGGCTGATTAATCAATTAATTAATTACAGAATCGACGATAATATCGACCAAAAAAAAAAATAGCTTCTCTACTAAACCGGTCCTTTTTTTTTTTTTTTTTTTTTTTTTTTGAAAGCATGATTAATGACCGAGTAGCGCACGAGCAAACAGTGAAAACATTGTTATTACACTGAGCGAGAAAACAGTGAAAAAAACTTCCGTCAATATTGCCTATTTTTTTAAAAAAAAAAAACAAACAGAAAAACTTGTGATTTTTTTGCTTTTTTTTCTTATTAATAAAAATTATTAATAGTCAATGCGAAGAGAATTAACGAAATCATAATAGCCAGCAAAACGGTTATTTCAACGTAATAATAGTGATATCATTATCAGACGGCGATGATTTTAATAAAGCACTGTTACCGTTATAATGCTGTCATCATCGAAATGAAAATATATATCGGCTTAATCGCAAAAGCAATTTCCACGGTCCTACGTATTCAATTAAAAATAGCAACTTTTAATTAGATGCCATTTAACCGGCAACTAACCGCACATATTCTCACCGATCTAACTACTACAATAAGAAACAAAAAAAAAAAAAAAACAGCACTAACCAAATGTAAATTACTATTGAGAAACATAGAATGTAAAAAGCAGTAATGCTAGTCGCAGCAATATGCCATCTAAACCAGTGATGGCCAACCCAAATGTTCTTGCGGGACACTTTGCAAATGCATCATAAAACTCCGCGGACCGCATATAAAATCATATATATTTCCATATTAGATTTAGACCCACTATGGGGACATTTTGTTATAGTGAAAAATTGAAACACAATGAGTTATTATTTATCATTATTGTGTTTACTATTATTCTTGCATGTAAACACATAGATTGTTATATTAAATGTTCCAATATGCGCGCGCATTATGAGTTCGCAGAACATAATTTTTACTGCTTATCTCGCCGGTCTCGAAAATGTTCAAGGCGGGCCTTGGCCATCCCTGATCTAAACTGATCGTAAATTTAATTGAAAATCAAGGGGGTCGCACTCGACTAAAGAAATGTTTGATTTACTCAATTTCCAAACAATATGTCTAGAATTCACAATTAATGTAAGTGACCAAACACTAAAACTCGCATTACTTAATAAAATCCGAAAAGAAATGAAAGAAGAAGCCTTCACCGAAATCACGATGACACAACGGAAGAAGAAAATAAAATATGCAACTAATATTATTAATCTTTAGCGACTTCTATAATAATGCTACATGGCCTATTAAAGCGTTAGATCTTAGAAAAAAAACAAAAAACGAATGAAATCAACAGAAACCTGTTAAGCATTAGTAAGTATAAGAAATCAATTTTTCTACCCCGAAAACCTATATTTAATTTAAACCATCAGCGAAAAATAGACACTGACACACAGAGTTACAAGCAATCTTACACTGCCAGAACTGTCGCACGCTTCCCTTGTTTCGTCACACTTGTAGAAGTAATATTCAAAAAATTCAAATAACACCACATCGACGAATTATTAAGAAAAATACTGACGCGAAATCTCACTAGCGTCTAAACTGCGTGCATAAGAATCTAAAACTAGAACGATCTTCTACTTTGAAAAATGCAAATATGTATAGTTCGGTAATAACCAACAGGTGAACTAGTCTCGAAGCGCATTAAAAGTTGAAAACACATTAAACATATTATGACGGACTATGCGTAAATATATCCTTATAGAATAATACGCAGTCCGATTCAAGGGGTACCTTCGTTCGCTGACTAAAGCTAAACTCACACAGATCGCTTTTTAAGTATAGAAGAATGACAGAATAACGGCTGCTCGTGGACAGTACTCTTAATAGCGTCGAAATGATATCAAAAATCACAATCCCACTCGGACGAACCACTTTCTGACGTCGGTTCCAATAGCGGTCGCAGCACGCGGTAAAAAGATGGTCGTCGATGGTCGACTTCGACTCGCATACTAATTGCTGTAAAGAAGATAGCAGGATTTTCGAAAAATTGACGGTATGCCAGACATCGGCCGAGCCAATCTACACGACCGTCAACAACCATGGAACAATAATCACATAATAGAATTAATAAAAAAATTCCAATCAACTTTGACCACATACTATACATGGAGGTAAGAAAGCCTGCGTAAATATTAAAACTGGAAAAGCGTCGATGTCATCAAAGTTGTCTTACGCTACACTAGTTTAAAGGGAGCAAAGAAATCGGAACATAAAAACACCGGTAGCAAATAAATCAAAAAAACTGTAATATTAACTGGCGCGGCGAAACGGATAAACGACCGACTAAACTGGGGTATTTTCTATACATCTTGTTGAGGAATTAAATACGAATTATTTAGAAATTAATAAGTTGATGTTTGAAACGTTTAATTCATAGCCCGATAGTGAACGAACATTAACGAAACGAACGAATTATTGCCACAAAGGCCAGCGACGAGCAAAGGCCGAACGACGACTACGAGCGAAGAGCAAATATAACGAAAGGCGAGAGTAGAACAATAAAAAATATGGTCGGCAAAACAGACAACACGTGTTTCCAAATGCCTGGAGCCGGCACGGAACAAATAGGGAAAGGATATCGACCTCGACTGTCTTAGCCGATCAACGGGCGGTCACAAAAAAATGGCGGTTCGAAAATCGGGCACTACACATGCATTAAAATTATAACAAAATAAACCAAACTATTCGAAAATATCGTAACACATCTCATTCGATTATAAGCTCCATCTTCGACTGGCGATCCTCCCCCCACCCAAAAAAAAGCTCCATCTTCCCGACTAATCCGGAGAAAATAGATAAACAAAAGTTTATTTAAAAATTTCATACGTAAAGCCTGAAATAAAACAAAGGATTCAGTACTAATCGATCTTCTTTTAGAATTCCGACCGAAATTGTGAGTAAAAAATTGTTTACCGGGAAATTTTAATGATTTCAATATATATGTACGTATATATATATATATATATATTTAAATAAAAAAAAAAAAAAAAATGGTGATGCAAGTCCAAAGGAGAAGATCAAAAAGCCGCCCTCCACAGCGCTGGACAGATATGTATTAGCCATCTCATTTCCATTCCCTAAACCCTTGTCAGATCCTATTATTCTTTATATTCGTTCCTTAATTTATAATTTATTAACATTCCGTTCTATCCTAATTGACCAGCTCTGGATTCCGGGCCACTGCGGCATTAACGATCTTGCCGATTCTTTGGCATGTCTAGCTGCAGTAAATGGCCGTTTCATAGACAGATTCTTCTCCCAATGTCTTTGCTCTCTCTCTTATCGTTTTTACCATAACTTTTGATCTTTATCCGTCTCTTTTCTACAATCCTAACTCATTTTACCTCGCTATACAACCCTCTCCACCAACTTCTTCTTGGTTTAATAATTTTCCCCGTATTAACCGTTCTGTTATTTCTTCCATAATTCGCCTTCGCTTTAATCACAGTCTCTGCTTCCTGCCTCTCTCTTTCATATTTGAATATTGTTCCGTCTCCTTTGTGTCGTCCCTTTCATCGTCCTATCTTAAATTTGACCTGTGATGTAAATCACCTTCTATTCGACTGCTCTTCTATCTCCTCGGAACGTGCATTATTCTAATTTTCTTGGCCTTGGCCTCCCGACCCCTTACTGTGCCCACTACATTCTTGCTCTTCATTCTCCTTCTGTTGGTCCTGTATTGGCTACCTCCATTTCTTGTTTCTAATCGCTTCCTGATATAACTTTCAAATTCGTACGTTTCATCATTTGTTATTCCTTTGTGTTGGGTAAATGTCCTGTGTTGGCGCTCCCTACAAAAAAAATAAAATAAAATAAAATAAAATATTATAAGAAAGCAAATTGGATTGCCTTTGCACCAATGTATACAACGAGCAAAAGATCGAGGGATATGGCGTGCAACAATCGGATTGCTACATGATCACGATACCTCCCGTAGGGATAAACGACGTAGAAGAATATTTAAATATAATATTGTCGTGAATTCATGATTAAGCGCGAATATAACTAGTAAGTATGCGAAGTACCTGATCTATTTAGCTTGATTCCGGTATACAATTCGAATTGCTAGTTCGATTTTGTGTAGGTAAATATTTTACACTTAGTAGTATTAGCATAAGTTTCGTTTTTTTATTTTTGCTGTTCTTTTAATGGAAGAATTACAGTATTATAATTATATTTAATATAAAAATTTTCGAACGTAATCAACTTTATTAGAAATAAACGTAACAGCTGTGTTGAAAATCTAATACATTATTTATAAAAAAAAAAACCTCGATGTTTACTGAAATATTGTCTTTTTTTTTTTTTCTGAATTTATGTGCCATGTACACTGCCACCCGGTCCAGAGGCAGGTAAAGTTTTACGTTTAAACTGGAAGGAATAACAGACTGGTTTATTGACGCGATATCCACAATTAGGTGGGTTTTTAATTTCTTTATAACCTGTTTCGTAAGGTCGAAGAGGCGGCTAGGATTTTACCTTTGTTTTCTTTTATTGCCGGTACAAGTAATTTTACATGATTAACCATCATGTAAATAATTATTAAACTCGCAAATTTCCCGAATATATCTGGGAAAGTGAAAAATACCAGTACCAATCAGTCTTGCGACAGTTTTAGATGTGATTTGTGAAGTTTTGTTTGATGGTAAACAATTACTGAAGAGCAATGATCACTTTCGACCAAGTCGTCATGGTTGTATGAATTTGGAGCCCTATTTTGCGCCGGATCTGTTATATTTTTTTTTTTTTTTTTTTTTTTTTTTTTTTGAGCATGTCGGCTAAGGACGTTACTCACATCAACGGTATGATGGTATTAATAATTATAAAGGAAAAATATTACAAATGGAACATACGAAAGAAGCTAACAAAGGAATAACCAAAGGAGACGGAAAAGAAAGGATGCTGTGAGCGCTGTAGGGCGTAGGGAGGCCAAGACGCAAAAGACCGGAATACAGTATCGCGCGTTCTGAAGAAATGGAAGGACATTCAAGGAAAATGTGGTTCGCATCACAAACGAAGTTTGCTTCTAACGGATCAAATGGACAAAGAGGAGACTGAGTAATGGAGAAACGAAAGAGCGAAGCAGGAAGCAAGCTGTGGTTTAACCGAAGTCTAATTATGGATGAAATAGTTGACCGCCTCATGTTGGGGAAATCAACAAACCACGGAAAAAGAGGAGGAGTGGGTTGTATGGATAAGTAAAAGGAAGCAGGATTGGAAAAAGAAGAAGGATAGAGATCAGACCAACAGTCACGATGGCAACGCGAGGAAAGAGTAAGAAGACTTTGAGCTGGGAAATGCCTAATAAAGCGACCGTTTAAAGCAGCCGAACGTGCCAACGAGTCGACTAACTCGTTGCCCGAAATTCCACAATGACTAGGAATCCACAATAGATCAATACGGACAGAACGGGAATGAAATAGATGTGAAATTAAGGAACGTATGTGAAGCACGATAGGATCAGCGGATGGTTTAGGAAAGGGAGTAGCAATGGCTTGTAAAACGCCTTTTGAATCAGAAGATAAGAGAACCTTGGATATGTTGTTAGAGGAGGCTATAAAAAGGATTGCCTGTAAGATCGCAATAGATTCGGCTAGGAATATGGAGGAGAACGAGGGGAGTTTGAACGACTCAGAATAGCCTGTTATAAGTAGAGTGTAGACCAGTTTTTTGGGAAGAGAAATTTCTTCGTTGATTTCGGAAAAGAAGTCCGGGATTATGATTAACAATATCTTCCGATAGTTTTCCCTTTAGATTTTTCATTGAGAAGTGTGCGTTTAAGTATCGGCAAAAATGATAAATGGATCGAGATAAAAATGCAATTCAGCACCCTCATATTTGACATGATCATTTGACGAAGATAAATGGTACACAGGAACTGTAACTGGATTTTATAAATGTAGAATAACAGCAAGAGTTTGAAGTTTACTATTTAAATTAGCTGTAGGGTGTACTTAATAGACGATTTATAGCTATACTAACTACGCCTGAAGCCCACTAATTTGCAGGAGTAAAGGTAGGATATTGTATTTTGAAAGACTGAAGGATTTAACTGGTTTAAGATGAGTTTCCCGAAGGTAAATAACTGTAGGATTAAAGGATATTTGTAGAAGTATTAGGTCTTCGAAATGTTTAAAGATCCCATTGTAATTAATATTTCTTTATTTTCCGTAATATTTGTTTAGAACGGATTTAAGATTGTGACTCATGTCGACACATACATCTTTGGAAATCGGATCAATCGATTTATTTTTAAGTTTAGTTAAGTGGATTTTGATTCCGCGTATTTCTAGAGTTGGATAACTGTCATTTATCATCCATAGAATATCCGCTAATAAAACCTTCTAAAACCATTCAAGAAAATTACGAGCAGGTTAAAAATCTTGGAGAAGTACAATTTAGGAGGTATTTTATTGCCAAAGTTATTGTTGCTTCCCTTTACAATTCATTCGATTATTCGTATCATTTCGTTTTTTTTTATTCATTAGTAATTTTTCAATTTTTTAAATTCTTGTGTTTAGTTTCACACTGGTTTTTATGGAAATGTTTGAATTTCTTTGCAGTTTGTTTACAACTTTTGTTTTTGGTTTTCATTTATTTTTTTCAACTGAGGTGTTTTATACGTTATGACCACAGCCGCAGATGAAAGTTGAAAAGTGTATTGGTAAAATAGTGTATCTATTTTGTGATTGATAAATGAAGTATCTGAAAAAGAAAGTTGAAGGGGTCTTCTTCAAGCCATTATGTAAGGATAAAAGTTCCAGTGAGTGAAAAATTATTTAAATTGTTACTTCTGATTCTGTTGAAAGTTGTGAAACCTAGAGTAGTGCTCCATAGATTAGCGACACGTAGAGTAGCAATACATAGAGTAGAAATACATAGAGTGTCGTCGCGATAGCCTAGTTGCTAGAGCGCTTGACTTCCGATATGGCGGTCACGGGTTCGATCCCGAGCGACGACAAACTTATTACAAGAATTAAATAAATAAATAATCGCTAATAGTCACGTGGAAGGCAATGACAAACCACCACGTACAACATCATATGCGCGCTAGGTCAGTACACAGCAGACCCACACCGGACGGACTGCACTTGTAGCGCGATAAATCAAACGATTACTATCAGTCCCGAATGTAGTCTTGCGTGTGTACACCTGCGTTGCATATTACAATTGCCTGGTACACAACCTATATCGGTACAGCTAAATGTACGAATAGGTTGCGCCAACGCGCACTTGAGATTGAGATTGAGATTGAGTGATATGTAGAGTAGCAATACATACAGTGGTGATACGTAGAGTTGTGATACACAGAGTATCGAAACATAGGGTAGCAAATCTAATCTCCATACTAGATGAGTTATATTACTGAGGAATGGGTACTACTGGTGACTGAGGCGGGATAAAAAAAGGTTCGTTTTACTGAGATAGCAGCATTTACTAAAGTAATACTGATGCAGTTGCATACCGTTATAGGCTAAAGGCTTCATGACAGGTTGTACTGCTATAACACTAATGCGACACCAGCATTCCTGCATAATTTAGTACTGGAGAGACTTCATTGCAAGGGTGTAGTTCGGTGTGCTGGAACAACACTAATGGGGCACTAGCGCTCCTGCATGAAGTTCATTGTACTGCCATGACGCTAGTACTCCTACATCCCCTGGAGGCAGAAATTGGAACTGTGTCTCAGAACGATCGTATTATACTTAGTAATACGGAGAAACACAGAGAAACACAGAAAAATACAAAGGAACATAGAAAAACGCAGATAAACACAAATAAAAAAACACAAAAAAATGCATATAAACGCAGATAAACGCACGGAACCGCAAAGAGAAAAACATAGAGTTGCAAAACAATCGGCATATTTTAAGAGACTTTTTTTGTAACAGCGGCATAAAGATTGGCAAAATCTATCGCGCTTTCCAAAAGCAACGGACACAATTAACTCATCTTAAATATAATTTTCGGATAAAATGTATATTGGACGAATGCAACCATCATTAGAAAATAACTAAACTACCGAAACGGTACATACAGTTTTGTACAAAGCAATGGACATGAAAAGCCGAAAATTAAAACGAAAGAAATAAACAAAAAACCAAATTTAATAATGATCGCTCTAAATTTACTTGCACGCATTCTTTAAAAAAATTCTGCAATATTCGTGTTATAAGAAAACACAGCTCGATGTAATTTAATTATTTTTGTCTTTTTTAAAACTGACTATTTTTTTTTTTTTTCTATATAAACCCCCTGCACTATGGCCTGCCATGTTTAATCGCTGCGGCTATCACAACATACCCTAACGGGGTTTGTAACTATATTACTGTTTAGTTTATTTATTTGCCGGATGCAAATCAATATTACTCGCAATGATGAACAAACAATACGAGCAATTGTATTCAAATTAACATTGAAACGACAGAATTTGTTTTTAGTAAATTGCACGAGGTGCACGAATAACGAATAACGAACAACGAACAACGAATAGAAACAACGAATAACAAAACAATAATAAAAAACGGCCATGTTTTTTAACCGTTGGTCAACGGTCAATTTTAAATGTTGCCACAGATCATATCGATATGAAATGCGACATATCGATAAACGATATTTTCGATCTATATTTAAATAAGAAATATTATTTATGATTAAACGAATATTTACAAATAAACAAATATTATCCAAACATATTCCCGCGGCTGGACACTTCTAAAGATTGTCCAGCAATTTCACAATCTTATTGGTGCATCTTTTTTTAACAACATTTCTTGTACGAATTGATACGACCCGCACCTGTCCTTGTAGATCTGGATAAACTTGCTCAATGCGACCTATATGCCATTCGTATGGCCTAGAGTTGTCTTCTTTAATGAGGACGATATCACCGACGGCCAGGTTCTCGATAGGCGAACTCCACTTGTCTCGGCCCTTCAACATATTGAGATAATCCTTAGACCAAACGGACCAAAACCCTTGAACCTGATTTCTCAAAAGTTTGAATCGTTCGGATAATTTGAGCGACTTGTCAGTTGTTTGTTCTGTGACTGATATCGAGCAGACAGGTTTTGCCAATTAAGAAGTGTGCAGGATTCGAATCATTCAATTCGTTGCTTAGCGCCGCGAGACATTTTGTTGCTAAAAACGATGCTGGAGCAGTTCCATATGCAACCGTCTTCAAACGGTAATCGAGAACCTTTTCTTTGTGTTTTTCTCGCCAAACAATTCTCTGAAGATCCCGATCTTCTTGGTAAACTATAATTTGTCTGTACATTTTCGAAATGTCGGCAGAAAAGGCGATGTTATGTTCGCGAAATCGAACGAGAATGTCGAATAGTTGCGGCTGTATTGTTGGACCGACCATCAAGATGTCATTTAACGAAACGTCCGATTTTGATTTTGCTGATGCATTGAATACGACACGCAGCTTCGTTGTTGTACTTTCTGGTCGTAAAACCGCTTGATGTGGTATGTAGTAGGGATGTTGCGGATGTAGATTTTTTGACATCCGCGGATGCGGATGCGGATGCGGAATTTTAAGTACTCACATCTGCGGATGCGGATGCGGATGCGGATCTTAGGATTTTTTTAAAAAGAGATTTCATATTGGTGCATAAATAATATAAAAAGCTTGTAATCTTTTACATTTTTATTAAATAATTATATACTTAGTAATTAAAGTTAAAAATTGGTGAATTATATTTAATAAAAAGTAATATCGCTGCCTTTTCAGGATCCAGTCTGTTTCGCAGAGGATCATAAATTAAGCCCGCGCTACTAAACAATTGTTCACTAGGTACACTGGCTGGTGGAGGTGATAAAAATCTACGTGCTATTCCAGATAACATTTTCATTTCTTTTCGGTGAACGCTCCACCATTTAAGTGGATTTTCATTTACGTTTATTCTTTTCTTATTGCGGTAAGAAAGTAATTCCTTTTTGAGTAGAGTGTCAACGCTATCATTTTCTGACGATGCTTCACCCTCATCTTCACTTGACGAATCTAGCATCATGGCAAGATCGCTTTTTAAGCCAACCTTTCTAACCATACCGGAAGTTCCTGGTTGTTCTGAATCTTTAACTGAGGAATCTGTCATTCTCATTTTTTTATCAACTGTACAATTAAGAGAACCAATGTTTCTGGTTTCTGGTTCATCATTAATGTCTCTCATCTTCAAAATATCTTCTTTAATCTTTTCCTCAGTTACCGTTGTGAAAAACTTGTGCTTATAGCGGGGGTCTAAGTAGGTGGCGATGACATATAAATTGTTCTCTTCCAACAAAGAAGAAAACTTTGCTGAAAGTTCAGCTTTCAAAGTAGTGATAGCCAGTCGAATTGGATCCAGGCCGTGTGATTTCGTTAAATAGTCATCAATCTTTTTTCCAAGCATTTGAATTAAAGGAATTACAGATGAAATAAGGGCATCAGAGTTGCTTAGTTCCCGCGTGGCTTCCTCGAAAGGTGTTAATAATTCAGTACAACATTCAATGATTTTCCACTCCTCTGGCAAAATAGGGTCAATCTCGCAGTGATTAATGTAAAGAGTTAAGGCATCCTTTACTTTTAAGAAACGCTCAAACATATAAAATGTACTATTCCATCGCGTTATACAATCTTGGAACACTTTATGATGTTGTTGATTCAGTCTATCTTGAATTTTTTGCAATTGTTTCTGGGCGATAGTCGAATGATTGAAATGTGTCGAAATTTTCTTGCATTTCTGTTTGATTATTTTTATGTTTTCTTGTGAATGTAAACAACTGCGAATTGCAAGTTGCATCTTATGAACCGTACAATCTATATCATTAAATGCCACTAATCGCGCAGCTCTTTTCATATTAGAGCCTTCGTCTCGAGTTAGGCAATGCACCTGTTCTTTTTTAATATTCCATTCGGAAAGCATCGTATTAAATTTATCAGCAATTATGTCACCAGTGTGACGGTCGTCAAGTACCTCGCATTTCAATACAATTAATGACCTTTCAAAGTTTTCTGCGATTCCATGGCAAGTCAGGCTAAGCAAAGAAGCATTTGAGCTTAAATCTGACCAAATGTCAGAAGTAAACGATATGTAATCAAATTTATCTACCAAATCCTTGACTTTTTCAGCAACTTTTCCGTAAAGATCCTTGCACACAAAGTCGGTAAAAAAATTGCGCCCTCTAAAATTATATCTTGGGGCTAATTCTTGTATAAGTCTGCGAAAACCAAGCCCTTCCACAAAGTTAAAAGGTAAATTTTGAAGTGCAATCATTTCTCCAATGAGTTTGTCAATTTTTTTTGAGTTTAAATTATTAGTGTCCCATTTCTTTTCTTTTAAAAGTATTTTTTCTAATGACAGCTGTTTCTTTGCTTCCTGTAGAGGAGTGACGATTTTATCTAAAAAAAAAAAAAAAAAAAAAAAACTTCCCCATAAATTATAACTCGCTGCAAAAACTAACAAAAACAAATTAATGATAAACATAATTTTAAAAATTGTAAAAAAATTGAATGAATTTTTGGAAGATTTGGCAACTAAGTAAGTTAAAAATCAATTTTGTGAATTTTTACAATTTTTTGTATTTTGAAATCTTAATTAATTATTTCATTATATTGAGAAGGATCGACGTCCCTGATTATGGGCGCCATTTGAAAAGAACCGCTTTTCGTGATGATTAAAAAAGAAAACGAGTAGATTATCGGGTGCCAGTGCCACTCTACGGCGTGTTGCAACCGGTAAGCTCAGCCGAACAAAGCTCTTTTCAGGCCTTTAAAAAAAAAAAGAAAAAAAAAAAGAAAAAAAAAATGAAGTCTCCGAGCCGGAGATGTCACGAAGTACCACGTGTCCAATAAAATTTTTTAATAACAGAAACCGTTTATTTATCACCCAAATCAATCCGTTGATAATATTCAGCGAATATAACACCTGCGTCCGAATTCTTGGGTTCTAAAAAAAACATTCTCACGGCTCGACGTAGCTTGCCCGCACCAACGACACACAACGCCAAATCGAATTATCCACCCTCTTATCAGTAACGCACACCACGCACCAAATCGCCACTCTGGCGCCGTTCACAGTCGCAATTCTCACGAATTTGTCGATTTAGCGTTATTGACGAAGAATGCCAGTTTGCACGGTGCTCGAGGAAGCCGAAGAAATAGAAATTAAATAGCCTGAGAAATTGTCAAAAAAAGCGAAAAATATGGAATTTTGAAAACATCATTATCATTTTTTAATTCGGACAGCGTGAGAAATATAGAGCGATATGGCAGCCGAATCCGTCTCAATACAAATAGATAAAAAAAAAAACTAAAAATATAAAATTAATAAAAAGAAATATAAAGGGAAAAAATGATAAATTGAACAAAATGTAAAATATTAAATATGTTTTTACTTTTTTTAAATTTTTTAAAATTTCGATTGAATTTCATAAATAAAATTTTGTAATACAAGTACTTAATTAACATCTATTAATTTTATTTTTATTTTTGTTGCCGCATTACTGTAAAAAATTACGATTATTATATTTATGCATTTACATAAAACTTAAACATAATTTTAAAAAACAATTTTCAAATTAAAATTTCATCCATGTGATGTCATAAAGGCACACATTATTATAACGCGAAAGTTTGTGAAGACGTATGGATGTTTGTTACTCATTACTATTTTTTTGTTATTTATTAATTATAATAAAACTTACCTGCGTTTAGTTTTATTTTTTGCAATTGTTTTGTTTCATTCGCGCTTTCCAACAAACTATAAACTTTTGGGTGCATCGACTTCAGATGGTTTTTCAAAGACGATGTAGTGCGGCCCTTACGGGAGTATGTTTTATTGCATATTTTGCAAAGAGCCTTATCCTGGTCGCGATCATCTGTATTAAAATAATCCCAAACCCCACTTTTCGTCGGTGGTGACATAGCAAATTTAAATTTTAACGCACTATTAACTGCACAATGTAAAACTCAAATAATCGAAATGTTCACACGATGTGATCAATTATAAATAAATTGAACAATAGCAAACACGTGGCGTCTGGCTACTCAGCACTCTCTACGCTCCTATTGGCTGTGAGCACGGGACGCGCCATTCGCCGCCTCACCCAATTTCTTTCTTGTCGCGAGTCGCGATTTTCGATACATCCGCATCCGCATTAATATCCGCATTGATTAATGCGGATGCGGATGCGGATGCGGATGCGGATATAAAAATTTATGCGGAAGATCCGCAATTGCGGATGCGGATGCGAATATCCGCAACATCCCTAGTATGTAGTATGCTGGATTGAACGAATTTTCGAATAAAATTGTGGACGGACATTTTTCCATGTGGCCGAGGTTTTCATACTCGCGCATGAAGTCGATATATTGAGTCCGAATTTCTTCATTAATGCGCACTTCATTTCTTTTTAACCGTGCAACAGCCCTCTCCCGCGATTCTCCGATGAGAGACGGGTCCTTTTTAAGAGGTAACCTTACTAAAAAACTGCCACTGTTGGTGCACGAATACGTCTTTTCGAAATGGGCATTGCAATTTTCATGCTCCGGATTAGACTGGTTTTCAATACTTGCTTCTTCGATGGACCAAAATTTTTCTAGTTGTCGACCGATATCGAATGTTGTCAAACCACAATACTCATTATTTGGTTTGTTTTGTACCACGTATGGACCACTGATCAACCATCCGAGTTTCGAGTTACGAAGAAAAAGTGTTTCGTATTGGGAATTTTCGTTTGAAATAATTGCCTCATAAAACTCGGCACCGATTACAATATCCACATGATCATGACGAAGTTGATCTTCAGCGAAATTAAACGTCGGATTATTTACGATTGTCTTTGTAATCGGATCAGAAACAATTTTAAATGGAATTTGAGCTACAACGTCAGCTTCTACTTCTATCGAAAAGCTTCCGAAACGAGATTTCAAAATGAAATTTATAGTTCTACTCGATGATGTACAATCTCCAGTTACACCTCCAATTGAAACGCCTAATGATTTTGATGTAACCCATCTATTGCTATTAACGAATTTTTCGGTAACTAAATTTCCCTGAGAACAATTGTCAAGAAGAACTCGAGCTTTGATGACTTTTGTAAATCCATTCTCAGTTGGCTGCACTACTGATACAACTGCGGTTGGGAGTACTACCAATTTATTTACATTTGACGTTGCTATGCCGGTGAACGAAGTTTTTGTGGCGTTAGTAGACTGAGAACCATTTACCGATAACGATCCTTCAACAGAAATAGGCTTGTGGAAATCATTCTCCCGATGTGATGATGCCTACCACCACATTTTGAACAGTTCGGACGAATACATTTAATTACTCCATGTTCGCTGTTAAAACATTTCAGACATAACCTTTCTTTTTTAACGATATCGAATCTTTCCTTCACCGATTTAGCATGGAATTTATCACATTGATTTAGGTAATGTTGCTGCGAACATACAACACATTTCGGCGTTTTGCTTACGATTGTTGTAAACGATTTCTTTTCCGCTTTTTGAGCTACTACGGGTGACGATTTATTAACCGATAATAGATAATTGTCGGTAGCGAACGATCTTGCCTGTAAAAATTTTTGTAGAGTATCCCATTTCGGGAACTCCGCACTCGAGTCCAGAGAATTTTCGAATTATCTGGCAGTACGCACGTCTAATTTTGAAATTACTATATGTGCAACGAATTTCGAAAAAGTTTGTTCTATAATTTCACCGTTTGATTTAAGACATCGAACAATCACATCAGTTTGATCTAATAGCGAGCGAATTTTAGTTTCATTTTTTATTGGTTCCAAGTTAAGCAACTTATTAAACAGTGTGCGAATTACTGTTTTTTTGTTATCGTAACGCGATAGTAGATAAGCCCATGCTTCCGGATACGCACTATCCGTTAACTCGAAATCGCGAACTATTTCATGAGCTGAACCAATTAATGATTGTTTTAAATAAAATAATTTTTGTACATTTGATAAATCATTGGAATTATGTACAAGGTTTTCAAACAGTTCTTTAAAATTTTTAAAACTAAGTAAATCACCGTTAAACGAGGGAACTTGAATCTTTTCGAGTTTAGGAACAGCTGCTGATGATTGACGAGCTGACTGATTTACGTCGCTTGGCAGTAACGCATCTCGATGTGATTCTACAGACAATTTTTTTTGAAATGATTTAAATTTTCCTTCATACAAAGTACCTGTTTCGCTCCACATTCGAAGGTCCTTCATCATGTCATCAGCTAATTTATCATAGTCTTCGGCTTCTTCATCTGCTGCCATGAGAAGTTGTTCAATTTCTGTTTAGTGTACATCTAATTGGATGCGAAATCTATTCACTTCGACTTCAAACCGAGAAACTAGTTCCGTGTCTAGTGTTTGTTTAAGAAGTTTTTCAATTTGACTTTTTATTCTGCCGAGTTGCAGTTTAGAAAGACGAATCTTTTTTTTCATTTGATCCATTTTTAGAATTTCTTATTACTGATTATAGTAAAAGGAAAAAGAAGAAGTGAAACTTATTTTAAAACCGAAATTTGCGAAGTGATATCCGAACAAGAAATTAAATTTTAGTGTCCTAAATTATGTAGCATCGATTACGAATGGAATGAAATTATTCAAATGAAACCGACTAAATATTTATCCATAGGTCGCTGGTTCGAATCCGGCCCGGAGGACCAAAACTGTTTAGTTTATTTATTTGCCGGATGCAAATCAATATTACTCGCAATGATGAACAAACAATACGAGCAATTGTATTCAAATTAACATTGAAACGACAGAATTTGTTTTTAGTAAATTGCACGAGGTGCACGAATAACGAATAACGAACAACGAACAACGAATAGAAACAACGAATAACAAAACAATAATAAAAAACGGCCATGTTTTTTAACCGTTGGTCAACGGTCAATTTTAAATGTTGCCACAGATCATATCGATATGAAATGCGACATATCGATAAACGATATTTTCGATCTATATTTAAATAAGAAATATTATTTATAAATAAAAGAATATTATTTATGATTAAACGAATATTTACAAATAAACAAATATTATCCAAACAATTACTTTGTGTCTATTCGGTTTATTTTTAGAAAATTGATGACTAAGTTTATTGCTGGTTGGGTGTTTGATTATCGGGAAGTGTTTTATTTAGCAGGAGCTTTCGAATTTATGTGAATGCTGCACATTCCATCAATATGCGTTGAACAGTTAGGGTAAAAAGACCCCGACAGAAAGGACACTGTGTTGGAGAAGATGACCCATTTAGAAGATGTCTGTGCGAGATTTCGGTACGACCTGTGTCCGCAGGCGACTGATTACTCTGAAGTCTTTGCGGGAGCTGTCAGTCACCATGATTCAGTCGTCTACCTTACTTGACACGCGGTTAAAACGAAAAGCATTCCTAAAAAGAAATTTTGGAACGTATCCCTCGCGAATGGTAAAAGCGTTTAGCTATCTCCAGGCGAGATTCGTTTTCGTAAATGATTTATTTTACTTACCGTTTCGCTAGAATTTCAATATAGACCGTAGGAATGGTACAACAACCGTTTTCAGTGCTCCTAAGGCTTACTAATAATAACTTTGGACCGTTATAAAAAGCTTAATTCTGTAATTGTATTAACTATCCATGCTCACTGTACTAGAGCGTATATTAGAAAGTACTTTTAACGTATTTGTCTTGTAACCTTTATAAAAAAAAAACAAAAACATGTGAAATACCGGATAAAATATGCGACAGATAAAAGTGGTAATTCTATAATAGTATAAAATTCAACAAGTTAAAAAGGTGCATAATTAAACAAACGGCAGAGAATGATAGTATTTCATAAAAAACGGAACAGCCACCCCAAAGGGTTACAATCCAGACTGGTCAAAATAAACTGTCAAAAAGTTAGCTGTTTCGGTTAGGACAGTAAAAGTTTTGACAGGAAGAGAAATTACAAATTCCGTAGGAGGCTTTAATACTTACAACTTCTACGGCTGTTTTACTCGAGGGTGTTTCGTCTTGCATTCGTTGTACCCTCAACGTGCCCAACAGCAGCCGCATACCAAACAAATGGTCAAGTTTAAGACCGACAAAGTTTTTTTTTATTTTTTAACACAGTGGCAAAAAAAACATACATATATATATTACATATATTGCATATACACATGCATATATATATATATATATATATATATTGTGACGGATTCAGTACCTGCAGCGCGATCTTTTAGCAATGTTCGAATTATAAAGTATTTTCTCTGGCGAAATCATTAATTCGTGGTCTCTCGAACACCGGGTTTTTATTCGACGTAATCGCGGTTCGTCGATATCATCGAGGATGCGTATCGGCTGAAACCCCGTACGCGCGGACGGTTGCGTCAGGGTTAGGGCTGTATGTGTGTGAATTGTTGGTAGCGGCCGATAGCAGAGATTACTAAATGAGTCCGGGGTGAGTGTACGTTCTTCAGAAACCGTGCCGAGCAGAGTTGAGCCGAGGTAAGTTTTATAAAATCCGGTAAAAGTCAGGCAGGGCAGTTAACGCAGCGTTATTATTCTAGAAACATCGATACGATTGTTACCTTTATCAGATGTTAATTGTTGCAAGTTTATTCGGTCATGTCGGTTAGAGATTTTCAATTAGACACATTGTCTTGTTTTTATTCCGTTTTTGATCGTCGTCGAGCGTGGTAGCTTTTAGACTAGTCGTGTTACCATTTTAACTTATGCGCCATGTCGTACCTGTTTAATTCCTTCACCTGAATCTTATATTAATTAGTCAGTTTTTCTTACCGTTTTTTTCTAATCTGATCAATTTTACGCATTCGTCACATTTTTTTTTCGATTTTTTTTTTTTTTGGTAATTTTGCTACAATATATCAGCTATATGCGTAAGTCTTTTCCCGTTTCACCAAGAGATGGCTCTACCGAACAGTACGTTGCGTATGAATTTGACACTACGCCAGTTTGTTCGTCTGACATCAGCCTACAAACACACACAAATTCAGTCCGCCAAACAATCGCGTCTGTGTTGTACGGTTCAGTGATCATGTCGACATTTGTGCCTGAAAAAGAAGAACATTTGCGGCACGCATTGCTTTTCTTATTTAATCAAAAGAAGAAGGCTGTGCAAAGCCATCGTTTGCTGGTAGAAACATATCGCTCCATCGATTAGAAAAACGTGGTTTCGACAATTTAAAAGTAGTGATTTCAATGTGAAAGACAATGCGCGTTCTGGTAGACCACAAAAGTGCGAAGACGAACAATTGCAGGGGTTACTGGATGATGACCCAACTCAAACTCAGGGGCAATTGGCAAAAGCGTTAAATGTGTCATAAGAAACGAAACAATCAGTAGGTGTTTACGAGCAATGGGGAAGATCCATAAACTCGGTAGATGGGTCCCCATGATTTGAAAGAACGGCAAATGGAAAATCGCAAAAAGGTCACTTGTGAAATATTGCTTCAATGCCACGAAAGAGAATCATTTCTGTACCGAATTGTTACCGGTGACGAAAAATGGGTTTATTTTGAAAACCCGAAGCGAATAAAATCGTAGCTGTCACCTAGCAAAGCCGGTCCTTCGACACCAAGGCCAAATCGCTTCGGCAAGAAGACCATGCTTTGTGTCTGGTGGGACCAAGGCGGTATTTTGTATTATGAACTCTTGAAGCCCGGCGAAACAACGATATTGCCAACAAATGATCAATTTAAATCATGAATTGATCGAAAAACGACCGGAATGGGCCACAAGACATGGCAAAGTGATTTTGTTACACGACAATGCGCAATGCCAAACCAGTGAAAGACACACCTTAAAATCGCTTGGATGGGAAATCCTTCCGCACCCGCTGTACTCCCCTGACGTGGCGCCATCTGACTATCACCTCTTCGCATCAATGGGACACGCGCTCGCAGGGCAGCACTTCAGCAACATTCCAGAAAGTTGTAAAATGGCTCGATGAATAGTTTGCCGTAGAAGACAAACAGTTTTTCTGTCATGGTATTCATGACTTACCTGAAAGATGGGCGAAGAACCGGCAAAAACTTATCCATACACCTGATATCATATATGTGTTTCTCTATAAAAAAAGTTTCGTTATTGGACATGTGGTGGTCCATCGTGACATCTCCGGTGCAGAGACGCTGCCGCCGTCTTACGGCGGGATCGTGAGTTTTATTATATTTCTTTTCTTTTTTTTTTTTTTTTAGTATTCAGCGAACTTTTCCCTCTCCCGATTTTTTTTTTTTTTTTTTCTATATTCAAAACGTCCTGATGCTCTGCTAGGCGTCGCTATACTGGTTGTATGTAGCACATCGAAAATGTCACTGGCGTCCGTAATTTTTCCATCATAATTTACGTAAAAATTTCATAGAGGGAGAAAAGTCAGTCTGTCTCAATACATATATATATATATATATATATATATATATATATATATATATATACATATTACATGGAGAAAAAAACTATAGACAATATTGTGAAATGCTTTACTTCGCTTCGTATGAATAATAATAGTATGTGTCTGATAAAGAGATACAAACTCGCTTTTAAATGTGAAACACTGCGAATGTAGGGAACTTTCTAAAAATTCCAAATTCCTTAATTCCGGAATTTTACTGCAAACAGTGTCTGTGAGAGATTTTCCTTTTGGATGTTTCATGTAAACTTTCTACTAAAGTACACCCAAATGTGCATGTGCTGCAAAAAAGCATGTATTCTAATTTACCAGACTCATATCCGGTCATTGGTCATGTTCCTATCTCTAAAAATGACAATATGTCAGCGCGTTTCGATTGATTTTACAAAAAGTTCGCAAAATATTTCGTATTCCTAAAAATTAAAAAAAAAAAAAAAAAAAAAAAAAAAAGAAAAACATTATTTCCTGATTTGAAATTTATTTTTGGTTAAAAAGGTCGCTGTAAAAAATTGTGAAAAAATTGTGAAAAAATTGTGAAAAGCGACAATTAAAAAGCGAATTATACGCTAGAAAAAAGGCCTTAAATATGCGCGCAGATATGTATGAAAACAATTTAAAATGTGCACGAAAATATGCGAAATATGCAAAAAAACAAAAATAATTAAAAAACAAGTGCGTGAAAAAATACGAATATTTATATTACGAGTATGTAGCACACTATAATATATTGTTTCAAATTTCCCACAGTACTATTGTGGAGCTCTATTCATAGACTGAAATTTTAGTACCATTTTAAATGTCGGGCCGGCTGTTTCACATAAACAAAACTATATTCTTATTTAGCGTGGATTTTTAAAATCATATCGCTTTTTCTTTTACTCAGTTGAAACGAACTACATATATATTTGGCGCTTGAGAATTCGTCTCGCAGAATTCGTTTGTTTCATTCGGCGACAAATATTTTTCTCTTTTTAATACAAAGTGAATACTAATCGCAGCGATTGCTTTTTTAATTGGCCATCTTGCTTACACATTGCTCAATCGGTATAAACTGTCGAGTTCATCACCGGCAATATATTTAATATTTTCGAAATTGTTTTTGTAAAAAAACCCGCTTCTAGTGTCCCATGTTCTTCAACAAGTTATGGACACGAGAAAGCTAATGTTTTGCTCTTCATATTATACTTTTGTAACTTATACGTTCCAAGTTGTGTTTTGCGGCTGATTCAGATACAACGATCGAATGCTCCCCCGACCGTGACATGATCATGAATTGTGAAACGTAAGATAAAATACCCGCAGCACTTTCCCGCCATAGCCGTGTCAGATACAAAAATCTCATCGGTACAGCGTGGTTTAGATGCGCGCCATGTTGACACTATATTTAGAACTATAAAAATTTGTATTATTTTACATGTTGAAAAATCTAAACCAAGCTATCCCCATTTCGAGAAAATTAATAATAACCGTAGTTTTTTTAAAAGTTCTCGATGTACAAAAAAAAAAAAAAAAAAAATCGCTAAAGGTGAACTATACATCTCGATCGAAATATGTGTAAAAATTCACGTCCGGAATATACACGAATGTGTCTGGAACTATACGATTAAAAGCAAATATGTCGCCAGAATTAGCGCCGTATCGCTTTGTTTATATTCGGAAAACTGGAGGACCCCTTTTTTTTTTTTTTGTGTTTTTATTGAATTTTGAACTTCCCTTAAGGATTTTCGACAGTTTTCCTAATATAACGAAAAAATTAATTCATCCGCGATATAAATTAAATCAATAACCAGAGGCCGGAATATATACATATATGTAATTGCGTTACATTTGCATATTTTGAACGTTGTTAAACTTTTTTGCATATTTTTTTTACGGCTTAAATGTGATATTTTCGCTTTTATAAAAAAATTTCGCGCAATGTGAGGTTTTTTAAAAAATGCTACACGATTATTGTTCCTTCTTTATAATTTCAAAATGAAACAAAAAGGTAGATTTCGAATTGCACCTTTTTCATACTGAAAATAATATAGACTGCTGCTACAGCGATTCGATAATAAAAAGTATACAAAAAAAAAAGACAAAAAAAAAACAGGCAACTTCAGTAACCTCTTGCCATTGCCATCAAAACAAGTGCGTTTGAAAATATTAAAAATAATGTGAGTAAACTTATACAAGCATTTGAAGGTTGCTCATTTAAAAATGCAATTGCTATGATCGATATACACTTTAAACATTTACTAAGGTGTATTAAACAATTGGGCGAAAAAAATTTTTATTATATTCAAGGTGTAAAAAATTCACCAATAAAATTGCAAGTTTCTGGGTGTAATTTTTTGAGTAAAGTATTACACTTTAAAAAATAATATCAAGCAAAATAAGACGAAGAAATAATTTTTTTTTAAATGGTACCTAAATTTAAATTGTTGCATCACTCTTTACATCACGCTAAGCGCTGTGCTCTATATAGCTTTGGTACTTGATGGCTCTAACTGCTTTTCAAACATACCGTTTTTCTTCCTCTTTCCCAATTGTAAGCTAATTCCTTTGTCTGTCGGTATTGTGGGCTCTGTAATTGTAGATGTGGCCATGGTATGAGACAGCTAACTCCTTTTTACCTTCGGCAATGTCATTTCTTCTCTTTTCAGGATGCGCATATGCTTTGCACTTAACAACGTTGACTGTCATTGTTTTTCCATCCTTGATATAGCGTTCTTAGTCAGATTCCATTCCTTGTGACGACTCTTAATTGCTACTGTTTACACGTGATGATGGGTAATCGTCTATTATTGGAAAGCCTAGGGAGAAACCAAAACAAGGGGGGGGGGAAATTATTAAAATTAGATTGATGAGAAAATTTTCCGTTTATAAATCAATTTGCATTTTAAGTGACAAGTGGCACAACTTCAGTAGGAAAAATTTAGAATCCTTTTTTGTAGTAATAGCATAAGTTAGCGAGATATTTTTTTTCCTTTCTTGTTACCATTTGTAGATTAATAAAAGAGGGTAATCAAAAGTTGTTTTTCTTTTGCACATTTTCCTTATTTCATGCATATTAGTATGCATATTTAAGTTTCCGTTTGTAGCATATAATTCGGTCTCCATTATATGTCATTCATAATGTGAAATTACGGGAGTTGTAGTACGAACCACTACGCAAACCGTTAAATATTTCATTATTTTTGTAATATTCTTCTATAAGTATTATAGAAAAACAATCATCTGGGGGTCTAGCTCCTCCCCATGGCGAGGTTTCAAGGATTAAATTTTATACGTGTGCATATATATATATATATATATATATATAAACTCGGCCACTTTGGCCTCGCAAGGACCTGTGCCCCTTGACCCCTCTTGCTTTCATTTTTGTCTCTTTTTCTTCTATACTTTGTATAAAATGATCAAAATTTACAACGTAATTCTTACTGGCATCAACACACACAAAAAGAAAAATAACATAACCACAAAAATCCTATTCTAACATTTAACTTCCGTTATATAAAATTAAGACATTTTTTCGTTACATTTTTCGTTACATATTTCATTACATAAAATTGTGACATTTTTTAAATAACAATAACAAAAATCCTACAAAATATAACAAACGTTACATAAAATTGGGACATTTAGCGTTACATAAAATTGGGACATTTTTTCGAATGGGGGGTAGCCTAAGAATTACGTTGTAATTAATATATGTAGGGGAAGGTCGGGTAGCCCCGAACGTTTAAAAGAATTGCAAATAAAAAGACTAATAAACAAAAAATACGTCTTTATTATGAACCCTTAAAAAAATAATTAGAAACTTCTTTAATCATATTATTTAAGAATTAGTAATCATATTACATTTTTTAAAAGAAATATAACAAGTACACTTTGATCATATTTTTTTGGCGATACAATAAATGGCGGATAGCACCGGGTATAGCCGTCCCATTTTCCTCTTTCACTTATTCTTCCCTTAAATTTCGTCATATTTCAGGTCTTTCTGCAACAATAGTAGCACCCTTTAAAAATACTTTCCGTAAATAAGCAAATTGACAAAACAATTGAAGTTTGTTAAAATAATATTGCAAAATTCAAAACATAAAAAGATGTCCGGCGGTACCAGACATTATCGTGTCCGAGGCTACCCGATCTATTGCCTCATTTTCCTCTTTCATTTATTCTTCCCTTAAATTTTGGCATATTTCAAGACTTTCTGCAACAATAGTAGCACCCTTTAAAAATACTTTCCATAAATAAGAAAATCGACAAAACAATTGAAGTGTTGTTAAAATAATATTGCAAAATTCAAAACATAAAAACATGTCCGAGGGGGGTATCCGATCGTTATCATGCAACATTTTAAAACACATCTCTTAAATTGTTAACAGAAATGATACAAATACTATTAAAACCGGGGTAAGTTTATACTATTTCCAACAATATTAAACAATAGAAAATTAAACATATTTACGTGTTATGCTTGAAAATCTTCAATTGAGTTTGTCGGGAGCTACGAAAATGTTTGAGCGGGAACAAAACACTCTCTCACGGATAACTTACCTGGTGCCCGCGCTACAACCGAGCTGAATTTGTTTCTACTCTATAGAAGTCGAATATTCACAACAACGCTTTACAAACGTGACGTATTTAGTTTCTTAGAAATTTAAATGTCCGCGGTTATGGCGACACTCGAATTGCGCACCGGAAGTTTGCCGGTATGAAATATAAAAAAACGAACGAAAATGGCACTCGGATCATGACATTTGTTGGACATATTTCCAAAACTGATGGCCGCTTTATTGTATAACATTTGAATGTTCACAATGGCTTTCGACATTTTTACGCATCGTATTTTTAAAATAAATTTTTAATCCGCCAACGAAAAACAATAACACCGATTTATGTATTAAAAATATTTCCTCTATAACGACCGTTTATTAAAAAATATTTCAGAATATGCCAGGCTAATTTTAATAAAAATATATACTAATTGTTCAGACTTCCAGTTTCATTTTTCGTTTACGAAGCAAATATTATATACTTTTGATAAATAACTGTGATACATACCTATGTTCTCATTTATAATCATTAAAAATTCATTCTGGCTTTTGCAATTTGCTAGTTAACTCAACCTTCAGTAATTTAACATACACCTAACGGTCTATTTACATTTATGATCTATTATCTTTTTGTTATTATAATAATAGATGCCTCTAGTTGTTCGAACTCGAAAATTTCATACGGTCATTACATTTGTATTTTATGTAAATTAATCAGCTGATATTAATCTTTTTTTGTATTAATGTGAAACATAAGCTTCATGAAACATAATGTGCACTGAAGTATATTCAGTTAGAAATTATCGTAATTTACACCTTATTTTATATAATATTCGCGGAAAAAATTATTCTACTTTATGCAACATTTCTTTAAATATGTGTACGTTTCTAGATTGTTAAAAATATTTAGAATAAGAACCGTACTGCTGACGGATTTCGCAAACTGTTAAGGAGGTTTTTTATACGCAACCGAAATGTTATTCCAAGTAGCAAACGTTCCCCATCAAGATATGATAAAACATTTTGGAAGTCACTGAAAGAACGACACTTTTACTGATTTTTTAATTCTTTCGTCGATTTTATAAAATCCGGATTTTTTTTTTTTTTTAAGCAGTGCGCATTTCGAGTGCGACTTGTCACTGTGTGAAGTGTAGGTGCGCAATTCGGGTGTCCCGATATATATATATATATATATATATATGTATATACATTTTTTTTTTCTTTTTCGTGTCACCAAATCAATCCGTCGTACAAGAAGTGAATGATCGTAAAAATAGTACGCATTTTTATATATTAATAGGATTATAAAATAATTAAATTTAAATTATTATATCTGTATTTATAGTGATTGTAAAACAGAATAAACTTTATAAGTCACATCAATTCTGTTTTACAATCACTATAAATACCAGATATAATTGTGCTTATATTTAATTATTTCATAATCCTACTAATATAAATACATATGGTTTTTTAGGACTTCTGGTATGGTAAGTTTTTTTTTTAACTTACTAAAGTTAATCACGTGAGTCTACATTACATTCAAAAACTACGAGTATGTTAGTATCGTTAGAACCTTGTAGTTTGTGATATGCACTACCTGGTGAACATTGTACCTCACGCAGCTTTCTAACTACTCAATTAACAATTATATAAGCAAATGTTAAAAATTCCGCGTTTAGTCTGTACAACGAAAAAATCTGTGGAAAAATTTTATTATGCCCGGAAAGAACGAACAAGCCATTATTCCGTTATAATTTTTTTCTATATCTGCCGAAATTTATTTACGTAATGATTTTCCGAAATTTTTTTTCTTTTTAACATTAATTAATTCTGATAATTAAAAAAACGTATATCGGTATTTTCAGATCGTTAAACTTATCATGTTTAATGCTAAATAAGAGATTGTGTTTTTCTCCATTTCCATCAGATATAGAGTCCTGCACTGACTATTGCTGACGCGGGTATATATTATAGTCTTATACGATTTAATTTTATAATTCGTTGATCACTCTTTCAGGTTTTATAATAAATGACAAAGGTAATTTAACTTCTTTTGTTAAAAGAGTTCCGACCTCTAATCTCATGTCTGCAAAACATTCCATCCTCTCTATTCTGGTATCGTGTATTTTACCTCTTCTTCCTTTCGTAACAATCATTCGTTTTATTCAACCTAATTTTCTTTCCCGATTTCCATACTTCTTCGAGTTTCCTTCGCTTCCTCGTTCTGTGTTCATTTCTTTATTCCTCTTCGCTATTTCATTTATTCTGTTCTGTTTTCCTTCCGTTTTTTGCTTTTCCTTTAGTTCCTCTCTGAATTGCCTTCTTCACCTGAATGAACTAATGGTATCGGTATAATGTATCGATTTTGTGTTCTCATCTGCTCAAGCGCGCACAACAGCTTATTATGCATCTTATTTTTCTCCTTATCTTTTTCATGCAAAACATTTGCCAATATCTGACCGAATTTTAATTAATGGTTATTTCCCTCTTTTCGATTTTTTTTTTCTTTGGGCGCGTCTCTTATCGATGATTTTGGGTGTGAGTTCTGTCCTCCCTGTGCAAAAAAAAAAAAAAGACAAAGCACTCTTCCATATTATCGAATACCTAAAAAGTGGAGAAAAAAAAAAGATAAAATTATAACTCTTCCTCAATGTGTGCGCAAAAAAAAAACAAAAAAAAAAAAAATTAAAAAAAAAACAAAAAAAAAATACCACCAGCCACGATAAACCAAAAATCATAAAACTCAAACATCTCACGTCATATTCTTAATACTCGCGACTAAAACCTTTACATTAATCTCGCGCAGTATATAAGCCTACGATCACGTGTGAATCAAAAATAGATGGTCGAAGGAAAGAAAAAAAGAAATGCTTACAACTAAAGTACTATCGGGTTTATGTTTTTTCTCAGTCGAAAACAAAGAACGATTAAATAGACGTTTTAATAACTCCATTCAATGGCAAAAATAGATGCATTTTTACTACAAATGAGAAAGTGTGCAAAAATTCTTTGGTTAAAAAACTAAATAATAATACCTGGGGGGATATTTTTACCTTGATTATTCTCTGGTGTAGCCTAATTTTTAGGTTACAGTTGGAGATAAAACCGAAGAAACTTCAGGTGGGGTCGTCAGTGGGCAGAGTAACTTTTTCGTAGCACATTTGCACGCGTAAAAAACTTCAAGATACATTCACATCAGTCGGTCTATTCTTGAACCAGTACGCTTGTAAGAGATTTTTAGAGCCACCAGTTACCAAAATTGGGTTAGTGATACGTTTAAGGGCTGAATTATCATCGCTTATTTTATCCGGATTCTATACAATTCGTATAAGACAACGTGTGCAGCCAGTCATCGCGCAGTTGGTTGGTGTTAAACGTTCAGTTGACACCTGATTTGAATTCTGCTGCCCCATTCGAAAACTCTCAAAAATTTCATTTGTGCCGGGTTAATAATGAGTTCATAGTTAAAAAAAACAACAAAAAAACACAAGAAACAACGACATACGGATACGTTTAAAAAAATTCGATGCGCTAGCAACTGAAAAGTATCCGCTTAAAAGCTAAACGTAGAATCCAACGAATAAACGATTTCGATACTAGAGTTATGAATTAATTTTCGAGAAAAATTCATGTGAACTGTCTTTGACACTCCTTTAAGCGGTAAAATTAGTTGCATGGCGTCGAGCATAAATTTATCTAGCCGACAGGTAATCGAGATTCGGCGATTATATTACAGCGAGGACACTAAGAAGGTGGATTTAATTTTTGTAATACATATGTGCTCATACGTCGAACGAATGCGAGTCCAATACGATGTCGACCTATCACAGCCGGTTCATTATTAGACATCCGTAGACTAGTTGTCTTCAGTGATCGCCCGTTGCAACGGTTAAGCGAAACGAGGTGGTCGTCAGTGCTCCTCCGCATAAAAAAAAAAATTACGGCAGCGATGCCTCTCAGGAAAACATATAATAGGTCTGTAAATACGACAATGACGTAATAAAAATCTATGCTGAACCTTTTGTTTCCTCGGTTTGAAAAAGCTTATCACACCGTCGAATATCCCGGCGGATTCGTTTGAAAAGAAATCCTCTACACGTGTGCAACAGAGCGTGATTTATGGTAAAGGATATGTGAATCGAAAGATTTAATGACAGAATAAAGATCAATACTACTAGCAAAGGATTTGCTCGAATATTGGAGAAAATTAGTAATAATCTAGAAACCGCAAAATGTAACTGTATCGCGCGTAATGCTTCTGCCGATTTTAATAAGCCGTAAACGGTGCCACACAACTTCAATGTTTACAATAGACAGGTTTTACGTACTTAGAACTATCGGTGAATATATTATTTAACCAACTTTGTATTTTCCCTTATCTTGTTCAATTTTCCGATGATTAATTCGCTCTAGTCAAATCCGTATCCATCATTATCGTTTTGACGTTTTTTGGCTATACTGTGGAAAATGACACATTTCGAAGGGTAAACTGCGAAGCTATTTTATGTAATACTCGTAAATAAAGTACTTAAACGGTTTATTCTATACAGTAGGAATTGCGTGTCGAACCGGCGATCGATAAGATACATTTCTATATTACAAAAGAATTACTATACATATGTATATATATATATGTGTGTGTGTTTGTGTGTGTACCCGGGTCTTAGAAACAGTTCTAACGATATTGACACGAGAAATAAGTCTTATCGTTAAAAAAATTCTACGAAACGAACAACTTTAAAAAAAAAAAAGAAAAGCGACACCAACGTTTAAGTGATCATTATACTTCTAGGGCTCATTAAAAAATATGCAAAATGCTCTTATTATTTACACCGTATTGTAAAAAATAATAAATCATTTTCCACGATATCTGTAGAAGATAATGACGTAATATCTTTGTTCCATAATAACCAAGGGCGGATCGTGAATTTGTGGGGCCCTGGGCTAATGTTATTTAGGGGACTACCTAAACTAATTGCCATTTTATCAAAAAACTGTTTTCTATAGTGATGAAGGTATACAGGAAAAAAATAGGACAATACAATATTTGATTTGATTTGAATATGACTCAGTGTTTGTGTATGTGTATATAAACAGCAACTGTACGACATTATTGCAAAAGAAATTGACAGGTTATGTTAAATTTCGTGCCTCTTTTCCGGAATCAACTTTCTCATCCTCATTTTCGCTAAAACTTTCGAAAAGTTTCATAATGTCATCATAATTATTTTTTAAAGCTTCGACACAGCATCATAGTGACAAGACCATCCGATCTGGCTTAAACTTTTTAACGTAAATTTTAGTTTTGCTTCACGATTTAACAGTTTCCAAATATGATGGATCGAAGCAGAAAAGAAAACGTATATTTTTTGCACTACGATCATAATTTCGCTTGTAACCTTAACAGATTCTTCTTCAACTAGACCTTAACCGGAATGCGCAGCACACGGCACATTATCCGCCGATTTATTTTTTTGTTCTAGCGCTGCTTGTACACCATTGTAGTTAACTTTCCATATTAGCAGCGTGTTGTCATCAGACTGCCCCCTACAACTATCCAGTAGTAGTCCATTTGTTTCTAAAAAGTCTTGTAGAATATTAAAAATAAATGTAAGCCAGCATGATTACTAATTGTAATGATACAAATCTTTCATACACTCTTCCCCAAAAACAGTATCATAATGCAATAGAGCAAGTTGGTCATTGTGAGACAGATCTCGGGTTGAATCCATCACAATTGAATAATACTTCGTGTCGTTGTTATTTATTTGAGTTGTAATTTGTTTAATTATCTGTTTCTCCATAATCTCAATTACTTCCTCGTAATATACTGTTTTTGATAAGTACGATATTATCGGTTTTGGTCGCAACTCTCGTTGTTTAATTTTTTTCACGAATAAATGGGTCGAACTCTGCCGATAGCTCCAGAGCACCCATAAAATTACCATTATGTGGAGAACCAAATACTTGATCGGAACTTCTAAATGCTAAGCCCCTTATACTCAAAAATTTTACCACTGCAATAACCCGTTTTAGGACATTGTGATAATATTCCGTTTCTTTCCTTAATTGCTCCTGAAGCTGCTTGTCTAAAACAGACTTATTTTCTTTTCGCGTCAACCACACTAACATTGAATTCTTACATTCATTAGAATTTTCGTAATTTTCTGAACAAGTTCCTATGTGTTTCAAATCAGAAAATCCGGTTGTGTATTGAGAAGAGGTTATTTTAGAAAAAAAGTTTAAAAACCAAATAAAAAACAGTACCAACCCTGGTTGAATAACATAACCGAGATGTTTCCAGTAATTGGCCATTTTTCATTTTCGTAATGAAATAACTATTTGAAAATGATCTGTTTTTTGTATTTTTTTATTGAAGCTGAATATTTATTTTTCGGATCTTTATTTTAAAAGTCAGGCATTTCATGTGAGAGGATGCCATTAATAAAATCATTATTTAGCAATACTGGCCACAAGCCCACGTCAACATATTTCCCAAACTCAAACTTAATATTTTCTAAATTTCTTTCCGCCTCTGTATTACCGTCGTCTTCTTGCTGAACACCAATATCGTTCACAGAGGGTCACTAGTAGTCGAGATCTTGCACATTTTCATCACTTGTATTTTTTTCCTGGTTTTGCAATTTTCTGCTCCTTTCGATTAGATTCTCTTCGGATATGATTCTTTCTTTTTCGCTTGTTAATGGATTTTTAGCTATTTCATTCTTGTTTTTATGTTTCAATTTTAAATTAGTTTCAATTTTTGTACATTTATTTCTTTCTTTTTCTCGACCTAACTGTAATTTTCGTTTTTCGACTCCACTTTTATATTTTCTAGCACCCATATTGTAAAATAAGATTTTTATAGTTTTCTGAAAATAAAAAAGCGATTAAAGAATTCATTTAGTATTGAAAAATAAAATAAAAACAAAAAAATCATTATTTATAATTCTTTTTACTTATCTAGTATATATATATATATATATATATATATATATATATATATGTAATATATACTATATTGACTTTGAAAAATATTTTATCATAGTTAGGTTAAATGTCAACTCTTTAAAGTAGATTCTGAAGCTAGATGATATATACGTTACGTAAAAATAATTTTGAAAAATTAGAGTTAAATATATCTTTGAATTTTAATTTTAGATATTATTTTTTTTACTTCACAATCTTTTCTTTATAGTGCCATACTCAGCTTCTGAGCGTCGGCGACTACCTATTTGTACACCTCAGCTGTATAGACATAGGTAGTGTACTAGGCAATTGTTATATGCAAACGCAGGTGTACACACGCAAGACTACATTCGGAACTGATAGTAGCCGCTCGTTATCGCGCTACCAGTCAGTGCAGTCCCGTGTGGGTCTGCTGTGTACTGACCTAGCGCGTATATGATGTTGAACGTGGTGGTTTGCTATTGCCTTCCACGTGATTACTAGCGATTATTTATTTATTTATTTAATTCTTGTAATAAGTTCGTCGTCGCTCGGGATCAAACCCGTAACCTCCATATCGGAAGTCAAGCGCTCTAGCAACTAAGCTATCGCGACGAGATCAATATCGATCGTCTATTGTTTTCAATGGGGGCTGGGGGCCCTGGGCTGCAGCCCAAAAAGCCCTTATGTAGAACCGCTTTGATAATAACTATATATATATATATATATATACTCGGCCATTTTGGCCTCGCAAGGGGCTGTGTCCCTTGACCCCTCTTACTTTCATTTCTGTCTCTTTCTCTTCTATACTTGGTATAAAATGATCAAAATTTACAACGTAATTCTAAATCCATCCATATGAATATAATAACATAATCACAGAAATCCTATAAAATATAACAAACGTTACATAAAATTGGGACATTTTGCGTTACATAAAATTGAAACATTTTTTCTAATGGGAGGTAGCCTAAGAATTATGTTGTAATTAATATATATATATATATATGTGTGTGTGTGTGTGTGTGTGCATATAAATTTCTTTAAAAAAAAACGAATAAATCAATTCACAGCGAAAGTGACTAAAAAACTTTCGTACCTGTCTGAAAGTATACTTTCACGAGTAAAAGGAATTTTATTATCTTCTCTATTTGTTTTACATATACAGTAGAAGCTTAAAATTCGCTGACAAAAGTTCATTCGCAAAATGTGTAAATTCTGGCTACAACTTGCAGTAAAATCTCAATGGTGAAATTCGGCGTCTTTTATTTTTAAATAATTTCCATAGCACTAAACTAATAATTATTCTGAAATGTTCAATCTGCCTATTATCACTGCAATAATAAAATATTTAGCCGGTGTCCAAGTTGCGACAGCAGCATGGAAGAAAGTAAGAACGTGAGCGTTTAAAATTTACTTTTACACGTATTTTTAAAGAACTGATTAGTTCCCAGTTACAAAAAAACTCGACGTAATTTAATATTCCGTTCCTTTTTCAAAACCTAAATTTGAGTTCTTATCGATTGCTTAATTTGTTTTTGCTTTTTCCTTAGTCAACCGACGGGACTCTTGACTTTTACTTGCAAAACGTTAGGAAAAAAAAGAACGGGTAATGCAGATAATGAGAAAAAACAAATAGCAGGTGAATAACGAGTACGGAAGAAAAGAACGGCATATAAGGAGCAGAAAATGTCTACGCAAAAACTAGAGTACAGAGCAGAGTAGTTACCGCGAAAAGAGATGAACGCTTAATAAACACATAATAATCGATTCGGACAGCTGCACCATTTTAATGGTTAGGAAAATACGGAAAATAAAGAACAGCGAAAACGCATAAGAACGCAGACAGATAAGGGAGACAACAATAGAATGACAAAGTGAACGAAACAAAAGGAACCATGGATTAAAAGAATAGTTCGAAGAGACAGATATGGCGATTATCAAGAAAGTAATATGCGTAAATGTATAAAATATAAAGTGAAAACTTCTTTACGGTAGGGAGTTTAACGATGGGAAAGGACTAAAAGATATTTGTGTTTCGCCATTCCTTAATACTTACCGTTTTCCAAAAAAAAAAAAAAAACTTTTTGAACGGGTCGCTCGGGACATTAACAGTTTTTTTTACTGTATATCGATATGAATAACTGACCTTTTTTTTAGTTATTCGTTTATTGCTCTTTGCTTTGACGCATACAGCATAAGAAGATGCGATATTTTTGATGAAACAATAACAACAAAAAGCAACAGTTTTTGCCATTAATAAAAAGGAATTTTTTATTTAACGAACGAACATTTTAGTTTCTTTTTTTATACTACGAGTAGTTTATGATTTTTAGTTCACTTGCAGCCTCCTTCAGTTTATATAATAGCTACACCGTTCTCTTATCGCATTCTTTTACTACTATCTTTAAATTCCACTTTCCGATTTTCTATCGTACTTGCGCTATCATCGTCGTTTTTCAGTTATTTTAGTCGGCTCATTTAGCGTCAGCATTCCAAGGCCAAAAAAGATCTCGAACGAGAAAATGAGCAAACAAAAAACAGTAAAATAAACCGTCAGAAATAACGTAAAAGAGCGGTTGCAAACCTATTAAAATTACAGCATTGTTCTTCGGAGGAGTTGTAAAATGCGTACAAGATTCACGAAAAATTGAAACAGCGGTGCGCAACTTGAATAAATTTATTAATTTATAAACTAAAATCAGTCTAGAGGTCACTTGGCCGAGGTAAAAAAAGGCCACAAACACTTCATCAACCTCAGTTTTGGATTAAATAATGATATGAGCAAATTAAAAAAAAGAAAAGAAAAAAAGGAAACCAAAAACAAAAAAAAACTATTAAATATACGTACAAAACGATACCAAAATTTAAAATTAAACATACAGCATGGAAAATGTAATTATAACATTGTCTATTTCTAAAAGGAAACAACCATAAAAAAAAAAAAAAAAAAAAAAGTTATACATGAACGTGTAAAGTATATAGCAACATATAATAGTAATAGTAATAATAATAATAATAATAATAATAATAATAATAATACTAATAATAATGATAACAATCAAATCAAATCAATTCAAATAGTGTAATATTATCATTATTATACATAATCTCCACAAATGCGCAGGTTTGCGCGAGTAGTGGGGAACTATTTAAAATACAACTGGATAATTTTTTTGGGCAGAATAAAACTTCTATAATGTTTAACTTATAGGCATAAGCGTTGCCAGCGGGGCAGCTGCCCCCCCCTGGAGCCCTGAAACTTTTTAATCAACTGGCCATAATGAATATTCATAGGCGCGTAATCATGAACAGTTTGCCAGAAACCCACGAAAATTATGTGTTTTAATTAAGATTTTATTCTTGTTTAATAAAATATTAAGCCTTTACGACTTGTAAATTTTATTTTTCCTATAACTCATATCCTCTTTCTATCATTTTTACCCCTCCCCCTGGCGGCTGGCAACTCATCATGCCCCCCCCCCCGGTCCACCGGCTGGCGACGCCCTTGCTTATAGGTATATACACATAAATGAAATTAATATTATATAAATAAACAAACGGACATTGAAATTTTAACTTTAACATAAGTAATAACAGTTGTTTGTAAATTATAACTTAATTATCTGAAAAGAACATTAAAAAAATTTTTTATTTCATTTAACAGATGAGGCTATACTAAAATATTTATACAACAATGTGTTACATTTCCAGAATAGCGGCACTATAACCAGTTCATATATTGCTTTGTTTTGGATTTACATAATAGTCAAATAAATGTCTTCGCCATTTTTTATGATTTTTCAAATTAAATTTTAATAATTCCGGTAATTTATTATATAGGAATGGAGCCTTAAACGAAGCCTGTATTCTTGAATGATATTTTATATAGCTTGGTACAACTACTAATTCCCTACCACAACTCCTAGTCATGCCTTCCTTTAGTAACACCTTAAATTCATTTCTATTTCGTGCAAGGAAAAGTATTATCTGGATCTTATACAATGTAGTAATATCAGGTAAATTATACTCACGTTTGTGCTCTGTTCCACTGTTTTCACCGATCAGCTGAAACACTCTTTTTTGTAAGTGCAGTAGTTGTTTTATATTATAGCTTGCCACATTAGCCCAGCGTCTCATTCAATATGAAAATACAGAGGTTGATGTAACGATAAGTATAAACGACGTAGATGATGTTTGCTAAAAAAAAAGTCTTTCAAGTAAAAGAAAATATGATTTAATTTTCGTAATTTTGTTTCTATATAATTGGTATGCTTATTCCACATTAGTTTATGGTCTAGATTCAATCCTAAGTATTTGATGCTATATATACTCTGTCTATACTTCCGCTGTTGTTTAAATACATTTTTAAATTATCCAATTTCTGTCGAGGTACATGACTAAAAACCATGAATTTTGTCTTCTTCAAATTAATTACTAGACTTATTATTGATGTCTAAATAGTGCAAGGTCTGTTCCTTTTCGGTTTAAACTGAAAAAATTTGTACCATTTAAAAAGTTTATCATTCTGCGTTTAATACATTTTTCAAAAATTTTCGAGTTTGTAAGAAGTATAAATAATAATAATAATAATAATAATAATAATAATATGAAAATAATGTTTAAAAGTTGAGCGAAAGAAATTAAAATCCCGAGGACACAAGATGTCATCAAAAAGAAAATCTAAAATGAAAAACTAAGGGAGAAAGAAAAATAGCACCATCTTAGGTTGTCATTATATAATTGCGCATGGTTTCGTTGCATGTAGCATGAGTTTGATTATCTCATTACTATTTTTTTTTTCTTTTTTATTATTTTAAAAAAAAAAAGGCCGACGAGTCGAAACTTTGAACAGTGCAAGTCGCATCGTTTTACTCGGCAGCGGTAAAGGATTAAATATCGGCGTGATTCGTTATTTTTCCAGTAACGACGCACATTCATTTGGGGGACGATTTAATAATTGATAGAAAAAATTTTGTTTGTTTTTTTTGTGTGTTTTTTTATTAGTCGAAATGAACTTGCACCATAGTTACCATATTTAACTAAGCGATAAGTCGTAGCATGATGTTTTTAAAGAATTCCCGCCATTACGCGAAATGCGAACTATGCTGCCTTATCGGGTATAGGGGTTTTTGTAAGCGAAATTTATACGAAAAGAACGACGAGAGTGCGCTCTTTATGCGATGTCTTGAGAGAGAACAGATAAAGGCAGCCGCTACCATCGAATGACTAGGCTATAAAAGTTAGGCACTGATGAATTAAGTTGAAAATATGAGACGAATGTGCAGGTCTTTTTACAACGTATCATCCGTTCCCTGACAACGCCGCCAATTGCCGAGCCAACTTTTCGGCCAAACTTTTTAAAAGACACACATTTTCCGAATTTTAAATTGTAGCAGCGCTCTTATGACGAACATATTCAACGACCAAGACACGCGCACGCTCGAAACGCACTTTTATTTTTTATTACATTTTCTGCTGCTTACCCACCAAACGGTGCCTTTATCTACGCTTCAACATTTGACGGGGCAAACCGCATTAAAATTCATTCTAAACTCATTGGCTCCTCCCGTTCGCCTACAACACTTTGATAAAATAATTTGTCGGCGGCGGCGACCCGCGATGCAAATAGGCGCGCCTTGTCCTCATGCAAAAATGCGCATCGTTTTATCTTGAAAAAATCTTATTTACCCGCCAGACATCTCCTCGGTGGCAGGTGTGAAAATGCATCGAAAACGAGCAGGGAAATTGATGAAAAACAAAAAAAAGCGTTCTCTTTCCTTTTACGTGTCAGTTTTATGAATGTTTTTCGAAAAACCTTACAACGAAGTAAAATTTTAGTTTCAAAGTATCAGATCGGTCGGCTTTTTTTCGAAAAACATAAAATTATTCCGCGCTAATGATTTAAGGTTGCGTACGTTTCAGGTGTTCGCCCCAACATAAGTTTACAATGATCGATATAGAGAAAATGTCGTTTTTGTGTTTCGTAGACCACACATCCACACGCAGGTGCATTACTGCGAATGCCGGAAATAGAAAGGTTGTCCTAAATTCGATGAATTCCCAACCACGAGCTGGTATGCTTTAGACGTTTAAGTCTCAGCTCCGCGAGAATGATCAGTATGAAACGTTCCCGGTTTGGCAAATGCCGTTTCAAAGTTGTTCTGTCCGAAACGGCTTCGCAATTTTTTTTTTTTTTTTTTTTTTTTTTTTACGGTTTTCGAATAATTGACATTATTCGAGTCTTATACCGGGGGGTGGTTTGATATCCAAACGATGCTACGTTACTTTTTCAGATAATGCGTTTTATTCGTTTTCGTTTTTTTTTTAATATCTTCTTTTTATCATTTTTAATAAACGCTTTCTTTCAGTTGTAATGTGTCCATTACATGGGACAAATAAAATTCCGAGAAAAATAAAATAAAAAATAAAATAATATATAAAAATAAAGATAATTTAGAATAAATGGTGCGAGTGCAAATGCGCGTGTGCCTGAAACTATTGCCGGTTGGGTTAGCCAATCACTGACCATCAAGGAAAAAAGGATCTACTACCTGATTCGGTCAGCTCCAGCGGTCACTGGCGGCAAGGCGGGAGAAATGTAGAAAAGGCAGAAAAAGATTTTTGGAGAAAAGGAGTTGCGTTCTACTTTTGGTCAAGTAATAGAGTCGTTCTCTCTACCTTTGCTAAAGTTAGTTGCTCGTTTTCGCTGAAGTTAGTCAGACGTTTACCATCAATCTCAGGAAAACAGTTGCGGTTATATAGTTCAGACAAAGTCGAAATTTGATTTCGCGATCTATCAATATCGAAAGTATTCGTTGTTCGTGCCGATAATAATCCCAATTCGTAAACCATTGAAATCGTAAAGCTGAATCCCATCGAATCCGATTTCTCAGTACCGACCGATCTACGAACCGCCAACCTACGCTCCCCGCATCCCCACCGACAACATTGATACGTAGCGTTTATGTTATTATTTATTTCTTTTTATACATTGATTTGTATTATTTTTAACCGTTATTTTTCGTTGATAATTATTGTGTTTTTTTTAGCAGTCGACCACCGGTACCGAAAGATAGGTGTACAGAGTTATAAAATATATACTTCGGTTAAAATTTCAAACGGATAATTTATTATAATCATCATCACTATCATAAACAATGAGATAAGAATAAAATCTAAATAAATAAAATCCATGAGGATAAAACTTCGTAGTTAGCATCCCTGTAGGCGTAAACAAACAAACGATAACACACTTCATAGTGTAGTTTCGTTTTGACCGTCTAGCGGCGAATGTTGAACAGTCTTGAAAGTTGTTTTTTTTGTTTTTCGTGTTGTTCTTCAGCAACGAGTTATTTAATACGGGGTTGCCGGCGGATTCTTAAATATCTTTATAATTTATAAAAAGGAGGAAATTGATATATTAATACTAGGAAAATCCCGGAGGAATTTTTAAAGATTGAAGTTTGTGAAACAGTTCGCAACACCATTTATTATTTACGGAGAGAGAAGAAAAAACTTTTTTTAAAAAAGTTTCAGGAAAATAAGCGACGAAAAAAAAAATGGTACCTCCTGGTTCTTTGAAGAAAAAGAACTCTGGAATGATGATAGCCAATCGCGTGGAACATGTTCACGTTAAACTCTGTTCGTTTTTTTTGGGGGGGGAAATCGTTAGTTCCTTCCTAAAGATATTTAACTTAATGAGGTGTGTGCTCCAACTTTCTTCGCAGATTTGCAGGAAAATATTGTTAGCGCGATAGCCTACTCGGCAAACCACAGCTAGTCGTCATGGAGAGGAAACTCGTTCCTCCTTCTGGGTTAAAATACCACGAGTATATTATGGGGGGGGGGGGGGGGGTTATCCGAGATGATAATAGAAGTGTGACTTGAAACAGAAAAAGTCGGTTTCTCTACATATTCATTAGATGCTTTGTTGCAGAAATCTTAAGTAATTCGTAAGACTGCGCCCGCTTTAATCGTTATTGCCAGCAGGAACAAGTTAACGTAACGGGATTGCATCATTAAGGCTTTAAAATTAATCAAAATTATTCATCATCGACGTAAAATTACTAACGAATATAATTGTTTTTTTTATTTTTCCTTACAGTTTTCTGTGAACAATACAAATTCAACGGTTTCAAAACAAAAGCCGGTATCGTTCAATGATTTTAGACTGATTTGTTAAGTTCAATTTATTTATTTATTCGTGAGATGATCTCGCATCTAGTCAACCACGTTACGTAAAATCTATTCCGATTCGAAGAGTCCGATAATTTCCAGTACAGTAAAACAGTAAATACGTCAATAAATTTAGTATTCGTAAGGGAAACATATTGGTCCGTAACTAGCATTATGTGTATTTAATAAACGCGATTATAAATTTTGCGACTTTTCTCCCCTCCGGATTTGTCTCGTAAAAATTTAAATCGAAATTATATTATACATACAATGTTTCATAATCCCTTAGCGTACTTATCAACCTTAATTCAATAAAAGAACTTGATAGTAATTGTCATACACAATCTCATTTCCCAGAAATCTGGCTGGCGACCATCGACCGGCTCTAATTAAATTAACCCAAAATACGCAACTTATTTGTAACAGTCTAGTGGGGTTCATGCTCAGACGGACTCATATATATATATACATATATTAATTACAACGTAATTCTTAGGCTACCCCCCATTCGAAAAAATGTCCCAATTTTATGTAACGCAAAATGTCCCAAAAAAATGTCCCAATTTTATGTAACGTTTGTTATATTTTATAGGATTTTTATTATTGTTATTTAAAAAATGTCACAATTTTATGTAACGAAATATGTAACGAAAAATGTAATGAAACAATATCTTAATTTTATGTAATGAAATTTAAATGTTAGGATAGGATTTTTGTGATTATGTTTTGTTTTCCTTTTTGTGTTGATGCCAGTAAGAATTACGTTGTAAATTTTGATCATTTTATACAAAGTATAGAAGAGAAAGAGACATAAATAAAAGCAAGAGGGGTCAAGGGGTACAGCCTCTTTCGAGGCCAAAATGACCGAGTTTATATATATATATATATAAATTGCAACGTAATTCTTCGGCTACCCCACATTAGAAAAAATGTCCCAATTTTATGTAACGAAAAATGTCCTAAAAAATGTCCCAATTTTATGTAACGTTTGTTATATAAAATTGGATTTTTGTGATTATGTTATTATATTCATATGGACCGATTTAGAATTACTTTGTAAATTTTGGTCATTTTATGCAAAGTATAGAAGAGAAAGAGACAGAAATATAAGCAAGAGGGGTCAAGGGGCACAGCCCCTTGCGAGGCTAAAAAGTCCAAGTTATAAAGGGTGTGACAGCATAACTTCCTATTTTAAAACGTGCCACTTTTTTTCTACTAAATTTTTTAAAGAAATAGTAACAAAAAATCGAAATAAAACTGCAAGGGAAGAAGCCAACATATTGCCACAATGGGATCTAGAGTCTGTTATTTGATTTTCTGTTACTATTTCTTTAAAAAATTTAGTAGAAAAAAAGTGGCACGTTTTAAAATAGGAAGTTATGCTGTCGCACCCAGTATATATATGTATATTTAGCTATATATATCCATATATATATCTATATATCTATCTATATGTGTGTGTATATATATATATATATATATATATATATATATATATATATATATATATATACACAAATCACTCCATCCCAGTTGCTAGTGCATATTTAAATTTTCCTTCATAATTTACGTATCAAGATCATTTTAATGTCGATGTACCAATGTAAATAAAGCTTCTCGCAATCAAGCTGGTATACTTTTACCAGCCATTTCCGTGCAAACAGATTCTCGACCAGGAATACGGGAATAATCATAATCAGGAAGAATGCGAGTAGGATTGTAGGAATATTGTTAGCCCGCGAAAAAAATATAAAAATTGCCGTCGAACGTAAATTGAGATCCGTAATTAAATTTAAGGACATCGAGCAGGGTGTGTGAAAATAAACGGAAATCCAAAGAGAACGTAAAATATCAAGGATGACGGAGGAAGAGAAGTAAAAGAAAATATGTAATTGACGTGAAAAATTATATATACGGCCGTTAGTTACAGCCCCGGTAAATTTATTGATGATCTTAATATATCTCTTCCTTCTAACCTTCCATGCAATGCAAAATCAATCTTTCGATTAACTATCAACAAACTTCAACAATGGACACGGATAATAATGGCCTGGAATTTTCTCCAACAAAATCCGTGTGACATTTCACAAGAGAGCTCTATATTATATCGATTCTGATATAACACTCTTTTCCTAAGGAATTCAACGCTGCCGTTTCTTCACGCAGAGTAAAATATTTTGGGTCTCACGTTTAATGAAAAACTATCCTACTCACACTATATTCACAACCTCAAGAATAAGTTCTTAAATGTATATTAAATAGGTTTTTTTTGAAACCCGAAATGCAATATAAATACATGTACAAATCCCTTTACAGATGCCTAATTTATTCCTCAACTAACAAAACACTCCTTAAATCACTTGACACAATCCATCATACTGCCATGAGCATTATCTTAGGGGCGCATAGGACGTCGCTATCGTTGGATACCTGTTTACTACTATCGGGGGTCAACATTTACCCGAGATTCCGATAAATTCAAACAAGCGATAATTTAATAGTTCCATTACCGTCATAGCCGAATGAACCCGTGAAACCAAAGCCCAAAGTCTTTACAAGGCAACTTGCTTTTTAGAATGAAAAAAAAAAGGCACTGGTGTGGCTTGTAAGGATGAAAAAAGACACCTGTCAAAGAAAGTTATAAACGAATTATAGGAAGCAAAAAAGAAGGGAAAGTTAACACCCTAAAGCGTAAAAAACAAAAATTAACTGAAACAACGGCGAATAAGGAAAAGAAGAAAATATACGTTCAGAATAAAAGCGAAGCAGGAGACGTGTTGGAAAGGAAAAATTTAGGCAGAATAAGTGCGCGATGAAGCATTTCGAAACCGCAAAAAGTATACGTATAATTTCAATTTTTTTATTTCGGAGAATATTTAAAATTCGGCTAGGCGTCGCTGTCCAATAAGGCAGTACGAATTAATTTTAATATATTACGGTTTTACGGGAAAATTAAATGTACGTACGACGCCAAAGTTTACGAAAACGAAATGCGCTCAGGACGGGCAGGATTTACAATTCTTAAGTCTGTTTTAGTGTTGGATTAATGAATATATTCACCAGCCCAGAGCAGCAAAAACGTGATGTGCGTTCGAGATTTGATTCAAATGTAATAAATGCAAATAACTTCGGGCAGGGGGGCGAGCTGATAAAAAGCGTCAGGCAGCGGCGCAACTGGAAATGTTTACGACATTTAACGAACGTAATTTAAATCAAAGTGGGACACCTGCTCTACTCGGGCCAGTAGTGAAATTAATGTATACCGCCGCAAAGTCGTTAAAGGTAAAACAGTGTCACCCGTCGGCGGAACTGCTATTAGCTTCCTATGTACAGACAGATAGGTAGCGTAAGAGAAGTGTATTAATCTAGATCTCATTAGAAACAACATGAATTTTTAATATGACGAAATGCAATTTTTTTATATATATATATATACATATACACATATATATATATATATATATATATATATATATATATATATATATATCGATAACAGTTACGAAATAAATATATATATATTCTTTTTTTCATTAGAAAATCAACAGCATATAGAATTCTGACTGACTTTGATTTAAAAAAAAGAAAATTAAAAACGTATAATAATAATAATAATACGTTGATCACAGTATTCTCCATGATAGAAAGTACACACACACGCACACACCTTTTTTTTTTTTGCAGTCTGTGCAAAACCACAAAGGGGGCACAAAGATTTCCTACAGCTTAGAAATCACGAAAATCAAAATTTAAAATCAAATTTCGGTTCCAGATCTGCTTGCACGAGGAAACTGCATGTATCAGATGATAAACTATTAAAATGTAATTACGAATACAGAGTGAGCAACTAAAAATTGTGTAGAATAAATATACTTTCATCTACAATAATTCGGGTCCCCAGCCCATCGTCAACTATAAAATGTAAATCCTAATTCAGTTTCATTTAAAATTTTCTTTGAATTCTGTTCGATAATACGCGTTAATCTATCATTGCTATATACGATCAACGTGTTTCTACAAATATATTGTATACACTTTAGTAGGTTTTACTCTTAGCCGATGATTGTTTAGACCCGAATTATAACAGATAAAAATATGTTAATGTAAACTTTTAAAAATTCAAATAACTTTAAAGTACAGTTACACTGTTACGTATACTTTAAAGTTATTTAAAAGTTTACATTCAAATAAGCGGTTACGGAGGAAATCACCCATAATAAAAATATGTTATTACATACCATTTCTAGATATTTGTGATTACACTTTAATAGTTTATAGCATCTTTTTCCTCCTATTACGAAAACTTGGGGTAATATACATATTTTGTTTATAATAATAGAGTTAAAATAATCCATCAAATTAAATATTTGGAACTGTCTCTTAAGCTTCATTTTAAATTATATCTCTACCTATTTATTGATACAAACGTACATTGTTTTCTACACTACTCGTTTCATTTACGTATAAAGCAGCATTTTTGAGCGAGCTAAAATAAAGTTCTGGACAAGTTTAGCAACACTGCGTTAAGCTGTAATACTTTTTCCTTTTTTTGTCTTTCTACCTCGTAGACTATTTCCCTGCGCTTTGTGTTTAATTCTCCCTAATCTCTCGTTCGTAGTGAATTTCACTGATGCGTTTTTAGGTAGCGAATTTTTCGGTTTCCGTTCTAGGTATCGGCGACTTCATCTTTTTTTCTAAAATTTTATCTTAAATTTCGTTCAGTAAGTGGATGCGTATGTCGCAATAAGGCTATCTTTTTTCACTACTTAATGGCTCTTATGGTTTTAACCGCATAGAGTTTAGATGCTATACTTTTTAACATACTTGTATACATAATAATTGCTGAAAACTGATGTATACATATTGCATGTAAGCTATGAAACCAGTTTCACCCCGGAACAACACTGTATTTTTTTTTTTTTTTTTTTTTTTTGTTTGTTTGAAATAAGTTGTGGGTCTCACAGGGCAAATATGCCCGTTGTGTGAGTGCCCGACACTCTTATTAACGTTTATTCAAAAAAAATATATACATATAAAAATTATAATTTATCTTAACTTATTCTATAATCATAATATTAGTACTCTAGCGTTAAGATTAAGTATAAATATATATACGCATGAAACTACGTAACACGCCCCGTAATACGTATCTGTAAATTATTACATGCCGACAGCTCAATATTTAAAATGGGAAACATAATCTTCTTTACGACTTAATGTCCGGTAAAGACACTAGGAAGCCAAAAACAAAAACGTAAAAAGAAAGGAGCATTAAAAGGTAAAGAGATTCAGAACGTAGCTTGTTGTTTAATCTTTGCACCATTCCTTTAACCAATTTTCCACCTCCTTTTTCCACACACCAATTCTTTTTTCCTCTAATATATGATTCGGGATTGTACTTATTAATTTAATTAAAACCGAATTATCCGTATTATCAATTCGCAGATTTACCCCACGAGGATAGATGTAGTATGTATTACTTTGGTTTCTTGTCAATCTAGTTTTTTGCCTAGATGGTAATTTTATATTATTGACGTTAAATTATAGTAGTCTGTAATAGTAATAGTACATCTTGGGAGACATTTCATTGTTTTCCTTCCACCATGTTGATCCAGGGACGTTTTGTTTCCAATGAGGGAGTATGAGTTTCAAACACCTCTTCTGTATTTTACTTATTTTATTTATTTCAGTTTTCTTAGCCTCGCCCCATATTTGAATTCCATATAAAATTCTAGACATTATAATTGAGTTATAGTATATACGTAGTGTTTGATATGATAGTACCTGCTTTATTTTATATAAAGCTGGAATTGTCTGTCTTATTTTTGAGTTTAGACTTAAAATGTGTTTTTTCCAATTCAGGGATTTATCTATATATACACCTAAATATTTAAAGTCATTTACGTTTTCTAACGGTGGACAAGGACATAAATGAGTATTGATATTTACATGAAGCTCATGAATGCAATTGTTACTGTGGAGGATAATTCGCGGATAGCGTATTTTATATTTAGAACTATTCCGAATGTGTAATACTTTTGATTTATTTATGTTTATACATAACTTTCTATCATGTGCTCATTTACTAAAATTATCTACATCATCTTGTAGTAATTTTTCCGCCATCTCAAAATTGTTGTGCTCGATTAACAAAGCAATATCATCAGCAAAAACATATACCTTTGCATTTTTAATATGTTTGTGTAACGAGTTGGTATAAATAAGAAAAAGAATCGGGGCCAATATGGTACCCTGACCTACTCCATAATGAATATTTGTCGATTGTGAATAGTTATCTCGTGTGCGTTCCCGTTCCCGTTATCAGCTCGGTAATCAGTTGTTTCGGCAGACCGGTGAGATCGCTTCATTGTTATCTATTTAGATAAATAATTTCGGTTTCTTCGCTGTCGCATTTAACTTTTACTTAGTAACTAATATCGATCTATTTTACGTTTATTTTTCGCCTTTACATTTTAATATTTCAGTTTGTTTAAATTCACTTCGTTCCATTTTTTTTTTTTTTTTTCCTCTCTCTTTTTAAGTCAGTTGATCGATGAGCTCGTTTAGTGGGGGCCGCCCGGCGGCCTCCTCCAAAGATTTAAAAGCGAAACCGAATGTATCGCTAATCTTGATGGAGGTTGACGCTGTCGGCAAGCGCAAACCTTCCGGCCCTCTCTCGCCGTCCGCGGTTTTGCCAAGCAAGGATCTGCGACTATCTCGACCCGATTCACCTAATCTCGCCACTTCAAATAATTCGAACAACAATGCTAATACAGCTGCCGAGAATTTCATTATCGATAATAGTAAAAATAATAATAATAACAAAAATATCATTACCACCCCCGCCACCACCAATAATAATGATAATAGTAATATTAATAATAACAGCAGTTATAATAATAGTAACAATAACGATAATAACAGTAACACTATTAATTCGCCGGTCAATGTCAACAGCTCGGATCATCCAAATCCCGATGTATGCTATCCCCTCAGTCATCCTGGTCCTTACCCTATCTTAATTGAGTGCACCTCATCCGATGATAATATAGGCAATTATCACCCTTTAGCTTTGGCTAGGCTGATAAATTCAATATCTTCGTCCTTCATTGATATCTCTCCTGGCGGAAGAAATCGAATTTCCGTCTCATTCCCTTCTTCTGCAACTGCCAACCATTTCCTACAAAACCATAACTTCTTCTCCAAACATAACCTAAAAGCATTTATTCCTTCCACTTCGTTATATAGATTGGGCGTAATTTCAAACGTTCATCCTTCCTTTTCTGAGGATGATATTAGAGAGGGTCTTGATCCCAGCATTCCTGTTATTTCCATCAGAAGAATCCTTCGCACTGTAGATGATAAGAAAATTCCTACAAGAGCCGTGGAACTTAAGTTCGCGAACACCATTCTTCCTGAATTTGTATCTATTTTCAAACTCCGATTTCCCGTCTCACCTAGTATCAAACCTCCTACTCAGTGTTCTAAGTGTTTCCTTTTCGGGCACATTGCGATACACTGTCGTAGTTCTAGTTCTATTTGCTCCCACTGTTCATTAAAGCATTCTTACTCGGAATGAAATAATCTTCAAAATCCGCCTACGTGTAGAAACTGCAAAGGTTCTCATTGTTCCAATGACCGCAGTTGCCCTGAGTGGTCTAAACAAAAGGATATCAAAAAAATCATGTCTTACGAGAACATTTCTTTCCACGAAGCCTCGTCCATAAAAAACAATTCCTACGCTACTCAGGCATTTTCATACGCCAACCGCGCTTCCATTCCCTCCTTTACTACTACGGTTTCTCCTAATACTTCTTCTTTAATTTCAAATGCCCCTGTCAAGTCTACTACTTTCCACAAGCCTAACAAAACTAAACATTCATATAAACCTCTTCCTCACTTTCCTCCTCTTCCTTCCAATAAACTTCCAACCCCCTCCAACGGCTGGGCTCTTAACCATCCGATTACTGAAAGTAACAACTCCGGTTGCTCTAATCTAAAGCCTTCTGCTTCTAATTCTTCCTGTGACAATTTCAACACTACATCCACTATTCCTACTCTTCCTGCCATTAATAATCTATCAGCAGCAATTATGGATTTGCTTTCCCATCATAAGGTAGCTTCGTCCTCTAACTTTGTCGCTTCGCTTTCCTCCTTCCTATCCGATAATTTACAGTTTAGTTAACTTCTTTCCTGTATTTCCTTTATACGTCGCTTTCTCTCCTCATTATTGCGAGTATGGCTACTGTGGGATGGCCCAAATCCATCTGGCACAGTGGATCTGCTCGAATTTGTGGAACTTTTCGTTTGAAATTCATTTATTTCCACATTGGAATAAACCTGGAGATGGTTCTGGCTAACCATTCTCCTTTTATGGTCCATTTGGTCTGTCCTACAGTCCATATTGGTCGTTGTGGAGTGAGTCTTTGGGTGGTAATTAAAATTACCAACTTATTAGATCTACCTCTACATTTTTCATATGACAATCGGAGACCATTAAAATCATCATCCGATATGTTAACGGATACACGGATCTGTCCGAACCTATTGCTGAGTGCTGTTGAAAACAGTACTTCAAGGTTGATAACCATCATAAACGAATTTTCATTTTCATTACTTAGTCCCTTAAACTATTACTTCCTTTTATATTACTCCTCTTATTATACTCGTCCATGCTGCATGTTCCTCCCTTCCTCTACCATCTACGATTCACTTTTATCTAGCTTCCTCTTTAAGGCTTCAGAACCTCCGACCGTCTTTCCTTTTGTATTCTTTACTCTCAAATTGAGCACTTATTTTATTCTACGTTTTCTCTCAAATGACTGAAAAGTTCAATATACTCCAGTGGAATTGTCGGAGTCTTAGAGCTAACAAACAAGCCTTGGAGAGTATACTCGACTCCTATTCCATCCACATTGCTCTGTTATCAGAAACCTGGCTTAGAGAATCTTCAAATATATCTATTCGAGGCTTTAATTTAATCCGTTCTGATCGCGTGGACGGCTATGGTGGTGCCGCCATACTCATAAGAAAAGATATTTTCTTCAATATTTATGATCATTCCTCTTGTTTTCCTCTTGATTCTCAATCACCTAACTTGGTCCATATTTCTATTCCTAATGTTCACCCTCAACCTACTCACATCTTTTCCGTATACATCCCTCCGCATTATGATCTTAATAATTTTCCTTTCACGTTACTATCCAATCCTCATTCTCTTCCCGTCATCATTGGGGCTGACTGGAATGGTCACTCCCCCTTGTGGGGCTCTGCGAGTCATAATAGGAACGGGCATATCCTCGAGAATTTTATCCTCAATAACAACTTTGTCCTCTTGAACGATCATTCCCCTACTCTCTACACAGGTGTTTATAGTCGCAGCTCGGTTGACCTCTCTTTAACTTCCCCTAACTTTGGTCTCAACTATCATTGGGAAACCCTTGATAGTACTTTCGGCAGTGATCATGTCCCTATTATTTTTTCCTTGAACGATCTCCTTCCTCCTCCTCCAGATCCTATAAAACCTCCTGATGCTCCTAAATGGTCTCTATCCAAAGTCGACTGGGATAAATTTCGGTCAATCGTTGATTTATCTCTCTCTAACATTAATTCTCTTCCTAATCCTATGCATCAATACGATTCCTTCTTTGACTCTATTTCCTCGGCGCTAACCACCTCTTCTGCACCGGTTCGTCTCCCTAAAACGAATCGACACCTTCTTGCTTCTTCGCTTTGGTGGAACAACGATTGTTCGGAGGCCATTAGCGACAGTACTTCCTGTTTTAGGCTTTTTCGGGCGTGTTCCTCTTTTGAGAACTTCTTAGCATATAAGAAGGCCAATGCTAAGGCCAGACTTATTCTTACAAAGGTCAAAAAGAATTCATGGAAAAAATTTTGCTCCTCATTTTCTAGATCCACTCCTATCTCCCAAATTTGGAGAATGGCTAAAGCTTTTCAAGCTCCTCATTCTGAACGTCCTTCATATTATAACCTTCCTTCCGAAAAACCCTACTTCTTTCATTGATTCTATTGCTCCCGCTTATGTTCCATCTCTCGAAGAAACACTTACTCCTACATATGTTCCTACAGTTCCTGCACATATTCTTTCTTCTGACTTCAGCATCGGTGAACTCCATGCCTCTTTGTCTAATTCCTCCAATTCTAGCCCCGCATTAGACCGAATTTCATACCTTGCTCTTAAAAATCTTTCAAACTCTGCACTTAATACTCTTCTGTTAATCTATAATCGTTTCCTATATACTGGCTCAACTCCACCTCGCTGGAACTCCTTTATGGTTATCCTGATTCCGAAGAAAAAGCCTAATTCCTTCCGTCCAATATCCTTAGCTTCTTGCTTAAGGAAACTTTTCGAAAACATGATCAATAAACGTCTGGTCTGGTGGCTAGAACATCATAATATACTCCCTGACAATATGGTTTCCGTCCGGGCCTAGGCTCTATGGACTGCCTATCTTTATTCCTTTCTGACATTTATAAATCTCTTATCCTCAAAAAATTCACCGTTGCTGCGTTCATTGATGCCACCTCTGCCTTTGATAATGTCCATTTACCTTCCTTGCATGACAAAATGCTCTCTATCAATATTCCTCTCCACTTCACCTCACTAGTTATTAATCTTTTCCGTAACAGGATAATTCACCTTTCTACTCCCTTTTTTGATGATTCCAGGATGGTCTACCGAGGCCTCCCGCAGGGATCATGCCTTAGTCCTACTCTTTTCAATATATATTTTCACAGTCTCGCTATCCTCCGAGTTTCCTCCACGTCGTTGTTCTATGCTGATGATATTCTTATCTATTCCTCGTCAGATAATATATCTGCGGTGAACGAGGAGCTAAATAATTCTCTTGCTATTTTGGAAAATACGTTATCCTCTCTTCATATTTCTATATCACCCGAAAAATCTGCCTCTATGGTTTTCACATTCCGTCCTTATAACCGTTCTTTAGTCAATCTTTCCTTGCGCCACCATCCCATCCCTTTAGTCAATTCCTTCTCTTATCTCGGTATTATACTTAATAGCACTTTATCCTTTCGGGAGCATATCAGTTATCTGTGTACGTCCGCTCTCAAAAGGCTCAATATACTAAAAGCTCTTTCGCCTCGTAAATGGGGCGGTGATCCTTATATTTTACTTATGCTATATAGATCAATAATCCTTTCGAAATTTGATTACGGCGCATTCCTGTACGCTAGTGCTCCCAAGCAATTTCTTCGTAAACTTGATCGCATCCAAAACTCATGTCTTCGTCTCTGTATCGGAGTACTTAACTCCTCTCCAATTCCAGCCATTTTGGCAGAGTCGGGATTCCTTCCTCTTTTCATTCGAAGACTCTTATTAGGGGAAAGATTTCTGATTAAACGTCTTCCCATTACTAATTCTAAACTCCTAAGTTCCTATCAATTTATTTCCGATAACTGGCGCTTCTCTCCTCGTAAAATTCCTATATTATCCTCGATCTCTTCTCGACTTATGCTCTTCTTGCCTTTTGTTCTCCCTTTCACCAAACCACCTTACTTCACTTTTAATTTCTTTGAATTCAAGCATTCTCCGAAGTAGTTATTTGTTCTCCCCTCGGACATTAAATCTCTTCCTCATCCTGCCGTTCAAAACGAATTCAATCACGTATTATCCTCATACTTTCCTTCCCATACAATTATCTACACGGATGGTTCGAAGTCTGATGCTGGTGTTGGGGCTGTGTTTATTATCCCCGCGTTGATGTATTCCGAATCCTTTCAGTTGCCCTCCTTTTCCTCTATTTTTCTTACCGAATCCATGGCTATCCTGCAGCCAGTCCTTTTCATATCCTCGACAAATAACGTCTCTGGATTCCTCCTTTCCTCGGACTCGAAAAGTGTTTTATTGGCTATCTCCTCTCCTTTTCCTACTCATGTCACTGATCCCATTATTCTCCAAATTCGCTTCTTAATTTCTAATTTATTTTCATCCCGTTCTGTTGAAATTGATCTACTATGGATTCCTGGTCATTGCGGAATTCCTGGCAACGAGTCAGTTGACTCGTTGGCACGTTCGGCGGTGACCAATGGTCTATTCATTAGTAGATTTCCTGCTCAAACTCTCTACTGTCTTTCTTATCGTTCCCATCACGATTTCTGGACCGAATTCTATCCTTCATTCTTTACCAATCCTCGATCTTTTTACCTTGCTGTTCAACCCTTCCCTTCTTCTCTTCCTTGGATTAATCTTTTTCCCTACCTTAGCCGTTCGATTATTTCCTCTATAGTTCGCCTGCGGTTCAATCATAGTTTGCTTCCGGCTTCTCTTTTCCGTTTTTCTATTGTTCAATCTCCTTTCTGTCCTTATGATCCTCCAGAGCTCAATTATACCTGTGATGCGAATCACATTTTGTTCGAATGCCCCTTTATTTCCTCCGAACGTTCTACTCTGTATTCTAGTCTTCTGCGCCTTGGCCTTCCTACTCCTTATAGTGCCCACTCCATTCTTGCACTCCCCTCTCTCAATATAGTTCCTTTGTTGGCCTTGTTTATCTCCTCAATTTCTAATCTTTTCCTTATATAAGGTACATTTCCTTGCGTTGTGTAAGTTCCACTGTTGACGTGCCAAAAAAAAAAAAAATAATGAATATTTTTTTCATTACTTATATTCCCTGCAATTTTGACCATACTTTTCCCATTTGTCATATAATTCTTAAACCACTCAAATTGATTGTTTTTAATGCCTAGATTTTCTAAATCCTTGATCAGTAATTCATGATCAACTAAATCAAACGCTTTGGATAGGTCAATAAATGAAATTAAAAATTGGTTCCCCATCGACAATCCCATATTTATCCTATTTACAATTGTTCTCAATAATGTTATTGTGGATCTTTTTTCTCTAAAACCGTGTTGGTTTTCGTAGAGTAGATTGTTTTTTTCCAGATAATTTCTTAAGTGTTTATCAATGTAGTGTTCTAAAATTTTAGTTATCACAGATGTTATTGTTATTGGACGGTAGTTTTCATACTGATTCTTCATTCCTTTTTTATATATTGGTCTAACAATACCTCTTTTAAGCCCATCAGGAGTAATAGCTTCCTTTATAGAATAGTTAACCATGTTAGTCAAAATAGGAACAAAAATATTTAAGTTTTGTTTTATATCTTTAACCCTAATTTCATCCCATCCAGGTGCCTTATAAACTTTTAGATCATTAATTATTGCTTCTATTTGGTATTTATTTGCTGGTGGAATAAAAAAGGAAGAATAAATACGATTATCAAAATTCGAATTCAATAACTGAATGTGACATTCGTGTCTACGATGTTCCACTGAACATATAAAATAATCACTAAATCGTTCAGCAACTGATGCAGTATTTCCAAAATGTTTAATGATGAAATCATCGATTGATGTTTTATTGTTTTTATTAACAATATTGTTAATTACATTCCATACTTTTTTACAATCATTGTTTGCTTTAACTATTTGACTCCGATAATAATTCTGTTTCGCATTCCTTATTTCAGTTGTAACCATATTTCGATATTTTCTAAATAAATTTTTATATCGAATATTGGTTCTGTTCCCTTTACTAAGTTTAAAGTACTGATCTCTGATTTTCATAAAATTGATTATTTTTTGACTCATCCATTCATTTTTAGGACAGTATTTAGAGTCACCTTTTTACTCTGCGGTACTTCTATTTTGCATTCTTTGTAAAGGCCTTTAAAAACTGAATGTATATTATCATATGTATTTCCTGATGTTGTAGCGCACCTTACCTCATTCCAGTTATGATTAATTATCTTATTATGCAATCTCTTTTCATCGAAAACATATTTCAAAGGGTTACTAATAGATTTAAAACCCCGATTTGAGATACTAAATGCACAACAAATGATGTAATGATCTGATATTTTCGAGTTAATAATTCCCGAAGTAATATCATTTGTATTATACTTAATAAATATGTTGTCTATACATGACTGAGTACTTCTATCAATCCGTTCTTCTTCTCTCGTAATTCCATTTATTAACTGTATTCCTCCTGACCCATAAATTACGTTTAAAAAATTCTCAGCCTGTACATTACGAATAGATAAATCAATATTAAAATCACCACAAATCAGGAAATTATCTTTATTGCTTAATTTTTTTAGGAGTGAAGCGGTTTCGTTTATAAATTCGCTTACGGTTTTACTCGGTGATCTGTACATAGCAATTAAGCGTAAAGGGTTGTTTTTGCAAATCTCTATATCTATCATCACCAGGTCCATACTTGGTCTATTATTAACCTCCCGAACGTGATATTTAAACTTATTATTTATAAACACAAGTATTCCTCCATTAAACCCTATAGGTCTTTGTAGTCTAATATTCGTGAATCCAGTTATATTATATAGATTTAATCCATCCTTACTTATATTAATTTCAGTTAATATGATGACACTTAAAGATGACCTGTGAATGTAAGTTATAAATTCATCCCAGTTACGTCTCAGGGTTCTTATGTTTAAGTGCAACACATGAAAAAGCTCCGTATTAATTTGTAGTGAATTATTTACATTTAGTATGCTGTTTACATTGTCAGTCCATTTTTTGATATTAATATAATTGTTGCAATTTTGTTTACTGCGATATTGAATTAGAGAAGTCATATTTGAGAAGAGAATCAAAAGCTATTATTACTGGAAATGATAGCTTTTTTTTTCTCTTTTTTACAAAATTAAATTATAGACGACAATAGTGTAACGTTAAAGTACGGTATAGAGGAAAAGAATTGATCATATTTCGACAAATATTGAGCTATCACAGATTGTTTTCGGAAAACGGTTATCGATGTTGCACTACTAATCGCCAAAATTATCAGTAATTGGACTAGGATATTAATATACCGATATTTACTCGCATATAAGACAGAATATCTAGTATACACATATAACACACCCACATTATATAGACACAATCAGACTTCCGCACACTCACTGACAAATTACAGTTGAACGCTCTGTACACTATATACATAGAAAAAATCGATTTAATTTTATCGCAATGCAGTGCATCTAAAATAAAACAGAAGAAGGAAATAGTGAATAGCAACAAATTAACCACCACCGCACGAAGGCCCTTACAATAAAGATACGACCCCGGCCAAACGACAGTTGCACTTTCTGCCACTACACGCTCACGGTTCTCTCTCACGTCAACAACATTCGATTTTAAACGTCTAAACTTTCTTTCCGTATCTGCATCATACAACAAAGAACAAGAACACACGATCTCGCGCATCGACCAACTGACAGACATACCTCATCGACTCTAGAGTACCACTGAACCGTTCTACACCAACTGAACACACAAGCACACTCATAAACATCAATATACATTACGCACACTTCCCATCGCACACATACCATCGCACACTGCGCTTTTACAGAGATCTCGGATTTCCTCTTATCATCTTCACGCGTATACACTCCCTTAACCGCCTTGCCCAGCCGGCGCCGTAGATCGACGCAACACACGCGCACCACATTCATTCCTGCACACACGAAAACTAACAAAACATTTATAATAACATTTATAATAATTTATTTAAATCCGCTTCGGAGCGGATGTGAAGTACGTGAGCTTCCTGGTCCTTCCTAACGTAAATTTTCCCTCTTTTCGACCAGGCGAATCGAAAATTCAGTAATTTCGCTTTTTGCTTCACCTTCCATAACAAATCTTTGTAATACCTCGACAGATTTTCGTTTATGTAAACCTGTCGTTCACTACTTAAATTATTACTAATTTCTTTGTCCAAGATTCGGCGTTCTCTTTAAAATTTTATCCGCTAATTTCCTGGTTGTTTTCAATATTATCGGTTTCGGCAGACTCACATTACTTGAAGGTAGCCTGTGCGTCGCCACAATATCATCTTCCTTAATCTCGACCCCAATTTTCTGGCAAACTTGAATAATAATTCGTTGCAAGTTCTCATCCTTCTCTTCCGAAATTCCATGCAACTCAACATTTTCGCGACGGCCGTACTGCTCAAGCTGATGAACTGCGGCTGTGAGCTCTGCAATCTGATGGTCTTTATTTTGAAGCTCGCTTGTTAATTTTTCAACTTGCTGTGGTAGAGCTTTAATTTCCGTTAGCAAGTCTTGATTTGACTGCTGCATGACATCATATTTGTCTGACACAAATTCAATGCACTTTTTCATTTCACAAACTTCGCGCTTTATCACGTTAACTGACGACGCAATCGAGGTATTTTCCATCTCATCTTCCGAGTCCTCCTGATGCGACCTTTTTTTAATAGCCTCGTCGCTCTTATCGCTTAGTTGCCTCTTAATGTGTTGTTTATTACCCCTTTTAGCCGGCATCCTCTGATCTTCTATAAATTTAAGTCCAGAAGCGAAGAAAAAGCAAATAAGACTGTAGTAAATTTTTGGAACACCACCCCTCGTGTAATATTCTAAACGAAGTAATACATATGTTAATTTACATCTCGAGAAAACAACCTGCGAAATAAGCTACCATGTGATCCGGTTGACTTTCGGAATTCAAGTGTCCGGAGGACCGACCGCATTGTGAAATAAGAGACCGACCACGATGGAAACCGAAAAAAAAAAATGCTATTCTAATAATGCTCCGAAGAGGAGGGGATTGCACTTTAGCTATCTACAATAAAATGTAAAGAGAAGTGGTAGAGGTTACACAGGTCGTAATTGTTGAGAGGAAAATTAAGGTAAAAACGATTTTGAGGAGTTATTGCCGATTGAAATGTGGACAGATTTAAGATTTAGAGGGATTCGGATTAAATAAGAGGAGATTTAAAATTCGTACGTATTAATATAAACTGTAACGAAGTAGAATGAACTAGTGTGTGAGTAAGCCTTTGCATTTTGGAGTTGAATTAAAATTTTTTACAATTATTTTTCAAAAATAAGCATAAAAAAATAGTGTGAAATTTTTAAAATTATACATTATTTTACTTACTGAATTACTTAGAATAAATCTGTAATATTTTAAAACAAAAAAAAATAGTACAAAATTTGTGTTTTTATTTAATTTTTTAGTAAAATATAAAATAGATTTATCGATAGTTCATCGTACAGCGATTAAACTGGCAGTGAACTAAATGACAATATTGCACGTAGAATTGAAAAAGCCAATACGAACTAGGCACTAATCTGCAACTTTACCTAGAAATCTTTAAGCAAATTTCTGAGAATCACGCAATATTAATATTGGATTAGGCTTCCAATAGAGTCGTTTGAGAATTTTCAATTTAGGGGTCACAAAGACACTGTCTACAATTGAAATATTTTAAGCGAATAAGACGCAGTGAGGAGAAAAATGAGAAGTACGAAGGAATCAAAGTAAAACAACGAACTAGTAGTAAGGGGGGAATAACGGAATTGGAAATATTTCGCTGTAACCTAGGGATAAGAGGGGAAAAATAAAGACTTTCCATTTTCGTAAAAACATCGAATTACGGAGTATTAGAAAAACAGGCCGCATTTCTCTGTACATTCGATATTTTTCCGAAATCCTAAAAGAAAATAAGTAAAATCGCAGTAGAAATTTATACGAAAATGGCACTTCTTTTTTTTCGCTTTTCTTTTCGTTTTTCGAAAAATTTGACGAAATCTTCGAATCTTTAATAATTTTCACGTCTGTCTGCATTCGACGGCAACTGGATAAACTCGGCGTCTAATGATGGAGTTTTCAGTCTACGCTAATAAAGAAAATTGATACATTTCATATATAATTTTTTTTGGTTAACGCGTTTGGCTACCAAACCAGAGGTGTCATAGGTTATCGAGACTTGTCCCGCTCCGGATCCGAGTCGCTGCCCCATGTGGTATATACCTAATCTGAAATCAAATATTGGTTATACCAGAAAAATCTGGAAAAGTAAAGACGGACGAAAGAAACGGACTGGCCCTCCTACTCTCTCCTAGGTGCTATTAGGCTTAATACATTGTGATGAACCCTAACTTTACAATCTATGATGATGCTCTCTATTCAAGAGTGTGGGACTTATTTTACCTGCTTATAACTTTTTATTCAGTGACCGATTTCAATCTAACGACACCGATGCAATGCCGAAAGCAGATGGTAGAAAAAAGCGATATATATTTTTGCGTTGTAAATTATCGACGTAATAATCCTAAGAGTTTTATGTTGTGTAACTTTTTTTCATCACAATCACCGAAAATTATATTATAGCTTAAAAATTCTAACTTAACCCCGTACTACTGAAAAAATAATTTAAAATCTTTTTATACGAATTAATGTAAAAAATAACATTGTAAAAAAAGTCATTGCTTTAGAAATTTTAATGTTTTACAAATCTTTTATTTGCTCTGTTCTTGATTACTGTTCCTATATTTATGGTAATTCTTTTAGATCTCTTCTGTCTAAGCTCGATCGGGTCCAAAATACATATCTCCGCCTCTACCTTGGAGCCTGAAAGTTTACTCCTATCCCAGCTCTGCACGCTGAATGTCACATTCCCCCCTTTTCCTTCGGCGTTCCTTCTTGGGTTATCGCAAACGGTTGCCTCTCTTGCTCTCTTATTTCTTTTTAATCCTTCATCTTGCGTAACTGGCGCTTTTTTCTGCTAACAAAACTCCTATTCTATTTCTTATAGCTGACCGTTATATACAGTTTTCTCTGTATATCTACACTCACGATAAACTACCTTATTTATCCTTCAATTTTTCCTCTTTGCTTCATCACATTAACTGCTTTTCTTCATCACGTTGTTAGATCAGAATTTCGACAGAACCTTAGCTCTTTTTTCCCCAACCATTTTTTTTTTCTTGATATTCACAGATGGCTCCAAGGGATCCAATGGTGTTGGTGCAGCTTTCTTCTGTCCTTCTCTCAATTACTTCAAGTCCTTTAAACTTTTCTCCTTTTACTGATATTATAAGTTATGTATTTTTAAACCTTAAATTCGTTGTTCAATTTTTCACGCTGAGTCTTTTGCTATTCTGCGTGTTCTTCTTTTTATCAAATTTTCACCAGCCTCTCGCGATCTCCTTATCCTGTCGCATGCTCAAAGCGTGCTGCAAACTATCACATCTCCTCTCCGTTCTCACTTAACCGACTACGTCATTCTTCTTATTCGTTTCTTGATTCATGATCTTTTCCCACTTAATCCAAACGGATTTCCTTTGGATTCCTGGCCATGCCGGAATCGAGGGAAATAAGTTGGTTGACTCATTCGCTCGATTATCTTCCTCTTCTGGTAAGTTTCTTCCTGCCTTCTCAGCTTTCAAAATTATCCTTCTGTCTGCAGCTGCTCATTCCAGACTATGGTTTAACTCCTACGTCTCCTCATTCTCCAACCCAAACTCCTTTTTCTTGTCTATTCAACCTTCCCGTCCACGCTTCCCCTGGTTTATTAACTTTCCTTCTATGCGCCGTTCCAACCTCTCTGCAATCATAGTATGCTCCCTTCCTCGCTGTTCCGTTATTCTCTCGTGCCTTCTCCTTATTGTCCATTGCACCCTCCCAGCAATCAATGTATTTGTGATCCCGATCATATAATGTTCAGTTGTTCGTAATTATCAGCTGAACAAGCTTCTTTTTATTCCTTCCTCTTACAAACCGGCATTTCCGTTCCATACTGTGCTTCATTCATTCTCTTCCTTTCTTCTCCTTCGGTTATTCTGGCTCTTGATTCCTTTCTATCGGCTATCTCGGATCATGTAAGGATCCGAGTCTCTTTCCCCTCTGTTCCGTTGTTCTTGGGCTAATGTCCATGTTGACGAACCTATAAAAAAAAAAAAAAAAAAATTTTAATTTATATATTGCTTACTAATTATACAAAATATGTAAGAATTTACGTAACTTCTTTTAGGATGAGGAAAAACGCAACTCGTTTTAAAATCACAATACTTGCATACATAAAATTCCGAGGGTAAAAAATAACCAAAGAAAAAAGAGAATAAATGTCCGTGACCATTTATTTATTTGGTTAAATTTACGTGCCATGCACAGCAACTAGCGGCTAGAGGCACGGATAAATTTAGATTTATATGTTAAATAAATGAATTACGGAATTTATATTGCGTAGTATAGCTTTGAATGGTGCAGGAAACTGATTAGGTTCGAAAGGATAGTAGAGTCATCAGAGAGGATATTAGACAAGGAGGAGAGAAGGTTAAGTGTTAATCTGAGGAAACTGAGCTGAGGACATTCTGTGCGGACATGGAGAACAGAAAGATTAGGATTACATATGCTGCAGATTGGAGTCGGTGTCTTTTGCAGTAGGTAAAACCATGTGTGAGTTGCGTATGTCCCAGCCGGAGTCTGGTAACGATTACATCATCTTTTCTTCAGCTCAGGTGAGTCTTCCATGGCCGGACATTCTGCTTAATTTGGCGCTATTCCATTATTATTTTTCACAACACGTTTCGAATACGTTTTCTAGTTTGCTCTTGAAGATAACTTGACAATTATTTCACGAAATCCATCTATTTACAAATAAAAGCTTATATAAAAGTTACGGTAAATTTGATTGGTTCGAATTAAAATTCAAAACCAATCAATCGCGCTTAATAGCTGAATGTGGTTTAGTCCAGATCATCTAAGCTGATAGTTATAGAAGGGTTCGAAGCCCTCAAACCTTTTTTGAATATTTACAGAGTAATCGGAAAAATTGCTAATGAAATTTTTACGAGATCACTTTCACGTATTATTTATTACCAGAGCAGATGACCTGGGGGTTAACCGCCAATGTAAATTTTGTACATTACTTTCTTGGATTCCTCTGAACATGCTGGAATTGCTATGGAATTGCTAAGAATCATTATGGAATTGCTAAGAATCATTATGGAATTGCTAAGAATCATTATGGAATTGCTAAGAATTATTATGGAATTGCCGGGAATTTCTATGGAATTGCTGGGAATTCCTACATGTTGTATATATATTAAACTTCCTAAGTTTATCCCGTGCCGATGATACGGTGGATTTTGTAATTTTTTCGGAAGTCACGGGTTTAATCCCGGAGATGACAGAAATTATTACCGAAAAATTAAATATAAAATTCTCCACTAATAGTCATGTGGAAGGCAATGGTAAACCAGCACGTATATCATCATATGCGCGCTAGTTAGTACATGACAGACAAACACGGGCTGCATTTGTACATCGATAAACCAAACAATTACAGTACCAGCTGCTAATCTTATACACCTGCGTTGCATATAATAATTGACAAAAACACTACCTATTCTGTACAGCTAGATTGTACAGATAGGTAGTCTCGACGCTCGTCAAGGAACGAAGAAAAGAATAAAAATAACAGAATAAAAGGCATTCATTCGAATTGTTAGATAAAGCAAGTAGTAATATTTGTACTTTTTTTTTTTTTTTTTTCGTATCGTGGAAAACTATTTGAAGGATCAAAATGTGCCCTGAGCAGGCAATTGGTCCTTCCCAATTTCCAAATATTAATTCTGGCTGCGGGCTTTGCATTACTTGTAAATCAAGATAGTGACCAGAGGGGCACAGATTACTAAATGGCGCGGTCCCTGCCGTGTATTTCATCAATTGTTGTTATTTTGACAATACCTGTTAATTACGTTAGTCATTATTTTCTGCAGCCGTTACAGTCTTTTTACTTGATCAAATGTAGGAATTGTGTTTTCCTTTTACTAAAAAAAAGAAATGATCGATTTGCTCACGGCGAAACACTGCTTAGCGACCTGTAATAAATGTTCAACTGGAGAACATTCAGATAAAATCGTGAAAAACTAGAATTGCTGGACAGTTATTATCCGCTCGAAGAGCTAAATGTATGCGCGTGTATGTGTGTGTGCGTGTGTGTGTGTGTGTGCAAAGTTTATGTTAATTTACATAAATTACCGTTCAGTTTCGATATTTATACATATATACGTACCCGACATTATTGTGCAAAAATCTAATTTAACTTTTTCCAAAAATTAACGAGACAAGTTTGAGAAAATTTGCATAAAGAAATACAGCGAAAGCAGCTAACAGTTAATTTTGCAACTGATGACGTAAAAAACTTTTAACCGAACATTCGTCACACCAAATACGATTGGCTGTGACAGATGTTTTATAATGCTTCGGAACGTTCCTCCAGTCGTTCCGTTAATGCGCGCGTCCCAGTTTGCAAAACACCTTGTTCCTCATCGTGTTGCATGGTTAGTTTTGTGACGTCAAACAACGGCAGCGTTCAGATAGTTTCGAAGTAGGAAAATTTATTCCGCTATACAATTTTTTTCTAATCTTATTTCGCAACTAAACGTATAATTTGAACATTTTATAAATTTTCTAATTTCCGGGAACCGTTTAAGAGGAATAACAAAAGGAAAAAAGTCGCCGTTTAAATTTTGACTCGGTCGGAAATTCACAGTACAAGAAGAAAAGGGGGAGAACCGATAATAAAAATACTGGTTGCGGAAGGAAGAGACAGACGTGTATATTAAAGACGCAATAAGAAATAGAAAAACTATAACAGATGAGAAACTAGCGCATAGAACGTAGCGCAGAAGGAAAGGAGCATCTCTAAGTAAAACAGGATTATATCATCCGTTCGAACGAAAAAAGCAATATGCGAAAAGGAAGCTAAAGAAAAGAGAGAACATAAGGAAGGTAGTAAAGAATGATTAAAATCGAGTAAAAACATAGGCTCATAACGGAGAAGACAACAGAACAGCCGAGTAGAAGAAATCTGACGGGGGCCGTAGGGTTAAAAGAAGGATTTGGCCGAGAAAAAGAAATGACCGAAAACGAAGATGGAATTTTGTTTTTGTTTTTTTTTTTTTTTTTTTTTTTTTTTCAAGTAACAATCCGAGTCAAAGAATCGGCCGCTTCACTACCGCGCTATGGTTAAAAATCTGCAAAAAATCGAGTAGAATTACGAAAAGGAATAGTATAGGTCGGAGAACATTAAATCGCACGAAAACGAACGCTAACGGGAAACAGATAATTCTGTTCAAAGAGGAAAAAAAGAGGACAATTAAAGGAAAATAATGAAACATAGGACGGTTATTAATTAATTGATAAAGAGGCAGAACGCAAAGCAAAAAAAGGAGTTAAAGCTTGGAAGAATAAAAAAAAGTAGGTTTCAACAGGCCCGCGCGTCTACTAGCAGTCGGTAAAAATGAAGGAGGTTTCCTGAGAGGAAAATAAAGAATTAATAGGACAGCGAAATTTCGATTTATTCATCCGTTATGAAGGAAGAAATTTAAATGATGAAGATGGAAAAAATACTTCGAAGCAGGGTAATGGAGATAATAAAAAAAAAATTGAAGAGGAAAAATAGGGTATTTTTTTTTTTTATTTTTTGGTGAGAGAGTATAGAGTAGATTGCCAATAAAATAAGGTAAGACTTTCATTATACGGCATGTGTAACTAATGAAAATCGCCGGGACGCCAAAGCAACTGAGAAGATAAGTAAAGAAAGAATTAGGGGGCATTGTACAAAGTCGAAAAGCTACATTTAAAAAATAAATCACGTTCAAATGTGATAGACAAGAACGAATTATCGGGATGCAATAAATAAAAGGAAGATGTAAGCAAGGGAAGAATGGTTTAGAGAAGAAAAGGAAGCAGACTGTAGAGAAAACGAAGTATTTTGGTAATCAACGCAAACGGGATTGTAAAAAAAAGCTGGGATCAGAAAAAAGCGAGAAACGTAGGCACCACAGTTTTTAGAGTGGCACAAGATTTATATATTGTCTACTGGATTTCAGGACTTCCATGCAGCAGGAAGATCGACAGTTTCGTTTCTCTCAACACACCAGCGTGTCCGAGAACCCGGAGGAAGACCGTCTGGATAGATGTTGAAAAGGTCATAGAGAAAAGTTCTGGTAACATTGGAGGAAAGCGATAATAATGCAGTAAAACGCTGTGAGAATCTGAGACAGGTAGGGAATTGCGGGACAAAAGTCCGAAAAGAAGAACAAAGATGAAGGGAAATAAACTAAGGTGGATCATCAAAAACGTGTTGTTAAAACAGCTCGTATATTAGTTTACTTTTAAATATATTAACCATATTATGTATCAGACATGTGCGCGTCATTTCGATTTCGCGTTAACCGCTTTCTTAAAAGTACCAAAATGTTTTCATTTAATAAACTAGCGGAGTTAGAAACTCGTACGTTTGCAGGTGTGTTAATGAGTCGGTAAATTTTGTTGGAAAAGAGAAGAAATTGCGAGCGATCGACTCGGAATAAAAGTGCAAGTTGTAATTTTATTTTAAGCGAAATAACACGTTCTCGAAATTCACAAGAAGAGAGACCATAGCTCGGTAACAAACTCGCCAATTAAGTTCGCTCATTTAAAAGCACCTACATTTTAATCTGAAAAGCAGAAAGCGTTACCGTCAAAAACTTCTCTAGGTAAACAGAATTACACGAACATCGTAAAGCTACTTTTTTATTAATTCATTCGCGCTTTCTTTACCAGCCAGTGTGGATTTCGGTTCATTACAAAAATAAATAAATAGAACAAAACAGTGGATGTATTAAAATTGTCTTCTGTAAATTTTAAGGATTTTTTTGTTTTTTTTTTTAAATTGGTTATTGAAAAATTTAGAAAGCGAAAAAAATATACTTCGATAAATGAATAGAAATAAAATTAAAGAGAATACATTCCGCTTTCTCGCTTATCAAACTGATAGCTACAGACCTAGCCGATTTCAATTATTCGTTGTAACCTTTCGAAAGAAAAACATCTGGACCAGCCGGTCGATGCATTTAAATAGAGAAAAACAAAAACACTTTTATTTACAATCTGGTCGGGTTGAAATTGAAAAAAAAATTAAAACTTTCACTCTAGCGTCTATTTTTCTCCCGTTTATAAAAATATTATTAGAATTTATAACGATTTTTTTCTCCCGTTCATAAAAATATTATTAAAATTTATAACGATTTGAAAATAGTAGTACTGAGATAATTAAAGATGCTCTACAGAACTTGAAAGAGAAAAACCCCCTTCAAACGCTGTCTCGCACATCGTAATGATGGCACTTTTTTTAATCCGTTTAATAAAATCGAATTCCGTTTAATTGAAATAAAACGAGGAGAGTTATAAAAATTAAACAAGGTTTTTTCTTTCGCCATTCGGTTTTTTTCGTTTTATTTTTTTTTTCTCCCCTTTTAACGTGCATTTACTGCGACAATGGCCAGAAACGCGGTGAAAATGATGATTACAAAACCTCGTAAAGTTTGGTGACTTGAAGAAATTTGAAAAGATGATTAGCGCCGTGCACGTCGTACTCAGAATGTTGTCAAAGGAGGTCGGTAGATTGAATTTTGCGCGAAGATCACGACATCGCGGGCAATCGACCAGAATTAATAGATAGTGGAACAGAGCGAGTAGTGCATAGTGGAAGAGGGCTTTTGTTTAGAAGATATGCGTGAGTTAAGCTAGCGTTATTCGTAATCTACATAAAACCATTTCTTCCTTACCGTTGGGGTAGATACCCGTAGTGCAAACTTCCGCGAAGGGTTTGATAGCTTTTAATTGATTTGCTGTGGCAGATCGAGATCTCTCCAAATACCAGGCCACTCCTACCGTAAACGACCACTCACCACGGCTTTGAAATCAGCGCTGAAGACAGAGGTTCATTCCGTTGTTGGAAGAAGGAAGGCCGCTTCTTTTACAGTTCTGTCGGCGGTTTTATTTCTGGCAACGCTTTTGCCACCTGAAATCCATGCTGGTATTATGTGTCAGGTTGGGAGTAGTGGTTAGGTGCCAGACGACTTCCTTGGCTAAACGATGCTGCTCCGAATATATGAGTTCTGTAGGCATTGGAGTGCGCTGTATGCGTCCGTAAGGATCGAAGACTTACCCAGCAAATCGGGAACTTGAAGTTTGATCGCGAATAGTTTCGCTGATAGTATGGAATAGAACGGTGGTAACGAGTAACGGATTTTGCCAAAGACGTCGATAAAGGTCAACAAAGAAATCCTGTTTAGAACCGTCGGCAAAGATCTTGACGCAGTTTGGATATTTTGTCGAGAGTTCTTAGAAGCAGGGCCGTATCTAGACCAAAATTTTCAGGAGTGTGGGGGGGGGGCGAATATATTTTTATAAATATATATATATATTAATGTCTATGCCATTTTTACGCTAGGGGTTATCAGGAAACGTATCCTGTCACGAAATTTGTCCCACATAAAAGACTTTAATGCGATATTAGCGCCCCTACATCCCCCGGTGGTAAAAATTGGAACTGAAAAATTTTTTTCTGTCAAACGGCGTAGCCAATGAAAAAGTTTACTCTTCTATAAGAATTATAGAAGAACTAGACCTGGGGGTGAAGGAGGCTTGCCCCATTTGGAGGCCCAAAGGCTCGAGTTTTATATATATACTAATTACAACGAAATTCTTAGGCTACCCCCCATTAGAAAAAATGTCCCAATTTTATGTAACGCAAAATGTCCCAATTTTATGTAACGCAAAATGTCCCAATTTTATGTAACGCAAAATGTCCCAAAAAAATGTCCCAATTTTATGTAACGTTTGTTATATTTTATAGGATTTTTGTTATTGTTATTTAAAAAATGTCACAATTTTATGTAATGAAATATGTAACGAAAAATGTAACGAAAAATGTAACGAAAAAATGTCTTAATTTTATATAATGAAAGTTAAATGTTAGAATAGGACTTTTGTGGTTATGTTATTTTTTTTTTGTGTTGATGCCAGTAAGAATTACGTTGTAAATTTTGATCATTTTATACAAAGTATAGAAGAGAAAGAGGCAGAAATGAAAGCAAGAGGGGTCAAGGAGCATAGCCCCTTGCGAGGTCAAAATGGCCGAGTTTTTATATATATATATATATATATACAGAGGGGCGGATCCAGAAGGACATGGGGGGATTATATAATTACGTAAAATCTTCTACAGTAGGCATTAAATTTGAAAAATACCCTTTGGAAAATCAAATAGCGACCTTCATAGAAATTTAAAAATGTTTTAAAAATACATAATTATTACAATTAATTTAAATTTTGTTTTATTTTTAGGGGGAAAATAAAACGAAATTATAAAATTCTAGCTAAAATAGTAGTTTAGAAATAGCAAAAAAGATAGTATTTTTATTAGACTTTATTTCTTTTTTATTTTTATTAGTAATCTGATCCGAATTCTCTTTGTTCAGGAGCAAGTTTAAATATTTCTCATTGAACTATTTTTAATTAAAATTATAAAATAAATATTAAAAATAAATAAAAACAGCAAAAGATCGACAACTGTATTGTGTTTAAAATAGAATAAAAACGTAACATTAATAGTTTTACTAGAAAATAGTATTAAATATTAATTATTAAAATCCGTAGGTAAAATTCATACAAATCTATTATAGCATAAATTAAGAGTTTCTCTGTTATAACAAATTTTTTCATAGAGGCTTTGGTTTGTTGGAGAGGAAAATATCCCTTATTCCCTTTCCTCCATGGATCCGCCACTGATATATATGTGTGTGTGTGTGTATTATCATGAAATATATTTATTTATAAATAGTACACTAAAGCCTTGTGGTCAATTATAGTATATGCAATATTTGAACACTACAATAAAAACAAATAAAAAATAGTCATTTCCATAGAATTCATAAAAATTTCAATTTTCTTTTCTTTTGTCAATAATTGAATAGAAATAAATTTATTCCGAATTTCGGTCCATTTAATTCAAACAGTTATTATTTCGCAGATATTTCGGGGGAGGGGGTGAATCCCGAAAACCCCTCTCAGATACGGCCCTGCTTGGAAGGCTCTTTTAATAACATCTCTGCAACAGTTTCTTTCGATTCCTAGCAGGGGATGGCCAATTCTTATGACAAAATCATGCCATGGTGACAGAGCTGATGTCGACCAATAATAATAGTACGACAGAGAAATTTCTAATGATTTGCAAGATGCCGATGGTATAGTTAGAGAAATGGAACTTTTTTAGTTCGTAAGTATAGTCTAGTAGGCTGTAGGCTGGTGCAAAGGGAGATGGTACTAACACATCAGATAGCAGACGTTTCATACGTAGATTCATTCTCTACTCCCCACTTTCGTATAACAAGCTGACGCAACAGGCGGTATGCGAAAGGCACCAAAATCGTAGGGTAATGTGGTGGACAAAATTGAATTTATTTAAAACGTCTGGCTTCGCTGATGCATAAATCACTGCATCGTAATCACATTTAGATCGGATTAGGAATCTGTAGAGAAGGGTAGATCGATCAGCTCCGTAATGCGAAGGCAATTTTCGCATTAGATTAAGTTTCCGCGGGCAAAACTTATGAAGATATGTGCGGAGCCCGACAAAGTTTGTGTCAAAAATCAGTCCCAAATACTTTTTTTTTTTAAAGATGGAGAACTATTCGAGCGAATTTTGATATTACAATTGCATTTATTTTTCCGATAAAAATGCGTAACTCTGGTTTTTGTAGAAAAGAAATTTACAGACTTCCAGATGAGATAGTATATATATATATTATTTTTTACGTTTAAACGTTACATATACTCCTAGACACTTGTGATAGTCCATTACTCTTTTCTCGATGTAATTATATAAGTAATAAATTGACCAAAAAACAATTAATATATTAAAAATTATAACAGCGACATGTTTCGAAGACACTACTGTTGCTCCATCATCATGGTCAGCATATCCAATCATATGTCTCATAAATTATCTCCTTTCCAAGCATATTTACGCGGATTACATACATCACAAATTAGTAACAGAAACATAAACTGAGAATTAACTATTATAAAGAAAATACGTAGTTATAATTATAAAATGGTAATCTTATAAATAATTTAAATAGAAAATATTCGAAGAGTTATTACAAATACAAAAAAAAAATAATTACACGGTCAAACACTATATATTGTATTACTTTTACACACATATCAATAAAAACATGCATAAAATTAACAAAATCTTTAAAGCATTTTACAAAAATTTATTTGACAAAATTATAAGTATCATAACGGTAATATATGAATTGTATAGTAAATTTAGTATATACAAAATTATTTGCAATGTACATGGTATAAAATATATGCACAGGATAAACCCGTAGGAGTTTCAAGGTACGACATAAAGAGCACGTTTCTGCAATTAGGTATGAGTAGTTAAAAAAGGGCGACTCTAGCAGCTCCGCTAATCCGAACAGCAAAAGGCAGTCCAAACCGGTAATCCGAACCCCTAAACGTGTGCAGAGGGTTGAAACTAACCTAAGTAACCCAATTTTACGCTCCGACGTCGAAAATTCACCCAAGTTTCCCAAAAATTCCCCCAAAATTCCCCCGTGCGGTTCCCCCGCAATTCCGACAAACCGAACCGATTATTAATTAACATAAGTAAATTAATTAATGTCTGAAAGTAACCCAAGTCTCCGCTCGCCCCTCCCAACCACAGCGTTACCGCGATTTTTCAAAATTGCGAGCCTGAGTATGAAAATTCCAAAATGTAACTACAGTATTGAATTTAAAGCTAAAATCTATCCCAACACCTCCATTCGCCCCTCACACACGTATATTTCGATCCCGCACACGCGCCGTTGCTTCGCATATATCTAACATAACGTTCTCCGGTGCAAAAGCGCACGCGCCGTTCCCACGCATGCTTCGATCTCCGCCGCGATATCACATCCGCGCAAGCGTTCCGTTCACGATACCACAATTTTTTTATAAAATTAACTTAACTATATTTTTTATTTTCCGGATTTCCCGATCGTACAGACAAATGCGAAAGCACACGCACTGTTCCCGCGCATATATCTAACATAACGTTCTCCACCGCGAAAGCGCACACGCAGATCCCACGCACGCGCCGTCCGTTTACACTATCACGATTATTTTTTTTTAATATTTCAAAGTCTAAGTATGCAAATTTCAAAATTAGCCGAAGTATATTTTTTTATTTTTCCGATTCCCTGATCTTACTGTCATATGCCATGGCACACGTCCCGATCCCGTGCATATATCTAACACAGCGTTAGCCTCCGCGAAACCGCATGCGCCGATCCCGCGCATACATTGTCCGCTCGCGGATACCGCGTTTTTAAAAATATTTCAAAGCCTAAGTATATATTATTATTCATACACTGCTCAATTTTTTAAGGATCTTTCGTATTTTTACAAGTATAGACGCACTCGCGACGAAAAATTCTCCGATCTTATCGTTGCATGTAATCATCACCGTGTTATAGTATATTTTTTAATTATCATTATTTTTTTTTCACATAATAACCCAATCCCTGAAAGAAAGAAAGCCATATATTTTGACAAAAGTAAATTAAACAATCATAAAAGTGATAACGAAAATTGCGTACCGGCTCATCGAGACTTAACCGCAATGTCATAATGCTATAATACAGTATGCATAGATATTCATAAATACAATATATAATAAAAATCATAATAAAAATTACAAAGGGAAAACAAAACAAAAGAAAATAAAAACCCTAGCTATATGAATATACCGCCAATATTATAAATAAAACCATGCCCAATTAACTACGTGGACTCACGGGTTGATTAAATTATGCTTAATCCGGCGATGCTTATATCTAACATACATTCGGGCTAGTTGCTCAGAATTATAATCTCCAATATTTCTGATAAGTACATTGCTATGATTGGGACACTGCTGGAAAAATTTTTTAGCCAAACTGATTACGAATTCTTTTAAGTAGGGCAGCTGTAGCGAGATATGCAAACTATCAATTCTAGTCCAACGGGGGACTTTTAAAATGCACCGGCAACACCTATTTTGAAGCAACTGCAGTTGATTAAAATTAGAATCTGAAATTGAGCACCAAACTGGAGCTGAATAAGTCAATACAGGTCTAATGACGCTTTTATAGATAATTAGTTTATTAGCATTACTTAGGTATGATCTACGATTTATAATCGGATACAAAACTGCGATAACTCTATTAGTCTTCACTTCCGCGTGCCTCACGTGCTCTTTAAAAGTTAATCTTCTATCTAGGATTACCCCAAGGTATCGAACATACTCTGCCCACTTAATACTAGTCCCTTTAATACACACTTGCCTTGGTGGAGTAGGGTATCTGCGAGTAAAAAGTATCGCTTCTGTTTTGGACGGGTTTATTTCACATTTCCATTTTTCTAAAAATTTTAAAAGTCGCAAGCTGTGCAGCTGTAGTCGATTATAAATAGTAGATGTTCTGTATGAACTGCAGTATAAAGCAGTGTCATCAGCATACAAAGCCAAATTGGTATGCTGCAGTTTCGGAAGATCGGAAAAATAAATTGTAAAGAGAAAGGGGCTTAGAACACTACCTTGCGGTACCCCCGCAAGGACAGTTCTGGGCAATGACTTCGCGTCCTGTACAGATACATAAAAGGTTCTATTGCGGAGATAGCTTTGAATAACTCTAATTAAATAATTCGGAAATTTAAACTTTAACATTTTGAAAAGCAAACCGTCATGCCAAGTTGTATCAAAAGCTTTTGCAATATCAAATAAAATTAACCCCGTGTGTTTATTCAAATTAAAGTTATGCAAGACATGGTCCGCTATCCTGGCAATCTGATGTGTGGTAGAATGCCTCGGTCTGAAACCAAATTGCTCCGCTGGAATAATGTTGTTATTGTCAGCAAATTTACGAAGTCTCTGCAGTATAACTTTTTCCGCGATTTTGCTTAAGTTACTGAGCAAACTAATAGGTCGTATATTATTCAGTTGCGAAGAGTCTTTGCCCGGTTTAGGTAGTGAAATTATTTTAGCTGTCTTCCAAGCGGTTGGAAAATAGCCGTACCACATCGCGGCATTGATTATATGTGTTAGCTCAAGTACACCTTTCTATGGGATTTTATTTAAGATTTTTGCAGGGATGTTGTCGTCACCAGAAGACATTTTATTTCTTGATTTTTTTAGGTAACTTGATACTTCCGTCGGCGTAGCGGGATAAAACCCCGAAAGGGGAAGTTGAAAGCGTGCGAAGTTGTCGGAAGCAGACCGTGTTAATAACCTTTTAACCGTATTGGTAACTAACCTATTGTGGTACGTGGATGTGGGCCGAGAGCTCGCTTTATGTATGTTAACAAAATTCTCGGCTAACAACTCTGCCTTGGCCTGGTCCTTATACACATATACGTTGAGGTTTTGATCAAGAATCGGCGGAATTACACTATAGCTCTTATTGTACTTCGAGCACATTTTCCATAAGCTTTTGTCCTGTGCATTTGCATTAGCAAGAGATTTCTGAAATTTATCATTTCTTATTTTGTTGAGAAAAAATTTTATTATTTTGTTAAAGAATTTAATGACCGGCTTCAAATAACTAGTATACGAGTGAAATCGATATTTTGTATATATTCTACGAACGAAGTTTTTAAATTTAATTATAATCTGCAAAAAATAAGGAATAGTAACTTGTGGAAAAAACTGACACGTCTTTTTTGGCACATATAGGCTAATACTATCCGTAATTAACTTAGTAAAGTAATTTAGCCTCCTATCAATATCAGCCTTATCTTTGATTGGTAGATTAAGATTAATGTTATCTGACAAATATTTTTTAAAACTAGCCCAGTCTACATTATTAAAATCCAGGTACGTGGGATTATTTAGCGCCGGCTTAGTATTATTAATAACGGTAAAAATAGGTTTATGGTCCAAAGTAAGATGCTCGAATGTTACGGGTACATTCACCTTAATATTTTTTGCTATAATTAGGTCTAAAATGCTGCAACGAAGTTGATTTGAAGCAGGAAAGTAAGTGGGTTCACGAGGAGCCAAAATATGAAAGTTATTTCCAGAGGCCATATTGGATAAAATATTGCCCGCTAGATTGTTATTAAAACAGCCCCATATTCTACTCTTGGCATTTAGATCGCCAGCTAATATGATCTTAGGATGTAAATTAAGGAGGGATCTAATATCTTCCGCGAATTTATGTGTATATCGAGGTGGCTTATACACAGCACAAATTACAAATGAGTTTATGTTTTGGTTACCATGACCTGAGAAATCGGTAAAAATCTTTACTGCAATGCACTGAACGTGCTCCATACGCGGCGAGCGCAGTAGAACATGTCTAATATTTTTGTTTATGAGCAGAGCTACTCCGCCACTTCTACGATTAACATCCTCTCTATAAAAAGCAAACCCTGGAAATTTTAAAGAGACCGAGGAGTGCAATTTGGTTTCCGACAGGGCAGTTACGTGGATCTGCTTATTACAGATAAATTCATATAGCTCATCGTACTTATTAGCAATAGAATTACAATTCCAAGCAACCAGACGTACACCATTGTTATTACAGATCATTGATAACAATTAAAAATAATTCTTACATATAATTTCAACAACTTTGCCAATTACAGTGAGAAAACTCTTTTGCTGTATTCCATTAACCTCATTAAAAATAAGTTTAGCTACACGTAAAAGTTTATTTACATCAATAATTCTGAACTTATCTATTAGTGAAAAAATCTGTGAAAAGTAGTCGAGTGCAGCGCGCGCCGGCTTGTCTTGTCCAGCAACTTGCGCATAAGATCTCTGAGATCCTCCGTATGGAGTGGGACGAGGAGTCATTAAATGCGGTACCATAGGAGTAACATTTTGGCGAACAAAAGGCCTCTTTTCCTCCCTAGCACGGAAGATACGCAAAAAATGTGTACATTCTTTGGAGTTAGCAGCATGAGGGCCATTGCAATTAGCGCACTTGCTCGTTTCAGAACTGTTACAATCGCCGGCTATTTCTATAGTCCAAAACTAACCATAGTCTCCTTCGCCCCCTCCGCCATCTTTTCCGATCGATTATAATATACATTATTTATTTTTTCTTATCCTCCGATCATCTTACACACCATGGTAACCTAACGTCCAATCTTGCACATACCGCTGCCGCTGTTTTAATATCAAATATATTGCATTCTATTTACTTTTACTATGACCACCAAACTCCCGATCGACGCTCTCGCAGCCTCCATCATTTCATATTTGAACGGTAATTATTTTTCTGTGTCCGCCGCCAATACACATAATCAATTCCCTCACATGTTTACACCACTGCGATACCCACCGCGATATCACATCTAGCACACATCTTCTGCTATTAGTTTCTATATCGTTCATAATAACTTTTTTCAACTCCAAATATTATGGAATTATCGTAAGTATATTTTTTACGCTTTCGATCATTTCTTCCAACCGTTGATAAATTTTTATTTTTTCTCCGATTCTAAAAATAAATCCCTCGATACCTTCACTGCCATGAATGTGCACACACCTTCTGCAGTTAGTTTCCATATCGATCATAATAATTTTTTTCAAATTTAACTATTATAGAATTAACCAAAGTATATTTTCTTCACTTCCGATCATTTCTTCCGACTGTCCATCATTTTTTTATATTTTTTTCTACGGTTTTAAAAATAAATCCGACGAAGTCTTCATCAATATGATTGTACACAACATATTCCCTCACACTCAAATGCTACCGTTAGTTCTTACATCATTCATAATAATTTTTCATGTCTAAGTATTACTGAATTATTCTGAGTATATTTTTTCACCTCCAAAAATTTTTTCCAAACATGGGTAATAAAATTAATTCAAGTATATTTTTTTATTTAACACAGTTTCAAAATTTCTCTCTCCCCTATCCATCCTACACAAATTACAAATCTTTCGTATTATTTTTCATGACTACATCCATCCGAAGCTACAGTGAAACCTAACCAACCATTCCCGCATTCACATATGCTAGAGCTGGGTTTCCATATCATTCATATTAATTTTTTTCAGAGTCTTTTAGTTTAAGAATATTTTTATTTATTTCAATCTCTAAATATTTTTTTCTGAATATTTTGTATTATACATATTTTTCACCCTCTATTATGTCTGTACACAGTCGTAACGAAAAAATGCGCCGCTCATATCCTTGCATGCATGTTGTCATGCCGATTATGTCTGCTGGGATCTTCCCCTTCATATCTTTTGTAGAAACCGGTTTACATATACACACCTACACATATAATCCAAAGAACATCTGCAAACTTCAACCGTGCACACCTGCAACCAACTTTCACCAAAGGAATGTGGGTTTTCTGTTTTCTGATGTAGCCCTCCCTTTTCAAAGGCAAACATCGAGCTGGATTGTCGAACGGATCTGATCGTGCAGTCAGTATTTTTTTTGTTTATTTATTTATTGGTGAATAATAACATAAATACATAGTAATTGAAACATAGCCATGAGTATCTCAGTTGAATGAACACCTCATGGATTGGAAACAATAAAAAGAAAATGAAAAAGACAAAAATTAACCGATATAAAAATTAAAATAAAATTATATATTAAATGAAAAATCTTCAAGATCCGAAAATTTGGAAGCCATGATAAAATTCGCCGCGTGCAGGAATTTTGATAAATTATCGTTGTTTAATGGAAAACAATTTACGTCTTTAAACAAGAATTTCCATTTGGCGCACTCATTAACGATATGGGTGACAGTTTCAGGAGCATCTCCACATGAACACAAATCGGTGTCTGCTAGATGGAAACGGTGCAGATAACTTTGAAATCTACCATGTCCAGTGAGAAATTGCGTCACATACGTATTAATATTATTAATTTTGATTGGATTGGTTTTAACCTCGGGGACAAAACTAAATGTTAATCTTCCAGTTGAGCTATTGTTCCAGCTATTTTGCATTTCAATAAATCTATTGTTTAGATCCAACTCCAAATTGAGATTATTTAACCCTTTGAAATACAAGATTTTATGCTGCAATACGGAATGCAGTGGTAATTGTCCTGCTATTGTTCGCAACGCATCACCGGAAGTAGTTCTATGCGCGCGGAGAATAAACAAAAGAAATTTCCTTTGGGATTTAACTAGTACTTCCTGAATGCTTTTACGCTTTAAAGCCTCTTCAAACATAAATACGCAGTACGTGAATAATGGAACAACTAGCATATTATAAATTATTAAACGGTGTTTAGTGCTCATCCCATACGTGCGTCCAGACACGGAGTGCAATTTATTTAGAACCGTTGTAGCTTTACTGGGCAAATTTTTGAAATGTTGATTAAAACTGTAGCGACAGTCTAATGTAATACCAAGATATTTCAGTGATTCGACGATATTAATTTTAAAGTTCGGTATAAAGAGATGTAGCGAATTGTAGTAGTCCCTTTTTCGTTTCCTGTGCATGATTAATAAATTAGTCTTGTTTTCGTCCAACTGTAGAAGATGTTTTTCCATATAGGTTAAAATATTGTTGATTGTAATCTTGAAGTATTTACAAATGGAGGGACGATGGTTAGAAGTGACCGCGAATGCTAGATCATCTGCATAGAAATATCTGGTTACTGCCGACGGGAACTCCATCAACGATAAGTCTGAAATATACAAATTCCAAAAAATCGGGCCCAAAATCGATCTTTGCGGGCATCCGCGAGTAACATTTCGAAAATATGTTTGATGTTCGTAAATAAATTGAATAGTTCTGGAATCTAAGTATTGTCTTAAAATTGAGATTATTCTATAACCGAGCCTGAGTGCTCTAATTTTGTGGAATAAGACTGGCCACGAACAGTTATCAAAGGCGCCTTTAATATCCAACGTCAGCAGGCCGATCGCAGTCTTTTTACTTAACGCACGCTCAATCTGCTTAGATAATTCGCCAAAAAGCGTTGCCGTGGAACGGGACTTAGTAAATCCAAATTGCCGGTCATCGTGAGGTAAAACCGGCAGTATACGATTCAACAAAACATATTCAAACACCTTGGCTAAAGCGCTTAACAAGACAATCGGTCTGTACGAAGATGGAAAACTAGAACTACGTCCGGGTTTTAGCACAAAAACTGTCCTTCCTGCTCGCCAGGCTTCCGGGAAGACTCCGAACCTCAACAGAGCGATAAATAAGCTCTGAAGTAAATTAGGATAGTGGAAATTCAAGATCTTCAAACATTTATTCGTCAGCTGGTCTAAGCCAGGAGCTTTATTTTTAGTCCGGCGAAGAATATCCTTAATTTCCGCTTTGGAAATAAATAGTTCGCTGTTAAAACTAAAGCCGCTAAGGTTAAATCTCCGGAATTCTTGCAACTTGTATGAGAAGGTTTCGTCCCCATTTGTGTTTGAGTTTACTTGATAAAAATGATCAAGAAGGGCCTTTATCTTTGAATCCTTATCGAAAATTTTTTGATTATTCTGGTCTAAAAAATACGAAGGAATCTGTAACTGGCGTTTATTTTTGAAAATAGTCTTGTAAGGAAGGCCCCATAGTTTCGAATCGGAACAAAATTTTTTCCAATTTTTGATTTTCGCGTTTCGCATTTCTTTATTAAAAATTTTTCATACCAAATTCATAACCAGGCGCGCATTGTGATCATTAGTTCCCCGCTTGTGTGAGCGTTGAACCCGTTTGCGCAATTTCCTTAGAATTATTCGTAAAATCTCTAAATTAATATTCCACCACGAATTCCTATTTAATTGAATCGTTTCAGTGCTGCTACTAATAGTATCATGAAGTGTGTTACGGAAATTTTCTAACATCATTTTCAGTTGGTGGGAATCATTAGCAGTTTCAAAATCGTAGTTTAAGTGCGAATGTTCTACAACGATTTTATTAAATTTCTTATAATTTATAATGCGATGCGTTAAGCTATTAATAATATTCATTTTTACTGATAATTTAAACTGAATCGGACTGTGGTCTGAATAAATTGCTTTATTATCTACCTTCCAGTCACTGATTACGTTAGGTCGACCGTGGATCAAAGTCAAGTCAATAACGCTGAAACCATTGGCGTTAGAAAAAGTAATTTCATCTCGTTCATTGGCGACAAAAAGATTATTACTAAGAATAAATTGTTCAAAAATGTTAGATCTTCTCGAGTGAAAAGCCCGACTGTCCCAGATCTTATTTCGGACATTAAAGTCACCGCATAAGATAATCGATTTCTTCTGGTGGAAAGTAATAAATTGCGATAACAAATCTAAGAAGTTAGTTAGATCTTGTGAAGGCGGAAAGTAACAGGAGATAATAAAAATTTCTTCCAATTGAACTGCCACGATATATTCGCAACGTTCGAAGAATTCTACCTCTTTAAATGGTAATGCTGAGTTAACTAAAATTGACACGAACTGCTTTGTAGTTTGAGTATAAGCATTGGTAATATCTGGGATTACCTTTTGAATAAGATACGGTTCTGAGATACACACAATATCTTTGTTATCCTTCAATAAATCGAAGTGTAGCAAATTATTACCAGCACGTGAATGATGTAGGTTTAATTGCATTACAGAGAGGAAATCGAAATTATTATTCTCCATAACAAGTGTTGTTATCTAAAATTGAATGAATTCTTTTCGCAGTTTCGCATTTGTAAAGCTGGTAATACTTATGGTCCAGACTGAAGTTCGTTTTTCTTTCTACATTTGAAAAGTGACAGTTTGGACAATGTCCACGATCAATGATTTCCTTAATTTTACCTCTTTCTTCATTATCCAGTTTGCAATGCCGAGCTCTATGCCCGAAGCCTCCACATGAATAACATTGGGTAATATCAATATGTTTGTAGACCCGACATAAGCGCCATTCTACAGGAACAAATCCATCTTTAATTAGATAATTGTATACATCCGGTGATACCTGAACAGTCGCTTCCAAGTAAGTATTTTCTTTCCTTTGCTTCTTGATAATTTTGACGTAAGCGTTCCGATCGATTGAGAGGTTAGTATACTGGTGAATTGAAGTAAGAATTTCGTTTTTGACTTGGTCAGAATCATAAGAACGAAAGGAAAAAGGTAACCCTGTTATTTTAATGTAAGGCATTCTTTTTGCCGGTTTTGAAAAGGTAAATGTATCTTTATCAGCAAAATTACTCAAGCGGTTTATAATTGTTTCCTTGTCTTCGTTAGTGGTTTTTATCATCAAACTATCCTTTTTACGTGTGAAAATAGGCATGTCTTTAAGATCCTTAGGCTTGATAGCTTGTTTAAATACCTTTTCTACTAGTTCAGAAGAGGTTTTACTACCCGGAGCGATATTATTCAGTTTATCTAATTTCTTAAAATCATCGGAAATGGAGATTTTAATAGTTTTGTCCAGTTTAGGTTTCTGAATTGAAGTAATATTTTTTTTGGTATCATTTTTAGTTATTTGCGAATAACTCGGTTTATTTTTTTGTTTCGAATCTTTTTAAAACGGGATAAATTGTTTCATGAATTACTTTAGTAATTTCATTCATGTCTATGCTCGAACTAACTGGGTTGACGTCTTCAGCTAACGCTGTGTTAATTTCTGACACAAGGTCCATAATCGTTTTCTTAATTCCATCATATTTTGTGCCTTTAGCTCCAAGTTTAGGTCTTAAGTCTACCAAAAAAGGTAAAATAGTGGAACCTAATAACCGTCGGATAGCCATTGAAACCCGTATCCTAGCCAGTTACGATAGAAGTCCGAAAATTTAACATTTCCTAACTGGTAACACCGTTAAGTACGACAGCTAAGAATTCGATTCTATTCGGAGGTGATTAGTGTAATGTAAATCGAAGATAAATAAATAAGACAGACTAACCAGAGACAATTGTAATCGGATTCTTATCAGCGAACGAGTGTTACTTTACTATTAGTTTGGAATGTCCACAGCACCGGCAGAACCGTTGTAGCGAATACGATACGAGACCGGATGCGATGCGAACCGACTATCTTAATAATTTTCGACCGGCTAGAATTTCGAGACGTGTGAAACGAACATCAAAAAACAGATATTGTTTTCTCATCACTTTATCAACGATGTTTATAGACGTACTTTTATTAACTGAACACTACAGACACAACTGAACACTATAAACACAACTTCCATGTGCAGTCAGTATTAGTGTTATGTTAAACGTATACATTTTGTAGAATCTGTGTTCTTCACGCGTTATTAAAGATTTGCCGTAATTTTAGAAGTAATAATTTTCTACGTTTTTAGTAAAAAGTTAAAAATATTATTCAAACATGAATAACAATGCCGATCCGATTGATATTAAAACCGCTGAATTTATTCAGAATTCATTTCCGAGTGATAGTGACTCGCATTCGTCTTCTTCACCTCCAACACCACAATGTGATGATGGTTATACATCAGAAGAATCAACATCTTTTGTACGTAAAATCGTTGATCCTGTATTATTATCACAACAAGTGGATATAGCGGAATATTTTGTAGATATCAGCATCCATATAGATTGTGATTATAGTTTCCGAGTAACCGAACTAGCAATGATTGATATGTCTGGCGGGAAGTGTTTGCATACTCTGTATAAACCAAGCAGAGCATGGAATGCATCAAAAATGCCGCATTTACAATGTTCTTCAGTGAGTTATTACCTGAAAAACCCTTCATTGTTTCCCTGCCGGGAAGAAATATTCATGGCACGCGATATATTCACGATATTGTCCCAAAAACCGAGAGCTCGCGTATATATTTTAACAGTATATGCTAAACTTACACTAATGGAACTTAACGAAAAGTCTGAATTGTTGCGTGACTTAGACTACGAAATCGTTAATATGGATCAAGTCTTTCGAATGCCTAGTATTGAGGCTCTACATGAAGAGTATTTTGGTATAAGCAATTTGATAACTTGTAAACACCATAATGAAAATGATAGTTTTCATTGTGCAGTGAAAAACGTTATGGTGATAAAGACCTGGTATGATCATGTTATCCATCCGCTGAAGCTTATGAATAATCTCAATATAAATGATTTAAGTCAGTTGTTCATTACAGTCACCAAAGAAATGATAATTACATTATTTCCGAGTTGTGTTGGAGACATTTATATATTTTTACCAGATAGATTAAAACAGGATGATACGATAAAATCACTTCTACCATGTTTTGAACATGAGAATGATGAAGAATATTATTTCGATGACGATACATTACGACATAGTACTCGAAATTGTATGAAAGTAAAAGATTGTATCGATTGTCAACGTACAATTCGCCCGGATTAAAAATTCATTAATTCGTTCGTTTTAACAATTTTATAAATATTTATATGTATATATTTGTATAAATTTTTCCCCCCCGATATATATTCCTTCTCCTATTGTATATATTTTTGTATATATTTTTTCCTTTTTCCCTCGATATCCGTTCGTTCGTTCATTGTATTGTATATATTTTTTTCCTACATATTTTTCGTCTTTTTTCCGATCCTTTTCGATTTACGTTTATTTCATTTATTTCTCTATCTATCTCTGTCTTCCCCTCTTAACTTGAAGTACTGGTAATGATGAACTTTTTTCAAAAATCTGAACCAGTTGTGTAAAGTGTATATAATTATTGTTTAATTTTCGAATATAATCTTGCTTAATTTGTTCATATCTTTATAGATTAAAAAATTATATTTTTGCCTGTAATATTCCATCTTTTTTCTTTCTGTAACACACGAATCTAACTGTTCAACTTTTTCACGTACATCACATATTTCCGTAGCTGTGAGAGATTTCATCTGTTTGTAGGATACAACCTCAGACTTTAATGGTTCTCTCAAAAATTTTTAAAATCTTTCGTAATCACATTTTAAAAAAAAAATTACATGTATGGTTTTAATATTTTATATTTCGTAAATACTTTTTCGCAATATATACGAAATCATTCTAAGATTCATTGACGTTAAATGTATAGAAAGAGACAGGTAAAAGAAACCTGGTAGTTTATGGGACATAGAATGTTCGAAGAAAAAATGTGGTAGCACGAGCAGATCAGGGTTGCAACGTGCGAGTGAGAGACTGCATGCATGTATGTGTGTGCGATAAAGGGAGATAATCTCCAGAACAACAACTTGATTGTAAAAAAAAAAAAAACGTTGATGTCGTCTCCAGCCGCCCCGAACAAGACGTATCGAAAACAAAAAAAAATAAAGGCAGTCTAAAAGACCTTCTTTTTTCATTCATAGTGTTTTGTTGTTAGAATACTTATGGTCGTTACCGTTCTCGATCGCGCTCCACTGTAAAGACCACTGAACACACAATACTAACGTTACCGACACTATGTTCCATATCGAATATAATATTTTTTTCTCTGTGTTATGTTAATTGTTACTATCGGTTGTTCGCTCGCGTGCTTATCGATTAACGATTGTTCGGCGATAACGGCATCTTCACTTTCAAAGACATCGTTTGTATAGCTGATAAGACTGGTGAGATCGTTTTAATTTAATCACTCTGCGCTCGTCTTTCGGTTATTTAGCGGTCTTTCTTAAGAAGATTAAGTTCATTCTGTTTAGTTAATTTATTTCTATTTATATATTTTATTTTATTTGATTTTCTTCGGTTACCCCGATCTTTTTTTTTTTTTTCTTCTTCTTTTCTCTATTTCTTATTTTCTGTGTTTGATCAATGAGCTCGTCTAGTGGAGGCCGCTCAGCGGCCTCCTCCAAGGAAAGTAAGTTGTCAAAACCGAATCTGCATCTCCAGATGGAGGTTGACGCTTCCAGTAAACGTAAGTTATCCGGCCCCCTTTCTCCGGTCGCTTCGGTCCCTAGTAAGGATCTGCGACTCTCTAATCCAGATCTCATTAACCTCGCCGGCAATAGCAGTAATAATAGCGATACCAGTGAAAATAACACTAAAAATAGTGAAAATAATAATAATAAAAATAACAGTAATAACAATAAAAATAATAATAGCAGCGATAATAGTATTAATCACTTAAGCAAAAATAACTCTAACATTAACGTCAGTGCTACCGATGCTATTAAAAACTTTACTATTAAAAACTCGCACCTTACTAGTAATATCAATAATACCAATAATAATAATAACAGAGATGCCGACAACAAAAATAATACTAATGGTAATTATAGTAACAGTAATAACAATAGCAATAATAATAATAATATTAATAATATTAATAACAACAATGGTAATAATAGTAATAGTAATGATAATAGTAATGACATTAGTAATAATAATAACAATGATGATAGTAATGATGATAACAACAATAGTAATACTATATTAAGTAATACTAACCATAATAATTCTGATAGTAATGCTAATAATAACAATATGAATATCGCAATATTTGCCGACAATCACCCAGGTCCTTTCACGGTCTATGTGGAAGGTTGCTCTGAGGATAGAAACATCGGCAATCTCCACCCTTTAGCCCTTGCAAGGCTTATTCAGGCTGCGGCCACTCCTCTAAGCAGAATTGATTCTCTCGGCAAGGGTCGCATTGCGGTCCAATTTCCTTCTGCTTCTTACACAAACTCTTTCTTAAATAATTACACTTTCCTTTCATCCAACAATATCAAAGCGTACATTCCCAACAGTCTACTATACAGATTGGGTGTCATCACAGATATCCACCCATCGTTCACAGAAAAGGACATCCTGGAGGGCATTTGGTCCTCTATTCCCATCGTTTCTATCCGCCGAATTCATCGTACTTCCGAGGGAAAGAAAATTCCGACAAGGTCTGTTGAATTGAAGTTTCTCAACACAGTTCTTCCGGAATTCGTCTCTATTTTCCAACTGAGATTTCTTGTCTCCCCTAGCATCCGTCAACCTACTCAGTGTTCGAAGTGTTTCCTATTTGGACACATCGCCAAACACTGTCGTAGCACCTCCCCTATCTGCCCCCACTGTGCCTCTCGACACCTTATTACAGACTGCAGCAATCTGCAAGATCCGCCACTTTGTCGCAACTGCAAAGGCCCTCATTGCTCTAACGATCGTTCTTGCCCAGAATGGGGAAGACAAAAAGACATTAAGAGGCTAATGGCCTTTGAAAATATTTATTTTCAAGAGGCTGCCTCTTTAAACAAGAATCGCTTTGTATCACAAGCATTCACCTACGCGGATCGAGCCGCGGTGTCCCCTTTGTCGCACAGAGCTCCTTCCAAAGGGCCTACCTCCTCCCCATCTCGAATCTATTCCCCTCCTAGCCCTAAATCTCCCACTTTCTGTAAACCTCGTAATCCTAAATCTTCATATGTTCCTTCTCCTCAATTTCCTCCGCTTCCTTCTAACTTTATCCCTCACCCCTCTAATGGATGGGCTCTTAGGAGACCTACTCATTCAAATATCACGGCTACAAATGATACCTATGCCCCAACTACTTTTCAAACCAATCCTACCTCCCTGACTAACATCTCTGTTCCTTCCTCGGTTTCTCCGCCCATAATTCAAACTATCTCGGCGGCCATCATGGAGCTTCTTAACTCCAACAACATTGTTTCTTCTTCCTCCTTTGTTGACTCATTATCATCGTTTCTCTCCAATAATCTTTGTTCTCAATAGTTACAGAAGCATAAAAGTTAAAAGCTTGGAACCAAGCATTGCTTCTTATTTTCGATGTTGCTCCTTTTCGTCACTTTCTCATTCTATACTCTTTCGTATTCACCCCTTTTTCTTTTCCCGCAAATATTTCCAGGCATTGAAGACAGCTGCCCGAATCTGATGAATTATGCACTTTTTATGTGCTTGTTGGTTTTTTCTTCATTTTGTGAATATGCCGTTGCTGAGGTAATCAAAAATACCTTCGGGCACGGTTTTTTTCACTTTACTCCTCTTGCTACCCTATGTACTCATGTCAAGTTGCTACAAAACATCTTTGGACTGAGATACATAGGAACTACTCTCTGCTGCACAGTCTCTTGTGCTTATGGAACATTTATTAGGATTGCTGACATGCACCTAATTCAACTCATAATTTGTAGACTTGATCTACATTCTGCGTTCGTAATGGGCATTAGGCTGTCTACTTCGTTGCCTTCTGTTTTCAGCACCAAAGCCTCCTTTTATGCCAGCGGCATATGTGTCAATGGGAGGACAATTTGTACTTTGATCTCTGCATGCCTCCCTTTCTTAAAATTTAGCTCAGTTTATCTTTCCCCTTGCTCCACTTTATGTTTTATCTGGCTGACTCCGTTTTGCTTTCTTTTCCGTTCTAATTCCATTGTCCTACCTCTCCCTTTTCTTCTACCTCCAAGCTCTTCTTATGTGCTGTTGTCCTTGCATCTTGTAATGGCCTCCTACATATGTCGAGGCCTCTCTCACTTTCTCCCTCCTGTCCCTGTCCCCACTTTCCTTTGTCCCAACCCTTCCAAGGCTTAAACATGGTGACCGCCTTGAATATATTACAATGGAACTGTCGTAGCCTTAGAGCTAATAAACATTCATTAGAGGGTCTGTTGGATCTTCATGAAATCAGTGTCGCTCTTATCTCTGAAACGTGGCTCCGTGCTGGAATGAATCTCCAATTTAGAGGTTTCACTCTGGTCAGGAACGATCGTGAGGATGGTTACGGTGGAGCCGCTATCCTCATAAGAAATGATATTCCCTATCTTTCTCATAATGTTCCTTATAACTTCTCCTCTAACAACAATCAGCCAAATATTGTACATATTTCTATTCCTACTAACCCTGGCCGCTCCTTAAATTTTATTTCCGTCTATGTTCCTCCTGATTATGATCTTCGTCACTTTCCCCTCTCTCAGTTTTTCAATTCTTTTCCTCATCCCTTTATCATTGGTGGCGACTGGAACGCTCGCTCCCCCTCTTGGGGTTGCTCATCCTATAACTCTAATGGTACTGTCCTTGAAAATTCTATTCTTTCCGATAACTTAGTTCTCCTTAACGATTCCTCGCCTACATATATTAGGAGTCCGTCCATCTTCAGTTCCCTTGACCTAACTTTTTCCTCTCCCAATGCTGGCCTCAACTATAACTGGAGGATTCTTGCGGGTACCTTTGGTAGTGATCATGTTCCCATTCTGATAACTCCTCTCAATTTTCCTTCTCCTGCTCCATTTAGGCCCCTTCATTCTCCCAAATGGAATCTTTCCAAAACGGACTGGACTCTATTTCGTTCTATAATGAATCATTTGCTTCCTAATTTGTGTCCTTCCTCTGATCCCATATCATCCTATAATTTTTTTCTTCATTCCACTACATCTGCTCTTTCTTTATCTTCTCCATCTCGCCCCCCGATGCGCTCCAAGCGAGGTACGTCGGCATCTTCACTCTGGTGGAATGACGAGTGCGAGGCAGCTTTTAGGCTCAGTCGAGCTACTTTTAGAAACTTTCGCTCCAGTCCTACTACGGAGAATTTTCTTGCTCACAAGCGAGCTAATGCCAGAGCAGGTCCTCCTGGCAGAACTTCTGTTCTTCCTTCTCCAGAACTACCCCACTTTCTCATATCTGGAAAATGGCTAAGGCGTTCAAATCCCCGTCTTCAGAACACCCGTCTAACTTTAATCTCACTTGTGATAGCCTATTATCTTTTGTCGACTCCACTGCTCCAGCGTACGTTCCTAACTTTGAAGAACTTTACTCCTTTCCTTCCGTACAGAGCTCTTCCCCGCACCCTTTAACATCTGCATTCAATATCAATGAACTAAAGTCTGTTCTCCTAAACTCTACCAGTCCTACACCGGGTATAGATGGTATTCCATACATAGTCCTTAAAAATCTGTCTGAGCAGTCACTTGCGTTTCTCCTTGAACTCTTCAATTCCTTTTTATCCAGAGGCATCACTCCGTCTTCCTGGAACTCCTTTATCGTTATTCCCATCCCGAAAAAAAATGCTTCCTTACGTCCTATCTCTTTGGCATCATGTTTCAGGAAACTCTTTGAAGGCATGCTGAATAAACGTCTTGTTTGGTGGCTAGAACATAACAACTTACTTCCTTCCAATATGTTTGGCTTTCGACCAGGCATTGGTCCTGCCGATTGTATTAGCTCCTTTGTTTCCCACGTTTATAAATCCTTCATACATAAACATTTCACGCTGGCTTCTTTTATCGACTTATCCTCAGCCTTTGATAACGTTCATCTACCTAGTCTAAAAGACGCAACGGCCGCAATTAATCTCCCAGTCAAACTCATTTCGCTGACTATTAATCTTATGATAAATCGCATTATCCACATTTCCTCTCCGTGGCTTCGAGCTACAAGAAGTGTTTTCCGCGGTCTTCCACAAGGTTCCCCCCTCAGCCCCACCCTCTTCAATATATATACCATTGCTGTAGCATCTCTTCCTTTAAACTCCCTCTCTTTATTCTTTGCAGATGATATTCTTCTTTTTTCCTCTTCCTATGACTTGGTAATCGCCAACGAAACTCTTAATTCGTCTTTGCTTGCACTTGAACAGTCCCTATCTTCTATTCACCTTTCTGTTTCTCCTTCTAAATCCTCTTCTATGGTTTTTACTCTCCGCCCCTACAATTCCACATTAGTCAACCTATCCCTGAATCAAGTTTCCCTTCCCCATGTTATTTGCTGCTGCTATCTCGGTATTTATCTTAATAGTCGTCTGACCTTCTCTGAGCATATTGACCACCTTTCTTGTTCTGCCGTTCAAAGACTGAACTTGCTAAAATCCTTGTCTCCAACAGAATGGGGAGGTGATCCTCATCTGCTCATTTCCCTGTATACATCCATTATTCGCTCCAAGTTTGATTACTGCTCTTTTATCTATGGTTGTGCCTCCAGATCCCTTCTTTCCAAATTAGATATAATACAAAACTCCTGTCTCCGTCTTTGCCTCGGTGCTCTCAAATCCTCTCTCATTTCAGCAATGCTCGCAGAATCTAGAATACCTCCCCTCTCAGTTCGAAGGTCTTATTTGGGCTATCGATTCCTTTCCAAACGTTTACCTTTCACTTCGTCTCAACTTATTCCTTCCTTCATTTACATTGCCAAGAACTGGCGTTTTGTTTCTAATAAAATCCCTATCTTAGCCCCTATTTCTCAACGTCTTAGCCATTTCTCCTCCCATATTATATCCAGCAATAATCCTCCGTACTTCTCATTCAATTATTTCGACCTCTTACACCCTCCCAAAGTACATTTTCTCCCTAAATTTTCTAAGTTTATGCCTCAGAACGTCATTTAACAGGAATTTCGCAGTACTGTCAGTTGTCTTTTTCCTTCTCATGCACTTGTTTTTACTGATGGCTCTAGAGGACCCGGTGGGGTCGGATTGTGTTTTATTCTTCCCGACTCCAATTTCTCCGAATCCTTTCGCCTCCCATCTTTCTGTTCTATTTTTACGGCCGAATTGATGGCTATCCTTCGTGCGATCATACATATCTCATGCAATCGTTCGTCCTCCGACTATCTAATCATTTCTGACTCCATGGGTGCTCTCCAGGCTATCAGTTCACCGCTTCCTCCTCCCTCTTCTGACTTCTTCATTCTTCGTATACGATCTCTTATTTATAATCTTTCTTTCCATTACTCTGTACACAATGACTTACTGTGGGTTCCTGGTCACAGAGGCATTGAAGGTAATAAAATTGCGGATGCTTTGGCTCAGGTTGCTGTTCGTTCTCGCTTCTATTTTAAAAAAATCCCGGCTGTTAATCTATTACCCCTAATTAAGAAGCTTCACTTCAGATTTTGGTCGGATGTGTACCCTTCCTCTTTTTCCAACAATCGTTCCTTCTACCTTTCAATTCAACCTACACTTCCTTCTCATCCATGGTTCTCGGAGTTTCCCTCTCTTCCACGATTTATAATTTCCTCTATTGTCCGCCTGCGCTTTAATCACACACTGCTGCCCTCTTCACGCTATCGTTTCTCTTTGCTTCCCTCTCCTCATTGTCCGTTGCATCCAGATGAAGCAGTTGTCTGTGATGCTGATCACATTTTCTTCGAGTGCTCTGCTCTTTCTGCGGAGCGTTCTCTTTTCTATCTTCACCTTATAAAGCTGGGGCTTCCCACTCCTTACTGTGCGTCTTACATCTTGTCCCTTCCTTCGCAGTCTGTTGTTCTTGTCTTTGGTTCCTTTATTTCAGCTGTCTCCAATCGAATTAGGTTCTAGTTAGTTGTCTCTTCTTCCCATTGTGTCTGGGCAATGGTCCATAGTTGATGCGCCCAAAAAAAAAAAAAAAAAATTATTCCAAGTATATTTTTATTCTTTCGTTACGCTAAAAGTTTTTCAAATCTTTTTTAATATATATCGTGCACACAAATGTACGTCGCAGACACTTCTCCCTTCATTATCACTAATATATCTATACGTTCATTGTCACTATTCTTATCATAATATAGTTTTTTCAGGAAATCGTAGAAAATGGCTCTTCGCCCCGTTCATACTATGTAATCTATTTCCAAAATTCAAATCATGCGTAATAGAATTAGCTTAAATATATTTTTTGATTGTACATAATATACTTTTTTTATTATTATTTTATTATGTTTCCGTAAGAATTCTGGATATTATTCATATCAAACATTTAACATTTATATTGTAACTATCTGCTCATGTTTCAAAATTTTCGAAATAAGTATTATAATTTAAATCCAAGTATACTATCCCAATATAAAAAAAAACTCACATTGTATCTCCCATCAAACAATTTATTTTTAGTCTGTCGTACATATTATTTTTTCATCGTTTAAATTTTTCTTCAATTCGCAACTGTCATAATCTATAGAAAACGTATTGTTGTAAACATTCATGACGAATACACTCCTTACAATTACATCATGAAATAATTTTTTCTTTAATTATTTTTTAACATCATGAAATTATAGTAGTATTTTTTAATTTTTTATTTTTCATACATGACAAAGATATTGAATTCATCACATCTATAAATGCATTCACTGTACGCCTCCACTAAACTATCATGAATTTTTAAAATTAGCCCAAACATACTATTTTTCACTATAAATTACGGTCACTCCTGTAATTTTTTCTATATATCACTAACCATATATGTAGATATATATATGTATATATGTAGATATATATGTATATATATATATATATATGCAGGTATATATGTATATATGTAGATATATATGTAGATATATATGTATATATGTAGATATATATATATATGTATATATGTAGATATATATATGTATATATGTAGATATATATATGTATATATGTGTATATATGTATATATATGTAGATATATATATATATATGTATATATATATGTAGATATATATGTGTGTGAATTACACTGCTCTAGATTTTGTAATATCATTGGTAAAGGTTTAGGTGTTATCACATATTTTGAGATATTAGTATATTGAAAAATAAATAATGTGATTCTTAAATTACATTAAGATTTCTTACCCAATTTTGTTGTTTATATTTATTTATAAAGAATTTGTTTCATAAATAGTGTATTTAGGGAACAGATTGAAATACAGTATGTATATAGTAAGCATGTTAGCACTGTACATTTCTTTAAGCCTTGAAAAACATTCTATAAATTATTGATGATGAATATGCATTAACTCTCTGTGATCAAAATAGATTGTGAAATGTATACATAGAGAAGTTGTACATGTGTGTTTTGACGAATTTTTAATTATCTGTAATAATGATTTCAATGAGTAAAGTGATGGTTAATGTTTGTAATAATGGAATAAATAAAGAAGCAATTCTTAAAAGTGAACTGGAAAGGATACGCAGCGATATAATGAAAAAATATAATGCATTACAGACCTGGAAATCTATTACAAATATGTCATCTATCATGCTTGAACTTGTTACAAAACAGTTATTGGATATTCGGGAAACATTACAAATACCTAAAAGGATGAAAAATGATTCTGATGGAATAAGTAATGATACATCAATGGTGAAACGTCACAAACTTTATAATGACAGCTGGAAACGTGATTATGAGACTGATATTGAAAATGAAGAAGAATATGAATATCGCGATAATAAGTCTGGATATAAGGCTATTAACATACATGAAATGGCTGCATTTGAAATAGATGTTGGTGATCCTGTACCAAATGATCCTGTGTATGGAATACAATATAATGCTAACACTCATGAGTATATGATGGGTTCAACACCAATTTCATGGAATCGAAAATGTGGTGAAATTTATTTAGGAAAAGGAAGAACACTATCTAAATTTCCTTACACACAAGGACTGATTCATTTACTGATGGAAACAAATGTTGATGAGAATAAATATACAAATAATGATTTAGCTTTATATAAACAAATACTGGAATTTACCGGAGCTCAAGTACGTGTTACTGGTGTATTAAAGGGTACTCCGCTTCCTAAATACAGAAAAATAATACGTCCTCTGGTTCAATCCATCATAAAAAATGTAAAAATTTATCCGGGTAAAACGAAAAAGAAACGTGCATATAGAACTGTTCGCAAAGTAAATCTTGAAGACTTTCATTTCAATTATTCTGACGATCCTAATGAATTGGTTGAACGATTATTGGTACTACACAAATCTAAACAATCGGGAAATAATGGTTTAGATACTGAAATTCGGATGATTGAAGAAAAGTTGGCTGAAGAAGGATATATTCAGTTAAATTAGACGTTTTATGGTGTAAAATATTAATAGCCGATAATGATATATTAGAATTTAACATTGAAGCAATGAAGCAATGATTATTTTTATTGATTATGATGAATGTCATAAAAATTATTGAATAAATTGTAAACAATATTGAATTAAATCTTTTGTTATTATCTATGATCATATCAAATTATAAAATATATGTAGTTAAAAGGATGGATATTCGACACATTCAGACATACAATGTATGAGATAAATGAAAAACTGACGAAGATGATGAAAATTGAGTAAAATTGTGTGAAAGACACTAAAACGCAAGAAAATTCTGAGAAATAGCATCAATTGGTGAAAAAAATAGCGCAAAAAGACCCTAAAACATAAGAACATGTTAAGAAATAATGTAAAACTGATTAAAATTAGTTAGAAATGATGGAAAATGTTGTAATAGTGTTGAAATATAAGAAAATTGTAAAAGAAAAAAACGTTTATTACATGTCTGTGCAACGGCGAGTAATGACATGGCAATAGACGACGATGTGTTGATTGTCAAAACAATTATAGGAGTCCCTTGCCCCCTCTAGCTTAAAAGGAGTGATTACAGAGATGTTTAAAGATTTCCTTAGTGTACGGGGGTAGGTCTGTGAATGTGTTGAGAAAACATCCAGTAATCGTCTCGAACCTTATGGATGCTCTTATTAAACGATGGTATAATAGACTGATGAAAATATTGAGCGGGCGAGCGAAATACAAAGTCCATGTCAATTCATTAAATCAAACGTTCAAAGATGTGAATGGTAAATCCAATAATCAAATGGAGATCATGATTGTAGACCTACAATAATCAACAAGCCGTAGATGTGTACAGATGAAGTGTAAGGTTTGAAAACATAAATATGTACTGTTATCATTGACGATTAATGAAATAGTAATGAGATGTAAGAAAGAAAAGAAAAAAACCTGTCAAACATGTTGAAAGATCAAGGAAAATTTTGTAAAAAGTACTAAAAAACACTGGAAAATGATGTGAAATAGCGAAAAATTGATTAAAACAAACATAAAAGTAGTAAAATGTACGAAAAATGGTGAAAAAATCATTGGAAAATTGGTTACAATTAGTCAAAAGTGAGGAAAACGTTTACCTCTCCCTCTATAATCACAAATACTAATCATAGTCATCAACCTCCATTTCAAAAATAATAGTAAGAGGGAGATTAAAAAAAAATGTAAAAATAAAACATCTTAAAACGATGCAAGATATATAAATTTCCTTCAAATTTTGTATTTCAAATAATAAGACTCATACATTTACAACAGCCCTATAACATTCTATTCAAGTGATAGGGTTTTAGAAATAAAATGTATGAATAAAGCATGGTATGAAAATTTCCTTCACATTTGAAATCGACGAATGAGTGAAAGAGTCAATCGAGTGATATATATATACATTCTTGGTAATGTATTAAATATAGAGAAATAATTATCTCATTTATTTTGAGCGTGTAAAAAAATCCTCGCTATTCCATCCTTTTTTGGAGAAAAAAAGGATGCCTTCAATCATCAGTTTAGCAAAGAATAGATTGCTCCGCTAAAAGTAGTGTGTCTCCGCATCTAAATGAATGATAAAAGGTTATGAAGTCCGTTCGGTATGAGCTTACAAAAGTATATGATAAAGTATGCCCACAACACCTCTGAACAATAATTATATGTGTGGGAATTGCTTGTATTATTTTACAGGGTCTTGCATCAGATATGATTAAAACAATTATAAATAAGTGAAATATAAAAATAGTATGTGGGCTGGAGTTAATTTTGAAAATATATAATGAGATTTTTCGGAAACATACATACAATTGAGTAGAAAAAAGGGGTGATGTAATAATTTTGCTAGCATTAACGTATATTTAGAATAATTTCGTATTATAGTATTAAATTTTAAAGATCGCTAGCACTAGGAAAAAAGAATTGATTGCATTGCTATGAGTAAAACGAACGAAACGATTTTGTAGGGTCTTGCAATAATGATAATATAGAAAAAAAAAATCATGTATGATCGGATTTGATAGTGAAAAAATAGTCCACTTCGACTAATTTTAAAACATGTTGCAGGATTTGTATATTTAGACTAATTTCGTGTTATATTATTAGACTTTGAAGATAGATAGTATGAAGGAAAAGGAGTGATTGCTTCGGTATGAGTGAAACGATCGAAGTGATTTTGTAGGTTAGTGATTATATAGAAAAAATTACAGGAGCAACCGTAATTTATAGTGAAAAATAGTATGTTTGGGCTAATTTTAAAAATTCATGATAGTTTAGTGGAGGCGTACAGTGAATGCATTTATAGATGTGATGAATTCAATATCTTTGTCATGTATGAAAAATAAAAAATTAAAAAATACTACTATAATTTCATGATGTTAAAAAATAATTAAAGAAAAAATTATTTCATGATGTAATTGTAAGGAGTGTATTCGTCATGAATGTTTACAACAATACGTTTTCTATAGATTATGACAGTTGCGAATTGAAGAAAAATTTAAACGATGAAAAAATAATATGTACGACAGACTAAAAATAAATTTATAATAAAATAAACTTTAATAACAAACAATATAGTTCAATAAATTAGATAAATACCTATTTAGAAACGTTTTCGGGCATAACCCATCATCAGCTAACACTAACTTAAAGGAAGGTTTTTAAGTTTCCTTTAAGTTAGTGTTAGCTGATGATGGGTTATGCCCGAAAACGTTTCTAAATAGGTATTTATCTAATTTATTGAACTATATTGTTTGTTATTAAAGTTTATTTTATTATACCATTTTAACAAACAGGATGTATTCACCTACATTTAAAAATAAATTGTTTGATGGGAGATACAATGTGAGTTTTTTTTTATATTGGGATAGTATACTTGGATTTAAATTATAATACTTATTTCGAAAATTTTGAAACATGAGCAGATAGTTACAATATAAATGTTAAATGTTTGATATGAATAATATCCAGAATTCTTACGGAAACATAATAAAATAATAATAAAAAAAGTATATTATGTACAATCAAAAAATATATTTAAGCTAATTCTATTACGCATGATTTGAATTTTGGAAATAGATTACATAGTATGAACGGGGCGAAGAGCCATTTTCTACGATTTCCTGAAAAAACTATATTATGATAAGAATAGTGACAATGAACGTATAGATATATTAGTGATAATGAAGGGAGAAGTGTCTGCGACGTACATTTGTGTGCACGATATATATTAAAAAAGATTTGAAAAACTTTTAGCGTAACGAAAGAATAAAAATATACTTGGAATAATTTTTTTTTTTTTTTTTTGGGCGCATCAACTATGGACCATTGCCCAGACACAATGGGAAGAAGAGACAACTAACTAGAACCTAATTCGATTGGAGACAGCTGAAATAAAGGAACCAAAGACAAGAACAACAGACTGCGAAGGAAGGGACAAGATGTAAGACGCACAGTAAGGAGTGGGAAGCCCCAGCTTTATAAGGTGAAGATAGAAAAGAGAACGCTCCGCAGAAAGAGCAGAGCACTCGAAGAAAATGTGATCAGCATCACAGACAACTGCTTCATCTGGATGCAACGGACAATGAGGAGAGGGAAGCAAAGAGAAACGATAGCGTGAAGAGGGCAGCAGTGTGTGATTAAAGCGCAGGCGGACAATAGAGGAAATTATAAATCGTGGAAGAGAGGGAAACTCCGAGAACCATGGATGAGAAGGAAGTGTAGGTTGAATTGAAAGGTAGAAGGAACGATTGTTGGAAAAAGAGGAAGGGTACACATCCGACCAAAATCTGAAGTGAAGCTTCTTAATTAGGGGTAATAGATTAACAGCCGGGATTTTTTTAAAATAGAAGCGAGAACGAACAGCAACCTGAGCCAAAGCATCCGCAATTTTATTACCTTCAATGCCTCTGTGACCAGGAACCCACAGTAAGTCATTGTGTACAGAGTAATGGAAAGAAAGATTATAAATAAGAGATCGTATACGAAGAATGAAGAAGTCAGAAGAGGGAGGAGGAAGCGGTGAACTGATAGCCTGGAGAGCACCCATGGAGTCAGAAATGATTAGATAGTCGGAGGACGAACGATTGCATGAGATATGTATGATCGCACGAAGGATAGCCATCAATTCGGCCGTAAAAATAGAACAGAAAGATGGGAGGCGAAAGGATTCGGAGAAATTGGAGTCGGGAAGAATAAAACACAATCCGACCCCACCGGGTCCTCTAGAGCCATCAGTAAAAACAAGTGCATGAGAAGGAAAAAGACAACTGACAGTACTGCGAAATTCCTGTTAAATGACGTTCTGAGGCATAAACTTAGAAAATTTAGGGAGAAAATGTACTTTGGGAGGGTGTAAGAGGTCGAAATAATTGAATGAGAAGTACGGAGGATTATTGCTGGATATAATATGGGAGGAGAAATGGCTAAGACGTTGAGAAATAGGGGCTAAGATAGGGATTTTATTAGAAACAAAACGCCAGTTCTTGGCAATGTAAATGAAGGAAGGAATAAGTTGAGACGAAGTGAAAGGTAAACGTTTGGAAAGGAATCGATAGCCCAAATAAGACCTTCGAACTGAGAGGGGAGGTATTCTAGATTCTGCGAGCATTGCTGAAATGAGAGAGGATTTGAGAGCACCGAGGCAAAGACGGAGACAGGAGTTTTGTATTATATCTAATTTGGAAAGAAGGGATCTGGAGGCACAACCATAGATAAAAGAGCAGTAATCAAACTTGGAGCGAATAATGGATGTATACAGGGAAATGAGCAGATGAGGATCACCTCCCCATTCTGTTGGAGACAAGGATTTTAGCAAGTTCAGTCTTTGAACGGCAGAACAAGAAAGGTGGTCAATATGCTCAGAGAAGGTCAGACGACTATTAAGATAAATACCGAGATAGCAGCAGCAAATAACATGGGGAAGGGAAACTTGATTCAGGGATAGGTTGACTAATGTGGAATTGTAGGGGCGGAGAGTAAAAACCATAGAAGAGGATTTAGAAGGAGAAACAGAAAGGTGAATAGAAGATAGGGACTGTTCAAGTGCAAGCAAAGACGAATTAAGAGTTTCGTTGGCGATTACCAAGTCATAGGAAGAGGAAAAAAGAAGAATATCATCTGCAAAGAATAAAGAGAGGGAGTTTAAAGGAAGAGATGCTACAGCAATGGTATATATATTGAAGAGGGTGGGGCTGAGGGGGGAACCTTGTGGAAGACCGCGGAAAACACTTCTTGTAGCTCGAAGCCACGGAGAGGAAATGTGGATAATGCGATTTATCATAAGATTAATAGTCAGCGAAATGAGTTTGACTGGGAGATTAATTGCGGCCGTTGCGTCTTTTAGACTAGGTAGATGAACGTTATCAAAGGCTGAGGATAAGTCGATAAAAGAAGCCAGCGTGAAATGTTTATGTATGAAGGATTTATAAACGTGGGAAACAAAGGAGCTAATACAATCGGCAGGACCAATGCCTGGTCGAAAGCCAAACATATTGGAAGGAAGTAAGTTGTTATGTTCTAGCCACCAAACAAGACGTTTATTCAGCATGCCTTCAAAGAGTTTCCTGAAACATGATGCCAAAGAGATAGGACGTAAGGAAGCATTTTTTTTCGGGATGGGAATAACGATAAAGGAGTTCCAGGAAGACGGAGTGATGCCTCTGGATAAAAAGGAATTGAAGAGTTCAAGGAGAAACGCAAGTGACTGCTCAGACAGATTTTTAAGGACTATGTATGGAATACCATCTATACCTGGTGTAGGACTGGTAGAGTTTAGGAGAACAGACTTTAGTTCATTGATATTGAATGCAGATGTTAAAGGGTGCGGGGAAGAGCTCTGTACGGAAGGAAAGGAGTAAAGTTCTTCAAAGTTAGGAACGTACGCTGGAGCAGTGGAGTCGACAAAAGATAATAGGCTATCACAAGTGAGATTAAAGTTAGACGGGTGTTCTGAAGACGGGGATTTGAACGCCTTAGCCATTTTCCAGATATGAGAAAGTGGGGTAGTTCTGGAGAAGGAAGAACAGAAGTTCTGCCAGGAGGACCTGCTCTGGCATTAGCTCGCTTGTGAGCAAGAAAATTCTCCGTAGTAGGACTGGAGCGAAAGTTTCTAAAAGTAGCTCGACTGAGCCTAAAAGCTGCCTCGCACTCGTCATTCCACCAGAGTGAAGATGCCGACGTACCTCGCTTGGAGCGCATCGGGGGGCGAGATGGAGAAGATAAAGAAAGAGCAGATGTAGTGGAATGAAGAAAAAAATTATAGGATGATATGGGATCAGAGGAAGGACACAAATTAGGAAGCAAATGATTCATTATAGAACGAAATAGAGTCCAGTCCGTTTTGGAAAGATTCCATTTGGGAGAATGAAGGGGCCTAAATGGAGCAGGAGAAGGAAAATTGAGAGGAGTTATCAGAATGGGAACATGATCACTACCAAAGGTACCCGCAAGAATCCTCCAGTTATAGTTGAGGCCAGCATTGGGAGAGGAAAAAGTTAGGTCAAGGGAACTGAAGATGGACGGACTCCTAATATATGTAGGCGAGGAATCGTTAAGGAGAACTAAGTTATCGGAAAGAATAGAATTTTCAAGGACAGTACCATTAGAGTTATAGGATGAGCAACCCCAAGAGGGGGAGCGAGCGTTCCAGTCGCCACCAATGATAAAGGGATGAGGAAAAGAATTGAAAAACTGAGAGAGGGGAAAGTGACGAAGATCATAATCAGGAGGAACATAGACGGAAATAAAATTTAAGGAGCGGCCAGGGTTAGTAGGAATAGAAATATGTACAATATTTGGCTGATTGTTGTTAGAGGAGAAGTTATAAGGAACATTATGAGAAAGATAGGGAATATCATTTCTTATGAGGATAGCGGCTCCACCGTAACCATCCTCACGATCGTTCCTGACCAGAGTGAAACCTCTAAATTGGAGATTCATTCCAGCACGGAGCCACGTTTCAGAGATAAGAGCGACACTGATTTCATGAAGATCCAACAGACCCTCTAATGAATGTTTATTAGCTCTAAGGCTACGACAGTTCCATTGTAATATATTCAAGGCGGTCACCATGTTTAAGCCTTGGAAGGGTTGGGACAAAGGAAAGTGGGGACAGGGACAGGAGGGAGAAAGTGAGAGAGGCCTCGACATATGTAGGAGGCCATTACAAGATGCAAGGACAACAGCACATAAGAAGAGCTTGGAGGTAGAAGAAAAGGGAGAGGTAGGACAATGGAATTAGAACGGAAAAGAAAGCAAAACGGAGTCAGCCAGATAAAACATAAAGTGGAGCAAGGGGAAAGATAAACTGAGCTAAATTTTAAGAAAGGGAGGCATGCAGAGATCAAAGTACAAATTGTCCTCCCATTGACACATATGCCGCTGGCATAAAAGGAGGCTTTGGTGCTGAAAACAGAAGGCAACGAAGTAGACAGCCTAATGCCCATTACGAACGCAGAATGTAGATCAAGTCTACAAATTATGAGTTGAATTAGGTGCATGTCAGCAATCCTAATAAATGTTCCATAAGCACAAGAGACTGTGCAGCAGAGAGTAGTTCCTATGTATCTCAGTCCAAAGATGTTTTGTAGCAACTTGACATGAGTACATAGGGTAGCAAGAGGAGTAAAGTGAAAAAAACCGTGCCCGAAGGTATTTTTGATTACCTCAGCAACGGCATATTCACAAAATGAAGAAAAAACCAACAAGCACATAAAAAGTGCATAATTCATCAGATTCGGGCAGCTGTCTTCAATGCCTGGAAATATTTGCGGGAAAAGAAAAAGGGGTGAATACGAAAGAGTATAGAATGAGAAAGTGACGAAAAGGAGCAACATCGAAAATAAGAAGCAATGCTTGGTTCCAAGCTTTTAACTTTTATGCTTCTGTAACTATTGAGAACAAAGATTATTGGAGAGAAACGATGATAATGAGTCAACAAAGGAGGAAGAAGAAACAATGTTGTTGGAGTTAAGAAGCTCCATGATGGCCGCCGAGATAGTTTGAATTATGGGCGGAGAAACCGAGGAAGGAACAGAGATGTTAGTCAGGGAGGTAGGATTGGTTTGAAAAGTAGTTGGGGCATAGGTATCATTTGTAGCCGTGATATTTGAATGAGTAGGTCTCCTAAGAGCCCATCCATTAGAGGGGTGAGGGATAAAGTTAGAAGGAAGCGGAGGAAATTGAGGAGAAGGAACATATGAAGATTTAGGATTACGAGGTTTACAGAAAGTGGGAGATTTAGGGCTAGGAGGGGAATAGATTCGAGATGGGGAGGAGGTAGGCCCTTTGGAAGGAGCTCTGTGCGACAAAGGGGACACCGCGGCTCGATCCGCGTAGGTGAATGCTTGTGATACAAAGCGATTCTTGTTTAAAGAGGCAGCCTCTTGAAAATAAATATTTTCAAAGGCCATTAGCCTCTTAATGTCTTTTTGTCTTCCCCATTCTGGGCAAGAACGATCGTTAGAGCAATGAGGGCCTTTGCAGTTGCGACAAAGTGGCGGATCTTGCAGATTGCTGCAGTCTGTAATAAGGTGTCGAGAGGCACAGTGGGGGCAGATAGGGGAGGTGCTACGACAGTGTTTGGCGATGTGTCCAAATAGGAAACACTTCGAACACTGAGTAGGTTGACGGATGCTAGGGGAGACAAGAAATCTCAGTTGGAAAATAGAGACGAATTCCGGAAGAACTGTGTTGAGAAACTTCAATTCAACAGACCTTGTCGGAATTTTCTTTCCCTCGGAAGTACGATGAATTCGGCGGATAGAAACGATGGGAATAGAGGACCAAATGCCCTCCAGGATGTCCTTTTCTGTGAACGATGGGTGGATATCTGTGATGACACCCAATCTGTATAGTAGACTGTTGGGAATGTACGCTTTGATATTGTTGGATGAAAGGAAAGTGTAATTATTTAAGAAAGAGTTTGTGTAAGAAGCAGAAGGAAATTGGACCGCAATGCGACCCTTGCCGAGAGAATCAATTCTGCTTAGAGGAGTGGCCGCAGCCTGAATAAGCCTTGCAAGGGCTAAAGGGTGGAGATTGCCGATGTTTCTATCCTCAGAGCAACCTTCCACATAGACCGTGAAAGGACCTGGGTGATTGTCGGCAAATATTGCGATATTCATATTGTTATTATTAGCATTACTATCAGAATTATTATGGTTAGTATTACTTAATATAGTATTACTATTGTTGTTATCATCATTACTATCATCATTGTTATTATTATTACTAATGTCATTACTATTATCATTACTATTACTATTATTACCATTGTTGTTATTAATATTATTAATATTATTATTATTATTGCTATTGTTATTACTGTTACTATAATTACCATTAGTATTATTTTTGTTGTCGGCATCTCTGTTATTATTATTATTGGTATTATTGATATTACTAGTAAGGTGCGAGTTTTTAATAGTAAAGTTTTTAATAGCATCGGTAGCACTGACGTTAATGTTAGAGTTATTTTTGCTTAAGTGATTAATACTATTATCGCTGCTATTATTATTTTTATTGTTATTACTGTTATTTTTATTATTATTATTTTCACTATTTTTAGTGTTATTTTCACTGGTATCGCTATTATTACTGCTATTGCCGGCGAGGTTAATGAGATCTGGATTAGAGAGTCGCAGATCCTTACTAGGGACCGAAGCGACCGGAGAAAGGGGGCCGGATAACTTACGTTTACTGGAAGCGTCAACCTCCATCTGGAGATGCAGATTCGGTTTTGACAACTTACTTTCCTTGGAGGAGGCCGCTGAGCGGCCTCCACTAGACGAGCTCATTGATCAAACACAGAAAATAAGAAATAGAGAAAAGAAGAAGAAAAAAAAAAAAAAGATCGGGGTAACCGAAGAAAATCAAATAAAATAAAATATATAAATAGAAATAAATTAACTAAACAGAATGAACTTAATCTTCTTAAGAAAGACCGCTAAATAACCGAAAGACGAGCGCAGAGTGATTAAATTAAAACGATCTCACCAGTCTTATCAGCTATACAAACGATGTCTTTGAAAGTGAAGATGCCGTTATCGCCGAACAATCGTTAATCGATAAGCACGCGAGCGAACAACCGATAGTAACAATTAACATAACACAGAGAAAAAAATATTATATTCGATATGGAACATAGTGTCGGTAACGTTAGTATTGTGTGTTCAGTGGTCTTTACAGTGGAGCGCGATCGAGAACGGTAACGACCATAAGTATTCTAACAACAAAACACTATGAATGAAAAAAGAAGGTCTTTTAGACTGCCTTTATTTTTTTTTGTTTTCGATACGTCTTGTTCGGGGCGGCTGGAGACGACATCAACGTTTTTTTTTTTTTTACAATCAAGTTGTTGTTCTGGAGATTATCTCCCTTTATCGCACACACATACATGCATGCAGTCTCTCACTCGCACGTTGCAACCCTGATCTGCTCGTGCTACCACATTTTTTCTTCGAACATTCTATGTCCCATAAACTACCAGGTTTCTTTTACCTGTCTCTTTCTATACATTTAACGTCAATGAATCTTAGAATGATTTCGTATATATTGCGAAAAAGTATTTACGAAATATAAAATATTAAAACCATACATGTAATTTTTTTTTTAAAATGTGATTACGAAAGATTTTAAAAATTTTTGAGAGAACCATTAAAGTCTGAGGTTGTATCCTACAAACAGATGAAATCTCTCACAGCTACGGAAATATGTGATGTACGTGAAAAAGTTGAACAGTTAGATTCGTGTGTTACAGAAAGAAAAAAGATGGAATATTACAGGCAAAAATATAATTTTTTAATCTATAAAGATATGAACAAATTAAGCAAGATTATATTCGAAAATTAAACAATAATTATATACACTTTACACAACTGGTTCAGATTTTTGAAAAAAGTTCATCATTACCAGTACTTCAAGTTAAGAGGGGAAGACAGAGATAGATAGAGAAATAAATGAAATAAACGTAAATCGAAAAGGATCGGAAAAAAGACGAAAAATATGTAGGAAAAAAATATATACAATACAATGAACGAACGAACGGATATCGAGGGAAAAAGGAAAAAATATATACAAAAATATATACAATAGGAGAAGGAATATATATCGGGGGGGAAAAATTTATACAAATATATACATATAAATATTTATAAAATTGTTAAAACGAACGAATTAATGAATTTTTAATCCGGGCGAATTGTACGTTGACAATCGATACAATCTTTTACTTTCATACAATTTCGAGTACTATGTCGTAATGTATCGTCATCGAAATAATATTCTTCATCATTCTCATGTTCAAAACATGGTAGAAGTGATTTTATCGTATCATCCTGTTTTAATCTATCTGGTAAAAATATATAAATGTCTCCAACACAACTCGGAAATAATGTAATTATCATTTCTTTGGTGACTGTAATGAACAACTGACTTAAATCATTTATATTGAGATTATTCATAAGCTTCAGCGGATGGATAACATGATCATACCAGGTCTTTATCACCATAACGTTTTTCACTGCACAATGAAAACTATCATTTTCATTATGGTGTTTACAAGTTATCAAATTGCTTATACCAAAATACTCTTCATGTAGAGCCTCAATACTAGGCATTCGAAAGACTTGATCCATATTAACGATTTCGTAGTCTAAGTCACGCAACAATTCAGACTTTTCGTTAAGTTCCATTAGTGTAAGTTTAGCATATACTGTTAAAATATATACGCGAGCTCTCGGTTTTTGGGACAATATCGTGAATATATCGCGTGCCATGAATATTTCTTCCCGGCAGGGAAACAATGAAGGGTTTTTCAGGTAATAACTCACTGAAGAACATTGTAAATGCGGCATTTTTGATGCATTCCATGCTCTGCTTGGTTTATACAGAGTATGCAAACACTTCCCGCCAGACATATCAATCATTGCTAGTTCGGTTACTCGGAAACTATAATCACAATCTATATGGATGCTGATATCTACAAAATATTCCGCTATATCCACTTGTTGTGATAATAATACAGGATCAACGATTTTACGTACAAAAGATGTTGATTCTTCTGATGTATAACCATCATCACATTGTGGTGTTGGAGGTGAAGAAGACGAATGCGAGTCACTATCACTCGGAAATGAATTCTGAATAAATTCAGCGGTTTTAATATCAATCGGATCGGCATTGTTATTCATGTTTGAATAATATTTTTAACTTTTTACTAAAAACGTAGAAAATTATTACTTCTAAAATTACGGCAAATCTTTAATAACGGGTGAAGAACACAGATTCTACAAAATGTATACGTTTAACATAACACTAATACTGACTGTACGATCAGATCCGTTCGACAATCCAGCTCGATGTTTGCCTTTGAAAAGGGAGGGCTACATCAGAAAACAGAAAACCCACATTCCTTTGGTGAAAGTTGGTTGCAGGTGTGCACGGTTGAAGTTTGCAGATGTTCTTTGGATTATATGTGTAGGTGTGTATATGTAAACCGGTTTCTACAAAAGATATGAAGGGGAAGATCCCAGCAGACATAATCGGCATGACAACATGCATGCAAGGATATGAGCGGCGCATTTTTTCGTTACGACTGTGTACAGACATAATAGAGGGTGAAAAATATGTATAATACAAAATATTCAGAAAAAAATATTTAGAGATTGAAATAAATAAAAATATTCTTAAACTAAAAGACTCTGAAAAAAATTAATATGAATGATATGGAAACCCAGCTCTAGCATATGTGAATGCGGGAATGGTTGGTTAGGTTTCACTGTAGCTTCGGATGGATGTAGTCATGAAAAATAATACGAAAGATTTGTAATTTGTGTAGGATGGATAGGGGAGAGAGAAATTTTGAAACTGTGTTAAATAAAAAAATATACTTGAATTAATTTTATTACCCATGTTTGGAAAAAATTTTTGGAGGTGAAAAAATATACTCAGAATAATTCAGTAATACTTAGACATGAAAAATTATTATGAATGATGTAAGAACTAACGGTAGCATTTGAGTGTGAGGGAATATGTTGTGTACAATCATATTGATGAAGACTTCGTCGGATTTATTTTTAAAACCGTAGAAAAAAATATAAAAAAATGATGGACAGTCGGAAGAAATGATCGGAAGTGAAGAAAATATACTTTGGTTAATTCTATAATAGTTAAATTTGAAAAAAATTATTATGATCGATATGGAAACTAACTGCAGAAGGTGTGTGCACATTCATGGCAGTGAAGGTATCGAGGGATTTATTTTTAGAATCGGAGAAAAAATAAAAATTTATCAACGGTTGGAAGAAATGATCGAAAGCGTAAAAAATATACTTACGATAATTCCATAATATTTGGAGTTGAAAAAAGTTATTATGAACGATATAGAAACTAATAGCAGAAGATGTGTGCTAGATGTGATATCGCGGTGGGTATCGCAGTGGTGTAAACATGTGAGGGAATTGATTATGTGTATTGGCGGCGGACACAGAAAAATAATTACCGTTCAAATATGAAATGATGGAGGCTGCGAGAGCGTCGATCGGGAGTTTGGTGGTCATAGTAAAAGTAAATAGAATGCAATATATTTGATATTAAAACAGCGGCAGCGGTATGTGCAAGATTGGACGTTAGGTTACCATGGTGTGTAAGATGATCGGAGGATAAGAAAAAATAAATAATGTATATTATAATCGATCGGAAAAGATGGCGGAGGGGGCGAAGGAGACTATGGTTAGTTTTGGACTATAGAAATAATTGATTTGTTAATTTGTAAATGTTTTGGATAACCTGATAGGTTTAGATAGCGGAGCAGGGATTGGGTTATTATGTGAAAAAAAAATAATGATAATTAAAAAATATACTATAACACGGTGATGATTACATGCAACGATAAGATCGGAGAATTTTTCGTCGCGAGTGCGTCTATACTTGTAAAAATACGAAAGATCCTTAAAAAATTGAGCAGTGTATGAATAATAATATATACTTAGGCTTTGAAATATTTTTAAAAACGCGGTATCCGCGAGCGGACAATGTATGCGCGGGATTGGCGCGTGCGGTTTCGCGGAGGCTAACGCTGTGTTAGATATATGCACGGGATCGGGACGTGTGCCATGGCATATGACAGTAAGATCAGGGAATCGGAAAAATAAAAAAATATACTTCGGCTAATTTTGAAATTTGCATACTTAGACTTTGAAATATTAAAAAAAAATAATCGTGATAGTGTAAACGGACGGCGCGTGCGTGGGATCTGCGTGTGCGCTTTCGCGGTGGAGAACGTTATGTTAGATATATGCGCGGGAACAGTGCGTGTGCTTTCGCATTTGTCTGTACGATCGGGAAATCCGGAAAATAAAAAATATAGTTAAGTTAATTTTATAAAAAAATTGTGGTATCGTGAACGGAACGCTTGCGCGGATGTGATATCGCGGCGGAGATCGAAGCATGCGTGGGAACGGCGCGTGCGCTTTTGCACCGGAGAACGTTATGTTAGATATATGCGAAGCAACGGCGCGTGTGCGGGATCGAAATATACGTGTGTGAGGGGCGAATGGAGGTGTTGGGATAGATTTTAGCTTTTAATTCAATACTGTGGTTACATTTTGGAATTTTCATACTCAGGCTCGCAATTTTGAAAAATCGCGGTAACGCTGTGGTTGGGAGGGGCGAGCGGAGACTTGGGTTACTTTCAGACATTAATTAATTTACTTATGTTAATTAATAATCGGTTCGGTTTGTCGGAATTGCAGGGGAACCGCACGGGGGAATTTTGGGGGAATTTTTGGGAAACTTGGGTGAATTTTCGACGTCGGAGCGTAAAATTGGGTTACTTAGGTTAGTTTCAACCCTCTGCACACGTTTAGGGGTTCGGATTACCGGTTTGGACTGCCTTTTGCTGTTCGGATTAGCGGAGCTGCTAGAGTCGCCCTTTTTTAACTACTGGTATGGTTATGTTGAAAAATCATCCATAGCATTTAATATAACTGATAAACATAAATATTTGGTAATAACCATGGGGATATCGATAACGATTTAAAAATGCTAAAAGTAATTAATGATCAAAAAATGTCATATTTCGCTGAAGTGTATTATATTTATAAATATAAGCATATCGCATTAAATATGTAAATACCTAATAACAACCGCTTATTTAAAATATTAAAACAGAACTAAATTTTATACGCCCATTATGTGAATTTTTATACAGGTATTACTTGATCACAATTTTAATTTTAAAATTTATACGTTTTAATTTGTTATTGCTTTTAACATAAAATTTTTGATTTCGACCGTTACAGTATATATGTTAAGGGCGGGGTAAGGTTTTAAAACTCTTTTTTTTTGCATTTTTTTTTTTATTTATTTTTTCTGAATGTACAACATGTTGAGAGTATTAGGTCATAATTTCAAGTAAATCGGAACAAAACTAACGAAGATACAGCGTTTCAAGCGACCGGCCCTTACGCTCGATTTTTACATCTGCCTGACGACTGCTTGACGCGCCTACCTGGAATTTGCTTTAATCCCTTTGTAAACTCCTAATTACTTTCTACTTTTATGGGTCTTTGTAAGTATGTAAACTGACCTTGCATATATTGTGTATTTCGGGTATATCGTATACAGTATATTTCCGGTAAATCAGTTTACAGGCTCACTTTCAGTCGAGCGGATGTGTACAGAGACGGTAAAATTCTATCGTAGTTTTCCGTTAATTTTTGTTCGTGTTCATTCGTTTACAGCTGTATTTTCGCTCGGTTTGTGTTGCGTCATGATAAATTTATTTATTTATTTGCAAAATGCGCAAAAAAAGTGACAAGACAAGATCGGCAGAAAGGTGGGGTGATATTTTGGGTCGATCGACAAAAAAAAGAAATTCCCAAAACGCAAAAATGACGATGTGGAAGTGTCCAGCGCATCGTATAAATAAATAGAGAACTGAATACTGTAGGAAGTGTAGAGCAAAATTTAGAGAAACATCACAGAATTATCGACTTCCTTTTAGTATTTTCAACTTTATCTACATTAGTGAAGTGCGTTAATTGTGCGGGGAAAGAGTGCCTTTTCGCACATGCAAAACGGAAGGTTTAGCCTTTTTTTTTTTTTACTTTTTTATTGGGCTTATCAGCTACGGACGATTACCCATCAAGAAGGAAGAACGTAGGACAAAAGGAAACTGAGGACATTAAGAAAGTTATTCGGGGAAGATGGGGACGGCCAGAACTACTATGGAGAGATAGCAAGGGAGTCGTCAAAAAAGATCGGTACTAGAACTCGTGCAATTAGCAGTCCGAAGGGAAATAAATATGTAGACGAACTTCAAAATCAACGTGTCAGTTGAAAAATGCAGAGAGCCTCGGTATGTTCCGTCTAGTGAAAGAGTGAAAGAAGAGTCGAGGCAATCAGTAGTGTATAAATAGCGGACCTGGGGCGTCTGACGTCACCAACCCCTATTTGTGCCCCCGGTGCTCAAAACTCACCCCAATTTGTTCCACGGTGCTCAAAATTCACCCCAATTTGTGTCCAGCTGCTCAAAATTCACCCCAATTTATCCCCCGGTGCTCAAAATTCACCCCAATTTCTGTCTTGGAGCCCAAAGTTACCCCCAGTTCCTCCTAGTTCCCCACAATTTTCCTGGACGGTTGCTGAAATTTCACCCCAAATTCTCATCAGGATGCTAAAAATTAACCCCATTTTCTCTTTTAGAGCCCAAAGTTACCCCAATTTATGTCCATGCGATCAAATTTAACCCAAGTCCCCCCCCAGTTCCTCCTAGTCCCCCCCCCCCCCCCCAATTTTCCTGGACAGTTCCACTAATTCGATCCCTAATTCCTATCAAGGTAGACAAAATTCACCCAAGTTTCCCCAAAATTTCTTCAAATTTTTCCGATTCCCCGTTCATACTGTTATCTATAAATGCGCTCGCACCGTTTCCACGCATATATTCAACATAGCCTTAGCCGCCATGAAAGTGTACTCGCTTTCCCATACCCGCGCCTTCTATCATCATGTGTATGTATTATATATGACTCTGTGTGTAATATATGTAGCATACTTTTTAATTTTAATTTTTCGAGGTTGGGAGGGGTAAAATTTTGCCGGAGTGATAAAAACGTTTGAATCTCAACACTTAGAACCCAAATTTTAAAGGAATTTTCCGAGTCGTGCTCCGTTCCAGCATTTTTTTTTCAAAAAATTTTATTTTTAAAGAAAATATTCGATTGTTCAATCAGTCGAATGAGAGCGGGCGAGTGTGCTGCTACGGGATGTATTATGTAAGCGCGACCGTGGCTGTAATGGAAATATTTAAATGTTCCAGCAACTAGTTGAAACTGACACCAGGTGAGGTGAATTCCAGTCGTTCGTTCGAAATTAACTAGCCGATCATCTATGCACACTCTCACACGCCACTGATAGAAACCTGTTCGCGATCGCTACACGTTCACACGCATGTACACACCTACACACAAACACACATATCTTCATCTCCCCTTGACGACGTCTTTCAAACACCTCTATAACCAAAGGAATGTGGTTTTTCATATACCTTTTTAAGCATCATGCCGAAAACCTCTGAAATCAAGCCGAATTGAGCAGTCTTATTTCACTCATTCTAAAGAGGGTTAATTTACAACGTCTATCTCTCTGAAATCAATGACGAATTTAACTCATCTATGCGCATATAAAATCAAGTCGAATTGAGCAGTCTTATTTCACTCATTCTAAAGAGGGTCAATTTACATCATCTAACTCTCTGAAATCAATGACGAATTTAACTCATCTATGCGCATCTAAAATCAAGCCGAATTGAGCAGTCTTATTTCATTCATTCTGAAGTGGGTTAATTTACAAGGTGCATGCACCTTTTTAGGTATCATAGTGAAAGAGGATCACGCTGAAACCAGTTTTCAGGTAAGTTTTAGCCCCTCCCATTTTTGCTCACAGCGCTGTTTATAATCGAGGTAGGTACCTGCAAACCTGAAGAAGTCGCATTTGTAGTTTGCTCTTCACTGTGTTCAGTTTGTTTTTTACTGTTCAAGTGTTTTTAAAGTGATTTTTAAATTTTGTTAGAGTTTTACGCAGTCGTTATCATTCAACAGATTTTTTAAAACCAGTAAGCATTTTATTTATTTACGGCTCTTTTTTAATTAAAATTATTTTTTTAATTTTACAAGTTTATCAATATTTTTCATAATGTCTTCTCAATCTGCATCTCGATCAAATATTCCGGCGGACGTTGAAAGACCTATGGCAGTCCTGTTTCATATTGAAAATATATCGAAGCGGTACAAAAATAGGATTTCGACGTACAGGGTCATAAATGATAATGCACGGATTGTAGATATCAATAAATTTTTGGAAAAAATTAAATCAACTGTAATTGATACAGTGTCAAGATCGATCGGGAAAGGATTAAAATGCAGCCTCATGTTACATTGCATGTTTAAACGAATAACAGCAGTTACCAAATCAAAACACACGGTTCCAACATATTTTCCGTCAAATTGTAAATTACTTGTTGAAGGAGATGATTTTAACAAGTGGTACAAAGATTCAGTTGCCGAAATGAAGGATTTGATCGACAGATTTGAATATGTGCAGGGATCAGGCTGGACGATTAAGAAAATTGTGTACCTCGAACTGAGGATTAATAAAGTGAACGTTCTTGCACGCGCGTCCTCATATATTCCGTTACCATCAAAAATAAGTGCTCGAAAAGCAGTTATAAACGTTAAAAATACCGATGCGTTCTGCTTCAAGTATTCCATGCTGTCAAAATTTGTACCTCAGAATCCTGAGCGTGTGTATAAGTATAAAAATAAACCAGAACTGGATGCGAAATATGATTGGACTGGAATTTCATTCCCCGCAAGTCTTGATGATGTGCAAAAATTTGAAAAGATCAATCCAAACTCCTCAATTAATGTATACGCATTGGATGAAAAGAACTTTGTTTATCCAATTCGTATCTGTAAGGAAGACAAGCAGGATCATACAGATCTCCTTTTAATCCAAGACGGGAACAAGAAACATTATTGTTTCATCAAGGATTTGGAGAAGCTTGTGCGTCATCAAATCACTAGCTATGAAGCACGAATACACATCTGCAGAAGGTGCTTGTGGCACGTCGACAGTCCTCAAAAGCTTGAGGAACACCAAAAAGATTGCAGGGAATATTCTGCAGTTGCAATTGAGATGCCTGTGGAGGGGAAAAACATTCTACAACATGATAAATACCGCCAACAGCAATGGGTCCCCTTCGTTGTATACGCAGATTTCGAGTGTGTACTGGAGCCTGTAGTAGATGATGTTGGAGATGATGAAGAGAATGTTGACTCAGAAGAGGAAGATGACCGCATCACACGTCGTGTACAGAGCGATCAAGCACGCAAGAACACTATAAAAGTTCATAAGCACGTGCCTATGAGTTTTTCGTATAAAATTGTATCTCGTGTTGGTGATAATATTCTTCCTCCATCATTGAGATCTCAAAGACTGTATCGAGATCGTGACGCTGCTAAAGTGTTTGTAGAAAAACTTGTTATTGATGCAAAATTAATTTATGAAATTTACCAAAACAATAAACCAATTGTGATGAGTGCTGCAGATAAATTAGCATTCGATAGTGCTACCGTTTGTTACATTTGTGCAAAACAACTGAACAATGATAAAGTTCGGGACCATAATCATCTAACTGGTGAATATTGTGGTGCCGCACATAGTAAATGCAATCTTGAGTCACGCTTGCCTAATTTTTTGCCAGTATTTATTCATAACCTATCAGGCTACGATAGCCATATAATAGTTCGTGAACTGGCATACGACACACTCGACATAAACGTGCTTGCAAACACTGAAGAGAGATATAAAGGAATCTCCAAACAGATCATACCTGCAAAGTTCCAGCTTAGATTTGTCGACTCCTTTAGCTTCATGGCATCAAGCTTGGAGAAGCTGGCGAGCTACCTTCCAGATGACGCTTTCCATCATACAATTGCTAACATTCGTGATCCGTCTTTACTCCCCCTTTTCCGTCGAAAGGGGTATTTCCCATATGAATACTGCACAGACTTTGCCAAACTTGCTGAAGAATCGTTACCTCCAAAATCGGCATTTTACAGTTCTCTAACAAAGTCAACCATCGATGAGACTGCTTATCAACATGCACAGACAGTATGGGATGCCCTTCAAGTCAAGAATTTGGGGGAGTATTCGGACGAATATTTAAGGACTGACGTCCTCCTTCTGGCGGACATCTTTGAAAATTTCCGTACCGTTTGCTACAAAATTTATGGTTTAGACCCCGCATGGTCTTACACAGTTCCTGGTTTCACATTTGTAGCAATGCTGAAATTAACTGGAGTCAAACTGGAACTTTTGACCGACTACGACATGTACCTCTTTTTCGAAAAAGGTATACGTGGTGGTCTCACGCAATGTGTTAAACGTTATTGTGAAGCGCGCAATAAATATTTAGTTAATAATAATAATAACGCTATTATGTCGTCGTCCTCGTCCTCGCCTTCTTCTTCCTCATCGTTGGAAGAAGATAGTAATTTTATTATTTATCTCGATGCCAATAATTTGTATGGTCATGCCATGTGTGAGCCACTTCCAATAGGTGGCTTTAAGTGGATGACCGAAAATCAAATACAGCAACTTGATGTTTTAAATTATGATGAAAGTGGGACAGAGGGTTGTGTACTCGAGGTAGATTTGGAGTATCCCTCCAGTCTACATCATTTACATAACGATTATCCTCTATGCCCTGAACATCGTAATGTCTCTAAAAAAGGGACCATCAAAAAACTGGTTGCAACACTATATAATAAGTCGAATTACATTATTCATATAAAATATTTGAAATTAGCATTAAATTTAGGATTAAGATTAACTAAAATACATCGCGGCGTATGCTTCAACCAATCGCCTTGGTTGAAGGAATATATAGAATTAAATACTCAGTACCGTCAATTAGCAAATAATGACTTTGAAAAGAACCTTTACAAGATCATGAACAATGCAATATATGGAAAATCGCTTCAAAACCAACGCAATTTATTAGATTTAAAACTCGTTTCGGATAAAGTTAAGTTCACTAAACTCGTGGCAAACCCTAGGTTTAAGAATCGTACTATATTTCGCGAGCGTCCATTCTTATGTGCTGTTCATCGTAGTGCAAAACGTATTTTATTTAATAAGCCTATTTATGTTGGGATGTCGATCCTTGACATTAGTAAGCATACTATGTATGACTTTCACTATAATAAGATGCTAAAAATGTATAGTATAAATAATTTAACTTTATTATATACAGACACAGACAGTCTCGTTTATGATATAAGAACTGCTGATTTATATTTAGATATTAAGAATAATTTAAGTTTTTTTGACACGTCCGATTACCCCTCAGATCATCCGTGCTATTCTGTTAGTAATAAGAAAGTCTTGGGAAAGTACAAAGACGAAATGAATTCTATTCCAGTAGAAGCTTTCGTCGGGCTAAGATCCAAGGCATATAGTATTAAGGTTTCAAATAGTAATAAGGCGATAACTAAATGTAAGGGCATGCCTTACAATGTAACAAAAAATGAAATATCATTTAATGACTATAAAAATTGTATATTTACTAATAATAATATCACTAGCGCTAATTATCGTACTGCGAATATGATACGAAGTTATGGACATGAATTATACACGATACGTACAACAAAGCTAGCCATTAATGGGCTAGACGATAAACGTGTCATGTTACATGATAATATACATACTGTAGCCTTAGGCCACATAGATTTAACTAATATTATTGCTCGCACTGGTAATGAAGAAGATACAAATGAATCTGAACCAGTTGCAAAACGCATACGGTTAGAATAATAAGGTGTTGTATGTTTTTCTATATATTTTGTACATATTTGATTTTCCCTCATTCATTCTTTGTACATATTTCATTTATTTTCTCATCATTCTCATTCGTGTTTGTGTAGTCATCATTCTCGTTCTCATTGTCATTTTTTATCTGTATGTTTTTTATGTTATTGATGTCATTGTAGTCATCATCATCGCCATCGTTGTTCTCGTTACTGACATTCTTTTTATGTATTTTTTTCAATATATTACACTTTTTCATTCATTATTCAGTTTATTTGTGTTTATTTCAATTTATTATTTAACAATACATTTTGCAAGCATGATGTTGAAGATTACAAAGAAGTATGAAAAAAAGCAAACAATATATATGAAAAAATAGTATATTTCAGGTTTCTATAAATTTACAATCATTACACGATAAAAGTCAAAAGAAACTTATTAACTAAATAATATCAAAAAAAATTTTTACAAAGAAAGAATTAATCATCTGGAAACAGTTTAAAAACAACTTCGCATTTTCCACAATCGCAAACAACATTTTCATCAAAAAATGTATCTTTAGTTTCAGGAAACATTTCTGGTATAAAATCAGTAAAAGATTTACGTCCGCATTGTTTACAATCTTTAATTAATGTTGGACGCACTGTACTAAGAGGTAGCGAATCTGGTATATCATAACTATGATGTTTAAAACATGGTAAATATTTTTTAATATTTTCATTATTCTTCACCATTTCAGGCAGTTTATCGTATAATTCGTAAATTTTATCAGGACATTCAGCAATTAATATCTCAGCAGTAGCTTTCTGCAACATTTCATGTATAGAATACTTCAATCCAGATAAAACTGGTCTAACATTCATATCGAACCATTTCATCATTACATGAACATTTTGTAATGAACATGCATTTGTTCTTCCATCAGTGTGCGCATCACATTTTACAGCACTCGATATAGCGTGATACATATTGTTTAAATTTCTTAAATTCGGCATACCATATCGTGTTTCTATATTAATTATTTCATAATTTGAAAGCGATGATTCCATAATCTTTTCCCATATAGTTTCGACTTTTGCGTCTCCTTTAACGTAAATTTTTAAAGGTTGATATCTAATTAAAACATTTTCCAAATCAATCGATATATTTCTATAATCTGAATCTCCAGCATTCCAGGGAATAGAATGGTAATTTCGTGTAAGCCACCAATTTGTACGTCTTTTACTATTTGATAATATATCCCAATCGAACGGTGGTTTATAAATTTGATGAAATTGTATTTCACCATTCAAACTTATAATCGCTAGTTCTTTAATTATGTAGACATCATCATTATTTTTAAAACATTGAAAATCAATTATAACTTCATATATATTATTATTCATCGTTATATTCAGTAGTAACAATTACAACAGCAAAAACAAACTTTTTATAAAAAACTTTATTACTTCAAAAATAGAAATGTGAAAACGCGTCAAATTAGTGTTAACACAAACACAACACAACAAATACTAAATTGAAAATTGAGTTTCTTTTATATTTATAATTCCAGCACATTATAACTGGTTGATTTATCATGTATAATAAGAGCGTAACATGACGTGTTTGAAGGTACATTATTAAGCGTCTTAAAATCAATTCTAATCTGCAGCGGACTACCATCATTTAAGAGCTCATTTTGAAAGTTGCATGGTATGATGAAAAGGGGATATTTAGTAAGAAAATCTTCTACGCTAACAGCGGGATGTGGCGGTTCTTTTCCATAATACATTGTCTGAAAATGGGCATATAACAAGTATAGGTTTCCAAATCTTTTTCGATCGAAATCTAAATTCATTACTTCGTAAGGATATCTTGTTGAATTTATGTAGGCGCAAATTTCAGTTACATTCAAATGGTCAAATGTAGAACTATCTTTGGTTAAATTATTTTGCTTATTTGTTTGAAATCCAATAATAATGAAGCGCGGACGTTCAACAGTTGATGTTGATTTAATTACCCAACTGTGCTCTGAAACAGTATGCAGAGCAGGTTGATGAGAAAGTGACCATGCTCTAAATTGAATAGGCGCGTGCTTTATCTTCTTTATTCTGTTGAGCAAAGATATTTTCGCTCGATCGCTCAATTTAACAAACGGTAGTTGCCATGCAATTGTTTGAAATGTTACATTAACTGGCTTATCATCTGTTGCGGTAAAGGCATTTTTGTCACTGTTGGCACGGATGAGAACAATTTCTTGACTTGCATGTACGATAGCACGTCTATAGTCTTCTGCAAACCCAAATATGTATCGTAAAGGAATAATAAATTGAAATTCTAACATCAATTTGGCTCCGGTACCTGATGATGTTGAGGGGGTTGAGGTATCAGCAATTTCTCGTGTAAATACTTTTAATTCTTCCGAATTTAGAGCACACGTACTGTAGTTGTAATCTGATTTGATATCTTCTGAACATAATAATCTACGCATGAGAGTTGTAATTCCAGGGTTTCGTACACATTCTATAGTATTTCCATTAATTTCATATCGTAATTCAGAGAATAAAAATAGCGGACCATTCATTGAAAAATTTACAGATGGAGAAACTGTACCTTGTAGAAGTAAATAACTTTCTGATGGTAAAGTAATAACATCCTTTTGCTGAACTGGTATTCGTATTTCATCGCTAGGTCCAAATTTTGAACTTGCATAAGGTTTGTGAGTATGTATTTCATAACTTGCAACCGTATCATCCGTAAGGGTATCGGATGAATCAATTTGTAATATATGTTCCATTATACTACACTGAAATTATCTTACTCAACTAGCACGCTGTAACCCAACGACTTAAGTACACGAATACTTTTTCTACTCAACGCTTTTCGACTTTTTCGTTCTCTATTTATATACTTTTCTTCACTTCGAATAGGCGTTTGAGAACGCTTATATATACTTTTATTAGTGTATATGATAGGCATTTTAGACGTTATTAAGATGATTACGAACTGGTTAGATGTAAATTTATAATTAAATCTTCACTAGCAAAATCAACGATATTTCCGTTTTGATCCTTTATATATACATTTAACTCTGAAATATAATCCGTACTCACGGGTAAATAAATAATCGTTTTCGGGTTTTCTGTAATTTTATATCCTGGTGCAATATTTAAAGGAAAACTGTAAATGAGATGAGATGAAGTTCCATTCGTATATCCACCTGTTGCTATGTTACAATATACATTCAGTATATTAATCGGTGTAATTTGAACGGTGTTAGGACTCATATGCATCATTAATGGTTTTAAAACATCTGAAACTCCACCAAAACCCAATAATGGGCCAATACTCCGCGGACCAGAAAATTGTATGTAATATTTACTTTGTATAAGACACTTTAACGTTCTTTCATCGCCTTTTATAATAATATCAGCATCTAATTGTTCTCGTAAGTATTCTTCTATATCGCCCACTTCATAACATCCGCTAGGTAATATAATAGATTTCGGAGGTTCATTATTTTTTACTGCAATATCAGATTCGTAGTAATATAACGTATTACATTCAGGAGTGATATTGTGTATAGAATGATATGTTGTTAACGATACTAATCCAATACTCCACTGACGATTATTTGCTAATAATAATGGGGGATATATATTACTAATCAAATTACCTTTTTTACCATTTAATTGAAATAAGTACGACATGATGATATAATAACAAACAAACTATATTTTAAAAACTTGTATTCGCGTAATAATATATACAATAATCGAAAAAAAATTTACAAATATACATGCTTATATACTAATTTTATCGTTTTCGTTCATCAAATGGGGCAGGTAACGTATTTGTTAGAAATCTTAAACATAGTTCTCCACAATTAACCGTATTATAACTTTGATATGCACGTCTGTTGTAGAAAATCTCAATCTTTGGATCGTATTTGCGTAAATAATTAACTAGCTCTGTGGAGGGAGATAGATTACCATAACTATCAAAGTATTCTGCACGTTTTCCATATTTTCTGTATGCAGTCCAATGAGTTCCCGGACCTTTTTGCGAATCCATATTAACAATCGCACACTCATTTTTCTTAGGTTTCGTAGGCAGTCCATCTCGATCAAAAACTCCTCTAAAATTTGGAATTTTTAACTTTTTCGCATAAAATATAATATCGAAATTTGATAACGCTCTATTTCTAGGTATAGAATTAGCCTCGAAAAAACTGATTAAGTCTTTGACCAGCAGCAAAATATGGAGCTAAATACAAACCCAGACCACTTCGATATGGTCGTAAATAAAGTCCTTTTCCAATTTTTTTATTAATTTGTAGACCACTGCCTGATTTAAAACTTTTTCTAGCATCATTTACATCTTTCACCGCTTTCGCTATTGACGATACTGACGAGGAAATTCCACCCAATGTAGCAATACCTGCTAATAAGGGGACAAGGGGAAAAGCTCCTCCAGTTTTAGTAATCGGAATAATTCGTACATTATCATTATCAGCTACTATAGGATTTAATTTTTTAACGGCTGTAATCGCTTTTTTCATACGTCCTTTAAGAGTTTTTTCTTTACGAACAGCCTTCCGCGCTACATTTAACACGTCTCTGAAATATAAGGTTTTTCTTTTCGAGGATTTTGTTTTAGTTTTCCGTTTCGCAGCTTGTTTTTTAGCAGAACGACATCCACCTCCTAATTTACGTTTTACTTTCATAGCGTTCGTAGTTATCCAAGCAGCCGCTTTCTCCCCGAGACTACTATCTGATGCTTTAACACGTTCCCAGGCTTTATTTTCTAATAATCGATCTGCTTCAGCTCGATTTTTATTATCCGAATACTTGCTATATGCTATATCGTGATCTTTAGCAGCCTCGTCCAATGGATTTATACCGGTTACGCCACGACTTAGTTGATTGTCTAACTTTGTACCAGGTCCTAAATAATTATAACCAGGATAATGCAACTGAAATGGAAGGTTATCTATAACTCTATTCAACACAGTTCCAAGACCTCGACCACGTTTTATTTTCTTTCTTAACACGTTAACTTTTCGTTGTTTTCTCGCCATATTCAGAAATAATTTTCTATATATATACTTTTTATCACACGACTCTGCGAGTTTTAACGCTATATATAGATGTATTTATACTTTTTTAGTCTGTGTTGATGGTGAATATTAAGTGAATATATAAGCTATAATGAAAATTGTAAAGCAATCAACTATATTACCTATAAGTAATGTGCTAACACTAGTAGAAGGTAGTGATAAGTTAGAACGATATAAACATGGATCGTTGTTTCCAAATAATATAAGATGTTTAATTATTGGACCGAGCGGTTGTGGAAAGACAAATTCTTTATTTACGCTATTAACACACCCGAATGGACTGCGTTATGAAAATGTCTACATATATAGTACTTCTTTATATCAACCTAAATATAAATTGTTAGATACGATATACAAGTCCACACCCGAGATTGATTATCAAACATTTGTCGATGATGTAAATTTAATAACACCTGACGCGATTAATCAGAATTCTGTATTTATATTTGACGATATACCAACGTGCAGAGATCAGCCTGTTGTAAAACAATACTTTTCGATGGGTCGTCATAAAAACGTAGACTGTTTCTACTTGTGTCAAACATATGTAATGATTCCTAAACATATGATACGTGATAATGCCAATTTCATACTTGTCTTTGCTCAAGATGATATAAATATACGACATATATATGATGAACATGTTAATGGTATGTGTTCGTATAAGACTTTCAAGAAACTTTGTAAAACGTGTTGGAAGAATAAACACGGATTTTTAGTGATTGATAAGGAGAGTGAACTATATAAAGGACGGTTTCGTCGTGGTTTTGACGAGTTTATAGAGATTGAAGACGAAAAAGATGTCGATGAATAGCGTTAAAAGAAATATCGAGGATGAATTACAACTTAAAACTGAATTGGAAAAGATACGCACAGATATAATGAATAAATATAATGCGATAAAGAATGTGTCTAAATCTATTACAAATACTTCAGCTGTAATGTTTGAACCTATTACAAAACCATTGTCAGAGATTCGAGAAGCAATACAAAAACCAAAGGGAATGAAAAAAGATGATGATGAAATATTTAGATTTTTGGTTACAAAGCGAAAACTAGAACATAGTACTCCAAAGAAAGATATAGATGAAGAAATTGAAAATGATCAGTTTAATCTAAGTGAAATGGGTTCTTTTCGTATTGATGGAGATGATCCTATACCTAAAGATATAATTTTTGGAATAAAGTATAATCCTATTGCAGATGAGTATATGTTGGGTACAACAACAATTTCGTGGAACAAAGATCGTGGAGAAATATATTTAGGAAAAGGAGTTAATCGTGCTAAATTCCCATACACTACAGGAGTAATGAATTTGCTATTGGAGTCGAAAGTAGATGAAATTGATTATACTAGTGATGATTTACAGATATATAAACAATTACTAGAATTTACAGGAGCTCATTTGCGTGGTAATGGTGCCTTGAAAGGTCTTCCCAATCAGAAATATAGGAAAATAATACGCCCGTTATTTCAATCTGAAGTACGTAGCGGAAAAGGTTATGAAAAATATATAACTATCCGTAAAACTTCTCGTGTTGCTGGAATAAGTCTTAAAAGACCGCGAATTGAGTATTGGAACGATCCGAATGAATTGGTTGAACGATTACAGTTATTACACGCATCTAAACAAAGTGGTAATACAGGTGTAGACAACGAAATTTTAGCGATCGAGGAAGAGTTGGCTGAAGAAGGATATATTCAGTTACCTTATTGATTAGTAGTATTGAAAAAAAAAAAAAAAAATATGCGTACGAAACAAACATCTACATCAAAATCCTTACAACGTAGTATAGCAGATGAACTTCATAAACCTGCGCGAAAACGTTACCCGACGCGATGTGTACAACTTTTCGGATTAAACGATTTATGGCAAGCTGATTTGATCGATTTGTCGCAATACACACGATTTAATCAAGGATATAAATTTATTTTAACTGTAATAAATGCGTTTTCTAAATATGCGTGGACCATTCCTATAAAGAAAAAGAGTGGCTCGATAATTGCTAAAGCGTTAGAGAAAATTTTAAGTGAAAGAGGTGTTGAAGCTCCTAATCATTTGCAAACAGATCAGGGTACAGAGTTTTATAATCCTCAAGTACGGACCGTTTTAAATCGAAATAATATTAATTTGTACAGCAGCCATTCACCACTTAAAGCGAGTATTGTAGAACGTTTTAATCGAACAATAAAGAATTGGATATGGAAAGAATTTACCGCTAATCGTAATAAACGATGGTTACATGTTTTGCCCGAGCTTACCCGAAAATATAATACGAAAATACACCGTACGATAAAATTTGCACCTGCTGATGTAAATAAGATCGTTGAAAGAGAAGTTGCAGAAAATATTGCAAGAGAATGTAGTAAAGATGTTGAACGATTCTCTCCCCCAAGCAAATCAAAAATTTTTAAAGCTGGTGACGTAGTTCGTATTAGTAAAGTTAAAACATTATTAGAGAAAGGCTATACTCCAAACTGGACTGGTGAATTATTTACTATAAATACAGTGAATTCTACTTTTCCTATGACGTATACGTTAAAAGATAGAACTGGTAAACCGATAGTTGGTACTTTTTATGCTGAAGAGTTACAAAAAACATCTTACCCTGACGTATACTTGGTAGAACGTGTTATTCAACGTAAAGGTAGAAAATCGTTGGTTAAGTGGTTAGGATTCCCGAGTTCAGATAATTCTTGGATTGATAATAGATTATTAGTAAACGTTTAGTTATGCCGCTTCATAAGAATGGAAAATATATACCTGATGGTGGAATTGGCGAGGGTGCTACTGTCGAATTGGATTCGAGTGGAAATTATAATTTTAAAGGAAAACGAATACTAAATGTTAGTACGATATATCACGATCCTGCAGAGTCTGAAGCGATATCTTACAAACAGATGAAATTTCTTCTATACACTGACATCTTTAAAGCAGCCATGATAAATGCGCTTATGGAAAAAATTAACTTATCCGGCGATCATGTCAACATTTTAGGAAGACGAATAATTAATGTAGCTGAAGGTATTGAAACAAAAGATGTAGTCACCTTAGGTCAGATGGGCGATATTCAAGGGTCTATGCAGGAAGTAATTATGAGTGAAGTTCAAACAAAGATCGATAATTTAAAACAGTTAATTACAGAGGAAACTAATTCAGCATTTTTGAAAAATAAATACGATCATGATATAATGAATGCAGATATTAGTAATTTAGCAAACCGTATTGAGACTAGTAAAAATGAATATCTTTCAAAATCTGGAAGTATAGATGATCGGGTAAAGATTCTTTCGAGTGAATTAGACTCCGTGAAAGAAACAGATAAAAAACTTGATAGCGAATTAAAAACCACAAAGACAACGATATATGAAGTGTTAAAAATACAGAATGCAAAGATCGATAATAATATACAACAATTTAGCGATAAAATATCATCAGCGGATAAAAGGATTGACGAAACTATTCAACGATTGGGTACTGTGATAGATACGGCAACAAATGAGATTGAGGATAATATAAAACGTTTTGATGCTGTGCTTGTAAATAATAGAGGAGAACTCGATAGATTACAGAAAAGTTTTACTAGAGAACATGATTGGGTTGTAGATAACCTTTACAATAGATTAATTACTCTAGAAACACAAATGCAGCAGCACATTGCCTCAGAATCTGAGAAAAAAATGTGATTTTGTTATAAATATAGATTTTCTCGAGATTTTCTTTTGTTTTGTTAATTTATTTAATTTAAAGTGATAAAATATTGTAATTATATGATAATGCCGTTGCATAAAAGTGGAAAATATGTACCTGAAGGAGGAAATGTTGAGTCTGTTGAATTTGATTCGAGCGGAAATTATAATTTTAAAGGAAAACGATTGGTAAATGTGAGCACTGTGGATAATGAGATTATTGAAACTGAAGTCATTTCGTATAAACGATTAAAATCTATTCTTGCAACATTAGAAAGTAGCGAGAAGATAGAAAAATTATCGGATAAATTAAATACGGTTTCGAATGAACTTTCAAAGCATGAAAATGATGTGAAAGGCACGATTGGTATACTTGGAGGTTTAATAAATGAATTAAGCGGAAAAGTGACCGTATTGTTGGATAAATATATTACTAAGGAAATAATGGATAAACAACGCGAAGAAATAGAAAAACATATTATGGAATTAATTTCTAAGCAGCGTGAAGAAATAGAAAAACGATATAATAGGATGCTCGATAATCTTCGTGAAGAAATTAAAAAGGAAAAAGTTCATCGTGCTGTAGATACGACACAATTAGTTGGTAAAACTGCTAATTTAGATGAACATTTACGTAATATCGATTCGTCTATTCAACGTAAGGAACAAGAGGAAGCAGTACAAAAGGAAGTTGGGAATATTTTATCAACGATAGTACAATCGAAATTTTAAGTTTATGAAATAATAAATGTAAATATATGAATAAAATTTATTATATTGTAATAAAGATTACGTATATTTTATATGAAATAATGTAAAAAAGATTTATAAAATAAATATATGTATAAATACTAAAAATATGTGCTTCTTTACATACAATGTATATTACATCTAAAGGGGCCAGCACGTAAAAATCGATGGATGATGCGAACGAGAGTGATGAGATTTGCGATTATGCTTAATCTTCATCCATAGTTCTAAAAGAAAAATGTGTTAAAATGAATAATATAAATAATTAAACAACAAAATAAAAAAAGATTCTAAAGTCAGTTTTGAATTACTCTACTTACTCTTCATCATAGGAGACATATCCATCATCATTGAATATCGCGCCTAGTTCTTCTTCCCCCAGGTCATCGTTCATGATCCATTGAGCCACCTCCTCCTCATCCATGGGCAGTGGAGGAGGTAGTGGTTCATCCTCTTCTGTGAGGACCCTGATACATCTTGTTAAAGATAACATCTGTCCTAGTGGGAGTGAGAGTAACACACCTTCGATATAAGGGCGTGTAAACCAACCCTCAACATCAAGCTGGAATGTATCAACATTCATGAGGGTTACAATCCCATCTCCAAATAAGTGAGAGATGTATGTCTACGCAAAAAAAAAAAAATAAAAATAGAAAATAAATAAATTTGAAAAATAAATAGATTCGGAAATGTTCATAAGAAATGCATGCTCTTTTTTAAAAGGAAAATATATATTTACATGTAATGCCTCCCTCAAGTGTAGCCCATTTGGCACGATCATTATAACGAGCGTTGTCCTCATTGCGGATGTTGGATATTCAGCTTCCATTGTGCTGAAAGTTATATGTACACTTTACATGACTGGATCAGATTTTTTTTTAAAAATTTGTCATAATAATAATTTCGTAAGAAAATAATTAACGAAATAAATGTAAGTGAAAAAAAAAAAAATACATGATTGTACTTACCGAAATTAAATTAACGAAGATGATTGATAAAACTTTGAAAAAGTTTCAAAACGACTTTGAAAAAAATTTAAAATAATGAAAGGCGAAAATCTTCAACGTTCGATGTACACACTCGAAAAAAATCAAATGAACGATGAATTCGGATTTCTCCAGCTAAACACCTTCGAACTTCAGGTGATAAAAACTGGTTTCTTCGATATATATATCTACAAAAGTCGGTTCGACCATTTTCGTAAAAGATTTCTTTTTTTGATTTTTTTGTAGCAGCATAGTTTACACCCGTTAGCCGGACAATGTAAGGGGACCAAACGGCCACCTTCTAGTTGGATGTACAGCTTTATTTTGTTTGTAACTGTAATCTCCGTTGAACGTTTTAAGCAGATGGGCTTGTCAGGTAATATCTAATTCGGTATTTTCGTATCTTCATGGTTGGGGGTAAAGCAAATGTCCGGTTGTAGCAATGAACTTCGTTAAAATGTTTCGAGTAGACGACCGTGACCGAAAGGCCTGCTAGTGAGCGCATGCATACAAATGAAGAAAAAGTGTACTCGGGCTTTTAAGCGGAGTGTTAGAAGATTCGAGATAACAGACGACGATTTTTGACATTTACTACTATGTTGCTATACCTGAGAAAAATAATTGTCTATCTCACACACGCATTCTTACTCGCACGTTTAAATCCCCGATCTACGCATGTTAACGCGTTTTTCTTTGAACATACTGCGTCTTGTAAACTATTAGGATTTCTACCTGTCGCTCTATACATTTGTTCACTACACCTCATAGACGATCTCGTATATATTTTGAAAAAAATACTTGTGAAATAAAAAAAATAAAAATATTATGGATTAAGTGTAAGCGGAAAAATATGAAAAAATATATATCAGGTGGCGGTGTGTGTGCGTGTGTGTGGGGGGGGGAGTGATATCGCGGCGTTTATTTCGGCGACCGGAGCGTGTGTGTGAACTTGTAGCGATCGCGAACAGGTTTCTATCAGTGGCGTGTGAGAGTGTGCATAGATGATCGGCTAGTTAATTTCGAACGAACGACTGGAATTCACCTCACCTGGTGTCAGTTTCAACTAGTTGCTGGAACATTTAAATATTTCCATTACAGCCGCGGTCGCGCTTACATAATACATCCCGTAGCAGCACACTCGCCCGCTCTCATTCGACTGATTGAACAATCGAATATTTTCTTTAAAAATAAAATTTTTTGAAAAAAAAATGCTGGAACGGAGCACGACTCGGAAAATTCCTTTAAAATTTGGGTTCTAAGTGTTGAGATTCAAACGTTTTTATCACTCCGGCAAAATTTTACCCCTCCCAACCTCGAAAAATTAAAATTAAAAAGTATGCTACATATATTACACACAGAGTCATATATAATACATACACATGATGATAGAAGGCGCGGGTATGGGAAAGCGAGTACACTTTCATGGCGGCTAAGGCTATGTTGAATATATGCGTGGAAACGGTGCGAGCGCATTTATAGATAACAGTATGAACGGGGAATCGGAAAAATTTGAAGAAATTTTGGGGAAACTTGGGTGAATTTTGTCTACCTTGATAGGAATTAGGGATCGAATTAGTGGAACTGTCCAGGAAAATTGGGGGGGGGGGGGACTAGGAGGAACTGGGGGGGGGACTTGGGTTAAATTTGATCGCATGGACATAAATTGGGGTAACTTTGGGCTCTAAAAGAGAAAATGGGGTTAATTTTTAGCATCCTGATGAGAATTTGGGGTGAAATTTCAGCAACCGTCCAGGAAAATTGTGGGGAACTAGGAGGAACTGGGGGTAACTTTGGGCTCCAAGACAGAAATTGGGGTGAATTTTGAGCACCGGGGGATAAATTGGGGTGAATTTTGAGCAGCTGGACACAAATTGGGGTGAATTTTGAGCACCGTGGAACAAATTGGGGTGAGTTTTGAGCACCGGGGGCACAAATAGGGGTTGGTGACGTCAGACGCCCCAGGTCCGCTATTTATACACTACTGCAATCGCATTATGAAGTGAAGCGATAAAACCAATCTACGAAGATTTGAGCAAGGACGCACTTTTGCAGCGGTGTCTTGGAGGTTACACGCAGAATAACAACGAGAGTTTCAATCAACTTATTTGGAAAATTTCTCCAAAATCAGCGAGCGGTACTGCAATCGTTGTTGAAATTGCAGCAAATGTAGCAGCATGCACTTTCAATGAAGGATCTTTTGCTTTGTTGTCCATTTCGCATCTCTACAGGCCCAAGTGCTCACCAATGGGCGCGCGCATCTGACGAACTACGAATAACCAGAGCGAACGAACAAGCTGCACGTACAAGTAAAGAGGGTAGAATCCAACGTAGACAAGAGCAAAAAGATGCATTGGACATCGTGAATGACAGTGTTTCACTGTACGGAGCTGCCATTGATGATTCTGTATAAGTATAAAAAATTATACCCTTTTATTGATGCTTAATTTTGGATGTTGGAGTATATAAAAAACTTTAAATCGATTTTCTCGCAAACGTCATTTTTGAAGTAATCCTTTTGAAATTTTAAACACTATTTCTACACATAAATCAACAGGTAATCAGAGAGAGTTTTTTTTTTTTTCTTACCATTTTTTTCCATTTTATAATAATAAATTTACCGAAATTTTTTAGCGGAAATCGCGTCTTTCACTTCCAAATGCTGCCGAAAATAAAAAAAAATCGAAAAAATAAAAAAAATTCCCTCTGACTATCTCGGGAAACATATCACCTTTTTAAACGCATTTCGATTTTTTTTTGTTTCCGATGATCCAGTAACGAGTTATGAAGTTCACCGCAAAACAACTTTTTTTCGAGGCGCCTCCGGAGATTCGCCGTCACGGACTTATTTATTGATATTTTTAATTGAAAAATTTTCCAAAGGTACTTTAGATGTTATACTATACCGTATATAAGAAATAAATAAACCAATATTATTAATATCTCCAAAAAAAAAATCATGAAAATTTTATTTCGCCTTTAAAACCTTACCCTGCCCTTAATTTAATGATTTCGATTTTTTCAACTTTATATATACATATATAAATATTTACATTGTTTATAACTTTAGTTGTATATTCACCATGATTGTGGAGCAGTGTCTCTAAAACACGTGTTCTATGTACTCACCGTGATTTTATGAAGCACCGAAAATGTTGGTACTTTTAATTTATTGTTTTCTAGCCATTTATTACTTATATAATTATATGTACTAAATTGGAAGCATATTTATAAAAAAAATACTTTTCTTATTATTTATACGACTACCGACATGTTTCGGGAACACAGTGCCCCATAATCATGATGAATTACAAATTAAATTGCAAAAAAACATACACATACTTATTCATGTTACTCGCCACTAAAACGTATCAAAAAACCGCCAGATAATAATGATTCGTATAACAATTCAAATGCCTTCCGAATACGAAATTATAAGTAAATCGCATTCCTCCTTAGGACATTTTTTTTTTTTGTAAATGATTGTTGCTTAAAAATTAACGGGAAAAAAAAATCAGCCATTTTACGCTATCGCAAATATCCTATAAATATGTCTCACACAAAGGTCTCTCGCCTCGTCAATTTTTTCAATTATCGGATGGTCTTTTGTCTTTTTTAGCTTATCCAGCAGTCTGAGATTTAGGTCTCCCTCGTAGGATTGATACTTTAATTTCGCCTCATGTTAAACGAATATCTCGTGATTAATTTAGTCCTCGGCAATCCGATTCGTAGAGCGAATTACGGTGCCAAAGCCTACAAAAGTACGGTAGAAAGGCATGTACCGCTCCGGCAAGAAGGAAATAAAGCGCGCGGTCGTTCGTTCACGAAGGGGAAAACACGATACCGAATTTTCCGTAAATAAAATCCCCTTAATTCAAAAAGGAGACAAAAAAAAAAAAAAAAAAAAAAAGGTAAAAATAAATAGAAGGCGACGGGCGGGGAAGATATTTTTTCGGCTCCATTCGAATTTTCCGTCCTGCTAGTTTAGATAAACTGGAGTACTACTGTTGCGACAAATTATATTTAAGATAATTTGGAAAGTAATTTTTTCCTGGGGGGGGGGAGGAGTTTTTTGTCGTTATTTATTTTTTTAAATTTTTTACGTGTCACTTCTTTACCTGTATTTTCGTGATTTTTTAAAATTCTTCCGACTACTCTGCGATAAAATCGCATTCTGTGTGTTGTAATAAAAATAATTTTTTTCATCGCCGCTGCTCGGTTCTCTCTTAAAAGTTTTCCTGCGATGCCGCTGCACAGACGCGTAAAAATTTCATCATCCGATTGTTCGAATTCAACCGGCGTAAAATTGTGAAAGAATGGAAATAAAGGAAATATAGTAAAGTAGAATAAGGGGTGTGGGGTGGGGGGGAGAAGGAGAAAAATACGATAAAGCAAACAGAGCAAGTGTAGCGAACATTTCCACGAGGAAAAGTCGTCTCATCTGCTCGACTTATAAACTTATTTACATATTAAAAATTTTCCGCCAACTTATACTTACTTTCTTGTTACTTATTAAGTTCATCGTATAAGTCGATTCTGAAAGTTTCCAACTGCTGCGCGCGAGCACCGATGAAAATCGAATTACTCCTGTCGAGCAAGTGCAATGTTTGCATTAAGCGCACTGTTCCCCGTGTCTATTTACTACGCAGTTGCCTAGTTCCGAAATGTTTACCGACAGTCGTAAAGTTAAATAGTGCAACATTGGCACAACAGTGTTCGATCGATCGACGATATTGAAAATTACCTAAATGCGGAAAATTTGTTATAGCTTTACTTTTTTTGTTTTTTTTTTTTGTTTTCGGATAAACATCAAGATCGTAGAAAACAAACGTATTCATTATACGGATGCTGATCACATTTTATTTGACCGTGTGCGGCCTTCTCTGCTAAGCAATCGTCCTCCTATTCTTATCTATTAAAAGACTTGATACCGCTACTCCCCTTATCGGTGCTGCTTGTATTCTCTCACTTCTTTCCCGTTTCGGTTATTCCTGTCCTTGAAATATTTTTATCCTCTGTTCTTAAACGCTTAAAAGTATCAATTTGTTTCTCCTCCTTTCCATTTCTTGGACTAATTATCCTTGCTGACGAACCCAGTTAAAAAAAAAAAAAAAAAAAAAAAAGGATGGACGACTCTAACTTCAGGTGCTGCACGAGAGTAAGTGCAAGTCGGTTTGCTCAAGTCAGATGTTGCCTAAACGCCGACACCCCATCCTGACTCTAGAGAGTCGAGTCGTAGTTTCCGGTTAGCTGTTACGAACTAATTTTTACGGTCTCCTCTTGCAATATAAATAATTAGTGACTCGGCAAGCAGTTGAAAGTCTTACTGCTCTTGCCACTAATTAAACATTCTAACCGACACCGTTAATTTCCTTCTTCTTCTTTCACCGAGTATCTGCATACAGAATAGGGATGTTGCGGATACAGATTTTTGAGTACTCACATCTGCGGATGCGGATCTTAGGATTTTTTTTTAAAAAGAGATTTCATATTGGTGCATAAATAATATCAAAAGCTTGTAATGTTTTACATTTTTATTAAATAATTATATACTTAGTAATTAAAGTTAAAAATTGGTGAATTATGTTTAATAAAAAGTAATGGTCGCCGCCTTTTCAGGTTCCAGTCTGCTTCGCAGAGGATCATAAATTAAGCCCGCGCTACTGAACAACTGTTCACTAAGGGTACGCTTTTTAGTGCAGGTGATAAAAATCTGCGTGCTATTCTAGATAACATTTTTAGTTCTTTTCGGTGAACACTCCACCATTTAAGTGCATTTTCATTTACACTGTTCCTTATTGCGGTAAGAAAGTAACTCCTTTTTGAGTAGAGTGTCAGCGCTATCATTTTCTGACGATGCTTCACCCTCATCTTCACTTGACGAATCTAGCATCATGGCAAGATCGCTTTTTAAGCCAACCTTTCTAACCATACCGGAAGTTACTGGTTGTTCTGAATCTTTAACTGAGGAATCTGTCATTCTCATTCTCTTATTAACTGCACAATGTAAAACTCAAATAATCGAAATGTTCACACGATGTGATTAATTACAAATAAATTGAACAATAGCAAACACGTGGCGTCTGGCTACTGAGCACTCTCTGCGCTCCTATTGGCTGTGAGCACGGGACGCGCCATTCGCCCCCTCACCCAATTTCTTTCTTGTCGCGAGTCGCGACCTTCGATACATTCGCATCCGCATTAAGAATTTTTTAAGAATAAGAAACGTGTATTTACATAATTTACAATAAACAAGTACAGAATTTTACAAGTAAGATTGATATTACTAATCCGTACCGAAAACGTCTATTTCTTAGCGGATATATACATTCATTAATTGATATTTTACAGCGGTGATATTATATGTAAGACCCTTATGACTATATATTCCAGAAAAAATTTACAAAAAAACCCGTTTACCTTAACAAGAAAAAAGAACAGCGGTATAATTTCTTATGTTTATTATTAACATTTATCTAGTTAGTAAGTTCAGACATGTTCGCGTGATCCATACAGCCAATAATCAGTTTAGTACCAAGACTCTATGATGTCAGTAGTATAGGTTTTATTCGCCTGTGCTTATAGTTTTTATATTGGTTTCTTATTTTTTGGTAGTCATAGTCACCTATTTCATTTACTATTGGAATTTCTGATAAGCTACAGTTTTCGAAAAACTTCTTTGTTCTTTTTTTGATGATCTCTTCAATATAAGGGAATTTTAGTCTTTCGTGCATCCATTTAGTGCTTGAAAATCTTGGTTTATTTAAGATTATTCGGAAACATTGGTTTTGTACCCTTTGTAACTTTTGTATATTGCTTTTGCTGATATATGACCACACTGGGATCCCATATAGCAATTTGGGCAAAATAACACTTCTGTATATTAAGAATTTGTTTTTTATGCTTAGTGCAGACTTTTTGTTGAATATCGGAAAAATAGAACTGATTTTTTGATTTGTTTTTGCAATAGATTGCTGTAAGTGGGGTATAAACGTTAGCCTCTTATCCGGGGTTATTCCTAGATACTGCAGGCTGTGGTCCCATTCTAAATGGCTGTTAAGGACCTTAATTTTTTGACTGAGGTCCGGTCTCCGTCGAGTGATTAAGACCGCTTTAGTCTTGCTTTCATTTATTTTCCACTTTTGAAAGTATTCAATCAATTTTTCGGTAGCTCTGCCTAGTCTGTTTCTGATAGTGTCCATTCTATATGACGATAAACGCGGTGTCATCTGCATAAAGGTGTAGATCTACATTGGGTGTTACTGGTATATCATTTAAGTACAAAACAAATAGATATGGTCCTAGGATGCTTCCCTGGGGGACCCCAGCAGTACTTGTTCTCTCTGAGGATTTAGATTCGTTTATCTTAACATGAAATTTTCTGTTTTGTAAGTAAGATTTTACTAATAATATTAGGTGTATGGCGGGTAATTATACTGGATTAGTTTATATAAATTATCCCGTCTAACCATGTCGTATCAAATGCCTTTTCTATGTTTAGTGTGATATTAATCCCGTGTATTTGTTAGTATTGAAGTTGTCGGTAATCTTGTCGCATATTTTGGCCAGTTGAATTACGGTATTTAACTTAGGGGTCCGAAGCCAAATTGGTTTTATCTGTAAAGATAGATTTTTCTTTACTAAACTTTCGCATTCTTTGTAAAATTAGTTTTTCAAATATTTTGCTTAAATTACACAGTAAGCTTATAGGTCTGATGTTTTGCACTTGGGAAGCGTCCTTTCCCGGCTTAGGTAATTGTTACAGCTCCACAGCATAGGATACTTAGCCTCAGACATGATTTAAATATACTGATTATTGCCGCTAGTGCTTTTCGTGGGAGGTGTTTAAGCATTTGTACAGTTATTAGGTAGTGTACTGTTGAATTTGTATTTTTTAAAGTTCTGATACTTCTCGCTAGTTCCCCTGAGTTAATATATGCTGTCTTTGTTATTTGGGCTGTATTTGAAGTAGTGAACTGATGTATAGTTTTCTTAATACTCTGGCTATGTTTATGTGTAGTTAACCCTTCATTTTGTTTTTGTACTCTAGCAAGATAATCTGCTATAATTTCAGCTTTGCTTACTGTAGAGTATGCCACTTTATTGTTACTGTTGGGTACATGGATTGGAGGGAGGTCTTTATGATCTCTCGCGAAATATTTATTAATTTTCCACAAACTATTATTTTCTGGGGACATAATAATTTTTCAATTTGATTAAGAATTTTGTGCTATTGGATATAGGTTTTGCATTGTTTTTATTAGTTTCCTTAGGTATTGATTCGGTTGCTGTTTTCAGTATTGTCTCATTTAAAGATTTTAGATATTTATCGATTTCTACGGGCGTGTTTAGCGTTGCGGGCACTGTAATTTGGTTTTGCAGTGTTTTTTTAAATTTATTCCAATTAGCTTTTGAGTACTTGAAATATTCTTTGGCCTCCTGTGTTTCTAACGAATCTCTTATTGAAAACATTATTGGATTATGATCTGAAGACAATTGACTAATCGATACTGGTGTACTAAATTTTGTAAAATTTTTTGCTATTAGTATATCCAAAATACTAGGTTTAGCAAGATGATTCGTTGGGAAAAAGGTCGGTTCGTAGGGAGCACTTATTTGTATATTTAGATCCTTAGCAAGATGCGATAACATGGTTCCAGCACGGTTTGCGTTGTAGCAATTCCAAGCTCTGTTTTTTGCGTTTAGATCCCCCATTATAAGTACGCTGGCGTCTGTTTTTAATAAGAATCGTATGTCCGATTCCAGATGCTTCGATGTAATAGGTGGCCTATAGGCTGCGTATAGGGAGATCTTTTGGATGCCAATTTTAAGTTGAACCCCTATTGCCTGAATTTCTTTAGTACATATTTGGTTTAGGTAGAGGTACACAGTTTATTTTGCTGTGTACTAAGATAGCTACCCCGCCGCCCATGGTGGTGTTATCATTTCGATAAATCTTGTAATTTTTCATTTTTAAACTACATGTTGGGTCTAGCTTTGTCTCGCAAATGCCTGCAATTAATATTTCTTTAGATACCAGGAAATGTCCTAATTCTATCATTTTGTTCTTAACTGAGTTATTCACTCTACTGAATTTAGGTTTGTGCTATTTGTTGACATCATTCAGGCGAACATGTCTGTTACACTCTCTAATATGGTGGTTATTACGGTAAACAGATCAAAAATGTTTGACGATCTTAATTTACTTAATATAATTTTTATGCACGATATTATCTTCGTTACGTTTAGGTTTTTACATAACTGTATTAAAAAAGACAGATCGGTGTCATTGCTATTGTTAGTATTTGTTTCGCTTTTATTATTGGATTTAGCTGTTATTCTGGGCATATGTTTTTGGGGATACCTAGCCGGGAGATGGTATTTATTGTACTATTGTTATTTTCTATATTTTTATTTTGTTTTAGTTTAATTATATTCTGCCTCGACATATTATTACCTTGCTCTTGAGTTATTCGCGCTTTTTTATTATTAATTGCTTGTAAGATTTTATTATATACACATACAGCACAGTTTTTAGAGTTGGCGGCGTGTTTTTCATTACAATTTACGCATTTTATAATATTTGTGTTTGTGCACTCATTTGAATTATGTCTTCGGCTGCATTTTAGACATTTCGGATGCCTATAGCAGTTGTAAGATACATGGCCATATACGACTGACATTTATAATAGCACTGTTGGATTGTTTGTTTAGAATGGAATTTTTCCCATCTTACTAAGCAGTAGCATATTTCTTTGATTTCTTTGATTTCGTTAATATTGATATTGGCCGGGAAAGTTTTTTTTTTTTTTTTTTTTTTTTTTTTTTTTGTTGGGCTCGTCAACCAAGGACCTTTACCCAGAAACAAAAGGTAAGGAAAGAAGTCGGTTGTATTTTGATTCGATCAGAAATTTTAACTAAAAAGGAACAAATAGCAGGAATAATTAGTGGGGAAGGAAAGGACAGGATATAGGATGCACAATAAGGGGTAGGAAGTCCAAGCTTAAGCAAATAAGAATATAAGGCAGAACGCTCCACCGAGAGGGATGAACACTGGAAGAACACATGATCGGCGTCGCAAATAATTGCATCATCCGGATGGAGAGGACAATGTGGAGAAGAAACCAAGGAGAAACGAAATCTGGAAGAAGGCAGCAAAGAATGGCCAAAGCGCATACGAACAATGGAAACAACTTCAGAACGACGAAGGGAGGAATGTAAAAGAAACCATGAATATGAAGGAAGAGTAGGCTGGACTGATAGGTAAAAGGAACAACTGTTGGAAAAAGAAGAAACATAGGTATCCGACCAAAATCGGATATGAAAGCTTTTACAAACTGATAGCAGGTTAACGGAAGGAATTTTTTTAAAAAAAAGACGAGAGGAAGCAGCAGCAGCCCGAGCCAAGGAATCAGCCGCTTCATTTCCAAATATGCCCGAGTGGCCAGGTACCCACAGCAGATCAATATTGACTGAATGGAGATAGGAAAGATTGTGAATGAGTGAACGTATACGGAGGATAACAAAGTCACACGAATGATCAGGAAGGGGAGAGGATATGGCCTGAAGGGCGCTCAAAGAGTCAGAAATAATTAAAAACTTAGAGGAAAATTGATTCGAGGAAATGAAAATAATAGAGCGAAGGATAGCCAACAACTCGGCTGTGAATATGGAACAGAAATAAGGAAGTCGAAAAGATTCTGAGAGGTTAAAATCAGGAAGGATGAAAGAAGCACCAACACCACCAGGCCCCCTCGAACCATCCGTGTAAATGGTAACATGAGAGGGAAATAGGGAATTGATAGTGCTGTAGAATACCTGTTTAATTACGGCTTGGGGGAGATTTTTTGCAAATGAGGGGAGGATAAATACCTTAGGAGGATGACAGATGTCAGCGAAGTCGAAGGAAAAATAAGGGAGATTATTGAACGAGATAATATACGGCCAAAATGAACCTAGATGATGTGAAATAAAAGCCAGAATAGGGGTTTTGCTGGGAGTGAAGCGCCAGCTATTATAAATCGAAAGATAAGACTGAACAAGGGTAGAGGATGCGAGAGGAAGACGTTTAACAAGGAAACGATAGCCTAAATAAGATCTACGAATGGATAGGGGTGACGAATTGGATTCAGCAAGAATAGCAGTGGTTGGAGAGGATTTAAGAGCGCCAAGACAGAGACGAAGGCAAGAATTCTGAATTACATCTAGTTTGGAAAGACGTGTCTTGGACGCACTACCATAAATAAAAGAACAATAATCAAATTTGGAACGGATAATAGATTTGTAAAGGGAAATAAGAATATAGGGATCGCCACCCCATTTAGTTGGCGACAGGGCTTTCAGCAAGTTTAACCTTTTAATAGTGGAAGCAGAAAGATATTTGATGTGTTCAGAGAAGGACAAACGACTATCAAGAAAGACACCGAGATAACAAAAGCAATTAACACGGGAAAGAGATACATTGTTTAAGGATAGGTTGACCAAAGCAGGGTTATAGGGACGGAGGGTAAAAATAGTATAAGAAGACTTAGAGGGAGCAATTGAAAGATTAATTAAGGAGAGAGAATGTTCCAGCACAATGAGCGACGAACTGAGTGCTTCATAGGCTGCTAAAACATCCTCAGACGAGGAAAACAGGAGAATGTCGTCCGCAAAGAATAAGGAATAGGAATTTAAAGGAAGAAAAGCTATACTGATAGTATAGATGTTAAAAAGAGTAGGACTGAGGGAGGAACCCTGAGGAAGACCTCGGAAAACCTTTCTTGGAGCATTAAGAGATGGAGAGGAGAAGTGGATAGAACGATTTGACATGAGATTGATAATAAGGGAAGAGAATTTAATTGGGATATTAATTGCCGTCATTTTATCTCTTAGAGTGGGAAGATGAACATTATCGAAAGCAGAGGAAACATCAATAAAGGAGGCTAGGGTGAAATGTTTTTGGATAAAAGATTTGTATATGTGGGAAACGAAAAGACTAACACAATCAGAAGGGCCAATACCAGGCCGAAAGCCGAACATATTAATAGGGAATATATTATTATGCGGGAAAGTTATTAGGTACGTCGGATAAAATTTTATTTCATTCGTTTCTTTTATCTTTTTTACTGAATTGTTTCATTTGGATATAGTTGATTTTTCCTTCTAGATAATCTTTGATTTCTTTTAATTCTAAGTTATGCGGTAGACCCTTTAATACCATTTTTACAGGTTTCTTAAATTTTGGTGTATGTGTGTAATGTTCTATATTATTTTTAGACAGGAATTCTAGAATTTTATTGTAGTCATTTATACTAGCTGTTTGGATGCTGTATTTACTATTTCTAACTCTAAAATTAATATTACCAATTATGTGAATTTTTAATTTGTTTATGAATTTTACATGGTTTACATGCGTTGGTATATTTAATATTATTGGTGGAAGTAACCTCCTCTTACCGTATTCGATATATGATTCTGCTTGGTCCTTTTTCGGTGACAACCGCACCGATTCTGTTTCTTTCTGCGAATTGTTTAATGATGTTACTTCATTTTCTAGTTGTGCCAATGGTGCAAATCGATTCCTGGCGAGAATATTGAGGGTTGCTTCACGTTTTGCTTTCTTTGATGCCGGCTTCTTTTGTTTGGCCTGGTACCAGTCGCCGTCTTTGTTGGTATCTGCGTCGCTGCTATCGGTTGTTGACAAACCAGTTGAAGCATAAACACGTGTAGCCGTTTTCATTGATTTTGCCGAAGAAGCTATCTCGGTAATATCTTCTTCTTCCATGTAGTAATTTTCGGCGGTATTATCTACTGTATTCGTTAGGGCCATGACGTCACTCTGATTGAGTGTGTCGTGGGGTCGCTAACAGATACAGCCCAGTCGTAAAATGAACCAATAAAAGATTATGTAAACTGTTATTCACTTTTGAACGCAGTAGAACGACTCGACAGAACGCCAGTCGAAAACCTTTTCTCCGCATTAATATCCGCATTGAATTAACGAGCGAAACATGATGCTGAAAAATATTCAGAACATAATGCTAATAAGATCCCTGAAATGTGACGCTCCTACGGTAACAAAATAAGAAACAGATGTTTTTTTTTTTGTTTTTTTTTTTTAAGCGTCAACTATGGACATTAACCCAACAACGCAAGTGAAACTTTTGAAAGCTATGTACGGTAGCGGCATTCCTAGATCTTACCCGACCGTCTAATCAACTACGTTAGTTGGCCAAACAGTTGCTTAAGTTATAGCACTAGAAATATATGTATATGAGACTGAAACGGACAATATAGGCTTTCATGTGGAGGAAAGCTTTGCAAAAGATCTTAGGCTAATTTTTATTCTTAAATATTAAAGCGGGGTTCATTTTTTAACGTTTGTCCGATTCTACGTGTCAGAATTCTGTTTTATTGTGATAATAATGCGGAGTTGATTCTGAAGGAGTCGGCAGTCGTCTTTCTGCAATCCACTCTCGAAGAATGCGACAGTACACAATGGTTTTGTCGATGCATTGGTGCTTTGGCACCAAGTATCGCGTAAATCGTAAGAATAACCGAGTAAGTAAAGTGATGAGATAAATAGAAAAAAGGATACAAAGATTGATATGATTAACTTCTGTACGCGTTACATAATAAATAGAAAATAGTAATTAACCATAAATATTTTACTTAACTACAAAAAACTGTACCAAGTTTTTTTCGATTATAGTTGCCTATCAGAGACATTTGAATAATCCTTTTCAACATCTAGTCTTCCGCTTTATCATATTCGGACGATGACTGGGGCATATATCTATTCTCCAAGTCTACAGCATTCCATTTTTTTTTTTTTTTTTTCGGAACAAAGTTCTTTTACCCAGCTTGTCGGTAGGAGTAAGCTGGCAGAAACGGCGAGATAACGAAAATCGCGTTATGTGTAGGTCGTCAAGCGACCTTCACTCTCCTTCTCTTTCTCTCTGTCTCTTTCTATTATATACGTGTGTGTGTGTGTGTGTGTGTGTGTGTGTGTGTGTGTGTGTGTGTGTGTGTGTATGCGTTCGAGTATCGAGGTTCGAGCAGCAAGCATCGTATGCAGTCAGCTGCATAAGCTCAATTCTAAACAGGTGTAAATTTGATTGAATTTGAAAATTGGTGCGGTTTTTTTGTGCGACGTTACCACACTTCAACGAATCTGATGATTTATTTTTTGTTTTTGTTGTTTTTGTTTTAATTCATACGGGATTTATGTATTGTGTGTCGTTTTTTATCGTATACTTTTTATGAATGACTTTATACTTGTATATTTACCAAAAAGTGAAATGAATTTCGTTCCTACCGGGGGTCCCCCGGGCGACATGTTTCTTTGATTGTTTTTTTTGATTCCATCATCCATAGAAAAACATAACGTTTAAGTCATTATGGTGGGTATGTTTAAAATACTATTATTATTAAATTTATTACTATAAAATTTTTTGGCAAAGTCTAATTGATAAATATTTTTTTGTAATTTTCAATATTGCCATATCCATAAGTCGTTTCGTATACGATGTTTATTTTATATAGTGTGTTTTACGAACGTAGATTTTTCAATGTAATCATAATTAATCACGTAAATGTACATGCTCTTTATATCTTGTCATAAATGATCTTTTTGTTTTCCCGGCATAAAATTTATTACAACAGCTGCTGTTCAATTTATATACTCCGGCATATTTATATTTGTTATTATTTTTATTCTGATAATTATTTACGTTTAATAGTTTATTGAATAAATTATTGTTTGCTATGTATGTAATATTTTTGTATTTATGTTACTGAATAATTTTGTTATTCCATGTATTTTGGAATTTATGCGAGTAAATTTTATCCATTTATTAGTTTTGCTATCTTTATTTATCCTCTTATACGAGGGTCAGCTGAAAAGTAATGCACACGTGCTTGTAGAACGAAAACGAAAAGGGAAATAACGAGATCGGGCAACATTAAGTACACAATTCTTAGGCTTCAAAATCATTTATTTATTTTTCAACCTAGTCCGCGTTAAGACTAACACATCTCTCTCCCAACACGTTTGTAACAAGTTTTTTCATTCCATCACTGAAAAATTTTCTCGAATCCTGCATAGCTGCTTTCACTTCATCATTAGAGGTGTAATGATTATCCTTGAGATGGTCTCTCTTCACTAGAGGAACAAGATAAAAATCGCAAGGCACAAGATCGGAGGAATGAGATGTGTGTGGAATCGATTCAAACTTCATTTTTCTCATTGACGACGCTGTCTGTTAAACGGCGTGGTACCCATCGTACACAGATTTTACGGTAGCCCAATTGTTCAGTAATGAAGCTGACACGTTCCTTGGATATTCCAACATGATCTGCGATACGCTTTTGAGTGATTCGCCGCGGTTATTTTGAATCAAATCATCAACAAGTTTGCAAATGTTTATTGTCTGTGGCAATGATCGGACGTCCGCTGCGTGTTTCATCAACAATTATGGCTTTTCCAGGCTCGCAATCACGAAATATTATTAACCATCGATTGATAGTAGACCTGTCAACAGCATCGTCACCATAAACATCCTTTAAACGAGGAGTCACTTTTTCAGGTGTTACAAACAGCACACGCTTTTTAACCCATCTCGCTGACATAGCACTAGAACACGTCTCCATATTTACGCTGCTCACAGCACATTGGATGGACGCAAAGTTTTCAAAAACTGCGCATGTGTATAAAGGAGGAATGTCGCTTACGAATGCCACCAGGCGCGCTTCTGTAGCTCATTTCGTTCGCGTTCTACAGGAATGTGTGCATTACTTTTCAGCCGACCCACGCATTTATTTTTCTTTTATATGAATAATTCAATTTATCTGCTATATTGATATTGTAATCAAATTTCCGGACAACAATCCATTATTAGATATTATTGATTCATAATTTTATAAATTATAAAATTTTAATTTTTCAAAAGATGTTTTATTTACGCTTTGTTTCTTTACTTTATGTTACTAATTTATAAAGCATGATTATGGATCCCTGTTATCCGGAACTAGTCGGCAGTATTTAATTAATTTTTTGAATTATATTTATTTGTGTATAAATGTTTATTTATTTTAAAAATATTATTAACATTAAGAAAACGCAAAAATGGATGAAGATAATTTTAATTTTAAATTAATGTTATTTAAAAATTCCACTAAATCATTTATTGTGCATTATTGCGTGCTGATGGTTCATCTTAATTTTGTAACAATAATAATAATAATAATAATGATAAAGATTTTTATTATTATTATTATTATTATTATTATTATTATTATTATTATTATTATTATTATTATTATTATTATTATTATTATTATTATTATTATTATTATACTTTGACGAGTCACGCGGTGTGGTTTATTTAGAAATGTATTTTGTTTTCGCGTTAAATTCGGTGAATTCTAATAGTGCGTTCTCACGATTCTTGACGTGAAGTATTTTTAACCAGCAAAGTAAGCACGTTCCATTTACTTATTTACTAACACAAGCAACTGACTGTATACCGTTTCCGCTTTCGTTATATGTAACACGACCTACGTCGTCAGAAATACGAGACTCGGCAAATAATTTAAAATAACTTTATTATTTCGTTCGAATTTAGAAATCTAAAAATGGAAAATCAATTTTTTGATAAGCTTAATCAAATGAACGAGGAAATAAAAGGTATAGGGATTACATGCAACGACACAAATACCAAAATTGATAAGGCAATGGAAGAAATTAACAAATTAAGAAAAGAAAATGAAGATTTGAGAAGTGAGATCGGATACGTCAAAAAAGAAAACGAACTTTTAAAACAGGAACTGCAAAAATTGAGTCAGTACTCCAGAGTGGACAATGTGATCGTTCGCGGGGTACCGTTCGTAAAAGGGGAGAATGCAAAGTCACTAATAAATAAGATAGGAATAAAACTAGTTGTGCAATTGGCGCAGTGGGATATCAAAGCAGCACATCGTCTACCTAAAAAGGTCAACGATTCCGCACCGGCGCCGATAATCGTGAAACTTCACGATAGAGAAAAAAAAGCACAACTACTAAGTAATGCAAAGAAGTTGAAGATAAACAGTAACGATGTTGGTTTACCCCAATCAGTACCGATTTATATAGATCAAGATCTGATTCGCCACGTTAGGAAACTCTATGCAGTTGCTAGGCTAGCGCGTCAAGAAGATAAAATAAGCCAAGCATAGCGCAGAGACGGTAAAGTTTATGTACGGAAAACAGACTTAAGTAAAGCGAAGATAATAACCAGCGAATCAGATCTCGAACAGCTTACTGACGATTCCACGCAGGAGAGTACCACTATGCGGAACATTAGCCATGTAACCAAGCAGATAGACAAGATTAGTGCAGTAGATTCGGCAGTAAAACATAGTGAAAAACACAAAGGTGGCCAAAAGCAGAGCTCTATCGATAAGTTCATATTGACAGCGTCCACATCATACACAGTCTCCAACACCAGCATACCCAGCAACACACACACAAACAATAACACAATCACCTCCAACCACACGTGCAAAAAATAAACAAAATATTATAAATAAATGAAACGTTTCTCGGCCTGTTATGAGCGTGAACTGTCCTCACCCAGAAACGCCGGTAAGCGAGGGTAAGTATACCTTTTTCCTCCATCACTCCCGTCATTTAAAATTACTACTAAAAATTTACTTAAGCGCAATTTAAATCAAACCAATAATATAAAAAGTAATAAAAATAAAATAAAACACAAAGTTCATATAGCTACTCTGAATGTAAGGTCACTTAAAAGTCCAGAAAGCTTAATTGAATTAGAAGAGGCATTTCAGAAATCTAATATTAAAATTTTAGGATTGTCCGAAGTAAGAAGACCTGGAGAGAAAATTATACGCACACAAAAGGGGAACCTTTTTTATTATATAGGTAATAACTCAGGACAAAAAGGAGTCGGTTTTATTATTAAAAATGAATATATAAGTAATGTAGTAGAGACAAAGGGGATTAATTGTCATTAATAGCAATCTTAAAAATAAAAATTAATAAAGTTATACTCTAATATGTATTTAAGTTTATGCTCCGACTACAGCTGCAGAAGATTGGGAAATAGAAAATTTCTACGAAAATTTAAGAAACATTTTGAATTCCCAATTTAAAATAAAGAACAACTACTTAATAATTATGGGAGACTGGAATAGCCGGATAGGGCAAAGAGAGAAAAGTGAAAAACAAATAATGGGTTTATACGGTTATGGGAAACGCAACGAAAGGGGTTGGATGCTCATAAGATTCTGTCAAGAATTCAATTTAAAAATAGTAAATAGTCTGTTTAAAAAAAGAATAGGAAATAAATGGTCATGGATATCTCCAAATCAACAGTATAAATCACTAATAGACTATATACTAGTACCTAGCATGAATCAGTCAATTATAAATTTCAAAATTAAAGGTTTGAACAAATTCGCTCAGTGATATAACTGACTGCCTTGCCGCCCCAGTAACGTCCCGGCTCTACGTTGATGACCTGAATACATCCTTATCGTCCAACCATCCTATAAACGCTCAAAATATCCTCCAAAAATCCATTGAAAATTTACAAAAGTGGTCCAATGATAACGGTCTGACCTTTTCCTTAACAAAAACAATATGTGTTGATTTCTACAAGGGACGCCAAAACCCACTTCCCAGCGTATTCCTGAGTCTATATGGTTTTCCTATCCCAAATCGTCCATCAGTCAAGTTTCTAGGCCTAATATTTGATAAAAAACTTTCCTGGCGCTCTCACATAGCTGAGCTCAAAACCAAGTGCCTAAAATCCTTGTCTATCCTGAAATATCTATCAAATTACAAGTACAATATAAACCCAAAATTACTTCTTACAATCTACAGATCGATTATCCTTTCACGAATTAATTACGGGTGCCAGGTGTACTCCTCAGCCGCTAAAAGTGTGCTAAGATCCTTAGATCCTATACATTCTGCTGCCCTCCGGTCTATCCTTTCTGCTCATCCCTCTTCTCCGGTTATAAGTTTGTATGCACTGGCAGGTTGTCCCCCGCTGTCCTACTATAGGAAGTACTATAACTTTAAAGAAATGAGCACCCTCCTTAGTAGTACCAAAACCCCGACAATATCTCCTAATATGAGGTTTGGGAATGACCCAGTGCCCGAACTTTTTTCGGTTATGGGTCGTTTCCAAATCTTTTCAATCCCAAGAACTCTGCCAGACTTCGCAGCAACCGCACCACCTTGGAGTCAGCCAATCACAAACATCAACATATCGCTGACAAAATTTAACAAAGCTCAATACCCCCCAAACAGCACAAATAGCAACAAATATCATAGCGAGCTACACAGACCATACATGCCTCTACACAGATGGAGCGAAGGCAATAGGTTATCAGTCACCGGCGGCATGCTCCTTCGAAGTCTCAGGGGCAGCAGAGTCAGTTAGACTGCACGATTGCTGTACAGCACTGGACTCTGAAATATACGCGATAGTCTTTTGCATCCAACACTATACCGATAGCAACCCCCAGTCCCAAAAGGCCCTACTCATAACTGACTCTCTAAACTCCCTTCAACTCATCTCGGGGATTAAATCCAACAACCCTTTGGTAAGGAAGGTACATTACCTATTATACAGGTTATCACATTTAAACTCCAAAATGTCCTTCCTATGGGTGCCGGCTCATGTTGGGATTCCAGGCAATGAGCGTGTCAATCGAGCAGCTCAGGCGACATTGTTCTCTCCAATGCCACACAACCCCCCTCTTCCCCCTACATTGGCTCATTTATTTATGCAGCAAACTGGAGAAGAATGGCAACAGGAATGGAGATCTTCAAGTACATTTCTCCGAAGCATAAAAACAACCACGGAGCCTTGGTGGCCCACAGACGGAGTTTCCCGCAGATATTTTTCTGTCCTGAATCGACTCCGAATAGGACATACAACCCTCTCGCACGGCTACATATTCACGAGCCAGGAACCCCCAAATGTCTGCCCCTTTTGTAGTCAACCGAGCGCCCCATCCACCAATCACCTACTTCTCGAATGTCCCACTTTTGCAGTACCACGATCCATGCACTTCACCACTTCCTCTACTTCTACGATACTGTCAAATGCTCCGCCCGCGGTCGCAGCTGTATTAGCTTACATGCGGAGCAGCGATCTGTACTATCGCGTTTAATCCCCTTAAGTAGGCTCCATGTGCTGTAATAGCCCCAGTAGTTAAACACGGCACATGGAAACCCTCATATACAATCTTAGGGGAAAAAAAAAAAAAGCTTCTATACAGATCATAGACTGCTAATTATAACAATTGCAATTGATAAAGAAAAATACTATAAGAGAGTCATAAAAAATTGGAATACAGAATTAGACTATGAAAAGTACGAAAACATAATTAGTGAAGAGTTAGGAAAGATAAACTTACATAGAGATCAAGAGATTGACGAACTATATAACGCCATATCTCAAACAATAACGTCAACATTCACAAGTGGAAATATCCTGCAGATAAGCGAAGTAGACGACATTTACCAATTACGTAAAAAAAAAAGAATGGAAATTTTAAAAGTCGTTAACAGGTCTCCAAAAGAAAAGATTGAATTAAATTTAGTGTCAAGAGCTATAAGAAATAAAATAAGAGAAAGGGACCGAGCTCAAAAAAATGAAATTATTAATAACATTTTAGAAGGAAGTAAAAATATAAAACTGCTAAAAAAGAAACTCAGTATAGGTACACAATGGGCAACTCATTTTATGAACTTGAAAGGAGAGAAAATATGCGACAGAAAAGAAATAAATAACTTCATAACTGAATATTATAAAAATTTGTATAATGACATAGATAACGATCACGGTATAAGCAATTCTGTTGAAACTAGTTTTACAGTAGAACCAGAATTTCTGAATGAAGAAGTAGAGGAGATAGTAAAAAGATTGAAACGCAACAAAAGCCCAGGCAGTGACAAAGTAATGAACGAACACATAAAATTGGGAGGTTTACAATTAATAAAAATCTTAACGATCCTATTTAATAGAATTTTAAAAACAGGCATTATTCCCTGTAAATGGAAGTACTCTGATATAATATTGTTGTTTAAAAAGGGGGATCGACACAAAATTGAAAACTATCGTCCAATATCTTTAAGTTTGACTATTTCAAAAATGTTTTCAAAGTTGTTAGAAAATAGAATACAGCCTATTATAAGAGTCGAACAACCTGTAGAACAAGCTGGTTTCAGAAGGTCGTTCGCTACAATAAATCACCTACATGTCATGAATCAAGTCATTGAGAAATGTATAGAATATCAAATCGAAATATATATGGCTCTAATTGACTATAATAAAGCTTTCGACTCTTTAAAACATCAGTACTTATTTGCATCACTTAAAAGTCAAGGAGTTCCAGAAAATTACATAATATTAATAAAAAATATCTATAAAGACCTTAGAGCCAGAATATTAACAGATGTAGAGGGTCGGTACTTGAATATTAAGAAAGGGGTTAGACAAGGAGACCCATTATCACCGGTTTTGTTTAACTGTGCTTTGGAAGATATTTTTAGGAATTTGCACTGGGATAACAAAGGTTTAAACATAAATGGAAAAAGAATTTCCAATTTAAGATTTGCGGATGACGTGGTTCTCTTGTCAAATTCCTTGGAAGAACTAAAAACTATGATAACAGAATTAGACAATGTGGGGAAAAAAGCTGGGCTTTCCATAAATATCGGAAAAATGAAAATATTTACAGAAAACCGAAACGCTAAAATAGTACAAGTTAACGGAATGGTTATAGAAATAGTAAATCAAGTAACGTACCTAGGTCAGCAATTATCTTTCGAAAATCGTACTGAAAAAGAAGTAAATACTAGAATAACGAAAGCTTGGAACAAGTATTGGGCACTAAAATATATTTTTAAAGGCCCTTTTTATACCTAGTTTAACATACGGCAGTCAAACCTGGTGTCTGACTTCAAAAATTATTAATAAAATAAAGGTAACACAAAATACAATTGAACGGTCTATTTTAAATATTAAGAAAAAAGATAAAGTACCACTCAAACTGATAAAACAAAAATTAAAAAATAATATAGATGCAATCAGATATGTTAGAAGACAAAAATGGGTTTGGGCTGGTCATGTAGCAAGAATGAAGAATGACAGATGGACGTATAGAGCCACTTTCTGGTTTATTGCACATTATAAAAGAAGAAGGGGGCATCAGTTGACAAGGTGGAGGGACGATTTTAGTAATTTTTTATTGAACAAAAATTTTCAAAGAGTAGCCATAGATAGAATTGAATGGGAGAGATTACAGGAAACCTTTGCTCATCATGGGCCGAGGAAATTTAATATTTAGTTTTTTCTATATCAAATTTATACTATTCATGTTTGTTATATAGTTTAAGAATTTCCTCAATAAAGGTTTATTATTATATTATTATTATTATTATTATACTTCAGTTTGTCAACTCTGAACATAAAATGCTGATAATTATTTATAGTTTTAATGCGAGGCGGTGAAATTCACATTCAAACGGAACACCGCTGCCTAACCAAAACTAAATAGCAAAACGAAACAACAAACATATCGTCTAAAAGTTTGTTTTCGGCTTTCGACAAAGTCACAGGGAACTGTTCCAAAATTTAGCATTATCCGCCAACTCGTTTTACAGATAGAGCTTAGTAAAGCTTTCTGCGGTTATTGTAAATCATTTTAATTCTTATAATTTTTTATTTTTAAACATATGTTTTTCCCCCCGTCACGGTTACTACAAATTTATTTTTAAAAATACCGCGGCAACAAGAAAAATTGCAGTTCGTTTTCGAAATAAATTTTAGTAGAGCAATTTTTAGCCGGGCAAATTGGGAAATGCATCTTATACCTGTTGCCAGGTTTTCATGTCAATTGTTAATACGTAACGCTAGTGTAAGCATAAGACTACACTTGGAACTGATTTTAATCGATTGTTGTCACGATAAAAATGTAGTCCCGTGTGTGTCTGTCTACTACACACCAACTAGCGCGCATATTACGGTATGCGTGTTTAACTTTTGCCTTCTATGTGACTATTAACGATTATTTAATTTAGTTTTTCTAATCATTTCTATCGTCGCCTGGGATCGAACTCACGCCTTCCGACGATGCGGAAGCCAAGCGCTCTAGCAACTAGGCTATTGCGAATACATCAGTATGTAAATGCAAATATAAACTTCACGCGTACAAGAATAATAATTTGACAGTAGGCCTAAATTCTAAAATTTACCGAAGTCTTTGATAAGTATGGCTACTATTTTGTTGCTGTATGTTTGTGTGCTAGGTCAATACGGAGATAATCGATTTTCTATTTTGTTTAAATTTTTATTTTATCCGGCACACGTATGTGGCAAGATTACACAATCTTTCATTTTTAAAACTTTCATCAAATTCAGGGCTTCTAGTACTTTTACCGAATGCAATTTTAAATGGCCGTTCATGAATTAACGATATTAAACGCGTTTCAAGGAATGCGTATAACTTTAGCAGTAAGCCGACTGGAATCACAAAATAATTAAAATCTTCGTCGATGTTAGGCTGTCAGAAGGTCGTTTCCGGATGCAGTAAAGGGTGAAATATTAATTCGACTCGACTGTTCACGAAGAATATCGTTTCAAAAGAGTGTGTCCGCCTCTACCTTTTAGTGTTCTTCACCAAATGCTCCGATTTAATTATGTAAAGAACCACTCAACCGCCGCGTACTTGGCAGCACAATGTAATCTGTTGAACTTCGATACTGAACTCCAGTGTTAAATTGGAAACAGTTCTTCTTTCGAATCTCTTAAATTATTTATTTCCTCGGCAACTACTTTAGCAGATTTTTCGTTTCGTCTATTTTGCGCAAATTTCGTTGCTTCTCATTTTCCTTTTTCTTCTCTTCTGAATAAATTTCCGAATAATCAGTTTTAATCACAATCTGATTGTGAGAACGAAAAATTGACGAGACAATGTTTAGATAAATGTTGTTAAACTGTGATTCTTTGGAAAATCAAAATTACTCTAAAAAAAAAAAAAATAGTACCAGCCTAAAGTGCCCGTGTATAGTTTATAAATAATTCCGAAATTGATAGAGCGAAATAGACCGGATCGTGAGGCGGTAATTTGGACGTAAACCGGAGATAACGGAAATAATCGTAGTTAGTCAGGGAATGTTTTTATCGAGCAACGATTTATATAGCGCGCATCGCACACGTGCTAGCAGTTTCGTAAGTAATGAAACCGACCGCTATAAGTCAACAGAACGATGTCAAAACGCAAATTATTCGGGAAGTTCCAGTCAAACCTTTCATATAAATCGCCCATCAAAGCAATCAACAGACATCTTCAGTAGACTTAGCAGAATTCCTTTTGGAATTTAAGGCAGTTTCGCCAATTATCTGAACAAAGCAGCATAGTTCTATCCATGCTAACCGTGTAAGTGCAAAAAATAATTAAATAATGGCCGGCTATATAAGAATAGCTCAGTGGACTGCAAACAGCTTAAAAAACCATACGGCTGAACTCGAATTATTCCTAAATTCAAACTTAATAGACGTAATCTTAGTCGCTCAAACTCACTTCACTGATAAAGACTGCTTCAAAATAAATAACCATATGATATATTTCTGTTCCGATCCTTCGTGGAAATCACAGGGTGGTTCGGCAATATTAATAAAATCTGATATTATACATTACGAAATAAGTAAATTTAGGGAGGAGTACCTGCAGGGGACTAATATTAGCATATAGACGAAAGGTGGTCAGCTTGTATTATCAACGGTTTACTGCTTCCTACGACACAAAATAACCGCAGTGCAGTTCAGTAAATACATATAGAGCCGCCTAGGAAATAAATTCATATCAGGCGCGGATTAGAATGCCAAGCATACTGCGTGGGGCTCCAGCGTAAATACTACAGGAGGACGTGTGTTCAAGAAGCGCTGGAAAATCACAATGTTAACTACATATCAACTAGAGAACCAACGCATTGGCCAACTAATAATCGCAAAATACCAGATCTTTTAGATTTTTTTATTAAAAAAGGCATTGCCCGTTATTATGCAGAATTCCCTGGATGGTAATGTTATATTATTGACATTAAATTCTAGTAATCTATAATAGTACTATCAGGGTGGGACATTTTGTTGTTTTCCTTTCACACATAATTTATCTAAAGTCAATTTATTTCCAGTGGGGTAGTATAAGTTTCAAACAGCTCTTCTGCATTTTACTTATTTTATTTATTTCTGTTTTCTTAGCCTTACATAATATAGTTGAATTCCATATAATATTCTAGACATTATTATTGAATTATAGTATATACGTAGTGTTCGATAGTACATGTTTTTTTTTTTTTTGCATGAAGCTGGAATTGTCAGTCTTATTTTCGAGTTTAAAATTTGAATGTGTTTTTTCCAATTCAAGGATTTATCGATATATATATATATATATATATATATAAATATATATATATATATATATATATAAAGGCATTTACATTCTCTAACGATGGACAAAAACATAAATGGGTATTGATATTTACATGAAATTCATGAAGGTAATCGTTACTATATTCAGTTTTAGCCGGAGTGTCCCAGGGTTCAGTTCTGAGGCCCACGCTGTATTTCTAAGGATAATACAGACTACACAGAATAAAATTCCTAGGTTCTTAACTAAGGCGCCATGGTATATAACAAACCTAACCTTGCATCAGGATTTAGGTACGGAGTATGTGACAGATGTTATTAAAGCTCATGCCCGAAGGCACACAGGAAGATTTGAAAGTCATCCGAACAAACTTGCTGCTGGACTGCTGCATACTGTTAGTGACATGAGGCGGCTGAAGGGTAAGAAACCTCATAACCTTGATTAAGGTAAAAAGACTATTGGGTATAGGTACCATTAGGTACTTTTCCGTTCATGCTCAATATTCCCCCTGTCAAGTATTTTGCTGAATGACCTAAATGGCAAGTTTATAATACAATAAATAGGTAAAAAAAAATATCTAAAATCCGTCCTCTTAATACAATTTCTTTATCAACTCTGTTTCTTTTGCCATGAATCGCTCTTCTCTTTCTGTTTATGTTTTAGCTCACAAAAAAGGTAAAATGTCTTCCTCCTTGCGACGGAATCCGGGGTTTGTAAATCTACTTTCCGAACATTCCTAATAACTTTCTCACGCATAAAAGAGCCATTGCCAAAGCAGATTTACCATGAGAATGGCTGAAAAAACTAATGGAAAAGCTTCTGTTCCTCCTTCTCACGCTTCACTCCTGTTTCTCGTATTTGGAGAATGACCAAGGCCTTTTAATTTCCTTTATCCCCACGTTCTTCTAACTAAAATCTTTCGCCCGATAAATTAACTTACTTTATAGATTCTACAACTCTTAGCTATGTTCATAATTTCAAAGAATCATGCCGCATTTCGTCTTATTCCACCTCCTCACATTTTTTTTTTTTTCAGTTTCTCCTTTTACCTTGAAAGGATCCTTACATAATTCCTCTCCAGAAATAAATGAAATTTACTTTTCCAGATCCTTAAAAACCTCTCCGATTTCTTTTGAACCTATTTAATTCCTTCCAATACACTTGCTATTTTCTTGGAATACCTTTATCGTTGTTCCATTAATCGAATTCTTCAACACTTTGTCCAACCTCTCTTGCCTTCTGTGTGAAGAAGCTTTTCGAAAGTTTAATAAACAGACGTCTTGTTCATTGGCCATAACAATTTGTTACTTAAAAACATGTTTGATTTCTGCTCATAACATTAGTATTTTTTTGCAGACGTCTTTGTTCAGCTGTTTATCGATACGAAATTTCTTACTACTTCTTTTGTATTGACCTCTTCGCAGCCTTGATAATGTTCAATTTCTTACTCTCTTTGATTAATGCTGCCTTTTAACATAACAGCTCATCTTTTTTCTCTTGTCTGTATTCCTCTCCTCACTACACCACTACTAGGTTAATATTTCGCAGATTATCCTTACAAGTTCTTACCTTAGCCCAACTTTATTCAACATATACACTCCATCAAACTGCTTCCTTGCTGTTAAAAATTTTTCTGAACAAAAACGGAGCAAAATAATACATACGAATACAAAACTAAAATCTGCTTGAAACATACTCATAGCCGATGTTTAAAAATATTCTTAATTGATAAAATTTATTATATCTAAATCATAGTGTACTGAAAAATTAAGCCAGTATCTAAAATTACGCACACATATTCCCCGTTTCCAAAATAATGGTAGCAAGCTTCAATAATAATATATAAACTAAAAATAAAAATAACGTATATAACAATAATAGTAATAATAATAATAATAATAATAATTGTAACAATAGGTAATATGGTTGTATAAGAGGAAACATCAAAAATATGAATAAATAATTATAATAGCGATAAACCTCTATAAGAATAAATTAAGATAATGTTGCTTACACGAAATTCATGAAACTAAAAACTCTCCTTCATGTTTATGCCTACCTCTTGATAAAAGATTTCAAATATTTAGGAATATACATCGATAGATCACTGAACTGGAAAAAGCAAATACAAGTTTTAAATACGAAAATAAGACAGACAATTCCAATTTTATGTAAATTAAAGCAAGTGCTGTCGCCTTATAAAACACTACGTATATACTACAATTCAATAATTATGTCTAGAATTCTATATGGAATCCAAATATGGGGGGAGAAGCTACGAAAACGGAAATCAATAAAATAGGTAAAAATCAAAAAAGGTGTCTTAAACTTATTCTACCCTACTGGAATACTCGAGATCAATTATGTATAGAAGGAAAATGATGAAATGTCTCCCAAGATGTACTACTACTATTACAGGTTAATCGAATTTAATAGCAACAATATAAAGTTACCATCTAGGCAAAAAGCTCGAATAACAAGCAATCAAAGTATAATATATATTACATATACCCTAGAGGGGCAAATCTACGTATTGATAACATACGATGATTCGGTCTTAATTAAAATAATGAGTAATATTCCTAATCACATTTTAAACGAAAACAGTATTGGTGTATGAAAAAAGGAAGTAGTGAAATGGCTGAAGGAATGGTGTAAGGAATAAAAAACCAAACTAGGTCATAATTCTTTCCATTCGGATAATTCAGTTATATAATAATTTGAATATATATTTTCTTCTGTAATTCTAGCGTCTTTCCTTTTCCGATACTTTTCTATTACTTAAAGAAGAAGAATTTACATGTAATATTACAATAATGTTTTGTACCTAATTTAAATGTGTTATATTTATGTAATTACATTCTTAACCTTAAAATTAATTTTTTTTTTTTTATACACTTCCCGATTCATTGACCACTATTGGCGTTGCTACCGTTTATTATTAATTTATTTTGACTTTTGCATAAAGCTTTCTAATTCATACTGTCCATCCCTATCGAGGTATGATAGCATTTCGATAGTCATGAGTACTAATAATCATTTATCCATTTATATACTTAAATTATTGTTAAGGCTTATTACTATCTCCGCTGAAGCAACGGCAACATCATTGATACCCCTACCCTACACCACTCACCTGGATCAGGTGAGGAGAGCCTACTTATACTATTAATAATCGACAGTTCTGATATATACACCGTCTCGTTAGCCGTAATTTAGCGCATCTCGACACCATGTTCTTCTTAATCTTCTCTGTGGCTTTCCCGGAAGATATTGGTGGTACATGCTAGACACGTTGGTGTTATCATTAATTAACAGCTTCTCGAAGAATTTTCTGTACTGCCTAGCGTGATATTTTCGAACATATGGAATATGAAGATCGAAACGAAGTAAGGAGCTCCAACTATTCCACGGAGGATCTGTTGAATTTTTTTAATATTACTTCTGGCTGACAACGACCTGTAAACTTCAACACCGTACTTCCATATAGGAGCTATAACCGTTAGGTATATGAGGTGTTTACAGGAAAACCTCACAGCGAACTGTGAATTAATAATATTTTTTAATATAGCCATTTCTATAAGGATCTTTTTCCTCGCGTATGTTATATGAGGCTTCTATGTGAGGCACCGGTCCATGATCAACTCTAAGTACTTGATGCTTTGAACTTAAGGTAAAGAACGGTCGTTTAACTTGACAGGTAGGTAGGTGTTCTTATTTAACGTGAAAGTTATTTGTTTGCTTTTAGTGTGATTTATCTTGATTTTCCATTTTTTTGTCCACATAGAGATTTTATTTAGTTGTTCTTGTATGCGCGCAGACGCGTATACTGGATTTTCATGTGATGCCAAAATACAGGTATCATCTGCAAATGTTCCAACAACCGCTGAGTTCATAATAAGTATATCCGCAGTATATATGGAATGTATGAGTGGCCGCCCCAATATGCTTCCTTGCGGAACAGACGCTCGTATTATAAATTTATCTGACAACGTTGAGTTAATTTTAATTCGAAAGAATCTATTTGTCAGATAAGACTCGAGTACTGAATAGACATCATTGTTAATGCTACCTTTAAGTTTAAATCGGAGGCCATCATTCCACACTCTATTAAATGCTTGCTCCACATCCAGGAGAACCGCATTACAACTGCTTCCTTTCAAATGTCGCCGATATACGATCTACTATTCGGTGAATCTGCTGGATCGTAGAGTGTTTAGTACGGAATCCAAACTGGATGGTTCGGAATTAATTTGTTTGTTACCGATCTCAATATGCGATCCTGTAGTAACATTTCGAATATCTTAGATAGAGCGCTCAGCAAACTTATGGGTCTGTAAGAAGAGGGCTTGGCTAATTCTTTATTAGGTTTAGGTATCATCAGAATAATAGATTCTTTCCATGCATCAGGATAATAACCAAGTCATAATTAATATAAATATAGGTTAACATTAAAATACTTCTCGGTGGTATCCTTCTGAACGGCAAATTACAATAATTTTGCGAATGACCGTATAACTAGCATATTTTGCACTGGATTATTTGCTTATTCGATTTCATTTCTTGCACTTCTACTATAGTATACAGTATAATGTGCTTAATAAAAATATATTTTCGTGTTGAGGTGATGGGTAGAGATCGATATAGTGCGTAGGTAGTTTGATTTTTGTTTTAGGGTGTATAATATTCATAACACTTTGAACTTTGAATCCTTTATTCTCAATTTCTTTTTTTATTTCTTCCATGTCAATGGTAGGATGTGAGTTTCTAGGTACTACCCGAAAAGGTTTATCCTCTGATAAAACTGATATGTGAAATAATAATCCAAATTTTTTGATTTTAATAATTTAATTGTTTTGCGATAACTATCATTATTTTCTAGGGTAATGGTGACACCCGTTTTAGTTGATTTTAAAGCGAATTTTACATCCGCATCGGATAACAATTATTTCTTAACGTTGTGATATCTTTAACATTTTTGACTAGTACCCGTGGAACCATTTTTTTTTTTTTGCTTTATTAATATTATTAATTATATTACTATTTAATTTAGTTATTTCGTTAGTAGCGTTATATCTGAATAATTCATTGCGAAATCAGCTTTATTACTTTCTACATTAACGAGATTTCTTCCGGCTGATGTTGGATTATTTACTTCCCTATTAGGGGGTGTCATTTATATATTCTTCGTCATTGGCAGTAAATAAGAACTGAAATATGTTACGTTTAAGTTCAGGCGTATCTACCGAAGAACTGGAATAATTAGTGGAAGAACTGTATGAGTCGCGATCTTTTGGTATATGGTACTAATTTCCATTGATTATTCTCAGATGTACGTGCTGGTACGGAGGAAATGGAATGAGCTGTTTGCTAAACGTTGTTATCGCTACCTGACTGCGCTATCTTGTTATCTGATGATATCGCGTCGTTAAAACGAAGTGTAGATCTGCGTTCTGACGGCGGCGATCGTATCCATAGTAATACTATGTACCACTACCGCCGTCAAGCGCACCGTGCGAGTCGGCGCTAGCGAGCAACGACAGTATATACGAATACGAACACGTTATCAGTGAAATGATTAAATAGTCTTACCGGTTTACTTGGAAATAACGTTCGTTCACAATCAGATTAACTAATAACTTGAACACGAAACAAAGAAGAACGTACACACATCTTCAACAAATTAATTTAGATTCCTTATATAGCCTTCAATGAAATTAAGCTGTTATTAAGTTCATTAAGTTAAAAAAAATACCAAATTACATAGTGCAGTGTTTTTACCTACTCATATTATGTGTAATCAAATGTACCTGTTTGCGAACTTTCAATAAATCTCCGAATAAGAATTTAGTTACGTTTTTATGTTATTAGAAATCGAATATTCTCAAGTTTATGAAGTATTCTTTGTTAAAATTTAATCGAAGTTTGTGACAATGCGATTTTTTGATTCAGTTGGTATCGATCATGGACGTTGTCAGGTAATTTATTAATAACTTATGTTAAAATTTATAATTTTTGAGCTTGTGTTTTAAAAATTCTGGCAACAAATTGAATAGTTTGGCACCCATACATGTATCTTACTTGCGCTATATTGTGGAATTTATAAAAGCGCGGTATATATCTGCTTTCTCTTGTAGAGATGCTCTTGTTATTCCAGTACAACTTTGTATATTAAATTTTTCTTTATTTTTTAACACATAAAATAGAGTAAATGCACGGCAATAAGATTTTTAATATCTAATAAACTTCTGTCTACAGCAGAATGGTAACCCTGGTTAAGTTTTTTACATAACGATTTTTGTGAAGAAATTTTATTGGAACGAGGTGGTAATTTGCTGCACCTCCTCAGAGTATGATCCTATAAGCTAGTGTCGGTTGATGTAGGTTGATGTATAAAGTATGCAGTTGTTTGTAACTGAAGAATTGTTCTAAATAATAAAATAGATAATTCAACTTTCTTAATTTTGTAGATAATTAGGAGAGATGATTACCCCAAAGAAGTTTGCAATCCAAATATATGTAATCCTAGATATTTCATATTACACGCTCTATCTATGAAGATATTGTCTTCCTATTGCATGTGTATTTTGATAAAATACAGTGCGTTGTGCATTATTCGCGAAATTATTCGTTATTCATTATTTGCGATATTAATCTATTATTCGTCAATCACGTGTTATTCGTTATATTCGATAATTTAGTTATTCGTTATTCGTTATTCGTTAATGATTATTCAAATAATTTCGTAGATTGCTACATAGTCTAGTGGTATAGTAAGTGCTACCGAGCAAGTGTTGCACGGTAGTTTGTAAGACCAGCGGTTGGAAATTTATTTTTCCGACTTTTTTTTTTTTTTGTTATATTGAGATCCAGATCTAAAGAGGGGCTAAGGGGAGCTATAGCCTCGGACCCCAGCCTCCAGGGGGCCCCGCGCTCTCGAACAGATAAAAATTTAATTTTCTATGTGCAAAATTTAAGTTTTCTTTCTTAAAATACTCGACACTGTAAACATGCAAGATTTTAAAATTGCGTCTTTTATCTTAAAAAGAATTCAGTTAATTTTTATATATAAAAAAAAATACACGAGTTCATTAATAAAATTTATATATACTTTTTCTCTATAAAACGTTCTCTTTTTTTCCGCATGAACTGAATGCTACATAAAATTAATATTTATAGAAATTTTATACGATAAATCTAATTTATTATGTTTAAAAAAAATGAATGCGTCCTTTAACGTACGTATTAAATAATAAATAAACGTTCGACAAATCGATTAATAATAATTTTCTATTCCAAAAATTTTGTTACCATTACATCGTTGTAATTTTTTTTATGTAAAAAAACGTTTTACGATCTGAAATATTCTTAATTTTAACAATATTCTATTTTTTATTTTTATTGAAATTCAATTCTTTTTTATTTAGAACTGCATAAAAATCATTTAAAATAAAATCGAGTTCTAATCGATTGCTGATTTTATAAATATATTTATATTTCGAGAAAGTGAATAAATCATACTGCGTTTCATTCACTTTTTTCTGATTATATAAATAATTATGGAATTTTAAACATGCATGTTTAATTTACATAACGAAAAGAACATGATCAAATACATCGCATGACTGTATCAAAACTAGCTTGAAAACTGCTGTAGCGACAACGACTCCGCCGCCATAGATAATGCATTTTAAATAAAGTTTTTATTTTTATTAAAAAAATGGTTACTTTTTTGCTACCCAAAATATTCAATTTATATATATATATAAATAAGTAGAAGTATTTTTTTATAGAAAAAGAAAAAAAAATGTTATTAATAAAAAGTTATAAATACGAACATATATGTACTTATGTATATGGTATAAAACGGAAGAAAGCGTATCAGCCGAATCTATTTTACCAGAGCTGTCTTCATTGCAGCGCTCTATACTGCCGTACACGTAAAATCCGGCCAATACCGGTGATAACGACATATTCTTTTGTTCGAGATTATTACCTGATATACGCGATATAAATGACACGATTCTTATCTGTTAACTTCGGGCACATAACAATATACGTATATATATACCGTGGCGGGTCCAGAGAATCATGGGGGGGGGGATTGTATAATTACGTAATATCTTATGCGGTAGACAGTAAATTTGACAAATACCTTGTTTCATAAAGAAAAGCAAACAGCGACCTCTTTAAAATTTAAAAATGTTTTAAAAATACACAACTATTACAGTTTTTATTTTATTTTTAGGCGAAAAATAAAAAAATTATAAAATTGTGACTAAAATGGTAGTTTAGAATTCGAATAGTAAATTACTAGGAAAAATAGAACGAAAGTATTTTTTATTAGACTTTAATTTTATTTTATTTTTGTTAGTAATCTGATCCGCATTGTTTGTCCGTGGGCAAGTTTAAATATACATATATATTTCTCATTAAACTATTTTCATTTATATTGCAAAATAAAAATTAAAAATAAATTAGGAAGGTAAAAGATCGACGGCAGTTGCATTTAAAACAGACTAAAAACGTAACATTAATACTTTTACCAGAAAACAGTATTAAATATTAATTATAATTAAATCCATAGGTAAACATTTACACAAAATTTTTTATAGTATAAATTAAGTTTCTCTGTTATAAAAAAAATTTTTTCATCGAGGAATTGATTCTTTTTGGGAGCAAATGTCCCCTATTTTCCCTCCGTGGATCCACCACTGATATTATATATATATATATATATTTATATAAATTATTTTTTTTTGCAGAAAAAGAAAGCATTATGTTATGAATAAAAATTTACAAACATTAACATTATAAATATATATATATATATATGTGTGTGTGTGTGTATATATAGAATTCCTTATTTAACATTTAATATATGTAGTATTCAGTTTGTTAAGGTAAGAAAGTTGATTTTGTAAAGAGAGCTTAATTTTAATTTTATTAGTTATTCACGCGTATGCAGTAGATTTTTTTTTAGGCTTGTTTGTTTGCACATATATAATGCTAAATTTTTTCACCATTTTTTCTTCGAAGTAGGGCCAAATTAGTCCCAAGCCCCGTAAATCATTAATCCGCCCATGGTTTTATTACATATTTTACCGTTCAATTAATATTATTTAGTACGATTACGTCCATTTTGAGAATTCCGGACGGATGTAATATACACGTATAAATGGAAGCCTAATCGGATGGTTTGGAAGGGTCAAAAAGTTAAATGAAATCTTCTAATTTAAAACTGTTTGACACTCATAAATTTCTAATTTTACTTTTAAATCACAGTTAAAATTCTTTTTAAGGCAACGTGTATAACTTTAGGACAACCGATGATTACCCCGGATATCAAAAATCTCATAAAAGCGTCAAGAATATGTCTCATACGGAATTTAAAATAACCTAAAAAATTACTCTTAAAAAATTCAAAACTCGCCGCTAAATAACCCGCCAAAAGTAAAAGTTCGGAAAATTTAATGTAAAAAAGTGAAAAAAGCCAGCGAAATAAATTTTCCAACATCACTTTGAACTGAACCCTCCGCGCAGCGTCTGTCAAGCATTGGACCACCTCGTTGGACCACATAGTAATCGCCTAAATTATTCGAATAAATCACTAATACGATTGATTATTAATTATTAATCAATTAATCACATTAGTCGTATGCGTGCTATTCGAATGATTTATTCGTTATTCTTTTTATTCGAATAAAAATTGCCCAACTCCCATTTATAATAGCGCTAAAAAAGATACGGATGTTTTCGTATAAGCTAGTGTATTTTTGGAGCGCCTAACGCTCGCCGTTATCAGAAACAAAATGATGGCAAATTTTTCATAAGACGGCCATAAATTTGTCACGCACGTTCGCCTAAAAGTACCCATCGCTCGCAATATACTTTGAGAACGCGACGTTTGGTTTGGATCGATGTCATACGACATAAACGCTTTACATAAAAGATGAACGTTTTTATCTGTAGTATACACAAAACATATAGGCCCCGTAGGCTTAGGCATAGTAACTGTTTCAAGTTACACGATTTAAATTATATTTAAAGTTATACGGGATTTTATTTTATTTTTTTTATTTTTATCGGATAATTTTGTAATTCCCCCACCCTTATTTTTTTTTTTTTTTTTTTTTTTTTTGCGTTTCACTGCATTGTGTATTACATTATAATCGCTATTCTCCAGACTAGATCATATTTGATGTTCCGTTTTCTTTTTCTTTTTTGCGAAATTCCAAAACACTACTAGTAGTGGGTATGGAAATTTGACAAACTCATATTACTAACGTTTTTATTAACTTTTATTTTAGCAATACGCTGCATTCCAAGTACTTCTTTCAGTCCCTTGCTATAGGTGTAAATTTTTACTGTTAAAATATAGAAATTAGCCTGGAAAAACTTCGAAAATCTCGATATTGCGAATTAATGGAAATTTAGGGTAAAGTGTTTCAGCAGTAATCAACGGTTCTGTCAAGGGGGCATTATATATCGATGAAAGGAAAGAACGATGCAAAATAGTAGAAATATCGTTGAAATTCGCGCCATTTAATAACGCCACAAAATATATTCACCGAGTTGTTACTATATTACTATCATTGGGCTTTATTCTCATTCGTAATTGGTTTATCGTTTCTAAATATACACGTCTTTAACGAGCCGACACTTCGATATTTTTTTTTCGCATCCTACTTACACCATTATCCGAAAACACTATCGGTCAAATTAATGCTACTTAAAAGTGTTAAATACTCGTAATATGATTAAATCCATTACAGAGCATTTATTTTATAAATGTTAAATTTAATCGACTTTGACCTGTAGGTATGACATCAGTTGACTACTCATCGAACAAACTACTGCTCGAATCCGACTGCTTCTTTAGCAATAAATCTTCCGTTTCTGTTGGATATTGTACAAGAACAGTTCAGTCAATTTGTTCAGTCGGTTTACAGATCTCTGTTTTTCTCCTTTTTTTTTTCCCGCTAATACTTCAAAGTAACAGCCTCTTTTAGAAAAACACTTGAAAATAAAACGACCAAAAGAATCATTGGATAACATGGCGTATTTTTACGTGCAGAACACCCCACCAACGAAAGGTGCTACAAACACAGGAGCATTTTCTAATTACACGATTACCATTACAGGTTTTCTGTAGAACACTTTTATTGTTTAAATATAATAAATAACGTAAAAAACACACGTGTGTCGTAGAAAAATTTGAACTATTTATTAAAAAAAACACCGGCATATTTCGCAGTCAAATGAGCTCCACATTCGTAACTATTTCTAAAGATATACACCATCCAGTAAACAGTACGTAACCCAAATTAGGAAACCTGGCTGACACTGCCGTATATCTTATATTTATACTACGTTTGGGCAACCCTCGATTCGGTCAGGCAGCGACGATTTTGATTCTTATTCCGAACAATAAAATTTTTATTTTGGCGCGAAAAATTGTTTTTTTTTTTTTTTCACACGTCTATTATGAACATTAGTGAAGAGAAAATTATTGGTTATTTTTTTGGATATGGAGACAGTTGTTGGCGCAGTGTACTCCACGCCCGCTAATGTTAGTTGCTTAAACAAGTCCAGAGCTGCATAGATTGCTCATGTAGTAGTAAATTACTTATTGTCGCTTGCGTTTGTTGTTAGTCAATGTGCTTAGTTCTTTTTTTGGGTTAAACCAATCAAATATTTTTTTATCGTTATGGTTTCAGAGGAAAGGTTTTTTTTTTAAATGTCCGGCGAAAGAACTTAAATCAATATAATCTCCCGCGTTAAACAAAAATGAAATAAAAACATACAAGTAAAATACAACTAAACTATAATTTATATTTACTTTAAAATGAAAAATCTTAATCTTTCGTTATCTTTTTAAAATCTACTAAGCCGATTATTACCTATATTATAATACAGGGATCTAATAAAAAACAAATATAATGAGTACTATTGCATAAATAACTAATTTACTTGTTACAAAAAAGATATAGCCCAAATTGTCAAAAAAAAAAAAAAAAAAAAGCAAAAAAAAAATGTTTTTTATGCCAAATTTGCCGTTAGGAAAAAATATTCGTAAAAGCTAGAAAAAATTGCGTAGAATTTGGTGCTCTGTTCAAAGTGAATATTTTATAGTTTTTATAGTGTGGAGCCGTGTGAGCCTGAATCTTGTCACCACTGGGTGTCGGAGTTGCGGATACGCATCCGGCATTACAGACGGAGTTAAATCATCAGCTCAGCTGTGGGACGCGGATCTGCGGATACATATCCATTCAGGCCTACTCGTCACTAATGGAAATCAGCGCGAGTGAAATTTTTCTATATTCTTAATTTACAGGATCGGAATATCCTGCCTTAAGGAAACGCAATTAACTATAATCAACACACCACGATAACTGGCTAAAATTGAAATGATGTTCCCTGCTTAATTATATCACCCTTTATTTCGATTGCAGTAATTTTCGTTTCCTCTCATAATTCGTTTTTAGGATTCCGTACACATATAATGTGCGGAATCCTAATGAGATGGTTCAGAAATTACAAAAATATGAAATAAAAATCAATAATTCACCAACGGATTGACTTATTAATTCCGAAATTCGATCATAAATTACAATTAAAATTCTCTTTAAAACCGTATCCATATAATTTCATGATTACCCTGGGCGCCAAAAAACCCAAGAAACCGTCAAGAATATATATAGATAAAATTTTTGGACAAGGTTAAAAATGTGCGCATTTTCGTATATTTCTCTAGTTTAGAACATACGGATTTCTAATTTCAAAATTAGGTTCCTTCGGATGCTGAGAACTCAAAATTTTTGAAAAAAAAATTTTTTTTTTCGACCGTGTGATACATCGTTGGATAGATCACTATTTCTTGAAAACGAAACCACATTTCACTACCCGAAACGAAGTTTTTATTTTTTTATTATATATTTATATATGTATATATTCACGGAGTATATATAGCTTTATGGGGGGGGGGTAAAATCTGATATTTTCATAATTTTTTTTAAGCAAAATAAAACCGTAGGTCGTTCTATGTTATTACATTATTATGTATTATATTAGATAATGCAGTCTAATTCCATTCTTTGCTTATAGTTTTATACAATAATATTATAATAATAATATATTAAGAATGTAATTTAAAATTTAAAATTGAGTCGTTTACGTCTTATTGCCAACTTATTTACAATTTCTTTAGAATCTAGTTTTACCGCCGGTTCATGGTGAATGCTCATAAGAATAAGACCAATGTTTTTTCGTCACCCATTCGATTCTTTATATAGGTTCTTAATTGGAGAAACATCTTTCTGGAGTCGCAATGGATACTAGAAGTGTGGCTAATATAATAAGAAGCTTTTTTATCAAAGAAAAAAACTGTTCATCCCAGTGATCAATAGCTTCTACCGCAGTGGTAGGTTTTCGCGTAGCAGATTTCCAGTGATTGTGCGGTATCTCATATTCACTTAGAAATACCGTGCCTTCATTTTCACCAAGAAATTTTTGTACTATTTTTTTCAGATTTTCTTGTGTGCTGACTCATCTTCTCAAGTAGAAACATTTGAATCCCTTCGATCGTTTCTTTATGTGGTTTAAAGCGGCCATCGAGTTCTGTAACGATATGGTCAACAAAGAGGTCAAATACATTTCGGCGGTAATATTTGTGGGCGGTTTCTTCTGGTACATTGCTATCCTGGGTTTGCTGGCAACACACGAATTGCGCATCGTTGCTTACCTGGCCGACGGTTAAAAAGAATTTAGTAATCTAAACACTCAAATTGCGCACCGGAAGTTTACCGGCATGAAATATAAAAAAACGAACGAAAACGGCACTCGGATCATGGCATTTGTTGGACTCCAAAACAGATGGCCGCTTTATAACATTTGAATGTTCAATTTCGACATTTTTACGTATCATCGTATACTTAAAAAATAGCCTATTTTTCGCAAACCTTTAAAGGAGGTTTTTTCTAAGCAACCGAAATGTGTTATTCCAAATAACAAACGTTCCCCTCCATCGAGATATGATAAGACATTCTGGAAGTCACTGAAAAAACGACACTTTTACTGATTTTATTCCTTCGTCGATTTTATACAATCCGGAGTTGTTTTTATTTAAAGGCAGTATATAATTCGAGTTCTCAGGAGGCGGGCTATTTCTAGTCGGTGCGCAATTCGAGTCCGACTTGTCACTGTGTGAAATGTTGGTGTGCAATTCGGGTGTCCCCGGTTTGCTTTCTGTTCGTTCTTGGAAAAACTATGTCATTAGAACTCATCTGCTTTGCTTGCTCGGAAAGGACCAAGAATTGACTTTCATTCCGAATATTTTGTAAAGTCGTTTTTACAGTTTTTGCATAACTACTTGTTTACGTTTGCTGTATATGAGAACATTTTTCTCAATGTAACCAACGACACAACAAATTGGCTATTTTCTATGGCAATTTTCAGCCGATATGCTTGAGCAGCGACATCCCTACTAGCAACTTCTTGCAGTACCTTAAGCGTTGCGCGTATTACGGGAATCATTTGTGGAAATCGTTTTACAGCTGCATGTTTTTCGGTCCACTGTATCTCACAAAGAGAAATATTATAAACGTTAAATGAGATGAATTAACCTGATCAGCAACTTACTTCAAAAGGTAGTTCGAAGTGAAAATTTTCGAAAAAAGTTCATTGCACGTAATAAATAAATTTCGGATACAACTGCGTTAAGAAGAATTTTATTTGCTTAACATTTCGGCCAGCTTCCACTGACTATCATTAGGAGCAAACTGAAAAGTTTTACGATCCCTATATAGTAGGTATCCCACATGAATGGGCTAAAACTAAGTAGAGAATGTGAACACACAGTGCACGAATTGCGCTCTCGAGTATTTCCCTATGATTAGTGTTCTCACGCCTCGTGATCGACCGCTTAGTACTGTAGCGCCATCAAATCCTTGTCTAATGAATTTATCTATATCCAATTTATAGGATAAGAGATGCATTATATATAATTGTCATCGCCAATGTTTGATCCGAAACATCTCCTACGTGGATAAATTCAAGAAAATCCTCCCGGATAACTGATTTTTCAAATGAGCAGTCTAGATATCATAAAAATAACGCTAGTTATTCTCGCCGCAATTTGTCTTGAGTTTCGTCTGCCAGTACCGTAAAAAAACAGCCTCTTGGACCCTTCATTTCATTCTAAATTCCTGATAAAGTATACACATAGCTCTACTATGCATGCTTTGTGTAAGTATATGATTCTTAAGTGCTTCATCACCAGATCGAGCACGAAAATGCAGAAGTACTCGAAAATTGCCGTCATTGTGAGCAAGTTCATTTAATCCAACTTCATAATCATGGCTTCCTCTTAGGACCATTTCCCGTCTTCTGCACAAAAGAACTGTTTCTACAATTTAATCTCTCGTGGTTACCTTCAGCAATTTTATGACCTTCCAGGTTAATGGATTCCTCAACATCAGCAGATTTGCCTTCCGCGAACTTAACAAAGTTTGCTGCTTGCTCTAAAGCGAATTTGTGGTATTTTGTATTTGTGTGATGATTAAAAGTTTTCTAAAGTGTTTTTCCAGTTGGTAAATGGTTTATTAACCTGGCGTTGGTAGCATAATGAGATTTTGTCTCACACTAAACACTTGTATATCCATATATTGGGAACCACTGAAGTGTATGGGTCAGGAATGTCAGTACCTGTCGGCTTGTCCTTCTGGAACATGCTGTCAAACCAGTTCCAGTAACAGTACAGTGTTCGACGTTGTAGATGTGTGTTTGTTGAGCTTGGAACGCAAATGTGAGATTTTCTCCTACTATACGACCAACCATGTAACTCAATTTTAGCATAGTGTGAGAATAATTCTAACGATGCTACCGTCCGTGTAACTCTGTTCGGTGAGGTTTTCCTCTCATGGTGCACCGAAGTGAAGTATAAATTATAATTTTTTTGTAGTGTAAAGAATTAACTTTTCGAAATTAATTTTTAGAACTTTTTTATTTTATTTTTTGTTTGTTGAGAAAATAAAACTTTCATAATAGTTTTAATAGAAAAAGAAACGTCATTGGTAGCATAACGAGAATTTACCTTATGTGAGATTTCTCCTCACATGAGATAAATTCTCACATGCTACCAACCGTGTCATATTTTTTTATACTATCAACGCCGGGTTAACAAGGGCTCCAAGATCCTGATAACCACGTCCGCCTGGCGCTGTTCCAAGTAGAACACATAGTTCGCAACGTGTTCCCCACATAACGTTTGAATACACAAGCCCATGAGTGTTTCGCAGTTCAACCGACGTTGAAAAGAAAAATTCCCCTTGCCAGTGACTGGAAACTTAAAAGTATCTCCGGTAGGTTCCAAGGCTCTTTTAAAGCTTTCAGCTTTTCCTCATCATTATTCGAAGAACTAGAGACAATATAATATACCTTTGCACAAATAAGCTTGAAAATTCTTACTCAAGTAACCTAAAAAAAATCATAAAAATATTCGAACAATTTTAAATCCAATCTAAAGCGACAATGCGGAGTCATACACTAGAATAGTGTATTCGGCTAATATTCGGGCTTTTGCGTGCGCTAAGAGGGAGGGGGGTTAAAACGTAAAACCCCCTCTTTATATAGGTCGGTGTATATATTCAAAGCGCACAAAAACAAATTTCTTAAAATTCCGTAACTTTTCTTCTAATAAAGGCAAACGCATAATTTCTAGAATTTAACATATTGTAATGTGTACATTACATAGTTATAACAAAACCAACAGAAAAAATGAAATTAAATAAATAGGTGAAAAATTCGAATTATAACGTGTTGAGAGAGTAAATCCGTGAGTAAATGAGAGCCGGTTGTTGGTTGAGGGTTGTCGCGTCGAGATTGATTCCGCCTTTGTCGGATGCGCGTGGCGATTACCGTAAAAAGTTAATGTTAAGCGCTTACTTTTTTTGTGCATGCTTTTAATAAACATATTTGTACCAACAAAATAATTAATAAAATACAACAAAAAATATTTCAGTAAAGTAACACAAAAGCAGCCTTGAAAAGGGCTGTTTCTAACGAAAAGTTCAGTTGATCAGGAAATCGTGAAGGCGGCAGAAAAGAAATAGAAGGAATAATTAAAGCGAGACAACATAAAAAAATTGGTGTCGTGTTCATAGCGACCCACTGATAATGGTGTACATAGCGACCATCGGATTTTTTTTTTATTATTATTATTATTATTATTATTATTATTATTATATTCGACTTCGACGACCGCGTTCAAAACGACCGACAGACATTTTTATTACTATTATTACAACATATATGCGAACTAGAGCGGCCAAGTTATTTTGTTAAAACTGCTAGAAATTATAATACACGTTTAGAAACGTACTTATAGTCAGACTTAAATCATTAATATTTTATTTTTAACTAAAAATATAGAGCATTTACACAACAGTGCGTTTTGTTAGAAAAATTAAACTGGATGTGAGTATGTTTCCATTCATCTATTATAATTTTACATTAACAAAAATTATATACATTTTGCATTAAATTACGTTTTTATAATATTGTATTACATGTTAATGTTAATATAGAAATATCAAGTTTAAAGTAAAAATAACGAATTTAGAAATTACATAATTTATAAGGGAATCGTAACAGAATATGATCGCAGTTCATTGTAGTAGTATTTTTTTTTTTTTACCCCCCTTGAGTTTGCTACCGAAGAGCATTAGTCCAGCAAAAAGGAATAGATACATGGAATAGAATAGAAATTATATTTTTATTCTGTCGACAATGGAATCAAGGAACATCCCTAGGACAGGAACCCACAGAGAGAATAGGTAGAGAAAGAACATAAGATGCGTTGAAGGGAGCAGGAAGACCAAGCTTTAAAAGATGATAATAAAGTAACTCACGCTCGCGAGATAAACCGGAGCACTCGAAGAGCACGTGATTCGCATCACAAACATATACTGAGAATCTTCAGGATCCAAAGGATAATTACGAGATGCAGCCAAAGAAAAGCGATTTAGTGAAGAAGGAAGGAGACTATGCGAGAAACGGAGGCGAGATAATTTAGTAATTATGGTCCGACGCAAACTGGGAAACTCATAGAACCAAGGACGAGGAGGAGGAACAGGATTAATCAAGAGATAAAAGGAATTAGGATTAGCGAAAAGAGATACATAAACAGAGTGCCTAAGATGGCAGGATTTAGTTGGAAGAAGAATATTGTGTGCTGGAACACTACTAATAAAATTTCTATTGGAAACAGCAGCTTTAGCAAGGAGGTCGACGGCACCATTTCCATCAATGCCTGAATGTCCCGGAATCCAAAGAAAGTCAATCTGGGTAGACGTCGATGAGGATAAATCATGAAGAAGAAAACGAATAGAAAGGATAATAACATCAGTGGAACGAGAAAGGGAAAGTGGAGATAGCGCTAGAAGAACACTTAAAGAATCAGAAACAATAAGGAATATCGGAGATTTCCAGGAAATTACCTTCGCGGTCTCTTTTGGTCGCTATAAACACGATCGCTCTGAACACGTAACCAAAAAAATTATACAATAGAAAAGAATAATAATTGAAAAATGTAAATCGAAATTAACAAAAACCCAAAACTAGTAATGAAACGAGAAAAATGAGCGGTACCATGCACTAATATGCTATTTATAAAATATTGGAAATAAATTAAAGAAGACAAAAGAAATGAAATGAATAACAAAAATAAACAAATATTTTGGTTGCCTCTACATTTATTTTTCAAGCTCGGAACAAAATTTGCTCGCAGTACATGCCCAATACTTGTTATTGCTATTATCACGATTTTTTTATTTGTAATTACTATGTACTAAATTTAGATTCCCTCTTCTGCTTTTAAAGTAATAGTTAAATCAATTTAACTTGTTTCATTAATTTAATATAATAATAGCAATAAAATTGACAGCATACAAAGATACAGTGTAAAGTTATAAACGCATAAGTGTAACTAAATGGAATGAATAGATTTTTATCTCGATATGAGATTTTGCCGTGAATACTAAAAAAATTACATGCGTATTTACGAAACAATAATTATTTTGCTCCAAGCAGTCGGATAGCTGAATATCACAATACGTGAAAGTATTATGTTTATGTATGCTATATGTTCAGCGAAACTCCAACTGCTTTCTGCAATATGCTGAATAATCATTTCCTAAAATTCTCACCAGTTTCTTATTTCATCCGCAATTCGGTATAGCGATGAGATGCATTGTTGCCAGAGAAAAATTTATTTCTTGTTCGTATAATAATTTTCGTCATTTAAAGTCATCAATCATGTTAAAATAAAGAATTTGGCTCGAAAAAAACCAGCACTCCCTTTATCCACATAATGTGCCAGTCGAATAATAAGCAAAAAAAAATCATGAGTAAGGTAAAAAATATTACGAATCTTCCTCTCAGTTCTTTCAGATTTTTTTAATGTGATTTTTGGCATCAAAATATTTCTGATAAATTTGTTTTATTTGTAATTTTTAATCGTAAATGTAACATTAATAATTATCATCTTTAATGTATATTTTAATTTTCTTTACAAGTATCTCTACCTTGAAAATACTGATCTTTTCTGTCGCCGTTTTTTAAAATGCAAAGAAAATTGTGTTTGTGCATTATTTTGCTTCTATTACAGCTACTATAAAAAGTAATGTTCAAGTATACATGATTTTTTTCAGATTTATTTAAAATTAGCTATGCAGGAGGTAAAAAAATATAATGGCTATTAATCCATATTAATTACGTTTAAAAAAGCTTAAAAATCGGGTTTAAAAAATTTCATGATCATCGTATTTCAGTTTTTTTTTTTTTTTTTTTTTTTACATTGAATTATCGTTTTTACCTATCTGAGTTACCACGATGAGAGCTGCCTAGGCTATTTTAAAGACTACCTAACAGCCTACCATCCTGAATGTACTTCTATAAATTGTTATAGGATTTGTAGTCCAATATTTCTGCTAAAGTCATGAAAGTGCCTGGAAGGACTGCATTAAAACTACGGCATTCAATTAGGATATGTTGTATTGACGAATATTTTAATTCTGCATAATATAGTCACGTGCTTAATGGGGAGTTATCCTTTGCAATATGGTGGACATGGCTTTTATATGCCCTATTCTTAACCGATTGATAGTTGTGTATTCGACACGCGGGCTATTAATCGGCGACCATCATGGTTCGATCATCGGCTTTATTTGCCATAAGAACGTAATCTTGGACATTCATTCTTTGCTCGACTGCTCGGTTATTCTTTTTCATAGAAACGTGTCATGCAATGTTGATTCTTGAGATTTATGCGGCATCGGCGATAACGTAGCAGAGCGAGCTTCTAAATTCGCGCGCTCGTTCCCTGGGATCTGAGTATGTGCAGGGACCCACAGAAACTCAACTTGGTAGTCCTTCTCGTCTAGCAATAGCAGAGTCCTTGAATTTTTTGCGCGATTGTTTCTTCTGCGTTATTCTATTGTAAACTTTTTTTGACGGTCAGAGAATCTGTAATAATTAGAATCATTTTTCAGTTGAGACTTGGAATTGTACTATTGTAGTAGTCCTGGAGACAGAACAGAATGGCAAGCATTTCTGCATCCAGTACCGAACAAGCATCATTTAATCGGACCCCCACTAACACATTACCAATTTCGTAAGCGCACGCTGCTGCGATTAATAAATATTTCCAAATACTTCTAAATTAAAAATTAATTTATGAGCATTATTTTACTTTTTGACGGTCATATACATTTTATTTTTCGTTTTTTTTTCCAATTTTTTCTCTTGTTAGTGTAAAAGTTTTTTTAAAAGCGAATTTTTAGGAATCAGGAAAAATTTCCGGCAGAGGTCATTGATGAAAAAATTAAAAATGTATGTGTATTCGTATTATTTCTATTTTTTCTTCAACTTTAATTTTAACGGTACAAAACATGTTTTTAAATTTCATTGTACTCCATTTAACTGAAATGTAGACGGAAAATTGTTATTAAGTTACACATTTCCTAATCATACTTTTTCACGGTATATTTTATGTATCAGGGTGATTGGTTTTGGTCAGTTTCGACCATTTTTGACAAAATATTTATTTTATTAGGCGCTTATTGTTTATGATTTTCTCTAAATGTCAACTCGGTTAAAATTTTCAGACGTCTTTGAAGAATTTTAGAAATTTAAAATGTAAACATCAAATATTTTTCTCTTTTCTTTATTTTTATCTAACTTCCCGTCGTACCTTTCAGTTTGACCGCTGGTGTTTTTGAATAATATCGATGAGGAATTATTAACGAAAATATGTAAAATCAACCAGATAACGTAACATAGTATTTCTTTTTCTTTTTTTACGTATTAATTTTTAAAGATCATTCATTAATTTAGAATTATTTTGAATAATATAGGTTTTTATTTTTGTGAGCGCTCTTTAAATATTTATGTACCTCCTATCATTTCGTACAGTTATGAAGAAAAATTTTAAAAATATTCAAGAAAATGTTTTTCAACAGTTTTACAACCAGCATACTTTAATTAATAAATATATTCAATCAAAAATTTAAAAAAAATTATTTTGAATTATCCATCCTTCTTTTCTTTTTTTTTTTTGAACTATCAAACAGAAACTTTTGCTCAAAAATAACTGAAAGATGAAGGAATCAATTAAATTTAAATTCGATCAGATAATTTTAATGTTAACTAATAAATAGTAGAATGCGTTAGTCTACAGTGTTAACAAGTTGTGTGAACTGCGCGTTATACTTACAGAATACATATAAGTAAGTTTAAAAATTATTTTACGTATTAAGATGGATTGGTTAAGTAATATTATTACAGAAGTAGCTGACGAAACAAAAAGTTTACTATCTAACAATATATACATGGATATCTATACTGAAATACATGATAAAATATCTAACTACAAAACAAACATTGCAAAAATAAAAAAAGAAACAATAATGGAAAACTACAATAACGATTTTAAAACGCTATTTTTCACAACACAATTCGTCAGAGACAAAAATAAAATATCAACATTACACGAAAGGATAGCAAGCATGCATACTAAAAAATTAACATATAACGAAATAGCAAAGACAAGAATAGTAACACAATTAAGGCTAACCATAAAACACGTTAGTACTTCGCGTTAGTGGTGAAAAATAAAAAAAAAAGGATAGCAAACAGAGAGTTGACGAACTTTTAAAAAAAAATTATAAATCCATTGGATAAAGGTATAAATATAAAATTCACGGAAGTTACAAAAAACGAAAATTTTGTGATAGGTTGTAAAACAGAAGAAGACGCTAATAAATTAAAACTAGAAGTACATAAATGTAGTAAAGAGGTCGACATTTTTAATGCTAAAACATTATTACCGCAAGTTCTAATACAAAACATTACACGTCATAATGAACAGAATTTCAAAAATTACTTTAAAATCAAATATAATTATGAGCTAGAATATATAAAAATGTATAACTATAAGGATAGCGAGAAAAATAAGTTCAAAAGTAAGAAAATTAAATTTATCCATGTATAATTTAAATATTCAACAAGTACAACAAATTAAGTATTTAGGCGTTATCATTCGTTGATAGCAACCTAAAATTTTACTATCATTTCATTTTATATATACAAAAAATAAATTACACAAATTTTTATTCATTTTCAATAAACTTTACAATAACAACAATAAACAAAATTATAAAAAAGCAATAATTTTATACAAATCCATTATTTTATTTAATATTAAATATTGTGCCAAGGTATATAGTGAAATGTTATAGATTAAAAAGTTTGTCAAGATGCTCCAAAGTTAACAGAGAATATTAGCTATAAGAATGTACAAAGCGTATAAAACTATTAATTACATATCAGAAATAATATATTAGCCGGTATACAACCTTTAGAATTAGAAATTAGAAGACATATAGACTTATTTTTAATTAAGAATAATATTAATCAGGATGAAGAGTTGGTTCATACAAAACATACAGACGGTAATTTTAATCTATATAAGTTCAAATAAAAAAATGATTAATAATTATATATATATATATATACATATATGTATATGATTTTGTACAATGGGAAGTTTAACGTAATATATCAGAACTCTAATAATATATTATTAAATTTTTTTCCAAATGTACAGTGCAAATTAGATATTTTTTTTATTAACCAATTTTTAACCGGTCATGGTATTTTTAAAGATTACTTATTTAGGTTTAAAATATCATATAACAATCTGTGCATTATTTGCAATGAAGTTAATAACGTAATTAATATATATAATGGATGCAATTACAATAAGCAACAAATAAGTTATACAGCAACTGCACTAATTAATGATAAATTAATTTTTTTTTGTGAATTCTGTTATATGGAAGTAAAACAACGGAAAAATAACGTAAATTTCATTTTGTAAATATTAATTGCATGCATTAGTGTAATTTGAAGATAATATGCGTAGTATAAAGAGAAAAAAAAGAAAATAATATAAAAGAAAATATATATAATAAAAATTAAAAAAAAAATACAATATTTATAAGTTTAAATGTAACTTCAAGACTTAGTTGTAGGAAGTTACATTATATTCCAGTTTTAATTTTAGTACATTATTTAGTTTTTTGTTTTTTAAATTCAAGTTTCAATATTGTTTCATTTATATTTAAATATATTCATCCTACCGTTTGGATTGGGAGAAAAAAAACAAAAAACCAACCATTAGTAGGAATAACAGAAGACATTTGAATGATTTACATTATTTCTTCTTCTATAGTATCTTCCTCATTTTCTTTTTCATCTGCTGGAACAAGAATTTCTTCTAAATTTATGCTAAATAACTCTTCTAACCACTTTCATACTTTTTCGAGTGTATAACTCATATTTTACATAAAGAAAGTATATAAAAAAAACTACAACCTTACTTGTCGTGCGAATTACTATTGTGATCCATACTAAAAGTGTAAATAACCTATGAAATACAGTAGTGCGATTCCGAGCCACATCGCGGATAATAGGGAACATTGAGCTTAATGTGTTAACATACATACTACTATACATACAGACATTTACAGTACTGTATAGACATGTCTAAATTGCATAAGTACACCATATATAATGTTAAAAATTATTACTGTAAATGGTACATATTTACATTATTATGATTATGCGCACACCATTACGTCCTGTACTCTATTCTTTTTGTTCATGTTGTCCAACCTGATACATATTTAGATGATTGTGGAAGGACAACTGATGGCAATATATGATTTTTTAAGTTATTTAATTTTTTGTATGTACTGTACAATACGCTACAGTTTACACTTCAGAAAATGAATTAGTACGCTGAAGTGTGGTACTTTATTGTATCAGGGATGCCACCGCGGAGTTTATTTCCGCCAATGTGAAATATGGTGATTTAATCATGATTATTATTGTTAAATTATTATTGTTATTATCATTAATTTAATTGATTACCTGTAATTAAGAAAATGGAATATGATCTACCTTTTATTAAAAACCTGTACACGAATCTTTCGTGGACGGTCGACCATACAAGAGAACAAACACCCTTAAATAATAAAATCAAGTTACAACATAAAATCAGTAATAAATCTATACAAATTACTTTACTTATCTCGAAGCCCGGAGGTGAGGCAGATGGTACGATGCTGGTAATATGTGGGTCTTATTACGACCGTCGGCCTGCCATGGGACGTTCGATCCGCGACTGTTTGTTACTTTTTAAGATTAAAAATTTGTTTTCGGTACTTTTTCGAAAAAATAAGTATATAAATGAACGATTTTGAACTTATTCGATCAAAAATATTACAGGGGAAGTCTGACGCAATATTGTGCTCCACCAGCATCGACCCGTGAGTACGTTCATCTTTTACTTTTTCCGATCTCCATAATCCGACCTACATTTTCCACTGTAACAACGCGATTTGATCTTTACCAACCGCGAAATCCGACTAAACTTCGACCAACTCTCCGTCCAGCGGCGGTTTTTCCAGTGCTCGCTTATGGCCTGCGTTGCGTCATTTCGTGACGTACCATCCCGTCTTGCTCCTTTACTGCCGGCCGACCACCGACTCTCATACACATACACATACACATACACACACACACGCTCGCATTCCTTATTGGATAATCGGATCTTTTTATTTTATTTCTTTTTTTTTTTTTTAAATATATATATAGATATATAGTATACAATGTACACATAACAACGTATAAAAGTATGAAAAGTTGAAAGTAAAACTTAGAACAAAAAAACTAGTCAGAAACATCTTCATCTGAAAGCGGAATCGTTGATGGAACAAGACCTTCAGTGGTTGACAATTTTTGTTTTACTCGAAAAAACATTGTGATAGGTTTGTTTTTTTTTCCGTCGCGCCGTAACAAACCGCGGATAACTGAAACCGTGGATACCGGAACCGCGGATACGGGGACACATCTGTATACTAAAAAGTTTAATAAAAACAACGCCGTCCAGCAAGGGCGTCGCCAACCGATTAGCAAAGGGGGGCAAGATGATAGAAAGAGGATATGAGTTATAGGAAAAATAAAATTTATAGGTTGTAAAGGCTTAATATTTTATTAAACAAGAATAAAATGAAATTTAAATATTTTTTTAACCGTAATTTCTTGTCTTTATAAAGAGCTTCTGCGTTTTGTTTTCTAGTTTGCATTTCACTTTTAAAGGGTTATCTGGTGATGAGTTATGAATATTTTAAGGGTGATTTTTTGAGGTCATTTTAAATTTCTTCTTATATGTTCTTGACGGTTTTTTGGGTTTCTTGCCATCCAAGATAATCGGTTAGTTTAAAGATTTATAGATTACTTTAAAGAGAATTTTAACTGTAATTTATGATCCAATTCTGAAGTTTATAAGTCAAACCGTTTTCGTTAGTTTTTGCATACTTTAGTTGAATATTTTTGTCGTTTCTGAACCATCTTATTATATATGTACGGAATTCTAAAAATACATATTCCAGTACTTTTCTGGCATTATGGCAAATTACACGTTTGTATTTAAAACTCAAAATAAAAAAAATAATGATACCTAAAACTTAAAATTAGACTAAAAGGGACTTTTTAAAAATACAGTATAAATGAAGAAAACTATAACGAGAAAAAAAGGGGAGATCGACGAGAACCAGCTCAAAAAAGAATAATACGCATTTCTACTTTTTTTTTCACTTCTAAGCCTGGTCATTGGTCACTCATGAATTACATAAATGACTTAGGACAGGAATGAATATCCACCTACCAGCAGAGATCCAAAAAGTAGGCTGATTTAATTAAATTAATTAAGTCGAACGGCGGTTTCTTTCTTTCCAGTTTTCAGACTTCTGGCGATATTTATCCGTCAAATACATTTTCACTCGTAATAAATCTATTTTGTATATTCCTGTATGTATATGTACGTACTATGATGGATTATTGAAATTTACACCTATAAGCTTGGCAACAATGTTGGATGCGTGTAAGTATATAAAACATATCAGTTTCATACAAACGGGTGCGTACAAGTACAGTTGTCTTGAGGGTGCAAGTAAGTGTACTTAAAATATTTTTTCAAAAATTTTAGAATTTTTTACCCTTCTTAGCTTGATTTTCACCAGTAAGTTAAGTAATGCTTAAATCATAAATATATACTCGTCTAAAACAATTATTTCAGGTGAGTGCATGTGCGCCCAAACATCTAACGGGTGCAAATTCGTCAGACAAACGGGTATATATATATTTTTTTATATATATGTACATATATGTATATGTATGTATATATGTTGATACGGATTCGATATTTGTGGCACTATCTGTCGACGATAAAGAAAACTCCATTCGTTCCATTTGCTGAATCGTATTTTTGTTTCCGTTTCCGAAGTTATTCGTGTTTCCGTTTTGTTCGGTTGAAAAAATTAAGGAATTTGCACGACAAAGAGTATTACGTTCCTGTTATCGTTGTCCTTCGGGTGGGCCGAGAGTGACGGAAAAAAGCCGCGCCCGCATCGGTTCTGAATGGTTTCTTGTTCTTATATCATTTTTTTCCGCATTCTATTTAACGTTTATCGGGAAACGAAGCCCACGTTCGTATTCCTCTTCGCGGGAGTTTTGTCGTTATTTTTGAGGTGAAACTTCTTTAAGCACACCCCTTATATGTATGTTAACATGCAAAACGAGCGAGCGTACGTTATGAGTAACTAATAGTTCTTCTGAACAGTAATTAATACATCTAAAAATTCGTAATAGACACGTAGCCAATAATATATTGAATTAAAATTTATATTGCATATTATTGAATTTTATACCACTTTGAGAGATATATATGTAAAAAAAAACAAAAAAAAAGGAAATGATTAGAACTTAAATATCAAAAATTAATCAAATATAAAAAATGTATATAAAGAACCGGCAAAAGAAAGGCATCGAGCATTTAGAGAGAGAGAGAAAAAAATGAAAACGAAAATGAAGATTCTCAAAGAGGATATATAAAAAATTGGAAAAAGAAAGGCATCGAGCATTTTTGTTTTTCTTTAAGTAAAACTTTATAGGTATGTGTTTATAAGAACCCTCCACATTTGGTTTCTACTTTTGGCAAATTTACTATAACCTTAAATCGAAGTTGAGAAAAACGTCTTTGAAGTTTCACTTCTGCCCTATGCCTCGAGGTACATTTCTAACTAGGATGAAAATAGAAGTGTAATAAGACTACAAAAATCGAAAACGTATTTATGTGTGTCGATTACTCGTCATAATAAGAACGCTTATAGAATATTTCATCGCGAAAAAGATATGATCAACTGAAAACCCGAACTTAACTATAAAAATTGTAGATGACACTAGTGCCTGGTGATCTCCAGGGGGAGTTTCTGTGTAGTGTGATCAAAGGATCTAATTTTACATACATATAATTATATTGTGAATTTCAGTTTTGCGTCCCCGTTGTTGTTTTACTTTTTTTTCTTTTGGTTTTTAAGATTTTATTTATGTATTCATCGCAGAAAGTGGAAGAATTTGGAATCATGAAGTTTTTTTCGGAGGGAACGCGCCGTGATCGACGCAGTGTTCGAAAAAAAAATAAATTAAGTTCGTTATTCATCAGATAAGCCGAACCAGGAAAGAAAATTTGATTTTTACAAATCGATTTATTATGAAAAAAATTCTCAGCGACTGGATAATAGGAAAAATGCTGAATTATGCGTGAAAAAAAAAGCACCGATACCAATACAAATAAAATTTTTGAAATTTTTCACCAAATTCTAAAAATGTGCTTAAATGGACAACGCGGGGCTAGCGAAAATTTAACACGTATCGTGAGTTAACTAGAATAATAATTACGTACTGACGGACAATTAATAAGAGGACCAGTTGGGGCTACTTCTCGATTCACATTCCAACGCGGTAGAGAACAATTAAAAGTCGTTCACTACTAGAACTATTTCTGTTCTTTACACAAAATCGCGGTATATCTAACAATTACAAGCAGGCCGTGCTTTACCTAGATCAAAATTACGGAATTTACGGTATTTCTCGTCGTTTTTCGGCGAAATCGGTATACGCCAGCGATAAGCGAAGCACTACCAGCATACCAGCCTCGTGTACTCTTACACACGACCGATCGAGAGTTCGACCGAATAGTCGAGAAAATACAATCTCTGGCTATCCAAGCGCCTCCAAATTTCGGCTGATAAATTAAATTCGACGATATCCGAGAAACCGAAAATTAAATGAATGTGACGTTAAATAATTAATTTCTACCCGGGACATCGTCGACAGATGGCGCCACAAATACCGAATCCGTATAAACACACACACACACATATTGTAACGTTGAATGGGCGTTTATGCATTTAGAACCCTACTAGGGAAGACAGTGCTATTTGTGATTTTGTCCTCGGCAATGCCAACCGCGAGATCTTTTTTTGGAACCAGTGGATTTAAAATTATCGATTTTTTTATTAGATTAGAATTTTCTCTTTTTTAAAATTTAAAATGATACATTTAATTATTTACCTATACCTTTCTTTCGTGAACGGCTGACTACTGAAAACACAATATTAGTGACCCGTTGATGACAATCCGGTGGCTTTCAGGGGGCTGAGGTTTTGATCGATGAGGTGTGAAACATTTAATGTTATTCGAAGGATTAATTTCTATGGAAGATGCGAGAAGAATCCTTGTCGAAGCTGTACGATAAGAGTCAAACATTTGTTTTTCTAAAAAAATTTCATTAAATATCTCAAACGCGACTTTCACTTTCTTTCGCGGAAACAAAATTTTACCATTAACTTGGATAACTGCCACTAACTCGTCGTAAGGAGACCAAATTAAACGATTCTTTTCGAATGGTAGTAAAAAACGATTAACTAAAAAAATGGATAATTGCCCTGACTAAAGGTGAGCTACCAATGATTGTCCCTAAAAAATCGCCGTCCGATCTTTTTTTTTTTTTTCATTTCTTCTTCCTTTTCGCCCTGTGACCACTAGAATTTATCCGATCAGGTATACGCTTCTTATTGCTGTGGTCGATGATTAGTTGATCGTACATATTCGCACATTTTTTCTCTCACCACACTTACACCGTCATTTTACATTTTATAATTTATTATTCATTTATTTTAGTATTTTTTTCATTTTTATTATTATTTTATTTGAATATGGTAACTGTAATGTGTCGTCGCGATAGCCTAGTTGCTAGAGCGCTTGACTTCCGATATGGCGGTCACGGGTTCGATCCCGAGCGACGACAAACTTATTACCAGAATTAAATAAATAAATAATCGCTAATAGTCACGTGGAAGGCAATGGCAAACCACCACGTACAACATCATATGCGCGCTAGGTCAGTACACAGCAGACCCACATGGGACTGCACTTGTATATCGATAAATCAAACGATTACAATCAGTTCCGAATGAAGTATTGTGTGTGTACGCCTGCGTTGCAAAGAATAATTGCCTAGTACACTACCTATATCTGTACAGCTGAGATGTGCGAATAGGTAGTCGCCGACGCTCAGAAGCTGAGTATGGCACTATAAAGAAGAAGAAGAACTGTAATGTACACCTTATAATATATATATATATATATATATAAACTCGGTAATTTTGGCCTCGCAAGAGGCTGTGCCCCTTGACCCCTCCTGCTTTCATTTCTGTCTCTTTCTCTTCTATACTATGTATAAAATGATCAAAATTTACAAAGTAATTCTTACTGGTATAAACACACAAAAAAAATAACATAAACAAAAAAATCCAATTCTAACATTTAACTTTCATTATATAAAATTAAGACATTTTTTAAGTAACAATAACAAAAATCCTATAAAATATAACAAACGTTACATAAAATTGGGACATTTTTTCGAATGGGAGGTAGCTTAAGTATATATAAGCACGGTCCTCCGTGCCTCGTAAGGGACTCCGTCTCTTGGCCTTACCTGGAGACACCGCCGAACTCCCAGCTCTCTATCACTTCTGTACTTCGTATAGAACGAGAAAAACTGACGTCATTCTTAGCCCCCGACCTTCATTACTTTTTCTGTCACAACTTTGCCTTCTTATATATATATATATATGTCGTCGCGATAGCCTAGTTGCTAGAGCGCTTGACTTCGTTACGGAGATCACGGGTTCGATCCCGAGCGACGACAAACTTATTACCAGAATTAAATAAATAAATAAATAATCGCCAATAATCATGTGGTATGCAATGGCAAACCATCACGTATACCATCATACGCGCGCTAGTTCAGTACACACAGCAGACACACGCGGGACTGCACTTCTAGCGCGATAACAAACGACTGCAATCAGTCCCGCGTGTGGTCTTGCATGCGTACACTCGCGTTGCGTATAGCAATTGCCATAAGAGCTGCCTATTCAGTACAACTAGGAATGTGTGTACCGATAGGTAGTCACGACGCTCGGAATCGAGCGATACGGCTCAGAGAGATATATATGTATATATATGTATATACAATGTATGTAACGTTTTGGGACAAAAAAAGTAATGTGGGTCGGTCTAAGAATGACGTTGTCATTAATCTATAAATGTGTGATCCGCAATAAAGCTCCGGTTACGATTTCTTTAGTACTAAGGAAGTTTCCATGTAAAGACTTAGTACGAATTTTTAATATAATTCTCGGACGATTACAGTTTTCGTAATCAATGTCAAAGTCACGAAAACCGCGCTCCTGGAGCCATCCGAAATTAAAAATATTATAGGGGACAACAGAATATTGAACTATCTCAACCTGAATGTAGAGAAGAACACACAAACCGGTAGAGACTCGAAGGTAAAAAGATGTGAAACACGAGCTGATCTAAACAATCGTACGTGTTAAACGCCTGTTCGGGATGACCGTAGTAACTTGAGTAGGACACGGGGAAACAAAGAATGAAAGAAATGTTGCCGTCAATCGAGAATTGGGCACTTTATTTTGGCGGAAAATGTGGAAATTTAATTATTTTCATCGTCGAATCGCACCTTGACGGTGCTTTCCTTTTAATTGTCACGAACGTTTTAACCGGAAGAAGAGTTGGACAGTGCAGTTTCAGAAACTAGAAGACTAGCGAAGAATGAAGGAGTTGCAAAAAGAAATTGACGAAAAGAAAAATAAACGAGGGATAGGGTAGCGAAAAACGAGAATTAGTAATAATGGCGCAGGGCAGCGGGTTACCGTTTGGTATTAAATTAAGAAGTTAATCTCTTCTTTCGACGTTTTACTATAGTTCAGGACGGACAAGATTTTTCACTGCGAATTCCTCTGTAAATCGCTACATGTAGATAATGTCTGCGAGCTAAACCGGGCAGATGATCGTAAAATATCATTAGCGGTTACGAAAAACGTTTATACGGTTGGCAAAGGCCGACGGGACATGTGGTGTATCTACAAACCGTCGACCGCAGCCACCGCGTCGTTTGCCAAGAAATTTTCGAATGGAGAGGAGCATAAAAAAAAAAAAAAAAAAAAAAGAAGAAAGAAAAAAAAAAGTAAAAATGGTCCAAGGAGGAAAACCCTGAAAAAGGTAATAATACCGTTACGGCAAATTAGGAGCTGTAATGTGCCGTCGAAGTTGTATGCCCGCTCCGTTCGAGAATTACCTGTACGAATTGCCGATAGTCGGATTACGTTTTCAATCGGATTAGTCCGCGCAATACCGGCAATCGAACTGAAATACAGACGCGTACAACCGTAATAACATTAATTAACACGTAATGGACGAACACTAAAGCTAAAAGATAGCTGTGTGTCTTTCGTCTTTTTTCTTCTTCTCCGGCAGGTAGATTAAAGCAACTTCTGCAAAACAGCTATAAAAAGTGGGAAAAAAAACTTTCCGAAACGCTCACGGACACATCTGCTAACGCGCTGTCTTCATTTACTGGTTGAATTTTTTCATTGACTTTTAATCGGAACCGCGATGTAACTAGCCTGCTCAGAACACGTTCGCGATAGAAGAAATAATACCTCAAAAAGAGAATTGTAGCAAAGCTACTCGTTTCTAATAGCGTGAAATTTTCCCGTATGAATCGGACTATCTGTTCGCTGAATTTCGTGAATTTTACCGTCCATCCTAGATCCTCTGACTGATTTAAAATATGGAACGCTGGGTTACAGCTCTGTGAAGTCCCTTATCAGACAACAGTTCCATGCGAAAAACACAAATTCGCACTTATTCCGATCGATTAGCCAAACGACGCCAACAAAAATCAAACAACTAACCAACTTGGTCGTATCATTTTCAGTGGATCTAGGTTCGAATAAGGATAATTAAAAACTCTTAAAAAAACGATTTAAAAGCTCATCGCCGACGTAATTTATATTCCTTAAAATCCGGCACTTGACAGAAATAGCAGCATTTTAGTCTTATCACTGAAATAAATGTCTACTAAAAATTGTGAAATAAAATAGTTTTTAAAAAAAAAACAGACTTCAGGACTTATTCTAAAAAGTAAAAAAAAAAAAAAAAAAAATGTCGATTACTCGATAAAAGATAATATACATTTTTTCACAGTACAATACTTAAAGAGAATGTATTATGATTATTCCTAAAGCAGAAGAATATCTTAATCAGAGTGTAATTTAAATTACGGCAATTGTAAAACTACATCAACTCAGTATAACAATACACTCTCATTTTCTACAAGCCAAGCATTAGGAGTATTTATTGCGGTTTCTTAATCATTGTTCAAATTCGGAAATTCGGTGTTCCACCGATACTAGTAAGTTAATCTGATGTTCCGATAACGAATTAACAAAACGAACTTCGTAAAACGCAATCACATAATAAAAGATTGATATACGACGAGGTCTGCCGAATAAGTTCCGGGATTACTTTCATAGAGGGAAGTGAAAAAGAATTTTTATGAAAAACTTACCTCAAACTCCTTCACGATAGTCTCCTCACAACTCAGCATACTGTTGTCAAGGCCTTTCCCACCTCTCCAAGCACCAGCGATAGCGCCCTGAAGGTAGGCCTCTCAGTGGCGCCGTCGTAGTCGATTTTACTTCTTCTAAGCCATTGTGACGCACTCTTTTGCGGTGGGTTTTGCATTTTTGGGGAAAGATAGCAGTCACACGGAGTCAGATCTAGACTTTAGGAGGGCTAGGGAAGCGTCGGTATGGAAAATTTGGTCATAAACTGCCTCACGGCGCAAAGGACGCATGTGCAGGCGCATTGTCGTGATGAAGCACCCAACGCTCACAAACCTTTCCCCCCAAAACTTGAATATAGAATTTCGCATTTACCGTAATTAGCGTAAAACGATTGGGTGCTTCATCACGACAAAGCGCCTGCACATGCGTCCTTTGCGCCGTGAGGCAGTTTATGACCAAATTTTCCATACCGACGCTTCCCTAGCCCTCCTAAAGTCTAGATCTGACTCCGTGTGACTGCTATCTTTCCCCAAAAATGCAAAACCCACCGCAAAAGAGTGCGTTACAATGGCTTAGAAGAAGTAAAATCGGCTACGACGGCGCCACTGTAAAACCTACCTTCGGGGGGTGCTCGGAGAGGAGATATTCGTGATGTACAACGCCATTAATAACGAAAAAACAGATACGAGTAAAGCCTTCACTTCCAATTTCGACATTCGCGTTTCCTTCGGCCGCTCTCCTCCCTTTTCCGTCCGATGCATACTCTGTCTTATGGTTTCTGGATCATACTGGAATACCGAGCGTTTATCGCCAGTAATTATGCTTTCCATTCAATCGCGTCCTTCTGTTCCAGTTTGCCGATGAAGACCTTCGCAGGTGTTCAAACGCAACTGTTTTTGTTCTGTGGTCAACAGTTTGGGAACATCCTCGCACACAGTTTACACATGCCTAAATCCCCCTTGCAGTATCGTAGCTACTGTGTGTCTTTGAACATGTTTAGTTCGTCTGCTACCATTCTAAGGCTCATTCAACGTTTGGCAAGGACGAGGGAATGCGCACAAGTTCGCGGTTTTCAGTAGCGTGCGCGCTGGACAGAGCGCCCTGGCACAGATCATTTTCGATCGATTCTAAATCGCTTAATCCACTCGAATGTACACGTGTGTTCGTGATAAACCATCATCTCCGTACAGTTGTACAAGTTTTCGATGAATTTCCGTCGCAGTATCGCCTAATTCCACGAGAAATTTTATCACGCACGTTGTTCGGATTTTTTATCATCGCACATTTTCGCGACGGAACGAAACACTTCTGTTTGAACTACTGTAAAGCACGAACCTACGAATATTTTTGCCTTGAAATATTTTGGTCACTACTACAAAAATAGCCCCTCTTTCCATTGCTACTGCGCGGAATATCGTACGTTAATTTGGCGGGAACCTATCGATGCAATACCGAAACTTATTCGGCAGACCTCTTATACTTAAAAATTGTCGACTGTATGGTATGACTACTGATCCATAATCATGGCAACATGGATATCATTGTAGTCATCTGTAATTAATCGACAGTTTTAAATATAAATGTATTCATTTTTTTTTTAGACATTATAGTATTTTTCAATCTGTTCGTTGTTACAGTTCTAATTAAGGTATTAAAAGAGGAAATCCCTCCTCCTCTAAGGTATATTCCACTGTATAAGATGTGTTGTTTTTTGTCAATTTTTTAATTCGTTTTTATTAAATATATTTAGGGTAAATATTGGTATTTCTTTTTAAAAAAACTACCGGCATTTTATTCATTCAGCAATTCCACACTGTAAATAAATTGATACAAAACAGAACGGAACTCTAGCCCTAATTTTACCGCCGAACAAACAGAAGCAAGTAGAAAAGGGTCAGAAAGATGCAAATTTCTTTCACTATATTATACCGGTAGTAGACTTGCGCATATATGGGCACACTGCGCGCGCACTCGGTTTATGCATGCCTCTTTTTTGCCTCTATCTTGCCGGTACGCGTTATGTAGATTTTTAAAAATTCAATTCTAAAAAATCGAAAATCCTATTAAAAAACGAAAAAAAAAAGAATTTTGAAGTAACAAAAAAAGAGGGAATTAAATTGAACCGCACAATTTTCCGTAGCATTATCTGCGCAGACATTAAGGTTTTCCGGTGTTTATATACATTTGTTTCGACGAAAGGTAAAGAAACATCAGCAGAAGTATCAAAAACTCTGTAAAAATGTGAGATTTTACTTTTTTGTTCAATGAATTTTGCGCGCGCGTCTGATGCAAGAACGATATATGAAACCACATTCATGTGCAAAATTATAACTGCGGGTTAAAGTAAAAAAGTAACTCTCATACCCATGACAGGGCGTCGGGGGACTGTGAAGTTAAAGTTCACAGTGTACTAAGGCAATAATGAGAGTAGCGGGACCAGTTCCTTTCTACTTGGGATCTGCCTTTACTTTCCCAGATTTCTCTGGTACCCAATTCAGTTTCAGATTAAGTACATGTACGTGGGAGCGATTTGGATCCGGAAGGAGACAAGTCTCGAACCCTTGTCCTCTGATTTAGTAGCCAAATACCTTAATATTTAGAAAACTTATTTATTTTATTATTTACGAGGTACATATTGCCAGGGAGGGGGCTATCACCTCGGGTGAGGTTATTTACATTATTTTAAGGTTTGTAATATTTATAAATTTAATAAGTCTGTATAGGTTATTTATGTTTAAATTCGCGGAATGATCGTCTGTAAGTGTGGATTGTTGGCGTTCGGCACTAAATAAATTTAGAAAACTCTTACTTGGGTGAACTTGAACGAATTTCTTCAAGATCATGATTGACATTATATTTAGTAAATTAGCTTAGTACATACTTTTTTCGTAAATATCGAACGTATAATAATAACAAAAACCTTTAACTACAAATTAATCCGTTTTTATTAAGCAACACCATCTTCAGTAGAAAAACACGTTAAAGTATTGTAAACAAATTGAAATAATTATATTTCGGGTTCCGCGCAAGACAGCCTCATTGGTGTCTCTTTATATACGGACTTGCTGGCCTTAAACATAAAAGAGCCAAGTGGATATCAAAAATTTATTATATGCTACATTACGTATTGTTTATATTTTGTTAATTTTTCTCAGTAAAAATGTATTAAATGATTTTGCCTGTTGTGAAGAAACAAGGAGAAATATTCAATTCTCACAATAGCGCTAAAAGGAAAGTAATAAAAAAACAGAAAAAAAAATACATTTGAATCACGCCTTCTGGAATCATTTGAAAAGTTAGCGCGAAAAACAAAAAAAAAAAAATAATAGTACATTCATATTAGATTCCAGTCTTATTCGTTCTTTTATTTTTTCAAAACTTCGCAGATTAATAGGAAGGGGTGGTTCGCAGTTTTCAATGATTAAAAATTCCTAGAGTAATAATATAAATATTTACAAAAGTAATAATTATTTTGAAATTTTCAATCTATTATTTATTTAACTTTTATTTTCCGTCCCTTTTCCTTCTCCTTTGTTTTCACTTTTGTTTGTTACTATTTCCGAATCCTTTTCTCTTATTTAATGCTTATTATTCTTCCCGTGTTTCTCTTTTCCTGCAGCTATTCCTTTATTTTCCTTTTTTTCACCGGAGTTTTTTCCTCTTCTATTACTTTTTTAGGCATTTTATTTAATAAATGAGCTCTAATGTATTTGTCTGTTTGTTCCTCCATCTTTATTTTAGCTAACGGCAGTTTGTGCAAATATTTTTCTTTCAGTCTGTATTCTATTTTTCTTCTTTTCGCCAATTCCATTTCCTTTCCTGGTCATTATGTATTCCCGCGTCTTTATAAATAAGTACATTCCGTTAATGCTGAGAACGTATTCTTTTGGAATTATTTCACTTTCGATATTACATTTATGATCTGATGTTAATTTCAAGCATTTTATTTTTGTAGGTTACTTATTTTCCCCACATATGTTTTCCTAGCCATTCCCCGTGCTTAAATTCCATATCTGATTCTTAATTCTACCAGCACATGATACACTCATTTTTAATGTTTCATTTGTTGCATATTTCTTTAATGTGTATAATGCTAGTAATGTTGCCCTAATTTTCTTTGCAATGTATTCTGTATGTACGTCCCACTTAAGTGTTGGTTCATCGTTACCCCCGAATATTTATATTCGGTCACTACTTCTATCTTCCAGCAGTTAATCCTTTCACATTCATTTCTTTCGCCCCACCCATGTGTATACATTCGTTTGAGTGTATTATTAAATTTGGACAGTGGACATCACACCTATCCCTTTTCATTCATAGCGCCATTGCTTTAGTTTTATTAATTCTTAGATTTTTATCATGTGCCTATTTACTTATTGTGATTAGATCTTTTTGCATTTTCATTTCTGCCTCATTAATATCTTTATGTGCTGTATATTATCCGCGAACGAGTATATATCGCTACATTTTAATTCCTTGTATAAATCGTTTTTTGTATATATAATAAACAGTATTGGCGCTAAGTTACTACTCTGCAGAACTCCCACATTCAACTCCTTTTTTTCACATTGTTCATTCAATACACTTATACATATTTTCCTTCGGTTCGTGTAGTTTTGGAACCACTTTTCAACACCGTGCATTACTCTTATTTCCTCTAATTTGTTTATGAGTATTTTATGGTCGGGCGTTTTGATTGCTCTAGTCAGATCTACGAATGTTATCAGTATTTTCTTCCCTTCTTCAAAATTGAACCTTACTTTTTCTGTCATCTCACCAAGCGCTTTCCATGTCGATTTGCCCTTTGGCAGCCTGTATTGTGTTCTGTCAGTTATCCTATTTTCTTGAAAATGTTTCATTAAACTATTTGCTACATAATTTTCTAAAATTGTTGCAATCACATTACTTACAGAAACTGATATATAATTTTCATATTCACCGCATTTACCTTTTTTATACAGTGAGCAACATAAACATTGAGACAAAAGTTTAAAAAAATAAAAAGAGCGATATACGGGGGAGAAAACCTGGTATAATATCGAATTTATTGAAAAACGAACAAATGAGCACTACTGAACACAAATATGATAAAAAAATAATTAAAAAATAAACGTAAAGCAAAAAAATTACGGCCGATACGAAAAAAGTCGGTAACGAGACAGCAACATAAACATTGAGACAGCGTGACTCATTCTATTACCGACGACGCTGGGTTTTTCCTGATTCACTGCAAACGCTAATAATGCATGCATGCGCGTGAGCAATACTTTACGTTGTTTAACAATTATTTTATAGTACGCAGCTACGTAGTACGTACGTATAAATTTAAAATGCTTGCGTGTTCCAAACAAAAATGTCAAAAAAGTAAAACACTTCGTTTGATAAGCGTCAACTAGTGCTGTTCTGATGTGGAAAGAAAACCGGTTCAAGAGATTACTTCTTTATCAAAAAATGTCGCGAGCTACTGTTTACAGAAAGCAGAATCAATTTTAAGATGAGCGTTTTATAGTGCGTTGTGTCGCAAAAAATCAAAAAATAAATGTCCCTAAAATTGCTACCCAGTTATGCGCAAGAAGTAGCAGTACAATTTCAGGGCAAACGATACGCCGAGTTCTTAAAAAGGCGGGTTATAATTCGCGCACCGCCACATTCAAACCTTTTATTAGTACGATGAATCAGAAAAAACGCCTAGAATTCGCATTAAAGTATATAATGATGTTAGTGAAAAATTTCGCTGGAATAATGTACTCTTTTATGGTGAGTGGAAATTCGACATTTTCGCAAGCGATGGAAAGGGAAAGGTGTGGAGAAAGCTGAATACCGAATTAGAAAAAAATAATCTCAATATAACGGTTAAACACGGTGGTGGAAATGTCATGGTTCCCCGGTGTTTTGCAGCTTCCGCTGTCGGCTCGCTGGTATTTATTGATGATAAAATGAATGCCGATGTGTATATTGATATCTTCTTCTTCTTGCTGTCCCGACCGATCTCGATCACGGGTGGCCATCTAGTGAAGTTTTAATGATATTCTGGTACCGCTCTCTGTCGTACGCGGAGTGTACCAACCACTCTGTATTTAATCCTGTCCACATCTTGATATCACAGAACCAGGTACGTTTCCTCCGACCAACTCTTCTTTTACCTTCAATTTTTCTCATCAAAATGGTTGTAGCAAGGTGTACCTTGTCCCACGGATCAAGTGTCCAAAATATTTCATTTTTCGAATTTTTATTAAATTAATCAATTCGTGGTCTTTTTTCATAACTCTAAGTATCTCCTGGTTGGTCTTCTTAGCTGTCCAGGGTACCCTCAAAATTCTCCGGTAGCACCACAATTCAAAAGCTTGTAATCGATTTAGGGTATTTTTCTTCAAAGTCCACGTCTCACAGCCGTATGATAAAATGGACCATATGTAACATTTTAAAATTCGAACCCTTAATTCCAAGCTAAGATTGTGGGCCGTCAAAGTTTTCCTCATCTTGTTGAATGAACTTCTTGACTGCTCAATCCGACTTTTGATTTCCACTTCAGATCCTCCTGTAATGTTCAGCTGCGCACCTAAGTATTTAAATGATTCGACTTTCTCCAGGTTATCTCCATTAATGTGTATTCTGGGACTGATGTTATTTCCAATGACCATTATCTTTGTTTTCTTTGCATTTAATGATATTCCATATTTCCGACTAATCTCCTCTACTTTTTCAATGATCGATTTCAGTTCTTTGGCACTACCAACTATTAAAACTGCGTCGTCCGCATAACGAATATTATTGATATATTTTCCACCTATTTTGATACCTATTGTACTGTCTTCCAGAGCTTCCTTGCCTGCTGAAAAATTGGGCATCAGGAAAATGTTTAACTTTTATCAGGATAACGATCGTAAACACAAGGCGCATGAAACGCGCCTATGGCTGTTATATAAATGCCCGCGTGTACTCGAGATGCCACCTCAATTACCCGATTGTAATCATTGTAATCCAATCGAACATATATGGGATTATTTAGATCGAGTGGTTCGGAAAACTCCCATTACTAGTGCTACCCATCTCAAACAGCGGTTGCAAGAAGAATGAACTCAAATTCCAGTATTATATTTTGAAAAACTGGTTTCGTCGATGCCGTAACGCTTCAGTGCTGTAATTGAAGCAAAAGGTTTGAATACAAAATATTAGGAAGCCGTTATTTTAGAATTTTTCGTGTTAAATTTCAATTCTCAATGTTTATGTTGCTGTCTCAATATTTATGTTGCTGTCTCAATATTTATGTTGCCTATTTTTTTCGTATCGGCTGTAATTTTTTTTGTTTTACGTTTCTTTTTTCTTTTTCTTTTTATCATATTATGATCAGCGGTGTTCATTTGTTCATTTTTCAATAAATTAGATATTTATACCTGCTTTTTTTCTCCGTATATCACCTGTTTCAATTTTTTTTTAACCTTTGTCTCAATGTTTATGTTTCTCACTGTATATTGGCCCCAGTGGCGTAGCGTGAATTTCAGAACTGAGGAAGCGCCACGGTCTAATATTTTTTTACATAAAAATAAGCAGGCGTAAAATTCGGTTAAATACAGAGCAGAATTAAAAATTAATTAAAAGGATCGAAATGTCTCATTTTTTTGTAAATGAATTCAATTTTCCGGTTCTTGTTTGCGAACGTGTCTATTACATCATCATGAAAAGATGGTCGTTTCCCCTAATGTGTCGATAATAATAATTTGAAAATACAGTTAAATCGTAAAGTTGTTCGGCCTAGTTTTTGTGTTTGTTCCAAGAGATTCATCTACTGTAGTAATGGCCTACACGAGAAATTACTCTAATGCTTTATGTACCGAAACTGTCCCCTCTAAGGACCAGGCAATCATCTTAGACGCTATCGATGGAGTACAAATACATGAATATGCCGTCGCAATCGGAATAAAAATTGGCCCGGAAAACTTAAAACATTTATCCAGAATCTCGAACAAACGTGTCTGCATCTACGTCGCAACGAAAGAAATCGCTGATTCACTTATTGACAACCACAAAACAGTTAAAGTTCGAGACTCTAATATTATTATAAGGCCACTAATTACTCGTAATAAGAGAGTAATTTTGTCAAACGTTCCACCGACAATACCAAATAACGTCATTCTAGACAAATTCAAGGAATCGAATATAGAGCCGGCGTACAGTATTACTACGCTCCGAGCTGGATTAAACATTCCTGGCTACCAACACATACTTAGTTTTAGGTGCCAAGTCTTTTTAAAGCCAGAAGATGTAAACAACCTTCCCCCACTATGGAAAATTGAACAAGACGACACAACGTACTTCATCTATTCTTCTCTCGATGCTATGATATGCTTCAATTGCAAGATGGGAGGTCATTTGGCGCGAACTTGCCCAGCTAATCTAAACCTTCTAGATGCCCCAGGTTCTTCTCCACAAGAAAACGGCCTACCCACGCCACATTCCGAGAAATCTGTTACTCCAAAGAAGCCAGAATTTCCATCTCTCCTGCCAAAACCGACTGAAATAAAGGGAACGATGGATGATGTAACTACAACTCCAAATATAATTGCTCCACCTAGTAATCTCAAGCGACCAAGATCGGAGAGATCATCCCAAACATCGTTGCCTTCTCAACAACAACCTTCTAAAAAACCATCTAAGGTAAATGAAAAAAAACGAGCGAAGAAAGCTAATCCTGAGTCTCATGTCTTAGCGCTACCAAACGCGATTGAACAGGCTATGACAAGCTGCCCAACTGAGTTCCCATGCGCATTTACTCAACTAGTCAGCTTTGTGAATGATGCACCCAGAATCCACGGTATCGAGGAAGTATTACAAAAACACGGTATTGGTGCCGCAGGAGCAGTGGTAATGTTGCGGAAGTTATATGACCACCTTGAAAATCGGCAACAGAGGTTCCGTTTTACCCGAATCACGACACGCATCGAGGGTGACAGATGCCTAATAGTTAACCCTGCAGTGGTGCGTATCTTACAGTGGAATATTAATGGCTTCTTCTCCAAGAAAGAAGCTCTCGAACTGCTTATGAAGAACCCGGGCTATGACTGCATTTGCTAACAAGAAACTAATTTTAAGGATAACTTTTGTGCTAAAATCCGCGGGTACCAAGCTATTAATAAAAACCGTAACTCCGCGCTTAGAGCGAGCGGAGGGATTGCCGTCTTTGTCAAGGGCAGCATGATCATAGAAGAGCTTCAGCTTACGACCCCACTTAAAGCTGTCGCCGTAAGAATCAAAAGTGCCCGACCCGTTACAATCTGCAACATCTATTTACCTAACAGTCGCCCTTTATTTAAAGATAAGGTATTAGATCTCATTGAACAATTACTCACTCCATACATCATCCTTGGTGATTTTAATGCACGCAATACGCTATGGGGATCTAGCAGCACTGACACATGCGGTAAAGTTATAGAAAGTGTATATGATGAGCTGGATCAAGCTATACTTCTTAACAACGGTCCCAACACCCATTTTGATGTTAAATCAGCACAACAAAGTGCGATTGATCTAACTTTTGTCTCCGCTTCCATTGTGTGTGACACGAAATGGTGTGTGAGTGATGATAACTGCAGCAGTGATTATTACCTAATCACTATCACCTTCCACAGGTCAACTGATGACTCAGCTTACTACCCCAAGAATTGGATTCTCAAGAAGGCTAACTGGGGCCACTACTACCAACTCCTCACCGAGCAAGAGCTATCGTTGCCGAAATCGTCATCCTTCTCGAATCTAACTGCAAACTAAATTGATGCTCTCGTGAATGTTATAACCGATGTAGCCAATGAATCTATCCCTAAAACAACTGGCAATGCGCTAAAGAAATCTGTACCATGGTGGAATGAGGAGTGTAAAATAGCGATCAAGGACTCCAAGAGGGCTTTCCGTCGCTACAAAAAAAATCCGAGCCTAGAAAACATGATAGCTTTTAAAAAATGCAGAGCGGTCACCCGACGCACAATTAAACAAAGTAAAACGGATAGTTGGAACACCTTCACATCCACTATTAACAACGAAACACCTTCCTATGTCGTGTGGGGAAAAATCAGACGCATTTCCGGAAAATCCTCTTTTCTCCACACACCCACATTGGTAGACATAACTGGTAAAACTACAGATGAACCGCATACAACTGCTAACTTATTGGCTGATGCATTCGCCTTCAACTCAAACGGCCCTGATTTCACGCAAACTGATTGAGACTCTGTTCTCAATCAAGCCCACATACAGGAGCAAATGGACCTGCAGCCTATAAACGACGCTTTCACCCTTGATGAGCTGTCCCAGGCCATCTCCAGCCGCCGTAACTCCAGCCCTGGACCGGACGACATTTCAAACGCATTAATCAAGAACCTACCACTTTCGGCACACCCATACCTTTCCGGACCAATGGAGAGAAGCAATTGTTATCCCGATACACAAACCGGGCAAAGATCGCTCAAAAACCTCAAGCTACAGGCCCATATCACTCACTTGCAATTTATGTAAGATATGGGAAAAAATAATATGTCGACGTCTTAGATGGCAACTGGGGAAAAATGAATTGCTTTCCCATACCAGTTCGGATCTCGCAACTTTAGATCTACCAGTGACTACATAGTAAGTCTTGAAGATGACATGTGTAACGCGCTGGCAGATAATGCACACCTTCTCATGGTCTCCCTAGATATTGAGAAAGCATACGAAAAAACCAGGATCCATGAAGTTATTGAGGTAATGGTGAATCTAAAGCTCACGGGGAATATTATGGCCTTCGTGATCAACTTCTTAACGCAGCGCACCATGAAAGTTCATGTAAAAGGGATCCTGTCTGAACCAGTTACCACCAATGGACAGTCTCAAGGATCGGTGCTTAGCGTAATCTTATTCATTGCAACAATTAATCATGCTCTACATATTGTTAAATCCCCTCTCCGAGGACGTCTATTCGTTGACGATTACTCGATCACCTGTTGGGAGAAAAACATCGAGTTTACGTTTCACATCGTCCAAGAGGCCCTCAATAACATCCAAGCCTGGGCTGATAACTGCGGTTTCCAATTCTCAGCAGCCAAGTCGCAGTTCATGATTATCTCGTGTAAAAATCACTATAAAAATCAGAACTTACAACTCTCTATCAATGAACAACCACTACAAAAGAGAAAAGAAATCAAAATCCTCGGGCTCACAATCGACTGGAAACTAACCTGGAAAACTCACATCAAGTTACTGAAAAAAGATTGCCAGAGCCGGTTAAACCTCCTGAAGGTTCTAGCTGGAAAGCAGTGGGGTAGCAGTACAACTGCGTTATTAAGGATCTATCGTAGTCTCATAAGATCAAAACTTGATTACGGTGCTATCTTGTATGACTCAGCTAAAGATTCACTCCTAAACTCTCTCCAAACGATTGCTAACTCTGCATGTAGCATTTGCCTAGGCGCATTTAGAACAAGTCCTGTTAATAGCCTGCTGGTAGAGGCTGGTGAACTACCCCTGACCATCCGACGCAAGGAGCTCGCTCTGAAATACGCCGCAGCTATCGCCTCAACAACCAACAATCCGGCGTACCAGTGTATATACAAGAATCCAGCTCTCGACCGGCACCGCGAACTAAACTCGTCGAACCCATTGAGGATTCGGGTACTCTATTATGCTGCACAGCTGGGGATCACGCTTCCCGAGATCTATGAGCGATCGTTCGGTTATTATCCTCCATGGCATTCACTGGACTTGCCGATTGATCTGCAGCTTAACGACCAAGACCGTCGAACCACGCTTCTTGAAATCCTTAGACTGCGGTTCCACGAACTACAGGATAAGTATCTCTCAAGTATCGAGTATTACACCGATGGCTCGGCAATCAACAATAAAACCGGATATGCAGTAATCTCTGACACCAACACGCTGGTGGCCCGACGGACACATGACCAAAACTCCGTCTTCACATGTGAAGCCAGGGCGATCCCCCACACTCTGGAATTAATAAGTAACAGACAAGATAACATGAACAGCACCATTTACTCAGACTCTATATCCTGCCTAAATGCCATCGGAAACCGTTTCACTGCGAATTCTATCATACAAAATGTTCACAAAATCCTAGAACAGCTAAGGACCTCCAATAAAACCGTCAACTTCGTCTGGATACCAGCTCATATTGGTATCGAAGGAAACAAATTAACTGACCAGGCGGCCAAATTTGCAACCACGGCCGAATTCTCGCCAGGCAATAGGTTAACACTTACTGAAGCTTCCAAGATGATCCCTAAGGTGTCAATCAGCTACTGGAACTCTATTTGGCTGCAAACTCCCAGTAAGCTTCACAACGTGAGAAATACTGTATCTGACACAGTACATCTGTCGCTCTACAGCAGGTGGAAACAACAAATGATCACGCGAATACGTATTGGACATACGCACCTCACTCACTCCTATCTAATTTCCAAGAAACCGCAAACTTTGTGTCAACGGTGTGACAACCCAGTGACGATCAAACACCTCTTGTTCGATTGTAACGCCTACCAGCCAGACAGAGTCCGAGCTGGACTCAATAATATTCATCCAGGATTGACAATGGACGATAATGTGTGTAAAAAAGTAATAGATTTTTTAAAAAACGTTTCACTTTTTAAATTGATTTGAATTTTCATGTACAACTACGCTTGTCACACATCGCGTGACCCTTTTGTTTTGTTTTCCTTTTCCTTTTTTTTTCTTTTCTTTTCTTTCCTTTTCTTTTCTTTGCTTGTTAAGTAATACTGAAATCACTTTTGTAAATGTAAAGGATGTATTATACGTAATCTTTAAGAACCGGATGTAAATTTCGAGGTCGCTGAAGGCCAAGATGTTATATAGCGACCATAAATAAAAATATAATAAATAAAACAAATTCTTTTTCAAAATCGAAAAAAGCTAATGAAAATAGTCAATCCCAATCTTGTGTATGTCTTAAATCCGTGTTTATTCGTTTCATTGCTGAAAATGATCAACCTTTGCAGACGAAATGGTTACCGGAATTGTGGTTATTGAATGAGAAAGCTTATACACACTTCTGGAAAAACATCTGTTAGATCTGAAGCGATCAAGTATAAGATGCACCGCAGTAGTGTCTTTATATATGTTAGAATCTTGAAAGTTCACTTTTCAAATATGCAAGATCGAAACAGTTTCCATAATTCTCTTTCAAGTTTAAAAAATTGTTTGTATTTAAGAGATTTAAAAATTTTAATTTTGTTACATCATTAAACCCCTATTATGAGACACATTTGTTTGCGTAACATCGATAATTTTTAAAAATATGCCTTTTCATGATAGCTTTCTGCCCCCCCCCCCAAAAAAAAAACTCAAAGCCATTTGCACTCCAAACATTTTTTTTCTTGCTTAAATAAAAGGCAAGCCCAACAGAACAATTTTTTTTTATCCTCTCACAACCGTATAACTATGTCATTGTTGCGCATAAATTTGTTTGAAAATGGCGGTTAAATATTTTACATGCATAGAGAAGTTTAAATTATGGAAGAGAATATTTCCACATACCTTTTGATTTTGTAATCGAATTTTTTAAACTAAGCGTTGGTTTATCATTTTGAATACTAAATTTTTTCTTGAAAACTTAATGAACTAAAATCAGTAGACGTTTTTCAATAATACAACTGCATTTAGCCTCAATTTCAAAAGTGTTAGCATTTTAATATACTGAAACATTTTCAGTTGGGGAAATAAGATAAACAAGCCGGCACAGCTTCTATTGTAGAGTAATCGCTTCCAGTTCCGTTGTTAGTAAACGACAGCATATAAAAAACGATCCAAAGAAAATGTACTGAAAATATCGCACTGCCCTATGCTCGCACACACACTGTCATGCACAATCAGTGTATGCGACCGTAAAACGATTTGACTCAGCACTTCCAGACTGAACGTGTGTGCGCATTTTTTCTTCACTCTCGCTACATGTTACTCTGGAATCGCACGTATAAAAATTCGCTCAAATGATGTGATCTCGAAGCGACACAACTGGGCACATTCAAATATGCGTGCGCAACCTTTTTCTATCATCGGTACGAAGCAGATCGTTCAGAGGCAACTCTAGGTAGTAGTAATGTGAATGTGTGGTTGATTGTGTCACTCGCTGTTGCAGTTTATCTTTCATCTAGCGCTCCTTTTTTTCTAGTATTTTTTAATTTCGACACTTAAATTCAACAAGTTACTTCATTTTATTTCTGAGGCTTGTATTCTTTTCGCAAATACTAAAAGACAATTAAGTACTAATTTGTTGGGGGAAGCGGTGTTTCCATCGCTTCCACTGACGCTACGCCCCTGATTAGCCCCTTTTTCGATATCTTTAGTCCCTCTGGTATTCTTCCTTCCCTTAATGTCGTATTTATCAGTTTCATAATTTTTTTTGCTATGTATATTTTTATTGTCTTTATATCTTTTATTCTTATCCCAACTATTACAGTGGTCTTTGTTTCCTTCATTCCCTTAATTATTTTCCCCAACTGCGCTATGTTTGCTTTGGGTATGGACATGGGCGTTGCCAAGGAAGGGGAGGGAAGCTGGCCATAATGATTCATAGGCGCGTAATCATGGACAATTTGGAAGACTTTTATAATGAAGTAGTAGAACAATTTGCCAGAAACCCACGAAAATGATGTTTTAATTAAGATTTTATTCTTGTTTAATAAAATATTAAGCCTTCACAAATTATAAATTTTATTTTTTCTATAACTCATATCCTCTTTCTATCATTTTGTCCTCCCCCTGGCTGGCGACGCCCTTGGGTACGTACATGTTTACTTTTGGTTCATATTTTTTCTTTCCCCTAATAATACTTTGTTACATTTGTGTTCTAGTTTTTTTATACCGTTTTTGAATTTTCCGCTGAACTTGTTCACAATTTCAATTCCCTCTTGCCCCTCCAAAACGAGTTTTATGATTATCGCATCTACTTCTAGATTCCTTTCTTTTCCTATTATCTTATTTATATCTAACATGTTTTCCAGATGTCCCCTTGTAACTCTACAAAACTTTTTTCCACAAACATATCTTTTCCTTTTTCTTCCCACTTTGTCAGTTTTAATTTGTTTTTTACTTTATTTTCCATAACGATCATATTGTGTACTTTGCTTGATTCTGTCCCGTTTTTTCCCCTCCCTATTGTTACTTTACACATTATTATATTGTGATCCGATATTTTAATGTCTGTATTGCAATGATTAAATTCAATATTTCTTTTCTTCTTTTTGATGTATATATGATCTATTTTCGTTTGTGTAAACCTGTCCTCCCTCCGTTCTTCCACTGTATTCCTTCCAATTTACTTTCATACCCCACTTCTGCCATTATATTTGTGTATTTTGTAGCTATAAAGTTGTCTTTTTTGATAACCTTATTTATACCTCCTCTATAAATTGTCCCATCATTGTCAAAGTATTTTTTCTCCATCAAGTGTATTTTGAGTAAGTGTTTACTTTTTAAAAAATATATATTTACTTTATTAATTTTTTTGAAAATCAGTGAATGGTATGGCGGTGAGTTTCTCTGGTGATGTACATTTCCATTGTTGACAGTATTCTTGCTCACCGAATAAATTGTGCAAAAGATCACTTTGTTGAACTGCTAAAAGTACTGAAGTGGCTTCATTGAACTTTACAGTATGACACTGATCTCACTATGCACATGTTAACCTCACTGTGGTACTGTAAGTAAATAATCTAAGATGCACACTAAAATTATCTATTGTTGATGTTTCTAGTAACTTGCCAAATTCTGTTCTTTAAACAGTGATATTTCTTCTGATAATACTTCAGCTTCCTTTTATTATGCCATTCAAAAGTCCACCAACACTTGTACATAGGTTTCCATTATTAATTGTAACTATAAGCTGGAATATCCTTGATGCGGAATGTTTTGAAGTCTTGTTTGAACTATTATTACTATTTTAAATTTATTTATCAATTAATGTAAAATTATAACTTAATTTCAGATTATGGATGAAATATTCTAATATTCGAAAGGCATGATATTACGTCTAATTGAAATCAGTATAAAAGGATCAATCTATGGCAAGCAGTAGTATGTCATTAGCTACAGGTGATCTCAATAATATGTGCAGTAAACATGAAATAAAAGGAAAGACTATTAAATGTCAAGTAACCTTTGAACAAACTACTGAACATGAAAACATTCATTATTGCACTAACTGTGGTGTGCATCAAACAGGCACATCAGTTACAAAAGAATATGTCAACAAAGAAAGCAATATAAATTTAAAAACACATGTTCATTGCTACATCAATTTTGAACAAACTGCAATACAGAAATATGTGCATTATTGTACCAGCTGCAATGAAAATTCATCCGATAAACAGATTTATTACTGTAACATTTGTCAAAAAGAGTTTACAGCAAAATCTTTCCTACTACATCATTTAAGGATGCATGAAAAGGAAGAGATGTATACTGATAATTATAATCAAAAATATTTTCCAGCAAGTGCTCATTCAATAATTTCTCCAAAAAAACATTTAAAAACACACACTGCCAAACGCAATCTTATTTATGAACACTATCAGAAACAGTTTTTGCAGAAAGACAATTTACAGAATCATTTAAAAATATATCTAGGCGAAACCAATTTTGTTTGTCATTACTGCCAGAAACAGTTTTTGCAGAAATCAAATCTAAGTCAGCATTTAAAAATACATCTAGGCGAACGCAATTTTGTTTGTAATCAATGCCAGAAACAGTTTTTGCGAAAAGCTAATTTAAGTCGGCATTTAAAAATACATCTAGGCAAACGCGATTTTGTTTGTGATCAATGCCAGAAACAGTTTTTGCAAAAATCAGATCTAAGTCAGCATTTAAAAATACATCTAGGCGAACGCAGTTTTGTTTGTGAACACTGCCAGAAGCAGTTTCGATGGAAATCAAATCTAAGGCGGCATTTAAAAATATATCTAGGCGAACGCAATTTTGTTTGTGAACATTGCCAGAAACAGTTTTTGCGAAAAGAAAATATAAGTCGGCATTTAAAAATACATCTAGGCGAACATAATTTTGTTTGTGATCAATGCCAGAAGCAGTTTTTGCAAAAATCAGATCTAAGTCAGCATTTAAAAATACATCTAGGCGAACGCAGTTTTGTTTGTGAACACTGCCAGAAGCAGTTTCGATGGAAATCAAATCTAAGGCGGCATTTAAAGATACTAGGCGAACGCAATTTTGTTTGTGAACACTGCCAGAAACAGTTTTTGCGAAAATCAGATCTAAGTCAGCATTTAAAAATACATCTAGGCGGACGCAGTTTTGTTTGTGAACACTGCCAGAAGCAGTTTCGATGGAAATCAAGTCTAAGGCGGCATTTAAAAATACATCTAGGCGAACGCAATTTTGTTTGTGAACATTGCCAGAAACAGTTTTTGCGAAAAGAAAATATAAGTCGGCATTTAAAAATACATCTAGGCGAACGCAGTTTTGTTTGTGAACACTGCCAGAAACAGTTTTGATGGAAATCAAATCTAAGGCAGCATTTAAAAATACATCTAGGCGAATGCAATTTTGTTTATGAACATTGCCAGAAATAGTGTTTGCAAAAATCAACTCTAAGTCAGCATTTAAAAATACATCTCGGCGAATGCAATTTTGTTTGTAATCAATACCAGAAACAGTTTTTGTGAAAATTAAATTTAATTCGGCATTTAAAAATACATCTAGGCAAACACAGTTTTGTTTGCGAACATGCTAGAAACAGTTTTTGGAAAAAACAAAATTAAATTGGCATTTAGTAATGCATCTAGGCAAACAATGTTTCATTTGTTGAAACTGCCAGAAACAATTTAAAAAGAAATCCAGTTCATATTGTTATATAAAAATAAGTGAACATAAACTTACTTGTAAACACTTCTAAAAACAGTTTTTGAGGAAATCACATTTAAAGAAGCATTTAAAAACTTGTATAGGTGAGTGAACCTCCTTTTGATTATGAATGCTGCTGCAATTAGTTTCTATGTAAGTCACATTTTAAACAAGATTTAACACATGTGCAAGCGAATATCCTGCTATTTGATAAGAAATAATTTAAAAGGAGATTGTATTTAAAAGTTTTTTTATATCACAGGCAAGCAAGTGTCTTTCTTTTTTTGTGAAATTTTGTTTAATATAATAATCATGACAAATTAACTACAGTTTTAGTTAATTAATGGAATGCTTTTATTTATTATTTACTGATGTATAACTACAATAACCTGTAAATATAGCCAGTTTAAAAAGTTATGATAATCTTATTATAATAATAAAAAAATAAAAAAAAAACAACTATAGGTAACACAATGCAACTATGTATTGTCCACTAGTAATACCACAGGCCAGAGTACATTAGGTAGTGCACTATTCATTTATTTTACATTGCCGCTTCTCAAAATTTTTTATTTAAGAGTTAAATGTAACAACTCTGTAATCAAATGTTGAAAATCTCCAGGAGAATACCTTATGGATTAAAGTGCTCTTGTTCACATAAATGATTTTGGCAAAGCTTTTGGCCAAGTGAAGTATTATAATTTACTTTTCAAAAGAGAACAATGTCATCAATTTTAAGTTTTTGGTTTAGGATGTATAAATTGAACTCAATTAAAATAAAACTGTGATTCTCATGCTGGAGATCCTCATTACCAATTGAATTTTTAGGATTGTGCCAATTGTAAAAGATTTTTAAATTTGTGTGATTGAATTAAACTGTTAACTCTGGCATACACGATTCATAATCATTCCAGAATGAAATAAATAATTAAGCCTAATATGGATTAGAGTGCAGTGATCCTATAACTCTGATTAAGGCAAACCTATAATGCACTATTTCTACATTTGTATTCAATCAATTGTTGGAAATGCCAACTTTTATGTAAATATCAAAAGGTTCATTTTTCTGAGTGTTTTTTCTTGTATCTACTTTAATCAGTTTTAACAAAACTCATTCATCTACTACTGGAACTATTCCAGTATTTGTAAATAATCATTGGTTAATCTGGTGATATCACAATAATGTGACAAAAGCCAAACGTTTTCTTTCCAAAGTCTCAGAATTATTTGTTTTCTAAATAAAGGAGTGTAGACTATTGCTAATGTTAGTAATCATTTGGATTTGGTTTTATTAGTACATGAGAAGTATTAGATGTCACAATGTTATAGAACAATTTTATAATGAAGTTATAAAATCCAGATTAGAAAGCAAATGCATCTTTAGTTCCACTTCTCTTTTGTTGTTTTGGCGCGGGGGGGGGGGGGGGGGGGGTCAACCAACGACCTTACAAAGAAACAATAGGGAGAAGAGTTAACTAATTAAAACTTAATTCGATTGGAAATGGCAGGAACAACAAACTGAGATGGAATGGACAGGATATATGAAGCACAGTAGGGAGCAGGAGGCCTTGACTTTAAGAGGAGTAGATAAAGGGAAGAGCGTTCCGCAGAAAGAGCAGAACACTCAAAGAAAATGTAATTAGCATCACAAACAACTGCTTTATTAGAATGTAGGGGACAATAAGGAGACAAAGACAGACGATAATGGGAAGCAGGAAATAGAGTATGATTGAAGTGTAAGCAAATAATAGGGACAATAACAGAACATGGAAAAGAAGAGAATTATGAGAACCAAGAATTAGTAGGAAGATTAGGTTGAATTGAGATGTAGAAGGAACTATCATTGCTAAAAGAAAAAGGGTACAAATCCGACCAAAATTTACAGCGAAATTTCTTACTTAAGGACAATAGATTAGGGAGATGTGTATTGTATAATTTCTGAGAATGTAATTATATTTATCAAATAATAAAAACTTTAGGTGAGGGATATAATGTGTGTTCCAACAAGCCTATGAATATTACTTGGTAATTAAACTATACATTGCACTCTTTGTACTCATTCCAAGGTATTTATAATATGAATGGTCAAAATTAGTTCTTATATGTTGTTATATATTAAACGTTCACACCAGAATATGTGTACACGTCATAAATATCTCAATCCATATGCAGCCAGTTTAATTTTCTAATTTTAATCTACACTAGACAACTGTATATTACAAGGACTGTATCAAATCTGCAAAGATTGTTGCTTCATTGCATTAAAAAGTGAACCCATGCACATACATTGCCGCACATGCTCACATGTCAACATCATCATCATTGTTACATTATATGCACACCATCAAGCCATAACACATGTATACTATATTAAATGTGTATAAAGCATATCAACTGCAGACATGTTAATGTGATGGTAAGTTCTGACCCTTTGTCCACTAAAAAAATCAGAGTGCCGTGCATAATTAAATGGTAGACTCAACACCTGTTAATAAAGTACCTCCGGTAAATATCAAACATAGCCTTTACAGCAATTGGGACAGTTGAATAGTAATACAGTTAGTGGTCAAATCAGTTTTTTATTAATCATTCACTCTAATTGCTCATATGTATAGCATCACACTAGAAACATATAGGCCAGAGGAAGAATAAACCACCAAGGTTAGTACTGTGGTTATTTTGATTAGATATATTTGAATACCTATCAAAATTTATAAGCTAAGACATATTTCCTCATATACATTGTCATCACAATTTTTTTGATTAGACATGCATCAATACATCTTTTAAATTGTCCAAACACAATAGATGCTTCAAACATAGGTAAAATCTACATCAAATTATGTATACAAAACAAACATTACCAGCAAAGATTATCCTAATTTGAATTAATCAACACATCGAGCCATTTTCAATTAAATATTCATTGAAACACGCATGGACAGAATGGATATAGTTGGTGTAGAGCATGGCGATGTGGCGTTGAACTCTTACTGAAGGGTTTGATGTAAAAGAGGTATGGTCATTTGAATATATATTGGCTCTTGATTAGTTAAGTAAAAGGGGACGTGGTCATGTAACTAAATACTAGCTCCTGATTGGCGATTGCCCTAAAACGCAAATATTCTCTCTTCTACTGTATGAAGTAGGAACACTAGAGTACAAGAGTTGTCTATAAAAGTGAGACTTATGGACGCGCATTCGAAGAAGATGTGATTTGTATCGCAGAGTAAATCAGAATCATCTGGATGGAAAGAACAAAAAGGAGAAGAGGACATAAAGAACAAAAAGCAGATGCAGGAAGTCGACTATGGTCAAGGCGAAGCCTGCAGATAGAAGCGATAAGAAAGCGTGAAAGATGAAGGAAGTCAGAGTACTAAGGATAAAGATGAGGATGAGTTTGGATATTAAGATAAACGGATTCAGGATTAGAGAATAAAAGTGGGTAAATATCGTGGCATCGTCTACGATGACTCTTCCTGGAAAGAACATTAAGATTAGAGGAAAATTTGTATAGAAATTGACCAGCCTGAATGGCAGATCGAGCTAATGAATCAGCGCCAGTTCATTACCCTCAATGGCAACAAAGAAATCGATTTATGTGGAACGAGCGCTATACAATCTAGTAACAAGAGAACGAATCAGGAGAATTATGAAGTTTGAGGTATGACGAGGAAGAAGAGAGGCAATAGACAGTAGCGTACCCCTTTAGAATTCGAGGTTATCAGAAATATATTAGAGACATTTGTGGAAGTAATGTATTGGATAGCACGCAGGATAGCTGTGGACTCCGTGATAAATATGGATTAGAAGGAAGGCAGTTTATAACATTCAAAATAGTTGAGTGATGAGACCAAAAAGCCAGCTCCCGTACCGTCCGATGTCCTGGTACCATCAGTAAAGATAACAGTGTGGAGAGAAAATAAGGATTGAATGACAGAGTTATATTCCTGTCGGACTACATGAGCCGGTAGGTTCTTGTGTAAGACGCACAGAAAGTATATCTTAGGAGGATGCGGAAAATTGGAATAATTAAACGTTGAGTAAGGGAGTTTGTTAAAAGAGAAAACGTTAGGAGCAAATTGATTAAGTCGTTTAGATATATAGGAATATAGATTTTCCTAGGAGAGAAACGCCAGTTGTGTAATATGAAAATATAAGAGCTAATAAGATTGGACGAGGAAATAACAATTCGCTTAATCAAGAAACGATAACCAAGATATAAGATCGACAAATATATAGAGAAACCATATTGGTTTCTGAAAGAACTGCAGCAGTGGGAGACGACTTTAAATCTCTAAGGCACCGGCGGAGACAAAGGTTCTGTACTCGATCCAGTTTTGAAAGAACTGTGTTGGAAGCACTACCGTATAAGAAGGAACAATAATCTAACGTTGAACGGATAATAGATTTATACAGGATAATAAGAATACAAGGACCCCCCCCCCCCCATATACGGGGAAAGAGCATTAAGGAGGTTTAACCTTTTAGAAACAGATTTGTATAAGTATTTTATATGTTCCAAAAAAGTAATATGGCTGTTAAGAAAGATGCCTTAGTAGCAGAAAGATGAGACAAGAGGGATAGCGCGCAGTTATTCACGGACAGGATTATTAAAGATGGATTATAAGGACGCCAAGTGAAAACAACACATGAAGACTTGGCGATAGAGATGGAAAGATAAATATTGGAAAGAGCGGCTTCTAAAGAAATCAGGGAGTCGTTACGGTCAGTATTAAAAGTGGAATACAGAACAACATCATCTGCGAAGTATAGGGAAGATGATTTAAGAGGAAGACGAGCTATGCTGGAGATATAAATATTAAAAAGAGTAGAGCAAGACAGGAGACTTGCGGTAGACCCTGAAATACTTGCTGTAAAGTAGAGTAGACAGTGAGGTAAACCGCGGACGAATGATAATGGAGAGCATCTAGGAATACTTCCTTCAATAAGGCTAACCGATGGCAGAGGACGACAGTTTTTTTACTACTACTATTAACATTACCCTCAGGGGTCTCTTTTTTTATCCCTTATAATTGTTCCTCTATTCTTACTTCCCTTTTTGTAATTCTCTCGGATATAAACAAATTATTATTCTTTTTTATAAAATTTTCCTTCTTTCTATTCTTTTTATTTTATTTTTTTACTATTTTTTTTGCTGCTCTTTTTCTCAATTTTTTTTCTCCTCCCTCTTACCGCTAAAAAATGCAAGGGGTTTCTGTTCCGCTATTTACTGATACCGGCACTTCTATTTCCCCCTCTTTGCATTGAGCATTTTTCAAACAACCGAACGTTATATTTTAGGATGCTATTAAGCTGGAACTAGTAAGCCAACAAAAGTACGAGGTGCGACAATTAAATAACCGGACTGCGAATGCCTTAGCCGTTAGGCTTGGCGAGGGGGAGCGAGAATGGAATGTAGTTGACTTTGATGCTTTCAGTGCACGTAGCACGTTATTCCGTCTTTCTACCTAGGTTAGTTTGCTTTTAGCTCTTGCTTGAGTAAGACGTTCTCGCGCTGTAGTGCCAAAATTATGATAAGCGTAAAAATTGAGCAGCGCATTAATTTGAAATTTCTCGTGAAATTAAAAAAACCTGCAACTGAGTGCTTTTAATTATTAAAAGAGGTATTTGGAGATAATTGCATGTCACACACTCAAGTTTTTGAACGGCACAAACGATTTTTAGAAGGTCGGGAAGTTGTTGAAGATGATGAACGTTCTGGTCGACCTGTGACATCAAGAAATGATGAAAACATTCAAAAAATTAATGAAATTGTGCGTAAAGACTGCCGTTTCAGTGTTCAGATGATAGCAGATATGACGAACATTAACAGAGAGACAATAAGAAAAATTTTGCATGAGGATTTACAAATGACTAAGTTTGTGCAAAAATGGTTCCAAAAAACCTCACACACGAGCAAAAAGAGAACAGGAAAAACATTTGCTCTGACATTATGGAACAATTCACAGAAGACCCTGAATTAATTGAAAAAGTCATTACATGTGACAAAACGTGGATTTTTTACTACGACCCTGAAACAAAACGTCAATCCATGCACTGGAAGACCCCCACACCGCCAAGGGCTAAAAAAGCTCGAATGAGCAAGTCAAAACTGAAGGCCATGCTCATCGCGTTTTTCGATATTAAAGGTATCATCATGATTGAATGGGTACCTCAGGGTCAAACGGTAAACCAGAAGTATTACCTTGAGGTTCTTAGAAAAAGGGTGATAAAGAAAAGACCAGATCTGTGGAAGAACAACTCATGGATTCTGCACCAAGACAATGCGCTCTTTGTGAAACAGTTCTTGGCGTAAAAAAGCATTACTGTGCTCGACTATCCACCGTACTCACCAGATCTCGCTCCAAGCAACTTCTATCTGTTCCCAAAAGTGAAAAGTGTATTGAAGGAAACACATTTTCAGTCTGTTGAAAACGTAAAGGTAAAAACGGCAGACTTACTGAAGAAGGTGACACTTGATGACCTGCAGCACTGCTTTTAACAGTGGAAAACTCGTATGCAGCGGTGTATAGATAGAGAAGGAGAGTATGTTGAAGGGGATTAAAAGCCAATTGTAACAAGTAAGTAATAAAGCATATTTTTAAGACCAGTCCGGTTATTTAATTGTTACACCTCGTATATATTATTTATGGGAATACTACCGAATTAGCATTGTTCTTCTTTCAGAGTCCTGACTTAAGGATTCTGTAAACATCACTATCAAGGACTTTAATATAATTAAGTCCAACGAATTAATGACTACGGAGGTCCGGAAATTTTAATCAAAAACAGTATTCCTTTTTTCTCTCACAATGTTGAATTCGACTATTTCTAACTTTGTTCACGTCTCCACTCCTACCATATTTGCTAACTCCATTCATCTTGTTTCCGTCTATATTTCTCCTGCTTGTAATCTTCGCAATGTCTTTCAATCTCCTCCTTTTTTTAAACTCCCTTGTACATCCTTTTATTGTGTCGAAAGCGACAGAATATTCGCTCTCCTTTCTGGGGTTGCTCGTAACTCTAATGATCCTAAGGAATATATATTTACTGATTACAATCTCCTAAACTACCTGTCTTCTCCCATCTAGTTCAGAAACCAATTAATTTACAACTCTGTTGATCTTATTCTCGTTTTTCTGAGCCTTAATTCTTCCTGGGAAATGTTAGATAACATTTTTGACAGCAGTCATGTTTTTATACTTCTATTCCTCAATAATTTTTCGTTTCCAATGCTCGATAAACTTCTTTGTGCTTGACAATTGAAATTTCGTATCACCATCAAGCGATTTTCTTACAGATTCTAAGCGCTTCACTGCTTCATCTACATGGGTGGAACAACGAAAGCAAAACTTTTCACAATGTCAGTGTACTTACGTTTAAAACATTCCGCGCTTGTCTTTCGACCACTAATTTCTTAGCCTATAAACTAGCCAATGCAAAGACAAAATTCGTTTTCCAAATCTGCCGAAAAAAACTGTTTGAAAAAAAATTTGTTCTCCCCTCTTCTGTAACACTCCGTTCTTCAAAATTTAGAGAGTGGCCAGAACTTTTAACATTTCCTCGCCATTTTACATCTATGAACATTTGTTTACAAGAAAACTAATTCCTTCTATCGATTCTTTCTATCTTCCACCCTATTTACCCAGCTATGAACTGATTTTTCCTCCTTCACTTCCCGATGACGCCTCACTGCACTTTATAATCTCACCCTTCAACATTAACGAACTAAGTTATTCATCGAATACAATCTCCCCCAAGAAATAAATTGTGTTACCTCTTCCCAAAAATTCATCCAGCCCCAGTCTCTTTTCGAACCCTTCTCAATATTTTTAATTCTAGTTTCCGTAACCCTCTTTCGGAACTCCGTCGTTGTTATGAACTCTTTCTCCTTCCGTCCAATATCCTTTGCTCCATGCCTATAAAATATTCTAAACAAACGTCTTGTTTCAATAAAATAATCATAGTAACATGTTCGGCTTGCGACCTGGCCTTGGTTCTTTTCACTATGAATCAAAAAGGTTTTCCATTAACTTTTCACCTAATTTTATTTCGGTTGTTTTTCGGTTTTTCCGGAACCGTTTAATTCACCCCTCTGTACCGATTTTTTCCACTTCTAGAACTGCGTATGTCTGTTCAGAGCTTGTAAAATCCTATATACACTTTTCAGTGCACGTATTCTTAATATAGCTCGACCCTCTTTCAATTAGGTCATCCTCTCTCTTTTTTGCTGATGATGATATCCTTCACTATTACACCTTGGAAAATCTTTTAGCTACAACTCGATAATTCTTTATCCGTACTAAACAGTACTTTCTCCGATTTACACCTTTTTACCCCGCCCTTTAAATCCGGCTGTATTAATTTTACTTACGGCCCTTTAATTCTCCTCTAATAAGTCTATCTCTGAATAATATTTCTATTCCCTTAGTAATCTCGGTCTATTCTCCTAAATACTTGTCTGTCCTTTTTCAAACATAGCAACTATTTTCATATATGTCGGTTCTCAAAAGATTAAACCTACTGAAATCTATTTCGGCTACAAAGCAGAGAGGGTATCCAGATATCTTAATTATTCTTGACAAATCTATATGTTCCGAACTAGATTATTGCTCTTTCATCTATGGTAACTCCTCCAGATATATTACATTTAGGTTATAACTTTCTTGTAAAACGCTTTTCGATCTCTTTTTCAAAACTTATTCCTTCTTAACCGAATTTCAAGGTCGACAATTTACTCAAAAAAAATTAAAATAAAAACATCTCACATTTCAAATAGGCTTGCCAGATTTTCTCCACAAATTATATCTCACAATAAACTTCCCTTTTTTTTTTTTTTTTTTTTTATCACGCCATGTACAGCCTTATGGATAGAGGCGCGAGTACTGTTAGGATTTAGATTTGGGAGTAGAGACTGGTAGCTTGCAGGAAGGAGAAGAGTTTGAGAATTTTGATATCCTTATCTAAAAGTAGGGATTCAAGAGATTCATTTCGGATATGTAGATTTCTTTGGGTTTGGAATTTTGAACAATCAATTAGTATGTGTTTGATGGAGATAGGGACTGTACAGGATTCGCATATAGGTCGAGGCTGTTTGTTTATTATGTAATCGTGAGTGAGAGCTGAGTGATATGTTCTTAGTCTGAATAGTACGATTTCGTTTTTTCTAGATTCTTGATAAAAAGTTCGCCAAATATCTACGGTCTTCTTTATGGTTTTTAGTTTGTTTGTGTCTGGGATATGATTCCAGTATTATTGGAAGGATTTATGTACGAAGGATTTACTGGATATTTTCAGGTCTGAAAGAGAAATTGAACGTTTGGAATTGGAAAGATGGCCAAGGACAGTTTTATTATTTCGTCTATTTTCTTATTTTGACGGATATTGCAAGGTATCCAGCGGAAGATGATTTCTTTGTGAGATGATGAGAGAGTACTTGCTATTTCTTGGGAAATGAGATGTTGTTTCTTTTTATGATAGTTTTGGATTGTGAGGAGTGCTGACAAATGAGAGATCCATAGAGTAGTTTGTGGCTAATTTGAGAACGGAAAGTTCGGTTGAGAAGACTGTAAAATGTGAAGGTAGTGGAAATGATATATCATTGTAATCGTGAATAATCGAGCATCCTGCTCTGCTTGATTTGGAGCTGTCACTGTATATTTTAACAAAATTTGGATATTTGGTAAGGAGGTTATTGAAGTGATGATTATAGATAAAAGGATTAGATTGGGATTTATACAAGTGAGTGAGTGACAGATCTGTCTTCAGAATGTATGAGGACTAGGGTGAATTAATATTGATGGGAAAGTATTGAATATTGGTGTTCTTTAGGATAGTTGATTTTAGAAGATCGTCATTGTTGTGAGAAAGGGAGTTGGAAGGAATCATGAAATGGAGAGGACTGTTGAAGTTAGAATTTGCGAGGATGTTGAGAATATTTTTTGTGGAGATAAGATGTCTCCGAATATTTAATGAAGTTTCTGACGATTCGTTTTGAAGACTGTCAATAGGAGTTGTTCGAAAGGCGCCTGTGACTTATCTCAGGAATGTATTTTGAATGACATTCAATGAGTCGAGCCAAGATTGAGAGGCGAATCCATATAGAGAGGTAAACCGTAGTCGATTATTAGTCGGATAAGGGGAGGATAGAGCATCAAAAGTGTGGATCTGTCGGATCCGTATGAAGATGAGCTAGTTCTTTTAAAATATTAATCTTTTTGAAGCATTTGATTTTGAGGTTTTGAATTTGTGGATTCCAGTAAAAAGTGTTGTCAAAGATGACACCGAGGTATTTGGCATTGTTAGAAAGTGGAAGAGAGAAATGAATTGCAGTGGATTTTTCTTGTGATATTTTAAGTCCGATTCGTTAATTTTACTATTTATGTAGATTAGTTGGTGAAACGTTGACCTGCCAGATCTGAATCCGCATTGAGCGGGAGATAACTTGTCATTTTGTTCAAGATACCATAGCAGTCTTCTACATGGTGTTCCATAAATTCGTTAACATTTGAAAAAATCGTATTAAAAAAACTATTTGACATAAATTAGAAATTATTTATTCACGAGATAGCAAATTCACGGGAATTTACCTTTTAAAAATTACATCATCTAAATGACCACCGTTTCGACTTTTACACTCTTCTAAGCGAGTACCAAAATTTTTGAGTACTCGTCGGCAAAGAGATCGTAAGATTGCAGACATTTCTTCACTGATTTTTTCTTATGGTTGACGCAGTGTCTTTTGTTTATGGATGTAGACACGGTTCTTTAAATAAACCCACAAAAAAAGTCTGCTGGGAATAAACCTGGACTCCTGGGAGGTCATGGAATGTCGCCTCTTCTGGAAATCAGCTTTCCCGAAAACATTTCTTTGACCACCGGCAGGGACTCGTTGGATGTGTGACAAGTGGCTCCATCTTGCTGAAACCATGCATTACGATTGCAGCCAGTAGATTACAGTATATTCGGTACCAAGAACTCCCGTAACATTTTCACATACTCAGTAGAATTAACGGTAACCGTACGGCCGCGAGAATCTTCGAAAAAATAGTGGCCAATGATTCCTTTTGCTGAAATTGCAGCCCATACAGTTACCTTAGGCGAATGAAGTGACTTCTTATGTTTAGTTCCGGGATTTTTACTGCGCCAGTGTCTGCAATTCTGTTTGTTAACATGTGCGTTGGGGTGGAAATGACCTTCGTCAGAAAACAAGATGTTGTCAAAATTACTGAATCGATCCAACATTGTTTCGGTATATGATTGGCGTAAATTTAAATCATTAGGTGTTAGTTCCTGTACTATCTTGATCTTATATGGATGTAATTTCAAATCTGAGTTCAAAATACGCGGTGTGCAGATGTGCAAGATAATCCTAATTTAGCCAAACGTTTGCGCGTCGATAAATGTGGATGTCGTCGAACTGAAATGGAAACTTTCTCCGCGTTCTCTTCGCTCCGAGAAGTCCATGGGCGGCTGGTTTGCTTCACATTTAGTGTCGATCCTGTCTCTTCGAACTTCTTAACCCACTTTTTTATTAAAGGATCACTCGGGGACACTGATTTAAGTCGCGTAAATCGTATTCACGCCAAATAAGCGTCTCACAATAATAAGCGAACTATTGTTTAAATAAAACTGTGTTTAACACAAAAAGCACGTTGCAGACCCGTGAAGTGATCCATTGTAATAAAACCTTTCGAGAAACGAACTAGCGATAAGACCATTCCCCGTGCTCCGCGTGGCTTGTGTTTGCGTGGGAAATTAGATTTAAACGTTAACGAATTTATCGAACACCCTGTATTTACAATTCTCTCGAAAATTTTGCAGAGATTCGACGTTAAAGATATTGGTGTCTGTAGCTGTCGGCATGAAAAGGATTTTTATCGAGTTTTAAAAAAGGGATTACACGATTGCTTTTCTCCAGATAGTAGAAAAGGAATGCGAGATCCAGATACTATTGAAGATTTTGAGTAATAGATGTTTTATATTATCCGGTGCGTTTTGGAGAAATTGAACATGAAAATGATCTGGACCTGAGACTGAAATTTTTGAGGAGTTTATGGCATCTTCGAGTTCTCGAAGAGTGATGTTTTGATTGAAAGTTTGATTAGAAGCTTCAATTGAAATATTAGCGACTTGAGATTGTTGAGAAGCGGTTGTGTTTAATATACTGCTCAAGTGATCCACAAAAGTATTTGTTATTGCTGTGAAATCTGTGTTGATATCGTTATTGATGAAGATGCTTCTTGACGAAGAAGTGCATTTTTTGGATTCTATACTCCGAAATAGCTGACCAGATCAGCTGGAAGTTAAGGAATTTATATTCGAAATAAATTGCTTCCAGGAATCCCTTTTTTCTTGTTTGATAGTTTGCTGAGCTATTGTCCTCAATTTGCGATAATTTAGGAGGTTGTAATGAGTTGGAGTCTTTTTTAGAGCTTCTTCTTTTTAGGTTGAACTTTTAGACGGGACTTTGGCTACTGAATCGTTGGAATTGGTTGAGGATGTTATGGATACTGGGCGGGTTATTGCGTTTATTTGTTGGGTTTTGGGTTGCTTTGTTGTTCGGAGCTGGTTCATTGTTGATTTCTGTTATAGTTACTTCATTGATTTTGTTGGTTTCTGGCGTTGTTGAGATTTCAGATTCCATATTATTTTTGTCGTCGAAGCTTTCGGTGGTATCATCGTAGTTATCAGTTAGATGGCCCTCTTCATCGTCAATAAGGTGAGAGACTGTATCCATACCGCTTTAGGGTTTATTACTGAATATGATGTTGGTATATTGTTGCATTTTGATGAAATATTGCCGGTTCTTTTACAAATGAAGCGAGTAATTTCGTCTATAGTAAGAAAGATACGATACAATGCGCCGTCCATATCTATTTGTATAGATGAGAGAACGTTTTTTATTTCTTCATGGATGTATACGTTGCGGCGGAAACTGTAAATGTTGTAGCCTACGTCATTTTATCGATAGTTCCAAAGTTTCGATTTCGGAGATGGTTTTGATATTCAGAAAATCAAGCGCTTCTTTTAAACATTTGTTCGATATGTCTGTGTAAACTTGCGATAAGATAAGCCTTTTTGATGTTTGTAGCATTTTGCGTGCCTTGAGTTTGGTGCCGTTGATATCAATTTTGCCGAATTTGTTGATAATGTTATTAATGGTATTTTCATCTAATAGAACTATGCACGCGCGGTCACACGAAATTTTCGATACACGTGTGATTTTATCCGGCCTAATTGGGTCATCGATTGTTCGGACGTATTGGTTGATGTGAATATCTTTGTACGATGGGAAAACAATAGATAATTTTTTGCTATTGGTTTTATTCAGTTTGTTTGTGTAAGATATCTGGTTTTTTGGTGTGAAGATTATGGTTTGATTATGGTTAGTTTGACTGAAGGGAAATCGTTTGGGTTAAGCATTTTGCGCGGGACAACTGGTAATCGCCTTCACTAAGTTGGCTGGGTTAGTTAATAATAATACAATCACTTAGTGTTCGGTCGGTGAATAACAAAAAACAAACAAAAAACAAAAACAAAAAAAAATAAAGATAGATGAGCGCCCAGATAAAATAAGACAAAAAAAAACGGTTAACACGATAAAGTGAACGCAGAAACTCACGTCTTCTTTGTAACACTTCAACCAAGGCCGTGTCCATGGGGGGGGGTTAAACCCCCCATGAGAACTGAAATAGTTATTATAAATACAAAAAAATTTGAAAAAAAACACAAATTTAAAATAAATATTGATGATTTTTTAGGGTGTTTTTACCTACTTTTAAAAGAAAAAAGAAAAAATATGCTCCATATTTTTAGGTACTTCATTAATATTTTATGCAAAAAATTTTTTATTACGAGTATAATTAATAACATATGTAATTTTTATTAATGTTCATATAAGGGGTAATTCATTTATGTAAATTATTAATATATAAATCAAAATGATGGAAATTATTAATAGTACGAATATTAGTGAAAAATGTATTATAAAATAAATATGCAAAGAAAATTTTCAAAACCCCCCCTTTCCAAAATTCTGGGCACGGGCCTGACTTCAACACTTTATTTTTATTTTTAGTTCTACCTGGGGCTTCCTTCTTCCTCCTAATTTATTTTCGTTATACTCTCACTCTAAATCTCTTACGCAATATTTCCCGAATCAAAAATTCCTTAACACTAATTCTTTATTTCCTTTTCATTCTCTTGTTTTTACCAGCAGATCGACGGGATCCCTCATAGTGATAGCATCCTTTTTTTATATCCTACTCGTAGTTACTTTGAAAGTTTTTTGTTTAGGGACCCAATGGTGTTGGTGCAGCTTTCTTCTGTCCTTCTCTCAATTGCTTCGGAGCCTTTAAACTTCCCTCCTTTTGTTCAATCTTTCACGCTGAGTCTTCTGCTATTCTGCGTGCCCTTCTTTTTATCAAAACTTCACCGGCTTCTCGCAATCTCCTTATCCTGTCGAATGCTCAAAGCGTGCTGCAGACTATCACATCTCCTCACCCTTCTCACTCAACCGACTGCATCATTCTCCTTATTCGTTCCTTAATTCACGATCTTTTCCTTTCCCACTTAATCCAAACGGATTTCCTTTGGATTCCTGGCCATTCCGGAATCGAGAGAAATGAGTTGGTTGACTCGAATGCTCGATTATCTTCCTTTTCTGGTAGGTTTCTTCCTGCCTTCTCAGCTTCTAATATTACCCTTCCGTCTGCAGCTGTTCATTCCAAACTGTGGTCTGACTCCTACGTCTCCTCATTCTCCAACCCGAACTCCTTTTTCTTGTCTATTCAACCTTCCCTTCCACGCTTTCCATGGTTTATTAACTTTCCTTCTATGCGCCGTTCCAATCTCTCTGCGATTTGCCGCCTGCGTTTTGGGCACAGTTTGCTTCCTTCCTCGCTTTTCCGTTACTCTCTTGTGTCGTCTCATTGTCTCCATTGCACCTCTCCAATATTCAATTTGTGTGTGATTCCGATCATATAATGTTTGGGTGTTCATCTCTTATAACCGATCAAGCTGCTTTCTAGTCCTCCCTTTTACAAATTGGTATTCCCACTCTATACAGTGCTTCGTTCATGCTCTCCCTTGCTTCTCCTTCGGTTATTCTAGCTCTTGATTCCTTTCTGTCGGCTATCTCTAATCGTGTAAGAATCTGAGTCTCTCTTTCCTCTCTGTTTCGCTGTTCTTGGGCCAATGTCCATGTTGACAAACCCATTTAAAAAAAAAAAAAAAAAAAGTTTTAGACTCCATTTTTTCTTAACGCAATTATTGCGTTATTACGAGTCATTCTTTTCATTTCGATTCGGAATAGCAATAAATTTCTAATCATTTCCGATATTAAAAAAGCGTTTTATGAACAACCTCGTCTTCGTTTATGATCCTGTCGCCTTTCGCATTTATTTAATTATCAGCATCCTTATTCAAACTCATCACGTTCAGATTTATTTCCTTTCGGTTCCCCGGATTACGTATAGGGGGAACTGAAAGGGTTTACCGTCTACCACAAGATTCAACTACTACACCCCGTCGACAGATTCGCTGCTAATAACATACCTCTACCGTCTAAAAAATTACATTTAAACTTTTAATTAGACTTACATATATCGTTCGTCCTTTCCGATTTTGCATCTTTTTTTTTTTCAACTCGCTCTTCTTCCTCATTCTTGATTTTATAACTTCCCTTTTCTACGCGCTACACTATAATTTCCCTATGTCGGTTGCGTTTTAATTATATCCTCAACCGGAGATAACCAGTTTTCTACTTACAGACTCTTCTTATTTTACATCTTCCCAATGCTGATCAAGAAAGATCGCCATTCCATTTCAAACGCTCCTTTCTGTTTTCATAGCTCGCTTTTTGAACTTAATATTCCTGCTCTTTACAATGCTCGTTCTTCCATTTGCAGCGCTCTCTGTTGAGCTTCCTTTTCGTTCGTTCAATGTCCCCACTGTCGATCGTATATACGAATCTAAATAATCTATTGTGGTTTTCGCCAGAGCGAGTCAATGTTTTTTGTTGGTAAACCTAAAAAAAATAATAAAAAACGTAAAAAAATATGCATAATTTTATTTTTTTCCGTCTTTGCATCGATATTACGCAGTTCAGGTATTAAGAAGGTATTTTGACCCGCGTATCTTAAAAATTGGCGCAAACGAGTGCGTTACTTTGCTTGAAGGTTTAGCACATGGAAAAAAAGAACGCCAAAACAATTTCACTGTGCGTGCTTGACAATAAAATGAACCCTTGTACTCGCTCTAATAATAATTGCTTAGTTTAAACTTTTATCTTCGTCATAGTACAGTACGTTTAATTCGAAGGCCCGTTTTATTGTTAGACCGATAATAAATTTTCCGGTACGTTAGATATCCGTTGCTAATGGTTACAGCGCAGATAGAATGAAAATATCAGTTGAAAAGAAGTGACGGGAAAAATTTTTACCGTTGGAAATTATGGCAATGCGAAGAACGAGCCGACGAATGAACGTGTACGCTGTTTATAGATCGGACAAAATGGACCAAGGCGGCGGCGGTGGTTTAGAATTTTCGAGAAATTACATGCCTGCTGATATACCAAGTGTCATGGCCGAAGACCTGATAACTTTTTCATACCTTTTTCAGCTTCGAAAAGAGCGCGGTAGCCTGAAAACATTTTCAGAAGAACCCCCCCCCCCCCTCCGGTTAGAAGCACGATCGTGGCCTTTGATCGTTTCCATTTCTTCTCCGGTTCTTTATAATATCAACAAGAATCGAGGATAATATCGGGCGACTTTATTATCATCTCGAGCACAACAGCAACTCATAGCGCTCTGGCACATGATAAAAATATCAAAGAAAATAAAGGACGACCAACTCGGTCCGTCTTTTTTCCCGTAAATTTATTTATATGTTGCAATTGTAGGAGAATTTTTATTACGGCCAAATGGAGATGATAGACCCTTTAAAGAATTCGCACATCGTCGCCATCGTCAACCGCTATTTACACACTTCCTGTCCAACACATACATATTTATGTTTTCCGGCACTGGTCGTGTACCTTAAATTTCTCTCAAACAAAAAGAAGTAAAAAAAACACACACATATATATATATATATATATATATATATATATATATATATATATCTTCGGCTAAATCATCAATCTCTTACGCAGACGACGAGTTTTGCTTTTTAAATAAAGAGGTTTTCACTTAGCCCTTAACATAGAACTTGCTCGTTTTTCAGCTAGAATTCAAACGTAAACCAAGTCACGCACTTCAGTTGTTATAGTCGAATTTTCAGAGTTCTATATACATATACAACACCTGAACCTGCAAATGCTAGTCTTTGGTAATTCTTACGGAAAGGACGGTTTTAATTGACTACGTCATTCTTCGCAAAATGAAATTTTGTAAGCGCGATGCGAGAGTAGGATTTTTGGCTTTTTTTATATTACCAGCGCCGTAAAAATAGTCTTTTTACACATACGAGTATATAAATTCGCGAAGGCGAAAGAAAAATATTTATGGCCTGAGAATGCGAGAAATTAGTGTTTCGCACATAGAATTAGTTGTAGAATTAAAATGTGCACATTACTTATGTGCGTATAGAACAAACATAACTTGTAAGAAGCTAAAAGATTGAAATGTACCTTTTTTTCTATTGGCAATCAATTTGTCACCTCTATTTACCCAACATCATTAAATTGGTTTACATACGCAACGATAATCTGACAGTACATTCATTCATTAATCACCTAATCCGCTGTACGTGAAGTGATAAAGAGTTTTTACCTTTACTGTGTTTAATTCTAGCGTTATCTATCGGTGAGATGGTTTTTACTTCTCTAATTTCATCGCTTTTGTTATTATTCCTTATCAGCAGTAGTTTTATTACTGCCCCAAGATTATTTGCATTGTTGTCGTTTATATGTTATTTATTCATTTAACTTTAGCGTAATTTAACTGTATGTTCGCACTGCAGTGTGCGTGACGCAGCAAATATGGCCGACCTAGATAAGTTAGGTCGGCTGCTTAATAGTATATCAGAATATACAAAATCTATTCGTGATCAAATTTTAGATAAAACGATTACAAAACAAAATATTTTAAAAATCTCCGATTCAACTGATACTGCTGTTGCCGAGGTAGTTGTTACCGCTTCCAGTATTGAGAAAATTGTTAATTCTCGTTCCAGGAAGGTAAAGGATGTTGTGAATTCGGTACTTCACAACCGTAACGTTGCTACCGGACAGATTGTTAGCTACCGTGATGCTGTCAGGAATAAGAAGACTATCCCTAACAATTAATACTCAAATCGGATGACATAAACAAGGTTCAAACTGAATTGAAAAATAAAATCTCCCTCGAAAAAGTAAAAATTAACGCGCAACCTTCTTTAAAGAAATAAATTCTAATACACCTGTATTATTAGCACGTCCTCGAAGGATGACTGGTCAAAATTAGCGAAAGAAATAAATGATGAAATTTCAAATGTCACAGTTACGGAAGAAAAACTGTTAAATCCGACCAGCGTGCTGATATTTAGAACTTAAAATATATCCGAAAATGATATCGCCGATCATTTCTTGGCGGCTAACGGCTCAAAACCAAATAGTGTCAACAGAATTGTCACCGACAGGGCCAGCATTATGTTCAGATTACACCACAACAATACAAGGCCATTACCTCTACTGAAGGTAACCATGGGAAGCGCTTCCTTTTATGTTGATGCAATTAATCCCCGTAGATGTTCTCTCTGCAACAAATTCGGTCACCCATCGAAATATTGCAGAGCACCCCCGAGGAAATCAGGCAGTTTGCTACAGTCACCTGTAAAGACACATGTTCCAATTGTGTCGGTAATAAAATCCTGGCTGCCTCCAGCAAAGGTATGTGTTTATGACTAATCTAAGCGATAAGAACTTAATTGGTAAATGCATGGCCGAAGTCGACTACGCAGTGTATTCAAAAAATTGCCGCCCCTCTTTCCTTAAGGCCTGCGAGGATCTCAAAGCAAAAATCGATTTTGGACTTGATTAGATGCACGTACTTGAACGTTGGTAACTCTGCTACTCTCTTGCCAGTTACTATTTCTCAAAGAATTCTATGATTCTGATTTCGATGTATGTTCTATTTCAGAACCTTACCTAGTCGATGATACTCTATACCCATCGCCTCCAACCATCTTGTTAACATTAATAATAGGATAGCCGTAATAATTAAAGAAAACATTACTCATAAATTGTTAGCAAGTAAATTTAATCTAATTCCCATTAGCGTTGCAAATATTATATTAATCTCCACCTACGTTTCTCCTAAATAAAACTAGAGATAACCTAATTAATTTCATCGATATCGTAATTAAATCATACCCTAACTCCACCCCAGTTGTCATTGGGGATTTTAATATCAGGCTACCCTCTATGGATATTACATGTTTCCGAAATTCCCTATTATTATCTAATCTCATTCACTCCCCTAGTTTAATAATAAAAAACAACAAAACCCCAACTTTTTCAAATTACAATGGAAATAGCACCATCGACTACTGGCTCGTTTCGACTAAGTTAAATTTGTTGATAACCTTCAATTTACAACACTTCGATTTAACGTTTCATAAGAATATTAAATTTAGTATCAAATTAGGGGGTGTGGGTTGACGTTGCCCAGGCTCCATTCAAAGTTAAGCTTGGCCAAGTTTGCCTCCAACTTGAATATTAATTACGTCAACATTTTTGTTGATGACATAAAAATTTCTCAGGAAAGCTCGACGCTTGACAAATGTGTTAACAATTTTATCTCCTACATTTCCAACGTGGTGCGCAGGAGCCAAATTTTGGTTAAGGCTTCTTCTAGAAGAAAGAAGAAAGAAAGAATTTATTAACCACGTTCGTTACAATTGTTAATACTTATTATAGAAACGATTGTGTATCGACCCGTTAGCCTCGCCACAATACAGTAGTATAGATGCATACAAAAAATCTACGTTACGGATAAATGTTAATCAATTGCAGGAAAAACTTAACAAAAAAAAACCGGCGCCATAAAATAACATATGTTAATATTCGCATCTTATCAGCTTATTATTAGCCCACTTATAAAATATTCTTTTACACACACACACATACACGCACTAAGCTCCGCCTACAGAATATACACTTTATATTTGCAACTCACTGCCTTACTTCAAAAGATTATGCTTAAGCCTACGGTGTTTATATTTGCTATACATATATTTTAGTCGCCTGGAATTGTAATTTCCGATTGGCCTAATTAGTTCATTACTGTGAACTTCACAATCTTTGCAGAATTTATATGTTATACCAAGGATGAAATCTTTTAAAAAAGAGACTCCTGTGTAATCATGCATATCCGTTACCTTTGCATACCTATTTGCTCGCAGTACATACCTCAGACACCTATTTTGTAGCACTTGAAGTTTCATATATGTGCTATTTGAAACAGATGACCACACAGGACACGCATAGGTAATGACAGGCCTTATTAGCATTTTATAGATGATTAGTTTATTACTGCTGCTAAGGTATGATTTATACTTTAATAACGGATATAAAGCTGATATAGTTTTGTTAGCTTTTATACCTATGTGATCGATATGCCTGTTAAACGTGAGTCCCCTATCCAGTACTACTCCTAAGTAGCGTGTTGTTTCGGCCCATTGCACGGAGACATTGTTGACAATTAAGTTATTGGGTAGAGCAGGTCTTCGCCTAGTAAATAGTATTGCTTCAGTTTTGGATCGATTTATACTTACGCGCCACTTCTTGAAATATCGTAATGTACGAGTTATGCTACTCTGCAACCTGTTAGCGATAGTCTGTGGTCTGTGTGAACTAGTGAACAAAGCCGTGTCATCCGCATACATGGCAATTTCAGTATTTGGAAGTTTCGGGAAATCAGATAAGAAAAGCGTAAATAAAAAAGGACCTAACACACTGTCTTGCGGTACCCCTGCTAACATGGGGTTTAAAGTAGATTTAGAAGCGCCGGCGTTTACATAAAATAGTCTATTTGTAAGGTAACTACTTATTAGTTTTATAAGGTAATTTGGGAAGTTGTAATTATCATTTTATATGTGAATCCCTCATGCCATGTGGTATCGAAAGCCTTAGCTACATCAAAAAATACCATTCCTGTATGTTTATTACAATTAAAACCATGGGTAATAGCCTCGGTAATTCTCGCAATCTGATGCACGGTGGAGTGTCTGGGGCGAAAACCAAATTGAATTTTGGGGATAATGTCATTGGATTCGGCATGGTCCCTCAGTCTTTTTAGTATGATTTTTTCAATTACCTTGTTCAAATTACTGGCTCCTTGTAACGACTGGTGGAATGGAAGGCTACAACTCATCAAAGACAAAATTAACCTCGTACGTAAAAAAAAAAATCTAAATGTAAAGATAATTATAAGTTATTCTTCATTGATAATACATTGGCACAACTTAATGCAGTTTATAAAAAAGAAATATCCGAGGCCAAGTTTGTTTACTGGAAAAATTTTGTAAACGAAAACACAGCTTAGGGAAAGCCTTACAAATTGTTGGTCAAAGACAGGGCGGGACTGGTCGTTCCTGACATCAGGTCGGATGCCGATAAATGTAGGCTTCTCCTGAATCATTTTTTTCCTCAAAAAGATGATAGCTTTCTAAGTGTAATAATATCGACACATATCATTAAGCCACTTTTTTTTCAGTGAAGATATACTGGACGACATTATAAATAAATTAAACAACAGAAAAGCTTCATCCTCCAATAAAATTAATAACAAACTCGTTAAACTCTTGCATAAAAATTTCCCTAATCTCTTTTTTTTGCATTATTTACTAAATGCATTCAACTTCAGTTCCTCAATACTGGAAAGTAGCAGATATAAAGTTGCTATCCAAGCCGGGGAAAGACCCCTCACTAGTCACCAGCTACCAATCAATATCTCTTCTGAACTCGATCGGCAAAGTGTTCGAGAAGGTTATCCACAGACTGCTTTTGAGTGAGGTGTCCTCTAAGAACCTACTGTACTCTAACCAATTTGGTTTCCGTTCCGGTTTCTCTTCGGAGGGTGCAGTACTTAATCTAGTTTCTAAAATTAAATCCTCCGTTGTTAAAGGTAGGTCTGCAACGATCGTCTCTTACGATATTCGTGGAACATTTGACAACTGCAGATGGTCAGCGATAGTTGATATACTGAAGGAAAATAATTTTAATCCATATTTAATTAATTTAATTATTAGTTACTCCACTGCGTCTCCAACTAGGCACCTCATTTTCCTCAAGAAAGGCTACACGCGGTGTCCCACAAGGATCCATTTTGGGTCCCACTCTATGGAACTTGTTCTGCTCCGGAGTACACCGTAGAGTTGACGAATTCTGTAACTGTTTTAACAATGAATGCCATTTAATATCGTACGCAGATGACCTATGTCTGCTATTTGACGTACATCGTAATTATAAGCAAATAGAAATTATTTCAAAATACCTGAAGGGAACTATAGGTGAATTTGGCGTGGAATTCTCCGCTCCCAAGTGCAGCTTTTCTGTGTTTGGTGATCAGTTGTTGGCAGAATTTCCAATCTTTCACTAGTGTCTGGAAATTCAGTACTTTATAACCCTCTTTTAAAATATCTCGGAATAATAGTGGATGAAAATCTCACTTTTATTCCTATAGTGAGTATAACATAATCACCTCCAAATGTGACTACCTCTACACAAAATTAGCTAAAATTCAACCCAATGCTTGGGGGTTGGCATTTAGGGAGCAGTGCATACTCTACAAAGGGCTGACTCGGGCCTTGTACGAGTATGGCGCTGCTGTCTATGTCAATAAACGAGTTTTACATCGAGTAAATAAGCAACAGAGGAAGTTCCTGTTGCGTATAAACCCTAACAGAAAATCCGGCGGAAGGCAAGAGGGAAACCACCGTCGTTCGATTCCCTAGAATTGTTGTCATTAAAAAAGGCCCCGAGTTCTGGGCGCTCCTTCGATGGAGCAGGGGTGCGAAGAATCTCCCAGCTCGAAATGACAAAAATTGTAAAAATTGTTACATGGAACGTACGCACCCTATATGAAGCTGGTAAAATTAATAATGTAATTCAAGAAATGAAGAGATTACAAATACAAATTCTCGGAATAAGTGAGACACATTGGCTAGGCTCAGGAATTTTTAAGGTAGATGACTGTACGGTATATTACTCAGGAGCAGAAAATGGATCTCACCAAAAATGTGTAGCCATAGTGTGTAGCCCGCTGGCGGCCAGAGCAGTAATATCACATATTCCATTGTCAGAAAGGGCTATGTTGGTTCGATTTGAGACACATCCATTCAATATCAATATAATTCAAGGATATGCATCAACAACAGATAAAGAAGAAATGGAAGAATTTTATGAACTTTTAAACAAGCTATTAAAAACATGTAAAAACCATGATGTAAACCTAGTGATTGGTGACATGAACGCCAAGGTAGGCAAATGTCCAACGGAGTTAATAACTGGACAGTATGGATCAGGTGAGAGAAATGATGGCGGCGAGCGATTAATTCAGTACTGCCAAGAGAAAAGACTGATAATTATGAACACGTAGTTTCAACTACCTAACAGGAGATTATATACCTGGAAGGCTCTCACGGATAACTCAGATATAATAAGAAGAAATCAGATTGACTATATGTGACCCGGTATCAAGAAACGTACCTTATGCCTAAAAGCACTTTTCGAGAAAAACGCGTTTAAAGTTTGGCAACATTGTTTCGTCAGTTCCGAGACTTCTATGGTGTTTTCTGCTAGCGAATGCGTTTCTAATGTTTCGAGACAATGTTACCCTTTATGTACAACGTATTTTCGTGAGCATAGAAGTGTGCGTGTGTGTGTGAGTATGCGTAGCGTGGAACAAGTTTTCTCTGAGATCAATGTAGTGAAAATCACAAATGTCCAGCCATCTCCGGCCAGTGATGCGCGCCCACAGAGATCACACCACCAGGTTTATCCCTGAAGCGACGGTGGTACCTGTTTAAAGAACTGCGACCGTTATGTTCGAATCCTGAAATGCGGATAAATTTATCAAGGAACCTAAACGGAAGTTGACTGTGAAAAGAGGACGAGGCCGTGGCAGTGGTCGCAAAGGAGGAGAAAGGAAATAAAATGTACAATAATAACATAATTTATTGTAAAGATATCAAAGCGTTATAATTATTAAGAGACGAAATTGTGGCGTGTACAAAAGATACGATTTCTTCGGAATTCATATTATTCAACACTTTGATGATATTATTTTGGGCTGTGTACGGTATATCCGCCCTTTTCAAACAATCCTTGACACAATTGAGTACGTTGACTCCATTTGGTAGATATCCGTTTCTGTAGAGTTCTCTAGCTCCGGGATTCTTAGTTGACAAACGTTTCAGCGCGTTGGTCAAAGATCTACGCTGACAACGGGTGAAGGCAATTTCTTTTTCTTCGTTTAGTTCGTGAACTGCCAGAGCGTGAAGTAATTGTTGAGAGTTGTAGAACCCACCATCGAAGAAAACCCGTTTTTGTTTAGTTATGCGGCGCCCACTGTGAGGACCACGTATTTTGCACATATAGGTTGCGTTTTAAGTGCTCTACAGTTGCGTAGAATACATTTTTTTTCAATTCTACAAACGGCATGTGATAGAGGAGGTTCTGAAGGTAACAAAACTGTCAAAACCTAACAATCGATTTTTTAGGCATAAGGTACGTTTCTTGATACCAGGTCACATATTATGATTAATGGAAGATTTAGAAATGCCATAAAATCAGTCAAAACGTTTCCGAGTGCAGATGCCAACTCCCATCATGTACTCTTGGCTGCAAAAATTAAAATACGTCTAAAAAAAACTAAAAACGTCAAGAAACAATTCATAAACATGCTGAAATTAGAACAAGCAGAAATCAAAGTGAAATGGAGGGATACTATTAAAAAAGAAATGCAAAAGATTACGGAATTGGACATGGTGGATCTGGAGAAAGGCAGTAAGAAGCTAAAGAGTATAGTATTACAAACAGCAGAAACGGTTCTCGGAAGTAGTATTCAGAAAACGAAAAATCCGTGGATAACGCAGGGAATACTGAATCTAACTGAAGAAAGGAGAAAATACAAAGATAGATGTAATTTCAGATATAAAATAATTCAGAAACAAATTAAAAGTGCTGTAAAAAAAGCAAAAGAGGTGTGGTATCAGAAATCATGTCAAGAAATTGAAGATATAATAGATAAACACGAAGAATTCCGGTTACACAAAAAGCTAAAAGAGACGGCTAAAATCTATAAACCAAAGAGGCAACCATATATAATGAAGAATTCTAAAGGAATCATAGTTACTGAACAGCACATCTTAATCAAAATGTGGACAGATTATATTGAGAAACTTTACGATGATAATAGAGATAGCAGACAAACGGGAATATAATAACCACGGTTTAGAGATTATACAGTCTGAAGTAGAAGAGGCCTTGAAGAATACACCAGTACGAAAAGCTTCGGTTCCCGACGGAGTACCCGCTGAATTTCTTAAGTTATTGGAGGACAGTAGCATCGTAAAACTAACAAAGATATACAATAAGATCTACAGTAGTGGGATAATACCTGAAGAATGGATGCAATCAAAAATTTTTACAATTCCCAAAAAGAAGAAAACGGAAACTTGTGGAGACTTTAGATTAATTAGCTTGATGTCGCATTTATTAAAAATATTACTAAGGATAATTCAGAGAAGGATACAAAAGAAATGTGAAGAAACAATTAGCAAGGAACAATTTAGGCCTGGTATGGGAACCAGAGAAGCACTGTATTGCATACAATTACTATTCCAGAAAGGTCGAGAATTTCGCAAACCAATGTACACTTGCTTCATTGACTTTGAAAAAGCTTTTGATAGAGTATACCACAATAAGCTAATAGAAATGTTGGAATAGGTTGGTTTAGATAACTGGGATATAAGACTGATAAAGAACCTATACTGGAATCAAACAGCATTTGTGCAGATTGGGAATAATGACTCACAACAGATTCATATCAAACGTGGTGTAAGACAAGGCTGCGGGCTATCGCCATTGCTTTTCAATATATATTCAGAAATAATCTTTCGGGAGGCTTTGCAAGAAAAGCATATAGGAGTAAGAATTGGAGGTGAAATCTTAAACAATATTAGATACGCAGATGACACAGTGCTGGTAGCAGAATCATTGCCTGACCTCCAGGAATTATTAAATAGTGTCAATGAAATAAGTAAAAGATACGGGTTTTCAATTAACATGGAAAAGACAAAGATAGACTAGTTACAAACAATGTGGTTGGTAGCGGGACCATGTTTACATCCTGTCACCTTCCAATAATCTAAGTATACTTGTAGGGAGCTACTACACACATAGTTAATTTTGTATTTTTTTTTTTACATAACATATACACGCATTCCATTCTTCAGTACTCTAGTTCCCTGCTCCTTTATAGACAAATTTTCCCCATCCACAATGTTGGAAATGGGATTAAAAAAAAAAAAAAAATGACGCTATTAAAACATCACGTTGATTTATACGTGGTCATCATTTGTTGGTTTCTGTTCATTGTCTTTTACTTTTTTAACTATGTTCCCCAGTTAGTTTATTTTATTTTATTTTTATTTTTTTGTGCTGGAATGTATAAATGTTATTGCAGGAATACTGTGATGGATGAACAGGTGCTGATTTAAATTTTAAATTTAAATTCTTGGCGATAACCTTTACTTCTTTCTTTTCTCTTTTCTAGTGGAAATTTATATTATATTTGAAATTATTCATGTACTATGAATATACCTGGATATGCGCTTTCCGTGAAGATGATATACTACGGCTCCTTATTGAGTTTCGAGTTTGCGTAAGTGTTGTATGAGAATATTTGAATTTATATATAAACATGTACAAGTGTATTCTATGCATGGGGGTGGGTAGGTTACGTGTGCTCGGGTTTTTTACATTTATATTTAATCGTGCTTGAGTATGTAGGCAAGCGTCTAATATTTGCGCGTGTATGTGCAGAGTGGGTACGTCTGAGGGTGACATGGGTGCACGCTTAATTTGTGTATGAGTATTTATATAAATATATTTTTAAAAAAAAAATAAGTTCCATACTCTTTACAGGACGTTGAACACTACTAAGCCCAACCGATACTGATAGGAGTAAAGGGACTAGTCGCTTTCTCTCGGCAACCTTAGATTTTTCTGGTACTCAATCATTTCAAGCTGGGTAAACCTGAGAGCGACTTAGATGTCGGTGAATATTTCATTATTAATCGTGTATAAAAGTTTGCATATAGAAATAAACTGATCTAATTTTGAATTAATTAATAAACGTCACGCGTATAATTGAGTACTATTATTGTAATTGTAATAATAAACAATAGTGCCAAAAAATTATATGATATTTAGCTTCATTTTCTGAACATTTTTGATAGGGCATTTAAAGATGCGGCACCCCCCATAATATTTCAATCAATTGTGCCTGACATTAACGCAATAATAATGTTCGCACAAACAGTTAGAATTTTGTTTTCTCGAAGGGAAATATTTCAAATTTATACTTTGTAAGAATTCTTTTTATTTAGATAAGTGTGATTTGAACTATGTGTCTAATTATTCTGGGTATTACCTTTTTGTAAAATGGCCAGTGAATATTACGCGGCATTTTGCTAATAGCATCTCGTAAGGTGCGGTGCTCGGTATCTATTAAAGATGTACCGATCTCATTAAAAATGTATAAAGGCATTTTTGTACAGCGTTCAAAAACAATTTGAACTTCGCGGAACGGTTTTAGCCTGACTCGTTAGTGAGTGGTCTGAAACGTTACAAGTTCCGCAATTCACTACTGCAAAAGAATGCACGATATTCGTTCAGTTATTCGCCAACATTTGATTCGCGTTACGCAAAGTAAAACAAAAAAAGAAAAAAAAACATCCACTGTTATTCGCAAATCTGTAAAATAGAATAGAATTTAATTTTTCCTCTAAAATGAAAATGAGCTTTTAACAAAACTTATTTGAATGAACTCGTTAAATATTCATAACTAATTCTATACAAAGCACTTATTAGGCCAATCTTAACCTACGCATCGCCTGTGTGGTCCTCAATATCTAACGCCCGTTACAAAAAACTACAGCTCATACAAAACAGACATCTTAGGTGCGTATTTATTCCGCTATACCATAGGATTCCAGTGATGCATAATGTCCTTAAGTTGTCATATCTTCGTAACTATGTACTTTCTGCGGCAAAGAAATTTTTTGAAAATCGCTTGACTCACAGCAAACCTCTTATCAATCATATCGGGGGAATTACGATTCCCCAGGCAGCTACAATTCATGTACTCAAAATACAAGCATATGCGGTTAAAACTTAATCTCCTGTAATCCATATAAACTATCTCCTTCCTCTTTTGTTCGCAGTCTTGTTCCTCATTTGTAGTATCTGTATCCTTATTCTTAAAACAGATTTAATTCTAACTAATCATCGTATTTGCTCGTAGGTTGTTTTTTTTAATTTTTTCCTACAACGACGTTCTTGCTTAACTATAGTTTGTAATAATCTATAATCGTATTTCATGCGTTGCGTCGTACGATAAGACGATACGCTAGTTCAATTTGCAATCCTAACGTCATGTTATGTCGTAATTTGCACAAATATATACTTTCTTACTTCAGTTTGAATGAAAAAAAGGTCGGGGAAAAAAGCGTTTTATCGAACTAAGACAAATGGAAAAACACGAAGATAAAATTCATAAACAATCTTAATTTTTAATCATAACCGTGAACTTATATAAGCGAAACTCAACCATACGTGACTCTTACTCTTCATACATTCATCGTCATTATAGTGTCATACTTTTTTTTTTTTTTTTTTTTTTTGGGCTTGGCCGACTAAGGGCAGCTACCCAGGACAATTGGAGTAGATTAAAGATTAAATTTTAATCCGGTCAGAGATCGATGACAGAAAAGAGACAAGAATAGGAACCACATTGGATGACGGCAAAGCTAAGATATAGGAAGCACTATATGGAGTAGGATAATTCAGCTTTAACAGCTGAACGTACAGGATATTACGCTCGGAGGAAAGACTGGAACATTCAAACAGCACGTGGTCAGGATCACAAACGAAGGAACAGTCGCCAGAGTGCAAAGGACAATAAGGGGATGGGAAAAGAGCAAAACGATGCCGAGAGGATGAGAGCAAAGTAGTGTCATACTTAATTCCTGAGTATCGGCTACTACCTATTTGTACACTTCAGCCGTACAGATATAGGTAGTGTACACTAGGCGATTGTTATATGCAACGCGAGTGTACACACGCAAAACCACATTCGGAACTGATATTGTGATTGATTTATCGATATACAAATTCAGTCCGGTGTGTGTCTGCTGTGTACTAACTAGCGCACATGTGATAGTATTTTTTTTTTTATTTTATTTATTTATTTGGTGAATAATAACATAAATACATAGTAATTGAAACATAGCCATGAGTATCTCAGTTGAATGAACACCTCATGGATTGGAAACAATAAAAAGAAAATGAAAGAGACAAAAATTAAGCAATATACAAATTAAAATAAAATTATTCATTAAATGAAAAATCTTCAACATCCGAATATTTGGAAGCCATGATAAAATTCGCCGCGTGCAGGAATTTTGATAAATTATCGTTGTTTAATGGAAAACAATTTACGTCTTTAAACAAGAATTTCCATTTGGCGCACTCATTAACGATATGGGTGACAGTTTCAGGAGCATCTGCACAGGAACACAAATCGGTGTCTGCTAGATGAAAACGGTGCAGATAACTTTGGAATCTACCATGTCCAGTAAGAAATTGCGTGTCACATACGTATTAATATTCTTCGATTTTGATTGGATTGGTTTTAACTTCGGAGACGAAACTAAATGTTAATCTTCCAGTTGAGCTATTGTTCCAGCTATTTTGCATTTCAATAAATCTATTGTTTAGATCCAACTCCAAATTGAGATTATTTAACCCTTTGAAATACAAAATTTTATGCCGCAGTACGGAATACAGTGGCAATTGTCCTGCTATTGTTCGCAACGCATCACCGGAAGTAGTTCTATGCGCGCGGAGAATAAACAAAAGAAATTTCCTTTGGGATTTAACTAGTACTTTCTGAATGCTTTTAAAGCCTCTTCGAACATAAATACGCAGTACGTGAATAATGGAACAACTAGCATATTAGCGAATTATTAAACGGTGTTTAGTGTTCATCCCATACGTGCGTCCAGACATGGAGTGCAATTTATTTAGAACCGTTGTAGCTTTACTGGACAACATTTTTGAAATGTTGATTAAAACTGTAGCGACAGTCTAATGTAATACCAAGATATTTCAGTGATTCGACGATATTAATTTTAAAATTCGGTACAGAGAGATGTAGCGAATTGTAGTAGTCCCTTTTTCGTTCCCTGTGCGTGATTAATAAATTAGTCTTGTTTTCGTCCAACTGTAGAAGATGTTTTTCCATATAGGTTAAAATATTGTTGATTGTAATCTAGAAGTATTTACAAATGGAGGGACGATGGTTAGAAGTGACCGCGAATGCTAGATCATCTGCATAGAAATATCTGGTTACAGCCAAAGGGAACTCCATCAACGATAAGTTTGAAATATATAAATTACAAAAAATCGGGCCCAAAATCGATCCGTGCGGGCATCCGCGAGTAACATTTCGAAAATATGTTTGATGTTCGTGAATAAATTTAATAGTTCTGGAATCTAAGTATTGTCTTAAAATTGAGATTATTCTATAATCGAGCCTGGGTGCTCTAATTTTGTGGAATAAGATTGGCCACGAACAGTTATCAAAGGCGCTTTCAATATCCAACGTCAGCAGGCCGATCGCAGTCTTTTTACTTAACGCACGCTCAATCTGCTTAGATAATTCGCCAAAAAGCGTTGCCGTGGAACGGGACTTAGTAAATCCAATAGTATGCATGTTATACGTATCCATCGGACCTATATGGATTGTCCGGTGTTTGCATACACGGTATACACTTAACACTAACACCCGTTTGCACTGGCTATCGACGCAGTGTACTCTTACCAGTGTTGGATTAGATTACGCCATGTCATTTAAATAAGACCGAAGAGCTGCACGGATTGTTGATGTTGTGGTAAATTCCACTTACTGATGTTTGTGTTTAATCAATATGCTTAGTATTGTTTGCGTTAAATCAATTACTCAAATATTTTTTCATCACTTTTGCTTCAGAAGGTATGTTTTTTTCTTCTCTTGTTTTTAAAAATATGTTCGATGAAAGATTTCCTAAAGTAAAATGCAACTAAACTATAATTTATATGTATATGTTAAAATCAGAAAATTTAATCTTTCATTACGTTTTTAAAATTGACTGATTATACGAAAAAATTTTCATTATTAATAGACTTACAACTTTTTTTTTTTTTTTTTCATTTTTCGACGTAATCCTCCTCTACACGAATACACTTGTCCCACCGGTCTAGGAGGCTTCGTATTTCCTTGGCGAAGAATTCTTTAGGTCGAGTGCGGAACCACTTAAGGACATGCTCCTTGACTTCTTCGTTGTCTTCGAAAACGTGTTCACGCAAAGAGTCCTTGAGCGGTCCAAACAAATGGAAATCTGACGGGGCAAAGCCAGGGCTATATGGGGGATGTGGGAGGACCTCTCACCCCATTTTCTCCAATATAGCTTGCTATGGAGGTTGGCATTGTCCTGTTGAAGAATGACCCCTTTTGTGACGCGTCCTGGCCATTTCCATCTTATCGCCGATCGAAGTTGGGTTAAGATAGGAAGGAATACGATTGGATGAAGAAGTGGGGGGCGTTTTATTAAAAAGCGGTAACCGAGGAGTGAACGGCGAATGAATAGAGGCTGAGTGGCAGAAAAATCGCAAGAATGGGAGAAGATTTTAAAGCGCTAATGCATAGACGCAGGCAGGAATTTTGAATTTAGTCAAATTTGGAAAGAAAAAATTAGGAGGCATTGCCATAAATGAAAAAGCAGTAGTCCAGTTTCGACTGAATAATTGATTTGTAAAGAATTAAAAGAATACATGAGTCGCTACCCCATCTGAGAGGAGATAAAGTCTTTTGACCGAAGAATTATAGATATAATTAATATGTTCATGAAACGAGAGGAGACTATTTAAGAAAAGACCTAGGTAACACATGAAATTAACAGCAGGAATAGGAATATCAGATACACTGATGATTTTATAAGAGCACGGTTAAAGGGGCGAAGAGCAAAAATTATGCAAGAAGACTTGGAAGGGGTAAGATCAAGGTAGAGACAAGAGAGGGAATTGCTAAGGGCAATGAATGATTTAACTCGTTTGTGGCTGAAGACAGATCATCTGAGATGGAGTAAACTAAAACGTCATCAGCGAAAAGAAAAGAGAAAGAGGGAATAGGAAGAGAAGCAATATCAAAGGAGTAAATATTAAAAAAAGTAGGGCTACGGCGGGAACCCTGAGGAAGCTCACGGTGTAGACGCATCCGAAAGTGGAACGAGAAGGATAAGATAGATAAAGTGTTCTATGTTGGAAAAGATTGAATATAACAGTGACAAAAACTGGGGGGAAGTTAAAAGAAAGGAGTTTGGAGCCCAAAGAAGGAAATGGACATTATCAAATGCGAAGCAGACATCGACAAACGAAGCGACAGTAAATTTCTTTGATAGGAAAGATTTATAGATATCTGCAAGGAAATTTCTGATGCAATCTACCGGGCCAAGCCCGGGGTGAAAAACGAACATATTTGAAGGGACTAGATTATTATGCTGAAGCCACCAGACGGGACGGTTGTTTATTAAGCCGTCAAAGAATTTGCGCAGACAAGAGGCTAGGAAGATAGGACGGAAAGAACACTGATTTTTTTTAGGAACTGGAATGACGATAAAGTCGTTCCAAGACTTAAGAGTAAAAACAGGAAGTAGAAAAGAATTGAAAATATTCAGAAGAGAGAGCAGCGAGGAAGAAGAGTTTTTTAAAAATAAGGAAAGAAAAACCGTCCAAGCCAGGAGCAGAAGGGAAGGATTTATTAAGGACGGACAAGAGTTCATCATAGCGGAAAGGAGAAGATACGAAATGAGGTTCTAAGCTATTTGAGAGAAAAGGAATGTTCAATTTCTCGAAAGAGGGGACATAAGCAGGAGCAATAGAACCCAAGAAAGAATGAAGTTCAGGCAAAGGAGGATAGAAAAGGTGGAGACGCCCAGAAAGGGGAGATCTAAACGCCTTGGCCATTTTCCAGATTTAAGGGAAGGGCGTATTTCTAAAGAAAGAAGAATAAAATAATTTCCGAAAATTCTTCTTGGCAGATTTTAAGGTGTACCGAGCTTTCGCGTTAGCTTCTTTGTGGGCTAAAAAATTGGACATTGAGGAACAAGAGCGAAAGGCTTTAAAGGTAGCAGTGTTTCTCCGAAAAGCAACTTTACACTCTTCATTCCATCAAAGAAAGGAAGTATAAGAAAAAGAACAACCGTACGTAAAAGAAGTAGGAGGAGAGGAAGCAGAAAAATCAGAATATAGAGATTGAGTGAAGAAATTGTACTGGAATGACGGGTCGGAGATATCCAGAATAAGAGGGAGGGAGGATTCCAACAAAGATCGAAATTTACTCCAATCTGTTTTGGAACGAAGTCAATGGGGAGCGTGCTAGGGCCTGAATAGTTTAGAAGGAAGAACGTTGTTGAGAGTTAGAAGAGTGGGGACATGATCACTGCCAAAAGTGCCGTCGAAAGTTCTCCAGGAGCTTACAAGACCAAGATTCGGAGATGAAAACGAGAGATTGATTGCACTAAAGGAAAATGGATTTTTGAAGAAGATAGGGGAACAATCATTGAGGAGAAAAAGATTATGGTCCAGGATGAGATTTTCCAGAATCCCACCATTAAGATTGCGCCTTGCGCAGCCCCAAAGAGGCGATTGCGCATTCCAGTCCCCACCAATAATGAACGGATCAGATAAAAATGAAAGGAATGAAGGCAAAAGAAGACTAGAGAGGCCGGAGTTGGGGGTAATGTACATGCAAGCAATATGTATAGGATTCGGGAGATTTTCAAGTGAAATATGAATCACGTTAGGGAGGTTCGGAAGAAGCGGAGAAAGAAGCGGGATATTGTGAGTGAGGTAGGATAGATCGCGCATCTGATTAGAATCGCAACATCACCATACCCATCCACACGATCAGATCGAACTGGAAAATAACTTTTGAAATGTAGAGACTAGCAGGATTTAAGCCAAGTTTCAGATAACAGCGCTACATGGATATTGTAGAAGTCTAATAAACACTCTACACTTCGTTTATTAGCTTGTAAGCTGCGGCAATTCCATTGCAGAATGTTCAAGGCGCAAGACCGCGACATATTAGCTAGGAGGGATAAAAAGGAACCAAAAGGATGAGAAAGAGAAGTGGAAGATGGCAGAGCTGGATTTAAAGTAAAAAAAAAAAAAAAAAAAAAAAGAATGCAAAAGTAATAGGAATGGAGTAATAAATAAGAGGAAATCGATTGTAGACAATCTTTCAACTTAAAGGAGGAGTTGGTAAAAGGAGAACGAATAGTCGAGAGAAGACCTGCCCGAGATTGGATGCAGGAAAAACTGTTGGTACCTCGCCGTTAGGGGTACCGTCAGTGTTTAAAAAAAAACAAGATAAATACTTGCACGAACTGGATTGACGACCAGTTTGTACGTTTCCTTCCGTAATAGTGTTAAAAAAGATACGGGAGAAATACCTGCACGAACTGGGTTGATGACCAGTTTGTAGGCTTCCTTCCATAATAGTGTTAAAAAAGATACGGGAGAAATACCTGCACGAACTGGATTGACGACCAGTTTGTAGGCTTCCTTCCATAATAGTGTTAAAAAAGATACGGGAGAAATACCTGTACGAACTGGATTGACGACCAGTTTGTAGGCTTCCTTCCATAATGAAATAACCATGTAACATAAAGGAAAAATTAATTAATATTAGAACTGCGGAAAGTTGTAAGTTTATAAATCCCGAGCGAACAGTTATCCTTGGCAAACCGGCGACAAGAGAAAAACAGAGAGATAAGGACTGCAAATGAAGAATGGAATGCAACATGAGGAACAAAGTCAAAAGAGAAAAATGAAAGAGATGGCCTAATTGAAATGAACGTGATTGGATAGGACGGCTGAAAGATTATCAAGGAACATCCAGGAAGGAGTTATGTTAAAAGAAGCGAGGAGTTCTATGATTGCTGCAGAAAGATTGGAGACGACAAAAGAAGAATCGTTATGAGAGGAACTAGGAAAAAGACTAAGAGGAACTGGTAAGAGACTGGAAGATATGGAGGGATTGGATTGGGAGGAAGCGCCATGATTCAGAGCGCAACCATTTGATGAGAAACGATAGTAAATGGAGGAGACAATGGGAAATTGAGGACAAGGTTTTGAATGAGATTTGGGTTTGTAAGTTTTGTGGAAAGTGGGGGATTTAGGATGTGGAAGAGAGGGGAATTTAGAACTTTTGGTGTAGGCGCTTGGAGAGGAAGTAAGGGCTGCGGCGTGATTAGCATAGGAGAACGCTTGAGAGACAGAACTAGAAAATTTAAGTTTAGCGGCTTCGTGAAAAAAAATGTTCTCGAAAGCCATGATTCTGTTTATGTCCTTCTGCCACTGTCATTCGGGACAGACTCGATCGGAAGAGCTGAGAGACTACTTTTGCAGTTGCAGCAAAATGGGGGCTCCTGGAGATTCGTACACTCAGAGGAACGATGTTTAGAGGCACAATAGGAACATGAAGGATGAGAGCTGTGACAATGACGTGCAATATGCCTGAAAAGGTAACATTTAGAGCACTGGGTGGGAGAACGGATACTTGAGGACACTGGAAAACGAAGTTTATAAATAGATACAAATTCAGGGAGAAAGGATTTGGCAAATTTAAACTCGATACTTCTGGTGGGAATTTTGGATCTATCGGAAGAGCGAAGATTACGACGAACAGATACAATAGGGATAGATTCAAGGCCTTCTGTTATTTCCTCAACAGAGGAAGAAGGATGAACTCCCGAAATAACACCAATTCTGTATAGAGTATTATGGGGGATGAAAGCATTGGGATTGCGGGAATTGAAAAAGGACCCATTGTTCAGAAAGTCATTGGCGGAAATGGACGAGAAGACAACTGAGATACGCCCTCTACCCTGAGAGATAATGTCGGAGAAGGAGGTGGAATTTTGCTAATGAGCCTAGCCAGAGCAAGCAGGTGGCAATTTCCAATGTTTTTATCAATAGAGGAGTTCCCATGGAAAACTTTGAAAGGTCCGGGGTGACCGGACAGGAAAATGTTTTCCGAGATATTGTGAATATAACTGGTGCTGTTGACATTGATCGGCGGGTTATTAACGTTGTTAGAATTATTTTTATTGTTATTACAATTAGCGTTATTATTGTCCTGAGGACTTTTGGTATTGAAATTTTTGATGGAATTAATGACATTGCTGTTCTATTACTATTATTACTATTATTTTTACTGTTGGTGTCTTTATCGTTATTATTATTATTATTATTATTATTATTGGTAGTAGTAGTAATACTATTACTACAATCATTGGGAAGGTTTGCTAGGTCGTTTAGTGACAGCCGGAGATCCCTAAAAGACGCGACCGGTGAAAGGGGATTGGACGGCTTACGTTTGGCGGAAATGTCAACCTCCGTGCTGTTTAAGTTCACATCAATTTTAGGGGATTTGACATTATTTACGGTGGCCACCGAGCGAGACCTCCCTTTGCTCATACAACTTAGAAAAAATAAATTAAATTACAAAAAAAAAAAAATCATTTTGAAGAATCGAAATGCACAAAACAAAAATTAAAATAAGGCTGAAATAATAAATGAAATACCTGTAAACGAAAAATCAGCGGTGTTAAAAATAACAATAGAGGTAAATTAAATAAACGTTATATAGTTAGCGGAAAGTTTACGCTATATAAATAAACGCAACGAGCTCATCGAATACTTCTTATCAATTGTTGAACGCGGAAAGATAAAGTTGAACGGACAAGCAAAAGACCGATCGGAACACTCTACGGTTTATATAGTTTTACATCAGTTCGAGTTTCGGCAAAATCTTGGTTTCAGTTAAACGACTTACATTCGTGCACAATACCCGAGACAATTTTAAATTCCCGGGTAGTTTTGACTTTTAATATTTTCATTTTAATGAATTCTACAACAATAAATGCGTTCCTTTTCGTATTGGTAAATTTAAGACTCCCGAGTCGTAAACTTTTAAAAAAATCAATATTTCTAATCAGTATTTATAATTACTGGTTTTTTTTTGTATATGCTTGGAATGTGTTATAATATCCTCTTCGTCATAGTTAAAGCAATGAGTAGTACATTTCAAAAACGAGGATAGTGGAAAAATGTCCATGAATCGTCTATTTATATACATCTATAAATAATATATATATATATTATATTTAAAAGGAAAAATACGTGAAGAAAAGGGTTAAGTATAATCAATGCCTAAGTGGTTTAACACAAAGCCAAAAAAAGAAGAAAAAAAGAAGAAAAAAAAAGTTAAAATCCAATCCTCCTAACATGAAAAAAGAAAAACATAATTTTTTTATCAGACGATTAAGTCTCCCGATTGGATGAAATACCTAATATTCTTGACTTACAAAAAAAAAAAAAAAAAGAAAAAAAATAGAACAATAAAAAAAATCTTTTCTATGTCCATTACTTATGATTAATCAATATTTCAATGACAGTATGGCGAAAATAACCGTTAACAGACTCATATGGAAGGCAATGGCAAACATGCATACCATCATAAGCACGCCAGTTTGTATACAGACAAACACACTTGGGGCTGCATTTTTATCGCGATAAATCAAACAATTACAATATCATTTCAAGTGTAGTTTTGCGTGTTCACATTCGTACTGCACATAGAAAATTGCCATAAACACCATGCCTATGTCTGTACAGCTAGAATGTACAAGTGTAGGTAGTCACGGCGCTCAGAACCAAACAATACGGCTGAAGAGGCGGTGACATACTTATTTAAAAGAATTGCATACACATGAGTATTAACAAAGAAAGGGCACTGACTTGCTGGTGTACAAAGAAAAACGTATTTTTTTTTTTTTCGGGAAAAAAAAGGAAAGACGAATAATTAACTAAATTATACGAAAATTCTAGCTACATTTCATTAGGATCAAATAACTTCTGTAACGTGCCACGCTATCCGAAGAGAGTAATTGAAGCGGAACTCGAAATTTCGAGAAACGTTGTTAAATAAATTAAGCGGAAATAGAAAGTTCAATTTAAATAGGGTAAATGGAAGAAATGAACTGAGGCGAAAATCTCAAACAATGGATAGAGTAAAATACTGATTATATTCGCCTTAGTCGTCGCGCAAGCCGGAACTTATACCGACTTTGTTCATTGTTTACAGAGTGATACTTAAAATTCTGCAAGAGCAAAAGATTGCTCCCATCATTACGTATCGTCCTCTATTGAAACTCGTACTGGCTTTCTCTTAATTTACACCAGTAGTCTCCCTTTGAAATCAAATCATTTAAATTTATCAAACGATTCTTCGCGATAAAATACTCGGTTGCAGAAGCTTTCAAAATCATATTATCGGTAACGAGAACGGTAACAAACTTCTTACGACGAAGATTTAGCTATTTTTCGTTCTTTTACGCTTCCCGCCTTTTTTTTCTCAAATCTAAAATCAGCGAATATCCATTTAAAAAATTGCAAAAAATAAAACCGGAAGAAGTTTTAGGAAACCCCAAAAAAAAAAAAAAAATTAAAGTTTCTTTGATATTTTTAACAATTGGTTTTTACACTTGAAAATAAAAAACCAACAATTTCATTTACTAAGAAAAATAATGAAAAATTATAAACATAAATAAACATTTAAATTGAGTATTAAATAAAATATGTTAGAAACGTATTTTTTTTGATTAACGATTAATCTGGGAAAATCGTATCCTGGCAAAAAGAAAGCAATTAGATGTTAAATACCGAACCATGAATGAATAAATACTAAACGAAAATAAAATTTTATTTCTAAAACCAATATCGACATATTGTAAAATCCAGGCGCCGTAGCCAGAGCATTTCGCAAACAAAAATCATCTATCGATTCGAGACAAAGGTTCTACGAAGTATAGTTGGAGTACTACCGTGGTATATTCGAACGATAATCTAAATAATGATTTTTATAAATATGTAAATGACACAATGAGAATTCATGTTTTAGACATATCCAACGATTACAACACCATATTAATCCGTCAACGGCCAATCTTACCGATAATAATTCAAGCCCCCTTTAAGAGATGTAATCCGACTGAATTGAAAAATCAACCTTAAATTATAATTCTTGTCTATTTCATACATTAATCAAGAAGAGAATACCACCGATAGGTGTAGCGTTCTATGCATGCTAAAACGAAAATAATAGATCAACGCCGCTTATTGTCTACTTAGAATGTAACAAAAAAAAAAAAAAAATGAGTAAAAATCCGGTTACGCGTTTTATGTATATGTAAAAAAAAAAAAAAAACTATATGTTAATTTCTAGCAGTTGTTATAACCAAAATTTTGTCGCGTAGGTGAAAAATTGTCGCTTATTATGGCTGCATAAAATTTATCTTCGAAAGGTTTTTATAGATGAATTTAACCAAAAAAAAACAAAACAATCAGTCCCTTCATCTTTTTCCATTAAAAAATAAATTTTTTACAAGAGGAATAGATACACAGTTATTCTTTGTTCTAGTTTACGTTAATTAACATATTAAACGGTTATGTAAATTTAACAACATACTCATTAAAATAAATATTAATTACGCTTTTTAATATAAAATCAAAAATTATATAGCTTGGTTTTTACGCAGTAATTTTTTTACTTTTTTCATTCCTAGTTTTTTCATTGAGTCAGATTTATTCTTTTTTTTTTACTATTTTATATACACGTTCATATATAAAGAAAAAAAGTTGATATTTGTGCTTTTGAATGCAGTTGCAAATAATTAATTTAATCAGTGAAAAGTTACAACGCAAAATACAGTAGCGGTAATAATACATTTTAGATATTACCCCCTGTTAAAATTGGTGAAATACCCCCTATTCCCGGAATTTTAAAATGAACTTAGGCTAAGATTTTTGAAGTATTTAAGATAAGGTTTGGCTATATTAGTAGCTTCCGATGCCTTGGTACAATATCCTGTATACTATAACCTAAAAACCGTCGTTTTTAAAAATTATCAGGTCCATACAACATACTAGAACTATTATGTGCGAATTTTTGTAAGTCTTACTATGCATTTTGTCTATTTTTAAAATACTTTCAAAGTATTTAAAATGCAAAACGAAAAGTGCTTCAAGTAATTTATTCATTTTTTAATTACATCTTTTTTCATGACAAATATACGATGGTTTAGTGAGAAAGTTGGGGATTTCGGTTGGAGTCTTCGCGAAAAATTCAAAAAACTGTTTTTTGGAGGTTTATGTGTGATGTTTGGTCTCTAACTCTTCTTAAATTATTCATATAGTAGTAAAATTGATAACGCCATCAGATTCGACAGGAAAAAATACCGCTAAAAACCATGTATAATAATTTAAGGAATTGTTGGATCGTTGTTGAAAATTCAGTAAATAAAATAATTCCAGACAGGTCAGTCCAGCTCATAATATACATTCGAAAATCTGGAGAACTCTAGCAGTTTTTCAATCGTTTGTCGACTGCAAAGACGCAAGAAGTGCATTAAAAAAGTATCATTCGGGAAAACGTTGAACGTGAAAATTGTGGGTCGAGATCGTTAATAATGTAACGTAAGATGGAATCCATCATTTGAGTACGCTGATGATTAAGTAAACATACGTAAACGACATATAGTTCAACGTAAATCAAAATTAATACACGCAATTTGATTTAATTGTGCTTCTGTTTTGTTTTTTTTATTATTTCATCACAACTGACCAAATTTAGTGATCATTTAGCGATTCATTTAACGTGATAAAGAATGTTTTGTGGAAGGCTAGTACGCAGTAGTACTTCCTTTGAATTTTATAATGGCTGGACAAGGTCTAAAGGCTTATTTCGCCACAATCTGCGTATTTCACCAGAGTTAGCCAGCAAATTGGTAGAAAATGGGTTCATATGAATGCTAAGTCGGGCGACATGTTTATTTGCTTGTTATTTGATTTCATCAAACATGACGTTTGAGTCATTATGGAGGGTATTATAATTTGAGACGTACCAGGGAGCTGCAGCAATGGTTCTCGGTACCCTATTTTGATACCGTTGTATTTTCTGTAAGTTCGATATTTTTGCGCAGCCCCGCAGCTGTATACCGTACGGCCAGATCGGTTTTAGAGCTACTATTTTACATAATAGAGTTTTATTGTCTAACGACAACCCCGATCTCTTTGCTAACAGCCTGACATGGTTCTAGATTTAAACCTGAAATGCTCGATCTTTTTTCTGAATGTGAGTACCTCAATCAGCCTAGCGTCCAAGTACATGCCTAAATATTTTACGTTATTAGGTATTACGACGTTATTTATTTTGTTTGGCAGGCGTCCAATTTTTCGATTTGTGAATGAAATATGAGTTGACTTACTTTCATTGACTACTATTTCGCCATTGTTTTAGTCAAATCTCCACATGCCCAAATGACTCCTGCAGTTTTTCTGTGGCTGTGTTTTCACACTTATCCACGGCCAAGATGGCTGCGTCATCCGCGCTTCTAGTGCGGAGTAAAAATAGTTGTTAGTTTTCACGATTTTTTCTATAAACCGTTTGTTATTCTAAAGTCTTAGCTTCAATTCAAATTTGTTAATTAAAGGTTATGTATATAAATCTTCCCCGAAATACGGAAAGTAAACAATATATATTACACTGTGCGATGATCAATTAAAATGAAAGCCGGTTTACCTAATGTATTTTAACCCTTACGTGCACCCTCCCCCCGTGGGTGCCCCCAGAGCGAACATTTTGCGAAAAATTTTTACTCCCTCAATATTTTTCTAAACCTTCCTGAATCCTCGTGATTTGACCCTTGTTCTATCGAATAGTCATGTCAAAAAAATTTGTTTCAATTTTTAACAACGAAAGTTTTTAATCTAAAAAAAAAACAAACAACACGCCCGGGGGGGTATCCTCGTATAAAAACATAACATTTTATTTGGAATTTCATTATTACATAGATATCATGCTAATTAATTATTCATTGTACAAATAATAAATATAATTACTAAATAAATAATAACACATTATTATGCTGTAAAATTTATTTATTTATACGTATATACTGGAAAAAATAGATCATTATTTATTCCACACATCTTTACATTTTGTTACTGTTATCGCATGTCAATCGCATACTGCCTTTTCAGAATTAGCACAAACACAAATGATAGTCACTTTTATTTGGCCTGTTGGGTTAGACCCAGCCGGAAACTCAATCGGAGATAAAACTTGCCTGTCTAAGGTACTCTTTGTGCCCAACTTCGACGAATGATTCCGCATAACTTGTCTATTTTAACATCTCTATTTTCAACTAAAGGTATAGCAAACTCTTCATTCAGCTGTCTTATAAACGGCTTCCTTTCATAAGTTTTTTTTCGTATCATTTTATTTCTCTCGTAATAAATTACATATGAACTTAGACAAGCTAATATCAACAATATTGGGGGAAAAAAAACAGTGGCCAGCGGTTAGTGCATCGGTGACACGTGTATCAACCAACCCTCTGGGGTCCGTCATATTGACCCCAGCCTTATACTTGTAAAATAAAATCATATCCGATTTTTTTTCGCGTCGTTTGTCATTATCTGTATGCATCGTAGATAATAGTATAGCAGCTTTACCTTTTTTTTTGATACTTGCAAACTTGAAGTTACTTTTTCATGGAATTCAAACAACGACGAAAATTTCTCTCTTAATATTGAAGGCTCAAAAGCTTTAGGAATGTACGATTTAGTTTATTTTTTATGAGCCAACTATCGTATGAGACGGCTACGTTCGTTTCTCCGGCAGTCTTGTAAATCATAAAACTATCGTACATTTAAAATGAACGAAAGAAAACGAACAAAAAAGCCGGATAATATAGTGAATAATAATTGCATTAAAATAAAACAAACACGTAAATCATCACTCCCGAACAAACTGATCAAGATCGTAACCTGCCAGTCGATAGATTATTACCGGAAAATCAAAAATTCAAAAAACACATCAGGAAATTACAGGAGCAAGTAGATAAGTTACTTTTGTTATCATCACAGTCTGCCAGTGGAAATAGCGAAGCGCAGGTCAAAGAAGAAAATACAACGTTGAACAAAAATGACTTTAAGCCAAGCAGATCACCACCTATTATCGCTAAGAATGGAATAAGTGACGCAACAGCAAAAGAGTCGTATAGTGATAAAGTTAAAAATAACAAACCGAGAATTGCACCTATATTTGTAAGTAACGTGAAAAATATTGTTTCCTTAGCTAATATACTTATTAGTCAGAATGAAAACATTACTTTGCACACACTTACAAATAGCGATGTTAAGATAATGTGTCCTGACGAAAACAACTATAGAAAAATAATGGTAGAACTAGATAACATACGGACAACTATAAATCACGACTTACATGGGCTAGGATTTCATTCTTACTAGTTAAAAGAGGAAAAACCTTGTCAGTTTGTAATACGACGGCTGCACCCTACTACTACACCTGTAGAAGCTATAAAACAGAAAATGGAAAATTTAGGGCATACACTTAGAAATGTGGCAAACGTCATCATTAAACTGATATTATAAAAAACTTAGACGGCAGTATTAAAAAAGTAAACAAACTAATCAAATATCGTTTCCCATCTTCCATGTACAAATAGAACCAAAAGAAAATAACAAAAAAGTGCACGAAATCACCTATATACTTTACACTGAAGTCAAAAAAAGAACTTCCGCAATGCAAAATTGTCAACGATTCGGTCACACCCAAACATACTACGGACGAAATGCTAAATGTGTGAAATGTGGTACTAATCTCGCTACGAAAGACTGCAAGAAAAATAAAAATGAAAAAGCAAAATGGGCAAATTGTAACGGAGACCACATTGCAAATTGGAAAGCTTGTCCTGTGTATAAAGAGAAAAGTGCTGCAGCAATCAAGCCAAAAATGGCAGCGACCCAACGAATGCAACAGAAGGTAATCGCAACGGCGCGAGTAACTGCAAGTAAACCGGTTATACCAGTTAAACGAAATGTTCAACAACAACTTGAACCTTTTGAAAAGAAGGAACCAATCCTCGGTGATATTTTTAAATATTTCCAGAAGCTGGAGGAACGAATTTCTAGGCTAGAAAATACATCAAACCATCCTCAGAAAACTAAGTCAAAGAACAGTAAAAATGTCATCACTTCGTATAATTACTTGAAATGCTAATGGTATCGTGAGGAGAAAACACGAGTTAGAACACCTACTAAATTACAAAAATATAGACGTTGCCTTGATTTCGGAAGCACAAATTAGGCACCAATCTGAAAATTAACAATTACACAGTATACCACACGTCTGCCCCCGATGAGGAAGGATGGCGTGGCACAGCAATAATTGTTAAAAATGATATTAAAAATTTTCAAAACATAGAAATACAAAAGAACAATGTGCAGATAACCGTCATGACTGTTCAATATAATAACAGCGAAATTAATTTAGTCGCAGCGTACTACCCGCCAAGTAAAAGAGGACTTGAAATAACCAAAGAAGACTGCCTAACGGTGTTTACACAGTTAGGCAACAAATTCGTTATAGGTGGCGATTTCAATTCCAAACATGTGCTATGGGGATCCCGCATAAATAATACAACAGGGAAAACTCTACTTGAAGCATGTAATATCTCAGATTGCAAATATCTGTCCGCAAGAGAACCAACCTAACTGATCGGAACAAGACACCAGACTTATTAGATTTCTTTATATTAAAAAGAATCTCATGCAACTATGTGGAAGTGACGAGCTACAATGATTTGACTTCGGACCATATTTCCATATTTCTTACCCTTAGTAATACACACGAAAACAAAAATATATAAAGACTGGGACAGATTCAGAGATGAACTTGATCACAGAATTGATTTAAGAATGAGACTAAAAACAACACAAGAGCTGAACCTACAAAGGCAGTACTTCGTAGAAACAGAAGCTGCAAGGAACGCAACACCAGTTCTTATAAACAGCAACATAATTCGTGAAAACTGCTATCCTCTCGAAGTCAGGCAACCGGTTAAAGAGAGAAGAAAAACAAGACGTATCTGGCATAATACCCGAAGACAAGAAGACAAAAATACGTTCAATCGAATAAGCAGTAAATTGAATAGATTGATCTCTGAAATAAAACAAAGGAGTATTGCCAACTACTTGGAAGAATTAAGTCCAACCGAGGACAAAAACTATTCCCTATGGAAAGCGACTCGACGCTTCAAACAAGCAGTAGTGAGAATACCATCCCTAAAAGATGAAACTGGAAATTGGTTACAACGTGATGAGGAAAAAGCTGATTTATTCGCTAGACATTTGTCACGAATATTCCAGCCACACAACATTCAATCGCAAATTGTGCTAAGCACTGTAGAAATAGATACGCAATTAAACCTATTACTCAACTTGAAGTAGCGAAAGAAATAGATAACATTAATCAAAAAAAAAATCGTCAGGAGTAGATGAAACAGCACCTAGTGTATTAAAAGAATTATCGAAAAAAGGAATTATACTACTAACGTATATATGTATATTTAATGTCTGTTTGCGCTTGGAACATGTACCTGAAAGTTTTAAAACAGCCCAGACTGTTATGCTCCAAAAACAAGGAAAACCAGCAGAAGTTGTCTCCTCCTACCGGCCTATATCGTTATTACCAGCAATATCTAAACTGTTTGAAAAGTTATTACTTAGGCGACTCAAAACGTCTACCAGACTATCAATTTGGTTTTCGCAGTCAACATTCTACTATTGACCAGATACATCGAGTAACCTCAATAATATAAAGAGCGTTCGAAGAAAAAAGTGTTCTCGGCGGTCTTTCTGGATATAGATCAAGCATTTGACCAAGTGTGGCATCACGGACTTCTACACAAGTTAAGCACCAGACTGCCTGTTAATTGGTGTCGTCTACTGAAATCATACCTCTCAGACAGACAAGTCCGTGTAGCTTATGAAGATCGGAGATCATCCTTCCTGAAAAATCAAGCTCAATAAGAAAAAATCTATCCACACCATTTTCGCCCTTCGTAAACGAGATCCGCGTCAAGTAGTGTTTATAAACAGACGACAAGTGTCAATCTCCGATCTTCGGTGTGCATCTAGATGCGAAGCTGACTCGGAAAACTCACGTTGTGCCAAAAGCTCAGCAGATTCGAGAAAAAACACGTGAAATGTATTGGCTTACCGGATGACATTCCAAATGAAGCTTGAAAACAAACGTCTCATTTATGAAACCATCGTAAGACCGATTTGGACGTATGGGGTACAGATATGGGGATGTACTAAAACATCAAACAGAAATATTATTCAAGCAGCCCAAAATAAATTCCTCCGTATGATAACCAATGGTCGATGGTTCCAACGGAACGAATCTTCATATACTGATTTAAGGATCAAATGGGTGGACGAAGTCATTAAAGACTTTGCCCATCGTTATAAAGAAAGACTCCATATCTATCCGAACCCGGAAGTATTGGACCTTTTGCTTACTACAGAAGATGCAAGACGGCTTAAAAACCGAGCGACCTGGTCGTGTTGTATATTTTTATTGTTTTATTGTATGTATGTGTATATAAATAGCAAAGGATAGATAGTGATCTATTCCTTTGCAACATGTTAATTTACTTTTAGTTATAAATGTTACTTATTTAGAAATAGTTCTAAGATTGTAATAACCATATAGTTCCTCCTTTAAGGGGTTGTTTTACAAAAAAAAAATGTGCCAACTATAGTCAAATTCCACGAGCTTAGATATTTAGCAAGCGGCAGCGAAGTAAAAAAGTTATCTATGGAGATATTTCTCCCAGAGCCTTGTACATTATCGCAAGATCCTTCATGACTCTTTCACCCTAATTTACTTCGCGAACATTTCCTGTTCTCGTCGAGTACAAAATGCCTTGTAAAGGTTAGGCGTTCTCCATATCGCATATCCGCCATACTTTTATCCCATATTTCGCGGGCTTCGATGGAATGAATTTGATCCTACCATGACAAGGAAAAAGCCGCTCGGCTCGCCGATCGACAGATTTTCGGTGGGTTTGTACATTGACGAGAGATTTTTCGGTTAATCTTACCTCGCATACCTGACCTAATTTTTTACCTGTACTCATTTTTATACCTGAAAACGTGCTAATTACATTTATAAATATCTAATATAAAATACAGATGTGAATAAAACCTCCTATTGTTGTTTAAAAATTTAAGAAACAATAAAATCGATAGATGAGTAGCCGGGTACCTCCGGGTCTCTAATAGCGTAGGTAAATCCGGGTGTACGCATAAGGGTTAAAAGAATATTATATTTTATGATTTTGCATTGAAACTAGAAAATGCCTTTTTTTACCTGCATTGAGGATATTATCACTAGAGGAGAGCTCAACTGCCATATCAAAAATTATTCTTTACCGGCCATAAACTGTGATTGTTTTAGTTTTGTGATTACCGTGCATTTATTTACTTCCTGAAGTCTTTCACTTTTCCATCCTCTAGTTTCAATACAAAATCATGCAATATGTTTTTTTTTTTTTAAATACATTACGGTCAACCAGCTATCAATAATAAATTATTTTGTTTGCATTAAAAGAATGTTTAATTAATCGAACTAATTTTGTAATTTTTAATGAAAATTTACGAATCATAAAGTTTTTCAACATCTTAAGTAATGTAGTCATGAAATCAATACGCTCACTTCAATATTACTTTCCAATTAAAAATAAGGACTACCTTTACTGTTATTATTTTTATAAAAAAAAACAAAACCACATTGCTCACAACTTTGCAATTATAGATACAAAGAAAAAGTTCACAACTAAAAGTTAATTAAATAACAATAAAAATACGTTCATAATTAGTAACAAAAAATACTACCGGTAGCTTAAATTTAAACGTAACTTCTAAAACTATTGTAATCCTTAAATCCACTGCAAATCGGTTATTGACTGCGAATTACTAAATAAACAGGAGTCAACAAAAGCATTCCATACCACGGAGTTTAGCGGCTATTTTACGTTAGTATTGTACATTTTTGTATATAAATTAAAAAGTTATATTTATAAAAAAACCTTTAAATCGAACCACAATCATTTAATGTTCAGATTGTACGTTGTTTAGATAATTAACAAAAGTTAACTTATCTGTAGCCACTTTCAATAGCAAACAACTAAGAACCCGGCCAACATGTCCAGTGTATTATTGTTCTGGTTAATTTTTGTTTATAGCGTTCCATCATATTCATAACACTTGATGGTTAATCCTGTATCGAGTACTCACTGCATCTCCAACTAATCATAGTCAGTTTCTGTTTCTTAATTATGTTCAGGGATCCGTGATTTACGGGTGAAACATTTACAGCCATTTTTGCTTGAAAACATCAGTCTCATTTGAGCGAATTTCAGTCAGATAGATCTTGTATTTTGGTCATCGGTTCTGTTTTCTTCTATTTTTTTAGCCATATCACTTGTGTTTTAACCTGATAGCAGCCAAATGGTTCTTGCCGGATCAAAAAAGAAAAAAAAGAAAAGGTGTTAAATGTTAATAAACATTACATAAATAGTAACGTTAATTTCATTATAGTTGAAAAATTATTTTCTTTTTGAAATTTCTCAACATATTAAATAAAAATATATGTTTATAAAACATGATTAAAAAATTCAACGTTAAAATATACGTAAATTCCAAATGGTGTGTTCAGACTTTTAACGTATTAATTCCAAAGTAATTGAACGAAGTGAAATTTTGTATTTCTTTATTTTTTAACATACTTTGTAACGTTAGGAATTTTAAATGAAATTTTAAGAAATCGTATATTAACGTCATTAATGATGTCATTATAAATTCTAGATTTCTGCAATGAACATGTTGTCGTTAATCAAGCAATAATACGCCGGTATAAGTAAATAAAAACACACGAAAAAAAAAAAAAAAAACATTTAACGGCGAATTTAATACTTACCGGAAAATAATTGAACGCGTTAAAATGATCAAAAAATTTTTCAAAGAATTTTAACATGAAATAAAGAAAACATTTTGATCTCCATTGGAAATCGCTTATTTTTGATACACTAAAAAGTATGAAACAATTTTAAGGAACTGCAAAAAGGTCCTGAAAGAACCAATCACTTTTAAAGACAGTATTATTCCGTCGCAACTGTTTCAATATTTCTTGGAATTATTATGCAAATTCTTGTATCACATTCATAGTTTATCGTTTGGCAACTGCAATGTTCTAAGACGTCGCGATAAAACGTTAATCATTGAAATGTCGAAGTATCTTAAAAGGTTTTTTGAATTCGCAAGACTACAAAAAAAAATAAAAAATAAATTATTAGAAAAAGTACGATAAATGTGATTCTACGCAATGATATTAATCAATGCTGAACTATGTAACCTTGCCAGTTCATACGGTTCATATAACTTTAAATTAAAAGAAAAGAAAAAAACTGACTTTTAATTTTTGAAAATAGGTACGGTCGACTAACAGAGGATAACAATTTAAATTGAATAGTACTGTGCTAGCCAGAATCAAACATGTAATTGCAACCGCCTTTAATGTAAAAGATGTATATGTATTTCATTATTACTTCATCGGACGACAAAAGACGTAAACATGTTTTTCTTCAATCAGTTTTCATAAATAAATCAAAATATATGAATCAAGAAAATTTTTACACTGCTTTATAATTTGCCAACCATTATAAATGAAAAAAATTGACGTTAATTAGCGTAATCATTCAATAACAATAAGATGCTATTTTTTAAATCATTAGAACTATAAATAAGAAAAATATTAAACGCCAAATATCTCATGACATCGATATTGTCTACTTGAAGACTTAGCAAATGAAGAGAAAAACAAGTAAATTTATATAAATTTAACTAGTTCTTATCTGTAAAATACTAGTCACATAATCATATCAATCTCCTTCTCGTAAATTTTTTGCAAAAAAATTGCTTATAAGAATAATTTAAAATCTGTGCTTCAACAAAGTTATCGTTATTAACGTCAAGAAATATGAATATTTCAATAAAAAAAAGAAATTTGGATAATAAATGAAAAAAAAAAAAAAAAATGAAACCAGTTGAAGGCTTTGAAACTTGATGCCGGAGAAAAATGGGGAGAATATAGTAGCGTGATCAGAAAAAATAAAAAACGAGGAAGTGTTCGACGTTATAAAAGAATAAAAATGCAAGTGGATTTGTTACATACATAGGCACAATAATTGAAAAGACCATGAAGAAGATTGAGGCAGATTATTAAACAGATACAAGACGATCTACAGGCAAAAAGATATGGAAACATAAAGAAAATGACGCTGTCCAGAAAATTCTAACGTGAATAGACTACCCACTAATCTTAATAGAAGATTGAAGAATTACAGTGATAATGATAAATGTAACAACAACAATTTTTTATATCGTTATCCTCTAGATTTTATACAATTTTAGTTTGTTTTTTATTTTTATATATTATAAAAGTGTAAAAAATTTTTTAAAATTTTATTGCAATACGAAGTATTTCCAAAAATGAATTCAAATTAAATAAAACACGCTATCGTTTAACTTAAAATGAATAGAAAAATATAACTTTTGGAAAGATTAAAATGAATAAAACAGTTGGCAGTACTTGGTGTCAGAGTTAGGAAAATTTTTTATTTTACTGTTTTTCATGTATTAAGTTACAATAAAAAAAAAAAAAAAAAAATCCTGTTTACAAATATTTTTTTAAGTCATAATAAAAGTTAATACAATCAAGTTAATAGCAATGAGAGCATCAAAATCAGAATTCCTACGAAGAAAAAAAAGGGAAGAGAACAATACAAAATAAAACAAGAGATTTGAATTAGAATATTCAATTTTAAAATTTTTTACACACACATACATATATGAGTGAAAACATTTATTTTTATAAATATATAGGTTTTACGCAAAACTTACACCGATTAATAATATATATAATATAAATTTATATTCTTTATTTATACCAGAGGGCTTAGCTCTGACTCGCTTTAGCTTGCCCACCTCCAAGGAGGCTCCTTTAAGCGCTTCAATCACACTGCGCAGCATTGTTACTTGTTAAACTATCAAAAATGCTATTCCAGTGTTTATACTTTAATTTTTGCTGACTGTTTGATTAATACTGAAATATTTTACAATTTTCATATTACAAAATAAAATCAGAAAAAGAAGAAAAATAAAACACCGAAAAATTAAGACTTTTTTTTATTTATAGAAAGACATACTGACACGAAATCGGTATATTTAACGCCATCTATCGGCGATATCCTGTTAAAATTAATTTCCAATATTGTTCAGTTTAATATCGCTTTTTGGGATATCATTTTCTGATACAACTGCAGTCAGCTAGAATATATCAAAGACGGTTACACGCTGCAGCCAAAGTAGTATTGAGCGGTAAGCAAAAATTGTAAAAGTTCCCTACGTAGTAATCGTTAATTAATAGTATGATTACCACATATTTTTGCTCTGTTTGAGATTTAAATCAGTGCGTTTACTATTAATATTTCCTTTTTTTTTCCTGGCAGCGTCCATGCACCATTTTTAACTGCAATGGTCATTACAGCATACGAGCCAGGATGAAAAGGCTACTTCATAATTTACTTATTAAGCGGTTGGTTCTGAGAAAAACGAGTAGCATTTGTATGCGCGTTGGGTCATTTGACAGTATAGTTGAAAGTGGAACACCGGCAAAAGCGGAGCAGACGAACGCTGCACATTGTTGTAACAGGTGTTACACCGAAGGATAAGAAGAGCCGGAACAGAAAAGGCATGTGGGAGGGAGAGGGGTACTTTTCTTTAATTTTCTTTTTCAACTGAAAATAGGTAAATTTTTTCGAAATCTAACAATATATACTTAATTTCATCTTTATTAGGATAATTCAACCGTATTACTCATTTAATATTTATACATATATATAATATTACTATCTTTCTATTTTATTTTTTAAATTAAAATCAAATATGCAGGTTCATCATTTTGGATTCACATTCATTCGATTGTATTTTTCTGAATGAGAGGAAAAAAGGCAAAAAGATGTATTTCACCAGTAGCAACAAACAGTATCGGTTAAAACTCTAAACGAAGCCGATCAAATAATACAGACTGATATATCTGGGGGGAAGGAGTAAATGAATTTTAAGCCTCTTAGTATTTAAAAGACACTTATGATGATAGGTTTAATTTTTCTTTTCATTATTATTTATTTGGGCTAATTAAGCATGACTATTGATATAACACAATTTTTTATATTTTAATAAGCAGTAGCAGAATTTAAACCAAATTTCACTGAAACGAAAAATTGCTACCTAATCAGCTAAACTGGTTAGGTTTAATTTTTATAAATAGCAATTCATAGCGCAATATTAAAAAAAAAATAACTCCAGCACGGCCATTGTCCACTCATTGCCTATATATAAACATTTTCTGTTGCAATATTATTCCTACTGAAATTTTTCTCTTTATTCATTCATTGTAACTGAACCTTATAACTGTTTTTTTTTTTTTTTGTTTTTGTTCGGCAACGGGATAATGCAATTAATCACATATGTTAGAATCAATTTACTAAATAATCTGAAAAGTAAAAACCAGTATTAACATAACAATCATTCTTGAAAATTCTTAGTGCTGTTTATATTTAATATATAAAATACGTACTTCTTTTAAACATATTATAAGGTTGATATTATTTCTATAATTTAATATTAAAAATAATAAACAAACAGACTCATACGCGTGCTTACATACATGCCCATGCAATTATGCTTTTAATCTACACGAGTTATGTCTATTTTAGAACGTTTCATACAACTAAGCCCTTACACGTAAATCTATATTTATGCAGGATTGTAAGTTTCCACACATTCTTTCATTGTCAACAAATTTGTACTCAACTTATATTTATAAGAAATATATGTATGTTGATATGAAGATTTTATTATCTATACAAAAATAAATTCATATTTTTAAAAACATATTAACCAATAGTATAGGTAAAATTTAGAAATTAATGAAGCGTACACACTCGTATTATATTCGTTTTAAAAAAAATCAAATGTTTAATTATTTCCACATATTAACTGAAATCTGATCCGTAATAATGTACAGCAAAAGAATTTTCAAAATAAACATTAAGTAAAGTAAAGTAAAGTAAGTCCCATATATCCTTGCTTTCCATAATGGTACTAAGCCTAATGGATCTGATTAGAATATTGGGAGGCCAGTTCCTTTTTCTTGGCCGCCTTTACTTTCCCAGATTTCTCCGGTACCCAATTAGAAATTAATAAAAAGATAAAAAAATAATGTTTTGTATCAGAAACATAAGGAAAAATAAAAAATCAATAAAAGATACGCAGGGGAAAAAACAACTATTATACATCATAAAGGTTTAAAAAAATAATCCAAAAGAACCCACCACATTATACCAAATAATTAAATCCATTCGTATAGGCAAGTGTCATACTTATTAGTTTTATTTCTTATGAAAATTTGCGAATAGTAAAGTACAATTACAGACCTAATTAGATTCGGTTTAAGAATACTTACCATTTACTTTTAGTCACAGTAGAGCTGAATCGGTGAAGTAGACGAAAATAGCCCATCAACAGATATTACCATATAGCAACGAAATTTGTTTAGCGATTAATTGATCTTTGTAAATTATTAGCATTGTACTGCGTGCCTCTAATAATTCTTTTTCTTCTTTTTCATGTGCCGTACGCATTGCTGCGCATTGACATCACAGCATTAATATCTCTGATTTCAGCAGTAGCTTCCAGTCCCGTCCATTGCTTCATATTTTGCAGCCATGTTGTTTTCTTTCTTCCAAGTTCTCTCCTACCTTCTCTATATTTCCTTGAATTATTAGCTTCAGCAGCTCGTACTCATTTCCCCTAATTATGTGTCCAAAATAATATTACAATGAAAAGATCCGTGTTTTGAAATTATTAAAAAATAAAAAAAAAATAAAATAAAATTACCGTGTAACATAAAGTGGTATTTATGCAAACTTTTTGAAAAAAAAAATGTAAGGATATATTAGAACAGAGCGTAAGGTAATAAATTCAGTAAAAAAACAAAAACAAAAACCATCAATAAAACCACCAAAAAAAAAAGAATAACGTAACGTAATACGCTTTCAAGCGGCAAACAAAAATATTCGGACGCGTACGTACGTCGAGCAGTAATTGGGTTTTTCCATGAGACAACGATGCGCGTTCACCGAGGGTATGTCATTTCATACCAAAGGCAACCTGTTAATGAATCGAAATTTGACATTTGACATTTTACATTTATGTTTACGTTCGGTTTAAAAATTATTTAAAAAAATGCCTCGTAAAGGTTAAAGCTCGTCTTTTGAGCAACGGCAATTTGTGATTCGTAATCATAGTAAAGGATTTTCTGTTCGTAAAATTTTCATGTTATTAAATATGAGAAAAGGCACTGTCATTAGACGTTTTGAAAAAGATGATCGGATAGACTCGATTCCACAAACAGGTCGGCCATAGAAATTGTCAACACGTGATCAGTGGTTCATAACGAGTGGCAGGTAAAGAAAAATCCAGCAATTAGTGCGCTTAAATTATCTACGAAACTATTCGAAAAAGATTTAATTCACCCACAAACGATACGTCAAACAATTAAAAAGAACGGCCACAATTCAAGAGTCGCGCGAAAAACACCTTTAGTCAGCGAAACAAATCGAAAAAAAAACGTTTCAACTTTGCAAAGGAACATGTTAATGGTGATGTAAATTTTTGGAAAACTGTGATTATTACCGACAAAAATAAATTCAATGTTTTCGGAAGCAACGAGCGTCTAAAAATTTAGAGAAACCCGAATATGGAGTTTAAAAAATACAACCTGAACGCGACGATCAAACATGGTGGAGGAAGTCTTACGGTGTGGGGATGTTTCGCTGCGTCTGGGGTCGGGAACTTGGAGTTTATCGAAGGTAATATGAATGCGGATATATACGTCGACCATCTGAAAAGAAATTTGAAATCTAGTGCCGAAAAATTGGGCCTGGAAAATAATCTACCAAGATAATGATCCTAAACATAAATCGTATAAAGCGCGGTTGTGGCTATTGTACAACTGTCCGATGGTCATGGAAACACCACCTCAATCACCGGACATCAATCCCATCGAAAATTTTTGAAAGGACTTGGATCCGAAAATTCGGGAAACTAATATTAGAAGTAAAACATGGCTAAAATTAATTGTCGGGCAAGAGTGGTGAAAAATTTCATGAGAATTTACAGCAAAATTAGTTGAATCGATGCCCAAGAGGATGAATATTCAACAGAAAGGGTTACCAATAAAATATTAAAGGTATTTTAAAATTAAATTTTTGAATTTTTATCGAAGCTGTCCGAATATTTTTGTTGCGTCTTAAATACACTATTTTTATTTTGTTCCAAATTCCCGCTTGTTATTATTATTGTACATCGATAGTTTTTACTGTCTCTATTACCTAATGCTCTGTTCTAACATATCCTTACATTTTTTTTTTAAAAAAAAAGTTTACATAAACACAACATTTTGATCAAAAAATGAAAAAGTTACCTAGTGTCCGAATATTTTCTTTGCTCACTGTATAATATTTTATAAATGTTTCATGTATTCAACGTGAAACGTTCCCTCCTTACAGGAATTCCCAGTAGGAATAAACTGACATTTTAAGTACAATACTGACTAATTCAAATAACGTTACTCTCGAACGTATTATTTTATTGAAAAATTTCTTGAAAAACTAGACCATAGTAAACTGCTAATAATTCTAATAATAAAACAAAAATGTCGCATTTAAAAGTTTTTTTTTGTCTTTTGCAAACGTTCGAACTGTGAAGATTATTATTTTAGCATTAATTGAAATTTAATAAGCCGTAGAACCGAAAAACCAGACGTAATAGTAAACTAAAAAAATAAAGAATTCTGCAATGAAGCCAATTAATGTATATTTTTGATAGAACGATTTTAAGTAGAACAATCCATTTTTTTTTATTTATTTTTTTTTCAACTTACCGGTTTACAATTAAAATTTTTACAATTATAATATAATTTCTGTTGTAGCTTTCAACACAAGAATAGGAAACAGATCAACATCTAGAAAAATTCAATATTCTAATTACTCTATTTAAATCGTTTGTTCGAATAAAATACATTCTGTACAAATTATTGTTTAAAATCTTTTACATTTCTATTAAAATATAATAATTTTGTTACTCATGAATAGCACTGTTCACAAATTTCTTTTTTATGTACTACTTCAATTATCTTTTACGTAGCAACCGTTATTTTTACATTAAATAAAAAAAAATGACGCACAAATAAACTATAACAAAATACTAAAATCCGTATACAAAATCAAACACACGCGTTAAAATTGGGTCGATTTAAAATTATCATGTAATTTCATTTACATATTATTTTACAAAAATCAGTAATTCAGCTTATTCGGCTGAATACAGTTTTTCATTATCAACATAGCCTAAGGCGGAAAAGCAAAACAAAGACATAAAAAAATAAAAGCAGAGCGCACAAGAAACATTTATAAATTTTACAAATAAAGAGAACAATTTAAAGAACTTACTTCATGGTACCACAAAACACAACATCTGCTTAAGCGAATCTGAAACTCCTTAAGGACAATTTAACCGCATATGAACTGCAACATCCGAAATGTCACTTGAAATATAAAGCATTAATCGTTAATTGTAAAACTAGAATGCATTAAACATAACGCTTACACAATTTCCGCGTTACCAAAGGTATTTATTAAAATTGTCGATTAAAAAATACCGGTTTTGTTACATTTCGTAAAATAGAAGTGTTTTACAAATTCGCATATAGATGAAAATATATGTAGTACTTGAAAACAACCGCACTGCTCCAACCGTTGCCCAAAATAAAAAGATAATTACCGCTTTACAAATATAATTTATACGAAAAACATATAGAAATAATAATACAGAAGAAAAATTAAATAAAATGATCATCGCTTACGATAAACTGCATTTATACAAAATGTTTCAATCAGCAATCAAAAAATTTAAAAAAAATAACAATAAAACATAAAAACTATAATACTTCAGTTACCTTGGAGAACACAGAAATACTAATCTTTTTTTTTTTTTTTTCATTTCTCTGTGCCTAGCTTTCGCCATCTGGCCATTCAACACAAATTGTGGTTCCCATACCAAGTTCAAACCCGTCTCCTGGGTGAAAATGAGGTCAAAACGCTACCTTCGAAACTCGAATTATTAGCATCTTCACCCTGACTGTATTTTTTGTCTGGCAACGGATTATACAAAATATTTTTGAATAATTCCCATCTCTACTTTTTTTCCTTGGGTGATACACGATTAATCATCCTTAAGCATTCTTTTAATTCGCTTTGGAAATCAATGACCGGTTCTTCTTCTTTAGCCATCCAATTGAGTATATTATTTAAAAGCATTACAGCTGCAGCATTTTTCGAATTCAAGGTTAACGATCTCTGCACCGCTTCAAAACACTCTTCGAAATTATTCAGCAACGAATGAGTCACGCTGATATTAACGTAAGTGAAATGGTTCGAAGGATTTAATAATAACGCCTTCCTATGATATTCCAACGCGTCGTCATATTTTCCTAATTTACGACAAACGAGACCTAAATAATTATACAGCGCATCCCAGTCGCTCGAGAGTATTATGTAACACTCATCTTGTATAGTTAATAATCGATTTTCTTATTGTTTCTATGAGCGATTAACAAAAATTTACATAGCCTTTTCGCAGTTTTGCTTTGAATATCTCGTCCGTGAAACACTAACTCGTCCACCAACTTAGTAAATTCCTTCGGCGTTAACAAATACCCCTCCATCAACAAATTGATGACTGTATACGTCGAATCGTAAAGCTTCGATAAGACATAACGTAGCTGACCGATTGTCGCAGTATTTGACTTCTTAATACAAAATTGCAGAATACAAATCGTTATATTTCGAAATTGTTAAAAAATCGGAACAAATTCTAGTTTCGGTCGGGCATAATACATTCTGATCTGGTTTGTCTAGTGAAGAAATACCATTAAAATCGTCGTTGTTTAACACACCGAAAGCTTTTTCGTAATTTTTAATCTCATACATACATGATTTTTCTGATGATTACGGTGATTGCTTTATAAAATCTTTTTTCGTCGTAAAACGAGCTTGTCATTAAATACATATTCGCGGCATCTTTAGTTGTATCGTAATTTTTTTCAAATAAAAAGGAAGATGTTATGAAATTTCTTAATTTGTAATAAATCTTAGCTTTAATTCTAAACTTACGATCAAAATCCGCTGAAAATGCAGTACCAGCATCTCTAAACAGCGAAACATCCATTTCGTACAATTTATAATACACGATTATAAGTATCAGCTCCGTAAAATTATAACAACTATATCATTAATACTTATATGCCGAATAAACTTTGATAAATAGAAGCAAGCAGCTCTAATTCAACTTTGACAAATACGAAAAACACAAAGTAAACAATGAACTTGTTCACCGGTTCACAGTGAACACGGCAGCATAACAGAAATAACACTAATACAAATTAACACTGAATATAAAACTTCTAAATTTTTATAAATTTTCCTTCGGTATTATTATACAGACAATAACACAAAAACAACTTTTCAATTCGTAATTTAATACTAAAAAAAATTTATTTCAATTGAAGAGATGCAAATATTTTTTTATTACACGTTCATTATAGAGCGCAAGACTTCGTCATATATGTCCAACAGCGATCACGCCGAGACACAATCAGGGTTTGAAAGCCAGCCAAAAGCCAAAAGGTAAAAGCTGAAAGCCAATCATTTTCAGATGTCATAAGCTTAATCCAAAAGCCATATTTAAATTTCCATAAGCTAAAAGCCTAAAGTTTAAGCTATATTCAAAATATAAAGAGCCGAAAGACGAAAGCTTAAGCTGTATTTTTGAAAAAGCTAAATTAAGCTTTATATTTGGCTTAAGCTTTTTTTTTAAATTTCTTGATTACGCATTTTTGACATAATTATTCGCATAAGAAATTGTTTTTAAAAACTTTTATTTTTGTGCGTAAAGAAAAAAGTTGAAGTTTCAATAATAATGCTTAATAGTTCGATGCATAGTAATCAGTAAATGATTTTAATTAACTAATATTGAAATTCACTTCATAAGTCGAAAGCTGAAAGCTTAATCCGTATTTTAAATTTAAACAGCCAAAAGCCGAAAGCCTAAGCCATATTTCAAATTTAAACAGCCAACGTAAGCTTAAGCTGTATTTTTCAAGGACGTAAGCCGTATTAAGTTTAAGCTATATTATTATTCAGCTTTCAAGCCCTGGACACGATACGCAAACTAAATCTGACATAAACACTGATGGGAAAAGTAACTCAATCCAGTAAGTGACTTTTTTGAATCCGGCTCAGTAAAACAATTCGAATCAATTAGAATTGTTTAAAAACACTTTAAACTGAAGAAGTAATTTAATCTTTAATTTGCTTGCTACAGTTGAAAAGTTAAATAAGGAATAGCGTTGAAGTATTTCCTATTTAAGAAGAGCGCAAATAAAATATTTAAGCAAATTTAAAAAATGTGAAATATAATCTAAGGAATAGGAGCTGTTGATTTAAGTCAAAAATGCAAGACGATATCTAATAAGCAAAAGTGTTTCTGCATTTTTAAAGTTATTTGATTTTTATAAGTGAGGAAGCAAAATAATTAGACCGAAAGTAATGTATAAAATATTTAAAGTAAACCACCATTTAGGGAAATACGGGATGTAATAAAGACATAAAGACATAAATTATCTGTTAATAATGTTTTAATCATAATGTATAATTACATGAAAAAATTAAATCCTTAAAAATACTACGGCTTGTGTTATTCTTGTAATTCATGGAATCCCATTTAAGAATAAAACTCAAAAGCATTTCCTTGTAAGTGAACGCAGTAAATTAGAAAAAAACGAAGTTACAGCAAACATTGGATGATTTAATATACTAGAAATGTTACATTTCTTGACTAAATGAACCACTTGGTTTAACATAAATTTGTAATATAAAAAACATGTGTAATATATTATTTTCAAAAAGCATTTTCTTTGAAAATAAATACATGTCTGAATTTTTTTGAACCTTTTTTTGTAATAATGATTATGATGTTAAAGATTACATTTCATGGAAGCTTTTAGTAATATAACAATATTTTAGATGAATATTAAATTTATGTTAAAGAAAAAGAAATGCATACATATACTTATGGTAAATTGCGTTCCGGGCAAAACTGTAGTAATAAAGCTTTGTATACTTATTCTTTCTGCAATATGCAATATGATCGGAGAAGCGTTGGCTTTTAGATTTCACTACAGCGTTTACACGAATCTGTCTCATTTTTTTACTGTGCAAGGTAACACTGTGTTAATCGAGCATAAAATTAGATATTAATTCTGCTGATCATTTTTTTCAATGCTTTCAGCTCTTTATTAAAAGATGTCAAGCTTCTTGAATAAGTTAATAGATCTTTTTAAATAATTTTCAAGTTTCAAATTTTTTAAATTTATCATTCTCAGGTTCTAATACTTTCCTTGATAGTCAGATTATCTTCTATATTGGAAATATTTATTTTAAATATGTATGTCTCGATTGTGTTTTGATTCCAAGTGGTTTAACACTTCAAATGTCCATGACATAAACGAATAAAGACATTTTCTGGAAATTTGTAACTTCCTATAGCTAAATGACATAAATGCAATTTTATTTTTTTCATTTTTAATTGAAAATTAATTGGTCCCGTCTCTTCTTCAAAGAATTGTTGGTGTTTTCAGTATGGACCATTGGTACCAACATAGCATAATATACACCTACATCTACATTAATGCCACATTTAGTATTTGTTTCTTTATTAATTAAGCCTATTAAGCTTTTTGATTTTTATGTAGTAAAAGTATACTTTGAAGTTTCATCTTAAATACACTCCAGGATTTTTTTTTCTTTTATCTATTGATATTGATTTGAAGGACAGCATAGATTTCTTCTTAGTAAATGTTATTTTTGACTGTGCTATCCTTGATTTTATATAACTAAGTATTTTCCCCGTTTTGAGGTATAATAACATCAAATTTTTTTTTTTTTTTTTTTTCACGCCATGTACAGCAACTAGGCTAGGAGCGTGGCCAGCTAATTTAATAACGGGTTATATTAAATGGAAGAAACTAGTGGATTTTAGGAAAGAGAACATAAAGGAAATTGTATTAGAGTCATCATCCTGGTGGATGGTAGCAATGTTACTGCTGATGTTCAGTTTTTGCCGGAGGACGGAATAGAAAGCACATTCTAGCAGGAGATGTTTTACGGTCATGTTCGCATTGCATACGAGACACTGCCTGTGCGGAGTTTTGTCGAGGATGTGCTTGTGCGTCAGGCTAGTGTGCCCTAAACGCAGGCGGCACAAGACGACCTGCTCCCAGAGGCTATCTGGCTAGTGATTCTATGCGCATATTTGCTTTTAGATAGAATGTAGTAGATGGGAAAAGGTTCTTCTGATTTATTTATCCAATCCTGTTGCCATGACTCCAGCAGAAGCTCTTTTAACCAGTTTTTCATGTCTTCAAACGACATTTTGATGTTCAACGGGGGACAATTTTTAGCAACCTTCTTTGATTCCGCATCCGCTAGTCTGTTTCCGGGAATATCTGCGTATCCAGGTATCCAGAGGAACGCAGGAGAACGTTTTGACTTCCTGCAATTACATTGAATTTAGTTTAATGCAAACGGGTTGTAATATTTATTGTTATTTACTCATGATCTTCGTCTTTTTCAATTTTCATATAGGGTTTTATATTATTTTTAACTTCATTTATTGCTTCCTCAATGTACTCATTGAATAAGGGCGGAGACAATGAGCAGCCTTGTCGCATTCCTTTTTTGATTTTGACATCTTTTGAGTTTTTTTCGTATTTTATTACTGCTGTTTGATCTTTATATAAAGCTTCAACGACACGTTTGTCTTTTCACGGTATTCCCATTTTCCCAAGCCGTTTGAACGTTTTCATCCGATTTAAATTATCAAATTCTTTTTCCACATTTATGTGGAGAAACTATGTATGTAGTTTGTTTTTTTACTTACACGTTTTTCAATTATTATTTTTAATACCAAAATTGCTTCTCTTGTTTCTGTTTTGCATCAGAACTCAAACTGATCCTTTTGAAAGATTCTATATAGCCATTAATTCTTCTCCGTATAATTTTAGTGAGGATCTTAGAGATATGCACGTTTTAGCTGATAATCCGATAATTTACGCACGAATCTGTTTCTTCATTTTCTGGTATTGGGACGATCACATTCCTTCGACAATCATTTGGAATAACACCGGTTTTGTAACTTTATAACATCAATTCATGCAATTTCAATTTGACTCCATCTCCGCTATGTTTCAACAATTCTGCCAGAATTTTACTTATACCTGGCGATTTTTTCGACTTCAAGTCTTTAAGAGCTCCGTCAAACTTACTCGTAAGTATCTGGTGATGTTCATTTTACAAAATACTTTCACAGGTTTCATCGATGTACAGCTTTTTAAAAAATTCCTAGCATTTATTATTATTTTTATCAAGCAGATAATTACCATTCTTGTTCTTTAAATTATTATTTTTCTTTTTTAAATCACTAAAATATTTTTTGACGATTTACTAAAATTCAAATTGTTCTATTTCTTTGTATCTATCGTCTATCCATTTTTCTTTTGCTTTTCTAATTTTTCTATTTATTTTATTTCTTAGTATTTTATATTCCATCTGTCCGTTATTGTCTGTTTGATTTTTAAATTTTTCTCCTTTTTTTAAACAATTCAATTATTTCCATATATTATAGTTTTCTCGCTTAATAGGTTTTCTTCTTTTAGTGTTTCATTCACACTATTAACTTTATACTAGTGTTCTCCCATTGGTCGAAATTCGACCATAATTATTATTAAAAATTTGAGGAAAACATATAAATTTGCATATTTCCAACAATTTTTTTTCTACTCTCATAATGTTCATTGTCCATATTTGAGAACATACACTTTTATATGTACTTAGAATACAAAACAGTTCAGTGCCATTATAATTGAATAAAAAATAAATTCAATATAATAACAGTAAATCACACTTTAAAAACCCTCATTTATTGTATTAAATGACACCTTAAGATTTAGTACACTATAAAAAAGCTAATACTGATGATTATTAAGAAAAATTAAAACATTTTAATAAGAACAGATTTACTGGCTATAGCGAAACTTTTTTTTTTTTTTTTCATTTTTTGTATTAATTGCTTATTTAAATAAGAAAAACAAAAATAACTGTTTCCGAAATTTTTTATTGATAACACTAAAGATCGTCAATAGCTACTAAACAAAAAATAAAAAGAAACGAGAATCAGTTACCAAACAGAGGAGAAAATGGTATTGAATTGCTTTGTCTTTGACTATTTATACATAGATTACTTTTTATACTATTCCGCTGTTCTTCTACGGTAAAATTCCTCCCTCTTCATTAATCTCAGTCTACTCAACTTCCCTTGAAATTTATTCCTAAAAGTATTGTTTTTCAATAGCTCTAGGTTCCACATCAACTTTGTCTTCTTTTATATTCTTTTAAATAACCATTTACTTTTCATCATTACAAACTCGTGATCGCTGTCAGTATTAGCTCCGGAGTAACTCAGACTATTTTTTACGTCGTTTTTGAACTTTTATTTCACCATTATATATAGTCAATTTGATATTTTCGATTATCACCAAGCATTTTCCATGTATACCTTCGTCTTGCATGACTAGTAAAACAAAGTATACGTCAAGGCTATGTTTTTCGCAGAACTCTATTAGTTTTTAGCCTCCGTTATTTCTTGTGCCGGTCCATATTTTCCCACTACCAATCCACCTTTGTCTTCTCCTACCACTGCATTCCGGTCATTCGTTAAAATCAGATTTTCATCCGCTTTATGGTATTTTAAAGTTTCTTCTGTTATTTGGTCACAATATGTAGACGTTACCAAGTAAACCTGTACTACCATTGTGTCTTTTGGTTTTGTTCGTTTTTTATCATAATTACTCAGAGATGCTTATTCGATAAGAGCTTAATATTCTGTATCCTACATCTCTTTTTAAGATTATTCTAACTCTTGCAGTCTTTTCTTTATCTCTAGTATGTATAACTTAATATTCTCCGCTCCAGAATTCCCATTGTACTTATGCCCATTCATTCCATTTCCATTTTTAGGTTTTCTAATTTTCCCATTTTAAGTGATCTTACATTCCATGTTCCATATTTAATCCTTTCATAATCGCTAGGATTTCGTATGTTGACGACCTGAGAAGCCCTACATCTTCTCCCACCGGGCTTGATTCCCTAGATATCCGGGGCTCCGTTACCAGTACTTATATCTTTGCTTTATCATGCTGCTAAAACTAGGGAAATAATGAGGCAGTTTATTCTTGTTTTCTTCGTCGCAGCGTCGTAACCGATTAAACCAATGTGTGATTTTCGCCATATAATTGTTCTAACTTAGACCTTTCTGACATTATTTATCTTTAACTCGAAGAAGGTACTGGTAACAGCTACTGCTCGGTACCAAAGACAGTAGCCTTAATTTTCAAAGGTTTGGAACGCCGAAGTTAGTTCCTTAACGGAAAACTTCTGTTGCCGTCCATAGGACAGGTAACCCCTGTCCTTGTTCCTATCCAGTCTGAGAAGGTCTTTCTCAAGTTGAACTCGATACTAGCCCTTGTCAAACCTCCCATACATACACCATTTAGCTTGCCAACCTGATTTATTTCTGGGATTTTCACGGCAAACATCCACCAGGTTGCTTGGCGTAGCAGGGGCGCCATGTGCAGACAAGTGTTGTGTGGTGGAAACGGAGAGGCTATAAAATTCGGTGGTGTGTACTGTCTCCTCTGCTTTTCAATTTATATGCCGCAGCAATATTCAGAGAGGCGCTTGATGAGGATGACGGGTTGATCAAGATAAATGGAGTCACAATTAATAATATTCGATACGCAGATGACTGTCTCATTATAGCTGATAGTCAGGAGGAACTGCAAAAAATAATGAACAAACTGATAGACTATAGCAAAGCTTATGGGCTCACCATCAACAGCTCTAAAACAAAAGTAATAGTGTTCTCTAAGAAGCCTGTATAATGAATGATAAAAGCAGATGGGACAAAACTAGAACAGGTCAAATCAATTAGATAGCTGGGTACCTTTCTCGACGACAGCTGTAGCTGTAAGAAAGAAATCCGATCGCGAATAGAGCAATCGAGAGCAGTGCTCATAAAAATGAAGAACGTGCTCAGCAGAAGGGAATTAAATCTTGAATTACGAATTAGAATTCTGCGCTGCTACCTTTTCTCGGTCTTACTGTATAGCAACGAGAGTTGGACGTTAGATGCTTTATCAGAAAGAAGTATACATGCCTTTGAATTATATTCGTATAGGCGTATGCTGAAAATTCCGTGGATCTTAAAAGTTACTAATAAAGAAGTCCTCAAAAGAATCAATAAATGCCCGGAATTATTACATTTGATTAAGGAAACTTATCTAGGCCACATCATGAGAGGCCAAAAATATGAGATTTTACGTCTCATTATAGAAGGAAAGCTTTTGGGCAAAAGATTAAAAGGGCGCCCACAAAATTCGTGGACAAATGATTTTCATCGTTTGTTCGTCCATTGAAATGTTCAGATCTGCCATGTCTAGAAAAGACATTGCTGTGTTGATCGCCAACCTTCGTAACGGAGACGGCGGGTGAAGAAGAAGAATAATTTTATATTGCGCATCACAGTTCTTAGGGTGTAGCCCCTGCTTCCATACTTATCAATTAAAACGTTATAAATATTATCTACTTTTATAACAGAATCCACATAAACAATTTTTTCGACATTAGTAGACTTCATCTCTTGCTACTAGGTTTATTCATTTTTCTGATCTTACAGCCAGTGATATCTATAAACTGTAAGACGTGAAAAATGCGTAACAAATGTTCGGGATTGGGGGATTTTTTTTTTTTTTTTTGTAGCTGCAGACATTTCTGCTTCATAGTCATCAGTTATTATTATGCACATTGGACTATCATGTCTATCAAAAGAATTTTTATTGTAATGTCGAATACACTGTTTTAGAATTTGTTGAATGTAACGCTCAGTTTCATTTTATTGTAATCAAAATTCCTTCGCCTTTTTTAAAAATTTGCCTCTTTTAATTTTCTAATTTTTGAAGTTCATAGTTTTTCTGTAATCTGATGAAGATAGTACGCTGATTAAAAAAATGTATCTATCTAACTACTACAGAACGTGCTGTACAATTTTTGTTCTTGCATTCTTAGGCCATGTCCAAATTGGGCATGCAATGCGCGCATACGCTGCTGACATTTTTTCAAACTAATGTAATCTGTGCAGTGAGTGTCCAATTTGAGATTGCGGTGCGTGCGTCCGATTAAAACGCACGCATGGATTGGTTTGATTTTCTTCAACCGCGTACAGATTTTAAATAGTTTTTTTTTTTTTTTTTTTTTTTTTTAATTCTTTAATATCTAAATTGCACCTAGCTGATGATAGCTATTTAGCAATTATTTTTCACATCTTGTGCACATAGCTTGAATAGCAGCCTAGCCATAAAAAATAAGTTTTATTAGAACTACTTTTATCTTAGACTAGATCCATCGATTTGATTCCATCAAGCCGCCGAAATTCTAGTGAATTGTCCAGCAACGCAATTGCCATGTTGTTCGGTTGTGTTTCTAATCTGTAGCCATACTTCTTTGCGTCGTCGAATATTCCTTCTTGAACAAACTTTATTCTGAGGTCTTTGTGAAGCGTTAATAAATTGGTAATGTACCACGGGGCGTTTACAACCATGCGGAGGATTTTGTTTTGGATCATCCGTTGTATAATTGCTATGTTACTCTTTTTAGAACAGCCCCATAGCGGGCAGCTGTAACGCCAAACTGGCTTTAAAATCTGATTATAAACTAGTAGTTTATTTTCAGCAGATAATTCTGCCTTCGTGTTTAGTAGCCAGTATAATTGTCTTAACTTTATATTTAATTCGGTCCGTTTTACTGGTATTATATGTTTCTTCTTCGATGTTAGGCGTTGATCAAGGTATACACCTAGATATTTCACATCTGTTTTTCGCGAAATTGCAACATCGTTTAGGACTTCCGTCGGATCAATTTTTCTGTTAGTGAAGATTACTCGCGCTGATTTACTTTCATTGGTTTTGATTTTCCATAAGTTGAGCCATGACGAAATTATATTTAAAATAGTGTATTTACAACATTGATTGAGTGATTCGTTGTGTTTTTATATATTTTAGTGATGGAACAATTAATTATGGAAGTGGAAAAATAGCCGATTTAATTGAATAAGGTGGACAAATATTATAAAAGAAGGAATATGGTGGAGCAAAATTATTGCGATTAAAGCTTTATTTATTTTAAAATAATTGCAATTGCGCAAGAAAAGTATACAAAGTTTTTTACAAATTGCAACATCAAATTAAGTACATTTGCTAATAAAGTATTATTGATAAAACTTAATTCTATACTTTGAAATTTAGTGAAATTAAAAATAAAAAAAACTTATAATAATTATACAATATATTAAAAAGATAAACCTTTTAAATTAGTTTATATTAGAAATAAAAATTTCCAAATACAATATTAATAATAAATCCTTATTCCATTTCTTCTATTGAACTTTGGCGCTCGAAGTTTGTTACAAATATTGGCTTATTTGGAAATATCACATCTACTAAATAATTAAACATTTACATGAGCGTCGCCAGCGGGGGGCAGCGGGCAGCTGCCCCCCTGGAGCCTTGAAAATTTTGTATCAACTGGCCATGATGAGTATTCATAGGCGCGTAATCATGGACAATTTGGAAGACTTTTATAATAAAGTAGTAGAATAATTTGCCAAAAACCCACGAAAATTATGTTTAAATTAAGATTTTATTCTCGTTTAATAAAATATTAAGCCTTTACAACTTATAAATTTTATTTTTCCTATAACTCATATCCTCTTTCTATCATCTTGCCCCCCCCCCCCCCCCTGGCTCATCGGCTGGCGACACCCTTAAACATTTATATACTCATTCTAGTGTATTTCAAAAATGCACTTTTATTATTTTTAACTTGAGGAAATAAACAGTGAAATATTCACTAAATGTTTCTCTCATTCTATAAATTTCATTTATTTTCTTCTTTTTTTTTTTCTGTTAACATACGCTAATAATAAATTATCACCACAAATAAGTGATCTTTTAACACTTTTAATATCCATTAAAATATAAAAATTGCGCAGTTGCAAAATAAAAATACAGTATAAACTACCAGCTGCCACTGGATAAACAAACGTACGCATCATTCATATTGGACATTTCCGTAATTGCCACGCTGTGGTGAGGTGATCATCAAATCGCACGTTCAGTTTGGACACGGCCGTATAAGATAGATATCGTTCGAAGTAAACTGGTGTGCCTTGGTTTGTTTGAAAATAGAATTATTAGTGTTTAAAAAGAAATTTCTAATAATTATCACCCATAGATCATATGGCATTATAAGCGGCCTTTGGAATTTCAACATCGTTATTCTGTTATTTCGATCACAGATTATTTTTTTTTTTTATACGTAATTTTAAAACATTTTAATATATTATCGTTGAGATTGAAAATTATTTTCGCTATTAATAATACTAAAATAAACGCTTATTAAAATAATATTTTGTTATATAATTCCAATGCATTTTAAAGTTTGGAGCTTTGTAATCATGAACTGTTTAGAGAAAATGAACTAACTAAGCTTTATTGGTTGAACGTGAAATGTTTCATTTTTAGCAGAGGGTAAAAAGATAGTGCTAATTAGCATTATTATTAATTGAAAAGAAACTCTTTCATCATGGTTAAAATATTTTTTTAATGTTTTGGTAACTGAAAAATTGTGACTATGAGGAAAAGATTAAAATTAATTTATAAGTGAATATTACATTAATATTAGATATCCATTTTTTTTTTGTTTTTATGAAATAGTTTAAGCAAAATATTAATTTATAATATTTAATTTTACATAGTATTTAGTTGCATCTAACCAGCACAAACATGGAAATTAATGTTTTTTTCCAGTTAATAAAATCAGCCAGATGCCGACGTATATATAGTGTTCGTCATGTGCAACCTGCCGAATGGGAGATGCTACCTTTATGATGATGATTTAGTTGCATATAATACTTAAATGTATAAAGCACACACACCCGTGTACGTACACAATGGACGAAAAAAAAATTACAGCGCACCATAACTTCAGCATCAGAATGTGCCATTACTCGGGAAAAATCATTACCAGCCATACGAAAAGAGTTATAACTGCAATTTTAAAAAAGTGGAAAATTAAAAAATGTAGTATACATTTAATAAGGGTTTCTTAAAAAAAAAAAAAAGTGTGTATCACCATGAAATTATAAAGTGATTGTTGCTAGAAATTTTTATCAAAGTTGGCTACATAGATTGGTAGCAAATTGATTTTTTTTTTTCTTTTCAGAATCGCTTTAGATTACGAGTTTTATTATTCTGGAATACTTTTTTGAATAAATTCAGCGTAAGAAAAAAGAATGGAAGAAAGAAAACAGCATAATTCAAATGAACTTTTCATATAAAATCTAGGTATGGCTTAGACAACACTAAACAGATATTGCCCTATTTAGTAAATATTATTTACTGGCAGTAATTGAACGTAATGATAAATTATATTGAATAAAACAACATTTTTTTGTAACACTACTGTTAATTATACGCTCAATTTTAAAAATGTATTTAATTTTATTAATATATGACAATTTTTGTTTTAATTTTGTAAAAAAAAAATACAAAATATCACATCGAAACAAGAAAAGTATCTCTAGTTCTATTATAAACAATGAATAATCAATAAAAAATACATAATAAAACATTGCATATGTATCTATATTAATGACTAGATTTCATAATTAATATGATCACGAAATATCTTAAAAATATTATTAATTTTAATCTTAATGAAAAAATCTCTTTAGATTTCACACTCATTAAAATAGTATTTTATAAATTTTAAAACGAACTTATCGAATTTATTTTGAAAAAGAGAGCTACGCAGTTTGCACAAATACTGGTTGATTACATACATATACTATTTCTAACGTCATTCGAAAAATACAACTTTATGATAGTATAAATAGGTCGAAATTTATAAAATTTATACTTAAATTTGAAAAAAATATTAATTTAAATAATACAAAATTTAACGACAACGTAATATATGCCGAAAAATACTCAAAAAAATAATTAAATATAAAGTTTAACACATAAATCACAGACGTGCTTGTCCGGAAAATATTAATATTAAGAAGAAAGACGCATCAATGTATATATATATATATATATATATATATATATATATATATATCATATGTATGATTTTTTTAACGTTTCTGACTTGCATATTTCGCATTATTTCCAATCTTTACGATCATCGGCTGTTTATCATAGTATGGCGACTTAGTTTTTAAATGCCAACTAATGTCTTTCTGAAATTTATAATAATTTATAATATTAATATATCATACTATGATTAATTTACTATTTTATTATCGAAACATGCCCCGTTTAATTTTACGTAAGCCAAACATTACATAATTGTTTAGTAGCAGTTCAAGAATTCAATTTGTGTTGTTACTTTATAGTGAAGCTAGTATTAAACTGTATGTGCAAATGATAAGTAACAATTTATTTGATTAAAATATTTTGAGCGTGATTAGTTATAATGGTGAATATACCCTTTGATTTGATGAGAGGTCAGCGAAGCAGTTATGATATTGCCCTAGATTTAAAATTATCAGTGTCAAAAAAGAAAGCCCTCGTCGAATTATTGAAAAGGGAAGGAAAAAGAAAATGACAACTAATTATAGAAAGGTGAATTTTCGACATAATATAGTATACTCAGAATCACCAATTGAGAAATGGGGAAGAGTAGTGATAATGATAAAATATGAAATTCCTTATGTAGGATTTAGCGAAATGTATATCAAATTATAAGAGCATTGATACAAGTGCCAGCATGGGCGTCGCCAGCGGGGGGCAGGGGAGGACAGCTGCCCCCCCTGGAGCCTTGAAACTTTTTAATCAACTGACCACGATGAGTATTCATAGGCGCGTAATCATGAACAATTTGCCAGAAACTCACGAAAATTATGTTTTAATTAAGATTTTATTCTTGTTTAATAAAATATTAAGCCTTTACAACTTATAAATTTTATTTTTCTTATAACTCATATCCTCTTTCTATCATCTTGCCCCTCCCCCCCCCCCCCAGCCCTTCGGCTGGCGACGCTCTTGAGTGCCAGTAATGTTTGTAATTATGTAAATTATATTTTATACTACAATTTTATTTCAAAAAATGTTGAAACCAGTATTGCTGTCTTTTTAAATTATATTACGAGTATTTTTTAAAAATTATAATGGTGGGGACTAATTCTAATCCCCAAAACCTCTTGTTCATCACTGTTGAAATCAAATTAAATCAAATTAAATTACTTCGTTGCTGTTATTATCATTGTACAATATCTATCTGTGTATGTGCGTATCTACAGGAGTGATGGAATTTTATATATACATATATACAATAAAAATTTCTTAAAAATAAAAATGTAAGAAAATTTCATTAACTAAATATGAGAGAAAGAGATAAAACGATAGGATTTTTTTAAAATTAAATAAAATATATAATAAAAAACATACTAAAAAATATAACAAACGGACTTTACGATAGTTAAAAGGTTATGTGTATTACATTAGAAGCGGGAAAATTGATTATTCGTGTGTAGAACTATGAAAATAACTTATTATAAAGGAAAAAATTTTAAATGAGAAGGCCACAAGTTGTATTTAATTGGGAACCTTGTAAATAACATTTGGTACATTTTCATAAAGATCATTAGACATTCTACTTACTCTTCTCTGTATGAAATGTAGAATCTGTTTTTATATTTATGAACAAACATGAGACTTGGAGGATCATGTTCCTCTCTTTCTGCGGAACGCTGTTCCCTTTATTTACTCCTCTTAAAGTTAAGGCTTCCTGCTCCCTATTGTGCTTCCTATATCCCGTTCTTTTCTTCTCCGTCTGTTGTTCCTGCCATGTGGTTCCTTTATTTCAGCTATTTCCGATCAAATTAAGTTTTAGTTAGTTAACTCTTTTTCCTATTGTTTTTGGGTGAGGTCCCTGGTTGACGAGCCCTCCCCCCTCCCCCCCCCCAAAAAAAGGAAAAAAAAAGATTATAAACTGTTTTAAAATCCAGTATGGGCTTTTTCAACTCAGATGTACCTTTAAAATGTATAGTTTTTATTAAAGCTTTAAAAGTCGGTAACATGTGCGCAAATGCCCACAGTACAAACTAACAAACATTATTAGGCTGCTCGAAACAAGCCGACAATTTTTTAAAATTAAAAACTAATTGAAAAAACAATTACAAATGATTTTGATCTTTATTAGTTGCATCAGCTTAATAAATTCTTTTAATACGAGTTATATCATAAATTTAAAAATATCAAGTGAAATCCAGAGATTTCTTGAGGATTAATGCAAAAAACCTAAATTATCAGCGTTATAAAAATAATTAGATATTCAGAAAAAATTTGTGGTTTGATATAATCGTACAGAAACTTTCATTATTCTATAGGTTGTAAGGCGCTCTACAATTTCCCTAAAAATGAAAATCTTGTATGGATTTAAATTTTCAGTTTTTATTAAATTTATATGTTTTGTTCTCTTTTTAGGGCAACAATTATCTCAAAGTGAGATACATTTTCAGTATTTTAAATACAAATATAACTTCGCTGTGTATATTGAAAATAGTTGTTGTATAGTGTTAGTAAAAGCAATGTTAATCGTTAATACATCTAATAATTTTACCTGTAACAGAATATTAATAATCTATTCTGTTTATGCAAATATGTGATATTTAATGAAAATAAAATTTTCAAATAACCCAAAAAGATATAACAAAAACACAACGATTGTTCTTGAAAAAATTATCAGTACTGATTTCTCATTGATTCCTGCAATGACATGCAGACACAAATAAAGATACACACTTAATTCAATATCTGTGTAATTTTATTATCAATATTTTGTTTATAAGCTAGTATACATATATATATATATATATATATTTTTTTTTTTATATATTTATATTTAAAGAGCCTTGCTCTTGTCGTTGCCGTACGCTACATAGCGCGTTGGCGCAACCTATTCGTACATTTAGCTGTACCGATATAGGTTGTGTACCAGGCAATTGTAATATGCAACGCAGGTGTATACACGCAAGACTACATTCGGAACTGATAGTAATCGTTTGATTTATCGATATACAAGTGCAGTCCCCGTTCGGTGTGGGTCTGCTGTGTACTGACCTAGCGCGCATATGATGTACGTGGTGGTTTGCCATTGCCTTCCACGTGACTATGAGCGATTATTTATTTTATTTAATTCTTGTAATAAAAGTTCGTCGTCGCTCGGGATCGAACCCGTGACCGCCATATCGGAAGTCAAGCGCTCTAGCAACTAGGCTATCGCGACGACTATATATACATATATATATATATACGCACCCTCACTATTGGGATAGGTATGTGTGCGCGCGTGTGTAATAAAAATAAAATAAATTAGTTATAAAGTGCGATGTAACATCAGTTTAGAGTTTTACTTTTTATCGAATTTGTAAAGTTGAAGTTATGTTGGAATGGAAAAATTAAATTACTTTTACTTCTGATATTTCTGGAAGTGTTCTAACGCATAATAAATTTTCACAGCAAATTTTCTTATTATTTAGTTAGTAAAGAAAGAAAAACGAAATTGTTTTGTTTAAAACTACGACAATGATAATAAATTACATAAAATCGTTGCAGTTAATTAAAACCCGAATGAGCTTTATTCATTTAAGCGAAACTCCTGGAAACTTTTTTAAAAAGACCATAAATAAATAATATTTATACTGTATAAAATATAAAATTAATACGGTCCAGTTATAAACTTTATTTAGATTTTTTTTCTTCTTTTTACTGTTTATTTCAATTTCAAAATACTAGATTTTTTCATGATTTTCATTGGCTTCCGGACATAAGACATTAATCCAACAACAATAGAGATGAGAAATGTTTTAAACTATTAGTATCATCTGTTTGTTGATAGGATCGAACCGTGAGAATCTCATTTCAATAATATAAGAAATTCAAAAATAATGAATGCTATCAAGTAACGAACTCTTCGTCCATAAAGCTATTGCAAACGCACCGTTTCAGCTCATACACACGTTTGAGAAAATGTACGCTGTCCTCAGAAGCAACAAATGTTGAGGTCAGGCCGAAAATGTCAAATATGCGAATATCACAGAACGAATCGCATATTTTATTGCTGAAGAAAAATAAATGAATACGAACAAAATAATAATAATAGTTAAATGTCACAAACAGCCTGAATCCGTTTCAATACGTGTACATGTATATATATATACACTTTTTATTTATTTCTTTTTTTTTTTGAATATCTACTGTGGCTATTCCACTTTTATGGCTCTGATAATGTTTTTAAATTTATTTACCCAGTCAGTTTACTTTTGTTTCTGAGTTTTTTTTGTTTAGTACAGTGATTTTAGTATTTTTTCAAATTTCCATCCCTTCCAAAATTTAAAATTTCTAAAATCAATAGGAATTAAACATTTGCATTTGGTATGTTATATTTATTCTTATTTATTTTTAATGTTATTTATCCAATATAACTGTTTTTTTTTTTTTTAAATTAATATATTTATTTTTTAAATTCATATATTTATAATATTAGCTTAAAACTCGAAAAGCCAAGCTACTATTTTATTCCAAAAATGATTAGTTTCTTTAAAAGAGTCAATTTAATAAAAAGTGGTTCACTGGATTTACTCTTATTCATTTATCTAAAATAATATACCTTTACACATTTCATGTAACACAAAAAACTGTTTTATTTTAAAACTCCTTAAATATTCAATAGTTAACATAATTTTATTCTACAGTCTCCTACTGATTATTTTTTTTTTTTTATATCATATAGAGAACATTTTTTTGTTTCTCACGTAAATAACAAATCTCGACAACTTAATTTTCATCGCAAGAAGGTTTTATCGAAATAACGGTGAAGATGAACGTGACCGATATGTAGAAAATTTACTTTAGGTGGAAGAAGTGAAAGGAGAAATTGACCCACGAAGTTTTTAACATGCAATTTCGGCAGCCTTGATTTTTGTGTTCTTGATGAAAGTCTAACAAATCGTAGTAAACGAGCGATTTAGAATGAAGCGCTGAATTGTTGCACACGTTCGTCGGCAAACACTGTAATAATAAACAAATTCTCTTAACTAGAAATTTCAGGGAGAAGAAGAAATTCAGTAAAGCGATGATGCAGAAACTCAACCAAAAATAAAGATGTTAACAATGAAGAAAAATGTAATTGAGTTGAAAATCCTAGCTGAATAAGATGAAATTCATATTCAATGAAATCAAATTAATAATGAACGGCGATGAAAAAGAAAGATTGCGAGGAGATCTGGAAAAATACGAATTATCTCAAAAATATTCATTAATCTTAAAAAGAAGGTAAATTCCCACGAAAATGTACAGATTACAGAATAAAACCAGTATTACATATGAGGTAAACCGAAATCATCGCTATCGGATTATTGATTATCATGTAGAATGCAAAATTGATTTTATCTTAAATGAAATACAATTTAGGTTTATATAGTCCAGAAGGGAACTACCAGTTCTGTTTAAAGTACGACAGCGAAGAGCAATGTAGATTAATAGAACTTATTCACATTACATAGACTACAACGTGGAATTTAGCAGAGTAGATCATCGGGTACTGCTTAATGGAAAAATAATAGCTTAGATATATAGTACGTGTATACATCGTTACTGAGAATAAAATTCAAGTGTTAGAACTAGTCACGCAGTTGAGCGTTGCAGCGTACAAAGATAAAGGCATTCGCTGTCATCCGGATTGTTTAACTACCGCATAAACATAATGAATCAACCTAAACGGTCAAAGGTAGGTTTTAAAGTTATCGATTGTAGAACTCACTGTATCAGCTACGCAAATGACATGAGCCTTTTTATAGTGGAAACTTGCAAAGTCCGTGACCAGTTACAATAACAAATATGGTACGTCACAAAAATGAAAGTAATGGTGTCTGAAAAAAACAACAAGCAAGAAATATCTGATTATACGACAGCGGAAGTGTTGAAATACAGCCTATTAAAAGATAGGGACATATCTCTATACAACTGAAGATACTTCAATGATGCGTGTATTGTCAATTGTACAGTGTACATCCGACCAGTTGCCTTGTACGGTGGTGAGTGTTGGTCATTTGCAAGGCGAGAAGAGCAAGCGCTGCATGTGATGGAAATGCGCATGTTAAGATGGTCAGTGGGCATCCGGTTATCTGACCGGATTAAAAATAAATGCATCCGCGCAGCAGCAGCAGCAGCAGCAGTTGCACCTATTCTAAGTAAACTCTGTGAGAGCCGTTTAAGATGGTACGGGCAAATACTATGTGCTCGGAAAACCGAAATCAGTCGCGCATTCATTGCAAGTCCCAAACAAGGGACCGGTTGGAAGGCCAAGGCGAAGAAGGCTCAATGTAATCATTGCGGATCTCATTGAAGCCGGTATTGATTCAGGCCTAGCAGTAAACCGAAACAGCTGGAAACGATCAATTTGCACACGGTAGACCTCGCACCAACGGGAAATTGCCAACGGTGAAGAAGAAGAAGACAGTGTGTACAGTGATCGAAACTGACCTTTAATATTAAAGAAGCATGAATACAATATCGCAAACACAAAAAATTACAAATTAAGGATTGTCGATTCGATTAGGAGTTGAAGAACTGCGCCTATAGTAACAAAAAAAGAAGAGGTATTTACAAAAGAAGCCCTAAAAAGATGAACTATTTCGAACTATGACGCAAAAAAAAATTCTAGGAAGAAGGTCAATTGGTCACGAAGAAAATGAGTACTGAGCGATAAGCGAAGGAAGCAGAATATTAAGCGAAGCTTGCTTATAAATAAGGAATGACTATATTAAAAGCCAGGCCGATTAGTCCGGCCATTCATCTATTTTTGTGCTCATACACGGAATTCCATCAGAATCGGTTAGCTTTGAGGTTTACACAGCTCTTTGTAATTTTTCTATGTACAAAAACAATTATCTTTCACTTTCGGCGTCTAGTTTTTCTTTTCTTTTTTTTTTTTTTTTCTGATTGTATTTTATAATGTAATTTTATGTAAAACAATTTAAAATTAATAGCAAGTATGGCCAAGTTAAAATTTCAAATCCTATTAGATTTCTGATTCGGTTTTCTCTTTTAGTGAATTCTACATAAAACAATTTAAAATGATTTATTATTTATAATAAGTTTGTTAATTTCCTTTATGATAAATTTCATTTTTTATTTAACGAAGCGTTTTTAAAATCTTTTTTGCGAAGTAGTGTGTGAGAGTGTTCAACATTTTTTTTGTCTTAAAGAAGTATCAGAGAAAAAATCAGTATTCGCCATTGACATATATACATATATATATATGAACCTCTTGCTTACATTTCTGTCTCTTTCTCTTCTATACTTTGTATAAAATAATCAAAATTTGTAATTCTTAGGCCGGTCCCCATTAAATTTTATAATGAAAAAATGTCCCAATTTTATATAATAGAAAAAAAATAAATAAAATACAACCAATAATTTATACCATAAATTTTATTAAACTACCGAAACAACTTAATATGCTACAACATATATACATAATACCCTTTTTGCTTTTCCGTGGCATTATTAAATTTGCAATATAGTGTCTTTACATGCTTAAACTTATGGTGGGACTTTACTTATTCATCAACCTGCACACAGTAATAGGAAGTTTAATACATTATGTGTATCCAAAAACGAAGACGGCCACCGAACGCAAACGAATACGATAAACTGTGCAATAGCGAAGAATTTGCCACATTTATACGTGATTATACGGCTTTTGGTTCGAACAAGACAGATGTAGAAAAGTTTGAAAAGCGGTTAATAGCATTTATAGTCAACTGCCTCTGTTATACTAATAAAAAATAATAATAAAAAAAAAATTATCCAAAGGGACTATATTTTTTCACGTTTTTTGATGAATACTCAATTTATTTTTTCACCGATTTTCATCATTACTCCCGTGGTACTTAAATTGATACTCTTTCTAATTGACAAAGAATTAGTAAAATTGGTCTATATAAATATGAGTTATGCGCGATCATATATAAAAAAAACAAAAAAAAACAAAAAACCATCCGCAACGAACGTATAATAACCTCCTTCTTTTTGGAAGTCGGTAAAAATTAAAATATTACAAACGTTACATAAAATTGGGACATTTTTTCTAATAGAGGCCGGCCTATGAATTACGTTGTAATTAATATTTATATATGTAAAGAATTTCTATGAAAAATCACAGCTTTTGTACAAATGTCATACACTTTTTTTAAATCAACAAATAAATTTGTTTCTAGAATCTCTCTCTCTCTCTGTTTTAATACATTCTATTTCTTTGTATATGTAAGAAAAGCAAAGTAGGTCCCATACCCTTGACAGGGCGCGTTGGGATAGCGTAATTAAGCTTTTCATAATGGTACTAAGACTAATGGATCTGATTAGAATATTGGGGGCCAGTTCCTTTCTACTTTTGGATTATCCGCCTTTACTTTCGCCCAAATAAGTCTCTGGTACTGAATTATTTCAGGCTGGGTAAACTTGGGAGCAGCTACTTGGATCCGGGACGAGACAAGTCTCGATAACCTACGAAACCTCCGACTTAGTATAGCCAAGCACCTTAGCCACTAGGCTACCACCACGCTGCCTCTTCGTATATGAGTGTATATTATTTATAATTTTTCGAATCCATAATTTCCCAAACATCATAATAGCATCCTGTTTATCTATAAATATTTACAAAATAACAATATTACGCATAATGAATTAAATGACCCACAAAACAAACATTGATATAATATATTCATATGTACATTACCGCTACCTCTGTTATAGCACCGCGCCGTTTTTTTGAAAATGTGTTTTATGTTACGAAAGCAGAATGAAAATGTTAGGATGATACCACCTGCAGAAAAGCGAATAATTCGCGGTACTTACATTTCCATCTGCCATGTTCTGATTTATAATAAAAATCTTTTGCGTCGCATTATTATGACTATTATTATAACCATTACTGATTTCAAACAAATTCATGATTTCATTTTTGCGCTCGTATTTGTTGTTCAGACATGGCGACGGTAACTGTTTATTGTTGGTGCTCTGTTCATGGCTAATCTCATTGTTTTTATCATTACTCACGCTCGAGCCTGAGTGATGAGGTACTGGCACAGAGTTTGTTTTACTATTGGTACTATTCTGACATGATATTATATGTTTATTCGCTCCATTACCAGTTACATCTGTGTTTTTTTTTCGAATATTGCTGTTATCCTCTGATACAGCGCTATTATCGTCTGTCTTGTATTCCCTGTAACCATAATACAAAGATAAAATAAAAAAAAATTCCCGACCAGGAGAGATTGTGTACACCTAATAAACGGCTATACTGAAGGGCTAGATTTAACTACTGGGCAGTTATCAACCGTCCGCTTCATGAGAATGATAACTAATCATACTCGTAACGTCAGCCAGCAAAATTAATCAGCATTAATAAATTTCTTCGGGTAATATTTATAAATGTACATACATTCTTACATACACATATTTGTTTATACACATATATATATATATATCGTAGTATTATATATTGAACATCTTATTGTTTGTTAAAGCCGATCAAACAATTTTATAAATAAAAACACTTTTCATGAGAAAAAAAAAAAAAAAGGCTTAATGTTATATCTGCAAACGCATGAGACCTGAGACTCTCTAAACACTTTGTACGTTTAAATTAAGATGATGGCACTTTTGTTAAGTTTTTATACATTTTCGGTCATTATCATCCGCCTTTCGGCTGCCTTTAATTCTAAATATCTTACCTTAAGTTCTGAAGCTTTTCGATAAAAAGTTTCAGTTCCACGAAGCAAAAAAAAAAAAATGGCAAAGAATAATTACAGTTGTTTTACTTTCATTTCTGTTATAAAAAAAATTATGTTAATTAGAATATTTAACGAGAGATATTCAACAGCGTTAAATTATTATTATTCTTGCAATCAATTCGAACCGTTCGAACGTAACAGCTGTTTAACTGATATGTCTGATAATCAATAACAATAATAACGCGTGAAATAAAACAAAAAATTATTTAGAACTGTAAGAGACACACTGCTGTTGCACAAACACAGAATAATAATCAGTTGGCGTTAAAAGATTTTCCCGTCATTATCTCACTAAGAGAAGTCATTAAACCGAAATGATACGATGTATAAAGAGATCTTGGGGGAAAATATGTATTATTTTAATATTGATTCGTTCATTACGCGTTTAATTACGTAAAGAGCCCGCGTCCAATCGGAGCATTATTTTTAAGTCTTTCTTCGTTTTTTTCTTTCTTTTTTTTTTCTTTTTTTTTTTTTCGCGGGATGTGTTCTGTTTATCGCGTTCTCAGATAGGATAAATTTTACTTCGATTAACTCTGGTCTAGCGAAAGAGAAAATACCTCTCTAAACCGGTTGAACGATGTGTTAAAAGAACGATAAATTACTTTTTGTTTCTAACGTATTGTTATAGTTTCCGATAGCGATTGTGTCCTAATTAAGCAGTACGTTCTGTTGCTGACGTCCTTAGTATTATCTATATTATATTATATATTTAGATTATCGAAACGAAGAAATTAATAAGCCCTCTAAAAATAAACACAATCGCGTTCAATCTAAACAAAACAACTCTATCGTTTAACACAATTCCCATCTTACTTATATAATCGTATTTCAATTAAAGAGTAAAATTATCTTTTGATTTGTTCTATTCTTGCAATACGAATAATAATAATAATAATAATAATAATAATAATAATACGAATAATAATAATAATAATAATAAAATAAGAGAAAAAGCGAAACCATTTTGTCCATTCTGATCTTTTATGTTTACTTTCGTAGCGAAACATCAAGAATTCAGAGAAAATATTGAGGTTTGCATTATATATATCGCGACGTAAATCGCAAATGAAGATAATGACGTGGTCAGTTAAAACCGAATAATCTATAAGAATTTTCACGTCCTCAGGTGTAGAATCATTCTTTATTCGATTTGTCAAGCGCGGAAACGGTAAACCTTATCAGGAAAATTAAACGCGTCAAACGATGTTTCGAGGGGTTTTTTTTTCATGAAGTCAAGAAAGTGACGAATTTTTTTCTCTGATTCCTTTTTTGCAGCATATCTTCTTCCATTTTGTTGACTGTGTACATTTCTGTTCTAACTTCGATCACGTCTTATTTAAGTGTACTCTACGTAGGACATTTCAAAATGTCCATACAAAAAAAAATTCATTTGGCAAAGTCATATAAATATTATAATCTTTCAGTATAATCACCCTCCTTCTCAATGATACGTTCCCAGCATTGAGGGAGGTTCTGGATGTCGTCCAAAAGACCTTTGAAGTTTAATTCACGAATTCGTCGGATCACAGCACTATTTAAAACCTCCAAATCCGGAAAACGGATTCCTTGCATCGGCTCTTGAGTTTGCAGAATAAATTTCTATAGGCGTGCGACTACGAGAAGTTTCGATTTTCACATACGATCACGCTGATCCAGATTTGTAACGCGACCCGAACGATCGTCCATCGTTATAAAAACACGTCTATAGGCTCGCACAACTCACTCGAAACCAATCACAGTACACACCGCAGTGTTGACAAAACTTCGTATGGTATATATGCCGTCTGCTCCGCCCCCCCCCTCCTAAATGCATACAGACTGCGTAAGAACGTCGTTTGCATTACTTTAGCCTAGGTATTTTTCTTCGCTTTCTCTTTCATTCTTGTCATTAGAACTACATATCATTCCGCAAATTCTTTTCCGGTCTTTTATCGACCCTTCTTTAGTTTACTTTATCCATTCCACTGTGTTAACCAGATCAAACTTTATGTGCTATTTTATCTTATCCCTTTTGGTTGAGCCGCTTCCGTTAAAGCTTACCCTTGTATAGGGGGAAAAAAAAAAACGTGAATTATATATGTGCTGTAATGACCTTAGTAGTTACAAACGGCGCACATAAAAAAGGTGAGAAGTAGTATTTAAAAAGTGTATATCGAAGACTTATGACAGCTGGATATTATAAACGTCTGTCCTAGTCGACTGGCAACATTACTTTCGTCGCTCCTTCATGTTCATTTTTCTTTCTGCAACTGAGACTGTCAGCCTCTTTCTCACTTCTATTTTTTCTTTCTCACTTCTATTTTTTCTTTCTCACTTCTATTTTTTCTTTCTCACTTCTATTTTTTCTTTCTCACTTCTATTTTTTCTTTCTCACTTCTATTTTTTCTTTCTCACTTCTATTTTTTCTTTCTCACTTCTATTTTTTCTTTCTCACTTCTATTTTTTCTTTCTCACTTCTATTTTTTCTTTCTCACTTCTATTTTTTCTTTCTCACTTCTATTTTTTCACCTCTTTTACGTTGTTCTAGCAACAAAATATACCAATATATAAATAAGCAGAGATCTCGTTAATGAGAATAAAGCTAAATTAAGCCGTGAAAATCAGTAAACGATTAAAAACGGAATGAATTAAATTTTCGTTTAAGCTAGATAAAAATCGTGGATTTTCCAAGACAATACAGAACAACTCTTAGAGCTACCTTTAGCGTTACCATCTCCATAATAATTAATTAGCGCGTTTTGCCCGGTATAGTTTTCACTTAACCTGGTTGATCCGACATCGTTTACCGGTTCACTGATAGCAGCGTAGATTTCTATTATAGTTTCAATAGAATCTCGAATACACTTCCGCTATATTGACGCAGTTGTATCATGCGAAAACCGTGCTACTTTACATCTCTATTCTACATATATTGGGGAAGTTACCACCCCTTTTCTATTCGTAATTACGCGCCAATAATCGCCACTTCCTGATTTGCGGTGAAATTATTACGCGATTCAAATAGATCAACCGGTTAATTTTCGCTTTCCAACAATAATCCCCCCCCCACATGACGCCAATTGTAATATGTTCCAACATATGTATTATGAAAACCACTGGTAATAGGCTTTCCTTGCCTGACCTTACTCTTAGCAAACATTTCGCATCACCGAGTTCGGCAACTCGACGCCGATTGCCAATCAAGTGACAAAGCAATGTCAACAGCCTAGAATGGTTTCCTGCTGCCTTCTCTGTATTACTCTGTGGCGATTGTGTTTCCTCCTGCTCGGCTAGTTTTAAGATGCTGGATACTTTCGCTTTTCTATTATCGTCAATACGAGTCGTTTGCTATATTGCCGGCACTTGACTAGCATACGCATTTCGCCCACGGGTTGCAACTTCCGTCCATTTCCTGCATTGCCGCCACTTACTACGTGTAGTCTAACATATCGCTTGATTGTTCTCGTCCTTTCTCATCAACCGATTTTTAAATGACATGTAGACACACCCACAAATGTCGTATTTAAAATTTCGGGTACGAATTTATTAATTTGGAGAGAAGTGCACCGTGTACGATAATGTTTTTTTGATTTGTTCCTCTTAGCACATTTTTTTTGTCATTGCTTTTTTTAAATTATAGTTTCGTTTTTTAAAGATAGCGTGCACGGATTTTTGAATTATAACATCGTTGCAAAACTATACACCTCGTACTGCTCTAATAAACTAGAATAGCTTTTCGTTGCATCGGCGTGGAGGAGAATTCAACAAAGTAAAATAGCGTTAAATATCGTTAAATTTCGTTAAATATCGTTAAATTTCGTTAAATATCGTTAAATTTCGTTAAATATCGTTAAACATCGTTAAATATTTCGTTAAAAATCGTAATGTTAAACTATTTTTTCAATTTTTTTTATACTAAACAGGTAATGTCTGAAATTTCTATCATTTTAAAGACACTAATGTAAAATCGCGAAAACTCGCCTAAGAATTGCCGGTTTTAATTTTTCACCGTTTAAGAAACTGATCATCATCTCCTATTATATACGTGGATAACAACGTTACAGCAATTTTCGTTTATCGTTAACGAAAATAAATTTTGAAGATATTTTTCTCTTGTTTTTTTTCTTTTTTTTCCAACATCTACTTTTCCAAGAAACACGCTGCAAGTTTGTATAGGTGAAAGAAATTCAGGTAATTTCTAAATTTGCTGATCTGTAACGTTGTCGCCTAGAGTTCAAATGGGCGAATATTTTTCTTCGCCACGTAAGTATAAATCAAGTTTTCTTTTACAAAACTTGTATTCATCATTCATAGTAGAACGTTTTTAATAATGATTATTTAATTATTTATAATGTTAATTTAGTTAATTTATTTTTTATCTAATACACGTGTAAATGATTTGTTTTTTATGTTTTAAATTATCTGTTCATACAGAAAAGCCCTACCCCACCATGTTGAAAAAAAGAAACACGAAAACATTACTAACCATTGGTAAAATATTAGATTCCCTTTGACTACTAGTATCTGTCCTATGTGTACGATTGGTTCCTTACGTTCTTTTTGTAAGATCTTTAGCGGCCGCAAAAGTTCCTGGTTTTTTCGTTTTGCGCTTATATTTTAGATTATAATGAAACGATGGTCGACTTTCTTCACTTTTATTAAAAAATGTCGTCACTCTCCTACCTCTGATAATTTCCGAGCTGTCCTATTCTATAATTCGGGTAGCTTTTTTTTTCTCCATTAATCGCAGAGCCCAACAGTTATTTGCCCAGGAGTGGTGGTTCATTCGCGCTCCCTCATTATCTTATAATTATGTTTTATACTTTTTTATTGCGATTACCGTACCACACTATACCCACCTATTTTAGGATTACACATACATGTTTTATCAGTTATAACTATTTCGAATTTTTTTGTTATCTATATACAATGGGCCAACAAAACTTTATGTATAAAGTTGTTTCACATAAATATGATCTTCTCCCCAAAAAATGTTGAGAGATGTGATTATTTTAATAGTGAAAAAGCTTCTGAATTCAGAATTTTTTAATAGAATAGTATTATTTACAATTATTCGCCAGAAGATGTTTAATGATAATATTAAAATCGATTTTAATATTAATAAAACTACAAAAGACAGTGTAAGTGTATATGCTTGAATACAAAATGTCTACTACTAAAAAACGTTATTTCGAAATATGCGAAACTAAATCTCTCAGTAATCAACTTTATCGGCAAGAATTATGAAATTGGGAGAGCGGAAAAACTTTGAATTATTTAACCGTTATTTTATTTATTATATACTTAAATATTAACTATTATTAATTTAATGTCACGGTCATAGTGAAACAGTCGGCAAATTTATAATATAGTTATTAGTTGTATTTACATATATTTTTATCAAATACACAGCTATTTTATATATTGATATGCAATCGGTTTATCTAACTTGAAAATGTTGCTACCCTCTGTAGACGTTCAAAACGATTTTTCGATGTCACCCTGGGAAAATATTATTGTTAGAAAATAAGAGAAACAAACCAAAAAAAAAAAAAAAAAAGAGCAGGAAAAACGGAAGATTTCTAATTATATGTGCGATATAATTTATTCGACTTTAAAAGAAGTTGTTACGCCATTCGAAACTATTATACATAATGGGACACGCTTTCGAAGTTTAAAATAAAAAGAAAAAAATGGTAAGGCACTGTGCCCCCTTTTCGACTATTTTATCCGAAATGGTTGTTATTTTTTTAAACATTTCCCTCTCAAGTGACAAGAATTTCTGGCCTCAATATAATACGAGATGACTGTAAAACTGTTTCTTTATAAAATCACTTTGTTTTTTAATACAATCTCAATACTGCCTCTTAAGGTGAAAGGACCACAACTGTAATTTCCCTCTCGTACAACGGCGGCATCTTAGAATATCAGCATAAAAGAAAATTTAATATAATTCCAAGTAGCAAAAGCTTCCAGTGAGAATATTCTTCAATAAAACGACAACGGTAGGTACTCGATGATTAATCTGCGTTTAAATACTAAATTTAAACATTTTGATTCTAAAATGTACCGTGTTATTGTGTATATCAAACGAGTGTGTTGCGTAAACCATAACGATCGCGAAAGCATTTTATTTTGCAGATTTTCTATTCTTATAAAGTGAGAATTTTAAATGGTCAAATCGCTTTTTTCCGCAAAAAATCGTTCAAAATTACTAGATAAAAATTGTGAATTCCATTACTCCTGACACCTGTTTGTTCAACATTCGACGTAGTTTCATATTTCGTACACACTTCGTAAAATGAATAAATCAACACCGTTTTTTTTTGTTTTTTTGTTTTTTTTTAAATTATTTTAAAGAATTCGGATTTATAAACAATGATTTTGTTCGGCTTTTTCGCGACTTGCGTAAATCCTTCATTCACATTATTCCGCATCCAATTTCATTTCTCCAAAAAAAAAAAAAAAAAAAAAAAAAAATAACAAAACGGGGTATGCAATGTCATCTTTCGTTGCGCATACCGGAGTGATGGTTGAAAAAATGAAATTCTAGAAAAAGATGGACGAATAAACTGATAATATTATACTCTTATAGGAGAACTTTTAGCAAAAATTTACACAATTATAGTCGGCTGAATTTTTTCTTTTTTTTTCTCTTTTTTTTTGAACAGAAATCGGCTTCGCCTTTTGTCGAACTCCGATGTAATCACATTCCCTACAATATATTTCGATGTCACATATTTCGCACTTTATTTTTTTAGTGCGCTGTAAAAATACCATAAAGTTTAAAAGAAAACCACTTGGCGAAAACATTTTTTGCAAAAAAGAAGCGCGAATAATAAATAAATCGACTCTGCGCATGAAGTAGATCGGAACATATTTAGTATGCCAAAGAGATTTGAAAAAAAAAAAAAGCAGAAAAATCATTGTTAATTTTATATATGTCTTTGAGATTTGTTCTTAATAATAATGAGAGAAAAGAAATTAATATTTACGCGATATCGCGTTAATTTACACTTATTACACTTATAGTATGTGTATTATTGTATTAAAGTATATACTTACATGGATGGATCGAAAGAGCAGTAAGCGTTTAAGGTGCTCCGGGAACAAGGTTGTAGACAGCATTCACGGGTTATACTGCGTTTTCTCCTAGCTCGATCCTTTGGCAATAATGATTCTGTTAACGGAAAAATATATCGATGTAAGCGTATAAATACATTTTACATTTTACGTTTTACCGAAAGTACGAAAATGTCACCTTTCAGATAGCGGAAATAGCACTGGCGAATGGACGGTCTTGAAAAACTGATCGATTCCCCGTCATTAAATCGAGCAACACAGCAAAAAGTATAACAATTTGCAACTATTATGTATACAACATAATATATATATATATATATATATATAGGTATATATATATATATATAGTACTTTGTGACCAAGCTTTCCTTGGATTTATTTCGAACTCGCGGACGAACCAAAGTATGTATATTTCCACAAACGTTGAAAATAATACGAAAGTTTGCATAACTATCTATTATTTTCAATATTAAAAGTTTTAATTTGCGTAATATTTAAAAAGTCACACCGTGTGTAAATATACCGTAAACAGATTTATTTTATCGCAAAATTATAATTTTCTATTTAATAATAAACGAATTATTCTTCATTTACTTTCCATTAAACTGAAAATTCAAGAGTTTGATTACTAACACGAACACTGTTTGCCTCTATTACAAAAAAGAAAAACAAAACAAAAAACAGTAGATTTTCAGCCGTTAAAATGCGTGAGTTTTATCAAAAAATCGTTAGGGCCATTTCCAGAATTAATCGCATACGTGTATGCGAGAATTCTAATAATCTACATATTAATCGAACTTTGCTCAGATCCGAATTTGCAATCAGTCGGCAGGTTAATAAGTTTTAAAAGCAGCAGAATATTTAGCCTGTAATAACCCTGGCCTTGTATTTGTGAATTGTCATAATATTGAAATCCGCTCTGCAAAGTGTAAATTAATATATATATATATATATATATATATATAGTTCATCACGAAACAAGAATTATGAAACCGACCGAGGTTGCTCCCGTCAAGCCGCCGTATTTTCGCGGGAAATTAAAATTATTTCGTTTTAAAATATTTTTACGTTTTTTTAAATTTATTTCTGGGTGTAGGTGCTTTTTTGTTGTTTTTTTTTTTCTGCATAATATTATTACATTGTCATCGGGCTTTGACAAAATAATAAAAATTTCAAAACACATTTGGACATCGAGAAGTGGGTGAAAAAAAGGGTTTCCGAAATTTGATCACAAACATACAAAGTTACCGGTGTGAAGCTAATTTAAAGCGTATAAAGAAATAGAAACAAATGGTTAAAATAACGTCGGCAAGTAATAGAAACAACAACATAACGGGGTGGCCGATAACATTAGCTGAGGAATTAGAGATTGGGTTGGAGAGAAATGTGCTGTAATGGCCTTTGCAGTTAAAAACGGCACATGGACGTTACCAGGAAACAAAAAAAAATCGAGCATAAGGAAAAGACTAATGAAAACGTACATATAGTACGGAATATCTTATTATACGACTCAGAAACATAGGTGATAACAAGGAATATTAAGCAGAGCTGCATCTGAGGGGGGGTTTTCAGGGCCCCCGCCGGAAATGTCTGCGAAATAATAACTGCTTGAATTAAACGGACCGAAATTCAGAATAAATTTCTTTTCAATTTTTGACAAAACGGAAAATTGAAATTTTTACGAATTCTATGGGAACGACGACTTTTTTTTTTATTTGTTTTCATTGTAGTGTTCAAATATTGCATATACAATAATTGACTGCATTAGTGTGTACTATATGTATAAATAAATATATTTCATGACAATACACGCACATGTATATTTATAAAAATATTTTTGTAATCCCTACCGAAATTTTGGTCTAGATACGGCCCTGATATTAAGGATCGATTGGAAGCGCTTGGAAATGTGGGAATGGCGCCACATGGGGAACATATTTCATGGACATGGAAAGAAAGAAATTCGGAAATATTAGAAACGGTGGATGAAAATAATACAGCAAGGAAGAGGCCAATTTTTGGGCCATATACGATGTCGCAATAACTTACAATAATTGAGAGGGGAAATTAGAAAGGAATAAGAAGTGAGCAAGAACTCAGAACACGTGGACAGATCAGATAAAAAGCGCAAATGACGTATAACATTTTTTTCTTCTTCTAATAGGTTCGTCAACGAGGACATTAGCTCAAGAAATGGGAAGAAGGCAAAAATTAAGTTCTTTTTCTTAAACATTTAAAGATGTAGGGAATAACTTCAAGAGCAGAAATAACAGAGGAGCAAAAGGAAATGAGAGAATATAAGAAGCACCGATAAGGGAAGTAGGAATACCGGGTTTTAATAGAAAAGTGTAGAAGGACGATTGTCCATTAGGAAAGGCCGGACATTCGAATAAGACAGTTGACATCACAAAGAAAGTAATTAGAAGCGGCATGAAAAAATGGGGCAGAAGTAGATGAAAACCGTGGAAATGATGCGGGAAGGAGATTAAAGCGAAGGCGAAAAAATAGCAGAGATTGTAGAGCGTCTAAGAGGAAAGTATCAAGAAAACTATAGGCGAGGAAGAAGAGACGGTTGAATAGAGAGATAAAAGGAGACAGGATTAAAAAATGAAGAATAGTAGGAAAAGAAATTAATAACACCACGGTGCAAGATAAGAAAAAAGGGGGAAAAGGATAGTCAAGCTTTTAATACAGATGATGACGGAGTGGTGGATAACGACCGTTGTGAAAATACGAAAACTGCGTAAATCTAAAATAGAATATTTCTTTCACGAGGGCAGGAAATTAAAGGATAGAATAAAACGGCAATCGGTTATCAGATGGTTGTATTTTTTAAGTATAGCGGAGAGAGACTGCTTCTGATTACCGGCTAAGGATTTTTTAATGCCCAGTAAATCGAGGGTAGATAAAAAAAAAAGAAAGTAATAAAATTACGTGACGTCTTAAAAGGCTTACTCGGGTAATAAATTCGTAAAACTGCTTTTTGTGCATTTGTTAAGAGTCTTAAACTTGGTAAATAAATGAATAGTTCCTCCGAAAATGATGTTGTGAGTTTTCATGTTTCGTTATGGCATAATCTAATACTACAAGTGAAATTGTAAACATTTTATCCGATTTCTTTTATTTTGAAAAACAAACAAAAAAAAAAAAAAACAAAAAAAAAACACATTTTCCTAGCACTACAACAAAATTTTATCTACGATGTACGTGGAAAAATATGCCTTTTCCGCCGTTGTAACTTTTGTTAGTGTTAATTGTTATTACCTAAATTTCGACTTCTCGGTATTTATCAAACACGGGCTACTACATACGCGACAATTTACACAACTGGCAATTAAAAAAAAAAAGGTAAAATAAAAGCAAACAAAAAACAACTTCTCATAGATATTATACTGCAAAATGAGAGATTAGAACAAAAAGAAATGGTTAAAGTCGCGTCCGATCGCAAATGTATTGCCCAAGTTTTAAGAGCTCTGGTAGTTTTTTCGCTTGTGCAATTTTTTTTTTTTGTCTTTTTGATATTCTACCATTTGCCTTTGTCTGTGTGCGGTCGTGTATGCGCTTCGATTATAGCCTACCTACCAGAGTGTGTGATGTAAATAATCGGATTATTATTCAGATACTCGATTATATTCGTATTCGTTTCAAAGTAAGCATCTCGGATTAAGGCGCGATACCAATCCTTGTATTGTGAATTCCTGTTCTCCGTAATGAATTAATTCGAGATAGTGAAATACTAATTGCGTCGATACATCGATGTTCGAATCGAAATTACTTTTTCAAAAAAGGCTATCTTTCGATGATTAGCATAACTAATAAGGAAAAACGATTCTCTTTTTAATTTTGTGAAGTTGTTTATTAAAGACTAGCTTTTAACCCGTGACGTTGTCCGCGGAGAATTATTATTTCAAGTAAGCTGTTTCGACGTGAAAACAAATATAAATGAAAGAGATTTTATTATTAAATTATAACTATAGGTTTGTTTTTTTTTTATTATTATTGGTTTTTTTTTTATTAGGTATTTACTTCTATATATTTTTTTCAGTAGTAAAATTTTAATTCAACACATTTTTGTAAACAACGTTTTTCAGACGTTGTCCTGCCAGTGTATATTCATTTACTATTAAATATATATATATATATATCTCAAATGGATGGCCTTTATATTACAATGAAAAGCTTTGTCGTAAAAAAATCAGTTAAGCGGTTTAAGCGTGAAAAGGTAAAACAGATAGACAGACAGACAGACACACAGAGTTACTTTCGCATTTATAATAATCTCGGCAGCCCTTTGAGAGGCGTGACACTCAGCGTCTAAAGCTTGCCGTGCCTGAGTCTGTTCTAAGGTCTCTGAAACCTTTTGAGAGGAGTGACGCTCGGCATCTAAAATCTGTCTGGTCTGTGTCTGCTTTTGAGATTCCTCAGTTCTAGCTACTTTCGCAGCTCGAGCTCTATTAGAGTTACGCGCTAGATCAGATTTACGCCTGCGAGGCATATTGACAGTAAAAATAATAAGAATTTTTTTTTTTAAATCAAAATATAATACGTTTATGTAAATGTTTTAAGGAAATCTCCGGCCTACTCACTAAGTACCTATATAACTATCGTTATGATTTAATATAATAAAACCTCTTTCATTTATATTTATATTGACGTCGAAACAGCTTACTTGAAATAATAATTTTCTGCGGACAACGTCGTCGCGGGTAAAAGCTAGGAACGGACGAACGAATGGCGACTATCGAAGATGAACAACACACTAATAATAAAAGCTAGCTGGTAATTTTGTTTACATAACGAAAGCGATTTCTGGCATTCTGATGTTTCTTAGAATTTCCGAACAAAAACATCTGGCTGAATAAAATAACATCGACTAACGAACGAATACGTAAAAAATAATAAAATTAATATAATATTTCCAGAATAAAAACTATCCTATGTTCTTTCCTTGACCTCAAACTATCTCCATACAAAATTTCATCTAAATCGGTTCAGCGGTTTAAGCGTGAAAAGGTAACAGACAGACAGATAATTAGACAGACAGAGTTACTTTCGCATTTATAATATTATATATGTATATAGTAAGGAATATTAGTAAGGATTAGTCTTGATAGCACCAAAGCTGACGCGAAATTTTAAACAAGTATATCAACCAATTTTACGCTGCAGATTTGTGTTTGACTTCTTTAATATTGATTTCTAAATCACTTTTGGTAAATTCAAAATTTAAATTTTAAATTATTAAAAATCATAACGTAGAAAATACAATTTTTCATCTAGTATTTTATTAACGAATATTTTTAATTCTTCTACCGAGACGGATGGGGTGTTTTATCTATTCGAAATGTTGAAATAAAAATTTATTAAAAAAAAATTTTTATTTCTCGTACGAATTATTTTAGCAGATTTAAAAAACTTCTCTTAGTATAATGTTCAATACAGTCGAGTTTTTTTTTTTTTTTTGGAATTTACTCATTATTGAAGCGTACAGCTTTACTAGAATAACTTTGCTAAAAGTTATTATTTATACTTTTATCATTACCCGCATAATAATCGTGATGTATTAGATTCAACAGTTATTTACATTGTTAATCATTTTAGTCGTAGATATGTACATTTTGTATTCACCGAGTATTTAATAATATAACATAAATCACCCGTATGCTTAATGATACGGTTTTATGGATTGCAAAAAGTTAAGCTTTTCATAATGTATTTAAGGATCTAATGAATATCTGGGCCAGTTCGTATCTGCCCTATACCTGGCCCCAAATTTCTCTGATACAAAAGCTAATATTCGATTTCAGATTAGGTATAAATGCGACAGCATTATTAAGGCAACTCCTGAAATCTCACGATACCTCTGATTTAGCAGCCCCAACAAGTACCGTAACTACTAGGCTACCGCGCTACCTGTATTTAATAAGGAACGTGTAAATAATTACGTGCGATAGTTTTAAAGAATTTTTAATTAACCTACTCTAATGAAGTAATAAGATTTTTTAAAATTTAAATTTTTAATGATTTCTCTTACGATAATTACACGAGCATCATTTTAATTCGAATCATTTCGGTAATTCAACTAATTGCCCGAACCGAATTTTAAATAATCGCACGAAATACGGGCTTATGGGAATAATCATTCTTTCGGTAATTTTAACAGACTGATTACGTGAACATATTTTAATTCGACTCCACGACATCGCTAGTACCGACTTTTCGTCTATCTGGTATCCGTCCTGCCCCGTTGCAGACTACTACTACACCATTCCTTCTCTCCCCCATGTGAGACGTCGATCGTTTAATTTCTTCTTAACTTTCTCTTTAGTTTATCTTTCTTTCCTCTTCTCTTTTCCGTCTCATTTATAGCTCGCATTTGTTTCGATATATAGCATTTATCGGCATATTAATACACGATTTTTTCTTCCTTTTTGCTCTTGGGTTATTCGTCAAGAAAATGATGAAGAATAAATGGAAATAAATATCTGACCCAGTAGTTCGCTGCACAGCAACCCTTCAACGGGGGGGGGGGGGGGGGAATAAGCTAATGACCGCCGTCATTCTGGATGCACATATATATATGTAAAACAACTATACTCAGCCTGTCTTTCTAATCGCCACAACTTATTTCATCGTGTCGCGACAGTTTGTTTTTTTTCCCTTTACTTTTAAGTTTATTTATCCCGTTTTCCATCTCTTAATGATAATAACCGACCGGCCGTTTTATTTTCATTTTCTTGTGCTCCGTGCATTAGAACTGTCCTTCTGAAGAAGGGAATTTGAAAAATTGCATTTGAAAAATTTACCGCGCCAACGTAATAATTAATTGAAAATGATTTCGATGAATATAGGCACGCATTAGTGTTCTATTGTCGTCAATTATCATCATCCTTCGCTTCATAGTGGGCGCTATTAAACGGAAATTGTTATAAAAGTGTACATTAAATCATTCTCATTTCTATTTTACGAGACTTTTTTACCTCATTCTATTTATTGCTCGCCACTTTCTTTCTTTCTATTATTTATATTTTAATTTAAGCTGTGTCTTTTTTAATGATGCGGAAATGTAAATACTCAGGGCTGAATTAATTTAACGGAGTGATGGGAAAAAGAACACGAAAAGGAACAAACCGTAAAGCAACACAACGTACAGCCGGAGAAATGTATTTTAAAGTAAGGACACTGAGCTTTGTCGTTCTCTTTGAGTGCTATCACGATTCTATTAAATACCGGCCGTTCCTCCTTTCAACACGAGACAAAGTTTAAACATGCTGCTTTGCAAACCGTATCGAGCGGTAGATGTGTGATATGCTGTACTTCTGACTTGAATCTTTTGCAACTTTTAAGCATATCATACTAGGCAGATGGGGGGGGGGATAGAAAATAGAAAACATCGCACTTCACCGACTACGAATTGTAATTAATTTTTATCTCCAAAATCGGCGCTAATTCTAAGAAAATTTTTAAAAGTACTCTCATTTTCCGGCAATAGCGGAGAAAGTATTTTCGTTTTTTTTTTTCATACTTTTTTTCAATTTACATTTTTATCGAGGGCATTTAATATGCTTACGACTTTGTCAATTTTACGTCGAGGATGAAAATCCTGCGCAATGTTTTTGTGGGTTACGTTTGTGCACATCTATTTGCAAAAAATGACGCATAGTCAACTGAAAGCGACCCCATCTTCCGTAAGAATCGTAGAAGACGTATCATTTCGAGGCTGTCATGTGTACGCATAAACATTGTTAATTCAAAATATGAAAAAAAAAAAAAAAAAAAAAAAGAAAAAAAACCATCTAATACCGACCAGTTTTAACCGACACAAATGTTTAAAACTAGTCGGCATTTTTTACATTCTTCGTAATATATCGATCGCGAATTTTCGTATTCTAAATTAACCCCGTATAATACGAACCTTGATCGTTCGTATCGTAACTGTTGTATCCGAGTTTGCATATTTTCGAGAGAAAATCCGCCAGATCTCGTCCGCATACTTGGATGTTGTCATTGATTGGCGTCGTCGGGTATCCATCGACGTAATAAAAACTAATTCCTACGAATAATAACAGTGCGCACGATGCTAGGAAACAGGAAAACGGCATCTCGTCTGTTCTGCCTGTACAAAATTGCAAACACGTAACAATTTAGCGAGCAAATAAAAATATTTCTTCGTCAATTTGAAGTTGCATAAAACCGTAAAATTTTTCGGCAGCGGTTCGAGTTCTTAGCCTTTTTTTCGGCTTATTTTTATAATAATACCCCGATTTTCCCGTTTTCCTAATAATTTCCCCGATTTTCCGGATTTCCCCGATTTTCCGGATTTCCCCGATTTTCCGGATTTCCCCGATTTTCCGGATTTCACCGATTTTCCGGATTTCCCCGATTTTCCGGATTTTCCCGATTTTTCCGATTTTCTTTAATACCCGCACGTTAGCAATAGTAGTACAAAGTAAAAATTAAGAATTCTAGTTAACGGCTAAAATTAAAACAAGCGAATGTAAGATACATTTGTCGCATAATAAAAGCTCATTTGTCACAACGAAAGTGGCCCTGCAATGTAAAAGTTTTCTGCGCACATCGGCGTCTATAATATTAAAAATAGTGAGTGGAATAATTAATAAAAATTAAAAATTTTTTATTCATTATTCGCAAAATGTATATAAAAAATCGTATTTTTTGACGCACGGACACATCTTAACACAACAGTGGTCGCGCGGACTACTATTGTCGTATGAGTGGTCGCGCGGACTACTATTGTAGTCCATCAGAAATATTCATTTTTTTTAGTGATTTTAATGTAATTTTTATTCACCTTTTTTTGGGCTTATCATATTTTAGCAGTTTTTAACAATATAATAACCCGGTATTTATAAATACTACTAGTGTAAAATTATAACGTGAATAACAGATAAAATAAAAAATAAAGTACACTAAGAAGGTATGGTGAAAATATACAAAAATTGAATAAACGCGAGAACAATCATCTTACAATTTAGAGAAGACACGTGTATTACACACTACACTTGGCAGTGGTCATTACATATACATTTTGTACATTTATGACACGACTTCCTGGCTGATTTAATTTTAACTCGACTACATAAATAACAACGACCCGGTGTTCTATATTCATCTTTATCAAGCTTCAGCAGTTGCCGACCACGTTCCTTGATTTTCCTGGGTATCATCTGCCGGTTAATTAGTTTTTCAATAGTTGGTTTCATCAATTCGGAAGCTAACGTTTTAAAAAAATGTCTTCGGTGTTTACTAGTATTATTATTATTATTATCTGTGTATATATTGAGAACATTAATTCCACCAATATTCAACAGATTGAAAAATACTGTTAGTGGCCAACGATCGGAGTTTCTAGATACATTATACTGGTAACACATTCTATCCAACAGATCAACACCGCATTTAGTTTCATTATAGGTTGTGACAATTTCGTGTTTTTTTTTGTTCGTTTGTAGATTGATCGATATTTTTGTCTCAAAAAGGAATTAATAATATCAGAATAACTGATTTATTCTTGCTTAGGACGTAGGAAACGAGCGTACAGTTCTTTTGAAATCCAAATAGAGAGAGCTATATTTACTTCCCGTAATTTATGCGGTAAAAATTCCTTACGAATTTCAGGCTTATTTTATCTCAAGGTGCAAATAAACGTTAATAATTATTTTTTCAAATAAAAGATCATGTACCAGTGGCATTGAACCAAACCAATTATCAGCAGTTATATTCGGATTTGTAGCTTCGATGGGTTGCACTAATCGTTTTATAACATCTTCAGGTTTGTTACTTTTCTATAAGGATCTTCCAGTTGAATACCAACGTAAATTTCTAAATTTTCATCACTTATTATTTCTTCATTTTCTTCATCTATGCTGCATACATCATTATAAAATATTTCTCTTTCTACAATATCCTCTTTAATTTCTTCCTCATCTGCTAAGCCAAGAGCGTAATAATAAGATGTAAAATGTCGATTTTATAGCGGCTTCGTTTAATATTACATTTTTATATTCGCGCACCTGCATAAAATCACCGCTCGACTTTATCTAGTCCTATTTTTAAAATAACTCGCACCTAAAAAGTCTATCGTCGTTTTATATTTTATTCCACAAAAACACCAGTTTAAATGTTTTCGCAAATTACAACTTTAAAATATTATTATTCTTGACTTAATAAATATCTAAAAAGTAGGCCCACCGTACTGAAAGAAAAAATAAATAAATAAATAAATAAATAAATAAATAAATAAATAAATAAATAAATAAATAAATAAATAAATAAATAAAAAATATACGTGGAGGGGTAATATTTTGCTGATTAAGCCTTTTTCGTTCGTAAGTTAATTTAGTTTCTCTAAAGAAAAAAACAAAAAGAAGGGAGAATAAATTGTACGTTAAAAAATTCGTTTATGTCGATAACCGAAATGACCGTTGCTTAATTAATTATTAGCGTGCCAAAAAAATCGATTTCTGTTAGACTTAAGTTATATCTGCTGAAAGTAACTGCTTCGTTCAAGAAAAAAAAAAAACAAAAAAAACTGCTCGATTCAGAGCGGTCGACTTAAAATTAGCCAGCTACCGTGGCTTAGTTGGTTAGGCAATGGTGTTTCGATCGCCGCTGACTGACATTTTCAAAAAAATTTTACTTGCGCTAGATTAATGTTTGTAGTTGACGCCCCCCCCCCCCAAAAACAACTTAAAAATCGATCTGAGAAATTCATCAAGCGATGACATCAAACAATCCGAACTAAGGTAAAAAGCGGAATAATCATATCACTATTCACGGACGGTTATCGATAAATGAGTAACACCATGAAGGTAAAGAATGTAATGATAAAACCCTAGAACAATAGATGCTAAACCAAAGTCAAAATAAATAGTCCGGTTCGAATACAAATGGATACAGGAAAAATATTTGATAAGAGGAAGGAACAGAAAGATACTGTAATAGGTCGAAATGGATAATAATAACTTAACAAGGTAAATACTAAAAATAATTTCGATAAAAAGTAATTACAAATAAGTATATTAATTATAATAATAGAATTAATAACAATTTTTTGTCGTAAGAAAAAGAAAGTCAAAAGTACAACTTAGTAATATCGGCGATATAAATTAATAAATAAAGGCGAAATGCTAAACAATTTCTGTCACTCTTCCGTTACCGAATTGACTAATATATATTAGTACGGTAATATTTTTGAGCACCTAAAAATGTTATTTTATCGATTAGTTAAATGGAACGTTTGAAACAAAAATTTCCTTACGGCACAAGAGAACGAAAAGTAGCCTACACTATTAAATACAGTTAACGAGTTTGCACGAAGAATTTAAAATTTAGAGTGTATTTGTATTGGTGCCGATAAATGCAGATTTGACAATAGAAAAGAAACAAACGTAGGTGACGACGCGTAAAGCAGAAAGATATATAGGGAATACTTCAGAGGAAGTAGGCGAAAGTTTGCCCCAAGAGTTAATCAATCATCAGTATCATTAAATGGAAATGTGTACGTCATCGAGTGTGATCATCATGAAGATGATGTTAAAGAAAATACGACTATTGTGATAAACGCTATTTTTAAGATTCAGTGTAGATTTAGATCGGAGAATAATTTTAAGCGCTGAAATAGTACAAATTACTACGTGTTCGAACACTGAAATCGCTTTTAACACCTTAAAAACGCTTAGATGTTTAATCGAAAAGTCTTTAGCACTAATGCATATCGGAGTATTTTTGTGGAACGTTTTTTTATTTTGTTTCTATTTTTCGGCGAGCTTTAAATTATACGCTACCAACAACAACAACAACGGTTGTCTTAAATATCGCAGAGTGAACTATGCGTCGTCGTGCGTTCATTGCAACAATAGAAATTTTCCGTTCCCCGATGAAGTTTATAGTTTAGCGCTAGAAAAATCTTCCAAATAAAGGAAAAGTATTTTCAATAAACGTTATAAATTCGATATTTCTAGTGGGCCATTATTTTCCGCGTAATAAGAAAATTCCCTCTGCCATGTAGTGTCAATTCTCTCTCCTGGCCACCGGGAGTGCTGCAGTATACAAGTTATTATATAATTATATAGTACAATGCAATATTAATGTGTAGCGTTAATTAGTTAATTAATTATATTAAATTGTCGATAGGTTGAATTTTCGACGCCCAAAAAAAAAAAAAAATTAATTTTAATTCCCATCCCAAAGCCAGTATTTCTAATCTAAGTATAATAATTAACCTGATTAAAAAAAGCTGCGTCTATAATAATACCCTCCCCTGGTATGAATTTGAATTCTTACCATCGTTGTTATAAATCACCAGATACGCCTTTTAACTGATTATATTACTTATCAATTTCAACCTAAACAAAACATACTGATCTTTTAATTAATTACAGCTATAGGAAAATCACGCAACTTAAGTTACCTCTTACTAAATTAAACTTATTAATTACTTAAACGACAAGAACATTTCTCTGTATCGATAAGCATCATGACAGAATCTATCATGACCGCTGCTGATGCGCGCTACCAACTGCAGGAAGTATCTTTTGGTGGTCTCACTATTATTTTTAATAAATATAAGTGACTTCCACAAATTCAATAGAATTAATTGCTCCTCGTACAAAATTGCGCACGAATTAAAAAAATACTTCAACATATGGAAAATCGAAATAATCAAAATTAAAAAGAAGGCATGGTGGTAATAACCCAATTATATTTCAAAGCAAACTGTTACATTCTAAAACGGAATTAAATACTCGTGGTAGACACAATACCGGATGGAAAAACAATAAATTTTAGTAAACACGTAGACTATTTCGTTAATCAAGTTAAATCAAATGTTTTTCGAAATTATTCAGTTTTTAATAGAAAATGTAAAATATCCGCATTAAATAAGCTTACAATGTACAAAAGTTTCACTAGATCGGCAAAATTACGCCTATTCCATTTGGTGTCTAATATTTGTCTGGTTCTACTACAACTTCGAAGGATGCAAAATATTAAAATCATGTTCAACTCTCTAAACATCAGTTACATGCATGGATTATTCCAGCTTCCCACTATCTAGATATCATCAAGAAACACACAAACTGTAACATAAATGAGTATATTTTTATTGAAATAGGCGGGGCTAATCGTAAAAAGATAAAATACAAAAAATAAAAATACGAAAGAATAAAATATATTTTCTTATAAATATTAAGCAAGAATGAATCAATCAATAAAAATAATAATATAATGAAACAAAAAAAAATTAGTAATAATAAATAAGGATGGATTTAATTCATCGAAATTAGACATCGCTTCTTTTTTTTTTTTTTTTGTATTAGTTAATGCCGTGTATAGATAATTTAGATAGTTGGATTGTTGATATTGTAATTATTCTTCTTCATTCAAAAATACTAAAATATTTCCCCACAATCATTAGATAAATTATAAATAAATTAATTTATGTCGTCGGTAAATATCAAAAAATTAATATTCTCTTTCGAATAATAACACATATAAAACGATAATAACTGCATCCGAAAATACCTTCCGATTCTATCGTCAAATGTTTTATTTAATTAAATCGTGTAAATCTAAAATCTCTATCGTATTCAGATATATCCTTATAGCTTTTACGACAATCCGTCATACTTTTCTTCCACTTTTTTCCATTCCCTTACATCGTATTAACTGGTTTTTCTCAACTTGCCCTACCAAACCTATCCTTCAACATATTGTTAGTTTTTAAATACCTCAGACTCCCTTTTCCCTAACCATTTTACGATCTTCACAAACGGCTCCAAGGGACTTAATGGTGTTGGTTCCGCTTTCTTTTGTACTGCCTTAATTTATTCCGAATCCAACTTCCTTCTACTCAGTTTTCTATGCCGCATCTACTGCTATCCTGCGTGCCGCGCCTTTTTATTGCTTCCTCCCCAGTTTCTTATAAAGTTCTCATTATATCAGATTCTCACACTGCCTTACAAGCCATTTCATCTCCTTTTCCTTCTCCCTTAACTGATTATGTGTAATCCTTCTCATACGCTTCTACAACATTTTCCTTTCTCACTCTATCCAAATTGACCTACTGCAGATTCTTGGACACTCTGGAATCGAAGGTAGCGACACTTAGCCGATACACTAGCTCGTTCATCTTCTTCTACCAAGTGGTAGACTTTTCGGCCGTTTTTCATCTCACAATATTAATTTCTTCTCCGTAGCTGCTCATTCGAAACTACGATCGAACTCGTACTCTTCATTCTTCGACTCCTTTTATCTCTTCATCTAGTCTAATCTACCGCCTCGTTCCTGGTTCTCTTCGATTTTTTCTCGATGCGACGTTCAACTGTCTCTGCAATCTGTCGTCTATGCTTCGGACACAGTTTGTTTCTTTCGTTTCCCTCTAACCACTTCGCCGATCGGTCGCCTTCGCTTTTTCTTTCACAATTTCATCGGTGTTGCTGATCAAATTTTATTTCAGTGCACCATTATCGTTTCCCTCTTTCTACTCTTCGCTTCTATTAATTAGTCTCTTCCAACTCCTTATTGTATGTATCTTTTGTTCTTCCCTTACTGTCTCCTTCGGTTATTCCGGCACTTTATCAGATCGTATAAACATCTGATTTCACCTCTCATCCTTTTCCCTTTTCTTGAGCTAATGTCTATTTCGACGAACACGATGAAAAATAAATAACAAAAAAACAATAATACAAAAAAAAAGGCTTTATTATTAAAACATTTTTGGTATCGATGCATGCTGTCACGTCCAATCAATAAATATTTACAAAATCCATTTTTAGCTAGTAAATTATAGTAATTTGGAAAGCGTTATTATTAAATTTTTTCTTTAATTAATCAATTGCAGTAACTTCAATTTACATAATAATAAAATGCTTTTTTCCAAAAAATAAATATCGAAACTTCAATGTTTATTATAAAAATTTTTAAAAAATGCACTAAAAAGTAAAAAATAATTACTCCCGATTAGAAAATATGTATATCAGAGTGATGTTAAGGTGACATTATCGTAATTCTTATACAAGATTAATACCTTAATTAGAATCGGCATCAAATTCATGTTACAATATCTAGGAACAATTTAATGAACATTTAATGCAGTTTTTAATTATTATTTTAATACGAATTTGATGCCGACTTTAATTAAGGTATTAATCTTGTATAAGAATTACGATAATGTCACCTTTAAGGGTATATTATACTCTGATATACATATTTTTTATCATCGGGAGTAATTATTTTTTACTTTTTAGTGCATTTTTTAAAAATTTTTATAATAAACCTTCAAGTATCGATATTTATTTTTTTGTAAAAAAGCATTTTATTTCGTTACTTTTTAGTGCACTTTTATTCAATTAAATTGAAACATTTTAATAAGAACAGATATTTCCACGGTGTGAAAACATCAAAATTTCCATGGTAATTTGGCAAATTTAGAGTATTTTAAGTCAATAAATATCTAACCGGACGGTGAAAACAATCATGAATGAAAAGCATCGAAAAAGCTGCAATCTCCCGCATTACTATTAAGGGGATAACTCAAAAACTATCGGTCAGATCTTGATCAAATTTAAATGGGACCACGTGAGAAACACCACCTTTCAAATAGAAGAATCATCAAAATTGGTTCATCTAGAAGAAAGTTCTGAGGTAACACACATAAAAAAAAAAAATAAATAAATAAAAAAAATAAAAAAAAATAAATAAATAAAAAAAATAAAAATACAGTCGAATTGAATACCTCCTCCTTTTTTGAAGTCGGTTAAAAATGGACCACCAGACGAAATCGCCTACGTTAAAAATTTTACAAGTTTTCATTTAGCCCCGTTTTCTATCTCTGCAACGAGAATTAGCACGAAATTAGATTCCGTTGAATTAATTTATTTAAACGATGTACTTGGTCTTACGATAGTTATAATGACTTAACGCGATCTTTACCAGATGTATTAGTAAAAGTCCTTATTTAATTGTTTTCATTAACGATTTCACTTACAATTTGCACAACTGTCAAGATGAAATCAATAATTAAATTAATAACGTAATTGTATCATAAATAACTCATTTACCTTAGGACTATGATGGTTTTGGTATTATCATCATAATTAAAGAACTCAAAAAAAAAACAAAAAAAAATCTGTGTTATACCTCATTGACTAATATAACGACTAACAATAACGAAAACAGAATTATACACTTCCAGCAACTTCCGGATAGAGTATAGTTACGGCAAAAATGTTCCATTTACATCGTGGTTTCGTAAAATTGCATCATCTTCTTTTACTCTTTTATTGTTCTTATTTTTCTTTTCGGGAATCCAGTCCCCCCCCCCAGATTATATCTTTAATAAGATATAAAATCGCACAGAGAGAAGCTGAGCCACACTTTTTTTTTTTTTTTTTTCAATATTTCACAAAAGTATCTCTTCTTTTCCTTCGTTAGCTCGATTACGAGCGTCGAGACTACCTATCTGTACAATCTAGCTGTACAGAACAGGTAGCGTTCTTGGCAAAACGTATACTTATATGTATATATTCAACAGGTTTCCTTCATTAATTCATTCGTGCTTGCTATTTATATTTTACCTCGAAGAACGTCTAATGATCAGGTGATATTAAAATATAACGTAAATCAATGTTTTGCATCTTAAAATATTTACGGAGGAGAGCGAGGTTATAATTTTTCATTTGTAAATTAAAAGTTTTTTTTTTTTTTTTGACCGAAATAATTACAGTTTATTTGGCCAGTTCTGTAGATTAAAATTCAAAAAACAAATTCATATATCTTTTCTTAATGTTAGTAGCTCGATGTCTTTTTTTTTTTTTTTCTCTTAATGGTAGATCAAACTGAAATGATACATTCGTGCCAAGAATAAAAGTCCTATGTGGGATTAGTAGCCTTTTTTTTTTTTTTTTTTTATTATTACTACACTAAGCAGACTGAAACGCGGAAATGGTCAACTGAAAAGAAAAATGCGATGATTTATGGAGCATGATCTCATTTCAAACTGTTTTTCCGGGAGAAAAATGATGAAGCAAATTGAAACAATTCACAACGTAATGTATTAAAAAGAAGCGTTCCGATGCAATGCGTAGTTGCTCCGATCATTCCCTATTGATGTCGAGGTCGCAAAACCGAATGATTAACTCTCTTCCTTTTTTTTTTTTTTTTTTTAAGCCTAGTTGATTTCATCCGATAAATTCATTACTTCCGGGTATTGCAAAAGAGAAGGAAGTATTAATCAAGAGTTGCTTTGTGTCCGCCACTGGTTTTAAGGTTTTATCAGATCGTTAATGGGACTGAAATTATTCGAATGTAAAATGGTACATATGCCATTTAAATGTATAATTAGCGAGAATTATGGGAGGTTTATAGATTTTTCAACATTTCAATAGCTCTGCATGAAAGGTGGCAAAAGTTAATAATGTGATGATTTTAAATGATGTAACGTATGAAAATTTTTTCGACAATGAATCGAGGTAACTGAAGCCTCGGGGTACACACAGAAAAAAATCGTACTGCCACGCTATTAGAATATAACTAAAGGGTACCCATCGCGCTACTGCGGAATGAAAGACATTATCGCATAAAAGCCGAGTATAAGAAAATGGCAAAAGAAAAGCTCACATTTTCTTCGTCGAGTTTACCGAAAATTTACAATAAAACACCATCCCCTAGATGAAGTGTAATAAAAATACGCGCCGTAAATCGGATGGAGTTGATGGTAATGTGTTGTACAGTTTAATCCGGATATAAAGGGGGCTAGTGAACGACCTCGAAACATTGATTTTCCAATTTCCCGATGAACGATTAATATAAATTTAAATCGTACTGTGAAAATTAACGGTTACACAATCAGTGAAAAAGTAAATTTAACAGTATAAAACAAAATTACTATCTACAGGTTTTTGCATATTGCGATAGTAGTTTACATAATAAAATTCAAATTAGAATAATTGGTTAAATTATTTATGATTTAAAGCGAAATAGTTTATTGGAATTTTTTGGAATTAAAGATAACGGAAATCTATACCGAAAATAGGGGAGGAGGAAAAAATTAACGTAAGACAGCGACCATGTGGAAGATGAAGAAATGTCAGCGGGTTGAATAGGAAAGAACGAGTTTTAAAGTTGATGACGAGAAAAGCATAGAAACCGCGTCCTAAATATTCGAATAGAATATGAAGATATTATGAGCTAAAAAGTTTCAATTGATTATCCGATAAAAATTCGGCGAAAAGTTGAGTTAGATCGAACGAGGTAGGGAAAAACGAAGTGTTACCTAGCTTGACAATTGCAACATGACCTGTAAAACATCGTGTATGTATATATTTTCAATTACGTCAATAAGAACATCAGTCATCTGCATTTATTCGAAATCCTATGACGATATCTCTTATACGCTTTTACGTTATGAAAGAAATGCATTGCGGAAGTATTAAAACGATTTTTTTACCAGCAAGAGTACTACCGTAGTCAACTGAAATTGGCTCTTCGATAGGTATTATAGAAAACTAGCAGCTGAGGATCGAGTTTCGCTTGGCAGGAAAGGATCGAGTTGTATATATATATATATAACTCGGCCACTTTGGCCTCGCAATGGGCTGTGCCCCTTGACCCCTCCTGCTTTCATTCCTGTCTCTTTCTCTTCTATACTTTGTATAAAATGATCAAAATTTACAACGTAATTCTTACTGGCATCAACACACACAAAAAATAACATAACCACAAAAATCCTATTCTAACATTTACCTTCCGTTATATAAAATTAAGACATTTTTTCGTTACATTTTTCGTTACATATTTCATTACATAAAATTGTGACATTTTTTAAATAACAATAACAAAAATCCTACAAAATATAACAAACGTTACATAAAATTGGGACATTTTTCTGGGACATTTTTTTGGGACATTTTTTTGGGACATTTAGCGTTACATAAAATTGGGACATTTTTTTGGGACATTTTTTCGAATGGGGGGTAGTCTAAGAATTACGTTGTAATTAATATATATATATATACATTTTCTTCAGTACGTTTTTAATGTGTAATTTCTAGCTTTAAAATTTATTATATATACAGATTATGTTTATAATTTCGAAAAAAAAAAAAAAAAGCATTATATGTAGTAGTCCAATAAAGAAGATGTACATAGTCGTTTCTGAACGGCTTAAAGAATTCCAAATGGGATTACTTGTGAATAAAAGTTTTAATTACTGTCCAGAGCCTGCAGAGCCTTTATTTAATTATAAATGATTAATATCGAATAGCTGTTTTTAAAGGATCAAATTGTTACACTGCATCCTGAAATTTAAATGCGTAAAAAAAAAAAAGCAAAAAAATGATTTTTTTTTTTTCGGAATTAGAACAAACTTAAATTTTGTTTCGCTCGTATTAATAAAAACGTTACGTTTCTAATGCGAAGCTGCCAGTTCGCAAAGTCAAAAAATTTCGTGTATTAACATCATCATTTAAGAAGCTTTTAAAAAGTCTCGTCATATGCTTTCCGACCAACTTTGTTCCGCGCACTTCACATTGAGAAGCTTTGAAAATCTACACAACTATACATTAAGTATTCTTGTGTTCCTTCATAAACGAGCATTGTCTCGTAAGGAAAAAGGGCATCATTTAATAACATACTAGTTACCGGCTAGGAAAATCATACAGGGTAAAAAGAACTAATTAGCTCATCGAGCACTGTTCCATCCCCACTGACAATATATAAATCTACTACCAGTAGTTCGCTTCTTCCGTCTCGCTTTAAACGATAAGAACACAAAATAGGCCTCGAAATACAAATTGAACTGTTCGAGTCGTACTTTATTTATACATCTGTTCTTAGTCGTTTCAAAAAGTTGTGTTGGCATTTGTTTCTGTTTATTTTTTGTTAGTTTTTGAAACGATCTTAAATTTTAAGCAATTTGAAAACAATAGTCCAATCTGATTCGTTACAAAAAAAAAAACAAAAAAAAAACATCAATATAAACGACTTTGTGTCAATGCTCTGCCTACAGAGTGAATTGGGTAATTTTCGGAAAACGATTCAATGAAAGAAACTGTCCTTCTACAACTATTTTGTAAATCTTAATAATCCGCGACCCTGAGGTGTATACAGAATGCAGTTTACGCAATTTACTTAGCGCCTTCTGAAAATAACAAAATTAAACCGGAGCTGGTCAGGCTATCCCTATCGGACTGCAAGACAAACGTAATTTCTATTCCCGAGTAACTCTCTCTTCACTACTGCCGTGCGATCTTTCCCCCATTTAACGTTGATATCTCTTTAAGTAGGCACGCTTATATGATGAACCCCCTTTTATCGCTCTAAATGGGGCCACCATGTTTTTTGTCGCAGACACACTTCGTCGTGAACACGATATTTGCCAAGTTTTAGGTACGTTTAGCCGTCGGCAAAATCATATTGAAAGTCATGGTTCGCCGTCAAAATAAACCCGGGGGGGTTTGTTTTTAACATCGAGGGGAAATTTTCAATTTTATTTACTTTAAACGCGTTTTACTTTAACAATATTTTCTCCTTTAAAACACTTCCTTTCCGGTCTTTTAGCAATGATGATATCGTAAAAAAATGTTCTCTTTTAATTTGAATTCCGTAAGTGTTCATTGACACTAATCGAATGAACGAATGAGAATAAATTTAACATATTAAGCGAAATTGAACATTTCCCCTCGACCTTAATAATTATTATAATATCGACGACGGACTTTTGATATAACGTTTACGGCGGCAAAACGTGCTTACCGCGAAACGTGCTGCGACCAACTGTGGCACACCTTCCCCAGCAGATGACATTGCCCAATAAGGGCGAGCCGTAATTCGAAAAAATGTTCCTGCCAGGTTTTTCTTGTACACCGATGGTGCTCAGTTTAGCTCATCTGCTGCTAGATCGTTATCGCCAATATCGTAAAACACACTAGGTGACCTAGAACCAGAAATCGCATAGTCCGTGCACATAGTATTGTTACCCACATTTTTTAAAAAATACCCCAAATTGCTCCTCGTAAACCACCTGTCTTCCCGCCTCTTACAAATTCCATGGCTCACCAGCACTATCAATTTTTGATAAAATGGTTACCGATTTTCTTCAGAACTTCTCGACGATCATATTATCTAATTTGAACATTGAACAAAACATGACCTTCAAATAGTTACTGTACATGTACTCGTAATAGCAAAAATCATGTGTTCGGTATTATATCTTATAAATATATACATATATATATAAGTAAAGCAAGTCCCATAATCTTGATAGGGCGTCGGGATTGTGAAATTAAGGTTCACAATGTAATAATCCCAACGGCATTAATGAGAGTAGGGGGCCAGTTCCTTTCTACTTGGGATCCGCCTTTACTTTCCCAGATTTCTCTGGTACCCCCAAATTATTTCAGGCTGGGTAAGCTTGGGAGCGACTTGGATCCGGGGCGAAAGAAATCTCGAACCCGTAACCTCCGATTTGATAGCCAAGCACCTTAACCACTAGGCTACCACGCTGCCTATATATATATATATATATATATACACACATATAAATATATATACATATAAATATATATATTAATTACAACGTAATTCTTAGGCTACCCCCCAAAAAATGTCCCAATTTTATGTAACGTTTGTTATATTTTAGATGATTTTTGTTATTGTTATTTAAAAAATGTCACAATTTTATTTAATGAAATATGTGACGAAAAATGTAACGAAAAAATGTCTTAATTTTATATAATGAAAGTTAAATGTTATAATAGGATTTTTGTGGTTATGTTATTTTTCTTTTTGTGTGTGTTGATGCCAGTAAGAATTACGTTGTAAATTTTGATCATTTTATACAAAGTATAGAAGAGAAAGAGACAGAAATAAAAGCAAGAGCGATCAAGGGGCACAGCTCCTTGCGAGGCCAAAATGGCCGAGTTTATATATATACACACATATATGTATATTATACAAGGTGACGTAATTAAAAATTTTTAGTTTGCTTCGGGAAAAAAAAACGAGTATAAGTATAAAACTTTATTATTCAGTATTTTTCGTTGAGATGACTTTGTTTTTACAAAATAATAATAAAACTAATAATAAGGTAAAGTACAATGTTGCCCATGGAAATCCCGTATTTCTTCACGTTTTTACATAAATGGCGGATTTTACAAATTTTCGTATCATATAGATTCGTGAAATTCTTTAAAGAGTTTTAAAAGCCACCTTCCTCCAGCTGTAATTGTACGTACGTTTGTAAATACATACATTAACGGCTAAGTAATTTCTACACTGAAACAGTATTACAAAGAATCTTATTACGTGTTATGCGCGTTGCGGTAGTTGCGAAATTGGTACAATCAAAATTTATCGGTTAGAAACACATTTTACGATTTTTTTCAAAAAAAGTTAAGATGTTTTTTGTTTTTTTAACGAATAACGTAATTAGTTGAATTCTATAAGCATTATAGACGAACTAACGATTAGGGGTCCACGGAGTGTCCCTATGGCGAGGTCCAAAGGATCGATATATACATATATGCATATATATATATATATATATATATATATATATATATGCATGAAGAAAAAAAATGTACACCTGTAAAAAAGAGATAAATAAAAATATGATGTTTCAAAATCTTAGTCAAAATATGGTAATGGACCCAGTATACGAGCTTGTAAACAAGGTTTTGTATTGAACAATAAACCACGTTTCATATCGCGCTTTGAAATGTTCCCAATTTGGCCCCCTTGCGTACTGATAATTATAACTTTCCATCACTGGTTGAAATTCGTTGCTGGCACCCGTAATACGGTTTCATTATCAGCGTTGTCGATTTTATCAATTCAAATTTAATACTTCAAAAATTATCAACAACGTAGTAATAAATAGTTTTTGAAACACAAAACAACAACAAAGGGTCATGTAACAATTACGGTGCTATATTACCTTTAAATAAATATGAACTGCAACGTATTTACAACGCTAGTAGACGAATTGATGAAAAAAAGCGAAGAGAATAAAACGAAAAGCGATAAAAGGTGCGATACCAGTGTGAGGAGAAAATCGATCGTTGTTAGCTCGCTATTTCCGCATCGTACACATTGTATTCGAGGCAGAATAAAGACCTTCCGTGCGGTTCCCGTGTGGCAGATTCAATGTTTTCGGCATAATCGCGCACTATCAGTAATCAGTATTCATGCACTATTACTAGAAGTTTAATCGTACGTCGAGACGACATTGCAAGGTAAGGAGGGATGATTTAATCTAGAATATTACGAAAAGTGAAATGGCCAGTTTGATCACGGCCTACTCGCTCGGGAAGGATATTTCATATTTAATGAACCATGTCGAACGTCGGTCCTGTACGGCGCGAATCAGACTAATATAATACAATTAAAGAAGGTATTTTTGCCAATTTATAACACAGTTGATTATTTTTCGTCGTACCGTATCATACTTATCGTTGCCCTGTTTGTTTACTAATTAGCCTCTTATCGCAACCTGGCTGTTCCATCCGCGAATATTTCTATGTTCCGAAATATTGATTTATTATTATTATTATTATTTGATAGATTCTTTTTTTTTTTTTTTTTTTTTGATTTTTTTCGTTCGTAAGTGGATAATCTTTTATTGAATTCCGCAGAAGTGTACGAATTACGAATAAAATTAGACGCGTGGTCAAAGTACTGCCTTTCGTGTTAGCGTTCGCACTGTAAACCTCGATTATATTCAGTTCACGCGGGCGGTCGCTTTTTAATAATCAAGTATTAAAATTAGCTCGCGTCTGATTCGCCTTTTTACCGACCGATAAAATATCCAGTCAGTGATAAAATCGTACACGTGCTCAATGCACAATGTAAATAAAGCCGGCTTTTAATTTAAAAACGTTCGGTCGCTGCCTTTTACAGCCTCAAATTCCCTCCTTTACGGTGGCTGCTTTATATTCATCTTTTTTTTGTTTCTTTTAACATGGATATGTTTTTGGGCTGGGGGTCATACGAAAATCTGCGTTACTTTTTTATGACGGTCTCCCAAGATGACGTCATCATTGAAGGCGTTAGCCTAGTATAGCTAGCCTAATATAGGACTTAAATATTATAGTTACAACATGGATATCGTGGATGTCTACGCCATTTTTCTTAATTTAACTTGGCCATTTTCTTTCGATGAAGCGTAGAGCCTAAAAACATATCCATGCTTCAATGTTTTTTCGTGGAGCGGAGAAAATGATTTGTTTTTTTTTTTCATACTTTTCAGAGTAGGCTTTATTAAGTTTTAGCAGCAATATTATATAGCGGTGAAATAATTTCGTCCGGAGCGAATTAAAAATTTCATTTCGTTAGATTAAAACTCGGAAAATCTTTTTTTTTTTTTTTATGGCCCGGCTTTAGTTAACTATCAAGCCATTTAGCCACTAATCATTTAATGTAAGAATACTACCAACTAATGAAGGATACATAATATTTAATTGGGAAAAATGTTATAAACAGACAACCATGGCCGTAAATGTTCAACATTACCCACGGAGGCTGAATAAAATCTTTAGGAAAGAGAAATTGGCCAGACTGAGTCCAAGGTACATTACCTGAACTTGCCTAACCAGAAAATTAATAAAATAGGAATTACAATCATCATACACAATAATTATAACAAACAATCATGGCCACAAATGCTTCAGCATACTCCACGAATGTCTGCAGCACAAAATCATAACAAAGGAAAAACTGCCCAAGTTGAGTTCGAGAAGCGTTGGGTTTCCCGAACATGACAGGGCATCAAGAATTAGGATAATGGAACACATATCATGAAGAGTTGCATAGAGTAATTAATTAATAAAACAAATGAGTGTATGCTATTAAATTTGGATGTTGTTTAATAAAATAAATTTAAACAAAATATACAGGACCACCTGGTTGTTCCGGCACAGAAGACTATAACTGGGTATACGGAGGGAAGAACCCAAGAGACATTAATTGTTCACAAAACGATCTGCGGTAATGTTCATATTTATTACAATTAAACAGCAAATGATTAATGCCCTCCGAGAAATTTGATGCGTGATAATCACTGCATAGTACACCGTCACCTTGGTCAGAAAAATTCAGAACTATCCGCGAATGACCCATACGCAGTCGGCAAATAGTAACCGCATATTTACGAATGAGTCGATCCGGGATTTAACGCAATACTGTTCAGTCTACACACATAGCTGGGAAGAAAAAAATATTTCTAATTATAAGAACTAATTAAATAATAAAATTTGCTTACAAGTCAAAGTTAAAATTGTCCTAAAATTTGAAATTAATCGAATCCAATCAGCGTCCCCGTGACGCCAAAAACTTAACCAAACAACATATGCCTATAATCCGGAGGAACTAATTAAATAATAAAATATGCCCGTACGAGTCAAAAAAGTGATCGAATAGTAAAATAACCGAACACATTTATTAACTGAAAATTAACTATAACATAATAGTTAACTGCTACTCATTAATCAAGTCGCTGTTCTTTCTCTTTCAAATCGACATAAATTGCAATTTAATTCCATTAATGTGTAGCGCTTTCGGGAACACTTTCCGATTTCCGCCTACGGAACAAGCCCTCAATAGAGACTCCCTTAAATTATGCAAGATTCTCGAATATTTTATCGTATGAAATCGAACCTTTTCCTTTATCTCCGCATGTCTCGCAAAAGAGTACAATCGACTCTCAGAACAACTAAATAATTCTGTTCATAAATGAAATTCTTTTCCACCTTGATAAGCTCTGACCCAAATCTGAAATGCTCTTCCTGTTACAGGTTCACTTCTATCGTTCAAGATAATTCCTCAACATCAATAGCAATATCTCTCGTAACCATTTACAATAATACACTGTAAAAGTCCGAAAGTTAAAAGCATATACGGCAGAAAAATTATTCAAAAAAAAAAAAAAAAACAAAAAAATAATCCAATCTATTTAGGCCACAAAAGATAGCGACCGCTTGCCCACTAAAATACAATATGTTAATCCAGTTTGCACGTAACATTTCCGCGGGTAATGTGGACTTTAAGCCAGTCCTATTTTTAGTGGTCCGCAATACGTCTAAACGCTCCATTTTTTCATTTGGGATCTCGAATTTACCAAAAAAGAATTTGTGGTCTGACAAAGCAGCCTTGCTCAGGTGTGCAAGATATAATACTGACTACCCGCGGTAGCTGTTGCTTCTAATCGCACCTAGCGGGAATTCTCGATTCTATCAAAATTAGGATTATAACATGCAGCATTATCTCACAGCTACGTCTTCGAAGATGGCCCTTCTCTATCTTCCTGTTCACTTGTTCCGCACGTGTATCTGTAGTACACCTTCCGGAAAATGTTTTTGCAAGTCATACCGCACAAACTATTATCGAATGAAACGAACTTTGTTGTTGTTGGGGGAGTTTTAGACTGGTAGCGCGGTAGTTTAATGATTAAGGTGCTTGGCTAATAGGACGTTACCAGTTCGAGACTTGCCTCGTTCCGGATCCAAGTCGCTTCCAGGTTTATACCTAATCTGAAGTTGAATAATGGTTATATCAGGGAAGTTTGGGAAAGTAAAGACCGCCGAAAGAAATAAACTGCCCCCCCCCAGTATTCTCATCAGATTCGTTAAGACCTTAAGTACATTATGAAAAGCTTAATTACTCAATCCGCGATAGCTTATCAAGGATATCCATGGGACTTAGTTTACACTTTGCTTTTACAATAGATTAAATCACGTAACTGTTACCGGATCTAAAATAGCTTCGTTACAAATAGCCTGATATTCTAAGTAAAAAGATAAACTTAAACAAAATCCGACAATGATCTAAAATTAATCATATAAAATATTCCTACAGCGTGAAATTAATCGAATAAAATCAATTTACGGTCCAAAATTTAACTAAATCAAATAATCCGTAAACTGAAATTGACTAAATGCAATTCATCTACAATTCGAAAGAACTAAATGGCTCCTAGGATTTAATTTTATTCCGGACTTTATTCAGTTTCGTACCGTAATTTTAATAAGTTCTTTAATAAATCAAAAGCGATCGAATTTCACAAAATTTAGATTTTTATACTTAAAAAAAAAAAAAAATGTAATTGACGAAAACAAAACAATCCGGTCTCATTGATAAAAATTTATGAGTTTTCTCGAGTGTTACAGTTACAATAACAAAAATTGGTAATAAATTTTTTGCACGACAATTTCCGAAACTTGTGTTCGTTTTTAAAAAAAAGGAACGGAATGACACTCTCTTTCGATTCGTTATATTCAGCGACCATAAAACCTACTTTACTTTATAATGACCTCGGGGAACTTTGCAAACTCTAACGAGCCGAAATAAGATATTGCTTTGACCAAGGCTGCCCCCGGATTTGCAGCTTGCCACTGTAAACAAAACGATTGCTGAGTTTGCTGCAAAATATAAGGTCCCCCCGGCTCTTTAGCTCTATACGAACCCTGAGATAGTGCAGTTACTGGAAAACAGCGATTTTACCGTTGAAAGCAGTTGATTATCTTGTAGAACTGACTACGCATCCGTATGTTACAATAACCACTGTTGTTAAATAACTAACGCCGGATATTACTTCAAGGATAAAGTACTTTGATAATTTTACATGTTATAAACCGTTAATGACAAATGAACGCGCGCGTGAGTAAGCTTAAGTATCGATAACCAGTTGTAACAGTTTTAAAGAGAACATCGCCAACTCTTTTTTTTTCTCAACCGGTCCTCTGATATACTGCATTTGTGTAAATCGTATCTCAAAAGTTATTGGTTAATAATCCATCTTGATCGTCCCTAATAAATAATCATATATATATATACATATATATATATATATATATATATATATATATATATGTATTCCGGAATAAACAAATGCCGATTCACCTGAATACATAATTTATTTAACAGTAATTTCCCTATATCGTTTGATAAATATATACAAAAATAAAAATGATCCGTTAATGACGTATTCGGGATAAAAAATCTGTCATTATTAGATATTTTCAAGGAAACTACGATCTGCGATGGAGACTGAGGCTTTCTATACATAAGAACATCGTAGTTCGTACATATGTATAAGAGTACAAACAAGAAGGTGTGCATTTACATGTTTTCGCAAACGTATGCAGACGATTGTTCGAAATACACAATGTTTACGATTGTAATTATTGATGTATTTACAAATAAAAACCGACAAACCGATGTTGTTATGAGTAGATCGATTATTCCAACCGTCGATGTAAATAGTAGTATTTCTTTAACAAGCAAGATTTTTTGTAATTCCTTTTTAATATTTCATTTATGAAATGCTACAAATTGGTTTACGGGTGTACAATAAATAGAGTTACACTAGTTTATTACTTACTGAAAACAATCGTACGCAGGTGTGTTTTTTTAATAGGTTCCACCAGTGAAAAAAAAAAAAAAAAAAGAAAAATTCGTAAACTGTAAAAGCGCTTAAATACAGGCAGGAAATAATAGGCGTTCGATTTGCGAAATTAAACCTAATTGAACGATAAATCACTTCTTATTCCTGCCTGATTTTATACGAACGTAGATTTATCGAAATATAATAAGCGATATTTTCTTCTTTTTTTTTTTTTTAGTCGGGTATAATGCAAAACCAATTAGGCTACTCACTACATATTAGTACATTCATCTACAACCAAGGTGTGGCTAATAATAAATTAAAAGTAGCGTCTAATTAAACAATAAAAAGAAGAGAGAATTGTAACCATAAACTACAACTAAGCCGAAATCGTTAATCAAAAAACAAAACAGAACAAAACGAAAAAGGAAACAGAAATACCAACGAAACATTGAATTCGTCGTTTAAAATAATATATATGTATATTAATTACAACGTAATTCTTAGGCCGGCCCACATTACAAAAAAAAATGTTCCAATTAAATATTTAAAGCTTTCATCACAGTGATTACTCGGTGATAAATAATTTTCGGAAACGACTACTGTTTTAAAAGATATTTAATTTAACGTTTCGACCAGCTTACACACTGGCCATCATCAGAAGCAAACCGAAGTAACGAAAATTGCGATCGACAATAACAATAAGATAAGAATCGAAAATCATGAAAAGCCCAACTCAAAACAGAAAACCTACCTCTAAACAGGAAAAACCGACAAAACGCACAGCAACAGATGGATAAAAGTAAAATAATATAAAAACATATGAGAAAAAAGGTAAATAAAAATATAAAAGGAACACCAAAAAAAAACACATCGGAAGAAAAGAAAAGAAACAAATTGTTTCCGGAAATTATTTATTATAAAATGTTCCAATTTTATGTAGCGAAAAAATGTCCCAAAAAATTTCCCAGAAAATGTCCCAATTTTATGTAACGTTTGTTATATTTTAATTTTTACCGACTTTCAAAAAGAAGGAGGTTTAGCTGCCCTTGGTTGGCCAGACCTCCCAAAAAAAAAAAAAAAAAATCAATTACACAATATACCTGAATTTTGGCAACCTTTTTCGCTAGACGTAGATTCTGCTTGCCGGTAATGATCACAAAATTTTACCGGCAACCTGAATTTCGACGCAAATGAAAATCCCTCGCTTTTGTACACGGCATTTTGAATTAACTCAAAAATAAATGTTTGTCACGATATTTTAGAAAAACCGTAAAAATGACGTATGAAAATCCTTTTCAGACCAAACATCCTCAAAAAAATGTTAAATTTGAAATTTCTCGAAATGATTGAATTCCTTTTTAACATCAGTAACGATTTTGTAAAGATTTACGATAATGAATTATTAAAAATTAAAAATAGCTATTAGTCTAAATAATTTTCGAAGAATAGAATTATCTCAAGTCTGGAAGGGGAAGTACGATAGAAATTTTACGCAATTAGCGCTATTTTTGAAAATAAAATTGCGCCTATTTGTATGACTTTCAAGCAATGTTCATTTTGAACAGTGTACAAAGCGCAAGAAGAAATATTTCGGAAGCTTTCATACTGAATAAACAATAAAATAGGAGAAAAATCGATTAGTGTAAGTGTAATGTTGTGTCTGGTGCGTTAAAACGGCTCTTATCAGTATGGGAATGCACTTTTCAGAGTAGTCTGTACTGAGATTTTGGAAATACGGAACACAACTGATAACAAGTAAATTCGACAACTTTAATAAATTTACAATATAGAAGACGTTAAAAAAATCGTAAAAACAATATTCATATTTGTATTAGGAAAATAATTGAGATTAACAATTATTATATCTACATCTACAAATTGTTAAAAGAGAATTAACGTGACCGCCGAATAAACTTAATTCAATGATGAGGCACATTAATTTTTGTTATGTCATATATATACATATATATATTTATATTATACATATATGTGTGTGAAATTAAAATTTAATAAACGAAAAGAAAAAAAAAATAAGGGGAAATTTGCAATTCCTTATTAAAACAGTGTATAGTGAATTAGGTAAAATAATTAACGAGCATTCCAAATTAAAGTAAAATGAGAAAAATATACAAATTAGAAAAAAATAAATAAAAATAATCGTAATAAATATAAAAAAGTGTTACCGATAAAAATCAAAAAGAAGAAAAATGCTACTATACAATTTTCAATTTAAAAAAAAATAATTATAAAATTTTCGAGCTTTCTGAAAGTTCAACGAATAATACATTTTCTCGATCATAAATGTAGATCACCTTGTGTTCTTTTTAAATAACTAATTAAAAACAAACATAAGGAAAAAAATTAATACTTCAAAAAAGAAAAAAAAAGCTTTCCGGCAATTTTTGAACTAATGCTATTATCACTAAATTGCGATTAGAATGAATTTACATATATTGTATTATACGCGCTACGTTAGGTCGTATTCACACGAAATATTATCTTTCTGTACCTTTAACCATTTATTAAAAGTATGAAAATAAATTTACAATTCTATACAATTTGTTTTTAAATAATAATAATAATAATAATAATAATAATAATAATAAAACAATAATAAATGATAATAAACAAAATGTATAATATTTTTACTTTTAAATAAGTAAGGATTTTAATTTTTTTTCTTCAGTTTTTCAGGTTTATAGAGACTAGCCGTCGCGAGTGTTTTTAAAATAAAAGAACAATCAGCACATAGGTATCTCGCGGCATTTTATTTATTTTCACTGTTTTTTTTTTTTCAATTTTATATTTAATCAATTTTTACCCTGATTAATTTATTTTCCCAGCTTCATTAGATTCGTTGTCCGCTGCAACAAATATGAAACGCGTTCTGCGAATCGACCATATTTAAATACACAACGCTGCATACAGGAAATAGTAGGCGAACGAAGAAAACCAAATTCCCTGCTCGAATCGCTCGCCGGTAATTTTTTTTGAAAAAATATATTTCACGCATTTCAGTATTTGTTTTTTTTTTTTTTTTTTATCGAGAATGTTTAAAAGTTATTAAATCATTTCCGCACATCCGTGTTTTATGTTATTCAAATGTATTTTTAGTTTACCTTACGTTATTATTAATTTTTTATTCGCTTTCATTTATATTATTATTTACTAATTATAGTTTTACAGAAAAGTATGGATAAATTAACTTCAGTCGTTGTTAAAAATTATGAATTTTTGTACGAAACAAAAAAAAGGAAACATTACTTTTAGTATTTTGTACCGGCTCAGTGAAAAAAGTAAAATGGAATTAAAACGCAAAAACTTGAACATCGAATAAAAGCAAACTGCATTTATTACACCTATCTACATATTTAATCATGGAATAATTAGCTAAAATATTAAATGACAATTATAAAAAATCAAAAAAATAATTCAATAACAAATAAGAAAAGAGAATGTGATGGAGGCAGTTAAAAAAACAAAAAACAAAAAAAACAACACATTTCACATTCCGTATCGTCTCCAAAAAGGACGAAAGGGTTACTTAAAAGCTAAATAAATATCCACTGACTAACAGTGGTAGTACTAATAACTGAAAAGCAATGTCATCACAATTATCGCGTCCTTTACGCGGCCTTCCGTTAAAGAATCTTAGTCAAAATTATCGATAGTTATCTTCAACATCGAAAAAAGAATGTGGAAGATAATTAGTGAGACAGGTTATTGTTCGAACTAGTAAACAATTGGAAATTATATTATCGATTTCGCCCATGTGACAAATAAAACTCTCGAATTAATTGCGAATCTACAAAAAAGTATTCTCCTCCGAATGTCACCGGTTTAATTAAAACCAAACTGACGATTGTTTTTTCTTTTCATTTCTTTTCTGTTTTCTTATTTAGAACATATTTCATTCAACTGCTTATATATCGCAAATCTTAAAAAAAATAACCCGCAAAGCAGATATAAACATTGAGAAAACTGTCTAAAATAATAGGGTCAAAAAAAAAAAAAAAAAAAAAAAGAAAAAAGAAATATTTTACAATTCGAAAAATACTTTCAGATGTTTTTCGTTGCAATTTTCCTCAAGCCCGGTATATATTAATTTCTACTTTAGAACAGTATCGAAAGACGTAAATCAAAATATCATGAAAACGATAAAACCCGTTTAACCTAAAAAATAAAAAAAAACCCAATCGACATGGTATCAAAAATGTCCACCCTATCTAAACGACAGAATTTAAATTTACGAAATATTCATCGATTTGAAGAACTTTACTCGTTCGCGAAATTAATTCATTCCTTTTTTTTTGCTTTTTGAGTTTATAATAATTATCATTTCGAACGCGACGTAATTAGAAGGAATATAGAAGTGGCATTTGTGACACTTACCGACTTGTGTAAAGCGACCGTTCCTTTGCCGAATAATTCACCGTTTGCGTGTCTACCTTTAAATATTGCGCTGCAGGATTTTGCAGTGAAAATAGTTGAACAGAGTTGATTTCATTCGGAACGGGGTTTCGAGCAAAACGGTGAACACACCAATCAGACTGCGATTTAGCTTCTACTAAGCCGGCTAGCGGCTAATTGATTACGTTTTATAGCCTAGACCACACAGCGGTGTGTGTGCGTGTGTGTGTGTGTGTGTGTGTGTGTGTGTGTGTCGGTACGTCTTCATCGCGTCAGACTCAAACCAGACGATTTTAAGACTCCGTTGTTGTGTGTGTGTGTGCGCGTGCATTTATGTCATAGCGTTTTTCTCGAGGCAGCGAGTAATTTGAGCACGGTTCACGTTTAATAATTATACAATGGACACGCCGCATATTCCGATTTATAGTTGCAGCCGTCGATGCTGCCGTGAATGTTGGTCACAAGCTTACATATATCTTTTTAATTATTATCAGCGTAAACAAATCAGCTGATTAAAACGGCGCTCCGAAAGGCTCTATTCCTCGCAGAACGTTCGACGTCGGCACTGGTTGTCCGGTAGGCATGACGCGTGCGGCCACAGCTGACACAATATACGAGAGTTCGGAAGCAGGTAGTTTCTCCATCGATCATCTGAGGGGACAAATTGAACTTTTATCATAACCGAAATAAAGAGCCTTATCAAATTACTGACAGGTTGTTTACTCGTTCGAGAGCAAAGAGATCAAAATACACCATGAGCGCAGAGTTGTATATACATGTATACATTTAAAAAAATGCATATTAGATTATGCTGTTCTTGCTGTTGTTGTTTTGTTGAAACAGGAGGAGTCGCTTTATAATAATAATTAATAATTATTGTAACAATTTACGATAAATTTAGAACGAACATCTATGCGGCGATAAAGTTGGTAGTGATCGGGTTAACCGATTATGATGTAGTCACTAAATTCAATGTATACACCCAATACAGATTAAGTTATCTGTGCGAAACGCACACATGTGCCTTGATAAAACATCACCACCATGTTTTGGTGGCAATGATCTCGTTATTATTTATATGAGATCATTAATGTTCGTTACGTTTTTTTTTTCCTTTCGCCAGCACAAAGAAACAGACCTCCTTTAAAATTAAATAATCACACAGTTAAATCCGAAAAATTCCGTTCGTAACATTGAACCGATAACAATTGTGAAAGGCGGATATCCGAACTGTAAATTAGGATTTTTAGTTCTAATCCTTTTTATATAACATCAGCAGCAGCAGCAGGCGGTATTTTGTAATTTTAAATTTCAGAATTTAATTTAATCTTCGACTGATAAAAATAAATTTAACTATTTTAGTTTGGCTACGTTAACATTTTTAATATTACCCAACGTTATTTGCTTTCGTTGGTGTTTCATTGTAAGCGCTTTTAATTTTAACACGGATATGTTTTATAATGGCTAACGTTCCGCAAAATGATCACGAAAGTACGTCATCGAAAAGTAGTATCTAGAGTGAGTGTCTTTCGAAAAACATCTATCGATTTAAATTGTACCCGATAATTTAAAACGATGTAAGATTGCATACGATGAATTTTTATTGCTGCGAAAGACATCGGTAAATAATAATTTTATTTATTCCACAATATATAAAGTAAATTAGTCTCATACCCTTGATAAGGTATCATGGATTGTGAAGTTAAGGTTCATAATGGTACTAAGCCTAATGAATCTAAGGACAATACTGGGGGGCCAGATACTTTCTCTCATGGGATCCGCCTTTACTTTCCCGATATCTCAGGTACCCAATTATTTTAGGCTGATTTCAGGCTGGGTAAACCTGGTAGCGACTTCGATCCGGAACGAGACAAGTCTCGAACGCGTGACCTCTGGTTTGATAGCCAAGCGCTTTAACCGCTAGGCTACTGTGCTACCTATTCCAATAGATATAAGTATATACATATATATTATAAATATATTTGTGTATTTCGTATTTTATTTAAACATATTAATTACCTTAGTGCGTTATTAACGTTTCTCCTATCTTCGTATAAATACAGTGATGGCTGCAATAAATAAAGTCGAATTAATGCACGTATCTTGTAAATACAAAGGACAGGATCAAAATGCACTCTTCAAATTTGTGCGCGATGCTCGAATTTTTGTCTTACATCAGCAGATGTTCTATGCGTACAGAATTGTACACTATAGTATTTAGTCCTACTCTCTTATAAACTTTCATCAAAGTACTTGAACACAAATGTTACAGAAAAACATGATCTCCTAGAAAAACTAGCATACACACCTCATATAGTTCGGTTAGATCCGCGCTTTTGAAACTACATGGGACCCTCTTTTTCGTTCAGTAATCGGGCTCCTTTCATCCCGTTCACCCTGACTCGTTAAAGACTATCCACAACACACGCTTAAGACTAGCCACAGAAGTCATTCATCCAATTCGTATTAACTGGTGCCATCCTAAACATTTGAGTGAATCGAAATTTCCAGCTTCATATATATTTCATATTCTAATATACTAAGTAATATATACGCAGGCCTACGTTTATACAGCTATGCCGATGATTTACTTTTGGTCTAAAACGTACATTTGTCTAGTAACTCGACTCTGTCGTCCCATATTGATAATTGTAATGAAGTTATTTATAAACTTAAAACAATAGTAGATGCTTTAAACCTCAAATTTGAGATTACCAAATCTCAAACCATGGTGACACCTGGTCGAGACAAAAACCTCGACCAAATTAGTTACAATAATATTAAAGTTAATAATCATACGTTCAGTTCTACTGACCATATTAAATATTTAGGATTCATTTTAGACGATAGATTAAAGTACAATAAGCATATATAGTACATAAATAATAAGGTTAATAAATATTATGACATTTTTAAATCCCTTGGCGGTTAATTATGGGGACTAAATTATAAATCTAAGATAATACTCTATAAAGGTACTAAAGTCATTATACTCATATTGTGCTGGTGTATAACCGGTTAACTAAACAACAAATACATCATGTAAACTCCAACTGTCGGAAATTAATTGATTTAACTTCTTCGTACATGTAACTTCTTCAAATATTGCAATTCAGACCATTGCGTCTTACCTGTAGATCTTAACATAAAAAAGAGATCTCTAATTTTTAATGCTAAAAAAGAAAATAATGGTATTATAAGTAAAGAACTCCTTAAAATAGTTGATTTACAAATTTTTAATCAATTTAAAACAAGATTACTCTATCGAATGGTAAATTAATAATCAAGTTCTTTCCTAACATAATAGAACGCTTTAAAAACAAAAACATTAAAGTAAATTATTACATGACTCAAATACTCACTGGTCATGATTCCATTGGATACTTTTTAAATAAACTAAACATTATTGCTGATAGTAAATGTTGTAATTGTGAAAGTAATGAAGTAGAAAATGTTCAGCATATAATATACACACGTAATAAATATAATCACCTGCGACAATTGTACATGGGGTTGACTGTGAACTTCAACTAAATGAAATTATTTTACTAGAACAATTTCCTGTATTCATTTCTGAATTATTTAAAATTAAACATATACACAAATAATCGCTACTGGTAGCCATAAGCTAATTCGCAGGCTACTCTGGTTTGTTACATTTTATTATAGAAGTAATAATTTAAAAATATACATATATATATATATAAGATATGATTCCGTCTAACTTCTTCCCTTACCATAGCAACGACACCTACTCTCGCAAATTCTTCAACACAACACTCGAATACTATATTTTCCTACTAACATCAATCCAGCTTGGCTCGCTTTTGAATAACTGCATTCCACAGAAACAAACCGCAACAGTTATTGTCAAAAATGCATGAATCTTTTCAATAACTATTGTAATCGTGAATCTGCATCGACGGTTCAAAATCACATATTAGTATATTCTGCACGATTATTCACGAAAACATATCAAACTCTCTTTTTCGGCAGCCCTCCATGGTCACAACAGAACTTTATACGCCCTAAAGCTAGTAACAAACAGCCATCCAGCAATTTTTTAATACTACCAGTCCTCCATCCTTCTTATCCCATCTGAAAGAAGAAGCAACATCCAATATCCCGAGAAATAATTCAATTATTACACGCATCAAACAAAGATATAGTAGTCCTCCGCTGGATCCCCTACCACATCAACATCCACCAAAATCTGCAAGAAGGGTCAAATTATTACTTACTACGTTTCCTGCATCTGATGATATTCGTATACCTCGATCCAAATTTGAAAAAATTCACCAAAACTTCATACACCTTCTTTCAAAACCTTCGGTACCTGGTCCCGCAAGACAATAACTCGAAAATCAAACTACTAGAAAGAACGAACTCATTCTCTTTCGCGCCTAACAACATATTACCTAACCTACAAATACGCAATACTCCACCGTGTCTATCGATCCTTACAGAATGCCCAGATTTCCGAATTATCCCCACCTCTTCAACGAAACGCTTGAGGCAATCCTATCCAACCACCACGACCAAAACCTTTAAACTATTCTTATACCTGAAATCTACTACACTATACTCCTTTATCTGACAAGCATAAACGTTTCTAGTCTGTAGACTGTATACGGAAAAAAAAAGACCGAAAAAAAAAACTTTGAAAAATTTTAGTTTTTGCGTATAAAACCACCCCCTGTTTTTCATTACTAGATACCAAAAATAACCGACGGATGCAGTATTTTTATTATGTTTCACGATGATATTTGGTCTGGAATGTCGTGATTGGGCAGAATAATAATCAGTATTGAATTGAAGGGATGCTAAAAAAAATATAACGTACATGCGCGAAGGGAAAAATTTAGGAAATCACAATACTGACTACGATGTCGTATTTACGTTAGTTTTGTTTATTCTTTATTGCCCTGTTCTACACTTTCAATTCAGTTACGATCACAATTTTTATTCCCCCCCTCGAAACATTTCACTAAAAAACTAAAAAATATCAGTTCTCATAAATTTAAGGAGATTAAATCGTCCTATTAACTGCAGCCTTGACGATATTTCACTTTCTAGTTTACAAATTCTAAAATAGTAAAGAATCTGTTCTCGTGTGGTAAAGTTGAATAGCAGAAGTAAAGAAATTTTGTTCTCTCGTGACGAGGTCTACTCTCACTGCGTTCAGTTTGTTCGTTAAAAAGATCGGCGAGATCGTTTAATTCATCTCTATTAAAAATTCTTTTATTTTTATTTTATTTCGTTCGATTCGGTCTTATCGGCTTCATTTCTCGTTCCGTCATTATCTAATTTTTAAATTAACAATCCCCTCCCCTATTTTTATTCCGAAAATCGTCTGTAACTCTATGTCGCTCAAATTAAAACCGCCATCAAAAAACAAATAAACTCGTCCAATTTATCCCAAAAAGCGTTTAAGTAATTAAAAGCTAAAAAAAAAACAGGTAAAAACTGATAAAATTTCCCACATATTAAAAAAAAAAAAGGTGCCCGATACGATAATTTGGGCTAAAGTTACGGCCATTTTAAAAAAATGCGAATTTTCATTTTCGAGATAAAGCTTTCACAATGTAAATTTTGATATTTTGCTAGGGGGCTCCAAAAACGTTTTTCGAGGAAAATAAAAATACGTGACTCGTGAAATTTAATTTAGATTACGACCTGGAGGTTTAAAAATATCGAAGCAATCAATTTTTTTTGCTCGTTGAATCCATACGGAATGGGCCAAATATAAATTATCGTAAACTTTATTCAAACGCACGAAACACATTATGCTTGACTGATTTTATTTGTTACGTTTTGGATTTTATTGTTAAATTATACTTTTATATTTCTTTAATAAATTTTATACAAAAAGTAATTTTATGGATTATGGAGAAAAAAAAGGGAAGAAAATTAAATTATTGTCCTAATATTTATTTAAAAAAAAACACAATATTGGAATTTAAAGAATGAAAAATTAGAAAAAAAAACAAAAAACTCGAAAGTTCTAATTTCCATACGGTGTCGATAACAATTCGAAAGAATTACACCAACTGCCCCCCTACTGTCATTAGTGCCGTTCTCGGCTTAGTGCACTGTGAACCTTAACTTCACTATACCCGACGCCCTGCCTAGGGTATGGGACTTACTTTACTTTACTTATCATCAGAAATAATATAAGGTAGAGACGTAAAGTATTCAAATAAAAAACTGGCAGACAAAGGAGGAAACCTAAAACAAAAATGAAAAAAATAAACATAAAGTTGAAATAAACGTTTGAATAAAGTCAACAGAATAGGGACAACATGAAGAGATGAAGAAATTACGGAAGGACAAATCTACAAGTTAATTTTGATGAAATTAGCTCAATTTCGACAGCTTCTCGTGAGTTTCCCTTGGCCAAGTAGAACTGTTCTTTTAAACTTAATCGTGTTCGTGCTCCGCTAATGCTGATTTATCTTTCCGCTCGTGGATATATACAGTCGACTATGTGTTGCTTCATTCTGATGATGATTTTGTCCGTTTGCCAAATGCAATTTAACCCGATGGAACACGGTGCTCTATAATTTTTAGAATCATTCTAATCTTTCCCGTGACTCCTCTCTGTGATATCAGTGCTTCAGATATATTCGTAACATTCTGCTAAGCGTCATATATAGCAAAGTGCAAAGTCATTTTGAAAAATTTCAGAAAAAATGTAAAGCCCTTCTACCGGTTGAGAATATTACAACATTTAGTATAATAACGAACACATTTGAAAACAAAAAGAAGACAGACAAATTAGGAAAACCGACCCGTTATTCGTTATTCTTATATCCGTTATATTATCAATTAAGTTCGCGTACAAAATCGTAAATAATTCTAAGCTCCGTTTATTCCATACTAAATTTCCACATGGTAACGAATTAAACTTTGCTGATATATAAAGTAAAGTGAAGTGCGTCTTATTGACAGGCTATCAGGGATTATGAAGTTAAGGTCCGCTATGTACTGAGCTCAACTGCTCGTCCTTTCTCTTCGCCACCTTTATTTTCCCAAATTTCTTTGCTATTCACAATTACTTCAAGTTGGATAAACCTAGAAACAATTCAAGTCCAAAACGAGACAATTTTTGAACTCATGGCTTTTGATTCGGTAACCATTCAAATTGACTAGCAGGCAATCGGGCTATCAATTAACTGACGAGCTCAATAAAAGAAAAAAATAGGAGAACGGGAAACACCAAATAAAAGATCCATTTACACAGAGAAACACAGAATCGTGGATAGCTTAGAAGATGAATAAGAGTTCATTCGTATAGTCCTACAACGACGACTTGTGTACGTATTTCAATTCGCATAATATTTCAAATCGTCATATTATAAATTGACAACGAATATGTTTCATTCCACAAACAAAGATATTTATCTCTATCTTAAATTTGCAATCGTATTATTTTGGTGTTGTGAAATTGTCCACGTCTACGAAAGATGGTCACGCAAAATTTAGAATAACCGCGCGAGTCCGAAAACATATCCACGATAAAAGCATAGAAAAAAAATATAGAATTTAGATGCAAACGAGCAAATATAAGTAATTAATAATATGAAATTAAGTTGGAATTCGACTTTGCATATATTTACTTTTTAACTATTATTTCTCTAGATCCCCCATACTTGTAACTAGGCTTGGGCGATGTATCGATACATCGGGAAAAACCGGTGTGGAATCAACATTGCCGAACCGGTTTCGAGAATTTTCGAAAACCGATGTATCGCGGACCGCGGTGTTGCCCAACCTTCACGATGTATCGCGGTGTTCGATGTTGATTCAAGTAATCAATCTGAAAGAGCTAAAAATGAATTCAATAATTACTTATTGATGTCTAAAGTTAGTTTAGAGAAAAATCCATTGACATGGTGGAAAACTCACGAGGATTCTTTTCCTTGCATGAAAAATCTTGCCAAAAGATACTTGACAATTCAAGGTACCAGTATGCCTTCAGAAAGGGTTTTTAGCACAGGAGAAAATGCAATAACACGTCAGAGAGCAGCATAATTCCCGAAAAATGCAGAAATAAAAATTGTTTTGGTTCGAAATATAAAAAAGTGCGTAAACTTCTATGTTTTACATCAATCACTTTATTTTCCATTGTTTCATTAATGTTCATATATTTAGTTAAAAGATGTCAAGTAAATTTATCGAGCACCTTTATTTCTTTTTTAAATAAAAGCAAGAATTACGTTAAATATTACCTTAAGTGCAAGCTGAATTATTTATTAATGAAAACTATTTACTAATATGACTATTTTAATCTTAATCATCTAGTTATGCAGTATAATTAAACCGCACTGTTATTTTGTTTTTTTGGAAACATAAAAGTCGTGATACATAGTGATATCGCGATGTTTACTTCCCGATTTATCATGATGCAGAAATATAGACATCACCCAAGCCTACTTGTAACGTAGTATAAAATATTGCATTATATTTTGTATAATTTTTACGAAATAATACCATAATATTTAATATCGCACGTTTAAATGATCGCCTGTCAGGTCCAACGGCATCCTTCAGTCGCCTTTATAATTTCGAAATATTGTGGAAGTGTTGTATTTCCTCGATCTCCCACTTAGACACTGTAGCAGTATTCGATTCTAAACGGGGACCGTTGGTTTTTTTGTGTCATGATGCCGTAGTCAACTAGCCACAAAATGATTGGGCCCAGGCTGAAATGGCTGACCGATCGATCAGCCGTCCGCCATTCACGAATATCTCGAAAACATTTTCAGACTGCCTGCTGTTACCTCCGACGTATACATGTGAGTCCTATGAGTAAGTGAAAAATTCTAACTATCAAATAACTGACTATATTGGGAAAATCGCAAATAAAAAAAAAAAAAAAAGGCAAAATAAACACGCACATATAAACTAACTTTTAACTTATGAGTTGAAATTTCGGAAATGATTAATTTTAATTTTTTCAGGTATGTTATATACCGATGGAAAGCTCGCCACTTATTAATTATGTATTTTGATTTTTTATCAAAACTTTAAAAATTTTTGAAAAGTTTAAAAAAGCTCAAAACATAGTGCCTCATTCGCTTTAGCGGTGTGACTATTATACCTTGGAAATTTATAACAGCTTATAAATATGCATACTCAAGGGAATATTACAATAGAGAATATTCCCCCACCCCCTCATATTTCTGAGACTTCGGCTGGGGTACATTTATTAATCTAAATATTTGTTTATTATAATAATGGAATATCGAATTAAGTATTTGTTTTTAATCTCTATTTTACAGCTATTTACAACATATACTATATTTCTACATGTTGCTTTGTACATCATTTTTCCGAAATTTGATTTTTTCTATTGCAAATTTATTAAATTCATTAAATCAATTTTGTACAAGTTGTTTCATATATCATAATTACAAAGTATTACTATTATTATAATTGCCCCCCCCCCCCTTGTAGTATATGAAGAACATCATCCTTAAAATTACAGATTGTGTGTTTTCGGAACCGGAGATCTTAAATTTAAAAATAAATACACCTTAAATAGGCCGTGCCCCGTTATAAACTGGACGTTAAACAAATTCGGCGTATATCGATTATTTTTAAATCTATTACACATGGGAGAAATTGATGATACGTCATACATAATTATTCCAGATCTCTCGATATTTATCTGTATAAAATTTATCATCCATAAGTTTCTTCATTTGTTTTACTATAAATAGTTTATCTTCATATTTTAAAATTGGTGTCCTATATTTTACGTTATATTGAACGGATAATCTATAATAATAATTATTTTTAATTGCGACCAAGTTTAATGTTTTTGTATTTCATATTGCAATTGGCTTAATGCCAGCCGTTATTGATGGCCGACAAATAACTGATTGTTCCATATAATTTAATCACTTTTATAGCTATAATAATCCTTTGAAAGCCTTTTAACATCTTTTGAGTTTTTTTGATATTTCTGCATACATGATACTATTATTATATAGTGTATGTGTTAGGTAAATTATACTTTCATACAGCATGGACTCCTTTTTTATAATTTATACAGTTTCGATTATTATACAACTCCGAAATCACGATTTTTTGGTAAACACCACGTCAACATTAACACACACACACCTCTATTTAACGTTTCGAACACGTTTACATTTCTGATGATGGACTGGACCGCGAAAACTCTTGGCATGTTGTTATTGTACAACTCATTAAATATTATTATAAATTTGCTTATTGTGTTTTTTAATGTAATTAAAATGCTCATCAAATTTTAAATTATCATTTATTATTACGCCCAAGTATTTCATTTGTTTTACATCGCTCTGATGTTTAAACCATATTGTTCTATATTTAGTGTGATCTATTGTTATATAATTTTACCGAATAGTATGTTATTTGATTTAGTTTCGTTAATATTGCGGTTAAATTTATCAAACCATTTCGATACTTTTATGTAAACTGAATTTATCTTATTTTCTAATACTTTACCTTTTCTGTCTCCAAGTGAAACCGCAATATCATCTACAAAACCTTAACATCATCGGGTAATGCTACCCCTTATATAACTGAGAAAAAAACTACATTCCATAGATACGGCCTCAATAAACGGACCACCCTTGTGTAGTTCTCCAATTTTTGATCTTTTTGTACATTACCTATTTCAATGTATTTGCACAATATTTATTCATAATATCTAATATATTATAATCTATTCTTATTTCCCTTTTATAACTTAAACTATTTAAATCAAGACCATCGAAAGTCCTATGTCTAGTGTTATTAGACAACATAAATAAGAACTTATTTTATAATAAGTTATTGTGTCTGTAAAATGTTCCATATTGCCAATTCTGTTGATTTACCGGACAAAGCCCCTCCTATTGGTCTTCGTTAATTACGTTATGCTGTTGAATAGAACCTTTTAATTTATTTAATCACTATACACTTTTCATAAATTTTGCTATAATTTGATAAAAAAGTGAAATGGCTCTACAAGAACTGAATAATTTTAAATTTTTATTAATTTTCGGTAATATTATTACTGTCTTTGCCATTTTCTATTTTTGTCGATAGTGTTCATATTGAAATAATAATTAATTTTGTAATCACTTCCAGGTGTTTTCGATTAAAATTTAAAAAAAAACATCCATTTCATACTTTATAGCGGATATACTCTAAAAATCTTGTAGATTGAAAAAAATTATTTTAATTTCGAATGTATTACGCGGCGGCGGCGGCGGAAAACCTGCTATTTCGAAGTAATAAAACCATATTTCGATTTTTTGAAGAAACTTTAAAAGTTTGTAAAAAGTTCCAAACAAAATGAAAAATAAAGTGTGTGTCCCATTTCGCGAAACGAAAATATTATGCTAATTATGGAATTTTAAAGTTTTCAATAAACATGCTTATAATAGGAAATTTCTCTAATTGAATATATCATTTTTAGCTTTAAATTCAAGGGCGTCGCTAGCCAATGAGCCAGGGAGGGGCAAGATGATAGAAAGAGGATATGAGTTATAGGAAAAATAAAATTTATAAGTTGTAAAGACTTAATTAATTTTATGAAACAAGAATAAAATCTTAATTAAAATATAAGTTTTCCAAATTGTCCATGATTATGCGCCTATGAATATATTTATCAATGTTAGTTGATTAAAAAGTTTTAAGACTCCAGGGAGGGGGGCAGCTGCCCCTCCCTGCTCCCCGCTGGCGACGCCCATGCTTAAATTTGGAACTTCTAAGTTCGCACGATTTGTAAGATCGGTAAAAATTATTTGAAAATAACTTTACAAGAAATATTTGTTTTTAATTTAGTGTTATACAAATTTAAATTGCACTAATTCATAACTTACCACACAAAATCCTCGACACTTGGTACATCATGCCTAGCTAGTTTACCGTGTATGCGAATACAATTATCTTTTGTTATTTGTTATATTTTTAACCTTTTTCCAGAATACAGTTATCTGAAAAATAGGTATGCGACATCTAAATGTAAGGCGCTGCACGACGCGTAACATTTTTTTAACTTCCTTTCAAACGATGCAAAATTCAATCATTTTGAAACTATTATTCTTATCAGTGTGAACTATGATATGTGTAAACGGGAATTTACACTTTTAAACCAAGTGAAAATTTCAATAAGACAGAGCCTGTCTAGTTAATAAAATTTAATAAAATTGGCAGAGTGGATTATTCAAAATTTTCCGATTTTTAAACAACTATTCGTCCTTCCCGGAAGTATAAATTTGTTTAATAACCGCTATATATGCCGTTACTTTAGAATATAGATATTCGATTTTCGCTGAGTATTCCTAATAAATAAAACACTACTTGATTGGTTTTTTACCCCTGACTGACTGGCACCAAGATTTCTCATACACACACACACACACACACACACACTCATTGGCGTAACTAGGTGTATTTTCCGGGGGTGGGCAATGTCGTTTTTTTTTCGAATGCAATCATTCATCTGTCATTATCAGCTGATTGTCGCTTGTCTACTATATTCACCCGATATTGCGCCATCAGATTTTCATTTATTCCGATCGCTGCAACATTTTCTACGGCCATTATCGAAAAGAAACCGCACGTCTTAATTTCATTCGCGTTTCCTTCTACAGTGAGCTGTTTAATAATGTCAATAATTTCATTTTGTATCTTAGGACTGCAATAACTTCAAAAATATATCGTTACACTTAGCAAACAATTGAGTTATTTCTATGAAATTTCCTCTATTTTTTGAATCTGAATCCTCACGATGTCCCCTTAAAGCCACACTTTGACGTAAGAGGTATAGAATTACATCTATAATTTGTAATAAACTGTCTTGGTTTTGCACAAATTCTCGCTCATGTTGTGAATGAATTTGTTCAACTACAGTTGGCTTTTAGTGGCGGTGTGTTAAATTTTGATCTCTTAAGATGAGCCAAAATTCAAATACGCTCAATTTTTCGTTTGTTTTTTTTTTACACTTTTTATTAATAAAGAATTCTGGGGTGGGCACAAGAGCTATCCGGGGTGTGCAATGGCCCACCTGGCCCTCCCCCTACTTACGCCAATGCACACACATTTTTTCTTCGAAATTTCATAATTTTTATTTTATTTATTTTAATTACAACAGATACATATTTATAAAAATCATAGAATAATCATCGAATTAAAAAAAAAAAATCAGCGAAATTAATTTGTTTTTCTAATTCGGTATTTATTTTCCGTTTTAAGTGTGGTATTAATTAAAGGAAAAAAAAACCGGTGATCACTAATACTAAACTAAAAATCTACTTTGAAATGGGACCAGGGCGAAACATTAGAGACTGCTTGTTTTATTATTAAAAGAATTTCGGTATTCTAAAGTTTTTCTTTCAACGTACTCTCTTTAATTTGGTACATTGCAATGCTGGGGAGAGAAAATATTTTTTGGTGATGAAGCGCATCTGAAAATCTGAAAGTCGACGAAATATAAATACAACTGCCATCATTTTCCTGTGAGTTACTTTTGTGGTAAACCTGGGTCACATGTACCATACTTTTCCGGTAATAACTAACCTGTTCTACAGGGAACATTTGCAGCTATTTCTATTATTTTTTTTAAAAATATTAGGCCTTTTTAGAAAAAGGCATGCGATACTATATATATATATATATATATATATGAATTTTAAATGATTCGTCTCTTTTTCCTTGCGGAATTACTATATTACCGTAAAATCACCCTTTAAAATCGCAAGTCATATTAAAGGTCGAATTTAATAAAAATCAGTGAATTATTTTAAAAAAGAATAATTAGTAAACTTTCAGTAAGAACTTGTGTTAACCTGACAACTTAACTTTCTGCGAGTTTTCTTTTTATAGGACAAGTGAACTTTACCTTCTAAATTAACGAGTTTAAAATTAAACATAACAGTATTATAAGTCTAAAAAATACGTGTACATCGAAATAAAACGCTGCTACGTATTTGAATACGTGATCTGTATAAATTGGTAGTTGCCAGCAAATTTTCGTAAATACAATACTAATCATGCTTGTTCGATTTCAAAGTTTTTTAAATTCTTATTATATAAAATGTATTATTAAAGTTTTTGAACGGAAACTTCTTATCGCGCGGAAGGAAAAAATTTTGGTTATGCGTTACGCGTTAAACGTAAGGTGGTATGTATTTGTGTGTATGTGTACGTATGTGTAAGTGTCTGTCTGGATCTAGTACTCGTAGTATACCAAAATGAGTAAATGTATAGTTAAGTATTTATACTACGCAACTTCGTATAGTATATAGTTTATGAGCATTCTCATATATATATATATATATATATACACATGTAGTAAGTATGTGTACACAGCACTCTACAGAAAGATATTAACGATACGATATATTATACACATTTAGTCTGTTAGTGAGTTTTTGAAGTGAAACTTTTACGGCACGGTGAGGAAAAATTTTGGTTACGGGTTACGGGTTACGCGTTAAACGTAAGGTAGGTATGCAATAAGCATAACTGAAATAGACCAATGATAATGATACTTTTTTATAAATGTATATAGATTAATCATTTATTGAAAATGAAAATTTTGTTTATAACCTTTTTCATCCTAATAATTTTTTTAAGCACAGTTTAAAATAATAATGATAATAATAAATGTGTTACTTATATATATCATATATGAAATTAATTTAAAATAAAACTTTATTATAGAATTTAACACATATAAGCCAAAGAAGTTTCACTTCCTCCGGGTGTACACACTGATACACGTATCATGATTTTTTTCTAAATTTATTTATGCTTCTCAGAATTTAGTCGATTTAGACGAATCTAATTATTTACTTTTTAATCCGTATTCACAATTTTTTTCAGCCAAGCACACTGGTTTCAAACGCGGAATCTGTTTAAACATTAAACAATATCTTTTCGCTTCATTGAGCGGCTGAATATTTGTAAATGAGACCTTTCTCAACATGTCGAAATAACGAATCACAAATGCGATTGATCGTAAATGATTCTTAATATGCCGCAATATATATTATCAATGGCAATATTCATGTTTTAGATAGTAACACTAATGAAATAAATCTACATCTTGAACTAAAGAATAATATAAATAAATAGTATATAGAAAACATCCGGTGGTCTATTTCATTTCAAAAAGCAACACAGTCTGCGGAAATTTACCATTTGGTTTTGAGAAATGCCTTCGACATCAACCACATCGTTTGGCCTTTTATTTCACTGTCACTTAGAAATCTTTTAAGACAGAATTAAACTTCATAGAATTTTCCTATTAATCATAACTAACTTGCCCAAACAAGAGGATATTTTGTCATTATGTTTATGCAATGTAAATGTTCGGTGGGTAAAGGAACAATTAAAAAAGCCTGCAAAACACAGATTCATTAATGAAAAGTGATCAGTATTAGTCGAATTTTTATTTTTGTGGTTATCGCGCGGTATACTCGTATTTTATTTCTTTATTTCACTTATTTTAATTTATAGACCAACAACTATGGAAATATTGTCACAACGAGGAATTTGCGGTAATGGTTCGCTTTTAAAATGTTCCAAAAAATGTCCCAATTTTATGTGATGAAAGTTGAAAGTTAAATGAAAACGTCATTCTTGATCATGCACCCATTAGATTTTGTAACAAAAAAATGTATCATGCCGGTAAGAATTACGTTGTAAATTTTGATAGTATAGAAGAGAAAGAAAAAATATAAGCAAGAGGGGTCAAGGGGCAGAGTCTATTGTGAGGCCAAAGAGGCCGAGTTATATATAATATATATATATATTTCACTTGTACATTACATTGTACGTACTGTGTATTAAGATAAATACGTCGGTTATCTTATTAACATTTATTAAGAGAAATGGAATTATTATTTAAATAACTTGATTAATGCCCAAGTAAATGTAAGATTTGTTGCTCAGGCTAATAACAATGAGGATAAGAATAATAACAATTTAACACTTGCACATTTGCACATTTCCTTGCTTCTGTGAATTTGCCTCATTTTCTTTTACATTGAAACCTTTCGTATGCGTTTTGGCCATTCTCTGCTGCCTTCCTCCAGATTTCGCTTTTCCCTGATTTCCTCCCCATACCGTTCTCTCCATCCTGACGGTGCAGTTATTTGTGACGCTGATCACTTGTTCTTCCAGTGTTCGCCTCTTTCTGTGAAGTGTTCTGCTCTGTATTTCTCTTTGTTGGGGCTTGGGTTTTCTACTTCTTTTTGTGCTTCTTATATCCTGCGTTTTTCTTCCCCACTTGTTATTCCTGCTATTTGTTCCTTTTTATCAAAGATTTCCGATCGGATTAAAATGTAACCGATTTCTTTCTTTTCTATTTGTTTCTGTGTGAATGTCCTTGGTTAACGATCCCAAGAGAAAAAAAAAACCTTTATTTACTTAGTTACTCAGAATTTAATATTTATTTTTTCCATCGGACATTGTGAGCACTGACATGCAGCTGTGGTCAGATTGCTATATAGACGAAACTTATTCGAAAACAAAAAAAAAAAGAAAATATTTTTGATTGTTGAATTTCATCGAGCACTGTGGGCATTACTCTACAGTTGCGACTATATTGTAGGATAGAGTTTTCTCTTTAACGCTTACCATTTAGTATTATAGGTAATGCATAAAATAGTTTAACAAAAACAAGGAAGTATTTTTTTCCGTGCATTCAAAATCCAATAAGAACGTTAGCCTGCTGGCCAAATGAACTATATTGTTCAGACCAAAAAAATAAAATAAAATATATATATATGAAATTTCGGAAAGAAAATGCGCTTATGTATAAGATCTTGTTGTCGGCCGGGGGTAGGTAACTAATCACAGACCACCACAAGGAAAAGCGCGTACCTGACACAGTCAGTTCCAGCGGTCACGCGGTAGAAAGGAGAGAAAAATGGCCAAAGATCTGATGAAGATTTAGTTAGTCAGTCGCCGTTTTACCTTTCACCTTTGACTTTTCTCTGATGGTGACAGAAATCGCCTACAAAAGTTTTTCTTGGAAGTAAGGTCGCGTCAATCGATTTAATAGAAAAAATCCGTAAAATGTGAAAGTGAAACCCTGATTTATAATCATCACGAACATTTCCCATCAACGATCTCAGCTCTAGATGTTCAATTATCGCAGCCCAGATCATCGAAAAATCGCCAGACCACCAAACCAGAGCACCACAGATCACCGCCGACAACAGTGATACGCACAAGTTATTTATTTATATTGTTTAATTTTTTATTGATTTATTTTGTTCGTATTCAATATTGTGTTTTTCAGCGATCGACCGATACCGGAAGATTAGGGTAGGTTAATTTACAATAGATAAAGATAAAAAGTTCAAAGAATATTATTTTTATAATAATATCGAACTAATTAATTTTTTCCTCCACGGTAATTAAGAGACCGTGGTGGCATACTTGATAGGCTTTCTTATAATAGAACGTTCCATTTACATCCCTGGTGGGGACTAAAACCGGTAACGTTACAATATAAATATATATATATATACATATACATGTATATATATCTATATATATATATATATACCTATATATATTTATATATATGCATATAGGATGCGGCAGAGAAACCGATCGTGTTTCAATACGTAATAGCGTCATCTGTATGTAAGTTAGGAAAACGATCTTGGTCGCGTTGAGAAGAGAAAGAAAGAACATTATTTTTTATGTATTTATTTATGTCGACAAGTGTGTAGTCTTAAAGATAATTTCATTTAAATAACGACCTTGATTTTCGATACAATTATGAAGTCGCATAGCAAAATTACCATAAACTTTAGCTAACATAGTCGTCAGAATAGCCGCGGCTTGACGTCGAATCTCGGTTTTCAACTTGTCCATATCTTGAGGTTTGATTTCGTATATTTTTGATTTCAAATACCCCCACAGAAAAACATCACAGACAGAAAGATCCGGTGAGCGGGATGGCTAGACAATCTAAACGGCACTCAAAAACATTCGTCCTAAACAAATCATCGTTTCCTTTGCGTATGACATGACGTGCCGTCTTGCTAGAACCAGCTCACCTGATAACCTCCTCTACTTGACAGTTCGGGTCGCACAAAAATCATTTAACAACTGATTGGAACGTTCACCGTTAACTGTACCGTCGAAAAAATAAAGGCCGATGACACCCTACGCCGTAACTACCATCCAAGCCGTAACCTTTAATCTATGGAGGAGCTTTTCGTGAACAATAGTTTCTTGGAAGTTTTTGACCCATACTGGTAAAGTTTTTGTTGGTGAACATAGGATTTTACCGCTAAACGCGAAACGTTTTCAGAAATTGCGAACTGTAAGAGTGTAGGAATCATTATTACCAAAAAAAACTGCTCAAAAACACATGCGCGCTGCTCAACAGACCAATCACCGATGCTGGTTCGTCATAGTACTGAAAAAAATGTCCTTCCTTCCTTTTTCCAACGCGACCGAGCTCGTTTTCCGAACTTACATGCAGATGGCGCTATTACGTTTCGAAATACGATCGGTTTCTCTGCCGCACCCACGTCGCGTTTGTCAGTTCCGAATGTAGTCGTGCGAGTGCGCTAGCGTCGTATAAAAATATTCAGCCGGCGAGCTAATCAACGTGAGTAAAGGCCAGTCGTCTTGGCTTCGCCTCGCCTACTGATAAGCTTTCTATCATTGATCGGCAGCACGAAAGTTAGGCTACGCTCCTGCTTCCGTGATTCCAACTGCGCAACTACCTATCCTCTAATTCTGCTCCGAATTAGAAGATAACTCATACTCGGAATTTCAAGTGAGCTAGATGATATGATATGTATATATTTCAGTTTAATAAAATATTGATTTAATTTAAAATTTTTGATTTAACAAAAAATCATATGTTGATGAGACATCTTTTTGAGCAAATTTTTAAAAGATTGATTTTCAAATATTACGGAAAATGGTAGAAAATTAATGATTATTACATGAAGAAACTATGGATTAACGGGCAAATTTTATTTGTTTAACCTGAAATAACATAAAAAGTACATGTGTGCATTAACAAGGAAAAAAAAGCCAGTAGCCATTTTTAACTTGTAAATGACGGTTATTTTTTTCGATTTAGGTATAATTAAACTATTGAAAAACATATTTCCATTTAAGTTCAAGAGAAAGATAATTGCAAGATCATTTCGTAATAAATCTTATCGGTAAAAAAATCCTAGTAAATTTATTACTAAAGAGTATCCAGTTAAGATGGAACAGATGACATCATTCTTTTTTTTTTTGTTTTTCAGTGTTGGAAAATATTTGTTAAAACATAAAAAGACCTGTTAGTAGGAATTCATTTGTCCTTATTCAGTCTTTTTTTTTTTTTTTTTTTTTTTTTGGGAACGCCAACCAAGGACAATGACCCATCATCAAAGAATTACGAAAACAGGATTAAATTTTAATATATAAAGAAATAGAGGAAATGAACTCCGCTAAGATTGGAACAACATCTGGTGAAGGAAAGTATGTAATGTAGGAAGCACAAAAAGCAGTAGGTAGTTTTAGGTGGAGAAGCTTAGTGTAGAGGAGGGAACGCTCCTGTACAAGAGGAGAGAGCATTCAAAAAGGATATGATTTGCATCACAAACACAGTCATGATCCGAGGGATGAAAATTGCAGTATGGGGAAGAAACAATAGAAAAATGAAAGAGAGACGAAGGAAGACAATTATGGTTGAGACGAAGACGTGTTATAGAGAAAATAACGGAACGACTGAAACCAGGGAAATCAGCAAACCAGGAACGTGATGAAGGAAAAGGTTGCAAGAGTTTGTAAAAGGAATGAGGATTGGAAAAGGAGGTAATGTAGGTATCCGACCATGATTTGAGGTGTGCTCGTTTGGATGGAAAGAGAATATTATTGGCAGGAAATTTATTGACAAATTTGCCGTTATAGGAAGCAGAGCGAGCAAACGAGTCAACTAGGTTGTTGCCTGCGATGCCGCTATGACTGAGAATCCAAAGAAGATCGATTTGAATGGAACGAACTAAGAAGAGATTTGCAAATTAAGGAACGAATGGAAAGGATAATGTAGTCGCATGAAGAGGATGGAAAAGGGGAGGATATAGCCTGCAAGACGCTCATGGAGTCAGATCAAATAAGGTATTTATTATTATAGGAGGAAAGTGCAATGAACAGAACTGCACGGAGTATTGCATACGATTCTGCAGTGAAAATGGAACAAAAGGAAGGAAGTTTATAAAGTTCGTAGTGTGGAAGAGAAGAAATAAGAAAGGAAGCTCCGACCCCCTCATCGCTTTTGGAACCATCCGTAAAGAGGACAGACGAAGAAGGAAATAGAGACCTCAAAGCTCCGTTGTACTCGCTTAAAGCGATAGAAGGTGAATATTTAGTATGAGAAGGAAGGAAAAACAAATTAGGAGGATATAAAAAATCTATAAAGCTGAATGTAAAGAACGGGAGTTTATGATATGTGTAGATAAATGAAGAATAAGGAACAAGGCGTCGAGAGACATGAGAAAGAATAGGAATCTTCAGGGGAGAAAATCGCCAATTGGCCAGGATGTAGGAATAAGCAGAAACTAATTTAGAAGACTTAATAGGAAGACGTTTTATGAGGAAGCGATCCCCAGAAAGGATCTACGAATGTGTAAAGGATGAATGTTGGCTTCTGAAAGTACTGCAGGAATGGGGGAGGATTTCAGAACACCGAGGCAAAGACGAAGACATGAATTTTGGACTTTACCGAGTTTGGAAAGAAGATGTTTAGGAGCATTGCCATAAATGAAGGAACAGTAATCAAGTTTGGAACGAATAGTAGATTTATATAGAGTTATTCAGTCTTAATGAGATAGTTGTCTAATTTTTACCGACGTGGAATTATGTAAATATTTAACAATCAATCAAAGTGTTCGTAAAATAAAATTACATTCATTTATTCAATTTTTCAAATGAGTAACTAGAATTTGGAGATGCGGGAAAAGCAAAATTTGCACAGCCCAAATACATGGGGGGAACAACAAAATAATCGTTAAAAAAATACCGAACATACTAACCCGCTAAACCCAGCAAGAATTGAAGTAGAATGTACCCTCGCAAAAATAAAAAAAAATCGTCTACAACTACGCAAGAACGGTCGTCCTTAAATAAGGGATTAGTTCATAGATGCAGATGCATCTCAAATGGGAGTACTTTTATTTCAAAATATAGAGCTACATATTCGAAGAGTGAAAAATTCCACTCCGTTTCGAATGCGTTAGACAAACTTCAAATTTCACCACGGTAAATGGTGTATTCTTCAAATTTAAAAATGGGTATGAGATTTTTGTTACATGAAAGCGGATTAGGAAAGGAATTCTAATTTTTGGTTGAGAATGCGAAATACAAATAACTATATAATCTATGTAACAATTTAATTTAAACATATAAAAACTGTTCCTCTATTTTATTAATAAAACAGATGAAATTAATAACTTAATTTTTTATTATAGTCCTATTAAAAATTTAATATAAACCAAAAAAACACACCCGATTGCATAAAAAAAAAAGAAAAAAGTGGTTATTTTATAAAAACAGCCAATAATTATTTAACTGTAAGAAAACATATAGTTGAAAAGGCAAAATTTTAGAAATAAATTTCCGAAGAGAATACGCGTACGCCATCACAATATTTTTTCAGTCTGAATTTTCAGAAAATTTTAACATAAAATTTAGTTTCCGGCAGAAGTTATATAGATTTTTAGGTTTTTTTAACTTCTGACAAGCACTACTTTTATTTCTAAGCTACGCGTTAGTAAATAATTTAGAACAATAATAATATTCAGTTACCTCTATGGAATTGTGATATCTTTGAATATCTAACACATCTTTAGCAGATGTATGTAAATCTTATATTCCCACTAATCGCGCAACCGCTGCGCATAGATGGTATAATATTTAAGTAAATTCAGATGTTACATTGTATATATTTCAAAATAAACACCTTGATTTGATTTGATTTGATTTGAAGTCGCAATATTAAAAAAAAAAAAAAAAAAAAACTATATTTTCAATAGGCATTTATATACCTAATTAATAACATTTACAATACTTCGCGGATAGCTAGGTCAGAAATTAATGATTGGTGGACATAAGATCTTCAAAAACTTAAAGTGTACAGATTAACAAAATTAGGAAAATCGAAAATAAAACTAAGAACCCCCGTGAAACTTATTAAACAAAAATTACAAAAAATCAATCGTGCAAGCCAAACTGAATTCTTTAAACGTTTTTTTTCTCACAATCTAGTGTTTGGGGCAAACAATACAAATTTCTCCCAGGACAACACAAACAATTTGAAATTCCAGAAATTACACACTTCATAATTGGAAAATCACTGATGATCAAGAAAATGCTTTTTTGGACCACTTCTTACCACTAAAGGAAAACTATAAAATAAAGCCAATTTACTCTACTATTCCCAGCAGACTTCAGATGAACCAATACACACTAAACTAGTGTTTTTCAACCTTTTTTCTAGACGCGGCCCCCTTAAGATGGAAAAAGTGTTTCGCAACCTCCGACCCACTGTTGTTTCTAACTTGTACTTTTTTATATTACAAATATAGAATCCATACATTAATTTTCCCTAAAACGAGCATATTTTAACATGAATTGTGTCGCCAAACCCCTCCATAGAAAGACACAATAGTGACAATATTAGCTAACAACACGTATGTGTGCGAGTCGTGTGTCGAGCAGGAAAGTTGAGTAGATGAGCGCATATCTAGCGCGTCCTAGCACAACCTTTAACTGAGCTAGCGCAACCCTCATTAACCGCCGAAACCCCCAAAATACTTACAATTAACTAAAACATGAAAACAGTAGCCTTATTTATTTTTCACCGTTTTAACAGTTAAAGCAGCATCTGTTCATCGGTATCCTATTTCCCGAAATTATATCTTACTTTTTTTCTTTTTTTTTTGCACATTAACAAAAACATTGTGATGGTCACTGGATTAGAGATCCTTCTAGTTACAAACAGAACCCCTAGCTGTTGTACCGGTCACTAACCGCATTGCTTGCGAAGTCAAATGATCATAACTTTTTTGTATATTGTACAGATTCTGTCGGATAAATGTTTCTGTTTCATTTTCTTCCGTAACATTCGTTATTATTATTTTATTATTATTATTATTATTATTGTTATTGTTATTATTATTGATAATTAATATTATAATACATCCTAAGCCGAAAACTACAGTCACTATTTAATGTTGTTCCATTGTTGTGCATCACAATACCACACATACACACACACACCGAAAAATTTTTTGTAACTGCAGCCCACGCTTTTATTTTTCAGAATATTTTCTAGTTTCAGATTTTAATGTTAAGAAGCTTCACTGGTAGTCGCACACTAATAAAGTTGTAGTTTTTAGTGCATAAATAAAAGCCTATTTTTAAAAATGCTTTTTTATTTATTTATTTTATTCTACTCTTATCTTATACAGCGAGATTGCGAATTTTTCGACTAGGCAATATGTGCCGAGCAGACCAGATATGTGTATAATACACAAAAATTCAGAGGAAAACTAAATTGTATGATTTTTTTTCAGCCAGATAACGTAACTGAACTCGCCATGTTTAAGAAGTAAGCTTCACTCGGTCTGCTGCTTTTGTATAAACAATAGGTCAAATTGTACAAAAGTATAAGACCTTATCATGTCTTAAGCGCGACCGTATAGGGAGAAAACTAGACAGGTAACCAAAAATCGCAAGCAATAAATACACGCGGTAACACTTTATCGATTTACTTTTTCCTTTATTACAACTCGGAATTGTTAAGAATTACGCTTCTCTTTCTTTTGACGTAGGCCTCTCCCAAATGCCTCCACTGTTATTTGTCAGCCTTAACCATGTATGGCCGGCTCGTTTTATTACATTATTTGATCACCTTCTTGTGCAATTCTGGCTGCAATATCTACAAACCCTGTGTTTTTTCGGAGATCGGAATTGTTGACTTTCATTTAATGCTGTTTCGAGTAATTCCATTTGTCTTTCAGCCTTTCCGATTTTATCTGCCGATTCCGTTGTTAAAGGCCACAGCACTGGTACGATGCACTGATTAAACTGGACTGATCTTAAGTTGAAAAATCATTATCATTCTACCAAACGCTATCCAGCCGAGCTATATTCTTTTTTTACCTTGCACCGTTTTTTTCATTCGTAAATTTCTTACCTGAGAATATGAAAGTGTCGCAACTTTTTCTACGGGCCTCGTTTTAAATTTATATTTATTTTGTTTTCTTCACCTTCTCCGTATTTTATATCCATTGTTTTCTCCGGATTTATTCTTAATCCAATCTCCTAGTTCAAGCACGATTTTCTGAAATTGTGGTTGACTTTTTGCTATTAGTATACGATAGAGCATCGGTAAAACGAAGATAATTGATCTACTTCCCGTTTATATATGTATCCCATTGGTTTCTCACTGTAGAGATTTCTTAATTTGAGAGTAGCTATTAAATAATTTCGGCGAGATATAGTATCCACCTTGTTTCACTCCCATTTTTATCTGGAATTCTACAACGTGTAGAGTTTTATTTGTGATGTGGTCGATTCATTCGTATTTTGTATCAAGTCTATACACACATTTTATTTATCTTGTTATTTTCTAATGCTTTCAAAATTCTCCAGATTTACAAAAAGCCTTTTCCAGGTGGTCTACCAATCTTAAGCATTGTGGTATGTTGTATTCCTTACAATATTAACGTTGCTAATGTATGTGTTCTGTAATTTTTCCGAAATCCTGCTTGTTCTATAGTTAGGCGATAATAACGACTTGAATATTTCCAGTTTCTATTTTAAATTGACGCGAAAATCTATCATCGGATGAGAAATTAGCAGCAGTTAGCTCACTATTTTTTTCTTTCTTCCGTCAATTATTTGCTTTTTTTTTTACTTTTAGAAGAAGGAACTCGGTAACTAAGAATCTTTACCGGGAAACTTACGAGTACCCCAGAATATTGAAAACGTATATATGTGTGTGTTATGTAAGTTGTATTTCCTGTATTGAGAAATCAGCAAATGTGCAATTCAAAAAAAAAATCCTTTCATTTCAGGAAAATGTATTAAAACTTTTTCTTCGTTGAATAACAATTTTCTACCCTCCCCTGCTTTTAATAAGTATTTTTCGAATTTTTAAACATAGGAAAAATTTAGTCACAAAAACATCGATATATTCGACATCCAATCGAATTTTAGCGCGTTTATTAACATTCGAGCGATGCGTTAAGTTTAACTGGACTGCTGAACGTTGTTCCTCAAAATAAAATCGGAGAAATACACCCTCGATTTTTTCCAAGTTTTCTACTCCAACACCCCTGTAGGAAATTATAAAAAAAATTAAACAAGTCCCACAGCTCCTTGACAGAACGTCTAAGATGGTGAAGTTTAGCTTCACAATGTACGTAATGGATTTAAAAAAAAATCTACCGGGGCCAGTTCCTAGATTCCCGAAATTATCACCTGAAAAAAATACAATGTAACGTTGTACTAATTACCGGAAACTAGGTGTCTCTGCCGGCAACATCGTCAGACGACACGAGAAAAATCGTAAGCGAACCGACGAACAATATTAGACTTCTGGCATCAGACGATTAATGATACTCGTCAGAGGGAACGATGTTAACAAAAGAAATGGGTCGACGTCTCGGCAGAGAGTCTAGTCTGAATTTAGCGATGCCAGATCGTGTACAATGATCAACGTCTCCTTTGGTCCATTAGCTGTAGCAGCAGATGCATGATGGTTGTAATGAACCACCTCCTGTAGCTTTCGTCGATCGATGTGCCGTGATTTCTTTCCTCTTTGTTAGTGCAACCAACTCGTTTCTCCGTTCAGATGTCTTGCACTTTTCTGCCCTCTAAGAAGAACAAAAGATGAAGATGCGACAGCAATTTTAGACACTCGACCTTCTTGTTCGTTTCCTATTCCTGTATACTTCTCGTTACTTTCATTTTGCACCCGGAATACTAGGTGCTTTTTTTCTCATTTTCAGTCGGATAAGCGCAAACAACCACGCCGGCAAATAATCACTGCAGCCTAACTGATCGGATATTCAAACGATTTTGACGATTAAGTTCAAACGTCAACATTGTGGAGTTGGAAAAATTTTGAATACGTTGTACAGGAGAAAATGTATCTATCGCGTTATATAAAAATTGTACACGATTCAAATTGTACGATTTGTCTGAACACATTTAAAACGAGTACTTTAAGTAGTAGCGAATGTTATTTAGATCAGTTGTGCACACTATCTCTTTCGTATATCTGCTAAAAAGTTGTTTCGTTTTTTTTTTCAATTCAAACTGGACGACGTATTCGTATTAGTTCGGAGTCAACGATTTCGTCCGAATATTGTCGCTTATTACAAAAATAAAATAAAATAATTAAAAGATTTTAAAGAATTATATATTTCTGCGTGGATTGTTATCCGGTTTGTTTACGTTTAAAGAAAGTTATGTAACCAGAAGAAATTCCGACAACAATACAAAACAGGAGGAGAACAAAATTTAATCACCAGCCAATCATTTAATTCGCATTAAGATTGTACACTGTCTTTTGTTTGCTTTTTTTTTCCCGGGACAGTCGTCAGGGACCTCCTTCTAAATATGACAAGAAACAAAAGTTATTGATATTTTAATCCGGTGCAATGTAAAAAGTAACAAAAAAGGAATTATGGATAGACAAGAAAGAGACACAGAATTTTACGGGAAGTGTGATAAAGAATGTCAGAAAATTTCAAGAAATATGAATAAAGAAGAAAGTGCTCGGTATAGAAAAAGACAAGATTGTCGAAAAAAAAAAAAAAAAAGATTATTGTCCGCATCACTCGGGCTTAGAAGCCAGAAATAATATGATCAAAGAAAAATGAAAACGAAGGCAATAATGGAGTGACCAAAATGTAGAAAATGACGAAAGAAATCGATGAAATGTAATTAATTTAAAGAACCCCAGGGTTTTGGAAGGAAGAAGGATAAAAAGTATATATATATATATATATTTGTGCAAATTATGATATAACGTTAGCATTGCAAGCTGAGCCCTATCTTACCGCACGACGCAACGTATGAAATACGATTATAAATTATTACTAAAATTTAGCAAAACGTCATTGTAGGAAAAAGTTTTAAAAGAAACCTACGAGCAAATACGACGATTAGTTAAAATTGAATCTGTTTAAGGAATATACAGATACTACAAATGAGGGGAACCAGACTGCGAGTAAAAGAAGAAGGAGATAGTATAGTATATAAAGATTACAGGAGATTATGTTTTAACGGCCTATGCTTATATTTTGAGTACATAAATTGCAGTTGCCTGGGGAATCGTAATTCCCCCTCTATGATTGATAAGAGGATTGCTGTGAGTCGAGCGATATTCAAAAAATACCAGAAAATAGAATCGCCTCAGATTCAGCCGGATTAATATGCGTCATTTTTAAAAAAAAAAAAAAAACGAAAGACGCGGTCAACCCCAAGTTGGAGCTTGTTGGCGATCACGTTCGGCCTGTATGAGCTGCAACACAGCATCGTCGGCAAAGAGTGCCGTGTTAAAGCGAGACGATACAGGAAAATCGTAAAGGAATAAATATTGAATAAAATTGACCCCAACACGCTGCCCTGCTGGACGCCAGCTAAGTATGTTTTAAATGACCAAGGGAGGTGTATCAGAGATGTCAAACGGCAAATGTTCTATCGCTTAAGTAGCTTTCGACTAATCTAATTAGGAAAGCCGGAAATCTTGATCATTTTGAAGATTATGCCATCATACCAAAAGTAGTGTCAAAAAGGACTGCGTCTAGTAATATTATGCCTATGTGTTTATTACAGTTAAAATTGTGGGTTATAAATTCCTCGATTCTTACCATTTTGCTGCATTGTAGAGTGCTCAGACTTACACAACCCGAACTGCTCCGGAGGAATAATGATATTTGAGCTATCAGAGTGTGTAGCATGAGACGTTTTATAGAATTATTTTTACCACTTTGCTTAAATTACCAAGAAGGTTAATAATAGGACGCGAATGTTATCAATGCGCGAAGAATCTTTCCCAAGCTTAGGAAGCGCGATGATTTTGGAGAATTTCCATTGTTGCGGATCAAATTGAACATAGCATTTACTAAAAAGAAGTTATTTCAGCTAAGTCAGGGGGGAGATTTTTTAAGGCTACATTAGGAATATATTATCATAACCAGTGGATTGTTTTAGCCTAAGGGATTTTGTATATCTCGACCGGAGTAACAACGTCTGTTTAATTCATGCGGTGCAGAATGTGACTTGAAGTAGGTGCGAAGAGTGGAGTGAATTTGGGAAGGTTTTTTGTTTAAGTAACACATCTGTACGACGGGAGTGAATTTGAATATAATATCGGGTAGCTAGCAATTCCGCTTTTCCAAAATCAGGGTACGCGTACGAATACTAGTACTCGGGCCGGAAGGAAGATCAAACGTTGGGTTAAAAACATCCTGTCAAAAGCGGTTCGTGTATAATTTTTCGTTAAATTAAGGTGGAAAAAATCCAAGGTTTCAGCAACAATCCGAGCCAGAGAGTTGGCTGGTTCATATAATTACGATATAACTCCGTGTAACTAGGAAACTTTACGGAAAATTAGTGTAAAAAGAACGGGCTAGTACAAAAATATAAATATTAAGAAGAGCGTATATATCAAAAAAAAAAAAAGTAGAAAATAGGCAGCGTAAGACCTTAGACAACCAAATAATTTGGAAGGAACGACGATTAGAATACAAATAACCGCGGAGTATAATTAATTAATTCGTTAAAATAGAGACCATCTGAAAAGTTTATGGAAGGATAAAGGACTGAAATCTAACTAGGATGGAGGTCCCTCTTCGAAACAATGGTAAAAAATATTAGATAAACGAGAAATGGATAGCGCTGTAAAATACCGGTTACAGTCTAGGGAAGAAGAAGAAGAAGTGCAGAGATAGAAAAAATACTTTAGGAAGATGTAAAAGCTCGAAGAAATTGAAAAAGCAATACGAAAAGATTATTTAACGTACTTGAACCGGAGGCGTTTTACAACGAATCGATAACCTTTTTTTTTTTTATTTTTTTTTTGTGGGCGCGCCAGCGGCATTGATCCAAGAACAAGAAAACTAAGCTAAGAAATTAAATAACTAAGCGGTCCGAAATGGGCGCAACAAAGGACAGCAGTGCGGACACCACAGAAGATGAAGGAAAGGAGAGGATAAAGGAAGAGAGTTATAGGGAGTAGGGAGACCTGATGACAGGAGCTGATTGTATAAAAGGGAGCGTTCGTTACGAAGAGCAGGACACTCAAAGAAAATGTGATTAGCATCACATTTGCGAAGAGGATCACACAATCGTGAAGAGAACACTAAGGAGACGGCGACAGGGCAAATCGAAAGCAGGAATAGAGAAGTAGAGAATGATTGATCCGGAGACGAATTAGGGAGATTATAGAAGAGCGACGACTGAAAGGAATAGAATGGAACCAAGACAGGGAACAAGGAATTGGCTAAATGAAACCGATAACCTAACTAGGGTCTCTTTAGACATAGGAGAGTAAAAAGTGTGCAGTAAGAAATCCTTGACAAAAAGGTATCATTATGAAATTAGGCGCTTTTCATAATGTACTTAAGGTTCTAATAAATCTGATGAGAATACTGGGGGGCCAGTTTCTTTCTCTCGGCCGCCTTTACTAAAGTTTTCCGGTATAACCAATATTCTATTTCAAATTAGGCATACACCACTCGAGGAATCGGATCCGGAACGAGACAAGTCTCGATAACCTATGACACACCTCTGGTTTATTAGCCAAGCGAAGGAATCACTAGGCTACCGCGCTACCTAAACATAGGGGAGCCGCATTAAATTCTGTATGAATTTGCGCAAACATTGGAAAATTTCAAGCCGTAAAGGAAAACGAAAATCAAATGTGCGACAGACATAAATAAGAACTCAAAAAAGATCCCTCCCCACTCCTTTAATTAGGTAATATACCTTGGTTTTAGTGTTGTCGCATTGATTATTTCTGCATTATTATTTTCATCGCAGATTTCCTAAAAGAAGATAGAAACAAATTATTATCGGGCTGCGTTGAAATGCTGCGACAAGGTCTTCTACATATGAATAAATCCAGTTCAGTGCAACTATAGAGACACGCACGGGCTCGACATCGCGCTCGTTAAATATTTCCTAGAGCAAATGGAGCAAACGAACGAAATCGCGTTGTGGCACTGGCAACAATATATATTCTTCGTCACTGTCGCAGGCAATACAATTGAGGTTACGTCAATTGAAGCAACTTTTTAAACATGTCCGAATAAAACGTTTCGTTATTCTTTTGTTCGTAACGAATAACTGGACGTTCTTACTAGATTCGGCAATTGTTCTGTTGTAACGCGGTCGCTTAAATTGTTCAAATGCTGGAAACTTAATTTAGAAATGTCCTTGCTCGAGATATTATCGACTATTTTAAGTGGATTAATTGAGGCAGAGGCTGCCAACAGATTATTCCTTTCGTTGCCGCCTATGGGAAATAATGAAACGGTGTTCTATTTATAGAAAATACACGTATCCACCGTGTACTTCTTGGTCGAGTTCGCTTCTCATTAAACCGTTGCTGTTTCGTTGCTGACTCGCCGAACGGTAAAAAGAACTTTCAACGATACCGCGATATTATCATAAAAAGAATTATTAATGCTGAACTTTCCTTTTTCTTCTAGACCTTGCTTATTTTAGCTACGGACTCGACGAATAATCTCGATGATTCGTTCGAAAAAGCATTTCAGTTCAGTTTTAAATTTTTCGAAATTTTCGTTCACAGTTAAAAACTGAGCGTTCAGAATACCTTTTACACGATGATTCCTATGCAGCGCAACATATGTAAACTATTCCGTTTCAATTCCTTTTTCGAACGCGAGCTTGTCGTCAAGTATGGCGGATCGTGTTTATGCGTCATTTTAGCGTCTCGAATGTTATATATTCCATCGAGAAAACAACTCAACGCGACCAACACTCTCTTCTTATCGCTACGATCTTTTTTTTTTTTAATTTTTCCGTTTAAAAGGTCGTCATCGACTTTTCATCTGTAATCCTCCGGTTAATAAAAGTTCTGTTCTATATCGCCAAATTCATTTTAGTATTTTCTTCAAATTTATCGTCTCTCGTTCTTCATCTTCCGAATATTCGTCTTTAAAAGTCTTCCGGTATAATATTATTAGAGCATAGATTATCATACTGACTCGAGCTCTTTACCAGACAAATATGGGAGCTGATTAAAAAAATAATGGAATATCACTTGCCAGAAGCCATTCGGTTCACAATTTCGTCCACGAATAAAAATTCTAGCAATAGTGTCTAATTCACATAGTCTTTGTAGTCATACATTTTTGTGTTTTATTTAACGCCTTAAAATAAACAGAAAGTAACACGCAAAACGTGTGTATAATATGTTACTTAATTAAATGTTTTGTTTCTAGGTTTGATGTTTATTTCGTTCTGAATCATTTGTTGTTGATGTTGAATTTTCAAAGTCAGTACGTTGGGCAATCTTTTCTAAACTACGGCACACCTCAACTATTCGCAAAATTCTCCGGTACACCATGAAAAATTTTTTAAAAGAAAATAAATGAATTTATTTCAATCAAAAATAAGAATTCTGAGGCGAACATTGTCGTTAGATTTAATCTAAACCTAGGTGAGCAGGTTATTATATATATCACCTTCATTTCATTTTGAATAAATATGAAAAATGTAACTAATTTGCTTTTAATTTTAAAATTAATTTTTTCATTTCTTTTAGTCTTCTTATACTATTTTTACCCTCCGTCCCTATAATTCTACTTTGGTCAACCTATCCTTAAACAAAATGTATCTCTTTCTCGTGTTAATTGCTTTTGCTATCTCGGTGTCTTTCTTGATAGTCGTTTGTCCTTCTCCGAACACATCAAATATCTTTCCGCTTCCACTATTAAAAGGTTAAACTTGCTGAAAGCCCTGTCGCCAACTGAATGGGGTGGCGATCCCTATATTCTTATTTCTCTTTACAAATCTATTATCCGTTTCAAATTTGATTATTGTTCTTTTATTTATGGTAGTGCGTCCAAGACCTGTCTTTTCAAACTAGATGTAATTCAAAATTCTTGCGTTCTTTTTTTTCTTTTTTTTTTTTCTTTTTTTTTTGGGCGCATCAACTATGGACCATTGCCCAGACACAATGGGAAGAAGAAACAACTAACTAGAACCTAATTCGATTGGAGACAGCTGAAATAAAGGAACCAAGGACAAGAACAACAGACTGGGAAGGAAGGGACAAGATGTAAGACGCACAGTAAAGAGTGGGAAGCCCCAGCTTTATAAGGTGAAGATAGAAAAGAGAACGCTCCGCAGAAAGAGCAGAGCACTCGAAGAAAATGTGATCAGCATCACAGACAACTGCTTCATCTGGATGCAACGGACAATGAGGAGAGGGAAGCAAAGAGAAACGATAGCGTGAAGAGGGCAGCAGTGTGTGATTAAAGCGCAGGCGGACAATAGAGGAAATTATAAATCGTGGAAGAGAGGGAAACTCCGAGAACCATGGATGAGAAGCAAGTGTAGGTTGGATTGAAAGGTAGAAGGAACGATTGTTGGTAAAAGAAGAAGGGTACACATCCGACCAAAATCTGAAGTGAAGCTTCTTAATTAGGGGTAATAGATTAACAGCCGGGATTTTTTTTAAATAGAAGCGAGAACGAACAGCAATCTGAGCTAAAGCATCCGCCATTTCATTACCCTTGATGCCTCTGTGACCAGGAACCCACAGTAAGTCAATGTGTACAGAGTGATGGAAAGAAAGATTATAAATGAGAGATCGTATACGAAGAATGAAGAAGTCAGAAGAGGGAGGAGGAAGCGGTGAACTGATAGCCTGGAGAGCACCCATGGAGTCAGAAATGATTAGATAGTCGGAGGACGAACGTTTGGACGAGATATGTGTGATCGCACGAAGGATAGCCATCAATTCGGCCGTAAAGATAGAACAGAAAGATGGGAGGCGAAAGGATTCGGAGAAGTTGGAGTCGGGAAGAATAAAAGACGATCCGACCCCACCGGGTCCTCTAGAGCCATCAGTAAAAACAAGTGCATGAGAAGGAAAAAGACAACTGACCGTACTGCGAAATTCCTGTTTAATGACGGTCTGAGGCATAAACTTAGAAAATTTAGGAAGAAAATGTACTTTGGGAGGGTGTAAGAGGTCGAAATAATTGAGTGAGAAGTACGGAAGATTATTGCTGGATATAATATGGGAGGAAAAATGGCTAAGACGTTGAGAAATAGGGGCTAAGATAGGGATTTTATTAGAAACAAAACGCCAGTTCTTGGCAATGTAAATGTAGGAAGGAATAAGTTGAGACGAAGTGATAGGTAAACGTTTGGAAAGGAATCGATAGCCCAAATAAGACCTTCGAACTGAGAGGGGAGGTATGTTAGATTCCGCGAGCATTGCTGAAATGGGAGAGGATTTGAGAGCACCGAGGCAAAGACGGAGACAGGAGTTTTGTATTATATCTAATTTGGAAAGAAGGGATCTGGAGGCATAACCATAGATAAAAGAGCAGTAATCAAACTTGGAGCGAATAATGGATGTATACAGGGAAATGAGCAGATGAGGATCTTGCGTTCGTCTCTGTCTTGGCGCTCTTAAATGAAGTGTTAAAAGATGAAACAAGAAAATGCACCATTATTTATTTACTTAGTACTCATATAAAATATACTTATCGTTATCCTAACAATGAAGGTGTATAATCTACACATTTCAGAAACATTTCGAAATCAAGTGACACTCCTTATTGGAAACATTTTAGATTATTGTGTAAATAAAGTATCTTTTTTTTTTTTTTTTTTTTTCCCTGGTGGCGCCCATGCACCATTTTTAACTATATACAATGGTTATTACAGCACATGGGCCAGGGTAAAAAGGCTATTTTATAGTTTAATTATTAAATTGTTGTTCCTAAGAAAAGCGAGTAGCATTTGTATGCACGCTGGGTCATTTGACAGTATAGTTGTCAGAGGAATACTGGCAAAAGCGGAGCGGTCGAACGCCGTACATTGTAGCATTAGGTGTTCTACCGAAGGGTAAGAAGGGCCGGAACCGAAAGGGCACGTGGGTGGGAGGGGGTACCCTCAAGTATATAATTGTGTGAGACCGCCGTATGCCTAACTCGCAACCGATTTAACACAGCATATTCTCGACGCGTAAGGTAAACAGGAGGGAACCATGAATCAGCCGTAAACTTTATGCTCTTCATAAAAGATCGATCCCTTTGCCACTGGCTGATCCACTCAGTCATCATACGTTGATGAAAATAAGTCTTCACTTTGCAGATTGGTGGCGCTGCAAACGGCATTGGTGCGCGCAGAGCTGATTTGGACGCCATGTCAACTCGCTCGTTGCCTTAAATTCCTACATGACTCGGCACCCACAAGAGCGTTACCTGATTTCTTGCTTGATGTAGCAGCTTCAACGTATAATTGACTTTCAGGGCTAAGATATCCATGTTGTTCTGTGACGGAATCGATTTTAGAGAAGCCAAAGAGTCAGTCATTAAAAGTATGCTTCTATCTATACATCCTGACTTCAAACAAGTTACGAGGCTACTGTATACGGCGTACAATTCTGCTTCCTGTACCGAGCAATAATCATTTAATCGCAACGAAGTGATTTCACCACCGATTTCATATGCGCATGTGGTTGGAGATGAGGAAATTTGCGGGTCTGCTTTGGAAGCATCAGTATATATGTGCAAAGAGTTGGGATAACTATTGATTTTTTCGACAACGCGCTGAGTTATGTCCACACCCGGTCCGCGAATTATTGCCTCCAAGAGAGATGTGTCTATTCTTGCGGGGATGTCTTCCCACGGGGGAAGTTTGTAATAAGGGGTGTCAGGATTTGGCAATTGTACGCCACTATCAACAGTTAGTTTGAATAATCCAGGGATTGGGTCATTAGGGAAAGAAGGGAGCGGAATATCAGTAATGTTTGTGAAGGAATTAATTTTGTACTGATGAAGGTACCAGTTGATTAAATCGCAATCGGATAGATGTATGATGTATTGGATCAAGTGACCTGAGTAACGACTGACTAGCCGAAGAGTACACCTGACACCCGTAAGTTAATCTGGAAAGGATAAGGGCTTTATAAATGGTGACAAGTAGGTTGGGATCAATATTGAATTTAGGACTGGACAAGTATTTTATAATGGAGAGGTTCTTCATACATTTATTTTTAAGCTTGGAAATATGAGGAGACCAGGACAGAGCAATATCAAAAACTAGACCTAGAAATTTTACAGAACTGGAGAAAGGAAGAGGAGAATTATTGAGATGAAGGCGAATTTCTTGGTTATCTCTGTGCAGACGACTCCTGTGAAAGTTAACACATGAAGTTTTGGAAGAGGAGAACTTTAGCCCATTGTGTACAGCCCATGTATATAGCTTATCAATTGTCGTTTGGAGGATGGACTGGGCATTGGATAGAAGATTGGATGAGATTGATATATTCAGATCACCAATAAATAATCGGGCTGTTACTGGTGGCCTAATACAGCAGGAAATGTCATTAATAAATTCACAGAGCCTACTTTCACTTGCATTGCTCTATTAGTTAAGAAATTTAGGATGAAATTGCCCATTTTTCCATTTATTCCGGCATGTTTCAGTTTAAGTAGCAAGCCGTACCGCCATACACGGTCGAACGCTTTCTCAATGTCAAAAAATATTGTGTACAGACATTGATCATTACTTCGGGCGTGAAGAATTTGCCTTTGAAGGCTAATAAGATGAGATAAAGTGAATTTACGTGTGCGGCCGCCAGCCTGTATGGAGGAAATTAAATTGTTCGATTCGAGATAAAACAGGAGCCGTCTATTAACCATTTTCTCCATTATCTTCGACAAACCACTGATTAGGGAAATCGGACGGAAACTATTGGGGAGAAAGGGATCAGCATTAGTCTTAAGGATCGGAACTACAAATGCGGTTTTCCAAGCTGATGGCATGTCACCAGTCGACCATATTTGGTTATAGATGTGGAGTAGGAACGATTTAGCTGGGTTAGGAAGATGTTTGATCATGAAAGGATGGATGATATCGGCGCCAGGGCCACTATATCTCGTTTTATAGGTTAATTGGTAATTAAGTTCAGAAAGTGTGAAAGGAAGATTAAAATTGTCATCGCTCTCAGAAGAGAAGGATATCGGTGTTTTCTCAGCTTCTGCTTTAAGAGATTGGAAGTCAACAGAGTATGAGGAAGAGGAAGATACTTTGGAATAGTGTGCCGCGAAAGCATTTGCTACAGACTGCGGGTCAGCCATCAAACTATTATTTATTAACAGGGATGGGGAAGAGGATGAACTAGGAATTCCGCTTAACGATTTAATTTTCTTCCACGTAGTACTTGTAGGTGTAGACGAAGAGATCGAATTAACAAAGGATTTCCAGGATTCACGTTTACTTATGCAGATCAAGAGTCGAGCTCTTGCCCTGTGCTTTTTAAAACTGATCAAATCAGATAAAGCCTTCGAAGATTTGTATTTCCTCAGCGCCCTCTTTCTTAACAAAATTGCTGCTTGGATTTCCGGCGTCCACCACGGGACAGGACAGGATCGTCTTACGGGGCGAGATTTGGGGATAGTGGCCAAAGCTGCGGAATTCATGGCGTTTATTAGTCTATTTAAATTGTGCTCAACTGAAGGCGAAAAATCTATGGGAACTACTACTTTAGATTTGTACGCTGTCCAATCTGCTTTAGGGAAGCGGAAGTGAACTGGGATTCGTAGAAGATTATTACTAGAGGAAGAATTAGGGAAATAAGTAAGGATAGGAAAATGATCACTGGAACATAAGTCCTCTAGGACTGTTACTGTGAGAAGAGGAAAGAGTGATGCGGAAGAAAAGATAAGATCAATTGTAGAGAATGTATTATAGGAGGAATTGAAGTGGGTGTGATTTGGGGGTGGCAGCAGAATTAGATTACTGGACAAGATACTGTTAAGGATCGTAGTTCCCCGTCGACACGTATATGCGGCTCCCCATAGGGGAGAGTGAGCATTGAAATCGCCGAGTAAAATCGCTTGGGTGCCTAGTACAGATATGAGTGATTGAATTTCATTTTGTGTAACATTAGTGGTGGGTTTGAGATAACAATTGGCGATAGTCAAAGGGGAAATACGAGGATTTGCCATTTTAACCGAAATTGCTAACGACTGTAACGTGGTATTGCTGTACAAATGTTGCCACCCCACCGCAAGCGATTAAACCTTGTTCGTCATCTAAACAGAAAAGGTTATAGTTTTTTAACTTCGGCCTGTGGGTCTGTTTAAAGCGAGTCTCCTGCAGGCAGATAATGGCAGGAGAATAGGTGTTTATTAATATGTTGAGCTCTTCTATGTGCTTATAGAAGCCCCTGCAATTCCACTGCATAATAACATGATTGCACGCCATTTTAACGGAAATAAGAAAGGCTATGTGGATATGGGGTATCCGTTAAGGTTCTTGAAGAAGAGGAAGGTGACGTGTTAGCATGCTTGTGAGCTGCTGTCGTCCTCCGACGTTATTTCTGGCGAGGGTGGTTCTTGTAAACTTTTGATAACGCGAGTGCAGCGATTTTTAATGCTTGCGCCTCCGAGATATGGTTTGATTGTGGAAAGTAAGTGCACTAGACCTTCTCGGTCAGTTGTAAAATTACGTGCGTAATTTATATAATCCGAGGCACTGCTAATTTTTGCAATGAACGTCTTGAGGTGCTGATAGGAAAAGGCGAAGGGCGCCTGGTCAGGGAGGAATAAAGACCTAGCTCCGCCCATCAGGACATTTATGTCCTTTACTTTTTTGTAAGCGGTGTTGGTAGTGGACGGCTGGGGTGTAGGGAGAAGGGGAACGGGTGATGGGGAAATATCGACATCATTATGCTGAGATGGGGAGTATCTTTGATCACTATCGTAAATTTTTTTTTGTTTTTGACCCAAATGACCATGACTATTTTATTTTATTTTTCTTTATTTCTTTTTATTTTTCTTTGTTTTTTCTTCTACCATTTTATTATGTTCTTCTTAAAGCTGTTTACTTATTTCAACTGTTAGACGTGAAATTATTAACTGTGAACTTTGATCGCTAACTGCAAGGTAAGAGCCGCACAGCCTGATGAATTATAATAACCGCGCTCATGGGGATTTGCTGCACGATTGGAAATAATAAGAAAATGTTGTTAATGTTCTCCATTTATTGATCATTTCCGTTAGTTTTCTTTCTATAAATTAGCTGATGTGATACCGCTCTATATCCAATCCAATTTCAGACGTAGTGATTCCACAATGAAGCGACCTGTGAAACTGAGATCACTAGGATGTCGCATGCTCCATTTAACGATTTACACTTTGCACTGAGATGCGTTACTTTATTTCTGACCTTTTCGTAAATTTATGGCACCGATGAAATTGGGAACAATTTTTCAGATTTACGATTGTTATACCTTTAAATTACAGCCGTAATCATTACGTTCGAATGCCTAACGAATATCGTAGCGCGTCTACAATAATCCATTATGACTAGAGCTATCCTACGAGCAATTTTATGATCTTCTCTGAACGTTGTGCTGGTCTTTTGTATCCGCACCGTTTGCTGTTAAACTAGAGAAATATTTGCGCGGAACTATTAAGAGCTTTTCGTTTCATTTTTACATTTTTATTTATTTATTTATTTTACGTGTCGTACACAGCAACTTAGGCTAGAGACACGGCAAGAAATTACAAAATTAAAAGTTGAAAGAAAGGAAAAAAGGAAAATAAACAGAAATTAACGAGGATTAGCAAAATTATAGTAACTTTAATAAATTAGAAGAATTTAGAAACTGGAATAGTTGGTTAAGCACGGTTTCTTTGTCGCACAGCAGATCCTTTAAGTTCAATGGTAATCTATGTTGTTTCCGACACTGGTCGTAGACTGGACATTTAATCAGTAGGTGTTCGACGGTCAGCTGACAATCACATGTCTGGCACCGGGGCGCAGGTTCTTTATTTAACAGGTATGAGTGTGTAAGGCGAGTGTGCCCAAGTCGTAGTCTGCATAACGTTACCTCCTGTTTTCTGCTTTCTCGGCTTGAGGAAAGCCATGGTTTCGTGGACGATTTTATGGAGCGTAATTTATTTCCTGTTGGTAACTTTTGCCAATCGCTGTTCCAGATGTTGTTAAAATGGCATTTAAGCTGATGTTTAAAGTCGGTAGACGGTACCGTTATGTTTGAAGTTGACGCACGTTTGTTAATATTTTTAACGGAGCTTTCCGCATTTTCAAAGCTCTGTATGCCGCGCTGGGCTCGGTTGCACCATGGTGGTATAGGAGATATCGGGTCCCGGGCCAGTACTGGAATTTGGATGTTTAGCTGATGTAGAATGGGCATAACGTGATCAATTGTTGTTCCGTTCTGGTTCTCAGTGGTATCATCTGGAGAGTTTGGCTCTGTGCTCCTTATGATGCTGAAAGCCAGCACGGTTAGATAAGTTCGTCGCAAATCTAATGGCCACTCCGCTGAATCACATAGTAGACTCGGTATCGGGGAGGTTCGGAAAGCTCCAGTTGCCAACCTCAAAGCGGTATGATGGATAGTATCCAAACATTTTAGGGTCGATATGTTAGCGGAATCATAGGCTGGTGCACCATAATCCATTTTGGACCTTACATAAGTACGATACAGCATTAATGAGGAAGTTTGCAATAAACATACAAAGGCGGCCTTTGAAGTTCCAGGAGTGTAAGGTTAAAAGAATTTTGTATCTCCATATGTTGTCAAATGCTTTCTTGAAATCGAAAAAGACGGCTAATAAGTGGTGCTTGTTTGAGAAAGCTTTACTTATGGAGCGCTGTAACGCAAGGAGAGGACAACAAGGGCCAAGAGGCTAATGAAAAGCGAAAGCATGAGGAAGGCAGCAAGGAATGGTTAAAGCGCAAACGCACAATGGAGACAACAACAGAGCGAGGAAGTGAAGGAAACAGAAGGAACCAAGGATTTGAAGGAAGATTAGGCTGAACGGACAGATAAAAAGAGCGACAATTAGAAAAGGAGGAAGGGTACATATTCGACCAAAATCTGAGATGGAAATATTTACACAAAGGCAAGAGATTAGAGGATGGGATTTTTTTGAAGAAGAATGAAGAAGAAACAGCAACCCGAGCCAAAGAATCAGCCATCTCATTACCTGAGATGCCAGAATGACCAGGAAGCCACAGCAAGTCAATATGGATCCCATGGAGAGAAGAGAGAGTCCGAATGAGAGAACGTATGCGGAAAATAGTAGGATCACAGGAATGATTAGGAAGTGGAGAAGAGATGGCTTGAAGATCACTCGTGGAGTCGGATATGATCAGAAACTGGGAAGAAAGACGATTGGAGAAGATAAAAATAATGGAACGTAAAATAGCCATTAGCTCGGCTGTAAATATGGAACAGAAAGAAGGAAGACAGAAGGATTCAGAGAAGTTATAATCTGGAAGAATAAAAGAAGCACCAACCCCATCAGGCCCCTTAGAACCATCAGTGAAAATGTTAACATGAGAAGGGAAGAGAGAATTGACAGTACTGTGGAATTCCTGTTTAATTACAGCTGGAGGGAGAGATTTTGCAAGTGTAGGCGAAATAAATACTCTGGGAGGATGGCAGAGATCGCTGAAGTTAAAGAAGAAATAAGGCAGACTATTAAAGGAAATTTGTTAATGGTCAAAATGAACTAAGACGGAGAAAAATAAGGGACAGGATAGGAATTTTCCTAGGCACAAAGCGCCAATTCCGAAAAATTGAAAGGTAGGAAAAAATGAGAGAAGAAGATGAGAGAGAAAGACGTTTAGCAAGGAAGCGATGGCCCAAATAAGATCTGCGAATAGACAGGGGAGGAGCATTCGATTCAGCAAGCAGTGCTGGAATAGGAGAGGATTTAAGAGCACCGAGACAGAGTCTAAGGTAAGAATTTTGGATCACATCAAGTTTAGAAAGACGGGATTTGGAAGCGCAGGCATAAATGAACGAACAGTAATCAAGCTTGGAGCGGATGATGGATTTATATAGAAGAATAAGAATGAAAGGGTCACCACACTCCATTTAGTCGGAAACAGGGTCTTCAGCAGGTTCAACCGTTTAGTAGAGGAGGAGGAAAGATATTTGATATGTTCGGAGAAAGTCAGACGACTATCGAAGAAGATACCGAGATAGCGAAAGCAATACGAGCAAGTGCTGTGCTATTTAAGGATAAATTAACAGAAGCAGGGTTATAAGGGCGAAGGGTAAATACAACGCAGGATGACTTAGGAGAAGAAATCGAAAGGTTAATTGTGAGGCAAGCGCACTTTCAAGAAAATTGAGGGACGAATTGAGAGCATCATTAGCTGCGTCAATATCGTGGAAAGAGGAACAAAGCAAAATATCATCGGAAAAGAATAAAGAGTGGGAATTTAAAGGAAGGGAAGCGATACTAGCAGTATAAGAGTTAAAAAGAGTAGGACTGAGGGAGGAACCTTGAGGAAGACCGCAGAAAACCTTTCTAGAAGTGTCAAATAATGGAGGAGAGAGGTGGATAGAACGATTGGACATGAGCTTAATAACAAGGGAAGTGAAATTCACTGGAATGTTAATTGCTGTCATTTTAAGCCCCTGCTTATACATAGAATATGGTTATCTGTTAACCCTAAAAATCGTAACCGACATATCGTGACTATAAATTTCTGAGGATTGTTAACCGCTCTATCCGAATTCGGAACATAGTGATCTAGGGATATTGAATGGATTTATATAATTTTGATTTATATGGATTAATTCCAGTATTCTTTGTGAGCAAACTTAATGAAATATAAAAGATCTTTGCTAGGGAATTTTTTGAAATTAGTGAAGCAACCTCATCAGTTACTGATTTTGCTGCTTTATCCACTATTTCATTACCATCTATCCCCACATGAGCCGGAATCCACACCAGTTTTATATTAACTCCCTTTTCCGCCACATCAATCAAGTACGATCTTATTTTAAGAGTAATTAAGGCACCCCTTAAAATTAAAAGAAAAAGATGTTGAAGAGACATTAAGCAGCTTTTGGAATCACTTAGAATAAGTAAATTTCCTGAAAAATAATTATACCTAATGGCGAATAATAAAAGCGTACATCCCCAACGGTGTTCTTTTTAGAATGGGCATCATTTCAGGCGTTCATCCGTCCTTCTCCGAGGAAGAAATTGCTGAAGGAATTGAGTCCTCAATCCCTATTGCCTCAATTCGCCGAATTTACCGTTCTTCCGAAGATTCTAAAATTCCTACCCGCTCAGTCGAGATCAAATTCCATAAAACTACCCTTCCCGAATTTGTCTCAATTTACAGATTACGTTTTCCCGTTTCCCCCAGTGTCCGTTCACCTACGCAGTGTTCAAAATGTTTTCTTTTTGGTCACATTTCAAAACACTGCCGTAGTTCTTCGTATATCTGTTCGCACTGTGCTTCCAAGCACCCAGCCTCAGAATGTAGTTGCCTACAAGTTCCTCCCACCTGCCGAAATTGCAAAGGCTCTCACCGTGCCTATGATCGGTCTTGCCCTGAGTGGATTAGGCAGAAAGAAATAAAACGTATTATGGCTTTCGAGAATATCTCTTTTCAAGAAGCCACACTTATCAAAAAGAACAGCTTAGCTACTCATGCCTTTTCGTTTGCTGACCGAGCCTCCTTGCCTTCCTCTTCCCACAATAATATTACTAAATCTCCACCATCACTCCCCTCTCTTCTTTCTAACTCTATTCCTCGTCCCAAATCACCTACATTCCACAAAAAACGGTTCTCTAAACCTATCTACGATTCCTCTCCCCAATTCCCCCCTCTTCCATCTAATCGTATTCCTTCTCCCTCCAATGGATGGGCTCTCAATAAATCCGTTCCTTCTTTTCCTAACTCTACTTCAGAAAGTTGTCTTCCCGCAAATCTTACTAATATCAATCCTGTATCCTCAGCCCCTCTAAACTCTTCCTCTTCGGATCTTTCTCCCTTAATTAATAATATTTCAACAGCGGTTCTAGAGCTTCTTTCTTTAAACAACATTGCTTCCTCCTCATCCTTTGCTGATTCTCTTTCTCGTTTCCTCTCTAATAATATACGTTCTTAATAATTATTCTCCTAATAACAAGGAAAAATCAAATAGGACTAAAAAGGAGTAGAAGTGATAAGATTCAGGGCAGAATTTTCTCTATTTTCTTCTTTTGTCCTTCCCCCTTCCCCCTCTCCTTTCCCGTATCCTCTTGCTTAATCTCTTTCCAATTGCGCAGTATGATTCATCCAAGTCAGTTGGCCATTGACTCAGGTTTAAGCACGGCTTTCTCCCGTTTTACATTTCCTTTTATTATTAAAAGGGCCGTTGCTGTAGTGGCCATACCCACTATTGAGCACTGGTACCTTTTATCTTCTTACTATTTTCTCGAATGGGCTCATGTCGAGTTGACGTACTCAATCTTTGGGCTGAGTTCCATTCGAAGTTGCTTTTTTTCTCACTTTTACTGTTACATTTATACAGTTGTGAGACTAGCTGGCGTGTATAGCTATGGCTTCGTAACACCCAGCTCCAGTTTTAAGTGCAATGGTCTAACTACAACTGACTTTACTTTATTTATTTGGATGTTTTCATACCTATTTCCTGTTTCTCTAAAATCTTCATATATCTCCTTCATTTCTGCTCCCAATTGTGTTTTATCATCTCCCTTTCTACTACGCTCCGTTTCCCTCTATAATCTAGCTGCCCTGACTCACTTCCTCCTGTATTCTAATTATTATAGTCGATTGTTCCTTTCTTCTCTATCCACCTATCCTTGCTATTTTAATATAAATGCTTTGCATTTATGCCCTCCTCTGTGCTCTCCTATTGCTTCCTACTCCATTCTCTTACCTCTTTTTTTCCTAATCCCTCTTTAGCTCTATAATGCCGGCTGCGTTTAATCTGCTACAATGGAATTGTCGTAGTCTCAGAGCCAACAAAAATTCATTGGAGGGTTTGTTGGATCTTCATAATATCCAAGTTGCTCTCATCTCGGAAACGTGGCTTCGGTCAGGCGTGGATTTTAACATTAGAGGCTTCAAGGTAATCAGAAGCGATCGCGATGATGGCTATGCTGGTTCTGCGATCCTCGTTAGAAATGACATTCCATTCCGTTCTCACGAGATTTCTCTCAACCTTCCTTCTACTCCTAATATTCCTAATATCGTTCATATCTCCATCAATCCTCCTTCTATGCGTCCTATTAACGTTGTTTCGATTTATGTTCCTCCTACTTACGATCTTCGTCACTTCCCCCTTTCTACATTTTTCTCATCTATCCCGCAACCGTTTATTATCGGCGGCGATTGGAATGCTCATTCTCCTATGTGGGGCTGCACATCCTACAATAGCAATGGTTCCATCCTTGAGAATACTATCCTTTCTGATAACTTGGTGCTCCTTAATGATCTTTCCCCAACCTATTTTAGGAATGCTTTTGTCTCCAGTTCTCTTGATCTAACTCTTTCTTCCCCTTCAATTGGTCTTAACTTTACCTGGAGAACCCTTTCGGGTTCTTTCGGCAGTGACCATGTTCCCATAATAATTACTACTGATATTTTTCCTTCTCCAACTTATCCCAGGCATCTCCATTCTCCTCGATGGAATCTCAGCAAAACTAATTGGACTCTTTTCCGCTCTTCTGTTGATTCATCACTTCCTGATCCACAGATTAATTGTGATCCCATTTCTCTCTATAATTTCTTTTCCCATTCTATCAGGTCTGCTCTTTCTCTATCTTCTCCCCCTCGTCGTTCTCCTGCAACCACTCATCGTTGTGCGGCCTCATCTCTTTGGTGGAATGAGGAGTGTAACGCTGCATTTAACCATTGTCGTTCGACCTTCAGATCCTATCGCTCTAATCCTACAACCCAAAACTTTCTGGCTCATAAACAAGCCAACGCCAGGGCTAGGTTTATTCTTAAAGCCGTGAAAAAGGCCTCTTGGAAAAAATTCTGTTCTTCCTTTTCTAGAAATACCTCTCTCTCACATATTTGGAGGTTGGCTAGAGCTTTTAAATCTCCATCCTCTGAACGTCCTTCTCTTTCTAATGTATCTGAGGATAGCCTAATATCCTTCATTGATTCTGTCGCTCCTGCCTACGTTCCTTCCTTTGACGAACTGTATTCCAACACCTCTCCGCAAATCTCGTCCCCTCCTTATCACTTCCTCACTTCGGCTTTCAATCTTAATGAATTATTAGCTGTTTTATCTAAATCTTCCAGCCCTACTCCAGGCCTTGATGGTATACCTTATCTTGCTCTTAAAAATCTGTCTGAACTATCCCTTAACTTTCTTCTCAGTCTTTTCAATTCTTTCCTTTCCAGGGGTTCAATCCCCCCCTCTTGGAATTCTTTCATTATTGTCCCTATTCCTAAGAAAAGTTCTTCCTTACGCCCCATCTCCTTGGCATCCTGCATCAGAAAATTGTTTGAGGGTATGCTAAACAAGCGTCTTGTCTGGTGGTTGGAACACCATAATGTGCTTCCTAACAATATGTTCGGCTTTCGGCCTGGTATCGGCCCTCCTGATTGTATCAGTCTTTTTGTGTCTCATTTATATAAGTCCTTTATCCAAAAACATTATACTCTGGCTTCCTTCATAGATGTTTCATGTGCTTTCGACAATGTTCATCTCCCAACTTTAAGAGATAAAATGACAGCAATTAACATTCCAGTGAATTTCACTTCCCTTGTTATTAAGCTCATGTCCAATCGTTCTATCCACCTTTCTCCTCCATTATTTGACACTTCTAGAAAGGTTTTCTGCGGTCTTCCTCAAGGTTCCTCCCTCAGTCCTATTCTTTTTAACATTTATACTGCTAGTATCACTTCCCTTCCTTTAAATTCCCACTCTTTATTCTTTGCCGATGATATTTTGCTTTTTTCCTCTTCCCACGATATTGACGCAGCTAATGATGCTCTCAAATCGTCCCTCAATTTCCTTGAAAGTGCTCTTGCCTCAATTAACCTTTCGATTTCTCCTTCTAAGTCCTCCTGCGTTGTATTTACCCTTCGCCCTTATAACCCTGCTTCTGTTAATTTATCCTTAAATAGCACAGCTATTGCTCGTGTTAATTGCTTTCGTTATCTCGGTATCTTTCTCGATAGTCGTTTGACTTTTTCCGAACATATTAAATATCTTTCCTCCTCCTCTACTAAACGGTTGAACCTGCTGAAGGCCCTGTCTCCGACTAAATGGGCGCTTTGTGCCTAGGAAAATTCCTATCTTGTCCCTTATTTCTCTCCGTCTTAGTTCATTTTGGCCGCATACAATTTCCTTTAATAGTCTGCCTTATTTTTCCTTTAACTTCAGCGTTCTCTGCCATCCTCCCAGAGTATTTATTTCGCCTACACTTGCAAAATCTCTCCCTCCAGCTGTAATTAAACAGGAATTCCACAGTATTGTCAATTCTCTCTTCCCTTCTCATGTTACCATTTTCACTGATGGTTCTAAGGGGCCTGATGGGGTTGGTGCTTCTTTTATTCTTCCAGACTATAACTTCTCTGAATCCTTCTGTCTTCCTTCTTTCTGTTCCATATTTACAGCCGAGCTAATGGCTATTTTACGTTCCATTATTTTTATCTCCTCCAATCGTCTTTCTTCCCAGTTTCTGATCATATCCGACTCCATGAGTGCTCTTCAAGCCATCTCTTCTCCTCTTCCTAATCATTCCTGTGATTTTTCTATTCTCCGCATACGTTCTCTCATTTGGACTCTCTCTTCTCTCCATGGAATCCATGTTGACTTGCTGTGGGTTCCTGGTCATTCTGGCATCTCAGGTAATGAGAAGGCTGATTCTTTGGCTCGGGTTGCTGCTTCTTCTTCTACATTCTTCTTCAAAAAAATCTCATCCTCTAATCTCTTGCCTTTGTGTAAACATTTCCATCTCAGATTTTGGTCGAATATGTACCCTTCCTCCTTTTCTAATTGTCGCTCCTTTTATCTGTCGGTTCAGCCTAATCTTCCTTCAAATCCTTTCCCCATGTTGTCCTCTCCATTCAAACGATGCGGTTGTTTGTGACACCGATCACGTGTTCTTTGAGTGCTCTGCTCTTTCGGTGGAGCGCTCGGCTCTATATTCCCACTTGCTTGGGCTGGGGCTTCCTGCTCCTTTTTGTGCTCGTTATATCCTGTCTTTTCCTTCTACACTTATTATCCCCTCCATTGTTTCCTTCTTATTAGCGATAGCTGATCGCCTCACTGTATAACTTTCGTTTTCCCTTAATTGTTTCTGGGTAAAGGTCCTCGGTTGACGAGCCCAATTAAAAAAAAAAAAAAAAAAAATTTAAAGATCTCGTAACCATTAGAGAAGTAAATTATAGTAAACTTGAATATTATAATAAAACATTTCAGTATTTTGATATGTAATTTTTACTTGAGAAACGATTTTTAAACCGATTGTGCCGCTAAGAGCGTGACCGCAATATTAAAAAAAAAATGAATCTCCGGGAGCGCGATAGCTAGGTTTTTTGTTTGTTTGTTTGTTTTTTTCCCCTAATCGCTCGAGTCAATTTAGAACCATTGTGTTTGTAATCCATGCCTAATTTGTTTTGTAAACACTGCCGTATGTTAGGAAGGGTATTCGCGGATTATTTATTGAATTGGTTGAACAAATCGCAGTTTATTTATTAATTTATGTATCGATAAAGTTTGTTTATTCGCTCGTTCATTTTAAAAAGTTTAGAAAGAGGAAAGTAGGATTTTAAATTTAAATAATAAAAGTATTATATTTAAAATAAAAGCATTTTAATTTTAGTCGTCGGTCGTAATATTTTCCTTTTTGCGTGAAATAAAAATCCGTGTTAATAACATGCTCGTTCAGATGTTTTAAACTGTTGTGTAATACACATTTTTAACCAATACATTTTTGTTAATATAAAAATCCGTGTTAATAACATGCTCGTTCAGATGTTTTAAACTGTTGTGTAATACACATTTTTAACCGATACATTTTTGTTAATTTTAGACTTTTTCTCAAAGAAATTATTGAAAAAAAACTATAAATCAATAAGCAGAAATGTTATGTGGTGGAAAAACAAAAAAAGAACAAACTACAGAACAATACGTGACGAATTATATAATTGCGTTAAAAGAATATAACCGACAACACATATGAACAAAGAAGAATACACTTTAGTTTTTCCTAAAAATTAAAAAAAAAAGCAATATGGTAATAGTTTATTTAACTTCCAAAATCCTTTTCCTCCTCCTCCTCTTTTGTGAACTCTTTAGCTCCTATCCTCTCTGGCAATATTCATTTTCAATAGTTGTTAACATTCTTTCTACAATCAGAAATATGAAGATAGAAAGTTTTATGTAGCTAATTTCCCTTTTTTCTACGTTAAATTTTCAGTTTTTGTTTTCTTTACTTGTCTATTTCTTTACTTTGTAGTACAGGGAATTTAGAGCAGATGCCCAAAATGTATGAATTTTTATTTTTATCATTTCCTTTTCTGCTTTTTCCTTACTTATTTTATATTCCGTTGCTGAATTGATAAAAAATACTTTCAGGATTTTATTTATCTTGTTGTTCTCAGACGTACTCATATCACGACCCTGCACACCATCTTTGGACTGACGTGATCATTTTCTGCTGCACAATCTCCTATGCTTAGCAAACCGGCAATCTGCTGTCGTCGCCATGCTCGACTTTTAATTCGCCGATTTAGGTAACGGTTTTTAGTTATAACGGGCATTGAGTTTTCTGTTACAACTTTTAATTTTTATTTTTATAATTTCACGTTCCGTTTGTCTTTCATTAAATGTCGCCTTTTACTGTCCATCTCCTTCCATCTTTCTTTTAACTCGCCAACCCACCGATTTACTTCCTTTCTACTTCTAACACCCAAATTGCTCCTCTATTCTATACCGATTAATTCTGCTCACTCGACGTTATTTCCGTCTCATCTTTTACTGAAATTCCGCGCTCTTCTTTCTTTCTTTTAATTTCCGCCTCTCTCCCTTCTTCCACATGTTTACTCGTCATCTTTTCAACTCTCCCCGCCCTGTGTTCAACTATGTAGGTTGCCTTTGAAATATTCCAATGAAGCTTCAGAGTCGATAAAATTCATTAGAAGGTCTTTTTCGTGAAGTTCGTATCGCTCTTAGTTCTGAAGCTTGGCTCTGAGCAGAAGCAAATCTCAAATTTAGAATCTTCCAAAGGTGCGATCGCGATGATGATCATGGCGAAGTTTCTATCTTAATTACGGTATTCCCTCATACATCGCTTCTGTCAACTTTCTCTCTAGTTCCAGTCAACCTAGTATCGTGCGCGTGTCTATTATACCTTCTAATCGTGTCGCCCTCTTAACACCTATGTCCTCTCTGATTATGAGCATCATTACTTTTCTTTTTCTTCTTCTTTTTCCAACTCTCTTCTTCAAAATTTTTCTCGTCGGCCGCGACTGCTATGATCCACTCCGGTCGTGCAAGCTATCGCGGATTTGAACCGAACGTTTATTTGAAAAGCACGAGGCAGAAAATTCTGTCGGTCATTTTATTTTTTTTCTAATAAATTAAATCGATACAGTACTGAAGTTATTTCAATCGAATGATTATTCGTTTCGAGCCCTATCCTAAGCGGTGTAGACAAAGAGCATGGACTTCCTGCGGCCCTCATGCATTTAGCATTTCATTTTACACCCTGCTAAATAATATTCACCGACGTTAATGAGATTACCGCGGCTGCAATAAAATTGCCAGCAGTAATGATGTTTTCGTGTTATCGTTGGGGAAACGTGCGCGGTTCATTCACACATTGGCTGGTCCATTATAGTTGTATCCCAAAAACAAAAGAACACCTTGTTCTTATTACACACGTGGTTTTGTTTTACTGCGTGCTATATAAAAGCGTTATTTTTCAACACGTATTATTGCTAGAAAAATTAATTAATTAAACGGCAGAATCAGCGGTAGAAATTAAATGAAAATGAAGAAAACCGAATTTTGAAATAATTACAACTTATCTTAGTCTCATCCATACCTACACACCCACACATATACATATACCCTTTTTTTTTTTTTCTTTTTTTTTCTTCAAATAGTATAAGGTGATTTTTACGATACAAAAGAATACTGTAATTTCGAAGTAGAAGTTGTAGGAGAATCCGATTTTACGAGTGTATTACACTAAAAGAGGATGCACGAAAACGACTCTGAACACCGTATAAAAGGCTTCGTGTGCATTAATCGTGTGCGTACGTATGCACGCGATTTATACCTTCATTCTAATTCAGCTGATAGATTTCGATTTATGACACGCGTCGCGTCGTCGAAAACCCAACTGTATCTAAGAATGGATACGATGAAAGCATTGTTAATAGAAATATTTCGCAAAATTATGGAATAAAAATAAAATATATATTCAAAATATTCCTACGAATACAGACGACATTAAACGATGGATCATCATGGTCGCGTATCCCCTGAGCCAAGAGATTGCGCACACTTATATTCTTCAATTTCTGGCATACATTATGATCCCCGTCAGGTTTTTACATGTACCGAGTTGGCGGATATATTAGACGTTATCAGTTCTGGTCTCTTTTTTCCTCTGAGATCGATATTGACTGTATTTTTGACCCAGTACCGCCAACGTGTATAGTGCATTTTCTCCTATTTTATGCGCTATATATTTTAATTTTCTTTTCTTAATGATTTTTCAACTATTAGTTTTTTTCTTTTTCTCCTTAGGATATAATCCGTCCACGATATCTTCAATAGTTTTCTCAGTAACACTACATCTCGAATTTCCACGCGTTCATGGTCCGTGTTTCATATGAGTATTTCAGCATTGTCCCCATACGCCACATTGTCCTTTTCCCAAGACTTTTGATTTTCCAGCACTTTGCTAAAAAATTATCGAATGCTGTCTTTGCCACACAGTAATTCTCGCTTTTATTTCTTTCAGGTCTCAGCCATCATTAATGAGTTATCAGAAAGCCTATATACTCTATACATTCGTTCACTTCTTTTTCAACTTATTTGTTCCTATTTCTTTCAGCAATTTTGGCCGTCTTTGGACCGCGTATTATTACGCATCCTGTCATTTCTTCTCCGCGCTCCTTCCGGTACATCTTCATCAGTTTCCCGTGCACGATCTTTCTTTCACACTTGTCCAAACTGCTCCCGTTCTTCCTTTTTCCTTTGCCATGAACCCTTTTCAATTTCTTCGAAATTTGTTTCTATCATTTATTTCTTCTTCGTTTATTCCCATTTCTGCAAGGTCACTTTTCACCTCCCGAAACCAGTTCATCACGAGTTTTTGTCGAAATAGTCGTACAGTTTCTTCGTCATCCTTTTTCCGTCCATTCTTTTCAAATGTCCGTACAGTTTCACTCTTCTTTTCCGCATGGTAGCACCTATTTTTTCAATGTTTTCATCATAAACTTCCTTATGGCTTCTCAATTTCAACATTCCGTTTTGGACCGAATCCTAGAATTGTTCGAATAATTTTTCTTTCTTTCATTTCAGTTTCTTGCATTTGTTTTACTGTGTTTAGAAGAGCCAAGCATTCAGATAAACTTTCCGGTTTTATGACCGAATTATAGTGTTTGATTTTTGCATCGATGGACAGTGATTTCTTATCATACACGATTATTATTATTGGAATGCGGTTTCCATCTTTCTCATTCTCAACTTATTCGCTTCTTTGTCTTATTATTTCTCCCAAGTATTTGAATTTCCGTACTACTTTTTCTATCTTTCCATACTTTGTTTCCATCCAATTCGGGGAATAGATCTTGTTCCTATATTTATATTTACCCTCTTATTTTTTGTCGTCATTTCTTGTAATCTTCGTTACCCTTGTGTTTTGTCGGCGTTGATTTTGTTAATTCGGCGTGTCATTTACTTGGTTCGCCATTTCTGCGTAATCGTGTTTCCGTTTCAGCGATTATTCTTATTCCTTTTAGTCTTTCGCCACCTATCTTCAAAAACCCATCTTCTTAATTCGCGCTTCCATTCTCGTCACGCGTACATGCAAAATTTAGTGTGACAATGAGCATCCCCTTGCCTCACATCTCTTTCAGTATAGCACATTTGTCTTTTGAATTTCCGTACCGATCTTAATTGCATTGATTAGTCAAACTTTCTTTCATTGGCCTGCTTTCACTGTAACTCCTAATAAGTTGTGTTTTTTATCTTTAAGGAATTTTATGTTCTTTTTTTTTTTTCGTTATAAAAGTTTAGAAAGTCTAGTTTACGGACAGTCTTCAATCTTTTTATTATACGCATCCCGCAGTGTGCCACGCTTCGAAACAACTTTTCCAAATATTCGTTTAGTATTTAAGTAAACTTAGGCTTTGAGGATATCCGAAAATAACGGACGATATGTAAGAAACACGGAAGATGCAGGAAATACTGAAAATTTTACTTAATTAAAAATGTTTAATGACTAGTTTTCTCTTTCACATAATTACTTACAAACGTAAATGATGAGTCTAGTTCGTTAGTCATTCAGCGTTGATGGTAAAATAATAAACCTTTCATTAATAAATGATCAAATATTTTTTCTTCTCCTAAACCAGCAGCCGATATTTGTGTATTTTTTTTCCTTTTTTATTTCGTTACACCACGGGGCTAGAATATTATTACATTGTATTCCGAGGAGATTCAAGTGTGTACCGTTCAATAGTGTTTTTTTTTTTTTTTTTGGTTTTTACATTGCATTACTCCCGTTGTATAAACAAAATTGTTCATTATGTTATTATCAAGTTGCAGTGTGGTATTTAATAACATTAGTTCTTAATAAATTCGAACGGCACGCTATTGCGGAACGCATGCACACAACGTGTACCAGGTTCCATTGACAATACTTTTCTTATCATAAACAGCAGCTTCTTCCTCCACATGATTAATACTGCAATTCGTCTCGTGCAGCATAGCATGCAGCGTTGTTCGGGCGTGCGTGTATTATCTCTCAATGCACATCGCTTCCATCACGCGCATTGTTGTTTTTCCTCATTTTCTAAGCTGTAGTGCACTTTTCTCGCATGTCTGTCCTTTACAGTGCGATACTTCATCGAAGAAGAGAAATATTATCAAAAAGAAAAGAAACATTTGCGTAATACAGGCGACCAGGTGATAAAATATTATATGCCGAGTAATAAAATGTAATTAACCGCGCGCTACCATTCTCAATTATAAAGACTGAAAGAAAAAAGAACAAATTACAAAATTAAGCAACGGAATGAATGATTTTTCAAAAATTAGAGTCTTCTATTTTCTATACATCACAGACTATATAGGTTCTATTTGCCGTTCGGATGTGGTAGATCCAATTAAGGATAGAAACATTTTCGTGCGATGCATGATGAGATGAAAGGGTAGCAGCAAGTGTTGTAGGCCGGTAACGTATTTTGTATATTGTCGTAGGCAGGAGCGTTTAAAAAAGTTTGTTTTAAGTGGGATTTATGGATGCTGATCATTTTTGTTTTTTTTTTAATTTTTCGACACTCAGTATTATCGTAGTTTTCTTTTTTAGTGTTTCAGTCGAGATTTTATATTTTTAATCTTCCGGATGAATTTCAACGGAATTAATAGAATTAAAAATCAAACTGATCTAAAATTTTTCTATTAAAAACTAAAATCGCATTTTGAAATTTTCTAAAAAGATCAACTGAAAAAAAAAAAGGTTGGGAGAAATCCCCAATCCCCTATGTATCGGAACACCCCCTAAAAGAAATAAATTTAGCATTCGAGACAAATTCGGGTCAACGAAGTACAACCCCGTGCCGCCGTTATCTTCATTTCGGTAATTATTATGATTTATTTTGATAAAAACTCCTGCGAATTAAGAATTGACTTTAAATAACGGAAGCGATTTCAGACTGCTTTTTACGATTGTGATATTATTACAATTGCGCTCATTTCCGAATTCAAAAGAACATCAGGTTGGTGAACTCTTCTTGTAACTCCTCCTTCGGCAAAACAGAAATCTGGAACGTTGTACGAGAGGACGTATTCAGTGGAAAGAGTGTGTATCTGCGCCATCCAAAAATCGTATTGTATCACGATGTAGAGAGCCTGCACGGTCGCAAAATTTCATGGAAACAGGGTATTCTGGTGATGCTTAACGTTTGGTAGAGTTCTAGAAACGGTTTAAGGATGAAAGGACGTTGAATTCCTTTAATCTTTATTTGTGTGTATTTTTATTTTGTTTCATTTCCTCTCTACAGCTGTATTTGCCTGCGTGTCTGTAAATAATTGTTAAGCCCGAACTTTTAAAGGAAAAATGTAACTTCACGAAGTCATATGGTTTTTGTTTTCCGAGCTTATCGGTATTTTGTGGTTACAGAAAAAGTTGATTTGATACAGTAGAAACTAGCGTTTTAGAATGTGAGATTTTAAAGAATGTTAGTGTGTGTGGCAGGAGGGGCGATCGCTATTCACCTAGTGGCGTTTACCCTGATTTCATTAGGCAGCCGGGGGACATTTTGACGGTAAAAATTGACCAGCTAATTTATTATGGAAGACCAATAATACTTGTTTTAGATAGGTCTCGCGAAATTACTTCGAAAATATCACAAGGGGAACTGTCGTTCTGAGCAGATCCGGTGAATCCTCAGTTACTGGCCGTAATTTCTGATGTAGAAGAATTTTCATTATCCGCTGAAAGAAAAAAGTTCCATACTACCCATTACTCCATACTTGCCGAGCAATTAGATCTTACAGTATACGGGGAATTTGAATATTATTATTGGAAGTTTGTTTTCTTAAAGTTACTTCGTTGGTATTCGAAATGAATATTTTATTAAGCCTCGAAAGAAAAACGATTTTGTCGAATTGTTGACTACTCTGCGACGAACCAGACAGACTTGGAAACTTTTTTTTTTTTTTTTTTTTTTTTTTTTTTTTGTAGAAAAGCTAGATCAAAACAGATAATATCGTTAGCATTATATCAGCAAAAGTAGAAGTGTGTATTGCTTGCATTCTCTCGGCTTGCTCCGAGTCAGTGGTGGCCAGAACGCACACAAACGAATCAATAATGAAAACCCAAATCGGAAGCTAATACTTGAACCCAACTTTGTTTAGCATCTGCTTTATCAGAATTGCTCCTTTGCCTCTAAATTCCTTTTTTCCGGCGATACAGATTTATTTCTCTTATCACGATATCTCACGGCCCAACTCTCTACTTTACAACTTCTTACGGGGGGGCATCCTGCTTTAGGAGATCTAAAGAACTCTTTTTTGAGGATTTTTTAACTTTCGGGTATATTTTTTTACCTATATATTTGAACTGTGCATATAATTTTTATTAAGTAGATGTAATAATAAACGGAAAAGCAATGAGCCTTTCCCCTAGAACGTCTTACTACTGTAATTCGCAATTAGCGGGAAAGGTGCAGTTCGTAATTCTTGTCAGAAATATAAAAACCAAATAAATTTCCAATTATCATACATTTTTCTTCTGGGTAAACTGAAAAAAAAAAGTAAAAATAATTGGGAAATTGTGACTTTTCCGACTTGAAAAGAAAAAAGTGTTTTTTCAACAAAAAAAAAAAAAAAAAAAAAAAAAAGAAAAGTTACTTTATGTTATATAAAAGATTTCTAAAAATACTTTTTTTAAACAATTTTGTCAGTTCACATGGAAGAGAACTCAATACTGAAGAGAATAAATTTCAGTTCAATAGGTCGTTTTACTATCGCGCCTGCCAATTCAGAAAAATCGAAAAAATGAAAACTCACGAAAACACGTTTTAAAGTGTTTTCAATAAGAATAAATATAAATCTTAATGATTGACTAATGAGCTACTCTTGGTCCCCATATAGTAGTCCTTCTGCTTCCTCAAATAACTCATTTTGAGACGTTTGTGCGAGTGTACGATCTATACGAGATCCATTGGTGCTAAGTGACTGGCGCCTATTTTCGATCCGTTGCGCGTCGACGGTATCAGCAAACATTTCGCATTGCTGGCCAATACATTTAAATGCAGCAACTGCATAGTATTCGAAATCGCTGAATATTCTTTATTAAACATGCCGGCAGCCCCAAGTGTAGGCGACTATTTCAAGGACTTTTTTTAGTCGGAATGCAAGTGCTTCGGATTAATGCACCAGGCCATTCAGTTGAACGACCCTCGTTTGAATTTGTGCGTGACCGCCTAAACATTTCCCTAAAAGGTCGTCATTTGATAGTTATTCATATATCGGACGAACGTGCTTTTCAATTTTATCGTCAATCAATCCAGCAGCATGCTCAAAAGATCGTAGTTGACTGGTACATTCAACTTTGCGCCATTCACATCAACTATCGATGTCTGTTGGACAATTTTCGTGTCAAAGGAATTGGTGTCTGTGGAGCAATAACAAATAACAATCTAGCGCGTTGCCATTATCGTTTTTTTTTTTCATTTCTCGGACAGAATCAATATTTCTGCTAATTGCCGAACCATAATAAATTGCTAACTTTTTTACGATACCTTCCGTTCACCACTTTTCACCGACAGAAGAGCGGCGAGAGTGCCTGAGCCTGGCTAAACAGAAGCTCGAAACACGTGCACAGATGTTATTATAAGGGAGTAGAAGAGGCAAGGTCGGAAAGAGCGTCCGCTGCTCGACGTTCCTTTTCGGTCAGCTTTCTATCATCTCCAGAAGTACTTCGAATTGACATCTACGACTTTGTGAATATATTCTTGAATAGTTTATCTATCGATTTAGAAAATTTAAAAAAAATCGATTTTTTCAATCTTCTAAAGCAGGATTATACCACTGGTCGATCCTATATCTTTTCATCTCCCCCGCTAAATCCACTATCGTTGTCTTCCTTCTTTAATTTCCCTCGTATTAATAAATAATGGCTCAATTCCTTCCTTTCTTCATGCGGATATCTTTCTAGTCAGTCATGTTTCATTCCATAATCACATCAGCCATTTACACTTTCATCAGCCGAAAAAGTCTCAGCCCGATTGAGTACCCACACACTAATTAGATAGGTGATTGTTGTTTCATCGACGGAAATTCTTTCGAATCTCTTCCAGGTTCAGTTGTATCTAAAAGTCTTCGCTTTTGCCTCGAATCCTGAACAACTACTCCGATCCCTGCTCTACGCGCGGAATTTCGAACGTATTATCTAAGCTGCCGTTTTCTTAATAAATGTTTATCTAGTTTCTCAACCACTCTTGTTCCCTTCTAACTTTCTTCTGTGTACCGTAATTATTTTGTTACCGCCGATATAGCTCCGATATTTGCTCATGTACGTCCAATTCAGTTTTTAACAATATACATTCGTTCCCGGTAAGCTGCCATACTTCCGCTTCAGTCTACGTTAATTGATTTTTTTTTGTTACCAACTACCCCATCAAAATCTACAATATAAGTAGATTTGGTTCAGCCTTTTTCTATCTTTCTCTTCATTATTCAATCCTTTAATCTCTCTTCCTTTCACTTCATTTTTCACATTGAATCTATTTTACATGTCCTTTACTATTCTGATTTCTCAGAATGCTCTTATTATATCAGATTCTGGAAAGTGTTTTACATGCTATATATTATCTCCATTTCTTCTTACTCTACTGACTATAAAATCCATCTCATACATATTTTAACACAAACTGACCTCTCTTGGATACGCACCTCTGGAGTCGAAGACAATCAGCTGGTCTACTAACTCGTTTATCTTCTTCTTCTTCTTCCGGTATTATCCCGCAATATTACATTTCATTTCACAGCCGCTCATTCGAAATTTCTGGTAAAACCTTTTTTCCTACAGTTACGATAGGTTTATTTTAACTGCTCCGAGTATGTTAACTTATCTATCGTTTTTGTCGTGCGTGCTACATTTCTACTTTACATATGGCCGCGTCGAACAACTTTATCACTAATTAACGAAATCGCGTTATAGGATGAAATAAAAAAAATAAAAAAAACTTTTTAAAAAAATAGGCTTTTACTCGTATTTATGCACTAAAAATTACAACTATAAATTAGTGTGCGACTACCAGATACGCATCGTAACATTAAAATCTGAAACTAAAAAATACTATTCTGAAAAATAAAAGCAGGGGCCGCAGTTACAAAAATTTATCGGTTCTAGTTTCAGATTTTAATGTTAAGATGCGTCACTGGTAGAGTCGCACACTAATAAAGTTGCACTTTTTAGTGCATAAATAAAAGGCTATTTTTAAAAAGTTTTTTTCTCTTTTTTTCTTTTTTAGTCTGGACTTTTTACACTATGTATTTTGCAATAAAAAACAATAAATCTAGAATCATATTTTGCTTTATTTTATTCAATATCTTGATTATAGGACATTTACAGAAATTCATGTTACATTTTATCATTAGATAACGGATCGTACTCTTTCAATTATATTGTCTTTTGTTTTTCATACAATACATACGGAATCCTCAGCACATGAAATACAATATTTGACTGATCTTTCCATTGATATATCACATGATGGAAAAAAATTTTTTTTTTTGAAACTTTCGATTTTTCAGCGCCCCCGCCGGGATCCGATTTTAAAGTTGGAAACAAGGATGTGCATTTTTTAAACCTTGTTCAATATTTTTAGCTATAAAGCTGAGCCACGAGCGGCGGCTACACGTGCCATTTTTTGTACTTTTTTAAACTTTTGGCAAACTTGCAATGTTTCGTTAAAAAAGTGAAATACGAGTTTGCTCCCGACAAATAGCGCGCTCTTTCCGGAAACAGTATATCATATGCCCGGGAAAAAAAATATTCTTTTTCAAAAGTTCAAGCTCTCGAAGCCTCGAGGGGCTAATTTTAAAGTTGGAGCCCCAGATGTTGCATAATATTGTATTGCCATCTATAACGAGCATTTCTGCAAAAGGACACTTTTTTTAATTCATCGGGAAGTAGTTGAGAAATCGTTCGCAAGATTCCCCCCTAGACAGACAGACAGACAGACTGACAAAGCAAGTTAAATAAAAGGCTATAATAAAAAGCTGACCCCACTTGACCCCTTTGTTTGCGAGCTTGAAAAAATTCTAACGTTCTTCAGGTTATATGATGAAAAGTATAGTTAAGGACAAAAGTGTGAATACAAGTGAAAAAAGACACAAGGTGGAAGTGAAAAAAAGTAAGCAAGAAGGAAAATACACCGGTGCGGGTAATGTTTTAAAGGTTTTCAATCGCGTCTACCGGTGTCCCAGTCACCGGATCGATGGTTTAATGGCAAAAGATAAAAAGAAACTCACCAAGAAAAGCGGTTATTATAACGGTTTTTTGTGACCGAATGTTCATTTAATTGACTCTTTTTCCTCCTTGCTGTTTTCGGGCAAAAGTTCTCTGCTAATACGCACAAAAGAAAAGAAACAGCAGAAAAAAAATATCCAGAAATCGCGGACGATACTAAAAAAATATATATATATTTGAAACGTTTAAAACTTTCGCAGTGATTAATCATAATGAAATAAATTTACGGACAACTGCGTAGGAAAATGTTTAATGTATTTAACTCAATAATACACGTTTCGGTCAGCTTATACTGACCATCATCAGAAGCGAATTGAGACACCCAAACATCGGTTCACAACTGCAGTTTCATGTTCTACTAATTTTCTGTTGTGTTTTCCCAGGTTTTCAGGTTTTTTGGTACTTCTTATATATCCTCGGCGGTTATTTATAATTTTTTCTGTTGTACTTTCCCAGTTCCCCGTGTTTTTTTATGTATTTTCACGCTTTTAGTGTCTTTGTTTCGGGATTTTATTGTATTTTCGTTACATTATTCTATTGGTTGGCGTTATTTTTTGGTTTTGGTTTTTATTTAATTTTGTCGTTATTGTGGATCGATGTTTCGAGCGTCTCAGTTCGCTCCTGATGATGGTCAATATAAGCTGACCGAAACGTTAAGCGCTGTATTATTGAGTTAAATACATTAAACATTTTTTACGCGGTGGTCCCTGTAAATTTATTTCATAACTTTTATGTATGTATTTTTCAATTTTTCGGCTTCAACCTAATTTAACTATGCGCCATTGAACTTCTCCCATTAGAACACAATAATTAGAAATAATTTAAAATTTAAAATAAATACTGATGATTTTTTAGTTACATTAAAAAAAATATATATGTATGCTCTATATTTTTAACCGACTTCAAAAAAGCAGGAGGTATTCAATTCAACTGTATTTTTTTTTTTTTTTTTTTTTTTTTGTGTGTGTTACCACAGAACTTTCTTCTAGATGAACCAATTTTGATGATTCTTCTATTTGAAAGGTGGTGTTTCTCACGTGGTCCCATTTAAATTTGATCAAGATCTGACCGATAGTTTTTGAGTTATCCTTAATAGTAATGCGGGAGATTGCAGCTTTTTCGATGCTTTTCATTTTCATGATTGTTTTCATCGTCGGGTTAGATTTATTGGCTTAAAATACTATAAATTTGCCAAATTACCATGGAAATGTAGCTTTGATGTTTTCACACCGTGGAAATATCTGTTCTTATTAAAATGTTTTAATTTAATTGAATAAAAGTGCACTAAAAAGTAACGAAATAAAATGCCTTTTTTACAAAAAATAAATACCGATACTTGAAGGTTTATTATAAAAATTTAAAAATGCACTAAAAAGTAAAAAATAATTGCTCCCGATGAGAAAATATATATTATGTGTATATTAGATTGATATAACACTTAAGTGGTGATATCGTAATTCTTATACAACATTAATTTTTTGGAGTTGGCGTCAAATTCATATTAAAAGAATAATTAAAAACTGCATTAAATGTTCATTAAATTGTTCCTAGATATAGTAACATGAATTTAATTCCAACTCCAAAAAGTTAATGTTGTATAAGAATTACGATATCTCCTTAAGTTACATCAGTCTGATATATATTCTTTATCGGGAGTAATTATTTTTTACTTTTTAGTGCATTTTTAAATTTGTATAATAAACCTTGAAGTCGGTATTTATTTTTTGTAAAAAAGCATTTTATTAGGTAGTTCATAAATATTTTATGCAAATTTTTTTACTACGAGTGTTATGACATATTTAATTTTTATTAATGTTCATACGGAGTAATTCATTTATGAAAATTATTAATATATAAATATTAAAATGATGGAAATTATTAATAGTATGAATATTAATGAAAAATGTATTATTTATAAAATAAAAATATGCCAAGAACATTTTCAACCCCCTCCCCTTTCATAATCCTGGGCGCGGCCCTAGTCTGAAATTAAATATCGATTATATGACAGAGAAGTTACGTGAGAAGGCAAAAAGGCAAAACTGACCGGCAATATTCTCTTCAGATCTCCATTGGAGATGATCGTTAAGTGTGTATTATGAAAAGCGCAATTTTGTAATCGCCAACAACGCCGCGACCTGTCAAGAATGCGAACCGATCTTTTTTACCCGTCCTGTAAGACGTAATCTTTTTTTTTTTTTTTTTAAATCGATTCGTCAACATAGACATTGGCCCAAGAGCAGTGGAACAGAGAGAAAAGAGAGACTCAGATCCTTACACGATCAGAGATAGCTGACAGAAAGGAATCAAGAGCTAAAATAACCGAAGGAGAAGGAAGGGAGAGAATGAATGAAGCACAGTATGGAGCGGGAATACCGGTTTGTAAGGGGAAGGAATAAAAAGAAGCTTGTTCAGTTGATAATTACGAACAACTGAACATTATATGATCGGGATCAGAAATACATTGATCGCCGGGAGGGTGCAATGGACAATAAAGAGAAGGCACGAGAGAATAACGGAACAATGAGGAAGGGAGCAAACTATGCCTAAAACGCAAGCGGCAAATCGCAGAGAGATTAGAACGGCGCATAGAAGGAAAGTTAATAAACCATGGAAAACGTGGAAGGGAAGGTTGAATAGACAAGAAAAGGGAGTTCGGGTTGGAGAATGAGGAGACGTAGGAGTCAGACCACAGTTTGGAATGAGCAGCTGCAGACAGAAAAGTAATATTAGAAGCTGAGAAGGCAGGAAGAAACCTACCAGAAGAGGAAGATAATCGAGCGAATGAGTCAACCAACTCATTTCCCTCGATTCCAGAATGGCCAGGAATCCAAAGGAAATCCGTTTGGATAAAGTGGGAAAGGAAAAGATCGTGAATTAAGGAACGAATAAGGAGAATGATGCAGTCGGTTGAGTGAGAAGGGAGAGGAGATGTGATAGTCTGCAGCACGCTTTGAGCATCCGACAGGATAAGGAGATTGCGAGAAGCCGGAGAAGTTTTGATAAAAAGAAGGGCACGCAGAATAGCAGAAGACTCAGCATAAAAGATTGAACAAAAGGAGGGAAGTTTAAAGGACTCGAAGATCATTTTTATTCATGTTTATTAGATGAAATAGTCTCGGATTTTTTAATTTCCCGATTAAAAATTAAATTTCTTTTCGGTAATTCCGAAAAAAAAAAGGCTACATAAAATTATCGTTACTATCGCGATGTTAATTTCTGTAATAAGCTAAAAAGTATAGATTAAGTACAAAATACAAAAATTCCTTTACTTCCGCTTGGAGTTATCCGGCCGCCAATCGTTTAATCGGAGATAAATTATTTTTTCGATGGCTATCGACGGTAATATTGTAAGTACATTTAATTAATTTTATACTTATTACGAAAATTCACTGCAGACAAGAAACTATGACCACAGCAGTTTGCTGCTCGCTGTCTAGCTTTTGACACTGAACCAACTCCCACTCTTACTTAAGAATCAAAATGATATTAATGAATCGGTTAATCATCGCAATATTGCGCCAACTGGTTTTTCGACAAATACGGGGGGGCAGCCTTATCGCGCACTCCCTGTGCCGAGCTTCTGTCACCGGATTTCGGTACGTAACGCTCAACGTGGATATTGCATATCAACGAAGAGACTACACACGTGATCCCTTGCTCTCCGCCTTTGATTACGTCACTGGTATATGTATATGTGCGAATATTTGTAAGCTAATTTTTCCCAAAAACAACGGATGCAGTATGTAATATTGCGTATTATTTTCAGGTAAAATATTACGAACTTAATAATAGTCTCTTGCTATTTCCGCGGATAAATTTTAAAAGCGACCGAATAGAAAAAAGAGAAAGAATTTAAGAAAGAATCAAAGTAGCCGTCGGCAGAGGATTATTGTGTACGTTGGGAATTGAGAATTTCGTCAGACTATTACCTGAGCTAGTTATGTAATTCGATAGCGAATATTTTCGCCGCTCGGACCTTGCTGGGGTCTCGGAATTCTGAGGACATGATCGGTTCTAAGGTTAAGTTTAATTAATTATTTTACCGTGATAATTGTTCGTTCGACTACTAGTGGTCGTTTAATTTTTCACAGCATTCGCATATATTATACGGATTATTATTCGGGAGGAGAAAGGACATAAGACAGAAAGAGAGAGAGAGAGAGAGAGAGAGCGAAAAAAGATAGATTAGGGGATAAATAGGAAACAGACAGACGAGCATATGAAATGGAATGTTGTTACAATGATCCTTCCGGAATAGATTAAACAACGATAATAATAACAATAATATAAATATTATTTATAGGCTTATTTACATAATTAATTAAGAAAAAAATTCGTTCTTACTCTATAGATAAACACGGCTCTCGTTCTAGCATGCATTTGAATAAAATTTGAAATGTGCGCTTGTTGCGTGCGCGTATATGCGTGCGCATGTACGCGCGTATACACGAATGTGATCAATGTACGCGTGTGCGAGCACACTGTTACAGCTTAAAAATAGGGAACGCTTCTATTTTTTTCTCTTCAAAACACAGATATATTTGTGTAATAAAATGTGTAAACAAGTTGCACAATGTCTCCTATATCTTTGAAGAAGCTGGCTATACGAAAATTAATATCTGATGACCCTAATTATCATTATTAATCAGGGTATATATTTATATAACGTACATAATATTGTTGTGGCATATTTTATTAATAATATACGTATGCATGTAAATACGTACACACACACACACGCATATTAATTATATATGCATATATAATATATATATATACTCCGCGATAAAATTGAGTCGCTTCATTGTATGATTAATCACTCTGGTACAAACTGGTAATGAGAGATTTAGAATTCTAATTACCGCTCTTCTGTAAATACAATTTTAATATATTTTGCAGGCATTTATATTATTACCGCTGTTAATTTACCGCCGTGTCAGGCGGCTCTGTTGACATAAATTAGGTATTTATGTAAGCGTAGAATAGAGAGCTCTCTTGTGTTAATAATATCGACTCTTTATCTAACGTATATCTCTGGACAGTCGGACTGACTTTTCAACAGAATCACTAATATAAACTATTTAACTGATTATATAATGTTTATCATAGATAAGTTATAAATTTTATATAATTTTTATATAATAAGCAAGTTCTAGTAAATAAATCTGTGTCGTTAACGTTCGATGTTTTCACATGAATAATACATATCCGGCAATGAAAATCAAAAAATTTTTGACAGTTTAATAATCTTTTGCGGATCGTTGTGTATAATTTTTCAGTCATCAATACCGTCTAAATTCTTCAATATACTTTTAATGTATGTCTTTCATAGCGACGCGAGTGCTCGTCTACAAAGGGAAAATTTTCAAACGGCGTAATGCGGCGCAACTATCGAAGATATGTCGAAAAAAAAAGTACTTCAAAAATTATCGATTAAGATTATTTTTAAAAATGACGAAGCAAAATCGCAGATTTCTTTCAGCGTTTAAACATTTTTAATTTGATGGAAAATCGTAAAAATAATCTCACATATTTACCGGTAAAAGTAATTTTTTGAAAAAAATAAATACCATTCTACGAAGAAAAATCCCCGGTAGAAAGTTTATTAGGTAAAAATTTCAAATTTTACATATTTTTTTTCCTCCAGAAAAATCCCATGTAGGGACGCTGACATCAGTGAATATTACGGAGTAGATGAGTTGATAAATACAAGAAAAGTCAATTTTTTCAATTAAAATAAACTCGATAACAGATTTCTTTCTTTATATCCGTTAACGGATGTATCAAATCAGCTATCACGCTTTTGTCTCCTGCTGCTGTTGCTTTGTAGTTCTTAACCATGTTCTGAGATTTTTGAGTTCCTCTGCGTTTGATAATGTCCACCTTCCTACTCTATACGACAAGCTTCTTGGGCTTAATATTCCATCTAATTTCATCTTTCTTATCCTAAACTCGTCGTGTTTGAATTTTAGATTTAATTTCACTTTAATTATTTTGTTCATTAGCTTCAATTTATTTATTTATTCTTTCTCGTTACTTTTTATTTTTATTACTTTTTTTTCTTTTCCTTTTTATTATTATTATTATTTTTTTCTCTCTTCTTCTTCTTCTTTCTTCTGCTTGTTAAATAAGCGTAGTTAAAGGAGGCCGCTCAACGGCCTCCTCCCAAAACCCGGCTAAATCAATTAAACCCCCATCCAACTTGTCCATAAACATGGACATAGACCTCAACTCTAAACGTAAATCGGCTGATCCCCTTTCACCGATTTCCACCACTCTACCAAAGGAAATCAGGCTTTCTCAGGCTGATCTCCCTATACCGGCTCCGTCTTGTGCCCCCGAGCTCAACAGCAGCAGTAATAATAGCAACCCCAATTTTAATATCACCAGCAACACTAACCTCAATAGTATTAGTAATAATAACAAAAATGATAATAACAATAACAACAACAATAACAATAACAATAATAATAACAATAATAATAATAATAATACTATTTCTGATAATCAAATCAAATCAAATCGTTTATTATTACTATTACCTTACATTTCCCATCTATGCGCATATTTGCGCGAGCGATGGGTATTTGAAAATAAAAAATACAACAATTTTACAATTTTTAAACAAAATATGAAAGTAAAATACTAAAATAAAGTGGAATACATTAAATTACATTAGCGTAGCGCGTGCATCTGGATTAAATGAAGGGAACTGAAACGGTTTTCCAAACAAAGTCCAAGTTTACAAACGAAATTAATCTAATTAAATAGCTAAATAATTAAATAATATAAATTAAATCTAACCGGAAATATAATATTAAACGCCAATTTGAAGATGATAATCATGTCAAACTTAATTGGAACTTTCTGTAAAATAATTCGTTAAGCATTTGCGTCTCTTCTTATAGTTTTTAAGATTTTCTTTGACGTGATCCGGTAGTAAATTATAAAGTAAAGGAGCCATGTAGACCATTTGTATTTTGGAATGGTATTTATTGAAATTAGGTACCACTGCTATTTCCCTACCAGAGCTTCTGGTTTTACCCTCCTTATATAAAAATGTAAATTCCTCTCTGTTTTTAATCATATAAAGTAGTACCTGAATCTTATATAAAATTCTTATGTTCAGGAAATTGTATTTGCAACTGATGTTACTGTCTTTGTTTATGAGCTTAAATATCCTGTTTTGCAAAATGTCCAGTTGTCTTCTGTTATATTCAGCTACTTTCCCCCAGTGCATTAGTCCATAGGTAAGGACCGGTAGGTATAGTGATTGGTATAATCGATAGATATGGTTTCCTTTGAAAAATTCTCCCAAGTAATAAAAAATGTAATTTAACTTTCTTAATTTCTTTTCCAAGAAATAAATGTGCTTGTTCCATGTCAACCTGCAATCGAGTGTTAGACCCAAGTATTTGATCTCGTAGGCTCTGTCTATGTGTATACTGTTGTTTATTGTAATCTTTATATCGTCCCACTGATTCTGTGGTAGATTACTGTAGACCACGAGCTTCGTTTTCTTTAAATTTACTATAAGCCTATTGTTATGGAACCAGTTTAGTATTACATTTACCCCAAGCTGTACCTGTTGTTGCAAAATGTCGGTATAGCGTGAACTCATAGTGAACACAGTATCATCAGCGTAAGTGAATATTTTGCCCGGTATAATAAGATCACATAAATCATTTACATATATTAAAAATAGAAGTGGACCCAAAATACTTCCTTGCGGCACCCCACAATTTTGACTAACACATTCACTGAAAACCTTGTTTATTTTAGTTTTGTACTTCCTTTGTTGAAGATACGATTCAAACCAGTCATATATATTACCCCTAAAGCCCAATGAATACAATTTTTTCAGTAGAATTTTATGATTGATTGTGTCGAAAGCTTTTCGCAGATCAAAGTAAACTGCCAGACAGGATTTACCACTTTCTAAGCTTTTTGCTATGTATGATATATGATTAAACAATGCTGTGTCAGTACTTTTCCCCTGCAGGAATCCATACTGATTAACACTGAAGAACTTCTTTACGTGTAAAAAGCTTAACATCCTGGTTTTAATACATTTTTCAAAAATTTTTGAGAAGGTCGGTAGAATACATATTGGTCTGTAATTTGCTATGTCACATTTATCCCCACTTTTATAAACGGGCGTAATTATACCTATCTTTAAAATGTCTGGAAATTTACCTAGCTTAATAGATTCATTAAATAAATACGTCAACGGTTTAACAAAAAATTCACAATTATCTTTTATCAAAAGTATTGAAATTCCGTCAATTCCGAATGACGATTTATTAGGAAGCGACATTAAAGCATATTTTACTTCGCTTTCTAATAATTCGATAAAACCGAAGGTCTGTATAGATGGAGTGTTAATAGTAACAGGTTGAGTATTGGGATATTCGTTATTCACCAAATCATTTACAGAATTTAGGAAATAATTATTAAAGAGACTAGCGACCTCGTATTCGTGCCCATTTACAAGTAAATTTGTTTCTTTTGTCTTTATTTCACTAATAGCATACTCTTTAGTACCTAGTAATTTTTTAACCATTCTCCAATACTTTTGTTGATCATGTCCGCAATTATTTAGTATAGTATTATAATAATCTTTCTTAGCTACTCTAACTAATTTTTGCACCTGCCTTGATACCTTTTTATACTCTAATAGTAAAGAAATGCTGTGATTCGTAGATTTCAATGATTTGTATAAATTATTTTTTTTACTCGTGATATCCAATATTTCGTTAGTTACCCAAGGAGCCCGTTTCCGTTTATGCTGCTTCATTTTTATTGTTCGCTTGCTACTCTGAACAAGCCTGCTGACTACATATGTCTATAAAATTTGTAAATTTAGTATCTATAGAATCTTTCTCATTGTATAAAAAATCTAGTTTAACATTAAACAGATTTTTTCGGAAAAGTACTTTATCCACAAACATAGTAATTGGTGGAGGGGTCATTACGATGCAATCTAATACTTGTAGAGAAACAATTACAGCACTATGATCTGAGACATCATCATCATAATAATAACAGTAATAATAATGATGCTAATAATAATAGTGGTGATAATAATAATAGAAGTAATAATAATAATACTAACGATAATAATAACAATGATAAAAATAATTCAAAGAATAATAACGATCATGTTAAAAACTTTTCTTCCGATCACCCGGGTCCTTTTACTGTTTTCGTTGAAAGTAGTTACGCCGATCAGAATTTAGGTAACTTTCATCCACTTGCATTGGCTAAAGCCATCAGCAAAAACTCTACTGCTTTCACTGACATCAAGCCTCGAGGCAGAGAGCGTATTGCTATTTTTTTCCCTTCCGCTTCCACTGCCAATGCTTTTCGAAGTAACTCCTCTTTTTTCGAATCCAACAATTTAATTGCTTTTATCCCTCACAACTCTGTACACAGAATTGGAGTAATTTCCGGAGTTCATCCCTCCTTTTCCGAAGAGGATATAAAAGAAGGAATTGAATCTTGTATTCCGGTACAATCTGTTAGACGAATTTTGCGTTCCTCTGAAGATGGCAAAATTCCTACTAGAAGTGTTGAAATAAAATTTTCTAAACCCGTCCTGCCTGAATTCATTTCCATTTACCGACTTCGATTCCCTGTCTCTCCCAGCATCCGCTCCCCCACTCAGTGTGCCAAATGCTTTCTCTTCGGACACATAGCGCGTCATTGTCGCAGTTCACATTCTATTTGCTCTCACTGTTCAGCTAAACATTCTTTCAATGAATGTTCCATTCTCCAAGAGCCTCCTTCTTGCCGTAATTGCAAAGGAAGTCACAGTTCCTCGAACCGTCTCTGCCCAGAATGGCAAAGGCAAAAAGATATCAAGCGAATTATGGCTTTTGAAAATGTATCTTTTCAAGAAGCCGCTAAGCTTAAATCTTCCAGCGCTGCTACTCAGGCATTTACTTATGCTAATCGAGCCGCATCATCTACTCTCCCTTTGAATACTTCCAATGTAGCTTCCAAGGTACCTTCTCCTCCTCGTCCAAAATCCCCCACCTTCCATAAATTACCTAAGTCTAAACCTCATCCCAAACCTCTTCCTCAATTTCCAACTGTCACATCCTACTATACTCCTTCTCCCTCAGTTGGATGGGCTCTGAATAGTTCTTCTCTCCCCAACCCTTCCTCACCTTCTGAACACTCCACATCTTCTCACAGAAATTCTAACAACCTTTCTTCTGATATCTCTTCCAATATCTCCAGATTATCTACAGCAATTACGGAGCTCCTTTCTTCTTTTAACATAGTTCCTTCTGCTTCCTTTGTTGATAACCTTGCATCCTTCTTGTCCAACAATGTCCAGTTTAGTTAAATTAACTTCTCTCTTTACACTTTTCTTAGCCAAATTTTTCATTGGCCCTCCTTACATAATCTTCCATCTCTTTTGTTTTCTTCTTCTTTTTCTTCCTTTTTTCTTATCTTATAAATGACGCCTGTACTTAATATTATTCAATGGAACTGTCGTAGCATCCGGGCGAATAAGGCAGCCTTAGAAGGCTTGCTAAATTTACATAATATAAGTATAGCGTTGTTGTCTGAAACATGGCTTCCGAAATCATCAACTTTTTCAATTAGGGGTTTTCATGTAATTAGATCAGATCGCGAATATGGTTATGGTGGTGCAGCTATCCTCATTAGGTTCGGCATTCCATTTTCTTCCCACAATTTAGACATCCCAGGTGGCTCTAGTCCTTCTTCCTCTCCCAACTTTGTTCATATTTCTATCTCACACACATTCGCTAATATTTCTCATCCCCTTCATCTTGTATCTGTCTACATTCCTCCCCTGTGTAACCTAAAGGATCTTTCTCTTTCCTCCCTTCTTGACTCCTTACCTCACCCATTTATCATAGGCGGGGATTGGAACGCCTGTTCTCCCGCTTGGGGTCGTTCGTCACTAAATAGAAATGGTTCCTTCCTTCAAACTCTACTCTCAAACTACAACCTTGTGGTTCTCAACGACGGCTCTCCTACATATTTCAAAAACCAAAATTCCTACAGTTCTATAGACTTAACTTTCTCCTCTCCTAATTTAAGCCTGAAATGTGCATGGAATACCCTTGATGGAACCTTTGGTAGTGACCATGTTCCTATCATTGTGTCCGTTCATGGGACTTCCTCCTCTCATGTAAAAAAAGAATCCCGTTCTCCTAGTTGGAACATTTCAAAGGTTAATTGGTCTGATTTTCGTTCGTTCCTGGATTCCTCTTCCTACAGATTTGATCCTAACTTAGATGTTACGCCTCAGTATGAAAACTTCGTTCAGTTAATATCATCAGCTTTAGATTTGTCTTCTCCTTCACAAAAATCTCCTTCTGGGAGCATCAGGCGATCCTACGCCTCGTCCTTATGGTGGAATGCGGAATGTTCAATTGCACACCAAGCCAGTGTATCCACGTTTCGTATTTTTCGAGCTGCTCCTTCTCTGGAAAACTTCCTAGCTCACAAAAGAGCTAATGCCAAATTCCGATTTACTCTCAAAAAGGTTAAAAAGGCGTCTTGAGCTGCTTTCTGTTGTTCCTTTTCTAGATCTACTCCTCTCTCACAATTCTGGAGGTTGGCTAAGGCTTTCCGAAACCCTCAGTCCTTAAATCCCTTTACTTCCGGCGTTTCGGAGAACAAGCTAGCTGCTTTCTTTGATTGTGTTGCTCCGCCCTATGTTCCTAACTTTGATGAATTTGACCTTTCTATTTCTGAGGCAAGCCATTCTGAGCATTTTATAACTTTTCCGTTCACTTTTAATGAATTATTATCAGCGTTCCCGAAAAATCCTAACACTTCTCCAGGGATAGATGGATTATCTTATATTGTTCTTAAGAATCTTCCTGAATATTATCTTAAAATACTCTTAAATCTATTTAACTCTATTCTCCATCTAGGTTCCGCTCCTCCGTCATGGAAATCCTTTATCATCGTTCCCATTCCCAAGGGTATTAATTCCTCGTCCTTCCGTTGCATTTCTCTTGCAAGTTGTCTGAGGAAACTTTTCGAATCCATGTTGAACCGGCGGCTGGTTTGGTGGCTGGAAAACAATGATGTCTTGCCTAACAACATATATGGTTTTCGTTCTGGTCGAGGTCCTACTGATTGTGTTTCTTTCTTCTTGTCCCACATCTATAAATCGTTTATCCAAAAAAATTATACCCTAGCTACCTTTGTTGATATTTATAGTGCCTTTGACAGCGTCCACCTTCCAACTCTTAAGAGCAGAATGTTATCTATTAATTTACCTTCTCACTTCACATCCTTAATCATGAGTCTTTTCCTAAGTAGAACTGTTACTCTAAGATTTCCTTCCTTTTCAGAGTCACGAAAGGTTTTTCGAGGCCTCCCGCAAGGTTCCTGTCTTAGTCCTACGCTCTTCAATATTTATTCTCTTGGTGTCGCCTCTCTTAATCTACCTTCTACTTCCTTATTTTTTGCAGATGACATTCTACTTTTTTCAACTGCTCCTAGCATTCTAAATGCTTGCAATAACATGCAAGAATCCTTGTACATTCTGCAGAGTTCTCTTTCTCAAATCCATCTATATATCTCTCCTCCAAAATCTTCATGCATTGTTTTCACATTTCGTTCCTATAATCCTGAGTCAATCAACATAAATATCGACAATACACCTATACCTGTTGTTTCCTCCTTCCGCTACTTAGGAATCTTTCTGAACAGTCGTTTATCCTTTACTGAGCATATTAATTACCTCCATTCGTCTACTCTAGAACGTTTGAATATCTTAAAGTCTTTATCTTCTTCCCATTGGGGAGGTGATCCTATGATACTTCTTATGCTCTACAAATCCATTGTTCGATCCAAACTTGATTTCTGTTGTTTTCTGTATGGTACTGCTGCTCGTTCTCCCCTAGCTAAATTAGATTTAGTTCAGAATGCAGCCCTGCGCTTATGTCTAGGAGTCTTAAAATCCACGCCTATTCCTGCGATTTTAGCAGAGGCTAATGTGGCTCCTTTATTCATTCGTAGATCCTCTCTCGCGTATCGGTTCCTTATTAAACGTCTACATATTTACCCAAACAATCTTGTCCCTGCATATTCTTCTCTCTTGCAAGATTGGCGTTTTTCCTCTAATAAGGTGCCCATTCTCTGCCACATTGCCTCGCGTCTTATTAAGTTTTCGCCCTTCATCCTAACTTTCGATAAACTTCCATTTTTCCAGTTTGAGATATTAAATGTTATTCCTTCTCCTAATCTTTTTTCTTTGCCTTCTTATGTAAAATATCTCCCTGCTCATGCAACAGTCTATGAATTTAACCAGGCAGTTTCATCATTCTTTGCTAACCATACCCTAATTTTTACGGATGGGTCCAAAATGGCACACGGAGTGGGTGCATCTATCTACATTCCTGCTCTTAACCATTCCAGCCTGTTCGAAATTCCTTCATTTTGTTCAATTTATTATGCGGAGACATTGGCATTACTACGTGCCATTGAGCTCATTCCATCTTTTCCTCAATGTAAAATGTTCCTCCTAATTTCTGATTGCAAAAGCGCCCTTCAGTGTATATCCTCTCCATATGTTCCTTCCTACTCTGATCCTATTATTCTGCGCATCCGATCACTGATTTTCAGCCTTTGCAGATTGCACTCATTAACCATCGACTTTCTTTGGATTCCTGGTCATGCCGGAGTTGCGGGCAACGAAAAGGCGGATTATCTTGCTCGTTCGGCTATTTCTTCTGGGCGGCCAGTCGGACGGATTCCTTCTCATGAATTATTAAATATAGCAAAAAGTATCCAAAAGGCCAATTGGAAATCTTTTTATAAATCATCGTTCTCCAGTCCTAATTCACAATATTTTTCCATTCACCCTAATCCACCTACTCAACCATGGTATCTACATTTTCCGCACCTTCCCCGACTCATCATATCTGCTATCTGTCGTCTTCGATCTGGTCACAGTCGACTTCCTGCTTCATTGTATCGTTTCTCCATAGTGTCCTCTCCTATTTGTCCGCTGTGTATCGATAACACAGTCGTATGTGACTCTGATCATGTATTTTTTGAATGCTCCTCTTTATCATCGGAAAGGGCAGCTCTATACGCGGAGCTTCTCTCACATGATGTTCCAACTCCATATTGTGTGTCCTTTATTCTCTCATTACAGTCAACGTTGATCATACCAATTGTAGCAAAATTCCTATTCTCTGTACTACATTATATTAATATCTAATCCCTTCAGTATTTCCCATTTTGGCATTCCTAACTTATCGTGTCCAGTGATTTCCAACGAACTCCTCTCTAAACGAAGAATACGTACTGATGTTGCAATTACAGTCACAAACAGGCACAGATCGCAGTTAATTTTGCGGGCTCGCTGTCGCATTTGCGGCCCTAACGGTAGATAGGTGAACTCCTTATCAGTTGGCACTGCGGGCGCTACTGTTGCAGTGTGGCCATAGTGTTCGGTGAAAATTCTGCTCATTTCCTTTTAACAGAATGGTAGGCGCTGTTTTCGCAGTCGTCGCCATAAATATGATTAATGTTTCATAATTAAAAACTATAAACTTTGCTTTATAGTGATGGAGAAAGTCATTGAACTTTCGGATAATTGTTTACGGACGCTAAGCGCTGTATTCTATATAGGTTTCGTGCTTGATGGATCTAACTGCTTTTTAAACATCCCGTGTTTCTTCTTCCTTAATTATTTATAGCCAGATTCCTTTGTCCGTTTGTACTGTGGGCTCTGTAATTGCAGATGTGGCCATGGTATGGGACAGCTAACTCCTTTTGCTCTTACCTTCGTCATTCCTTTTCTTTTCAGGATGCATACGTTTGGCATTTTTCGACGTTGATTGTTATTGTTTCTCCATCTTTGGTATAGCATTCTTTGTCAGATTCCATTCCTTGTTATTCCTAATTGCTGCTATGTACACATGTTGATGGGTAATCGTCCGTTGCTGATAAGCCCAGGGAAAAACCCAAACAAGAAAAAAAAAAGAAAAAAAAAAAATCCTAAACTTGTTCCAAAATAGACCCCTCTTCCTCTCTACTCTCTCCCGTGTCATTTCCAGGTGCATCCACCGGACACTTCCTCAGGGATCATGTCTTAGTCCCACACGTTTCAATATCTATCTTCTTAATATTGCTTCTCTCCCTACGATTTCCTCCTCTCTCCTTTTCGCAGACGATATCCTTATCTACTCCAGTTGTAATGATATGGCCGCCGCCAACGAAGAGATCAATAACTCTTTATCTATCCTTAGTATCTCCCTCTGCTCAATTCACCCCCCTCTCTCTCCTTTTAAGTCCTCTTCTATGGTGTTTTCCCTCCGCCCCTACAATCAAGCTTTGGTAAATATTATTTCATCTAACATTCCGATTCCGCTCGTCAGCTCCTTCTGCTACCTTGGTGTTATTTTCAACAGCCGACTCACTTTCCATGAACACATTAACTATCTCTACAATTCTTCGCTCAAAAGACTCAATCTCCTGAAAGCCCTATCTCCATTGGTGACCCTTCCATTCTCCTAAACCTTTACAAAGCTATAATTCGTTCCAGGATCGATTACTGCTCCTTCATCTATGGAAATTCCTCTAAATCTCTCCTCGCCAAACTGGACAAAGTTCAAAACTACTGCCTTCGGTTGTGCATTGGACCGCTAAAATCTTCTCCCATTCCTGCAGGCCCCTCTGAATCTGCTATGCAACCACTTTTTATCCGCAGATCGCAGCTTGGTTATAATTTTCTAATTAAACGACTTTCTGTGTCCTCATCTAATCTTATCTCTTCCTATCTTAGTATTAAAAACCAATGGCGTTTTGTTCCTCACAAAATCCCAATCCTTTCTCTTGTAGCAGCTCGAGTCTCCAATTTTTCGCCTTATGTCTTTTCTTATTCCAAGTTTCCTTACTTTTCCCACGACTTTTCCAGCATTTGGCAGACTATTAATCTTTTCTCTCTCCCTCTCCAAACCAGCTCCATCGCACATTCTTCAATCCAAGCCGATTCCTCCACATGCTTGACACATCTTTTCCTTCTCATCTAACATTCTTCACTGACGGTTCTAAAAACGAGAAAGGGGTGGGCGGCGCATTTACCTCCCACTCACTGAATCACTCTGAGTCCTTCAAGCTCGCTTCCTTCTGTTCTATCTTCACAGCGGAGTCTATCTCCATTTTACGCGCAGTCTCGTTCATTCCATCCATAAGAGGGATCAGTAAATGTTTGATTGTCTCCGATTCCAAAAGTGTTCTTCAAGCCATTTCTTCTTCTCCTTCTCATTCCTCCAATTCTATTATTCTTTTAATTCGTTTTCTCATATCCAATCTACTCTCATCCCGTGCCATTACTATTGACCTTTTGTGGGTTCCTAGTCACTCTGGCATCGAGGGCAACGAGTTAGCGGACTTTTTAGCCCGTTCGGCCGCCCGCGATGGCCCTTTATTCTGCAACATTCCTACCTCGGACATCCTTCTTCTTTCCTCAGCTAATCATTCCCGACTATGGTGGGACATCTATCCTTCTCTATTTTCTAATCCCGCCTTTCATTATCTACAAATTCAGCCGGTTCCCTCTACTCAGCCGTGGTTTCACTCCTTTTTCGTGATCGTTTCCTTGATCAGACTGCGTTTTAGTCATTCCCTTCTACCCTCTTCACGTTTTCGTTTTTCCCTGTCCTCTTCTCCCGATTGTCGCCTTCATAATTCCATCTCTCCTCTCATATGTGATGCAAACCACATCTTCTTTGTATGCCCTGCCCTTGATTCCGAGCACTCTGTTTTGTACTCCAAAATTTTGGCACTGGGTCTTCCTGCTCCGTACAATTCTTCCTTTGTCCTTTACTTTCCATCTCCAGATATAATTCCTGTACTCCAATCTTTCCTAAGCTCTATTTCTAATCGTCTCTTTATTTAACCCTTTCTAAGATTTCTGTTGTTGTTGGGTCAATGCCGCTGGCGCGCCCAAAAAAAAAAAAGAGATTTTTGCGTCAAGATATTTTTCTTTGTCCCAGACCTCTTCTTTCCATTTTCTTGCCTTGAAGTATTGTCTGTAGTAGGTCATGTCTTTGTTCATTTCTCTCATTGTATAGCCGGAATATTTCAATTTTCTCTGAAAGATTTCAAGTCATTTGTGTTCATCTTCGATAAAATACTTCTTTGTTACATTATCAATTGCTTTTTTTTTTTTTTTTTGGTTTTTCAGTTGGTTTTTTTTTTTGTTTTGGTTTGTCAATTGTGACATTAACCGATTAGTGCAGGAGAAATTTTTTTACAATTCCAATGTGCAACAACAGGATTTTCGAAATACCAGTGGCTAACCACACACTACTATGGTAGCTGATTAGATTTTATTAATTTCGAAATATAGAAAAAAAAAAACAATTCACAAATACTAATTTCCTTTCGATATCGTACTCACGTGAAGGAAACAGTAACAAAGCATCAACTTAAACTGTAACATTAACTTCCGTGCAAAGGGTTTTACATCCTTCAGACAAAAATACTGAAAGCACACGCAAGGACGATTATTTCGATGGTGAAAAAAAAAGAGAAATCGATTGTATATTTCAAAAGCGAAATTTTTGAAGCACACGTGCAAATGTTCCAAAAAAAAAAAAGTGTAAGAAACTGTAAACAGAAAATATGTATATACGAAGCATCGTAAAGGCGAGGTGGTAACTAAATAATTATTCGTCTTCACCCGGGATGGACTGCGAACCCCAACATCATTTACAACATCGTTAGGAGTAGGAGTTGGAGATATTATGTGTCCTTTAGAACTGCAGATAGAGTTATATAGTCGCTTATCAACTGCAACTGCAACCGAGTTACATTAGCCATAGCTAGAGCGCGCATGATCGCAATCTAGGCCATATATTTCACTGCAACTGTACGCGCCACTCCAAACTCACAGAGAGAAACTGAACGTCCTTGACAAATTATGGTAGTTGCGCGCGCAGCTCACGTCTCTCTGAGTCGAAACATATTAAATTACACAGTGCTAAAGATAAATCCGACTGTACGTCCGAAATAATGAAGTGGGTTCGACATGTGACGTCTACAGCAGTTAACATTAAATCGCATTGTTACATGTCCCCCTGACTGTGTCCCCGAAGAACACGCATATATATTTCATAACTACGTCTGGAATTATACTGGAAAGTCAATTTCGTTAACATTTCGACTAATAAATATTGTTACTGACCAAGCCTCGCGATAAAAATATAAGTCGAAAAAAAAAAATAAATAAATTTTTGGAATTTATTTTTATAAGATATTTATCGGGCGCCAGCGATATGTTACGGTGTATCGCTACCGGCAGTGCTCAGTCGACCAGAGCTTTAGGCTTTTTTAAGGGCAACGAAAATGGAAAGGTCTCCGCGGCGGAGATATCACGAAAAAACGTGTCCAAATAACGAAACAAACAAATTTTTAATCGACAGAATCAGTTTATTCAAAAAAACAAGTACAATGAAATTTTAAAAAGCTTGAAAGTAATGAATAAAATTTTAAGAGTCGCATTAAAAAACGACGCATAGCAGTGAAGATAAAACAAAAAAAAAGTTTGTCTCCCGGCCAGTTGCAGTTGAGATACTCTCGCGATCACGAGGAAGCGAAGACTGATCTGCCGAATTCGAACAAAGATTAGAACGAAAAAAGGCCATTTTGCCTAACAATAAAAATATATATAAAAAATTACATCACGCCGCCGATTTTTCTAGAACATTTCAAAATTGGTAGAGCGGCGGGTACCCTCCGACGGGTTTTTTAGAAAAAAACTTTTCACGCCTCGACGTAGCCCGACTCGTATCCCCGACGCACACAACGACAGACCGGACAAACATTGGACAAACCACCCTCATGTAATTAACATACACACATATGCACGGATCGCCACATTGGCAATTCCCACGAAATTTGTCGATCTAGCATTATGGTCGGAGAATGCTCAGTTTGCACGCTGCCCGAGGAAGCCGGAGAAATAGAAATCGGAGCAGATAAGCCTGAGAAACCGCCAAAACGCGGAGAAATATAGAATTTGGAAAAAAAGTAATCATTATCATTTTTTAATTCGGTACAGCGCGAGAACTATCGAAAGTCATGGCAGCCGAACCCGTCACAATATATTGTATAAACTTTTTTTTTTATAACAATTTGTAAACAAATTCTACTTCTCTGTCGTCAATTATGCAATGTAAAAAGAACGTAAAAATTTTTAAATATCCAGGTATATAATCGATAAATCCTTGAACTAGTAAAAAGCACATTCGAGGTTTAAACTCGAAATTAAGACAGACAATTCCAGCTTTATATAAAATAAAACAGGTTCTAGCATATCGTACATTATATATATATATATATATATATACTATAATTCAATAATAATGCCTAGAATTCTATATGGAATTTAAATATATCATGCGAGGCTAAGAAAACGGAAATAAATAAACTAAGTAAACTGCAGAGAAGGTGTTTGGAAACTTTATATCACTCTACTGAAAATAAATCGACTTTAGATCAATTATGTGTGGAAGGAAAACAACGAGATGTCCCCCAAGATGTACTATTTCTACTATAGATTATACTAGAATTTAATGTCGAAAATATAAATTTACCATCTAGACGAATTAACAAGAAACCAAAGGGCCGTAAATCTACGAGTTGATAATAGTGACGATTCAGTTTTAATTAAACTAATAATAAGTACAATCCCTAATCATATATTAAAGGGGAAAAAACTTGATGTGTGGAAAAACGAAGTATATGGCTGGAAGTAAAGAAAAAAAACCCAACGTACGTTTCGAATCATTCTATTTTATAATTTCTTTTTTACTGTTCTCTTTTTATTTATTTGTTTTCGTCCTTAACTGGTTTTTTTCCCTCTGTCAGTTCTCTTTAAAATAAGATCAGGTTTCTTTTTTCTTTATTTTCTTTCTTTTCTTTGTATTTTAAAGATATTCAGCGCCCTCATGTATATCTATCTATCGAATCGTTTCACCCCATTGTGACGGATTCGGCCGCCATGACTTTCGATATTTTTCACGCTGTACCGAATTAAAAAATGATAATGATTACTCTTTTCCAAATTCTAAATTCCTCATTTCTCCGCGTTTTGACAGTTTCTCAGGCTTCCGATTTCTATTTCTCCGGTTTCTTCGGGCAGCGTGCAAACTGAGCATTCTCCAACCGTAATGCTAGATCGACAAATTTCGTGGGAATTGCCAATGTGCACGGCGCCAATTTGGCGATCCGTGCATATGTGTGTGTTTATTATATGAGGGTGGTTCGTCCGATGTTTGTCCGATCTGGCGTTGTGTGCGTCGGAGATGCGATTCGAGCTACGTCGAGGCGTGAGAAGTTTTTTCTTAGAACCCGAAAAAACCGACGCAGGGTACCCGCCGTTCCACCGATTTTGAGAATGTTCTAGAAAAATCGGTGGCGTATTCATTTTTATATATATATATTTTTTATTATTAGGCAAAATGGCCGTGCAATAAGATCGTGGTCGAATTCTCTGTGAATTCGGGCCGATCAGTTCTCGCTTGCTGCTCGTCGCAGGCAGATCTCGACTGCTTTGGCCCGTGGGCACGATCGTTTTTGTATTTTTCATAGCTACGCGCCCTTCGAGGCAAAATTTATATATTTTCTTTTTTTAACTGCTTTGGCCGCTTAAGGCAAATAGTACCGATTCGAATATTCGTTGGCGTTTTTCTTTGGTGGTCAGTTTATGTATGTTTTTTTTAAATCAAATATAATTCGATTTACTCGTCTTACGAAGAATTTTTGTTATTTCGTTGCAAGGACACGTTTTCGTGACATCTCCGCCGCGGAGACCTTTCTTTTTTCGTTAAAACCTTAGGAAGGCCTAAAGCTCTTCCCGAACGAGCTAACGGTTACGTTACACCCAGAAGTAACGTTGGCGCCCGGAACTTTTATTTTAGTTTATTTTTTTTACATTTTCTTTTAATATCATCGAAGAAAGTGGTCAGTTACAAATGTTGCCAAAGAACAGGGAAATAACGAATTAGTCACAAATGTCACCTAAGAACAGGGACTAGTGAAGAGAGTTAATTCTTAACAAATGGCGTCCGGAACAGAGACAAAAATTTAAGTTCAAAGAACGAATCATTAACAAATGGCGGCCCGAACGAACAGGGACTCGATAGTATATGGATAGATACGTTACCTGATACGAAAAAGGAAGCAGCGGTTTCATCGGAGAAGGATCTGCCAAGCGGAAACAGATAAGATTTTATATTATTTTAATTCTCTCCTCGGCCTGCTATAGTTTATATACGTTTTATTTTCTCGTGGTTTATTCATTCAAAATTTTAAAATTTTTTTTTTTTTTTCCTCTTCTCGCGTCAAGAATTATTCAAAATATTTTTTTTAACGAACCGGAGTTTTGAAATTATTTTATTTTATTTAAAATTTTAATATTTAATTGCTGATAGTTAGGCCCGAACTTTTCGTATTTTAATTTTAATTACCCTGCGTCAACATGGAGAACGAGGATTTAGCCAGAGTGGTGGTGACCAGGGGAAATTATTGTGATATGGATGAAAGTGAAGAGGACATGCAGAATGAAATATCGGATCGTATTTCTGAGGCTAGTTCGGAGGTGAATTCGGAAGAAACGTGTCGCGCTCCAGTGAACCCAGAACCATCCTGTACCCAACCATCCCTTGAGGAATTAAGACAACTTATACTCGGTCTAAAAGAGAATAATAAAAATTTTAATAATTTCAAGGAAGATAATAACAAAAATTTTAACAGTTTAAAAGACGAAATAAATAATAAATTCGAAGAAAATAATAAAAAAAGCGCGGAGGATAATATAAAAAATTTTAATAATCTCGAGAAAAAATTAGACAAAAAATTTGAAGAAAGCAATGATAACTTAAAAGAAGAAATAAATAATAAATTCGAAGAAAATAATAAAAAAAGCGCGGAGGATAATATAAAAAATTTTAATAATTTAAAAGACGAAATAAATAGTAGATTCGAAGAAAACAATAAAAACCTTAAAGAAGAAATGAGAGAAAGTAATGAAAAAATCGTGGAAAGTAATAATAATCTAAAAGAAGAAATAAATAACAAGCTTGAAGAACACAATAAAAATTTCAATAATTTTGAGACAAAAATAAATAATTTCGAAGAAAAATTAAATACAATGAACGCAAATATTAACAAGAACTTGGATCATAACTTAAAACAAATTAATAATAAACTGGAGGAAAGTAGCACAAAGATAAATAATAAATTGGAAGAATTGAATAAACACAATTCCTCATTAATTAATAAATTCGATCTTTTAGAAAATAAATTAGATGTAGAATTTGAAAAACCTAAAGTCGAAGTCGAAGAAGAACTCAATAAAATACCTGAAAATAAAATTTATGAAAATAATCAAGATCTTAAAAATGTTAGGGATGAATCTGCGGTCTCTGGTGAGCCGATGCAAGGTGAGAAAGTAGAGAATGAGTTAGTTGAGCGCATCACCATGCCTACGGAGAATGATGAGAGACGAGCGAAAAGTGATGAGGAACAGGGGCTTAATGATAGTAATAGTGATCTTAAAATTACTTGTGATAACAATGTTGATAATAATGACGATAATAGTAGGGAAGGCAAAGATGTCGAAAATAATAATAATAATAATAATAATACTTGTAGGATCTACAATAATGATAATGATAATTTTGATAGTAATGATAATGGCAATATTAGCGAGCAGACCAATATGAATAATCAAGACGATCGCGATGATCCGGTTAAAATAAATTTTACAAGTAACATTAAAGATTTAAAAGTCAGTAAGAAAACACGTCACAAGAAAAAAGAAGCAAATAAAGCTAAAATTGAAAAAATTAAGTACCAAATCGGAAGATTTATAAATAAGAATAATAAACCTAACATTAAACGCAAAACTAAGAAAACCAAGTACAAATTTAACTATTTGAAGTCCGGATACATAAAAGATTCAAAGGTAAGTAATAATTCTCGTCGGATGGGACATTGCTCCCGTTACCATCTCCGGTTGTGGAAGTATCGGCGTAAATAATTAATAATTAAATCAGCTAGCCAAATTCTTCAGAATAACGACGTCAAAAAATTTAATTAAAAAACACTAATACACATTAATAATAAAATAAATTTAGTCAAAACTCGTCTAGGACGTGAGGTATTTTTTTGATTTTGAAGTTTGAGATGTGTACAGATAGACGTGAGGTGAGGAATGTCTAGTATGAGGATTTGTTCTGTTTTGTTTTGTTTTAGAAAGGCTTAGTATGAGGATTTGGTTTGTTTTGCTTTGGTGTGCTATGTTCTGTTCTGTTTTGCTTTGGTATGCTGTGTTCTGTTCTGTTTTGCTTTGGTATGCTATGTTCTGTTCTGTTTTGCTTTGGTGTGCTATGTTCTGTTCTGTTTTGCTTTGGTTTGCTATGTTCTGTTCTGTTTTGCTTTGGTTTGCTATGTTCTGTTCTGTTTTGCTTTGGTTTGCTATGTTCTGTTCTGTTTTGCTTTGGTTTGCTATGTTCTGTTCTGTTTTGCTTTGGTTTGCTATGTTCTGTTCTGTTCTGTTTTGCTTGGTTGGATCTTATATTTTGGTGCTTGTGATTGTGAAGTTTTGATGACGGCTTGTGTATTCTGTGTTTATCGCTCGTCTTCTGAAAAATTGCTTACTCTAAAATAATATTGCCACGGTTTTTAAAAATACCAGTAATAAATGTTAAAGTGAAATCGGACTCTTCATCAAAATTCTGTTCCAGTCGGTGAGAACTGTTTTATTTTTTCTTCTATTTTTTCTTCTTCTTCCGTTTTTTTTTCTTCTTCTTCTTTTCCATTTGCTTTCTCTTTTCTTTTTTCCTTCTTTTTCTTCTTCTTCCTATTCGTTTTGGTTTATCGCTGTACAGAGAGCACGACAAAATATTTTGTCAGTGTAGCCACATATAAAATGACAAATATCGAACGTTCGTACTGTAACTTATTATCGATCGTTATCATTTTTACGCGTGTCGATTAGTAACCTAGGTTCACATGGATCAGGAAATTGCTTCCTCTGCGCAATCACAAGCCGCTGGTATTACTATGCAGCAATACGAGCAATGGCAAGCTGAAACGAAACAGAGAGAACAGAAGTATGTACTGCAAATAGAACAGCTTCAAAAGCAGGTTACACTTCTGAATAAAAAGTTAGCAGACCAAGGAGGCATAAGCACGAGAACACGTTCGCAAAATACTCCTAGTGTATTGGTAGGACAGCAAAATGCTCAAATACCACATGAACTAACTAGCAATGGGGATGTTGTCGCCTCGGCAACAGTAAATCGGTTGAATGTACCCATATTCAATATACCACAACAAGAAGAAGAACCGAAACAAGATCAGCTTGAAGAAGCTCGAAAACACGCCCAAATGCAACAAGATCAATCACAGAATCAAGAACAACATGTGCAAGTTAAACCAAAAATGCCACCAAAAATTACAGTAACTGGCATCACTAACTTTTCAGACTTCAGTACCGATGTTACTGGTGCTTTAGACGAACATGCTGCTACGTTTAAAGCAGCTAGTAACGGAGACATTATCATTGCCCCACATACAGATAATGCCTTCCGAGCCCTAATAGCTGAGCTGAAAAAGAGCAACTTTCAGTATCACACATACAGTTTAAAATCAGAAAAGCCATATCGTGTGGTAATACGAGGTTTACATCACACAATTACTACTGATACAATAGAAGACGAACTAAGAAATCTAGGTCACGAACCAGTAAACATTGTTAATATAGAAAAAACAATAAAAATCCGCGATGAGAATAATGCCATAATTGAACGAAGGAAAAAATCGTATCCCTTGTTTTATGTAGATCTGAAAATATCAGATAATAATAAAGAGATTTATAATATTACATGTATCGCTTATAGTAAAGTAAAAGTAGAAGCACCACACAAGGATAACCAAATACCGCAGTGCAAACGGTTCCAGAAATGGAATCATACAAAACGTAACTGTAACAGGCCAGTTAAGTGTTTCAAATGCGCAGGAGAACATGAGTCTTCCACATGCAAACTGAAAGATCCTAAAAAATTTAAATGCGCTAACTGTGGTGCCAATCATAGTGCAAATTACCTAGGATGTCCTACTTACCGTGAAAAAGATAGGATATTGAAAAAACCGAAAACGTCAGTGGTACAATGTATCCAACAACAGAAAAAAAAATCTGTAAAATTCGTGCAACCGCAAATATCTTATGCTTCTATAGCTGGAAGCAAACCAACACGGCAAAGTGTACAGTCAACAAGTACAACTACAAAATTGACACAGGGGAAGACTGAACATCAGAATATCTCAAGTCAAGGATGTCCTCCTGTAATTCAAGCATCTCCTTCCGCAGTGTCATATGATGAAATTATGCAAGCGCTTGCAAATTTAACCAAAGAAGTTCAGTCTATTTCTCACAGACTTAGTGCACTTGAACATAAACAATCTGCATTGACAGTGTCGCACAATAAATGAAGTTCCCGTCGTAATAAGCGCAATGACTGAATCATCTTTGTGTATAATAACATGGAATGCAAATGGACTCATGGAACGCTTAGCAGAATTAGAAACATTTCTGCACGACAGTAAAATAGATATAGCACTAATATCAGAGACACATTTCACCGACAGGAACTACCCTAGAATTCAAGGGTACACAATTTACCATACGCCACACCCAGATGGAGGTGCGCATGGAGGTGCAGCCGTTATTATCAAAAATAACATTAAACACTACAAACAGGCCGACTTTTGCGAAGAATTCGCACAAGCAACTACAGTCGCAGTTTGGCAGAATAGTACGATAACTAATGTGGTAGCTGTTTACTTTCCGCCCAAACATAACCTGAAGTATGATCAATACATCAACTTTTTGAAATATTTCGGCAATAGATACATCATCGGTGGTGATATGAATGCAAAAAATGAAGCATGGGGATCACGTCGCGTTTCAAGCAATAAAGGAAGTTCTGCTCACGTCAAGGGAAAGGAATTACTAAGGGCAATAAGAAGTTTGCAATGTAATATAGCCAGCTCAGGAAGACCTACATATTGGCCTACTGATAGGCGCAAAAAACCCGACCTCATCGATTTTTTCATAACAAGGGGCATTGCTAATAGTTATGTAGAAGCAGAAGGTATTATTGATCTCACATCTGATCATACTCCCGTTCTATTAACCATTAGTACAACTGTAATAAGGAAAAATAAAAAACATTTTCTGACAAATAAACATACAAACTGGGACACATTTCGAGAAGAATTGGATCGACGAATAAATCTAAAGATACGTCTAAAAACAAACAGTGAACTGGAGGAACAATTTGCATGTTTCATAGAAGCAATTCGCGAAGCAGCAAAAGTTTCTACTCCGGAACCAGTGGTTAATACTGCACAGGAAATCACACTTCCTTTAGAAGTACGTCGTAAAATTTCAGAAAGGAGAACAGCAAGACGCAAATGGCACAACTCGCGTGATCCACAAGATAAGAACACATTTAATCGAATCAGTCGGCAGCTCAATATGCTGATAAAAAATATAAAAAACAAAACGTTCGGAAATTACTTAGAGGGACTGAGTCCATTTGCTGATAAAGATTATTCTCTCTGGAAAGCGACCCGTCGAATTAAACGTCCTGTCAAGCATGTTCCTCCACTCCGAGATGAAGTTGGAAATTGGGCGAGACAAGATAACGAAAAAGCGGAACTATTTGCACATTACTTGACGCACGTGTTCCAACCTCATGATATTGACTCTGATGTGGACATCACCATCACATACATATAACGAAAACAAACGATTAACTACATTTACACCGTATGAGATAGCCAGAGAAATCGATAAAAATATCAATTCAAAGAAAACTCCTGGAATCGATGAAATATCCCCAGAAGTTTTAAAAGAATTATCAAAAAAAGGTATTGTCATGTTGGCCTACCTCTTTAATGCATGTACGCGTCTCGAACACATTCCGTCTTGCTTCAAAACAGCACAAATTATAATGCTTAAGAAACCGAATAAGCCAGATTCTGAAGTAACATCGTATAGACCTATATCACTTTTACCGGTGATATCCAAGTTATTTGAAAAATTACTGTTGAAGAGATTGTTACCGCTGATTGGAGAAGATCTGCCGATTCATCAGTTTGGATTTCGACAACATCATTCGACAATTGACCAGGTTCACAGAGTTACGTCTGTCATAAATAAAGCGTTTGAAGACAAGAAATACTGTCCGGCAGTTTTTTTGGATATTGCGCAAGCCTTCGACAAAGTGTGGCATGAAGGCCTTGTCTTTAAGCTGAGCAAAATATTACCTGGAAACCTGTGTAGATTGTTAGAATCGTACTTGGCTAATCGTCAGTTCAGAGTAGCGTATGAAAGTTCTACGTCGAACTTTTATAATATTACGGCTGGAGTTCCACAAGGTAGTGTCTTAGGACCTATGTTGTATCTTCTATATAGCCAAGACCTACCGACCGACAACAGTACAACGACAGCTATGTTTGCCGACGATACTGCTATTTTAGCCGTTAGCAGCAGCCACCTCGAGGCTACAAACAATTTACAAAATGCTTTGGATAATGTACAGAAGTGGGCGACAGACTGGAAAGTCAAACTGAATGAAGAGAAATCAGCATATGTTATGTTCACATACCGCCAAACAAAGACAAATTATCAAGTATATTTGGGGAATAAACCTGTACCACAGGTAAATTCTGCCAAGCATTTAGGTATGCACTTGGACAGGCGTCTTACGTGGAATGTGCACGTTAAAATGAAGTGCCAACAAATTAAGCACACAGCGAAACAATTACAGTGGTTGATAGGTCGGAGATCGCCACTGGATGTTCGATATAAATGCATTCTGTATCGGCAGATCATTATGCCGATATGGACATACGGAATACAGCTCTGGGGTTGTACCAGTAATTCAAATCGTGCAAAAATTCAGGCGAGGCAGAGCATCATTTTGCGAACAATAGTCGATGCATATCGCTATTCTCGTAATGATGATATCCATAGGGACCTACATATAACATCAGTCAATGATGTTATTAAGCAAATGGCCATTAAACATGGAAAACGGATTCATCGACATGTTAACGTAGAAATGATTCGACTTCTTAACACCAAAGAAGACGTAAGGCGCCTTAAACGACGCCATCCATCAGATTTAATTTAGTAATATATATATATATGTGTGTATGTATATATACATATACATTATAGGATATAAGATGTACGATTGTAATTATTATTTATTGTAAATATGTAATATGTTAGGAGCAGTGGTCAATGGACTGTTGCTTCCATACGGATTTGGCTTAGTTTAAGGCAACATTTATTAAAGTAGATACTTATTTAATTATAAATTAAGATTGTATCAATAAAATAATATAAAAAAAAAAAAAAAAAAAAAAAAATATTTTGGTGCGCTTTTTCAAAGGTTTTGTTGCGATGTTTTGCCGACCTGGAGTGCTCTGAGATCTGTGTTTATTTTGAATGTAAGGATTAGTTGTCAGTTTGCTGCCAATTGCGCGGAGAGTTTTGTTTTTGTTTACATTTTGGTATTGATAAGGCAGAAGGTATACGATGTGCGAAAAAGAGCTCGACTTATGTGTGTACTCGCTCAAAATTTTGTTTCAAATTATTGTATTTTTTTTTTATTTTATTTTTTTTTATATTTTCATCTGGGCGAAATGCTTCGGATTTCGGTTTTTGCAGTTTTTCCCGTTTAAAAAACTTGTTTTGTTTTTGTTTACCTCTACATTAATACTTACCACTCTGGTCTATAACCTCTCGCGTTTATGTGAGGTGTAAATGAGGATATATTATACTTCCGATTTACGAAATTATGTATTATTATGTTCGCGTCATGTTATATTCTATATGTATTTTTTTTATACTTTGTCTGGGCGTAAAACACGCTTCGGAGCGCAGCTTTTTTCGGTTTTTTTCCTGCCATGCAATAAAAACTTGTTACCCGTATGAACGCTGTCGTTCCACATTAGTGCTTGTGCTCATATCCGCTACCTCTTGTACCTGCATTAGGTGTGTGGGAGTGCATGGCGAACTACGGAGCGACGGATGCATACATGTAAATAGATTTTATATGTTTTTTTCTTATGTATTTTGTTTAGGGTAATCCCTTTTATTTCTTTTATATTTTGATATATATTTGATCCAACTTAGTATGCTGGATTTATTTTTAACCATATTTTAGTTTTGGTCGCCTACATTTACATTTTGTTTAGGGAAACTATTGCGATATTTTTTTTAGTTTTCTCTTGGTTCTCGCAATAACCTTTTATTTTATATATTTTATTTTTTTTGTTTGTTTTGTCGGTCGCCGTTACTTTGTGGGCGTCGTCGTGGCTTCTTGGCTTCGTGGTTGTTTAACTCTTAATTTTTCTTCTTTTTCTTTCCTTACTCTCTTTTCACTTTTCTTCCGAGTCACTCTCTCATCCACAGATTTCTCCTTTTGCCACTTTGGTCGAATTTTCTAGTTGTTGGTAGACATCGGTAACTGGAGTTACTATACAAGAATTAGTTACTTATGGCGAGGTGTTATCAATTCTTTGTGTTCCACTTAATTTTTCCTAGGAATCCCTTATCACTTCCTTTTTTTTTTTTACAAGCATCGATTTTGTTTTCTTCTTTTATTCCCTTTTTCATTTTTCCTTCTTTCCTTCCTTATTTTTCTCCAATTTCCGTCCATAGCGTCACACGATGGGTCCGGTCGAGTAGAAAATGGATACCTGGTACTCTAGCGGGATCTGTATTTTTTATTTATTTTTATTCCCCTTCCGACGTGCGAGTTTTTCGGTGTAATGGACGGCAACATAAAACGTATGCGGCCACGACATTGGATTTAAGCCTCGATAAAACACGTGGAAAAGATTTTGGCTTTGCCAAAAACAAATAATACAACTTCGGTATAGCCAATTGTGCTACCGAGAATAATAAGCATCACGACGCTATGCCCGCCAAGGGTGCCGGGAAGTATGGTAATATGTTAAAGTCACTCGGCTGAGATTTCTGTCTGTGATCGCGATCTAATAATGATAAATTTTGTTTTTTTTTAGTGTTGTTCATATCCTACTAATTTGTTATCGATTGCTGTTTCTTTATCTTGCATTTTTCCATTCCTTGTTTAAATAATTTCTTTCTTTTCCGAGTTTAATAACATTTTTTTTTATAAAAACATGTGACGCGGGAAAATATATAGAATTTCGGTGTCGTGCCGGTGGTCGCTATTCTCCACACTTTCATATTTCTTTTCGATTCTCGGTTTACGTTTTATTATCCTGGAGTCAAGTGTGCGCGGTGGTGTTCCGCAGAGTCGACGATCACGAGCGAACCTTTTTATATATTGTTTTTGTTTGTCGTTTATAATCGGCATTCTTGCTATTTTGTTTATTATTTTGTTTTTTATATGGGTTGCGATCCAGTTTCGGATCGATATTATTAACATTGGTATTTTTTTTAATTTTTATCTCTATATTTCGTTTATGGTATCATTCGATGTTATCATGGTAGGGTAGTTTATAACCAATTGAGTTATATGTTTTTTTAACATGTGTTTAGCCACTTTATAGATATGCTTTTAATTTTTTTTAAAATTTCTTCGTCATTTCAAATGTTATTATTCGACATCTGGTCGATATATTTTACACAATCAGTAGAGTGTCGCCTTAAACATTTTACATTTTTTTAATTTTCTGATACGATCATTTAATACGCTAATTCCGTTTATATTGCCACTGGGACAGTGTGTGAGTGTAATTGTGCGATTCTCCGGGCTTACGCACACGTGTTTGTAAGTTCCGGAGGTCGGAGCGTGAGTGAATAGCGTGTACACCAGGCCCCTTTAAATTAAACGTAAAATTACAATTTCCCAATTTTTCTAAACTTTTTTCTAAATTTCCCCGCGAGTTTCAATGGTCTGGTTAAGTGTAATTCCAGCCGTTTATCCTCATACATTTTTTTTTTGTAATCCTGTTGAGTGTTCCTGTTCTATTCTTCATATTCCTGTCATATTCGGTGACAAGCGCCGTAGAAGGCTTGTAAGGCAGCTCCGGAGCCTTAGGAATCCGAAGACCGGTGTAGTGCCCGGTTCACAGCTGGCTCCCTAATCAAGAGGGATGTTCGTCGTCAGTTCAGATGTGCTGAGTAGGGGGCCCCACCGTTTTTTTTTTTTGGAGGGTTCCTCTAGGTAAGCCAAGGTCATGTCCCTCGAGCGGTCCGATCGGTCGTGATGTTATGCAGAAGGTTGGAATATGTTGGATGTTCGTGACGCCGAGGGGACATTCATTGCGTCCCATGAAATAAGATGGTGATCGCACTCAGGGGGTGTCTATTTACGGGGGTCCCAGTCAAGTCCACCATTAGGTTGGGTAGGCCAGGTAGGAGGGAAAGGATCCGTGTGGGGCGTCGCTGTGGTGCACTGCCGGAAAGATGCCGGGTGGCCCAGTTCGCACGTTCCCGCGGGCGTCGCTGAGGTGTACTGCCCGGAAAGATACCGGGTGGCCCAGTTTGTACGTTCCCGCCGGCGTCGCTGTGGTACACTGCCGGAAAGATGCCGGGTGGCCCAGTTCGTACGTTCCCGCGCCATGTCGTTATCAGGGGGTGTCGTTGGTAGGTTTAAATTTCCACTGCATAGGCCAATGGGGTTTTTTTGTGCGTTGTGTGTGACTGAGTGCCGCTTTTCGGGCTATGTGCCAACTTTTATTTGTTGTTTTATTTTGTGTAGCGTCACTTTATGGGCAATGTGCCAATGTTTTTGTTATTTTATTTTGAGTAGCGCTGCTTTTCGGGCCATGTGCCAATTTTTTTATTTGTCGTTTTGCTTCAAGTGGCTCAGTCGCGCGTATTTTGTGTCAGGGGGTGTCTGGGTATTTTTTTTATTTTTTTTTACTATTTGTCCAAATGGAGTACCGGTCTTGTCTGCCGGGCCTCTTCCTCTTTGATAGGAAAACTATTTTTTTTTTTGTGTTCCTCAGTTATTCCCATATTCCTCAGAGGCTATGAACTCGTGGGAAACCACTTTCCTTTTGTTTTTCTTAAATTTGTTTTCATCCCTTATTTTTTTGCTTTTCGCAACCCTTAATTTTTTCAACCCTTATTTTTTACTACCCTTAATAAATTTTTTATTAGCAATTTTTTTTATTCGATTTTTTTTTTTTTGTTTATCTTGTCTTGATTGGATTTTGTCTCAGTGGTATAACCATAATTTAATAATGTGTAACGTGTGGTGTATATGAGTGGGTTAGATGGTGGAGATCTGTTCGGGACTCCGTAGCTCGGCAACGGGTGGTCCGAATTTTGTCGCTCTTGGGTCACTTGAGTTCTCATCCAAAACTTCTGTTTTGGATGAAAATAAGGGTGGGGCAGTGTGACGGATTCGGCCGCCATGACTTTCGATATTTTTCACGCTGTACCGAATTAAAAAATGATAATGATTACTCTTTTCCAAATTCTAAATTCCTCATTTCTCCGCGTTTTGACAGTTTCTCAGGCTTCCGATTTCTATTTCTCCGGTTTCTTCGGGCAGCGTGCAAACTGAGCATTCTCCAACCGTAATGCTAGATCGACAAATTTCGTGGGAATTGCCAATGTGCACGGCGCCAATTTGGCGATCCGTGCATATGTGTGTGTTTATTATATGAGGGTGGTTCGTCCGATGTTTGTCCGATCTGGCGTTGTGTGCGTCGGAGATGCGATTCGAGCTACGTCGAGGCGTGAGAAGTTTTTTCTTAGAACCCGAAAAAACCGACGCAGGGTACCCGCCGTTCCACCGATTTTGAGAATGTTCTAGAAAAATCGGTGGCGTATTCATTTTTATATATATATATTTTTTATTATTAGGCAAAATGGCCGTGCAATAAGATCGTGGTCGAATTCTCTGTGAATTCGGGCCGATCAGTTCTCGCTTGCTGCTCGTCGCAGGCAGATCTCGACTGCTTTGGCCCGTGGGCACGATCGTTTTTGTATTTTTCATAGCTACGCGCCCTTCGAGGCAAAATTTATATATTTTCTTTTTTTAACTGCTTTGGCCGCTTAAGGCAAATAGTACCGATTCGAATATTCGTTGGCGTTTTTCTTTGGTGGTCAGTTTATGTATGTTTTTTTTAAATCAAATATAATTCGATTTACTCGTCTTACGAAGAATTTTTGTTATTTCGTTGCAAGGACACGTTTTCGTGACATCTCCGCCGCGGAGACCTTTCTTTTTTCGTTAAAACCTTAGGAAGGCCTAAAGCTCTTCCCGAACGAGCTAACGGTTACGTTACACCCAGAAGTAACGTTGGCGCCCGGAACTTTTATTTTAGTTTATTTTTTTTACATTTTCTTTTAATATCATCGAAGAAAGTGGTCAGTTACAAATGTTGCCAAAGAACAGGGAAATAACGAATTAGTCACAAATGTCACCTAAGAACAGGGACTAGTGAAGAGAGTTAATTCTTAACACCATGTAGGGGTATCGTGACCATGATCTGTCACTCGGTTGATCAGACTGCGCCAACAATTCCGATCCCTTGCGATGTGTACGCCGATTGCTAGTCGGATCGCATGGCACAAAATCTATCCGTTTTCTTGACATTTCATGGTGCTCTTGGGAATATACTGCGGTGGTTTCCCCTTGCCTGCCGCAGGATTTTCTGTTAGGGTTTACTCCCTTAGCCGAAAGGTCCAGCTTGGAGGCGCTGGATACTCGCCTACCCGCTCTAGATTGATATTCATCAATCCGACTGGGACACTTACGTCACGAGCGGGTTGCTGATAGTCTGCTGCTGTAATGCAGTAAAAAGCTTAACGGTATTTATTAGTAGGAACACCTTCGGCAAGTGCTCCCCTTCCGTTTTCCTATCAGCGGTATATTGTGAGTTATGATTTAGCTTTTCTAATCAGCGCTAAGCCCGCCGAAATAGAAAATTACCACCCTGCACGACATGGACGTACAGAACTCACATGGTTGATGTTTCGTTTCTCCGCCAACAGATGAGTATTTACGGTGTGTGCACGTATTTGTATGTGAGTACTATGTTATAATTTATATAATCTTAAGTTGTCCAATATTATGATGTATAGGATAAGCAAGAATAGTTGTAATTTTGTATACTTAGAATAAACGTTAATAAGAGTTCCGGGCACTCACACAACAGGCATACTTGCTCTGTGGGACCCACAACTTATTTTTTAACAAAAAAAAAAAAAAACGCTCTCTTATTAAACTCCTTTATATTTCGCATGAAAAATTTTTTAGTGAACAACATAAAAAAAAAAAACATTCTACCGGACTGCTTGAGAAAATCTTAATCGTTTCTATTTTAAAAAGTATCGCTTTCTTTCTCAAATTCGTACAGCTCGGAAATACTTCTAACGCTGTGTTTTTTTCCTTAAAGTTTCTATAATCGAATCGTTGTTGGACGGTCAACCATTCCTTAAGATATTCTCCGAACGTTAATAAATTATTCCTTTTTAATTCCGAAATTACTCTCATCTTTAAATATTAATATAAAATATACCAACAATAAACTATCCAAATATAATCACAATAACGCGATATATAAAACAACAAATTTGACATATACAGATAAATGGGGACAATCATTATTACTCATTTGTAATTAGTTATGTCGCATTAATATAACGTCAACATTGTCTGTGAGACTTTCTCCGAATTCACCGATGTTTCACTTACAGCCCCATACTTGTTAATACAAACATTCGTATTCGTAAGAACTGCGGAGGACAAATACCGAAAATAGGCATGGAAACACCAGGAATGCGTAATTCTCCGAGTTTTTGCTTTTTTTAAAATATTTTTTAAAATTTAATATTTTATTTATTACTTTAGTGTGTTTATGAGTAAGGTTACTTGTTTAAATTTAAAATATGAACAAATTTAAAATTTTAGCGGTTACCCGGAAGGTTATTTAACAGAAGAAAAAAAACCGCAATTGCGAAATTATTATACAAAAATTCGACTTTATCCAAAAATATAAAAGATAATATGAATGTTGATTTGGAACAGGTGTTAAGCGTATTTTATATATATCTTGAAACGATTCTGCAAATCTGCAAAAAGTTAATACACAGAAAAAGGTAACTCGAAATTTATAATAATAAGAGTTTAGTCGCCAGGTCGGTAGCCCCGGAATTAACATTCGGGAAGGGTTAATGCGCTCTTGGTCCAGAGGGCATTGTAATTCTTCGAATAATTTTCCACGATTAAGAAAATCGGCAAACATCATTATTTGTGTTTTATCGTTGGATAATCCAACAGTTTAGTATTGGATAAATGATTTCTAAAATTTTTGTTTGCTTTAATCGATTCTTTTAATTTTTAATTTTTAGAAAAAATTACAAATCCATTGTGTCATCTGTTCTTACAAAATAAACCGTTACAAGGAAGAAGATTGAAAAAAAGAAAAATCATAACATTCCATTATTAATTCTGTACAGTATAAATCTTTTTTCTTCCTGCATATGCTGCAAAATCTTTTGAAACAACCCAGTGATCGTTACTTTCAAACATATTCTTTTATCGAATAAAGAGGTGCCGTATAAACCAGAATTGAAATTCCAAATAAATATTAATGTTCTTCGTAAACGGCATTAATAATAACATTATTTACATCGGCGCTAGTGGTTCTTTAATCCCTTACGTGGAACATGCCACAGATGGCGCAGTCGTTTTAATTGTGGACTACATCAGCTTGTACATTACAGCGTTTACAAATAAAAGGCGCTCTTCCTTTGTTACGGGTTGATTGATGTGCCAAATAAGTATCGAGTTCCAAGATAAGTTTTTCACCTCGGCGATTTGACAAAAACCAACAGGTTCCGTATGGAATTTTTGCAAATCATTAATCGTAATACTTTTTGTGAAATGGCGGAATATAAGCATTTCCCACTAATCAATAATAGTTGATGTCATTTTTCGACACTGTAAAACCCCGCAGTGGTGTACCGAAATTTTCTGTGTGGTATAATAAAGGTATTTTCAGACACAAACAGTTGGGCTGGTTATGAGATTCCATAAGCTGTTGGTAGTGTTTCGTTTTTGAATTGCATCCGGGTTTATAAGACTAGCGAAGGATGCCATGCGCGCTAAATTATGTAGCCCATAATCATGTGAATTTTGTATAATCTTCTACAATCTTCATAGACTGTTCGTTTAATATTCATAAGAATAACTGAGACGCACGGCGCTCATTTTTTAACTAGTTACATGGTTTTTCCATTTCTCAATTCTTTTTTTTTTTCTTTTCGCATCACAACTGATCAACTTTAGTGGTCATTTAGTGATTAATTTATTGCGATAAAGAATGTTTCGTGGAGGGGTAGTACTCAGTAGTACTCCCTCTGAACTTTATAATGGCTGGACAAGGTCCAACGGCTTATTTCGCCATAGTCTACGTATTTCACCGGAGTTATCCAGCAAATTGTTAGCAAGTGGGTTCATATGAATGTTAAGTCGGGCGATATGTTTATTTGCTTATTTTTTGATTTCATCCTCCACAGACATGACATTCGAGTCATTATGGAGGGTATTATAATTTGAGACGTACCAGGGGGCTGCAGTAATGGTTCTCAGTACCCTATTTTGATATCGTTGTATTTTCTGTAAGTTTGATGTTTTTGCGCAGCCCCACAGCTGTATACCGTACAGCCAGATCGGTTTTAGAGCTACTATTTTACATAATAGAGTTTTATTGTCTAACAACAACCCTGTGATCTCTTTGCTAACAGCCTGACATGGTTCTAGTTTTAAACCTCAAATGCTCCATTTTTTTCTGAATGTGAGTACCCCAGGTCAGCCTAGCGTCCAAGTGCATGCCTAAATATTTTACGTTATTAGCATTTGGTATTAAGACGTTATTTATTTTGATTCGCAGGCGTTCAATTTTTCGATTTGTGAATGAAATATGCGTCGACTTACTTTCATTGACTACTATGCGCCATCGTTTTAGCCAAGTTTCCACATGCCGAAATGACTCCTGCAGTTTTTCTGTGGCTGTGTTTTCACACTTATTAACGGCCAAGATGGCTGCGTCATCCGCGTACAAAGCTACTTCTGTATTATCCGGCATGGGGAAGTCAGCCGTGTAGATTAGGTATAATATTGGACCCAGAACGCTCCCCTGCGGGACCCCGGCCCTTACCGGAAAACTATCTGAGTATTCATCGGTTATTTTCACTCGAAAATATCTTTCTTGGATATACGATTTAAATAGTAGATAGAAGGAGTGAGGAAGCAGAAATTTAATTTTATACAATAATCCTTGATGCCATACCCTATCGAAAGCCTGCTGGACATCCAGAAACGCGGCCGTACAAATATTCTTGTTTTCCAAGATATTTTTAATAATCTTCGTTAGTCTGTGAACCTGTTCTATAGTGTTATGGTGCTTACGAAAACCAATTTAAAAATCGGGAATAATTGCATTGTTAGATAATATTGGAAACAATTAATTTTTCCAGTATCTTTGAGAGGACAGGAAGCAACGAAATGGGTCTATATGATGAGACCACCTCAAACGGTTTGCCAGGCTTCGGTATAACAATTATCTGTGAGAATTTCCAAGCCAGTGGAAAATATTGATTACGAAGAACAGCGTTATATATTTGTGTTATAAATACAATACTTTTACGTGGTAACTCATTTAAAAGCTCTGCTGTGATTAAGTCAAATCCGGGGCACTTTTTCCGTTTCATATTTTTGAAGAGTTGCTGTGTCTCACTAGGGGCAACCGGTGTTATAGGTAAACTCATTTGCAGCGGTTTATCCAGGTATTCGACGATATCTGTGGAGTCAGCAGCTTGAGGATCGTAAAAATAATTGGCAAAAAGCGCCGCTTTATCGATATTAGTGCGAGCCCAGCTACCGTCGGGTTTTTGTATTGGCGGAATACACACAGTTGGCCGTTGAAAACGTCTACTTTGCACAGTGAGTAATCATCGTTTTTGGTCGGCGACAAACTCGACAGAAATGTTGCAAGCGTTTCGTTTTTATTTTCATGCAGGACTTTACGCAGCTGCTTGGTTTTTCTATTTAGTTTCGTTTTAATAGCCGGATTTCTCGTCGTATTCCAGGTTTTTCGTAATTTCCTCTTTTCACGTACTAGTGTTAGTATATGTTTTGGGATATTATTAGACCCCTCGGAAAGTTCTATAATGATAATAGCTAGTCATACAGCATTTTGTATGGTTTCTGTTAAGTTTTGAACTGCTTTATCAATATCGTAATTAGTTTTCAGAGGCATATTTAAACTAACGTCAGTCTCTAGATATTGTTTAAATAAAGGCCAGTTGGTTTTTTTATTGATAAGATATGGCTCAGGTGTTTTTGTTATTGGCGAAATGCTCACCGTTAATATAACCGAGGAGTGGTCTGACTGTAGATCGAAACAAGAGTCCGCTTTCATATATAAAGATCGGATTCCTTTTGTTACAAAAAAATCGTGTAGATCAGGGTTATTTTTGTGATCCTGAGCCCAGCAGGTAGACTTGCCCCCCGAAAAATAACCTAGATTCTGGATAGAAATTACTTTTTCCAGAATTTTTCCCCTGGGATTATCCAAACGAGAGCCCCATTTGCGACTTTTTGAATTTCTCAATGCCGCGACAAATTAAATGACGAAGTGACTTTTTCGACTTGCCAACGCGGTTGATTACATAGGTTAAGATAAAAAAGGTGGAATAGACGATGTCGGTTTGTCCGAATGATGTGGCGAGGTTTTGCTTTAGCACACCAATCTACAATATGGTGCGTCGTCTTTTGTAGAAGTTTTGTTGGTGGAATATCGTTAAACTATCAACATATAATAGAATTTCGCATTGGACGTTTCGGAATTAAATTTACTACGAGTATGAAACTGGATTTAGTACAGATTCTTCAGCTATACCAGTTTGACGTGTCTAGTCGGAATGCACGATTTAGAATTAAACGAAGTAGACGACAAAGATGCGTGCCCGTATTTTTAAATTGAGCGTAAAAAAGCTTCAGGATGTAAACATTCAAAGGCTTTTCCCTGATAGAACAACACAAATGCAGAGTTGAATGTTTTATCAGAAAACCTAAGACGACTTCTCGAAATCAGATAAGGCGATATTTTCGTGGGCGAAAACCACATCGATATTTGTATAAGATTTTTCTTTCTTCCGTGTTAGAATAAAGGAGTCTTTTAACAATAATTTTTTTTCTACTATTTTTCCGGAGTACGTTGGTTAAAGTAATAGGGCGCAGCTGGGTAGCGACGCTTTGTTTTTATTTAATTGATGAGAATATGAAGGAAAAGATGAATGTTAACCAAATGTGACCTCGTAAAATGCGATAATATAGTCGAGTGAGAAATTCTTGTAGCGTAACAAATACTTTCCAGTTCAGGTATAGAGTTCTCCCGAGTTGTATTCAACTTGTTTGGTTGTAATTTTTGCTTCTAGTTCAAGAAGTAGTGTTGCTTTCTGTGAGGGCTGCAGAAATATTCTGGTATTTGTAATTTGGCAATAACGATCTACGAATATTTTAGCCAACATCCTTGTAGAATATTCTTCTGCTTCTTCTCTTCGAATTTGGCCATCTACGGACCGCGTGAAAACAGCAAACTTTTCTTTTTTCGTTCTTCCCGGTATTTTTTCATTATTTCACTGTGCTTTTTTTTCCGATCATCTGTCCATTTCTGCCCTGTTTTCTTCCTTTTGATTTTATTGAAGCCATTGAGTTCTTTAATTTTTTTCCTAAATTCTGTTCTGTTTTCAATAGTTGATATCTCTATTTGCGCTTCATTAAGATCTTTTTTCGTGTTCGAGAACCACCTCGGCTTGGACTTCAGTCTATCAAAATGTTGAAAGATTCTTTTAGTTAACCGGGTATCATCCATTCTCTGGATATGCGCATAAAACGCCAACCTTCTTTTCCTCATTACGTGGGATAGTTTTTCTACTTTCTTATATATTTCCTCATTTGACCTGTTCCTGAATGTTTCTCCTACTTTTTGAGGGCCAAGAATTTTTCTTATGATCTTCCTTTCCTTTTTCTCCAATATTTCAATTTTTCCTATATTATTTAGCTCTAAGCACTCAGCTGCATATAGGCACTCCGGTTTAATGACTGTGTTGTAGTGTCTTATCTTGGTATTTATCGACATTGATTTTTTGTTGTATATATTTTTTGTTAATTGGAAAGCCGTTTCCATTTTTCTTGCCCTTATTTTCAGTGCTTCTCCACCCAATCCGTTTTGCTCAATAACCATACTTAGGGTATTTGAAATTTTTAACTTTTTTGATTTTTCCATATTTTGTACACATATCGATCGGGGTGAGGTTCTAACGTTTGTCATATATTCTGTTTTCTCGAAGGAAATCTGTAAACCAGTTTTTTCTGCTACTTCTTTTAAAAGGTTAATCTGCTTTATTGCTGAGGTTACATCCTGTGAGAAAATTGCCTAGTCATCTGCAAAAGCTAAACAATTAATGGCTAGATTTTCTTTCTTGTATCCCAGGCGTATCTGTTTACTTATATTTTCTGTTTCCAGTAATTTTTCTCACTCTCTAATAATCTCTTTTCTAGGACACAATTGAACAGAATTGGAGAAAGTCCATCTCCTTGCCGTACGCCCGTTTTTATTTCAAAAGCTTCGGAGATTTGTCCCATAAATTTTATCTTAGCTTTAGTGCCTAATAGTGTTTGTTGTATTAATTTTGTTGATTTATTATCTACACCAAATTCTTTTAATATTTCCATTAAACTTTCTCGATCGACGGAGTCATACGCTTTTTTAAAGTCTACAAATACTATAACATATGGTTTGTTTCTTATCATCCTATCCCTTATTATTAATTTTAAATTAAGTATTTGTTCTGTGCACAATCGATGTTTTCTGAAGCCTGCTTGGTATTCTCCTAGTTCCATTTCTATTTTACTTTCTATTCGATGTAATAACACCCTTTCAAGGATTTTATATACTACCGATAACAGAGATATTCCTCTATAGTTGTTAACCTCTGACTTATCATGTTTTTTATGAAGCGGGTGTATTAATGCACATTTCCATTCCTGTGGTATCTTCTCTGTTCTCCAGACTTCCACTAGGAGTTTTGTCAATTTTATTTCCATTGGTTCCCCAGCTGTTTTTATTAATTCCGCTACTATTGAGTCTTCTCTCGGAGATTTATTGTTTCTTAGATTAGATATTATCTGTTTAATTTCTTCTCTGCTCGGGGGGTTTGAGTCGGTCTGTTTTTCCTCTGGTATGTCCACTGCTAGTCGTTCTTTCGGTTATTATTGAGAGCTAGGGTTCCATCTGACTTTTTAAAACACAGACTCGGAGCTTGATATCCTTCCATCCTGGACTTGAATACTTTGTAAAAATTCCTGGTTTTATTTTTTTGGAAATCATTTTCTACTTCTAATTGTTGTTTTTCCAACTTTCTTTTTGAGTTCCTAATAATTTTTGCTGTTAATTTTCTTTGATTTCTGAATTGTTCATATGCAATATCTGTTTTAGCCGAATTCCATTTTTTCCAATATTTTAATCTTTCCTCGAGGGCAGCTTCACATTGCTCATTCCACCATTTGTGCTTTTTCTTAATATTCAACGGAATTATTTGTTTTGCTGCTTCTTGTATTCCTTTACATATGTCATGCCATTCTTCTGATTTTATTTCATTAATCTTCTCACGATATTGCTGTACTCTATGATTATTCTCTTCATTTAACTTATCTATATCGTACTTAATTATTCCTTGTTTGAGAAATTTCTTTTTATTTTGTGGAATAAATCTCATTTTTATCGTTGGAAGAAAATGATCTGAATCAACATTACTTCCTTTTTTAACTTTAACATTCATAATTTCCTTTTGATTCTTACTCGAGATAGCAACATGATCAATTTGGAATTCTCCCAGGTTTTTATTCGGAGACTTCCATGTTTTCTGTTTTTTTGGTAGCTTCTTAAAGTTCGTAGACATTAATTTAAGGTTAAACATTCGGCATAATCCTATTAGCCGTTCACCATTTGTATTCGTTCTTTTGTGCGCTGGGTATTCTCCTACTATTTGTCTAAACTTCTTTTCCTTTCCGACTTGACCATTAACATCGCCCATCACTATTTTGATATGCTTCTCTGGTATTTTATTCATTTCTTCTTCTAACATTCCCCAAAACTGTTCGACTTTTTCCAGATTTCTTCTGTTATCTTCATTAATTGGGGCATGTATGTTCGCTATTGTATACATTTTGTTAGCACATTTTAATGTCAAAATGGACATTCTCTCCGACGGAGATTTGAAGTGAACTACCGAATCTAGTATCTTTCGATGGACACAGAATGCTGTTCCTAAATGTGGCATTCCCTTCATTATTTTCTTTCCTGGTTTTCCTTTAAATATTCTATAGTTTTCCACGTCTATTACATCTTCGTCCGTAAACCTCGTTTCCTGTAGTGCTAAAAGCAGTATGTTCTGTTCATTCAGTGCCTTTACTAGTTCTTTCAACTTCCCGACTTTTAATAATGAGTTAATATTTAGTGTTCCAAACATACATTTTGTCTTCACTTTTAACTTCAGTTGCTTTTTACATGGTGGTTCAAGCTCTCCAGAAATGATATGTTTGAATGCACTGATGTTTCCATCAGTGGTGGATTCTCTTTTTAGATTACCACCTGGAGTATTAGTTCCCTTTGACTGACTTTCCATCACGTTTTACAAACCAAAGTTTGCTGTTAATATATTTTTCGGGGGGAAGCGGTTAACACCGGTTCCAGGATTAAAACTAGAATTTTAAGTTCTAGAGTTGGGATTATGTACTTTATTTCATCATTTTCTTTGTTTATTATCCTGCCTTTTATATATAAGTTATTTTATATTTATTTAATGTATTGCTGACTGCTGTAGATTGTAGCTTGAATTTGGGCTATGGCAAAATGGGGGTTGTAATCCTATTTCCACCTTCCTCGTTTGTGGCAATTCCTAGGCGCTACTACTATCGGATTAACACCGATACGTTCACTCTAGTCAAAGCGTGCAGGGGTCACCACGAGCAGGTGAGGTAGGTGTTAACGTAAACCGGCTAGTTGGAATGATGGCACTCCAATATGTTACGCATTCTACGTCATTTGACCCCCCCCCCCCTTGTAGAATATATTAATTTTTTTCCTCTTTAGGATAGCGTTAAAAAAGGTTCGTTAGCACGCTTGTTGTTTTTATCTTACTCAGTTAAGTTGTTTTTTTTTTTGCTGGCGCGCCAGCGGCATTGATCCAAGAACAGGAAAAGCTAAGCTAAAGAACTAAATAGCTAGGCGGTCCGAAATGGACGCAACAAAGGACAGCAGTGCAGGCACCACAGAAGATGAAGAAAAGGAGAGTATAAAGGAAGCGTTATGGGAGTAGGGAGACATAATGTTGAGAACTGGCCGTATAAAAGGGAGCGTTCATTAAGAAGAGCAGGACACTCGAAGAAAATGTGATCAGCATCACATATACGAGGAGGATCACAATCGTGAAGAGAACAATAAGGAGACGGCGACAAAGCAAATCGAAAGCGAGAGGAGGGGAGTAGACAATGATTTGGAGACGAATTAGGGAAACAATAGAAGAGCGACAACCGAAAGGAATAGAATAGAACCAAGACAGGCAACGATGAATCGGCTGAATAGTTGACTTGGTAGAATGGAAGAATTAATATTCTAAAAAAGTTTTTGTAACTTTCTCGTTTGGTTTCGGGGACAATTAGCCTCTACTGGAATATCAAACAACTTCATAGAATTTGTTGTTACCTTCACACATTTTTGTGTGTGGTTGTAATATTATTAAGTACACACTTTACACGGTTAAAATACAAAACATATTTAAATAATTAAATTATAAGAATATTTTGGATATTTGTCGGCTGTAAACAGTCGGCTATTTTTGTAATTTAATTATGTAAATATATTTTCTGTTTTAACTGTATAAAATGTAAGCTTACATATATTAAAAAGTTCATAAAAATCGGGTTTTTCGATATTTTCGAAAAAAAATTTGTTTTCGCCTAATAAACTCGAGCACTGAAGAGAATTCTACCGTAGAACACGATACAGTCTGGGTGTTCTGTGGTTGGTTTTGATTTGGTTATACGGTATTTCAGATACTGATAGAAGACAATCGCTTTTAATATTTGGTTTGTGCCAGTAAGGAGGTGCATAAATCTGACAGATTAGGACACTACATCTGTTGAGCTGGAAGTTTAGTTCTGAAAATTTGGAAAAGGTTGTTCAGTGTAATTACATTTAAGTCAACAAGTTAGCTACCATGACGTAGTTGGTTAAGCAGTAGTGTTTCGTTCGAGTAGGATCGGGTTCGAATTGTAATTTAATAAAATATCATACTTTCGCTTCGTCAATGTCCATAGTTGACGCCCCAACATAATAATAATAATAATAACAATAAATTAAGTAAAAGTTCAATGTATTATTAATATAAATTCCTTTAAAGACCGAAATTTAACGTAAGGTAAAAAACTTTTTTTTACTTTGTCCCTGTGCATTGTCTGTTTTAATATTTTTAGCACATATTTTTACGCATACTTCAGTTCTAATATCCATTTTTATTTTTTTGCCGAAATTAATCATGGCGCGCAGCGACGCAAAAGGAAAATCCTTTTCTAAGGATCCAGTGGTGACCAGAATTGGCATGAGTTCAAATATGAAAGCTCACATATGTACTGCTCTAATGCAAGTCCAGTATGACTGTCACAGTGTAATGACGACTTTTTAAATGCCGAAATTGAAGCTGTTTTGTAACGAAATGTGATTCTCGTCATATTTTGACGAAAATTCCTGGTCTTGTTATACGTTCTCGATAAAATCATTTTATTTTCTAATGTTTTCGTTTTTCCCTGTCCTCTTCTCCCGATTGTCCCCTTCATAATTCCATCTCTCCTCTCATATGTGATGCAAACAACATCTTCTTTGAATGCCCTGCCCTTGATGTACTCCAAAATCTTGGCACTGGGTCTTCCTGCTCCTTATAATTCTTCCTTTATCCTTTCCTTTCCATCTCCAGATATAATCCCTGTACTCCAATCTTTCCTAAGCTCTATTTCTAATCGTCTCTTTATTTAACCCTTTCCTTAATTTCTGTTGCTGTTGGGTCAATGCCAGTGGCGCGCCCAAAAAAAAAAAAAAAAAAAAAAAAATCTGCAACTGTAAATTCTTCTTTTCCGAATGTGTTCGCAGTGAAAAATTATGTTCTGTCGCTTGACCGCCAAAGTAATACATGTAAAAATATATTTAAAACACTTATTTTTGAGTTTAATCGATAATTGAATTTGTTCCCCCTAAAATCTTACTTCATCTTCGCGAATTTTGACAGTTTTTAATAAATATTCTCCAGTTTTATCACTCACCCCTGTTGCTTTAAATTGATCTGCAGCATCTTGCATGGCGTCTCGTAATAGCCTCAGCGGATAAATATGTAAATAAAAAAAGTGAAATTCCCGTTCATGTAAATTCAAATTAAAATACATCAGTTTGTAGTTTTTTTTATCGATGTAATAATGTACATATTTGTAGCAATGTAAACAGCTGCGTGTTTTCCTTCCTAGTAAAACCCGGTATGTATTGAAATTTTTTACCGAGTTAGAAAAAATATTTACGGGTTTTTTCTTCAGCCATTATTCGTGAAATATCGAAATCTAGCCAATTATACGCACAGGTGTCCGAGTGAAATATCGATTAGAAATCATTTACAAAAATAGAAAGAAATTGTGAGGAAAAAAGCGAGAAATATAACGTCGCGTAAACTATTAATTATGTCAAAGTTCATATGATAGCCGCCCCGTTAATTGACTATTCGTTAAATAATGCTCGTAATTTATCCCGATTAATTTACTAAAAATTCATTTTTACGAAGCTAACAACATTTCCCATTCTATTTACGTTCACTTTTAACAGTGCAACGGTCTGTTCTGATGTAATTAACTGGAAATAGATTCAAAAATTATTATTCGACAAGTGGATTTTATCTAGACCGACAGAGTTGATTATTTGATTTCTGTGGTAACACATTTTAAGCACCCCCGCCGGTTAAGAGTAATTTGATTATCCGAACAATTTATAATAGCCTTAAGTTTAGAGATTATTTGTTAAAAACGGAATAATTTAATAATTATTTAACTCTAATTATTTCACTAATAAATTTAAAAGGATTTTTTTGATAATAAACATTTTTACATCTAAAATTATTTTAACGCTCGTTCCATATAAATCGGATTCTTATGGACCCACAGCCCCATGTTGGCATTGAGGGTAATAATTTATTAGCTCGATCTGCCATTCAGACTGGTCAATTTCTATCGAAATTTTCTAATATTAATTTTCTTTCCAGCGAGTGTCATCGTAGACTATGGCACGCGATATTTACCTCCTTTTATTCTCTAATCCTGAATAACCTTTTTTATCGCAATATGCATACTTACCTTCCTCCTTATCCTTGGTACTGCGACTTTCCTAATCTTTCGCGCTTTCTTATCTCATCTATCGGCAGATTTCGCCTTGATCATATGGTATCGGCTTGCTGCATCTTCTTTTTATTTTTCTATGACCTCTTATGTTCTTTCTATTCTGATGATTCTAATTTATTCTGCGATTCAAATCACATCTTCTTCGAATGCGCGTCTATTAGAACGTTCTCATTTATATAATCAACTTTTCTTCTTTTTTTTAAAATTTTTTTATGGGCACGTTAACATAGGACATTCACCCAACAGAAAAGATTAAAAGAATAGAACAACATATGGAATGATAGGTTATATCAAAAACCGGTTACAGATAGAAGAAATGAAGGCGGCCATCAAAGGAACAACAGAAGGAGATGGAAAAGCGAGAATGTAGAGGGCACTGTAAGGAGCAGCAAGGCTAAGGCTAAACAGATTAGAATAGAAGATCGCGCGTTCTGAGGAAATAGAGGAACTTTCGAATAGATCGTGATTAGCGACATTTAAGATAGGATGATGGTATTGAAGAAGAGCAAAAACGGAAAAGAGAATCCGGGAGCAGACTATGATTAAAACGAAGGCGAACTATGGAAGAAGTAACAGAACGGCTGATGCTGGGAAAATTGTTAAACCAGCGAGAAGAGAGGATGGGGAAGGCTGTAAGTCGAGGTAAAAGGAGGAATCAGAATTGGAGAAAAGAAACGAATAGAGATCAGTCCAAAAGTCAGAGAAAAAGAGTAAAGACTTTGGGAAGGAAATCTGCCTATGAAACGACCATTTACTACGGCTGAGCATGCTAATGAATCAGACACTGAAGCTTGGATTGCCTGCTCCATAAAATGCTTTGTTCGTTCTTTCACTTCCTTCCCCGGCGATCGATATTATAGTATGTTTTTCATTTCTTCTATCTCCAGCAGTATTCAGCTCTAATTCGCTGTCTCTCATTAATATAATCTAATGCTGGCTAATGCCCTCGGCTGGTGACCCCCCCCCCCCCCCCCCCCCCCAACGAAAAGTAGCCTTCTAACGAGTCTCCTCTTTTAGAAGGCTTTTTTTTACTGCTTCCTTTTTTAACTTTAAATCTTTTAAAAAACCGTAACTATATAAGAACATAAAATTAGAATCAAAATTCCCATTACTGTGTATGGTGAGCGTTTATACGTATATATTGACACAAATTTTGAAGTGAAATTCCGAAAGAAATAAATGGAAAATGGAAAGGAAATTGGAAGAAGAAATAAAAGATGTGATTACAGATGGAAGAACATGATAATAAAATAATATAATGAACAAAAAAAAGGGAATATGTGGATGAATGCACGATTTGCTTAATCTCAGTACATTTATAGAACTTTTAAACCATAAAATAGATAATATACGCTTCCTCTTTTTCTAATAATTATTCATTTCATCCGTCCGTTCAGCCTACTCTTCCTGCATATTCATGGTTCCTTTTGCATCCCTCTCTTCTTCGATATTCTGATGTTGTTTCCATTGTTCGTATACGTTTTGGCCATTCTTTGCTGCCATTATCTAAATTTCGTTTTTCCTTGATTTCTTCTCCACACTGTCCTCTCCATCATCCGGATGGTGCAGTTATTTGCGACACCGATCATATGTTCTTCCACAGTGTTTATCTTTTTCTGTGGAGCGTTCTGCCTTGTATTATTCTTATTTGCTGAAACTTGTCCTATTCCTTATTGTGCTTCCTATATCCTGTCCTTTCCTTTCCCGCTAATTATTCCTGCTATTTGTTTCTTTTTAGATAAAATTTCTGATCGAATCAAAATATAACCGACTTCTTTCCTTACCTTTTGTTTCCCGGTAAAGGTCCTTGGTTGACGAGCCCAAAGAAAATAATAATAATAATAATAATAATAAGTTAAGAAATACGCTTGATGGGTCTAAATGTAAGATTGTAATTTATATTTATAAGAAATTCTACGATTTAAAAAACATAACTAAACTGTCCGGTTATATACATATATATTTTAGTTTATCATTCTAACAGTTCATTTTCAACAATTTGACAATGTAAATTTTTTCAAAATCGAAAAATGAGCCGCATTTAAAAGCTCTATTAGCAAATTCGTGCTATTCTGGAGAGCTACAAAAAATTGTTCAGTACTGTCTAATTAATTCTAAACATTCTTTACCGGAAGAGAGAAATGACTTTTCTGGCGGGTTATACACTAGAGTTTATTTCCTTGTATCTGGTGCGTGTTTTAAAAATAATAAATAAAAAAGTAATTATACATGTGTGCGGAAATGCTAAAAATGCACTACTTACCGTTTAACCCTGGAATGGAAACCCTAAATAAATTTTACTTCCTGCGTCTTCTAAATGATGTGGGCGAATGCAGGGTGGGGAGAGGGCATCGGCGCTGCACCTATACCTCCCTCCGGATGTCCCGTTCAGTTTGCCACCTCACACAGTTCCGTGTGGTTCGTTGTTCGCAAGTGAAGAAACTAAAACCCTACACGTAAAATTTACTGCTTTTCCATTAAAGTTAGGTAGAATAGAGTAAAATTTACTCCTATTAATGTTTTCTGACTAATTGTAAAAAATGGGGATTATTATGTGTAAAAGCAATCACAACGTGAAAGGGTGACAAGGGAATAGAACACAAAAAAAAAATTGAAATGAGAAATAATAAAGAAATTCAGAGATTTTCCAATGAAAGTAAAATTTTGCTCCGAGGGTTTCCATTAGGCGCCCATTATGAAGGGTTTCCATTCCAGGGTTAAAGTCAGACTATCGTAATATTCGCGCCGTTCTATCCGGCTATCATTAATTTCAGTAATCGAATATGTTTTTTTAATTTTTCAATCGTTAGTTTTAGTTTTAGTTTTAATTTTAATTTAAATTAGCTAGCCAACCGAGTTTCTCCTAAAACAAAAAAGAAAATGGTGATTAATTCGCGGCATAATCAAAAAAAAAAAAAACGTATAAGAAACAACAAAAAAGCTGAACATATTAAATCAATTAAGTGTGAGAAACTTTAAATATTTCAACCGCATTGCGAATATTCAACGAATGATTTAATAGAATATCATCCCGTAGAATGAAAGAAGACTTGGAAAAAAAAAATGAGCAATTCTCCTAGTTAACAATGTTGAAATATACCGTCTCCATACGTAACAAATATATATTATTGTTTAATTTATTCTCTTTTTTTTTTTTTTTTGGCATAATTCCATTAAAATATCATACACGGTTAATAAAAACCTCGCAGGTCGTTAACCCCGTGGATGTAAAAACTGATTAAAAACGCGCTGTTGCTGCTGTAATAGACATTTTATCATTCGTGTAAATTGGTGTGTGGACATTCAATGTAATAACAGTCGAGAAAGTATGTACATACATTTAGAATGAAGCACATTTGTGAAATTAATTTCTTCAAATGCGATCCTATACAGCTCTCGTCTCGTTTCCTTTACCCTTTAGCCAATCGGAATCGTTCTTACCATCTTATAATAATACACCTCTGCGTCGCATCGTTTTTAATTACTCTAATTATTTGCAGAGAACACACATCGACATAACGATGCAAATGACCTAGATGTTAGAGGTCATTTAAGAAATATCACGAATAATCAATGCGAGAAGGAAGAGGAAAAAAGGTGTTAAAATCGTGTTAAAATAATTACATCGAATAATTACAAATTATCGTGTAGAATTTTAATTTTTTTCTCTTCCTTCGGCTATGCTAAAATTGTATTCGGAATATTCCGGACCGGCAGCTGGAATTTTTCACGTCTCTCGCGCGAACTTTCTTTCCATCGTAAAACGAGAATAACAAAATTCGATACTTTCAAGGGTAAACATTTTTACAGCGATTTGCATTTATTTGTTTGCGTAACGTCTGACTGGTCTGTTCTGCGCGTGTCTGACAGACAGTCAGCTATACAACGTCATCCGCTACCATGTTTATGTTTACTTGTTGCACTGACCTTAATTGCTGAATAATCCTTTTCGTCGCTATTCTCTAGCACGCCGCTGTGGTATGTCCGCGTTTTCGGGTTTGCCAATTGTCGTCCGAATTTATTTTATTTTGTAGCATGAAAAAGATTAAATTTTTTTCAGAAAAAAGTATCGCATGACAAATGTGAAAGGCAATTTTAATAATTTAAATAATTCCGGGATCTTTTATTTCCATGTTTGATAAGTGCAGGCCCGTATCTGAGGGGTTTTTTCCGGGTTCTCCCGAAATGTTTGCGAAATAATAACTGCCTTTGAATTAAATGGACCGAAATTCAGATTTATCTCGTATTCAATTTTTGACAAAAGAAAAGAAAATTGAAATTTTTACAAATTCTATGGAAACGACTTTTTTTTTTTTTTTTTTTTTTTTTTTTTATGGTGCCGTGTACTGCTACTGTGGTCAAAGACACCAACTATTAAGATATGATTAAATTAAGCTATAAATATTATTTTGTTTGAGGAAAGATAGTGTTTTTCTGATTTCATGGGGATCATCGGATAAGGCAGTTTGGATAGTAGTATGGGGATAGATTGAATGTTGGGTGCAGTCGGAAAGGATATGCTCTATTGTTAAAGGACCTTGGCCACAGTATTGGCAGAGTGGAGCGTCGGCACGATCCAAAAGGTGCTTGTGCGTTAGTGCTGTATGGCCGATGCGCAGTCTTGTTAATACAACGTCGTCACGTCTTGATGCCATGATGATGTTCCAAGGCGCAGTAGTAGGCTTGACTCTTCTCAGCTTATTTTCAAGCGACAATTCTTCCCAGGAACGGTTCCATTGTAGCTGAAACTGGGTTTTCGTAACTTTGTAAAGATCCTTCCTTGGGACTGCAACCGATAATAATGTGGATTTCCCTATTGCTTGTTTCGCAGCTAAGTCGGCTGTGGTGTTTCCACTTATCTTTGAATGTCCTGGTAGCCAACATATTACTATGTTCATAGTCGAGCTAATACCCAAGTAATCAAGTAATGTATCTGTTGAACAATCGGGTTTTTCAGGGTAGCATGCCATTCATTAATCGCATTGACGGCCTGTAATGTGTCTGTAAATACGATAATACGATCATAATTCTGATCTATGGCGGATTGGATGGCTAATTTGATCGCAATTAATTCGGCCGACATTACCGACAATTCCATTGGAAGCGTATAGCTGATGATTTGCTGTCGATGTACAAAGGAACATCCAGTGCCTTCGATATTTTTTGCAGCATCTGTGTAATACTTTTCATGCGCACTGTATTCTTTCAATGCGTTCGTATATGACAAGAGTATGTCAGATTTTGTGCTGTTGGTCAACACTATGTTGCACCGTATTTCCGAATTATGTGTTGGTGGAATAGCGGAGATTCTTTTATGAAGGATATTGTTCGGTACATTACGATTTCTGGTGTCAGCAGCAAGATATGCGCGCTTGTTTAGAAGTTCTGCTAAATGACTAGAACAGTACGAGACCTCAGGAGTCAGTAGAACATCAGGGATATTATTTGTACTTATTAGGTAAATTAAAAACTTCACCGCTAAATAATCTCGACGAACGTTTAAAGGCCATTCAGTGGCTTCGCATAATATGCTGCTTATTGGACTAGTGCAAAATGCGCCGATCGCCAGTCTGATGGCGGTGTGGTGTATCGAGTCCAACGAGCACAGTGTCGATTTGTTTATTTGTTTTTATTCTAGTGCTCAAATATTGCATATACAAGAATTGACTACAAGGTTTTAGTGTACTATTTATAAATATATATATTTCATGATAACACACACACGCACACACACATGTATTTCATATTAATTACAACGTAATTCTTAGGCTACCCCCCATTAGAAAAAATGTCCCGAAAAATGTCCCAATTTTATTGAACGCAAGATGTCCCAATTTTATGTAACGTTTGTTATATTTTATAGGATTTTTGTTATTGTTATTTAAAAAATGTCACAATTTTATGTAACGAAAAAATGTCTTAACTTCATATAATGAAAGTTAAATGTTAGGATAGGATTTTTGTGATTATGTTATTTTTTTTATGTTGATGCTAATAAGAATAATTACATTGTAAATTTTGATCATTTTATACAAAGTATAGAAGAGAAAGAGACAGAAATGAAAGCAAGAGGGGTCAAGGGGCACAGCCCCTTGCGCGGCCAAAATGGCCGAGTTATATATATATATATTCTTCTTATAGTGTCATATTTAATTCCTGAGCGTCGACGACTATCTATTCGTACATCTCAGCTGTACAGATATAGGTATATTTATAAAAATATTTTCGTAACCCTTCTTGCAATTTTGGTCTAGATACGGCCTTGGATACTTGCTCAACATTGGTCGGCCCACAATATGAATAATCCAATAAGAAATATCTTTCAAATAGCGTAATATAAGATTGATTAATTCTGCTCGTACTGTTGATTTAATTTCAGCAATTGCGACATCTTCCTAACTGCGCATGTGCGATGAAGTTTTTTCGTTAAACTCATTATTTAAAATTCCTTATCCGCACGCGACAATTCAGCTCCATTGACTTCAATTTTGGCCAAAAGGAAGCACTTCCCACCGCAGAGCGTTATCATTAAAATCTTATAACTAGCTGAAAAATTACGATGTCGGTCATATCTGTGGTTTTTTCACGCTAATCAAAATTTTATACTTGCAAAATCTCTCCCTCCAGCTGTAATTAAACAGGAATTCCACAGTACTGTCAATTCTCTCTTCCCTTCTAATGTTAACATTTTCACTGATGGTTCTAAGGGGCCTGATGGGGTTGGTGCTTCTTTTATTCTTCCAGATTATAACTTCTCTGAATCCTTCTGTCTTCCTTCTTTCTGTTCCATATTTACAGCCGAGCTAATGGCTATTTTACGTTCCATTATTTTTATCTCCTCCAATCGTCTTTTTTGTCAATTTCTGATCATATCCGACTTCATGAGTGCTCTTCAGGCCGTCTCTTCTCCTCTTCCTAATCATTCCTGTGATTTTTCTATTCTCCGCATACGTTCTCTCATTCGGACTCTCTCCTCTCTCCATGGGATCCATATTGACTTGCTGTGGCTTCCTGGTCATTCTGGCATCTCAGGTAATGAGATGGCTGATTCTTTGGCTCGGGTTGTTGCTTCTTCTACATTCTTCTTCAAAAAAATCCCATCCTCTAATCACTCTTGCCTTTGTGTAAATATTTCCATCTCAGATTTTGGTCGAATATGTACCCTTCCTTATTTTCTAATTGTCGCTCTTTTTATCTGTCCGTTCAGCCTAATCTTCCTTCAAATCCTTGGTTCCTTCTGTTTCCTTCACTTCCTCGCTCTGTTGTTGTCTCCATTGTGCGTTTGCGCTTCCTCACGCTTTCGCTTCTCGTTGACCTCTTCCCCATGTTGCCATCTCCATTCAAATGATGCGGTTGTTTGTGACGCCGATGACGTGTTCTTTGAGTGTTCTGCTCTTTCGGTGGAGCGCTCGGCTCTATACTCCCACTTGCTTGGGCTGGGGCTTCCTGCTCCTTTTTGTGCTCGTTATATCCTGTCTTTTCCTTCTACACTTATTATCCCCTCCATTGCTTCCTTCTTATTAACGATAGCTGATCGCCTCACTATATAACTTTCGTTTTCCCTTAATTGTTTCTGGGTGAAGGTCCTTAGTTGACGAGCCCAATTAAAAAAAAAAAAAAAAAACAAACAAAAAAAAACCAACTTGAAGCCTGTTATTTGTTACATGCACACACATACATATACATATACATATATATACATATATATATATATATATATATATATATATATATATATATTATATATTATATATATGTACATGTATGATCATACATAAAATTTTCTATTCTTACAGTTTTTTCGTCTTCCATGTTAAAAACCAGGGCCTTATTTGCGACGTTCGTAAAATAATGACATTAAAAGATTCACTTTTAGTCAAGAAAAATTTTATTTTCATGAAACTCTTAAAAAGTCAATCGGTTTTTATTAAAAAATAACAATTATTCTGCGGAAACAAATTGGGGCTGAACATTTAATAGTCAACTAAGCTTTGTGTTTCTGTTGTGTTCCTTTTATTTCCGATCGAATTAAGTTCTAATTAGTTGACTCTTCTTCCTGTCGTTTCCGGGTGGAGGTCCTTGGTTGACGAGCCCCTCAAAAAAATAATAAAAAAAAATCCTAGTAAGTTCCCAGCCACGAGATAGTGTTTTCATGTTGCCGTTTAAATCGGAATGATCAATAAAATTGTTTGTTTTCCGGAAAAGCCATTTTTTTTTCTTTTTTTTTTTTCTACGCACGACGGCTATGGACATTAACCTAGCGCGCAAGTGAAATTTTTGAAGTATCAGGGACAGGGGTGGATCCAGAAGGACATTTGGAGGGAGATTATATAATTATGTAAAATCTTCTACGGTAGGCAGTAAATTTGAGTTCAAAAAGAAAATCAAATATCGACCTTTATAGAAATTTAAAAATGTTTTAAAAATACATGATTATTATAATTTTTAATTTAACTTCTGTTTTACTTTTAGGGGTGAAAAATAAAATGAAATTATAATATTCTAGCTAAAAAAATGGTAGTTTAGATATAGTGAGAAAGATAGTATTTCTTATTAGACACTTTACTTCTTTTTTATTTTTGCGAGTATGAGCAAGTTTAAATATATATATATATATTTCTCATTGAACTATTTTCATTTACATTAAAAAATTAAAAATAAATAAGAAAGGCAAAAGATCGACGACATTTAAAATAGAATAAAAAAGAAACATTACTAGTTTTACTAGAAAATAGTATTAAATATTAATTATTAAAATCCGTAGGTAAAATCCATACAAATCTTTTGTAGCATAAATTTAATTTCTCTATTATAACAATTTTTTTTTCATATAGGCTTTGGTTCCCCGAAGGGATGCCCCCTGTGGATCAGCCACTGGTCAGTGATCGCCAGCGGGATATTCTACCTTAAACGAAATTCTCCTCTTCGCTTCTTCCTTACTTTGCGAATATTCTGTTGCGGAGGTGATTAAAAATACCTTCGGGCACGGTTATTTTCATTTTGTTCCTCCTGTTCTCTGATATGCTCACGCCAAGGTGCCATGAGCCATCTTTGGACTGAGAAGCATCGGGATTACTTTCTGCTGCACAGTCTCTTGTGCTCATCAAGCAACCGAAAGGTCTGCTGTCGTGCACCTCGCTCGACTCATAACTCGCAGATTTCAACAACGATATTTAATTTTAATAGGCAATAAACTGTCTTCTCGGTTGCCCCTTTATTTTTCTTGTACTAAAACCTCCCTTTATATCGAAAGCTTTCAGCGAGTGGATGGTTTTTACTCTTCCATTTTCATCCCTCATCATTTTCTTATCATTACACAGTTCTTTTCATTTTTCCTGTCCTTATATCCTCTGATTTAACTCGCTGGCCTTGATCTACTTGCTTCCCTTTTTTTAATTTCTCTCTTTCCTGCGCCCGCTAGTGTCCTACCTATCTTACATTATTGCATTCGTATCTTAGACTGATTTTCCACAACAGTCTATCTTTCTCTTCCTTTCCTTTCCCTTTTTCTCCTTCTAATATTACTCTCTCTTGTTTTAACCATTCCTAATTTTAAACATGTTGACCGTCTTTAAAATATTCCAATGGAATTGTCGCAGCCTTAGAGCCAACAAAAATTCATTAGAGGATCTATTGCATCTCCATGATATCAATGTTGCTCTTATTTCTGAAACTTGGCTCCGTGCTGGTATAATCTTAAATTTAGAGGTTTCAACCTGGTAAAGTGCGATCGTAAGGATCGCTATGGTAGTGTTGCTATCCTCATCAGGAACGATATTCTCTTTTTTTCCGCACAGTGTTTCTTCTAAAATTTTCTCTAATATTAAAACTTAATTTCCAACTATGTACCTCCGGATTATGATCTTAATCACTTTCTTCTCTCTCTTCTCTTTTTTGTTTCTCTCCCACAACCTTTTATCATCAATGGCGACTGGAACGCACGTCCTTCCTCATGTGGTTGCTCATTTTATAATTCTAATGACTGATAATTTAGTTCTCCTTAATGACCCCTCACCTACCTACATTAAGAGTCCATGTGTCTTCTCTTAATCTACCTTTTTTTTCCCCCAATGCTCTGGTCTCAACTATAACTAGAGGGCCCTTGCGGGGGTAACTTTGGTAGTAATCACGTTCCCATTTTATCAACCACTTCTACCTACTTCCTTCAGGCTCTTCTATTCCCCCCGATCGAATCTTTCTAAAACAAATTGGACACTGTTTCGTTCTATTGTTGATTCTTTGCTTCCTAATTACCATCCCTCGTCTGACCCCATATCATCCTACAACTCTTTTCTCCATTCTATTTAATTTGCTCTTTCCTTGTCTTCTCCTTCTCGTACCTCCCTACCCTCCAAACGCGATGCAGTGGCATCTTTACTCCGGAGGAATAAGGAATGCAATGCAGCTTTTAGTTTCAGCCGAGCCACTTTTAGAAACTTCCGCTTCAGTTCTACTATCAGGAATTGCCTTACTCATAAACGAGCTAATGCAAGAGCTAGGTACATATTTAAAGAAGTTTTCTTTTTGTTCTTCCTTCTCCAGAACCACTCCGCTTCCTCATATTTGGAAATTGGACAAAGTTTTAAAATCCCCATCCTCTAAACGTCCTTCTAACCTCAACCTTTCCAGTGATAGTGTTTCATCTTTTGTCGAGTCTATTGCCCCCAATTACATTTTCAGTAATAATCTCCCTTACTTTTCCTTTAATTATTTTGATCCCTCACATCCTCCCAAAGTATATTTTTTTTCTAATTTCTCCAGGTTTCTGTCTCCGGAAGTTATTAAACAGGAATTTCACAGTACTACCAGTTCTCTCTTTCCTTCTCATGTACTCATCTTCATTGATGGCTCTATGGGGCTTGGTGGTTTAGGGCTTCCTTCATTCTTCCCGATTTTAATTTTTCCGAATCCTTGCGCCTTTCTGTTCTATTTTCACAAATTAATTAATGACTGTCCTACGTGCAATTATTTATATTTCCTCTAATCATAACTTCTTCCACTATCTTATAATATCTGACTCCATGACTGTCCTTCAGGCTACCAGTTTACTTCTTCCCTTCTCTCTTTCGACTTTATCATTCTTCGTATATGTTCTCTCGTTCACAATCTTTCCTTTCATCACTCCATCCGCGTTGATCTATTGTGGTTTCCTGGTGTCACAGAGGCATCGAGAATAACGAAATGGCGGATGCTTTAGCGCACAGATTGTTGCCCGTTCCCTGCTTTTACTTTATAAAGATCCCTAGTAATAATCTATTTATGAAATTTCACTCTAAATTTCGGTATGTATCCTTCCTCCTTCACCAATAATCGTTCCTTCTATCTTTCACTTCAACTTATCCTTCTTTGTTAATCCTTGGTTCTCAAAATTCCCTTCTCTTCCACGTTCTGTTATTGTCCCTATTATTCGCCCACGCTTCAATCACACTTCATTACCCTCTTCCCGCTATCGTCACTCTTTGGTTTCCTCTCCTTATTGTCCTCTAGCAATTGTTTGTGGTACTAATTACATTTTCTTTGAGTGTTCCGCTTTTTCTACGGTACGCTCTTCTCTTTATTTACTCTTCTCAAAGTTAAGGCTTCCTGCTCCCTGTATCTTATCCTTCTCAGTCTGTTGTTCCTGTCACTGGTTCCTTCATTTCAGCTATTTCCGATTGAATTAAGTTTTAATTATTTAACTCTTTTTCTCTCGTGTCTGGGTGAGGTTTCTCGTTAACGAGCCACAAAAAAAAAACAAAAAAAACAAAAAAACAAAAAAACAATTACCTAATCAAATGTGTCACACAGTAGCTGGCTAACCAAACCGTTTACAATCCCTGTATTCTCATTGATTTTGATCAATGAATTTAAAACGTTTGAGGGTTTCTAGTAGTGATGGTTCAATAACGTAACGAGACGACGACGTTTTCGTTTCAAAACGCTTTTGGTTTTTTCACACAATGCTTTTTGTTCGTTTCCAGTTTTCTTTTCTTTGATAATTTTCTTTGAATGCAAGAACGTCTTTTAATCGCTCACAATAGTTGACCGAGTCGATCGAGAATATCTCTTTTTCATTAAACATTTACATTTAATGCCCCGTCTTATTTATGATGTTTTTAATTTGATTGTAGCAGGATAAATGGAAAATTTTCAAACAGAAGTTGATAAAATAGTTTGTAATAGAATAAATTGGTTAGTATAGGCCAAAAAATAAAAAGGATTTGAAAATTTAAAATTTAAATTTATGAAATTGTTCGTTTCCTAACAAGGTAATTATTCGAAAAGTAACGGTGGAGAATGTGATCTTAGTTATCAAATTTTTTATTTATCGGTATCAGCAGCGCTTTTTTAATGTTAAAAAATGTGTGTGCCTCAAAAAAAAAAAAAAAAAAAAGCGCTAAAACCCTTAAACCACAAAAAAACAACATATTCCCGTTAAAAATAATATAGGAAAAATTCAAACGTTTGAATGCGCCGTTGTTTTTATGGAATCAAATCGATTTTACAAGGTTTCGTCGAAATACATTTTCATGTATATTCGTAATGAATGTCTCAATAGTTATCGTACCAACTCGATTTTATAAATTTGACCATATTCCGAATTGTGCCCTAATATTTTGATCTGTTGGTTAAAGACAGTTAATACGGTCTATTCGAAACTTTAATGAAAAAATCACTAGCAGTACATTTGACTATAGAATTCACATCAGAAAATTCTTAGATTTTAACCCGTTAATTAGCAGGCTAAATACTATATATTCTGATTTACCCATTTGGCCATCGTTGATAAAAATTGACACCAAAAATTTTGCCGAAATTCAATAACACATTAACAATACAAGAACGCTTCTCTTCTAGTGTACGGTAAAAATATAGGGCGCAGAATGTAAAACTAATCAGTCACAGCGAATTTTTTTATTTAGCTGAAAGAGTAACAGTTTTTTTCGCAATAAATATAACTGCATTTCGAGCACAAAGAATTTTTATTGCAGATATGAATTTCTTTTTTTCCTTTTTTCCCTTTTTTCCCTTTTTTTCCCTTTTTTTCCCTTTTTTTCCTTTTTTCCTTTTTTCCCTTTTTCCTTTTTTCCTTTTTTCCTTTTTTCCTTTTTTTTCCTTTTTTCCTTTTTTTCCTTTTTTCCTTTTTCCTTTTTTATTCTATTGCAGTATAATAATAGTAACGAAGTTAAAAAAATTTTATTGTATTTTACTTTTTCCTCTTGAAAGCGTTCAATTGAAACGGAAGAGAAACAAGTTGTATTTTTTTTTTTTTTTTTTTTTTTTTTTTTTTGCATACCGACTCGTAGGTCATCAACGCAAGTGATCATTAGTTATTTTAAGTGCCCTAGATAACGGCGCATCCCAATAGATGAAGCCGCTAGTCATAGATTAGTTTTCCATTTTTTTTTTTTTTTTTTTTTTTTTTTTTTTTGAGCGTTTTGGTATTATCTTTAATATTAATAATGAGCGGTAAGCGCATCTCGGCATTGTTTTTTCTTTAGTCGTCTGACGGGATTGTCAGGAAGACCGGTAGTTTTCATACGCGATATTAATGGGTTTAAATTATAGCTGAATGCCGCATGCATTTTGGTATATTGCTGCTTGTATATCGCCAACACTGAAGGAACGTTGAGATCATTCTCGATTATAGTATTACGAACATAATAAGGCGCATTGGTTATGATCCTCAGTATCTTCGACTGGAACGACTGTATTTTTTTGAGATGCGTTTTTGCGGCTGATCCATATATTTCTAAACCGTATTTCCAGACAGGAGCTATGATGGTGTTATACAATAACATTTTATTGTTCAGACTGAGTTTGGATTTTCTTCCTATTAGTGGATATAATTGTCTCAGTAGCGACTTCAATTTTTTCTTTGTATTAATTACATGCAGATTCCATACTAAGCGTTTGTCGAAGGTTAATCCCAAATATTTAACTGATTGTATCTGCGGTATTTTACAGCTGTTATAAGTAACTGGAGGACATGTTTCTTGGTTATTTGTGAACGTGATATGTGAAGATTTTTGTTCATTAATTTCGATCCTCCAGTTGAGAGCCCAATTTTGTAGTAACGATAAATGATGTTGAATGTACCTTGAAGCTTCATGACGATCTTCGTGCGCAGCTAGTATAGCAATGTCATCCGCAAATGAAGCTTGTAATGTAAACATTGTAGTCGGTAGGTCAGCTGTATAGATGTTATAAAGAAGCGGGCCAAGAACGCTCCCTTGAGGTACCGATGCTAATATCTGACGCTCGCTGGACAAGACGCCATTTATTTTTATTTGAAATGATCTACCGCTTAAATAAGACCTCAGCAGATGATACATTTCAATCGGGAAAATCTTCTGGGCTTTGTATAGCAAACCGTCGTGCCAAACACGATCAAATGCTTTGGCTACATCAAGGAACACTGCCGAGCAATACATTCCACGCTGTAAGACTGACTCAATTGCATCAACGAGCCTGTGACATTGATGAATAGCTGAATGCTTTGGTCTGAACCCGAACTGATGATTTGGAAGATAGGCATTCGCCATATTAAAAAGAAGTGGTTGAATTAATTTTTCGAACACTTTTCCAAATGTATCCAGTAAACTTATCGGTCTATAGGATGAGACATCTGTAACTGGCTTCCCAGGTTTATGGATAAGTATAGTTACCGATTTTTTCCATCTAGTCGGAAAGTACGATAGCCGGAGCATAGAATTGTATATATATAAAAGTAGTAAAGATCCTCTTTTTGGTAGATGCTTCAAGATATCATTTGTTATTCCATCTTCTCCCGGAGCTTTATTATTTCGCAAACTTTTGATGCACGTACGAAGCTGATTTGGTGTAATATATGTGTAATTTTGGCAATACTGCATGACGTTATTGTTACACTGTATAACTTCCTGCGTGTGTTGTGGATTTTCCATAGGAGGAGGTTGAAATATATTTTCGAGATAGTCGGCAAAAGTATTAACCTTTTCGTCATCTGTTCTGGCCCACATTGTATTTGTTTTTTTAATATGATAAGATGGAACACATTTCTTTGTTAGTACTTTCGCTGCTTTCCAGATTGAGCCATCGGCATTAGTTAGGGTGGAAAGGTAATGAGTATAACGCTCATTTTTGTAGTGTGCTATGGTTTTTGTTAGTTGGCTGCAAAATTCCCGGTATGTTTGGTAATTTGATGGGTATCTATTATGTTGCCATTTTTTGCGCGCTTTTCTTCTTTTGGCAATTAGCTCACGTATTTCAATGGGCAATATACTGCTAGTGTTAGCACTGGACTTTGCAGGTCGTGTTGATTGCTTAGCGCAATCCTGTATTACATCGGTTAGATAATTATTAACGGCAGTATCAATATCGTGCTGTGATTTTAGTTTTACATTTAAGTTCACTTGGTTATCTATTATATTTTCAAATTTGTTCCAATCAGTAGATTTATTTGTTAATCGACTGTCTAGTTTTGTATGTAGCGGAATTGTGTCTAGGACTTGTAAGACTGGTACGTGATCAGATGACAAGTCTGCGATTGTACAGCAGTTGTTGTGTAGATTATTTAATCCTTTATTGAAGTAAAAGTCTAGCACATCTGGCAGTCGGTTGGTATGCTTTGGCCAGTAGGTAGGTGTAAATGGTGAAACAACATCGAGGCGCAGCCCTCTATTCAGCTGGAAGAGTTGCGCTCCACGTTTATTTGGAACTCTTGATCCCCAGTGAGGATGTTTTGCGTTGTAGTCACCTCCACAAATGAATTTGCTGCCTTGGCGATGAAATAGTTCCGTGAGTTCCTGATTCGGTATGTAATACCTTGGGTGGCAATAAACCGATGTGACAGTTACTGTTTCATTAAAAGTCGTTTTTATTTTAATTGCAACAGCTTGGTAGGCCTCTGTTCGGCGAACGAAGTGTAGATGATGGTCAATGCTCTTTTTGACGAGTACAGCAACACCTCCCATTGCTGTACCAGAAGGGTGTGTTCCATGATAGCATCTGTAATTTAGTAACTCAAGGCTCGCTGGATGAACGACATGAGTTTCCGTTAGTAGGGCAATATCGATTCTTTTGGTCTGTAAGAAGTACTGTAGTTCATGTTTCTTCTGTTGAATCCCATTAGCATTCCATAATACTACTGTTAATGAATTTGTACTTATAGGGCTCAAATTCATAATAATTTGTCCATAAGTTTGGTTAACATGGATATTAATGGTGATAATAAATTTCGAAATTCGTTAAGAAAGGAAGTTAATGTTTCGTTAATTCCTTTTTGTTCGGTTGTATGTTGTGGAGCATTGTTATTGTATACTACTGATGATGCAGTCGGAGGAAAAGACGAGGTATATTTTTTAGCAGCATTGGAGTACGAAGTTGATGGTAATTGCTTATGGATGGGTGGAAACGTGCTGGTGTCCGCCAAATTAAATAATGAAGCTTCGAAAGTTCTACTTATTGCACTCTGTTTATATTTTTTACTATATTCTTGTTGGTAATATTCACATCCTTTATAGTTGGCAGGGTGTTCGCCACGACAGAAAAGACATATCGGTTTTTCTTCGGATGTTTTAGGACAGTCAGCGGTTATGTGTTTACCGCTGCATTTCACACATCGAGGTGGAAGATTACAATAAGTTTTCGTGTGTCCAAAATTTTGACAACGCATGCACTGGAGTAATTGCCTAGTTACTCGCGGTTCTTCAATTATTACGACTGTATGTAATAAATGTTTTAATTTAAAAATTTCTGAATTTTTTGAAGATTTGTTGAGATCTACAAAGAACATCGGTAGCGGAGATTTTGTTCTTCTGCTTACTATGTTGGATACAGAACGAACAGAGAAACCTAGATTTTGTAATGCTTGCGTGATTTCTTCGCAACTAGTTGTATGATGAAGATTTTTTAAAATGACACGAAAAGCTCTATCTTCTGATAGTTGAAAAGTATAAAATTTGTATTGATTTTGTTGGAGGGCTTTTGTCAGTGCGCGATAACAAGCTGGCGAGCTTGGTTTTATAGTAATACCGGTGTTTGTTGATTTCAATGTAAATTTGACATTTGTCAAGCTTATTAAAAACTTGGTGAATGCTGTATAATTTTTAACGTCTTTTACTAAAATCGGCGGAGGCGTCGCAAATTTGTTAGTCGGTGGCGATGTGTTTCGTTTCTGTTTATCGTTACCATCAGCGTTGTTCGATGTCTGGTTATCGAGTGGCATCGCGTTTGCATCTGCTGTTTCATTATCTCCGTCTGTGTTTTCGTGGTTGTCGTCATCGTTTAAGTACATAAACGGTTGATACCGATTTCTGGTTTTTAGCTTCGGAGCCGTTGAGCGTTTAAATTCACTCGATGTATGCGGCGGCGAGGAAGGAGAAGGACGTTTTCGTCTAACTAACTGCCAGGTATTGTTGGCCTTGTCTACATTGCGTAGAGTTATAACGTTGTCATTGTTAGTATCATTTTTGTTAAATGACGGAACAAGCATGTTAGTAGTAATAATTGAATCGATCTTACCGGCATTTAGCGATGAGAGTTGGTTACTGGTGTTAGTGGTACTGGTCGAAGGATCTGAGCGTTCGTTGTTTATCGCTTGGGCGGGTAAACCCGGACCATTCGAACTTAACATTACCCGGCGAGATCCCGGCGCCGAACGAGAAAACGACGATAAACAATCGAACTAATAATTATTATACGATAGGAATAATAAAAGAACGCAGTGTAACACGTCTAAATCTTAACTCGATTTTAAAGTTGTATTTTTAAACGTTTAAGGACAGAAAATAAAAATAATTCGAGGGTAGCATAATAAGCAAAGGGCCGAAAATGTAGATGAAATGTGATCAATGTCATAGAGAAACAAAATAACGCACACAATGAAGAGAAGAGGATAGAGTAATTGCAGGCAAAAAAAAAGCGGGAAAATGATGTGAGAAAAAAGATAAAAATGAAGGCCACAAATATTCAAGATTGTGCGGCGATTTAAAGAAAGAGGAAGTTTTCAGAATTCTAGGAAATTCCGACAAGGAGGAAGAGATGGTTAAATAGAGAGATAAAAGATCTTCTTTCGGATTCATTTAGTCGAGATGGCAATAATCAAAACGAAATTTTCGTAGCCTTTCATTTCTAGAACTTTCATCTTAAAAGAGCTCCCCATTTGAACTTTTACAGTTTATTACCGTTTTATATTATTAATATTATTATTATTATTGCAAATTATTTTAACACGTTTTTTATAAAAGAAATTGAAATCCTAAAAATGAATGCAAGTTCCAGTATACAATAAATACGTCAAATCCCTACTCTCCAGAGAAAAATTTAAACTCGTTAGTGTTTATTGATTTCAACGGGGATGACGTTAGAGATGCCATTAGATCTTTGCCTAATAGAAACTCATTTGGATATGATCAGATCTTTATTTCTTTAATAAAAAGGTATATGTCTTTTCTTTTTTAAAACCACTAACTTTTTCTATTTAACGAGTCATTTAGATTAGATAAATTACCAGACTGCCTTAAGGGGGGGGGGGGGGTATTTATTAGTATATAAAAACCTGGGGATTTAAAAAATGCCACTAATTACAGACCTATCTGCATACTACCAACCTTCTCAAAAATATTTCAAAAAATGTGTAAAATCCAAAATAATAAACTATCTTGATAAAATTCATTTCTTCAGCGATAATCAATATGGCTTTATAAGAGGAAAAGGAACTGATGGCGCATTCATATGACCCCACATATTTTTTATTATTCAAAATTTAGAAGTTTGCCTTTCTGTTACCGTTGTATAGTTGGGCCTTCGTAAAGCTTTTGGTGCAATAAATCATGATCTTTTTCTTCAAAAAATTAACAACTTCAGTTTCGGTGATTTTACATTTAATTAGTTCAGGTCATATCTTACTAACAGGACTGTAAAAACAAAAATAAACGGACTGCACAGTGAACCTTCCATTCAAAAGTATAGGGTATCGCAAGGAAGTGTCTTGGGTCCTATTTTGTTCTTTATTTATGTAAATGATTAAATTACGTGTGCATGGAAAAATTTTTTGTTACGCGGATCGTACTGCCTTACTGGTAAGTTTACGTTGTCGGAATATTTGACAGAGATTAGTAAATAAGGACCTAACTAATATATACGGCTGGTTAGCTAAAAATAAGCTAATATTGAATGTAAAAAAATGTAAATATTTGGTATACAGTCAAAAGACACAAAACCTCTGGGATAATATATTAATAGTCGGTGACAGCGGTATTCCTCTTGGGAGAGCTTATGACATTAAATATCTAGGATTACAACTAGACTACAAGCTAATCTGGGATAAACAACCCGTTTATTTAGCCAAAAAACTTCGTAAACTAAACTACATATTTTGTTATCTTAGACAATTCTTTAATAATAGTTAGCTGCAAAGTTATACCTATCCTTATATCTATCTTATGATATAATTCACTGGGGGAATGCTACAGATTACCGTATTAAACCATTAGCATACTTACAGAAGGAAGTAATTAGAATTATTTTTAATAACGAATTCAGCAATGTTGAAAATGACTTATTGAATATAAAGCAAATATATAAACTAGGAGCACTAATGTTTGTAATGAAAAATAAATATAAATTCAATATTTCCGTTAAAACAGGAGTTACAAGGCACTCAAATATTAATTATAGTTGCTAAAATCCTTTCTTTCAATAAGTATCACTCCGGACACCCGTTTTCCAGTAAAACGGATGCCTATTATGCACTACCTGCACATATGCATAATATATGTGGATACCAAATTACAAGAGGAAGTGTAAAAAGTTAAAAACATACTTCTTAACTAGGCTTAGAAGCTTAATTCCATATTACATCTAATTTGTTTTAAACATATAAACAAAAATCTAAACTTCAATTAATGGGTTATGGCGGGTTGTGCGTTCTATGTTCATCGCTCGCTCGTTAAAGTGTTTGTCGGTAAAACATACGGTATCGTGCTATGCTGGGGTCTCTCGGCGACGACTGCTTAGTATAAACATTTCTCGCGGCGGCCATCGCTTATTATAAACATTTATGTTCTCGCGATTTCTGAAAAGGCCGAGTAATGTAACTGAGGCTAATCGGATATTTCGTTAGGATTCTGTTCCGAGTGTTTGTGTTACAAAACATTTATAGCTCTTATTTTATCTACTTGTTTACGATAAAATATTATTCGGGCACGGCGAGACTGTCCTCACCGTCACTAAATAATGGAGCTGGACTCCGTTATCGACCTTTCGTCACATCAAGTTAATTATCACCCAACAGCAACAGCAGCAATAACCGATGATAACCATTCAGGTAACAAAAATATAATTAATAAATCACCGAATAAATCGTCGAGTAACCGTTTAACATATGCAGAGAGAACTAAAAGCAAAATCGAACCATTAACAGACTTTACTCATCCTACAGAAGAACAAGGAATCATTTTTGACCATGTAAATGATTATAAATCTATCCAATACTTATACGCGTTAAAAAATCTAGTTAAAGGCGAAAAAAATATTAGAGCTGCCTCAAAAATAAGTCGGCAAAGAATTGTAATTTTTCTTAAAAATAAACAACTCGTTGATGAATTCGTACAAAATCATGGAGGTATCACGATTAACTCCAACTTCATTAAGGCAAAAAAACTGAAACCAACTTCGCATAAAATTATCCTATCCAACGTCTCATCAACCATACCAAATGAAGCACTCCAGCAAGTGTTGCAAAACAAATTAGGAATACATTTAGTATCTAAAATTTCAATGCTTAGAATGAATCCCGCAGACGAACTTTTTTCTCACGTAATAAGCTGAAGGCGACAACTATATACAAATACAGATATTAATCAATCATCAATTCCAGGTTCTTTCATATTCGTCCAAAATGGCAAAACGCACCGTATTTTTATCACACGAGACGAGTTCACCTGCTTTAAATGTGGCCTTCAGGGACATAAAGCCGATGATTGCGAAATAGATACACTCGAAAACTTCCACCCTGAAACGAATCAAAATATTGACGAATACACTCATAACTTTCCAGAACTCAACACTAATAAACCTACTTACCACCAAATAGTTAATTCACCATTAACAAGTCAGCAAACAGAACTGGAAAATAAAAACGCTCCCGATTCACAAGCCCCCACAGATGAAGAAATAACTCCTCCAAACATTTTCCTTCCAGACCTCAATCAACGTACAAGAACAGAAATAACGAAGCGCCCACTTACAGACACATCAACATCAAGCTCCCAGTATTCGGATATAAGCAGTAAACAACTGCTAATTGAAAATAAAAAGTCAAAGAAAAAGAGGGCAAAGAGATCACCAAAAATCTCAGAATCAGAACTAGTAGAAGATATATCCCCTCCACTCAGTGAAGTTGATGAAACCCGGGACTTCAAAACGTCTCAAACCCCGACGCTGAAGGAGATTTTTAAGCCATTGCAAAACTTATTCCGAGACAATGAAACCAAATACCCACTATTACTAATAAATTTTATGCTCTTTATATAGACATGTACAATGGAAGCAAATCAGTAATAGAAAATGCTAAGGAGTTCACTGATGATTTACCAGGTCTATTAAACATGATGACTGAATCGTACCCGTTTTTACAACACAAAGGTACAAAAAACCGGTTCACGAGAATCATACGCACTCTAGAACAAGACACAAATAACACTGCTTGACGGAATTGTATCACAAATTACTATTTTTACTATTTAATGAGTAACAACATAATCCTACAGTGGAATATAAACGGATTATCGCTACACTACGCAGAACTACAACAACTTGTCACCCTAAAACAACCAAAAATCATTGCCTTGCAAGAGACCCATTTAAAACCATATCAAAGTTTTAACTTACGAGAATACCAAACATTTCGCTTAGACGACTCCAGCCACCTTGTTGCAGCGGGTGGAGTATCAATTCTAATTCATAGCTCCATCTCCTGTTATCAGGAAGTAAATATTAATACAGAATTGCAAGTTATAGCAGTAACAGTGAAGCTTTCTTCAAAAATACATGCACCGAAAATCACTATATGCAACATTTATCTCCCTCCAGATTTATTATTAAGCAGAGATCACTTACAATCATTAAGAAACTCCCAAAACCATATATAATCCTAGGTGACTTCAATGCTCATAACAAAACATGGGACTCAACATACAATTCTAAAAGAGGATGCTTAATCGAAAAATTATTTCTATTCGACGAATAACTACTCTTATTAAACCCCAAAAAACATCCAACTCACTTTAACGCGGCATCTAAAACTATGTCCACGTTAGACCTAGTCTTCGCTACAGCATCTTTAGGTGGAAGATTTAAAACAGAAGTCCATCACGATCTATGCGACAGTGATCATTCTCCAATAATCACCTCATCACTTGGCAATCTTACCACATGTCCTCAAACTTTTCCATCGAAATAGAGAATAGAAGATGCTAACTGGGAAATATTTAAAAGTGATACGGAGATCACTTTCGATCACAAAGAAGAACTGTCAGAAGACATTGAGAACTTTACATGTCCCAAAGACATCGGGAAAAATACGTCAAAAATCTGTTCCGTGGTGGTCAAAAGATTTGCATTTGGCTATACAGAAACGGAGAAAAGCATTTCGTAAGTTCCGCAGATCAAAGTTAAAAGAAGACTTTGAAGCATTTAAAAAGCAAAGAGCTGAAACACGACAAGCAATTAGAAAAGCCAAAACGGAAAGCTGGAATAAATTTATTTCTGAGATAAGCTTCAAAAGTTCGTTAAAATCAGCATGGGCAAATGTTCAAAAAATACAGGGTCGGAAACAATTATCTCCAATAACTTCGATAGACGACAACGACACGCGACAATCGAAGAACCTATCCATATTGCAAACAGGTTCGCGGAATACTTCGCTTCGATATCATCTGATCATAACTACTCACAACAGTTTTTGAATATCAAAAATAATGCAGAAAAAACTTCAATCCCTTTCAATAATAATAACGAAGAAGAGTATAATATAAATCTGACATGGCAAGAACTAACGTCATGCATTAATAGCCACATTCATAATACGGCTCCCGGACCAGACAATATCCACCCACTAATGGTAAAGCATCTACACATTACAGCACTAGAGTATCTTTTAGAAATCTACATACAACAAAGCTTTTAAAAATTCGATATTCCCTGCTTGCTGGAAAATCGCTATCATAATCCCCATCCCCAAATCGAATACGAACTCCTCTATTAACAACTATAGACCAATAGCACTCACAAGCATACTGGGTAAAATATTAGAACAATTGTTAAACAAAAGGCTCTCATGGACACTTGAAACCAACAAGATACTATCTAACCACCAATATGGTTTTAGACAGCAACGATCAACACAGCTAGCGGTAAATGATCTTGTCATGAATGTAGAAAGATCATTCATAAATTCGATTTCCACAGTCGCAGTTTTCTTCGATTTTTCTGAGGCTTATGACCGTGTATGGCGGTACCTCATCCTCAAAAAACTACGTCAAATCGGAATAGATGGTAATTTAGCAAACATAATCAAAAATTTCCTTACTGATAGAAAGATTCGCGTTCGAATAGGCAACATTCTATCAGAGGAAAGAACAATCTCCAACGGGGTACCTCAAGGATCACCCTTGAGTGCTACTTTGTTCCTGCTTGTGCTAAATAATATTACTTCAGTTGTCGAGAAGCCAATTTCTATCAGAATGTTCGCCGATGATGTTAGCATATCTCTTCAAACATCGTCGCTCGAAATCGCTAAACAAATAATACAGCCAACGATAGACAACATAAATACCTGGAGCCACGACCATGGTTTTCTAATATCCGCCGAGAAAACAAACTACATAATCTTCTCAAATAACAAAAGAAAACAACAAAATATAGTTTTGACACTGCGTTCCAAACCAATACCAGAAGTACAAATAGTTAAGTTTTTAGGAATCCTGCTTGATAAAAAACTATCATGGAAGGACCATATAACGTACATACGATCGAAATGCATCCGCTCTCTAGGAATTCTCAAGTTGCTCAACCATTCCGATGTAGGATGCAGCAGAAGAACACTGTTACATTTATATCGATCCCTCATCCGAACAAAACTGGACTATGGCGCTCAACTTTATAATTCAGCAAGCCGCACAACCTTAGGAAAACTAAATTGCATTCATCATCAAGGCATTAGATTAGCGACCGGAGCGTTCAGAACCGCACCTACGACAAGCCTCTGTGTAGAAGCTAACGAACCTCCCCTCAAATATCGAAGAATGATCCAAACTGCAAATTTCCTAATCGCCGCAGCAGCTATACCAGATTTACCAACAGGAAATCTTCTATTTAACAACTATTACCGAAATAAGTACAAATCAACCCATAAGGAAGATCAACATATTACATTCAAATTTGAGGAAAATATCCGAATATCCTATACCCCGAAAACATACCGCTCGCTTCCCCAGATCGCCGTACGTCCTGCACCATGGTCGAAACCGACAATCCAAATCATCGACGAGCTGTTAAAGTTATCAAACAACTCCGCAAGTACCGTAGACATGCAGTCAAAATTAAATAGTATTTTAGGACGATATCCAAACAGTGTACACTGTTACACCGATGGATGAAAAACAGCAATGGCAGCCGGAGCAGCTTTCTTCATTCCTAATATAATAAGCAAAGCTGTAAAACTACCGTCGTGGAGCTCAGCTAAAACTGCAGAACTATATGCAATATACCTTGCATTGCAAGAAATATCGCGAATACATACAGAGTACCAGTTCATAATACTAACTGACTCGGCTAGCGCCCTTGCAAATATTCAATTAATATATAACACCAACCCGATAGTGCAAAGAATCCAAAAAATAATAACAGAATTACTTTCCAATGGACTGGATATTCTATTCGTATGGATCCCAAGTCATAAAGGAATAAAGGGTAACGAAATCGCAGATAAATTAGCAAAGAGATTGAATTCGCTGTCCCTGGATACTAATACCGAAACCATAATAACCACAGATGATCTAAAGAAAACATACAAAGAGAAAATTATAAATTTGTGGAATGCAGAATGGAGTTCGACCTCATCCACAAACCATCTCAAAAGCATAAAAGAAAAGATCGAGGAATGGGAATCATCTGATCGAAAATCACGAAAAGAAGAAATAATTTTAACTAGATTAAGACTCGGCCATACCAATGTAACCCATTCATACCTTTTCAATAACACACCACCTCCATCCTGTCCCTTTTGTAACACTCCTCAGTTTACTCTTCGACATATCCTAACAAATTGCAATAATTTATCCGAATCTCGCCAAAAATTTAATCTGTCCCCAAACCTATCCCATTTACTACGTAATAATAGTTCATATATAAATGACCTCTTCCTATTCCTCAAAAAATGTAATTTATATTATACTTTATAATTAACAACATAAGCGCGGCTTGATAACCTCATTGTTGTGTTAAAGTCGCATAATAAACAAAAAAAAAAAAAAAAAAATCTAAACATAAATCCAAATTGTAAATATGTAATAAAATTATTATTATTTTAATCTTTAGTATTACTAAATCAAAATTTCTGCAGTGGAAATGATTATAACATGCTAGGTAATCGTTTAGTAGATCATATTCTGGATTAGCATATTACTGACGAGTGGGTAAAATCATGTTTTTGTTTTGGGATTAATTATAGGTGTACCGATATAGGTAAAATTTGGTGTACTATAAGATGCGTAGATACAGTGCATACATATATTTATCAAAATATTAACAGGTGTTTGCACGTTTATAGATAGTTAAATTGTTATTCATTCATTTTATTTATTGAAGTTTTATGTGTATGTGTAAATAGTATAAATCCTTACCATATGATAAAAATTAATTGATATTTGAAATGTACTTGTGTGTAAATATTATACCAAGTATGATAAGGTTAAATTCTGTAAGCAATGGCCAAATAATATTAATATTTACTTCATACTCAGTTAATAGCTTTTTCCTGTTTTATTTTCCAGCATTTATATTTATTTTATTTTATTATAGGTTTTATAATTGTATCCGGATTTACTGTCAATGTATTATCAGTTTTCTTTTTTATAATAACAATAATCCTACTAGTCCGCAGCTATGCGCATTTGTGAAATTAATATTTTTTTTTGCTTGTATTCTTATAGGGGAAGGTCGGGTAGCTCCGGACGGCGGGTAACCGCGGACATTTGAATTTCCAAGAAACTAAATACGTCGCGTATGTAAAGCGTGTTGTGAATATGCATCTTCTAGAGTAGAAACAAATTCAGCTCGGTTGCAGCGCGGGCACCAAGTAAGTTACCAGTGAGAGAGTGTTTTGTTCCCGCTCAAAAATTTTCGTAGCTCACGACAAACTCAATTGAAGATTTTCAAGCATAACACGTAAATATGTTTAATTTTCTACTGTTTAATATTGTTGGAAATAGTATAAATTTACCCCGGTTTTAATAGTATTTGTATCATTTCTTGTACAATTTAAGAGATGTGTTTTAAAATGTTGCATGATAACGATACCCCCCTCGGACATGTTTTTATGTTTTGAATTTTGCAATATTATTTTAACAACACTTCAATTGTTTTGTCAATTTGCTTATTTATGGAAAGTATTTTTAAAGGGTGCTACTATTGTTGCAGAAAGTCTTGAAATATGCCAAAATTTGAGGGAAGAATAAGTGAAAAAGGAAAATGGGACGACTATGTTCGGTGCTACCCGTCATTTATTGTATCGCCAAAAAAATATGACCAAAATGTACTTGTTATATTTATTTTAAAAAATGCGATATGATTACTAATTCTTAATTAATATAATTAAAGAAGTTTCTAATTATTTTTTAAGGGTTCATAATAAAGACGTATTTTTTGTTTATTAGTCTTTTTATTTGCAATTCTTTTAAACGTCCGGGGCTACCCGATCTTCCCTTACTTATTTGATTTGATTATTAATATGATTATTGTTAATATTATTATTATCAATATTAACATTAATTATCACCATCTGACAGTAACCATAAATTAAGTTTCAAATCGATTTCAAAAACCGTTAATAAAGTAATACGTAAAAGAAGGTATGAATAATTCATTACTGAATAAATGTCAATATAGACAGAAAGACTATTGGTCGTTTATTAAAAAAACAATTGGGAAAAAGAATATGAAACAAATAATCATTGATAACGAGTTGACTGAAGTAGCAGAAAATGAAGTAAAGGTTGCAAATCACTTCAACCACTATTTCAAAATTAGTGTCCAGAATAGATATCTTAAATCCAGATGCACTACGGTACACGATATTTAATGATCCAAAGCATCCAAAGTATTTCACGCGAATTACATTTGAAGACATACAGCGTGCAATTTTTTCTCTTCCTGACAAACCATCCGTTTTGGGAAGGGATAAAATTTCGCTTCGAATTATTCGTGACAATTCTTAATTTTTTGCTCGGCCTTTAACCTATCTTTTTAACGAGTCTGTGTTTACGGTGGAATTTTTCCCACATCTCTGAAAATTGGCGTCATTACACCCGTCTATAAAAGTGGTATCGCAACTTCTCCCAGTAATTATAGACCAATTTGTATTCTGTCAGTAAACTCGAAAATACTTGAAAAGTATATAAAGATAAAAATGATGTCATTTCTAGAAAAGAATAAGTTCTTCAGTAAAAATCAATTTGGGTTTCTTCAAGACAGAGGAACTGAACTAGCCCCTTATTCGAGCGCATTAAATTTATTTCAGAAAATTTAGAAGAAGGTAGATCAGTTTTAGCGGTCTACCTTGACATTAAAAACGCTTTTGATACAATTGATCATGCTCTGTTATTAGTAAAACTACAAAATGCAGGCTTCCGAGAATTTATCTTAAATTGGTTTAAATCGTATTTACAAGAAACGAAATATATCACAAAATTAACAATAGCTGCAGTAATGAAAAGGTTCAAAAAATTATGGGGTACCCTAGGGAAGAGTATTCTGGGACCATTTCTATTTCTAATTTACATAAATAACCTGTGTAACCTTAGTATTATTATAGGTAGGATATTAGTGTATGCTGACGACACTGTTCTTCTGGTAGGTGCCAGATCTCCCCATGTTTTACAAAATATAGCGCAAGAAGGTGTTACGACAATTGCTCATTGTATACATTCTAATAAATTAGTGTTAAATTATGAGAAAACAAAATACATTATTTACAGTTATTATAATCCGCAAACATGGGACAGTTTAAAATTGTTACTACCAAACAACGATTACATAGACAGAATTTACAAAATTAAAAATACTTGGGAATTATGTTCGACCACAAGCTAAATTGGGCCAAGCATCCGGAATATGTTTCGAGAAAGTTATCAAAGCGGAACTACCTCTTCTATTACCTGCAGAAATATTTTCCCATACGTCATTTATGTGTACATTATACTTAGCCTTATATCAACCAGTGCTGGCATATGGATTAATATTTTGGGTGGGTAACTGCAAACTATCATTTAAGACACACGTAATATCACTAGAAAAATCTATATTTAAAACCTTCGGTCTTAATACCAACGACTTAAATAATCACGGGTTACTACAATTAGAACAATTATATAGAATTTATTGTTATTCATAAATAAGTATAGTCAAAATTTAATATCAAAATGCGGGAAGGTAGCACGAAGTCAGCAAATGATTTCATGGTTGCTATTCCTAAATTTAATAAGAAACAAGACTACAGATACAATAAAGAAGCAGCGATGACATATAATTCTCTTCCCCCAGGTGTGTCAAGAATCTTTTAAGAGGAATTGTAAAAAGCGGCATAGGCTTAAACTAATACAGACACTTAATATGTAGTGGCTGCAGTCTGCAATAAGATTAACGTTTTCCTATTAGCTTACTAGTTCCACTTTCGTCCAGCACATTATACTGCGACGTATATAAATTTTTCCCTTCACTTTTCTCTTAATCTAATTATATTTCCCCATGTTCATTGTACTCGTATACTCAGTAATTGTTATACCTAATAACTCTGTACAACAGATTACTAATTTTTCTTTTTAAATGTATTATTTAGAATGCGTTTTATTTTTTTTATAAAATTTTATGAATATATAAAGAAGCGTTTACTTATTTTATTTACTTGCTTTTTTTCTTGTTATATTTTTTCTTATATTAATTTATTTATTATTTTTTCAGTGCTGTTTATTGCTAATCTGTAATCCATTACTCGCGCAACATTGCGCATAAATGGAAATTGGATAATAAGAATAATAAAATAAATGATTTGGTTTGATTATCAATATTAACATTATTATTATTATTATTATTATTATTAATTTGTGAAATTTTGTAATAATAATAATAATAAATAAATTGAATTGAATTGAATTATTATCTCATTCTTATTGCCTGATACTATTTTATTATTTATTATTTGTTTAACTTTACGTGCCATGCACAGTAACTATCGGCTAGAAGCACGGATAAATGTAGATGTATATGTTAAATAAATGAATTACGGAATTTATAGTGCGTAGTATAACTTTGCACGGTGCAGGAAACTGATTAGGTTCGAAAGGATAGTAGGGTCATCAGAGAGGATATTAGATGAGGGGGAGAGAAGGTTATGTATTAATCTGAGGGAATTGAACTGAGGACATTTTGTGAGGATATGGAGAACAGAAAGATCAGAATTACATATGATGCAGATTGGAGTCGGTGTCTTTTGCAGTAGGTAAAACCATGTGTGAGTTGCGTATGTCTCAGCCGAAGTCTGGTAACGATTACATCATCTTTTCCTCGGCTCAGATGAGTCTTCCATGGTCGGACATTCCGCTTAATTTGGCGAAGTTTATTTGAACACGGGATGGCCAACCATCGTTAGTTCCATAGTATGCTCAGAGCCAATTTCAGGTAGCGAACAAAGTTTGAAGCTGGTATCGGAGTGTCTGAAACAGGAAGAATCGCTGCTCCTTTTTTGCCTGCTCTGTCGGTCAATTAATTTCCAGGAATTCCCGAATGACTTAGAATCCAGAGGAATAATATCGCGCGAGACGAGGCAGATACCTGTAGTTTGACTATTTCCTTCGCAATGGGGTGTTGTTTATCACTGAAAACATCGCATATGGAATTTAAAGTCGCAAGATAGTCAGAACAGATTACTACTGAATTGTCTGTTTCCTTGTGCAAGAAGAACTGAAGTGCTACGGCATTTCCTTTTTATATCGTATTACAGTCAGTTTAAATAACAATTTTTTTAAGTGCAAAATTCTAAAATTTTTGAAAACTCCCGCAGTAATAAATCTATAAATTTACATTATAACCCCACTAACATTTAAGATAATCAAATTCTCAAGTTGCTACTTAGCGAGAAAACTAAATATTAAAACTGAAATAGACCAAAGAAAGTAACAGTTATTCTTTTCTCAAGACAGAAAAATCGAAATTTTTAAAACAAAGCCGATATAAAACGTTCCATAAAAATGTTACGTAAAATGGAACTGTAGCTTTTATTGGTGAAATTTATTTTTAATATGTAAATAAAGTAAATAATGGTAAAAAAAAAAAATTCTGCTGACTCTTTCGCTAATAAAATATTACATATAGGCCAATGTGTTTAAACCATGTGTATCTAGAGGGACTGTAATTAAAAGCTGGTCTCTAGGTTAGACTTCGTGCTCTGATTGAAACAATGTTCACGGCCGATAATAAAAAAACCGAAACAAATGCTTCTTCAGCATTTCTTCGTTTAATTGCAAACGCCATAAATTAAAACGGATGTAATTATCTTTCGCACTTAATTAAAATATTAATCGACTGAAGATCAATGATGAATGGCAGATGATAGCTGAGGAAATACAAAAGACCGATCTTCTCGGTTATTGCGTTAAAACGTCTACATATATAGCAACCTGTGTACAATTAATCAACCATGCAATGAGAAAAAATTACTGAACTGACGCAATAATGTAATTATTACTTTTCTTGTACTATTTATTTTATTTTATTTTTTATTTTTTTTTCGAAAAAAAAAAAAAAACGAATAAATATTAATCTAAATAGAAGTTTTTACGTTATTATCAACATTTTATATTAACCCTTTTTTTCTTTTATTTTTGTATTATCTAAAAACCACACAGGCTGCGTCTATTATTACAAATTATTATAAACATCACAAACTAATTATACTGATAATAACGAAAAAAGCTATTAAATAATTAACGCGTTTTAATAAATTAAACTCATCATCATCATCAAGCGTATTAATATCATTCGCGCGTGTATTTCATTCATCGTTATCATTCAGCTACAGGTGTAATAACAATGTGTGGAAATGCAGCCGGTAGATTAATTTTACGACGATAAGTAATATGCGAAAAATATATAGCAACAGTTCATTTTTTAGATCAATTGCTTTAGTCTACTGTTACTCGACTATTCTCACTGTACCGGTCCGTTTTTTTTTTTTTTTTTACTAAACTACCCTCCGCCTTCGTAGATGCTATTCGCGTGTTTCCGATAAGAAAACTGCTAACTTAGTAGATATTTCTCAGAAGAACATCATCCGTAACAACCTTAACATTAATGCCCTTTTTTGATAGCTTCGATTGACTGTAAGCAGTACCTACGAAAAAGTATAATTACGTAGTTTATAAATATTAGTTGGTGATAAAGGAGGAAATGTTACGCAGCTACCATCCGATTTTAAAATTTAACCATTACTACAACCAGCGGTACGATTTATCCACCATTGTGCCGGGAAGGAAGTTATAATAGTAAAATATGAGGATGCTATTGTAGTATTTATACAACGTACATATAATATATGGAAATGTAAAAACAAAAATAAAAATTATACCACCATTACGTAAATTATATTTTATATTGAAATTTTATTTTAGATTAATAGTTAAAATGAAATTGCCGTATTTTTAAATGGGCGTCGCAACCATCTGTTGAGAATCGTAATGGGGTGCAGGATTGATACCCACTACCCTAACTCTAGAGTCCCCGAGTAAAAAATTAAAGCGCGTTTTAAATGAAAATAGAGTTGATACCGTTTAATCCTTTGCTTAGTTTTTCGTTTTTCATGAAGTTTTATCTTTTTTTTTCACCGGCACAACGTCATTTATGATTAAAATATTTTTCAAATTTCATTCCGGAAAGTTGACCATTCAATTTTTTCAAATATTTTACGAATATTTCAAAGAATTCAGAACTAACCATTTCTCTTCGGGCAGTAGTAATATAATATAGAAAATTCACTGGCCGGATACTTAACGACAGAAGAGGTAATAATAAAACTCGCGTAAACAGGTAGAACAGAATTTGTTTTTTTTTTGCGACTTTATTTGAAATTCTTGATGACTTGATAGGTGAGAACGTTAAAATATTTCGTGAAAAGTTTATACCGAAAGTGATCTACCTGTACTGTTAAACGTGCAACGTACACCATTAGTGCCAGAGGCATACACGCCAGCGGAAGATTATATATTTTTATGCGGACCGGATAAATTTAAGAATAATCGTGGGTTTTTTTTTTTTTTTGTTTTGTTTTTTAATTAAAAGGCCACACCATAAAACACGTTGATGATATTTACACACTTCTAAAGAAGGGAAATTTTTTTATCAATTTTTTTTGTTTTTTTTTTTTTTTGTTGTTTTTTTTTATGATTTAGTTTATTTGAAAAGTTCACGGTCCATCTTTATATCAGTATAGTATTTCGCGTTAAGTTGTTTTCAGGCATGTAAATATAATTCACGAAACTATTATTAGTTCAAAGATTTTTTTTTTGTTTTTTGTATCAGTTATCTCTTCTCAATTTCATACGGAGAGATTAAAAAGAATCTGCCAATTTCATTACCTTTTCTAAGTCTTCTATTGTCGTCTTTACACTGCGCGCCCTTTTATTCCTTTTTCAGTCGACCTCCTCGTCTTAAATAATGGTCCAATCTCTCTTACTTCCTCCGTTCGTTATTTGGGTGTTTTTCTGGATAGCCGACTTTCCTTCCATGACCATATCAACCATCTATACACGTGTCCTCTATCAAAAGGCTCAACCTCATTAAATCTCTTTCTCACACTGACTGGGCAAGTGATCCTGCTTGTGTTTTACAAATCTCTTTTATTCGCTATGTTTTTGATTACTGATCGGAAGTTAAGCGTGCAGAGGTCAAGAAGAAAGTATTGCGATGCACCATACGATCAGTGTTTCTATGTGCGAGACGTGGACACTGAAGGAAAATATGAAGAAGCGCATCTCAACGTTCAAAATGTGGTGGTGTTAGCGAAGAGTGCGGAAAATATGAACGAAGAAGATGAAAAATGAAAAAGTGCCGAAATTAACGGTTAATTAACCGGCTGTATTATAATTGGCGATAATAAAAAGACGGAAGGCAAATTTTCTCCGGAACTTCATGAGAGGACAGAGACAATAATTTTTTTGATTAAGAACTTGTATTTGATAGCGTTTTTTCTTCTCTTTTTTTGTTTACAATACGAGTTTGCATACAAAGGCGCCAAGCCAAGCACGACTGTTAGGTTTAATCTTGACCTAGAAATAAAACTTACGTAATAAAATTTTTAATTTTTTAATATTTTTTTTTTTTTGTTTTTTTTTAATAAAAACCTAATGCTAGCTGATTTAGTGGGTTATGCACTCCGTGTGTACTTATTTAATAGACAATAATATCGTTATAGAAAAGTGAAGTCCAGAGGAGAGATAACGTTAATAACGAATATTTAAAGCAGTAGATTTGAAATAATGAGTGTTGACGACACGGCTGATTAACCTACAACTAATTTGCTGCTGCAATGATTTTTTACGAACGTTTTTTTTTTTTTTCTTTTTTCTCGGAAAGACGCAAGCGTAATTGATTTCGGTTCAAGTTACCATTTAAGCTAGAGATTGTCTTGTCCGCGTATTACGATTGAAAATTATGTATTAGCGAGTAGATTTTAAGTGTAATGTTTTTTAATTAATTAAGTAATGTAAGAATCACTGTAGGTTGTTATTTTTGTCAGTAAATTTTGGTTTTAAAACTAAGAACGCGAATTTTTGAAATTTAGTTGCCGAAGTTGAATTGCTCAGATCGAGGTTTTCTGTGTTGAAGTGTCTCTGATGTCGTCATACTTACTGCAGTGAAAGAGATTACATGATTGGCGTTTTCAAATTCCACACAAAGTCACCACATTTGTCGTCTTCTGCAATTTCGTTTTTTTTTTTTTTTAAGTAAGCTCCGAGAAGAGTTGAGTAGCGTAAAAGTCAGGTGTTAAATGTAAGTGTGTTCTAATATTTTTTTTTTTTTTTTTTTTTATGGACCGGCTTTAGTTAACTATCAAGCCATTTAGCCACCAATCATTTAATATAAGAACACTGCCAACTAATGAAGGATACATAATATTTAATTGAGTACAAACAGACAACCATGGCCGTAAATGTTCAGCATTACCCACGGAGGCTGAATAAAATCTTTAGGAAGGAGAAATTGGCCAGACTGAGTCCAAGGTACATTACCTGAACTTACCTAACCAGAAAATTAATGGAATAGAAATTACAATCATCATATACAATAATTATAACAAACAATCATGGCCACAAATGCTTCAGCATAGTCCACGAATGTCTGCAGCACAAAATCATAACAAAGGAAAAACTGCCCAAGTTGAGTTCGAGAAGCGTTGGGTTTCCCGAACATGACAGGGCATCAAGAATTAGGATAATGGAACACGTATCATCAAGAGTTGCATAGAGTAATTAATTAATAAAACAAATGAGTGTATGCTATTAAATTTGGATGTTGTTTAATAAAATAAATTTAAACAAAATATACAGGACCACCTGGTTGTTCCGGCACAGAAGACTATAACTGGGTATACGGAGGAAAGAACCGAAGAGACATTAATTGTTCACAAAACGATCTACGGTAATGTTCATATTTATTACAATTAAACAGCAAATGATTAATGCCCTCCGAGAAATTTGATGCGTGATGATCACTGTGCATAGTACACCGTCACCTTGGTCAGAAAAATTCAGAACTATCCGCGAATGATCCGTATGCAGTCGGCAAATAGTAACCGCGTATTTACGAATGAGTCGATCGGGGATAGATTCCGGAATGGAATAATACCAAGGGCTAGAGGAGAGCTCTGATTGAACCAGGTGGTAGTATTGGCCTTGGTTCTGACTATTAATAAACTCAATCCATTCCTCCCTACTATCAACTTTAACCTTAGAATAAAGGTCTGATGAAGGAATAAATGGTGATAACTCACCCTCCAATGCAGCAACCTTCGCTGCGGCATCGACAGCCTCATTCATTCCAACACCACAATGACCAGGCACTCAGCAGAAACTTACTTGTACACCCTTGGTGAGTAGATTTGCACATTTATATTTGATTTCGTAAATGAAAGGATGACATTTATAATTAAAGTCACTGTTACCCAACGTCTTAAGCGAACTTAAACTGTCGTTACATACTAAATACTTTTGGCCTGTAATACATTGTGTTGAGTATAGTTCCTAATGCTTTATCGATAGTCAGCAGCTCGGCCGTGAAAACCGACGACATAGGCGGAAGCCTAAATTTTTTTAATAAATCCCTAGCAAATTATAATGCGGCACCAACCGGGCCGTTGTACCCCTGAGCTTTAGAACCATCTGCAAATATCTGAATAAAGTCACTATACTGTCTAGATACTAAATTTCCAAACCGTGCATTCATTAAACCCGGAGAAAACTGTGTATCTCTCAGTTGTTTGAAAAGATAATCATCAATGTACAATTTAAAATAATTAATTTCGTAGAGTAAATTGAAATAACAAGCCGGAACTATTGGAATAAGTGCTGGGCTATATCTGTAATATAAGGATAATCGCTTAGCCAGGACAGACAGTTTAGAAGAAACAAACCTCCACTGCGTAGTAATTCTAATATATTTGGGATTACCCTGTGGGTATGCCGACCTGCTGTGTATCTCTTTGCCAGGAGTTTTGCCAGATGGACATGAAATAGTTTTTAATGTGTCTTTTGAGTTGTTTTAGTGACATTTTTATATGTAAGTCATAGTGGATTAGCAAATAGAAACTGTTCTGAAGAGGATTTATTCCAAGGGAGAAAGTTCATTATTTGATAGACATGATCGTTAATATATTCGAAATTTTTATGGTTTTTTTATGGTAAAAATGATTGATCTATAGTTAATTTCTAGGTTTAGTGGAAGGACTCGCCGTAAGAGCAACAGCGGCGCTGTGAGAAATTATTCTATAAGCTTTACAGGCGTTTATTAAGTATTTTCGTTGTGTAAAGTAAATTTTTTGTTTTAGGGTTTTCTTTTTTAGGTGTTGGAAAAACACAGAGCTACAGTAACACATTGCATTCTCAACAAGTGACTTGTACAGTACAAGTCTGTATCTGTAATCAAAGCCCCATGGGTATTTCTGCACACTTTTAGTAATTGATAATATTTAGCGTCCAGCTTAGATGTGGTGTAGTCTACGTGTTGTTTAAAGGAGAGTTTATTATCTGATATAACTCCTAGGTATTTAAAATGTTCGACTACTTTTAAAGTGATCCCCCCCCCCCCCTGTAAAGTACTTTAATATTTTTCCTTTTTAGTTTCAGGGAGCTTTTTTGTGAAAAGGACACAAAGAATTTTTCAACAGAAAGGTCAAGCTTTACTTAATTTAGCCAGGCTCCGAGTAACTCAAGCGTTTTGTTAGCTGTTCTTTATTGGCTTTTGTATCGACTGTTATTATGAATAGTAAGTCATCTGCATATGCGCATAGGTCAACGTTCTTGTCATATGGTAGAGCTTGGTTGAATAATATATTCCAGAAAAGTAGACCTGAAACGCTAACCTGTGGGCAGCCTTTGTTGATTTCAGTGTTTGCACTATGATCACCTATTTGAAGAGTTACATGTCTGTTTTTAAGGTAGCAATATACTTAGCAATGGTGTGTCTTTGATCAGAATAGATTTTAGAGTGTCAAACAAAGCAGGATGCCAGCAGTTATCAAAGGCTCCTTTGATATCCTATGACGAGAACGTTCCATTTTTTTTCTTAAGGCTGCTGCTAATCTTGCTGATTGCGTAATTCACAGCATATTCTGTGGATAGACCTTGTCTCAATCCAAATTGACGGAGACAATAATAATAGGTATGATAGAATGAAGAAGAAAGATCTCTTGGCTTGATAATATCAAAAAAAGGTGAACCGGAATTAAAAGAACAGAAGATTTGTTCGGAATAGCAAGAGACCGGAACTGTTTAAAAAAATAATTTTCCGTGTGCCACAACCACCTTATAAAAAGGTTATAATATTTAATTTGTTCAACATAATGATCATTCCAATGATAAACGTATAGTTAAATTTAAAAATAAAAACTCCTTGACTTTAATACTTTAACTGTTAAATCTTTGGAATTTGATTAGTCTAAACAATTCAAAAAATAATAATAATAACAATTCTCCGTACTTGCGATTTTTGTAAATTTAATTCGTCATTTTCAAATTTTAAAATACTTGAAATATAGAAAAACAAAAAAAAGACGCGTTATTTATGTACGTGCATTAGAAGTTGCGCTCTTCGTAAATCAAAAGTAATGAATATTTTTAATGTGATTTAATATGAAATTATACTTTTGAAAGTGATGCAGAAAATTTCAAAATATTCAAATAAATATTTCGAAAAATTGCTGTTGCGTGTATTCATTTGCTTAACAACATAAACGCCGACGGAAGTATGTTTTTTTTTTTTTTTTACCATCAGTTAAAACAAACATAATGAATAATGTGATTCAATATGGAATATATTTTTGAAAGCCCAAATATTTTACTAGGCCTATTAAAATTTTCATAGGAAATTTTCGATATCACGAGTAACTTCTAAAAACAAAAGATAACGACGATATAAATGTATTTTTATTTACGATTAGAAATTGTTATAGAAAATATATCTAGCTGACGTAGAATATATACGTTCAAAACTTCGCGTATCATCGACATTTTTTTCGCATGCCGTTAACTTCATCGCATCGTAAAATTTTACTTTCAACGTGTCTAAAAAAGTATAACTTTAAAAATAAAAACGTTTTTAAATAAGAATCGTAACAATGGCCAATCTGGAAATATAGGTACTCCGCATTTTTTTTTTTTTTTAATTTCTAAATATCATTCACCAATAGATTGTAAGAAAATTACTTTTATCTCATTTTTGAAACAAAGTTCTTTTACGCGGCATGGCGGTAGGAGTAAACTGGCAAAAATCGTCAGGTCACAAAAACATCGTTACGGGTCCTCTAGGCGACCTTCAGTCTCTCTTTTTCTCTGTTTCTTTCTATTATATACGGGTACGTGTGTGTGTGTGTGTACGTGCGAACGAGTATCGAGATCCGAGCAGAAAGAATTGTGCGCAGTCAGCTGTATAACTTCAACTCTAAACACGTGTAAATTTCATTTAAACTTATTTTTTGCTTTTGTTGTTTCTGTTTTAATTCATACGGGATTTATTTATATATTGTGTGTCATTTTTTATCGTATACTTTATGAATGACTTTAAACTTTTATAGCTACCAAAAAGTGAAAGAAACTTCGTTCCTACCGAGTGTCCCCCTCTAGACACCATTTTTCTTTTTTTTTTTTTATAGGATTTATAGGCGATTTCCCAGCGAAGTTGTTCAGTGATGGGAATGTACCGCTACAATTATATCAGTTCGTTGATCCGTATTGGAACAAATAAGTCTGGCCTGCACTAACTTTAAAATTACATAAATAAAATAACAAAAATAAATTAATAAAAAAACGTACACAAAAAGGTTATAACAACGTCGACCAGCTTTTCAGTCCATAAAACGGTAAGATGAAAAAAAAAATATATAACCAGTGCCGGACCCAAGGAGAGGTAGCCTCCCCCCCCCCCAAGAACCAAAGCCTCTATGAAAAAAAAATTTGTTATAACAGACAAACTTAATTTATGCTATAAAAGATTTGTATGAATTTTACACCTACGGATTTTAATAACTAATATTTAATACTATTTTCTAATGAAATTATTAATGTTACGTTTTTTATTCTGGTTTTAAACGCAACTGTCGTCGATCTTTTGTCTTTCTTATTTATTTTTAATTTTTATTTTGCAATTTCAATTCAAAACAGTTCAATGAGAAATATGTATATTTTTTGTACCTGCTCACGAACAAAGAATTCGAATCGGGTTACTAACAAAAATAAAAAAGAAGTAAGGTCTAATAGATGAAATCAAGGGATGTTACTGAAACACAGATGTTTAATAAGGAATGGGGTTTCATAAAACAGTTGCGACGTCAATCTTTAAAATAGAACAAGTTAAGCGGAAGAGTTCGATAAGCCATAAAAATGTCTTGATGGGAGGTTTTAAGAAATACTGGAAAGATGTTAAGGAAGGAAGAAGGAAAAGATGTAAAACAAAAAACTTAGTTGTTTAGCGTAGTCCATAGAGGCTGAAATCGGGGAAAAAAAAAAAAAACTATCTTTCTTACTATTTCTAAACAACATTTTAAGGTATAATTTTATACTTTCGTTTTATTTTTTACCTCTAAAAATTAAACAAAAGTTAAATTAAAAATTGCGATAATTATGTATTTTTAAATTTCTAAAGAGGACGTTATTTGATTTTACTGCCTACCGTGGAAGATAGTACGTGATTATATAATTTCCGCCCTAAAATGTCTCTCTGCATCCGCCCATGGTATAACTAACATAAATCCAAAAAAAATAAATGCTACATAGCTACGGAAGAGAATTAACAAATATAGTAGGAGCGTCAGAAAATAATGTTTCGAGAAAAAAGCTTTATTTATAGTCTACTTTTAGCAAAAATTCCGTATGATCGAGTTGAATCACCGCAAAAAGTCACGCTTTTGTTAGTGTTAAATAATTAAGCGACTCATTGGTACATGCTGGTCGTAGTTCATTCGCCCCGGTTAAATTATTTCACATTAGCCACCGCGTCGGTCGCAGTGTGAAGATGAAGATGAATATGCGCGCCTACCCCAAAAAGATGCCGACAGATTTGATCCGCTTTATATTTAATATTTTTCAGAATTATTATTATTTTTTTTATTTTATTCCATATTACATTACACTTTTTATTGGTACGGATGAGTTGAAGTGGGATACTCTACGAGAGGTGAATTTCCTGTCCTTTACATCAAACAGTTACAAAGAGAAAAGTAACGCGTGTGTTTCTCTGCCAGATATATTTCGACCGACAAAGGGACAATAAAGTTACACGTGTACAACTGTGGACAACTGTAGTTGAGCGTCGTAGCGCGTGCGAATTTTTAATTAGCACGCGCGAAATTCTTCGAAAACGCTAGTTCACCCTACACCACCCCGTTAATGCTGATTATTTTAAAACTCGGTGACTATTAATAACGGAAAGGGAATTTGAATTTGGTCAATGGTTGCTAGAGGAGGATTAAGAGACAACGTAAATAACTCCATTGATAGTAAAATTTTTCCCAGCAGTGCCGGTGTGTGTTGGTTATAACGTCACTGCAGGTTTTTTCAATTTTAGCTGAATAAATAATAATGAAAGACTAGTTACATATATATTTTTTTAACGTCTCCACATTTTTTTATTACTATACTTTATTGTTCGCTGAGTGTTTATTCAATTACTTCCATCTAACAATTACATAGTCTGCTGGCTAAATAAACTATATTGCCCAGACTGTGAAAAAAAAAAAGTGACAGCATTGTTTATAGTTCATCCGATTTGACTTGCATTAAGGAGAGGTTGTTGTTTCATTAGTGCCGTTGGGCTTGGGTACATAGTGAACCTTAACTTCACAATCCCAACACCCTGTCAAAGGTATGGAACTCACTTTACTTTACTTTACTACATAATGTATATATAATAGAGGTTAACTTGTAAAATAAAAATTTTGTCAATGGCCGAAAGATACATTGCCGGGTCAGGAAAAAATTCATAAATTGTTTCTTTTAAAATCCATTTATTACAAACATCATTAAGTTCAGATCTGCCATGTCTAGAAAAGACATTGCCGTGTTGATGATCGCTAACCTTCGTAACGGAGACGGCGGAGGAAGAAGAAGAAGAAGAAGAAGAAGAAGTAATTTATTATGTAACTAAAAAAAAACGAACGATAAATTTTCAAAAGAAACTTTTTATATAACTTTGTCATTTTATCTATGTGTGTGTATTTCCAAACATAAAAATCTGCGAAATTTCTGTTTATACTTTAATTTCCAATTATTGCACATATTTTTAGTATTAAATTAAAATTTTTGGCTTAATATAAAAATCATACGCAGTTCCCCATTACATAAAATGTAATGTATAATAAAAATTTCTAGGACCACTGGTAGATGATAGCTTTAATTATTGCGAAGCGGGGTTGAAAAAATGTTAATATTTAATAATAAATGTTAATACTTAATAATAAAAATCAATTTTATTGAGAAAAAAATATTCGGGTTAGAGAATTTTCAAAAAATTAGTTTTCCATAATTGTACATATTTCGGGAATCCGAAAACATTTTTTTTTGAATCAGCGTGTTTTCCGAATAATTATTTACGTGTAGAGAATAAAAATACATTTAATTTTATAGTTTTTAAAAGTTCAGAAATAAAACTAAGCGGTTATTCCTAAAAAAAAAAACAATGATCTTTTTTTTTTTTTTTCGTGTTTGATTCATATTTTTGGCCAATACAAGGTCTTAATGTTTATGATGGCTTTTTTTTTTGAGGAATCATAATAGATACAGATTAAAAATTAATGTAAAAAAGTCTAACATAAAACACATGAGCATTAAGTCTAATCGATCAAAAAACAACACGAAAAAGGTAAATAGCGGGTTTCTTGTATTTTAGGTATATGTCGCGCTATTTAAAAAAATTTGTAAGAAAATTCGGATTTCGTTGCTAAAAATATCTATAAAACCGTACTCCCTAAAGTTTAATAATTGCTTTCGGAGGCTTAAATGACCATTTTCATGTCTCAAAAAATTTGACTCAAAAATAGTCAAAATCAGTCTCACAAATTTTCTCGAGTAAGTTCGATAACCGAAGAAAAAAATAAAACGGGTTAACGTTGTTTTTTGAAAATAATTTTCGGACATTGAGATTTTTTTTTTGGCGTCTATTTTATACTACAGCGGACAATTTTCAACGCTAAAAAAAAAAAAAAAGAAAGAAAAAAAACAAGAATATTTGATCTAACTGAACGAAAATATCCTTCTAACACTAAAACTGCTGAACGATGAAGGATAAAAACGGTTTTTTGGACTACAAAAATAAAATAGGTGAATGTCTCGCAGTTTATAAAAAATTAAATATAAAAGGAATAAAAACTAAAGCGAAAGAACTAAAAATTTAAATGTTTCTCAAAGAAAGAAATTAAAATAATCAAAAACTGCTTATTAATACAAATACCTTTTAAATGAAGTATAACTAAAACATAAAAAATTTCCATTTCAATTTTGACTTAATTTTTTTTTCACGCCATTAACGTAAACGGAACATAGATGACTAAGAAATCATAAGGAATTTAATTTCGTACTAAAGATTAAAATTATGTTCAAAATTAAAAATGACACATTTTACTTTTTTTGGACTTGTACAAAATATAATTATATCAAAACGATAGATATTTTAGTTTCCTTTTACTACTCTTCTTTGAAGCAATAATTAACTCTCACCTTGGTAAGTCAGAGCCTGCATTAGGATACACTGCAATAATTAATTCTTTTATCACTACCATCTTAAAATTTTTCTGTACAAGACGTTCAACGTTTTCCCATTTACCACAATACATCGACTTAAAAACTTTTCAGTACCATTTTAAACAGCTGCAATATGCTTTGCAAAGTAGTATTACTGCAGCTTAAAAAAACTGCTTCAACTTTTTTTTCTTCCTTGAGTTTGTTTTATTATTATTATTATTATTATTATAAAATAATAATAATATTATTTTATACTCTTTTGGATGCACCAGAGGCTTTGACTGAACAACTACAAAAATTTAAAAGGGTTCAGAGAGGATTAGAGATAGAGCTTAGGAAAGATTAAAGTGCAGGTATTATAGCTAGAAATGGGAAGGAAAGGATAAAACAAGAATTATAAGGAGCAGAAAGCCCTATTGCTACGATTTTGGAGTAGAAAGCGTTCAGAAGCAAGAGCGGGGCATTCAAAGAAGATGTGGTTTGTATCACATATGGGAGTAGTGTAGAATTGCAACGGGGACAATCGGGAGAGAATGACAGGGTAAAATGAAAACGCGAAGAGGGGAAAAGAAAGTGATTAAATTGCAGTCTGATTAAATAAACGATCGCGGAGCGTTGATAGGAAGAGGATTGAAACCACAGCTGAGGATAGGGAACCGGTTGTATTTGAAGATAATGAAGGGCAGGATTAGAGAATAAAGAAGGGATAAATGTCCGACCATAGTTGGAAATGATTAGCTCTGAGAAAATAAGGAAAATACCCGAGGCAGGAAAATTGCAGAGTAAAGGACCATCGTGGGCAGCCGAATCGTTGTCCTCGATGCCAGAATGACTGAGAACCCACAAACGGTCAATAGTAAAAGAGCGGCATAAGAGTAGATTGGATATGAGAGAATGAAGTAAAGAGCACTAACGTTTAGTTATCAGCATTTTTTCATTTAGTTTTACTGCATTCATGATACAAATAAAAAATCGTATTTATCCCTTTTCATTATTTATCAATGATATTAACATTTCACTATATCGCGATCACTTTGTTGCAGTTTCTCTTGCTATTTTTAAATAGAATGACAATTAGAAAAAACAAGAACATCAAGAAAAATCTTCCGACCCTTTTTTGTTTTATAGCGTTAATATCATGAGGTAATCCTATTTTTTACTACTCTCCCAGCATTATACGAAGATAAATTATTCAGAAGCGCGTACAAAATATATGTAAAAGCAGATGTTAAAGAAGTTTAACAAAGTTTTGTTAAGATTTCGTTCATAAAGTATTCAAAGACATCTTAAAAACTATCGATCATAAAGATTTGGTGTAAAGGATGTATTTTTTGCAGAGAATTGATTTTTTTGCAAAACTGTCATTTATATTTTTATCGGAAGTCTACTCGTTTACAAAATAACTGTGAAAAACGTAAGAACTATATACAAAATTAGAATTATTTTAGCTGTATAGGCTTACTGGTTTAAACTATAGTTAACCGCAATGGACAGTTTTATGAAGCATTCAGTTCTCTGCATAAAACGCCTTTAAACATTACAATAGTATAAAATGCCGCATAGTTATAAAAATTTAAAAAAAGGTTCTCAAGTTTACATATTTATGCAAAAGAAAAATTCTTAACATTAAAATAAAAACGGAGACTTTGGGAGATTCTTTCATCGACATGTATAACAAAATTATATATATATATACACACACACACACACACACACACACACACACACACACACACACACACATATATATATATATATATATATATATACATACATATACAAATTAAAAAGCAAATTATTCCTTTTTAAATGTTCGATATAAAATTTCTATTCATAAAACCATTTTATGAATTCTAAATGTTTTAAATCGTCGCTCAATTGACTGTGGTGGTACGTTTTCTAAATTTTTTGTTTTTTGCTTTTAACATGTTCGAAATTACAATATTTAGCTATAGCGGGATGAATGACGAGTAAAATAGGTTATCAGGTTTTACAAACTATCGAAATTTTATACCGTTTAATATACATATAATACATATATGCAGAAGCGTACCCAGGGGGGAGGGGGGGGATTTGAGGGTTCAAACCCCTCCCGAAATGGATTTTTATGTTGCTGTATTGTCGCTTTAAATTATTGTCAAAATGAAAACGAACAGAAGTCTTACGCATTTAGAACTATTATACAAAAGATTATTAATAAAATATAATTACTAAGTAAAATCCTTTTTTCTGTCAAGTGTTTTTTTTTAAATGGATCGATCCCCCCTCCCCCTCCCCTAAAAACTTGCCTGGGTACGCCTATGCATATATGTATATGTATATATATATATATATATATATATATATATATATATATATATATACTAGCTGTGTCCCACGGCTTTGCCCGTGTATTAATGTCCGTTTAAATCTGTACTTGGAAATTCATAAAAAAGTTTTTGCTTTATCTGGAATTGTATTTATGTTAAGATTTTTTCTCTCTTTGGGAAACATTTATTACCGTCCAACAGAAAATAGTCTTCACGTTCCACGTTTAGCTGAAGATTATCGATCTTTCTTTAACCTGTCGGTCTTGATCTAACAAAAAGTTTTGCTCAACTAAACAGCACACACAGCCATCGGATTGGAGTTACTCACACGGTGATCTCCCATAATTACACATTTAAGAGAACATCTTCTTCACTCATATCTTCCGAATTCTCCGTATCGAGCATTTCATTAAAATTAATTTATTACCGCAACAACAAACTGCAGTAGTTGAGTAAGAATTTTAATACTCCTGGTAGCAAATTATTAAAAAGAAAGTTAAACAGTTAATTTAAAAAATTTATACAGCGGTTTTGGCCCAAAAATTCGAATATTTGACATATAAGTTAAATACTCTATTTATTTTTATATGTTATCCATTAAGTCCGATAGTATATGGCTTAAACCTCTTCCAGTTTTTATAAACATATTGTACAATACATTTTCATATTTCGACTCCTAATCATTCATTATTATACAATAAATAAGATAGAGATGAAAACAAACATGTACCATCCCTATCTATGTATTTAACATAATGGGCAACTATTGTATCCTTAACACATATTAATTCTACATTCGTAATTACAGTGAGTATTTATATATTAAAATACTCACTTCAATACTGTACAGAATTTGCACAAATTGAAAGTAAAATGAAATATTTTTGAATATTAGACACCGCGATCCTCTCTGCCATTCCAACATCAACAACAAATTTTCTTCCGACCTCCCTGTCTTCAGCATTTTATTAAAATTAATTGATTACCACAACAACAAACTATACGTAGTTGAGTAAAGATTTCATGTTTGAATATAAATAACGTTCCCGGTAGTAAATTCCGTTGCAGGATATTTTAGAAAACACCACTTTTTTTTTAACTCTCCGTAAACAGTACAGTAATTAAATAGGAGCGTGCGACTTGGAAGTTTAATGATTTCAATAACGCAAAAAGTGAAGTAACAGAAGCGGCGTATTTACTTACATCAGAAACTAATAAAATAACCATAGTAATCATTTTATTTAAATTTTTAGGTTTAGTTTATTTTTACCGTGGTAATCATTTTATTTATAATTTTATAAAATTTAATTTTTTGTTAATTTCTTTTTATTCGTCCCGTATACATTTCTGTGCCCCTGGTCTCATCTCAACTATTTAAACCCCTCATATTTCGTGTAGTGGACCGAATTGTGAATCTAAACCATTCTTGAATACACTTGAACACACACAAAAAATTTCATCAAAATCGGTCCAGCCGTTTAGGAGGAGTTCAGTCACAAACACACGCACAGAAGAATTATATATATATAAGATATATAGATTAGCGTTCAATCAAAAAACAACTTTTTGTTACAAAAAAAAATAGAAGTAAAAAGGAAAGTAATGGAAAACATGGGGAAAAAAGGACAAAGTCTTTGCATTCCTCACTGTACATTCGCGAAATGAGTTATAAAGTACATAGACAGAAAGCCAGCTATAGCCAAAACGTAAACGATACAAAGGAGAAATAGTCAGAAAACAATCAGTGACTTGGTAAATAAGGTTGGATAAATAAAGTTAGATATATAAACAGTGCGAGTGAAGATTTAAAAAGGAAAAACTGTAAAAAGGATCGCAATAATTTTCGAACTGAATCCTCTTGGCGAGCTTTAGTAATTCTTGAGAAGGAAACTGTCCAACAGAATGCCTGGATGTGTAATTGCCGAGTGAGCAAGAAAATCAACTACATCGTTACTCTCAATCACAAAGTAACGTGAAGCTTAGAGGACAATAACCTGGATGGAGCGAGAACAAGATAAAACAGAGATTAAGGATCGTATTTGAAAAATAATAGAATCAGAAGAGGAAAAAACTTGCAGACAGGAGATGCAATTGAGAACTGCAATCTGGTAAGAAACTTCTTGCGTTGAACAACAAAAGTAAAAAACTCAGTTACGTATAAAATTGCCAATGACTTTTCATAGTAAATAAAACGAATGAAAGTAATATGAGCGAACTGAATCATTTGTATCAGAGATATAAATTGAGCCGCCGACATCTCGGATTGGTTCAGATCCGTCGGTAAATTTGAGAATGTGGTTCAGGAATAAGAATTAAATTTATGGTTGAATTCACGAATTTTTGAAGAGACATAGAGAAATTTGTTATAAGGAGACAAAAAGAAAACGTTAGCGGAATAAGTTACGTTCAAAAATTTAAAGGAAAACAATGGAAGCTTGATATACAAAATGGTAGAAATTTGTCTAAGAAGGGAGATTTTACTAATGCTAAACCGCCGAACGAGTTAATCTGTGTAGCATAATAAATAATATAGGAGCTGTTTCTCCGGTTTAGAGAGATGAAACAGTTTAAACGAGTTTCAAATTAAGTTTGTTGCGAGCTTGATTAGTAAGGAAATCAATTTACTTGCAAGAGGATAAATGACTATTTAGGAACAGTTCACGATAACGGAGTGAGCATTATGCGAAAAGATCAGAATAGTCGTTCAGAGGAAATAATATGAAGAATGCGCACTCGACATGGACGAAAGTAGCGTAGAAGCCTAGTAATTTTAAGGTAACCCCGGTTGCAAATCGTAAATCACGAGTTCGGAGCTTGTCTCGTTCTAGAAGTTTATTCAGACTGAAATAATTGAGAATCTTTAGACAAATTAAAAACGGTCAAAAGAAAGAAACTATTTCCCTATCGGGACTGAGTTGAACTTAGTGCAGAGTGTATCCCCCTTGACTTCACAATCCTCAACGTTACTTTATACGAAAGAAAATAAAACGACGCAGGATAATTTGGAATAAGAAATAGAAGTCCGTGCACAAAAGAAAGAAAACATCCTAGAGATATTAAGGATTGTCGATAAGTACTCTTCGTTGACACTTGTAATGTCTGATGCGGAAGAATAAGCCTGGTATACAATGAATAAGGAAGATGAACTACTAAATGTACACCATCAAGGGCGTCGCCAGCCGATGAGCCAGGGAGGGGCAAGATGGGTCGCCATCCGCCAGGGGGGGGGGAGATGATAGAAAGAGGATATGAGTTATAGGAAAAATAAAATTTATAAGTTGTAAAGGCTTAATATTTTATTAAACAAGAATAAAATCTTAATTAAAACATCATTTTCGTGGGTTTCTGGCAAATTGTTCATGATTACGCGCCTATGAATACTCATGAATGCATGTTGATTAAAAAGTTTCAAGGCTCCAAGGGGGGCAGCTGCCCCTCCCTGCCCCCCGCTGGCGACGCCCATGTACACCATTACGGCAATATAATACTCTGAGGAATTATTATTCGAAAATAACTTTTTCAAGGAGTAAAGGTAATAAAACAAACAATAAAAATGCACCAGTGTTAATAAAAAAAATTTAAAACAATAATAACATGTTTTGATTAAAAAAAAGGATTATGTTGTAAAAAAAATTAAAGCTAAAACATCGATATTCTGCGGTCCGATTCTAATATCTGAAACGGTTAATATACTGACCAGTTTACGATATATTTCTCTGTCATTATCACTTACAAAATTTCCTATTCAGAGCTTTCTTGTTCAGTAGGTGTTTCGTTATCTTCAAGCGTTGGAACGGTATTCATCAGATTTAGTAAAGTTGGCCTGGATGGTGGTAATCTGAACGGAAACGGATTGATATTAGCTGTTGGAGTGGTCGGTGAATTTGAAACTGTAATTTTCGCTTCAGTTATAGCTTTTCTTAGCTTATGTTGTGCCTGCAGCGATTCTTCGTTTTTACATTGTCCTATTTGCGATCTAAAAATATATATATATATATATTTATATTTATATTTATATATATATATATTTATATAGATTACGTTTTGCTAACCGACAAAATAATCATTTAAAAAAAAACAAAAAAATCAAAACCAACACACTTGGTATAATTGATCAATTAAACAGGTTATAAGTTTTTAAAAAATGTTCAAGCGTTTTTAAATCCGACGGAATTCGTAAAATGGTTCCCCCTTTTATCGTTAAGGCCAATTTTTTAATCTATTTTTGAAAATTGTAAATACATTGCAGCGAATTAATATATGACGGCAATAAATAAGGAATACTCGAAGTTACTTTGATACTTCTGATTATAAGGAATCGTAAATATCCGACTTAAATATTAGTTCTTGAATTTAAACTCAAAATTATAAAAATCATAACTCTAACCAAGATGTTTCTATGCACACGGAGTTTAAAAATTCAGTAATTGCTCGGTTGTTATTGTTTTAAAAAAAGAAATAATCTATTTTCCAGTTATAAGACTGTATTTTTCTTAAAGCAAGGACTCGCAATACGAAGAGTTATCATTAAATGTTAAACATAGAGATTAAATAGATAAGTATTTACGAGGAAATATAATATTTTTTGAAACAGTAAGAGAAGGAAATAGAACGATTCCGTGCATCTTGTGAAAAGAAAAAGAGATTCGATCGGAATCACCCGCAAAACAATGACCATACTCTCCGATTAAAATAACGGAAAAGGACGAAAAGAATGAACGATATTTCCAAAACGATAATAATACACCGTATTAACACAATAAACCTTCAACCAGATCGTATAGCATAAATAATAATCTATAATAAACACACTGAGTGTTTACACACTGTATTTGCTTTTTTGAGGTTTAAGGCACTAAGACGCGAGGGGTCTGTAATAACGGGATATTTTTGAGAGTTTTAAATCTGAACATTCGTGAGTGGACTGTTGTTCGCCTTTAAGCGATTCTTGTGAGTAGAGAACACACCGTTGTTTAGTTTTTCCAAAACATTGAGTTCTACAGTAATGAGATAGAAGTTCTGCAGACCTTTTAATAACTGTTCCTGACTCTTTGCAATCCGATATTATTACACTTGTACCCTGGTTATGGCATTATGCTGTATGAGCCATCTGGCGATTGTTAGGATATTCTTACTGTTGGTTACTATACACTTAGTATCCTAAGCATAAAACTCCTCGTCGTCGACTGCTGTGAGCTGCAGTTAATTTGTCAGTGTTAACAATCGAACACGTAACCGTTAGCCCATCAACGACTTGTCTAGTCTGTAGCGGGATTCGCTTGAGAGAAACGCCATTGCTGGATCATTGAAGTTTTTCTACAACAAAGGCTATAGCCGGTTTTATATGGGAAATCTGCCCTTGCGGCTTTTTTAACTCGCACTTGGGGGATCATTTTGGTGTCGAATCAAAAAAAAATTAGCCAAATTTTCAGCTCTTTATCTCAAACGACCTTCGAGTTTTTCAAAAAAAAAACTGTTTTTTCGATTTTATTATTTCAAAATTAATGAATGGTGATTTTTTTTTTCCTTATTCTTAGGAATAAAATACATGAAAAAATATTATGGTCATAATTTTTGAACGAAAAGCCGATTTTTGGCGACGGAAATAAAATTTAAATATTTTATTGCAACGCTATTTTCTGGAAAGTGTCACTGACCAAATTTTGTCCGAAAATATCTTTTAAACTCCTCTACACTCAGGAATTTTTTCGAAATTTTTGAAGTAGCAGAACAATACGAAAAAAATTAAAAAGTAATTTATTTCATAATTTTGCGTTTAAACAAATTTAAATATTTTTTATTGTATAAAAAATTCATAAAAAATAATTTTTTTTAACGAAAATACGATCTTACTAGAGAAAAAACATGAAGAAACTAAGACATATCCTGCATAAAGTTATTAGAAATGTAAAAAATGATTAAAGAGTTTTTAAATAAATATTATTCCATGCTAAATTGTACATAAAGACGATTATATAATATTTCCATGCTATTGGGAATAATTTTTTAGTCTCGATCCAATAAAGATAAATATTTCGATTATTAAAGTAACTTTATTATAATTAAGACACCGTTTAACATAATTATTTTAAATAACTGACATTAGATATAATAATTTTTTTCAACAATTTATGATGATGTTTTGGTTAGTCTTCGTCACTGTCTTCATTCACAACAACATTGACTTTTTCATTAATAAACGGAACGACTCAAGGAGTTACTTCAACAATGAGCGGACAACAACAACACAGGCGAAAAGACTCGATCGCAAACGGTTGACGAGCGGCCATTTTTCCTTTTTTTTGTTACGCAGCGGTAAATAAAAATGACTGGCCATAGCCGAAAACAACTAAAAATTGTGTCTTTATAAGAAATAACACTAAAAGCGGAATTGATAGATAGGCGAACACGGAATTTAAACAAATATGACAAAATAAACATTTTTTTTCGCCTCTGTAAATCTACTATTAACAAGGAAAAAATCTCCTTAGATGGCAATGTGGTGGGCTAACCTATATTTTATATAATTTCTAAAGATCTTCATGCAATCACTTTGCAATAAAATGTTGAAAATTTTTTTTTTTGGTAATGTAATTCTTAATTTTCATTAAAAAAAATTATTTTTTATGAATTTTTTAGCAATAAAAAATATTCAAATTTGTTTAAACGCAAAATTATGAAAAAAATTACTTTTTAATTTTTTTCGCATTGTTCCACCACTTCAAAAATTTCTAAAAAATTCCTGAGTGTAAAAGACATTTTCGGACAAAATTTGGTCAGTGACACTTTCCAGAAAAGCGTTGAAAAAAAATATTTAAATTTTATTTCCGTCGCCAAAAATCGGCTTTTCGTTCAAAAATTATGACCATAATATTTTTTCATGTATTTTATTCCTAAGAATAAGGAAAAAAAATCACCATTCATTAATTTTGAATTTTAATATGAAAAAAAAAAAAAAAATTGAAAAAACAGTTTTTTTTTTTTTTGAAAAACTCGAAGGTCGTTTGAGATAAAGAGCTGAAAATTTGGCTAATTTTTTTTTGATTCGACACCAAAATGATCCCCCAAGTGCGAGTCGAAAAAGCCGCAAGGGCAGATTTCCCATATAAACCCGGCTATACCGTTTTCGACCAATCTCTCTCTATTTTCCAGTTGCTTTGTAAACTGTGAGAAACTGCAAAGCCGTAGGATTTTTCAAATATCGACTTGAACTGAGTGGCACAGTTTACCATGTGGTGCGAAAACTTCTCGGCACCGTACTATTAATAGACCTGTACGCGAGCTACTATCCCAGGACCTGTTAAACGATCTTATCATGTTGTCTGCGTCAGTTAGGGTATTTTAAGAAACATAACCGATCATCTGATCAAAGATAATGGTAAAACAGGCCGGTGAGAACCTAATGGAAAATATAAAGAGCTCAAGTAGATATTCAGTGCATTCGCGAGGTCTTCGCTCTCAGCCTTAATACTGTCGGATTCCTTCTTCTACTCTAAAAACTTTATTACACAAGTTTATAGATCGCAGACCGGTCACTCCACGGTCTCTTTGAATTTTAATAATCCGGGTACTGTGCATTGTCCGATAGCACCTTCTTCTTCTCGTACCACCCGATTCGGGTATTGCTTAATCATCATGCATGGATTGGATTATCTGCTAAAATTGATTACGATCTTTTGCTATTCTGACTAGATCTTCTGTTCTCTTAATTCCGGTCCATTTTTTTATATTATCTATCCAAGCGGTCTTTCTTCTTCCACCGTGATTCTCAAAACAGTTTCAAGTGATGTATTACAGAAAGGGAACATATTTAAATCATAAACTTATCTGGAAACATCAAAATTTATTTTAACCGCGTAATGAAAAGGCGCTCGAAATTATTCAAAAAATGAGAGGGAAGTGTGAAAAATGAAAATTTGAAAACCGCTAGCTCAGAGCAGGCACTCAGATTCGTTCTTAAAACTTAACTTTTTGAATAGCCGGTAGTATGTACAAAGGTGCACACATTACCACATTTCCGGGCGATGTATAAGTTCTACCTGCTCCCTCTTTGCCCGGTATCAGCCCATACGGCTATGTGTCGACGAGGAAGCAAAGGTTGGTTTATTGCTTTCGATGCAGAATTTTGTACGACAGCTGGAGTAGTGTGGCTTTTTATTTCCATAGAAGAGTGACGTACTCATTTTCAAGTGTGGTACTTAACGTTTTCTTTATCAGTTAACAGAAGATAGTTCAAACTGTTTATCAAAGTCATTAGAAGCTTAATCTGATCGACAGCTTCACTAACATTAGATATCCGAGAGCTATAGCGGGTTGCACGTTTACATAAAATCCTAAACGAGCACTGGCGGAAGCTGTCTATAAAACATGACTTATTGACCCGTTTGTACCACGGTATATTGTTCCAGATTGATGTTAGTCATTGGTTAGATTTTCTTTAATTTCTCAAATCAAATAAAGGTGATAACTTATAATAAGTAAAAAGAAAAGGCAATGAAAAATTTTATAGTGCTATGACAGAGATTGTAGAAAGACTTCGACACTTCTCAAATAAACGCGATATGTTTGAATGACCGAAATACATATATATATATATATATAATGTGACAGAAACAATGGTCGAAATTTAGATAATATTAGAAAAGATCACGCATTAAATAATTTCACTATTCTAAATCATCTAAGTAAAGTGGATAGAGTATCATGGATTGTGAAGTTCGGGTTTGCAATTTACCGAGCCTAATGGATCTTGGGGACAGTTCCATTCTTTTGTCCACCTTTACTTTCCCAGATTTCGTTGGTATCCAATTATTTCAGGTGAACCCTGGATCCAGAACGAGACAACTTCCGACATCCCATGATACCTCCGGTTAGGGAACCGAGTAAACTACTAGGCTACCGCGCTACCCGCATTATCTAGTAATCTTAATGCGACCTCGTTGCTTTAAAAAAAAAAAAAAAGGAGTAATTTTCTTATAATTCATTAGCAATACCTTTCGTAAACAAATAATGACATTTTATATCTTACTGAATGTTTTCGTATAAGTGAATTATTTTTTAGCCTTATTCAAAATTTAGGTAACTTAAAATCGGCAAAGAGAGATATAGTCACATTATAATATATTTCCATGTAGGAATAATAGTGTCATCGCGATAGCTTAGTTGCTAGAGCGCTTGGCTTCCGCTACGGAAGTCTCGGGTTCGATCCCGAACGACCACAGAAATTATTACGAAAAATTAAATTAAATACTCGCTAATTAACACGAAAGGTAATGACAAACATGCTATCATCATATGCGCGCTAGGTAGTACACAGCAGCAAACACACACGGGACTGCACTTGTAGCGCCATACAAGCGGCTACAATCAATTCCGAATGTAGTCTTGCGTGTGTACACATTCGTATTGCATATAAATAATTGCCATAAGCGCTACCTATTCTGTAGAGCTAGAATATACAAATGGGCAGTCACGACGCTCGGAATCGAGCAATACGACCGGGGACGAACAGTAGTAGGACAATGAATTCGGACCAATAGAAGGTCCAGATGAAATAGTGATTTAGTGATTTTCATTAATATATTATTTGAAGTAACATATCAACAGATTTCGCAGTACGTCACTATGAGACGTGTTATGTATATATATATATATATATATATTTTTTTGGCACGTCAACAATGGACTTTAACCCAGCGCAAATGAAATTTTTGTACGTTTCAGTGCGTGACAGTGGGATATCAAGTCTTACCCGAACGAACATCACACTGCCTAACCAACTGCGTCACGGTAGCTGGCCTCGTGTTGCATTATATTAATTTAAATAATTTATTATCTGTTTATGTAAGTTATTTATTAATCAAAAATTAACATGATAACAGAAGTGGTCAATCATATTATTTAGCGCGTACTATTCCGCGATAAATGTATCAGAATAAACTGAAATGTTGAAAATTTGGATTAAAATTTACCTAGAAATATGATGTATTCAAATGTACAAAAACCATTACTGAAAAGTATATATACAGTCAACTCGCGACTACTCGGATCGCATCTATCTGGACACCGTATTATCTGGATGATCGACTTTTCGAAACAATAAATAAATTAATTAAAAAATAAGAAAAAGCTAAAGCGCTTTCATGAAATCCACAGTTATATACAGTATAATTTCATTTTTTCATTTAATTTACAGTATTTAAGTTTTGTAGTGTACACGTGTTCAGAATTTATTATCAATAATAAATATTGTGTACATTTCATTTGCTTTGTTGTAACCATATTTTCAAAATACAGCTGTTTAATTAATTTACTAAACTACAGTACCTTCATTAACCCCATATTCTCATTAATGTATACATATATACAGTACAATAGTGTACTGTCATTTAATATAAATACTGTAGCTTCAATATTGTAGAAGGTGTCGCGAAGTCCCTTGAACTCCGGCGTATCCGGATTTTTTGCTATCCGGACCGGCTGGCCGCCCAATTAATCCGAATAGTCGCGAGTCAACTGTATATATGTATAACTCGATCCTGCGGGGAAACCCATTGGACCCCCAAATGATTACTTCTATGAAATATATAGAAAAATAAATTTCACCTGACTAGGTCATTTAAAAAATAAAAAAAAATGTACGATTTGCCTGGCGGCGTACGAATATGACTTGTAGTATATTACAATCGTTTTAATGGAAAAAACTCGTTATTGTCATTATTTATTTTTTTTATATCTCCCCTCTGGGCACGTCAGCTAAGGACCTACATCCAGAAACAACAAGAACGAAAAGAGACGTCAGTTAAATTTTGATTCGGTCAGCTATGAACAATGAAATAATGGATGGCGAGGAGAAGGACAAAATATAAGATACACAATAAGCAGCGGGGAGCTTGAGTTTCAGCAGATAAGAATATAGAATACAACGTTCAACAGAAAGGAATGGACATTCAAAAAAGATGTGATTGGCGTCGCAAATCGCCGCCTTCATTTGGGTAGAGAGGACAATTTGGAGAGGAGACAAAGGAATAAACGAGAGGAAGGAAGAGCAGAATGGCCAAAACGCAAGCGAATCATAGAAATGAACTTAATTTCAGCAAAAATGTATACTGATTAATAGTTCTTTCATAGTAGCATTATTTCTGTCTTTAATTTTATATAGTTTTATAACTTTAAAGTAGTTCAGGATATTTCTCTGTAAAAATGTTATACCGGTATATTGCGTTCCCATTTATTGACCACCGGTGGAAATAAATAAAAAATTTGTTCCTCAGTACGCGCAAGAAATTTTCACTTTCTCCCCCTATCAAGGAATGGTCTTCATTATTCTTAAATGAACCACGGCGCAAACATGTTTTTCTTAACATTTAGAACCCCACGTGTCGAATCCGATGATTACCACATCAAGCTATAATAGTTACACAGAATGCGGCTTTTGAGAAAAACTTTTTATTGTTACTTTCGGCTATTGTACTTTCATTAATTTTACTAATGCAAACTCCGCATTTAATCAGATTACCGACAGATTCATTACTTTTAAGCATTAAAATAAAAGTCTTCAAACTATTACAGATAAAATAGTTTAAGCTTTCTTATGACTTTGCCATCCTCGTAAATTACAACTTTAGTATCTGTTCGGAAGTTTATAACTTTGCACTCACTCATTTCCCCCCCCCCCCCCAAAAAGTAGAAAACTGAAAGAAAAAAAATGATTAACAAAAAACACTTTTTTTTTATTAATCACATTTATCGTCCAAGTTTGTAATCCATCTTTTACGAAATTTCTAAAGACTTTAATCATTTACTTTTTCTAATAACTAAAATTCTCCCACGTCAGCACTGTCACGATTACTCGCAAAATATTTATTAATGTCGTTTTATTTTTTAAGTATTTAAAAAAAAAAAAAAAAAAAAAAAAAAGCGAAATAGTACTTTTACGAAGCCGTTACTAAATAAAACCAAATAAAACCAAATAAAACGCGTTTCTCTGAAATGCAAAATCTCGACGTATGGAATTCTCTTTTTTTTTGTATGAAAGTTCAGTAGTATACGTGAAAAAAAGACTACATAACACGAGTATTTAACGCTAATTAGCTCTCCTCTTGCATAAAAAAAAAAAAAAAAAAAAGAAACAAAAAAATTGCAAGATAAATTTTGTCATAATCTGATTGTACTGCTAAAAGGTAATTCGATTAATAATCGAAAACGTTATGCTTAACTTATATCGTTAATGAGTCATTAAACGTTTTTGTTTTTGTTTTCTGCACGCGTTCATTTTACAACTTCGACGTACGATTAATCGCTGATTTCGTCAGTATTGATTTTAAGTTCATTTATATCGTCGATCCAGACTGTTCGGAATTCCAATTCCAAAACAATTGCTGTACTATTTTAATCTCACATCGTCAGACGAAAGCCTTAATTCCAATTTTTAAATATCTGCGCTACACCGCTAGTGGTGAGACCAGCAAATGATAATTGAGGTCATTCAAACCGTAAATATCTCCATCTTTGTGACCGGATGAACTTGTTAGCATGTGCGATCACAAAATAGCGCATCCTCTCTTGCCGCATAACTTGTCATAAATTAAATAAAATTTTCGTCCTTTTAATGCTTTATAAAACATATCCATAAACATCCGTCCGATTGCTGTTTTCTTGACCCCACAATTTGCTTTTTTCTCATTAATTATAATTTAACTTATAGTAAAATATATAAAAAAATAAATGAAACGCGATAGTAAACACAGTGAATAGGTTATATTTTATGAGTCTGATGACAGTTTCACTATGTTTGCAAACGAAACCCGGTAGCGAGTTTCCAACAAATAAGCCGCTAAGCAGCGAGTAACCGTGAAGATTCTTTAATACCTGCAACGGCGAAGCGGTTATTTCGTTACACATTGCAAGTCTCACATACTTATACGTATATATATATGTATATATATATATATATATTTTATTAAAAAAGCAAAAAATTCCAACAACAGAAACGTTATTAATTCGAAGAAGTTGTGTAGGATACGAAGAAATGAAGGAAACAAAAAGTTTCTTTTATTAGCAAATTGTGCAAGACGAGGAAATACGAAGGTCAGCCACTTAAAAATAATTACGACCATTAAAATCCGGTCAAATAAAAAAACTTAATCTTAATTCTCGTGCATGTTTAACCTTGATTCTGAATGGAGAAATTATTAATAATCAAAATAAATGCTGCAACAAAATTTATACAACGTACAGGATCGTGCTACTTATTTTTAATATAATTTTAATTATTATTTTATGTGAATTATAGTAGAACATTAGCAAAACTTGTGCGACGTTTTTCTCTTCAATGTGTACATATATCCCTTTCCACCTCCGCGATTGATATTAATGCATTTTCATCTCTATTCGTGTGCAGTTAACTAAAATGCGCTATACAATAATGTTGTTAATGTAATTTTTTGATTTTTTCCTTAATGCAAAAAAGATTGTGGACCATCTTTTTCCTGTTTTTTTTTTCCTTTTTGTTATTCTATTTTTATTTATTTAATTAATAATTAAATAAAAAAGTAACGCACACGCACATGTATTTATATATCTGTATGTGTTTGTGTAAACATAAAGTTTAAGCTCTATTATTATATACTAAAAAATATTCTTAAACCAAGCCACTCGCGTAGACACATCGTTAAATAATAACGAAATTGATAATTTTATTGCAATTAAAAATTGTTACAAAACACGCACTGCTTCGAACGTTAATTAATAGTCCCACCTATGATCGCAGTTTTTATTGGAAATTAACTGATTCTTGATACCGTCGGTTATATTAAAAATCTGTTTTTACGGGAAATCACTGCGTTGTAAACAATTGAAAAATCCTCAAAAAGTAATTTTGGTCTTCAGTGAGATGGTGTGCCATCTAGGGACTAAATGCGAAACTAATATACATAAATAATTTGATTTAGTTTCATTAATAGCCACTAGATAACATAATATCTGCGTTATGCGTACAAACAAAAATAAAAAAAAAAAATGAATATATTTATATATCTCTCGAGTAAAAATTATTCGAGATTACTCTGCTTTTACTACTAAATATATTTGTCGTGTCAGTAAATATTAGTTAAACTAACAGAATCCATGTTGTTACGCATGGCCAGCACTACTACAGAACGCCTGTGAAATATAGACAATTAGTTTGCCGAAAACGGGAGTAAGTTACAAGCTTTCGAAAAGTGGTGTTAGTGCAAAATTCTAGAAACCCCATGGTTCGATTTTGAACAAATGAGATAGTTCTAGAACGGGATAGAAAAATAGAATAAAACATTGGTCTCGGGGATAAAAAGAAGTAAAACAAAGTACATGGCGCGTATGATCAGAGATAATGGAATATTCATGTTGGCCGAGTCAAGGGAAGAACTACAGGGAAGACAATGCAATCAAAGGAAGAAGAAGACTGGAAGTGAGATAACGAATCTATCGTATACAGTAATCTAAAAAATCTAAACGCGGCCTTCAGAAGTAGATGGTAAAAATGCCATAAAGACACGTTCGCCAATTCCTGTTCAAGAGAAGCCACAACGTAATAGATCAATGTATTTTGCTAATGTTTAACAAAAATTACCATTATTTGCCTTTCTATACCGCGCAGATTTAATTAGTTTCAGAAAAGATTCTAAATATCGCTTCTGGTGTTTCTAATAGAAATATTTACTGCGGTACATGAATTGTAATAATAGTTTAAATATTTCTTTTTTAACCTCTACTCCCCTAAAAAATTCGCGTAAATTGGCTTAAAGTTTTTTTTTCAGATACAAAAAAGGTCCGATAATTAAATTTTTAATTCGGGCAACACAAAAAAAGAAAATGTTTTACTTTTGAATTCGAAAATAACAGACCAACGCGCCATTTTTATATATATTAGAGGATTCTCGTTCGTTACGAGTTAATAGCAGACGTGTTTTGTGCGTTAATTTCGTATTATCGTGCATTTCCCTCCACCGCGAGTAAAATTTCTAATCCGTTCTTCTTATTCAGATCATAGTTTCTTATCAATCAACCTTCATTGTTGCCAGAATCGCTGTTATCACCATGCCGGTCGGCATGGCCGACCCTCTTACCTACTATCCTTTCGACCCCATCGCCATCATATTCTACCGAAATATCACTACCATTGTCAACAGGTAATGCCGTTTTTCATTTACTTCTTTTCATATCGAATCGTCTACCCCAAGAAATCTGTAACTTTTGCTAATATAGCTAAACAAAAAAAGACATCGCCAATTCAAAACTTTACATATCCCAGAGAGGAACAGAGCCTTATTTCTAACCAAAATTTAAGACTACAAAATCTTAGATTACCTCGCAGCTTTGAAATACCTTGTCAATGGAGCAAAAAACATAATAGCCAAGTCTCGCGTTAGCGGTAACCGTGTTATTATCTTCTTATCAAGTGCTCATTTAGTTGATGAATTTCGTAACTGATCATGGCGGCTTCAAAATTTATGACCATTTCTTCAAAGTACGTAAACTAAAATCTTCGACAACGAAAGTTACTCTTTCAAATGTATCCCCAACGATTACAAATGATACACTTCAACACTACCTGTCAACCAACTTACACGAAGAAACAAAAAAAATATATTCGCTAACACATAGTAAAATAAAAGGCCACTGTCGCAAATTTCGTCCGGTTCCACAGATGTTAATCCCAAAAAGGACAACAACCAGGAAACAAAAGAAGCTGAAGGAGGAAATTAATAACTCGCCGGAGAAAACGCCAATGCCGATCCCTCTGCAGAGGAATCATCGTCAGATCAGGAATCTGAGTTGTCTTTAAGAACAATTTTCAAATCGTTAGTTTGAAACTAATAAAGATATACTCTTTATTTAATTTCTCTCTTTTCTACGCCATATACAACACTAGCAATCCAGTAGAAATAGCAACTGGCTATACTTCAGACATTGTCGGTTTAATTGACTTACTTAAGACCTGTTACTCTTTACTACAATGGAGAAGTTCTAAAATAAGGTTTACTAAAATTATTAAAGCTCTTACAAATCATTTATACCGGTAAATGGATATATTAATCCTCAACTAGAACTGCAACGGTTTTTAATGCTCGCTATGAGGAGAGTAAAGCTCCTCACTGCCACTTGTCAACCAGCGGTAATCTCTCTTTAAGAGGCTCGCCTAAGACCTGACCAAAAACCTCTCCTTCTGTCCTAAAATTATATTCATTATACCCCCCCCCCCATGTCATCATGCTCCCGACGGAATTTTATTAACAATTCTCAAAAATATTCCTTTTCAACAGATCACATTCAATTCAGATCTTCAACATTTATGTGCCCGCCTTCAAATGAAACAGCCTTTCACGCTCCGTTCCTTCTATCTGTCTCCTGATGAAACCGTAGAAGAAACCCACTTCCTCAACACCATATAATCGTTCAATTCACCTGTAATTCTAACTGATGACTTCAACGCTCATTCTCCAATCATCAGAAGCAGCCGTAGAAACCCTAAAGGTGGATTAATAGAAAAACTACTCCATAATCTCACCCTATGCTACTTCAGCTTTGCTCAACGCAATCGGTCAACTCTGGATTTAATCATTTTTTTCATAAAGATCTACTCGATAGCGATTACGTCCCCTGGCTACTTAAATTGATTAACTCTCATTGTGCCCTATTGGAATTATAAAAAAACGGACTGGGATAGCTGCCCTGATGGACCACTCAACACGGAAATTAATATAAACATCACCCCCACCCGGGGGGGGGGGTACTTTGTACCTTTCGAGAGCCAGAGCTCTAACCGGAATGGAACGCGTTCACAGGCTGCGGATTGTGAGATGACCTCTAAACATAGAGGCTAGCTGCGAATAAGTCCAGAACGCTCAACTGGACAAATAAGCAGTCACGGACTAAAGAGCGGCTACTGGTGGGAAGTCTCATTTGCAGACGATTCCAGTAGCGACAGGATATATAGGGCTAGAGGGTGTGGAAAGGCCATGTAGGGACTGGTTTACTAAAGCTCCAACAATACTCGTCAAATTAATCCTGACGAGCCGAAGCCGCCATAAGTCTCGCCCCACTATCACCCTAATAGTAAAGGGTAGGACAGACTCTTTAGGACTGGTATGCAACTGTCCTAGGAGAATGGGAACTTCAAAAATAAACCACTCTCCCATCAGCATCTTGAGCAAATGCGGGGGAGTTCCCCCTTCCCCCTTCCTTCTTTCATTTCTAAAAAATTTCCAAATTTTCTATCTCCTATAACTGTCCTCTCAATCTTAATCCTTTTCCTTCCTCTCCAGCAGCATGAGCTATGCATTTCCACCGGTTGTCTTCCTTATGGATGCAATCGGATTCTGGTGTGTATGGTGCTAGCTGTGGTTATGGTTGTGCGCCCATTTCCGTATTATCAAATTCCCACACAGACCATGCATTTCAACCAAAATCTTCCTTAAATCATCCTAAAACCTCCCTATCTGACCTTCCTAAAATTTTCCCACTTCATTTACCTTTACCTTCATTCCTGTAGTCTTCCTTTCTCTCTGTAGCGAGAGAGCGCGGTGTCGGGAATAGTTGCGCTTAGTCGTAATTGTACATGCAGGCGGCAGAATCTTCTGGTCGTTAATGTCCTGGAGACACAAGACGGCAGGCATTTCCGGCAGCAGTTTTTGTATCTAAGCAATTTAGGGATCGCCCTGCTTGTCCACGTCAGGAGTAAGCCTTGAAAAGGTGGCTTAAACATGGTCCGTCTTGAACAAACCTGTCCAGGGTACCGCGCCTGGAGGGCACCCATAGAACGGTCGATTTAATACAAGAAATAAATCTAAATCTAAACATCACTTTATGCGAACAGCTACTTGGAATGTAAAAAGTTTATTGGATGGCACAGCAGAACATACACCGGAAAGAAAAACGGCCCTCGTAGACCTTGAGCTGCACCGGTATAACATTGATATAGCAGCTCTCAGTGAAACGAGAATATCAGAAGAAGGAGCAATTGCGGAGAACAACTATACCTTCTTCTGGAAAGAAAACCTAGAATTCGCGGTGTAGGTTTTGCAGTCAAGAATAACCTCGTTGGAAATCTCATTGAAATGCCAAACGGAATTAGTGAACGAATTATCACCCTAAGACTAAGATTAAGTAAAAACCAGAACATTACTGTGATATCTGCATACGCACCGACGTTAGATGCTAAAAATTCTGATAAGGAGCAATTTTATTTTGAGCTCGCTAAAGTGTTCAACAGCATACCGAAACCAGATAAGATAATACTGATAGGCGATTTCAATGCTCGAATTAGAAAAGATTATGCGGTATATCCTGGAATACTAGGTAGGAATGGAGTCGATAATCAAAATGAAAATGGTCACTAGCTTCTGCAGTTTTGCGTTGAACATGGGCTCGTCATTACAAATACGCTGTTTAGAATGAAAGAAAAATACAAAACAACGTGGCAACATCCGCGATCCAAGCATTGGCATCTATTGGATTACATTATTGTACGACAATGGAATATTTCTGATGTCTTGATTACCAAAGGGTACCGTGGTGCGGAATGTTGAACCGATCATAGACTGGTTATCTCTAAAATGAAACTGGGATCTCGTATTACACACCGTCCCGTTAAAAGTAAATTGTTAAATATTAATACACACATTTTAAATGATAAGCAGAAGCATAGTGAATTTGTTAGAAAGCTACAAGAATGTATCGAGTACAATAGATTGAATACAGGAAACAGTGCTATTGAAGATTTTTGGAATTATTTAAAGCAACTGATGCTTACAGTTGGCAAAGATGTGTGCGGTATGAGGAAGAGTAAACGTTATGACTGGTTTAATGAACACCAAACAGTGATTAAAGATCTGTTAAATCTCAAAAAGCAAGCTTACGAAGCAGTTCTAAATGCCCCTGACTCGCATACAGCACCGAACCATTTCAAAGATACGAAAAGATATGTGCAAACAAAACTAAGGGAGTTTAAAAATAAGTGGGGGCTGGATCGTTGAAAAAATCTGCAAAAGTATAATGCTTCGAAGGATTACAAAAAATCTACGCCGAGTTCAAAGCTGTTTACGGCCCTCAAAATGGAATGCCAAGCGCTATCAATAGCAACACTGAAACACTGTTACGAAGTAATGATGAAATATGTGACCGATGGTAAGAATATTACGAGGAACTACTAAACAGAAATACAACTGTAGACTGGAATATTATTAACGAGCTTCCCAAATACCCTAAGAACTTAGATGCAGGTGACCCTCCCAAAATTGAAGAAGTAAAACAAGCGATTAAAAACTGAGGAACAATAATAAAGCTGCCGGGGAGGATGGCGTACCAGCCGAACTGTACAAATACGGTGGTGCCTCGCTTAATACTTTGGTCCACAAGCTAATTAAAAAAAGGTGGATATCGGAGCAAATATCGCATAACTTCAGACATTCGATTATCGTAAATATTTATAAGAAAAAAGGTGCTAAAACAAATTGCTCAAATTATCGGGGAATTGAATTAACAGTTACTATTGGTAAAATTCTAGGAAAAATTTTAGCCAACAAAATTAATAACATAATAAAGGATATTACATCTGATAAGCAAGCGGGGTTCCGACAAGAAAGAGAAACAGTGGACATAATATTTATACTACGGCAGATTCAAAAGAAATTTATTAAACAGTCGCAGGACTTATATTTTGCGTTCATCGATATCACGAAAGCGTTCGACTCGATTAATAGAGAAGTCTTATGGGTAATACTTAGAAAACTTGGATGTCCAACTAAACCGGTGAATATAATTTCCTTATTCTACTCTAATGATACCTGCCGAGTACTCAATGCAGGAAAGTATGCAGAGGACTTCAAAGTTAAAATAGGTATACGTCAAGGCTGCTCATTAGCACGACATTATTTATTTGCTTTACAATCGCCTTCATGCAAATTATAGATAAGCAACTATAGGAGAGTGGCATCGGGATACGGTACCGTTTTGATGTAGGTTTTGCGAGATTGCAACGATTAAAATCCAAATCTAAGTGCCTTACAGTGTATATATCAGACTTGCATTACGCTGATGACTGTGTAATATTAGCTCACACCGTGGATAAATTGCAAGTTTTATTTACATGCTTTAACTCTGCTTACAAATCATTAGGATTAGACGTTAATATCGGAACGACTAAGGTACTAGTGCAGACTGTAAGAAAAAATTCAACCTGTGTAACATCTGTTCAGATACAGGGAACAGATATCGAAGCGGTTATAAGTTTTTCGTATCTTGGAAGTGTGATAACCGAATCACAGGGCTCTTGGATATGAAAATTGAGCACAGATGCAGCAAAGCTTCTGCAGCGGTGTCCATGCTCGGGAAACGAGTTTTTAATAATGAGGATTTATCTTTGGGCACAAAACTTACGGTATATTAAGTCGTGATAATCCCTACTTTACTCTATGGATGTGAAACTTAGACGGTGTACAGAAGGCAATATAAAGATACTTGAGCAATTTCAGCACCGCTTATTACGAAGTATACTGCGTATTCACTGGACGAGTTTTATTTATAATACAGAAGTGTTGCGATGGGCAAATTGTGTGCCTATAGAACAAATGATCTACAAGACGCAGCTATGCTGGATACGGCACATTGTGCGTAATTCAAGGATGCCCAAAAAGATACTATATGGAAAATTTGTTATTGGAAAAACGGAAAAAAGCAAGACCTCGAAAACGCTTCAAAGGCTAAATTACAGAATTGATGACATTTTCCCAGATTGTAAACAATTGGGAAGCCATAGCTGCAAGAAGAAAACATTAGAGAAATTTATGTTCAGATAAACTTGATAAAATACTGGAAAATAGGAAAAATGCGATCAGATCACATTTAAGATCGGTACAAACACCAGCAACATGTTCCATTTGCGGTCTTGTCTCCAGAGCAAGAATAGGACTGGTTTCGCACATGAGAACACACTTGCAGTAAAGTTTACGAAATGCATAAGACCAACTCGGATACGAGTATCTGTCTAATAATAATAAACATCATCATTGATACTTTCACTTCTTCTCTAATCAAAAAAGCACAGTCATTTACCCCCTCGCCTAAAACAATGAACCATAAATTAGTTCCGTGGTGGACAAAGCAATGTGCTGTAGCAATTAGGATAAGACGGAAGTTGCTACGCAACCTGAAAACTACACCATCATTAACCAATCTCATAGAATACAGAAAGGCTCGTGCCAAAGTCAGATGGACCATCAAGCAAGCTAAGCGGAATTCCTGGTTTAAATTCACCTCGATAACGATCACAGCATCAACGCCGTCAAGTACTGTCTGGTCTAAAATCCTATCTATAGAACAGTCCCGTTCCTTCCTATTTCCAACTACGCTTAATGTGGGTCAGAGGAAAGTATTCAATCCAGACGAAATTGTTGCCACTTTTGCAAACCACTACCCGCAAACTTCAAGCTGTCCTAACAATCTGCCATCGTTCTGTAACTAGGTCATGTTATTGTTTGCTCTATCTTAAATGTGTTTTTACATAGTGCTAATGGACACTTTTAATGCGTGAAGGCTGAAAAGTGAGTCTTTTTCTTATTTACGTTTTGTTTCTTTTATTGTTTATTTGTTATTTTAACCTTAAATTTTTTTTTTTATTATTGATCAATTAACTTCGCAATTTTTATATCTTTTGTGTTTTAAAATTGTTTTTTGGCTTTCTGAAGAAAATAGCATGTTGTTTCAGTTTATGCTTAATTTATTACATAAACGTAATTGACATACATATTTCAGGAAGTTTTCCGGCAACAAGTTGTCGGTGACAATTGTCGCCGACAATTCCGGTCGGCTAAACAAGGACAACTGATATAATATCGGCCACCGAGCACCACAAAGCACTCCGCTGCGATAAACGAAATGAATGAAGACAGCGACGGTGATGACAACTATCAAGAAATTCGGAGAAAAATTAAAGAGGCAAATAATGAAACGGACGACCTCGTGAAATGCTTAACTAAAATACTACGTATATCCAAAGAACAAGACAGGTATTTAGTGAAGCAGGGACGTAATATGTCACTAGAGGAGGTATCTCAATTGTTTACGCGCATTATTGAATATCAAAAAACAACGACGACGAGTAACGCAAAAATAATCTCCACGCTGGGCTTAGTCGAAATGCAACAAGAAAACACCACAAAGAAGTTAGCACAAAATATAATCAAGGAAGTCAAAGAATCAATAAACGCAATTTCTAATGCTACACCCACAACATACTCCAAAGTAGCCAGCCTCCCGGCAAGTGAAGTCAGTTATCAAACTAAGAAACAAATAGACGAAGCAGTAATCATAAAATCAAAGGAAAAAGATGCGTACAAAGCTGAGAAGTTCATAGAGAAGGCAATTAAGCAGATAAAAGATGAAATCAATAGGGCTGTTAAAAACCGGGTAACCGGGTAACCGCGGTTACGGTTAAAAACCGATGATACAGGTGAAACCCGGTTTTACAGTTTTCACGGATACGGTTAACCGTGTAACCGCGGTTTCGGTTAAAAGCCGATGATACGGGTAAAAATTGGTTTTACGGTTTTCAATGAAAACGGCTAATTGTACGAAACGATATTCGTATTAATCGCAATGTTGATTAAATAATAATAATAATAATAATAATAATAATAATAATAATCTTTTTTTCGTTTCTTTTTGGATTGTTGTGTAATTAATATCATTGCGGGATTTAGTTAAAATAGTTCGTGTTTTGTTGTTATCGCTTTGTCATTTAATAACATCAATCCTAGTTTCAAAAAATTATTTATTTACGGGAAAACCGCAGCTCGGTGAGTTAAAAAACCTTACTTCATAATCACTCGCGTACGCGCACTGCTTACGGGAGTGAGTCACTCAGCAATGCAACAGATACTATGCTACAAAAGACAGTCCGCTCCAACCAGCGCGATTTATTTACAACGCATTGGGAAAAAAAGTTATATTAAGTGGTTGAAAGTTAGTTTTGACGATTTATTTTCTCAAGCTATATATTTATTCTGATATCGTTTTCAATTCAAGATGCCAAAAAAATAATAGTTGGGTATGGAATCATGCTGAAAAATCCATAGACAGTAAAGACGCAATATGTAATTATTGCAAAGCCGTCTTAAGTTACAATGGTTCTCCTTCGGCAATAGCAAATCACTTGAAAATTATTCATAACAGAATGCCTAATATTGTTATTTTCGGGTTTTTTACGGTATCTCGGCCATTTTTCAATTGATTTAAAAAATTCTTGTTGGAGGTTAAAGATAATGGAAAGTTCTATAACGGTGAATTTTATCAGATTTTTAAAGGTGGTGGAAGAGATTCAAAAAAATAAAAACATGCATTTTTGGCTGAAAAACCTTTGAAACTTCAACTGGAAGCAAACTATAAAATGTAAGTTACATAATATGTCATTGTGTTACCTAATTTGCTATTATGGGAATTTTAAATTCGTGCAGAATCTATATTTTTTTATTTCTTATAGTTGAATTTCAAGATGGTTTTCAGTCAAAAATGCATACTTTTAAAAATTTGGAAAAAATTTCAATAAGTAGTTTACACCACAAAACACGTTATATATTTTTTCCGTCGTAACTGAAATTTAAAATTTTTTTTATGGCATTTTAAAAATTTTGAACGTATCTGAAAATTTGAATTTAGCGTCTGAAAATTTTAAAAAATTCACCATTATAGAATTCTCTATTATATTTAACCTCCAATAAGAATTTTTAAAATCGATTGAAAAATGGCTAAGATATCGTATAAAACTAGAAAATAACGAAATGGTGACTACAGGAGCCCCCTGTAGGACAAGGGGTCTGAAACTTCCAATTTTAACTACTTTTTTCATGCCCTAGATTTATATATTTTTTTTTTATAAAGTTTGGTTTAAAGGCACTCTTACACCCCTTAACCGGCCATACCTTCTAAAATAAAATTTTATAGTTTATTAAATAACCGTTTATACGAACAATTAAAATATTATAGTTATAACGATATACTCGTATTTAAAAAAAAATTTTAATTTTATTATATAACTGTTAAAACGATTAACTGATTTATACGATTAACCGAAATCGTGATTAATACGGGTAACCGTTTCATACGGTTAACCGAAATCGCGATTAATACGGGTAACCGTTTCATACGGTTAACCGTACCCGTAAAAACCGCCAACACGGTTTTCACCCGAATGATCGGTTTAAACCGATACGGCGGTTAACCGGGTTATCCGTATACCCGTTAAAATCACCAGCCCTAGAAATCAAACCCTCCAAGATCGGAGTAACAGTTACAGGAATCTACACGCCAAAAAAGAATAAGAAGATTGCAATAATTAAAATCAGAAATCGCAATGAAGCAGACAAAATGACTGAAGAAATTAATAACCTTAACATACCTAACATTGAAATGCAAATATCGAAAAAACTTTCACCAACTATCACGGTATGGGGCTTGCAAGACATAACCAAAGAAGAAATAGAAACATCGATCGAAAGAATCACGGGAAATAAACCAATCCTCGTATCGATTAATAACCAGGGAAAATTGCCATTATAAGACTAACCAAGGAAGATTACTACACACTAAATCGAGAATCACCTATGCGAGTACACTAGTTTACGTTATGAAAAATTGATCGGCATTCGAACTTGTAAAAGCTATGGAATGTACGGACACTCGGAAGACAGATGCAATGCTAATGAAGAAGTAAAAAATTTAACTAAAAAATCGAGGGAGGAACACAAATGCTCACATTGTGTTATAGAAAATTACCAAAAAACAGTGGAACAAACATCTGACTCAAATATGAAGAGGGAAGCTGTTGGACAAGCACTGATGATGGTAAATCATAAAAGGTATGATAATAACTTATGTAGTATCTATAAAAGTCATGTCAAACTTGCGAAAAAAAGATATGATTATTAAAAAAAAAATAATAAACAAACATCCGCCAATATATTTAAAATGCACCCTCTTAAACGTAGGCCGAAGTAAACATCAACAAATAGAAATCTTGAAAGACGACAAACGAGATGTTATAATAATAACAGAACCCGATTTTGATAAAGATAAACTACTAGGACTAAACGATGGCTATATAGCTATAAAACAGAAAGATGTGGCAATTGCCATGAAAAATAAACATAAAGTCGAATTAAAAATGATTTCTGATCATATTATAATCGCTAAAGTATAAACAATAACCATAATTGCGACATATCTTTCTCCTAATGAAGAAATAGAAACAAAAATTAACATGATTCAAATGTACTTAAATAAAAACAACAACAGAGCAAAAAATATCTTAATTATAGGAGATTTTAATACTCGATTAACGTTATATGAGAAATTAAAACGAAACTATAAAACACAAAGAACAGAAAAATTTGAGGAATTCCTCTTCAGCAATAACCTAACTGTTAAAAATAAATATAACAACAAAACCTTTGAAAACAAAAACGGTTCTAGTGTAATCGACCTTGTCATAGCAAACGATAAAATAAAAAAGAAAGTACAAGAGATCAAAATAAAAGACAGCACTCTTTCTCAGCACAAAACAATAAAATTAACCATAAAAAACTTGGAGAACCAACACGACAACTTACAGGAGATTAAAACAATAAATTACAGCAACTTTGAAGAAGAATTTAAAAAAACCGATCTAAATGACGAATTGAAATCTATCAAAAAATCATTGAATATAGAAGAGATAAATAAAAAAGTAGAAACAGTAGTAATTATAATAGATAAAATTAGAGAAAAAAGTATGGTTAAAAAACTAATTAACACTACAAATACATGGTGGAGTAATCAACTAGACATATACAAGCAGGTAATAAAAAAACTGACAAGAATTAAATATAAATACAAACAGGGAAAAGATTCAATAAAATTAAACATAATAACTGAAACAATCACACAGATTAGGAAAGATTACAAAAGGGAAATCGACAACAACAGAACAGAAATGTGGAAAAAACTTGTAAATAATTCAGCGGTATGGGGTAAGCCCTACAAAGTAATAATGAACAAATTAACAAAATTTAATTTCCCCCCGTTGAAAAATGACCAAAGTCAAACGGTAACAGAAGAAAAAAAAAAGTATAAATTGATATGCGAAAAACTATTCCCACAAGTAAACGATACTATACCAGACTATCCTAAAAACTCGAATAATGAAGATACTAAATTGTCCATCGAACTATATGAAATCAATAACATAATCAAGAATTTAAACAACAGAAAAGCAAACGGACCGGATGGGATATCAAATAAAATGATAAAAATAATTCATGAAAATAACCCAGACATTTTACTCACAATTTACAATAAATATCTGGAACTTAATTATTTCCCCTATTTCTGGAAAACGTGTAAAATAAAACTGCTTAATAAACCAGGGAAAGATCCGACCATGCCAAACTCCTATAGACCTATTGCTCTCTTGCCTAATTTAGGAAAAGTCTACAAGAAAATAATACGACTTAAATTAGAAGAACAGGTCACAACAAGAAAAATGATACACAGAAATCAGTTCGGCTATATAAAGAAGAAATCCACGGAAAATGCAATAGATACCTGTATCAAAAAAATAGAAACTAACAAAATACACAATAACATGAAAATGACACTACTGATCAGTTCTGATATAAGTGGAGCCTTTGATGCAATTAAATGGTCCTCCATATTAAACTGCCTTAAAGAAAACAATATTCAAGGTAACTTGCTAAACATAATTAAAAGTTTTCTACTAAACAGAGAAATAAAATTCTATAATAATGAAGAATTAATATATCGAAAAACACTAAATGCAGGAGTACCGCAGGGATCAGCATTGTCCCCAACTATTTTTAACATTGCGATGGCTAAGGTACATAATGTATGTGACCTTAATGGGAATAATATGGAACTAATAAGCTATGCAGATGATCTTCTATTAATAGCAGGGATTCAGAATGTCAAAGATATTAATCCAATTAACACAGTCATCAAGGCAATAAATAACACTTTGAAACAATTAGGGCTAAAAATAAATCTTGAGAAAACAAACAGCATTTTAGTAACAAGGAAACACAAGAAAGAAAATATAAAAGAAGACATAGGAAGGGAACTGAAACTGGACGATTCAAATATACTTTTAAATAAGGAAATGAAGTATCTGGGCATCATATTAGATGAAAACCTCAATTTCACTAGTCAAATCAATTACATAGTAGGGAAAATCAAAAAAGTTTACAGCAAAATAACTGCTCTATACAACAATACCTTTGGCATTAAATCTACAGACAGAAAAATTATATATTCGGCGCTATTTAGGTCCATAATAGAGAACATGGCAGCACAAAGCGATTATTTCAAAGAGAATTGCGCAATTTTTCTTTTAATTCATTCTTGTATACACAATTCCTTTCTTTTCTGTTTCACTTAACTGACGAAATACACACATAACTTAATAGCCAGGAAAAATCTTGTTCTTTATAAATAACATTCTCTGCAAAAGACACGGCAGAAGTTTACCGACCAAATACACGCGCAACTGTTAACATGATGGTCTTTACATAAATTGATCCAAAAATACTATAAGACAGAAGATGCAGAATTTGATGATTAATTTCAATGTCCAAATCATTTATCAGTTAAAAAATAAATAAATAACGGTAATTCGGAATAGGTAAATATAAAATGTTTTCGGATGTTTGGATAAGTTATAAAAATAAGATTCCCCGAACAACATCCAATCAGTTAATAAATCATTCTTGTAATATTTTTACCGATATCACTCATTATTTAGGATATAATTAATAACCATCGCGTATTAAAATAATACATTTACGAGTATTATATAATTTTAATACGTGTTTGTTGTAGTATATTTTTCACTAAATAAAATTACCCAACGGTGTTGGTGTAGCTTTTTTCTATCCTTCCCTTAATTATGTCAAGTTCTTTAAACTTCCCTCCTTTTGCTCTATCTTCTATGCGGAGTCCTCTGCTATTCTGCGTGCCCTTCTTTTTATCAGGTCCTCTCTTGTCTCTCGAAATATCCTTATCCTGCCAGATGCTCAAAGCGTGCTGCAGACTATCGCATCTCCTCTCCCTGCTTACTCAACCGATTACGTTATTCTTCTCATTCGTTCCTTGATTCGTAATCTTTTCCTTTCACACTTAATCCAAACGAACTTCTTTTGGATACCGGGTCATGCCGGCATTGGGGGTAATAAGTTAGTTGACTGATTCGCTCGGTTATCTTCCTCCTGCGGTAGATTTCTTCCTGTTTTATCTTCTTCCAATATTAACCTTCTGCCTGCAGCTGCTCATTTCAATCTATGGTTTGACTCTTATGTCTCCTCTTTCTCCAACCCGAACTCCTTTTTCTTGTCTATTCAACCTTCCCTTCCACGCTTTCAATGGTTTATTAACTTTCCTTCTATTCGCCATTCCAATCTCTCTGCGATTTGCCGCCTGCGTTTTGGGCACAGTTTGCTTCCTTCCTCGCTTTTCCGTTACTCTCTTGTGTTGTCTCCTTATTGTCTCCATTGCACTCCTCCGATATCCAATTTGTGTGTGATTCCGATCACATAATGTTCGGGTGTTCATCTCTTGTAACCGATCAAGCTGCTTTCTACTCTTCCCTTTTACAAATTGGTATTCCCACTCCACACAGTGCTTCGTTCATGCTCTCCCTTCCTTCTCCTTCTGTTGTCCAGGCTCTTGATGTCTTTTTGTCGGCTATCTCTAATCGTGTAAAGATCTGAGTCTCTTGCGTCCTTTTTCCTTTGTTCCTGGGCCAATATCCTTGTAGGCAACCACCCCCCCCCAAAAATAAATAAAAATAAAATTAATATTTCCGAATAATTCTTTATTCGGAAACGAACAATTCTCAAATCTGTCCGTTTAGCAAAAGGGGAAAAACTGAAGAACTGTTAGTTTAACGCCTGTAATTTGGCGGTCGATGTTCTAAAGCTACTCCAGTAGTAAGCCCTTTTGAAATCTGAAAAAAGCTAAACTAAAACATGCTGGACTCTGGAAAGATGGGTTTTTAGTGATATAATGCAGCAGAGAATAGTCGGCACATAGAACGAAATTTGATATAGCTACAAAATTTCATATAGATACGATATTTCCTCTCGAATTAATTTTTAAAATGAACTTGTCTTACGCTTTGCGAGCCTGCTCAATGGTACGTCTCCATTTGTTCGAATTTGAGTAGTAGGCGGCATCCTTCGCAATTTTACGAAACTTATTTAGATATACTTCTCGTTTTGGCTTTTCGTTTGATTCATCCTCTGTGTCTTCGGTTCCTGGGTACGGAGCGTCCGAAATGTTTTTCTCTGTTTTGTCGCAGTCTAAACCCGACTGGTCCGTTTTTATCAAGCCAACGTGGAAATCTTTCATTAACTGCCTTTCCCAAATGCGTAATTTTTTACTCAAAACTAAAATATTTAAAAGACTTTTAATTATCGATCGCATTTAAAAATTAAAAGCGTACGCCGAAAAACTTAAACTTTTAAAGCTATGCTTATTTAATTCGCAGAACAATTACAAACTGTCAAAAATAGACTAATCTATGATAGAGCGCTCATACGAAATTTTATTTGTCTAACAGCGGCCGATCACAAATCTAACGTTCGCACCTATTTTGAAATTGCATCAAACTTATTGTGATCAAATTTTTAGTTTGTAATTTTTAAAAATTCGTGCAGCGCGATAAGTAAAAAAACAATAAACACCTATTGATAAATCCGAATTTTATGATTATTTATTGAGCTTTATAAATTAATAATATAATTCAAGTTGAAAAAAACAGTTTTTATTTATAGTTTGTAAGTTAAAAACTGTAGCTCTTTTCTAGCGAAAATATCTTACTCTTTTATGGATTACTGTAAATTAAACACGTTCGCTATGATACACACCCCAAAAATTACTTTAAAACTCCACATAATTTTCAATTTTATATTTCTCTTTTCAAGCGCCCTAACACAAATATTTCAAAAAATCTTTTGAAGAACTATCAGTTTTTTTATTATACTTTTATACGGCTCGTCGCAATTAATTAATTAAATCACGAAATTCGAAATGTATCGAAACACTTTAAATGTGGAATCGAAATTACAGTGAAAAATTACGTTTCAAGAGTTGATTTCACAAATGATAAAACCATCCTGTAGTTCCGAATCAATGATGATGCGTGCATACAAAAATAATATCAATGAAATAAAAATTCTTTTACCGAACGAAACTATCATATCAATTAGTGAGAATACCTTTATCGCGCTTTTCGTCCTCCGAAGGTACTTCCATTCCGTTCTTTCTCAATACGTCCAATATTTCGTACTTGAATGAAGAAATATCAGACTTCACCTCTTGTATGTGATCTTCATTAACGGTGGCCTGTTCGGAACGTCGATGTTTCGAACAAATATAACGCCAAACTAAAGCTCGCATCACTTTAATATACATAACATCTTGCATTTTCACTTTTGCATTCGCGTCTTCCTATATGCAATGCAAATAAAAACATTTCCCAGTAAATATTTAAAATTTAAAATTTTACTACGTACGCCTTTCATTAGACTGTAAGTATACTAAATGTGTCTGTATGCGTTTCTTTTAGTCTTGCGTACACATGGGTGATCACATTGTTTTCGATCAAATGACGGTACGGACGCATTAAAATAACAGATAGATATAATGATGATCATAAGCGATAATTAATTATTACTTTTTTTTTTTATTTGAGAATTGAGGGGGCAGTGTTTCTATATTTTAGTTACGCCTATATATGGTTATTAAAAACCGTTATGATATATGTACCCAAGGGCGTCGCAGCTAATGAACCAGAGGAGGGGGGGGGGATAAGTCGTCAACCGACGAGCCGGGGGGCAAGATGATAGAAAGAGGATATGAGTTATAGGAAAAATAAAATCTGTAATTTGTAAAGACTTAACATTTTATTAAACAAGAATAAAATCTTAATTAAAATTTCGTGGGTTTCTGGCAAAATGTTCTACTACTTTATTATACAAGTCTTCCAAATTGTCCGTGATTACGCGCCTATGAATACTCATCATGGCTAGTTGATTAAAAAGATTCGAAGCTCCATGTGGAGGGGGGCAACGGTCATGTATGTAACTAAAGTTGTAACAGAAATTACTGCACAATACCGTAAATTATTATTCTTTTTAAAGAATGACGTAGTTAATTAAAATTTACTTTTCCCCATAAGTATTGTAAAAGAACCAAAAGTCCATGCAGAGCGCTCATCATGGTGAGATCCGAAGAATCGAGTTCATATGTATATATTTATATATAATAAATGTATACGAAAGCGTTATAGAAGTTTATATTTTGGCGATGTAAAATTTATAAATACCAATTACAAATATTGACTTTTTTGAATTAAATTCTTTACTAATACAAAACTTACAAAAGAAAGTATTTATTGTATAATTTATTAAAAGAACAAAATTAAATAATCAAATTAAAGTTATCTAGGAATTTAGGATCATCAGATATTATCTCTAGCAAATCTTTTGGCCAAAGTCAAAATTTATTCGGAAGTCAAACTGGTCAAAATTTTTGATTAAAAAATAAATCTATGTTTCAACATTTTCTAAAAATGCTACTCGAAAAAATCGTTGGTGGGTAAGACGCTCCCCATACTGCCATATTGGCGCAACTCTTTTTACATATATATACATATATACTTCTACATAAGTATATGTAAATAAATATATATCAATTACAACGTAATTCTTAGGCTACCCCCCATTAGAAAAAATATCCCAATTTTATGTAACGTTTGTTATATTTTATTGGATTTCTGTGATTATGTTATTGTATTCATATGGACCGATTTAGAATTACATTGTAAATTTTGATCATTTTATAAAAAGTATAGAAGAGAAAGAGATAGAAATGTAAGCAAGAGTGGTGAAGGGGCACAGCCCCATACGAGCCAAAATGGTCGAGTTATATATTGTCGTGATCTATGTGTGTGTGTGTGATTAGTGATTAGTAATAATAGTAAGTCAGTTGATAAGGGTAGCTAAACTAGTCGCTTACACCGAACTACTAACGACTAGGCTCTGGTTACCGAAGGGTAAAAGAATAGAAAACAACCCGCGTTTGTGTAAAAGATGGTGGTAATTATCCGACCGTCACGAAATAATTGTTTTTTTCGTGGATTTTATTTTGGCTCTGATCGTCGTTGAGTATTACCGTTTTTGTATCACTGATATGTGTCGTTTGTTGGTTCTGTCGCTTCATCAACGGAAGGAACGACAATTTTCACATTTTTTGGATTATGTTATGAATTAAATGTCGCTGTCTATTAATATTTAAATTAATTAATGACCAACTAACGGATTACAACCCAGAATCGCAATAACGGGAAGAAATCAAATCACTAAAAAGTATAAATCGTATCGGACAGGAAATTGATTGCAAAAACAAGTCTAAGAACACACGGTCGTCGCGTTTTGTCGGCAGGCGAGGCGGAATAACACCTAGCACAGGTTTCCGAGAACAGGCAGTCGCAGCAAATTCACCGGGAAATTGTAGAAGGATCGAGGACGACCCGGCGCGCAAGTTTTCGATATCATTCATTCATTTGTTTATATTCATTGTGTGTAATAACCAATTGTTTTTGTGTTGTGTGTGCGGTGCGACTAGTATGTGATTGGGTATGTGTGTTTGTTGTAGTTTAGAGGGCCCTCACCGAGTCTAGTCGGTATTTAAGAAAAGTTTAGAACAATATTAAAAGGAATCAGTAAAACGACTCTTTCCAGTTTCTTCTGTAAATATTAACTTCTCTTACGTTCTCTAATTTTTCCTTCGTCATTCTATCCAAACTAATTTCTTACGAATACTTGGACACTCAGAGATCGAAGGTAATTACTCAGAGATCTGCTACCTCGTTTCGTTTCTTTTGCTAGGAGATTTCTTAGCGTTCTTGAGTTCAACAACATTTTATTTCACTCTGTAGCTTCTTATTCTAAAGAGAATTGAACGCGAATAATTCTATTTTAGGATAGTTAGAAAAAAATTGAAAATAGAGAAACAAGAAAAGAAAAAATATTAATAGAGAGAGCATACGGTTAAATGAAATTGAAAGGTGGACATCAACTCTTTTCCACTGGGGCTATTATATGAATATATATATTTTTTTTTGCTATTTTTGCCCAAAAGGGGAGTTTAAATTTTTTTTTTCTTATTTATTTTTTTTTTTTTATTTCGTGAAAGCGATTCTGCGTTTTATTTTATATTTTAAATTTCATTTTTAAAAGTAGTATCTGGCGTTGAGTTATGAATTTTTATGTGATTTTTGAGATTGTTTTAAATTCCATATTACATATTCTTGACAGTTTCTTGTGTTTTTTACCGTCCAGTGTTGACGACTATTTTAAAATTTATAGTCTAAAACAGAACTTTAATTATGATTTAAAAGTTATTGAATTTTATTTGATATTTTTTGTCGTTTCTGAACCATTTTATTACGGTTCCGCGTATTATATACGCACGGAATCCTCCTAAAAACAATAATTGCTAGCAAAAATAAAATGAAATTAAAGGAAAAATGTTATTTTCTTTTCGGCGGGTACTCTTTTTTAAGTTTAGGGAAGGATAATTCTTTCCCACTGCGCAATTGTCAGAATGTCACCTATAAAACCAAATGTTCTCGATCAATATTATAAAAGATTATGTTTTATCTTACTTTTGAAATTTTTATGTCGTCCGAATATTTTTCTTTGCCAAATACGCTATACAAACTCCAGAACCATTCGTAAGGTATTAAATTAAACGGAGATGGGAGTACAGGCATTCCTTCTAAACAAGTCATCCATAACTTTGTTCGAGAGAATTTCCACTCCATATCTGCCTGACCCTTAAATAGAACACAACTGTATTTAATAAAACTTATATTAGGACGCATTATAGTTAAGGTATAAAACTGAGATTCTGTTATCTCTTGCTTTATAAATTGGAGATTTTTAAAGTGAAATTTACATACTACAATTATGGTAGGATTATAAATTTTTATTTTTCGAAAGCAATATTTTAAACTCGTTAATTAATAATCGGCAATTATTAATTTTTTTTTTTATAATTCTATCGATCTATTAAAATTCATTGATATGATAATACATATTAAAGTTTAACGAACACGAAATAGAACTAACAAATTTAGACAAAAATAAACAAAATGCATGTGCAGAAATTCATTTTTGCTTAATATCATATTATTCACCATTTAAAAACTATTTTTAATATTTTGAGATTAATAATGATTTCCTTTTGTTTTGTCTTTTCGTTTGACAGGCGGTTATTGATAATGATTAGGCTATGCTTTCAGCATATAGTTTATTTACCTCAATGATTGAATAAGAATTCGACATCATAGCGATTAGCAGGTTTAACAGAACGGTTACGTTAATGATGCAATATATAGCGAATGTCAGTAAGCCCCAAAATCTTGTATATGGATTAATACCGGTCAAATCGAAATTTTCCAATCCTGCCTCGCCAAATCCGGTCCAGAATAATGTTTGTATGGATTCGAAAAGACTAAAATACAACGAAAACATGGTAAAATATAAATAAAATAAACTGTAAATGAATATTTATGTAAAAATAAAGAAATAAAAAAGATAGTAGAAGATTTCAAAAAAGAATTCCCTTTACTCAATACAGCATAAATGTAATGTGACATTAAAGTAAAAGAGAATAAAACATGCAAGAATGTACTACTATTTCTAAATGGGAAACAAGTCATAAAAATAATAGAGGAATTGAACACAAGAAAAGCACGTGACATCAATGAACTAAATATTAAAAGTGGCCAAAAATAATATCGCAAGTAAAGTGGTAAAGGCTAAAAAGGGGAAGAGAAAGAGAAGAAGACGGAAAAAAACAGAAACTTTAAGTTTACCAGAAAAAAATTATGTAAATAATGTAATAATATTCTGTCGACAAGTAAATGCTAGACAGAAATAATGCCGGGAAAATATATGTATAATGTATGCATATATTGCATTCGTGTAAATATATATATATATATATATATATATACATATATAGACAAATTATTGTAAATTGCAACCAAATTAAATATCGTCATAGTAACCGTTTAAAATTGAAATATCATGTAAAAATTAATTTTCAATGATATCAAAAAAGATAAACCAATTAATAGAATATGTTGAAGTATTCCGAATAAACTGGCAAACCGTATTAATGCAAAAGTAATACATACATACATATATTAACGACTATGTCATTCTTACGCCGGGGTAGTACACTACATTTTTTGTTCCATGATTGATGTTCCGTTATGTTATTCAAGATAACAAAGGTTGCGAATGCTACGTTGTACAATTGCTAAGGTGTTTCTTTTTTTTTTTAAGTAAAAAACAGGGAAGAACGACGCAGTCAATTGAAAATGATTTTTCTAAAAGAATTTTAGAAGAAAAAAGAGATTGGAAGTCAAGTAGGCCTGCCCTCTGGTGAAACTCGAAGAATTAAGTTTCTGTGCGTGTGTGTAAAATTCATTTATTATGTAAAACCCGAAATATGTGTTACCTTAATCACAATTTACCGTGCCCAGTTTCAAGCCCGTTATTTTTAAATTGTTCGCTGGTTTATACGCTACTTTTTATATTACCAGAGTTAATTAAACGTCATATTATTTAGCACAACTTTCTTTTTCACTACTTGTTAAACCACTAATGTTCAAATTGATTACAAATCAATTAGATAGATGGCGCTAAAATCTAACGTATAAGTTTCGTGCAATACAAATCAAAATCTAGCCCTTCTAAAAAGGAATCCAAGGTTACTACGAATTTAAGAGAGTAGTATGTTGCAACAATGAAAATATAATCGGTATATTAAAAACAAAAAAAGCATATTGGTCGCGTTTTCTTATTTCATTTAGCTTTTTCAACGTTTCAGCCGCTTATTTATAATCGCGTTGATTTCATCATTTTAATTACGAGTAAGTTATTTAAGCAGCTAAAAAGTTTGCAGGGGCGGATGCAGAGAGAGAGAGAGAGAGACATTTTGGGGAGAGAAATTATATAATTGCATAATACCTTATACGGTAGAAGACGGTAGATTTGAGAAATACCTTGTTCCATAAGGAAAATCAAATAGCGGTCTCTTTAGAAATTCATAAAAATGTTTTAAAAACACATAATTATTACAGTTTAATTTAAATTTTGTTTCATTTTAAGATAAAAAATAAAACGAAATTGTAAAATTGTGGCTAAAATGGTAGTTTCGAATTTGAATAGTAAATTACTAGAAAAAATAGAACGATAGTACCTTTTTATTAGACCTTAATTCTTTTTTATTTTTATTAATCTGATCCGAATTCTCTTTGTCTGTGAGCAAGTAAAATATATATATATATATATATATATATATATATATATATATATATATATATATATATATTACTTATTGTACTATTTTTAATATTAAAGTTGCAAAATAAAAACTAAAAATAAATAAAAAAGACAAAAGATGAACAACAGTTGCATATAAAACAGAATAAAAACGTAACATTAATACTTTTACTATAAAACAGTATTAAATATTAGTTATATAATTAAATCCACAGTCTACATTTGTAGACATTTTTTATAGTATAAATTAAGTTTTTCTGTTGTAACAAATTGTTTCATCGAGGATTTGGATCTTGGGGGGGGGCGTATCCCTCCCTACGTGGATCCGTCACTGCTATAACAAATCGTTTTGTGTGCAGTCAATATGAGTAACACAATATTTTGTTTACGAAATAAACGTTGTGTTTTTTCAACTTTTTAATTTTATCTTTCAAGAGGTGTTTATTCTCCCTCGTCGAAAAAAAAAAAAAACTTACTCATTATCGCGTCCCGATGGAAAATGTAATTAAAAATTTAAAAAGTTTCAATCGGTAATTTTCAAATTAAGCATGAACGGATGTGGACAGAAAACTGTCCCATCTCGTAACTTGCTGTATTTCCTAGTGTTCACCCCACGAGTAGCTACGAATGTTTTCAAATCATTGTTGTAGCCTAATACCGTAGAATATCTTAATATTTCGTATTATAAAATATTATAAGCATCGCCCCACTTGTAAATTCTCTAACACGCCAACTTGCAGTATTGTAAAATTATGAACGGTCAGAAAGTGACTAGGTGTGTGAATTCGGTGGTCCGATATGATTAAAATACCGTAGCTAACACGTAAACTAACATTTTTCTCAGTTAGCTGCAAAAATATAGACCCCGGCTGAACCTTTAACAAAAAAAAAAGAGCTCATGCAACACTCTTTCATTTCAACTTCTAACCTTCCTCCGTAATGTAATAAATGTCATACGAACGGACACCTACCGTTCTTTAAACACGATTTAATAACTGAAAATAATCTTTTACAAGTTGTAGTAAACATAAGAATAACTTTTTCCCGACTGATGTGTTTCAGTTATATTTAAAATGAACGAACTGCTTACTTGCCGAAACGTCTCCATTTCGCACAGGACGTCGACGAATTTTCCCAATCTGCAGAACCATCTGGCAGTACGTAACACCTTTCTCGTTCCAAATCGGCATAGTACCATAGTAGTTGATTTAGCCCTGTCGAATTTTGTGAACTTTAAAAATTATTCTTTGCACAAAGTAACTCTTCGAGAACACCTCAAATTTTTTGACGCGTGTCATGTGATTCGTATCAACAAAAAGACAGTTGAGTTTATTCTTTAACTTTAATGTAGAATAATCGATACATATGCAATTGTGTAGGTTATTAATAAAAACTGCGTAATAGTAATAGTTCAAGATACTTTACCACAAGCGAATGAGAACAACACCAGAACGTATATTGCGAAAAACTTTATGATATCTATGACTATCCTTCCCAGCGAAATTTGTAACGGACCCAAATGTGAGTTTACGGAAAATATGTGAATTAATTTCAGGGCGCTGAAAAATACATATTTACGTTTGTATTTCAAATAATTAAGCATATTTCGGGCGATTTTTAAATCAAATTTAAAATATTAAAAAATGAGCAGTCGATCGTGAAAAGAGGTGTGGTGATTTTTTAACCTCTTGATATCGCCAATTAAATTACGTATTTGCTTCGTTAATTTCCTCTTTAGAAGTGATCACGCATTTAAATCAAGAAACACATTTAAAAAATATAACACGCTTAGCTAGCGCGTCTATGCTTATGTGTTTAGACAACTGATAATCGCAATTGTTTCTATTTTATTGATTGTTTTTCGTATAAATATCGATTTCATAATGTCAATTTCTAATCTATATCTAGGTTCGTTTAAACTTAATCTGAGCCGATGATTTTGAAATTTTTACGTTTTTACTAAATTACTTCTATAGTTTATTGCGTGTTAGAGATCGTTAATAAACACCGAATATTTTAACTTTTTTATATATTACAAACTTTTCAAAATCGTGATTCCCCTTGATATTAAAAAATAAGAGCACATTCTGAAAGCTTTTCTGTATAATTTAATAATCGCATTGTTCTTTGTGAAGTCAAAATTAATTTTTCAATAAGTTTATTTTTAGACATCGCGCAGCAGCTTTCATAAGTCCAGCAGTGTCGTTAGTAGTGTAACTTCTGTTTTGGTTTATTTTTATTTCCTATTTTTTCAAAAAAAAAAAAAAAAATGTCCAGTATATTACTCACACGACATAAAGATTCCGAATAATATTACATAACACAATTCTTAAAATAACTTTAAAATTGGTTTACAGTGAAATAATTAGTAACTTTATCTAATTTAGGCAAATTCCCTAAATAATACGTTAGTGTAATGGCATATTACTTAATTACCGATGATAATCATTATCAATTTGTTTCATTTGAAAATCATTAAAATATCAAGAATTTGAAAAAAAAAACATTTTTAGCATAAGCGTGAAGATATTTGTTTTGTTTTCGTTTTTTTTTTTTGTGTTGTTTTAATCGCATTACCTGAAAATATTAGCCAATGCAAAAAGACCTTCCGCGATTAACTGAGGATCGAACGTGTGCCATTTTTGTCTTGGTAGAAATGCCATGGACGAATCATTTTTGATTTCGTAATGTTCCTTAATATAAGCGTATACACGTAACACGATAACTATCAAATAAATCCAGTTTTTGATGAATTCCAGAATATTCCACATGCTACTTTTGAAATATTCTCTGAATCTAATTCGTCGCACTTCGCTTATTTGTTCTTTTATATAACCTACACACACACATATATATATATTTAATAGAATACTAACATTTCGTAAAATTATCTTTCTTCGCCAGAGATGAATCCGGTTGGGGTTGGGGGGGGGGGATTGCCCCCCAGAACTTAATACAAGTTATTTAAGAATGCGGAAATTTCATAGGAAATGAAATTCTTTTTGTTGGCTTTGTTTACAGTTATGTCAAAAGTTGCTGCCAAAACATTTTGAAATGGTTCAATTAGTCGTATCTTTTTAAATTACAAAATTACGAGATTTATTTTTGACGAAAAAATTACACACTTCATAAAATAACAATAAAAGACGATGATTTTTTAAAATTCGACTTTGACGTTTGCTTGTTATTCTATGAAAAATTGATATGCTTTCATTGCAAATGTGCGAAAAATTTTAAAATACTCGCGAGCTGGAAAAATTTTAAAATACTCGCGAGCTGGAAAAATTTTAAAATACTCGCGAGCTGGAAAAATTTTAAAATACTCGCGAGCTGGAAAAATTTTAAAATACTCGCGAGCTGGAAAAATTTTAAAATACTCGCGAGCTGGAAAAATTATTCGCTGCAGTTGGTATTTTTTGTCAGCGTAAACGGGAACTATTTCACGTCGACCCATTTATCATTAATATCAATAAATTGTTTTTAAAGGTTTCTCTTTTCGGTTTTCATTTATTCGTTTTTTTAAAGTGACATGAACTATAGACAACTTCATTTCTGTTTCTCTGTTGCTTTTTTCTTGTTTTTTTATTTCCAAGAAAAATCCATTTAAAATAGCTTAAACTCCGGCGTATTCGTTTATTATAAAAAGATAATGAACCCGTTAGAATGTTTTTTTACAATATGTTCTTTAATGTTACAGTTAGAGAATTAATCATTTTAAAACCAATTGAGAAAACATTGTTGTTTATAATCGGTTATTTTACTTGAAATTTTTCGTTCGCACTTGCTTTTTCATTATTTTAAATTACGTAATAAACCACGTTTTACAAATTTAGTTTCATTAAGGAATATCTCAAAAAAAAATTTTCTCAGTAAAAATATAAAAAAAATCTCTGCCCCCCCCTCCCAAGAACATAAATTGCCGCTCCAGAAACAGATTCCTGAATTCATCACTGTTCTTCGTACGTTAAATAACACAATACAGATATAGCTAGTAAAAAAATCAGCATACAACACAGTAATGTCAGCGATCTTAATAATCGAATAAAATAACGAAATTTAATATTACACAGTTAAGGAAAGAAAAAACCCGATTAATTTTTCTCACCTATAATGTAAATTAGAACAATCCACTCTAGTACTGTTGGCGCATTCCCACGTTGCTTTTTCATAGCTTCTTTTAAATTAAACTTCATCTCTTCCGTCCCCAATAATTGTATAAATTGTACTTCGATCCTCTGTGACACCAGTATCAAAATACCTATTAAATTTTGAAGAAAAAAAAGATGAATTTCCTCTGTTACTAAAGCTGAGAAATGATTAGATCAGTATTTAAATACGCCGTTACACTAGCTTGTTTAATATATCCATTAGCGCGCGTATTCTATTCTTCTACAATGAACGTTAGAACATACTTTTAGCAACATGTATCCCCCCTTCAAAACTCTGTATTTTTTTTATTTTTTTTATCTGAATTATTGATGGGTAATATTTTAAATAACATTAAAAAGAGAACAAAAAATAATAATTATAGACCGAACCATTAAAAAATTATCTAGTGTTAATTTGATTTTCGAATTGAAAATGGGCGAAATAAATTTTAAAGTGTACAATTATTACTCTCCCTCATCATCCGGATGCTAGGCTATCAATAGAAACGAATTATTTACATCCAGATGTATGGATGCGAATATGCATATCTTACATTCAAATAACATCATCATTATATCCTCAACCATTCGGTTGGTGGACAACCCATTCGTACATTTTAGATGTGCCGATATAGGTTGTATACTAAGCAATTATTATACATGCAGTACGAATGTGTACACACGCAAGACTACACATTCGGAACTGATAGTAGCCGCTTGTTATCGCGCTACCAGTGCAGTCCGGTGTGCGTCTGCTGTGTACTGACCTAGCGCGCATATGATGTTGAACGTGGTGGTTTGCCATTATTGCCTTCCACGCGATTATTAGCGATTATTTATTTATTTATTTATTTAATTCTTGTAATAAGTTCGTCGTCGCTCGGGATCGAACCCGTAGCCTCCATATCGGAAGTCAAGCGCTCTAGCAACTAGGCTATCGCGACGACATTTAAATGACATCAAGTCGAAAAGATTTTATTGAAAATCATTTTCTTACCGTTCTATATAGTTCCCATTTGAATAAAATCTTGTATTTTCAAATGTTTTGAACACGAAAACAAAGAACATGGATGCAGATAGTAGAAATTAAATGGTATTCATATCTATATATTAAACGACTCGCGCATAAATTCGATAAACTCTGCTCTTTCGGGTCGATCTTTAAATCACTTCCCGAGAATAATCGGAATGAAATAGTGTTCATTCTCACTAACGACTCGATTGATCAGTAAGATCATCACGAAGTGTTTCCATTCCTGTTCAAAATATCTACATTTTCCGCATTTGAACGGCGGATATTATTTGAGATGATAGTTCAACAACAGAATTTCGCTAGATAATGTATTTTATTTGTTTCGAGTTTCGTTTTTATTTTCTTTTCATCTCCTTTGATCGTTTTCTTCAAATCGCAAAAACGCTTTATTTAACAGTATTGGTTCACCAAAACCGAAAATATTTCAAAATCTTTTCGTTCATAATTTAAAAATGTTTATATTTTTTCTATTCTTTTGTTGTTTTTTTTGGAGGGGGGGATGGGGATATTATTTGGGTACTTGTCTTATTCGTAATATTTGATCTTGCTATAGGAGACAAATGGGAAATTTTCAAATTGAAGTCGATAAAATAGTTTGTACTAAAGTAGTTGATGGTTGATATAAAAAAACTACGGAAATTTAAAATTTTAACTTTTGAAATAGTTCGCAGCAAGGTAATTATTAAATTATCCGGGTAATATTGGCCCAACAATATAAGTGTTGTGGATTAAAATTGTAGTTAGAAATTTCGGATAAATCTGAACTAAGCTTTAAATTTTTCTTCTTTGTCGAATAAACGGTATATTTAACTAGTCTGTCTTCGATATTCCATGTAAGGTTTTAACGCATCCTTTTTTTCCCGTTGTCGTTAGCTTGATTTAAAATGAACAAAGAAAAATCTTACCTTTTTTTTGAAACTTATTGTATAAATAAAAAGAAAGAAACCCTAAAAAAATACTTGTATATTTTTCTTTTGGCTATATTCTATGAAATTTATTATTATATAGGTATTTTTGAAATCATAGAAAACATTATTAGTAGCGAACAAATTTCGCACCAAATGAAAAGAAAGAAGTGTGCTCTGCGGTCTTCCTGGATGTGGCCGAGGCGTTCGATCGAGTTTGGCACATAGGGCTTTTGTATAAACAGAGAAAAATTCTTCCAACAGATATTCACTTAGATTTTTTTTTTTTATCTTATTTACAAAATATTTGGTAAGAATTAATGGTACATCCGAGGAAAAGAAAATTCTTGCTTCTGTCGCGCAAGGTAGCTTGCTGGGGTCAATTATATATTCTATTTATACCAAACCATCGTGGCATCATACACAGATGATGCAGCTGCATTAGCTTCGAACATTAACCCTATACATACAAGTATGGCCGTACAAAACCATACAGATATAGTACAAAGCTGAGCCAGAGACTGGAGGATTAAATTTAGTAAGGAAAAGTGCCAACAGATGGTGACTTTTACAAATAGATTTATCACATGTCCTAAACTAAAGATAAAAATGGCATCGAGATCAAACATACCGATTCAGTTAAGTATCTGGGTATGCATTTGGATCGTCGGCTTACATGTTCATGTTGCACAAATCCGTAAGAAAATCTTCGCACGCGCCAAACTACTATCTCCATTAATAGGAAAGATATCTAAATCTAAAGTTAAAAAGATCTGTCTACTTGATGATCATAGCGCCGATATGGAGGCGTGGACTTGAACTATATGGGAACACCAGTAAAAGCAATCTGACGCAAATCCAAATGTAACAGTCGATCATTCTCCATATAACCAAAGTATGTCTCTAATTTAACTTTACATAATGATCTAGATATTCCATTTGTTAAAGCATGTCGAACAGTACCAAAGGTTCTTTGAGAAATTAAAATTAAACACAAACCCGAACATAAGTGGAATATGTATATTAACACTCTCCAGATAATCCAAGAAGAGAGCTTAAGAGGAGGAAATGGTGCCGTGACGCCCTTCCTATCACTTAATAGCAATTATTACTCAAATTATTCTGTGATATAGATATACTCGAACCACATTACCTCAATATGGGTACATACATGTTTCATTGCAGTTATAGAAATATCAATCCTTTACTTGGAATAGCTTCAACCAGGCCTCTACGGGCAATGTGCCTAATAACATCTGTCGCCACAATCAGCTTTGTAATTTCTGGACTCCTATGGTCTGTGCTTGAGTGCATTTGTTGCCATGGTTTGCCCATGTTCTATATAAAATACAACCTCTAACCAGACTCCTATGGACAATGTCAAATCGCGTTGTCGCCATCCGGGTACTAATTTTATATATTTCCTATTACATCCTCACTGTAGAAATGGTATCTCGGACCCGATTCTTTCATTGGAGCGATTAGCCTGGTTTATATACTCCGGTAGGCTATTGTAAAGTTGAAGTTACTGGCGCTGTTTATGGCCTCGGAAAGCCGGTACAGCGGAAGAAAAAAAAGATATCCCGTAAAATTTTTCATGCACAAAACGAGTATACGTGGGAACTTGAACGGCAAATCGGAAACAATGACGAGAAGAAATTGAAGATGCCGTAGTATAGGAAATGGTCACGACATCCCTTAGAGCGATTACGATTGAAGAAGAAAAAGGGAATACTATTAAGTGAATTCAATGTTAAGTCTCAGGTACACGAAAAAAGTAGTAAGAGAAAAAGGTTTTGATTTCTCTACATTCTTTCAAACTGCGCCCGATGAACGAAAAAAAACCGAATAAAAAAATAATTATGAACCTCTTAAATGCTTTTTTAATTTTATTTTTAATTTAAAAATTACACGCCGATACAACAATTTTTGTAAAAATATAGGTTTTTTTCACTTTGCCATTTATTTATTTTTAAACAATCATCGTAAATTAGACGAGCCATTCGCGCCTCGGATCAGGGATGCTATATTATATTGGGTAAGTTGAGAAAGCGCAGAAATTGGGAGACGTTGTGAATATAACGAAACGAATCAGACGGAAGTTATGGTAAGTTAAAAGAAAAGCCGTGCTGGACTTTGAACACCGTAAGAGCGTGGTAAAATCTCTAGTGAGCAGAAGGAATCGAAAGACGTGTATTTTGACAAAAGCAGCGAAAAGGAAGGTCGTGGCACTACGAAACATAAGAATGTTTCGGGTTTTTAAATTAAAAATTCGAAGTCTAGCAAGTATTTTATTTACCTTCTCTAATCGAAATGGAAGCGAAATTTGAAATATAGGATTAGGTTTAATAGGTAAAAAGTGTTCTGTTTTTTAAATGAATTATAAAAAATTTTAATACGAGCTTATTTCATCAATAGGAAAAAGAAAAATAGGAGATATATTCGTAGGCAGAAGCAAGGAAGTCTACCTGAAAACTCGATCGGCGGTCTCATTGTTGAGAAGACCGATATGGCTAGAAATGAAAATAAAGGATACGGAAATTTAGGATTAAGTAAGTAGATCATAGAAATATTGATGCGTTGTATAAGTGCATTGCTTGTATAAGTTGAGGAATGACTTTACGGTGCAGAGTTATCTGTAGAAGTGCTTAAAAAAAGACAAACGGATAAAAAGAACTGAAGATATAATAGATAAGGATTCAGCAAAGAATGTTGTATAATTTTGTACGATTAGTAAATGCCTTTCTAGTATTGATATTTATGATGAACCGCAGAGAGCTCTATATCTGCCAAGTTCATATTGATGTAGTTCTATTAAAGGGACCGAATTAACCTTGTTTGAATAAATTTGTTTCCTAGTAATTTACTAAAAACATTTATACGGTAATTGGTTGCTTCGTTTCCTTTTTTTTTTTTAGAATTGAGATTAGCACAGCTATTTTCCATTTTGTAGAAAACATTCCGGAATTTTATAATTTAAAAAAAATACTTAGTAAATATATTTTAACCGATGGGAGTGGAGATGCTTTAATATAATGAGGAAAAAATTCGAAATATTTATCGTATGATGGTGGTTTTTATAAACCTAAAATGTAGTTTATAAATTTTGTGTAAAAATCGAATTAAAATTATGGAAGAAAAAAATTACGGCAGAATTATGGACGGCTCTTCAACAGCAATGGAATAAAATACTACCACCTCAATATTAAATAAAGTTATTTAAAGGATTGTACGCGTGTGCAAGAGACTGTTATGCGATGTAAAGGAGTGCATTTCGGCGAAAAAACTCTTCGATCAATTTATTAAATATTTTTCTGTTTTATTTTAAATTATTTTTCTTTTTATTAATACATTATTTATAGCTTATATATTATACGCATCCAATACTCGATAAACTTTGAAATAAAAAGAAATTCTTAAAAGTTCAAATTTTTCGATTTTTTTTTTTTGTATTTCGCGAAACAGATTGAAAAATTCGGGGAAATAAAAAAAAACCTATCAAAAGATTTCGAAAAATCCTTTCGAATGATATGTTATTTTTTCTCTGACACTTCTTCTCCCTCAGCCGCACGTTAAACTAACAATATAAATGAGATCGTTTTCTTTTTTATCTTTTTTATGCATCTGAAAAATTTTAAATTCAAATAGGCACACTTAAATATAAGCCTTAAAATGATCACTACCAAATTTCTATAGGGCCAAAATTCTTGCAGAAATTAAACTTCAAATTTATATTAAAAAAGCATTGAAAAGAGAAGGAAATTATGAACCAGCACTGTAATTTATATTCGAAATATTACAGCAATCAAAATATACATAGTTCAACAAATATATTGTTATTTTTAAATATAGTAATAGAAGATTCGTTTGCGATCTGTTGAAAGGAAATGGATATTACTACAACCTTCATTATACTTGATACTAAGTGTTTATATTATTAATAGTTGTGCAAATAGAAGTAAAATGTAAAATATCAACCAACTATAGAACGGCAGAATATTTAAACTATTAAATTAAAAAATTACGTGTAAATGATTTTAATTTTTAAATCGCTTAATGTTCATTCAAATAATTTAAAATTTAATAAACGCAACAATTTTAATTATATCGCTATTACCTAGGAAAATGAGATATGAAGCAATGTGCATCAAAAATTTTATAACCGGCTTTTCAATGAAGCGTCCGAATTTGCTTCCAGGCGCAATCATGTAGGCAAAACAATAAAACGGAAAAATTATCGATATCCGAAGTATATGAATGGACTTAGCCACAAGTGTTTTAGTTCTAAACTGCGGCAAACCGTCATACCAAATTTTCGACAATAACTGCTGAACATGAGGATGAGCTACAAACTAAAAAAGCAAGAAGCAAACATTTATACGTACAAGTTTAAGTATACTTCTTTTTTTTTTTTCATTTGCTCGGTAATTTTCTCGAAACTTCCTTTAAATGCAAAAACTTCAGTTGGCAGCTATCCCTTCTCTGGACTTGTTAAAAAATACAGAAGATTAATGTCTACGAATACAGTAATTGCACAAAAAAAAAAAATAATAAAAACATATTTCAGCCTTTCTTCAATCGAACAACTTGGTTATTAACTTGTTGGAGAAAACTGTTGCTGAGAAATTGAATGTCATATAATTTTGAAACTCCAACAACTGAAAAAAATTAAATTTCCTATTCTCCCAGGTTAGGGAGCTGATAAAAAACAATTAACGTTCGAAAATTTTTTCTTTTTCTTTTTTTTTTTTTAAACAATGTTAACAGAAAACTGCATTTCTCACGGTTAACAATTGAAATTATTGACATAAGAGGAATCGAGACGATATTATTCTCGTTACATTTCGAATTTAAAGTGCATTTCAAAAGTTTTGGTTATTTTTATCAGTTTAATAGAAAAATCGTTTTCAACTTTGAGAAGAAGAAAAGACATGTCTAAGAGAAACTGGACTAATCAAAGCGTTTTTAGGATTTCCGAGAAAAAATTAAAATCCTACCCTGAAGCATGGACGCTCATAGAGGAAACCCGATAGTAGCTGTAACCCCCCCTTCTGACGGTAACTCGAAAAAAGAAAAAAAAAAAACTAAACCGAAAAACTGATAAAAAGAAAGATTGGTTCCATTTAGTAACAACAAAATCCATACAACGCAAAAATGTAAACGAAATTAATAATTTTTTTTTTTTCAATTTTTTTATAAAATAAAAAAAACAAAAGTGTTGATTTTCGGTGGAAGTAAAATTATTCGCAACTAATTTCACGCGAATTATAATATTCTTAATGTAATTTTTAACATGTTCATTATAAATTTTATGCTAAAATTGTTTGTCTATACGCGAAACAAAAAATTCATTCCAACATAGAAGACATAAGCTTAACAAAAAATACTAGATCGAAGTATGTAAAATGAACAGTATGCTTTTGTATTTCTTCTTTTTGGATTTGTCATCATAGACAGTGTCTGAGAACTGAGGAAAGAAAGGAAAGTATAATTAGACATCGCAAACAGAAAGCATACAAGAGCCTGGACAACAGAAGGAGAAAGGAAACAGAGAATGAAGTACACAGATCCGTTAATAAAAGTGACGACTAGAAAGAAGAACGTCCGGCAGGAAAAGAAGAGCATTCAAAAAGATATGATCGGCATCACATATAAAAAAAGAAGTAGAAAAGTGTAGAGAATAAAATTGAAATGACATAAGTGAAAAACGGAAAAGCGATGAGAAAAGCAAACTTGGTCCGAAGCGTAGACGACAGAATGCAAAGAGAGGTGAATTCTGCAAATAAGGAAAGTTGAGAAGCAAAGGATGGAGCGAAGGATCCAGTGAATAGACAGGTAGAAGGGATGAAGATTAGAAAATGAAGAGGTATAATAGTGTTAATCTATAGTTTAGAATGAATAGCTATAGAGAGAAGTAAAATGTTGCTAGATTCAAAAACGCTAAGAAATCTCCCGGTGGAAAAAGCTAAACGAGCTAACCGATGTGCTAAATCATTACCATCAAACCCAGAATGTCCGGATATCCATAAGAAATATAAATCTGAATAAAGTGGACAAGGAAAAGGCTACGAATCAGAGAATATATGAGATGAATAACATAGTTGAACGGGTAGGAAGAAGAGATAAACTTGTCCGTAAGACCACTTTGGAAATCTGATATAATAAATACATACTTAGAAAGATCAGGAAGGAACAAATAAAGAGAATCAGTAGGTGACTCATCGTAAAAAACTGAACAGAAGGGAGGAAGTTTAAAGGACTCAGAATAACTTGGTGAAGGATAAAAAAGGACCTCAGGATCTTTCGAGTCGTCAGCGAAAATTGCAAAGCAATTTGGGAAAATTGAGCTTAAAGTATTTCAAAAAATTAATTGTAAAAACGCAATTAATAGGGTGAAGGTATGAAGAAAAGCTAAAAGAGAAGAATGGCAGCTTATCACGAGTGAAGGTATGTGACAGAAACTAAAGGAAACGGATAAAGATGAAAAATTTATGATAAACAGAGGAGTAAGAAGGAGCAAGAGTGGACGAGGATATAGATAAAGAAGAGAATGGTAGCCCCAAATAGGACCTCCGAATGAAAAGAGGCGGTATGCGAGACTCTGCATATGGGGCAGGGATCAAAATAGATTATTTTTAAGTTCTAAGGTAGAGGCGGGGACGTGTTTTGGATATGATCGAGTTTAGACAAAAAGGACCTAGAAAAATTTCTATAAATAAAACTACGGTAAACAAGAATAGAATGAATAAACGCTTTGTAAAAGATAAACAAGATTATGAGATCACCTTACCAATTAGCGTAGAAAAAAAGCTTCATGGAGTTGAGGTTTTTGAAGCATACGTATAGAGATGGCTGATGTGGTTATGGAGTGAAAGACGACTATCCCGAAAAACATCCAAATACCAAAAGAAGGAAGTAAGAGGGGTTGGATCATTATTCAGCGTAAGATTAATTAAAGAAGAATTAAAAAGATATATCATAAAAACGACAGTAGAAGATTAAGCAAAAGAGATAAGAAAACGGATATTAAATAAGTTGTTTTCTATTGATATTAAGGTGATTTGAAGATATGAGATATTATGATGAGTGGAATCAATGAGGACGTTGCTGGGGAAAAAATGGAACAGGAATTTAAATGCAAAGAAACAAAATAAAGCAGATGTTGAACAAAGCCGGACTAAGATTTTCGGACTAATCCGGCATTAATTTGAACGATAAATTTACGAAATTAGATTACGACGGAGCAGGAAATAAAATCGATAAAACGAAACGAACGAAATAAAATAAAACAGTAGAAATAAAAATTAAAAGGAAAATTATAAAGATAAATAAATTAAACGGTCTTACTGATCTCTTCCGCAAACAACTGAATGCAATGCGAGCAAACTAACACGCGAGAACAAATAGCAGGGGCGTGTCCAGAATTTTTTTTGGGGGGGGGGGATTTTTTTTTCACATATTTTATAAATAACAATACATTTTTCACTAATATTCATACTATTAATAATTTCAATAATTTTGATTTATGTATTAATAATTTACATTAATGAATTACGTCTGTTATTGATTATACTGGTAATAAAAAATTTTGGATAAAATATTAATGAAGTACCTAAAAATATGAAGCATATTTTTTCTTTTTTTTTTTTTTAAGTAAGAATACCGTAAAAAATCATCAATATTTATTTTAAATGTTTGATTTTTTTCAGATTTTTGTGTATTAAGAACTATTTCGGTTCTAATGGGGGAGAGAAGTTAATCCCCAAAACTCCCCCTGTGGACACAGCCTTGATAAATAGTACACTTAACGGGCAGAACAAACAATAACATCTGGAACTGTAGTCGGTTATTATAGTAAGCACCTAAAAATCCGGCCGTCCAACATTGAACGTTAAAGTTTCTTTTTTTTTTTTTTTTTTTTTACATTGGATTACCGTTTTTAAATACTAAGGTTCTGCCTAGGCTACTTTCAAGATAACCTATCAGTCTGCTATCTTAAATGTATTTCTTCAGTTTATGATATGATTTGTTGTCCAATATTTCTGCTAACGAAGTGAAAATGATTGGGCAAGATGTACTACATATCTACGACATCAGAATATTTTGTACTGACAAACATGTGTCAGGAAGTTATGTTTTATAGTATGTAGTCTCATATCTTTCAGCTATACTTCTTAGCCGATTGATAGTTGCGTATTCGGCACGCAGACCATTAATCGGCGGCTACCGTGGTTTATTGAACGTAAGAACATAGTTTTGGATATCCATTCTTTGTTCCACTTTCTAGCAGAAATGTGTTAAGCGTTATTGGACCTTGAAACTTATGCGACATCGCGGATAACATGGCAGAATAGGCTTCTAAATTCGCTCATTCAATCGCTAGGATCTGGGTATGTGCAGGGACCCATAGAAACTGAGCATAATCATCTCTGGTTTAGCAATAGCGGAGTCGCTTAAATTTTTTGCGCGACTAATTATTTGCGTTATTCTTTTGTAAACTTTGTATCGTGGTCAGAATTAAATTCTATGCTAGTATTTTATTAACGACTCGAATGATTAGGTGACCAAAAAGATGTCGTCGGGGAGAATATATATTGATTACAACGTAATTCTTAGGCCGACCCCCATTAGAAAAGAAGTCCCAATTTTATGTAACGAATATTATTTGTTTTTTGCGTCGATGCCAGCAAAAATAACGTTGTAAATTTTGATCACTTTATACAAAGTATAGAAGAGAAAGAGATAGAAATGTAAGTAAAAAGGGTCAAGGGGTAGAGTCCCTTGCGAGGCCAAAGTGGCCGAGTTATATATACTTATATATATATATATATATATATAAATATATGTATATATATTTCCTTCAAGTGCTGAACGTATTAAATATTTGTTTAAAAAAAAATTTTGGGGAAAGCTTTGCAACTTTAAAAAGCTTTAAATTCAACTAACCGTAAATTCCTTCATTTTCCGATTTCGTATATTTCGATAAAATTGTTCAGTTTTGACGATTAATTTTAATCTCAACAAAACGTGTTTTAAACTATTATGTTATAATTTAATCGCAAAAAAACCGGCAATCGAAAATTTAAAATCCTCTAGAAATTAAAAATGTTATACGCACTCTTTTTTGACGGTACTTTATGGCCAATTGTAATTTTCGTAATTTGGCAATTTCGGTCAACGCACGGAAGTTGGAATTTATCTTTGAATCATGATTCAGTATAATAGCTAATTCTTCAGAACTTCGAGTTTGATCCAGCAGATCGACTGCAAACTGTTGGCACTGATAGCGAAGTTCCTGCGTTTTAAAGCAATTAGAAAGTAAATAACATAAACTTTATTTAAATAATTGTACATTGCTGTTATTAATAAATAAATTTACAGCCACCTTTTCGGGAAGAACAGGGTTAAAACAAAAGAAAAAGAAAAGTTAAAATTTAAATAAACCCAATCTACACCGGAAAAATACTTACGGGTTGTTCACTTTAATAAAATGTTTAGATATTAAATAATAAGTAATGAAACATAATACAAAAAAGTCAAAATACACCGGCTGTCTTTTCTCCGCATACTATGTCTATAAATAAATTGTTAAAATATTTTCGAATATATTTTACCTAATCGATACATAAAGTATTTCGCGTTCACCTAAAACTAAAATCCCGACGACAATGACGTTACACTACAACTATAACACATCTCAAACATTACTTTTAAAGTTTTCAGAGGTAATGTCGTCATCAGTGAATTTTCTGTTTTTCTGCGGGTCCGTAAGAATATTTTAATGACTACGTAACTCATCGATACGAATTACTACCTACATGAAGTTCCTACTGACCGCTACTACACTTTCGAATTAACAAAGAGTATTATTGGAGTCAGTCCGCACGGTCAAAAGTTATACGCAATAAAGTAAAATACGTAATATTTCGTTAGTTATTAAACCAGTTCCTGGAGTTTAAGATTAGTTTTTTTCGCTCAAACCGATGTTTGCAATATAATTAATATTAATAATATTTATTATATTAAAAATTTCTTCAAAGAGACCTATATTTCTTAGCGTGATTTGATGACTACTCGCTCGATGTTTACTGATGCGATCGGTAATATTTTAAGTCACGGGCGTTCATCGTTCTTTTAATTTAAAAAGGTTGGCTCTTGAACTTTAAAATTCCGGGAAAATCAACCACAGAAAGAACTATGGACTTATTTCAAATTTATCAACTACTCCGAATCGCTTCCAGGTATATATCCAATCTGAAATTGAATTACCAGAGAAATCTGGTGAAGTTGGCGGATCCCAAGTAGAAAGGAACTGGCCTTCCACTCTCATTAGTGCTGTTTGGCCTAGTACCATTATGAAAAGCTTAACTTCTCAGTCCATGATACCTTATCAAGGATATCCACGCTACTAACTTTACTTTACTTGTCTGGCTATATTAAAAATGTCGTATTTTTATTTTAAAAAGTTCTCTAAAGAAACCCATTTCTTTATGCCTACTTATTTACTCATCGGTACTCATGTAGGATCATCACTGACCGGTACACTTTCAAATAAACAAAGAATCACTGAAATCGGTCTACATGATCAAAAGTATGCGTGAACAAACATCAAAAAAAAAAAAAAAAAAAAAAAAAAAACATACGAGAACCTCCTCTTTCTAAAAGCGGTAAAAATGAACATCTTTGCATATTATGCGGATTCTAGACAGCTTAAAAGAGGTGGCATACATTTTCAAACTTCACCAATTGTTAAAATAAGTTGTAGATTAAAAAAATAGAAAATAAAATATTAAACAAATGGGGGTTAATGACCTCAAAAAGTGCTGAAGTTTTACATTTCCCGACAGCAGATTAACTACCAGAAAACAAGCTTCGTCCGAAACGTAATAGCGAATAACAGGATTTCACAACCTCGTAGAGAGCTCTGTTATGTTATATAGTGATTTTTTTCGTGCAATGCTAACATCAAAAGTATTTCAATTATTGTAATAGAAAATTAAAATCAGATCTGAATTTTAAAATGTCTCGAACACGGAAATACTTCTTATTTATTTATTGACTTTTTGCAATATTTGCGGAAGGGAAAATGGAGAGATTTATATACTTGCTCCGTCTCTTGTATAAAGCTGCTAACAAATTATTACTGCAGTACGACATTTTATAGCACAACAGCGAAGAAATAAAACCTGTTTTATCAGTTTATAGGAAGTTAATATTTTTTTTTGCAATATTTCGATTCTTAACAGTTCAAGTAAACGAAATGTGGCGTCAGTTTATGATTACTTATTACAAAAAATTCCCAAACTTAATTTTAAAAAAGTACCGAAGATAAAAAAAAGGCAAAAAAATTATTTCAGGTTCGTTACAATTCAGAATTTTTTTTATAACTCTTTTGTTTAAATTGAAAATAACGAAAGTAATTCAACATTTTTTTGCAAAAACAGAAACAAAAAAAAAAATTTAATTTAGTCGAACAATATAATCCTCTTAGAACAACAATGAATGCATATTATTTGTAACTGTCACAAGAAGGAAAAAAATACATTCTCATCCATGTTTAAACGACATTCTTACAATTATAATTTGCTCCAAAAAATTTAAAATACTTCCGTTATTTTCAACTCTCTTCTCCGTCCCTATTGCGAATAGAGTTCCGTTTAATCCTCAAACGATAGCCATCTCAAAGTCATTAATACAAGCACTACTGCTGAATCACTTAAAAGTAGTAATTAATGTTTCTATGTTAAATTTAAGTTTTTGAAACAAATCTGCAATTCCACACAGCCTAATACTGTTTTCAAACTTCAGTTTTGTGAAAAAATCGTAACTAAAGCACTACGGTAATTTGCCGATCCGAAGTGATGATAAGCGAATGTATGGGTCAGCGAGTTCCATTAACACTGTAGCTCTAGTTTGCTATTGACACGTCACGGTCGACAGATTTTCTATAGCTGTACTGCTTCAGAAAATGTCTACAAACTCCTACATACAAAACAGGCTAGTCTTCTTAGCATTTTGTAATTTCTATGCTATGAATATTACGGCATAAGAAAAATAATACTAGCTGTAAGATACAGTAGCATACCGGGGAATTGAACTGCATGCAATACGATTTTTAAAAAGTGTTCCTAACATTATTTTAAAAAAGGCAGCATGTTATGTTTAATACAAAAAAAAAAAAAAAAAAAAATGAGCAAAAAAATTGTACTCAAAAACTTGCACGAGACTGCAGTTCTTTATTCAATCCCACCCTCCTAATATTTTCTTTTTTTAATTATTTCGTAAACCCGTGTGGTACACTTTTTGACATGAAGCCCGCATAAAGAAGACAAACGTAACATTTTTTACCGACACTATCCACAAGCGTATACATATATATTTGCTGAAAATAAAACGGCGATATACGAGTATATTACATTTTTCTATAAAACAACGCCTAACCCCGCTTGTGATTATTTCGCTACAACGCGAAGATTATGCTGCGATAAAACGACGCTAGAGCATGGTCACAGTTTGTGGCAATGCACTGCAGCAGCGTGTGGTAGCAGCATAAACATAAAAACGATTACTACGTTTCATTTGTAAAATGGATATGAAATAAAACATTTTCAGAAATATTAAAATTATTCAAAAGTTTAATTTACAATGGCAAAACTTATCAAAAACGCGTAAATATGTACATAATAATTACAGTATATTCACTTTGACATTCTTTTTCTTCGTCGGCTAAGGTTCGCAGTTCCCAACTCAATTTGAATGCCGTTAAAATTGGATCGTTGCATGATAACGAAATCAATGATGGACTAGCCAAAGCTCTGTATACGTTCACTCGCGACATTGAATGGCGTAACGAGTCAATTTTCGATTCATTCATGCAATCTTCGCAAGGACAACTGTTAAAAATATCGCAAGTGTCTCGATAATAAAGGTTAACTTTCTATAAAAAATTTAAATGCCTGTGAAATTTAAAAATGTCGAATATTTAAATTATTAATTGTATTTATAATAGTTTTAGTAATAAATTAGTTGTTTGCAGATCTCTTTCCCTTTTTTAAAATTCGTTAATCACAAAAAATGCGATCTGTATGTTATTTATCGAAAGTTACTGAAAAATAAGTCAAGGAAATCATAAATTACATGTGTGACTTTTTTTTTTAACTTGATACGTTCAATATGTTTTTTGAGATCTCGAATTTCCTTGCATTGAGAAATACTAACTTGATACAAAATTTGTTCTGCTACAATCTCAGATTCGTAGCGTTCAACATGCTCTATTCTTAGAAACAACTGAATCAGACAAACGATGAAATACTGAACGTCTAATATTAAAATTTCAACAATTACTAGAAAAAAGTTGTCGTATAGTCAACAAATACATTTGTCACTTTTTTTTCTTCCGTTATTTAAAAAAATAAACGCATTAATGTTTTAAGTTGCACATTTTGCATTTCACCTGAGAATTTTTTCAATTTGAAATTAATCTTATAAAAAACGGACACTTGTAAAATTTTTTATTCAAATTTTCTATTTAATTTTGAAATATAAAATAACACAGTTCTTACACGAACAATTTGAGGAAAGCGTTTACTAGCTGTCAGATTGATATATTTACACATAGTTTTATTCTATATATACAACTATTTGGTTTATCACATTTTAAATAATATGTGAACTTCTAAATATTATATTATCATATATATGATGATATAAAGCAGATCTAGAAATTATTGTTATTCGGCTTCGTTTGTAGGTTAGATTTATATATCAAAAACAGTCCAAAACCATAATTAACATAGACATTGTTGCATTGCTATACTTTTCAGAAGTTACTTATAAATTACATAATAAATGATACATCAGTGAGAGTAACTCATTTTAAAATTATCTGACATCCAATATGAATAAGCATTTAAACGTATAAAAAAAATATAAATAAAATCCACTCGTACAAATTCAAAAATAAAAGATCACACAGTCTACAGTGAGTCCCATAAATAACAACTTTAATAACGAAAAATACATACGAACTGATAGGTATGATTTTCTCTGTGTAACATAATGAAAGACAAAAAGTAAAAAAAATCTTATATCATACTTGTAAATGGAAAAAAAAACAAAAACGGAAAGAGTTAAATAGAGCACGTCACAGAAATATTCGTACAAAACCAAAAAAATGTCCTTAATATTTCGTTTGAAGACCTTCAGCCTTAACCACAGCTTCCAACCGACGTGGCATGGACGACACCAATTTTTGGCAATATTCCACGGGAATTTTCTTCCATTCGGCTAAGAGATGTTCTATCAATTGATTAATGTTCTGAATTGGTGATTGACGAAGTTTCTTGTCAAGGTAATCCCACACATGTTCGATGGAGTTGCAGTCTGGGCACTGTGCAGGGGCAGGCATATCATAGGGGCAATTATAAAGCATCCATTCACGGGTAGAAAGCGTGGTATGCTTTGGATCGTTATCCTGGTAAAAATAAAATGAGTTCGTAATTCCAAATTTATCGGCACTTGGGCGTAAATTATTATTACGTAAAATATATACATTTCCTTATTCATCCGGCCATCAATAAAGACGAGTGAACCTACGCGATATGATGAGAAACAGCCTCAAACCATTTCTCCTTCGCCTCCATGTTTCACAGTTGCTGTAAGGTTCTTCGGATTTAATTCCATCTTCGATTTGCGCTATACTTTCTGTCGCCCACCTCCACCAAAAAGGTCAAATTTAGACTCATCGCTGAATATAACGTATTTCCAGAAACTGTCGGGGACTGTCTCATACTTAATCGCAAACTGTTACCGTTTTTTCTTATTCTGTTCACTTATGAACGGTTCGCATCTGACGGTTCTCCCATGAATATTTCCTTAGCGACCTACGAATTGTTTTGGCAGAAACTGTTTTATTCCACATAGCATTTACTTCGATCGCGAGTTTTTGGCCACTCAGTCGTGGATTGCGGCCAACCTTACCGACAATACACCGTTCGTGACGCGCGAAAAGCTTCCTTGGTCTGCCCTTTTGAGGAACTGATTCAATGCGATTCTCCTGTACATACCGACGGATAATGTATCGGCAAGTATTTCGAGGTAGTTCCAGTGTAGCTGAGCTACATTTAATGATTTATCCGTTTGTATAGTGAAGGAATGGCTAGTTTTCGCATCTCCAAAGACGTATTTCGACACTTTCGCGGCATTTTTACTCGCACTTGATGCACTACTGCACTCGTAACTCGCACGCGGTGCGATCGCTTGTCGTGAAATTACGACTCAGCGCTCTGTATACTGTCCGGACACAGCTGGATGTTCATTATCCGTTTTTAGAAAACCCTAAGTGCAACATTGCGCATTGCATTCCGTTGTACGAATATTTTTGTGACGTGTTCTTTTCAGCTCTTTTCTTTTTGATCTGTATACAAACGTGATGTGTGATTTTTTTTACTTTTTGTCTATTATTACGCTTCACAGGAAGTCGTACCTATCAGTTCATATTCATTTTCTCGTCATTAAAGTTGTTTTTCGTCGTTTTATAGACGCTTTTGCATTGTTCTCGTCGGTGTACGAATATTTATGGGACTCACTGTAGGTCTGTATAAACCACCTGAGTTATGACCAAAAGAAAGCAGTTCGTCTCATTAAATTGAATGCAATAAAAGCGGGCGTAATGTTTATATGCGGTATAAATGTACATTTATTTAAATCTATAATGTTGCTACTGTAACGAATTTTATAAATCATGTTTAAATTCATGTAAATATATATATATATATATTTGAAAAATAATCAAAAATTAGCGCAACAGACACCTGTTACTTTTATACAATAGAATTTGAATAAATTTAATTAAAATTTTTCTACAGTCATACACATAACTAAATAAATTTTTATGAAGCAGTTTAGCAACCTCGCGAATACAAATTCATTTCAACAACTTTTTAGTTAACTTTATGAACGTAATTCGGAAGATCTTTTTGAAGATTAAACAACTTTCTTTCGCACATGTAAAAAACAATGTTATTTTTTGATTAAAAATTATCGAGTTCTTAATTTATGCATTCCTTTTAAATGTGATTTTTTTAAATTGTCAACAAAATTTCATACACTCTCCAGTTTTATGCATAGTTTTCTGATTTTTATGACTTTTTTTGAATACTGTGCCCTAGAAATGTATTTCAGTAGTCGTTCAAAACAAAATGGTGGCATTTTACGGTATTTCCTTCGGACATTATTTTGTAATGCAATAATTTAATATTAACAAATCAAAGAGTTACCTACAAAATAATCAAATAGATTCGAAATCAATTTTTGTCAGTCTACTATTTAAAACGGTTATTCGTCCTAGTGTAGAATAAAGAATTAATAATACAGGGCGTGTGTCGTACGATGTGCTTCATTTATACGATTTTTTTCAACGTATAAATTATATGTTGAAAAATAAATAATGCGACGCATGCGCACTTCAAAGATACTCTACCTTTGCCTGTTTACTATTTAGACAGTTGAAAAAGAACAAAAAAAAAAAAAAAAACCATGAGATCGTGTCGCATCGAGAATTCCTCAAATGAGTGGCTGTTCTAACATAAATATAATTATACAGTGAAAAATCTGTTGATACCCGATGCGGTGAGGTACGGGTAGAGCAGCTCCTCGGTCCAACAAAATTTTTAGGATTTCAAAATTATTCTTATGAGCTGCTGACATCAAAGGAGTAATATCAGGTGTATAATTTGAAGTGTTCCAATCAACCTTTTGCCAACTCTAAAGATAAATACAAAGAGCATGTATCTATATTATACATATTTAATTGATATATATATATGAATATATATTAAACTTATACTGTAAGTCGATTATTTCAATTTATATATATTCTTTTTACACTTTTTTTTTCTACGTCTGTCAATAAAGAAGCCAGCATGAACTAAGGACACGCACAGAAAAAGAGTATTTAAAAGAAATTAATAATTATAAATAAAATTGACCAGTCACAGCCGGTAATTCCTTATAGTCTGTATGCTGGTTTGCGCAAAGTGCTCTAAATGCATAGAATGATTGAGAATTCGTTCAACACAACGTACGCTTCTTTTGCGCCACTCCGATTAACTGACCAATGATGGAAAATATTTCGCGCTTTTGACGCGTGATCTTACGAGTGCAGTCCTATGTTTTAGCGGATTTGGAGCAAAATCTTTGCGAACATTTCGTATACAGCTGATGCGCAGAATTTTTAAAAATATCAAATATTTTGCTTTTAATCATAGTGTTTAGTATGAAGAAGGCATTTCTTGAGAAAGCCTTCAAAAAATTGAAAAAGTCGTGGTCATTCGATAAAAAATAAGAAACGACACTATTAAGTGTAGTGTGAAACATTATTTATTTTTATAACATTTAATATGTTTACTGATAAATTTTAAAATATAAACTGCATTTTTTAATTCACAATGTCTACATCAAATTTTAGATTTTTTTAACAGTGCTTGTGGTGTTTGCAACGATGCTTTGTACAAATTTATACAAGTTCAGTTCATATTTTTGAACTTGACTGGTTATACTCAAAACTCAGACTAAATATGCAAACAATCTGTTATATATTTACCTATATGCAATCTTGGATTTACATCACGGACTTAAATGGGCTACAGCCCACAGCGGCAAAATTGCATGAGATTGAAAAGTTTTTTCTTTTGAAAAATACTTGAAAATTTCCAAAATATTGTTATATATTACGGCGTTTTAGTCATAGCAGGGTAGGAGAGGAATGCGATAAAATCATTTTTTTGACTTGCATTAATGTACAGAAAAGTTAAAATGGGAATATATTGATTTAGGTAAAATTTCTAAATGATTATAGACAAATGACATGTAAGCAGGAGAATCGAGAAATGAATTTAAAATTAACAAAAGAGTAAACCGGAACGTTTCTTTATTATTAGGCAAAACGCTTATAATATTAGCAGTTAAAGGAAATTCTCGAAGTGTGCACGAGACAATGGCTGGTCGGCATGATAAGAGGTCAAACAAGACTGGAAGAAAAACTGAAAATTCACAAATGTAATAGTGGTATCTCATTGATACGACAAAAGTTAGAAAATTTTTCGAAGAATTATTTATATTATTTCTTGCCGTACCAAACGATGAAAGGTGCTCAAAACAGAGTGGCGCAGTGGAAGCGTGCTGGGCCCATAACCTGTTGAAACTATTATGAATACTAAATCTGATGAATAAAAATATGCTAACGGCGAAAATAATATATTATGAATAAATGTACATTTTATTTAATTTGTAATTATTTAACAAAAAAAAAAGTAAAAACTCAATGTAACTGGAAAACCAACTCTAACAACACTACAAAAAACACAATTACAATAACGTGATAACATGATGGGAAAAACACAAAAAAAGATTAGCGCTGAATAAAATTTGCTCAACAGAACGCTTCTTTTCTGCAATGAAAAGAATTAATCATTTTTTTAGATCAACAATGTCTCACCAAAAGAGATAAATGATTTATCGAAAAACAGTAAAAGAATTTAAACTTTGATGATATAATAAATGAATTTGCATCTTTAAAAGTGCATCGTAAAAAAATGTAAACTTTAATTGACATATGTAAGAATAATGTATAGAATTATAATAAAATTTAGGTATGTTTTAAAAATGTGTGAAATTTTTTAGTTCAAAACTTTTTTAACTTTTAATTGAAAATTAATTTTTAACTTTTATGTCCTTTCTAACTCAGTTACTCGATTATAATTTTTATTACTTAATTTATAAATTATTCCAAGGGCGGTAGAAATTACTGAGCCCACAGCGGCATTTGGCTATAATCCGGCCCTGCCTATATGTATATAAAATAAGCTATTTTTCGCGTTCGTTTGTCTGTAAGAGTTGCCGAATCGATTTTGTTCCAGCTTTTTGCGAATGAATGGACTAATTCCCTAGGAAAGTTCTGGTGCGTAATTTTTATAAGTTTTTAACGTAATTTAGGCGACAAATGAGGATCTTTATAAATAAAATAATAATTTAGGGAGGGGGGGGGATACACTCGCGATAGAATAAAGAATGAATTTAAATAAAATGATCAGCGTGGTAAATATAAATTCTGGATCAAATAAAAAAGAATACTATTAATTTCTAATAGGAAATAAGATATATCATAAAACATAATTCTTACATTAAGCTTGCGATATGGTGTAAAAATTAAAAACAAGTCACGCGTATAAGACTTAATGGACTGGGAATAACTTTAGCATAGAAAAGATTAATAAACTACGAGGGAAATTTGACTAGCTTTTCAGAATTTTAAAGAATTTGCGAATAGCAGAATAGAGCTTAAAATTCTACAAGGAATTTCGTGTGCTACAGTTTAGTTTTTGCTGACGAGGGAGTAGACAAACTAGGAAGAGAAATAGTTGAAAATGCTTACAGTAACAAATTGTATCATTCAGAGCTTTTTGGTTATTGATTGAAAAAAGGAGGAAAATCACTTTATGAGGAGGTAAAAAATTTTATTTAAAAAATCGAATACCTCGAACTAAACTGAACAGGGTTTATTTAAATTTTCACGGATGAAAAATAAAATAAATTTCATTGAATGAAACATTTTCAGAAAACATCGTGATGATCTTTTAATGCGGTAACCAAAACATCGGCAGTTTGTAACAGCGCAATTTCTACTATTATTTCGGATTGAGAAGTCAAGTAAGGCTTGGAAGTACCGGAATTGTTGCATTTTTCAGAACACTCTTTATGCGTGTGACAACGAAGCAAGCAGGATACTTACAGTTTAATGATTATAATATTTCATTTTATTAAATTAACATCGTTTTTTACACTTATTTCATCGATATTTTCATTGTGCAACATACTGGGACGTAGCCAAGGTTTTGTTTAGAATGCCAAATTTATAGATAACCCCGATAAAAGAAATGCGAAATGTGAAAAATAAAAAAATAAAAAAAAAAACAAAAACTTTTCCAAATAAACCCAAGTCCTAAACTGACAAAAAACGAGGAAAAAAAGCTATAAAATTACTCATTCGAATGCACCACGTTATCAAAATAGCTTTGACATTTATGTCTACATGTTTTTTTCCAGAAAACTTTTTTGTTAAAAGTAAAGAATCTTTTAACATCCTGTTTGTTAATTATAGAGTATATTTATAACAAATACAAATATAACAAACAAATTTAAGAATAAAATGATTGCTAAAACGTTTCTAAGGAAGCAGTTATTTTATTCTTAAATTTGTTTGTTATATCTGTATTTGTTATAACTTACTATATTTTCGTTAAATATTCATTACACGTAAACACCTTTTAAAAAAAGGTGTTTCGGTCATCGCGAGTAATTTTATCAACATCTAAATTACCTGTATAATCTTTCAACGGCACTATTACGTTACAAACAAGGTCACTAGAGTTTTTTTTTTTTTTTTTTTTTTTTTTTTAATATACATATGCAAAAAGAAAATGTTGCCTTTTCAATCACTATAAAGACAAAAATGACAGTAAAGCAAAACAAATCCCACCAACGCTTGATAACAAGGTAAGACCTGGGAATTAAGCTTTTTACAATGAATCAAGTCCAATTTATTTTAAAGAAAATATTGAAACATCGGTTCCATTTTTTTTTTTTTTCTTTACATTTCCCGATCATTTCTCTGAGGGCCATTTCAGTCCGGAACGAGATGAGTGTCGAATCTGTAACTTCCAATTTAGAGTAGTCGAATAGTTCAACTACCGGGAATTACTTTAGGCTTTTTCCAAAAATTTTTAGTTAGTTTCGCCCTCTTACGGTTGAAATTTGACTAAAGGAATTTCAATTTAAAATGCGTTTCGGTGACAAAAATAAACTGCAACCGGGATAAAATAATTTAAAAAATAAAATTATTTACAATAAAATATAGAAGACTCCTCCCTTTCAGTGTCCCCTGACTACGTCCCTATTTTGTAGCACACTGATAAATCTTAACGGAGTAGATATTTCAAAATCTCTTACGTATTTATCACCTTCCTTGTAAACAATTTCTTCGTATTCCAACAATAATTCTACAGCTTCCACAAATTCCGCATCTATAGCGTGCAATAAGGCGTCTTTCGGTTTCACGCCCATCACTATAAGTAATTCTACCATTTCTAGATTTTCACTGTCTATAGCTAAATTTAAGCTTCCCCTTCCCAAAGAATCGATACAGTTTATATCGATCGACTGACTTCTGTACGCCTTATGGATCATCCTGTAATTTAAAAATTAAAACAAAAAAGATCAAGCGGTATTAACACTAACTATCCACTTACCAAATGAGATCGACCACGTGCTTTTTCTTTATAAAACGTTCTCCTAAAATTTTCTAATCTAGAAAAAAGACGCACTGCGTATGAAATTAGATTAAAGGAATGTTAATACTTTTAAAATAAACAAACACTTATACACAAATAAATATAATTCAAAAAGTTAATTGAATATTGGCGACTAGTTTCGGATTACAATACACTCTAGAAATCGGCAATAAATCAATAAATTATTTAGATATTAATAGAACTATAACTAATAATAAATTAAATCACAACATATACAGAAAACAAATCCAAACAGATTCTATTATTAATAAACATTCCAATGACACATATGCACATAAAAAAATTGACTTTAACCTCATATATACCTACACAGACTGAATAATACAAGATTAAACAATATAAATTACAAAATAAATACTGTCAAAAAGATAGCATATAATAATGATTACAATACCAATATAGTGGATAAATTGAATTGTCAATATAGAAAGAAATATAAGAGGATAAATAAAGATAACAAAACCAATAAATAAATAAAATTTTCTTATATAAATTCTAAAATACATAGAATAAAAACATTATTCAATAACATAAACAATAATTTATTCAATAAACTAATAAATATATATATATATTTATCAGAACAAAAATAACAGAAATATGCTGGAATACATAAGCTAAACTGCAGTTGTCAGGAGTAGATTAAGGATTTACGAGGCCCCGAGTTAATCTTGAATAAGAGGCTCCCTTCAAAGACAAAATTATGAAAAAACTCAATATTACATATATGCAAACAAACAAATAAAAAGAAAACATACTGCGTACGCATGAATGACTAATAAAATTAAAATTATGCTCTCTTTACAAAATCAACTTCCTTACTCTAACAAACTGAATACTACATAATTGAATTTTAAAATAAAGGAATTTTATATATATATATAAATGTGTGTGTGTTAATATTTGAAATTTTTTATTAATAACATTATGTTTTCTTTTTCTATAAAAAATATTTATACAATGTTCTTTTCTTTGTATAAATTAAACATGCATGTTTAAAATTCCATAACTGTTTATGCGATCAGAAAAAAACGATTGAAGCACAGTATGATCTGTTAAATTTTTCGAAATTCAAATATATTTATAAAATTAGCAGTCAATTAAAACTCGCTTTTATTTTAAATAATTTTTATACAGTTCTGAATAAAACGTGTTAACACTTTCAATGAAAATGAAAAATAAAATATTGTTAAAATTAAAAATATTTCAAGTCGTAAAACGTTTTTTTAAACATAAAAAAATTGACAACGATTGTATGGGTACCAAAATTTTTCGAAAAGAAAATTATTATTAATCGATTTGTCGATTGTCGAATGAATATTTATTATTCAATACGTACGTTAAAGAATTCATTCACTTTTTTTTTAACACAATAAATTAGATTTATCGTAGAAAATTTCTATATTCATTTTATGTAGCATTTAGTTTATCGGGAAAAAAGGGAGAACGTTTTATATATAGAGAAAAAGTATATAATTTTATTAATGAACTCTCGTGTATTCTTTTTTTATATTAGAGAAAATAACACTGAACTCTTTTTAAGATAAAAAACGTAAAATTTAAAATTTTGCATTTTTACAGTATTCAGTATATGGGGGGAAAAAACTTAGATTTTGCACATGGAAAATTAAATAGGTCCCTAAGGTGGGTGAGGCCAGAGGACTATAGCCTCCCTTAGCCTTCCCTTAGATCCGACCCTAGTTGTTGTAATAAATTTTATGTCGGCAGAGCAAAAAAAAATCATTTAGTACAAGATATAAAGAGCATGTGTATACACGATTAATTATGGTTACACTGAAAAATCTACGTTCGTAAAGCATATTATTCTTACTCAAATCTTACACTGGTATGAAAGAATAGTGTGAATGAAGACCAGAGTTTTATGTAATTTGTTACTTCTGAAAAAATATTATTGTTTAATTAATATTTTTTCTAATTAATGAGTAACGCAAATATTCTTTAATTGGTTATTGATAATCATGGTTTATTTGATATAAGTTCAATCAAATATTCAACATAATTTTGAATAATATTATTTTTTGATTAAGAATAAAAATAAATATCCGAAGAAAATGAATTCAATTATCCATCAACTGACTAAAATTATGTTTAACAATTATTCAAATAATTAACAGTTGATTTCTTAAAGTTCTTTATTAACTTTTGTTTTCATTATATTTATTTAATTTTTAAGCGCAAGTAATATTTTATTTCCAATTGTAAAACTTTTCCAACATTTAATTAATTATAAAATCTGGTTTTCTTCGTTCAAATTCTTAATTTGAAAGTTTTTCAAGAATAATTATAAATGTTTTTTCAAGATTAACACTTTTTTTATAGTTACGTAATTTAAATAATCCAAATTTCATAATCGGAAATATTTTTATTTATAATTTTTTACAAATTTTAAGAAAATAAAATTTTTCACTAATTCAGGAAAGTTAAAATATTTTTGTCATTCACAAAAACAAAGAATAGACGATTATTATAAATTGTCATTTAACATTATATAAAGTTTTAATGCATATATATATATATATTTTTTTTTTTTTTTCTGGGCTATATCAATTTATTTTACCCCATCACGAAGGGGTGGAGAGTGAGGAGCTAAAAGAGTAGTGTACAGGAAACTGTAAAGGCGGAGGTCGAACATGTTTAGTATAACTATCTCTCTCTTTTCTCATTTATATGTCTATTTCCGTGTAAAATGTATTATTTAAAAACACTTCATATTTTTATCAAATATTAATTTTTACTATCAAAAATTTTGCTGGTAACAAATTTGACCATTATTAACAGTGCTCGTTTATTCCCCATGGGGGCTGCAGCCCCCTAGCACCCGCCCTGAGTGGGCTAATGCTATCATTACTTCCCAATTATCGTAAAAAAATATATTTCTTTTTTTATTATTCATAATAATGTTCTAGAGGCTTTGAGAAACTTCAGTCTCTGATCTAAGTCTAGATTCGCGCCTGGTTGACCTATGTGCGAGATAATCCTCAGTATGTCGAAGAAGTTTCCGAAAAATTTATATCTTAATAGGAGATAAACATTGTATAAAGAACGAATAATTTTTCGTTATTTCAAGAGGAAGATCAGTTTATTTTTTAGCTGCTTTGAATGATGAAAAAGGATTAATGCGAAAATCGGGTCGATTAGTTCATAAATATTTCAAGAATGCACTGTTTTTGATTGCTCGAATAAATAAATGAAAAAAAAAAAAAAAATCTACAATAAACGTCGAATTTTTGTCAAAAGTAATCTATATACTTCCGATGACGCAAACTCCTTCGTCAGTAGCCATACGTAACTGTTTTATTCAGATGGAGAGGGCATCACATTTGGAGAAAGACATCAACAGAATTAAAATATAGGCGGCAAATAATATAGACAATAACAAAACGCTGGTGAAAAGGAAATTCAAGGAGGAAGATTAGGTTGGACAGATAGATGAAAAGAACGATTGTTTCAAAAGAAAGAATATGTTACGCTGAAACAAAATGCCGTCGAAATTGAAGAAAATGTTGAACCATTTTTACTATCGTAGTTGAATTGTTTTTTTTCCCAGTCAATACGTAATACAAATATAGTTTTATACGTTAATTATCATAATTCATCGAGTATGAACGGGCAGGATGAAAAGAACGTTGGACTCCCCCAGGAGAGCGTAACGCCGAAAAATTTACTACCACTTTTTCCCGCGGTTAGAAATTGTTTTAAAAATTTCGTTATCGTACGCGAGTCAAGCAGAATTTTGACGTAACACGATTGAACTGAACTTTCGCCATCGTCGAGTTTTTGAATCAGTCACTACTATCAACAAAAATATTTTATGAAAATGTTCAAAAGTTCGATTTTAAAATTAATTTTTGTAAATGATGCGATACGCGAATATTAGCCAATATCCGTGAACTGACTCTAAAATGTAAAAAATACCTGTCACTTTTTAGCCATACATTTGAAATTCAGCGCGGATGTAAAAGTTAAAATTCACGTCCATTTTTTCACGCTACGTTAAAAATTCATAAAACCGAGTTGATATTGTGTACAATAACGTGGAAATAATAAAATCGACCGATAGGTCTGAAATATATGTATGTTCTACTACGCAGCGATCAATATTATTTTTATGCTTTTCGCGCAAACAGGTCAAATATCAAAAACAACTATAATGATTTTCATGCAAACAGATTAAATATCAAAAACAACTATAATGATTTTCATGCAAACAGATTAAATATCAAAAACAACTATAATGATTTTGTTTATTAGTAAAATGTGATGTTTAAAAAAAAAAAAAAATTCACGTAAGAAAGATTTGTTTAACTCGTAGTATAACTGTGAAATGACAAAATTATTGTTTTTTCTTAATTTTTTTTTTTTGTTTATTCATTAATTAAATTAAATTTTATTTTATGTTTATATTTATTTATTTATTTCTTCGTAGAATCAAATAATAAATGGTTTAAACTGGTCTAGAAATATAATTTTTAGAACGAGCATTTTTCACCAACAATAGTATAGCCAAGGTCTAACCGATAAGTTTGAAAAAGAAAACGAGGTAGACTGTTAAATATTTTCGATAATACACGGTACTTTCGTTGACGCCGAAAAATTTTCATTCCAAAGCTCGACAGCGAAACACGCAACACCGAGTCACGTTACGCCGTATGTTTTAAATTTCAAATTAATTTCACTAATAGCCCAGCATTATAATACAGCTGAATTTGAGTAAACTGGTCAAAAAGCGGGAGTCAGTGACGTGCCAACGTTTCATAATCAAGGAGGGCAAAAACATAAATCACTCCCACACATTCATAGAGAGGCCTATAATATGCACATTAATACGAAAAAAAAAAAAACAAAAAGTAATTTTTTTTTATGTTACTGATAATATTTTATATAAATAAAAAGAAGAGTTTTAATTATGAAATTAAATATGTGCTAAAAACGCTTTTCTTTTTTACTTTAAACGATTTTCTCTTATCAAATTTTTACTTTTTCCAACTATTCGAAATTTTCTCGGTTCGGTGGCCACTTTCCGTTTTATTTTTGCGACGACGATATAACATTTAATATGGTTAAAAAATCGAATTCTATCAATTCAAACGATCCCTCTTCACATTTATTTAGCTTTCCGTTTAATTTTCTTGGATTTTTATTAAATAACTGTTATATATTTTTTTTTTTTTTAGGGGAGCGCCGCCACCGCAGTTTTTTATCTAAGGGGAAGACCGCCCCTGTTGCCCCTCACCCCTATTTGGCAGGCTGCTGGTGGGAGCACAATCGGAAAAGGAGGAAAAATAAAACCGGATACTCTCCTCATCTCTAAAACTATTCAACACTTAATGTACGATAATAAAAAATCAAAAAAAAAAAAAAAAAAAAAAAAAAAATCATTTACAAATTTAATTATTCTACTATATAAAAGCGATAATTATACGGTCGAAACACAACCGGATTTTCTACAGTCATCGATTTTTCGATTCGGTGTTATTTAATTTACCGTGTTATATGGATGTCAATTTTAATAAATCCGCCGTATTTTTCAGCGTATTATTTATTACCACGCTGTTTGCGATAGGAAATAGACCGAGGCAAATCGATAAGACGTCAATAAGTTAAATGAGGAGCTGCCTGGAGTATAAAGATTCGTGAATTATAAATATATGGGGGGGGGGGGCGTGCGTATAAACTTTGAAATATTCAAATTGCTGTTCGAAACTTACCGGCGTACATTTGTCAAATCTCCGCGTCTTACGGCTAGCAAATATTTTTTCTCCTCCAACGATAACGGCTTAGGTAAGCTGTCCATGTTGAATTTTTTCTCATCCACTGCGCCTCGCTATTATGTAAATGATACGTCGTACGAGAACAGAGATAAATTCTGTTGAAAAAAGTAAATTTCGCGATAGCGGTACCATCTATCGTTTGTTGTCTCTGTTAAAACATCCAATCAAATTATAATTAAATTCTCATAAAAATAACGTACGCGATCCGATATTTATGTAAACTGAACTAAAATTAGGGTCAACCTCGTTAATAATTAAATACTACTCTTATAATGCTCTTTTTTTTTTTTCAGAAAGACCAAAATTCAAAATTATTTTCGTATCGTTCTTATTTTTACTGTATACAGATTTTTCTATAAATGAAAATTTACGTTTTGTGTGAAACGTAAAATTCACGCGAGTAGAGAGGTACCGTCCGGATTAGAGATAAAATAAACCGAAAAAAATATATATTATAAAATTGAATTCAAACTCAATTACCGATTAGTTTAGCCGATTTCCATTTAATTAGCTGCCATCAAAAAATAACTAAAATATTAGAGTTATTATTTGCAATCAAATATTACAGTATTGTTAATTAATGCGCGCCGTCGGTCTGCGGGTAATGGATTTAAAATGAAAATCGAAAGATCGTAACTAAATTAATCGGCAATTTTTGTTTTCTCTAAATTACTGCTACTATTATTATCATAATGAAATAAGTACCATTTTTGAACTTCATACATCGAAATTATGTCAACCGCGAGATGTGTACCGCAAGTTATTTATTGAATATAACAGAAAAGAAAGTTCACATCAAATTATGCTTTGTTAATCATCTACGGAATACATATTGGACTGTCTAGGAAACTGAACCCCTCTCAGCTGTCGAATGAAAAACAAAAATTCTTCTTATTAAGTGTAATTTCTAATCTTTTTTTGATAGACCCGTTTTTAAATGATTTTTTTTCGATCCTTTTTTTTTTCTCTTTACCATTTTACTTTCAACAAAAATTAAAGTACATATTTTTATCAAATTTTCAATTCGAATATTACTTTTCCATATACATATATGCTTTCTAAACTACTTTAACCGCTACTTCGACACCAACAGAGTGATGAATTGCGATTCTAATTAAAGAGTTATCTGAATTTTCTACGTTCTAGAATTTACATAAACAATACACCGCTTCGCAATATCAACTTTACAAAGGGAATAGAATAAGAAATGGAAGATCGGGGCTCTACGTCTTTCTTCGAAATTCAGTTACCGCAGACCGAATATTCGACTTCGGCTCAAATTAGGCTGAAAATTTAGCCGAAAAGTTTCGGGAATATTCGACTTTATCTAAAATTAAGCCGAAAATTTAGCTGAAAATTTTTTTACATAAAAAAAAAAATCAAGCAAAACATAATGTAAACACAGTTTTCAACTACTGCGTACAAGTAGGTACATAAAGTTGAGCATTTACATAACCGTCTTGCTCGCATTAATTTTTAATTTTGGATGCTATTTTTTTTCTTTTTTTTTACAATAAATTGGAATACAAAAATTGGCGCATAATATTTTCTTTTCACATGCTCTTATTTCGTAAATAATAAAATTAAGAACTTTATTAAATGCTTCAGGCGTAACTACAAATAAATTATAGAAAGAATTATTTAGCGATACTGTAAATAATTTTATTCCGATAGGAGAGAGATGCAGCGAAAACATTTTTATTTTCGTTTTAAAATATAAAAATGATTTAATTTCATCATATTTTTATTACTGGTTATTAGTTTTAATTTTGTTTTTTTCCGGAATCGCATTATGAGCGAATTTTTAATTGCTAAAAAAATAGTTTCAAATATAGAGACGTTCAGCTTTTTGATTCTTATTATTATTATATTTATATTGAATAAACGATCGATTTTTTTTTACACAGAATTTATTGATATAAAAATTTGAGATAAATTATTACCTTAAAAAACGAATTTGCAACAACTGTTTTGAAAGTTTTCGATTTATAAAAAATATAATTACGTCTTTTACTGCTTTTTAAATGAACATGTTTTTATAACGTTTTTTTGTCGAAAATTTGTAAAAACTCTAGGGGGGCTTAATCGACCACACACATCGTTGTACTATATTGCATTCACAGCGTTTGTTTCGGTTACCTACTATTATAATGTAAACCCAGGTGGATATTTTAATTTTTACATGTGTGATTAACTTTTCAAATAAACTTGTCTTTTTGTTGAAATGTTTATTTTTGTTTCTAGTTTACTAAAATGAACGTAATTTTTTAATATTATAACTTTTTTTAGAATTGCACTACTATTGTTCCACTTCTTGGTAAGTAAACAAAAATGGGATATCCGATATTGAATGGCGGTTGGCATCTTTCAAAATACTTAATCTGTCGCTGCATAAACTGGAAAACACCGTCAAGAATTTTATTTTCCAATCAACTATTTCATTCCGTCCTATCCCGAAAAGTTAACAAACACGCCAGATACATGATTTTACGAAACCAAGTCAATAAGAACTAGTCTACTAATAAATAATAACACTATATCTTTTGCACAGTGTATAGTCAACCGCAAAACGACATTATAAAAGTCTGAAGTTTACATGAAATATTTTCGTATAACTTTTTAACCCATTAAAAAAAAATACATATAAAACCGGACGTTGTATTTTAGTTCATAAAAACTTTTCTTTCTCTTACTTTAGAAATATATTTGTTCGTTAAAAAGGCGACACGAAGCTCTTCGCCTAAAAAAAAAAAAAAAAAGTTCCAATTTATTGCTTTAAAATATAATACGTGTCCGGTAGAAATTGTTATTTTTAATTTATCATCCACATTTCGAAAAGTAACATTATCTCTTTTAGTTACTAATAAAAATAAACTACCAAAGTTAACTCTAGTTTCGTACTAGCAAGACCGATGATATTCCTAACTGGCTTAAATATTTCACTACGATTAGCCGATAAATTAAAATCAGTTTTCGGTAACGGACTTTTGAAACAATCTATTAAAAAATATCAATCTAAAATATCCAAATGATCTTGCAGAAGATGCAGTGTGTATTTGAAACATGCTAATTAAACCAATTATGGAATTAAGGTTGGCGGTAGACGATAGCACGTCGTTAAATTTGCTGACGACCAGGCTTTGCTAGCTGGTAGTGCCAAAACATTATCAACAATGATCCGAAGATTAAATGAATAAACAGGGAATGAAGATTAACACCTCTCAAAGACTAAGATCATGGTGTTTGGTAAAACTCGTCAGCAAGTAAGAATAAAATTGGAAAACATAGTCATCGAACAGGTATCAGCGTTTAAATATCTCGGTCAAATGATGACAGATAACGTGGACTGTGCTCAGGAGGAAATCGGCAGGCGTATTGCAATGGGTAAAATGGCGTTTAAAAACAAGCAGACCTTACTCACCCAAAAATCCTTAGCCATAGATCTGCGTAAAAATTGGGTAAAAATATTTGTATGGTCGATTGCTTTATATGGTGCGGAAACATGGACGTTGAAACAAGCAGAGCGGAACAAGATTGAGGCATTCGAAATGTGGTGCTGGAGAAGGTTGCAGAAAATTAGTTGGACAAACATAGTAAGCAACAAGGAAGTACCTGAAAGAATGGGGGGAGAAAGAAATATTATGCAACGGATTCGCAAAACGCGACTTCAGTGGCTAGGACATGTTTTCCGACAAGACCGGGATATATTAAAAGATATAATAGAAGGAAAAATAACAGGAAAAAAGACGCGCGGGCGTCCTCGAATAACTTTCCTGGATACTGTACCGAAGGAGACTGGAATGTCATCATACTCCGAATTAAAGAAGAGGGCGATGGACCGGCTGGCCTGCAGACGATTGGTGCATGGTGCGAACCAGCCGCAAGGCTGACACACAGATGATGATGATGAATTAAACCAATTAATTGTGATTATACATATATCAAAAGACAACTGTACCTTTTTATTCCGTTACCAGAAAAATTAACGAAAGTAGAGAATAATCAATACCAGAAGTGGTAGTATAGATTTTTTCGTCGTTTTTTTCTTTTTTTCTTTTATCCATAACAGCAACCAGTAAGGGAAATTGGGGGGAAAATTTTCACTTTTGTAACATTAGTGAGACGAATATAATAATTAATAAATACAGAAACAGTAATACTGTTTCCTTACACTCTAAGGACAGAAAAAAAAAAAAAAGGGAACTATTAATTTTCCGGAATGAAATTAAATGAATTTTGATAAATGAATATAGAGTTTTATGCAATTTTTAACTGTATCAAACTTGCGTGCATAAATTAGGAAGTGAGTATGAAATTAAAGAACAAATGGAAGTAGCGTGTGCAGATTATTAGTCGAATAACCTCGTATGTTGTTTGCTTCAGAGTCTAAAGATCGTAACGTGTACATCACATTGTACGAAATACAAAAAATAGAATTATAAAACTTTAAAAAAAATGTCGTAGGAGGGAAAATGTGAGTGTGTGTGAGATCTTATTGTCGGTCAGGGAAGATTAATCACGTTGTCATGCCGTTGAGGGAAAGGTGCACCCCGTCGATCGAAAGAAATGGCTGTGATTGGTCATCACGGAAACAAAGAAAAACTGATGAAACAGAAATGGACCTTCTTTACAAAAAAATCTCGATCGGAGAGTTAGTTAGTGTTTTACCTCGCTCCAGTTAGATTGTTTTTAGCTTCTTTGGATTATCGTAGTAGTGAGCCGCCATTGTTACCTGCTAAGAGAAGAATTATGCATTTCGCTAAAGTTTAAAACCGCATCGAATAACGCGTACAAAAAAGGGATCGTCCGGTAGGGCAGTGGTACAAGCAGTAAAACTATACCGGGGGAATCGTAGGCCCGAAAAAGACTCGTTAAAGAAAATTTCTTTTTGAACGCCAGATTGAAGGATCTCGCCGTACGGAAAACAGCCGGGCCTACGGATTACCGACAACAACGATACGTACACTTTTATATTATATTTTAGTAATTCATTTTTTTATCGTATTTGCGAGTAAATTTTATGATTGTGTATTTTCAACGGCCGGTCGATCAAGAAATATTTCTGTAGGTAACGGGAAAATATAAAACATCGAAATAAAACATTTTTCATTAAATTTTTAAATTCTAAATAATAATTACTTTACGTCCAAGATATTGACAATGGTGGCATCCCTGAAGTAAAATTCTAAACAGTAACCATTACAGGGGATGTAAGCGCAAGTCACATACGTTATTTACGTATCGCATGGGATTTAATAATATCAGCGAAGTATTAATTTTGTAAAATAACGACCGCTATTTTAATTGCTGTATCCACGAAGATCGAAATCGAGCAGCCGGCAAGCAACGTGTTCTAAATAATATAGATTCAATGAATTTCGAATAGCCACACGACCATTTTAAAAGGCCACATTGTACAGAGAATTTCGGACCATCCGGAACAGAATAACGATCTAGTCATCGGAGTCGGCACGAGTGCAACAAAAATTAGCGAGTTCCTTCGTATATTATTTATTTTGTTGCTTATTTTTATCTTGTGTATACCTTTTTCCGTATCGTGTATAATATGTAATATTAAATCATGTATGTGCGAGGTGCACCTGCGTGTATGATTTTGGCCATTTTGTTTATAAAGTACATAGTCGATTATTTCGGCCATTTTGTCTCGTGGTCAAATTTTAGATATATAAATAACGTAAAACGGAGATACAATTTGATTGGCTGTTACTATAAATTGGGCTGCGCTACGGGGTACTCCAAACCAGGGCCATATCTGAGGAGAGGTTTTCAAGGGTCACTCCCTCCCCTCAAATGTCTGCGAAATAATAACTGCTTGAATTAAATAAACCGAAATTCAGAATAAATTTTTTTTTTTTTCAATTTTCAAATTGAAATTTTTTATGAATTCCAAGGAAACGACTTTATTTTGTTTGTTTTTATTGTAGTGTTCAAATATTGCATATACAATAATTGACAACAAAGCTTAGTGTACTATTTATAAATAAATATATTTCATGATAATACACATATATATATATATATTTATAAAAATATTTTCGTAACCCCTCCCGAAATTTTGGTCTAGATACGGCCCTGCTTCAAACTGCATAATAAATATGTTTTGGTAATTGCTTTATAAGCGTACCACAAAAACAAAAAAAACAAAAAAAAAACATATATATATATATATATATATATATATATATATATATGTATAAATTAAATATTGTGGGTAGCAAAAAAAAAAGTGTTTTTTTTTAATAAAACTAAAAACTTTATTTATTATGCATTATCTACAACGGCGACGCCGGTATTGTCACTACAGCGGTTTTCAAGCTAATTTTGATGCACTCCAGCAAAGCTTTTGATTATGTCCTTTCCTTTATATATAAATTAAACAAGCATGTTTAAAATTCCATAATTTCTTGTGTGATCAGCAAAAAAATGAATGAAACACAGTATGATTTATTAAAAAATCATCAATCGATTAAAATTCGCTTTTATTTTAAATGATTTTTATACAGTTCTAAATTAAATTTCCATAAAAGTAAAAAATAAAATGTTGTTAAAATCAAGAGTACCTCAAATCGTAAAACGATTTTTTACATAAAAAAAAATTTACAACGATTGTACAGGTACCAAAATTTTTGGAATAGAGAATTATTATTAATCGATTCGTCAAATCAAATCAAACCAAATATCGTTTTTATTTATTATTCAGTACGTACGTTAAAGGACTCGTTCATTTTTTTTAACACAATAAATTAGATTTATCGTCGAAAATTTCTATATTCATTTTATGTGGCATTTAGTTTATCGGGAAAACGAGAAAACATTCTGCAGTACATAATTTTTTTTAATAAACTCTCGTATATTCTTTTTTTATATTATTATATTAGAAAAATTAACTGAACAACTCTTTTTAAGATAAAAAAAAAAACACAAATTTATGATCTTACATTTTTGCAATATTGAGCATTTTGGGAAAAGGAACTCAAATTTGGTGAATGGAAAATTAAAATATTTTCTGTTCAAGAGCAGGTCTCCACGCTTATGGTTCGTAATATTTTCACGAAAAATTTAGAAAACGAATTATCCTGTATTTAAGGTTACTCATCGTTTCAAAATTAAACGATGATTTTTCGGGATCGTGTGACTTAAATAAGTTTCCGCCAGGACCATCGGATATCGTGAATTTATTCCTTACCACTACTCGAGCAACAGTTACGTCAGCAGAAAAAAAGATGAAGTTTTCACTCCTGAAACGTATTTAAAAATACAAAATTTGGACAAGATTTGCAACTCAGTGTCAATGTTTATTGAAAAAACGAACTGTTCAGATCGGCAAAGGGATACCTCGACGAAATTTTCATGATCCTGTCGTAGGTATTTTTGCAGTCAAAAAAGACAAAGGGTTAATCTGAAATATACGAAAAATCATTAATATTTCGATTCTAATGTATTTTAGAGTAGTAGTGTCACGTGTTTAATCAATAGGCTATTTTACAGTAACTTCATCTACGTCGGTCATCCTGCATGTAGGTTGTCGTGACTACAGGTGTGTGTATTTATACATTCTAGCTGTACAGATGCAGGTAGTGTTCAACAACGTCGTTTTTGTCGTCACCTTTAGAAAAAACCAAATGCGACTTTTAGACGCTGACCGTTGTTTTCTTTTCGTAATGATGAAAATAACATCTGAATTTGAATTACGGCTTTAAGGAATGCGAACGGTAATTATTTACGACGAATTCACTATGGTACATCACATTCGAGGAAATGTAATTGAAAAAACAGAAGATTACGAACGTGCTAGAACGAAATACGAGGGCAACGAAACAAAGTCTTAATCGTTCATTAGGAGGATAATTTATTTCACACCGACGATGACCACACGTACGATATCGACTTTTACAGAAAATGACGCGACATAAATTGAAATAAAAATGTTTCGTATTGACGAGCGATCGTTGAAGACGACGCACATTGGCGCACTCAAGGGGGTGCCACGAGGCCATTGCTCCCCCAAAAAAATCTTCGAAATCTTAATTTCGTTTTGTAATGTTTTATTTTACTTCATTTTTTTTTTTTAAAACATACATATTTACTTTTTGCTTATATTACAAGTATAATGTTATTACTTTTAGCTAATTTTTTAAAAATAAAATTCGTATACTTATCTAATTTGTGCTTATTACAAACATAATGTTACGTTTCTATTATTATTATTATTATTATTATTATTATTGTTTTAACAATAAAATTCGTCAGTTTTGTAATTTTTTTAAAAATAATATTCGTTAATTTTGTACTACTTTTTTATAATTTGTTTTACTTTAATTTACGATAGGTACTTTTAGTCGAGGTACCGAGTTACCATCCTCTAATGCATCTTCTAAATTCTAGCCCCGGCCAAAAAAAAATCCTGAGGAGTGCGCCTTTGAAGACGCATACATCACTTTTTTCAAAACGATAATTTATCACAATCTGAAAAAAAGTCGCAGCGGATCATCTGGCAAATTTATTATATATACAGGCGGATAACGAATAAATAAACTTTTAATACTTACATTATATACCGTTGCGAATACGAATAAACATACAACTGGATCGGTAGCGGGCAGGTGAGATTTGAATCGGCGTACGTAGAACACCGGCGTAATGTAAAACAAAATACGTGGACCGAAATCTATCTACTTTCTTCTAAGCACTCTGATCGATTATAATCAACGCGACAGCTTTTCCGTTATGATTATTCATCACGAAAATGACAACGAAACGTCAAGCTACGACGTAATGTCGTTCGGCTTAGCGCAAGGTCGTTCGACAACTTCATTTTACCGAACTGGTTTGTTTTTCTTTTAATCGGAAATTGTCTACATCTTACGGCTTTTCATCTATAGCCGTTTTTCATATTGTTTTTGCACGTGCGCGCGCCTTTCTTCCATTTTCAATATCTCGAACCGCGTGGCTAATATTTCGACAAAGTTCATTTCTGCTACGGTATTTCTTTTTAATTTCTTTCTTTTAATTCATCGGATCATTTAGCTTCGTCATTTAAGCCGGCAGTAAAATAACTCGATTTAAACATCGCTCAGCCGCTATATATAGCGATTACGTTTAATTTTTATTGCGGTTCTCTGTTGCAATTCTAAAATGGCAATATTGACAAATAATACAGGATAAAACGTATCATTAAGAAACTTCTAAGAACCTTTTGAAATTGTAAACGCTTTTTCCAAACGACACGTTGTTATAGAAATGCGCTTTCGTAATTATTTTTAATTAATTGTAATAATGGGCAACGAATGTTCTACGTAAAAATAACTCCCAAACACAGTGATCATAATAGTCTTTATTCGCGCTCGGAGGCCTAGTTAGGATTTTCAGCGCCTACGGATCGCGCCCCTTCCCGTTTGCCGAAGTATTACAATATAGCAAAAGGGAAAGAAAATTCTAAAAAAAATCCATTAAAAATAATAGCATTTTACAGAAAAAATTTTATATTTTTTATTCTAAATAGTTTAAAATTTTTTTTTAAATTTCGTTAAAGCTCTTTTGCGAGCATACTTTCAAGATTTCGCTAAATTTTAGATAGAACGAAATAAAACGATTAAGACAATTCAAACGTTCCAAAATGTTATTCAACCATTTTCTAAGCTTTCTTTTTCTAGCTACGCTACGCTGTCCTGAATAAAAAAACTATAAAGTATGTTTTTTTTTTTGCCAACATAGCGCAGAAAAATGTCCACGCATTATATATCGACAATCGCATTATATTATTATTTAAGAGCAACAAATCCGCGTGCTTACATTCGAATGTTTAATCATTTAATTAAAATGAAAGGTTCGGATTTTATTTTCGTATATGTTTATTTATATATTACAATTTTAAATCTATCAGAATATATTACCTACAATGGAATATAAAAAAAAATGTTCGTATCATCGTAGATTGTCCGTTACTCGGAGAAATTTTAAAGCCGCTGAATATATTTTAAATGTTCTCCTCACTTTCAATGGTCTACATTCAAAGGCTTCGGAAATATGTCCCCGAAAATGTTGTAATTTTTTCTAACATAAAATTACCAGTACGTAATATTTTAAGTCACTAAAAGAGGAGAAAAAAATATTAAATGGTAAATTATATTTTATTAATTCTCTTCGAACCGAAAATTAGTGGAGGAAATTTTGAAATGGAAAACCACTGAAATATTTTCTGTCGCAGCCATTAAGCATATGGAAGGTCTTTCGCTAGCGAAATCTGAAGGATAGAATTTATGTGTATATTAAGAAGCTTAGCCCCTTCCGCTTGTTTCAATTGCACAAATATAGAATTGTTACTTTTAAACCAACAATAATGCTATTCGGGCAATCACATTTTAATTATTCCCCTGGATATCTGATGAAATATTTTACAATTTCTGTATAACAAAATAGATAAAAATAAACAAATAAATAAATAAATAAATAAATAAATAAATAAATAAATGAATAAATAAATAAATAAATAAATGAATAAATAAATAAATAAATGAATAAATAAATAAATAAATAAATAAATAAATAAATGAATAAATAAATAAATAAATAAATGAATAAATAAATAAATAAATAAATGAATAAATAAATAAATAAATAAATAAATAAATAAATGAATAAATAAATAAATAAATAAATAAATGAATAAATAAATAAATAAATAAATAAATAAATGAATAAATAAATAAATAAATAAATAAATAAATGAATAAATAAATAAATAAATAAATGAATAAATAAATAAATAAATAAATAAATAAATGAATAAATAAATGAATAAATAAAAAAAAGGGAGAAGAAAAATAAGGATACTTTATATATATACACATATATATATATATATATATTAATTACAACGTAATTCTTAGGCTACCCCCCATTAGAAAAAATGTCCCAATTTTATGTAACGTTTGTTATATTTTATAGAATTTTTGTGATTGTTAATAAGGAAGATTGACAAAGAATATTATGTAAGGACAAAGCGAACTGAGCCGAAGGGAGATGAGAGATAAAATAGGGGTTTTCCTAGGTACGAAACGGCAATTCCTAGAATTGGAAAGATAGGAATGGATAAGAGTAGAAGACGTAAGTGGGAGACGCTTAGTAAGAAAACGATAGCCCAAATAAGATCTACGAATAGAAAAGGATGGTGTATTAGATTCGGCAAGGACTGCTGAAACTGGAGAGGATTTAAGAGCACCAAGGTATAGACGAAGGCAAGAGTTTTGGATTACATCCAATTTAGAGGGTCGGGACTTAGAGGCACAACCGTAGAGAAATGGACAGTAATCAAATTTTGAGCTGATGATAGATTTATACAGAGAAATAAGGACATAAGGATCACCACCCTATTTGATTGGAGATAAGACCTTCAGCAGGTTTAGACTTTTGGTTGCTGAAGAGGAAAGATATTTGATGTGTTCGGAGAAGGATAATCGACTGCCGAGGAAGATACCAAGATAACGAAAACAATTAACACAAGAAAGGAGTGTATTTGGTAGGAATAGATTGACAGATGCAGGATTATAAGATCGCAGAGTAAATACGGCATAACAAGATTTAGTAGGCGAAATAGAATGGTTAATTAAGGAAAGGGAATGATCTGGCACAAAAAGAGACGAATTAAGTGTTTCACTGGCTGATACAATATCACGAGATAAGGCAAAAAGTAGGATGTCATCAGCAATGAATAAAGACGAAGAATTTAGACGAAGAGAAGTCACAATGATAGTGTATTTGTTGAAAAGGGTAGGACTGGGAGAGGAACCTCGGAGAATTGTAAAAGTTGTATTGCCTTAATATGACGAGCATAACAACACTCCGTATTTTTGCTGCCTAGTTGGAGAATTTACGTTCCCGGGAAAACGGTTTGGCCAGCTCTTCTCTGCTAATGACTGTATGTAGGCAGACGTGAGTAGTGTTATAACATTTAAGGGTTGTCCACTGAAAATTTATATTTTGATAAGAGTAAGATGGCTTCGACAGATGGTTGGCGAATTGTCCGTGCCATTACATATCCATTTTTCTTCCTTTCCTGTACGGTTCACTTAGGAAAAAAAAAAAAAAACAAAAAAAAAAACGGAGAATAAAGAAAGGAAAAAATAAAAGCAACGAAGAGGAACAAAAAGCCAACCGGTTAGTCGTCAGGCCAAAAAAAAATATATATATAATAACCACCATCTAGCAGCATAATTTTTTTTTTTTTTTGTTTGAGTGCTGTGTGAAGCTGCCGGGGCTATTACGACACTACGACGGCGGGAACGCTAAATGACTCGAAATAAACCAGTTGTATAAAGAAACCGAATAGTATCTGCGATATTCAAAGACGAGTTAGCCAGAGACGACTGCAGAGACACTATGCGGTGATTAGAGCGCTGAAGAGCAAAAGAAGAGCACTCTAGGAGCAGGTGTTTTATGGAAGGAGCAAGGGGAGGGAGGCATTCAAAAAGAGGCTCGCAGTTGAGCAAAAGATGATCGTGCGTCAAAGAAATATGTCCGATGCGGAACCTTGTCATAGCGATAAAATAGGTTCTAGGGAGGTCGGAAGGAGGGAACCAGGAGTCAATACCGTGTTTTATCTCCCTTAGAAAGCAAGCTTGTTTGGAGAGCCAATCATGCTTTCATCGGGATCGCACTATAATTTTTATGAACTTTATCAAGTCAAAAGGAGGAAAAGAAGAATAAGGCAAAGGGCATAACAGAACAGACTTAGCAGCAATGTCGGCTAACAAATTACCCTTAAGTCCAGTGTGGCCTGGCACGCACAGGAAGGTAATTTGGTGGGAGGATGATGTCAGCTTTAAAGATTGGATTAAAGTGGTTATATAGTTCGCTGGGGTTTGTTGGAAAAGGGTATCCAAAGCTGCACGTGAATCAGATACGATCAAAATGCGACTGCTGCGTGGAGGGGATTTAATTATAGATTTAAGGGCTAGGAATAGGCCACAAAGTTCGGTATCGAGAACGGAACAATGGTCATGGAGCTGGGAGGATGACGAAACCAGGCCAGAGTAAAAAGAATAAGCAGTAGGGACGATTCGGAGCCGGGGCACGATATCGCACCATCAATATAATAGGACTGATGATTTGAATAGCTTGGTAGGAACCAGAAAATTCTGTCGCTGAGGGATGAAGGGGAAACATTTCCCCTGGAGAACTGGGCAAGGGAATAATCGATCTAGGCTGGTAAGGTGGTCCAGGGTGGAAGAGAAGCTGGTATTTCCGCTAGACGGGGAGCACTATTAGGAAGTGGGGGTAAGGATCACAAAGTCCAAGAAGGAAAAGAATGAAAGGATCTTTGAAAGCGCAAGGGTAGAGAACCCGATAAGAATTAAAGGCTATGAGCGGAAGACGTGTGATGCGCACCCGGTAGAATATATTGAGCATCCGTAGGAAAGACGGCTGAGGATAAGGGATTGACAAAGTGTTACCAGAAGCTTGGGAGAAGAGTTATGGCTTTTGTAGGATAGATATTTCAATGTAGTGATATCTTTACTGCACTTCTTTTTAACGGATAACAGGTGAGGGCGCCCGGATAATTTGCTATCAAAATTGATCCCCCGATGCAAGTTAGAAAGAGATTAGCATTTAGCAATATGGCCGTGCCTGTACGCTCACTATGTATACCCAATGGAATGTAGAAAAAAACAACTCGTAAGCTGACAAAATTGCCGCCACTGTCGAACAGTGTTCATTGCGTTCAAATTATCCCACCTCAAACCGAAAGCTGACGGAAACAAGCTTACTATGAATTCAAGAACGAAAGAAGCGTAACTTTAAACATGAAAAGGACTAGTGACCAAACACACCGCCTTGATCCAGCCGCACCCTAGTCACCATTTATATTAAGTGGTTCACAATGCTTTAGGTAAAAACAGCGAATAAAAATAACTGAAATTAAGGGAAAAGCGATAATAGAGGGAGCACGGCGTGGAGTAGGAATATCAAGGGGCAGTAGTAGTTCTGAGTAAAGAATTGATATTTTATATGAAAGAAAAGAACACTCGAAAAAAACGTGATCAGCATCATATTTGACTAGTGTTGTTTACGCATAGAGAACAAACAGGGGAGGTAATAACGGAGAAAGGAAGACAACAAAGCGAGGAAATAATAACGCAACGAAGATGTGAAAATCTAAAAACCAAGGGTGTGATTCTGGATAAGGTTGAATATATGAATATAACAAACGAAAATTTGCAAAAAAATGAAATAGAAAGATTTCCTTTTTAGATTACATTTTTTTGGTTGTTACGCTTATCAACTCACAGAAACAAAATTGCCTGACAAGGTACCCATATTACAGAATTGAAGTACAATAGAACAATCTTCCTAAAGGATGTCGTGCTCGCAGTTCATACTTGGTCCACTGTTTTCGATCACTGATCCGATCTCCCTCCTTTGCCTTTACATTCGTCCGTCAAATATATATTCTTCCACAAAGTCGTTTCTCATCTATTTTCCATGCATTATGAACCGCTCTGTGGAATTTCTACAAGACACGATGTAATCAAAAAATTTCATAGATTGACTTGGTAATCTCCTCTTGATTTTAATCTTGTTTAGATTTGATATATTTGAGTTTTTAACTTCAACACACTTTTCAAAGCTGTTTTTAGCTTTTATGGTCCACATTTCTAATAATGTGTACATGAATACGAAGATTACATCAGTTCCATTTTTGCTACGTTTGTAATTAGGAATCTTTTCACATTTTCCTTCATCTATTCATGGCATTTTGTGCCAGATAAGTTCTTTTTATCTCATCTGCCGAACCGCCTACATCTTCTATGAAGAATTCCAAATATATTTCATATCTGTCTACATGTTTCTCTGTTTCAACTGTTAAATTTATTTTATCAATCATCATTACTCCTTATTGATTTCTAGTACGTACTTATTTTCCAAAAACGTTCTAAGAGATTTTTTATCTCTCCGATATTGCTGCTTATCAGCATTGTGTAATCTACAAAACATAAATTAGTGATTTTTCTGCTTGAAGTTTATACACCTCATTCTAGTTTTCTAACACTTATTTCATAACGTTTTACCATAGGAATTTATGCATAGAACTTTTTTTTTATATGATCCAGTGAGGCAAAACCATTCGGCCACCAATCCCTTATAATTTATTTAAAGAAGTGATTAGAAAAAATATATAAAGCAATACAAAATAAAAATTAAGCGAAAGGAAAAAATGGACTCTATATTTAACTAGTGGACGGACTGCATTCTGATAAGTGAATAGAATTTGTATAAAATTCTTTGAATAATTTACACAATATATAGTTATATTATACTAATTATCGTTTGCATATAGCACTTATTCTATAAAAAATATTCTGTACGTAAGCTAATGAATATATTTTAAAACACTCACCGTTGAATTACAATTTATAAGAAATGGACAATCAAAAATGTATCTTCTGAAATATTCATCAAAAACATCCGATCTCATCACCGCGACATTAAAATCATGCACAAAATATATGCTTCCAAAGAAAACGTTTTTCAATAAAGCTAGAAAATTCTATCGAACCACGCTAATTTCTGGAAATGTGTAAACCGAGTTGTAAAAAAAATAAATAGAAACGAATTATAAATTTTTTAGAAATTCCATTAATATTGGTTTCCCAGATAATCCGGATTTTTTATTGAATCGAGATATAAGTACATAATGTGTTATACATATATGTATATGCTCGCCGCGCATGTGTGTGTATATATGTTGCAACAAAAATAAAAATAGTGTTTTTTTTGAAATGGGGGTTTTTCTTTCTTTTACGACTGTTATAAATTCTGAAAATAATTTTCTACCCTCCTCTTTTTTCTTTGTACATAAAACGCACACGCACACACACACACATACACACATTTCTATTTACATGTTAAAAACAAATCCAAACTAAAATAGTAGAATTCGCCATTTTTTTCATTCGGTTTTTTTTTTCTGGCGTTTAGTCTAAAGAAATCTGTATAAAACATACAACCAACGAATGAAAAAGAGCGAATAAAAATTATCTACTTTTTGTGCTTGTTTGAAAATAATTTAAAATTGTATGTTGAAATCAAGCATGTGGCTTGGGTTAATTGTAGGGAAAGGAGGGTATAATTAAAATTCAAATGCTTGCATTCAATTTTTAAAAAATCCTGCTCTACGTATGCAACTATAAACGGTAATATATAACTAGAGAATTTGCAATTAAGTCATATTTATAACGTTCATTAAAACATTACCCAGTTTGAGCCTAGCTCAATCGACGCCTTTTAATATAGTTCGGAAAAAAGCAAAAAATTGTCTTGGACCACCATACATTGAATGAAATATATGACAAAACAAAATCACCCTTGCTGATGAGTAACAATTAACGACTAGTTTTTAAGAAAAATGCGTTTATTATTTATAAACAAAGTATCTGAGAATTGATAAAAAATATGTACGTAAATCTGTACGTACGGAACGTATAAATAAAAATAAAAAGAAAATGTTCTAGAAAATGTTGTTGGTAAGAAAATTTAAAAGAAACGGATTTCTGTAAATATCAAGTAACGCAAAAATACAGATTATCTTGAATATATTTCTTATCGGCATAAAGTAAAAAAGGAGACATTTGCCCTTGTGATTAACATTCAAAAAAACATTTGGAAATGCGATTCCGTTACGTAAAATAAACAGTTTTAAAGTATTTTTTGAAGTAATTGCTATCCATCTTCGTTACAAATTAAATTTATTAATCCAAACATCGGAAAAACGTTAACATGGTAGCCACATAAATATAATTTTTAAATTCCCGATTTATTCCCCGTCCAAATCCTTCTGATTCCCTGGTTACTAGAACTGTACAAAAGCTTAAACGAACCTTCTTCCGCTTATATAATAACAAACCCAATAAATTGAAGCAAAGGAAAATAAAATATCAGTTACAAATTAAATTTTTTCGTTTTTTAAAATTGTTTTATTCGCACTTTAAATATTTTACCGATATAATGGCCACTAACTAGCTCAATTAGTACATGATTACTTTATTAATAATAAAGTTTATAACCGGTTGATTTACTCCTTCACGTTTAAATAGTTCTGACTCATAAAATCTGTTTGACGTCTAATATTTGCATTTGTAAGCTGATTTCAAAGGAGTTTACGGAAGAACTTAAGCCCCTCCAAAAGTTTTACTGAGAGGGTTCAACCCTCCCAAAAGTCCATTGCTATCCTGCATGCCCTTCTCTTCATCAGATCTTCACGTATCTCTCACAATATCCTTATTCTGTCAAATTCTCAGAACGTGCTGCAGGCTATTGCATCTCCTCTGCATTCGTACTCTACTGATTATTGATAGATGGAAATGTAGAAAGAAATCTGCCGGAACTCATTAACCCGACTATCTTCTTCTTTCGGCAAGTTTTTTTCTACATTTCCATCCATCAATATTTTATTCTTTTGTCTACTGCCGCGCAATACAAATTGCGATTCAACTCATTCTCTAACCTAGATTCTTTTTACTTGTCAATTCAACCTTCCCTTTTTGACTTCCCTTCCATGCGTTGCTTTAATATCTCCGCAATATGTCGCCTGCGCTTTAAGCACAGTTTGCTCTCTTCCTCGCTTTTCCGGTTCTCTCTCGTGCAATCTCCGTATTGTCCTCTACATCGCTCTTCAACAATGTCTCTTTATATGTGACCATATAATGTTTGAGTGCTCTTCGCTTTCAATGGAACGATCTTCTTTCTATTCCTTTTTTTTTATTAAACAGTGCTCCCACTCCTTACAGTGCTTTATTAATTCTTTCCCTTCCTTTTCTTTCGGTCGTCCAAATGTTTGATACATTTTTGTTGGCTATCTCATATCTGATAAAATCTCTTTCACCTTTTTTCCCCAGTTTTAGGCCGTTGTTCATGTTGACGAACCCAATAAAAAAGCAAAAAACAAATTCGAAAAACTCAAGGCAAATTCTAAAAGAAGAATGCTACTTTTTTTGTGTTACTATTGATAACGTTTGATCGCCGCAGCGTATTTCATGCCAACAAAAAAAAAATTCGTAATTTATTATTTAGCGAAGCATATTAAAAAATGCACTCACTTTTCGCTTCAAATGGGGTTTTTCCTATCGAAACTGTCATTTGGCTATTTTTACTTTTTTCCGGCATTTTATAACAAAATTCCTAACTGATTCCGGTTTTCCCGGTTAGGTAGCCACCCTGTCAACATTAATATTTACCTCGAAATAACGAGCACATTGCTGTCGTTACACCCGGCCACAGAGAAGAATTATCTGTTGCCGAACATGTAATAAAAAGTAAACGCAAATTAATCTTTTTTTTTATAAATTTATATGGCCCATGTGCTGTGTGTAATTGCCGGGATTATTATTATAGCACATGGATCAGTGGAAGATCAGAAGTGTTTTAAAATAGGTTAGCCGTTCTAATGTAGTGTAGCATATTCTGGACCTGTTTTGGTTTCTTTTGACAACGCAACCGACGGTAAGTTGGAGGTGCCTGCAGGCAGACAATGTTCCAGAACGTGTTCAGCAGTTGATGAAATTGGGGAATTGCATATGGAACAGACAGAGGGAGGAGATGTCCCTTCCAGCAAATAGTTGTGAGATATTGCTGAGTGCCCTACGCGGAGTTTAGTCAATGCTGCAAACTCTCTGCGGGACATGGATATCGGTGGCCACCAAGACTCAGTGCTCACCTTAATGGATCGCAGCCATGATGTGTGAGCCGACCACATAGTTTCCTATGTCTCTGTCTTATGTTCCTGGAAAAAAGATGACCCTAATTAAGGAAGAGGAGTGTCTTCGGGCATTGGGTTATATGTTCCTGCCTTAGACGCCAAATTCACACGCTCGTTCCCCGGCACGCCGGCATGACCTGGGACCCACAAGAACGTTACCTGTGGGCCAGACCGAAAAAGCACGTTAAAGATGCGCTTTATTTCTCGAGTTAATGTGTGTGTAAAGTTTTTGGTGTCTGAGGTGTCCTAATCGATTGCAAGGAATCTGTGATTAGAAATGCATTTCGGCGTTGGGGGTAAGACTGCAGATATTCCCTCAAGCAGAAGAAAATACCATACAGCTCCCCCTCTAACATTAAGCAGAAGTCGTGAAGCCGAACTGCATGAACAACTTCCTCCACCTGGTAGGCGCAAGCCACCGGCGAGGACCCATTGAGGGGGTTTGCTTTGGCACCATCTGTGTCCAGCCGACTGTAGCTGGAGAAAAGCTGCATTTTTCCCGCCATGTACTGGGACGGCAGTGTGGCATCCTGGTCCGAGCGATCGCTCAACAGGGATAAGTCCGCAACAATCGGAGTATCCTCTCCGGGGAATTTGACATACTAATGTGCAAGGTCAGAGTTCCAGTTAATTCCTCTTTCCTCAAGGAAGAATAGTACACTGTGGAGGGGATCGTTTGGAAAGGATGGTAGTGGGATTTCTGAATTATCGCTGCGTTGTAATTTAGCTTATCGGGTAGGATGCCCGCTAGTGAACAGATTTCCAACGATGGCAACGTCCTATGCGCTCCCAAGATAATGCGTATAGCAGCGAGATGGATTGTGTCAAGCGATTTAATGAGTGCTTTGTTTGACGAGGAATAAACTTGACACCCCCATAGATCAATTTACTTAAAGTGAGCGATATGTACACAGTTAACAGAAGCTTAGGGTCTACGTTGTATTTCGGATTTGACAGACATTTTAGTATATTCAAGGATTTCATGCATTTATTCTTAAGATGGTGAATGTGATGTAACCAGGACAGTTTTTCATCAAACACAAGACCCAAGAATTTAATTGTGTGCAGAAACGAGAGTGGTGAATTCCTTAGGAAAAGAGTTATGCCGGAATCGGGATGACACAGGCGTCTCTTATGAAATTTCACACATACGGATTTTGTCGGAGAGAATTCCAGGCCATTGTTATCAGAGCCCATATTTCCAAATTATTAATTGTCGATTGCAGGATTGATCTTGCATTGGACGGGAGGTTAGAAGGAAGGGATATATTAAGATCATCAATATATAAGCGGGCTGCAACTGGCGGTCGTATGTAATCTGCCAAGTAATTTATGTATAATATAAAAACATTGATATTAAAATTTTAAAATATGTAACCAACAAACATTTATAAATTACGGTGCAGCTTATTTTAAGAAAATTGAAGAACAATTTAATGAAATCTACTCCAGAATAACAGGTACTTGAAATTAACTATTACCTTTCACTATTAAGATATCGATGTAATCGCTATTAGTCATTAATTTTATTGTTCTTTTCTATTTGCATATGCCATTAATAGCAGGCAATTGGGGGACGGTGAAGCCGCTGACATCGCAGCCAAAGAAGCTTGTTATATTAACATATTGTTCCAGTTTTCCAAGCAAGGATCTTTTGAACATTATTGGACATAGTCAAATATACTTGAAGACAAAACATTGTGAAAAAATACAAAAAATCTCCCTCGGTATTCATAAATCCTATTTTTTGTTTTACCATTTACCTTGTGTAGACTAAAAGTAGTTTTCCTCATTCGCTCTATCAACAAAAGTTAATCTCGTCACCTTTTTGTATCTGTCGATTGGATTTGGAACCGGCTGCGGTCGCTCATCATGTGTTCCTAGGAGATGTAATTTTAATTTCAATCGACGGAAACATTTACTTCCTTTTTTTGAGTATGTCGGCTAAGGACGTTACCCAATCCAAAGGTATGACAACATTAATGATTATAAAGGAAAAATATTAGAAATAGAACATATGAATGAAGCTAACAAAGGAATAACCAAGGGAGAAGGAAAAGAAAGGATGCTGTGAGTACTGTAAGGCGTAGGATAAGACGCAAAAAACCGGAATACAGTATCGCGCGTTCTGAAGAAATGAAAGGACATTCAAGTAAAATATAATTCGCATCACAAGTGAAGTTTGCCTCTGACAGATCAAACGGGCCAAGAGGAGACACCGGATAATGGAGAAACGGAAGAGCGAAGTAAAATGTAAGATGTGATTTAACCGAAGTCTAATTACAGATGAGATAGTTGACCGCCTCATGTTGGGTAAATTAAGAAATCACGGAAAAAGAGGAGGAATGGGTTGTATGGATAAATAAAAGGAAGCAGGATTATAAAATGAAGTGAACCAGGTGTTTACATCTTAATCCCATGGATAGTTTTTTTCTAAATATGCGCATTATAATTGGAGGCGACTTTTGTTCAATAATATAAGGGGCATGAATTCTTCGTGTAGAGACTGATTTTAATTTTAATTTCGACAAAAAAAAAACAGATCAAAAGAAAAAGCTCTAAACGGACATGGGCCACCCGCTAAGGTCGCAAAGAAAACATAAAGTCGCGCATTTACGATTTGTCCGGGTCGCCGAATTATTGCATTTTAATACACTTTAGTAACTTTTTAAAAATTACATAAATATAGCTTGTTTAGTTAATCTATACAAAAAATTAAAAATGCTCTAGCGTGTATGTCTATATGAAAATATTATTTTTAAGCATATCAAAAAATATTTTACAATTTTTAGTGCCTCATTTTATGTTTTTCTAAAAGTACCATAGGGAAACATAAAAATGCCTATGACGACTATGATTTTTTGTTTTTCTGATTTTAATGTCTACAATCAGATACACGACTCGATAAAAAAAATAACATATAAACTTATCATGAACTTACTCGTCACCATTATTACTTAGTTGCTGTTCATCGTTCGCGCGATTTACACAAGTCATGTTCTTCACAGATAAACTTACTGCCATATCCTGCAACCGATTTTTGAAAGGGATTTTTTCCCAATCGCATTTGAAAATTTTTTGAATTTGTAAAAATAACTCGGCCAAATAACGCAAAACTAAATGAAACAATATCTGATAATATTATTACAGAAAATATCGCAGACGGAGAAAAATTCCAGAACTGTACAAAACACATTTTAACTTCAAATTATTTTTCTTAAACCAGACGGCAACTATATTCATACTATCCTAAAACATACCAAAGAGAAAATAAGGCAAATTTGAAATTATTCGGTTTCGCCGTTCAAAGAATATTACATAGGAAAACTCAGTGTGTAACTTTTCACGAATTAATCGATGTATAAAAGAAGTGAGAACCAATGTGTGACATTTATGCAAAGAAAATCAGAGGCACTCTGCGTTAAAGTCGAATAAAACACCTGCTCTGATGTCGTACATTTTTTTTTTTTTTTCGGAAATTAATTCCGATACTGCTTTTAAGATAATAACATTATTTCTAAGAATAATTTTTTTGAGTATTAACCATTATGTTCCATTTCAATTTTTTTTCTTTTTTAAATATAAAATAATAATAATATTATTTTATATATTATCTTTTGGGCCATTGATTAGTGTTATCAAATCAATTCCAGCTGATTTTGATGTTGCTCTTGTAATATCACAAGTACTCTTACTAGTTTTATAATGCAAAATTTCTTCATCTATTTTTATTTGTCGTTTATATTAATTTTTTTATCGAAAACAGGACGAATCGATATAAAAATTAGGAAAAGAAAAAAAATGAAACTTAATCGATGAATGTAGTTAAACTTTGCAGATAGATCGCAGCACGTGTTAAAATCAGCAGGCATACGGAAAAATATTTTGTTCCGAGATTACTTTTTCGCATGGGAATACATGTAAGTAAAATTTTTTCCAGAACAAAAAGTTAAAAATTTACCAATGGACTTACGTAGCGTACTTCTATTATTTTTCCATATCATAAAATAATTCATAATCTAATAAGCGATCGAAACAGATATGGCACCTGAATAAAAAATGGAATATTATGTGAAGTGTAGCGACTAAACGAACTAATGTTTAAATGTAAATAAATCCATATACTTGTTTGTTAAAATGATAACTATCACCGAATAATACAGAATATACTCAATGTGTTTTTAGTTTTATTTAATACACTCTCTATTATTAGCTGACGATGGGCTATGGCCGAAAATGTTTCCTTAAATTGAGATATTTATTTTGATTTATTAAAGTAAACTATTTTATACTTATTTTCGTTTGTTATCATCGAGGTATTATGCTTAACTAATGTTTAGCCGGAGACCTATAAAATACATGCAGTATATTTGCTTTATTGTTTCAAGTTGCATATGATGTATACGTTAGTGTGAAAAATAGGCTGCCTTTTTTTTTCAGAATGTCGATTTCGGTAAAATAAGCTAAAAGAGGCAATTATTTGGAACTCGCCATGGAAGCACTCTTTGAATCCTCCGACGTTAGTGTTCGATAATTGTTACAGAAGAGTCGATTTAACCGAGTTTGCCGTTCTTCGTAAAATAATGCTTTATTTTTCATGAAAATAAAAAAAATTGTTGAAACTAATAAATTTAATTTATAGTTTGCATAGGAAAATTTCTATTACAATTTCTATAGCACACATCCATTTCTCCGTATGACATAGTCATTAATACATATATGTAATATATAAACTCGGTTTTTCGAACCTTGAATCTTTAAAAAAAAAACAAAAAAAAACCAAAAGTATAACGGGATTAAACGTAAGGAAAATAATAACATTTTTAAATAACGCACCAACGTAACAGGACTTTCTTATCATCTCTGGTGTAAGAATAACATACATCACATTAATAATATGCTTCCTTACTATTTTTAGTGCAAAAGAGATAAGCAGGCAAATAAAGTTTCACCAATCTTTTACATTTTGTTCGCACGTTACCAGTAATAGCTATAGATACGGTTTCAATTGCATTCATACAACTGCATCTTGTAACGATAGCTATTAGTGGACGATTTTTATCACCAAAAGTCAGTGGACAAGTAAAATCCATCTTTCAACTATATTAAAGAGTATTACAAGTGAATTGTACTCATAACAAGAGATAAGCGCAATCACATCTTTAATTAAAGGTTACTATTACATTAAATGTATTAAAATGCAGTTCATACCTTTAAAGACATTGGAAATTACGAATTTAGGATTTATAATCTACTTAGCTTATCCGAAAACTACTACCAGTAGCTTTAGTGTACGAATAAAGCACTATCTATTGGCTGATAAACTGTGTTGGCTTATAAAATAATTTACACCTCGATGGGCCAAACATTTATTTAGCTAAAACAACTTTTTGATAATTTATAGATGCATACTACACGCTCCTCCTAGGAAGACAAAAAATCACACCTACAACAGAGAAGCAATTAAAAAGATATTTTGTACGCTACCCGTTATATGGGAACATGAGTAAACTAAACTGCAATTTGGATAATTCATTGAAATACAAATACTGAAACAGGGATAGTTGGTTACTAAAGGAGAAAAATGGAGGAAAAAGGCGAGTTGATAAAGATGCCGTTGTAAGTTACAATGGTATGACCAAAGTTTACCAACATGACTTGACAGTAAGTTCGGCTTAAACTCGATATACCAGTTTCTAAATCCTTTTCAATAACACGTTAATCTACCTTTGTGAAATTCATTGTTGAACAAGTAGTCAAGTTCTCTTGCTCATTTCTCGGTAATATTGCAGAGTCAGCAGGAATGACACTTGATAGTCTACTTAGGCAAATTACCAAAAGAAGCTTACTTTGAAGTTTTATGAAATAAGTTTCAAGATGTCAGGGAATCCGTATGGCCACTAATACTTTTTGACTGTATCGCAATATGATACGTAAGATGAATGTTGCGAAAAACCATTGTGAAGTCACACGATGTTTAACACCTTATATTAACACAAATCGTTTCTCCTTTGTATGAAAGAAGCTGTTATCTATATCCTGAACTTTTCCCTTTTCCACTTATTACATAAGAGAAAAGTAATAATAAAAGTCATTAACTTGGCCCTATGCAAGCATTGGGCTTTTAAAAGAAAAAGAAAACGCAGAAAAGCTTGATTGCATTTAATAACCACTTACCACGAGATGGTTGCAATTTCCGGAGCTTCGGAACTTTTTAATCAACTGGCCATGATGAGTATTCATAGACGCGTAATCATGGACAATTTGACTTTTGTAATAAAGTAGTAGAACAATTTGCCAAAAATACATGAAAATTATGTTTTAATTAAGATTTTATTTTTGTTTAATAAAATATTAAGCCTTTACAAATTATAAATGTTATTTTTCCTATAACTCATATCCTCTTTCTATCATCTTGCCCCCGGTCCATAGGCTGGCGACATCCTTGATTGTTAACATGATGTTACAAAAAATATTAGCAAAAGACCGTTGCTCATCTCGTTATAATAAAAAATCGAGAACTACAATTTTTTTTAAAAGAGGGAAAAAATTGAACCACGGATGTTTTTACCTCGTAAATTATTTAAGTTTTATTTTTTAAAGAAAACAACTTGATGTTTATACTTTTGAATTCGGTAAAAATAGGTATATAGTTACGATTGCAAAATAAATGGTTATTCGTCTAATGAAAAGTTATTCCGCGAAATATTTTACAGAAGTTTTATGACGGAGCAACTGTCAGGCTTGGATATTGAAAACTGATAATACTTTGTCGACGAACTGGTTAGGACGAACCAGATTATTCATCCCTTTCATTCACTGTATGTAAGTATGTTGCGATGCAGTAAATAAATATCCTGTTGCTGAAACTCGAATAATGTCTGTATGGAAATTGGCGAATGAAGACATCAACGACTAGCTAATCAGATAAATTAATTTGAATGATTAGCGGCTCCGTTGTTCTAGGAGAGATTTTTACATATTAACCTTTTCCAACTCAATACTGTTCGATTAGTGTAATGGTAAATCAAATGTACGAATTACAAACATGTCTAGGCGCTTTATAACATCAATGCGAAGGCATGGTGAAGTCGCGCCCACCAGGACACTTTCAACCTCTCGATCAAATCACCTCATCGACTAATGAAATTTTAGTTCTAGCTCAGCCAAACGTTCTTGATGAGTTTCGAAAAACGAAAGACGGAAATCGGATTAGCGATGAAATTTAAAAATACAAAAAACACAATTTAATGTTCCGTATTATCAAAAGAGAGCGCCAAAATATCGAATCCACGTTGAAAATTAACAAGTCACACCAAAACTTTGAAAATCATCGGTATGAATAAACAGCGTGATCAGATTATCTACCTATTATTTCTAGAGCTTTTATAAGATGGTGATAGGAAATCATAAATACTGCATTTGGCGTACTAAAGTTTGATTAATGTTGTTAAACGATGATAGGTAATGACCGTGATGTTAAAATAATAAGATGCATAATTACAGACGATTAAAATGAACGAAAAAGACAGAGAGATAAGTATAAGTTTATAAAAAATAAAGAGGAAAACCCGTCAGAATATACACATTAAAACATAGCAAAGATCAGTGCGTTCCGAATATCATTCAGAGAAGTCACAGAAAAAAGTGAAACTGTAGTGAGGACCGAGGAGTGAACTTGACACCTGCAACGCGTTTACTTCTCTTTCTTGATGTCGGAAATTTTGGTTCAGTGCTCTTCCTTTTTCTTATTAATACTGCACAAGTTAAACCTGAAATTTAGTAAATCAAATACGGAAGTGATGATAGACGAATAAACTTTTTTTCCTCCTTATATATATATATATATATTTAGCAAAAAGAAAAAGAAAAAAGGGACAAGAGAACTCGCTATATCAATTATGATTTTTCAGCTGAATTCCTTCATCTTGCTGTGTTTTATTTGATTATGGTTGAAATATTTTCATATTATATACCCGTAATAATAGTTGATATATTTTCACGTTATATGCTAAATTTTTGTTTTATTTTTCATGACGAAATTTACGAAATTTACTATTTTATAAAAATCTTGTTTACTACAGTCTCTGAAGGATTTAAAAATAATTTGCTTCTTTTCCCGCTCTTCTGGAAATTTTGTACATTCATGTACTGCATGAAAGGAATCATCACCAACTTCTTTATTGCAATCCTGACATATTTCCGAATGTATTAAATCGTTTTAAATAAGAGCAGTAGTTTCTATGACTAATTAAATATTGCGTAAAATGAAAGCTACATTTGAAATATATTTCATTGCCAACCTCGTTCTTATGGACGGAATTATTTTATACGTTGTTCTACCTGTTGATGATTGATCATATCGTGTTTGCCATAATTGGATACTATCTAATTTTAATAATTAACGTTCACACATATATTCAAGACGCATAAACTTAAATGTGAATGTTCAAATGTCTCTTAACCTAATTTGAAAAGTACGCTACATATTTTCTGGCCAGTATGTGATCGCACGTTATTGTGCAACCAGTATAACGCTACATATTCAAATATCACGTTATGACCGATGCGCTGGTTTCACAAGGCGTGGTATTCATAATTTTATAATCTTTCGAAAAATCAATAACCAGTACACCTGTCAGATCTCTTTAACAATGCATAACAACTTACCTGCTGACAGTACGATTTTCAAGTTCACTGGTCCTATCTTATTCATCTTCGTCCGTGTCATCTTGATCGTTCATATGCAGTTGTGAACTTAACTTTTAAACTGGGTTTGAAATCATTTCCAAATTTCAATCGGTTTAATATTTTCTTTACTCCAAAATTTAATAATAATGAATTGCGTGATTGACACGATAACTTTCATTTATAATTTATCATCGCAATAAAGTAGCAAAATCGATGGTGCAAGATTAATAACGATGTAAGTCTGCCAATGCGAGTGGAACTTCTCTTTCTGTTGTAAACGGAGTCTCATTTATATTTGCACCATCCTCATAACACTTTTTCGTATAGCTTAGTACTTCCGGACTTATCACCAGAAGTACTTTCAAGTACTTTTTTAATATAGTAACAAAGTGCAATCCGAATCCTTTATGCTAAAGTTAATTAAAAATAAAGCCTTCCAAAAAATAGATCAGCGAAAATTCAGTTCGCTGCCACCGTTACAAAGTTATCAAATAAACTTATCTTTCGTTATTGCATTAAATAAAATAATAACGAAACATTAAAACACATTATAACCAATAAATTTATATACAATAAGCAAACTAGTTTCGTATTTTAAAAATCCAAATTCATGGAGTAATAAGTAAACAAAATAAAATTAAAACTTGCGAACATAAAATAATCAAAGATCGATATAAAAATCAAACGATTTAAATTTTAAATGTTAAAAACAAATAAACAGAACCAATATGAAACATATAACATAAAATTAAAATTGTGTTATTAATATTAAACATTAAATAACGGATTAATACGTAGTAAATTATTATTATTAATATTATATTCTTACGTCTACGAATAAAGTAGTTCTCAGCGAAGTCTAATTTTCTATAATCCGTAATTATTTTTGATATTGTCAAATATTCATTTATATTGTTACTTATCGTAAGCATTTTATATAATTAAATGCTTAGCGAAGGTTAATTTTTCAATAAAACCATAACGTAATGCGTAGAGTCTAGTTTATTATTGTTAATAGTAACCGTTAGATCTAAATAATGATTGCAATTGTTGCCAATTTCTATAGTATATCAGCATTCGCTATTTATACCTAGCCATTACTATTAACAATAATAAACAAGAATATAATATGTATAAAAAAAATACACAGCACTATTACTAATCGATTTTTCAAACATCTGGAAGTCACAAACAATTACCATTACTGTCATACCTTTTCAAAATGTAAAAAACTTAAATAAAAAGAACCATTAAATCCCATTAAATACACAGTAACATATATTAATTACAATGAAAATTTTATAAATACCCTATATAATACATAAAAGAAAAATATCAAATACCACAGCATTATAGAGATTATTAAATTCCCTTACATACACCCTTCAATTCATAAAATAACTAAATTGTTAAAATACAGCAATATCAATATTCCATTTCATATTAATAATATTTACAATAAATTAATACTAATAGCCTTACCAATATGTTAATAATAAATCCAATAATTCGGGTATATATTAATTAACATACAAATCGTGTAAGAAAGTGCACATGGAACAAATCAAAAAATCCTCAATATAAGATTTAAAAAGCACCTATAGGCATTACGTTATGGTTACATTGAGAAATTAACCTTTTATAAGTATTTAATTATAGATCGTACCGCAAATAACAATATATGTAAATGGATACTTAACAATATCAAAAATAATTACAGATTATAGAAAATTAGATTTCGCCGAGGATTATTTTATTCATAAACAAAAGAATAATATTATTAATAATAATTTACTATGCGTTAATCCGTTATTTAATGTTTAATATATAGAATACAATTTTATTTTTATGTCATATATTTCATGTTGATTCCGTTCATTCGTTTTCAACTTTTAAAATTTAAATCGTTCGACTTATATATCGATCTTCGATTAATTTATCTTTGCAAATTTTAATTTTATTCTATTCATTTATTACAACATGAATATGGATTTTTAAAATCCGAAACTAGTCGGTCTATTTTATATAAATTGATTAATTATAATGTGTATTAATGTTTCGTTATTTTATTTAATTCGATTCCACTAATTCAATAAGTATGGCATATGATTATAGAAAATTAATAACTGAACAGGCCCGTACCCAGAATTTTAAGGGGGGAGGGACAATTTTCTTCACATATTTTTTTTATAAATAACAATACATTTTTCACTAATATTCATACTATTAATAATTTCCATCATTTTGTAATAAAAAATTTTTCCTTAAGATATTAATGAAGTACCTAAAACTATGGAGCATTTTTTCTTTTTTCTTTTAGAGGTAAAAACACCCTAAAAAATCATCAATATTTATTTTAAATTTTTGATTTTTTTCAGATTTTTTTGTATTCATAATAATTATTTTAGTACTCGGGGGGGGGGGGGGGGGGCACTCCACCCCGTGGGAACGGCCTTGTAACTGAATAACTGTATGTTTTTTTAAATTTGAATTGTATCAAATTTTTTTGTTATTTTGATTTCCAAATGTAAACAAGACTAGATTTTACAATTAAAATTTTTCAATTTACTTAAATATTATACAAATGCTCAATGTTAGTATTACATGGTTCTTTACTGACAGCTTATAAAAGCTAAATATTACATAAAAATCAGTACCATATGCAAGCTGTACTTAAGAAACCATCGTAACCATGACAACAGCCCTTGAAAATTTATTTCAGTAATATTTACATACCGCAGTTATAAAAATAAGGTACAGAAGAAATTAATAAAACGAATTTCCGTCGATTAACCAATTAAACACAACCCATAATCTACCGGAATACGAACAAAAAAATTAAAATCATTGAAAGAAGCCATTTATGAAAGAAAAAAAGAAAGAAAATTTAGTTAATGAGGAACAAATATAGAAAGTTTATGAGAAAAATTAAACACCAGTCCCAGCACATCATAAGATAACATTAAATTTATATTAAGTACAAACATTTTATAAACAGAAATTTGCAGGCTTACTCATTAAATTAGATCTAAAGTGGCAGCACCGAGTAAAATCATGGGCACATATCTCTAACATTGACATTAAACGGGAAAATGAGTAAATAAACCATCAATGCAGTGCAATATATATTTCCACGTGTTATTATTACGAGAGTAACTAATAAAATTTAAAAAATATTCAACAAATTAAAATATTTCAATACTTAATACGACATTGCGGATAGTAACGTTTAAATATTAAACAAAAGAAAAAAACAAAATAATATATAATAAATTATCGGTAATAAATGTAACAATTCGACTAGGATTATACACAATAGTGTGTACTTACAATGCGATTTAATTACATGTACAGTTATTTTCTATCGGTTAAAAAATTTATCGAGCAGATCTTTAAAAATTTGGTCCCTTTTTTTCATATAAATAAAATTAATACTGTTAAAGGCAATAGAAGTTAGAAAAACGGAAGGTGGGCGCAAACATGCATAAAAAAAAAAAATCATCGGTATTATATATATAAAAAGGTTTTAAATTAAAATATATTTTGACTTTTTATTTTTATATTAAATATACATCGATCAGATGAATGGTAAATAGTGTGAAGAAAGTTGCTAACTGTGGTTTTAACGTTAAAACTAAAGGTTAAGTCGATTCCTAAATTGAACCGCATTCTCTCAATAAACGATTTCCCAGAGGTAATGGTGGCCGGTAATTCTGCAGTATTTTACCTTCCCCGTTGAGTAACACCGTGTTCTCTGGACCGCAACAACGAATAGATCGAAATGCATCGAGCTGTAATAAAAAGAAAAATGAAAAAACTCATGCCGCTGATTACACAGTAATAATTAGTAATTATATATACATAATAATAGGTTATGTATTGTCAAATCACGTGACCTACACAAATAATACACTTGTACTCAGTTCAAAAGCGTGCATCATAATCGTTTAAAGCAGTATTAATTTTACGTACAAAAATTACTGACTTTTACGCTAAATTATACACCTTGCACAGAAATAATATTCTACAAATATAGTAATTATTAATACAACGATTAAAAAATGCGTAAAATTTGTGCTTTAAATTATTTATTGTATCACTCAAATTTCCTACTTGAACCAGTACTTAATCTTAATCTCATACGAGGTACTTATGTTAATGATATTTAGTTGCTGTAAAAACAGCGTGGTCTTAAAATTTTTGGTGCGTTACGCAGATATCGAATCAAGAATTTTTGAAATGCCTTGTTGTAGAGAAAAACGCGGATAATACTATAAATAACTCGAACAATTAATGAATAGTTCTCGGTAGACAATAAATAAAAAAATAACAATAGTATAATTTCACCAACAATTCAGGAAAAGAGAATCTTCGTTTGATGGCCTTGACAAATTCACTGTACCTATCAAACCAGGAACATCCAAAACACTTATCGACTAACGTAAATGTACGAATTAATTGCTTTACCGCGACTTACTTGTCTTTCAGAAACCTGAATAGGATTTTTGAATAAAATCCAAATAACAGATTCTAAACATGGTGGTGTGGTTAAAGATCCTAAGTATGTCCAATAACTGGTATCATCTGCAATTTTAAAATTTTTACTTTTAATAATAATTAAAAGTGCGCATTATTCGTATTAAATTAATCAACAGTTAACAATTTAACATAACTTACGAGCCGGCTTGATAATGAGTTCTACTGACAGAGGCTGTATAAAGATTCAAATTGAAATATAGGACATTTGGCTACTAATAATTATGGAATTGAAATGTTTATTATCATATTTTTATTTTACATTAATATTAAAATAATGAGTAACTTTTAGAATTATTTTCGTTAAATATTTGATAAGCTAAAAAAAAAAAAAAGAAAAAGAAGTTGTTTTATTAGAATTAAAAATCTATTTGCAGTACATGAAAGCAATTTCTGAAAATGTTTTATAATCTCTATTTTCTCTCGTTAAAACGTACATTTTAAATTTTTATTGTGCAATTTTTTTTTTCATAAATCTAGCTTTTTGTGAAAGGATAGACTAAACTAAAAGTATAAGTTAAAAAATAAGTAAAAGTAATCTAAGATGAAAAAGCATTTATGAATCTTTTATTATAATTAAAGTTTTAAATAAGTAGTAATAGACAAAATTAAGCACAATATGAAAGAATTGAGATAATTATTTATGTCCTCCTCGTGTGTATGTTTGGGAGGTCTGATTCATCCCCAACCCATAATATATATATATATATATATATATATATATATATATATATATATATTTACATGGATTGTGGGGTATTTTGATTTTTCTTTGGGAACCCTTCTAAAATTAGATTAAAATTTCTTCCTTTTGCAATTAATTTCGAGTAAAAATGGGAGAAAATACGCAGCGCTATGAAATTTTACTTGTATATCTGATGAATAAAATTGAAAATTATGTAGGCATAAAATCAACTCTCCTATATGAGTTTACAAATTTAATTACACCGTCAAAAAATTCTGTTTTTGATTCAAGACTATCATCTTCTTTTTCTATTTATAACAGTGACAGATTACTTCTCCTGGCTTACAATTTAGTAAAGAGTACAAATTTTTTTTAACGCCTTCTGGTGTCGAAAATGAACTCTCGACTGCCGCTGTTGTTGCCAGTATTACACAAATAAGACCGTAAATTTGAAAATTTCTTCAACACTGAGTTTCAAATTATCATCTATCAAAAATATTTTCATAATGTCACGGGAGTTGACTATTTATAAAACGATTAGATTTTTGTATTACACTTAATTCATTTTCAATTATGTTTCGTAGAAAACTATGTTCCATATGCTATTAAGCTTCTAAAGCTTTCTTTTGTAATTGTGGTGTCCCTGATTTGTAATCTTGCTTATTAAGTGGAAGCGCCTTGTCATTTTCTTAGCGTCACAAATCTATTCTCTATGCTGCCTAAAATGTTATTGATTATGTCAAAATATAGATAAAAATAGAAAGTTTTGTGTTGATAAGACGAGAAACGGATATTGAACTGCAAATCGATATTCAGCGGTAACTTTTTTTTTTTTAAATTAGTTTACGAAATATATCGAAATAAAATAAAACAGGAAAAAAAAACTATTTCAGACTGCTTCAAATATACGACATAAAATATGACCTCTTTGACCGAACTTGTAGAGTTGTATTTAGAACTAGAACTACGATAGTGTATACCAACAACACCTAAAACTGAAAAGAAACACTTTCAAAAAATATGCGATAAATTCTGCTGATAACACAATGTCAAATGAATAAAACTCTTTTTTAAGTAAAACTAAGTGGGTATAAAATTAGGATTATTTCGCCTATTAAATTTATTTTACTTTGCCCGATAACAATGTTTCTGTTTATATAAATAAATGATTTAAGCTGTATAGCGATCCAAAACGATTGTTAAGCCCCGTATTTAGAAAAGAAAAAAAAAAAGAAAAAAAAATATTGAAACGGCTAATTTTCTAGAAGTGCATTAAATAAATAATAGACATTGTACAAATATTTATTTTACGACAGTTTAATATTAGTATTATTAAAGTTCAACAGATGGCGCGTAAAGTTGTATTAATTTCTATAACAATGAAAATTTTTTTAAAATTTTTTTCACTACGCTTTTAATTGAGTTTATGGCTTGGTTTTTAATCATTAATTAATGTGTTTTAACTTTGGGGTGGGAGTGGGGCTCGCCGGTGGCCTTAACCAAATATCTCGAAAAACTAGATTACAAAATCTAGATCATAAAGGAATTGAAAAGAGAAAGCACAAAGGATTGAATCAAAGGGAATTAGAAGTGAAGATGGAAAGGATGAAGGAAGCATTGTAAGAAATAGGCCAGAGCTAAAATTTAGGAGTATAAAAGATAACTTGCACGAATGAATGCAGGGAATTTAAAATAAAACGTGATTAATGTCGCATATAAGTGGAAGATCAAAATTGTGGAGAAGGCAACAGGGAGAAAACGTCAAGGAAAATCGGCTTTAAAAATATGTATATTATAATTATTTATGCAATACACATACCTTCCATACAAGTTAATTAGTTCTAGAAATTTTTTGTGACTAATTTGTCCCAGCTTTCAGCAAATATTAAATGCCAACAACTACGAAATACTTTAACGTTGTCCAAATTTATGAATTAGACTGGAATCTAATATTTCATTGTTTTGTTTTGTTTTGTTTTGTTTTGTTTTGTTTTGTTTTGTTTTGTTTTGTTTTGTTTTGTTTTGTTTTGTTTGCCTTCATTTTTTTTGTTTTTTTAAATTTTTTTTCTTATGATTACGTTCCTAATTGAAAACGGTTTACTCTTTAATATATATGTATGTAGAATTTGTTAACTATACGGAATAATATATTTTTAGAAACATTTCAGAGTAAACATTCAAAGAAATCGTTTCAATTATAATTTAATTTTTGCAATTATTAACTCAGAAAAATGAGATTAACAGCACTCATTTATTCATTACGAAAAATTGTTGTTTTCTTCTTGTTTTTCTTTAGTAAGTTTGTCAATGAGAACACTAGCCTAAGAAGTGGAAAGAAGAGAAAGTTCTATTCTTATATGGGTTTAAGGGTGGAGCATAAAAATAATTCGAGGACAGGAATAACTGGAGCAGAAATAAATAAGACAATATAAGAAGGACGCCATATAAGAGGAGTAGGAATACCACAGGCTTTAGAAGAATAGAAGGACGATTGTTCAACACGAAAGGTCGAACATTTAAACAAAATATAATCAGCATCACAAGGAAAGTATGCGGAAGGGGCGTGGAAAGGACAAAACGAAGTAGATGCATATGAAAACTGTAGAAAATTATGCATAGAGGAAACCATGATTAAAATAAAGGCGATTACTAATGGTAATTTACCAGCGTTTTATGTACTTGAAACGAACATTATTACCTGGTAGAAATTTCTTCGGATCTATTGGAAATGGTAATTCCACAGTTTGACCTTTAAATGTAATATTTTCTATTAGCTTGACGACTTTTTCGATTTCCGGATGATCTTTCGGACCGACCTGTTTAAATAATCGTTATTTAACTATTAACATATACATCGAGATCTAAAAAAAAAAAATTGTTTTAAAAATTTTACATTATTATTCCTTTATTTCGAATCTACAATAATCATTTCAGATAAGTTGTTCAGTGTAAACCCTTCTCAATGATGGATTTTACCCACGAGAGAATTGAATTCCAATTATTTTCTTAACAATCTTTCTCTTCTCTCAGTAAATTAAATAAAAAAAAAAAAAAAAGTAGTAAACGATTCGTTTTTTCTTTTTTTTTCAAACAATTCCGTTGCGACTCAGTTCGATTTTTTTAAAGCTATTCTAAAAACTTTACAAACCACTTTATAAAAAATTAAGACGATCTCTTCGATTCCTTTTCGATCGACTGTAAAATACTCATAAAATTTAATTTAGCTAATGTTAGATTCCGATAGGGATTTCAACAAAGTAACATCGTGTTGGAACCTGAAATGAAAAATTGATTATCGTTCTTAAATGATTACGTAAGAAAAAGAATTTTTTTCGTTACATCACCTCCAAAAATATTCCTAGAACTGCTAATCCGTCCGCTTGCTTGGCCGCATCCCTAAATGAAGGGTAAACACTTTCATTCCAATGTACCAAATGCAACTAGAGGGTATTTTTTAAAAAATAAAAATGTATCAATGTTACGTAATGGTAAATTAATTGAAAATTAAAAAAAAAATTAAAAGATACGAATTTCTAAAAAACTAGAATATATACTTAAACAAATAGTGTTAAGTTTTAACTAAACATAAACACGTGATAATGTTCGATTACATTTGAAATCCTTTAAAATTTATAAAATACTAAAAGTGACATATTTTAGCCTGACTGAGATGGTAACTATTAGCCAATTCGCGATGGAACATAATCGTTTTTTTTTTTTTTTTTTTTTTTTCGTTTTTTCTTTCCCATCGTATTCGCAATCATCAGCGAACGGAGGATTTATCTGTAGTAGGGGAAGAGAGAGAAGAAAAATCAAAAGGAAAAAAATTTAAAAGAACGTTAAAAAAAGTAATTGTACATTTATAAAAATATAAAAGACAATAAAACGTACGCGCAACAGATAAAAGTATTTAAAAATATCCATAAAATAGTTCTTTGCCTAAAAAAGCGGGTATATTTAAAATTATTAAAAATATTTATACGCTAAAATAAACAAATATTTTTAAAAAGATATTTAAAAAAAAGTAATCGTAAAATTACGGATGTTGCACATAGGGAGGTAAGTTAAAAATATATTTGTTAAATTTTTTTTTTATACAACTGTCATCAGGTCACTCTCTATTTTTCATTGCGAAACAGTCTACAACTCTTATTGAATATTAACGCTCCAACTATAATGAATATTCATTAAAAAGTCAAACAGCTTAATTTGTTTTCTTCTGCAGGTACACCCATGTAAATACACACTTATCTTTTTAAACTGATGAATGTTTTATCCGGTCTGATAGCCGAAACAGGATTCGTAGCGAACATCTGTAATAATGTGTAAAATGCTTGTTTAAAGTTTAGCATTGGGGACTGATCTGAACATTTTAAAGCAGACTTTGAAGTGTAAGGTAATAAATAATGTAGAAATTAGCCAATCAAACAGATAACCAATTGAAGAAAAAAAAACCGAATGAAAATATAAATCTTTAAATGAATAAAATTCCTTTATATTTTTTAATTACAAAAAAAAAAAAAAAAAAAAAAATCCCTGTTTATAATTTACTTATGGAAGTACAGAAAACTTTTTCAAAAAACGGCAATCCGCCTCATCGTAATGGTATTAAATAAGAGCGAAAAAGAACAAAACTCTTATTTCTAAATGTTTTTAGTTGAACTTATTCTAGATGATAAGAAAAAATCCACCGAGGTTAAAATTATTTCAAAAAATATATCATCGTCAAAAATTTACTGATTCGAATTCGATTACTCTAAATTCAAATCTTACAATAGACCGCTATTAAATAATTTAGTAAGAATAAAAAGTCGATTTAAAAAAAAAAATAAACAAATATATGGACGCAACTGTTGTAAAGAAATGCCGAAACTTTCTAATATTGATAACAGTCCTCTTGGTCGCAGCCCGAGAAAGCCGAAAAGAAACACTCTAGATTGCTGGAAAACTTATACCTTTTACTACGAACAGGTGTGAGTTAAATTAAAATCGTTTATAATCCGTGTCGTCGTCAGAATGGGTAAAATTTAAATATTTCCGCCGTTATAACGTAAGAATTTTAATAAGCCGCAAAAAGTTGTTGTAAATGATAACGTAAGCCGGCTTATGTTCATAATCACTGTCTACTTAATCGTAAAACTTTCATGAAATTGCGCTCCTATCGTAAATTAACTTTCGAATGAATAATTATCGTAAAATGAAATTATTAAAGAATATTTCTTAATTTTCGGTAACATTTATGGAATTGTTCGTAGGAAATTTTCGATAAAAAATACGTACTTCGCCAGCATATGCTTTGCCGTCTACAGTGTGTTCTGAACCTTGTGAACTCTCCGGGCCCCAGTGGCAGTGAAACTGTTCCAAACGATATGTGTCATTTAACGGACCGCCGGTCAATTCTTTACCGACAAACCAAATCACAGAATGAATAAATACAATTATAAAAATGAACGTAACTAATTATTATCATTACGTAAAACTGCATTGAAAGTTTATAGTAAATAGATTTTACAAACATATGAAGCTATTACGGGGACGCACAAGGCCGTGTCCACAGGGGGGAGTTAAACCCCCCCTCCATGAGAACTGAAATAGTTATTATAAATACACAAAAATCTGAAAAAAATCTGAAAAAAATCGAAAATTTAAAATAAATATCGATGATTTTTTAAGGTTTCTTACCTACCTTTAAAAGAAAAAATAAAAAACATGCTCCATATTTTTAGGGACTTCATTAATATCTTAAGGAAAAACCTTTCTATTACGAGTATAATTAATAACATATGTAATTTTTATTAATGTTCATATACGGGGTGGTAATTCATTTATGTGAATTATTAATACATATAAATTAAAATGATGGAAATTATTAATAGTACGAATATTCGTGAAAAGTGTATTGTGTTATTTTTAAAATAAATATGCGAAAAAAAATTTCAAAACCCCCTCTTTCCAAAATTCTGGGCACGGACCTGGGGTCGCGCTTACTCAAACGAATTCGCAAAGTATTGTTTTTCAATTATTCTCCTCAATCAGTGATTTAGCGAGATATCCGGGGCCAGTTTGTACCAGTTATTTTGCGGTTCGATAAACCATATTCGCGCATACGTAAATCGGCTATTGTCGAATGATGTAGCAAATTTTCATCCTCGTACAGAGACGTTTAATAATAAAAGCAGTGGCGGATCCACGCGGGGGAGAAATAGGGGACTCCCCTCTCCCCCAAAGAACGAAATGCTCGATGAAAAATTTTTTACAACAGAGAAACTTAATTTATATCATAAAAAATTTGTATAAATGTTATTATACCAATGGATTTTAATAACTAATATTTAATACCGTTTTTCCTAGTAAAAGTATTAATGTTACACGTTTTTATCCTGTTTTAAATGCAACTGTAGCCGTTCTTTTACCGTTTTTATTTATTTTTAATTTTTATTTTGTAATTTTAATTAAAAATACATAGTTCAATGAGAAATATATATATATATATATATATTTAAACTTGTTCACGAGAACAAAGAGAATTCGGATCGGATTACTAACAAAAATAAAAAAGAATTAAAGTGTCTAATAAAGAAAACTATCGTTCTATTTTTTCTATTAATTCACTATTCAAATTCTAAACTACCATTTTTTAGGTACAATTTTATAATTTCCTTTTATTTTTCACCCCCCTAAATATAAGACAAAAGTTCGATTAAAAATTGTAATAATTATGTATTTTTATAACATTTTTAAATTTCTAAAGAGGCTGCTGTTTGATTTTCTGTATGAAGCAAGGTATTTCTCAAATTTACCGCCTACCGTATAAGATATTGCATAATTATATAGTCCAAAAGAAATGTCTTTCTGGATCCGCCCCTGATAAAAGGGCGAGACTACTTCGTTAACTCAGCACCGTTCGCCGACGATAAAGGCAGCCGGTCTTAGACTTAACGGACCAATTTTGAACCACAATTTTATGGTCGTTTGAAGAACCACACGTTGCGACGGCCGTTAGAACTGACGACAGATAGTGATCCGTCTGAATTGCATTTTTTCCCATCATTTCTATGCGCTAAAGTAGTATTACCCACGACCGACCACCACTTGTCCGAAAAGTGGTCCGTGCGAGTTAAGCCTTAACCGTAATGTAAACTCCTTGTCAGCTGGCACTGTGAGCACTGCTGCTGCAGTGTAGTCATGGTGTTGGACGCAGATTCTATTTGCTTCTTCTTAACAGGATGATGGCCACAATTATTCTTCATAATTAAATAATTATAAACTCTGCTTTATGACAGTAGAGAAAAGTAATTGAACTTTCGTATCACTTCCTAACCCGTTAAGCCTTGTATTCTACACAGCTTTGACGCTTGATGGCTCTAACTGCTTCTGAAACGTCCCGTGTTTCTTCATACTTAATTGTAGTCTAGTTGTCCGTCGGCACTGTGGGCTCTGCAATCACAGATTTGGCTATGCTATTAGATAGCAAACTCCTTCTGCATTTCCCTTCGGCACTGTCATAACCTCTCTCCTTTCTGTATGCATATGTTTCGCATTTAACGACTCTGATTGTCATTCTCTCTCCATCCTTAGTGTTCTTAGTCAGGTTCCATTCCTTGTGACTCCTGATTGCTACTATTTGCACGTGCAATCATCCGTTATTGACAAGCCCGGAAAAAAAGGGGTTAACTAAAAAGTGTACAATTTGAAATTCACCGATGTTCATCTGCCCAAATCATCCGCAGCTGATTAGTATATTTCTGATTTTTTTATTTTGTCTACTGTTTAATATCGTTAACTTTGATTACAACGAAAGACGCTTTATAGAAAAGCCGAATACGTTCGATATCAGCAGAATAAAATTAATATAATTTCAAGAATAAATATAAGAAACAGAACTAACGTTAATAACATGCATACTCATGGGCGTCGTCAGGGGAGAGGGGACAGGGGGCAGTTGCCCCCTTCCCTGGAGCCTTGAAACTTTTTAATCAACTGGCCATGATGAGTATTCATGGGCGCGTAATCAAAGACAATTTGAACGACTTTTATAATTTTATTATAAAAATTTGCCATAAACCCACGAAAATTGTGTTTTAATTAAGATTTTATTCTTGTTTAATATAATATTAAGCCTTTACAACTTATAAATTTTATTTTTCCTATAACTCATATCCTCTTTCTATCATCTTGCCCCCCCCCCGGACTCATCGACTGGCGACGCCCTTGTGCATACTATTTATTTATTTATTTATTTTTTATTGAGCTTTTCAACTATGGGCATTAGCGCAAGAGGACTTTTTTTTATAATTTTAATTTTTAGAATTGAGATTCGAACAAGGTCCTATCTGAACGGAACAACGTTACCTAGTCAGCTGCGCTATGATAACTAACTAACGCGTATATTAAGAACAATTCTCAACTGTTAATTTTCATTATTTTAATTATCTTTAACTAGCGCTGTATCTTCTTTGCTCATCTTTTCATGAACTATACTTAAATACGTACTGGAAGTATGACAGATATTATAATTTGTAATTTATTTAAAGTGTGGTAATATTTTATAATTTTTTGTTATACGAATTAAAAATACAATTTCTCTCTCCAGAACTAATATCTTGATTTGTTTATTACACAGCCTATTATTTAACTTCTAAAAATATAATTATAATGGAAGTCTCGCATATCGTTTTTTTCATTATAGTTTTTTTTTTTTTTTTTAATTATTCTTTACTTTAGACTCGGCTTTATTTTGGATGAAAGATTGCGCGTACGACCTATAGACCAATAATTTCAATTATTGTTATTCATATTTACATTAAAGCCGTATTATATTTAGTATAAAAGTTTAAGAAATTTTTTATAAATCCATTTGATATTCCATTAAGTCCCCTGATGACACTTTATTTTTAAGTTGTTTAATAATTAAGTTAACTTCTTCTTTAGTAATCGATATGTTTACGTTAGGTTCGTGTATTTCTGCTTTAAATGGTTTTACGTTAAGGTTCGACATCAATAAGTCGATTTTAGCCTTTTCTATACATGCATAATTATCTAATGTTAGTATATGCATACTTTTTCCTTTATTAGTTAATATTCTGTATTTTAATCCAAAGGCATTATTTTTGTTTTCCAGGCCTCCAACTTAGCTTTTTTTAATCATAAACTTATATTCCTTAAAATTTACTTTATAATTACTGTAATAATTTTATGTTTTTGCAGTTTCGATACTTTTTTTTTTTTTTTTTTTCGGTTTTCTTGTAATTCATATTTTTCATTTTTTCCTCGATCATTTTACTCGATAAGTTTGTCGTTTTTGTTGTTTTTTTTTTTTATGTGAATTCATTTTATCCTGTGCAAGTACGTTTTAGAAAATCTTCATTTTTACCACTTTCTTTTCGAATGAAGAAAGATTTGAAAAGTAATTTAAAACCTGTCGCAACAGAAGAAATGATAGAAGGAAAAGGTAAAAGAAAAAAATAACGGAAAATGATGTAGAAAAAAAGAACGGGATACAGAAAACCAGGTTTTAGCAGTGATTTTAAACAATCAAAAGAGTTGGGAAGAATAATTCTTTTGAATTAATTTACATTTTTTGATCAAAGTGTTTTCGTTAGTCTTCATCTCTATCATGATTGTTATTTGAATCGCAAACAACCTCAAAAAACGAAAAACAATGCAACGCCAATACTCTCCACCTATTAGGATTGGCTGTTGTGAAACTTGATATCAACATTTTCGCTCCGCTTAATCCGGCACCGAAGCCCCCCTTATTAATTATCATGATGAAAAACATCCTATGTTTATTTTTAGAGAGTAGGTGTACTATTTCCGTCTGGACGCTGCTATTTGAAAAAAAAATTTAACATCGAAAAAACGAATTTAAAGAATAATTCCGTTATTTGTCGCGTGAGCGAAAATCCTTTACCGAAGGCATCTTTTTTAAAAAGATAAATAGTCAATTTCTTTCTGAAAACAGTTGAAAATAGTATCAAAATAGCGATATTGTATCAAGCATCTCTACGAGAAGGTTAATTGGTGTTATTTGAATCGTACAAGTTTAATAATCGCGGTATGGGCAAAATTACAAATGAAATTTAGAATGGATCAGCTAACAATCGTGTATCAGGTATTCTGAACGGGTATTGCTCGAAGATTTTCTCCGAACTGATAACTACTGTTACAAGGACAACCTATTTGTTCAATTATTTTCTCAGTGACGTCAATCTGATTGGATTTTCAAGTGGTGTTATTCAGACGAGCAATGAAACGGAGCTGATATATCGATGAAATATTAATAGACTTCGCTTGTGTCTTATTAAAACGCGAATACTGAATACTAAGAAAGTTGAATGATGTCGATGTTATTTCATCGCTTCCTCTAGAAATAAAATACGTAAAATTTAAGTTTCCTGTCGTCAGGCAACTAATATAAATTGTCATTTCAAAACGTATTAAAATTCACTGCGATATGCTCATTCTTTCGTCCGGTTCACTGGGCTTTACTTATTATAGCCCATATATATATATATATATTTATATAGGTATCTATGCGTGTGCAGAAACTAACCGTCATAGCTGATTTACGCTTACAGCTTAATACAAGTCGTCAGATCATTTCCATCTTGTAACTCTTTACGTCACGTATTTATAGTTCTCAGAATTTTTCATCGACGAACTGAGTGGAAATAAAAGCAAAAATTTTTGTCTTCAATTACACGGGGAAACAGAAAGTTTTGTTTTTAGTTGTTTTTTTGGTTTTTTCTTTTGCAAAATTAGTTGGCGATTTTGCAGTTGAAGGACATATCAAATCTCTTATTTCAAAAGCGGCATAAAGTATTGGTCAGAGAACATGTGCTATCAGCGAAAATTATTAACTCATTCATAAATCGGATATAAATTTTCTGCAAACTTTGATATATCATTCGTCTATTAGTTTTTAACATTTCTACATATGATGATACTATTATAAAGTATGTTAGGTAAAATAATACTCTCATACAACGTAACTGCTTTTTTATAATTTATATACAGTTTTGGTTATTATATAACTTATTAAATATTATTATGAATTTGCTTATTTTGGCTTTAATGTAATTAAAATGTTCATACAATTTTAAATTACTGTTTATAAATTACTCCAAAATATTTATATTAATTCCGTTATTATAATAAAAATCAATATTTTTAGTAAATAAATGTACCCTACCCGAAGTTTCGGGAATCGGGGGGGGAAAAAATTAACTAATTCTTTTCATATTAAGTATTTTCGTTTTTATTATTCTAACCGTTTAATTTGAGACATAGTACGAAATTATCAATATTAAATATGAATAGAGTTATCTTTATTCAATCAGTTTTTCTCATAACCTTTTAGAAAGTTATTGCTTTTTGTTTGCACATTTTACTTTTTCCAATTCTATTCTCTAAATTATTCCAGGCTACAGTTATTTAAGAAGAACTGTAGTAATAAGAGAAATGCACTAAAGAAATATCATACACTATACGGTTTTCTGAATATAAAACTCGTTCAGATAAGTATTACAGAGTTTCATTTTTGAGTTATCTCCCTATATAGTGCGTATGATTTTACTGCATTGGATATTCGTCGACAAGCGTTTTAGCTTGACGAAAATTTTTGTATGTAAAAAATTATAAATACATATTTTTCAAAACAAAAAAAAAAAAAAAAAAAAAAAAAATTACTAAGTATATCAAAAAAACAAATATTCATATTAATTAAAATAACGCGCCATGTTTTAGAGCGACTAGGTCATTTTCTGGAATTAATTGTTGCATTTATTTACACCTCTCTAGCCACCTCCGAAAAAAAAAACAAAAAAAAAACAGTTCATTATTAAGACGTTTTGTTATTCGTAAATTTTCGTGATAGAAGGGCAATTAAAGGAAATTGGTATTTATTACGAGCTACATTATTTAGAAATATACTTATTATTTTTTCGTAACTGTCGGATAAAGTATTTTTTCACACTATTTTTATAAATTAATCAGTTAACAAAATCTGACTTATCGCCAAAAAATGTGAAAATTTTGGCGATTGTCGAGCTGGTATTATAGAAAAGTATAGGAATGTGTTTTGGCCTAAGTTCTTTAGACGTGTTTCTACATGCATACATACATATATGTGTATACACGCGCGCGCGCATATATAACTTCTCGACGGGGTTGGGTTGTAAAAAATTTATAGCATTATATTTATTTAAATTTTTTTTCTTTTCTTTTACTGATTTTTCTAAACAAAATTTGAAAAATTACTAACATTTACAAAATTTTGGCAATTAAATTAAAATATAATAATGCGAGCCAAGATTTTATGGATAATAATGTATATACATGTATATGTGTATATGTGCATATATACATATATATATAGTTTCCACTATAAACAGATAGGTAAATCTAAATTAACTGTTAATATAAATCCCGAAATATTTCGATAATCAATTAATAATAAAACATAATCATAATGTCAATTTAAATAGTATTATTAATTTGAAAATAACGTAATTTCAGGCGGAAATGCGGAAGAGAAATTTATTAAATAAAATTTACGCAACACATAACTGAGTTGTATCGAAGCTCTGTACATCCTATTATGAATTTTTGGATTTAAATTTCACAGAGATGTTCCAAAAATTGGGTTACAATTGTAAGTTTTATTTAAAAAATTTCGTTATATGCTTTTGTTTTAGTTACATACACAAATAACGCAATATTTAACAGCCAAACAGTCAAAATTGATTCAGTATTTATTTACATCATTTTTTAATACTAAGCACGAAATCAAACCGAATACGGATTTAAAACGAAAATAAGAATAGATTAGTCGTTACACATTTATTATGATATTCCGTTTTTTTTTTGTTTTTTTTTTGGGCGCGCTAGCGGCATTGACTCAACAACAACAGAAATTAAGGAAAGAGTTAAATAAAGAGACGATTAGGAATAGATCTTAGGAAAGATGGGAGTACAGGGATTATATCTGGAGATGGAAAGGAAAGGACAAAGGAAGAATTATACGGAGCAGGAAGACCCAGTGCCAAGATTTTGGAGTACAAAACAGAGCGCTCGGAATCAAGGGTAGGGTATTCAAAGAAGATGTGGTTTGCATCACATATGAGAGGAGAGATGGAATTATGAAGGGGACAATCGGGAGAAGAGGACAGGGAAAAACGAAAACGTGAAGAGGGTAGAAAGGAGTGATTAATACGCAGTCTGATTAAGGAAATGATCGCGGAGCGTTGATAAGAATAGGATTGAAACCATGGCTGAGAAGAGGGAACCGGCTGAATTTGAAGATAATGAGAGGCGGGATTAGAAAATAGAGAAGGATAGATGTCCGACCATAGTCGGGAATGATTAGCTGAGGAAAGAAGGAGGATGTCCGAGGTAGGAATGTTGCAGAATAAAGGACCATCGCGGGCGGCCGATCGGGCTAAAAAGTCCGCTAACTCATTGCCCTCGATGCCAGAGTGAAAGAGTGAATAAGTTAGCACTTATTTGTTTCTTTATCATTATTATTATTATGGAGTCATTAATGTTCGTCCAAAAATATTTATAAAACAAAAAAATTAATTATCTTTAACTTATTTAGGACCCCGTCTATGCGGACGACATATATTTAGCCAGCAGAAGTGATGATAATTTTCGATATTTTCAATAGCAGTATTCGATCTACTCGAATAAAACATTCTTATCTAATCAACTAGGCGGTAACTGGATTGTGAATCGTTATCTCGTGTGCGTTCGCGTTCCCGTATCAGCTCGGTAATCAGTTGTTTCGGAAGACCGGTGAGATCGCTTCATTGTTATCTATTTAGATAAATAATTTCGGTTTCTTCGCTGTGGTATTTAACTTTTACTTAGTAACTAATATCGATCTGTTTTACGTTTATTTTTCGCCTTTACATTTTAACATTTCAGTTCGTTTAAATTCACTTCGTTCCTTTTTTTTTTTTTTTTTTTTCCCTCTCTCTTCTTAAGTCAGTGGAGCGATGAGCTCGTCTAGTGGGGGCCGCCCAGCGGCCTCCTCCAAAGATTTAAAAGCGAAACCGAATGTATCGCTAAACTTGATGGAGGTTGACGCTGTCGGCAAGCGCAAACCTTCCGGCCCTCTCTCACCGTCCGCGGTTTTGCCAAGCAAGGATCTGCGGCTATCTCGACCCGATTCACCTAATCTCGCCACTTCAAATAATTCGAACAACAATGCTAATACAGCTGCCGAGAATTTCATTATCGATAATAGTAAAAATAATAATAATAACAAAAATAATAATAATAATAATAATAATAATAATAATAATAATAATAATAACAATAACATCATTACCACCCCCGCCACCGCCAATAATAATAATAATAATAATAATAATAATAATAATAATAATAATAATAATAACAATAACATCATTACCACCCCCGCCACCACCAATAATAATGATAATAGTAATATTAATAATAACAGCAGTTATAATAATAGTAACAATAATGATAATAACAGTAACACTATTAATAACAGTAACACTATTAATAACAGCAACACTATTAATTCGCCGGTCAATGTCAACAGCTCGGATCATCCAAATCCCGATGTATGCTATCCCCTCAGTCATCCTGGTCCTTACCCTATCTTAATTGAGTGCACCTCATCCGATGATAATATAGGCAATTATCACCCTTTAGGTTTGGTTAGGCTGATAAATTCAATATCTTCGTCCTTCATTGATATCTCTCCTGGCGGAAGAAATCGAATTTCCGTCTCATTCCCTTCTTCTGCAACTGCCAACCATTTCCTACAAAACCATAACTTCTTCTCCAAACATAACCTAAAAGCATTTATTCCTTCCACTTCGTTATATAGATTGGGCGTAATTTCAAACGTTCATCCTTCCTTTTCTGAGGATGATATTAGAGAGGGTCTTGATCCCAGCATTCCTGTTATTTCCATCAGAAGAATCCTTCGCACTGTAGATGATAAGAAAATTCCTACAAGAGCCGTGGAACTTAAGTTCGCGAACACCATTCTTCCTGAATTTGTATCTATTTTCAAACTCCGATTTCCCGTCTCACCTAGTATCAAACCTCCTACTCAGTGTTCGAAGTGTTTCCTTTTCGGGCACATTGCGAGACACTGTCGTAGTTCTAGTTCTATTTGCTCCCACTGTTCATTAAAGCATTCTTACTCGGAATGCAATAATCTTCAAAATCCGCCTACGTGTAGAAACTGCAAAGGTTCTCATTGTTCCAATGACCGCAGTTGCCCTGAGTGGTCTAAACAAAAGGATATCAAAAAAATCATGTCTTACGAGAACATTTCTTTCCACGAAGCCTCGTCCATAAAAAACAATTCCTACGCTACTCAGGCATTTTCATACGCCAACCGCACTTCCATTCCCTCCTTTACTACTACGGTTTCTCCTAATACTTCTTCTTTAATTTCAAATGCCCCTGTCAAGTCTACTACTTTCCACAAGCCTAACAAAACTAAACATTCATATAAATCTCTTCCTCACTTTCCTCCTCTTCCTTCCAATAAACTTCCAACCCCCTCCAACGGCTGCGCTCTTAACCATCCGATTACTGAAAGTAACAACTCCGGTAGCTCTAATCTAAAGCCTTCTGCTTCTAATTCTTCCTGTGACAATTTCAACACTATTTTTTTTTTTTTTTTTTTTTTTTTTTTTTTTGGGATCGCCAGTCGAGAGCATTACCCAACATAATTTTTTGTTAGTGAGAGAGAGGGAGAAACTAATTAAAATTTAATATTACTGGAAATAGAAGATATGAAGGAGGCTATAATAGCAATGATTGCCGGAGATGGAAAGGAAAGAATAAAGGAAGCACTTTATGGAGTAGGCAAACCGAGTTTCAGGAGTTGACTATAGAAGTGAGAGCGTTCTGTAGATATAGACGCGCATTCAAAGAAGATGTGATTTGTGTCACAGATTAGATCGGAATCATCCGGATGGAAGGAACAAAAAGGAGAAGAGGACATAGAAAAGCGAAAAGAAGATGCCGGAAGACGACTATGATCTAGACGAAGCCTGCAAATGGAAGAGATAAGAAAGCGCGAGAGATGAGGAAAGTCAAGGTACCAAATTTCAACACTACATCCACTATTCCTACTCTTCCTGCCATTAATAATCTATCAGCAGCAATTATGGATTTGCTTTCCCATCATAATGTAGCTTCGTCCTCTAACTTTGTCGCTTCGCTTTCCTCCTTCCTATCCGCTAATTTACAGTTTAGCTAACTTCTTTCCTGTATTTCCTTTATACGTCGCTTTCTCTCCTCATTATTGCGAGTATGGCTGCTGTGGGATGGCCCAAATCCATCTGGCACAGTGGATCTGCTCGAATTTGTGGAACTTTTCGTTTGAAATTCATTTATTTCCACATTGGAATAAACCTGGAGATGGTTCTGGCTAACCATTCTCCTTTTATGGTCCATTTGGTCTGTCCTACAGTCCATATTGGTCGTTGTGGAGTGAGTCTTTGGGTGGTAATTAAAATTACCAACTTATTAGATTTACCTCTACATTTTTCGTATGACAATCGGAGACCATTAAAATCATCATCCGATATGTTAACGGATACATGGATCTGTCCGAACCTATTGCTGTGTGCTGTTGAAGACAGTACTTCAAGGTTGATAACCATCATAAACGAATTTTCATTTTCATTACGTAGTCCCTTAAACTATTACTTCCTTTTATATTACTCCTCTTATTATACTCGTCCATGCTGCATGTTCCTCTCTTCCTCTACCATCTACGATTCACTTTTATCCAGCTTCCTCTTTAAGGCTTCAGAACCTCCGACCGTCTTTCCTTTTGTATTCTTTACTCTCAAATTGAGCACTTATTTTATTCTACGTTTTCTCTCAAATGACTGAAAAGTTCAATATACTCCAGTGGAATTGTCGGAGTCTTAGAGCTAACAAACAAGCCTTGGAGAGTATACTCGACTCCTATTCCATCCACATTGCTCTGTTATCAGAAACCTGGCTTAGAGAATCTTCAAATATATCTATTCGAGGCTTTAATTTAATCCGTTCTGATCGCGTGGACGGCTATGGTGGTGCCGCCATACTCATAAGAAAAGATATTTTCTTCAATATTTATGATCATTCCTCTTGTTTTCCTCTTGATTCTCAATCACCTAACTTGGTCCATATTTCTATTCCTAATGTTCACCCTCAACCTACTCACATCTTTTCCGTATACATCCCTCCACATTATGATCTTAATAATTTTCCTTTCACGTTACTATCCAATCCTCATTCTCTTCCCGTCATCATTGGGGGTGACTGGAATGGTCACTCCCCCTTGTGGGGCTCTGCGAGTCATAATAGGAACGGGCATATCCTCGAGAATTTTATCCTCAATAACAACTTTGTCCTCTTGAACGATCATTCCCCTACTCTCTACACAGGTGTTTATAGTCGCAGCTCGGTTGACCTCTCTTTAACTTCCCCTAACTTTGGTCTCAACTATCATTGGGAAACCCTTGATAGTACTTTCGGCAGTGATCATGTCCCTATTATTTTTTCCTTGAACGATCTCCTTCCTCCTCCTCCAGATCCTATAAAACCTCCTAATGCTCATAAATGGTCTCTATCCAAAGTCGACTGGGATAAATTTCGGTCAATCGTTGATTTATCTCTCTCTAACATTAATTCTCTTCCTAATCCTATGCATCAATACGATTCCTTCTTTGACTCTATTTCCTCGGCGCTAACCACCTCTTCTGCACCGGTTCGTCCCCCTAAAACGAATCGACACCTTCTTGCTTCTTCGCTTTGGTGGAACAACGATTGTTCGGAGGCCATTAGCGACAGTACTTCCTGTTTTAGGCTTTTTCGGGCGTGTTCCTCTTTTGAGAACTTCTTAGCATATAAGAAGGCCAATGCTAAGGCCAGACTTATTCTTAAAAAGGTCAAAAAGAATTCATGGAAAAAATTTTACTCCTCATTTTCTAGATCCACTCCTATCTCCCAAATTTGGAGAATGGCTAAAGCTTTTCAAGCTCCTCATTCTGAACGTCCTTCATATTATAACCTTCCTTCCGAAAAACCCTACTTCTTTCATTGATTCTATTGCTCCCGCTTATGTTCCATCTCTCGAAGAAACACTTACTCCTACATATGTTCGTACAGCTCCTGCACATATTCTTTCTTCTGACTTCAGCATCGGTGAACTCCATGCCTCTTTGTCTAATTCCTCCAATTCTAGCCCCGGATTAGACCGAATTTCATACCTTGCTCTTAAAAATCTTTCAAACTCTGCACTTAATACTCTTCTGTTAATCTATAATCGTTTCCTATATACTGGCTCAACTCCACCTCGCTGGAACTCCTTTATGGTTATCCTGATTCCGAAGAAAAAGCCTAATTCCTTCCGTCCAATATCCTTAGCTTCTTGCTTAAGGAAACTTTTCGAAAACATGATCAATAAACGTCTGGTCTGGTGGCTAGAACATCATAATATACTCCCTGACAATATGGTTTCCGTCCGGGCCTAGGCTCTATGGACTGCCTATCTTTATTCCTTTCTGACATTTATAAATCTCTTATCCTCAAAAAATTCACCGTTGCTGCGTTCATTGATGCCACCTCTGCCTTTGATAATGTCCATTTACCTTCCTTGCATGACAAAATGCTCTCTATCAATATTCCTCTCCACTTCACCTCACTAGTTATTAATGTTTTCCGTAACAGGATAATTCACCTTTCTACTCCCTTTTTTGATGATTCCAGGATGGTCTACCGAGGCCTCCCGCAGGGATCATGCCTTAGTCCTACTCTTTTCAATATATATTTTCACAGTCTCGCTATCCTCCGAGTTTCCTCCACGTCGTTGTTCTATGCTGATGATATTCTTATCTATTCCTCGTCAGATAATATATCTGCGGTGAACGAGGAGCTAAATAATTCTCTTGCTATTTTGGAAAATACGTTATCCTCTCTTCATATTTCTATATCACCCGAAAAATCTGCCTCTATGGTTTTCACATTCCGTCCTTATAACCGTTCTTTAGTCAATCTTTCCTTGCGCCACCATCCCATCCCTTTAGTCAATTCCTTCTCTTATCTCGGTATTATACTTAATAGCACTTTATCCTTTCGGGAGCATATCAGTTATCTGTGTACGTCCGCTCTCAAAAGGCTCAATATACTAAAAGCTCTTTCGCCTCGTAAATGGGGCGGTGATCCTTATATTTTACTTATGCTATACAGATCAATAATCCTTTCGAAATTTGATTACGGCGCATTCCTGTACGCTAGTGCTCCCAAGCAATTTCTTCGTAAACTTGATCGCATCCAAAACTCATGTCTTCGTCTCTGTATCGGAGTACTTAACTCCTCTCCAATTCCAGCCATTTTGGCAGAGTCGGGATTCCTTCCTCTTTTCATTCGAAGACTCTTATTAGGGGAAAGATTTCTGATTAAACGTCTTCCCATTACTAATTCTAAACTCCTAAGTTCCTATCAATTTATTTCCGATAACTGGCGCTTCTCTCCTCGTAAAATTCCTATATTATCCTCGATCTCTTCTCGACTTATGCTCTTCTTGCCTTTTGTTCTCCCTTTCACCAAACCACCTTACTTCACTTTTAATTTCTTTGAATTCAAGCATTCTCCGAAGTAGTTATTTGTTCTCCCCTCGGACATTAAATCTCTTCCTCATCCTGCCGTTCAAAACGAATTCAATCACGTATTATCCTCATACTTTCCTTCCCATACAATTATCTACACGGATGGTTCGAAGTCTGATGCTGGTGTTGGGGCTGTGTTTATTATCCCCGCGTTGATGTATTCCGAATCCTTTCAGTTGCCCTCCTTTTCCTCTATTTTTCTTAGCGAATCCATGGCTATCCTGCAGCCAGTCCTTTTCATATCCTCGACAAATAACGTCTCTAGATTCCTCCTTTCCTCGGACTCGAAAAGTGTTTTATTGGCTATCTCCTCTCCTTTTCCTACTCATGTCACTGATCCCATTATTCTCCAAATTCGCTTCTTAATTTCTAATTTATTTTCATCCCGTTCCGTTGAAATTGTTCTACTATGGATTCCTGGTCATTGCGGAATTCCTGGCAACGAGTCAGTTGACTCGTTGGCACGTTCGGCGGCGACCAATGGTCTATTCATTAGTAGATTTCCTGCTCAAACTCTCTACTGTCTTTCTTATCGTTCCCAGCACGATTTCTGGACCGGATTCTATCCTTCATTCTTTACCAATCCTCGATCTTTTTACCTTTCTGTTCAACTCTTCCCTTCCTCTCTTCCTCGGTTTAATCTTTTTACCTTAGCTGTTCGATTATTTCCTCTATAGTTCGCCTGCGGTTCAATCATAGTTTGCTTCCGGCTTCTCTTTTCCGTTTTCCTATTGTTCAATCACCTTTGTGTTGACCCTCCACAGCTCAATTATACCTGCAACACGAATCACATTTTGTTCGAATGCCCCTTTATTTCCTCCGAACGTTCTACTCTGTATTCTAGTCTTCTGCGCCTTGGCCTTCCTACTCCTTATAGTGCCCACTCCATTCTTGCACTCCCCTCTCTCAATATAGTTCCTTTGTTGGCCTTCTTTACATCATTAATAATCGTTTCCTTATATAAGGTACATTTCCTTGCGTTGGGTAAGTTCCACTGTTGACGTGCCCAAAAAAAAAAAAAAAAAAAAAAATCTAATCAACTAAATTCTGGTAGCTGATTGGTAGGATTAAAGCAACTAGAACGCACAGACAGAAAGTCATAGTGAAATCATAATAGAACGCTGGACGATTTAGATTTAACAGAATAGAAAGAAACAGGTGCATATCAAAAAAAGCACGATCGGAATGGCGGATAGTTTTGCTGTTCGGATCGAGAGGATAATAATTCGAAACGATAAAAGCTCGCACGAATACCGATTGAAAGAAAAAAAAAGAAAGCCGAAAGGATTCAGAGTAACCGTAATTAACAAACTTGCAAAAAAGTACCATAAGGTGATCCATTGGTAAAGATCAAGGAATGGAATTCCCGTTGAATTAGAAGACAACAGTTGGGGAAAAAAAGTAAGGAAGATGGCTGGGGAAATTAAAGGAAAAATAACGAAAGTGATTAAAACAAATTATATAAGACAACAGTGTGTACTATGTTAGAAAGAAATATGTGAAGAAAGAGAAATCTTCTAGAAATAAAGCACGCCTCTTTTGAATACAGAAAAGTACCGGTCGTCGATGTTTGATGAAGATAAACAACGTTTTGCAAGAAAGCGATAAACCGAATAAGTGACGTGCAAATAAATAGGCGAGGCAATTGTGTTTCAGCAAAAACAGCTAGAAACAGAGAAGATTTAAAAACAGTGTCGAGGCAAAGTCAAAGATAAAAATTCGACGTATTGCAACTTTTTTTTTTTTTTTTTTTTCTCAGGAGAGACTGAAATCATCGCTATTGACAAAGCAGTAATCTAGAAATAATAAAAGATTCAGACTAGAACTCACTACGATGAAAAAAAGGGGACATGTTAAACTCACTTCGGTAAATTACTGATGACAAAAATTATTTACAAAATTATTCTCTTTTATTCCAAATCGAAGCATGGTTTTCTATTGCAGTAAGAAATAAGAAAGAACGGTCAAAGATAGTCTGCCAATTGTACAAGAGAAAGACTTAAAATAGGAAGCACCTTTAAAATTTTGCCTAATCTCTAAAATGTTCAGCTTATTTAAACTTAAACTTGTTATTGTTAGTACAGTATTTGAAATGAAGTCAACGATAAAAGTGAACAAAAGGAATATCTTCAAACAGGTGAACACTAGTGTTACTAAGGATAAGAATTTACTAATACCGAGAGATTAAGAATGCGTAAAAACATATACTTCGGATAGTCTTATAAAAGATTTTGTTTTTGTAGATCCCTAATTGTTTTGTTGTTTTGTTGTTTGTTTTTTTTGCTCCATTTTTAGTTTTAAATATTAAAAGTGACAATGAAAAATGTGTACAGCTCCTAAAATGGCAACAAAGTACATTGCATTTTTTAACTGGCAAGAGAAATCATTAAAACGCATTTGGCGATTAAAAACTTGAAAAAAAAACATTCTACGAGTAATATATTCTTTTACAGTTTTAAAATGTTTTTGGAACTTTTCTAACGTTCAAAATAGTAGCCGGAACAAGTTCCCAATTGTGCAAATGAAAAATATCCTCTTTTTCCGTTAATTGCGACCGATCGTGCACAGACTGCAGTATTACTAAGTTAAAATGAAACCGCAAGGCATTATTGTAAAATCCGCACAATGGTAAATTAAATGTTTAACATAAAAATAATGGAATAAGATGAATGCACATCATTTTTAATGGACTCGACCTCTGCCAAAATTAGTTACATAGTTTGTTTTGTTCTTTCTATTGAATTCGTTAGTCGACTACTGCATAACATGTAAATGAAAACGCGAAAACATACGAGTACCATCATCACCATAGATTTCATGGTGAATCTTCTTCGTTTCAAATTTCTCTTTTTTCCTTTCTTTTTTGTGGATTCGTCGAATGGGTATTAGCAGCCCAAAAATTACGCCAGAGGTAAAGAAAGTATAATTATATAATAAAACAAACTTTAATAATAAACAATATAGAACAATAAATTAGATAAATACCTATTTAGAAACGTTTTCGGGCATAACCCATCATCAGCTAAAACTAACTTAAAGGAACTTAAAACATACCGAAGTGAATATAGGGAATACATGTGTATATATAGTAGATGTAAAGAGGAATAAACATAGCAGGTGTAAAAATCAATAGGTTAAAAATGCTAATAATTAATATAAAATATAAAATAAAACAAGAAGACAAAAAGTTAAATTTTTATATTAAACAGTGGATTATTATTATTAGGTGTTTGGTCATTTAAAATATTATTTTTATATTTATTTATATAATAATTTTCTGCCATGTTCATATTATTACCTTTGTGATAAGTGGCCAGGATGGTTACAGTATTTTCTATTGAATTTGGTTTATGTTTATTTTTAATTAAATGTTCTGCATAGGTTGATTTTTCTATTTCATTATTATTAAATGCTTTTATATGTTCTTTATATCTTTTGCCGTCTACCTCGAGTCTTCTACTGCCTACGGTCAGTCCATTGCCATTTTAATGTATCCGTCCTTTCTATCGCATTTGCTACATCCGTTTTTTTCTCGAATTTATTCTATTGTTTTCCGGTCTTTTTCCCGATGATATATATCTTTTCATACTGACTTCTAGGCTGCTTGTAAGCTATTTTTATATTTATTGTTCAATATCCAAGTTTTACAGCTGTACGTCGCCTCTGGGAGAACACACTGATCGAATGTTTTCTTTTTTAAATACGATCGGCATTTGCCATTTAAAAATAATTGAATTTCTGCTGAGGGCTGCCTTCTCAGGTTTGATTCTTCGGTTTTTTTACCTGGTTCAACAACGATCTTGTAATGTCCAAGATGTACCTTCATTAACCGTTTCTCCGGAATTTTGTCTTTCAATTTAATGCCACTGTTTTGTATGAATTCTTTTAACATTATTTCAGTCTTTCATCGTCTTACCAGTTTGACTTGGTTGTACTTCGTCCGTACTGTTTTTGCTGTCGAAATTATATCATCAGTAAATCTTAAATGATTTCAAGTATTCTCCATTGATATTCATTCCAATGTTGCCTCTGATTTTTGAAAGACTCTTTGTAATGTAATCGTGAATAATTGCCGTGGTGTGCCACCCTATCTTATTCTTTTTTTTATTCTAGAATCTGAGGTTAATTCATGTAGTCCTTACCGCTGACTTTGCACTTTTACAAATATTTATTATATATATATATATATATACACACATATATATAAAAATTACAACGTAATTCTTAGGCTATCCCCTGTTAGAAATAATGTCCCAATTTTATGTAATGTTTGTTATATTTAATAGGATTTATGTGATTATGTTATTACATTCATATGGACCGATTTAGAATTAGGTTGTAAATTTTGACCATTTTATACAAAGTATAGAAGAGAAAGAGACAGAAATGTAAGCAGAAGAGTCAAAGGGCACAGCCCTTTGCGAGGATAAAATGGTCAAGTTATATATTTATTAATTACAACGTAATTCTTAGGCTACCCCCCATTCGAAAAAATGTCCCAATTTTATGTAACGTTTGTTATATTTTATAGGATTTTTGTTATTGTTATTTAAAAAATGTCACAATTTTATGTAACAAAAAATGTAATGAAACAATATCTTAATTTTATGTAATGAAAGTTAAATGTTAGGATAGGATTTTTGTGATTATGTTTTGTTTTCCTTTTTGTGTTGATGCCAGTAAGAATTACGTTGTAAATTTTGATCATTTTATACAAAGTATAGAAGAGAAAGAGACATAAATAAAAGCAAGAGGGATCAAGGGGCACAGCCCCTTGCGAGGCCAAAATGGCCGAGTTTATATATATATATATATATATTGCGAATCTTCTGCTGTTCTAATGCTTTTATTACTTCTGTAGGTATACAGAATCAAATAATCTGTAAAAGTTGATGTTCATATTCTTTGTTCCGGCTGATCACTTTTCTTGTACCCAATCCTCGTCTAAACCCTTTTTGTTCTTTTAGATGCGCTTCGTCTAAAATTTGTTTCATTCCATTATATATCATTTTTACGAAAATTTTTCATTCTTAGTAGACCAATCACAGTCCGTATTTTTTGATTTCTTCTTTTTTTCCCTTTCTTACAAATTAGTATAATGGCGAACTAGAAGAAGGATTTAGAAAACGTGGTGGTCCTAGAAAGCGTTACAAAGACCATATTGCGGCACTATTAAGGAAAGTAAATTACTTAGAAGTTTGGGAAACCACCGCTTACAATTGTGTAAAATGGAGAAAAGTAGTTGAGCAGACGCCTTAACTACCGGACCACTAAAAAGAACAGTCAACAATAGCTCTAATTCACCCCTAACGTTTTTGAATGTCATCATTGTAGTCGCATTTGCACTTCCAGGATTGCAATTATCAGCCATCTTCGCACCCACCCGCAGTTGTAGCTATGATTGTGCACCTAGTTCACTGGAATACGAGTTTCGGCAAATGGTAATAGTTGCACCGTTCGAATAATCCGGAGTGGGTTCACACATATCTCTGTTAAAGGTTTCCAAGTTTTGCACGACGCTAGTCTTATCATTTCTATTTTGTTACTTCGTCGATATCTGTTGCTTTTTGGTTCCTCATTTCTTTCATTACATGTTCTGTTTTCTTTTCAAAATTATCGGGATTGGGAATCCGGAAACTGGATAATTTGTTAAATCTAGCGTAACATAACTTTTTTTGGTGTGTATCCCCCCATATACTGTATGATTAGTTTCCTGACCGTCATTGTTTTTCTCGTCTTTTAATAATGTTGCTATTTGCCTTTTCCCTATTGCTAGTTTTCTTTTCGCTTTGTTATAGTTTTTCCATTTTCGATTGCTGTTTCTACAAGTCTTTCATAATAGTTTTCCTTGTAGCCTTTAAATTTTTTCCCTAATCGTATTACATCATCCGTAGTATTCCATTTTATTCTTACTCGTGCATTCTCTTCTTTTCTTTCATTTAAATGCTATTCCTTTTCCAAATTTCTCCTGTTTCCTATACTGTGGGTTTTATTATACTTACAATATTATCTGCACTTCCATAGCGCTTCTTGATAATTTTCTCTATTTACTGTTGGATTTCGTAAATCTAGAGATGAACTTGTTTTTCTTACGACTTTTTATCTTTCCGCTTTTAAATTTACGTATTATTTCATCCTCAATAGCCAATAATCACTGCCTGTGTTAAATTTATTAATCACATTTTATTTTTTTCTTTAATTAAGTTGTGGGTCTCACAGGGCAAGTATGCCCGTTTTGTGAGAGTCCGACGCTCTTATTAACGTTTATTCAAAATACAAAATTACACATCTTTCACTATGTCTTTTGTTTTTTCTGATTCCGTTTGGTGCTTTTATGACCCTTTTCGTGTTTGTCTTTTGTCGAAGAACAAATTTATTATGAACATATCAGAAAACTTTTTTTTCGAATAGTACTTTGATACATAGCGGCAGATCCAGAGAGACATGGGGGAGGGGATTGTATAATTACGTAATATTTTCTACGGTAGGCAGTGGATTTGAGAAATACGTTGTTTAATAAAGAAAATCAAATAACGACCTCTTTAGAAATTTAAAAATGTTTTAAAAATACATAATTATTACAATTTAATTTAAATTTAGTTTTATTTTCAGGTGAAAAATAAAAAAAAATTATAAAATTCTAACTAAAATGGTAGTTTAGAATTTAAATAGTAAGAAAGATAGTATTTTTTATTAGACTTTAATTTTTTTTTTCATTTTTGTTAGTAATCCGATCCAAATTCTTTGTTCGTGAGCAAGTTTAAATATATATGTATATATATATTTCTCATTGAACTATTTTCATTTACATCACAAAATAAATAAGAAAGGCAAAAGGTCGATGACTGTGTTGGGTTTAAATCAGAATAAAAACGTAACATTAATAGTTTTATTAGAAAACGGTATTAAATATTAGTTATAATTAAATCCATAGGTAACATTTATACAAATCTTTTTTAGTATAAATTAAGTTTCTTTGTTATAACATATTTTTTCATAGAGGCTTTGGTCTTGGAAGGGGGTCTCTCTATTCTTCCGTGGAACCGCCACAGATATATATATATATATATATACATTTCGTAGAATAATTTTTTACAACGAAATCCATTATTTCATAGTTGTATATAATTTTACCTAGATGGCGCTATAGTAATGTATTTGAAGAAGTTTTACAAATAAACACTTTTTTATTTCAATTTTTTGTTTTGGCCCGCGGGCGAAGCCCTCTAGTATATTAAGAAAAAAAAGAAAAAAAGAATCGAAAAAGGATGGTTTGTTTTGTTATTTTTCTTTTTTATATTATCTGGCATTAAAATTGTGTATTAACGTTTCTATTAGGAATCGAAATTTCGATCCAACAGACAAAAAGATGCTCATCAGTTGCCTAGATATTCCCAATGGGCCGTTTTTGACCATTTCTTTCCCGACATGTTCCTTTTGGTACGTTTATACGCTGTGAAACAACCACATCACTCTTCGTTGCGTCTGAGTTCAGTTGTAAGCATTTGAGCGTGCTTTTTCATAGTAATAAAGGACAGAGTGTAGGGGCTGCGATCTTTTTTTTCTCCTTAATATATCGTTTTAATCTGATAAGTGAATTATAAAATCCAGAAAATGTAATAATATTCACGATTTTTTGATTTTTTTAAAGAAATTACGAAAGCGAAAAATTTACAAATTTGGTTTATACCAGTAGCAAAAAATTTGAAACATATTTCTTCGCTTACACTATTTAGTAACGATTTTCTTGAATTTCGAATGGTTTCAGTTAGTATAAAATACAAAAGAACAGACAAGGAGAAAATAACTTTTCATCCGCGCGAACAAAGTCTACCGATATTTTTTAGTTCCAGTTGGCCATCAAAATAGTGCCTAGTAGTTGTTAATGAATTGTGAAATGAGAAATGGCGGGGGGGGGGGCAAGAGTAAAAGCCAGAAAGGCAGGAAGAGGCATTTTGGGAAAAGTTTTGTTTTAGTGTTAACGTTAAGTGACTTTTGTAATAAAGCAAGTTGCACCATAACGTTTAATAGCGCAGTTTATAACTAAAACAGGACATTCTATTTAAGCTGCTATTAGATAGTATAACCTTTCCAAACTATCCTAATTATCGTAAATGAACGTTTAAAATTAATTACTTAATAAAAATTCGCCAACCAAGCCGCTATACGAAATTAGTGCGATTTGCTCGCAAAATATATATGTATAAACTGGATTTCATTTCTCGCAACTGTTTTAAATGTCGCCGTCCGCCTAGCTTAAAATATGTCTTTTTTGTTTTTTAAATTAAAATTTTTAAGCTTACCGTAAAGGCGGGAAAAACGGCGAATTTACCTAGGGATACTTTCCGACGTCGTATTAACAGTTGCTTTTAAAGAAATTAATAAAAAATTAAAATATTTGAAATTATATGAATATATATGTATATATACCGGAATCTTCTCCATCGACGTCAACGCGCCAACAGTAACCAGGATTAGCGACTACCTTGCATTTTTCCGGAATATATTTCCAGGTGAGCGGCGCAGCTTTCAGAGTGTCATCGGAAGTAGCCAAAGTAGTTACGATGTCGACTGGAGACTGCCTGGAGCCAGCTGCGAGTGGAAATAATGTAGGCCATATCGCAGGACCTATGGAGAAATTTTAAGTTAAAAAATATATAAATATAAAGCTGTCAGGATTCGTAAAATATCACCTATAAGTAGTATTGGTGTTATAACGGATTTGTTTCGTTAAAATTCCGCGTCATTTAAAGATGATTTCAAAAAACGATTTCGAACCAAATAAAAACTAAAATAATAGATAAAATACGCGTTTTTTTTTTTTTTGTTTTTTGTTTCTTTTTTTTAATACTAAAAGCGGGGGGAAAATTGTCACATTTTTAGCGTTACAACGTCAACTTTTTTTAAATTTCATTTAAAAACACGCGCCGGTAGAAGAATTAACGTTTAAAAATGGTGCCCATAGATTTATAGAAAAACAATTTTAAAAAACACATGGAAAACAACATGAAAAAAAAAGTATTCAACCCCGTAACGTGAAAACCTCAGAATCAAAACTGTTTACCCACCAATAATTTCTTTTCAATATCAAAAGTAAACTTTTCGTCACTGGAATTCCGAGCTGGATTTTTAAAAAAATCTCGAAATTCAGAAATGAGCAAAAGCAACCTCGTTGTTGTAGCGATTATAATGTAACATTTTGTAAATACTTATTTTTTTGTTCTTAAACGACACACGAGTGTGTTAATAAATGCGCAGTTAATGTTCGGCAAATCAGAAATCGAACTTATCAGGTAATTGCGGTATAAAATAAACGATTGTAACATTTTAGCAATCCATTTTCCGAACATATCGCGTGAAATTGGGCTTTTCTTCGATAGCGTACTGCCAAGTCTGACGCAATTGAAGATTCTCGCGAATATTATCCAGAGAAGATGCCTCATCGATCGATTGCAAACCGAACCGAAACCTAAGAGCAGACTGAATCTGTAAGATCACTCTCGAATCACATACGAACCTCTTAAACATTCGCGCCACCCTGATGCTAACAAATATTTACGCTTATTTCTCCTCATAGGCATAAATTTTAAAACAACTAAACACCCTAACTAATCCCTAAGCAACTGCGTTACACATCGATGCCAACACACATTCCCATCGATTATTTGCTCGCGAACGTAAATTTAAAGCTTTCAGCGAATTAGCATAGTTTTCGCTATTCTAGTAAAAGCGATAATAAAATTTCAAAAATATATCAAATTGTAAGAAATATTATAACAAACAGTACGTTAAAGGATTCTACTATATGATAATAATTTTATTTCAAAATAAATAAGAAGCTACTCTTTGAAATGAAGAAACGGTAACTGTTTAATTGTTGCCATTCGTCAAAATTTAATCGCATATTACAGCGCGATATTTAATTAACGAGGGAAATATATAAATAAATATGTATCGCGCAATGATTATTAGTATCATTGAAAAATCATCGATTGCGATTAAAAAGTTTTTGTTGTCTAGCATCTTTAACCAGAGTCAACCTCGATTGACTTTGCTATATTATTAATTACCGGCGTCTTATCTGAGATTTTTCGAAGAAAGCCGCTTAAGTGATTAAGAGTCATAGGTGGTTCGAACGACTCTCGAGATCAGCATCCAGCAAAGACAAACGGAGATTAGCAATGAAGACCAATGCGCGTTCATATGCAGACGGGGATATAGATGTGTATTAAAGACTTAGAATGTAATGATAAATCAAATATTTACAGTCTCAAGTCCAGTTTTCGTTGCATTATGAGGCATCTGGACAACAAGAACGCCCAGCTAAGTAGTCGCGGACGTCGACAATTGAGTACATTACACTGAGTATGTCGGCGGATTCTGCTTTAAATGGGCCGTCGGTTTTTCGAACCCATCGCTGAGTGTTGTTTAGTCGTTCCGGTACCATCCACATAACGTTCTACGAGGAAGTCGGCGTTTTGTGACTTCCACTATGACGTTTACACTGTTCTCAATCATTTGGTTAATTTCCGTTAATCCATTTTTTTCGTATTTTCAACAAGCATGGGCCCTGCGACAAAATACTTGCGACCGATTTCACCCCAGAGAATAAGTTCGCGATCGAATCACACGCTAGCATCATTAATAGACTCAGCATGAGAAGTGAATTTGAACAACTGAAAATTTAATTAGGTGTGCTTCGGTAGAGCACTCTTCGTTCAAATTACGATGTTCTCCCGCGGTACTACAATGCCGACTACTCTGTCGGCTGTTACACTTTGATTTTTGTAATTTACGCCCTAATGACTGTTCTCATCTGCACGGGGAATTGACCTCACGTTTATTGTACTCTGATGATCAAGTTAGAGCGATATTCTGCGTTTGGTTGTCCGAGAACTGCTGGAATCGGATGTCTTTTTCTGCGCACCACTCGCTTTCCATTCCTCAGTCACAGCATACCTGTGTTTACAGAAAGGTTTGAATCGAGTGTAATTTTTCAACTGTGTCCCATTTAAACACGGTCAACAATGTGTAGCAGTCGTAATTCCGAGCCTAAATTAAGGTTTAAAATTATAGAGCTGCCTTTTGAAATAGAGAGGTGGCGCGCTTCGTGTCTCTTTCTGGCAATTTAAAATTTCAAATAGTGTATCTAAGCGGTAATAAAGAACGGTTTTATTTACGAGAGAACGAAATTTCTCATTTTAAAATTTCACTTTTAGTCACATCATTCAATATTTTCCAACTTCACTCGCCATATCTGTAAGTAAACTTCCACATACGTGACACGCAACCTTGACAGATCTTTTTAATGTACCGGTGTAATTCTATTTAATTATTGTGTTTACTGTAGGAAAAACAACGCAGACATAAAAATATTTTCACTAGAAGCTTGGTAGGCGATGATGTTTCGCTCGAGTGGAGCCGTGGGTTTAAATCCCGCAGCCCGCACTGAAAAAATACTGTAAAAGCAAACAAAAAACAAAACAAAAAAAAACACGTCAGATTAATGTTTGTAATGTAGAAGGCTAAAAATTGAAAAAACGAAAAAAAGAGAAATAACAGGATGAAAATCGTGTAATAAAAAACAAACTCGAAATTACGCAAGAAAGAAAAACATTCAGTAATCAATATTGTATACATTATCGTCCAGTTTTCAAGTGAAAAAAGTGAAATAATAGGGTAAGTTAGATTTTGCTAATGTATATAAACTTATAAGATATTCAACCGTATATGGGACATTGTGACAGCAAAAACGATTACAAACAAGCCAGATTAAGCCGATGAACTTTTAGAAGTAAAATTGTTCCGAATATGCTTCCGCTTTTGTATTTTATCGCTGAACTATGATGCTACGGTATCGGTAGCTTTATTTCGATAACAGGAACTCTCGTGAATTTTGGTTCGAGCGCAATTCAGAAAGTTATTCAAAAAAAAAAAACAAAGCAAAACCGGAGAAGACGATTAGTTTAATTTACTTTTTCCAATATCGTAATAAAATAAATTCCTACTCATCGCTCACACGCGGCGACTAATGAGCGGATTTTATTACAAAAAAAATTCGCAGTTTTTCTTCAAAATTATTAAAATCAGCTATTTTAAAAAAGTACCAACAAATCTCGTATACTTCTTAAGTCAAAATCTTCAACGATATATATGTACATCGTCTTCTTCCTCTTCGAGATGGGGCAATGATATGATGATTTCATCCTTAGGTCATTAGTTCATTAATCGTCTATTTTCAGTGACAGGCGTACGTCACTGATCCATAATGTTTCTCTCCGTCCATTCTTCTTCAATTTAACACATACATCCAACCTCCAGCGACACATCCGAAATAATCCTTCTTGATATTTGCTTTTTTTTTTTGATAACTATCGGGGCCCCCTTTTCAGTACTTGTTCTACTATCCATACCTTCTGTATCCTCCGGGATATTTTCATAGTGCGAGCATTTATTATTCAAAATATTTTAGCGTGTCGTTCCCCCCCGTGCATGTTGTTTCTTCTACTACGCAATCTGTAATAGTATAAGGCCATAATACGTCTTATAAATTTTTTTCCACTATACAAATCTACGATCAGTTGTTTCATCTTTCCGAATTTTCTAACATCTGATCGATTGTATCTTTAACTAGGCGGCGTCATTGTGGCCGGGTATCTAATAGCCGACGGTTTTTAAAACCTTAATAACTTTAAATACGCACGTTATTTTCCGTTCACAGTACCTGCGGTCGTTGACCTCTTTGAACGTATTAGCTATTCTATTTAGTGTCACTGAGGCTACGGTGGAGTTTGCACGTCTGTGAAGAGCGCGCAGGTAAACTATACCCGGCCACAATCGTAACATTTATATATACAACGTGTTTATTGTTTGTTTTTTTTTATTGTTCATTGATGAATTGCATTTCCTTTTTCACGGTTTTACGAACGATGTCATATGAAAATAGTCGACTTCTAGCCTTGTTTGAACAAGCTTGTACCACAGTGAAAGTGAACAGTTCAGTTCAGACGACGAGTGGGGAAGAATATGGAGAACTTACCGAGAGGCTTACGTATAAGTGTATTCACGAACATGTTGGCGAAACTATGACCTACCTTCCGAATAAAATTATGAAGACACATATACGAGATGTAAAGACTGTGTCCTTCTGCCAAAGACAAATAAAACAAGGGGCGTAATTGCAATAAATGTAACAAGCCTATTTATATGCAACACACATTATCCCAGTATGACAAAATTACATTGATCTCGATAGCGATTAACTTATAGTATATATAAGTAATAAAGTAATAAATTTGTTTTGCGTAATTTATAATTTGATGTTAACTTGTTAAAAACAACCATTTTATGCTTTGTACCTAAATTGTTATTATTTTTAAATATAGATTCTAAGTTATGTTCTAACACAAATTTATCTCAGGAGAAAAATGTTTAGTTTTTTCAATTTTTAGTGATTATATGTTCATTTTCTAAGAAATAAATGTTTAATTTTCATAAATAATGTATATAACTCTAGCTATTTCCCTAATATAGAAAACTAATATTGACATAAGATTGATTCAGTGTACAATAATGTACACGGGTAAAATATAACCCGGCCACAACGGCCGTCTTCTGTTTGGCCGCCACAATGACGCCGAGTTAAGATTTTATTCTTCTTCTTATTACTTCCATTGTTCAGTCGGATTTCTGTTTTTTTGTCCCCGTTTTTACGGACTTCATCAATTAACTGTGTAGCTTTTTGCAGGAAGTTGCCAATTCCATCGGATTTTAGCATATCGTTTACATGCTTTCCAGCACGCTGGAAAACCACGCGCAAAATACAAAATAAGGTTGCAATTTTAGGAAAAAGCTCCTGCTTTAAAATACAGTTCTCTTTTCACGCCATATCTCTCTTTCTCTCTCTAATGGTGAAATGAGAGCGATTTCGAATTTGCCTTAGTACATTTTTTCAAATTACCATCCGCTCGAGAAGAAAAAAAATAATCCAACGATTTTACTGTGCCTGCGGGGGTGTGCGAATTTTCCGTTCATTATTCTTCCCCGAGATTAAATGGCTGTCTGAAAGGGGTTTTCGGTTAAAACGCATACGGCAAAAATAACGATGCAGTTGAAAAAGATATGAAAGAATAATAATGATGGAAAAAGTTTGAAATAATTTATGTCTCCTCGGTGACGCAATGTAAAATCAAAACGATTAGAATTTTTCGTTTTGCGCCATTCATTTATTTTTATTTTATTGCCCGTTCGCGACTATTCTAAAAAGAACAATCTATCGCCGCGAGCAGTAACATTTGAAAGAAAATGTACAGACTTTTAATATAAATTTTATTAATCCTATCAACTACTCCGTAAAGTTTTAGCTATATATTTCTTTGAACGTTTTTCATTTCAACTTTGTCAGTACTAAAAGTGAACAGACACGTGTATTACTTCGAGAGTGAAATTACCGCAAACTGCATCTATTACAGAACTTTAAAACACCATCGCAGTTTTCATTTGTAGCGGTGGCATTCGAAATGAATTACCAATTGACTAATTTAGATGTAACATGTCCTCCAATGAAAATTTGCCCATTGACGAATCATTGGCGATTTATTGGAAGGTTTTTTTCTTTTTTCCTTTCTGGAATACGTGAAAGAGTTTTGGACTTTATTCGGCTCTGAATGTCAACACTTGGTCGATATCTAGGCTACCGCTAAGTGTTTGCTGCATTCCGAATGCCAAGTTTCGGCTCCAAACGTGGACTGACGACTTAACAATATCAATGTTCTCCTCCGTCCTTTTCCATCTTCGTCGCTTTCCAATAACTGCGATTTCGTTTTGGAAAGTGAATATGACTTACAATACGCGTAACATAAAATGATTACTTGGATGGAAAATTTCGATAATTTTACGCTTAACAAAACTCGACGAGTACATCGGCAAAAGTTCACAAACAAGCCCTTCAAAATCACTTACACTTTTAATCTAAAAACTCGATAATGAGTGTTAAAAAAGACAAAAATTATAAATAACCACACATGACTATATGGAGTTCCTTTATATCCGATGTGAATACGAACTAGATCGGAGTTTGTCTTTTTCTTTATAAACCGGTTTTTTTCATTTGGTTAATTTCTTTAAAGATTCTCATTTTCGTACGAATCTTATAACGACGAATTTGGCAAGTACGGAGCTTACATTTATTCAATGGAAACAGACTCAAGAAAGATGCACGTTGTAATGTGTAAAAGAAAAAATTAATAAATTATTCCCTAACTTCAAATTGCAATGCAAAACGACCATCAAACCATCGCTTGTTTTCTGCGCTCTTGCGAAAGTATGAGAAAGTTCAAACTCTGTTACTACATATACGTATATATCGCTCAAAATTATACTGATAGAACTGCAGAAATGAACTTGAATATGTTTAGATTAGTATACCGCAAGTAATTTGTAATAGAAAGTCCTCCTCAATAATGATACTTTCATCGCTGACGTTGACCAAGATATGGTATAGCTGCAAAAGAGGATGAGTGCAACGCATTTATGAGCCTCGATGGATTTTTAAACTCTTACTCTATCGTTATCGAAAAGTATATATGTACGCTAATTCTCGCGGTTATTTGTATAACAGAAAATTCACCATTAGAATATCGAGAGATAAATTGTACCATAAATCATGTAAGATATATACTACTTTATCAGTACAAATTGCACAGCTTGATTCCAACCCGACGGGTGAGGACGCAGTTGCGTTACACCTATATATATATATATATATAAGAGCAAATAAAATGAGACTTCAAAAGATTAAGTCCTAACCTACATTATATGATATGTTGGGTGCAGACTGTTCGAGTATCAGCTAACTTGGTAAATATGCAGAGAATGTAAGACTAACGGATGATTCAATTTTTCCAAAATGAAAATAAAAATATTCACCCGGTTACGAATTTGGTCTACATTATTAGGTATAAAAAGTAAAAGTTCAATATTTTGAGATTACAAGCGTGTCTACCTGTCCGCTTATACACTTATTAGTAGATCCGCCACAATCACTGTTACGCATGGTATTATGATTATTATTTAATATTTTATTTATTATTTCCATTTACGTGCAGCCATAGAAACAAACACTTTACTCGGATTAAAATTCTTCATTTCCAAAATAAATTGATCAATACTGTCACCGAAGAAAAGCGATTTAGATGTACTAAATTCCTTGTATTCGATTAGAATGATCCATGTATTTGATCGCACTTAATAATAAAGTTCTACAAATGACATTTTATCGAATGTCACACTGAGTTTCACCTCTAAACCGACAATACTGCATGAACTTTACATTTATTAACTATTATTATTAATAATGTTTTCGTGATTATCAAAAAATCTGAGCCAGAAAGATACGAGCTTGTGACATATAAATGTAACTACACAATCTACAGAAAAAGGTATATATATATATATGTGTGTGTGTGTGTTGAATATTACCGGATAATAATAGCAGTAATAAAAAGTAACAACTGCATTTTAAAGTTTTTCAGAATAGTTCCAATATAGTAAATATTAAACACATAAAAAGTAAGAAACAAATGTGGATGCTGGAACGAATAAAAACTGTAATCATATAATACTGAGTTTGAAAAAATTAATGAAAGCATACTGCTATCACCCAATAAAAGAAGAAATACTAATATTTCACGAATCATCTACTTGCGATGATCATAAAAAATTACTCGGTCATATTCAGAGTAGAATTGTTTTCTTCTTTTTCCACTTCTTATTATTAACTGTTAAAACTGCTGTAATAAATTGTTGCATTATCTTTCCTGTCTAAGTTAATAGCAAAAATCTGACTTTACTTTCATATTTACGACTATTATTATTATTATTGTTATTATTGTTGTTGTTGTTCAGTAAAATAATAATATATCTTTGTAAGGCTAGTGTGTTAAGGTATGTGTATAAGCACAGATTTATATAAATTGTAAACATGGGCCAATTGAATAGTAAAGTGATCTTTCGGCACATCAAAAGACAGAAAAACGAAAAGGAAAAGAAACCCTATTAGGTTAGCGTATGTAAATTACTGTTGTAAACTATAATATTATTGTATTCTTTTTTTATCTGTTTTTAGTTTTACGCCAAAAGCGCCCCTGTTTTAATTATTATTAATTATTCTTCTAGAAGTGTTATTGATTTTGTTTTTCACTCTGTTTTGTTATACGTTCGTGTAGTATTTATTGATTTATCTTATTTCACCTTATTTTGTTTCATATATTTAACTTATTATTGTTTATTTATTTAATATCTTTTCATTATATTACCATAGAAGATTTTATTTATATTTTATTTATTTACTTTTATTTTAGTTTCACTATTTGCGCTAAGAAGCGTATTTGTGAATTTTTGTATCAATAACACAACAGTAATAAATGATTTGATTTGATTATTATTGTAATTATTATTATTATTATTTCGGCAGTTGGAAAATTTTTATGCAGGGTGCTAGATGAATAATGCGAGAATGTTTTTGCCAAATAGCGATCTTGAAAGAGGTGTTATTCGGTGCAGCTATGTTTATTTTGACAAGCGTTTCTGCAAATGGGTAACGTAAAAGTAAGAGTGGCGCGAATGTACTTTTTTTGTACGCTGCATAATAATTATAATCAAATAGGGACGGAAGAGGGAAATGAAAATTTGCTTTCGTAGTTGTGGCCCGGAGATTGTTTTTTTGATAAACAAAGAAGTTTGAATATCGTACCGGCACACCCATAGTACTACTATTATCATGGCAGAGCAACAAAACTTTGTGCCAAGGATAAAAATAGCGATACCGAATGATAATATTCCTTTTCGGTAATCGATTTTCTTCATAACTGTTTATTTTGTTGATCTTACAGGTTTTTAAATCTTTTTATTTATTTTTTATTTTTTTTTAGTCTAGCATTAAACGCTATTTGGCAGGTTTTTAAATCTTCTTGACCGCTATTTTTATTTTTTCGAGGCGCCTGTGTGCATACACATACATTCAAAAATACATACATCTTAAACACAAGAAGACAACAATGAATATATATATATATATATATAAAACATTAATAATAATAATACCATCAATGTGTTAACTTTTTCTGAATAATTCGCTGAACGGTTATGCATGTTACGGCTATAATTAAATTATTTATAAAGCTTTTAATTATAAAATTTGAAACAAATTCAACACAGCATAAAATTGTTTGAGAAATTGTAATTTTCCAATTTTATAAGATATTTCACGCATAACACGTACTTAGATTTTTATTATGAAATATATTTCGAATATAAAACTTCGAATCTTTTAAAATAGACGCGTTCTATAAAGTTCGTAAAACGTTAAGACAACAAAGAATCCTAGTTATGGAAAACAGCCCCTCAATAGTATAATGAATATCTAGAATGCGTTCTGTTTAATTACGTAAACTAAAAATTAAGATCCAATTTTAACAGTTTCTCAAAGCGTTAATTTAATGCAAACAAAATGGAAATAAGAAGTTCGCCAAAATTACATTTTTGTAATTCGTCTAATATGTGTGTAATTCTCTACTCGCTAAAATTACAGATAGGAATGCGTTATTTTAGAAAAATCTGCCATTTTTTAATCGTTTTATTTGGTAAATTACATTAAATTGACGGCGAACTTCGTCAAGTTTATGTATCTTTTTCATTGTTTACCGTTAAATTGGACTTTATTCGAAAAAATTCAGATCCAAAAAATTACTTTCGCAATAAAAATGTACCGGCGAAACCGCTATTTAGCTGCGACGCTAAACGATAACGAAAAACGAAACAATAAAAACCAGTAAAATTGTTACATCGGGAAAGTTATTACTTTTTTTTTATATACATATACATATATATATATAATATATATATCGGTTGCCTTTTCTACACACATACGTGTAACATTCGGAATATTATTGACCCATTACGACTCACAAACAACGTGTGTTGTTTATTCGAGCAAAAATATTCCGAACAAATTTAAATTTTAAAAGGGGTTTTTCGCTACGAACAAAAATAGTTTTTATTCCGTTAAATATAACGAGCGCGAGTTTGCACATGTTATAAATAACTCCCGTAAAATTAAGAAGTAATATCTATCCTTTCTCTATCGTTCGCAGTCGGCTCTTCTCCAATCATTTCAATCGTTGACCTTTATCAAACTAAATTGTCAAGGTGCTTTATATTGTCCCATACACTTTCTAGAAAACGGTATAATTTGAATCTTATCGTTTATCTACTTTACCATCGAGTTGTAATTTATATTAATACACCGCGTATTATATTAAGGAATAGACGTACAATGAAATGGAGAATACTCTGAAGGTAATTGAAATGGAGAATAGTGTGAAGGTAATGAAACTAAAGCGAAAACATATGCCTGTCCATTCACAAATAGATGCCGAGATACTGTGTAGATAGAAATCTGAGAAAAAAGGTTACATTATTTCAGACATAAAGAGCATGAAAAATGCCAGATAGAAGAGTCTGAAACATTGTAAACGACAGTATCTAGTAATAATACTGGACGAGACCGTTTAATATAATTATGTTTTGGAAAATCGGAATACACTATGTGAACGCCGCCTATCATTTCTAAACCAATATGGTACTTGGAACGATTTAAAATTATACCTTCTGTGATATTTGTCATTTCTGTCGTCAACTCGGTGTTCCGGATACAGTTAGTCATTTTCTATAATTGAATGCCTCTTCACTAAAGAAGAACGTTTGAAATATAATTTAAATGGTTATTGTATCGATAATAGAATTATTATAAATAATGTTAACGGCTTAAACGTGTCGAACTGTGTTGCGCATTCGTAAATTATTGTAATCTCGCTTTGAGGAAACGCATTACTACTATATAAAATGTACCTCACATTAAGTCGATTGTACATTACCAATACCGTGCCTGAGCCAATATAGGCTTCACGGTCGTATATAATAAAAAAAAAAAAACAATATCAATAATTAGTAAAGAATTGCATACGATTAATGAAACATATATATTTAAATTAGATTCGATAAACTACCTAAAGGTGAAGATGGAGTTGAAAAAAAAAAAAAAGTCCAAAGTTTATTTCCTTAATGTACATACACTTCTCCGTTCTAAACTTCTTTCGTAATTGATTCCCCGAAATGTATATATAGGTGCTTTTGATCGATTTTATTAATAGACGAAAGAGACTCCCACAGCAAAACCGATGTTTCATTTGAAAGTTGTTAAAACTGAAAATGAGGAATGTACTTTCACTTAAGATTTTCTCTTGGGTAACAATAGAGCGCTTGGTTAAATCTACATTATTTATACTGTTTTAGACATTATTAGTTTTTATCAAGCAAATTAATCAATCTTTTTTTTTTTTTTTTTTTAAATATGTATATTTGTTATCAATATGAACTATGAAAATTTGAAATGAATAATAAAAAGTATGTCGATATCTAGTAGATTGCACCTTTAAAAAGAAATAATAGCAATCGACGTAGAGGTGTATAAAAAATTTCAGGTAATAAAATTTTTGACACTGTTATGTTTATTTGTCGCTCTGGCACGTTTTCTTATTTAAACATTATTTAACAGTAAATTAGCAAATACGTGGACCACCTATAGTATATTACACATAGTTGGAGCTAAGGCAAAAGGCGAAGCAGGACCACTACCGGCATCCTGTGCCTTCGTGGGGCAGGGCATCTCACACCAAGCTAGACTTAACGATGCCTGTGATGCATCGGATACAGAACTGCACGGAATTTCTTACTGTCTCCAGCACTTAGCCACAGATTACAATAAATCTATAAAAGAGTTCTAATAGTCACTGATTCCCTACAGGCGTTATGCATGCTGGAAAATCGAAAATGCAGCAACCCGCTAATATTGAAAATACACTACCTTCTAAATCAGTTAACGAACAATCGGGTGACGTCCATACGGGTCCTTGGACATATCGAGGTACCTGCTAATGAGAGGGTCGATGTGGAAGCGCGCTCGGCGTTGTCCTCGCCAATGTCAGAGGACTCGGACCTACCATCCTCGATGATGCATATTTTTCTAAAGAAGTGCGAAAACCAATGGAAAATAGAATATGGCCAGCTACAACAACGTTCTTAAAAAACATTAAGCTCACAGTCGAATCATGGTGGCTACCGGAGGGAATATCCCGGCATGATTTTAAAAGTCTTAGCCGGTTGCGAATCGGCCACTATGTCGCACGGTCATATAATTAGCAAATCTTCGCCCCCCCACCCACTATGTGCTTTTTCTGCGGCCAGGCTGCTATACCAACAGTTCCACACATTCTTCTCACGTGCCCAAAGTTATTCAGGACGCAACATAGCCTACCCAACAACATACAGGACTGTCTGGCAAATACTATAACCAACGTCACAGGGGTTATAGCCTTCGTTAGAACGAGTGGTTTGACCGAACACATATAAGAGTTACCTCCATATATGTAATGACCTTAGTAGTTACAAACGGCGCATATAAAAAAGATGAGGAGGAAAATTAAAAACAAAAAGAAACCCAGTAAATTCGGAAATAAAAATATCAGCGTCGTTACGGAAGGACGTGAAATAAATTTTTTAAATGAATTACTGAAAATTTGAAATTTACTCAAAATAAATATTTCACCTTTAACTCTTTACCACTTCGTCTGTCGTATTATTATTATTATTATTACTATTTGTTTTTTTCTTCTTTGGCCAACTTAACCTTTTGTTATTATAATTTAAGATTAGCGAATCTGAAAAACAAACGTAACGCCTTACTCACTTTATAGATATTGGCTCATTTACAATTTGGTGTTTGGGTAACGTACAATATTTGTTTAAAATTTCTTTAACTATTTCTTCCCTTTCCTCATGCTTAATCTACATTCGGAACAAATATTTCCCCATCTATTATTCCAATTTGCGTCAGATGATGACTCCACCTCGCTCGACATATTGTCGTTGTATAATTTTGTTCCAAGCCGTTTACATTAAACCACGGATTACTTTCGATCTTAATAATCCTTAATGCACTTACACTCTGTGCTCTAGTTTCTGTCTTGTTTTTTTTTTTTTTACATGAGGAATGAATTTCTCCCAATTTAGTTTAACATCTTTATTTCTCTATTTTCTGTTCTGTGTACAGGTTGTTTACCATATCGTTACTTCGAATTACTACATGTGCAGAAGTCTACTTGAATATCACGATGTTATGCTGTTTATATAATAATTTAGTCACTAGTTTCCTAATGTTTATTTCAATATTATATCAGCTTTTCTCAGATCTGTACTTTTCAATTGTAATAAACTAGCCTACGAATCTGACAGAATTAAAATCTTTCTATTTTGCCTACTCTTCAGGTATTTCGAAGCCGACAGAATCGCATACGGCTTCATCATAAATGAACAACCGCTGCGTAGAGAACCGCTGCGTATTAGATATGCTTGGAAGTAGTGAAAAATCGTAGAATTTTGTATATTTCTTATTTTATCTACTGATCCATCGATATATTTCCTCAATAGTTCCTCAAACTGAATGTTATTTATTTGACTATTTATTATACGAATGTTACTGATAATCTATAATATTCAACTAATATTTGGTTGAGATGATTTTTGGGAACGTTTTATTTTTCCAATAATTATTATGAGCATGTTGTTGTACTTGTTATCATTAATCTCACTCGATGTATCTGTGTTTAAGCTCAATATGAAATTTATCCGATAATGCATAGAGCCAAGGGTACCTCAAGAGAAACAACCATAGCCCCTATTCACGTTCTTAGAACTTTATTTTGAATCATCTACATACAACTTCTTCACCCTATTTTCATTGAGGTTTGTAAAAGGGGCAAATAGTCAATTTGTGATCTTATTAAATTGCGCGAATAAAATTTATCGTATTTTCACATTTTCTCAATTTATTGTTTATTTCGTAGCGCCAACTCATTTTTCTGTCGAATATCAAAAATTCAAAATTATAACTGTATATATAATTTTTTTATTTTCGATCAATGCGCCCATCCTTCGTTCGATCTAGGTCAATATAGCTTTTAACGCGCAGTCAAATAGAAAAATAAGAAAAATTTCCTTTTTGCGATTGATAAATTACGATAACTTTTCTGAACAATTTTAATAGACGATGGTGGTGTAACTCTTGTAATTAATCAATTTTTTTGATAGATTATTTTTTTTTTCAAAAAATAAATTTCAAAAAGACAAGTTTACTCGAAAGTGTTTGAAAATAGGGGCTTATTAGAAACAACGTATCTTTAGATACTCTAGTACTAGATGAAACTTTGAAAAGTTCTAGACAGTATTGCTTATATATTTACAGCTGATTTTCAGTTAACTGACGCGACCATATAAATTAACGGATGTGGTCGAATTGGTTCCCGTAATAAACTGGAATTACTACATTAGCTGGTCGAATTGGTGTTCCCATTGTTACTAGAATGATTGATGAATCAGTGGCTTTATGTACGTTATTAAAACGTGATATTCAACCAAAAAGAAATATCTTCTTGATAGTAATTTCGCATAAGAAATAACGTCGAGTTTAATTTACCCGTGATTGCATTTGATTTTTTTTTTTTTTGAAAATATGGACACAAGGCCGTGTCCATGGGGGGCATGAGAACTGAAATAGTTATTATAAATACAAAAAAAATCTGAAAAAAATCAAAAATTTAAAATAAATATTAATGATTTTTTAAAGTGTTCTTATACATTAAAAAAGAAAAAAGAAAAAATATGCTCCATATTTTTAGGTATTTCATTAATATCTTAAGGAAAAACTATTTATTACGAGTATAATAAATAACATATGTAATTTTTATTAATGTTCATATACGGGGTGGTAATTCGTTGATGTAAATTATTAATATATAAATCAAAATGATGGAAATTATTAATAGTACGAATATTAGTGAAAAATGTATTATTTATAAAATAAATATGTGAAGAAAATTTTCAAACCCTCCCCCCTTCTCAAAATTATAGGCGCGGGCTTGTATAGACATGAAATATAAATCGTGAATAGGGACACAGCAGTTGAGCTGTGTGAACATTCATCCATTGGTAAAGTATTATAAAACTACATTAACTGTGCTAAATGTAGTTTACAATCATTTATTTTCCATTTACAGTTCAGATTTTTTAAAAACAGATAACAATAATACACAAATTGAAGACAGTTTGCTAAATAGATATGCGAATCGTTTGCAAAGAAACGAGAGAAATGTTTTTTAAATATATCCGCAAGATTTTTTCAATTTGCTTAATTTCGTTGACTACGTAATGAATAATAAAAGAAAACACAATAAATAACAGCAGTAACAATTAGAAATTCTAGCCTGCGAAGCCACAAGGTAGAGCGGAGTTAAAATAATAGTAATAGTAATAGTAATAGTAATAGTCAAATCAAATCAAATCAAATATTCTTTATTATTATTATTATTACAAAACACCATCTATACGCAAGCAATGCGCGAGCGATGGTATATTAACCGATAACATTTATAATTAACAGCTTTTCATTTAACAGAAACAAAATAAAATTTTTATTGAATTAAATTCTTGGTATCTTCGCTTATAAATATAACAGTAATAAAGTGGAATAAAAAGAAAAAAGTGTTTATGATAAATTAAATTTAAATGTAAACTTATAAAAGTTGTTTCATATTCATGCAAGGAAATTTCATTAACATTATGAAATTTTAAACCAACCCTTAAGTCAGACACCTATCTATTAGATCACAAAAGTATTAATAGTAATAGTAATAATAATAATAATTTAAAAAAAACTTCAACAACATAGAACGGGAACCAATTTGACCAGCAAAACCTTACCCGGAAACCAATTCGACCTCTCCCAAATTAACAGTCAAGTCAGATCGAGTAGAGTTTAATCTAGGGGGAAAAAAAAATAAGACTTATATAATTTGAGACTTGATTTGTCTTTACATAAAACAAAAATTTATTCTTTAACACTTAATAAACCCGGCTAAAGGAAAAAAATATTTAAAATAATTCAAATTTAATAATTCGCTCCACAAAAAAAAATAAAAACAAACTACCGTATCGGATAAGATATAAAGAGGCTTTTTGTACATAGACTTATTCGGATTATTTTCAAAATGTTGACACACATACTTCAGAAAAGCCTGTAACCGAAATTCGCTGCCTGTCCAAATTTTCGAAGTCTCTTTGTAGCAAATTTAGAATGTAAAAATAAAATTGTATTCAACAGTAAGTCGGCGTATTTGTAACATTATTCATTTTTCTTTATTTTCACGTATATTCCTAGATTCTACGAAGCTCTCTAACACACTGTATCGAAATTATATTTGAAATTAAAGCAACAATTTCAAAGGTTTCTTTTTAAACAAAAAATAAGGAACTAATTACAGACTATGAGAGGAAGCCGTTTGGTAAACGTCAATAATTCGATTCAGCGTAAATATAGAGCATCTATGCGATTAGCTTTTTACACACATGGCTGTACTATTTAATGATTCGGTTAAAATTCAAAAAGGAAAAGACACCGTAAAAAAGTTTAATGAATAATTTTTAACGACTTACAGAAAATGAAATAAGAAAGACCGATGATTGCGCATCGATTAAACAACGTAAAAATTTAAATAATAAAATCCAAAATTACTTCGATAAAAACGATGGCGCGCATAGAGGATAACCTTTTCTTGCTTTTTTAGGAGCAGAGGGCTGATAGACCTTCTTTTTTTACCTACTACAGAACGAGCTGTAGACGTTTTGCTCATTTTTTTGCTGGCATCTTTTAATATAAACATATATTCAACATACACCGAACCAGTATGAATTATATAAAAGTGAAAAAAGAAAATTTTTCAGTAAATAATTCTGTTTTATTTGTTGTTTAATATTTTTATTATAAACTCTTAACTAAAAGCTTTTAAAATCTGTTTTACTTTTATAGATAAACTTAAGAATCGTTAAAAGAATATCATATTTATTTTAGCTTTATTAATAATTAAGTACACTTATTTTTATAGTATAATAAATCGAGCTGAAGTTCAGTTCATTTATCGAACAATTTATCGAGGAAAAGGCATTTGATGTCTGAGTAGGTGATCTAAGCTCATGTAGTTGGGTCAGTGCTGACACCGAACCCATTTAATAGAAAAAAAAAAAAAAAAAGGGCGTAGGAGACTATTACTTAAACTTAAGAAGATATTATAAAACTTGCAGAATTATCGATTCGTACCTAGCTGACCGTTTTTTTTTTAGAATAAAACGTAATGATGAATACTTTGAATTGCAATCTATACAAGCAAGAGTACCGCAAGGAATATTATACAACACTGATATGCCGGTTAACGAGCAAGTCACGATATGTTTGCAGATTACTTTGCTGTAATGGCTACCGAAAATAATATATAAGAGTTAACTATGAGCGTTCGATTCCACATTAAAAGTATTTTTCAAAGTGGACGAGGAAGTGGAAAATAAGTCGTAAGGAAGAGAAATTGGTGTATATCAACTTTACCGATCGAACTATCCAGTACTGTGGACGATTGTAATTAATTTGAAAATTGTACCGAATACAAATACGTGAGAAATATTTAGGCAAGCATTTATATTCAAAATTAAATTATTCTACACATATCAATCAAAAAAACAATTAAAGTTGAAGATGCTGCAGATGAAATGGCTTTTTCGAAGACATAGAGTATTCTTTCGCTGAGTTAATCAGTAAACGGGGAAAAAAAAGTTATGTAGGGAGGGAACAAAATCGTCTATTGTGATGACAGTGGTATTGTTTGATTAGTACGTATTTTGACTATATATATATATATATATAATCGGCTGTTTTTATGGCTCGTCAGTTGCCGTAGGACCAACACTGCTCAATTCCATACATATAGGGTGGGCCAAAAGAACATTCCGAATTTTAAACGCTCGTCAAAATCATACACTGTGAGTTAGCGTGGCGATTGCAATGCCATCTAGCGCTAAATAATATGCCGTTTAATATAAATATAGTTGGCTGGTAGTCATAATGTTGCGGACCGGTAAACAACGCTCTTTCGTTGTCGAGTACTTTGTGAAAAACGGTGAAAGTGTAATCGCGGTACAACGCGCGTTTAAAAAACAATTTGATTTAAAACGTCATGACAATCCCCCCGACCGTAAAAGTATCCTCAGATGGGTAAAAAACTTCCGAGAATACGGTAGTGTGGTGGCGGTCAACCATCAAAGTCGCCGTCGATCGTCTAGAACCCCGACAAACATCGAAAAAGTGCGCGTAGCATTGTCGCGAAGTCCGCGCAAATCCGTTCGTCGCCAGGCTTCCGCCTTGAAAATTCTTCCCCGTACTTCACTCAGAAGAATAATTCGAAACGACCTCAATATGCACCCATACAAGATACAACTAACCCAAGAATTGATACCAACAGATAAGCCAAGAAGGTTAGAATTTTGTAATAAATTTTTGGATATGCTGGAGGAAGAAGACGTGTCGATTTGGATTATGTTTTTTTCAGCGACGAGGCGCATTTCGATTTAAATGGTAACGTTCAAAAACGAAACATGCGGTATTATGCTACTGAGAACCCTCGAATCGTTCACCCGGTACCCTTGCACTGCCCTCGTATCACGGTATGGTGCGCAGTCAGTGCGAAAGCGATAATCGGTCCCTACTTCTTCGAGGAGGAGGACGGAGCTAATGTTACTGTGAACGGCGACCGCTACATCCAAATGTTAAACGAGTTTTTTCTACCGGAGCTCAGACGGAAGAGGATTGCATTATCTAAAACGTGGTTTCAACAAGACGGGGCCACACCACATATTCGTAACGATGTTTTGCGGTTATTAAGAGAGAAGTTTCAGGACCGCTTGATTTCGCGAAACTGTGAGCTGTTTTGGCCGCCGCGCAGTCCGGATTTAACACCGACAGATTTTTACCTATGGGGCTACTTGAAAAGCAAGGTGTACGAGGGTAAACCAGCAACAACCGGCGAGATGAAATTGGCCATTCAGAAGGAAATTGCGGCGATTAAAAAACCAACTCTTAAAAAAGTAATGCATAATTTTGAGGAAAGATTGCAACAATGTAAAAATCAAAATGGTGACTATTCATACGGAATATTGTTCAAAACTAATAGTGTACAATAAATGGCGTTCTTTTTGAAGTATTTCAACGTTTGTTTCATTTCCGTAAGTATATTAGTCTTTATTCGGGATGTTCTTTTGGCCCACCCTATATATAGAGCAGCGCGCTATGATTTGTCTTTAGCTTTGTAAAACGTTATTAAACCTTGTGAAACGTACCGGAGAGTGCAGACACAGTATGGGGGTAGTTCATGCGTGAATTTTCCAAATTTCTATTCATGGGTCGAGCAGTTCGAAAATGGCCGTCCAAGTACTGGACAGTGTAGCGGACGGCCAATTGTTCGACGCTGGCGCCGATTAATAATGCTGACCGGCTGATCTGGGAAAACAGACGGATTTCAATCCAAGAAATATCGTCTGAATTTATTGTCGGTATCAGTACAATACGTAAAATCATTCATGGATTCCTAAATTTTTGAAAAACTTGCGCAGATAAAATGTAAAGAAATTCATATTTAGAAATCCGTTCAAAGCTTAAAAAAAAAAAAAAAAGAAAGTTCGATGAAGAAATAAATCATTTTTAGGGAGAATTATAACCAGTGATGAGACGTGGATGCATTATTACGAACCAGAATCGAAAAGACAAAGCGTGGTTTGGAAACATCCCGACCTATCTGCCGCAAAAAAGAAATTCAAGTCGCGTCCATCTGCAAATAAAATGCTTTTGACTGTGTTTCCAGACACGACTTTTTATCATTACTTGGAATATGGACACAAATCCTGCACAAGAAATTAAGGGCAGCCATTGAGCAAACACGTCGAGGATTGATCGTAATAATCTTCTACCAAGAAAATGCTCTCGCTCATACCACCCATATATAACGCAGAAAGTTTTGAAAAAAATAGCTTAGGAACTTCTCTCACACCCGCCATACAGTCCTAATTTAGTGCTGTGCGACTACCACCTTTTAGCGAACTCGTGAAAACATTTTTACGAAGGAAAAAGACAATGAAGACGCTAACATGAATATGGAAAAACCTAAAAAGTTCTACGAAAAAGGCAAACGTAATTGGATACCGAGATATGAAACAATTATCAGTGCAAAGATTATGTCGAGAAGTAAGATGCACTTTTTTTTTTTCAGTATATGAAAATTTTTACGATTTTTATGCCACTTTGTCCGTTTACTTATTAAAGCACCATCGTATAGTTAAACGCTGAAACCAACGTGGAATTATACGGTTTTCAGCTTTGGAGTTAAAGTAGCCAACATGAAGAAAAATTCAAATGTTCCAGCAATAAAGTACTAAGGATTATCACTGATGCCAGACAATATGGAAGAATCGATAATATTTGTCGAGATCTTCATGTGGCACGAAAATAAAACAGGTGATAAAAGAATTGGCAAATTTAAAACAGAAAAATGAACTAAACTCAGAGGCGAGACAGCTTTTAGTGAAAAAAACTAAACCTCACGAATTACCCGTATAATAAATATAATGTGAGAGAACGTAGGATCGCCCATTGGGAATCGCGTAGCATATATATATATATATTAAAAGAATTGGCAAAAATGCACGATTTAAGACTGTAGAATCAACTAAATCGAGAAACCAGGCAACTACTGATGAACAGAACTAAAAACCTCATGAATTATAATAGCCAAGTAATAAATATAATGCGAGAGAATGCAGGATCGTCCATTGGGAATCCTAGTATATTTATAAAAGCATTTCGGTTACATACGTATATAGCGCCGGTTCTAATCGAAATATCTACCTAATTCTTTTTTTTTTTTTTTTTTTTTTATTCTCTTCCAAAATATAAGAGGAAGGGTTGAATATGTATGTTTAAAATTCATATGTATACATTTCTCGGGTAAAATCGGCTGTATTTACATAAAACGTATTACAACAGCTGTTGTGTGTTATGTGACTCAACGCTCACACGCTATTGGTTCAACTATAAAATGGTAAAATACATTCGATAAAATAAAATACTAAAAATTTAGATAAATTATTTACTACGGTAAATTTTTTAAAACAGAGTAATTTTTCCCCCACACGGTAAATATAAATTAAACGTATAAACGTTTAAATATGCAAGCTAACGTTTTATTAATAAGATTAGAATCAAGTATGATGAAATTACTTTTTATGCTGTCGATTGCCCGCAGATTGAGGACTTCAAATATATATTTACGTAATAAAAATCGTATTACTATTGTATAATAAATATATTACCTTTCGTTTAATTTTTTGAAAAATAAAATTCTTTACGATTGCTTTTACGCGATGAAATTGCGTCGCGAATTTTTAGGATGCAACGTCTGTTGAAATAGGCTCCAGTCAAATCTCGACTGAGGGGCGAACCTAGTATATAATGATAATAATAATAATAATAATAATAATAATAATACGAATAATTTAGAGTATTACTGAATGTTCGAGAACTGAACAGATTGTAATAAAAACCGCTAAAGTGTGGATTTCTTTTGATAGCGGACAAAAGTAAATCAAACGCTTAGATGGCAAAAGGAGAAGGAAAAGGAAAAAAGAGTAAACGAAACACCGTAGGAAATGGAATTTTGTTTGAAAATCACATTAGTTCGAGGGGAAAAACCAAATTCTGCAACCATTTAGTACGGTAAAAAAATGAAATTACTAACCAACGAAATAACATCTAAACCTTCTAGAAGAGATACAAAATGAGTATCATCAACTCGTACCGCTTTATTTAATATTAATTCAGTAAAGAATGGGTAACAGTATGAAAAAAAGGGTGGTCCATTATGGAATTGAAAAATAATGTTGCTGGACGAATATTATATTTAGATAATGAGCGAAATTTCGTTCTTAATGAAATATGCTTGGAACAATTAATTACATTCACTTTTATAGTATAAATTAAGTTAAAGTTTAGTTTATTTAAAAAAAAAAAAAAAAAAAAAAAAAAACATTTTAATTAAATAAATATATATACATGTACATATATGGGTGGTGAGCAAAAATTAAAATAATACGATTACATTTGTATTTGGAAGTTACTTCATAAAAACGGACATATTAGTTTACTGTAACTAGAGTATATGATAGGGGAGGTCGAGGTATAAGTTTTTTTTTTGTTACGATGCCAGTGGAGACTGCTACTGAAGCGCCAAGAATATCCTTATTACCGTGATTAGTAGTATTAAATTATATTTACTCGACAATAAAATAATTTCCACCTGGCCATTATTATTAATGTTTGTTTTCCCAATATTACAGTTTTTCCTCCTCTCATTGGCATCTATCTATTTACGCGTGCAATGTTCTGACGTCAAACTGATAAAAAAAGCAAAAAACTAAAAAAACTAAAAAAATAAAAAAAAATTGCTAAACACATTACTAAGTTAACGTTAAACGAAGTTTTGTCTTCATCCAATGCGGTAAGAAGTTTAGTCATTTCTCATTCCTAATGAAAATTATATATACTGGGCGGAATTTTTAATTTAGCAGCAGGGGACAAATAAATATGAAAATTAAAAAAAATACCGCTGGAATCCTCGCGCGTAGAAAAAGGAAAAATTTCGTTGAATTCGGACGAATTTATAATAAAAATTACATCACCGGGTTTTACAAAGTTCCGAAATTGGACTTTTACTTTAGTAATCGAATGTATACATGTATTTTTCGGAAACGTAAGCAAGGCGTAAAATTATTCGAACATTTTTAACTTATACGCCGGAAGGAATCTCGATTGAACAAGAAACGAACATATTCCAGCCCGCGGCTGGAAAGGTCATCTTTTCTGATTACACGCATCTTGTAATTTTCTAGGCTTCTTTCGCTTCGTTAGAAAAAGGTCAAAAAGGTAGGTGCGTTTTGTAAATAAAATAAAAACAGAAACGAAAAAAGTCGGACTGATTGCAACAAGAGACAGCGCTTTGCTACAACTTGTTCTTTCCGTAGTCGGATGCCTGCAGAAGTTTTCTTCGCCATTCAAGCGAATGAAAATGATTACCTAAAACACCCGGAATGCTTTTATATGCGGACCTTTCACGTTCTCATCTCTCGAAGTCGTCTAATTGCTGCCAGCGGTCTTTCCTTACGGATTTTTTAACCGTTCACCTGTTAGGCAATTTAGCCGTAAACTCTGTTTTCTTCTCGAACTTATTATTCGTTAAATTAACGTGGTCTTCTTATTCGCGATAGTGTAGCTATTCATACGGATCGTTGACACATCATGCGACAATATTTGAATGGAGCAATGTCGACTGGATTAAGTTTTCCAAACTTAATCTGAATAAGAAGGTAATCTAATGCGTAATTTTTAACGTCCTACAAATAGCTTTAATCGAAATAAATGCACGTGGAAACATTTGCAATAAAAATGTTTCTCTACACAATCCGGCCGGACGGTACTTTTCTAAAGTTAAAAATGTATTTTTCCTCCAGGCACTTGGTATATATTGCAAAGTAATAATAATAATAATAATAATAATAATAATAATAATAATAATAATAATAATAATAATAATAATAATAAGGTGACCCCTGCACACTTTGACCTGAGCGAACGGTTGGGTAACTAAATGCCCTTCGTAGTAACTCTGGAAATTGTGACAAACGAGGAAGGTGGGAATGGACTAAAAAACCCCCATTCTGCCATACCCGGATTTAAAACTCAATCTGCACACAGTAATATGTACAATACTGGTAATATACAGCAAACAATTAAGTAAACGGGCAGGAGTATAAGCAATAATCTACTAATACAAATGAATACACAAAAATAACCTGGCAGTAGGGAAAAAATGCACTACCCTTTATGGAGAAATGATGACGAGGAATAAAAGTAGAAGGTTGCTGCCTGGGGAACACCAGGGCACATCTGGAGCTGGTGCTGGGTGTGACGGTCTGCGATTCACCAGTGGTAGGATGCCGAACAGGCGGGCGCCTACCGGATGCCAGGATGGAAGACATGAGGAAATGCTTGTCCGAAATTCTGCGCAATCAGAAAAAGATACAGCCGATGCACAACGAAGGACGAATAAGGATCCGGTTAGTAGCAACCCACTTACATCTCCAATAGCTACACCTACAGAACGTGCTTTCCCAAGAGGGACCACTAATGTGGGATTACAGAAGAAACGTCGCAAATGGGACTATGATATGAATATTAAGATTATGCGATGTTATTATGAAACCACAAAGGGTGAAACAATGATGACCGGGTACAGACAGGCCACTTATAGTGCAGTAGTTAAAGAAATCCCAGAGCTAGCAAGCTGTACGGTACAGCGAATTGCAGATCAAATACGCACCATTACAGTACGGAATTTAATACCAAAGCAAACATTAGACGGTCTAAAAGCTCAAGTATTGCAAAAGACCGAAGATAAAGAACATCCAGAAAGACAAGAAATAATAAAAAGACAAGAAGAGGCAGAAGCCGCAGACTGGGATGGTAAAACGGAGAAGGATAGATCGGATACAAATAATTGTAAAATTAACAACGACCGAGTACAAGATATAGATAATGACGATAGAGCATATATCGAAAGCTTTAAAAATAAATTCGCTACACTGTGCAATATATATGATACAGATCCGGAAACATGGCCGGCATTGAGAAAACTGATCATCAGAGGAAGCACACATAAATTGTTAAGAACAGCAAATATAGTCCTGACAAGTGTCATACAAGAGATTAATATGTTAGAAGAGCTACATAGATACACATATTGTGCTGCGCAAACAGTATTAATGTTAAATGGGCAAGAACCCAGAGCTGCACCAATGAGATATGGTGACCCAGCCCGGAAAATAAGGTTACAGAATATAGTAAACCGACTAAGGAAAGAGGTCAATATATTAACGCAATATGTACGTAAAGCCAATAGAAGTAAAAAAGTCTTAAGTGAAACAAAAAAAATATATAAAGAAATGAATAGAGGCGAGATGCCGAAAGTGGAACATATTCAAAAATACAATGAAATAATGGTTGGTATCTTGGAGATAAAAATCCAAAAGTTGCAAGCTTATGCAGGAAGACTAAAAAGGTACACAGTGTCGTATGAAAGGAAAAAACAAAATAAACAGTTCGCGATCAACGAAAAAATGTTCTACAGGAATCTCAGTAAAAAACAAAGCAGCCCAAATGAACAAAGATTACCTGATAGGGATAAAATTGAGCGATACTATGGAGTCAAGTCAGAAGGCATAATGAAAACTGTACTTGGCTGACAGCCGAACGTACCAGGTGCGAAACAATAAAGAACATGAGATGGGATGACATAACAGTTACAGAACTACAGTATGTGATAGGAAAAACTAATAACTGGAACGCGCCAGGGTTGGACAGGATACATAATTTCTGGTATAAAAAGTTTACTGCAATATATAGTAAGATGGCCGAGGTATTCAACAACATAGTATGTATATAAGAAAAACGTTATACCGCAATTCTTTACAAGTGGAATAACATACTTGAAACTGAAGAATGATCAACATGCAGACGATCCGGCAAAATATAGACCAATCACCTGTCTGCCAACGATTTATAAAATATTTACTGCAGTAATAACTAACAGAGTATACAGCCACCTGGAACACAATCAACTAATACACTGGGAACAGAAAGGAGTACGCAAGGGAGCAATGGGGTGTAAAGAACAATTACTGATCGATTCAATAATACACCAGCGAGCCCGTAAAAATCACAGAAATTTAAGCGTCGCCTATATTGACTACGGGAAAGCATATGCTCTAATCCCTCACAGCTGGCTGGAAGAAGTGCTAGAAATATATAAAGTATCGCCAGTAGTCATCGCTATACTTAAAAGATGTATGAAACAGTGGAATACACGGCTACAGGTTGCTCAGGGAGACAAACATATGGCAACGAATACAATACCAATACACTGTGGAATATTTCAAGGAGATGCATTTAGCCCACTTTGGTTTGTAATGGCTATGAACCATATATCTGCAGCTTTAAAAGAAACACAATATGGTTATGAAGTACGCGTTAAAACTGAAAGAATATTATTAAATCCCCTCTTTTATATGGATGACCTAAAACTTTATGCTAAGAATAGTACGCAATTGAGGGCATTGTTAGAAATTGTCAGCTCGATGTCCAAAGATGTTAGCATGGAATTTGGATTAGAAAAATGCGCCATTAGAAATACAGTTAAAGGGAAAGTTGAAATCACGCCGCTAACAGTACTATCGGATAACATACAGCTAGAACATGTTGAACCGGATGCATACTATAAGTACCTAGGAATGGTCGAAAAACATGGTATATACAACATAAAAAGATGAAACAGAAATTAATAGAGATATTCCAAAAGCGATTAAAATTGATACTTTCAACTAGAATACAAGCTAAATATATAGTTAAAGCAATAAACACGTTTGTAGTACCAACACTCACATATTCTTTTGGAGTGGTTAAATGGGATAATACTGAGCTAGAAGAGATGCAACGAAAAATAAGAACCTCTTTAACAGATCATAGAATGCACCACCCGCATGCTACTGTGAAACGTATGACTCTCTCCCGAGTGAAAGGAGGGAGAGGAATAATGTGCCTTAAAAGCCTACACAATAAACAACTGCTAGGATTAAGAAAATATTGGTATGCAAAGGCAGTAGAACAAAAGATTTACAAGATACTCAGGGACTGTGATGATGATTATACACCATTAAAGCTGGCATCCCCGGAAGTAACAAATGAAATACAGATATTAGTCGATAACAGCGAAAGGAACATGCTCAACGCCTTAAATGAAAAGCCCCTCCATGGTAAATCCTGGGCAGCGATAAATAAAGACTCAGTTGATAGAGTAAACACGCACAAATGGCTAGCAGCTGGTACGATTTATCCAAAGACAGAGGGTTTCATGTTAGCATTACAAGATGGTGTATGGGAAACGCGTGTATGTAGGAAGAGAATATTAAAGGAAAGGATAGAAAACGAAAACTGTAGAAAGTGTAACGGAAACCTGGAGACCATAGATCATATACTCGTAGGATGCCCTATGCTGGCACAAACGCAGTACACACACAGACATAATAATGTTGCTAAGATTATATATAAAGAAATATGCAAATTATACGGTATAATAATTAATAATGAACCATATTACAAGTGTAAACCACCTGATATCGCTGAAAATGAAACGCATAAGATATACTGGGATATGCAAATAATAACAGATAAAACGGTCTCTGCGAACCGACCTGATATAACGTTAGTCGATAAGAAGAATAAACATGTGGCCCTTATTGATATTATTACAGTTGTGAACAGCGAAAACATTCAAAATAGATACTCTATGGAAATTAATAAATACATGGAATTAGCCGTAGAGGTTAAAAGATTTTGAGCTATGAATAGGGTCAGGATAATACCATTCGTCATATCAACAATGGCGGTTGTACCAGTAACTTTAAGGAAAAATGCTGTCGAATTACATCTAAACTATGAAAAACTGGTAGCCGATATTCAGAAATCAGTCATCATTGACTCCACTCATATATGCAGAATGTTCAAAGAAACATAACGTTCTTCTCTTTGGTTCATGCCCGAGAAGCTACAACGTAAGCCTGCGAAAAGCGGAGAAGAGGATAATAATAATAATAATAATAATAGATTATAATATCTTATTAATAGAGAGTAGCGTTAGCATTGTAACTTTTAAGTGTTGTTGTTTCACAGGGGGGGGGGGGGACAATGCGACTGACCGCCTTGTTCATTGTACACTTAAAATGTGTAAAGGTTCATGCCAACGATACCGCGTTGATAAAAACACCGAATCGCGAGTAAAAAAATTGAAAATTGCTTACAAAGTTACGAAATATTTGCAGCAAACGAAAAACTGAAATAATAAAAATCAACAATTATATATAAGGGGCGTTTTTCCGTCGAAATTGCACAAAGTAAGTCGTAATAGCTCGCTTAAGAATTGAACACAGCACATTGACGCAATCTTCTTCAAAACACCGAGAACCGTCTCTCTCTGTTCAGAATACTAGTGCCGACTGTTGGTGCACCACCTATTAGATTGTCGGAAATATCAGACAGGATGAGACGGAGACCTACTACAATAGTAACAATATAAGTATTAATTACATATTAGCCGATAATGCGATTGATATGTATTAACACCTTACTAAACTTCCTGAAATCATGTAATATGTATGACAATTTACAGCCTATAATAATGTCGCAAACGATCAAGTTGTCGAGCGTTGTTAAATAATAATAAATAAATAAATAAATAAATAAATAAATAAATAAATAAAAACAAAAACTTATATATAAGGTGTATATTTAATTTATTTAATTCCGACAGGCAATATACAAATCAACGACGACAAGTGAATCGTTGAGTTTCGGAAGATTAAATATTTGCAATATTTCATATATATGTACGAACGCATGTAGTATGTATGAAAAATTTATGTTAAAGTTTATTGTGTTTTTATTTACTGCCGAAATATTCGCTTTTGGAAGGATGATATATTTTAGGCTGTTACAAATGGATTACTAATCTATAACGAAAACTTATTACGTGCCGGCAAGATAACGTTATGGCGTTGTAGCCATAACTGGGCTGAGAGAAATTCAATAATAAATTATTTCGTAAAGCCGTAAATTATTACGTAATTCGATGGGAATATTTAGAAGGCTAAAAACGGAAAATATGTATATTCAGTAAATAAAATTCCAAATACGAGTTGACAGGTAATGCACAAGCCGGGGAATTGCGAGATAAATTAAAATTAACAAAGAAACCAGAAATGTTTATTATTAATAGTATTAAAGTCGGAATTAGCGGTAAAAGGGAATTTTCAAAGTGTCGCGGACAATGGTTTGTCCGAATGATAAGAGATCGAGGGAAGCCTGTGCTTCGGCCGAGAGCAGTATCTAAACAGATAACGTTTACGCTGGTTCGAAAACGCGTCATCTCGTGAGAGACGTTAAAATATCGTTAATTTTATTTACGTATGTGCCACGGTTCGTGTTCTCTAATTAATCTAGTCAAAGCGAAATAAATTAATTAAGAAATAAATAAAAAAAAAAAAAATTAAATAATACCGCGAATAGTCTAGTCAAGTCAAAAACCCTAGTCTTCCGGCGAGCTACCGTTAATAAAAAAAAAAAAAACGGCTTGAAAGCTGCCGGAGTTAAGGACGTTGATCAAGATCCACCGGAGGCGAATCATCGAAGCAGTACGGGTAGCGGAAACGATTTAAGGACAACATCGTCCGGAGCGGTGAAGATCCTGGAGGCGACGGACTAAACAGGCCAGACTTTGTATTTTATTTAATGTTATAAATATTTCGGTGTAGATGTGTATACGTATGTTTTGATTTATGTGTGAATAGCAATTCTTGTTATATATTTCGTGAGTTCGCATTATCTGTTTATTTGTCTTTTGGTGCAGCTGCCTTTCCTTTCCGATATTGTGCGGCGATTTTATAATAATAAAAGAAATAAATAATAAAAATAAATAATAATCACGAAATAACTTTATTGAATAAGTGTGGATGTGAGATGTTCTCGGCCGACTAGGCAATCCTATTAAATTTACGTTTAGAAAAAAAAAAAAAAATAAATAAATAAAAAGAAACGAGATTAACTGGGAAAAAAATTTATCGTAGTTTTATTGGGACACTTCCGACGGAGCTGCAATAACGTGCAGCATATGCGATGTAAAAATTATATATCGCGGTAGATGTCGCCTTCCGACTTGGAAATCAAATGAAATTATAGAGTCGAGCGCCTTGTTGTGTCCTTTAAATCTATTGTGTACCGTTCGAGTGAAATTTTTAGTGTAATTTTTATCCGGAACAAGATTAATTAAAATTAAAATACGTTACAGATACAAAAAAAAAAAAAAAAAAAAAGAATAAATAAAATAAATCACGCGGTTAGTTTCAATTTCCCTTAATTCACACATTTAATTAATTAGTTTTGATTTCTAACATGCTATAAATAGGAGTAGGATCTCTTTCATACTGTGGATACCCGCCACACTTAATTTCACTTCTATATAGTATTCTATATCTCATTCATGTTTGCATTTCGAATATCTAAGAAGTGTGAAAGCACAATTTGGGCCGAAGAAAATTTCTTGAAAATACGGTTTGGTGGTTTGAAAAATTTCGTATTTAACACGTGACCATTTTCGAAGTAGACGATTATTATACGTTGATTTAAAGTGTTTACTTTCTACAGTGTGTTCAGAGAACGAAAAACAACATGCAAGTTATTTTTGACATTGGGAAGGGAATCTGTCTATCAAAACGGCCATTTACTGCAGCTAGACATGCCAACGAATCGGCAAGATCGTTAATGCCGCAGTGGCCCGGAATCCAGAACAGGTCAATTAGGATAGAACGGGATGTTAATAAATTATAAATTAAGGAACGAATGTAAAGAATAATAGGATCTGACGATGGTTTAGGGAACGGAGACGAGATGGCTAATATTCGAATCAGAGCATATGACGAATTTTGATAAATTGGATGTTGAGGATATAAAATGGATAGCACGTAAAATAGCCATGGATTCGGCTAAGAAGATAGAAGAAAAGAGAGGGAGTTGAAAAGACTCTGAACAGTTGATATCAGGAAGGATAAAAGCAGCTCCGACACCTGAAGCAGATTTTGAGCCATCCGTAAAAACCATAACATGCAAGTTTTATTAGACTTCTGCCGCTGGTTATGGTATCTAGACCGGCATAAACTCCGCTAAAATAATAGCTTATCTTTTAAAACTTGAAATCAAGCATTTCTTTTGTAAAGAGAAAGGAATTTTTTTTTTTTTTTTTTTGGGAACGCCAACCAAGGGCAATGACCCATCATCGAAGAATTACTAAAACAGGATTAAATTTTAATATATAAAGAAATAGAGGAAATGAACTCCGCTAAGATTGGAACAACATCTGGTGAAGGAAAGTATGTAATGTAGGAAGCACAAAAAGCAGTAGGTAGTTTTAGGTGGAGAAGCTTAGTGTAGAGGAGGGAACGCTCCTGTACAAGAGGAGAGAGCATTCAAAAAGGATATGATTTGCATCACAAACACAGTCATGATCCGAGGGATGAAAATTGCAGTATGGGGAAGAAACAATAGAAAAACGAAAGAGAGACGAAGGAAGACAATTATGGTTGAGACGAAGACGTGTTATGGAGGAAATAACGGAACGACTGAAACCAGGGAAATCAGCAAACCAGGAACGTGATGAAGGAAGAGGTTGCAAGCGTTTGTAAAAGGAATGAGGATTGGAAAAGGAGGTAATGTAGGTATCCGACCATGATTTGAAGTGTGCTCGTTTGGATGGAAAGAGGATATTATTGGCGGGAAATTTATTGACAAATTTGCCGCTATAGGAAGCAGAGCGAGCAAACGAGTCAACTAGGTTGTTGCCTGCGATGCCGCTATGACTGGGAATCCAAAGAAGATCGATTTGAATGGAACGAACTAAGAAGAGATTTGCAATTAAGGAACGAATGGAAAGGATAATGTAGTCGCATGAAAAGGATGGAAAAGGGGAGGATATAGCCTGCAAGACGCTCATGGAGTCAGAACAAATAAGGTATTTATTATTATAGGAGGAAAGTGCAATGAACAGAACCGCACGGAGTATAGAAAGGAAAACGTGTACCGTTTTGGTATTGTAATTAATTTTATATTTAAAGCGCTTACAATAATCATTGAATCGAAAAAAGCATTAATTTTTTTTGAAAAATAAATCAGCAGTTTTTAGTAGTACCTTTCTTGTTCATGAATATCGCTTAAAAAAAAAAAGAAAGAAAATTATCTAACACTAAAAATTAAATTTACTTCGAAATAATCGCTGTGGAGACATAAAGACCCAAGCCGGTTATCAATCAATCTTTCCACGGAAAAAAAAAAACAAACAACAAAAAACAAAGCTATTTTATTAACGCGAAGAGGATGAGTCTTTCGTTGGCACAAACTCTAACGGGCGGGATGAATAGAACTGAAGTGAGTAGTTTTTTTAAATTGCTGCTAATAATTATTTGACAGGTAAATCAAGAAACATATTTAAATCGATAAATTAGACACTAACTACTAGTTGTCCGCATGTCTCCGAGAAAACGGAGAAACTCGATTACTGGTAGTTTGCTAATTAGCGAAGTTATAAACGAAGACTAGATGGCCTTTCCTCCGGTGGTTCTCAAGATTTTTATACGAATAAAAAATCTGCTTGTGTTAATATTTTTTAAGAATAGTTTAATTGCTGCGAAAATTTACATTGTCCGCCAGAAATTTCTCCTCGGAGCAATTCTCTCGTTAACTTTTTTCGATTCAACCATATTAAAAACGGTATATTATTTTTTTTTTTAAGCCACGTTAGTGTCAGCACCTGTGAGCCTTTTCAAAAACCTACAGAGACGTATTGTTTGCAAGATGATGATAAGAAATAAAGATAAATTAAAATAGTGCCGGATGAAAATTTGTTCGGGAAAAAACTCGAGGGAAAATTTGAGTATTCTTCGCCCCCTCCTGTTCCTATTTAATTAATTTTTAGGCGATCCACAAGAATTTATTCGAAACTATCTGACATTTCCAGGCGAGAAGAAGATCGCATCAGAAATCTTAGAAAACTCCATTAAAAACGAAACTCCTACAAAAATATTCCAAATGCCGGCCGTCCAGTACGAAAACTGTTTTTAAAAATAAAAAACAGCAGCAAGAACCGTCCACGCTCTTAACAATGTCATTTTTTTTTTTTTTTTTTTCGTTTTTTTAATATTAATATAGCTTCTGATAACTTTATTTTGACAATCTTAGATCCAGTTTCAATTAAGCAGTACTCTGAAGAATTAGCATAACATGTGCAGTGGGTACCACAACCAAGTGTCACCAGGTGTTTGAAGAGCTTAAGTCTTCTGAAGTCCAGATCCGTGCACAAAAATGCCAGGGCCTCCCCGGATTCGGATGATAATGAAGCCGTTCTTCTGATGTTATCGAGCATAATTGTCTATTACTTCGTTGACCCATTTGATCCGAAAATCCGCATGGAGTGCATCATTTCGTCGAAACCAACGAGCATAAAATTAGCCGAAGAAACGTATTCCGAGCCGTTTGGATAATTTTTATCGATTTGACGCCTTAACACACATTCCCAATAATGTAAATGATAATATTATCGCGATAACGCCCTTTCAAGGGTATGGGACTTACTTTACTTTACTTTACCGGTTCTTCCGGTTTCGATCACCTCAGAGTATCAAATCCGTCTTAATTATTATGAATTTTTTTTTTTTTTTTTTTGTTATATTTATTCTTTCAACATTCAATCCTAACATACTGCGGTGACAGTTCGAAACGTAAAATCGAATATACATATTCTTTTAATAATTTCCGCTTATACGATCAAATTGGATAATATCTTTGAATTATCACAGAAGGTCGATGATAATAAACCTGATAATATTTTTCGATTGGCTGCATCGATTATTATTAAGCCAGGCCACCTTTGTTTTACATATTTGAACATCAACAGATGCTAAATGTAACTGGGGGAGGGGGGGATCTTCAACAACAAATTTACAGACGAAATTGCATAAGAAACAAAATTTCAACTCATTCCAAAAGTTCAGTATAATAGTTGTAAATGGTTTTAATTATTGAAAGTGGCAGACTGGCTTTAATGTACTACTGTTGATGTATCAAAAAAAAAAAAAGCAAACAAAAAAAACACAATTTTCTATCTTTTTTTTTTTTTTTTTTTTTGACATATGTCTTTAGGCTAGGGATCAACCTGAAAATCATGTAACGCAACGTAATGCAACGTAACGCAACGAAGCGTAACGTTCTCTTTATAATTTCGTAAAACATTTTAACATTCCGCAAAATTTTTTTCTTGCTCGAAATTTAGAATTAAAAAAACACATAGTACTTGGAATAGTACATGGCGATTTAATTTTTGCTAGGCAATTCGATACGTAATTTTCACGTAATTGCGTGTTAACTCGATTTAATTTATATGTAAATTAGAGTCAACTCTTCAATTATAATTTTAAAGACAGACAGTGCTAAAATTACAGGAACCCTAAAAAATAAATAAACGATTCATTTACAAACGATAGGCGACGAGTGCCGGAATTTTCTCAGTCGTTCTAGGCAGTCGGATTCCACGTCGCTCTCGTTGTGTACATTTGACACTAGATCGCTAAACGGACGCTTGCTCGATTTAACTAGCGATTTTGTTATACCGCGATGTAAATTTCTTGCCCTGTCCGAAACGTGAATTGAAAACGATTCGTTCTATTGAAATACCAGGAGGATTTCGCATTACTGCGCGATTTAAAAGGAATACGATTAACGGTGACGTCGCCATAAACATGACTTTTTCCGACGCATTGCAGTCTAACGCAATACCAAAAACGATTTGCTAAAGTTTGATCAAAATAATACGAGTATGGATCAAATCGCGACATGTCACAACGGTGTTGGCGACTTTTGCTCAGTCGAGAGTATCAAGGCTAAAAGAACTCTACTCGCATCAGTTTATATCTCAGCGAATAGATGAAAATTCAGCAATTCATCGTCTTAAATCTTATAGCGTACAATCCCTAGAATTAAAGGTACCCGTAAAAAAACATAATTATCACGATATGCTCGTACCGGAATTTATCGAATTTATTATGCACACCGCGTTAGGATTACAAATAAACAACGATCTCGTCGTATCTACTTCACGAAACAGAAAAATAATTGACGCTCTGTGTTCTCTCGTCACACCGATCAGCATCGTGAATGTATAACATACTACAGTAGCCATCGTCCATTATTATCTATAAATTGCAAATTCTGCTAATTCGAATGTTGTTACGATGATAGATAATACAAAATAAAATTTAAAAATTAACGGTGGTACGTTTTGAGATTTATTCTTTTTTACTCGAAAAAAAATAATTTTAAACTCGAGTTATTTTTCTGAATATATTTAATCTCAATTGTGACAATTTCTGCGAGCAACGTGGAAATTTGAGGATTTTCTCTTGAAATTTTTTAGGGTTTTACCGTTAAATTAATAGATTTAAACTTTTATTAGCAAATTCTTAATATTAAATAAATCAACATGTAATTATTACGAAAATATTCTAGTTTCTTGTTTTTATTCTTCTACGTCCCCCATACATCATTGCGTAACGTCTATGCGATATTCGTTATTCTTCTTTGCCCTATATTCGTAATTGCTAAGAAAATTTTCGCCGGACCCTCACTGCGTGAAATTTTTTCGTATTATTCTTTGCGCTAGAGTACGTCGCTGGGATCTGTATCGGATCGTTATAAAAAAAAGGTGTGTCTACACGATTTTTAGATGTGGTGTGCCGATAGCCACCTTAACCCATTCGTCGCATTTCGACGTATACTGTTAGTGTTACAAATTACGTGTTTTCTGGATTTCCTTCATAAAAGTTATGGCTCGGACAGAAAGGTCACTAAGATCTTTTTCCCCTTGCCACGTGAATTCTATTGTCGAAGCAGCAGCACACCCGAACTGTGTCAGATGGAGAAAAAACGATAAAAAGAAAATTCATAAATGAAGAATCAGCGAAATCGAAGTGAAATGGGATTTGATATATAGCGCATGCGTTTAACTAATTACGTTTTATATCATTTTATTATTATTATTATTATTATTATTAATAAATTAAAATTACAAAAATTTTAACCATCGAAAATTACATTTTTATCCCGGTAAACTGGGAAATATATTATTATTCAACCTGAAAAACTTCGATTCACTTTTCCGGTAAAACTACGCTATTATTCACTGCTAATATTTAAGTGTAATTTACTTCGAATCATTACTGATAATTAGTACGATTCTGCTCCTTGGCGTAATAAAAGCCGAGACGTAATGAACAAAAATTAATAGAGGAACACCGAAGAATAATTGCGTAATTACTACCGCTTCTCAAAAGCGAGCGATAATTAAAATAAGGCGACGTTTTCGATATTTCGTCATTACTTTGAACTATTTTTTACCTGCTCGGCTGTAATTAACATTTTATTTTTCCATGTACACGCGCCTTCGTTATTTCAATTATTTCCCTTTAACTCCGTCGCGCAACTCAATTACTGCAGATAACGACAGATATTTCATTGCACGGCTATAATCTTAATTTTGCAAATTCTTACAGAAGAACGGCTCTAACGTAATTACTACTGCATTGTGCGCGTATTTCGTGTGCGATGCAATTCACGGTCAGAATTGAAAAAAAGTAAAAAGGCGAATCAACTAAGCAAACGAAACACTATGTTATAAGATGGTAAAACAGGTGCGATGGGGAAACGATGATTTATAAGACAGTAATGTCATTAGAGCGGGGTTTTTCGTAAAACATTAGCTTTCTTTTTTGTTACTTGGGTAAGCCAACAAAAGGAATTTCCCCAACTCAAGGATGTAATAAGTTACGGAAAGTGTCAGCGATTGTATTAGGGGGGAAATAAAGATTGGAGAAATGATTAACGAATGAATAACGGATGAAGATGGGCAACATCGTAGGAGGCATTATAGAAAATACTCGGAAGATTGCAGTAAAAAATTGTACAATGCGAGGAAATAAAAGAACATTGGCTTGTAACACAGGTGAAATTTAAGTGTCGCGGGGACAATTTGTCCTCTTCACCCTAATGAGGCGGCGAATTGCGACGCCAATCACATCTTTTTTGAATGTCCATCTCTTTGCTGTTGAACGCGGTATCCTATATTCTTGTTTGCTGAAACTCAAGCTCCCCGCTCCTTATTGTGCATCTTATATTCTGTCCTTCTCTTCACCATCCATTATCTCATCCGTTAGTTCCTTTATATTGTCCATATCTGACCGAATCAAAATTTAACTGACGGCACTTTTCTTTTTTGTTGTTTCTGGGTGTAGGTCCTTAGCTGACGTGCCCAAAGGGGGGATCTAAAAAAAAAAAAAGGAATCAACACAGAGGTGGCGGAACCGGAGAACAACGATAAAGAGAAAGCAGACTATGATTAAGATAAAGGCGATTTATGGAAGAAATAACAAAACGGCTAACGTTGGGAAAACCAACCAGTAAGGAAAGAAGAGAGTTGTATGAACACCGGGTAAAAGGAGTGATGGTTGAATAAAGAGGGGAGAAATCTAAAATTACGGCGCTAATGATGCAAGAGAGAGCAACGACTTTGAGAATCTAGTCTCGACTAAACTGTTGGAGTAAGTTCCGAAAAAGATATATTGGAGAAATTTACTTCAAAATTAGCTGAAACTTTTTAAAAGGAGATACCGTGTGAAGTGCTGTCTTTAGAAGGACACAATGGAACTATATAAAAGAAAGTATAAACTCAACGTGCAGAGCCACTCTGCGATATAAAAAGAAGCGCTCACAAGACTGGTATGCTGAGAGCTCGGAAGAAATGCGTTTAAAAATCGAGGAAAAAAGTAGGGCTTTTATCATCGATTGGCAAAATGATCGATTCAACAACAATAAACGGAATAAATTTGCTACTATGAAAGTTGAAGTGCAAAGTTCTATAAGAAAGGGAAAAAAATTACATAAGTTATGTCGTTTTTTACTCTAGTCCGTGTACCGGTTTCGCCGAGTGTGTTCCTACAAATTTATATTGGCAATGTTGCCACGATGGTGTTCGATGTATTTAACACACGTTGCTTTTATTTCTTCAAAGTGGAATGTAAATTTCGGTTATTTTAAAAAAAAAAAGTCAACATAAACCCCGCACATCAAATTATATTATGGCAAGAAAGAAATATTCTAACACTGCTTGCAAGAACCGAATGATATACCATAATTGTAGTTTCATTATTTTCCTTACATTTTACGTAATAAAATTTTCATTTAATATTTATTTTTTTAAAAATAAGTTATGGGTCTCACAGAGAAAGTATGCCCGTTGTGTGAGTGCCGACACTCCTCTATTATCGTTTATTCTAAGTATACAGAATTACAACTATTCTTGCTTATCCTATACATCATAATATTAGTCAACTTAAGATTACATAAATTATAACATACCATACATGCAGAAACGTACACACACCATAAATACTCATCGGTATATACATGAGGGCAGCTAAATATCTTCAAATACAAAGAAAAGAAAAAAAGTAAAGGAAAAAAAAAAGAAAAAAAGCAAGGAAGGACGAAAACAAATAAATAAAAAGCATTTTCGTTTCTCTATTTCGTTTCACGACAAAAAAAGACGACAATAAAAGAAAATTATAAAATAGAATGATTCGAAACGTATCTTTGGTTTTACTCCTTACACCATTCTTACATAATTCCTTTTTCAACACACCGAGTTTTTTTCCCTTTAATATATGATTAGGAAGTGTACTTATTAGTTTAATTAGAACTGAATCATCACTATTAGCAATTCGTAAATTTGCGCCCCAGGGAGGTGGATGTAATATATATATTACTTTGGTTTCCCCTTTATTCGAATTTTTCGCCTAGATGGTAGATTATTGACATTAAATTCTAGTAATCTATAATAAAAATAGCACATTTTGAGAGGGACATTTCGTTGTTTTCTTTCTACCAAGTTGATCCAGAGTCGTTTTGCTTCCAGTAAGGGAGTGTAGGTTTCAAACACCTCTTCTGTATTTTGCTTGTTCTATTTATTTCCGTTTTCTTAGCCTCACTTAATATATTTGAATGTCATATAAAAAGTTCTAGACATTATTATTGAATTATAGTATATACGCTAGAGAACCTGTTTTATTTTATATAAAGCTGGAATTGACCGTCTTATTTTCGAATTTAAACTTTGAATATGTTTTTTCCAGTTCAAGGATTTATCGATAATATACATATATACCTGGATATTTAAAAATCTTTTACGTTCTCAAGCGGTGCACAACAACACAAATAAATATTGTTATTTATATGAAGTTTACGTATGCAGTCATTAATTAAAAAAGTGTTTTTGAATTATGAGGCACGGAGAGCTGCTTAAAAAACAAAAAAACGGACATTTTAACGACCACTTCGAATATTACGGTAACGCTCGTTAATAGTTATTACATTTCCGAGCAATTTCAGGCGGCAAAGTATAAATGTCTGTAAATTGATTTATTTCTTGGCCTTTTCAAATTTGAATATGCAAAGCGTATCGAAATCGAAAATTTCGTATTTTCCACATACGACTCGAGTGTAAGTTGGCGGAAAATTTTGAAACGCCCGATATCGTGTAATTATCACGATAATTGTTTCAAATACGGGAACAGTTTCATAAGTGTGCGTAAAAAATCTCGTGTATCTTAGTTACACTTGAAGCCCGTACTAAATGAACGCGTAGTAAAAATAATTGTAAAATACCGAAATTTCACCGCATAAAAAATAAATGACCTTCGAAACTTCTTAAAGCCTCATTTTCAAAACGGGACCCCCCCCTCCAAAAAAAAGAAAGAAAATTATTTGACGTATTACGCAATATTTCAGACAAACATTCCAATAAATTCTTCTATGATGGCATAGCGAAAATTTTTTTTTGTAAATCTGATCGGTAGTCATTAATTTCAAATTTAAGCGTTCACTGCTCCATTTTTTTTCTTAACCCACTTAAGCATCATCGCGGAATGTGAAGTATGCGCGAGATCGCTAGGCAAAAAAATCGTAGCTTGTGATTAAACTATTGAATTATTTTCGATTTTTTTTCTTTTATATAATGTTTCAATTTACTTATTAAATACGTGTAATACACGCAATTTATTTTTATTCGAATTTAAAAGCTTTTGCCTGTTGCATAATTTTATTTTACTTTTTTTTTTTTGCAAAAATACTAAAATTCTTTTTGTTATATAAAACTTCAAAATTACCGACTTCAGTTAATTTCTTCACTTCCCGGTGAAACTTAATAACTAATAATAGTATACAGGGAACAAAAATAAAATGAAAACGGGGAAGATGGAATGTAAATTTTTTGCCAATTTTACCAACACTTGAACGCAATCGAAATAGTTAAGCTTTAAAAATTTGTAATATAAAAACTGTTCGAAATATGCGTGAAATGTGGTGCTTGAAAAAAAATTCTCCCGGTTAAACAAGATGGAATTATTTTTCCTCATGCTGCTCTTTCGATTATTTCTCGCAGTACTCCTCTGACGCGAGCAGTAGTCGATTTCCAAAAACACATTTCACGCTAGGACCCCCATTACCAGTTGAAGCGAGGAATGTGAAATGTGTTTCGTTTTTTTCGGCTTCCCAAGGCAGCCGGGAGTTATTCGCCAGCAAGAAAATCCGAATTTGCGACTAAATCGGTGAATTACATTTTACTTTTTTTTATAGGTCATTTGTTCAGAGGTTAGACATTAATTTACAGTATATAGAAAAAAACAACGACTATTCCGCCGCACTATATCATTTGACACTAAGGCCCGTCGTTATTGCAGCGAAGAATGTGAAATGTGTTCAATAATGTGTTTTCTAAAAATCGATTTACACATTTTACAACACTGCCCATTGCATGGAGAAAATCGACGAAATAGTAAAAAAGTGGTGAGCGAAATTAATAATTTCTCGCCCGGAGGATCGCTAGCTGAGTGAGTATTTTTAAAGAACGTATATATTTCACAGTATCTTTTAATAGAAATTTTTGAGTTTACATATTTAGGTTGCGCAGATTGCATTCCAATTTATCATTTTATTCTTCATTCGCTTTAATTTATATCATTATTATTATTATTATTATTATTAGATATTATTGGAAAACGGAGAAATTAACTGAAGTTATGAAAAATTACGAATTTTTGTATAATGGGAATTACTTTAAGTATTTAAAAATAAAATGAAATCTGAGAATAACTAACAAATTAAACGAAAAAAAAAAAAAGAATAAATGCATTTATGTGTAATAAATGCATTTTTTCTTTTATTCTTTTAGTTTAATTTTCCAGGTATTCTCGAATTTTTTTTTTTTTTTTTTTTGAAAAATAAAAGTAATTCTCATTTTATACAAAACGTATATTTAAAAATAAACTAAAAAAATATTAAAAAAGTGTAATGGAATTTAATTTTTGGGGGGTTTAAGTTTTTGCGCGTTATCAAATTGTATTTTTAAATACTAAAAGTAATGTTCGTTGTACGAAGATTCGTAATTTCTCGTAAATGCTATTCAATTACTCCACTTTTCGGTAATAGCGTTAAACAAATCTAATAAAATAATAATGTAAATCAAAGCGAGTCGAGAATAAAACGGACCAGACGACGAAATCTGAGAAATATAAATGTAACTAAATATAATTAAACTGAAAAAAGTTTTTTATTAAAAAATGCTGAAATTTCGTGAAATGTGTTTTTTAAACAAATTCGCTCAGCCAGCGATCCGAGCGAAGAATCATTGATTTATCCTCATTCGCCTTTTTTCGACCACTACTATTTCGTCGATTTTCTCCGTGCAATGGGTGGTGTTGTAAAATGTGTACGATAATCAGAAAACAGATTAAACACATTTCGCATTCTTCGCTGCAATAACGAGCCTTATTAGTGTCAAGTGCTTCAGAATGGTTCTTCGTTTTTCTATACATTATAAATGAATGTCTATTAATCTTGATCTCATACCTAACCACTCGATAGTCCAGGATGTTCACCTAACAGCTAACGGACATATGCAAGAAATCATCGTATGCTGGATTCCATTAACATAAAGGAGAATATGTCGCCTCCGGTTGGGGGTAAACCGCCTCCCTGCTTCTTTGTACAACATTGGTTTAATCTCTTTTTCCTATTGCCAACATCCACTAGACTGGGACAAAGTGGCGGACGCTGATCACCTCATCTTCGAATGTAATTTGCACACGGCGCAAAGAATTATTTTCTATAACAACTCGATAATAAATTACCAGATCCATCGTGTAGTGTCAATTCTCTCCTGGCCACCGGGAGTGCTGCAATATACAAGTTCTTATTTAATTATACAGTTCAATATTACCGTGCAGCGTTAATTAGTTAATTAATTATATTACACTTTCGATAAGTTGAATTTTGGACGCCCCCAAAAAAAAAAAAAAAAAAAAAAAAGGGAAAACGAGGAAGATGACATTGCCGCGACCAAATACGCATCATCAAAAATCTATTTTACAATGCATTACACTAGAAGCGCTTCGTACAATTAGCAAATTCCGAAATAATCATCCCATCGCAACACGATGAGGATAACTCGGCTTAGAATTGGACACACCGCATTAACTCATAGAGTCACATACTGAAAAAAAAAAAAAAAAAAATTACAGCGGGTCTGGACAGGAGCCTCTAACAGTCGAACACGTACTAACAAATACCACTTCGGAAAGAGCATCCTAACTGCAACATTTCAATACACCGAGCACTTTCTGATAACCCAGAGGAACTTCAAAAGACTATCCAGTTTTTGAAAATATATCCGCTCATTTAACAAAATAGCCTTGGTGCCTCGACCTACGTTGTAGTATGTGGCACCTACAACAAGCAAAACAAAATTAATGTCCGACCTAAACAAATCGCTTAAATTTTTTTGCAATTTTAAAGAAAAATCGTAAAATAAAAGCAAAATTATCGATTTGTCTAAATGTTTCGCACAGATAGTTTCCTATCGGCGATGTGATACTTATTTTGAAACGTCATAAACATGGGAGGCAATTTTTTGGTTTTATCGGGTTTGACATGCATCAGTAGCGAATTCGCCCTCGTTATATTTCGCGGAAGTAGATTTTTTCCCATTAAAAGTGAAATAATAAAACAGACTCACTAACTGAAATAGTCTCGTTGTAGAGTGTTCATCATTTTACCGAGTTTCGAAAGAAGGGGCGAAAAAAAATTTTTATTATGCCTTCAAAGATGGAGTATAAGTCGAAGGAATAACGAAATTAAAGCACAATGAAAGAACAGAAAAATCGTACAAGCCGAGTGGGAATAGAAAATTTTCGTAAGAATCGAGCGTCAGAAAGAAGATGAGCTTAGTGAAGAGGACGAACGGATGCAGGTAAGAAAAGGAGATGTAATATTCCGAAAGGAGGTTAAAAAAGGAAGGCGACAACCAGCCGAGATGCAGTCTGCAGGAAATACAGCGGATAAGGAGGACCAGATGGTACGGTATTATCGGTTTTTCTCTATGAAAAATGTATCACTTTGACGGTCCCAACTGAAAAGCCACGATCGCGTCTTGAACTGTAATTCAATTTTTCGTTACGTTATACACTTTTTTACGGACAGTGACGTGAATGCCAGGAGGCGACGTCGAACTTTTGTTTTATTTCTCGCTCTAGTTTAAAACATCGATCGGGGCTACCTTCGCATTGCTTTCTCAAATGCGTAATGTACCCAGTTTAACACCAAAAACAAAAGTACAAATAAACAAAAGTGTTTAAACACATAAATACAACAGACGAACGGGTTCGAAATGGAATCAAGTAAGCGGGCAAAGGGCACTCGATGTGTGTGTTCGGTAATTGACTATATCTGAGTGATGTCGAAGTACCTGCGCGCGCGATTTAATTAAACTTTTTTTTATTCTTATTTACGAATTAAAAGGAGGGCGCTCTTTCGGTGACTTTTGTATTCAGTCGACCACCGGCAGCCGGAATTCATTTGAGAGGCGCAACTTCAACAAAGACCAACAATTTTGTCAGTCGGCGCCGATTTGCAAAGTTCTCTTTAATCGTTGACAACGGTCGTCCTACACAAACCGGAAGAGCCTTTTAGTGTCTCGGCGGCAGAGCCTCACTTCAAAGATATTAGTAAGCAGGAGTGGCTTCGAAATTTTCCGACACAGTTTGCGCTTCCTTCGTGTCATCATCGAAAACCGAGCGAACGGTGTTTTGCACTTCCAACGGCAGCGGTTCGGAATTCACTGGAAAAAGTTCAAATCCAGACTAGTCGAGTAACTTTGTGCGGGAACTAGGCGAGCGCGCGTTTTGCATTCTGGTTTGCCGGAATTAAATGGAAAAAGTTAGAAGGCAATTATGGCAACGGCCCCACTCTATAGGCAGAAATAAAGAAAATAGCTGACGACGTCGGGTAACTAGTATTGATGATAATGACAAAGTAATTCCGTTAATTAAAAGAGACTCGGCAATGTCAGAGACGGGCTCTATTGTAAAGAAATATTATTTCGGCCTAGACTGAAAGAATGCGCACCCGGGTGTTTAATTAAAACTCGGAAATTTCGGCGGGAAAACGATTTTCTTCGTTCAACTTCGTCCTATTTCAGCCTGTTGTTTCTGTTTATTGAAAAGAAAAAAAGAAAATAAATAAACCCCCAACTCCTCCCGGTCGTTGGACGTGAGATTCTTTCTTTTCTGCCACCTATTTCCGAGAATTACATGCTCATTCTGAACGATCACGTTTGAAGATGCAGCAGGTCCTGCCATCGGCGGTAGGCGACCGCTAAAAACAAAAAGTGTTAACGAGAAGTGAAAGATCTCAAATTCTGAACGTGGAGCAATTAACGAGGCGAATAATTTTTTTTTATAGCGCAGTGGCTACTACATAGACATCAGGCGACCGATTCATGGACGCGCAAGAAGCAAAAATTCGTCAAAAGCCAGCGAAAATTAACTCGCGTCGCGGTTATTATCCAGGCTTATCCGGAATAAGTTCGTTTCAGTCTCCTAAGTAGCATGGAAATAGTGACGAATTTTAACAGTTGACCCGAATACATGCACGCTGCTCGGGGCAGTAAAATCTCAATATTAAAATTCAGCGCTTTTTACATTTATAGATAACATTAAATGAGATTTATTTAGAATTCTCCACTTACAATACAATAATAACATTTAAACATTTAGACATTTAGACATTAAGACATTTAAACGACATTTTCGGTTTTCTCTAACAGCACGCCATAAAATAATGGTTTTTTTAGCAACAACGCGAAAAATATGACGGTTATTTTCGAAATTTATTTCCACGCATTAATTTAGTCAACTCTATATCGTAAGAAAGTAACTCTGCTCCTGTAATTTAATGTTCTCTTTTTCTTTTTCTAGAATTTTCAGCCGTACCTACGAAGGAACAACTACTTCTTTACGGTCTCTATTCTTCTCTTAAGGCAGTAAATTTAACACATTCGCGAAGATAAGTCTTTATTGAACATATTTATCCCCCGAATCGTGTACAACTAAAAACCAATGAATAATTATGTCATCGTGGATATAATTAAATTGAGCGTGGATCAAAACCAACGTGTGACAAGCGCTACGTTTGGTCAGAAATGTTGCACACCGTGAATGCAGTATTGCCGGCCCAAAATAATCCGATCAAGAAGTTAGGCAGCGTCCATTAATTACGTGAGCTGTTTTTCTTTTAATTTAGACCCCTTCCTCCCTTTCGGTAAAATTTAGTGAAATTTAGTGAGATTTAATTAGATGTGGTCCCCCTCCTCGAGCTCCGCAGTACTTCAATTGAATGCGCCAATGGCCACGTATGATATTGTTTGTACCAGTTTCTATTTTAAAAATTCCGAATGTTTTGTTGTTTGTTTTTTTTTTACTGTTTTTGTTTATTCTCGAAATAAAAGTTTTTATTAGTCATGAGATTTTTTAACGGGAAAAATAGGACACTTCGGTTCGCGATTTAACAAAAAGTTTCGCTCAAATAAAGAGTGTAACAACAAAGCCAAGTAAAAGTTGCTCACATGGTAATCCTCCATAATTACATATTTTCTTCGCCCATATGTATGTTCGTTTTGTTTCGGGTATTCCGACCTTTCCATAGGAGGCACTTTATTTTAATTTATCACCATTATGGTAAAATAATTAAATAAATACTCTACTAATAATCACGTGGAAGGCAATTGGTAAACCACCACGTATAACATCATATGCGCGCTAAGTCAGTACACAGCAGGCCCAAACCGGACGGATTGCACTTGTATATCGATAAATCAAACGATTACCAATCAGTTCCGAATGTAGTCTTGCGCGTGTACACCTGCGTTGCATATAATAATTGCCTGGTACACAACCCATATCGGTACAGCTAAAAATGTACGAATAGGTTGCGCCAACGCGCTATGTAGCGTACGGCACCTGAAGAAGATAGTAAAAAACACGGCAGTTGAGAGCATGTTTTTTATAATTTGAATGTAAATAATATTTCCGTTAGCAACTATTAAAATTTTTCGGCCAACTTTCTCAAAACGGGGGTTTTTTTTTTTTTTGGCGTGTCAACTATGGACATTATTTCTTTTTGTATCTTGCAATGTGTGGCAGCGGGATATTGAACGAAATAGCACTGAACTAACTACGCCACGATAGATGGCTCTCAAAAAAATTCGAAAATTAAAACATCTAACCTATATACTAGTAAGTAAAGTAACACATACGCTTGACAAGGTGCATCAGGATTGTGATAATAAGCTTTTCATAACGTCCTTAACTGAAGAAAATATTGAGAGGCAAGTTGCTGAAAATTCCGCGGATCTTAAAAATTACCAATAAAGAAGTCCTCAAAAGAATGAATAAGCGCCCGGAATTATTAAATTTGATTAAGGAAATTAAGCGACGATATCGAAGGGCTACATCGTGAGAGGCCAAAAATATGAAATTTTATGTCTCATTATGGAAGGAAAGCTTTCGGGCAAACGATTGAACTGTCGCTCACAAAATTCGTGTACAAAGGATTGTTCAGATCTGCCATGTCAAAAAAAGACATTGCCCTGTTGATCGCCAACCTTCGTAACGGAGACGGCGGATGAAGAAACTCATAAAAACGTCATTCCATCGATCGAATTGATAAATACGTGTGAAGATTACAAAATTTTTTATACAGACAGCTCGAAACATAATTATGGTTACGGCAGCGCTGTGTTTACGGTGAGATACTGTTGTCCGCTCCCAACATACTAACGTATACCGTGAACTTTTTTCGGTATGTCTGGCTTCGCAAAAAAATTTGAAGAAAATAACCCATGTTCCTTTCTATATATATGCCTAATTTACGATTTTGAATCTTCCTACTACCTTTAACGCTACCTATAATATCCTTTCCTTCCCATTGCCTTCAGTTATTCCGTTGCTGCTGTCCTTTGTTCTTTCCATTTCTGACCGCCTGGCTATTTAGTTCTATTTCTTCATTTTTCATGTTGTTGGGTCAAGGTCGCTAGGGCGCGCCCAGGGTAGGAAAAAAAAGGAACGCCCCAATTTGAAGGCGACCTAAATGACTGCATTCCTTTTTATTTATCTTTTATAGCTGAAGATAGGATATTCCTAAAAATGTTTCGATCAGTTTTGTTGTTTTATTTAAAAAAATATATTACGTATTAATTTATGTTTTTAATTGCTGAGGTCATTGCTACCGATAAATCTCATCTGCGAACAGACACATGTTACGGAAGATATTTTGTTGGTAATGAAGAGGTATATGTGGATCAGTTGTCATACAGGATAAGGATGCGCTTGGCAGGGAAGGAGGATCACGGTTCCGTTTGTAACGGAAACTGCGGAGAATCGTTGTTCTTGATGAAAAATGGAATCATCATTCAACTCAAGGTACACGCCTACTATAGTGTTCTGTGCACACATTTGTTTCCGCGTTTCTATTGTCTGGTGTAATCAGTAAGTTATAACCTCAACTTATCGCGTCGCTGTTATCTTTTGAATAATCTACGGCAGTGTGGTAAGTTTTATCTGTTTATTTATTGTCGTCGCTTCTTTAAAATCAACGAGCTCTTAGCTCGTTGATACAATGTCCTTACAAAACCTATCATCAGATCACACGGCACAGAAAACATATCAACATGCACCATCATACGCTGATAAAACAAAATCGAAAATCGTACCGCTAACAAAAATTACACATCCCGAAAACGAGCAAGGAATAGTATTTAATTGCGTCCATGACTACAAAATCAGGGATTACCTCTATGCAATCATGAACCTCGTAAACGGTCCAGGAAATATAATCGCCGCATCAAAAGTCAGCCGGAACAGAATAATCATACACCTCAAATCCAAAGAACTCGTAGACGATTTTTTTCAAAATCATACTGACTTTAAAGTTGAGTCGCACTATGTCGAGTGTAGAAGACTAGCGCTTTCTACCAAAAAGATTGTTCTTTCCCACGTTAATCCCTGTATACCAAACTTAGTTTTAGAACAACATATTACGAATTTTTTAAAACTAAAAATTACTTCCGACATTTCATTCCTAAGACTAAACCCCCATGATCAATTATTTGGCCATATAATAAGTTGGAGGCGACAATTTTATACTAATAGTGAAATAAAACAAGATTTACCGAGATCCTTCTTAATAGATTTCAATGATCAGCAACATCGGATATTCATTAACTACGATGGGTTTACGTGTTTTAAGTGTCAAGGAAAAGGACATCGAATGGAAGATTGTCCTACACATACTGAAAACGACCAAGAATATATCTCAAATCAAGCTATTGAAACTTTAAGTGCTGAACCGACATTCCAATCCCCAGAAAATGACGTTATAACTAAGCAGCGAACCGAACTAAACTATAATTCAAATTTTCAGCAGTTAAATATTGATTCACAAAAACGAGCACCTTCCGAAAACTCATCCGATACATGTACCGAACAGCCCGGCAAAAATAAATTCGGGAAACCACCGCAGAAGAAAAACAAAGCAGATAACGAAGAAATGGAAGTAGAGACCGAAATTCCCCAAATGACTCAGATGCGGACATATCATCAACCGGATTTCCTTCAGATACGGAGAACCCATCGCTTAAAGAAATATTTGCACCACTTCAAGAAAACATGGAAAAACATAGGTAATCCCTGATTTTGTAGTCATGGACGCAATTAAATACTATTCCTTGCTCGTTTTCGGGATGTGTAATTTTTGTTAGCGGTATGATTTTCGATTTTGTTTTATCAGCGTATGATGGTGCATATTGATATGTTTTCTGTGCCGTGTGATCTGATGATAGGTTTTGTAAGGACATTGTATCAACGAGCTAAGAGCTCGTTGATTTTAAAGAAGCGACGACAAAAAATAAGTAGATAAAACTTACCACACTGCCGTAGATTATTCAAAAGATAACAGCGACGCGATAAGTTGAGGTTATAACTTACTGATTACACCAGACAATAGAAACGCGGAAACAAATGTGTGCACAGAACACTATATCGAAAACCTAAAATGTTACATAGACATGTGTAAAGAAAACAAGTATGCCGTCGAAATAGCAAAAGATTTTACACCCAACTTGGAAGGACTCCGTACAGCACTAAAAGAAAACCATAAACTTATAAAGCATCGAAAAACAAAAATTAAATTCACAAAAATCATTCGCATACTGGAAAAAGAACTCGCATCTTAATTTATTTACTTCTGCAAATAAACATGATAATGAACTATAACGTATTTGTATCATGGAACTGCAATGGCTACTACAGCCATTTGGAGGATCTTAAAATCCTTATCCACCAATACAATCCAATAATCATCGGTCTTCAAGAAACCCATCTCAAAAACAACCAGATCTGCAATCTATCCAACTACAACACAATTCAGACTACTAGCGCGACCGGTAATACAGCCTATGGAGGAGTCCTTCTCGCTGTGCGATCAGACATTCATTTCGAAAAAGTAAACCTTCCGACAAATTTATTTTTAAAATATCCATTAACTATCTGCACAGCCTATTTCCCGCCTAATGAGGACATAACCGAAGATCATCTTGTCACCATCATAAAAAATGTACTGTCACCGTTTATTTTAATGGGCGACTTTAATGCTCACAGTCCTTTCTGGAATAGTTCACGATATAATGGTAAAATCCTAGAAAAAATACTAACTTCACTAGATTTGCCGCTACTAAACACAAACACACAAACCCATTACAGTTTCTCTTACCGCACATGGTCCAACTTGGATTTAGCAGTATGCTCTCCCCAGCTACTTAACTCGTTACTAGTCTACACTCATACCGATTTAGCGGGAAGCGACCACAGCCCAGTGATTATTCATAAAGACAACTATAATCAAAAACCAACAGTTCTAAATAACAAAATTAACTACCAAAAAATTGATTGGAACAAGTATCAGCGCTCCTGCATATGTGATTATCAACAAATCCAAGAAACTGATGTTAATTCGGCAGTCAACTCATTTACCAATCAACTAGTTTCGCTAGCAAAATCATGCAGCCCAGATCCTAATGGAAACTCAATGTCTATGAAATCACAACTAAAGTTTCTACCCTGGTGGACAAAAAAATGTTCAGAAGCCGTTAGAAACCGCCGAGCAGCATTGAAAAAACTAAAAATGACTCCCGATGACAAAAATCACATCGAATTCAGGAAACAGCGAGCAAGAACTAGATGGACTCTAAAGCAAGCCAAACGTGATTCTTGGCTGAACTTTATTTCAACAATAAACTCATCAACTCCAACAAAGCTTGTTTGGCGGAAAATCAAATCGATCGAGAATAATCTGACTTTTCATGTACCCACTAGCATTCGCATAAGTACTAAGCTGATCGCAGAAGAACGGTTAATAGCAAGTGCTTTCGCTGTGCACTATGCCGAATTCTCGAGTGATAAAAATTACACATCAGAATTCCGTAAAATAAAGATATCCAACGAACTTAATCAACCGAATTATTCCAGCGACAACCGAGAACCGTATAACTCACAATTCACTCTTCACGAAATAGAAACTGCGATAAGAGTCACAAAACCAGCCGCAGTGGGTCCAGGCAATTTCCATGTCTCTTTACTCCAAAATGCGCCAGATGTAATCAAGAAGAGATTACTTGATATCTACAACCAAATGTGGATGTCTGGACAATTTCCTTCATCATGGAGCATTGCAACAATCGTCCCTGTCCTTAAGCCAAACAAAAACCCAATTCTCCTCGATAGCTACCGTCCGATCTCGCTAACATCCATTCTGTGTAAAATCTTAGAAAGAATAATTTCCACGCGATTAACATGGGAAATTGAAAACAAAAAACTTTTGTCGGACCAGCAATGTGGTTTCCGTCCAGGCCGATCTACGACAGATCAACTGCTATTCCTACAAAACTCCATCCACGATTGTTTTGCCACTAAACGCCATATGTTAGCAGTCTTTTTTGACTGCTCTAAAGCATTCGATGTCATATGGCGCTACAAGGTTCTAATAACCTTACATAAACTTGGTTTTCGTGGAAGAATGCCTGTATTCACACAGAACTTCCTAGCTAACCGTTTTTTTACCGTACGTATTGGCCAGGATTTTTCAGATCTGCGAGAACAAGTTAATGGCTTACCTCAAGGCTCCGTACTGAGTCCAACATTATTTAACTTAGCCATTAATGACGTCGTTGAACAAATAAAACTTCCAGTGAAATGCTCCTTATACGCGGACGATTTAACGATCTTCATGTCCTGTTCAGATATCATTTCGGGCCAACAAATCTTACAAAAAACTATCAACGCATTATACAGATGGTCCGTTTCAAATGGAGTCTCGTTCTCTACCAGCAAAACCACCGCTGTTCACTTTTGTAGAATTAGAAACTGTAATCACAATGTTCAACTCCATTTAAACAACATTCCGATTCGATCAAGCGAAGAGGTAAAATACTTGGGCCTTACATGTGACCAAAATCTTAAATGGAAATCTCACATAAACGGGCTCAAAAGGTCATGCCTAAACAAATTAAACGTTCTGCGAAAACTGTCGCACACTTCATATGAAGCAGACCGTAGATCCTTAGTACACATCTACAGAAGTTTAATCCGAACAAAGTGTGATTACGGCGCAGCAATTTACGCATCAGCGAAGCCCGCCATCCTGAGCAAACTGAACGTCATACATCACACCGCAATAAGATTGGCGCTAGGAGCTTTCAGAACTTCTCCAATAATTAGCATATTATACGAATGTCCAGAATGGCCCCTAGATGTCAGAAGACGATACCTTAGCGCAAGACTATTAATACGTATTTTATCCTCTCCAAATATTCCAGCTTTTCTGTTGCTTTCCAATAAAAATCTCAAAACATATCACTTCCTATCCTATGCGACGAAATCACTAATGTCAGATATCATGAATTTACCAAAAATCTATGAGTCAACCCTCACCATACCCCCCCATGGAAAACTACAGCTTTGAATATAGACCTCTCACTCTTAGAGCTGAACAAACATTCCCCTACTAATACTATTCTGAGCGCTTTCCATGGACTTCTCCTGAAATGCCCGTCCTCGTTAATTCTGTTTACCGACGGTGCTAAATCAAACTCTCTCGTAGGATGTGCCGTAATCTCTGAACAGGTAGGTACTATCCGTTACGTTCTTCCACATCTTTACTCCGTGCTCTCTGCCGAATTATTCGCAATTAAACTGGCAGTTGAAATCTGCGTACAGTCTAAACAAAACTGCCTCATCTGCACTGACTCTTTAAATTCTTTAACATGTCTGCTAAAGTCCCACGATAAGTCGCAGCACCCGATAGCTAAAGAAATACTATCTACGATAGCTAATGTGGACATCAAGATCATATTTGCTTGGATACCAGGACACAAAGGTATTCCACAGAACGAATCAGCAGACCGCGCCGCGAAAGAAGCAACGTCATGCTTTCCTGTAGCAAACAACCGAATACCTGCCAACGACGCAGTTCAAGAAATAACCAGTAGCCTATCAAAGTTCCGGCCAAGCAGAAAGGAGGAAGTAGCACTGTGTCGACTGCGCATTGGCCATACACGGATTACTCACCAATTCCTCTTGAACAAATCCTTACCACCTCTATGTGAAACCTGTTCCTCAGTTCTCTCCGTCCAACACATTCTATTAGACTGCAACAAATATAATCACACTCGCACCACGTTTTTCCTTCCGTCTACCTTGAAAGAACTCCCTAAGAGTAACAATGAAATAAATATAAAAAAATTATTCGCTTATCTCAACTCCACTAACCTTCTATCACAACTATAGAATCCTAACTTGCCGTGCCTCTGGCCTTTGTTGCAGTTCATGGCACGTAAATGAAGAAGAAGGTACGCGCCTGTTTCTGTTTCAAGTATTCATTACAGGGAGCCGCTCGGGACAAAAGTGACACGTATTTTTACGCACACATTCATTCAAACTGCGTGAAATAAATTTATTATTTACCCCAAAGAAAGTACCTCTACGACGCCGATTGAATTTTTCTATGAATATCATACAGTTCCGTCCGCGCTCGAATTCATCTTAAAGTTAATCCGAAATTGGTAATTCCGATAAATTTTTCGGTCACACCGAATTAACGACAAAAAATAGCGGTCGCGGATAAAAATTATCTAAACGATACTGGGGAGCTGAAAACGTCTAATATCGGAAGCAGCGCCGCAAACAGAGCTATATATACAAATGTTTTTTAAAAATAACCCGAAAACTATGGCACATATCGGCGCAAAATTTTAGCACGCTTCGGCTTAAAATTAAAAAAACTGAATTTTTTTTTTTTTTTTTCTTAAAACATTATACAGTAAATTATTATGAAATCGTTGCTAGTAAAATATTTTTCGTGTTTGTTCAAACTGGAGAATATTTGTTTGTTTTGTTTTTTGTCCCTTTCTTTATTTTTCTGTTTTTTAAGTAAAATGCTAAGACTTTTATTTAAAAAAAAAACAAAAAAACCCGAAAACCATATCGGCGCGAAATCTTCGCCATATTAACACAATTCGACATAAAATTAAAAAAAACAAATATTTATCGATGGTCGCAATCTAGGGTGAAATATCAATGGCACTTATTTCAACTGACAACAATGTCACAAAATGCAGTTCGCAAAATTGTAAGGCCTTCTTAACAAGTTCAGCTAAACAGCTAAGATAAATCGCTGGCGAAACGAACGCAATCTATCAACCGCCTCGGCATTGTCGAATATTTAAAACGCGCTCGGTGCTTGTATGCAGCACGCGGAGAACACAATCAAAATTACAAGCAAAAAATAATATCGAAAATTTGAAGTAATAAAATATCGGCACATTAACTTCAATATGCTAATATGAGAGATTTATACGTGGGCGCGTCTTGATAATTTCAAGGGAACCACTTACTTACTTAATACGTCATTACGCATACGAATTATTCTATTCGTATGTATGCTATCAATTATTTAATCCTTCTTTTTTTTTAAACAACGTAAAAAAAGGTAATCAAATTATTAAATAAAAGTTTCTTTCAACGAAGTTTATATTTAACACATGGACGGGCGCGGATCTTTTATCTGCAGAGAAATAAAAGTACGAAAACGAAACAGTTCTTTAAGTTTATTTTTTAAGCCCGCCACCCACAGGTGATCAGGCAGGTGCGCGTTATCGTGTGTGCAAGTAGTCGGCGTATCTTACGGAGAATAATGTGCGCGATATTTGTTTGCTAAATCGATTAGTCTGACTGTTTTTGTTTTTTTCTGATTTGTCTCATTTTAGTAGCAAAACACTCGATTCACTTTTATGCTTTTATTACTTGCGGAGTTTTCTGTTGTTTTTTTTTTTTTATTTTTATTATTTTTTTTTTCTAGTTTGAAGGACGCAATGATAAAACTCTTTATCTTAACGGCAGGCTGGTCATTTAAACGAAGTCATAAAGCGGCTGCGCCACAGCCTAATCTATAAATGCTAAAATAATGAAAAATTAATATTTTTATTACTACTCCTTCGCAAAGTTAAATTTATACACGTAGATATTCGCTTTTTTTTTTTTTGTTTTTTTTTTATACGCAGAACCACCTTTGTTCAGGAACAATAGGAACCATACTGGTATAGGGAGAGAATTTTAATTGGACAGCGCAATTTGATTGAAGATTGATAAAATGAAGAAAAAATACTAAGGGAAAAATGACAGATAAAGAAGGAAATGGCAAAAAATCATAGTAGGAAGCTTAAATATTCGCAAATGAAGAACATTCGGTTGAGTGAGATGGAAATTCAAGAAGGATATGAATTTTATGGTTCAAATAAAGACATAATACGGAGATGTCAGGAAAGCCGGCTACCGTGGCGCAGTTGGCTAGGCAATTTAGTTCGAGTAAAATTGAAACTTCAAAAATTCACTCTCGCTGGATTACAATGATCATAGTTGACGCCCCCTCCCCTAAAAAAAATTGATGTTAGGAACAAACTAGAAGGAGAAAAAGGTGGCGGAATATTTAACATCGGAATAATGTTGGGTGGTGATTCGGAAACGTATCGATTTTTAATTTTGCGCAATTAATAAATTCACGTTTCCGTTTATTCATTGTAACGCGATTAGGCCATTTTAATTCGTCATCAGGGATGCCACCGCGGGTTTAGTTCCTCGGAATTACAATTTAGTATTTAATTTTATTCGAGTAGAGTTGAAAAATTTCATTTTTCAACTAATTTTTGTTATTCCAATTATTTTAAAAGATTTCGTAAGGATTTAGTATTTATTTAGCCGAAATTTTGCGGCAATCTTTCGATACAGATCAGACAAACTACGGATAGGTAATAAAATGAACAAAATATGGTACGTATCACTCGGGCTGCGTTGTCACGTGGACGGGCTCAATTTTTGAAGACCGGCGTACGATGATGCGCTTCTTGATGATAACGAAGAGGAGAAAACGCGTTGGTTAAATTGAACAGAACAGATTTTTTTACACTCGTTAAATCGAACTTTGACGACCGATCTCTGGTTCTCGGGCCTTGTCTATTCTTTTACGTATTTTTCGTTCGGACCGCTATTCTTTTCAAAGGCTCGATGATTCGCAGTCTCGCTAACCTTTTTTCTTTCGAACGAAAGAAAACTCGTGAACTAACTTCAACCTCGGCGCAAAAACTGAATCTTCCTTCTAATTTTTCGGCATTTATTGATCTTTTTTCTTCCGAAACTACTGTCTCCTCCCCATCGCAGACCAACCAATTGTCTCTTCACTTGACCAACCATCGCGCGCATCCCTTTTCTGGCACGATCTACATCGATCTATCTCTCCCCAGCCAGCGACAGTTTCACACACACTCACCCGCTTAGCCCCTTATTACATTATAATTAATTAATTATATATTTTTATTTATTTACTTATTTATATTTTATTGTTTTCCCCATGTAATGGACACATTACATCATACTTAATCAAAATTCAAGTAACAGGTAATATTACATACGCGGACGATGGAACGGTCGAATAACTACAAAGAGAATGCTGAATGTTATAAATAAAGGAAGTTATGTAAAGAAATACAGATAAAAAAAAAAAAAAAGAAACCCTTTCATCATTTTCTCCGCTCCACGGAAAAACATTGAAGCATGGATATGTTTTTAGGCTCTATGCTTCATCGAAAGAAACTGGCCAAGTTAAATTGAGAAAAATAATGAAAACATCAGATTTTGAATATTTTATTATTGAATAGAAATAGACAATAATGGCTTATAATAGCTAAAATAGGAAATATAATGCTTAGTTTCTATATTGTCAATATATCTAGTAACGACAGCATCAAGACATGTATCATTCCTTGTAGTTGAGAGCTGCGGATCATTATTAATAGATAAACCAAATTCTTTTAACATAAAATTTTGAAATTCAATTCCATCAGTGCTCGCTAAATCCATATTCGAATCTCCACATAGTACAATAGGTATATCATACAGTTTAAGATCTTCCAAATACTCGAATACTTCTTTCAATTTGGGACTATATGCTAGTAAATTTAACGTGAAGAACTGATTAACTTTCCGTATGGGAGTACCTGGTGTTATATATACTAAAACCAAAATAACTCGTTGATCAGCCTTCAATGATGACGTAATCTTGGGAGACCGTCACAAAAAAAGTAACGCAAATTTTCGCATGACCCCCAGCCCAAAGACATATCCAAGTTAAAAAAAAAACAAAAACTCATGGTCAAAAAATGCAAATATTCAAATGCATAACAGATTAAAGACCATTACAGAAAATTACAACGGTGTAGTTTTATTTAGAAGTATCGCTCTCCGACATGAGGACAAAGAAACAGGATCCGGAGTGAGTTTTGAAAATTCCAAAAAAAAATACTTAGGTCTACTAAAATGAACATAGAAATAAGAAACCGAAAGTTTGTGAAAGAATTAATGCTGTTAAAATGCGGGCGAACAAGAATTCCGTAAATACAGATAGGGCGACAAATGGTGAAGAAATGAAAATATAGTGGACAAGTTTTTTTTTTTTTTTTTTTTTTCTTTTTTTACGAGAATGCCTTTTAGGCTATTAAGTTGAGATGGTATAAGAGGTAGAGAAAGTGAATATATGATACAAAATTCGAGATGAGATCAAACTAGTGTAACATACAGGGAAAAATCCGAAGAAAGACTCGACTGGTCGGAGGAAGAAAAAGACTTGTACTCTACCGGATTATACTCGAATTCAAAATACTCCGGAATGAAATGGTATTCTATTAAATATTGTGACCTCCGGAAATGGAAATTAGCAGATCCCCGTGATGATCACGTTAACGTTGAAGCAATTCAGTATACACTGAAGATCAAAACGAAGCAGACCACTAGAATATTATTTTAGTTCGATGCTATAACAAAATCATATAAAAAACACGATGTATCCCCATATTTCGGCTTTAATTCTGCGTAACTTTAAGCTTCAAATTATTTATTATTGACTTTAATTAAAATTTAACTGTAATAATAAATTGCATATATACGTATATATATATGTAAACTCGGCCATTTTGGCCTCGCAAGAAGCTGTGCCCTTGACCCCTCTCGCTTACATTTCTGTCTCTTTCTCTTCTATACTTTGTATAAAATGATCAAAATTTACAATGCAATTCTTACTGGCATCAGCACAAAAAGAAAATAACATAATCGCAAAAATCCTATCCTAACATTTAACTTTCATTACATAAAATTAAGACATTTATTCGTTACATATTTCGTTATATAAAATTAAGACATTTATTCGTTACATATTTCGTTACATAAAATTAAGACATTTATTCGTTACATATTTCGTTACATAAAATTAAGACATTTATTCGTTACATATTTCGTTACATAAAATTAAGACATTTATTCTCCTAAGAATTACGTTGTAATTAATATATATATATATATATATATATAAGAAACGGGGAAATAGCTTCAATACTCATTGATTATTAGAGGTCTAGTAATTAAAGTACGCTACATTGACGTATTATTGTCTACATTAGTTTTCATAATTTGTCTTTTCTTTTTAAATTATAATTTAAAATGAAAGATTTAATTCATTTGTTCGAGCCAGTACGTTTCTTTTGTTTTTGGGGATAATTTCGAAGAAACGACATATAACAATATTAAACGCTAAAACCCGTTTCTCCCGTCCTCTTTGGAGAAGATAATTGATTTCAATATACAGATAGGAAATAATTATACGGTTTTATTAAAGTTCAACAAACGGTAACCGTTGCGGAAGTCGTTTTAAGGCATTTCGCATCATTCTGGCGTGCATCTAAAACTGTCTACTACGAAGAATTTAAGATGGCCGACGGTTTAGGTGTGTTAAAAGTAATCTTGATAGTCGATAATGTTTAAGAGGCGGGAAAAAGTGGTCGAAAAGTAGAAGACCAGCTGATCGATGTGACGGAAAATTTAATCTCATTAATCGTTCGCTTATCAGTTTACTTCGGGGCAAACTGGAAAAAAATTGTTAATTATCGAGAGTTAACGGTGATAAAGCCACGCTGATAAACGAATGATATTCAACGCATAATTGTACAGCCCTTAAACCGTTACATCACCGCCGAAAAGTGTGCAAATCCATTAAATTCACGCTTATCTGGCGGACTATCTTTATTTCAGTTATGAATTTCTAAAGTATCACCACCACCACCCTGATGGTACCAAGAAATGAATGACTTTTTCCTTTTTCTAATGATCGCGTGAAATGGTAAGAAAAAAAAGAAGCTATAAAGCCGTGTTGAAAAACGTACACATAATGTAATAATCAAGAAGTCAATAGAGAAATAGCTGAACTGTGACGGTCTAAAACGGGGAATTAACATAGTACCGCAACTATAATATAAAGCACCTATATGTGTATACGTACATCGGTTAAATCGTGTAAAATAGAGAGTCGCCTACTAGATGGTAATTATAGGATTGTTAAAATAAACATTTCGCGCGCTTGTAGACACAGACTAACGACTTCTACCTTAATTAAAAAATCCGAAGGGCGTAATCCGTTTCACTACTTTTTGATGAAAGGAACATTTTTTAATATCAAAATTAATTTCAACAGAAAAACTGTTCAGGTACTGCAGATTATTGCATATTAAAAAAACAAACAGTTCATAAAAGGCCCGCCTTCTTATTATACCGATGAACGAATTAATGCCCCCGTAACAGGACAGTCCGCTATAAAAGATCAAAATCCGTTTATTAAATATGATCTCTAGTTGGAAAGACAGTATAATTTAGCGCAGACATTTTGAAGACGGTATGCAAGAGCGCGTTCAATTCGTATTTTTTTCTTCGTTAAAACGCGTCATGCGTGTATTTAGATAAATTATACAGAATACCAGACGAAACGAGCGCCATAGCATACATGTGTTAAAACTGGCATTAATGCAATACTATGCCGTGCAATGTTCGGTTTCTGGTAACGCTAATGATTGCATGTTTAATAAAAATTTATTTTTAGTTATGTAAGCTACAAATCGAATTAAAAACGGACTGAAGCTAATAAAATTGGTGGCCTATATTTATTGATTCGACATTTTGGTACGCTCGTTATGATTAGTTCTTTTATTTAAAAGAAATTTACACTAAAGGATCATGTTACGCCGTTATTAAAATCCAGACATTTTATGCAATTCCGGGCATAACTTATAAATACTGAATAGTTTTTCCAGTAATGCGGAGGAAAAAATCAATAGTCTGGTTTAAATATATATATATATATAAATATATATATAAATATATATAAATATATATATATATAAATATAAATATATATATATATATATATATATTAGAGTAGACCTTAGTTATAAATGACGAAAATTTTTTTTTTCAACAATTAGGTGTCTTTTTTTTTTTTGGGCTTGTCAACTGGGAACCTTTACCCAGAAAAATTAGGTGTCCCAACCAGTAGAATTGTTCTCTTATATGGAAAAATCATACCGTTAAAATTTTTGCTCATTTGGTTAACTTTAAGTCGTGCCGAAAAGCCTTTCGCTGAAACGAGCGTACTTGCGTACTGCAAATACTGCTTCCCCTCGTTACAGTATACTGCTGTGCACGGTCGTTTATTATAAATACACAAAAATCTGAACAAAAACCAAACATTTAAAATAAATATTGATGATTTTTTAGGGTGTTCTTACCTACCTTTAAAAGAAAAAAGGAAAAATATGCTGCATATTTTTAGGTATTTTATTAATATCTTATGCAAAATTTTTTATTACGAGTATAATTAATAACGTATGTAATTTTTATTAATGTTCATATACGGGGTAATTAATTAATGTAAATTATTAATATGTAAATCAAAATGATGGAAATTATTAATAGTACGAATATTAGTGAAAAGTGTATTGTTATTTATAAAATAAATATGCGAAGAAAATTTTCAAAACCCCCCTTTCCAAAATTCTGTGCACGGGCCTGCTGCTGTGTACCAGCAACGCAGTATAGTTCTGATGCAATATTTCTAATCGGTATCATCATTTGTATATCTCTTCTAAATATGTGATAAGGATTCTCTACTGCATAGGTGAGACGAAGAAAAGAGTGAAGAGATTTTTTCTGGTTGCTTATTGCTATTTATTACGCAATTGTAAGTAAGAATATTGTTTTGTGCTTTATACTGATACGGATTCCGTACTTGCAGCGCTATCGTTTATGTTCGAGGTAGAAAATATTCTCCCAAGTGTCATTAATTCACCATCTCTCGGACATCGTTCTTTTTAACAGTCGCTTTGCCTTGTCAAGAAACTCGGCCAAAACCAAAAAATCCCGTGTCTGTATTATTAAATGTATTTCTTTTGACACACCTGCCGTTAATACTGGTGAAATAGAGGAAGCACTTGTGTTCGTTTGGAACGGTTCCTCGACCGTAAATTGTTACATTTGGCGTTTCGTCACCGCATTTTTGAAATGACTGTAAGAACCGTTTCTGAACTGAAAATGCCTCGCACTTCTGGTAGTTCAAATGTTGCTACTATTTGTAAAGAATTCCGAAACAAGTGATCAAAGATATGAATAAAGACACAATTTTCGCTCAGCATCAATGGAAGAAGAAATGAGATCAGTATTTAACGACGACAGAAAATCCCAATTGATTACTTTCCTGCACATCAGCCTCCTGACGATTACGAAGAATTTTTAGAATTATTCTTAGAGTATTTCTAGGAGAAACTCCAAATAATTTTTCATTTCGATATCTCGGAGCTATACACCACGACGCAAGGTGGATGTCTAAGGTCATATACTCCTTGAAAATGTATTTATCTCGCTATGAATTTAAGCTGAAAACTTCAGAAGCGAAAGGTTTAGCTGACATTTGTATTTTTTTTGTGACAACTTATGTGGAAGTGTGGTTTTCAGCTCCGGTTACTATGAAAGCACCAAATGCGGGTTTTAATTTTCTACAAAAAACTGAAGTCTTACAAAGAAAAATAGACGAAGAAGTTTCAAAAGTGGTGTAAATCAATTTATTCGCCATTTATGGTATCTAATTCCGGAAGCAATTGGCTCCGTTTTCTTTGATAACGATGTCAGTAATGAGGTGAAAGAAAAAATGCCCAAAAACCTGGATCTCGACGCAACAGAAGATGACGACATGAGCCGATTGCAGATTAAATTTTCTGACGTGGAAAATTTATGCCGAGGAGACCTAGAGATCAATTTGTCAATTCGCTGACCAAGAATTTTTTTGAGAGATTTCGCATTAACACCGATTTTCTTCTTAGAAGTCCAAGTGAATGGGAACAGGATGAAGATTATCTAAAAAGTAGTAGAGAATTAATCTCCAAAATGAAAGTGGTCAATGATGCAGCTGATCGCGGCGGTGTACAATTAATTGAACAGTACAACAATAAACTGACTCCCCGCAAAGAAGATCAAAAACAGTATTTTTTTTGGGGGGGGGGATCGCCAGTCGAAGGCATTACCCAGCACAAAAACAGTACCATCTGCTTCAAGTGGTAGTGGAATATCGAAAAAAATACTGCGATGCGAAAAAATCGACGCTCATGTCTGACATTAATACCTAACCTTCTTAGTCTATTCTGTGGAAAATTGTACATGTGCTTTCAACGATTTTTTCATTGTTCACAATAAAATTATTCACCCGAGAAAGAAGGCTGAGAAAAAAATTGTGATATTTCAAGTATAGTCTTAATAAGCCTGTAATGAGTTTTATTGCGTAACACCCGTTAAGCCACTCGGTCTAGTCACCAGCGGAAGTGTACCTTTGCGCACGCGATGAGTTGCGCTATTGGCCCTATCTTCTTGGCCATATCGGCACGTCTTAAAGTTGATCAAATTAGTTAAAACTTTAACGCTATGATTTTTTCATATAAGAGAACAAGACTACCGGTTGGAAGATTAAAAATTTTAACCTTGAAAAATAAGGGCCACTCTAATGTATATATACATATATATATATATATATATATATATATATATAATATATATTATATATGTATATAAAAAATATATTAGCCAGCTACCGTGGGTTAATTGTATTTCGTTCGGGTAGAACTTGGTTCGAATCCCGATGTTGCACACTAAAAATATACAAAAATTAATTGAAACACCACAAAAAATATATATATATATATATATGTATATATTAATTCATAAATTTTGGATTTTTTCAACATCACATGAAATCACTCTAGTCAAAGTATAGAAATTTATTGTTCTTCACGCAATATTTACCATTTTAATTATATAAAATATCCGCGCATAACAAAAACCCGGAATTTTACAGACGGCCGGGAACATGTAATCGAAAGCGAACAGAAAGCTGTTCATGTTTAGGCCAATGACGGACGGAGCGGTTTTTTGGCGTTTTGACCGAAGCGCTTAACGCCGCGTTTTTTTCGCAGCTAACAGACGCTGCGGTTTTCCAAGGCGGGTTATGTGATCGGTTTTACCATTCGATCGGGCGAATCTGTCAGTCTCGTTTAAACAGTTGTTGTGTAAATTGTTTAAATATATTTTGGTATTCTTTATTTAGTACTTTTGTGCAATGAGTGACGAACAAGCACTTACGGCGTCCTTGCTGTATTACCAATGGAGAAGAAGAAAAAATAGGAGGATGTGGGTTCACCCGATTACAGAAGGAAAACAGAAAAAAGGACACTTCACTAATTTGTACTTCGAACTGAGGAATCATCCAGATCAGTTTTTCAATTTCACTCGAATGTCAATAAGCTCTTTTGATGAATTACTTGACATAATCAAAGATCACAACATCACGAAGAAAAACACTGTGATGAGAAGTTCGTTAAGGAAATGAAATACGGTTTTGTTCCCGGTAAATATCGATCTTTCCATCGATATATCACATGGCCCGGAAAAATATATTTTTTTCAAACAGTTTACCTGTAATAAAGCGGTCCTTTATGCATATGTCTGAGATACGTTATGGTTCCCCAACTTTGTTACTCGGACTATCGCTTACGTGAACATCCTTTTTTTAGCGTTTTTTAGCCGCGAAGGGAAGTTTCTATAATTTTTTTAATCGCAATTATTTGATATTATTAGTAATCCATATTAATGTTTTACTCTGCCACTGAGATGGCGTTCGGATTTTAATAATAATGAAGAAAAGCTAGTTCCTGAAGTTTATGCGTCAAAGTAACTTACGGAAAATTTGATCAAATTACATCATCACCTTGCAAAAATAAACGGTAACTTTCCATTTTGCCTAATTTTCATTTCGCCTGAATTTAGGATTTCGCTTACTCGGCAGATAAAAAAAAAAAATGGGCAAGCGTCCGAATGTTTTCGCATTGGCACCACTACGTCAAAATTGGCACATTTTAAACTGAACCACGATCATTAACAGTAGGCAGCTATAAGAGGCTAAATACAGCATTTTTTGTGCTATTTGATTCCGCTGTTAAGTTTTTTTTTTTGCTTTTTTTTTTTGCTTTTCGAAAAATAACGGAAACGTTTATATGAAAATCGGAAGTGTAAAAATACTTATAAAAACCTATTAAATGTAAATGTACGAAACGATTATTTAGATAACAATGATTTGCTAGTTATTCAGTGACGGATCCACGGTGGGAGGGGGATCAAAGCCCCTATGAAAAAAATTTGTTGTAACAGAGAAACTAGGTCGCTATTTGATTTTCTTTATGATACAAGGTATTTCTCAAATCTATTGCCTACCGTAGAAAATATTACGTAATTATATAATTTCCCTCCTCAAAATGTCTCGCTGGATCCGTCCCTGAGTTACTCCATTCGAAGTCCAGTGCCATATAAATCTCACCCGCCTTATCTGTCAGTATATAGGAATCCCTATTGGAATCATATTAATTACAATGTAATTCTTAGGCTACCCCCCATTAGAAAAAATGTCCCAATTTTATGTAACGTTTGTTATATTTTATAGGATTTTTGTTATTGTTATTTAAAAAATGTCACAATTTTATGTTATGAAATATGTAACGAAAAATGTAATGAAAACAATATCTTAATTTTATATAATGAAAGTTAAATGTTAAGATAGGATTTTTGTGATTATGTTATTTGTTTAATAACCCAAGGGGGTGTTCCATATAACGAAAGAGATTTTCCTCAAATTAATAAAAACTCACTGAACGGAAATGCAAGTAATTCTAATCCTACTTACGCCCAAGTTTTAAATGAAAATAAAATAAGTAGTAATCCGCATCATATTTATCATGATAATACTTCAAATACCGAGGTCATTTTAAACAAATTCGTGAAAGAAATTAAGGATGTATTCATCCAGATGCTAAATCAACAAAATAATATGATAAATGGACTAATACAAACAGTCATGTCTGTCTTAATAAACAAAAAATGAACTTTTTAAAAATTGTTACTTGGAATGCTAATGGCATTCTGCAACGCAAAGAAGAAATAGAATTATATTTGAATCAAGAAAAAATAGATATATTATTAATATCGGAGTCCCATATTACAGATGTAAGTTACTTTCATATTAATGGCTACTCGTTTTATAATACCCCCCATCCGGATGGTACGGCCCATGGAGGATCAGCTATAATAATTAAAAACAATATAGCACATCATGAAATTGTAAAATATCAAGAAAACTATCTTCAGGCAACCAGTATAAAAGTTCAGTGCGTAAATAAAAACATAGTAATGTCTGCGGTGTACTGCCCACCTAAACACAAAATTCTTCATCATCAGTTCAACTCTTTCTTACGTACTCTTGGTAATACATATATAGTTGGAGGCGACTATAATGCTAAAAACACGTACTGGGGGTCGAGGCTGATTACATCTAGAGGCAGAGAACTCAAGAAATCATTGGATTCTAACGGATGCAGCATCACAACGAGTGGATCGCCAACATACTGGCCTACCGATAGAGAAAAAATTCCTGACTTACTAGATTTTTTCATAGTCAAGGGACTAGCTTCAAACCACATACTAACAAAATCAGAGTTTGGTCTTTCATCTGATCATTCCCCAGTGATTCTTATAATAAGCAATACTGTTATAACTAAAAAAACCAAACCAAAACTTCATAGTAAACACACAGATTGGGAAATGTTCCGAGAGGAAGTCGAAGAAAATACCACACTACGCGTATCAATCCGGAATAAACTTGACATAGAAAACGTATTACAGCAATTTATTAAAACCATTCAAGAAGCGGCTTGGAACAACACACCGCAAATTAGAACAACTTCACCAGTTATTTGTTATCCAACACAAATCCTGAACGAATTAAAATATAAGCGTAAATTAAGAATAAGGTGGCAAATAAGCAGACATCCAGGAGATAAGAGGAAATTGAATAAACAAGTAAAAAAGGTTAAACAATTACTTCAAAAGCTAAAAAATGATACTTTCAATCAATATGTATCTTCCTTATCTCCTATTGATAATGAGTACTCATTATGGAAAGCAACGAGAAGTTTAAAGAGACCAAAAAATCCAGTCCACCCTATTAGGAAATGTGATGGCAGCTGGGCTCACAGTGATAAAGAAAAAGCGGAAGAATTCGCTAAACACCTTGCCAACGTCTTTACTCCAAATCCTGGAAACGATACACTACCTACGAATGAAAATAACTTTAATGTCTATCCTCCTATCAAGCCAGCATCACCAGGGGAGATTAAGGCTGCAATTAAAACTATGAACCCCAAAAAAGCGCCAGGCTACGATCTAATAACCGCTAAGATCTTAAATGAGTTACCGCGCAAAGGGTTACTGCTATTAACATATATATTCACCGCTATGCTAAGATTAACCTACTACCCTGCGCAATTAAAATTTTCGCAAATAGTAGTAATACCGAAGCCTAATAAACCACCTACAGAGGTTGCCTCATACAGGCCTATCTCATTAATATCAGTGATATCGAAATTATATGAAATCCTGTTATTAAAAAGAGTACTTCCTTTAGTTAATGAATATCAAATAGTACCATTTCATCAGTACGGATTTAGAGCTAAACACTCTACAGTCCAACAAGTACATAGAGTGGTACAACAGATTGAATCTGATTTAGAGGAGAAAAGGATTTGCGATGCCATATTTCTGGATGTAAGTCAGGCTTTTGACAAAGTATGGCATAACGGTTTATTGTATAAAATAAAAAAAAGTTTTCCAAATCACTATTACGAGTTGTTTTCATCGTACTTGGACGAAAGGTACTATCAAATCAAGTATGGAGATGAAGTATCTGACATATATCCAATTAAGTCAGGAGTTCCACAGGGAAGTGTTTTGGGGCCGTTATTATACCTTATTTTTACAGCAGATATACCGGTTGAAGACAATTCCTTAATGGCAACTTTTGCGGATGACACCGCACTACTATGCTCTGATTTAAGCCAAACAAAAGCAAATAGTAAATTACAAAAAGCCGTGAATAAAGTTATGTCGTGGTGCAAGAAATGGCGAATTAAAATAAATGAAAATAAATCAACACATATAATATTTACAAATCGACATATAGAGCCAGAAAATATAAAAATCGACAACAAGATAGTCCCAATCAAAAAAGACGTTAAATACCTAGGCTTGTACCTAGACCAGAAGCTAACATGGCGTAAGCACATTGACACAAAAAAAACTGAACTTAGAATCAAAACTAACAAACTACACTGGCTATTAGGAAAACGGTCCCAACTGTCCTTGGAAAATAAACTATTATTATACAACCAATTACTCGTTCCAATATGGAAGTATGGATGCGAATTGTGGGGCTGCAGTGCAAAGAGCAATGTTATGAAAATTCAAAGATACCAAAATAGTACTCTAAGGTCAATGTCGGCGCCCCATGGTACGTAAGGAACAAAACCATTCACGATGATCTTCGCATGGATTATGTAGCTGACGTTATCAACAGGATGGCAATAAAACATCAGGAGCGATTATATAACCACACAAACTGGTCTGCAATTGGCCTACTGGATAATTCGTCACAAACGCAAGTGCGCAGACTAAAAAGAACAAAACCTTTAGACCTTGGTTTAGTGTAAAAAAAAAAACACCTTTGCAATAATTATTCAAACACAAAGTTACTAATACAGGGACTAGTCACTGGACTACGAACCCTTCACGTCAAAATCATTTATCATATCAGCTACCGATAGCCAATAGGCTAGAAATGGCTTCTAAAAATAAAAAAAAAAAAAAAAAATGTTATTTGTTTTGTGTCGATGCCAGTAAGAATTACGTTGTAAATTTTGATCATTTTATACAAAGTATAGAGGAGAAAGAGACATAAATGAAAGAAAGAGGGGTCAAGGGGCACGCCCCTTGCGAGGCCAAAATGGCCGAGTTTATATATATATATATATATATATATATATATATATATATATATATATAATTTTAAATAATGAATTTTTTTCTTGTTCTTTTTTTTTCTGCAAATACTTGTATAATATCGTTAAAATCTATTGAACGGAGAAAATCTGTTTCAATCGTTAATGTTGATAATTCCGATAATCTATCGTCTAGCATGGTTGATCTGTACATGTTTTTTATTCGTTTTTAATATCGAAAAAGATCTTTCCGTCATACAATTTGAACAATATAAATTTTATTTATCGGTGGAGGGGGCAAAGAATTGATACCGTTTTTTTTTTTATATGCTTTTATATATTATAAAAGCGAAAAACATAACATTTTGCGCTAGCCGTCTCTTCATTTCCTCTATTTCTGTTCAAATTAAAATCTAACCTCTTTCCCCATTTTTACATTGTCTTCAGTCTCCGAAGTTACATTATAGATTAACGTTCTATTCCAGAGGGTCTGTAACCCTCTGCTCCCATCAACCACGCATATGAAATTTTCCAGATTATAAAGCGAAATTATATAACTGCCTCCACGCACTTCTCCGCAGTAATACCATTTAACGAATGCACAATGGAAAAAAATGATTAACACTCTCTTTCTTTCTTTCTTTCTTTCTTTCTTTCCTGCGCAATTATTATTTACTCATCATTAATTCGGCGATATTCAACCCACGCTATCGACTAATGCCGCCGTACCAGTGTTACACCCAACCGAACTGAAAAAATACGCAAAATCCAAAATAATGTCTGATTGGGAGCTCGAGTGGAACAGCAGCCGTCCGAACAAGCTACTGGCAATCAAAAGGACGATTACTGACTGGACTGACGTTATAGGCAGAGCTGCATCAAACTGGGATATCGAATCGACCTTGAACAGAATCTATCTAGGTCATACTCTAACCACCCATGCATACCTGCTGGACCACCAAGAACCTCCAGCCTGCATTCAATGCAACTGCCAGATCACAGTTAAACACATCATCACTGGATGCCCGATCTACAGTGCTGAACGCCAACAGTCCACACTTACAGACGATCACTCCGCGAATTGAAATATAAATAGTTTACACAGGTGAATTAAATTTATATTAACACTACAAACCTTAAAATGTAAATAACCTCATCCGAGGTGATAGCCCCAGGCAATATGTACCTCGTTAATAATAAATAAAAAAGTTCACTTCGTAATATTTAATAAGAAAAAAAAAAACAAAAACCGCTGATATCGTGTCAAATTTTTACCGATTCTAGCGTTGAAATGTACACATAAAAACAGAGATCACATTTATTTCAATAGCACACATATTTCTTAGCGACCACTATACAAAAACAAGTTGCGATAAAAATAAATATGGCGGGCGTGGAAGAAAAAAGAAGTATTCTTTTTGTTTTTTCAATTAATTTATTACCACAATAATAGTAAGCCTCATGATAAGAATTACATCTTTTTATTATTCTCTCTGTTTCAGGGTATACAAAATAGTTATCGAATACGTGCGCGAATTTTTTTCGCACACTATATTCTATCGTGTATGTGTGTCCGAGTCAAAACAGCTTCATGTTCATGGTGAATATAATTAGCGTATGGTTATAATTCAGAAAACGAACTGAATTAAATGCATCAATTTAAAAAACGTGGTTGGCAAAATGAACGGGAAAGGCAGAGAGTATTTTAAATTGGTAATTTGGGGTCACCATTATTTTTCAGTTTTACGAATAATTGTATATTTTAATAATTTAATTTTTTTTAAAAAAATTAATTTTCTATATTTCCCGCTCATCGGAAATACGAATTCAGTTGAAGATAACCAATTTCCGGCAAGAATCTCGCGGACATTATAATACCGCTGCGCACATTACGTACGCTACATAGATTTATATTCTAGGTTTCGGTCCATATTTTTAAATCTTCGAATTACTATAAGAAAAAATTTTTATTCCTTCATTTTTTTTCACTTTTCATTCACTTTTGCAGACAATATTATCGACCGAAATCGGAAGTAATGTTTAATTCAACATTACAACACTTTTTTCAGCAATACTTATCGTTGCAAATAATTTTTTCTAGCTTATCTTGAAAAAACCTTCCTTTCAAGATTTATGTTAGCGGTAAATTTTATTTTCGTCGTTATCCTAATTTCAAAAAAAAAATTACGTTTTGCATTTTGAGTTGTGATGAATAAAGCAAACTGTTTAATTTTTGAAAAAAAGGTGAAGAAAACCGTATGTAAATTCTAAACGTTTAAAAAACGGCAAATAATTTCTATTCTCTGCGGCCTTAAATATTCACAATTCATTATAGTTTGTTTTAATTTTTTTTTAAAAAAAAATATATATATATATATATATATATATATATATATTTATCTTTAATTACATCGGTTTCTTTCGTCGAATTATCTTATATTTATCAGGGGCGGATCCAGAAGGACATTTGGAGAACTGGGATTATATAATTACGTAAAATCTTCTACGGTAGGCAGTAGATTTGAGAAATGACCCTTGTTTCATAAAGAAAATCACAAATAGAGTGACCACCTTTATAGAAATTCATAAAAATGTGTTTTAAAAATACATAATTATTACAATTTTTAATTTAACTTTTGTCTTATATTTTGGGGGTGAAAAATAAAATGAAATTATAAAATTCTAGCTCTAAAATGGTAGTTGAAAAATAGTAAGAAAGATAGTATTTTTATTAGAAACGTTACTTCTTTTTTATTTTTGTTAGTAATCCGATCCGAATTTTCTTTGTTCAGGAGCAAGTTTAAATATTTCTCATTGAACTACTATTTTTAATTAAAATTACAAAATAAAAATTAATAAATAAAAATGGCAAAAGATCGACAACAGTATTGTGTTTAAAATAGAATAAAAACGTAACATTAGTAGTTTTACTAGAAAACATGATTAAATATTAATTATTAAAATCCGTAAGTAAAATTCATACAAATCTTTTATATTTTAAATTAAGTTTCTCTGTTATAACAAATTTTTTCATAGAGGCTTTGGTTCTTGGGGGCTGTCCCCTATCCCCCCTCCAACCCTGTGAATCGCCACTGTATTTATACATTCTAATATTATAACTTTCTATTGTTCAATCTCCTTCGTGTGACCCTCCGGAGCTCAATTACACCTGCGATGCGAATCACGTCTTGTTCGAATGCCCCTTTATTTCCTCCGAACGTGCTACTCTGTATTCTAATCGTCTGCGCCTTGGTCTTCCTACTCCTTATAGTGTCCACTCAATTCTTGCATTCCACTCTCTCAATATAGTTCCTTTGTTGGCCTTCTTTATCTCCTCAATTTCTAATCTTTTCCTTATACAATGTACAATTTTTTGTTCCACTGTTGACGTGCCCAAAAAAAAACAAACAAAAAGAACTTAAATTATACATATACATATCCTCGTGTAACATATACTATCTTAACTTATTTTTGCACTTATCGATATCTATAATCTATTTTCTTTTGTTTTGTAATCTATATATATGTATATATATATTTCTTTACTTTTTCGTCGCGTATTCTCTTATTATATTATGTTTATTATTACCCTTCTTCCTGAAGCCGTTCCTTTATTTCTTTTTTCTTTCTCCTATTTTTCCTGTTATTATTTCCTATCTCAGTTATAACATATTTCTCAGTTTGCTCCACCATCTTTGTTCTTGTTAACGCCAGTTGGTACGCGTAAATTTTTTCCTCACTCGTATTCTCTATATGTTTTTCTCTAATTCAATTTTCTTTCCCGTTCTTATGTACTCGCATATCTTTAGTAATAAGTACATTCCTCTTATGCTCGTTAAATTATTTCACTTTTAGTTTCTCGCTAAAGGGTCTGCTATTAATCTGAAGTATTTCATTTGCATCAGCTGTACTTTCCCCACCATTCTCCATGTCTAAATGCCACATCGGATCTACAATACACTCTATTTGTGATGTTTTATGCGATGCATATTTCTTCAGTGTATTAAAGCCGGTGATATTACCCTAATTTTTTTTTTGTTGCAAAATATGTTCCATATATGTATGTATGTACGTCCCATCATTACCCCCAAAAATGTTTATACTGAGTCAATGTTTCTAACTGCTGGCAATTTTCTATTTCACATTCGTTTCTTTCTTCCATCGAGTGTACACATTCATTTGAGTGCATTATTATATTCCGACAATACAAATCCCATCTGTTCCCTTTTTTTTCTTTCATAATACCATTACTTGCTGACATTAATTCATAGATTTTTTTATTATGTGTCCATTGGGCTTTTTATATTCTTATTTCTACCTCTTTAATATATGCGAAGTAATTTCAATACTATTCGCGAAAGAAACTATATCATTCTAGTTTAATTCCCTATATAATAAACATCATTTTTGTATGTAGTAAACTGGCGCCAAGTTGCTACCCTGCGGTACTCTTACATTCACCGCCTCTTTTTTACACCTTGTACATTTAATATAGAAGTTATTTGATCGCGGTTCAGCTACAGTTTGATGAGTGTAGTAGTGTTTAAAATCAAATGAAAGCCTTTTTTTTCTTTACACCGTATCGTGACTGGCCAAATGCTTATTCAATCAAGACTGAATAAGTTCATTAGATTAAAATAAAAATTATTATTTTTTACTTTTGTTCGTTTATTTGTTTTAAATTACACAATTTAAACGCATTTAAGAATTTAATCGTTTTCTTTTTTTTTTTTTTTATTTTCAAAATCTTCTTAATAGAATTATCGCGCGAATAAATAAATTTACATTATGGTTTCTATAGGTAAAAAAGAAAAAAACTCGATTTAAATTTTTGCATTGCACCGATTTTATGAAACTGAAAAACATTATTTCTTACCGATGCTAATTTATTGCTGGTAATTTTAGTTTTACCGAGTGTCAGTACTGAACTACTACTAATCTCGTCTATCCGCCTAGCGTTCAACCTGCGTAAACGATGATCCTTAGAGCTGTAAAACCCATATTTATTTTTTTTTTTCCTTTCCTCTAAAGGGATTTTTTTAGCTTTTTTCATTTTCTACCTCGTTTTGATCCACCAGTTTCCCCGAAGTCTACTCCGGGTGCAATCTTCCCTATGCACGTTTCCTTGACATACTTCTATACTCATTCCCTTTGCAGTTCTGTGCCGCAGCTCTTCTTTCCTCGGATGAATCTTACTTTAGTTGCCGGCTAGTTGTCCACTGTTTGCAAGCCCAAAAAGAAATGAGAAAAAAAAAAAGAGTTTCAACGCGAAACTTTGATTATATACGAAAACATGATCGAACTTCAATAAACGCCATTGAAGAGAATTAGCGTATTTTACAATTATTGTGAACGTAACTTTCTAGAACACGAATTCACTCGTAACATTGCTAACTACCGAAGAAACTAAGGATCAAGCATGAAAATCACAAGACTAAATTTCACGCCGCTACTTTTAACAGTGATCATTTTACTGCGCTTAAACACCGTACAAAAAACAATAAAAACAACGAATAATCTTTTATGACTGTTATGTTGACACAGAGTGAAACGTATATAGAACAGTAACCTCTCGAAATCAGATGAGACAAATCGGAGATTGGTGCAGATTTTCAATCAGAATGGAGGTAATTTTTGCAGAAAAAACAAAAAAAAAAAAACAAAAAAAAAACAAAGGATCAGAGACGGAAGACGTACACGATGAAACAATGGCAGACGGTCGGCGTATTTGTTGTAAAAATTTCCGTGATCCGATTCTCATAGAAAGTCACCACCGGAAACTTCAGCGACTTCCTGTAAATCGTCTATTGTCGCGCTGAAAACCGAATAATAAATTTATTAAGGTTAGTTGGCGTATTATGTGAAAATATTAGCTCATAATACAGTCTGCTCTTTAACTCCAATTATATTCTAGTGTGACGCAATAAAGGTCACATTCTATTTATTTACATATACGAAGAGGAAGTACCATCACGAGTGGCTCGCGAAAGGGGAGCGCATTATTTAAACGAAATGTTGGCTTTCTGAGAACAAAACAAACTTGTTTACACACATCTTTTCAATGGCAGTAGAAGAGATTTCACTCTAGAACGAACGCGGAACGATAACACGGTGATCAGTGATTTCGAAAGAAACTGATAAAAACACCACACACAAGACAGTCTCCTCGATTAATATGATTAATTGAGAGTTGTGGCAGTGAGCAGTTTATCACGTTGCTCGCAGAACACACGGCAGAATGACAGGAATGCAATTAGCCATTTGGATAGAAGACAATTTTACAAATAGCTTAAAAGGCTGGTCGATGGAACTACCAGTTATGATTCTTGAAACATGTTTGCATCCGTTAAAAAAGCGGCGATATTATTTTTGATAGTTTTTAAAGAAAAATTCCGGTATATAATTTCTACAATTCACCATTTGTATTTCTTATAATTTCACATACATATGTATTACGTAAATAACGCGTAATTACTTTTTTTCCTAGCCTATTTCATTACTACGACTACCCTCCCCCGCAGTAATTGACTTGTGTTAAATATACTAATTCATATTTCTTTTTTTTTTTTTTTGGAAATCGTTGACAACGATGTAATATAAACTTTTACACCTAAACGTAAAACAGACACACCTTTCTTTCACCATTGCCGAATTAGTATTTGTTAGTGATTTTTTTTTTTTATAGACACATACATACATACATATATATATATATATGTATGTTTATAATATATGTATATTATATATGTATTGGAATATGCTCTACCCATTACATAAATAAAATTCATCAAATAAAATAAATAACGGAAAACGCGGTAAGAGCGAGAATGTGAGGATGGCGAGATCCTATTCTCGGTCACAGAGCGGAGCTGACAACGGATCACCGCCAACAACAGGATACGTTGAACTTGTTATTCTAATTGTATAACTTGTACGTCTGTGTATAATTGTGTATTTTCACAGGTCCGTTGATGAAGAGATTTTTTTTTTTTTTTTTTCACTGTACCAGCAAGAACCATGGAACAGTGTACGTGACCTCTCTTCCTTATATTTATTAACCATGTAATAGCCAACCCATTCTTCTAATGAAGGATTGAGTCGGAGATAATAATAGCGGGGTAACATGGCAACCCCTATACAGTGAAATATGGTCCATCATAGAGACCCGTCAGTATTATAAGAAGAATTTGAGAATATTAATAGTTAATTAAACACCAGCTATATGTGTCTCTTAGAATATTAGCGTATAGCTTCATAAAATGAATATTATATATATATATATATATATATATATATATATATATATATTTATATATTTATATATATTATATATATATATATATGAATTATTCATTTAGCAGTAATTCGGCGTGTTTCAGGATAACATGGCAACCTGTACGGTGAAGTATGGCCCATGGAATCCTGCGAGTACTATAAAGAGCATATTAACAGTATTTTAAAGCCCGCTATATGTGGCTCTTATAATACTGGCATATAGCGTTCTAAAATGAATACTATATACATGAGAATTATGCGTTCCGCACTAATTGTATTTATGTTATTGGAAGAGCGTCATAGCTCCATTTTCTTCTTTTTAATTTCCTTTTAGGAGATTGTCCGGCAGTGTTTTAGTGTACATTTTATGTATGTAAGGATTCGTATTTAATTTTAATTTTTCAAAAAATTTGTTATATTGCGTGGCCATAGACTTCACTAACAAAGGATGTATTTAAATCAATGTGCTCGTCCCGGATCCAAGTCGCTCCCAAGCTTACCCAGCCTGAAATAATTGGGTAGCAGAGAAATCTGGGAAAGTAAAGGCGGCCGAGATGAAGGAACTGGCCCCCTACTCTCATTAGTGCCGTTGGGCTTAGTACATTATGAACCTTAACTTCACAATCCCAACGCCCTGTCAAGGGTATGGAACTCACTTTACTTACTTTAAGGTCAGATTAGAGACGTATTTAGGGGCAGCTGCGATTGTTCGGAGAATTTTGAACTGCTGGCTTTGGATTATTGATAAGTTACTTGCACAAGTGCATCCATATATCTCCAATATCTCCATATTGGCGCTATGATGATTAGATAGATGGGGGGATCTTTAAAGCTTAGGCTTAGAGTAGAATATCTGCCTAATAGAGGGTATAGTATCCTAGCTCGATTGGCAATTTTTTGACAGGTCTGAGCAATATGTTTATAATATGAAATTTAAAAAAAACATAATTGCCTATTATTATCATATAAAGCAATAGTAATAATCATAATCGTAAAACTAATGACCGAATAAAGAGAAAAAATAATAATTATAATTTGGTATGTTCTCGATAAATTCGGCATTGTGAGGGACAACACCAAATCTATCGTTACGTTTGGCATAACTAAACTTAACGTTTCAATATATACATTAATGACTTCGTAACTTTCACGCTAGTGGAAATAAGAAAATCGTATTATTACATTTTTACATTGGCGCGTGACAAAAGTTGTAACGGAAATTGTTATGAAAACCGTAAATTATTATATTTTCGAAGAATGACGACATCAATTGAGATGATATACTTTTTTATAAGTATTATGGAAAAACTATCTACTGCAATGGTCCGGAAGGTAAGCTATCGGGTTTGTATATATATGTGTATACTGGTAATTTTTTATTACCACCTTCATAAACAATTTATATACCCCATCTAGTAACACTGACTGTATCATTTTATGCTAAAACTAAAGGTAATATTAATTTTAGGTTTTTTTCCCCCTGATTTTTTTAGGTCACATCAAATTTTTAAAATTTTATTTTAGAACTTATTTTTATTGCTGCAACTCGACCTCTCCGAATATCGTGAATACTTTTATCGGTACACTTCATTGTAAATCTATATTTAATGTACGTGAAACAACGCTTGAAGCTAATTGCTGATGTTTCTATTTTAATAGTTGTACGGATGTGTAACCATGAGTCCATCCAACAATCAATACGGGTACATGGTAGTACACAGAAGATGGCTCACTCGCGCTAGCTACGTTATTACCCTTAGCGATTACTTATTTTTAATAACTTTTACTTGTTTCCGTTAGTCAACTCAAAACTTCGATTTGGCAAAAAAATCTGTTTACATGGTGTGTTCTTTAATACATTATTATCGATTTTTTGCGTATAATATTCTAAATTTTTACATAAATTTTCTACCGCTGCAATATTAAACAACACCGGCTGGAGGTGGATTAATGGTTAAAATCGAAATGGAAAATGGAGCCAGCCTTAGCGGAATTGTTTATCTTATAAGGGGTTCAGCGATATTCAAAATTAACAAGATCAGTTCAAAAATACCATCTTTTTCCAAAACGGGCACAACTGGCGCTCCATATTTATGAAAATAAAACAAAACCATTATAACAGAAAACACACACACACACACACACATACGAGTATGTATTTTCCCCCTGTAAAATTATACAATCGAAAGCTCATTTGGGAGATTCACTTAATCTCATATAATTAGTCGTTCAAGTATGGTAGACACATGGGTCATTATCGTTTCACTGTAGATCGATTCGCCGTAGGCTGAACTAGCTTTTGTTCTACCTCCACCGTGTTTTTCTTCTACATCGGATTACATATTAATCTGTGAAGCTTTGCGATTAATTTAGCAATAAACAATTTAATTTATAACCTCCTTAATAGTTCGCACTATTGTAATGAGTGCATCGTCTGGAAATAAACGGACATTTCTCACACTGTAATGTTTTAGGTAATACATAAAAGGCTAATCAGCAATTCGGAATGCACAAAAAATTCGAATGCAACATAAAAACTCCGAAACTACAAGAGCATACAGTCTAAAAAATGTTTTCGAAATGTTCATCTCCGACAGATGGCCCCATTCGATCGACCAACGAGTTCAGCCAACGGCTAGAGTTATCCCCACATGAACGGTTTCCAGATACACCGCAATTGTACCGTTCTAATTATATTTCTTGACGATATAAAGTTTTCTTGGGGGATCCGCGGAAAAATGTCTGCGACATATTAGGAGTATGACGGTTATTTAGTTTATTAAAAAAATCAATGTAGCGCCTAGCATGAATTAAAAATGGTATGCATTCATATTATTACGTAACGTCAAAAACAGAGTATTAGTCATTTCTTTAAAGATTTTCGATTGCTTCCGTCGGATTCTGTTAAGGCTGCTATATACGGATTTTTACTGGAAAAAATTACCAATAATCGCTGATGATATCGCGTTCAATATTTCCCAACAGAAAAATCATTGTAACACAGATGATTGTATAACTTTTGCATGGGGGTAAAAGTAATACGAAACATCAAGGGCTAATCGTAATACGAAACAACAAATAGAGTTTATAACGGCACATCGTATAGTTTGAGGAGTATAGCGAAAATCAGTAATAAATTTAACAAAAAGGTCTCAACCGAAAGGGTAATAGAGAGCAATTAATGAACGCGGTTGTAGGTCAAGGAGTAATTTTAGCACCGATATACTTAATTCACACAAGTACGTTAGATAAACATCTATCGAGAACGCTATTATTTACATATAGCGTCGATGTTGACAAAATGAAGACCAACAGCGAGATGCTATGAACAAAACAGCTATGTGGGCTGCTCGCGATAGAAAGCTTGTAATTAACAAGTCGAAACTTACACGGACAAGTACGTGTATCGTAATATTGATCACACTAGCATAACGGAAAATACGGCGTTAATTTATGGAAACGCAAAAACCTTTACCATTCAGACTGGTAAAGATTATATTAATTTTACAGTAATTGATATGAAGATATTTCAAGAAAATAAAAATTCGAAACGATTCCACTATCACGCAGATCGAAGTGTACGCATTTTTTAAGATAACACGAAAATATCGCATTTTATATCATTAAATCGTAATAGTATAATCTTTGAAGTGCAAAGATACGATGACCTCCTACTGAAAACTGTCTCTGTTACGAATGAGAAAAAAAAAAAATGCACAAACCTCTCCCGATATTTAAATGAAGGAAGAAATTATCTAGCCAAAGCAAACGAGGTAAAATGAGAACAATTACAATATTAAGATCAAAGGTGAGAAAATCGAAAAAAGACACGTGAAAAAATCACAAGATAAGTCTAAAGAGGCAAGAAAACGACTGACCGTGATATGACTGCTGATCTCTATGAATGCGAATCCTGAAAAATGGCACTGAAACGTGGAAAATGTTTCAGATACTTTAGCGAAATTGCCCTAATTATTTTCTAGTTTAGAAGAGTCTAACGAACTTATCCCCCTCCCCCCAAACAACCAAAGCATCTATAAAAAAAAAATTGTTATAATACTGTTTTTTAGTAAAACTATTAATGTTACCTATTTTATTTTATTTTAAATCCAACTGTCATAGCGATATTTTGCCTTTCTTATTTATTTTTATTATTTTGTAATGTAAATGAAAATAGTTCAATGAGAAATATCAATCAATCAATCTCAAGTGCCGTACGCTACATAGCGCGTTGGCGCAACCTATTCGTACATTTAGCTGTACCGATATAGGTTGTGTACCAGGCAATTGTAATATGCAACGCAGGTGTATACACACGCAAGACTACATTCGGGACTGATAGTAATCGTTTGATTTATCGATATACAAGTGCAGTCCGTCCAGTGTGGGTCTGCTGTGTACTGACCTAGCGCGCATATGATGTTGTACGTGGTGGTTTGCCATTGCCTTCCACGTGACTATTAGCGATTATTTATTTATTTAATTCTTGTAATAAGTTTGTCGTCGCTCGGGATCGAACCCGTGACCGCCATATCGGAAGTCAAGCGCTCTAGCAACTAGGCTATCGCGACGACCAATATATATACATATATATATATATATATTTAAACTTGATCACGAACAAAGAATTCAGATCGGATCACTAACAAAAATAACAAGTTCAGTCAAGCTTGATGTTTCATGCGCTGAGGATTCCGTTTTTTAAGTTAAAAATAAACCACAATATTTAAATATTCACATAGTACTAAATTCAAAACAAAGAAATCTGATTTTAAGTTTGTAATATGCTGTATTTTTCACTTAGCTATTCTTATAAAGTATGTTTTAATAACTATACATTTATACAATAATGAATTACAAAAAAAATATTTTCAGTCCAGTTCTTTTTCACGCATCACGCGGTGTCTATGCTATACTGCAAAAGAAATAAATTCAAAAATAACATAAATAAAACAACGGAGAAATTAAAAAAGCAGTCTATATCAGACAAAATAAATTAATTTAAAAAAATATTATTTCGGATGAAAATAATTACAAACTTTTAAATATTTATTTTGTATTAAATTGTTCTAGTCTACATGATATGTATTAATCCTTCCAAAAATCCAGGACTAAATATAGAACCATAAAACACGTTTTGCACTAAAATGGTTGATTGTAAAAAACCGTAAATCGAGCGGTAGAAAATTTATAAAATGACAATCGGTGCGAACTAATCTCGTTTATTGCTCAGCCAGAAATGATAACAGAGACCTGGGCGACCGGCCAAAGGAAAACAACGCTCAGCACGTTGACCAAGAAAACCGGGTATATAGCGGCTGTAACGATTAAGTATCGTCAATCTAAACGGACTTTTCACGAAACAAAAGGCATATTGAGGGTGTGAGCCGAAAGAAACAAACAAGAGCCACTTTCGTGCGACTAATAGTATAACGAGAATACACAAATTTAAAAAAAAAAGGAAATCATCCTACGAACCGTAGAATATATTGAGCCGCGTTTGATGAACATAAAAAGGTCAATCTCTGATACCCCGGATGTTTAGAAACTTCCCGAAAAGGCACTGTTGTCAGAATGAAAGGAGATGTGCTTTGGTACACGAATATAACATTAATTGTAGAGGAAAATGTCCGAGCCGATAAAGCAGGACTAATGTTGAAATAAGAATATAGATAATTGGTAGTGAGAACGGGGAAACTGACAATGACCGGAAGTTATCGACGGTTGGAGAACAAAAACGTAAATAAATATAATCGTAATAATAATAACTGTAAATAAAGAAACAAAAAAATCCACCAGATGTAAATAATTATTAATATAGAAGTGTAAAACGGTGGCGTTAGGTAAGGTAATCAAATAAAAATTTGTGGTGAAATTTTTATTTCTTCGGGATGCGGGGATATGTAATGTGAACATTAGTAGTCATTAAATACAGGAACTGGAAGGTCCGCTAATCCGAACCCCAATTCCTGTCCCGGAGGCGAAAATTCACCCCAGACCGGTAATCCGAACACAAAAGTCACCCCAATTCATGTCCAGGTGGTCAAAATTCACCCAAGTTTCCCCCGATTCTTCCGAGTTTCCCCCGGACGGTTCCCGTGCATATCCGCTAATCCGAACGTCCAAACAGTGTCCAGAGGTCAATAAACTGTCCAAAGTGTTATGCGGGGGCGCAAGTAACCCCAATTAGTGTCCAGGTGCTGAAAGTTCCCCCAAGTTCCCCAAATTTCTCCGAAATTCCCCCGTACGCGTCCCGCTCGTTTCCGATAAACCGAACCGATTATTAATTAACATAAGTATATTAATTAATGTCCGAAAGTAACCCAAGTCTCCGCTGACCCCACCCGTCCACTGCTTTACCGCAATTTTTTTTCAAAATTCAGGGCATAAGTATGAAAATTCCAAAATTTAACCCCAATATATTATTTAAAGCGTAAATCTAACCTATAACTCCAGTTCACACCTCTCACACGTATATTTCGTTCTCGCGCACGCTCCGGTCGCCGTCGCGAAAGCGCACGCGCCGATCCCACGCATACCCCGATCTCCGCCGCGATATCCCTGCGCACACACGCGCTCCCTTTCCGATACCGTGATTATTTCTTTAATATTTCAAAGTCTAAGTATACATAATATAAAATTAGTCGAAGCATATTTTTTTATTTTCCTGATTCTCCGATCTTACTACCATATGCTAAAGCGCACGCCCCGAACCCGCGCATATATCTAACATAACGTTCTCCGCTGTGAAAGCGCACACGTCGATCCCCCGCACGTGTGGTTCGTTTACGGTGCTCCAATTTTTTTTTAATTATTATTTTTTTCACATAATAACCCAATCCCTGCTCTGTTGTCTAAACCTAACCGGTTATCCAAAAAATTTACAAATTAACAAATCAATTATTTCTATAGTCTAAAATAGCCTTAGTCTCCTTTACCCCTTCCACCCTCTTTTCCGATCGATTCCGTTGTTTTAATATCGAATATATCGCATTCTATTTACTTTTACTACAACCATTAAACCCCCGATCGATGCTCCCGACGCTTCCGTCATTTCATATTGAGAGCTAATTATTTTTTTCTGTGACCGCTATGAATGCTCACCGTCCATTCCCGCACACCCATCTGCTGTCGTTAGTTCCCATACCGTTCATAATAACTTTTATGCAACTCCAAGTATTATGGAATTATTCCAATTATATATTTACTTCACTTCCGATCATTTCTTCTGACCGTTCATAATATTTTTATTTTTCTCCGATTCTAAAAATAAATCCTACAATGTCTTCAATGCGATGAATGCGCACACATCTTCTACAGTTAGTTTCCATATCGATCTTAATAATTTTTCGAGCCTAAATATTATAGAAATAGCCGAAGTATATTTTTTTCGTTTCTGATCATTTCTTCCGACCGTTCATAATATTTTTATTTTTCTCCGGTTCTAAAAATAAATCCTACAATGTCTTCAAAGCGATGAATGTGCACATACATTCCGTCGTTAGTTCCCATACCGATCATAATAACTTTTATTCAACTCCAAGTATTATGGAATTATTCTAACTATATTTTTTTTCGCTTCCGATCGTTTCTCCCGAACGTTCATAATTTTTTTCAAGACATATGTATTCAAAAATGAAATCGAGTATAATTTTATTTAACACGGTTTCATAATTTCCCTCACCATCCCCTATTCATCCTACACAAATTACAATTCTTTCATAATAAATGTTCTAGACCCAGTCAAACAATCAACTCTCGCAGAAGTGTAGACGTTGCCTCCAACACCCATTTTACTATCAATTATTGTATATTATTGTTAGATTATTTTTCCAAAAAGTCTTTTGAAATTTTTTTCCGTTCGTACATTTTTTTTTTTTTATTTGCACGACATCCATTTCCATGCATACACGTTTCCCTAGCAATTATAATATGTTTTATTTATTTTTCAACTCCACCCAGACTTACATACACGTCCTATTAGGTTCCTTATTAATCGTGAACATTTTTTTTATATATTAGCCACAGGAGCATATCACATCAGACCCACGCACAGTCATTATATTTAATTTTTAATTATCGATCTTTAATTATTTTTACTGGTATTATTTTTCCGACACATTCACCCCGTCATACATACTTTACATCTTTTAACATTTTGATAGAGAAAATCTCAGAGCACTAAATAATTTTTATCAACATCGTAACTAATTTTAATATTATACACATCTCAGTATAATTATTAAACGAAGGAACTATTATTTTCATTGACGATATTGTTGCTACAAACATTAATCGTCCTTTTCCAGGTATAGTCAACCTCTTCATGTATTCGTCTCGTCTTTCTATCAACCTTTGACCGCTCAATACTCCACCGCTATTTACCGTTAGTCGCTAGAAGAATATTTTTTTTAGACTCGTTCAAATACACACATGCACATAAAAAAATCGACATCAACGTCATCGAACACTGATCTCGACATTTCCAAGAAATTCAATCGCTGCTCCACAGTCTAAGATGTCTCCGCACGCCTCACCAGTCGTTTGTAACATTATTGAAGCGCATGTCATGTACCGTTATTTACGACCTTTTACAACATACAAATTCACGACATGTATACACCTTTTCTAGAAAGCATGGTGAAAATGGACAATCTCCCCCGATGAAAACTATCTTGAATGATGTACCGTTATTTCATTTATTTTGCAGAAGGTTAATTTAAGGCGTCCATGCACCTTTTCTACTATTAAATAAGCAAATGTATCCTTTAAACCTTTCTACCTTTTTGCAATCAATTTACTGACTGTACATACTTTTTATATTTTTTCCACATACTCCTTGATCGCCACAACCACCACAAAAGCGCACCATCCATTCGCACACACTCATCTGATACCGTTAGATCTCATATCATTCATAATCATTTTTTCGATTCTATTAGTTTAAGAATATTTCATTTTTTTTTTTTTTTGTTGTTTTTTTTCCAACTCTAACATTTTTTTTCTTTCGAAATCTTTCGTATTATATTTTTTCTCCCATATAGCTGTCACGTAGTCGTAGCGTAAATGTACGTCGCTCATAACCTTGCATGCATGTTACCATACCGATGTATTAGATCGTGCGACAATGTTATTGAGTCTGCTAAAACAGGATCTTCCTCTTCATATCTTTTGTAGAAAACGGTTTACATGTACACACCTACACTCAATCACACATATCTTAATCTCCCCTTGACAGCGTCTTTCAAACACCTTTATAACCAAAGGAATGTGGTTTTTTCTGGTACAACCCTCCCTTTTCAAAGGCAAGCATCGAGGTAGATTGTTGAACGGATCTGATCGTGCAGACAGTATTAGTTTTATGTTAAACATGCGCATTTTGTAGAATCCGTGTTCTTCACGCTTTATTAAAAACTTACTGTAACGGTAAAAGTAATAATTTTCTACGTTTCTTTTTTAGTAAGAAGTTAAAAAAATAGTAATCAAACATGAATAACAATACCGATTCGATTGATATTAAAGCAGACGAATTTATTCAGAATTCCTTTTCGAGTGATAGCGACTCGCATACGTCTTCTTCACCTCCAACACCGCAAAATGATGATGGTTATACATCAGAAGAATCAACAACCCTTGTACGTAAAATCGTTGGTCCTGTATTATTATCAGAACAAGTGGATATAGCGGAATATTTTGTAGATATCAGCGTCCATATAGATTGTGATTATGGGTTTCGAGTAACTGAACTAGCAATGATTGATATGTCGGGAGGGAAATGTTTGCATACGCTGTATAAGCCAAGCAGAGCATGGCATGCATCAAAAATGCCACATTTACAATGTTCTTCAGTGAGTTATTACTTGAAGAACCCTTCATTATTTCCATGTCGTGAAGAAATATTCATCGCGCGCGATATATTCACGATATTGTCCCAAAAACCGAGGGCTCGCGTATATGTTTTAATAGTATATGCTAAACTTACACTAATGGAACTTAACAAAAAGTCTGAATTGTTGCGTAATTTAGACTACGAAATCGTTAATATGGATCAAGTCTTTCGATTATCTAGTATTGAGAATCTACATGAAGAGTATTTTGGTATAAGCAATTTGATAACTTGTAAACACCATAATGAGAATGATAGTTTTCATTGTGCGGTGAAAAACGTTATGGTGATGAATGCATGGTACGATCATGTCATCCGTCCGCTGAAGCTTATGAATAATCTCAATATAAATGATTTAAGTCAGTTGTTCATTACAACCACCAAAGAAATGATAATTACGTTATTTCCAAGTTGTGTTGGGGGCATTTATACATTTTTACCAGATAGACTAAAACAGGATGATACGATAAAATCACTTCTACCATGTTTTGAACATGAGAATGATGAAGAATATTATTATGAAGAATATTATTTCGATGACGATATATTTCTGCATAGTACTCGAAATTGTATGAAAGTAAAAGATTGTATCGACTGCCAACGTACAATTCGCGCAGATTAAAAATTCATTAATTCGATCGTTTTTAACAATTTTGTATATTTTTTCTGTATATTTTTGTGTGTATTTGTACATATATATTTTTTTCAGATCGTTCGTTTTTATGTTTTCTTTAAAATTTTTTAAATATATTTTTATACACATGTAAATACTGTTTTGTATATATTTTGTATATATTTTTTCCCTCAATATCTATTCATTCTCATATTGTATATATTTTTGCTAATTATTTTTTCATCTTTTTCCGACCCTTTCCGATTTCTCTTTATTTAATTTATTTAGCGATCTATCCTTCTCTCCCCCTCTTAACTTAAAGTACTGGTAATGACGAAATTTTCAAAAATCTGAACCAGTCGAGTATAATGTATATATAATTATTTAATTTTCGAATATATTTCCACATAATTTGTTCATATCTGTTTAGATTAAAAAATTAGATTTTTGTCTGTAATACACCATTTTTTTATTTTTTTTTTGTGTGTAATAAGCGAATTTAACTGTTATACTTTTTCACGTACATCACGTATTTCCGCAGCTGTGAGAGTTTTCATCTGTTTGTAAGATACAACCTCTGACTCTAAATGTTCTCTAAATATTTTTTTTTTGAGCCTAAATATTATAGAAATAGCCGAAGTATATTTTTTTCGTTTCTGACCATTTCTTCCGACCGTTCATAATTTTGTATTTTTTCTACAATATGTATGCTCACTATCGTAGCGTAAACGTGCGTCGCTCATAACCTTACATGCATGTTGCCATACCGTTGTATTAGATCGTGAGACAATGTTATAGAGTCTGCTGAAACAGGTTCTTCCCTTTCATATCTTTTGTAGAAACAGACTCACATGCACACACCTACACACCTACACACACATACACACACATATAACCCAAAGAACACCTGCAAACTTCGTTCAGACACACCTGCATCCAACTTTCACCAAAGGAATGTGGTTTTTTCTGATGCAACCCTCCCTTTTCAAAGGCATGCTTCGAGCTCGAATGTCGAACGGATCTGATCGTGCAGGCAGTATTAGTGTTATGTTAAACGTGTGGAATTTGTTGAAGCTGTGTTCTTCACGCGTTATTAAAATATTCTCAAAAGTCTGTAATTTCCTACGTCTTTTCTCTTTTTCGTTCGCTCTTTATTTTCTGTCTTTTTTCTCTCTTATTGCACGTTATTCTTTTCGCTCTTATTTTCTCTCATTTTTTTAGTATAAATATTACAATAATAATCGAATATGAATAACAATACCGAATCGAATGTCGATAATGTCGCGGATTTCATTCAAAATTTTTTTGTAAATGATAATGATAATGCAATGTTTCCGGACGATTTTCCAAATATACATATGCCGCCACCACCACCACAAGCAGAAGAAACATCATTACAAGGGCCTTCGCTACATTCATTCTCAGATTTCATTCCATTGGCTACATCAACACCTTTAGCATCACCGGTAATGTCACAAGATTTGCAAACTCCGTCGTTAACACAAGTACCTTTGGTACATGATGAAAAAGAATATAGCACAACAATGTTGGAATTACCCAAAGAAATATTTAACCGAAAAGCAGTCGTCTATGTTAAAGAACCTAACGATCCAGAAAATAAAAATAGTTTCATGTATGCGGTTTTAGCAAAATTTACATCAAAACCGTCATCGATGTGGCAGTACAATATTCTACAGAAAGTATACGATTTCAGCTTTATTCACTTACCGATCCAATCGCTGGCTGATATTGAAACGTTTGAAAGAATAAACGCTGTATCAATCAACTTATACAAGCTGATAGAAACCGACTATACAGATCAAAGTACATTCAACTACAAAATAAAAGTCGTGTACGCCTTCCGAAAAAATCACAGTTTGTTAAATCATAAACATCACACAAACATATTATATTGGGGATCTAATGGAAATTATCAATTCGCATGGATAAAAAAATTCAGTCGATTGTTGCGGATCCAGTCGCCGAAAGCGAAATTTGTATGCTGGTCATGTCTCGATCCCATGAATACCGATTACGAACATAATAATACTCACAGATGTGACGCAGTCAGTTGGCGTAATATGCACTATATGTAATTAAATAAAGACGTATTTTTCGTATTCATAGATGTATGTTTATTTTTCAAAAAATCTTTTTACATTGTTTCATACAAATTAATGTAATCTATATAATATAATAAATATTTTCATATGTATACATTTTTGTTTTTATTTTCCATAAACTTAAAATTCCAATTTTACTATTGTTGTTAATATATATCAAACTCCAGTTTGTATTAAATCCTCTCGCTCTTTATGTTGAACAGACGAATCAATATTATTTAACTGTTCAGTTAAGTATGCAGAGTCTTTTTATCTTGCCTAACTTTAAAGATGTATGATAGATTCTTTTTTCATTTGACAGTGTAAACGTTTTCTTCTTTTAAAATTTTCTTATGCTTTATCACTATTACAACATTTTTCATCATTTTCTAACTAATTGTAAACATTTTTCCACTATTTTGTAACATGTTCTTATGTTTTAGGACTTTTTGCCCTATTTTTTTCACCAATTTATACTATTTCGAAGCATTTCATATGACTGAACGCTACTTAAGAAGTTTTTCGATAATTATCACCATTCCTCGCAATATTCATATGTTTTAACGCTTTTTACACTATTTTTCACAAATTCATGATATTTCACTTCATTTCTAATGTTTGAACGACTCATATGCAGTTTTTCGACAATTTTTCACCGTTCATCACTATATTTTTTTATGTTGTATCACCTTTTATGATGTCTTCATCAAATTTTACCTTCATTCAACAATATTTTCGTTATTGTACCCTTTCGAACTAATGTTTTACCCTAAAAGCGAGTGTATATCTAATTTGTTATAATTAAGAAAGAATGTAATGTATATTACAAATTTCCTTTCCTGGGAGTATGATTGTGTGTGCAGAATAATAAACTCTGGTAAGAAGCAGACTGTATCCACCATCAAGCAGGGTGTGTAAAGCGTGGTAATTAACTCTGGCATTGCACACATTGCAAGGTAGTTATGATATGTTTGAGCATAAATTAGTTGTTGGATATCATTCATGTTAGTCATTAAATGTTCACATTGAGAGATGCAAGGGGGGCGTCATCATATGAACCATTACGATTTTTATAATTATAATATACACTAAGCATGTATGTATTACAACGACCACATCAACTCTGTTAAGGACGGTAATGTTTGGAGGTAGATAGTGAACCGTTACATTAGAAGAGGAACATGGGTACATACATGGAAACATCATTAGCGATATTACATCACATGTATGTCATCAAATTTAACTAAAATATTGCGTCCATAGTAAAAAATGCGAGGATTTTTCCTAAGAGGTTAAATTTTATGTCTAAGATGGCGAATATAATAAAATTGATGCGATTTTAGCTGAAGATGGGGTATTTTACACTAAAATCGTTGTTTTACACCTAAAGTGAGATTATTTGGGGAGTTAAACGGTCTTTTTTCATATAAAATTTTATGTTTTTTCTAAATGTGGCTATTTTTTGTCCTAAATGGAGTAATTTCTGTGTGAATGGCACTTCTTAGACTGGCATATATACTTCTTGATGTGATATTCCATTCATTGTGAAGCTATGCTTTGAAAGGGTTTGTGTCTGGTTGTGGGAAGTTTCCAAACTTTTCTGATGCATCGATTATAGTATAATAGTTGTTGTGTGTTAGTGAGTTGATGGTGTTTGGATGGGAATAATAAATAGGGGTAAGAGGTGGAGTGTACCACATCAAGCAAGGAGAGTACTGTTTGATAATTAACTCTATCATTTAAACACATTGCAAGTCAGTTATAATATGTTAAGTCAAAATTAGTTGTTGTATCTCGTTCAGGATTTTACATTAAACGATCACACTGAGAGACGCGATGGACTCGTCATCATCAAGATCCATGCGATCATTACATTATTTTTCACTAATTTGTAATCACCATTTTTTTTTTTATGTTTTGAACGACTCTTATAATGTTTTTTGATAATTTTCATGGTACAAGGTTCATGATGTAAAGTAATTTTAATTATTTCAACAGTCTTTACACACAAATAAAGCAATATATCTTAAGCACACTCAACATAATACAAATTTTTACAAACAGAAGTAAACAACGGATTTACTTAGAAATTTTAATAAAACTTAAGAATCATATTATATATGAAATTGCTCGTTTTTTCAATCAATGATCCAAACTAGCAGGTTTAGAATTATATCAGACCTCTAGTAAAAACCCCAAATTATTTAATGTGTATATCTTTGCTACTTTTTACCTCATATATGTGAATATACATAGATATATATGAATATATGTAGATATATATGTATATATGTAGATATATATGTATATATGTAGATATATATGTACATATGTAGATATATATGCATATATGTAGATATATATATGTATGTAGATATTTATGGATATATGTATATATGTAGATATATATGAATATATGTAGATATATATGTATATATGTAGATATATATGTATATATGTACATATATATATGTATATATGTAGATATATATGCATATATGTAGATATATATATGTATGTAGATATTTATGGATATATGTATATATATATGTATATATGTAGATATATATGTATATATGTAGATATATATGTGTATATGTAGATATATATGTATATATGTAGATATATATGTATATATGTAGATATATATGTATATATGTAGATATATATGTATATATGTAGATATATATGCATATATGTAGATATATATATGTATGTAGATATTTATGGATATATGTATATATCTGGATACATATGAATGTGTAGATACGTACATTCACACATATAAGGTAAAAAGTAGGAAAGATATACACATTAAATAATTTGGGGTTTTTACTCGAGGTCTGATATAATTCTAAACCTGCTAGTTTGGATCATTGATTGAAAAAACAAGCAATTTCATATATAATATGATTCTTAAGTTTTATTAAAATTTCTAAGTAAATCCGTTGTTTACTTCTGTTTGTAAAAATTTGTATTATGTTGAGTGTGCTTAAGATATATTGCTTTATTTGTGTGTAAAGACTGTTGAAATAATTAAAATTACTTTACATCATGAACCTTGTACCATGAAAATTATCAAAAAACATTATAAGAGTCGTTCAAAACATAAAAAAAAAAATGGTGATTACAAATTAGTGAAAAATAATGTAATGATCGCATGGATCTTGATGATGACGAGTCCATCGCGTCTCTCAGTGTGATCGTTTAATGTAAAATCCTGAACGAGATACAACAACTAATTTTGACTTAACATATTATAACTGACTTGCAATGTGTTTAAATGATAGAGTTAATTATCAAACAGTACTCTCCTTGCTTGATGTGGTACACTCCACCTCTTACCCCTATTTATTATTCCCATCCAAACACCATCAACTCACTAACACACAACAACTATTATACTATAATCGATGCATCAGAAAAGTTTGGAAACTTCCCACAACCAGACACAAACCCTTTCAAAGCATAGCTTCACAATGAATGGAATATCACATCAAGAAGTATATATGCCAGTCTAAGAAGTGCCATTCACACAGAAATTACTCCATTTAGGACAAAAAATAGCCACATTTAGAAAAAACATAAAATTTTATATGAAAAAAGACCGTTTAACTCCCCAAATAATCTCACTTTAGGTGTAAAACAACGATTTTAGTGTAAAATACCCCATCTTCAGCTAAAATCGCATCAATTTTATTATATTCGCCATCTTAGACATAAAATTTAACCTCTTAGGAAAAATCCTCGCATTTTTTACTATGGACGCAATATTTTAGTTAAATTTGATGACATACATGTGATGTAATATCGCTAATGATGTTTCCATGTATGTACCCATGTTCCTCTTCTAATGTAACGGTTCACTATCTACCTCCAAACATTACCGTCCTTAACAGAGTTGATGTGGTCGTTGTAATACATACATGCTTAGTGTATATTATAATTATAAAAATCGTAATGGTTCATATGATGACGCCCCCCTTGCATCTCTCAATGTGAACATTTAATGACTAACATGAATGATATCCAACAACTAATTTATGCTCAAACATATCATAACTACCTTGCAATGTGTGCAATGCCAGAGTTAATTACCACGCTTTACACACCCTGCTTGATGGTGGATACAGTCTGCTTCTTACCAGAGTTTATTATTCTGCACACACAATCATACTCCCAGGAAAGGAAATTTGTAATATACATTACATTCTTTCTTAATTATAACAAATTAGATATACACTCGCTTTTAGGGTAAAACATTAGTTCGAAAGGGTACAATAACGAAAATATTGTTGAATGAAGGTAAAATTTGATGAAGACATCATAAAAGGTGATACAACATAAAAAAATATAGTGATGAACGGTGAAAAATTGTCGAAAAACTGCATATGAGTCGTTCAAACATTAGAAATGAAGTGAAATATCATGAATTTGTGAAAAATAGTGTAAAAAGCGTTAAAACATATGAATATTGCGAGGAATGGTGATAATTATCGAAAAACTTCTTAAGTAGCGTTCAGTCATATGAAATGCTTCGAAATAGTATAAATTGGTGAAAAAAATAGGGCAAAAAGTCCTAAAACATAAGAACATGTTACAAAATAGTGGAAAAATGTTTACAATTAGTTAGAAAATGATGAAAAATGTTGTAATAGTGATAAAGCATAAGAAAATTTTAAAAGAAGAAAACGTTTACACTGTCAAATGAAAAAAGAATCTATCATACATCTTTAAAGTTAGGCAAGATAAAAAGACTCTGCATACTTAACTGAACAGTTAAATAATATTGATTCGTCTGTTCAACATAAAGAGCGAGAGGATTTAATACAAACTGGAGTTTGATATATATTAACAACAATAGTAAAATTGGAATTTTAAGTTTATGGAAAATAAAAACAAAAATGTATACATATGAAAATATTTATTATATTATATAGATTACATTAATTTGTATGAAACAATGTAAAAAGATTTTTTGAAAAATAAACATACATCTATGAATACGAAAAATACGTCTTTATTTAATTACATATAGTGCATATTACGCCAACTGACTGCGTCACATCTGTGAGTATTATTATGTTCGTAATCGGTATTCATGGGATCGAGACATGACCAGCATACAAATTTCGCTTTCGGCGACTGGATCCGCAACAATCGACTGAATTTTTTTATCCATGCGAATTGATAATTTCCATTAGATCCCCAATATAATATGTTTGTGTGATGTTTATGATTTAACAAACTGTGATTTTTTCGGAAGGCGTACACGACTTTTATTTTGTAGTTGAATGTACTTTGATCTGTATAGTCGGTTTCTATCAGCTTGTATAAGTTGATTGATACAGCGTTTATTCTTTCAAACGTTTCAATATCAGCCAGCGATTGGATCGGTAAGTGAATAAAGCTGAAATCGTATACTTTCTGTAGAATATTGTACTGCCACATCGATGACGGTTTTGATGTAAATTTTGCTAAAACCGCATACATGAAACTATTTTTATTTTCTGGATCGTTAGGTTCTTTAACATAGACGACTGCTTTTCGGTTAAATATTTCTTTGGGTAATTCCAACATTGTTGTGCTATATTCTTTTTCATCATGTACCAAAGGTACTTGTGTTAACGACGGAGTTTGCAAATCTTGTGACATTACCGGTGATGCTAAAGGTGTTGATGTAGCCAATGGAATGAAATCTGAGAATGAATGTAGCGAAGGCCCTTGTAATGATGTTTCTTCTGCTTGTGGTGGTGGTGGCGGCATATGTATATTTGGAAAATCGTCCGGAAACATTGCATTATCATTATCATTTACAAAAAAATTTTGAATGAAATCCGCGACATTATCGACATTCGATTCGGTATTGTTATTCATATTCGATTATTATTGTAATATTTATACTAAAAAAATGAGAGAAAATAAGAGCGAAAAGAATAACGTGCAATAAGAGAGAAAAAAGACAGAAAATAAAGAGCGAACGAAAAAGAGAAAAGACGTAGGAAATTACAGACTTTTGAGAATATTTTAATAACGCGTGAAGAACACAGCTTCAACAAATTCCACACGTTTAACATAACACTAATACTGCCTGCACGATCAGATCCGTTCGACATTCGAGCTCGAAGCATGCCTTTGAAAAGGGAGGGTTGCATCAGAAAAAACCACATTCCTTTGGTGAAAGTTGGATGCAGGTGTGTCTGAACGAAGTTTGCAGGTGTTCTTTGGGTTATATGTGTGTGTATGTGTGTGTAGGTGTGTAGGTGTGTGCATGTGAGTCTGTTTCTACAAAAGATATGAAAGGGAAGAACCTGTTTCAGCAGACTCTATAACATTGTCTCACGATCTAATACAACGGTATGGCAACATGCATGTAAGGTTATGAGCGACGCACGTTTACGCTACGATAGTGAGCATACATATTGTAGAAAAAATACAAAATTATGAACGGTCGGAAGAAATGGTCAGAAACGAAAAAAATATACTTCGGCTATTTCTATAATATTTAGGCTCAAAAAAAAAATATTTAGAGAACATTTAGAGTCAGAGGTTGTATCTTACAAACAGATGAAAACTCTCACAGCTGCGGAAATACGTGATGTACGTGAAAAAGTATAACAGTTAAATTCGCTTATTACACACAAAAAAAAAATAAAAAAATGGTGTATTACAGACAAAAATCTAATTTTTTAATCTAAACAGATATGAACAAATTATGTGGAAATATATTCGAAAATTAAATAATTATATATACATTATACTCGACTGGTTCAGATTTTTGAAAATTTCGTCATTACCAGTACTTTAAGTTAAGAGGGGGAGAGAAGGATAGATCGCTAAATAAATTAAATAAAGAGAAATCGGAAAGGGTCGGAAAAAGATGAAAAAATAATTAGCAAAAATATATACAATATGAGAATGAATAGATATTGAGGGAAAAAATATATACAAAATATATACAAAACAGTATTTACATGTGTATAAAAATATATTTAAAAAATTTTAAAGAAAACATAAAAACGAACGATCTGAAAAAAATATATATGTACAAATACACACAAAAATATACAGAAAAAATATACAAAATTGTTAAAAACGATCGAATTAATGAATTTTTAATCTGCGCGAATTGTACGTTGGCAGTCGATACAATCTTTTACTTTCATACAATTTCGAGTACTATGCAGAAATATATCGTCATCGAAATAATATTCTTCATAATAATATTCTTCATCATTCTCATGTTCAAAACATGGTAGAAGTGATTTTATCGTATCATCCTGTTTTAGTCTATCTGGTAAAAATGTATAAATGCCCCCAACACAACTTGGAAATAACGTAATTATCATTTCTTTGGTGGTTGTAATGAACAACTGACTTAAATCATTTATATTGAGATTATTCATAAGCTTCAGCGGACGGATGACATGATCGTACCATGCATTCATCACCATAACGTTTTTCACCGCACAATGAAAACTATCATTCTCATTATGGTGTTTACAAGTTATCAAATTGCTTATACCAAAATACTCTTCATGTAGATTCTCAATACTAGATAATCGAAAGACTTGATCCATATTAACGATTTCGTAGTCTAAATTACGCAACAATTCAGACTTTTTGTTAAGTTCCATTAGTGTAAGTTTAGCATATACTATTAAAACATATACGCGAGCCCTCGGTTTTTGGGACAATATCGTGAATATATCGCGCGCGATGAATATTTCTTCACGACATGGAAATAATGAAGGGTTCTTCAAGTAATAACTCACTGAAGAACATTGTAAATGTGGCATTTTTGATGCATGCCATGCTCTGCTTGGCTTATACAGCGTATGCAAACATTTCCCTCCCGACATATCAATCATTGCTAGTTCAGTTACTCGAAACCCATAATCACAATCTATATGGACGCTGATATCTACAAAATATTCCGCTATATCCACTTGTTCTGATAATAATACAGGACCAACGATTTTACGTACAAGGGTTGTTGATTCTTCTGATGTATAACCATCATCATTTTGCGGTGTTGGAGGTGAAGAAGACGTATGCGAGTCGCTATCACTCGAAAAGGAATTCTGAATAAATTCGTCTGCTTTAATATCAATCGAATCGGTATTGTTATTCATGTTTGATTACTATTTTTTTAACTTCTTACTAAAAAAGAAACGTAGAAAATTATTACTTTTACCGTTACAGTAAGTTTTTAATAAAGCGTGAAGAACACGGATTCTACAAAATGCGCATGTTTAACATAAAACTAATACTGTCTGCACGATCAGATCCGTTCAACAATCTACCTCGATGCTTGCCTTTGAAAAGGGAGGGTTGTACCAGAAAAAACCACATTCCTTTGGTTATAAAGGTGTTTGAAAGACGCTGTCAAGGGGAGATTAAGATATGTGTGATTGAGTGTAGGTGTGTACATGTAAACCGTTTTCTACAAAAGATATGAAGAGGAAGATCCTGTTTTAGCAGACTCAATAACATTGTCGCACGATCTAATACATCGGTATGGTAACATGCATGCAAGGTTATGAGCGACGTACATTTACGCTACGACTACGTGACAGCTATATGGGAGAAAAAATATAATACGAAAGATTTCGAAAGAAAAAAAATGTTAGAGTTGGAAAAAAAACAACAAAAAAAAAAAAAAATGAAATATTCTTAAACTAATAGAATCGAAAAAATGATTATGAATGATATGAGATCTAACGGTATCAGATGAGTGTGTGCGAATGGATGGTGCGCTTTTGTGGTGGTTGTGGCGATCAAGGAGTATGTGGAAAAAATATAAAAAGTATGTACAGTCAGTAAATTGATTGCAAAAAGGTAGAAAGGTTTAAAGGATACATTTGCTTATTTAATAGTAGAAAAGGTGCATGGACGCCTTAAATTAACCTTCTGCAAAATAAATGAAATAACGGTACATCATTCAAGATAGTTTTCATCGGGGGAGATTGTCCATTTTCACCATGCTTTCTAGAAAAGGTGTATACATGTCGTGAATTTGTATGTTGTAAAAGGTCGTAAATAACGGTACATGACATGCGCTTCAATAATGTTACAAACGACTGGTGAGGCGTGCGGAGACATCTTAGACTGTGGAGCAGCGATTGAATTTCTTGGAAATGTCGAGATCAGTGTTCGATGACGTTGATGTCGATTTTTTTATGTGCATGTGTGTATTTGAACGAGTCTAAAAAAAATATTCTTCTAGCGACTAACGGTAAATAGCGGTGGAGTATTGAGCGGTCAAAGGTTGATAGAAAGACGAGACGAATACATGAAGAGGTTGACTATACCTGGAAAAGGACGATTAATGTTTGTAGCAACAATATCGTCAATGAAAATAATAGTTCCTTCGTTTAATAATTATACTGAGATGTGTATAATATTAAAATTAGTTACGATGTTGATAAAAATTATTTAGTGCTCTGAGATTTTCTCTATCAAAATGTTAAAAGATGTAAAGTATGTATGACGGGGTGAATGTGTCGGAAAAATAATACCAGTAAAAATAATTAAAGATCGATAATTAAAAATTAAATATAATGACTGTGCGTGGGTCTGATGTGATATGCTCCTGTGGCTAATATATAAAAAAAATGTTCACGATTAATAAGGAACCTAATAGGACGTGTATGTAAGTCTGGGTGGAGTTGAAAAATAAATAAAACATATTATAATTGCTAGGGAAACGTGTATGCATGGAAATGGATGTCGTGCAAATAAAAAAAAAAAAATGTACGAACGGAAAAAAATTTCAAAAGACTTTTTGGAAAAATAATCTAACAATAATATACAATAATTGATAGTAAAATGGGTGTTGGAGGCAACGTCTACACTTCTGCGAGAGTTGATTGTTTGACTGGGTCTAGAACATTTATTATGAAAGAATTGTAATTTGTGTAGGATGAATAGGGGATGGTGAGGGAAATTATGAAACCGTGTTAAATAAAATTATACTCGATTTCATTTTTGAATACATATGTCTTGAAAAAAATTATGAACGTTCGGGAGAAACGATCGGAAGCGAAAAAAAATATAGTTAGAATAATTCCATAATACTTGGAGTTGAATAAAAGTTATTATGATCGGTATGGGAACTAACGACGGAATGTATGTGCACATTCATCGCTTTGAAGACATTGTAGGATTTATTTTTAGAACCGGAGAAAAATAAAAATATTATGAACGGTCGGAAGAAATGATCAGAAACGAAAAAAATATACTTCGGCTATTTCTATAATATTTAGGCTCGAAAAATTATTAAGATCGATATGGAAACTAACTGTAGAAGATGTGTGCGCATTCATCGCATTGAAGACATTGTAGGATTTATTTTTAGAATCGGAGAAAAATAAAAATATTATGAACGGTCAGAAGAAATGATCGGAAGTGAAGTAAATATATAATTGGAATAATTCCATAATACTTGGAGTTGCATAAAAGTTATTATGAACGGTATGGGAACTAACGACAGCAGATGGGTGTGCGGGAATGGACGGTGAGCATTCATAGCGGTCACAGAAAAAAATAATTAGCTCTCAATATGAAATGACGGAAGCGTCGGGAGCATCGATCGGGGGTTTAATGGTTGTAGTAAAAGTAAATAGAATGCGATATATTCGATATTAAAACAACGGAATCGATCGGAAAAGAGGGTGGAAGGGGTAAAGGAGACTAAGGCTATTTTAGACTATAGAAATAATTGATTTGTTAATTTGTAAATTTTTTGGATAACCGGTTAGGTTTAGACAACAGAGCAGGGATTGGGTTATTATGTGAAAAAAATAATAATTAAAAAAAAATTGGAGCACCGTAAACGAACCACACGTGCGGGGGATCGACGTGTGCGCTTTCACAGCGGAGAACGTTATGTTAGATATATGCGCGGGTTCGGGGCGTGCGCTTTAGCATATGGTAGTAAGATCGGAGAATCAGGAAAATAAAAAAATATGCTTCGACTAATTTTATATTATGTATACTTAGACTTTGAAATATTAAAGAAATAATCACGGTATCGGAAAGGGAGCGCGTGTGTGCGCAGGGATATCGCGGCGGAGATCGGGGTATGCGTGGGATCGGCGCGTGCGCTTTCGCGACGGCGACCGGAGCGTGCGCGAGAACGAAATATACGTGTGAGAGGTGTGAACTGGAGTTATAGGTTAGATTTACGCTTTAAATAATATATTGGGGTTAAATTTTGGAATTTTCATACTTATGCCCTGAATTTTGAAAAAAAATTGCGGTAAAGCAGTGGACGGGTGGGGTCAGCGGAGACTTGGGTTACTTTCGGACATTAATTAATATACTTATGTTAATTAATAATCGGTTCGGTTTATCGGAAACGAGCGGGACGCGTACGGGGGAATTTCGGAGAAATTTGGGGAACTTGGGGGAACTTTCAGCACCTGGACACTAATTGGGGTTACTTGCGCCCCCGCATAACACTTTGGACAGTTTATTGACCTCTGGACACTGTTTGGACGTTCGGATTAGCGGATATGCACGGGAACCGTCCGGGGGAAACTCGGAAGAATCGGGGGAAACTTGGGTGAATTTTGACCACCTGGACATGAATTGGGGTGACTTTTGTGTTCGGATTACCGGTCTGGGGTGAATTTTCGCCTCCGGGACAGGAATTGGGGTTCGGATTAGCGGACCTTCCAGTTCCTGTATTTAATGACTACTAACATTACATGGAAAAAACAAAAAATATAAATAAATAAATAAATAAATAAATAAAAATATATCAATAATTAATTATTATGTAATGAGAGGGTAAATGCGTGAGTGTGTGGGAACTTGTTGCTGGCTGGGAAGAGATGGGGATCGATGTAAATCATGCTAGAGAATGGATGCGCGCGGTGATTAGTCAGGTGAAGAGATGATTGTGGTAAGTCTGCGACGGGAAGGAGACAGTTCCAGAAGAAAAACGATCGGTAAATGTCGAAAAATTTGAAAAGAGATTCAGTTTCGTTTCGGCCGAGTTTGAAGTTAGTTCTCGAGTTTTCTTTCGTTCGAAAGAGAAAAGGTCAATGAGACTGCGAATTATCGAGTCTTTGAAAAGAATAGCGGTCCGAACGAAAAATACGTAAGAACACGATCCAGCAAGGCCTGAGAACCAGTTCAGTCGTTAAAGTTCGATTCAACGATTATAAAAATCTGTTTGGTCTCAACCTAATCAACCGTTGTAGCGCTCTTTCCAACAACAATATGTCATACGGTCGGGGAAAAAAAGTATTTTTTTCCACAAGTTCGAGCTTTTGGAGCTCCGAGGGGCTAATTTTAAAGTTGGAAACCTAGATGTCCCAAACCAGAGAAATAAACGTGGATGTGCATATTTCCAACCTTGTTCAAAATTTTTAGCTATAATACTTACGTCGCAAAAGGAGGGCTCATGTGAGTTCTCGCGCTTTTTTAAACTTTTTGGCAACTTTGAAAGTTTCGTTAAGAAAATGAAATACGGTTTCGTTCCTGACAAATATCTTTCCAACGATGTATCACAAGCCGGGGGAAAAAAATATTTTTTTCCAAAATTTCGAGCTATCAGCGTTTCGAGGGTATCCGGGTGTATTCCAAATTAGAGTAATATGCGGGGGGGATGCACATATTTTTAACCTCGTTCAAAATTTTTTCAGTTGTAATACTCGCGACGCTAGGGGCGGAGACACGTAATTTTTTGCGCTTTTTTGAACTTTTCGGCAACTTTACATAATTTTGTACCGTATTTTTTTGATTTTATGAAAGGACTCCTACATTTCATTTTATATTTCGATTTTCAGCTTTATAGGTTTATCGGGTGCCGAGTTATGATTTTTTAAGTGATTTTTGAGGTTGTTTCGAGTATCATATTATTATATATTCTTGACGGGTTTTTTTTTTTTGGGGGGGGGGGTGCCGTCCCAGAATAATTGGTCAGCTTGGAGTTACAGATCGTTTTAAAGAGAATTTTAATGGGTAATTTATGATCCAATTTTGAAGTTTATAAGTGTCAAACCGTTTGTGAGTTATTGCATTTTTTAATTGAATACTTTTGTCGCTTTTGAACCATCTTATTAGGATTCCGTACATTATATGTGTACGGAGTTCTAAAAGAAGTAAAGTGTCTAATAAAAATACGATCTTTCTTACTATTTCTAAACTACGATTTTAGAATTAGAATTTTATAATTTCGTTTTATTTTTCACCCCCAAAATATAAAACAAAAGTTAAAATAAAAATTGTAATAATTCTGTGTTTTTAAAACATTTTTAAATTTCTATAGAATTTTCTATGTGAAACAAGGGGTATTTCTCAAATCTACCGCCTACCGTAGAAGATTTTACGTAATTACATAATTCCCCCCCCCCCCCTAAATGTCTCTCTGGATCCGCCCCTGATTATACTGATGCACGTTGGACTCGTTGTTCCGATATACTGTAAGATCTATATCGATGGAAAATCGTGAGATTTATCATTTTTAATTTAAATTATCGAAACTTTAAAATATTTCCAGCTTTAATCTTCCTAGAAAGAATGCGGTTACCTCGGGGAAGTGTGATGATATTTTGAAAAACTTGATAATCCTAAGAATCAATCTGACAAAACGATTGAAACCGATTTACATTTTAGTCTTCGTGATTTAATCGATGAAATAATCCTAACTGCTTTGAAATAATTTTACTGGCATGATTACTGTTCCTTTTAATTCGAATAAGAGTTCAGATATAAGTAAAAGACGAGTCTTAAACCGCAAAAGTGGTTTAACGTGTGTAGGGATTCCCGCGCCATACGCGAGTGAGTAAAAAATCGTTCAGTCGAGACAACACTCTGTAAATATATGCGTTGACCATACCGCGTTCCACTGGCACCATCTAACGAGACTGCAAGGCTTCCTTTAATTGTATTACCGCATTTCTGACGGTTGTAGTCAATTGTTTGTTTTCATTTCCCGCATTTTCCAGGAAATAACCGTACACTAGTTCTATTTGATAGTCCTAATACACATGTATATGTGTGATTTATTCTTCGACGTATATAATTATTTCAAAATTTTCTCTAGTGTTTTCCTGACAATTCTTTATTTGTTATCTGGAGAACTTGTTAATCCGCGGCGTTGTAGTATCAGAGCAACATACGTACGAATGTGCCTAGATGAAGAAGGCTATTTATGTTAGCTAGGACTCGTTTCGCAGATCTACGCGCTTGTAAGTTTATGAAATTCGTTTAGTAACTTATTCTGCACTATTGGTGTTCGGAAACACATTTTACTAGTAGCAGTTTTGTTAAAATACCTCGTTATACTATTTACTTTATAAACCAACCTGGTGATAGCAAACACGGAGGAACAGCTATCGTTATAAAAATATCAGTGAAACATCATATTATGAATACATTTAGGAAAAACTATTTACAGAGGCTTGTAATATTAAAATAAATATATCTTTTTTTGGTTCAATTACGATTTCTTCGGTATAACAAGAACAATTCAAAGAATAGTTTACAATAAATTCATTGTTGACGGTGATTTTAATGCAAAACATACCTCACATGGGGCTTACGATTAATAACCCCACGCGGTAGCCAGTTATATACATACTTGCATTGAAAGAAAACGCTTTAACAGTCTATCTGTTGGAGAACCAACATATTGGCCAACTGACATAGGGAAAATACCCGATTTATTAGACTTCTTTATTTGCAAAGGAGTCGGTACCAATCAAATGTCTGTCGAAACATCGATGGATGGTACCTCAGATCAGTCCCCTGTAATTCTGAATATCACTAGTGCAATCGTCTATTCAGAAAAAAAAACAAAAAATAATGCTATATAATGGTAAAACTGACACTGGGATGTTTTCGAAAAATATTAGTTGCAAATAAAATAAATTTGAATATTGCTCTGAAAACCATGGAAGATATATTTGTGTAGAGAACTTTACCAAATGCATTCAAGAAGCCGCGCACCTAGCGACGACAAGGGAAAAAAGGGTAGTTCTCAATCATGAAATCATGCAAAAATTATAAAGGACATAATCCAAGAAAAAAAACGGCTAAGACGTATATGGCAGACTACAAGATATCCTACAGATAAAACAGCATTCAATAGAGCAAGCAGAGAGCTGAAGATTCGTGAAATGAAAAATGTTGCTTTTAAAGATTATGTTAGCGCATTAACAGTAACTGAAGCTACTGATTATTCTTTACGGAAAGAACCTGTTAAAACCATAAAAAGAAATACTCCAACGTCCCTCCATAGAGAAAAACAATAAATCAATGGATAAGAAGAGACGAAGAAAAGGCTGAAACCTTTGCAGAATATTTTAACGCAAACGGCGCTGAAGATTACTTACAGGCTCCATATCAAATGTCCTTTCCGACAAAACCAGTATCTCGCATCGAAGTAAATACTTATATATAAAGACAATTAAATCAAAAAAAAAAAAAAGATGGCCAGTGTAAGCTGGTCGAAACGTTAAGCGAATAAATAACTTTTTAAAAACACAATTATTTATTATCCGATTCAGAAGATTAAAACGGTCGAATATAATTAATTAAATATCCGCATCATGACCATTGGGAAGCGTTCCATGAATTTATGTATTGCATTGGACAGCTTGCGCTCAGTAAAAAAAAAAAAAATCTGCACATACACACTGATTTCGCATTTTCGCTATATATTATACGTGCATGAAATGTGATGTTTTGCAGAACATTTAAAATTTGATAATTCTTTCATTCCGATAAAAAAAGCTAGGACTAACACAGACTTATGATTAAAATTAAAATGTTCATCGGACTGGCTAACCTTTACTTTTCCAGTCAATTTCACTTCCCCTATTATTGAGCTCATGTCGAATCGTTCTATCCACCTGTTCTCTGCACTACGCGAAAGGTTTTTCTTCTTTAAGATTCCTCCTTCAGTCCTACTCTTTTTAATATTTACACTGTCATTATTGTTTGCCTTCTTTGAAATTCCTTCTCTTTATTCTTTGCTGATGACATTCTGTTTTTTTCGTCTTCCCACGATATTGTTCTAGCTAATGGAGCACTTAATTTGTCCCTCAGTTCGACAGAATGTGCTCTTTCTTCAATTAACCTTCCTGTTTCTCATTCCAAGTCTGTATTTATCTTTCGACCTTATAATCCTGCTTCCGTTAGTTTATCCCTTAACAGTACGACTCTTGCTTGTGTTAATTGCTTCTGTTATCTTGGTATCTTCCTCGATAATCTTCTGTTCTTCCCGCCATATATATATATATATGTATATACATATATCAAATATCTTTCCTTCTTTTTTATTAAAAGGTTAAACTTTCTGAATGGGGTGGTGCCTCTTACGTTTTTATTTCTCTGTATAAGTCCATCTCATCCGTTGGAGAAATTTGACTACTGCTCTTTTATTTTTTGTCTACGCATCCAAGTCCCGACTCTCTGAACTAGATGTAATCGAAACTCTTGCCTTCAACTCTATACTGATGCTCTTAAATCTTCTCCTATTCCAGCACTTCTTGCTGAATCTAATACACCACCCTGTATATCCGCAAATCTTATTTAGGCTATCGGTTTCTTGCTAAACGCCTTCCACTCACATCGTCTACTTTTATTTATTTGCTAATTTATTAAAGTAAATTATTTCATACCTTTTTTTTTTTTTTTTCGTTATTAAAGAATTATGAAATTGTATTAGCAAAACTGGAGGAGGTAACACAACTCCCATCAACTTCTCAATACCGAATAAATTGCGAATTGTTTTTTCCCTGAAATCGGTACATTTTTGATAAGTGTTAAAATCCAGCATGTTAGATTCTTCGTAGTAGAAAAAAGTATTAATAATAACGTATCCGTTAAACTAGCCGTTAACGCAATCTATGAGTAATTATTCTCACATCTTAATAATTGTTTTCTTAAAGTTACGCTGATTTCATTATTCAGCTTAAAACCCTCTTTCTTAAAGATTTTGTATTAAACAAAATCCTCAGATGTTAACATATATGTTCTTACGTTTTACTATACAGGTCTTAAAAAATACACTTTGTTTTTAATATGTCACATTTACTTCGTGTACCACCCCAATCATCAGTTATATTTTAGTTTATTTCCATGATCCTATTCTTTCTTCATTTCGAATGTTTTCAGGCATTTCTTCTGATCGTCTACGTTATTCATTTTTCTTAATTAAAACCTTTGAGTGTCTCATGAGTGTAATTTTGTTGTAATTTCTGATGATCCCATCCTGAATTTATAATTTTGTTCCCTTAATTATATTTTTGAAACTTATTCGGTAGAAAAAGATCATTTTGATAGACATTTCATTATTTAGATTTCACCATGATGTATTATTATTACTTGTAGGTGATTTGTATTTTTTTTAGGCACTTCTTCCATATTTTATTTATTTTCACGACTTCTGATTTCCTTGACTTGCCTCAGGCTTCTATATCATAATGAATTCCGAGCATTACAAATGTATCATAATATATTATATGGCTCTGCTCGCTTTAATTCTGCTATAGCTGGAACAGTCTGCCTTAATTTTTAACAATTTTTGTCATGTTGCTTTCCCTTGTTAGTGACATGTCCATTATTAGACACAGATAATTACTTTCGTCAGTAGGTTTTACTACGTTGCACTGACAAGTCCTCCGTTGTAAATGATTATCAACAGCTTAGTGGAAAAACTAGACACACCAAATTTTGCTTCAAAACAGGCAGACATGTTGGCCTCTACACATATCCACTTCGTGAAGCAAAATTCGGCGTGTCTAGTTTTTTCACCGAGCTATCGTTATGTAAGCATTTAATCTCATGTGGATTTTTTTTTTTCCACTTTTGAAGTATAATTTCTGAAATATACGAGTATACCATATATCGTTTTAGACAAAACTGCAGTTTATAAATTAAGCCTATATATTTGTAGCCGTTTTTGTATTATAAGGCTGTTGAACGGCAAAAGATGGGAAATCGGATAATTGTGTTGCCAATTACCGACCGTGGATCTTGCACTTGTATTCGTTAATTTTCTTCGAAAAACTCTGTAGTTTCTCAAAGTCGTGTAAGATGAGCAGAATGTACGTATAAAGCAGAAATCGTAAAGTTTAACCGAGTTTATTCTAAAAACAGAAATTATACTAACCATTGTTTTGGATAATTTATTTTTTTTTTAACGAAACATCAGATGGTTGCTGCTATATCATTTTTCTGGAATATAAGAGGTACTTTTTTAAAAGATTTACAGAAGAACAGATAAAACCATCTCAATAATTTCTTGAATAAAGCAAGCTCATTGCAGCAGTTCGAAGAGTGAAGCTAAATCGATATATATATAAATAAGTATATATATATATATATATATATATATATACATATATATGTAGTGTCAAAAGAATCCCAGATTGATATAAACATGGAACCTTTTTTTTTACCCAACCCTAGGCGCGCTAGCGGCCTTGACCCAACAACATGATATTTCAACAGATAGAACTAAATAGCCAGGCAGTCAGAAATGGAACTCACAAAGGACAACAGCAGCGGAATAACTGAAGGTAATGGAAAGGAAAAAGGGAGTAAGAAGACCCAAAACTAAAAGTTGGACATATAGAAGGAAGTGTTAGATTGTACAGGGTGCGGCAGCATAACTTCCTTTTTTGGTAATAACCTGAGAAATTTCAACAGGAGGTCATTTGGAAAAATATGAAACTTTATCTAAAAACGATAATAAAATAAACTTTGAAGATATATTCTCCAGATCTATGTTCCTAATAAACAATTTACCCGTGAACATAAATATTCTTCGAAAAAACTAAAAGTTCTCTGGATTCATTCGTATATTTCTTATTTTTTATATACTTACATAGAAAATAAAAACTATACGAATAAATCCAAAACTGATAATCTTTTTGTAAGTACATATATTTACATTTTCATGTTTGGCAGTGATAAGCGAGAAAAATCATTTTAAAATTAATCTATCGAGTAACCTGTCTTTTTTTTTCGGTACTTCATATTTCAGTTCGACAACTTAAAACCGGCTTCGACTACCTCGCAATAAATAAACGACATTTAAGATACTATTACATACCAAAAGGTGCACCTATACAAATATTGCTGTTCGACAATGTTAATTCGTACATAAACACATTGTTTCACATTTGAGCAATTTAATTAATTAAATTATTTAAATCAATTCGTTTACAACGATTTCTAATAACAGCAGCGGTATGTAACAATTGCCTTATTTCTTCGTTAACTCGCCGGTTCAATCGTTTTTCACATTCTATTGCGCATATATCACAACTGCTCCGTCAATAACTTTTGCAGGTATCATTATGTACAACACTAATCTCTCTGTATACATCGCAACATCTTATTCTGCACAGTCTGTATGATAGATGATTTTGTACATCCCCACAGTTGGATATCAAACAGGTTTCAAGGTGCTGATAAAAAATAAGGGGCTTATTAGTTAACTGAGCGAAAACCTAAGCAGCCAATACGAATTTCTAAACCGGTATTTCAGCTCCTGTCATTTCCCAAGGAATTAATTTAATTTATTCCATACGGATATTTAAAATTCCTTGCCAATTGTGTGGAGGCTAGAGAACATCTCATCAAAAAATAAAAACAGAAATAAAAAAAACAACTTTTGCTGCCATTGAAATGTACTGTATTTCACAAGATGCCGAAAATTAATCATTTCTAAATTAATCATATAACTTTGTCGAAATAGCCATAACAGACAAGAAAGAACAGCAAACAACAAACTCGTCTACATTTTAGTCCATTAAATAATCATTTTGGAACGTTTTGTTGATGGCCAAACGATAATAAAATAAAATAAAGAAAAAAAAGAACAGCCTTTTTATTACGTATTGTAATTTGTTTGTCTGAAAAGTTGTAATTTAGAGATACACCGAATAACGCATCAAGTTCTGTTACAACATATTTATTTCCTTTGTTCGTTGTCTTACAATGCTACCTAAGGGCGATGACTTTGTCGATAAAGAACATCCAGTCATTCCGCGCTAGCAATATGTAATTGTTGAAAAGTGAAAGTGATTTTCGTCATTGACCTACGCAGTTTCAAACGATATTTTGCAAATTTAATTATGCTCACATACTGTAAAAGGGGGGACATTAATAAAAGCTTACTGTTATACAGCTATATATATATATATATATATATATATATATTATATATGTGTGTGTGTATGTGTGTATGTGCATAGGTAAATTTATATCAGTTCAAAAATGGTGTTTCTAAATGAATGGTTTAATTTATTCAAAAGTTTTTGTGCAAGAGTTATTTTTCGAGTACCGTTAACTCAAATTGGATTTACATCGCAGTTCTCAACAGATAAGAACGCCGGAACGCGTGTAGACGGAAAATTAATTGAATCGTTCAACCATTATCAGAACGAAACGATAAGAAACAGCCGGTTGTCAGAACGACCTAGTTTTCCTGCAAATGATAAACTACTTCGCGCTTATATAGTAAAGATGATGACAGTTTTAACGATCGTAGATCATTATTATTAATAGCACCGAGCGCGCAGATATGCTACAGCGTTTCGCATTTATTTCCAGCATGTGTTGAAAAGGTTTCCTTTCATGAGGGGTGTCCCTAGTAGAAGGAGAAAACCACCACGATTAACGAACAAAAGGTGCCACCAGGTAAAACTAAAAACAAAATCGCGTAACGTAATCATTAATGAAAAGATTTGGTTAAATTTAAAAAAAAAAAAACAGTGCAAAGAATCACAGGAAACTTTATTAGAAATAAACGCATTTAAAAAACGCAGACTGGTCTCGGATTAAAAAATTAATATTCAAGATCGATTACAATGGAAAACATAAAATGTTGATAAAATGATGTAAGTCGATATAATCAATTAATATAAAACATAAAATTAAATATACCGTATTTATTAATAACATAATTCGGATCGAAAATTTTCTGATAACTTGTATACTTACAATAAAATCTATATATATATATAAGACAGTTCCGAAGAAGTTTTAATGTAAGATATAACCAGCATATTTTTATCCAATTAGATGCGATCACACTGTAATAATCAACTATGGCTGAATATTTAATTTTTATAAAAACACACAATAACAGAGAATATAAAGAATGACAATAATAAAATTAATCAATGATCATTTGTTAGATTTCGTTATGCTTGTTCAAAGAAATGTAAACAGGTAACTTGTATAAAAATTCGATAATAATCCCACTCTATTAAATACACACATACATATATATTATATATCTATCTATCTATCTATTTATATATATATGTATATATATATGTATGTATATGTATATGTATATATATATATATATATATATATATATATATATATATATATATGTATATGTGTATATGTATGTATATGTATATATGTATGTATATGTATACATGTATGTATATGTATATATGTATGTATATGTATATATGTATGTATATGTATATATATATTTTAATGTAAACACCTCATTATTTTGTAATTCGTTTTATTATGTTAAAAATAGTAATTATTACTTTTCATTTCATCGATATTATTCATTTCTATGTGTGAAATTGTCCTTTTTAGCGAATCTTAAAGATTGTCTATTTGTTTTTAACTTTAATTATAGGCTTCATTTTCTTTTTCACTCTGAATATGTAGGACTATACATTTGACCAATCACAAACAAGCAATCATTCGCCAATTTTGAGTAATTGAATAGAATTGTTATAAAAAAATATATGCATACATATGGTATATATTTTCGTCAGGCCCGGATTAAGTGTATGATAGAAATATTAGCGGCCCTTTTCGGAAGTGACAAAATTATCAGTTTTATAGAAATAACTAAATTTTCTTTAATTTAATTTAAAATATGTTATTTTGAATTCACGAATTAACATATAATTATTAATGTAAACAAAACTAAATATCATATAGAAACAATGGGTAGAATTTTCGATGCCAAAAAAAAAATCATATATGATTTTAAACAATGAATTTTTCAGCAAATTTTAACCAAAGATTTGCATAAAAGGTTAGTGTGTGTGTGCATGTATTGCGCGTGTACACCCGCACACACATTCATACAGACATTTCCTAAAAATGTAGATTCCGACTCGTTATACTACTTAAAACAAATTTCTGGTACGTTTTTAAGAAACTCGAAATTTTACGATTACGAAGTTTCCTCCTCCTCTAGGAGGAAACAAAATTGGATGCAAAATTATTAACAAATAAATGTATTAAAAAAAAAATGCACTTGCTCTTGTAAAGTTAATTCTATTTATTTGAAAAAAAAAAAAGTTAGTGTATATGACAAATGATAGATTCATTTTCTATTACATGTCGGAAGTGGGTGTCTCTTGGGAGCCCCTTCATAGGCCCGGGGCTGCAACCCCCCCCCCTAGATCTCCCTAAATCCAGGCCTGATTTTGGTTATTATTAGAAATAATAGAAACAAATGATAATTGCATACGATGTTTAGGTATAATAAAATAATGCATTTTAGAAGTATTGTGTAAAACTGGGATAATATTACCGAAGTTGGAAATTAAACAGATTAATAATAATTTAAAACTTTCGTAATAGATCACTAGAATTTTCCGTTAAACCCCGTCACAGTTTCCGTTAACGTTTCGGATGGCCGGCTTTATCCATCATCGGGACTAAATTGCAGTCGACGACATGAAAATTCAAAAATTACTAAGAATAAATAACGAAAAATATACAACATCAATCGGCTGGTCGGTTTATGATAGGACGGCTACCCCCTACTAGCTGCTTTTTCTATTTTCTATTTTCATTTGACTAATCACGGGCTTCCAAATTTTATCCAATTAAAGGCCATCTTTTCTGTTAAAGTTTTTGTTTCTTCTTTGTCTATTACTACCGCTTCCGTAATTAACCTTTTATCTAACCGGTCAATACTGACCATCGCCTCCTCAATCATTCGTTAAATTTAACCGCAGCTCCCTTGATTGTTCATGCTCGGCAACCGCGGATTTTTCTGCGCGTTTATGTCAATAATCTCTATCACGTGTTATTTTATGCGCACCTTAATCAGTCTTCTGATTTGTCCAATAAAACTAGAATTCGTGGAAGGCAAATACCTGCGCATTAGAGTAGACAGACACACTTAGAACTGCATATTTTGTCTGAGTGTAGTTTTGCATCTATACTGACATTGCATAATTTCCGTGAACATTACGTTTATACAACTAGAATGTACAAATAGGTAACCGTCTTCGCTCTGAAACGTAAGTATTGAATTAAAAAGAAGAAGAAAAATCTCGAAAAGTCCTAATATACTCCAGCCGTGTGCTGGGTAAGTTCTGTAATGTTTATTAAAGAATTTTTTAATTCTCTCTTTTTTTTTTTTAATAAACATTAAAGACAACAGGTTTACAATAATTAGGTACAACTAACAACGTCGATTCTAACGATATAATCTATTATTCCGGTTACGTTCGTATATCGATTATATTTGCTCTAAAATTAAAATAATAACAGTTCAAATCTTATGACAACAAATTAAAATCACTTTAAAAAAGATAATGGAAAGAAACGTGTTTTTAGCTAAAGTCCATTTTCGGCATTCATTAGTTGTTTAACTTAAATTTAAAATGGCGCTTTCGCCTGAAAAAAACACCTTTCTTTTTATCATTTATTCCAAGGAACTTTACTACCTGCATATATATGATATTAATTTACTTTATTTATACTATCCCTTTTAAACATCTGTCACCATTGCGTACGGCCGTATTTTCAGTTACCATTTCAGGTAACTGAAAGTAGCTGGACATTAGTACGTTATGAAAATGCATTTTTAGCACGAGAAAAAAATTTCAACGAATTTTTCGATCCAATACTAGGACCAAAATACCGTAAGATGTATCACAAGAAATAAATGATTCGATTTAAATGAGTTTATTCATATTTAATCGTACACTGTACAGAAGCATTTGCCAATAGATCCGTTAAAAATATTTAAGTCTTATATATATTTTGCAGGTAAAACTTTTCCTTGCGCAAATATTACTACACCTTTTCAACAAGACTGCGCTATACATACAATGTATCAACAGAATGCTCCGGGAACTGATATTTAAAATTTATATAACGATTATTTTAAATGTAACACTAATTAAAACATACTATTCAATGTTGATCGTGAAAAATTTTTTTTCAATTAAATTTAATTTTGTGCAACGCAAGAATACTTCAACTTACAGCAAAGTAATGCAATGTATACGAAAATGTAGGTTTCATATTATTAGCACATTACTGCCAAATTTTTAAATACATATATATATATATATAACTCGACCATTTTGGCCTCGCAAGGGGCTGTGCCACTTGACCTCTCTTGCTTACATGTCTGTCTCTTTCTCTTCTACACTTTGTATAAAATGATCAAAATTTACAACGTACTTCTAAATCGGTCCATATGAATATAATAACATAATCGCAAAAACCCTATAAAATATAACAAAGGTTACATAAAATTGGAACATTTTTTTGGGACATTTTTCGTTACATAAAATTGACCCATATTTTTGAGACATTTTTTCTAATGGGAGGTAGCCTAAGAATTACGTTGTAATTAATATATATATATATATATATATATATATATATGTATGGTATGTATACAGGGTGATTGGTAATTCGACCTATTCCTTAAAAGGAGTTATTCTAGAAATTATTTGTAGCGAATTAGGTCCCACGAAATAGGTGCCAAAAATGAATGGTACCAAGTTATAATGATTTTACGAATCGTTAGAAAATTTCAGACTTCGCGTAAAAAGAAAATAGTGGTAAAAAATATTTAATTATGAACAATTAATTATTATTTGTCTAAAATTAGCTATTTATTACATTGGAAAAAAATATATGCCAAGAATTATCATAATCTTAGAAATGAAACTATTTAAACAGCAATGACAAAATTTATGTTCTAATTTTTGTTCATAATTAAACTACTATCATTTTAAAAAAGTGTACGACACGTGACGTACAAATTAGAGAAATTAGTTTCCTGTTTCATCAGCTTCCTAAAAAGGTGTTATCCAGTCTGTACATGTGCAGACAAAGGGAATCACATTACACTGAGGAAATTCATAAACTGCAAGAAACATACCCTTATCATCAGTACCGTCACGCTTTTATTCCGTTGTCGCACTCGGGACGCCAGTACAAATTGGCCCACTTCGGAAACTTTCGTGGTAATTCGCGAACACGTTGGACAGTGCTTGTCTCGAGTCAGTTAATTCCGTTCATTCGGCTGGTTTAATCTAATTACTGTGGAGAACGGAAGTTTCGTTAATTGAAATACTTCAAAAAAAAAAAATTGTTTTTTTTTTTTTTTTTTGAAATGGCTAGTTTTGAAAGTGAGAATGCGCAGATATTTTGTTCTGCTACAGGTTCTGCGCGATGGTGAGATGCCACTGCAGCGTGAAGAGGATATCGAAAACGTTTCCCTTACTGCCGTCTACCAGACGTGAGTGTGTTTGGCACGACATACCAGCGGATTCAGGAAACTGGATACGTTCGGTGACGACAAAGCGACGCCGGCGGACCTTCCGATTCTGCTGACAAAGAAGAAATTTGAAGGCATTTTGAAACAGATCCCACAGTTAGAGCTGTGGCCAAGGTATTTCAATTAAACGATGATACGTCCGCTCTCTGTAATAATTAGATTAGCCAGCTGAATGAACGGAAGTAACTGACTGAGACAAGCACCGTCCATCGTGTTTACGAACTGCCCCGGAAGTTTCCAAAGTCTACCGACTTGTACTACCATCCCGAGTGCGACAAAAGAAACAAAAGCGTGACGGGGTATTGATAAAGGCATGATTCTTGGAATTTAAGGATTTCCTCGGTGTATTATGATTTTCTTTATGTGCACATGTACAGACTGATAACATTTATATTATACTTTTTTAAGAAGCTAATAAAACAGAGAACTAATTTCTGTAATTTGTACGTCAAGTGTCATACATTTTTTTCAAATAATAATAATAGTTCAATTATAAACAAAAATTATAAAATAAATTTATCATTACTATTTGAATAGTTTTATTTCTGAGATTACGTGTATTTTTTTCCAATGTAATAAATAGCTAATTTTAGATAAGTATCAATTGTTTAGAATTAAAAGTTTTTTTTACGCAAAGTCTGGAACTTTCTAAAAATTCGTAAAATTGTTATAACTCAACACCATTCATTTTTGACCCCCTAGTTGATAGGACCTAATTTGCTACAAATGATCTCTAGAATAACCCCTTTCAAGGAATACGTCGAATTTCCAGTCACCCTGTATATAATATATACATATACGCGGGTAGTCTATTCTGAATTCAAAATTTTTTGTCTGTCACGAGAGTATATTTAGCGCTATCTCGGAGAATGAAGAAAAAGAATTAAGTATACACATACCGAATGTCGATCGGAGTTTATCGCGACTGCAAAGTTCATTGCTTGAAATAGGTATTTTCTCTTGTCTACATGTATGACGATCGAGCTCTGATAATTTCTCATTTTCGGGGATGTTCGATGCCCGTGCGTTTATGTTAAGCAACCACGTCCGATTCGACTAGCAGAAATACACGTTAGCTGGGATAGTTCAGGCACTACATTTGAAATTGCCGGTGAGAGGCTGAAGGAATATTTATTCTGGAGATAGATTACTCTCTGTTGTTAGTTGGATGTGGAATAAAGTTTCCGAACATATCATCGTTGCCGATATGTTGATCAGTCCTTACCTTTTTTTTTTTTTTTTTTACTTTCGAAGCTATTGTATCTTTTTGGATCTTTTAGTCGCACGACGCCCGAAACAGACAATTTCATTACCCCGACTTCAAGAGTGCAGAAACTCTTTTTGCTTTATTGGCTTGACGGTCAGGGACTTAATCCCGCAAAAGAAAGACTGTTTTTTTTTACACTAGTCCTGAATAATGAAGAAAAATACTGATTCATTACACTCGCTTTCCATAATAGAGAGACACAGAAAAATTAAGGAGTCTTGTAAACTGGCTCCACGAATTAGACTCGGCCCCGAAAAAATGTTTTGAGTAAGTTGTTTTTTACGCAATATATATACATATATATATATTAATTAGAACGTAATTCTTAGGTTACCCCCCATTCGAAAAAATGTCCCAATTTTATGTAACCTTTGTTATATTTTATAAGATTTTTGTTATTGTTATTTAAAAAATGTCACAATTTTATGTAATGAAATATGTAATGAAATATGTAATGAAATATGTAATGAAATATGTAACGAAAAATGTAACGAAAAATGTAACGAAAAAATGTCTTAATTTTATATAACGGAAGTTAAATGTTAGAATAGGATTTTTGTGGTTATGTTATTTTTTGTGTGTGTTGATGCCAGTAAGAATTATGTTGTAAACTTTGATCATTTTATACAAAGTATAGAAGAGAAAGAGACAGAAATGAAAGCAAGAGGGGCCAAGGGGCACAACCCCTTGCGAGGCCTAAATGGCCGAGTTATATATATATATATATATATATATACACACACACACACGGCATATATGTATAATTATTGCTCGTATTGTAGGAGTTTTCGTCAAAACAGACTGACATTGTCCTTCCCATCACTTTTGCATACTGTAAAAGCCTAAATTAAGGCGATGTGCGAATTTAAAACTCTAAAAAGAAAGAAAAAAAATTGAAATGTTCTCTTTAAGTGTTCCTCCCTTTCTATCAAGTATCCAGTCCCAAAATATAGCCATCTCAATCCTATTTTCATGCTAACCTTTTCTTATTTGCAACGAGTAAATTAGTTCTATAGTTACATTTACAAGATGATAAAGTGTCACTTTTAAGTATTGTTACTTTTCGTTTGTTCCGCCGTAAAAGATGTCAGAGCTATACAGAATTCCGGACATGAGTTTTATAGGAGCATTTGCTTTCTTAAAAAATGTTACGCAATTCCAGTGAAAATCGCGCATACCGCCTTTTCAGTTAATAACCTTAACACGGTTCTTAATAGCACCTTGACTGGGCACAGACTAGTTTTCACGTGGAGAAATCATTTCCACATATCTAATAAACTTTAAAATACTTAAAAATGTATCTATCTAAAGTTTGTTCGCGGAAAACCCCGAGTCAAGCTTAATAAATGATGAAAATCACGAAAAATATAATCTCATTACCGCTTTATTATAAATTATAAAATGCGCGATTATAACGTTTAGATTGATCATAGTCGGCTATATTATTATTATTAAGTCGAAGAAATTTTAAATTACAATATTTTAAGTAGATTTTTTTTTTTTTTTCATTATCGATAGCTCTCAAGTAGGCACAACAAAGGAATTTCGAAAAACGCCGATTTAACGAAGGTGGAAAATAGTAATCGTGTATAAAAACATTCGACGATAATATTTTCCTTTAGAAACTTCGAGACGAGTGAATTAGAACAACTCGCATCCGTGCCAACTTAGCGATGTTAGTAGAACAGCGTAGTAATTTTTCTGCATATAAATTATAAATAAGCTATCCGCCGAAGAAGTTATTTATTAGAATGAGGGTAACGGCATCATCGATAAAGAAAACTAGTTTTCTAGAAACCAGTTGAGGAAGAGATAATCCGCAGTATTGGTCGCAGAAAAAAAAATATCACGGCTTCACGTGTCTACTAATTCGCTATCCAACAGCTACTACCGCCAATTGTTCTATTTTTAAAGACCTCTTCTTTTCACTATCGTGTCATTTACGCAACAAACATAGACATATTATTGGGCAACATTATGTAAAAAGTATGATTCTTCAAAAAGAATACAGATAAATTTCATAGTTCAATCAGTAGGACGACTCATCGTAATTATATCTGGCTTGCTCTTATCTAAAATTGCAATTTAGAAAATGAAAAAACATGATGTAACTTTCTTTTTCTACCCATGTTATAAGCCGAGTAAAATTCTTCAATAATTAAGTAAATAAATAATGGTCCAACATTATAGTTATTCGATGTTATATTTACTTTATACGAATTTACATTCACTAAATATGTATATATATATATATATATATATATATATATATATATATATATATATATAACATTGATTATTTTGTAACTCGATAATCATTGACTTCACCAAAACTTTTGTTATAATTATAAAACTTAAACGTTTTAAAAAACAATTAAAATTATGTAATATTTGGTTGTAGTTTATTAATTACGATCTGCTTGCACTTTTTTTGTAATGCTTTGTGGTTAATTATAGTTTGAATTTCAAAAATAAATAAATAAACATCATCGAGGCATTATTCACGTGTGCTCTTGGTAATTTTGTTTTTTTTTTTTTTTTTTGGTGAAAAGTACCAAGGGGAAATTACGATAAATCGAAGATGAAGAAATCAGTCAAAAACAGAAAGAAAGATAAATCTGAGCGACAGCAACTTAATCCAAAACCCCCTCGCTTCAATTTACTACGACTGTCAATTGTCAATTTAATTGTGTCGCGTTATTACAATTGTATAATTTCCAAAATTTGTATTCGTAGTGAAAAACAAAATTTTAACATTTTTTTACAAGAACCATCAGTGTGAGAGCGGTATTAAGCGCAAAGGTATGAAACGTAATTTCACCGATTACAGCGAGTAAATTCTTCTATTAAAAAGAATTCCGGGAAGAAATTATGTTTTAATATTTATTTTAATCGAGTCAAAGTTTAAACACAAATGCCGAAATCACAGAAGCGGTCTGCCTCCACCGGATAAACAAAAAAACCAACCTTTTTATAAAAACTATGTCTTCCAGTTTTTGTCCATACAGTCTCGCAGTCTGGAGCAATATGTACGAAACACCGACCAGCAGCACAAAAGTGACATCATTCCGTAGACCATGCATGATGGTCACGCAAATCAAAGTGACACGTTCCAACTCCAGAATCACAAATTCACGACAAACTTTTTTAACGATTTCGCCGGAACTGCAATCTTGATACCGATCCAGGCTACAGCCATTTACGAAGGCGAAGAAAAAAAAGAACGAGTCAGATTTGAGAATGGGAAATATTCAATTCGTTCATTGTCGACTATGCTTGCACGAAAACTTGCCTCATTTGATTCGGCAAAACACGGAATCTTTAAAACTAGCAGATGTTTTTTGATACACCAACCACTAGTAAGAGATGAAGAAAGTTTGATAGGCTCAAGTCTATGGGGACTGACGAAGAAGCAGATCGATTTCAGCAAAATATTGCGCGAGTTTTCTCGAATATCAACAACTCTTCGAGATTGTATCAGAAATGGCAACTCCGATTCGACTGGAACACGAGTCGTTACGAATGAAATCGTACAAGGCCGACTTCGATTTCCAAAATGTCATCGACTGTCTAGGTCAAAACACAATAAAGTCCGACTATGACTTTGAGAGACGAAGAAATATTAAAAAATAAACCGGTTTTCGACCCTGAACTCTGACAAAAGATCGCAAACATTTATTGTCCGTAAAGAATCAAGTTGATAATGGGTTGTTTTTTTTTCTTTAAAGTGAACAACGAACTTGACTCTATTTCCATTCCAACAGTAAAGATTGCCCCGTTTTCATATTAATCAATTTTGTACTTGATGATTTGTATATGTAAATCATCCGCCAGTACATGTCCGATTTGAATAACGGTATAAAGCGGCGTATGTTTTTATTCTCTTGTTTAATTTTATCTCCAATAATGGAACTTCCGATTCCATATTATGCCGCCTGTCGTTTTCGAAACAGTAGTAACAGTTAATAATTAACGGAAAACTAAACACGAATTCCGCTCTAAAGTCAGCATAGAATTTAGATGAGTCCGAGGTCTAAGGTAGTCGACTACTTAAGTTGTCCATTGTCTGACGTAACATCTTTAGGTACACTTTATAGGGCAAACCTGATTATGTTAATCGTATGCGCAGGTACGATAGTATTAAATCGAGTCTTTTCATTATTTTTTATTTATTTTTTAATATGCCATGAACTGTCGTCATTCGTATCCATCCCGATGATATTTTAGATAAGTCTTCATTTGAAAAACCTGTTCAATCTCTGCGTGAAAGTAAATATAGATGAGAAACGTAAGACAAGACACGTATCGATTAGTCAGTGAAGCAAAAGTTCCCGTAAAAGGTCAACAAAGTGAATAATCAATTCAATTCAGAAGCTTAAAACTCAAAGGATGAAAGAGAAAATTGGGGGAATAACGAAAACATACGATTACTTTTAAAAAAAAAAGAACACACCACACAAAAAAAACGAACTGTTTCGAATAAAAGAACTAAAAAAGAAGCATGTATCTGAACACGAAGAGGGATATAAAGAAGGATAAATGTATAAAGGCCGCATTTTGCATGGTCTACAAAATTAGAAAGAATAGAAGGAAGATGTGAAAACTTTTTTGAATTACTATGGCTACGCTAAAAACGAAATTACTAAAATTCAATAAACGTATAATTTGAGGATAGCTAAGAAGATTCAAATCCATAAAAATTCACCTGCTCGTTTTATAGTGATTCTGCAGGACAATTATCTTCATATAAAATCTCACTAGAGCTGTACACGTTTACAAACTTCTTTTCGACAATCTCTTATAAGTAAATTATATTTTTCATTTACACTTATTTCCAAATTTAAACATGGGCAAAGTGAAGAAAATAATTTAAAAGCTTGCGGGTTGTAATCCCATTTATTTGAGGCATTAAATAAAAAGTAAGGTATACCGTAAAATATCAAAATGTCGTGAACGATATTGAATTTCAAAAGCTGCAAAGAAAATGTCGACAACTAATAAAAAAAAAAAACAAACATTAAAAAAATTACTTCAATTCAATTTAATAATACCTATAATATAGAAAATTTATTTAATTTATTCTTAATGAAAAATACTTTTTTTATTTACGGATTTTATATTATACTCAAATTATTTATTTTTTTTTTTTGCGATTTTGTTAGATAACTCTTGTACATAGTAATAATTTCAATTTTGTACGTCAAAATAATATGAAAATAATAGCAATAAAAAGACACGAGTCTCGAAAGAATTAAAACGTTGAAATATTAAATTGAATCGATATTACGTTTGAAAAAGCAATTAAATTATAACCGGTAACGAGTTTTTGGAGCACAACTGAAAAGAGTTGAGAAGATGAATTGTAAAAAAATTATCGGAATAAAGATGATATAACAAATTGAAGGAAAATTGTAGAAAAATGATACTTACTCATTTGTCAAGACGAAATTACCGCAGTCCTATTAGACCTGATTGACAGAATTTATTTGTAATATAGTTCGTTTTTTCCGGAAAAATTAATTATGGTTTGCATATAGTCAAATATTTGACAGAACATGCAAGTACAGTAAAGTAAGTAAGTAAAGTGAGTTCCATAACCTTGAAAGGGCGTTGGGATTGTGAAGTTAAGGTTCACAATGTACTAAGCCCAACGGCACTAATGAGAGTAGGGGGGCCAGTTCCTTTCTACTTGAGATCCGCCTTTACTTTCCCAGATTTCTCTGGTACCCAATTATTTCAGGCTGGGTAGGCTTGGGAGCGATTTGGATCCGGGACGAGACAAGTCTCGAACCCGTGACCTCTGACTTGGTAGCCAAGCACCCTAACCACTAGGCTACCACGCTGCCTTGACAGAACATGCATAAATTGTATATTATAACGAAAAGACAAGTGACATTGTACGGAGTGTGAGAATATCGAGGTTAAGGAATTGATAGTATACATTAGGAAAAGTTCGACAGACGGAGCGGGACATTCAAAAAGGATACGACTAGAGAGGTACATTCTTGATTATCATCGGGTGAGTGTAGAATATGGATAATTTATAAATGAAAAGCGAGCAATGTTTGGTATATCGCACAAAAACAGACTTACCGATAAATTGCTGTGATCGTACACGTGTATTTTGATCTGAAATATTAGTCGGAAATGAAATTATTACTCTGAACATGATCCTCTATATCTAGACGATTCTCTCTGGGTACGCAGTATTTCGGAATTAATTCGAAATCTAATTACAGATCTCTACTATCAGTAGACAAGACAAAGCCGGAACAGATTACCGACTTGCAAATGATGGAAAAGTAGTTCCACAACCGGTATATATCACATTATAATGGTCTCATTTGAAACGGAAATAGAAATTCGCGCTAAAATTAGGCGTAGCCATAGATGAACATAGAAGGCGATTAAAACGAATGGCTGAAAACTGTATGCAGATGTGAGAAGACTGTAGTATGAAAACGTGTCAAGACGGATGCAAACTTATTAATTCAACCGGTTAAGATAGACAGTATTAAAGTTCAAAAAGAGGATGTAAACGGCAAAAAAAATTCGAACGTAATAAATAAAATGTGTAAATAAAAAATAAAACTCGATGAAATGGGCGGTGTTTGCACGACTAATTACGAAAACGGTTTAATAATGAACGCAAAACAATGTATACCACCCGTTAATTATTATTAGATGGCAGAACAGCGATACAGACTTTATCATTACGCGTAATGATATACTGAAACATAGGAAAAATACCATTATAATAATTAAAAATACTAATAAAAGGTATGATAACTGACGTACAAATATACTAACAAAACTGTTAACTAAAATTCCCACGGAAGAAACAAAGCCACAACATGCACCGAATGGAAAAGTAAAATTAGAACACGCTCGGTGAATATAATGATAGAACAGCACAACACACATGACTCGAAATAAAAAAAACTAATTTTTTTTGTTTTTTTCGTTTCTTTCTTTCAATACGTTCAGCACATTTTTTATATTGCCATTTATATTAATGGACACATCGGAAAGCGAAACTCAGACGCAAGCCTCGATTTAAATAAATAAATTAATTAATAATAATTCAATTTATTTCTTAATAATAATAATAATAATAATCAAATCACATCAAATTCTTTATTATTATTGCTATACAACCCACCTATGCGCTAATAAAAATAATAATCATAATAATAAAAATAATCAAATCAAATCAAATTTATTTTATACCTAAATAACAAAATTATAAAATGGAATACATAAAATACAATTTTACTTAACTCCTGCTTATATGCAAAATGCATGAGCAGCAGGGTACATTACAGTACACAGGCCAGTTTAATGAGAAACTAGCCAGTGCTTACAATATGTGCGAACGGAAAGAATATATATCTGTGTACAATGTACTAATAAACGCACACACATACACAGACACACACACGTGCATTCATATTTGTATAGGCTCAGTATGTCTACACATATGGATATAGACTCTCATATGTATACACATACTCACACATGTACATACACATTCATCTATGAATGTGTTCTCACTTACACACACATAGTAATACAAAACGTTAGATTAATTTAGAAGAAATAAATTTAATGCTCACCTGTATAATTAAACATAGAAAAGTGAATAATAACATGATATATATAATAGTAATAGCTGGCGAACAATAAGTATATTAATAGTAAGACAGAAATAATTAATAATAATAATAATAAAAATAATCATAATAATAACATTTTGTTTATAATTATTTTAAGTATTAAACTTTTTTTTTTCTACCCGGGGCGCGCCAGCGGCCTTGACCCAACAACATGACAAATTAAGAGATAGAACTAAATAGCCAGGCGGTCAGAAATGGAACTCACAAAAGCCAATGGAATGAAAAGGATATAGGTAGCGTTAAAGGGAGTAGGAAGACCCAAAGCTAAAAGTTGGACGTAAAGAAAGAAGCATTAGTTAAGGAGTGCAGAACATTCGAAAAGGATATGATTTGAGTCGCAAATACAAGGAGGCTCAGAAGCATGAAGAGAGCAGAAAGGAGAAGGGGACAAAGCGAATCGAAAGCCAGAAGAAGGGAATAGAGAATGATTGATCCTGAGAGTCTAATTAAGGAAACAACAGTGGAACGACGACAGACAGGAATAGAATGAAACCCAGGCAGGAAACGAAGAGCAAGTATTAAACTTAACAATATTGCTACAAATATAATAACAGAAAATTTTTTATAATTGCAACAGAAGGCAATTACCGACCAATAATAATAAACACTGTTATTGTATAACTGCATAAGTTAAAAATAGTTAGATGATTTGAAAGATGGCGCTTTGCGAACACGCTAAGCGAATTAAAGACTAGTGAAAGTGTGACGCATTGGAATACGGGTGCGATGAAACGAAAATTATACCACTAGTTATACTTAAATAATATTACAATGCTTTCTGGCGTGTGAACTTTCAGCTTTAGGGCAACTTCGAACGCAAGCATCAGTAATCTACGATATATGTTAGTGTTTCATTGTTTTGTCCGGTATTAAAGTATTCGTTTCTATTTGCAGATAAATTTTGTAAGGGAAGCCGAATTTATTTATTTTAATTAAACGTGTATACATTTATATATATATATTTAAATAAAAGTTTGTTTTACAATAATGTTTTATGTTAAAAATATATTACGTTTTACTAAAGCGCATGTTTTAAAACACTAGATTAGAGGTACAGTGAACCAGTTTGCTTATGTTGTTTCATTCTGCGACAGTTTTTAATGTAGATTTAAAATAAGATTAACATCTATATGCAGAGTAAGCATGGTAAGAAACAGGCAAAGAAAAATATCCATACGGACCTTCAGTGAAGAACTCATACAAGAAGTAACAAACCTTGTTTTAAAAATAGCTCTATAGTCTTCGGTAAAGTGCAGCGAAAACTGGAGCAAAATACTCCGCCCTTTTTAGATTAGTAAATAAACAAAAAGAACCTAACGATTAAAAACGGCTTACGATCTCGAGATACAATAGTAGGCAAATTTTTAATCAAGAATAAGAGAAAATTTTGTCGGATTATTTAATAACTCGATCTAAAATGACGCACGGATTAAGTACAATTCGGTTAAACAGTTAGCTTACGGGTTTTTTCTTGTTTTTTTTTTTCTTATACTGTACCGGTAAGAACCATAAACAGTGCTCGTGACCTCTCTTCCTTATATTTACTAACCATTTAATAGCCAACCCATCCTTCCAATGAAGGATTGAATAGGAGATAATAATAGGATTGAACAGGAATAAACATGTTTTATAAAACCGCCGGGGAGTAACATGGCAACCTATACAGTGAAGTAGGGTCCATAGAGTCTCATAAGTACTATAAGAATAATTTGAGAGTATTAATAGTTAATTAAACACCAGCTATATGTGTCTCTTAGAATATTAGCATATAGCTTCATAAAATGAATCTTTTTAATTTCCTTTTAAGAGATTGTCCGGCAGTGTTTTAGTGTACATTTTATGTATGTAAGGATTCGTATTTAATTTTAATTTTTCAAAAAATTTGTTATATTGCGTGGCCATAGACTTCACTAACAAAGGGCGTATTTAAATCAATGTGCTCGTCCCGGATCCAAGTCGCTCCCAAGCTTATCTGACAGTGAGACACGTACCTTTTTATGGTAATCAGATTTAAAATGTCCGTTGGATGAGGATGATAGGCATGTGTTAGTCTAATTGAAAAGTGAATTTTATTTTATTCTGCCCTACAGATGAAATGGAAGAAGAGCGATTTAAAATCAGCGTAGGGTGTGATTATGGATATTTTTACTTCGTAGGAGAACTAATAGTAAATGAAGCATTAAGTAATACTAATGGCGGTATAAATATTGGAGGTTCAAGATTAAAAGTAATTAATTTCGCGGATGACTTGGCTATGATAGCTGAATCTGCAAAGGCCTTTAAATAAAATGGTACAGCAGTTGAATCAGAGAGGTAAAAAATTCGGAAATAAATATAAAGAAAACGAAAATAATGTCGATTGATAGAAAAGCACAAGCCCTTCCGGGAATACTGGAGAAGGATCATCATGGATGGAAACCAGTTTTAGGACTGAACCACGCAGATAGATATAGATAGGTGTCTTCCGTATAATTTTTTACAGCGTATGTAAAATATTCAACGTTAATGCGTTACCTTACAACAGGTTCATTTATAATGGAGAAGATTTTCGTAGCACGAGGTCTGCAATGAGTATCGGGAAACGACGAAGATTATGCAGAGAACCAACTTGCCTCTGCTTCAAGAAATAGCACAGGTATCCAGCCAATGAAGATATGATAAATTATTCTCTTTTTGCCGCGCAAATTAAATGTGCTGTTCAATTTTTATCATAAATATTAAAGGCGGAAAAAATTGAACGTGGAAAGAGAAACTTCAGCGACATTTTAATTTATGACTGACATTTTGCGCTGTTTTTACGATTAATAAAATAGCAACAGTGCAAACACAAATCTACAAGTATTTTAATTCATTGCATTTAATCGCCGACTGTTAAAATATTCGATTTTCGTACAAATACGCATTTTAACTGGTCGGCACTTTTTAAGTGTGAATAATATGAATTCACGTTTCGTTGCTGTTAATTATGAAAACTACACCCCCCCCCCTTCCCTTGAAATTTTGCAAAAACTTTTTCTTTAACACGGAATTATTATTCAATATTTTAGAACTTTAAAAAATATTAACGACTAAATACGGTTAATCATTTTGCGCTAATTCGTTTACAAAATGAGTGAAGGAAGTTTTCAAGTAGAATCGTTCACTACTAATTTCTGTCGCCGCCCCCCCCCCCGCTGTATATTTATTCAATACGGAAATATCATCGAAAGTTTTCCACATACTGTTAAATTTTGCAAGTACCGATGATTGTTAATTTCGCAAATTTCAATTTTACTTTTTTTTTTTATTTACATTCTTCAGTTAATTAGCTGAATGAACATAATTGACTCGAGACAAGCACCGTCCAATGTGATTTTGCGAATTACCACGAAAGTTTCCGAAGTGGGCCAATTTGTACTGGCGTCCCGAGTGCGACAACGGAATAAAAGTGTGACGGTGCTGATGATAAGGGTATGTTTCTTGCAGTTTATGAATTTCCTCAGTGTAATGTGATTCCCTTTGTCTGCACATGTACAGACGGGATAACACCTTTTTAGGAAGCTGATGAAACAGGAAACTAATTTCTCTAATTTGTGCGTCAAGTGTCGTACACTTTTTTAAAATGATAGTAGTTTAATTATGAACAAAAATTAGAACATAAATTTGTCGTTGCGGGTTAAATAGTTTTATTTCTAAGATTACGATAATTCTTGGCATATATTTTTTTCCAATGTAATTAATTTTAGGTAAATATCAATTGATTGTTTAGAATTAGGCACTTTTTTTTTTTTATGCAACTGAAATTTTTGTAAAAATTCGTAAAATCGTTATAACACTCGGTAACACTATTCATTTTTGATCACTAGTTGATAGCACTTAATTTGCTACAAATGATCTCTAGAATAAGCCCTTTCAAGGAATAGGTCGAATTACACCCGTATATGTACATGTGTGTATATATATGTATACTTCATAAAAATACTAAAACAATATTTTTTTAAGTTATGTATTCAATGTAATAAGGAAAATTGTGAAAAACTTAAAATTATATCTTTTTGGCCGATTTTTGTGAAGTTTATAAAATTACGTTCTACATTCAGATAGTTTCATAATACCACTACCGTTTTTTTTGTTTTTTTTTAATAGAACAATTTAGTTCTATGTTAACATTTCCATTTATGTGATTGCTGAAATGGCTCCATTCTGAATTACAAATATCGGGCTATAGCGAGACAATTTTCTATACCCACTCCAATTTTATTTTTCTAGAAGCATTACACATTTTTCTGACTGTACGTTTTAACCGTTTTTGTCATATTTATTCACCCTCTCGGTTCAGTCGAAATATTTTTTTTTTTTTTTTTTTTTGTCCCGAGGCACGGTAAGACACACACATATCTGATAAATTAAGTACATCATTTTGCAACTTTTTAAAAAAGACTGTACTGAATAACAACAACATTTTACAAGCACGGAATTGTTAATTTTACTTCGGTGGTATTTATGCAACGAAGACTAGAAAAAAAGATTCTTTTGCTGCGTCTCATCTAAACACGATGAACTAGTTGCTGACCTCACAATTTTACAATCAACGTAATTGTAAAGCACGTTTTTTTCGTCTATATGCAAATTTTATCAATTTGTATTTAATAAGCCGCGCTTTTTGCCCTTCCTATTTATTAATTCATCTAACACAGTGATGAACGAGCGATTTCGAGCATTAGACTCGTCGAATTTAGATAACTGGAATCATCAACGCCGCCATTTCGATGTAATATTATGTGTTTCTATAATTAAGCGTCTGTTTACCCAATGATACTCATGGAAAATTTACATACATAAATAACATGTTATCATCATGTGTTCTTCTCCTTTTTTGCTATTGATATACGCATGTGTGCGTTGTAATTTGTAATATGCACACATTATCACCACGAAGCGGCGTGTAGCCGTACACATAATGAAGGTCGCTAATGGGAAGGTTAAAACGTGAAACAATTTCATCGCAAGGTCGAGTTCACATAAAAGTATTTTTATTTACACTAGCTTATTGAAAATCGTTTTTTCATACCTGGCCAACACGTGAGCGCGCGTATTTATGTACACATATATACCTGTATGCGGTGTATATCGAATTGTGCAGTTTTCTAAGCAGAAACTGCGCGTCTATATATATTTTCGGCGGTAAAATGTGCACTCTCCAAAGTGGAAAAGATGTATAATAATCATATTCCGTAAGCGATCATTGCTACAATTTTAAACGTGCTAAACTGCAGCTGAGATGATACAAACTTTCGATAAAACTACCGAAATTCGATAGCGTTTTCAACGATTTTTCTTTTTTCCCCCGCTAATTATCAAGGAACATGTTGCCTATACAACGGAACAATGAAATGAAAAACTTAAATTTCTTCGAACAAGATACGTTAGGCATTTATTTTCATTATTCGAATATATTCTATTTTACAAACAAGACTTTTCACTACTGTGACGTAATATCTAGGTAAACGTGTCGAGAAAATGTATTTTCATTTAGATGCAGAAAAAAGTGAACGAAACTGTAGAAAATGTTTCAATTACTTATGGGGCTAATATTTTGAATTATTTTTGTATTTTGTAACATTTCTGTAGTGGTTCAAAATATATTGAGATCGCTTCTAATTTCCCTCTAAAGTAAAAATTCAGCGTGGCAGTTGCATACTTCTACATAGAATCACTATGCAAAGAGCTACACATTTTACCATGTGACACAAGACCTTTGCGTTTACTCTGCAGATGTAAAGTTCCCCTTCGGAAAAAAAAAAAAAAAAAAAAAAAAAAAAGTATCACATATTCAAAACGAAATTCTCTAATATTGACGGAAATTACAATTGTTTATAAAATACAATATTGCGTAGTACGATTATTAGCATAGAGAATATTCTATTTCATTCAACCGCGTAATAACAGAAAATGTTTCACATTACAAAAACGTGTCATATTACAAGGAAAAACACTTCGTGTTACGAAATAAATTTAAGCGCTGAAAAGTGATTATGGATTAGTGATTTTTTTTGACAAGGCCTAAAGAATATAAATCAACGTAAGCGAACTACGAAAACAAAAAATTTAATAATTCACATAAACCGCGAAATTATTAAATTTTTTATTTTTATAGTTTATTTACAATAATTTACATTAATACACAGAAAACGGGCAATTATAATTTTAATAAAGCTTAATAAAAGCTTAATGAAAGTTTAATGAAAACTTAATGAAAACTTAATGAGAACTTAATGAGAACTTAATGAAAACTTAATGAGAACTTAATGAGAACTTAATGAGAACTTAATGAGAACTTAATGAAAATTTAATGAAAGCTTAATGAAAGCTTAAAGAAAATAAAAAACGCCAAATTTTAGGTCTATTGTATAATTTTAAAAAACATCTTAAAATATAAATGAAATAAAAAATGAAACTAAATACTACAAACAAACAAATGCAAATCAAAAAGTTATAATATAGCTGTAACCATCTCAAAAACGTAGTGTCATCATCCCTAAGACTAATTACTATTAAACATAACGATAGTAAGAAAAAAAGTCATTACGATTTTTTTTAGATAATAAAGTACACCTACTAATAAAACGGAAATAATTTTAAAAGTAATTATTTAATTACATTTATTTAGTACACGCATTTTATAAGTAATTTTATCGTTCTTGATTTCAATAGTTTTACTCAGCGTCAATGACAATGTGATCTCGTATTGCATATTTAAAAAAACAGCGGTTGTTAGCTGAATTCATTTAATTCAGATCAATTCATTTAATTTCGTTCCATTTTACGATTCGGATTCGGATCATTCTTGTACGTCAACAACGGTTGCATAGTTTTCTTCAATGTGTATTATTTTCCAGCAGGTTTGGTTTCGTCGTTTTACAACTTCATTTTCATTATTTTTGTAATCCGGTACGGGCCACACTACAATAGCATCATTAATTTTCTTATATTGTATACTTGGTACAAACATCGAATTTACAATATTACAGTTAATCTGATGATAGGCGGAACTTTTTCTTATCTCATTAGTCTATTTAATTGAATTAAATTTCCGTTTTTCACCGGCAAGCATGCACACCATGGGCGTCGCCAACGTGGGGCAGCTGTCCCTCACGGAGCTTTGAAACTTTTTAATCAACCGGCCATGACGAGTATTCATAGGCGCGTAATCATGAACACTTTGGAAGACATTTATAATAATGTAGTAGAACAATTTGCCACGAACCCACGAAAATTATGTTTTTGTTTAATAAAATATTAAGCCTTTACAAATTATACATTTTATTTTTCCCATAATTCATATCCTTTTTCTATCATCTTGCCCCCCTTTGCTTTATCGGTTGGCGACGCCCTTGATGCACACCAATAATAGCTGACTTGTGAAAATTTCTTTACTACTATTTAAATACATTATTTACATTGAACGGTGCATTCAAATATGTGATAGCGGCTCTTCCTGGTAATAAAAATTAGTACGTCTCTCCTAAGAACATTTACCGATATTTGTAAAATTACCGACTCGAAAATTTCACCCTATCGAGAAAGGAAAAGACCGGAAGTTTTTTAATTTTTTAAAAATAGAAACCGAACTGCGTTTTATTGTTTTTTGATTTTAAATTAATACAGAGGAAAACTCGCGACAACATTTAAGTCATTATATTCTTCTCTGTGATGAATCATGGCGAGATGGTAACATTTTTCAAGCCTAACGAGCGTTTGCCTGCACGTATTTTTCCCGAAAACAAAAAAACTCATTCTTCGCCGATTAAATAAAGCAGGTAACCGGAAATGCCGACAAGACCATCAGAAATTACATCGGTTAATGTTTTTAAAGATCACACTCAGAACCGGCGGTAATGTTTCCGAAAACACGACAATCGGAAGCGGGAGGGATTAACCTGAATGATAAAATATCACGGTATATACAGTGGATAAAAAAAAGTATTCGATCGCTATCAGAATAGGCTGTAGAACTGGAACGAAGAGGGATGGAAGAAAGTGTACAAGGGGAATGTGATCAAATGTGCGTAATTACACTTCACGTTAACCGCAGCGGAGAAAAACAGCGTCGTAATGACAGAGAGTATGGGAAAACTCGCGGCAAAAAAATATTCGATCACTCATGAACAGATGATTAAAATGCGTATGGGATAAAGCAGAAAAAATGTATTACAGTAGACGTAAGTTATTCGATTAAATACAGTAGTTTGCACACATTGCTAAGGTGTGATACAAATAGTGTTAATCGCAAGCAATGCCGTCAAAAAAGACCGAGATACCTGAAACGGCGCCTGCGCGAATCCTTACGAGAAACCGGGTAAAGTTACCTCGAAATCATGAAAAATGTAAATTGTTCGTACGGCGGAGTGTGCGGCGTAAATCATCGATATGAAAATACGAAGAAACCCGAAAATGAAGCGCGAACTGGAAGACCAAAGAAACTAACGTGCCGAGATTATCCCCGTCAGTCGGTGAAAAACTCATTTACAAACGCGCCCCAGCTAACTGCTAACCTTCAATCAAGGTCGGGCAAAATTTTCCATCTGCAAACTATCAGAAATGTCCTCCATTCTTCCCAAATTAACGGTAGAGCACCGTATAAAAAACCCTTAATTTCGGAAGTAAATCAAAAGAAAACAAAGGACTACATGAACAAACCTGTAGTAACCTTTTGGATATCTTCCGAGGAAAGTAAATTTAACTTGTTCGGGGGTCTCGGATGGACAGAAATACATACGGCGCAAACCTAGAACCAAGTTACACGCCAAAAACTTGAGGCCTTCAGTAAAACATGCGAGGCAGGAACCGGATGGTTTGGGGCTGTATGACAGCTGCTAGTGGAATCGGAAATCGGGTCTTTATTGAAAAGCGAATAAATGCGACTAGTTACTTCAACACATTGCGCCGGAATCTAAAAGACAGCGCCGACAAATTGGGTCTGGCGAAGTCATTTATCTTTCAGCAAGATAATGACCCAAAACATGTCTACACGCGAATGGCTTCTGTATAATGCCCCACGTAGGTTAATGACACCTCCCCTCGGTCACGTGATATGAACGTCATTGAAAATCCGTGAAGTTATCCTTGATGTCTTAGTCCGTAAACGCGAGATTTCTATCATCGAGGATTTAGACTGAGCTTTACCTGCCGAGACGACGCGTCACTTGCTAGAATCCATGCTCCGACACCCACAAGCCGCCATCGATGCCCCAACGGAGTGCACACAAAATACTAGTATCATTTTTTCATTTGTGGTAAGCGTTTTTTTTTTTTTTTTTTTTTTTTTTTATTCCAGTCATTTGTGATCGAATACTTTTTCGGTGTCACTTTTTTTATTTTTCGTACATACGTATATCCTAGAGCTATGCTTAATTTCCTTCGAATACATGTTTCTTTCTCGCCTCTTTTCTTTTTTTTACTATATGCAGCGTGCTTTAGCGCTGTGCGTTGTCCCCCTTCAGTCATGCGGCCTTTTCTTCTTTTTTACCCACCGTATATTTAAACCAAACGTCGTGTACGCATGTAAGTAATGCCTATAAATTATGTTTTATATTATAATTTTATATGTTAAAAATGATATTGCTGTCGTTTCAAAAGAGATATTTCAAGTATTTTGCAAGAACCGAACCCTCCCCGAGTACGCCACTACAATCGGTATACAATTTACGGAACTTTTAATGTTTTTCTTCAATTTACCGGTATATTCCCTTTTTTTAAGAAATGCATCCAAGTTTCTCCGCTTCACATATAAAAATACAAAAAAATTGAACTATTTGCCTCTTTTTTTTTTTTTTTTACAGGGAAATTTCGGAATCAAGTTCTTCTGAATCGTGTGATTGTCCTTCTTGCTCTAGTTCAAAAATGTCCCCCTTACATCGTTTGATAAGTCACGAGTGAATGAATTTAAATTAATCGTATATAATTAACTGAAATTTAAAACGTTGCAATCGAACTTAGAATCGTAGCCCGACTTCCGGTCGTTATTTAATTTTTTCCCCAACTTATGTTCAATTCGCCGGGGTAATCGCTAAATAATTATTAATTTCAGTGAGACCAGCAAAACTCTACCAGTGTCCGCCTTTGACTGAAAAATCTTTATCATGATCTTCTACCGCGCCTTTCCTTATGACATAATACTCGCCGCAGATGTCAAACAAAATCGGCAACTAAGTGTAGTCTCGCGAACTACGCTCGCAATTTTACAACAGTTATGATTATTACAGTACAGGTAAATTTTTTCCTGCAAATGATCTAACATATTATTAACGTGTAATGTCTTGCATTTTATTGATAATTTAGGTAATATCAGAAACTCGAAATTTTAATTTTTTTTACGGAATCTGGTCAACGCGAAGTATTTTTCTTTTTTCGATTTAATAAATTTCTCAGTTTTTATTTTTTTCACTGCAATTTTCATTCAAAATAGACCAAATATTTTATTTCATCGTTACAACGACAATTAAAAGAAAATGATTTTTTCTAGTACTACCTATGAATTAAAAAACACGCTAAATAACGAAAAAATAGCAAGAACAAAAAAAAAACAAATGATATCAATTTTTTAAAAAAAACAACAAAATGGTACATTTCCGAGGTTTTACTCAAAGTTTAATTTCCAATATCGTATAAATTGCAATACTTCTCGCTGGCTATCCAAATCCTATCAACTGTCATTTCGCTCCTCCGTTTAAGTTAAGACAGGATCGATGGGAGTAAATAGGGTATTTCAAAAGCCAGCGACATTTCTTTCTCCCACCCTTATATTCCCGCTTAATCCGCATGAAGCTTTTTAAATTTTCCAGATCGATAATATCATATATACTAAATTGGTTTTTATGTTTCTTTTTTGTTTTTTTCCTTTTTTGATTACTTTTACTTAGCGCGTTGGCTATTTAATTTTTACAGGAAATTACCCTATTCTCCCTTCGTCGCGTAAAGTACTAGTTTTGAAAAAAAGGAAATTTAATGCATACAATACATTGATTATTATTGTGTTTTTGTCGTGTATCGATATCTATTTATGTTTTTTGATTGTTTTCGAACATTAAAATACACCATAGCCATGAGCGTCGCCAGCGGGGGGCAGGGAGGGGCAGCTGCCCCCCCCCTGGATTCTTGAAATTTTTTAATCAACTGGCTATGATGAGTATTCATAGACGCGTAATCACAGACAAAATTTTAAAGACATTTATAATAAAGTAGTAGAACAATTTGCCAGAAACCCACGAAAATTATGTTTTAATTAAGATTTTATTCTTGTTCAATAAAATATTAAGCCTTTACAACTTATAAATTTTATTTTTCCTCTATAACACTCATATCCTCTTTCTATCATTTTTCCCCCCTCCCCTTGGTAGCTGGCAACTCATCATGCCCTCCCCTGGCTCATCGGCTGACGACGCCCTTGATCATAGCTGCTATATTAGCAAAAAAGTGGCGTAAAATAACAAAAAGATATCAAAAAAATTAAAATTTTGCACTTATCAAATTTATGTATAAATATGTGTGTGTGTTGTCATATGTATTCTCAGCATGAAATTACAATACTTACTGAATTCACACGCAATATCACCTTTATTTCGATTTCAGTCGATTTACGTGATATTTTTTAAATTACGACGCGCAATTCTTTTTCATTTTAAGGTGTGTAGAGAGTTCATATTTTTCTTCGGATATCTCGAAATTTGTTCCTCGGTGCATTTTAAAATTAAAATACACCTGTTCTATTCCAGCGTCAGGCGAACTTTAATGCTCTTAATTATAGAAAAAACTGTTCAAGTGTTTACTTGATTATTGTCTCGCTGACTTTTCTTTCAATTGTAAATAATGGATGTTTTTTTGTAAAAGCCTTCTTTTTTTTTTTTTTTTTTTTCTGAAGTCGGAAAAATTACTGTCGTATTAATTGGATTCTTAATGGAAAAAATAACAGAAAATCATCCATTATTTAGAATTAAAAGATAGAAAAGTCAGCGAGACAATAATAAAGTAAACATGTAAACAGTTTGTTAAGAATCCAATTAATAGTAATTTTTCCGACTTCAGAAAAAGAAGGTTACACACATATGTATGTATGCTCGTCGCATATGACTCTTTTTTTTTCATGTTTGTTCACGCGTAACTTTTAATGATTGGTACGAGCCGGCTAACGTGGCTTAATTGGTTAGGTTCGGCTGGTGACAGATCCCGCTGCTGTTCACTGAAATTTACAAAAAGTTGTGGTACCTCATATGAGAGTATCAATGAGTGTCGGTAAAGACAAGTACACAGTGATCATGAAATAACACGGAAAAAGGGAGTTCCCCGTCTATCTAGAGAAATTGCTATTAATATAACAAACACGATTAACTTAAAATATTATCAATGTTATTTTCCGGTGGTTGAGACAGAGAATAATTTTTAATAACCGCAGACAAAAAACCTAAAATATTTTCAATGTTAATTAGCACGGATAAATAACAAATTTGAAGAAAGAAAATTAATAATTGCATTTACAAGCTCATCGTCGTCGAAGTTTATTACGTATCTTAACGATATTGCGAATAATTTTTGACCACGACGATATCCTCCTTTATGATATCTTTTGTTTATTAGAAGTCAGTGCTGGTCTAATATGAGAGTACCAATACGTAAGTGTATTCATCAAATAGCGTTAAAAAAAGAGATATTTCTTTAGAGATACACTGTTTACTTAATGTAGCAAGATGAAAATTAGCCAATTTTCATTAGAATCTAGGGGGAAAATATGAAGCTCAGAATTTTACAATTTAAAGAGGAAATTTTAAAATTACAATGAACGCGAGTGGCAAAGATAACCCCATTAATTTCTTATGAAAATGTGAACTCAAATATAGGTAAAGAATTTAAAACCCGCCGCGTACATAGTACCATTTGCAAATTCATTAGCGACGGAAATACTACTTTAATTAAACATTTATACACTTTTTGACCGATATCCCCAGCACTACAGAAGACAGAAGGTAAGTGTGTATTTTCATTCGGTTTTTGCATTAAAAATTATGTTCTATCTTTTTTTTTTTTTTTAGAAGGCAAAAATACCGAGATTTACAGTAAAAAAATGTAATACAAAATTCACCGAGAAGTAAAAAATAAAAGACAAAATTCATTTCATAGTAAAATATACTTGAAGGAGGTATTGAACATTAACGCTTATTAGAGCCGGCAGCACCAAATTCTTTAAAAAACCACGCTAAATATTTCCGGTATTTTCGATACCGGCTTATGGCAAATGGGTGTTGTGCATTATTATACTCATTTAATATGGTTTAAATATTGTAATTTGAATTTAATGTGTCGACTCAATTTCGGCTCAAGAATAATCGTAACATTCCATTTAAGTAGGTATATTACGCTCAGAAGTACATTACTTTTTTATCGAGTAATTATTTTTAACTTTTCAGCGCATTTTCATTAAACTTTTAGAATAAAAATTAAATATTAATAAAACACCATTTTATCGGAATTATAATTAATATTTACATATATATATATATATATATATAATAATAATAATAATAATAATAATAATAACTCGACATGTTTTAGTGTCATCATCTTGAAGTCCTTTTTTTTCTTTTCTTTTTATTTAAAATAAATAATTATTTTATTATTATTCTGTTCACAGTTATTAATCGATCTGCTTTTGTCCCAAGACATTTTTATACATTATTTTGATCAATATTTACGTACAATATATTATTTACGTACACTTTTCTATGAATGAACTGAATCGTTTTCAACCCTACATTTCGTAAATCGCCCGGTTCGCAAAAGTACAAATTCCCCTAATACAAATACTGCAGCAACCCCCTTCTTCTTCGACAGATAGAAAAGGAAAAAAAAACAAACTTTTTTTTCTAATAAATATATATTAAAAATTCGCCGGGAATTATTTTAAATTCGGACACCGTAATACGTGATATTCTCCTATTTTAGGTATACTACTGGGGAAAATTTATAATTACAGTTATTCGTTTATTCGCTATCAATGACATTTATTATGTCCAAAGTGCGAGTGTGTAAGTAAAAGATACACATGTTTAACTAAAAAATTGAAGTATAAGCGGAAATTATTTTTATCATTACACTATTATTTCTGGACTGTGAAATGTATAAATCCCTACTGTAGCAAAATCGAACAAGGCTAATTCAACCGATCATTTCCAAGTACCATTATATGACATTGCTTCGTAAGAGGGTCAGAGCTATTTCAATAAATAAGGCGAACACGAAATTGTTAAAATTGCTATCTCTACGATTTTTTACAAATTCTGAATAATCGTCGCATCCGATGATAAACTAAGCAGCGCAATGAAAAAATCCTTTAAAAATTTCGAATCCAACAATCCTCAAGTACGCAAACGTCTGTTTCCGTTTTCATATTCTAAACGTTTAATTTATTCTAATATCGAGTTTTATTTATATATTCTCTTTCGACATCGAGTACTGGTTCCGTAAAAAAAAGGAAATAGAAAAACAAAAGAAGAAATTTGAACCTAAAAGAGTTCATCATATTGCTTTCTTCGTAATTTTTTTTTTTGTTTCTTTTTAATTTTCATTAGTCGCCTAGTAGTAAAAAGTCAGTAGCATCGTAAAATTAAAAATTGTAAGAAATTAATCGACACAGTCTATCCCCTTTAAAACTGGAAAAAAAAAAAAAAGAAAAAAAGCCCAAACATAACCAAGTTAATTAATAAAACTCACCGTTCGTTTCATCGTATCCCCATTCTTTCATCATATTTTCGCGGGGCAAACAATTATTCGCGTAATACGAAAGAAATGAAACGAATCACAAACGATCACAACGACGACGCAGCTGAACCTCAACGACTGAATGTTCTACCGTCAGACGGAGACTTACAATCATTTAAATAGTCGAGCACAGTTGAGTCAAGTGGAGTTGTTGAGTCGAGCAACTCACTCGTGCGTCTATCTGTTGCTAGTTGCTTTTTTTCATTGAGCTTACTTAAAGTTGTACTAAAGTGTACACACGTCGCGTATGATCGCTGCACATTAGCATACATTGCCACAATCGTCGCCCCCCTGACGTTCTGAACGCGGTTCCACACGGCGACACCAACGATCAGTCGTTGACTGGTCGCACGTGCACCGCCATGTGCGTCGCACACACGCACAGTCGTTAATGACTGATAAGCGACTTAAAAACCTACTCCATTCAATTCGTCCGGTTCGCTTTTTCATTAGCGTGTTCGCTGTTGATCGCTCCGGTACGCCAATGTTACGTCACTGGCGCGCGACCGAACGCGCCGAACAAATTCTATTAGTCGCTGGCGTCGTCGAGCGTTTATTCAGATTCAAAGTAGCAACAATCGCCGATTGTAGCAGTTGCCGCGAGTCGGATCGACCGCAACTTCTGTATACGAATGTCGTTCGTTTCGAAATGACGATGAAGAATCGCTCTCCGAACCCGAGCAAGTTGGAACCTGTTTAAACCGGTATCAATTCAAAGAACTGCCTGGCTCGTTCGCCCTTTTTTGCTTGACATCGAATACGATTTTACCTAAAACGATTTTTTCCGTCTTTTTCACTGCGCCCCTCAATTAATACGCCTTTTTATTGATATTTAGCTATTAATACGATCGCATTAAGTACTCCGTTCCGATTAATCAAAATAGCGATTCATCAAATGTTACTCATTGCAAAGAGCATCTGAAATTTTCAGCGACTCTCTATGCATTGACCGCTATCTGATCCGTACATCTGAGACCGTAAACGATTAATATTACGCGGGAAGTTCGTATATCATTTGCTTGAAATTTTTTTAAATTTTTGGTGCAGCAACCCCGCATATCGATCATCGATAAATAGCATAATAATTAGCTTACCGGAAATTTAGAGAAACCTTATTTTTCGATCCAAATTTCGAAAATTTAAAAAGTTTTTACTCGTACATACACTATTCTTACATAAGTGTGGGGGGTAACTTATGAATTTAGTGTCTCCTTGGCGTCGTAAAATTTTGAACTGATGTAATTAGCGACAATTTAGAAACTTTCTTTTTCTCTGCTTGAACATTTAAGAAGTTACTCGTTTACGTCATACATATTATATTCTTACATAAGTAGGGTAACGTATTAATAGCTATCCGAATTAAGCAACCCCCTTCCGAGGCTTTAAATTATTGAATTAAATTTTATATTTTACTAATATCTATTTACGAACACACACATATATATATACACATATATACATATATTAAGGACAACGTCATTCTTAGTCCGACCCTCATAATTTTTTTTGTCCAAAAACATTACATTGTATATATATATATATATATATATACATATATATATATGTAAGAAGATAAAGAGTATCAACAGAATTCTGCTACGTGCCTGCGTTATGGAAGTAATGACATTCTACGCAAAACGTAAATTAAATTCATTAGTTTTTTGAATTCTTTCTTGATTACAATGAAAACAATAAATTATTTTGACACATCATGGTTAATTGAAACCGTCCCTCCGCCATGGGCGTAGCTAGAAGGGAGCATGGGTGGACAGTACCCACCCTAGAAAATTCGTTGCTCCCTCTAGAAGAATCGTCTAAATGTTACACAGAGAAAAATTTGAAAAGTGTAAAAGTACAGCGTACTTCGAAATTGATATCGTGGTTATCACAATAATTTCCTATGCGCATGTATGCCATCTGACGAGATGGTCCAAAATCGATTTTTACATGTCTTTTCTGCATATGGAGAATGAAATAGTCAAAAACGCAATAACTCCTGAGGCAGTCTTTAAAATTGAAACTTATATAAGAAATTTATAAATCAGACAAATTTTATTATAATAAACTGTGTCTTATTTTGAAGTATTTTGATTCTTTGGTACGGATTTTCTCAGTATTTGAAAATTAAGTGATCTGTAAATAAAGCCCTTTTTGAAATGAGCTGTTAATTATTTCGGCTATATATATATATTTATTTAAGTTATTAATTTTAAATCAACTTTTTAATATAACATAATACGATTATATGTGCGCACACACATATACATACATACATAATATACTGCTGGTCAACTACCCCCCTAGGAAAAATTCCTAACTGCGCCCATGCTCTTCACCATTATGTAAGTAGCAAATCCTTACGATCGTTATAAAAATGTCGAAGAAAACAAATAGCTTTTGTTCACTAATTCCGCCGTCGTCTGCTTTAAGGACTAAGTTTATTGCAGGAAGAACATTTGGTATTATTTGTTCTTTATCGTGATTTGTGATTTGTAGATCTTAAAATAAATAATCGCTAATAATCACGTGGAAGGCAATGGCAAACCACCACGTATAACATCATATGCGCGCTAGGTCAGTACACAGCAGACTCACACCGGACAGACTGCACTTGTATATCGATAAATCAAACGATTACTATCAGTTCCGAATGTAGACTTCTTGCGTGTGTACACCTGTGTTACATATAATAGCCTACATCGGTACAGCTAAAATTGTGCGAATAGGTTGCACCAACGCGCTATGTAGCGTACGGTACCTTAAGAAGAAGATCTGCGACTATTGTTTGCAGACTTACAATTTTAATCAATAAGACTTGCGATTAAGATAACTATGTGTAGATACTAATTTTAATTATCTGCAAATCTTATGAATGTAGTCATCTGTTTGAAACTTACCGAGTGGCTTTAGACGATAATTGAGAGACAATAAACCCTCAATACGCATTCACATTGATACATGTGATAGTATAGCTCTTATTAGCCAGGAAATAAATATCTATATTTTTATTAACCAACAAACATAAGTAGTTTCCTAGCATTACAGAATCCACATTCTTCCCATCCTATCGTAAAACGCATTTTCCTTCTACTCAAGTCCCTCAGATTTGCTAATGTCCTGATCAATTTCATATGGATCCCTAGTGATGTGGGAATCTCTGGTAATGAAATCATTGATCAACCAGCCAGAGACGCTTCCTACCTTCCGGAAATTATCTCTCTATCTACTTCTTTCGACATTGGATCCTACATGAAGTACCTGATTTCCCATTCCTAGCAACAATCTTGGTCACTCAACTATCCAATTAACTCTTAACGATTAGACCTAATGCCTTAGTCCCTGCTTCCAGTCCATTTCGATCCAAAAAGAAGAACATCATTCTTACCCGACTTGGAATCTCCCATACCGCCCTCACTCATTCTCACTTAATCCAACGTCTTCATCCTCCTACCTACCCCTTCTATCAAAACCACTTTCTCAACATATCGCACATCTTATTATCGTATCCTTCACATCAAACCTGAAAGATCCTCTCTTAATTATCCACACTCAATCCCCGAAATTCTTTCTGAAGACTCTACTAACCTTGACAACCTCTTAAAATCCTATACCTAATCTAATACCTCTCGTAGTCTCGCATATGGCCGATAAGTAGCCGAAAGCGCGGTTTTTTTGTTGTTTTTTTTTTGTAATAATAAATAAATAAATAAATAAATAAATAAATAAACATACAAAAAAAAGAAAGTAACCCGTAATTTCATGCGAGCGAAATATTTTAAATGTTATCTTTATTTAGGACGGTGTATTTAGGAATTTTCAGTTTGTGAAATGTAGCAAAAAAACAAACATTGTTATCTTGATAATTAAATTTGAAACATTTCCTTCGTTTACATTATTCTAGAATTTTTAATTTTTATAATACTTTAATTTAAAGAAATAAATCAAGATTTTGGAATATTTTTTTTCCCTTACCATGAACCGTGTATAACTGCGTAGGTCATTACGGCATATGACAATTACTAGAGTTTAGATGACTGGATCGATCTGATTTGTTTTAATATTTTTCTAGTGTTTAGTTTGTTGGTTATTGGAAGTCGTCCTCTAATGTGTATTCACCTTCTAGTGCCAACGTGCTTAATTTTTTAATAATTCGCGAACAGCGGTTTTTAATCTTCCGACCTATTCGGAAAGTTTTAAGAGCTGCCAAAGTGTGCAATAAACCCTCCGTGTCAATTGTTGCTTTTACAGCATAATTAATGAAGTCTGTTTTTGTAGTTATGTTATTAATCAAATCATTAAACTCGTTGTATTCTAATGAGAAAGGTCGCAGTTCAACATAAAACAGATCTTTACACTTCTCGGTTAAGTTTGTGGAAGGCGGGGGTGTTTGAAGAGGAGTCGATTCATTTTTGGATATAGAGTCACCTGTGATTTCGGTTTGGCTTACGATTGCTTCTCCATTCGCTGCAGTAGACATTAGAGATTTTTTAATCTGCGGTTGTGTTGGGAAAGTTGGTTCTCCGTCACAAGTCGGACTACTTGGTGTTGCAGGATGTGACCGCTTTTGTTTTGTATTTTGCTGATCGACTTCTGTTTCCATTTCGACCTCGGGAGTTGGAATACTCAATTTCAGCTGTTTCACTTCTGTTAGGTTAGTTTTATTACAGTTGGAACATACATGGTCCCTGTTCATTATGCTTTATAAGGAAGGATTCTGGTAGATTAGAGCAGTTAATAGCTGTCTTCTCCAACTAATTATATGGCCAAATTCTTCATCGGATGGGTTGACTCGTAATATGGACACTGGAGATATTATTTTTAAGGATGGTATAGATTGAAGATATAGGATTAGTTTGCTATTGGGGCTAGTAGTGGCCAATATGTTGGAGAGTATTAATCCACTAGTTGGACTTTTGATTCGCCGTGTATTAATTATTTGGTTCTCCAAATTTATCTCGGCGCCGTTGGCAAAGAATGAGTCTGTTAATTGAGAAAAATTACAGTTTTTTGATATCCGTGAACCGGCATAATGATCCTCCGACTAGACCTTTTAGAGCAATAAAAAAATCGCGGATATCGTGGTTAGTTAAGGACGGAAAGATTATGCCTTGTTCTTCAGATGGATAATTAAATCTTTCAGTGGAATAATTCTTTTATTAGATTTTACTTTTGATGCGAAGGAAGCTTGCGTAGTATTAGTATTTATCGGCATTGCAACGGGTTTGTTATCAGCGGTATTAGACGCTGAGTTGATGTTATTAGATAATAATGAGTATACACTTATTGTTTGCGAGGTCGATGAGGATGCAGGGTTTTGTGTGGCGGAAGAAGTGTGTGCTGTCTGTGCAGAAATATGCGTAACGGCGTCGCCGTTAACCGGTTTGGCGGTTACCGGGGTTGTAGGTGTATTCTGTGTGTGTGTGTATGTGTGGTTTACCTGGCGTGTTTTTATACTTACCTGGCTGGTCCGTTCGATCAGTGACAAAGGTTTCATTAGGTTTTACGGGGGCAAACGGTTTGCCGCCCCTCTTTCCGGTCGGCGGAGGGGGAAGGAAGCATTATTTAATTTAGGGTAATTTACTAAGTAAACTGCGAAAAGATAACGCATAAACCCAGGACAGTTTTGTATTGAAACGATTGAATATATCCATTTTGGAGTATTGTATCGAAGTATTTCAGAGAAACTACTAAAACCAAAAAATATCTGTTCGCTACAAATTATTAATAATTAATAAAAAGAAATTAATTAACTCGTGCATCTGTGATAAAGTTTATCTTTCGCGTATTTCGTCTTATCAGTTTTATTAGAAGAAGAGCTACGCCGGTGAGTTCGTTCTAATTATATCTTTTACTTTCTTATCAGTATAAGTAACGTCTTCTTATACTATCTAATATAACGAAGGTAGCCTACATACCTTCAAAAACTATTCAGATATTTTTCTTTTGGCAGAGCATACCTAAATATGTATACATAAATAGGGCGAGGTTGGAGGTTGAACCCTATATACAACCAGTTCGGCAATGCTTTCAATGCTTTCGTTTCTCTCACTCTTCTACAAATTGCAAAGCTCCGACAAAAAAATGTATCCAATGATCTTCCGACGATCATTTTTGAACTCGAATGTGTAGAAGATAAGTATCGTATAAATTGTCATAATCGTCATTCTCCAATATCGACAGAGTGTCCCGAACAGATTCGGCAAAGAGACATTAAAATATTAATGGCTTTAAGAAATATATAAGCTTCTCCGAAACCTTTACAAAGAAATACCAACAGAGTGAATAGACCTATGTCTTACTCATCCAGAGTTACTTTTAATAACGATCTAAGAAGTCCAAAATCAAATGTACACAATTTATCATACCGCTTTTTTTACAAAATGAGGAGGACTTGCCATCCTTTCCGAATCAAAATATATATACGATCAAAGACCTGATTATGAGAACCCACCGATATCTAAGTATGTCTATCGTGTTAACAAAGAAAATAAATTCAGCCAAAAAGAAAAAAGATCAATCAGCCATTCTAGGAGGTAATAAAAGAGCACGGGAAGAACCAATCAGTCCTTTGTATATATCAAAATCTAAAAAAGAATATACCAACCCATATTTGTTTTCCCCTCAAATGGGAAGAGCAGGGGCTCAAAGAAATGCGTTTAATAAAGGAAAACAAGACGAAAGAAGCAAAAGTGACATAGATAACAATGAAAATAGCCACACTTTAGTGGAGACAGCCCGAATAAAAATAATAATATTAGTAAATTTTGCAATAGTAACAATAGTCTTAAAAATACTAATAACAAGAGAGAAAATGCTACAACGGTAGGTGATAGTGAACCAAAAAGTAGCAATCAGACGGCTGAAACGAACAGCAACCAGTTAACAAAAAAGGAACGATTTAAATGATAATAACGTATTAAAAAAGAAAAATAATAATCCAATAAGCAGAAAAAACAGTCGGAAATCTATATCAAAACCCCTAAACAAAAGTTAAATGCGAGCGGAATAAATATAAACTAAATAACTAAAAATAAAATAGGTAATAATATGTGGTACAAATGATAGACAACATAAAATAAGCTTCAACCATACCAACTAAATTTATCTTATAGCAATAATTAATAAGAACTTCCTCGTCTAATTCTTACTCACCATGGAACTTTGCCAGGTTATGGAATTGCAGGAGCATTTACAGTAGCCAAGAAGAATTAAAAAAATACTTGGTAAAAAAAACAAAATCAGCATTTGTAGGATATCTGAGACGTGACTAAAACAGTACTATCAGTTTAATATTATATCTAACTATATAACATAATAAGGAATGACAATAATAGGAAATTGACTGTTTTCTACCAAGAGGAAAAACCTACGAATCGGTAAATTCGGGAAGGGGATTCAAGCGAGTCTGCTCAGCCCATGTCCATACGCGCTATATACAAAGGATATAGAATCTAAGGGCGAAATATTAAAATCATTCAGTATGCGCATGACTTGGCGATATACTCATCGGCAGGTTCTCTAAAAACGGCAACGATCAGAGTGGTGGAGGCACTAAATAAATTAACATCAATGTTAAACACATTCAGATTAATACCGAAAAAACGCAAGGGCTAATAGTGGCCAGAAAGGCTGTGCGGTCATATCCGTTAATAAGAATAGGTAATAAAACCGTGGTCTTCGAAAACTCAGCTAAGTATTTAGGAGTCAAGTTAGATTCAAAATTGTCCTGAAAAGATGAACTCCAAAATATATCTGAAAAATGTGAGAAAGGTCTCAACATATTAAGAGCCCTAACGGGAAGAAAATGGGGGGCACATCCATATTCGCTTCTAACCATATACAAAGCAATAATACGAACCCACATAGAATACGCAGGCCCAATATTAAACTTAAAAACTACACAAAAATTAAAAAAACTACAAATTATTCAAAACAGAGCCCTTCGCCTCTGTCTAGGGTCTATGAAATCTACACCATAGTCAATGCTGAATGCGCAGAACTTCCGGTTAAATTTCGTCTTAAACATTCAAAAGGTAAATTTTACACAAAAAATAGAGAGTATCTCTTTCGTCCAATAAATAAACAGATACCTATCTTAGACAATTAAAAAAATCGGGATTACTGGAGGTTTACTACACAACTCCTCCAAAAACTACTCTGATTTTAATAGATTTACAAAAACATTAAACCGGTGTCATATCGGATGGATTTTCAGGAATCGTTTTGCTGCCACAAATTGATTTAGACACTAAAGAATTTGTCAGAACTAACCGGCTAATTTCAAATCGCAACAGTTTTTGATAATAAATGACATGTATTAAAATTTCGGTTCAATGATTACCAAATCCTCTCTACCGATGGATCGTTTGATCTGGGGCAAAATAGATACACAGTAGCTTTTTATTATCTCAGCCGGGAATTTTTTAAAACTTTTCGGTTGACGTAGGCTGGTTCTTCTGTTAAAATTGGAATTATTTATTGTATTAATAAAAATCTAGAATATATTCTAAAAAGTTTATCGGGCAAAAAATATTAATTCTAACGGACTCTCTAGCCGTACTGCATAAACTTTCACGCGGAATCGGCAAGAAAACGTCAAATATTCGATAATGCCTTATAAGAAGAAGAAGAAGGAGGCAAGTATTTAATTTACAACAGGCAGGAACAGAAGTAGTAGCGCTAAAGTGGATTCCGTCGCACTGCGCTATTAAAGGAAATGAAATAACAGGTAGAATTGTGAGAACCGCACTAGGCAGAACAATTGTTCAAAAATTAAATTGTCAAAATATTTTTATTTTACCGGTAATACGGAGCGGAACATCGAGTACCAATAGAGTAGTAATCAAAAAGGGAAATATTATTCTATAGGGTGGGCCAAAAGAACATTCCGAATTTCAAACGCCCGTCAAAATCATACACTGTGAGTTAGCGTGGCGATTGCAACGTCATCTGGCGCTAAATAATATGCTGTTTAATATAAATATAGTTGGCTGGTAGTCATGATGTCGTGGACCGGTAAACAACGATCTTTCGTTGTCGAGTACTTTGTGAAAAACGGTGAAAGTGTAATCGCGGTACAACGCGCGTTTAAAAAACAATTTGATTTAAAACGTCATGACAATCCCCCCGACCGTAAAAGTATCCTCAGATGGGTAAAAAACTTCCGAGAATACGGTAGTGTGGTGGCGGTCAACCATCAAAGTCGCCGTCGATCGTCTAGAACCCCGACAAACATCGAAAAAGTGCGCGTAGCATTGTCGCGAAGTCCGCGCAGATCCGTTCGTCGCCAGGCTTCCGCCTTGAAAATTCTTCCCCGTACTTCACTCAGAAGAATAATTCGAAACGACCTCAATATGCACCCATACAAGATACAACTAACCCAAGAATTGATACCAACAGATAAGCCAAGAAGGTTAGAATTTTGTAATAAATTTTTGGATATGCTGGAGGAAGAAGACGTGTCGATTTGGATTATGTTTTTTTCAGCGACGAGGCGCATTTCGATTTAAATGGTAACGTTCAAAAACGAAACATGCGGTATTATGCTACTGAGAACCCTCGAATCGTTCACCCGGTACCCTTGCACTGCCCTCGTATCACGGTATGGTGCGCAGTCAGTGCGAAAGCGATAATCGGTCCCTACTTCTTCGAGGAGGAGGACGGAGCTAATGTTACTGTGAACGGCGACCGCTACATCCAAATGTTAAACGAGTTTTTTCTACCGGAGCTCAGACGGAAGAGGATTGCATTATCTAAAACGTGGTTTCAACAAGACGGGGCCACACCACATATTCGTAACGATGTTTTGCGGTTATTAAGAGAGAAGTTTCAGGACCGCTTGATTTCGCGAAACTGTGAGCTGTTTTGGCCGCCGCGCAGTCCGGATTTAACACCGACAGATTTTTACCTATGGGGCTACTTGAAAAGCAAGGTGTACGAGGGTAAACCAGCAACAACCGGCGAGATGAAATTGGCCATTCAGAAGGAAATTGCGGCGATTAAAAAACCAACTCTTAAAAAAGTAATGCATAATTTTGAGGAAAGATTTCAACAATGTAAAAATCAAAATGGTGACTATTCATACGGAATATTGTTCAAAACTAATAGTGTACAATAAATGGCGTTCTTTTTGAAGTATTTCAACGTTTGTTTCATTTCCGTAAGTATATTAGTCTTTATTTGACGAGCATTTATAATTCGGGATGTTCTTTTGGCCCACACTGTAAAATAGAAAAGTATGTGCTAAGACTGGTCCGTTGGTTTAAAAGAGCGAATAACTTTAGAGGAGACTCTATAGTAACGATAACGAGATTGAGAATACAGGACACAACAAAACGTCCACTTGGCGAAAATTAACATTATCAGTGATAGTGCGTGCAGTAGTTGTAGAACAGAGGGTATCATTTTACTTGGCAAGGTAAAGTTTACGAACAGTTAGTAGGAACAAACTTCTTAGAATCTCCCGTTCAGAGCTGCATACCCCTTTTCCAGTTTCAGTAACAACACAGATAGTGGCAGATCCAACGTCGAATTTAGCCGTATTAGTGTATAAATTTATAAAATACCACAGTGTAGAAATATAGAAATAATCAAATCAAATCAAATCAAATTTTTTATTATTTAAATTTGCAATAAAAATAAATTAAATTAAAATAATCTTTTTAAACCGCCAACAGTTAGCGCGAGTAACGGGACTATTATTAATTATACATGGGCTACCCCGCGGTGTATGTGAAATTCTTAAAGGAAATGTGCGACATAACTGTTGTAGCCCATGTTTACAAAGTATAATTGTGTGTTCTACTTATATGATAATTATTAATAAGCGTACATGGGCCACATGCTTATGTGTTTGAACTGAAAAGTTTTATTAAACATAGTTTATGTAGCCGATGTTTACATTCTACAAATGATATTCTTAAACGATAGAATAGGTAATTTTAATGTATGTATATTTATAAATTATTAAGACTAAACCTAAGACTAAACACACACACATATATCCCAATGGCCAACTGTGGTTGAAACGTGAACTTCAACAATAAATAGAAAAATTTCTATAAAATACCCAGTACAGGGTTAAGTAAAAGAAAAAACTGGCTAAATGGCGAAAGCTAAGCCGGAAAAAAAAATAATAATTAATTAATTAATTAATTAACTAATTAACTAATAGCCAAAATAAATATAACACATATTTATCTCTTCAGTAACGTGACACAAAACTATACACGATTTATTGTTCGCGTTAAAAATTGTTATTGTTCCGTGAGATAATTATTTCGGTAGTTGTTTGTGTTTTATTTTTCTTTTTCCAACTGAAGATGGACTCTGCCCGAAAACGTTACTGAGGATAAGTTCATTTGCTTAGTTCGCCAATAATTTATTTATTTCTTTCTATTAATTATTAAGAAATTAAAACTACTGCAAGTTGCCAAGCGTTGCGCTTAAAGCGTTTGAAAATTGCAACTGGTGGACCGCGTCAAATAGCTGACGAATGAAAGCTAAATAAATAAACGTATATTTCTTAATTCGTACAAATAGAAATCTCTTCGCAATAGCGAAAACTAAAAAAAAAAAAGATATCGTTCCATAAAGAACGTTAACCGTGAAGCTGCTAGTAATGCTAAGAGCTGAGAAAGATGGAGTTGCAGTAATGCCAACAGTACAAGTCAAATGTCGAGAAGGATGATGAGTGTCCCCCCCCCCCCCCCGTCGGATCACTTTTCAAACTGAATTTTTTTTCGTAATTCGTATTTTAATTTTTGTTGTTTACTTTCGAAACTTAATTTTTCCGATTCTTACGAAAGTAAACACTTGAACGATCAACTAATACAGTGCATTTAAAAAACACTTGCAAATGGTGTCCTCCATATTAACCTTATTAATTATTGCAAGAATCTCTTCAAGCTGAAAAATTTTAAATAAGCAATCCAGAAGAAATATACTCATCTAAAATCAACTGCAATAATAACTAAATACCATGAAATTCTGTAATTTAAAATTTACACCTGAGAAAAGGACCAACCACCACCCGCCAGCGGTAGCCATAAATCATATACTACAGAATAATAAATATGTTTCGGGAACGCTACTTTGAACATAATTTTTCACTCTCTAACGAACGCTTCTTTCTTCATAGTTTTGCGGCTTCCTACTCCTTTTAACGCTACCTATATCCTTCCCATTGCCTTCAGTTATTCCGTTGCTCCGGTCCTTTGTTTTTTCCATTTCTGATCGCCTGGCTGTTTAGTTCTATCTCTTAATTTTTCATGTTGTTGCGTCAAGGCCGCTGGCGCGCCCAGGGTAGGGAAAAAAATACATAATTTCTAATAATGATATTAATAACACTGATGATTTATTTACCTTTTTTAAAATTAACCAATCTCTGCAGTATGTTACTATATAATAATTAGCATTTTTAGCATATGTAATTACCTAAAAGACAGAAATGGCCGTGCAGTCGAGCATCTTTAAATAAATAATAAAAAAAAAAATTAAAACATTGATTTCTACTAAAAGAACGATCGTTAAATTGAAGAAAAAAAATTAATAATTCTACTGATTCTCCTGTTTCATACTGAGCAAAATAGGGAAATTTGTACGGTTCTGTTTAATTACCTTATACATATATATATTTATATAAAGCAAAAAAAAAAAAAATGTCTGAAAAGTGATGATCTGCAATCGTGGTATGTAAAACCACGAAGAATATAATTTGGAACAAATTTCAGCTCCATAATAGCTAGTACTATTTCAGCTAATGTGACGTATCTGTGTTACTTGGAAACACTTGTCACATACGTGCCACAGGAATGACGTAAATCTAAAACAACTCTGAGGTTTTAGATTTACATCATGTAACACACTAAACCTAGAACAGAATCAGTAAAAGAAACGAGTAAAATTATCGAAATCCGGTAAAATAATACCGTCTAATACAAATTTAAATTTAAATGAATTGAAGTAACTGCAACGAAGTAACCGCGTGTTGTCAACGGCAACCTGTAATGTATACACAGAAGCTAATAAGTGAATGAATATGAATGAATGAAAAATCGGTGCACTTTTTAACTAAAAAGAAAGGGAGAAACGTATTAAGCATCTATCTATTTACGATGAAGCAGACACTGATTAATGAGTTAAATATAGTTCAAACAAGTTTATACTGAAATTTTCTTCACATGCTTTCTTTTTACAAATCGCAATAACCCCGCTTTTGGAACCATTTGTAGTCGATGAATGTTTTTTTTTCATGAGAATAATTGCGATTGCCTATTTAGCTAATAAGTTGGAAAAGCTTTTTTGTTTTTTTTTTTGTTTTTTTTGTTTTTTTAAAGTGAACACGTGAATTTTAAAAATTTCCAGCTATACAATTTTGTTACAGAACACTTTATTTACTTTATATTTTCATTATAGTTTTAACGTTATTTGTTGAATGATACACTGAAAATAATGAAATAATTTACAATAAAATTATATTTTTTTGAACTCTGATTATCAGAGTCGACATCTTCTTTCTCCGGATCACCGTTGAAGAGAAAAAAAGGAAAACGGTTTTATAAACGAAGCTTTTAAGTCTGTTCTGTTTCTAGCGAGCCACTGGTCAATCATTGAAGAAATTGATATTACCATTATTCTTAAAGTTGATCTTTTTGTTATCTTTTATTCATTTGCGTTCGACCGGGAGCGGAGGAGCACAACAATATAAATTTTTGTAAATAAAAATTTCGATTTAAGTTAAAAAATAGATTTAAAGTCTCAACGAGTAGAAGAGTTACGAGAGTCACGACAGTGCCAAATATGATTTTCCCGATATACTGACAGAACTTATGGCCGTACTGTGTATATATATTTTGTAATTAATCCTGGGTACTTTTTATTGAATTACGAATGCGCTAGATATATACTCGTATGTATTATCTGGTCCAACTGCTGTTTTCTTGTTGTAACTTTTTAATTATTTCATTTATTTCCTCTTCTTTCATGATTGTTGTTTCTTCAACATTGTATCTGTTAATAATGAATGGTTTACTGTGCTTTTTAACCGCTTACTATCATCTAAATAGCCAAAATATTGGTAGTAGATGTAGGTTTTACTTATTTGATGAACAATACAGTGTGGAATATCTGATGATTAATTTATTGTAATAATTTTTAAAGACGGCTATCAAGCATTTTCCAAAAACACACACACACACACACGCAAAAAAGAAAAAGTTGATTGTATTTAATAGGAATTTTTGGAAGACATTCATTTTAAATAAGCATATTTTGAAATTATGTAAGCGACCCGCTTGATACCAAACATTAGTTGTTAGGTGGGTTCGCGTCAGTGTACAGTTTTAAAGAACATCTTTCGACGCAATAATATGAGTAAAATCCGTAAAAAAAAATGATTTATTAATTTTTCAATTTTAATTGTCTCGCGTGACATTTTGCAGTGGAACTTTAATTATACATCAATTATGTGAACTATAAGAAAATTTGATTGCAAAATTTTCTGGCAAAAGCCCAATTAATGAAATCTTTCATAATACTATTGCTAACTTACAATTATTTTAAACACAGCTGACTAATTCGCCGAAATAATTGTCATTATTTATTCATACAAGGAGCAATTTGTTACCTAAATCACAAGCTTTTGTTCCATGCGATTTTCGTTATATCCATTATAATCGTTTTAAAGTACATTTAACGTGGACTATTAAAATAAGAGAAAAATTAGGTCACGAAAATATTTCGATTACCGTCGTCGAGGAGACTGTATCACCCCCCGGCCGATATATAGAGCTATGTATCAAATTTATATACATACATATAGGTATATATATATATAATTGGTCGAAATAATCAAAAATATTTGGGAAACGGAAATAATCCCTCAGGATTGGACGACAGCATTGATACATCCACTACATAAGAAAGGAAAACAGACAGATGTGAACAATTACAGAGGTATCTCGCTGTTACCAGTTACCTATAAAATACTCTCTGAGGCAATTCAAACTAGAGCAGAAGAACAGCTGGACCCACAAATTGGCGAATATCAATGTGGATTCAGGAAACATATAGATCATGTGTAGAACAAGTTTTCAACCTCAAGTCAATAATGCTGTATCTGAAGAAAAGATCTAAAAAATATGTAATAACGTTCCTCGATTTTAAGAAAGCGTACGATTCCGTAGATAAAACAGTGTTGTTTAATGTCCTTAAAGAATTTGGCCTGGACAAAAAAATCGCAAGCTAAATAATAAAAACGTTCACATATGCTAAAGTGAAATCTGGAGGCGAAATATCTAGACAGTTTGAAATAAAAACAGGAATTAGACAGATGGTCTGTTACCTTTACTCTTTAACTGCATACTTGAAAAAGTTATAAGAGAATGGAGAAAAACTATGAATGAAGAAAATATCACTGGGAAAATTAAACTAGGATACAAGAAGGATAATTTATTAACAGATTGCTTAACTTTTGCAGATGATCTGGCAATAATAGCGGAATCTATGGAGACAACAAAGCGGCAGATAGAACTATTAAAGGAGCAAGCGGATAGAGCAGGGCTGCAAATTTCCTTTGAAAAAACCAAATTTATGACAAATATTACAACCGCTCCTAATAGAATAAAAACTGATGTGGGTCAAGTGAATGGAGTCAATAAATTCAAGTACCTGGGAGAATTAATCGAGCAGAGTGGGTCAGAAAAAGAAGTAGTCAAATATAGGATCGATAGAATGAAAGCGGCTTTTTATTTAACAAAAGAAATATATAATAAGAAATATCTATCAAGAAATGCCAAACTGAGGATCTATAAAACTGCGATCAGACCAGAAGCATTATATGCAGCGGAAGGCTTGACAATGAACAAAAAAGGATTAAATGAGCAACTTGAAATCGCAGAAAGAAAGATCGTAAGAAGAATACTGGGACCAGAGAAACAAGGTGGAAAATATATAACAAGAAGCAATCAGGAAATATACCAACACATGATATATTGATTCTTTTTTTTTTAAGTATATTTATTTATTGTCGCTCGACATTGGAGCCATTTGCGACGATTATCTAGATAATACATATTTACGTTTTTCAGGTATGTTAGTACATTTTCACAATTTGATCTGTCGTTGTAAAGGAGTTCTGGTATAGGTTTTTCTACTATGTCGCAGGCTGCTCGCTGTGTTTCCCACTTTTTGCATGTGAAGAGGTGGTCTACCGAGAAAGTTTCTGCGCAGATTTCACAAATGGGCGCCGGCTCCTTGTCGAGGATGTACTTATGAGCAGTGCCCTATTCTTAATCTCGAAATAACTGTTTCGTCCTGTCTTTTTGGCCAATAGTTGGTTTCCCAGTCGGCAATTTCGTTTTTGATGCGACGTAGTTTGTTTTTGATTGGAGAGATTCGATTCCACTCTTTTTGCCAAGTTGAACGAGTCGCCTTTCTGATATGTTTGGTTAAGGACGAGTCCATTTTTTCGCGTCGGTTTAAGTCTACTATGGTTTCTTGAAAGGTTGTGTGCCATGGTGGTAGTTCTCTTATGTCCTTTACGATGTCTGGTGTGCCAAAGTTGATGTTTTTAATTGTATTTAGGCATCGTATTCCCAATGGCTTCGGAGTTTTTGGGTATTTCTCATATAGTTGAATAAAGTTTGGCGAAATAGTTTTTTCGGAAGTAGGATTCGTTAAATTTGAAATCATTTTTGTATAGTATTTCAGGGATGAGAAAATTCTCTTCTATGTTGCAATGGAAAGATGTTTGATTCTACGTGAAGGCTAGCAATTGGGCTGGTGTAAAATGCTCCTGTAATGAGTCTTAGAGCTGAATTTTGAACGGTGTCCAGTTTTTTCAGAACATTTTCTTTGGCACTACTGTAAATCACGGAGCCGTAGTCCAACTTGGAAAGAGTCAGCGCCGAGTAAAGGTTTCTTTTAGAGATTTTCTATCTGCACCGCATTTGGTATGAGAAACCATTTTTATCACACTAAGAGATTTATGACACAGTTTGTTTTTAAGTCTTCTATGTGTTTTCCAAAAGATAATTTTCGATCTATTTCTAGTCCTAAAATTCTTATGCTATCGAAACTTTAAACTAGCGTATTATTTAGGTGGACGTTAGACAATCTGGAGGTTTAATTCGTTTTTTACTGAATGCGATTGCTTTTGTTTTATTCGTTGAGAAGGAGGATAGTCCATTTGATGAAGCCCAATCAAGCAGTTTGTTCGTTGTAGATTGTAAAGTGCTATTTAGATTATCTAAGCTTGAGGAAGTCATATAAATGACTAAGTCGTCAGCAAACAGTTCGTATTTGACTGGAGGATCTATGATTTTAGATATATCTGATATACCAATTATGAACAAAGTTGGGCTAATTATAGAGCCCTGCGGTGTGCCATTTTCTTGTATTTTTGGGAGGAATAAGACATCTTGAATGCGAACCTGGAAAGTCCTATTTGACAGAAAGTCTTTTATGTATTCAAGCATATTTCCGTTTATATTCCATTTCATGAGCGTTTTAATGATTTTATGCCTCCATATTTTTTCAAGGTCAAAAACTTATAAGCGTACCGTCACAAATATGCTGTTGTAACTTTGCTAGATGATCTATGGTGCTTCTTCGAGAGTGGAAACCATATTGCATTGGATCCAATAGTTTCTTTTGTTTAAGAGTCCATTTTAATCTGCTGTTTATTATTTTCTTCATGACTTTACATAACGTGTTGGTAAGCGAGATTGGACGGTAGCTAGAAGGAGAAAGGGAATCTTTTTCTGGTTTTAATAACGGGATTATGTGAGCGTTTTTCCAACTGTTTGGTATTTTTTTAGATTTCCAGATAAGGTTGAGAAACTTGCTAATTGTGTGAAGAGATGCAGAATTTAATTTTTTGACCACATCTATATGAATGTCGTCTGGTCCAGCGGCTGAGGATTTCATATGTGTTTCAGGGCGTATAAAAGTTTGTCATATGTAAGAGGTCGGTTGAAGTCATGGTTTTTTTGTTTTTTTTTTTGGGCGCGTCAACTCAGGACATTTACCCAGCACAAAGGACTAACAAATAATGAAATGTAGGGACTTGAAAGTTAAATCAGGAAGCGATTAGAAACAGAAGAAATAAAGATAGCCAATATAGGAACAACAGAAAGAGAAGGAAGAGCAAGAATGTAGTGGGCACAGTAAGGGGTCGGGAGGCCAAGGCCAAGCAAATTAGAATAAAGAACTGCGCGTTCTGAGGAGATAGATGAGCATTCGAATAGGAGGTGATTTACATCACAGGTCAAATTTAAGGGTAGGAGGATGGAGGGGACACAAGGGAGACTGAACAATATTCAAACGAAAGAGGGAAGCAGGAAGCAAACTGTGATTAAAGCGGAGGCGAATTATGGAAGAAATAACAGAACGGCTGATGCAGGGAAAATTATTAAACCAGGAAGAAGTAGGAGGAGAGGGTTGTATAGCAAGGTAAAAAGAGTTAGGATTGGAGAAAAGAGACGGATAAAGATCAGCCCAAAAGTCATGGTGAGAACGATAAGAGAGTGGGCAAAGACATTGGGAGGGGAATCTGTCTATGAAACGGCCATTTACTGCAGCTAGACATGCCAATGAATCGGCAAGATCGTTACCAACGATGCCGCAGTGGCCCGGAATCCAGAACAGGTCAATTAGGATAGAACGGAATGTTAATAAATTATAAATTAAGGAACGAATGTAAAGAATAATAGGATCTGACGATGGTTTAGGGAATGGAGATGAGATGGCTGATAAAACGCTTTTCGAATCAGAGCATATGACGAATTTTCATAAATTGGATGATGAGGATATAAAAAGGATAGCACGTAAAAGAGCCATGGATTCGGCTAAGAAGATAGAAGAAAAGGGAGGGAGTTGAAAAGACTCAGAATAGTTGATTTCAGGAAGGATAAAAGCAGCTCCGACACCTAAAGCAGATTTTGAGCCATCCGTAAAAACCATGCTGTGAGCTGGAAAAAGTGAATGTAGAGTTTGGTTAAATTCGTTGTGTATTAAGTCATGGTTAGGCTCATCTATGTAATTTAAATCTTGTTGTTCAATTCGACGCTTTTTGTCAATGAAAGCAGTTGTGTAATTTTCTGTAGAGGACATTTGGTAGAAGTGGTTAGCAATCTGGTTGGCGACATCTGTTTTATTCGAGAATATTTTAGAATTGTATTCAATCGCTGTGATTGAGGTGAAATTTTTTTTGTTTGATAACATTTTTACTTTATTCCATACTTCTTTTATAGGGGTGTGCGAGTTGAAAGAAGAAGTGAATTTTATCCATGATCGTTTTTTTGCCTCCCGAATGGTGTGTTTGCATCTTGCTCTGGCAATTTTAAAATTTTTTAAATTGTCTTGACTAGGATGACGTTTGACTAAGGTTAACATACGGTTTTTTTGTTTTATTGCTATTTTGCATTCATTGTTCCACCAAACTGTTTGCTTTTTTTTGTTATGGTTGCACTGTTTCGAGGGATGTTTCGAGTAGCGGTTTCCAGGATACCCTTCGCGATATGGTTATTTGCCTCATTTATGTCGCTGAGCTTTTCTGGAAGTTGTAAATTTAACAATTCGGTGTAGTTTTGCCAATCTGCATCTTTGATACTCCATGTCGGATATTTTTTGTATTGCTCGCGTCTGACTAGTGTTTGAAGTGAAATTAAAATGGGAAAATGGTCGCTTCCAAATAAAGTAGGAAGGGTAATCCAGTTGACCATTGGAGCTAATGTGCTGCTACAAATGGATAGATCTATAGCTGAAAAGGAGCCATTGTATGAATTGAAGTGGTTGTGCGATCCGTTGTTGAGTAAGCTGAGATTTTCGCGATTGATGAATTTTTCTATGTTTTTTCCTCTGCCATTGGAGGTGGTTGAGCCCCATAATGTATTATGAGAATTGAAATCACCACTCAAGATAAACGGAGTTGGTAATTGTTTGATAATGTGATCGAGGCAGTTCTCTGTAATTTCATCGGATTGGTGTAAGTATATTGAGCAGAGAGTGAGCTTGAATGGATGTTTTATTGTGACGGCTATGGCCTGTAAGTTTGTGTGTAAAGTTTGAGGCTCGCAAAGACATTTCAACCGATACAATCGCTAGAGGCGGAGTACTGATTGGGGTCAAAAAAAAAATATATTGATTCGTTCAGCGTTTTATTCGATTTGTTTTAATTATTTTTGTTTTTATCTTTTGTCTTTTTACAGTCGACCGCCCAAAAAAGAATAATGGAGGCATTTAAAAAATATAACCTTAAATCGGGATTTCCAATCTTAAAAATAAAAATAATAATCATAATACTACTCATTAAAAACGGATATTTCATTTCCGCGGGAGTAGGTTCGCGGTGGCATCATTGATCCAAATAAAATATAACACTTCAACCAGTAATGGTGTATTGCAAGCTACCACTAGAAGAGTTACTACAGTTGATCCTGTGATTTTGTGATTTTTAAATAAATTAAATCAGAAAAGTTTGTCTCTTATTTTAACTACTATAAACAAATTATTTCATTCGTCACATATAACAAGTAAAAACTTTTTTTTTTTTTTTTTTTTTTTTTGTGGTGCCGTGTACTGCTACTGTGGCCAAAGACACCAGATATTAAGATATGATTAAATTAAGCTGTAGATATTATTTTGTTTGAGAAAAGATAGTGTTTTTCTAATTTCATGGGGATCATCGGATAAGGCAGTTTGGATAGTAGTAGGAGGATAGATTGAATATTGGGTGCAGTCGGAAAGGATATGCTCTATTGTTAAAGGACCTTGACCACAGTATTGGCAGAGTGGAGCGTCGGTACAATCCAAAAGGTGCTTGTGCATTAGTGCTGTATGGCCGATGCGCAGTCTTGTTAAAACAACGTCGTCACGTCTTGATGCCATGATGATGTTCCAAGGCGCAGTAGTAGACTTAACTCTTCTCAGCTTATTTCCAAGCGACAATTCCTCCCAGGAACGGCTCCATTGTGGCTGAAACTGGGTTTTTGTAACTTTATAAAGATCCTTCCTTGGGACTGCAACCGATAATAATGTGGATTTCCCTATTGCTTGTTTCGCAGCTAAGTCGGCTGTGGTGTTTCCACTTATCTTTGAATGTCCTGGTAGCCAACATATTACTATGTCCAGAGTCGAGCTGATACCCAAGTAGTGTATCTGTTGAACAATCGGGTTTTTCAGCGTAGCATGCCATTCATTAATCGCATTGAAGGCCTGTAATGAGTCTGTAAATACGATAATACGATCGTAATTCTAATCTATGGCGAATTGGATGGCTAATTTGATCGCAATTAATTCGGGCGACATTACCGACACAGTTTCATTGGAAGCGCATAGCTGATGATTTGCTGTCGATGTACAAAGGCACATCCAGTGCCTTCGATATTTTTTTGCGAAAAATAATTTTTGTATTTTTGATTTTTATTTTTCATCGTGATTTTGTCCATACCGTGTCAAGAAGAAGCCATAAAGTACCTAAAACCAAATAAAGCAACGGGATGTGATAGAATACTGACAGAAATAATTAAATAAATGGGTGATACAGGAATTTAAAAAATGCATGAAATTTGCAAAGAAATTTGGCGAACTGGAAATTGGCCACAGGAATGGTGTGAGACTGTTTATATACCGATTTTTAAAAAAGGACAAGCTACAAAATTCGAAAATTTTAGAACTATCACTAATCCCGCACGCCAGCAAAATAATGCTTCGAGTTCTGAATAGAAAGCTAACAGGATTTACGTCCAGACAAATTCCAGAGGAACAAGCGGGCTTTGTCAAAGGAAGAGGGACTCGGGAACAAATATTAAGCATACGCCAGCTAATTTAAAAAACTAGAGAAGATAATGTTCCGTTAGTGCTGTGCTTTATTGACTATTCAAAGGTGTTCGATAATGTACTCCACTAAAAATTGTGGCCTGCGCTCATGGAAATGGGAATTCCGAAGCATCTAGTATATCTAATAAAGCAATTATACGAGTATAATATAAATACAGTGCGTATTGAAAACGATATAATGTCAGGGAAATTTAAGACGAAAAAAGGAGTAAGACAAGGATGTGTCCTGTCGCCTCTACTTTTTAACCTCTACGGTGAGTACATCATGAGGCAAGTACTGGATAGATTGAAGACTGGTATATCTATTGGTGGAAGGATCATTAATAATTTACGAATTGCAGACGATCTAACGATTATAACTGACTCCGTTGGCGATATGAGAATATTACTTGCCCGACTAGATAAGATAAGCACGAAATATGGACTAAAGATAAATAAGAATAAATCAAAACTAATGGTAATAGATCTAGGTAAATTAATACCGGAATCAGAAAAACAAATGCAAGATTATGAAACAGTGCATGACTATATATATTTGGGATCTCTTATTGAAGAGAAAGTCACTTCAACGGATGAAATAAAACGAAGAATACAACTAGCTCGGAATAGAATGAGTCGGTTAAACAGAATATGGCGCGACTCTTCTATCACAATTTCGGTGAAAAAGAAGATAGTACGAAGTTTGGTGTTCTCTGTATTTATGTACGCGGCAGATACATGGACGGTGAAAGCAAAAGATAAATAACGTATAGATAGCTTCGAAATGTGGGTTTGGAGACGTATGTTACGGATACCCTGGACAGCAAAACAAACGAATGCTTCCATTTTACACACACTCGACATTAAGCGTAGATTATCCGGCGATGTTTCATTAAGTATATTGCGGTTCTTTGGCCATACTATACGTAACGAACACTCCATGCTACAATTAATAATTGTTGGGAAAGTGCAGGGAACACGCCCAAGAGGAAGGTTAAACATTAAATGGATGGATATAATTAGAAATTTATTGAAGGAAAAATCAATTATCGAATGTAAACGGATGGTGAGTGATCGAATACAACGGCAGAAAAAATTGAAGATGCTGTAGTGTAATAGTCACGACATTCCTTGGGGGGGGGGGGGGGGGGCTATTACGACCAAAGGAAGAAGAAGTACTCCCAATGTTTAATTCAGTTTTCATTTTTTGATGAGCCTATCGTCCATGTCAAAATTATAATGAAAGTATGAACACGAACACGTACTGTAATTATAGTTATCCGCATCTGCTTAATATTACTTATAGTATTAGTAATAACTGGAGATTTCTTTCCTCTAAACTACCGTTATTATCAGCCAGAATTCCTCAATACTATAAATATTGTCCGGCCCTAATTCCTAAATATCCATCTAAATATTTCAGAATTCCATACGAAATTAACCTTATTAGCTTAAACATTAATACAACATTATTTGACAATATTAGACATAATCAGAATACTCTTCTCGGTCGGGAAGCAGATCTTACTACCGCATTAGAGACAGCATTTTCTGGATATTCCAAAATCTTCACTGATGGCTCCAAATCCGGTCGGAATTCCGATCCTGTTGGTGCTGCCTTTGTTGTTGACGAAGTTACTGTACAAAAATTTAAACTCCCACCTTTGGCATCTATCTTCTCAGCCGAGCTGTTGGCAATTGCCAAGGCCTGCGACTATATACTTAATGTACTTGGTAGCAGGGGCACATATGTTATATGCAGCGACAGCCTTAGTTCCCTTTTAGCGCTACAAAATTGCCTCTTTAAACCCAACTATCATCCCACTATTTGGGAGATAAGGGAGAAATGTTCGATTATCATTTTACAGGGCAGTGTTGTGGAGTTTTGTTGGGTTCCAAGTCATGCGGGGATAGAACTAAATGAGATGGCCGATAGGGCCGCCAAGGATGCGCCTTCAATGGGCATTGAATTTCCTTTTATTCCAGCTGGTGATTTAAATTCTGTAATTAACCGCAATCATTATACGTCCTGGAATAAGCATTGGCGATTGGCCAGGAAGGGTTCATACTTTAATATCGTCCAACCTTTAATTCCGACACACCCATGGTATCTCCACGTGTCAATTTCAATGCCTCCTCATCTCCTCCGCAGATATGTTACTATATTGTGTAGACTGCGTATGGGGCATTCTCGTGTGTCACATAATTTTATGCATGCTGATAACCAGGGACAATGTAATAACCATTCGTCTGTTAACTTTTTGGAGGACATAAATCATCTTTTGTTTAATTGCGAGAAATTTGAAGACAGTAGACATATTTTTTTTAATAAATTGATATCCCTCGGAAGGTATCCACCGTATTCCCTGCATAATTTGCTAGGATGCGGAGAGAAGGCTCAATTTTTGATTTTTAAGTTTATTTTTCAAAACAAGATTGTTATTTAACTTATTTGTATGGAGGACTATTTTTTTTTTTTTTCCTTCGCTCCCGGAGTTTTTTTATCCTTACTATTCACAGGTATTTATAATAATAGTTCTGTCAAGTGCGTCCTATATTAATTGAATTCAACCAGAAGATATGATCATCGCCGACCACGAAGATATGGTGCAATTTGTACCATCTTAATCTAACGAGCAAAATATTATGGCTGTTCAGTTGAGTCTGGAATTTCAAGTTCCCGGGTACTGACCAGAACAGTCAGGTTATTGTATAAATGATGCCAGACAGACAGGCTGTGGGTGATGTTAATTCATTTACGGCCATAGTTGTCCGGAAATTCAAAAAAAATATATTTATCTTGCTCAGTTGGTCCGGATAGATGGCTGATGAATTGTCCTTGTCATTAGATTTTCATTTGCTCGTTTTTCCAATACGTTTTTCTTTATTCATATAAAAAAAAAAAAGAGAGAAAAAGAAGAGGAGAAGAGAAGAGAAGTGGTCAAATGGTAAGCTACTAGCCGCCAGGCCATAAAAAAAAAACAAAAAAAAACAAAAAAAACCACTATATTGATAATTTCTGGTTATAGTCAATGAATCTGATATAAATTGTTGTGTCGCCAGCACTGTGATTTTTCGTGATTATTACATCTTTTCCTAAATTCTCGCAAACTTTTTTTTAAACCAACAAGAAGGTAAACAAGCGGATCCGTGTTCCAAAGCGAGAACTCAATATTAAATCGGTAACATTGAGGAGCCTTATAAAGTTGATTCCATTGGCAGTCCGAAATATATAGAAATTTATTACATTGGCGTCCAACGTGGAGCTCCGATATCATAGGTTTCATTAAGGAGGAAGGAACTCAAAGGACAATCACAATTCATAATTATCGCGAAACTACAGGAGTGCTGAACGGACAGTTATTGACGTCAATGCTAGGAGAAAGATGAGTGAGTTAAATACACGACTATATATAAACATACACATGCGGCGTCTAATATTTGAACTGTATTATTTTTCTTTTATTTCGGCGAGCGAAACAAGTCTACATATATGTAGATCAGAATAAGCGTTTCTTGTGGCACACTTTATAAAAAAAACTGCTAAACATCTGGCCATGAAATTGAACATAATTATTCATATTTATGTCTAGATGTGTTATTGTAATAGGAAATATTATTTTAGATGATGGTATAATTATAATATAAATGAGATAAATAATGAGAATGTGGATTTTGTAGTATAGTAATATATAAGTTAACACTTTTTATGCTGTAACAGAAAGTAGTACTTAAGTTAAGTTAATATTGTACAAATAAATGATATAATTATGTTGGGAACCCACAGACGGGTTAGCGCCTTGTGGGACCCGCAAATTATTATTAAAAAAATAAATAAATAAAATAAAAATAAAAATAGATGACGCTTTTTCTTAAATCACAGTAAACTATAAAATTGAGAAAACAAAATTATCATTAATCTAAATATACTTCTACTAGTTATGTTTTATTATTCACCAGATTTTTTAAAATTTCAACATCAGTTCTCACAAGTACAAAAAAAAAATTAGTTGCATAAATAAAAAATATTATTTTTTATTTTCACACCTACAAATATATCTATAAATACACGTAGAAAATGACATAAGTCCGAAAATAATAGGACATATTCCGTAAATTGCGATGTTGCAATTTGAAAAAATAAAAAAAAATGCAACCACTAAATTATTGGTGTTGTACCAACATAATTGCACTACAACTCTGTGCTGTGCTAAATTTTTGTCATGGCTATTTACATTAAACCATTTTTAATAAATAAATATTCTTTCAAATTGCAACATCGCAATTCACGGTGTACGTCCATCATTTTTGGATTTTCGAAAATTACTTTATCTGTGAAATTTATGTTTAGTTATTGTTACCACCTGCAGGTTCTTTCAAATATTAATATGTAGTTTGCCATAGAGAAGGCTTCGCTTTGAGCTTATTCGTTGTGTTATATATAGATATACTACTTACATACATTTTGTAATATTATAACAAAAAAAAACACAAAAACTTAACATTATATTTTTTTTTTTTGGGGTTCGTCTACAAGGACATTGACCCAAGAACAAAGGAAAAAAGACGCAAGAAACTCAGATCTTTATACGATCAGAGATAGCTGACAAAAAGGAATCAAGAGCCTGAACAACAGAAGGAGAAGGAAGGGAGAGAATGAACAAAGCACTGTATGGAGTGGGAATACCAATTTGTAAAACGGAGAAGTAGAAAGCAGCTTGATCGGTTACAAGAGATGAACACTCGAACATTATGTGATCGAGATCACACACAAATTGAATATTGGAGCGGTGCAATGGACAAAAAGGAGACGGCACAAGAGAGTAACGGAAAAGCGAGGAAGGAAGCAAACTGTGCCCAAAGCGTAGGCGGCAAATCGCAGAGATGTTGGAGCGACGCACGGAAGGAAAGTCAAGAAACCAGGGGAAACGAGGAAGGGAAGGCTGAATAGATAAGAAAAAGGAATCCGGGTTGGAGAAAGAGACGTAAGAGTCAAACCATAGATTGGAATGAGCAGCAGAAGACAGAAGGGTAATATTGGAAGAAGAGAAAACAGGAAGAAAATTCATTACCCTCAATTCCGGCATGACCCGGTATTCAATAGAAGTCCGTTTGGATTAAGTGTGAAAGGAAAAGATCAAAGGAGCGAATAAGAAGAATAACGTAATCGGCTGAGTGAGGAGGAAGAGCAGATGCGATAGTCTGCAACACGCTTTGAGCATCCGATAGGATAAGGATATTGTGAGAAACAGGAGAGGACCTGATAAAAAGAAGGGCATGCAGAATAGCGGAGGATTCCGCATAGAAGACAGAGCAAAAGGAGGGAAGTTTAAAGGACGCAACATAATTTAGAGAAGGACAGAAAAAAGCTGCACCAACACTATCGGGTCCCTTGGAGTGAAAATCAAAAAATGGTTAGGGAAAGAAGAGTTTAGATTCTGTAAAAATTCTGATCTAACATTATGAATGACAGGTTTAGGAGGAATCGGGGAATAAGAGCAATTAATAGGATGAAGAAAAGAGGAAAAATTGAAGGAGAAATGTGGGAGTTTATCATGAATGTAGATATACGGGGAGAAAACTGAACAAGACGGGCAGCGATAAGAGATAGAATGGTAGTTTTGTTGACAGAAAAACGCCAGCTGCGTAAGATGGATGAATAAGAAGAAATCAGAGGAGAAGAGGAAATCGGCAACCCTGGGAGTTGCCAAATAAAATATTTCCAATAATTTATCGGTAACTTGATTTTTTTCCAATTTTAAAGATATTCATGAAAGTAATGAAACTATTTTTATTAAGAGAAGATTAATTGCCTATTAAAATCAACAACCCGACTATTTAAAAACAAAACCATCACCCCCTTTACTAATATTTTTTTCTATTGGAACATTGATCTATTGTTTTTCGCTTATTTAATCCGTGCTATACTTAGTTCTTGTATGCATTTTATTCTTCTGTTTTATATTATTCTGAGGGGTTTAAAAAATATTATTATACGTCTGGTAGTTGGCGTGTAATTCTTTTTATGCCATTTGGGCTAAAGCAATATTAAATTAGATAATTTTACACATATTAATATCATATAACAACATTAAAATTCCTTTTTCTTATATTTTTAGTATTTACCGAGAGTATTGCATGTTAAATTTTCACATAAAAGTAGCAGTATTTCTTCATAATATTTGCATTATATTAATTAAGACAATTTTAAGTTATTCTTATTTAAACTTAAACTATTCTTCTACATAGTGTGTTGGTAATTACTTATTGCATAATTATTACATAAATTTAATAGTATGCATAGGGATGATTTATATGATTATAAAATTGTATATTTCATTTACAATTATGTTTCAGACAAGTCTTTCGTAATATTATATTTATGCTAAGTTTTCCTCATATATAGTAAATTTACAGTTTATACCAGGCCCGTGCCCAGAATTTTGAAAAGGGGGGTTTTGAAAATTTTCTTCGCACATTTATTTTATAAATAACAATACATTTTTCACTAATATTCACGCTATTAATAATTTCCATCATTTTGATTTATATATTAATAATTTAAATAAACGAATTACTGTATACACATTAATAAAAATTACATATGTTATACTCGTAACAAAAAAATTTGCATAAAATATTAATGAAGTACCTAAACTATTTCAGTTCTCATGGGGGGGGGGCAGGTTAACCCCCAAAATCCACGTTGTGGACACGGCCTTGGTTTATACGATAAGCACGTTAATGTTATAATAGAGTTAAAATCATGTACAAGAATGTACGTTAATCAAGAGAAGGATTATAATCATTTAATACATGCTGTTCAAACGCGTAATTTTGTTTTTTTGGTTTTTTTTAATAATAATTTGCAGGTCCCACGAGGCACTAGCCTGTCTGTGGGTTCCCAACATAATTATATCATTTATTTGTACAATATAACATCAACTTAACTTAAGTACTACTTTCTGTTACAACATAAAAAGTGTTAACTTATACATTACTATACTACAAAATCCACACTCTCATTATTTATCATTTATATTACAGCTGTAAAGCGTATTGTCAAAGGAAGAAGAAAAATTCTTCTGAAACTCTTTGTAATTTTAAATGATTAATTACCAAATAATAACAATCCACTTTTTAATATAAAAATTTAACTTTAGGTCCTCATATTTTATTTTATATTTGTATTAAGTATTAGTAATTTCACCCTATTGATTTTTATACTTTCTATGTTTGTTCCTTCTATGCATCTACTATATGATGATGATGATGATGATATCCCCTCGATTCCGAGTATGGATTCCCGTCTTTTATTGATGAGTCCTTAGGTGGCTTCTCAAGCCAATCCTGGCACCGCAGACCTTTCCACAAATGTTGCAGATAAAAGTGGTGGCTGCGCTCAAATGAGAAACATTTTGAGCTGTTTTTTTCTTTCCAGCGTTTGCAGCATTATTATCGTTTAAGCTTTGAAGGCCTTTTGCTACAAGAGATTTCCAATTATTTCTTTCTGCCGCTATGTCTTCCCATTTTAAAGTATCCAAACTACATTCTTTTAATATTCTTCGCAGATGATCTCTAAATCGCAATCTTGGCCGACCAAGAGGTCTAGTTCCACTTGCTAACTGACCATAAAGAAGAACTTTCGGGAGTCTGAAACACTCCATTCTCAAAATGTGCCGTGTCCATCGTAAGCAATTTCGATAAAGTAAAAATCGAATTGAACTGCAGTTTGCTCGGTTTAACACTTCAAGATTTGAAATATGATGAAACCACCGGACGCTTAGTAAACTTCTGAGTGTACGCTGCTGGAAGTTTTCTAGTAATTTGATATGCCTCTTATAAGGAGTCCAAGTCTCTGAACCATATAAAAGTGTGGGTAAAACAATAGCTTTGTATACTATAAGTTTAGTCTTCAGAAGCAGGTGTTTGTTCCGGCAAAACTTTTTTATTCAGTCGGAATATTACATTCGAAGCTGCTTGAATTCTGCTTTGTATTTCATTATCTAAACGCGAGTCATTACACACGATGCAACCCAGATATCTGAACTGATGAACCACATCAATGCTTTTTCCGTTTATTTTGAATGCTAGATTATTACCGATATTGCCTCCGGTTGGTTGAATAACAATTTTGGTTTTGTTTTCGTTTACTGAAAGACCGAATAGCTCATAAACTTCAGCAAGGATGTTTAAAGCATGCTGCAGATTCTCTGGACTGTGTGCTAATATTGCACAGTCGTCCGCGTATTAAAGATCGAAAATCGGTGTCGACTGCGTCTTTGTTGAAGCGCGCAGTCTCTGCAAGTTGAAGAGACCACCATCATATCTATTTATAACTGAGACATCTACCGAACGGAGTCTCTGTTTTAGTATAACAAATATGTATGCCATATAAGTCGAAAAAAGCAACGGAGCCAGCACGCAGCCTTGCCTAACTCCAGAATTCACTTGAAACGATTCGGAGAGTTTTCCTTCATGCAATATTCGACAAAAAGTATTCTCGTGTAAAAGAGATAGCAGTCGAAGAAATTTTCTTGGACATCCAAGTTTTTGCATACATGTCATTAGAAATTGCCTGTTTACTGTGTCGAAGGCTTTATTGACATCTATGAAAGCAATACATAAATTTTTCCTTTGCTCGGCAGCTTTTTCTTGTAGTTGTCGCAGTGAGAACACCATGTCCATGGTACTTCGACCGGAGCGGAAACCACATTGTGTTTCAGGAAGTAACTTTTCAGCGAACGACGATAAACGATTTAGCAGAATTCTTGCTAATGCCTTGCCGACAGCAGGTAGAAGAGAAATTCCTCTGTAATTTTTACAGATGTTTTTGTCACCCTTTCCTTTATATATTGGGAACAGCAGGCAATTTTTAAAATCCAATGGGATGTATTCTTCTTTTCAGATGGCAGAAAATAATAGTTGTAAAATTATGGCTAGATTTTTTTGATTGAGCTTCAATATATCAGGCGGAATATTATCAGGGCCTGCTGCTGAACCGCTTTTGAGACAAGCCAGTGCAGCTTCTATTTCTTCAGTGGTTATATTTTTATCTAATTCTTCTAACTTTGGGGCATCTGGTATGCATTCAATAACTGAGTGGTCAACTACTGAGGGAATGTTTAATAATTCTTGAAAATACTGTTTCCATCTGTGTAATATATTCTTACTATCTGTAATTAAGGTGCCATTATTATCTCGAAGCAGTGTTTTCGGATGGGGATGCGGCCCAAATACGAATTTGACTGAGTCAAAGAATTTTTTATAATCACCGGAATCCGCATAATCCTGAATTTCTACAGCTTTATTTTCCCACCAAATATTTTTTGAAATGCGCATTTCTTTTTGAACTAGGGCTTATATTTTACAGAAATTTTCCCTTTTTTGTTTATTGGGGAAGTATCATTTTGCCAGACTATGAATGCCTGGCGTTTTTGAAGAATTTTCTCGCCTATCGCAGTACTGTTGTGGGTAAACCAATCTTGTCTGTTGCGTTTTGTAAAGCCGAGGAATTTATCGCATGTCATGCGCAACATGTTCTTGATTGTAACCCAGAGTTTATCAATTTTTCCATGGCCATTTTCAGGGAACTCTGACTCTGCCTTCTGAAGAATGTCTTCATTAATTACCTTGCCTAGATATTGAGCAATTTCATCTTGTGTACTTTTATTCTTTAGCTTATTTGTATTATACTTTGCTAAAATAATCTGAGGTGGATGAAAAGCAGTTTTTTTCCGTTGAACACGAATGCGAATTAAGGATCTGAGTAATCTATGATCAGTATCACACGCAGCACCTCGCATTGCACGGGTAATATGCACCTCGCTTCTGAAAGTACGTCGGCATATAATGTAATCTAATGTGTGCCAATGCCCAGATCTTGGGTGCATCCAAGTCCCTTTATAAATGTCGCGCAGGGCAAAATGAGTATTGGTTATAATTAAGTTTTGTTTTTCACAAAATTCAAGTAAGCGTAGACCATTGCTGTTGGATCCCTTCAGGCCGTGTTTACCTATCACATGTGGCCAGATGGTGGTATCATTTCCAACGCGCGCATTAAAATCTCCTATGAGGAACAATCTTTCCGCTGCTGGAATTTTATCCAAAATCTTATAAAGATCATCGTAAAAGGATTCTTTAACAGAGTCGTCAGCATCCAGAGTTGGAGCATAAGCGCAAATTATATGCACTAACGTAGTGCCACATATATTTAAGGAAAGCTTCAGTATTCTTGCTCCAATACCAACTGGGTTACCGACCAGGAATTTAGTCAAGTGGCGTTTCAGAGCTATACCGACTCCATGAATTTGCTTGTGACCTGTTGAGTAACCTTTCCAGAAATACACATAATCTCCAGCGGGTTCAACGAAATTTCCTTCTTCTAAGAGTCTAGTTTCACAAAGACCTGCAATATCAATCTGATACTTTTCCAGTTCCTTGGCTATGTGGGCAGATTTCCTTTCCGCAGTATTTCGATTATCTCTTAGTGTTCGAACATTCCATAATCCAAGCTTAATTGTAGTAATCTTGTTATTCTTTCTTTTTTGACCGCAAAGTTAGGTACCCACCAGACGCGGTAATTTGGCCAGGATAATGTGGAGTAGCCGATTTTTAGGGTACCTTTTCTAACCCCTTCCGTGGCTACGGTAGGCAGCGGGAGTCCTAAATAGGCCTGCCCAGTAGTACATCCGACTGCCGAACTCAGCTGCTACTCCATTCCAGTTGAGAGCGACCATATAGGATGCACCGCCCATCGTGCAAGACTTCAGTTGATAGCTTCCAGTTCACCAAACCTGCTACCACCACTTTCATCTTATCGCCGTGGGACTCTTGAGAAAGGGAAAGGAATAAGAATGAAATAAAAGGAAAAGGTAACATGTGCAGTAGCAGAAAAGAAGAAGGAGAGGGCAAGTATATGGATTATAGAACGGGATTTATGCGCAAGGGGAAGGATAAGAAAAGAAAATTTAGTAGTAGTGGAGAGAATGAGGGAACCAGAGCGCAGTTGATTTCCTCATTACCCAGCTTTGCAAGACTTGATCAGTGGCACGGAGAGTTCCGCGACGACTGAGCCAGACAAAGGTTTAAGGGTGAATGGAAATAACAAGAGACTAGAGATAAGAATTAAGGAGAGGAAGGACAAGGAAGTGGTCACTATTTCGGGGTGACACCCTATACACATGTATTCCTTATATTCATTCCAGTGTATTTCAACTTTGTATTAAGTTAGTTTTAGCTGATGATGGGTTATGCCCGAAAACGTTTCTAAATAGGTATTTATCTAATTTATTGTTCTATATTGTTTGTTATTAAAGTTTGTTTTATTATACAGTTTTAACAAACAGGTTAGTCATTCACCTACATTTTTGATGAATATTTAGTTGAGTATACCTCTGAACGTTTAGAATATCAAGAACACGCTTTCACACATAAACACAAATTTCTTTGGATTAAATGCGCACCTAAATATGATTATTTCAATAGTAAAAGTGTATATGAATGTATTAAACTTACAGGTAAATTTATTACATGTGAATATAATGAGAATGATGTTTTTATGGAGGTTCAACGCCACAAACAGACTCAGCTCTATTACAAAGGTAGAAAAAATAAAATGAGATGTCGATTTTCAACAGTCTGTTATGATTTTTTTCCCCTTTATCTACTCCTGCCTTGCGAGCTATCAATAGATGATATAATAAATACAATTAAATCATATGCGGGCTCTTCATCCAGTGCGGTTAATAAGTTCAGCCCAAATCTAGCGGTTTAGTTCTTTTCAATCTACGCACTTGGGTATCCGCGTCCTTTTTCAAATTGGCAAACTGTCATCCAGTTCATATGATTTTCTAATCTTTCTTTATGTTTTTCTGCAGATTTTTTAATTACTTCATTCACATAATTCATATTTAGACCAGTGTGTATCGTTTTATTGTTCACGTACCATGGGGCACCGATCATTGTTCGCAATGTTACGTCTTAGTATCTTTGTATTATTTCAATATTGCTTCTTGCATTACAACCTCACAGCTGACAACCATATTTCCATATTGACGCAAGTATTTGGTCGTATAATAGTATTTTATTGCAGATAGCAAACTGGGATTTTTTCCCTATTAGCCAGTATAGTTTTTTACTTTTTAGCTTAAGTTCGTTCTTTTTTTTCTCTTCAATGTGTTTACGTTAAGTCAATCTTCAGTCTAAATCCATACCCAAGTATTTGACATCCTTTTTGATTGGAATTATCTTATTGCCAACAATTCCACTTCGTGGCTTTAAATATCGGTTAATAAATAATATAAGAGATGATTTATTTTCATTTATTTTTATTCGCCACTCCCATGATGTTATTTTACTAACTGCAATCTACAAAGCAATATTTGCTTCAGCTGGATTTACATCCAAGCTTAGAACAGGTACATCATCTGCAAAAGTAGCCACTAGAGCAGCGGTTCTTAGGGTCCATTTTAACAGCCCCCCCCCACTTTAATATTTCTTTTTTAAATATAGTGCAATCGTTTGTGCACATTCCTACCCCGCGATATTTAAAAAAACCGTGGGAGTGGGGCTGCTGAAGCGTTGCCCCCCCCACTTTAATATTTTTTTTCAAAATCCACTGCAAACGTTTGTGCAGAAATGTGCACAAGGTTTCATCGTTTGTGCACATGCCTACCCCCCGATATACAAGAAAAACGGTGGGGGGGTTGTTGAAACTTTGGCCCCCCCACTTTAATATTTTTTTTTCAAAATCAATTGCAAACGTTTGCGCATCGTTTGCGCAGAAATGTGCACAAAATTTCATCGTTTGTGCACATTCCTACCCTGCGATATACAAGAAAAACGGGTGTGGTGGAGACTGTTGAAACATTAGCCCACCCCTATATTAATATTTTATTGTAAAATATGGTGCAAATGTTCGTGCAACGTCTGTGCAGAAATGTGCACAAATTTTCATCGTTTGTGCATACCTTTATCCCCACAATATTGAAGAAAAATAGTTGGTGGTTATTAACAAACAGCGGTTAATGAAGTTGCTGGTATACTAGTTCATTGTTAAATAATCGTTTAATACAAAAATCGAAACAAATATCACTTAGAAAGCTGTTGATTATTTATATTTTCGAAATATGATGTCATGATTTTGTAAAACTTTAATAAGACGTATTATAAATGTTAAATTCAATTTTGTTAAGAAATTTATTTAGTTGCAATTTGAAACACAGTATTGAGTTTTTTTTCCTTTTTAGCAGCGGATTTTAAGAAGACAAATAAGGGCTATTATAAAAACATCAAACGATCATCAAACGAACTAGACAACATAACTTTTTTTTTTTTTTTTTTTTTTTTTTTTGAGTGCCGTGTACAGCTGCCGGGGCTATTACGACACTATGGCTATCGGAAAGTTAAATGGTTCGAAATAAGTTAGTTGTATAAAGAAACCGAATAGTGTCTGCAATGTTCAAAGGCGAGTTGGCCAAAGACGACTGCAAAGACGCTATGCGGAGCTTAGCGCGCTGGAGCGCGAAGGAGGGGCACTCCAGGAGCAGGTGTTTTACTGTAGGAGCGGGGGAAGGGAGCAAAAGGGGCATTCGAAGGGGGGGCTCGCAATTAAGTAAGAAATGATCATGAGTCAGCGAAATATGTCCAATGCGGAGTCTTGCCATAGCCACAAAGTGGGTTCTGGGGAGGTCAGAAGGAGGGAACCAAGGGTCAATTCCATGTTTTATCTCTCATAGAAAGCAAGATTGTCTAGTGATAAGCTATTTATTTGATAAACTGTTTTCCCTACAGAGCGGGTAAATTTTTACGACGAACAATAAATACTGGTTGTTGCTAATTTTTGGGTGACGCGTGTTAAAAGGGGCCTAATTCAGTTACGGGTAATTGTACATGAAACGTGGTTGCGTTAATAAGACCACCAGAAACAGTTTTTAATTCAGCCCTGTAAAAAAAAAAAAAAAGAAAAAAAAATCAGTCCTCTAAAAAAAGTTGGGATAATTTGTTTTTTTTTAAATTTCTTTACCGGGTGTTTCTTCAGAACTAGTCAACAAAAAGGCTACCGCTGGTTATCGCTTTACTGTTTAATAGAGTGCGTTTTTGCTTTATCGGCAAAGATCGTTTTCATTTATTGACGCGTTTCGGTTGTTTTCGCTACAGGCAGAATTTCATATGAAATAAAATCAACGTTTGTCGCACGTATCTTTTTGTTCATTTTATATATTTTTGTTCATTTTATGTATTTTTATTTATTTATTTATTTTTTTTTTTTTTGAACACGTCGGCTAAGGACGTTTAAATCGTAAAGTGCTTAGGAGTTCATAATAGCAGTCGTAATGTTGACTGGGTATTCAAAAAAATCTTAACCACTTATGTGCAGCATTCCAATTAAAATCAGCTCATTTTTAGTTTAAATTTGCAGCATCTTCTATACAAAATCGAGCGTTTGTTCGTAAGAAGTTTAGTTGATTCTGTTTTTTTCTGTCTATTTCCTACGATCAGTGGATTAAATATTCTTCATAACAAATAGTGAGTAAACACTAAAATTTTTGTATCTCAATATAATATTTTGTACTATTCTGCGTATTATATTTGAAAAAATTATTATTTTTAATTATATATTTTTGGAATAAATTTCTTGTGATTTCTTAGATATCTATGTTCCATTTACATTTAATAACATCGAGAAAATTAGCGGTGAAATCGATTAATTTGAATGTATTTTGGCTTCTCATAAAATTTGTTGAAAATTTTCTATTTTTGTTATGTTTTATTTAAGGGGAATTTATATTTTAACACTTCTGAGTATTCTCTTTTTCTTCTTCGCAGTATATTTAAATTTTTTGTTGTTTCACTTTTATTTTTATTTCAGTAAATTTATTTCTACATAATCAGAATTATTTTCATTAAACCGATACATATTTACCGATTTTATTGATGAATTTTAATAATCCTTTTTTTTTTATATTTTTTACCATAAAGTAGATTTAATATTGAAATTTAGCGTTTTTACAAAATATCTGAACGATTTTATAATTTCTAAAACTGCATAATGAAATTTTTTGTTTTGACATAAATTATTACTTTGTGATTTTAAAGTAAACTTCTTTTCCAAAAAAATTGGTCAGCATTAATTTTTTTATATAAAATTTGTTTTTTATTTTTATGTTTTCTATTAAATATTAGCAACATGAGCAAACAGAAAGAATGGATACGTTACCTACAAATTTTTACAGGCAGTCCGCTTTGGGCACAGTTCATTTTCTACACAAAAAAAGTATTAAAAAAATGTTAATACTTTTCAGTATAATTCGGAGGAGCAGAGCTGCAAATATTTCAATATGTAAACGATACTTTGTTTTCTTTTTTGCTGAACTGGACAAAAATTGTCGTTTATTTATTTTACCGATTTACTTTTAGTTTTTATATTTCTAATTTCTGTAGTTTGCTGTTATTGGTAGTATTATGAACGTGTGTCCTGGTTTGGTTTATACAAGCGCACCTTTGAATACGTTTTGTCCGAAGCGGTAATACTTGCCTTTCACGCGGGAATGAGAGTTTTTCCTGCATTTTCGTGCGAAAGACAGTTATGATCACTTCGGAAAAAACATGTTGATTTTTACTTTTTTTTTGCTTTCCGTCGAAATTTTAAATTTAAATTTAAAAACTGATCAACAGATTTTTATAAATTTTCAACTTAATATTTTCATTACAAAAAAAAAAAAAAAAAAAAAAAAAATCAGGGCAGTTAATAATCAAGGACTTGATTGCAGAAAAGAGAAGATTGAGACGAGTATGGCATAGCGACCGGAACCCTATTAATAAAGCTAATTTAAACCGAGCAACTAAACTGCTAAAAACTAAGATCCAACAGTTTAAAGATGAGACATTCCAAAACTATATAACAAACCTGGCACCTAATAGAATAACTGACTACAGTTTGTGGAAGGCTACGAAAAGTATAAAGAATAAAAACCGCCACTGTTCTCCATTAAAAACGGAAAATAACACTTGGACACGTAGCTACGCAGAAAAGGCTGAATTATTTGCTCAGTACCTATCCAGCATATTCCAAGAACACAAAACTAATTTATCAAATAAAGTTGAAGAAGACATAAATAATTACTTATGGAAGCCTTTTCAGATGTCGCTCCCTATAAAATCGGTTTCCCCTATGGAGGTCAATGCGTTCATACAGAAACATTTGCAGATGAAAAAAGCACCAGGTTATGATCTAATAACTGCAAACATTTTAAAAAATCTACCGAAGAAAGCGGTGACTCTAATAACGCATATATTCAACGCAATCCTCCGTACTGGACATTATCCAATCCAATGGAAATTCGCAACTATTATTATGATACATAAACCAGGTAAACCAGAGCAAGAAGCCTCATCCTACAGGCCCATTAGTCTCTTACCAATAATATCAAAGCTGTTTGAAAAACTCCTATTAAAGAGAATAAAAAGTGTTCTGGAAGAAATCAACCTTATTCCTAACTGGCAATTCGGTTTTAGGAGCAAACATGGAACTGTAGAACAGGTTCATCGAATAGTTGATGATATAAACCGCTCTTTTGAAGCGAAGGGATATTGTGCAGCTATGTTTTTGGACATTGAAAAGGCTTTCGACAGAGTATGGCATACTGGCTTGCTACATAAAATTAAAAGCAAACTGCCTTATCAATACTACATACTGTTCAGATCGTACTTAACGGATCGATGTTTCCAAGTAAACGTGAACGGAACATACTCTGGGATATACACCATCCGCACTGGAGTACCACAAGGTAGTGTACTTGGCCCAGCATTGTACCAGATTTACACATCGGACCTCCCAGAAAAGGATAAAATGACTACGGCCATGTTTGCTGATGACACAGCTGTATTATCCGCAGATCGTGATATAAAGGTAGCAACCGAGTACCTCCAAAATTACCTTACATGTTTAGAGCGTTGGTTCAAAAAATGGAAAATTAAAGTTAACGAATCCAAATCGTGTCACGTCGTATTTACACTGAATAAAGCGGAGAAGATGTCGGTGGTGATGAATGACCAAATCATACCCACTGCGCGGAAAGCAAGATACCTAGGACTGTATTTGGACCAACGACTCACATGGAAGGACCATGTCGTCATAAAACGTAAGCATCTTGATCTAAAACTTCGCAGCATGAACTGGCTAATAGGTAAATACTCCAAGTTATCTTTGCAGAACAAAACATTACTCTATAAAACGATATTGAAACCACTATGGAAGTATGGAGCTGAAATGTGGGGAACAGCAAGCAACTCGACTATCAACGTTATTCAGCGGTTTCAGAACAAAGCCTTACGGAATATAACTTCATCACCTTGGTATATACGCAACGATGACATACATAAGAACCTAGGTATCCCAATGGTTAGAGATACCATAAAAAGATTAAGTGAGAAATATATGCAAAGGCTTCAACAACACGTCAATCCGCTAGCCGCTAACCTGCCGGTTAACTGTGTCAGCTTTGTGCGGCTTAAAAGGATAAATCAGATTCAGCTGCAGCATAGAGGATAAATATTACTAACTTTCTCATAAGGATTTATCACCGCTGGGTGATAACCTTTTGTTTAGTTTTGTTTGTTTGGTTGTGTGTTGTTTTGTTATTATCGGAACTGCTACTCATTGTCTTACAGACAGATTGTATGCAAAAAAAAAAAAAAAAAAAAAGTTAAAAATGGAGATATTCACATTTAAAAACTACTTCATTTGTAACTGCATGCCGCGGAAAATAATGAAAGCAAGTACAAAAATAATCAATGATATTTAAAATAAATAATTTCTCACTGAATATTTTACAAACATTTATCTATCAGTTTATACGTGCTAGTGATAAATATTAATAAAAAATTATTAACTGAACTTAGGAAAAGATGCAAATACATAATGGAGTAAAGTATGGGTGCGGATTAAAAACATAATTATAAAACTTTTATAATTGAAAAAAATTATTAATGAAAACAATATTTGTAAAGTACAAAAATGATCAAAAATATTTACTAACAGTTCACAGTTATTTATTTACTTACATTAGTGATGAATATTAATAAAAAATTTCAAACCTAAATGATTTTTGATACACAATATTTATCTATAAAATTTCAAACTTTTGGATTTGTATTTTGTGCTTAATAGGAAACTGCCGGTTGGGATGTGGTGTTTTATTTGAGTAGGAACTGGTTTGAACCTTGCTGCCGCATATTACAAACTAATTATCATTGCACTCGGTGAATGTCAGAAAAAAACCAAAAAAATAATCACAAATTGTAATTTTTTGATCTTTTGAAATTACACTGTGGAGTTATTCTTTGCACTGTTTCAAAATCTTGTTGTTATTAATGATAATATAATTGCTGCTACCGTCAGTCATTTACGAGGATAAAAAAAAAATTGATTTATGCATAGTCTGATAAAATGAAGACTTCTAGTTTCCAGATGCTTGTCCTTCTGTAATGACGCAGTTTTTGTGTTCCTGTTCTCTGTCGATTATATCGAAAAAAATAAAATAAAGTCGAATACTTTCACCGTTAAAGAGCAACTTCGGAGATGTCACATACTCGGAAATATTACTAACACGAAGAAAATACCGAACTTCTATCAAATTCAGTTATCAATTGAACCCAAATATCGGCAACAATTTCACGAATCACGATTGGCTTTGCGAGCGTGCCATCTTAGCTCGAAAGAATGATAGCGTCTATCGAATCAATAATAAGATTCAATTGAAAATTTTTGGTGCGATTACAAAGTAAAAATCTATTGTGATACATTTACAGAAGAGGATCAAGCTGTTAATTATCCAGTCGAATTTTGAAATGCCACCGCACAAACTGACATTGAAAATTGGCTCACCAATAACGCTCCTTCGGAATCTTAACACGCCAAAGTTGTGTCATGGAACCGGAATTTACTTGAAAAAAATTATGCCGAATGTGATTTAAGAGACAATAATTAACGGAAAATATATACAGGGGAAGATGTGCTGATTCCGCGCATTCCAATAATACCCACTGATTTGCCTTTCACATTCAAAAAACTACAGTTTCCTGTGCGTCTTGCATTTTTGATAACAATCAACAGTGCTCAAGGGCAGTCGCTTAGAAAATCCAGGTTTTTCGTATGGTCAACTATATGTTGCTTGCTCTAGATTATGAAATTGCGTCACGCTAAATGTTAGTATTAATTTGATATATTTAAAGTTAGTTCGGTTATATGGCGCGTAAAATATATTGTTCGTTCGTGTTAATTAGTAATAAAAAAAAGTTACATAATTTATCGCAAATCTGTAATAATAAAAATAACAATAATTAAATAATATAAATATTAGTAATCTATCATTTTTACGTATTTTACGATAAAGCTTTATCGATTTTCCGTTGTAATATACAGGCCATCCGCTTGCAATAAATATATCGAATAGTAAATGAATATACACTGGCAGGACAGCGTCTGAAAAACGTTGTTTAAAAAAATATTTTGGATGAAAATTTTACTATTATAAATGTAAATAAACAAAAATAATTACATAAAAGTAAGTAATAGAGGAAAAAAAATAAAAGTAAATACCGTTTTATTATTATTATTTTTTTTCAATACATAATAAAAAATAATAATAATAATAATAATAATAATAAAAACCTATAGTTATGATTTAATAATAAAACCTCATTCATTTATATTTGTACTGACGTCGAAACAACTTACTTGAAATAATAATTCTCCGCGGACAACGTCGCGGGTAAAAGCTAGTTTATTATATACATTTACTTCGTTTAAATTTACCACGTGCAGCTTGCTCTGATGTGCTATGTCATTTCTATTAAGCAATATTTTCGAGTATTTACTTAAAGTTTAGAATTCATTTCATTTCGAATTTCCCTCTATGCCGGTGCGCGCTCGTATGAATCTAAGAATATTTTAGTCAGGTGAACGAAATTTTTAACTTATCGAGAACGATTTAATTTAAATTACGTTGCTTTTTGCTCGAATTCACAAATAAATAAATGGTTTTAACTTTTTATGACATAGTAAAACCGGTGAAAATAAATGAAATATAAAATTATTTCCTACATCACCGGTACAAAACATTGATGCGTAAAATTTCTCAAATATACCTGTAAATATAAAATTCAAGTCGACTGTGCGCCCAGTAATAATAACTGTAGTAAGGTGTGCATGTATTTTTAAATATTCATGTATTAGGAAAGTAAGCCTTCTAGACGTTTCGCGGGCCAACTCTTTGCATTTTTAATTAGTTTTATTTTGTGAATTTTTAAAGTAATTGCAGTACCCATATAATATTTATTTTTTAAAACGTTAATTATAAAAATTACGTCTGAAATAAAATATTCTTACGAAATTCTAATTATTTTGTAAATGGAACATAGCCATAACTATTTGCATTAGCGGAGCTTTCAAAGGTGAACAGATTTTTAATAAATCCACTCGAATTAAAAACAAAATAATTTTTATAACGTTCAATAGATTTATCCTCGTTAAAGTTGTTCAAATAATTTATGTTATACAGAAGATTATAAAATTATTTGCATCTCAAAATTCAAAAGAAGTTATAAATATATTTTTACAGGATATTTCCAGTATTAAAGTAAATATGCCAAGTCACTTAAAGGTATCTCCGGATAGAATTGCCGATGAAATTAAAAAGCATCTACAAATTACATTTGACGAAGAAAAAGTCTGCATTGGACCATCAAACCCTGTTTGGAATGCCACATCCAAAGATTTAAATTATGAAATTTCACCAAAATCACTGTATACTAAAATGTAATAGAAATAATATATTAACTGAATTAGGTATCAGTATTTTTGAAGATATACAACAGATAGATGAAACTGTGGACGGCAAAACATATGAAAAAAGTAGCGAATCTTCTGCGACTGATTATTTAGAAAATGAGGATACATTAAAATTTACATTCAAACTAACTGCTGAAGAGTGGAGCAGTCTACAATATCGTGAAATTATTTACAACGAGAAGAGATCAGATATCACTAGGGGGAAACAATATTGTATTTTAAAGTCTCATTCCTGGGCTAATTTATTCCATAAATATTTTTGGCAAGGCTCTTTAATGTATAAAAGAGCAAAAATATATGAGGACGGGTTAAATTATTGTATTTTCATTGCTGTCTGCACTTCATGTAAAAGCAAATTAAAAGGTATTCTTGTAAAAAAAAACAGTATTGAATTCTGTAGCTGTATTCAGTTGTACATATCGAGGAAATTTTGAAATAATTGTAAGCCCATAAAGAAAAGAAAACTGACGAGAGATTTAAAAAAAAAGATTAATGGATAAAGTTATTAATGAAAAAATATCTTGTAATATGCTTAGAAGAATTCAAGCAGACAGTATTATGAATTTTGGCGACCCTGAACGTAGTCATTTACCAACTAGCAATGCACTGAGAATTGCAAAATCTAGATCTTTAAATACTACCATAGAAGATAATAATGCCATACTAGCTATTTGCAAAATGAAAGGTATGCATGCATTTAAAAATATAATTAAAAATATAGGATACGATCGTTTTTTTGTACATTACTGGATAAATGTGGAAATGAACGTATATAGAAAATATATTCAAAATGATAAATGTTCTACTATAGCTATTGATACTACCGGTAGTTTGGTGAAAAAACCTATTCTATTATCAGGAAGAAAAACTCAATATATTCTTTTGTATGAAATTGCTTTGAGGGACAAAAAATTCAAAGTACTCTGTATGTCACATGCTATCTGAAAAACATGATAGTAATTCGATATATAACTAGATTGTTGAATGGCAAAGAGATGGTGCACCGTCACCAAAGCAAGTTGTAACAGATATGTCATTAGCACTAATGTTAGCTACAGTTCGGGCATTTACGAAATACAGTAATATACTACATTACATTGAAGCTTGCTTTCTCATATTTTAGAAAAATCAAACAAATATGAAATACTAAATTATTTCATTTGAGCTGATGTAGCCCACGCGCCATTAAAATTGTTACAACATGGTTACCATTTTGCTCAGTTGATAAAAGAGTAAAAGAATTTTCATAGTACGTGTTATAGCGCAGATTATTTTATCAACTGATTTTCAGGATTTGAAATATTTATTGCGTTGTCTTTTTTGGGTTATTCATAGTAAAACTGATGGTTTTTTATGTAATGGAAAGGAAACTTTCAGTGAAAAAGCTCGTATATACCTTCGCTCAAGAATTTCAAGTAATGATTTAATTCAAGATTACATTAATAACGTTGAAGATCAGTTTTTTTTGTGAAAATAGTAGCACAAAAAATTGTTCAAATAATCCCGACTTTGAAACAGAATTATCTTCAAATAAAGGCCAAAGAGAAGAGAAAAATAATTCATTTTTCCGTGTTGCTGAGGAAATTTCAGAATGCTGTGAATTTGATAGAAAGGACCAAGAAGGTGATTACGACAATTTATTTTATTTGCCTACACTTGTGCCATTGGTATTGAAGTTATGTACTTATTTACCTTTGTGGTCCAGTATTATGTGTCATAATTTTGGTTATGGTGATATACCGCCAACCAGTGCATATGTAGAAAGCCAATTTTCAGATCTAAAGAACAGAATTCTAAAGCATGCTGATACACGATTAAGATTAGATGTTTTTTTAAAATTACATATTTTATCAATAAATGGCTCTATGAAATTAGTTAATGCTAAAATAAATGCCGAAAGTGTAAAAATCTTGCGATCCGATTAATGCATCAGATTCGATATGTACTGTAAACGAACATTTGAACTTGAATAATAACACTTTGCCACTTATTCCAAGAAAGAAAGAAAGAACTTTTGCGCACATATTTAGAAGCAAATGTTGAACATTCTTCAAAAAATGTAAATCAGGAAGTTAATTGTTTTCAAATTCCTTTAATAAGTGACGAGAAAAAAGCAAAAGAAAATTGGGGAAACATTCAATCAAAAAGTCCTAAAAAAAAAACTACAAATAGAAAAATATGGTTGTCACTGAGATTTTCTAAAAACAAGTTTAATGTGGTAAACGCTGCTAATTGACGATTAGAAATTTTTTCTTACCAAAGTTTTGTTTTATTTTTAAAAACAGTAATTTTTTCATATATGTCTACTACGGTGCGGTTTTGACTTTGCATTTCTGTGTTCAACTGATTTAAGCGGTGGAAAATATCGCTTAAATATGCCAATTTGGCCACTCGCTTGTTGTCAATGAAGCGACCGTCACATTCGTGTTTTTTACCAGTCAAAAATATTTCTATTTCTGTTTTAAGAGAAAGAACTCTGGCTAAAATCCTTCCGCCGGATAACCAACGGATATCTCAATGGTACAATAAATGCTGGTGATCCGAACCCATTTCTTCGCCCATCAATCGAAATATCCGGGAGTTCAAAGCGCGCCCCTTTATGAAGTTTATAATTTGAATTACGTCCTTTAATACCCGGTGTAGATCTGGTTGCATATCCCGTGTAGCCAAGTTTTCTCGATGTAAAAAGCAGTGTATTGCATTTACCTCCGGATTTCTTTCTTCGACTTTGGCACAAAACTCTATGCGATTCCCTATCGTTTTTGGTGCTCCATCCGTACATACTGCGACACAATTTTTCCACTGCAATTGGCGATTCTCAAAAAACTTATAAACTAAAAAAAAAAAAAGATGTCAGTCCCAGTTGAAGTTACAGAGAGCTTTTCACAAAAAAGAAATTCTTCATTAAAATTTTGGAAAATTCTGTATCTTACAGACACCAACAGCTGCGGAAAGTCTTCAATATCTACTGATTCGTCAATTTGAATTGAAAATTTTATTGCTGTTTTGAGATCTGTTATTAACTGTTCTAAAATAGCTAATGTCATTAAATCTATTCTCTTTTTTACGGTATCGTTCGAAATTGGCACCATTTCCAGCTTCTTCACTATTTCATCTACCACAGACAGTTCTCGCCATGGCTATCGCAGCTGGTTTAACCAACTCCTCAGCAATATTTGTTTCTTTTTCTTTCCAAAAGGCAGGCGGTTTATTTACGTAAGTCGGATAGACCTTTTCAAGATGTCTCTTTAATTTATTGAGTTTTAGCGATGCATTTGAAAGAAGTTCCATACAGACCACGCACTGTGGGCGCGGGAAACCAGAGCAATCTTTTATTTCAATAAATCCTAATGCTAAAAAATCTTGTTTATAAGTTAACATCCGTTTCTCCATGACTGGTGGCTGGGGAACATGCTGTCCACCAATTGAAAGATTCGCTGAAACAAAACGACAAATTATAAACATTAATTTTAACAACATCTCGAATATTGAATACCTATTTTATTTATTATCTACTACTTTTTAGAATCAATATTTATTTACCACTGAAAGATTCGCCGAAACAAAAAAATAAATTATAAACTTTAATTTTAACAACATCTCGAATATTGAATAACTATTTTATTTATTACCTACTACTTTTTAGAAACAATATTTTACCATTGAAAGATTCGCGAAAACACGACGACAAATTATAAACTTGAATTTTAAAAACAACTCGACAATTGAATACCTATTTTATTCATTACCTACTAACAGTGGCGGGGCAAGACCTAAATTTTATGTGGGCAAAGTACACTTTACGAGGCCTTCTGGTAGCGTAAGAAGACGGATTTTATAAAACAGAAAATTATTGCAACTGTCCAATTTTTATTCATAAAAATGCAAACTATTTGACACAAAAATTAAAGAAACAGAAATTCCCTACTTTTAACCTTACTGAATTCCGTAATAATGGTATCGTAGTATCTGCTTCAATATATAAAACTGACAAAGCTGAAAGTCTTTCCTTACTCGTTGTATTTCTTAAATCATTTTTAATTAGTTTTAATTTTGAAAAGATTCTTTCAGCGGACGCTTTACCAGTATTGCTAGCAAAATTCGAACGACTATGTTAATATTTGGGTAAATTTCTTTCAAGCTTTTTTCCGTTATGTATTGCAGCTGATGTTTCACATCTTTAATGAAGTTGGGTAAATTTGGGAGAGTATTGCTATTAATCCATCATACAATTCGTAACTCGCAGGACAGTGTGTAAATCTTGACAGTTTGTTACTAATTGCTCTTTGGGAATATACTTTTTAACTTGTTTAGATCATAGAGGAAACCAAAATTTTTTTAAAAATATTATTTAAAAGAAAGGAGCCTTGAATCCATCATATTGCTTACTATAGAATCAATCATGGTATTCAAAAAAAATCTATTTCATACCGTCTGTTAGGAGACTGTACAGGTTGATCGCCGCCTTCATAATCGAATATCCTTTTCTTCTTTTTGGCTACCCTTTTATTTTTTTAGTTTTCTGGTAGATCATAACTGCTTTTCTCAATAAATTGACGAGCATCAGACCAGCATTTTTCGAATCCAGTTTGTCGGTATTCTTTGACCCAGTCACAAAATGTACGCAAATATTCAAGAGCAATACTTAAATGGACATGTACAAATTTCCGCAATTTGCTTATGACATTAACTCGAAATAATATCTCATACCATACATGTAATGATATGATATCTAAGCTGAGCTTTTCGTTTAAAATCGAATCACGATAATTGAGCGTGCCAGATTGTTCAGTTTGATATTTTAAGCTTTCGATGCGTTCAACAACATCATAAAATTGCAATAATACGGCCTTCAATGCTTCGATTCTGCTTTCCCACCTTATGTCTGACAAAGGCTTCATAGTAAACTTTAATTTGCCTTTTGGATTAATTTCCAGCCTTTTCTAAATAAATTTTCTGAAAAAAAACTAAAAACTTTTTGCTATCACAGAAGAATTTTGTACGTCTACCAACAGCAGAAGATTTCAACTATGACAACCGCACGGTGTAAAAAAATCCCTGGGATTAATATTTAATATTCGACTTTTAACTCCACCATTTACGCCTGCGACATTTGCGCCATTGTTGTATCCTTGGCCATGACAATTTTGAATATATAAGTCATTTTTTTCAAACTCTCCCAATATTGCATTAGTTAAATATTCTTCAATCGTTTCAGTGACAGCAAGAAATACGATAAAGTTTTCTTCTATTGTGATTTATATGTTTGATTAGTTTACTCTGGCAGCCCAAAACGATCATAAATCGACGACTGGCAGAACAACATTCAAGTTCAACATGTTGCGACGTTTATCTATTGTACTTTATTAAAATTAAACTATAAAAAAAAAATTGACAGTTCGGAGAGTTGCTAATTATATTTATCGTTTTATGACGAGTAAAATTTTTTTGTCCCGGTCATGGCTTTTAAGTACCTAACGCATAAACCTTTGAGGCGCGAGGCCTCTTGGACCGCGAGGCCGTAGGCGGTCGCCCACGGCGCCCACGCCTTACGCCGCCTCTGCCTACTAAATGTATTAGAAACAATATACATACCTTCTTTTGAGCGCAGCAAAGAATGCGTGTTATAACTATTATAACAAGTGCAGTAAACACCATTTTGTAGCATTGTCCCTGTAGTAAATATACACCGAGGTAGTTAGATACTCAAACGTGATTTGCTTGAAATGGTATGACAAAAGAGCGTGCATTCATTAACAAACATGCTATGTAGAACACTGAGTCGCTGCCGCGCGAGTTCGCCGCGTCATATCATCCCCGGAACGCATCCTACCGCCCCGCATAGTAGTATGTTCCGAATCAGGATGACAGCGATTACGGCACTCACAGCGTCATTTAGAGAATTCCCGCGACCCATCCCAATAACAACCACGACCCGGGGTTAGGAAACGCTGCACAAGAGCATTATCATCAATAGGAAGGTCTGCTGTATAAATAATGTATAACAATGGTCCCAATACGCTACCTGGGGAACACTAGTAGCTATTGGGTATATATTAGAAACTTTATCTCCATATTTGACCTGATAAAATCTTTCATTTAGATATGAAGAGAATAACTTGCTGTATTGATATGGAAAATATTTTTGGTTTTTTCCATAAGAGACCATCATATGGACCTTGCCGAATGCCTGAGCAACATCCAGGACAAAACCGCATCACAGACCTTCTTTTCCTCCAAGTCAGATTCAACTTTTTGCACTGCGCAATGCATCTGATGAATTGTAGAGTGTTTTACTCTGAATCCAAATTGGTGAGATGGAATAATTTTCTGTTCACCAACTAGAGGAAGTATTCTTTTATGTATATGTATATAAATAGCAAAGAATAAATAGTGATCTCTATTCCTTTGCAACATGTTAATTTACTTTTAGTTATAAATGTTACTTATTTAGAAATAGTTCTAAGATTGTAATAATCATACAGTTCCCTGAGGGGCTGTTCTACGGGGGAAAAAAAGAAAAAAAGAATTAACAAGATTTCAAATAACTTTGATATTGCCAAAAGTAACGAAATCAACCTGTATGAAGTTTTGCCAGTTAGCGGCTTACCAGGCTTCGGTATCATTACTATTTGTGAAAATTTTAGTTGCACTGGATAATACGACAATCTTATTATTGCGTTAAATATATATGTTAGCATGAAAAGACCTTTGTGTGTCAGTTCTTTTAGCATCTTAGCCGTTATCAGATCATATCCAGGGTTTTTTTTTGGATTCGTGTTTTTAATAGTAATTTTAATCTCTTCCGGCGAAGTAGGGTTTTATTGGAAGATAAATGTTGCAACTGTATTGCTCTATGGGTAATCTCCGGGTTTTTGGGATGAAGATGTTAACAAGGTGTTCAGTAAATTCTTCTGCTTTCTCTTCATCACTGTGTGCCCAGCTACCAGTAACGTTCCTGATCGGATGTATCGGAGTTTTTGTTTTTTTTTAATTTCTCGTCGCTTTCCATAAAGAATATTCACCTGCTATAGGGGTAAATAAGATATGTATTGTTTAGACGTATAATTTTTGAGTTTTAGTAGTAGCTGTTTAACTGTTTTCGTTTGTTTATTTAGTTACCTTTTGTCTTCCGAACGTCTACTTGTTTTCCATATTTTTGTTAGTACTCTTTTGTATTTTATCTCATTTAGGATCTGGGTTGGGTCAGGTTTTTTTAAACTTTTCCTGTCTATAATTATAGATTCTTTTTCTTGTTCATCATTTTCGTGTTCTGATATATATATTAAGTTATCTGATAAGGAAATCATGTTTTTCCGGTACAGATTACCCGCTTAAGTTATGTATTGTTATTTGTTAAAAAATTAAGCGCAAATATACGTTTCTTCTTCTTCTTCTTCTGGGTTGGATAAAAGACAGCTGAAGTTGTTTGGTTTTGTGATGTACTGTTCCAAGCCGATTCTTGAATGACTTAAAAAAATCTTGTAATACATTTTCTAATTCAATTCCATTTCGAATAGATGCATTTAACGTGACATTTTCTTCAACCTTTTCTTTAAATATATTCCAATCAGTTAGTTTATTGTGTAACCGTGGTTTACCTTTTTTCCTTATTATTGTGTTACTTACTATGATGATCACTGGAGAGTGATCAGAAGAGAGACTTGACTCCGATTTTATTTCGATGTAAGTTGATGTTAATCCTATAGTTATGGAAAAATTCAATAAGTCCGGAATTTTTCCTCTGTCAGTGGGTTAATATGTAGGCGATCCACCCGTTATGATATCACATCGATTATAATCCAATGATTTTTTAAGCTCTCTGCCTCTAGCCGTGTTTAATCTGGATCCCCAATAAGTGTTTTTGGTGTTATAGTCTCCACCAATTATATATGTATATATATATATAAGTATATTACCTAGCAAGGGCGTCGCCAGCAGGGGGCAGGGAGGGGCAGCTGCCCCCCCCCCCCCCTGGAGCCTTGAAACTTTTTAATCAACTGGCATTGATGAGTATTCCTAGGCGCGTAATCATGGACAATTTGAAAAACTTATGTTTTAATTAGGATTTTATTCTTGTTTAATAAAATATTAAGCCTTTACAACTTATAAATTTTATTTTTCCTATAACTCATATCCTCTTTCTATCATCTTCCCTCCATCCCCCCCCGGCGGCTGGCAACTCATCTTGCCCCTCCCTGGCTCATCGGCTGGCGACGCCCTTGTTACCTAGAGTGCTCAGGAAACTATTAAATTGTTGCTGCAATATTTTATATTTAGGTGGGCAAAATACGGCAAACAAACTATGTTTTTATTTGCACATTGTACTTTTATATTGGTTGCCTGTAGGTAGTTTTCTTGGAATTTATCAATTTCGTAGTGCTTAATATTATTTTAAATTAAGATCGCCGCTTCTCCATGAGCCCTACTATCGAGATGTAGAGTACAGTACAAATTATAGCTTTTGATATGAAAATAGTTTGCATTGTAAGATGACTCTCCGATACTGGTAGTATATCAATTTTTTCTTGATTTAAATATAATTCAATTTCATATTTATGCTGCATTGGCGTTCCAAGTCACTATTTTTAACAAGGTCATTTTTCATTTATTAGAGCAGTCATGACTGTTTTATCATATTATTTTGTTGATTTAACATGTGGTGATAAACAAGTCTTTAATTTCTTTTACAAATTTGCTCATAACCATCTCAATATTATTTATATTATTAACTTGATTATTACGATTGAGATTATCATTTACTGTATTTTCGCGTACTACCTGAGCGTATGTAGCTGTTGGAATATTTGATTTTAAGTTTTGTTAGTAGTTTATTAGTTTGCATTTTTTTTTTTTTTCTATTAATTGCATTAATTTGTTTTGTATTTTTAGTATTAAATGCTTTGTTTCTCCTACTTAGTATTTCTTGATAAACAGTACGTCTTTTATAATTTGCAGTATGGTTTGCTTGGTTCACGGACAAAAGCGCACAAGACAAAAGCGCACAGGACAAAAGCGCACACGGATAAAAGCGCACACGGACAAAAACGCACATGGACAAAAGCGTACACGGATAAAAGCGCACATGGATAAAAGCGCACACGGATAAAAGTGCACATGGATAAAAGCGCACACGGATAAAAGCGCACATGGATAAAAGCGCACACGGATAAAAGCGCACATGGATAAAAGCGCACACGGATAAAAGCGCACATGGATAAAAGCGCACACAGATAAAACCGCACAGAGATAAAAGCGTACACGGATAAAAGCGCACATGGATAAAAGCGCACACGGATAAAAGCGCACATGGATAAAAGCGCACACGGATAAAAGCGCACAGGACAAAAGCGCACAGGATAAAAGCGCACACGGACAAAAGCGCACACGGACAAAAGCGCACACGGACAAAACCGCACACGGACAAAAGCGCACACGGATAAAAGCGCACATGGATAAAAGCGCACACGGACAAAAGCGCACACGGACAAAAGCGCACACGGACAAAACCGCACACGGACAAAACCGCACACGGACAAAAGCGCACACGGATAAAAGCGCACATGGATAAAAGCGCACACGGATAAAAGCGCACATGGATAAAAGCGCACACGGATAAAAGCGCACATGGATAAAAGCGCACATGGATAAAAGCGCACACGGATAAAAGCGCACAGAGATAAAAGCGCACACGGACAAAAGCGCACATCGATTTGCAGAACAGGAGATAAATTATTAATTTCTCGGTTCTCGGCAATTGCATCATTTGTGAAAAGGCAAAACTGGACAGTTGCCCCGCAAAGAATTTAAAATTCAAAAAAATTATTGGTAATCAGCGAAAACAAAGTAAAAAAAATACAACTTTTTGTACGATTCGCTAGTCATTTTTCTGTTTTTTTTCGTTCTTATATGTGTATTTGTTTGTTAATTATCACAGTGTCTATTGACTATGACCGCTAGGAAGTTACTGTATATAAAAAATAAAATTTGTATCAATAATGTATTCAGGGGCGTCTCAAGCATGCCAAGTTGTGGGAGTGGTGCATAACCCAAAATACCGATTCATGAATTCATATAATTTAAAAATAATTTTTTTTAATACTGTATAGCTTATATAACAAAATGTTATATGGTGTTTTTTAATGATTTTCTTTAAACTTTTACAATGTGGGTCTTTTATCTTTTACTTCTGCAGTCAAAACTGATTTAGATCGAACTGTGAGGACCAAAAGTATTTTTAAAAAAAAATTTTATTAAAAGAAATCTCACCTTTTAATGCTAAGCCTATAATACTTTGTACTAATGCTTTACTTTTTCAAACAGTGAGGGTAACTTTTATTTTACACTGTTGTATACTAACCGTTTCTTTATGAATTGTTTTAACTGGTCTGAATTTTCTTAATAATTTTTGCTTTTAAATTAGTATCGAAAAATCCGCAACTCTTTGTTAACTTGGTAAAAGTTTTCATTATATTTGACACTTCTATATCGTCAACCGTTTGTTTGCTTATTTCTTCTTCATCATTTTCATCACAGTTGTTTATTTAACTCTTTGCTCGCGGTTTCATTGCTGATTAAAACAACTGTCGCAATATTTTTGTTAACGTTTAATTATTCCTTTGATAATAAATTTCCCGATGATCATTCTAATATTGTGAAAAACTTGAACTATGTTTTTATTCCGCAATACTTCAAACTTTTGTATTAAGGGAATTTTACTTACTTTCATTTCAATATGATCAGAATAAAATATATAAATATAATGATTGAATGATTTAATTCTGAACAGAATTCGCTGTTAATTAAGCGGCTTCTATTGTATAATTCTTTAAGGTTAAAAAATTGAAAGAATTTTAAATAGGTCGTCATGAATACAAGAAGTAAAGACTTCAAAAACAGCTCTGTTTTTTTAAAATGGAATGTTATAAAATCTACATCACATGTAGTCTCCCCAGGGCTTCATCACAACTTTTTAGCGCACAACGCACTTTGTATTTGAAAAATCAGTTTCGGGATTATGAATATTTTTTACAAAAAGAACCAGAGAGTTGATCAATGCAGTAATTAGTTTATCATTATTCATTTTTTGAAATATTTTTACCGTACTTCGAATTAATTGTATAACATCAAACCTATTACTGAGTTCTCTGTTCGATGATTCCATTAAATTTTTGATTTTAAGCATGATACTTTTAGCAAAAAACAATGAACAAATAAAATCAAAGATTAACTTTTTTTAAGCGGACTTTTAAAACAATTCTCAGCCTTAGCATTGTATTATAAAGAACTTTATCATTTGAAAATAACGTTTTCTAGTATTGGAAAGAATTTGAATTAAAGTCACTGTTGTCGACCGAAATTTTAAACTAACGAATTTATTATTTACATAAAAAAAAAACACAACAGATGATCGACGAAAATAAAAAAAAAAAAAACAAATCTACTAAAATTCTACTCTTTATTAATTTTTCACGCAAATTAACAGAACATAACTTTTACAAACAACAAAAGTAAAAATAATTTTAAATTATTAAAATCACAGAAGGTATCGGCCCCTGCTCATTTTATTTAAAAAAATTAAATTCTCCCATATCAGAAATTAAAAATAATGAATTTTAAAAGCAGATGAATTTTAGCTGAAAGTACGAAATTTGATTATTTCAAGTAACAAGTATATCAAACATAATGTTCTTGACGTCTTTTTTCTCAACTCTACATGAAACTCTTTCACAACTTCACCATAATTTAAATTTCCATAGTATTTTATTGAAATAAATTTTAGATTTTTTTTGTGTACGTTTTTAGTCCCTCTGCATCAAGATTTTAACCTAGTAACAAGGAAGTGCAAATATATTTAATTTATGTATTTGTCTGTAACTATGGTCGAATTGCGAAGTTCTTAACAATGGCCAAGAATCGTACAATTTAGGTCACTACAACAGACTTGTAGAAATTTAAAGAATTATACAATAGAAGCCGCTTAATTAACAGCGAATTCTGTTCAGAATTAAATCATTCAATCATTATATTTATATATTTTATTCTGATCATATTGAAATGAAAGTAAGTAAAATTCCCTTAATACAAAAGTTTGAAGTATTGCGGAATAAAAACATAGTTCAAGTTTTTCACAATATTAGAATGATCATCGGGAAATTTATTATCAAAGGAATAATTAAACGTTAACAAAAATATTGCAACAGTTGTTTTAATCAGCAATGAAACCGCGAGCAAAGAGTTAAATAAACAACTGTGATGAAAATGATGAAGAAGAAATAAGCAAACAAACGGTTGACGATATAGAAGTGTCAAATATAATGAAAACTTTTACCAAGTTAACAAAGAGTTGCGGATTTTTCGATACTAATTTAAAAGCAAAAATTATTAAGAAAATTCAGACCAGTTAAAACAATTCATAAAGAAACGGTTAGTATACAACAGTGTAAAATAAAAGTTACCCTCACTGTTTGAAAAAGTAAAGCATTAGTACAAAGTATTATAGGCTTAGCATTAAAAGGTGAGATTTCTTTTAATAAAATTTTTTTTTAAAAATACTTTTGGTCCTCACAGTTCGATCTAAATCAGTTTTGACTGCAGAAGTAAAAGATAAAAGACCCACATTGTAAAAGTTTAAAGAAAATCATTAAAAAACACCATATAACATTTTGTTATATAAGCTATACAGTATTAAAAAAAATTATTTTTAAATTATATGAATTCATGAATCGGTATTTTGGGTTATGCACCACTCCCACAACTTGGCATGCTTGAGACGCCCCTGAATACATTATTGATACAAATTTTATTTTTTATATACGGTAACTTCCTAGCGGTCATAGTCAATAGACACTGTGATAATTAACAAACAAATACACATATAAGAACGAAAAAAAACAGAAAAATGACTAGCGAATCGTACAAAAAGTTGTATTTTTTTTACTTTGTTTTCGCTGATTACCAATAATTTTTTTGAATTTTAAATTCTTTGCGGGGCAACTGTCCAGTTTTGCCTTTTCACAAATGATGCAATTGCCGAGAACCGAGAAATTAATAATTTATCTCCTGTTCTGCAAATCGATGTGCGCTTTTGTCCGTGTGCGCTTTTATCTCTGTGCGCTTTTATCCGTGTGCGCTTTTATCCATGTGCGCTTTTATCCGTGTGCGCTTTTATCCATGTGCGCTTTTATCCGTGTGCGCTTTTATCCATGTGCGCTTTTATCCGTGTGCGCTTTTGTCCATGTGCGTTTTTGTCCGTGTGCGCTTTTATCCGTGTGCGCTTTTGTCCGATGCGTTTTTATCATGTGCGCTTTTGTCCTGTGCGCTTTTGTCCGATGCGTTTTTATCATGTGCGCTTTTGTCCTGTGCGCTTTTGTCTTGTGCGCTTTTGTCCGGTCACCGGTTTGCTTAGCAGAAAGAACATGACGCTTCTGTCTTTTCATCCTTGTCACATTTAAATATTTCATGTGTCTCTCCACATTTGACACATCTAACCGGTCTCATGTAATAATACCTTTTCATATGACCATATAACTTGCATCTCATACACTGAACAATTATTTTCTTTTTCCTCGGCTGTTCAAAATTTGAACTTTTCCATTTAATAAATATTCAATATTAGAAATATCCTTATTATTATTGTTCGGTTCGATGTCTGCAAAAAATAAAGGCAAAGGATGTTTATACAATCTACGCTTAAAATTATATATTTCTTAGATCCCTATTAATTTTTGCACGTTATAAAAATTAATAACTAATTATATTTAGTTAATACATTAATGCTGAAAACAATTTATTTAAACATTATTCTGTTTCGTTAATCTCAGCGGTGTTAATTCAATCACTATTATTTTTACGCGGAGTGTTAATATTACCAAGATTAATGAAACGAAATAATACCTAAATCATTTTTTTCCCCAGTATTAATGTATTAAAAATAAATATATTTAGTTATTCATTTTTATAATGTGTAAAAAGTGATACGGATCTAAGAAATATATATAATTAATGTGGAAATACAAACTGATGATGTACTTACATATATAATTCGTAAATAACTTGGCACTTAATTTTTCATATTATAATTATTTCTTTTTTTGCTGATAAAATGACTAATTTTATAATATTTTTGTACAAGTTTTGTATTTAAAAGCTGAGAAACTTGGCTGTATTTTTTAAAATATTTCGTTTTTGTTGAGATAAGTAACTACTGCTACCATTATGCTATTAAATAACCCCACTTAAACTTGGAAATACAACCAATCGGCTCAATCCGTTTGCCAGTATGGCTCAAAATTCCGCCTCTCAAACCTTATCCCCTCAACCTTCATTCTCAAAAGCCTCTTCCAACTCAACTCTGCCGTACTCTCAAGTCACAAAAAACAAAATTATTCTACCGACAACGTTCAATTATCCTACGGAAGAATAAGTTATTGTGTTCAACTGCATACTGGACTATAAACACCGCGATTACCTTTTATCACTGTTAAAACATTGGTCATTTTCTTGTAATGACATAAATTAGCTAGAAATGATCAATGCACTGCTTACAACAGAGACAGACGACCAAATGAAATGAATAAAAATTTACCATTTAGTGAACGATTATATTTGGTTCAAAAGTATCCGATTGTGGGGTTTCAAGACAATTCACAATTCGCGTTAATGCTTTAGTGAAAGTTTTAAAAAGTAATGGAGAAATTTTAGGAAATACTATCATTGACTACTATTAGTATAGAATACAATTCCAAAATAGAGGAAGCCCCCCACTTACATATGCTTATTTGGTGTGACAATGTACTAGAATTCTATTCTTCCGAAGGAATAAAAATAATTGAAAAAGTGGTATCTTGTTGTACAAATGATAACAATGCTGATTTAGTAAAAAGAGTGCAAATTTATAAGCACTCGGCAACTTGTTACAAAAGCAGAATCAATGGTGCTTGTCGTTCAGTAGATTTTACCGATATATACAAGAAATTGCAGAATTAAAATTATATACATATATACTAGCTGATCCGGCGAACTTCGTACCGCCACAGAAATAATAAATTTTGTGTTAACTTATTAGTTAAATTAAATTTAGTTTTTATTAATACTCAAAATGAATTAAGTTCAATAAATGTGCAAAAACCAAAATGAGACAAATATTTTAATTACATCGAAAAGTATTTTAATTACGCGTGGCAGCAAGGTATTGTTCACCTTAGTAACAAAAATCAGTATAAATTTATATTAAAAATTTAAAGTAAATACTCAATTTATTATATACTTTTTAATTAATAAAGTGTGTACTCTATGCAGTTAGCTAATGATGGGCTATACACGAAAAAACAACGTGTTTCTAATGATGTCTAATTTCCTAAAGTAAATTTATGCCGATTTTTAAGGTTCCGTACACACTATAAAATACGGAATAATCCGAATAAGATGGTTCAGAAACGACAAAAATATTCAATTATACAATAGAGCTCGGAAACGGGTTGACTTATCGCAATTGGATCATAAATTACAATTAAACTTTTATCTGTAACAATTTACAACTTTAAACTGAGCGATTATTCTGGGCCGCAATAAACCGTCTAGAATATATAATATGGAATTTAGAACGACCTCAAAAATACCCCTAAAAAAATCGTAATTTGTCACCAGATAACTCTTTAAAAGCGAAATTCAAAATACAAAACAAAACATAGGAGCCATTTATGGAAATTCAAAAATTACGATTAAAAAATTATTTAAACCCCCTTTTTGGCCCAAAAAGAGCAAAAAAAAAAAAAGAATTTTCTTCATAAATATTTTTTTTACTTCGTAATCTGCTATTCGGAGCGGAGACAAATTCAACAAATCAAAGATCACAAAAATCTGTCCAGCCATCCTTAAGTTATAAGTGGTATAACTAATCCGACTTTGTTTTATATATATGTAATATGGAATTCAGAATGACCTCAAAAATCACCCTTAAAAATTCATAACTCATCACCCGATAACCCTTTAAAAGCTAAATTCAAAATATAAAACAAAACACAGGAGCCCTTTTATGAAATTCAAAAATCACGGATAAAAAATTATTTAAACCCTCCTCCTGAACCAAAAGCGGCAAAAAAAAAATGAATTTTCTTCATAAATTCGTCTTAAATCCGAAAATTTCAAAATTTTTTGAATAAGTTGTAACAATATGGACCGTTTTGATGAAAATTTTTATAAAGAAATCTATTACAATACCTGACGTGTACAGTTACCACAATTCGACCTTTCGATTGTGTGTGAGCATGTGTATACTATGAGCTAAATTGAATAGAAACTAAAAATCATGTTTTAATTAAAGGGCAAAGAATATAAAATTCAAGCTATTTTCATAACAGGTATATTTTTCAATAACGCAAAAAGTGAAGTAACAGAAGCGGTGTAACTCATTCCAGAAATTAATAAAATAACCATAGTAATCATTTTATTTAAATTTTTAGGTTTAGTTTATTTTTACCGTGGTAATCATTTTATTTATAATTTTATAAAAATTAATTTTTTGTTAATTTCTTTTTATTCGTCCCGTATACATTTCTGTGCCCCTAATCTCATCTCAACTATTTAAAACCCTCATATTTCGTGTAGTGGACAGAATTGTGAATCTAAACCTTTCTTGAATCCACTTGAACAAACACAAAAAATTTCATCAAAATCGGCCCAGCCGTTTAGAAGGAGTTTAGTCACGAACACATGTACAGAAGAATTATATATATAAACATATATATACACTCTTTTTTGTGGCATCAAAAATTCCACACATTGTAAATATGATATTTAGTTTTGTTTACATTAATAATTATATGTTAATTCGTGAATTCAAAATAATATAATTAAATTAAATTAAAGAAAATTAAGGTTATTCTATAAAACTGATAATTTTGTCACTTCCGAAAAGGGCCGCTAATATTTCCGTAGCCCCGGGCCTATCATACACAATTAATCCGGGTCTGAAGATGAGCATGTACCTAGATATATACATTTAAAGGATAACACAAGAATGTGTATAAGAAAGAAGCCTACCCTGTTCTTATTTTATTTATTTGGTGAATAATAACATAAATACATAGTAATTGAAACATAGCCATGAGTATCTCAGTTAAATGAACACCTCATGGATTGGAAACAATAAAAAGAAAATGAAAGAGACAAAAATTAACCAATATAAAAATTAAAATAAAATTATACATTAAATGAAAAATCTTCAACATCCGAATATTTGGAAGCCATGATAAAATTCGCCGCGTGCAGGAATTTTGATAAATTATCGTTGTTTAATGGAAAACAATTTACGTCTTTAAACAAGAATTTCCATTTGGCGCACTCATTAACGATATGGGTGACAGTTTCAGGAGCATCTCCACAGGAACACAAATTGGTGTCTGCTAGATGGAAACGGTGCAGATAACTTTGAAATCTACCATGTCCAATAAGAAATTGCGTCACATACGTATTAATATTATTAATTTTGATTGGATTTGTTTTAACCTCGGGGACGAAACTAAATGTTAATCTTCCAGTTGAGCTATTGTTCCAGCTATTTTGCATTTCAATAAATCTATTGTTTAGATCCAACTCCAAATTGACATTATTTAACCCTTTGAAATACAAAATTTTATGCTGCAATACGGAATGCAGTGGCAATTGTCCTGCTATTGTTCGCAACGCATCGCCGGAAGTAGTTCTATGCGCGTGGAGAATAAACAAAAGAAATTTCCTTTGGGATTTAACTAGTACTTCCTGAATGCTTTTACGCTTTAAAGCCTCTTCAAACATAAATACGCAGTACGTGAATAATGGAACAACTAGCATATTATAAATTATTAAACGGTGTTTAGTGCTCATCCCATACGTGCGTCCAGACACGGAGTGCAATTTATTTAGAACCGTTGTAGCTTTACTGGGCAAATTTTTGAAATGTTGATTAAAACTGTAGCGACAGTCTAATGTAATACCAAGATATTTCAGTGATTCGACGATATTAATTTTAAAGTTCGGTATAAAGAGATGTAGCGAATTGTAGTAGTCCCTTTTTCGTTTCCTGTGCATGATTAATAAATTAGTCTTGTTTTCGTCCAACTGTAGAAGATGTTTTTCCATATAGGTTAAAATATTGTTGATTGTAATCTTGAAGTATTTACAAATGGAGGGACGATGGTTAGAAGTGACCGCGAATGCTAGATCATCTGCATAGAAATATCTGGTTACTGCCGACGGGAACTCCATCAACGATAAGTCTGAAATATACAAATTCCAAAAAATCGGGCCCAAAATCGATCCTTGCGGGCATCCGCGAGTAACATTTCGAAAATATGTTTGATGTTCGTAAATAAATTTAATAGTTCTGGAATCTAAGTATTGTCTTAAAATTGAGATTATTCTATAATCGAGCCTGAGTGCTCTAATTTTGTGGAATAAGACTGGCCACGAACAGTTATCAAAGGCGCCTTTAATATCTAACGTCAGCAGGCCGATCGCAGTCTTTTTACTTAACGCACGCTCAATCTGCTTAGATAATTCGCCAAAAAGCGTTGCCGTGGAACGGGACTTAGTAAATCCAAATTGCCGATCATCGTGAGGTAAAACCGGCAGTATACGATTCAACAAAACATATTCAAACACCTTGGCTAAAGCGCTTAACAAGACAATCGGTCTGTACGAAGATGGAAGACTAGGACTACCCTGTTCTTAGACACGAACATTACACTTTAAACAGTGACAAAGAAGGATTTTATTACAGTCTTATAGTTTGCCATATACCGTTTCGAAAAGAAAATGAATTAAGGAATGAAAACAAGACAGCAGAGTCGTACTTTTAAGACGAAAAACACAATTAAGACCATTACTACATAATAAATCTGCAGAAGAATTTGCTCATGTTGAACAAGTTATTCAATAAACCCTTGCTCAGGCAGAGGTATTCAATAAAATCAATAGTAGCGAAAATTTAAATGAGAACGATAAAAATAATAAATACGTAAATGTAGAAAATAAAAATTAAATTGATTTCGATAATTATGATGATTTCAATAACGAAGGTTAAACTGTTACAGTGTGCGATGAAGTTTTCTATAATGGTATACAAAGTGTGAATATTCAATGGAAAAAATTTATGAAAAAAGTACAGATATCAAATATTATTGATACTGGCATAAGAACATCTGAATATTTCCAACCTATGCTCACGTTTATAACATACCGATAATTGTATATCGTTTCTTTTAAAATTTATTATAGAACACATCAAAAATTGCTATAGTCGATTCACTATTAAAGCCAACATTTGTAGAAGTAGCCTGTTTAACAGGTGTTGCTGCAGGGTAGATTTTTAAAATAACAGTGCATTCAGTTTATTCACTTCTTCCCACAGAAAAAGGGAGTGCAGCGACGTATAAAAAAATAACCGGACAACGAGTAGAAAGTGAGTAATGTAAATGGAAATACATCAAGTTGCTTATAATAGATGAAATATCCATTATTTCATATGAGAATTTAAGTATAATCCATTTAAGACTGCAGAAATTCAAAGATAATAATGAAAAAAATTTTAGTGAAATAAACGTTTTGTTGTTCGGCGATACCATGCAATCACCACCAGTTAAAGGACATTGGGGGCTTTAAATAGCCAAAGTGGACTATTACAGAAATAAATTTATGGCATCAGTTTTCATTCTGTGAACTCTCAATTAATATGGGATAAAAAAGTGATGCAGAGTTTGTAGATTTATTAAACACGTTAAGATTTGCAAAGTTTACAACTTTTCTCGGTTAGAAACATTATATGAAAGAAGACGTATTAATATCTTAATGGTGATTTCCCAAATGAGGCAACAGTAAGAATTTTCCCAACTGTTAAAATGAGTATAATGATAAAATGACGGAATTAACACATTACAAAAATATAGTGTACATAATAAACGCTATTGATGAATCACGTTACAACATGTAACAACGGCCACCGAATAATGTCTTTCCCCACGATGCAAATAATTGTGGCGGTCTTTTGCACTATATGGTATTGGATCAAGAGTGATGTTAAGATGTAATATTTCTATCATTGATAGACTTGTAACTGGCGCTATGGGTGTAGTAAAAAAATTGATCTGGCTTGCATTACGTCGCAATCAATTAGAGGAAGGTGAGTTGCCGGCAGCTGTTTGTACAAAATTCGGCGATGATACAATTACAACTAGAATTAAAAACAAGTTTAGTATATGAGCAACTTTTCAAGCAACGAAAGGCTATGGCGATGTAGAATGAACCATACTTCCATTCATTCTCGGTTGAGCAGTAACAGCACACAAACTTCAAGGTAATACTTTAGAAAGAACTGTTATTGATTTGGGGAAGAAAAATTTCGCTAAAGGATAAATTTATGTTGCACTCAGTCGGATAAAAAAATTAGAAGCTATCGCTTCGTCAGACTTAGATGCAAATAAGTTATTAAAAACCCGCACGATGAAAAAGTTTTACAAAAAAGTTAAGATTGCGAAAATTAAATATTGCCGAATAAAATATTGACGTGTAAGAGAGAAAAGGTGTAAAATTTTGCTGTTTAAAATTAGGCTAGATATCTCCAATGATTGGTTTTTGAATGAGATTACATCAACGCTGACTGGTAAACTGTATGTTAATGGTCAATAAATATTAATGTCACCATTGCACTACATTGTAATGCGTCTGCACTCATAAGCCATGTATTAAACTTGGTGCATTTTTAATAAATTATTATTTTTCACGTTTTAGTACATTCTTATTAAATTTTTATAATAAATCTTGAAGTCGGTATTTCCTTTTTTTAAAAAAATTCGATTAAAAATTTTTAGCATTATACTTCAATTTTTTTCTTGCTAACTTTTTTGACACATTATTTTCCATATTTTAAGCTTTAAAAAAAAAAAAAAAAAAATCGATTTCTTTATTTAAAGTTGCATTTTCACGGTAAAAATACCAAAATATATAAAATCATTTTCTTTATTCAAAGCTACATTTCCATGGTAATTTGGCAAATTGACAGTATTTTAAATCAATCGCTTCTGTTATACTAATAAGGAATTATCTAAAGGGACCACATGTTTTCACGTTTTTAACGAATACTCTATTTATGTTCACCGATTTTCATCAGTACTCACGCATGACACCACCGCTGAATGGTGGTATACTTTCTAATGAACAAAAAAATCAGTAAAATTGGTCCACATGAATATGTTATACGCGAACAAACATTAAAAAACATATATATACAAGACGAACATATAAACTCCTTCTTTTTTGTGGAAATCGGTAAAAATAAAAATAAAAAGCTTGACAAAAGCTGTAATGAAATAAAGAACAAAATGAATAGAATGTGAAAAGAATTCAGTAAAAGTTTATTGACAGAGGAAATTGGGTCGAACATAAAGAATTTGAAAAAAGAGTCGAAGTTGATTAAATTATCAAGTGTCATCACCCTCACTGAAAAGTAATTGTATTTTGCGTAAAATCGTTTGAAGTTAGTTTAAGTTTATCGTATAATAAGGAAAAATCACAACACACTACTATAAACAATTATTTAGTATTTAATTACCCGACGCGTTTCGAAGACAAAGCTTCACGATCACGGGAATCATTCTAATATATAAATTTAACAAAGACAATAATAAAAATAACAGATTTAAGTTGATAACGGAAGTGGATTATTGCACGAGTAAATAAAATAAAAAACGATGAAAAATGACTATTAAAAATTTTAAAAGTTTAAAAAATATTGCTTAAATTTTTTTAATTTTTAATAATCATTTTTCATAATTTTTTACTTTATTTAATCGTGCAATGATCGACATCGACTTAAATCCGTTATTTTTATTATTGTCTTTGTTAAATTTATATATTATAATAATTCCCGTGATCATGAAGCTTGTCTTCGAAACGTGTCGGGTAATTAAATATTAAATAATTGTTTATAATAGTAGTGTGTTGTGATTTTACTTATTATACGATAGACTTAAACAATATGTGACATTAACCTATATAATAATTAGTTTCAAAATGTTTATAAGTATGGAATTCTTGTTTACAGAAAACAAATGTGTACGATTATACATATGTACTAGTCTTAATAATGCCTTGGCCTTTGTTACTGCTCCGCATTTGAAATAGATCTACGCAAATAAAAAGCAGGAAATAAAGGCCCATGATGACGGAAGTGCGGTTAAATTGAATGGGAAAACGTTCGGAAGCAGTTTAAAATTGTAACAGATCGATAAAAGGAAAAATAAAATTAACTGGTATGCAGCGCGATCTTTATCTATCACGGTAATTATTAATGTAAAATTATTACGCACGATAGCGTTGTAATGACGTGTGATAATCGTTTGTTACAAATTCGATTATACATTTTATTTATGTTCCAAATTGATGCAATAGTCATTTAGCAATTAGATCGATCATGATTTTTTCGTTCTTATTGTAGTTTAAAGTTTTAAAAGAAATATACTCGCTAGAAGAGATGAAATAGTTTGATACTTTCTGACATGATCCGATAGCATTATTTTTATTTGTTACCTGATGATCTGCGTTAAGTTTATAATGGGCTTATTAAAATTTGATTTTTCTGTATGCATAAGGAGGTCGCTTACCGGATTACAATGTAATCTCGTTTAGCTGTAGCTTAGGAAACTCCACTGGCAAAAAAAATATGTGGGTCGCGAAGGATTTAAGTTCTACAAGTATATTGCAAGCAGCTTTTCGTCCGGGATTTAATATTGAATTGCAGCATAATCGTTAAGTATTAATATATATATTTTTTTTAGTAACTACACAGTTTGTTAATAATGTTCCAAATAAAAAAAAGATGTTTTATTAGTATATTTTAGAAAATGTGTAGCGAAATGCGTGAAATCGAACTGATTTCGTTTTGGTTTTCATCAATGATTCCCGAAAAAGGTTTCATTGCAATAATTTACACAATTTTTTGGTGTGACCCAGACGACTCATGCGAATTTTTTATCAATGAAGTGAGCAAAAAATCGGGGTAAAATAAAATAAAGATTTAAAAAAATGTTTATTATAATAAATATAAATTCTAGATAAAGTAAAAAAATTAAATTATGTTATTGGGTAAAAAAAGTTCAACGGTTTTTTTGGGTTTTCTACAGCAGAAAGAAATATTTATTTAATGTTCATTACTTTTGAGAGATCATTTATGACTGAGTATTCTTCTTCTTCTTAAAGTGCCGTACAACACTACATAGCGCGTTGGCGCAATCTATTCGCACATTTTTAGCTGTACCGATATAGGCTGTATACTAGGCAATTGTTTATAAGCAGTACGAATGTGTACACACGCAAGACTACATTCGGAACTGACTGTAGCCGCTTGTTATCGATATACAAGTGCACTGACCTAGTGCGCGCATATGATATTGAACGTGGTTGGTTGCAATTGCCTTCCACGTGATTATTGGCGATTATTTATTTATTTATTTAATTCTTGTAATAAGTTCGTCGTCGCTCGGAATCGAACTCGTGACTTCCATATCGGAAGAAGTCAAGCGCTCTAGCAACTAGGCTATCGCGACGACTACTGAGTATTACTCTCGAAAATTATGTGATGGACATATGGAATCAAAACTTATTGCTAACCAAAGTTTTGCCTATAATGCAGTGTAATTGACAGTGCCGATTATGATAATGGAAAAATAAATTTCATTGATGTTGCTGGAGGTAAAAGGAAGACTTTTTTAATGAACGTTTTACGAAACTCCGCATTACTGATAAAATCGTTATAATAGTTGTGGAATGAATGCACTATGTTAAGCGGCTAATAGAACATTCTCCGATTTAAAGTCATTATTAAAATTATGGGAGGATTGACATTTGTCTGATTTCCGTCAGGCATTGTCAATTACTCCTCGCGGACATGCGCAGATATTATAAAATCGCGCTTGAAAGTATCTTCAATATAGCTTAATAATGTTAATATATACGAAGATTGCGTTTCGGCATGAGAATTATGCTTTCACTTAATTCCAATTGTACCTACTTTGCAACTCTGTTATAAGCATAGGAAATCTTAAAATACAATCTGATAGAAATATTTTCAAGTTAAGCAAAGATTTAGCCGTTTGGGTCAGTATCGTAACTGACTTCATTGATAGGTCTTACCCTGTTATTGAAAATATACTACGCCAAAATTTTGAATGGTACGTGAAAAAGTTATTATAACTCCTACAATACAGTTGCCGAATTAAGGGGATATTCTGGTCTGGAATTCTGAAAAAATTAGTTTTGTTTTTGCGTATTCTTAAAATTTAGACCTTTAAGAATATACCCTCGGGAGAAAATTTTAAAATTTCAATAATTTACGGAGTTCTAGCTATTTTAGTGGCGCAGGAACTAAGCCCATCACGCCGAAGTTGACGGTTTTTGGTATAAACGTACGAATATATGGCTATAACTAGAAACACTTAAAAATCGATTAAACGAAGGTCGTAGTAACGTATTTTTTAAAGAAAACTTTTTTCTGTTCAGGGTTCAGTTCAGTTCAGTTTAGCTTCAATCTTCATGAAACGTGTAGAGATGTACGTACACCGCTCATAGTTTGATTTAATTAACAATTTTTGTTAGTTTTTTTTTCTAGCTATGAAAGTTTTTGCCTTAAAGATTAATAATGCTAACTGAGAACACGAGCCCTCCGTACTTCACCTCATTTTAGACATTTGAAGTGGAAATTCTTCCAGATCTCTGCTTTCCAAACTCGACCGTGTCCAAAATGTTTGTCTTCGTCTCTGTCTTGGAGCTAGAAAATCTATACCTATCCCTGCTTTACATGCCGAATCACTCATCCATCTTCTTTTCATTCAAAGGTCCTATCTAGGTTACCGTTTTTTAATCAAACGTCTACCTATTTCTTCTTTTTCCCTGGTTATTCCTAATCTTATATCCACTGCAACTGGCGATTTACCATCAACGAAACTCCAATACTATCTTTCATTTCCACCCGGCTCTCTCAATTTTCTTCATATACTTATTAAATACGACAAGTTGCCATACTTTTCTTTCAATTTTTCCACACACCTACACCCTATTAATTTCTTATTCTTAACTTGCCCTACCAAACCTTTCCTTCATCATGTTGTCAAATCAGAGTTTTTATATACCTTTGGCTCTTTTTTCCCTAATCATTTTGCCATCTTCACTGACGGTTCTAAAGGACCGAATGGAGTTGGCTCAGCCTTCTTTTGTCCTTCCTTAAATTATTCTGAAACCTTCAAACTTCCTTCCTTGTGTTCAGTTTTCTATGCCGAGTCTACTACTATCTGGCGTGCCGTCCTTTTTGTCGCTTCTTCCCTAGTTTCGCATGAAGTCCTTATTATTTCAGATTCCCACAGTGTCCTTCAAGCCATCTCCTCTTCTTTTCTTTCTTCCTCTGTTGATTACATAATCCTTCTCATACATGCTCTTATCCACAACATTTTCTTTTCTCACTCTATCCAAATTGACCCGATGCGGATTCCAGGACACTCTGGAATTGAGGATAACGAGTCGGCCAATACACTAGCTCGTTCATCCCCTTCTACCAGTGAATTTCTCAGCGTCTTTTCATCTCATAATATTAATCTCCTCTCCAGTTCAGCTCATTTCAAACTATGGTTAAATTCGTATTCCTCCTCATTCTCAAATCCGGATTCCTTCTATCTCTTTATCCAGCCTAATCTACCATCTTATCCATGGTTTTTCAATTTTCGCTCCATGCGGCGTTCAACTCTCTCTGCAATCTATCGCCTACGCTTTGGGCACAGTTTGCTTTCTGCTTCCTTATTTCGCTTCTCTATAGTCCCCTCTCCTCTCTGTCCCCTACACCCATCCTCTCACAACTTTATAGATCACGCTAATCACGTTGTGTTTGAGTGCACCTGTATCGTTTCCGAACGTTCTTCCTTTTACTCTTCTCTTCTGTCAATTGGTCTTCCAACTCCGTATTGTGCATCTTTTGTCCTCTCTTTCCCATCACCCTCGGTCATTCCAGCGCTTGAGTCTTTCGTATCCCCCATATCTGATCGCATAAACATCTGATTCCGCTTCTCATCCTTTTCCGTTTTCTTGGGCCAATGTCTTTTTTTTTTTTGACGAACCCAACAAAATAATAATAATAAAAAAAAAAGGAAGAAATTCAATGCGCGGTGATTGCAAGAGACAACGGTTGTTGTTGGTGTGCCGCGTTTGGCGGCATATTGCTCACCACTGCGCGACTTCTCACATAAGTAAAATTTGCGTGTCTAGTTTTTTACTATAGTTGGAATATTACTAGTTTTCATTGTGTATAATGTTGTTTTGATGTAAATATCGTAATAGTATTGTTATTTAGTTTTAATTAATTATTAGGCGTTTTTTTTTTGTTTTTGTTTTGCTTAGTTTATTTTATATTTTTTTGGGTAAGTGACACGTGACGAAAAAATAAAAAATAAATCCCACCTTTTGTTTCTAGCTTCTAAAATTAGGGTTAAGCCGAGTACAGTGTTCGGATTTGGTGAGAAGAAGGTTCTAATCCACATATAATTAGAAAATCCGATGTAAACACTTTGCAGAAATAGTTGAGAAACCAAATCGCCCGATTTGTGCCATTAGAACATCAAAATATACTCTTAGGTCGAGAGGGTATATACGCAGTATGTCCGTCTAAATAAAATAGAAGGACCAAGAAAGAGTGCAATAGATACGCAAAGCTATCAGTGCAACGAACATTGTATGTACATGTGACAGGACTGTTTTGCTGAAATACATGTTGTAGATGATGAAAACGTTTAATTTTGTTATTAAGTTTAATTTTTCTCTATTTTTATGTAAGTTTGAAATAAAGAGGTTAAAATTCAAGAAATTTTACCTAAGATTTCCCGAAGCATTTTTATTCTTCTAATACTAAATATAAAACTTTAATAAACGTTACTTTTCCGGATAGTTTTTATTCTAGCCTTTTAAAATCATTATAAATTTATTTAACTATTATTTTCCTCTTCCAATCTCCTTATCCTGTTGAATGCTCAAATCGTGCTGCAGACTATCACATCTCCTCTCCCTTCTCACTTAACCGACTACATCATTCTTCTTATTCGTTCCTTGATTCATGATCTTTTCCTTTCTCACTTAATCCAAATAGATTTCCTTTGGATTCCTGGCCATGCTGGAATTGAGGGAATTCGCTCGATTATCTTCCTCTTCTGGTAGGTTTCTTCCTGCCTTCTCAGCTTCCAATATTACCCTTCTGTCTGCAGCTGCTCATTACAGACTATGGTTTAACTCCTACGTCTCCTCATTCTCCAACCCAAACTCCTTTTTCTTGTCTATTCAACCTTCCCTTCCACGCTTCCCCTAGTTTATTAACTGTCCTTCTATGCGCTGTTGCAACCTCTCTGCGATTTGCCGTCTGCGTTTTGGGCATAGTTTGCTCCCTTCCCCCCTGTTCCATTATTCTTTTGTGCCGTTTCCTTATTGTCCATTACACCCTCCCGGCGATCAATGTATTTCTGATCCCGATCATATAATGTTCAGTTGTTCGTAATTATCAACTGAACAAGCTTCTTTTTATTCCTTCCTTTTACAAACCGGTATTTCCGCTCCGTACTGTGCTTAATTCATTCTCTCCCTTCCTGCTCCTTCGGTTATTCTAGCTTTTGGTTCCTTTCTGTCAGCTATCTCTGATCGTGTAAGGATCTGAGTCTCTCCTACCCCTCTGTTCCACTGTTCTTGGGCCAATATCCATGTTTACAAACCCATTAAAAAAAAAAAAAAAAAAAAAAAACTATTATTTGCAAAAAAAAACATTTTAAGTATGGGCGGTGCTCCCCATGCAATCACTCACGTCTCACAGAAAAGCGTGGCTACTCTAGGGTTAATAAGTTTCTATTTAGCTTTTATTATTTCAATGTCTGAGTTAACGAAAGAGATAAATGCATTTTTTCCATAAGTATTTCTTCATATATTATATTAGGCATATTTTAGGGTTTTTATTTTTTTTTTTATTTTATATATTACTTTTGTCGTCAGTTTGTTTTTCAAATTGTAAAAAACGTTATAATTTTTTTTCCAGTGTTCATTTTATTTAATTACATAGTTTGTCCCTTATGATATGGTGTATTTTGTTATTAATTAAATTTTATGAATTCCCGACGTCGGGGCGATACTCAATATATTTAATTGTAATCCGAACCACTTTTATGAATTCACACTTGCAGGTAAGTAACTGTTTGTTATTAGCGATAACATTGACTCTTCTTGTTTTAGTACTGTAACAGAAAATATTTGATTTTGAAGTTTCTTAATTTTTACTTCAGAAAAGTTAGGAACAAATATTACCTTTTACAAATGTAACAAGTTACACTGGTTCTATTAAGGTTATAGAGAAAAATGTATGGTTTCGTCATCTTTTTGATCTAAGGACCCATAACTGATTTCAGGGGCCCCTCACGGTTTACCCGTTATGGATCACCTGCACTTAGATATGCATCACTTCATGCCTTTTCTATCTTTTGTCTTTTAAGGTCATAATTCAATGGTGATAGAATGTGTTTGCAGGCGTGATGTCTTTGGAAGCACTGGAATACTGTTTTTGCCCAAGTTGACGTTAAAAATCTTCCATGTTCGGTGTAACTCATGGTCTAAAGTGCAGCTGACATGATATTTCCTTAGACTTCAATCGGCCCCAATGTAATAATTTGTAATAATTTGTAATAATTTGTAATAATTTGTAATAATTTTGGCCGGTGGTCGTCATTTCACGCTGTTTACTTCCATTATTATCGCAAATTCTTCTAGTTTCTATAGGAACTAGCGCGATTTCTGTCCCCATCTCTCAAAGTTACTTTTATCTGTGAGATTTCACCATTTTCATCTCATAGATATTTGTACACCTCGTATTCTCTGGTTTGTTTTATTCTGCCTAGAATAGGCCTAGCAGGGTTGTGACCTTGGTGGGTGGCGGGGCTTTAATTCCTGTACTTATGATTGAATTTGTTGATTTATGAGGTTCCGATAGATAGTGCCATCGGGCGGGGGAAATGGTTTTGTTCTGCGTGCTTGGGGAATTCTGTGTCTGTTCTGGCTGTGAAATATTTGTAGTTTCGGCATGAGAGTAAGTGCCTGTGACTAGCATTTTATTTATTTTTCTTTGGAATTTATTATTATCAATTGATTTAGTTGTAAACTTGAGGGGGCTTGCCTTCGTCTGTCGGAGGAGGATATTACCTCAGTTGAGGCAATCTAATGTTATCTGACGAATATATTTTTCTAGAGTTATTTAAATGCTGTGTAGGAGAATATAGTTGAGACGTGCTGTATGTAGGAATCTTGCAATTAATTTAGGTTGCATTGTCATAGTCATGTTTATATTATTTTTATGTTGTTAATTTATGTTGATGGTTAGAATTTTTTGCATTATGAGAAGCATGTGCCCTAGGATAGGTTTAGAGAGATTATGGGTGTGATGATTGCGCGGAGCTTCTACCTTCAGGGATGAAGGCAGCAAAGAATGGCCAAAGCGCATGCGAACAATGGAAACAACATCAGAACGACGAAGGGAGGGATGCAAAAGAAACCATGAATATGAAGGAAGAGTAGGCTGGACTGACAGGTAAAATAATGGATTTACATTTTTCAATAGAGAAGGTAAGACCCATTTCTTCCAGCTCAGACTCTATTTTTTTCTAATCGAAATAAAATGGATAAATCGTCGGCATATGATATTAAAGTTGTTTCTATGTTTATGAGCTAGCACAGTTGTTCGATGCTGTTATGTATTTTTGAGTACAAGATATTCCACAGAGTTGGCCCCAGTACAGAGCCTTGTGGGACTCCACATGTTATTCTTCTTGTACATTTTGAATCGCCAATTTGCAGACAGGCATATCTGTCATCAAAGTAATTAATTATAATATTAATAAGTGAGGGATTTATTTGATTTTCTTTTAGTATATTAATTATGGCCGACCACTTGCAATTGTCAAAAGCTCCTTTAATGTCCACGGAAATGACAAGCGCAGATAGTCCCTCGGATGTTATATGCCTAACCTTTGAAAGTAGGTTATATACAGCCCCTTCTGCTGAGAAAGATTTCCTGAAACCATATTGGTTAGAATGTAATATTTTCTTATCTTCTATTTCCCTGCGTAAGAAAAGGTTAATTACCTTCTCATATACCTTCCCGCGTGCATTGAGCAAGGAAATGGGTCTGTATGATGTTATTTTTTGTTCGTCTTTGCCAGTTTTTGGAATTAATGTTATATCTGATGTTTTCCAGGCTATAGAAAAAATTTCTCTTTCTAAACATTTATTAATTACAACCTTAAACATATTGGGATAGTGTATATTCAAAAGCTTTACAACTTTATTAGTAATCCTGTCTTTGCTGGCTTCTTTCCTATTACTGAGTGATTTGATTATGTTTGAAATAGTTTCTTTTTATACTTTTAAACTGCCAAAGTAACCAGTTTCAATGCATCTTAATTTATTATCTTTAATGTCAGGAAAGAAATGCTTGAGAAAGGCTTCACACTTCTTTTCGTTTTGACTGTAGGTTTCATTATTGTACTTAATGTTGGGAAAGTCTTGTTTTCTAGATTTAAACTTATCAAGAGCAAATTTATATGGTCTGCCCTATGCACCAGCTTCAGATATAAAGCGCTTCCAGCTGTTAATCTTAGCACTAAATATTAGTTTTTTATATTTTTCATTTAGTATTTTAAGTAGTATATCGGTTATAGTGAGTTTAACACAGTTTTTTATTTTATTCTTTTTCTTTCTAATTGCATTTATTTGTATCTTAATTTCCTCCAATTCGGGGGTCCACCATTCATTTATTTTTTTTGTAATTGGGGTTTCACATAGTTTGATTTGTTTTGTTATGTAAGAGTTTATTTCTGTCACATTTTTGTTTATAGTGTAATTATTATTATGAGATTGTATATTGTATACAAGATCATTTATGAAATTGTTATCTATTGTATTAATAAGTTTAATTGTATTGATTTTTTTATATTGAGTTTCATTGTTCCTGTCTACACACCCTTTGAGTTGAATGGTAAACTGTTTGTGCGGGGTAAGGTCAGCTTGGCCAATTTGGAAACGAATGAGTAAGCAGGTTCATTGGGAGACAATGAGGTAGTCTATTATACTTGAGCCATTATAGTTAGTGAATGTTGGAGTTGTATCACTCATAATGATTAGATTATTGTTAAATGTTAGATCATAGAGCTTAATTGAGTTGTGATTCATTTTAACTTTGTTTTCCAATGTAGGGAGACGAATATTTAGATCGCCTACTAATACTATATTTAGATGACAATATTTTTTAATTATATAATCTATTTTTTGCAATGAGGGTTCTCTATCCTAATTTGGGGAGAGATAACAACCAATCAATATATAGTTATTTAGTTTTATTGCAATTATGTTGTCGAAAGCTTCAATGACAGAATACTTTATTTGTTTACTAATAATAAAAGCAAGCCTATTTTTTAGATATGATGTTAAATAATTGCAATCAAGGGAAATTTTGTCATTTTTAACATATGGTTCACAAATAATTGATATGTCAAATTTTTCATTATGTATGTGCTTAATGAAAAGTTGTTGAGCAGCAAAACAGTTGTCCACATTAAGGTACTGTATTTGCACTGCCATAATCAGTTTGAGAAACTAAATAATTATAATTTTTAATGTATGTAGGGCAACCCTTATCATTTACAGAATGAGTAAACTTCTTACAAAGGTTATTAATACAGGAACTTATCACTTATATCTATTTTGTTTTGCTTATTTGTTGATTTGATGTGATTAAAAATACAATTGCTACACGATCCTTCTTCATTGGCTTGCTTAGTGTAGTCTACATAGCTAGATTCGGTTCGACAGAATTTGGTAAGGTGTCCAAATCGATGGCACTTTCCACATTGCTTGATAGGGATTGAGTCGGCAAATGGCAATCTCTCCTATTTAATCCTGAGCTTTTTATCAGAATCTAATATTCCATATTGGAAATGATGAAGCCGGGCATATATCCTGCTACTTTTATCAAATACATGACACTCCCCAATTAATCACGAATTTATCAAATCTGAAGGATAACTTAAAACGATCACGTTCAGAAACCTCATCAAAGACAACCGAAACTATCGCCGAAACAGAGATAGTAGACAAACCAAAACAGCAAAAAAAGAGACGGAAAAAGAAAACTACAACTCCATCCTAACAATATGCTTGATCAAAGTAAAAGAAAAATGGAAACAGATGATTTATTAAGCTCCTCATCGGACTCAGAATCAGAAATAAATCACACCGCCATTGCCTCATTTGAATATAAAAACCGCTGACATCTCAGAAACAACGTCAACAATACATCAGCAATTATCTTCGCTGAAAAAATACTTTTCTACAACTTCTGATGGAAATGAACTGTCATTCGATAAATTCATTCAGTTTCTCGAAGGAACAAAACAGTCATTAAATCCATCCCAAGTGGCACAAATATTGGACATAAATGTGTCCGAATTAGTTACCATACTACATCTACTTAAACCATCACTTGAACAAAAATATATGAAAGCAAGATTTACAAAAATAATCAAAAAATTACAAAAATGTAATAACACGGACAAAGAAATTTCTGACTATCCTTCCTCCCAACAAGAAGATTAACCAGAATAATGAATGCTACTCAACGAGATACAAAAATAATAAGCTGGAACTGTAATGGAGTTTTCAGGCATCTTGAAGAACTCCAAGTATTAATAGCTACATATAATCCATCGATTATATGTATACAAGAATCACATCTTCAGCCGCATCAAACATTATCTTTACCTTTGTATAATATAATATTTAAAAGTTTAAATGCTCAACCAAAAGCGCTTGGCGGCGTTTTTATAGCCATAAGGAAAGATATTACGTACACGGAAATAAAACTCAACATTGACCACATTCAAACACTAGCAGTACGCATTAATATAACACCTCCCGTCTCAATATGTACTATCTATATTCCACAGTACAAAAAAATAGAAGAAAGTACTTACACATCAATAATAAATAATCTCCCAACACCGTTCATATTCACCAGTGACTTCAATTCGCATGATGAGATTCTAGGTAGCAACAAAACTGATAGTAGAGGAAAACTATTAACTCGCATAATAAAGCAATATAACCTTTCCGTCCATAATGCAAGTGAACCTACGCATTACAGTACCACGTACAGAATGTAGAGCACAATTGATTTTACATTAAGTTCTAGTCAGATTGCTCATCTAATTGAGGTTCATCATCATGAAGACATGGACGGCAGTGATCACTTTCCATAAATTATAAACATGAAAGCAAACGTGGCCTCACATATAAGACGGCCAGTTCTGAATTTCAATTAAGCAAATTGCGAAGTGTTCTAGCAGTTATGTCAGACCGAGGTCGACATTGATGGCAGTAACACGGATACAGTGGTTGCTCATTTACTAATGGAATCCTAAAATGTTCTGAAAAATCAATCCCGAGAAACAGGCCGTTATCCACAAAACAAAGTTCTAGTACCGTGGTGGTCAGAAAAGTGCTCACGAACAATAAGGGAGAGGAGAAAGAAATTAAAACTTCTGAAAAGATTCGCTACACTGGAAAACTATACAGCTTTTCAACAGGCTCGAACAACAACAACAAGATGGATACTAAAACAAGAAAAAAGGAGATCTTGGAACGAATACACGTCAACACTAACTTATAAAACACCGATTCATCAGTTATGGAAGAAAATACGAGCATTGAATAAACACGTTGACCTACCAATCCCTACAGCGATTTCAAGTAATAATCAGTTATATACAACCCAGGACAAATTGCAGAAGAATTCGCATCGTTTTTTGCAAATATATCAAGTAATAATCAATTAACACCCACATCACTATTAAACAAACAACGTTTAGCAAACGAACAACTTGACCTCTGCTCATCAAATTCAAAAACATATAATGCACCCATAAGTTTACACGAAATTCAAAATGCCACCCAGAAGACTAAAATATCTGCTTGTGGCGCTGGCAGATTTCAAACTTCGTTCTTGAAACACGCCCCAGAATAAATTATTAACAAACTCACGCTGATATACAACCACATATGGACTAATCAATCTTTTCCCCAGCAATGGAGAGAAGCTATTACAGTACCCATACATAAAGCAAATAAAAACCTAATAAAACTAGAGCCAACTATCGACCGATTTCACTGACATCCGTACTATGTAAAGTATTCGAAAAAATAATAAATCGACGATTACTATGGGAATTAGAAAACAGAAATCTTATATCAATAACACAGTGCGATTTCCGTCCATCGCGTTCAACCCTGGATCAGTTATTCTACCTACAGTCAGAAATCTTAAAAAATTTCAACAAACGAATGCACACACTTGCAGTATTTTTTGATATAACAAAGGCATTCGACAGAATATGGAAAGAGAAATCTCTTATCATGCTATACAAATGGGGATTCCGGCGAAATATAATGTACTTCATCAAAAAATTCTTATCGTCTCGTGTCTTTCGCATTCGAATCGGCTCCATGCTTTCATCGGAAAATAAGTTGGACAATGGCGTCCCACAGGGCTCCGTCCTTAGTCCCACATTGTTCATCACCGCGATACACGATCTAATATCCATTATCCATCCACTAATATCTTCGGCGCTGTTTGCTGATGATTTCACCATATCCATCGATTGCGAAAATGTAGAAGCAGGAGCTGCACTACTGCAAAGGTCAATAAACGAAGCCCAAAGATGGGCTTCACAAAATGGACTAGAGTTTTCAGCGGCGAAAACAACTTGCATCCATTTCTGCAGATTACGGACATGCCAAAAATCGCTATCACTATCATTGCAAAGCACAAGAATACAAAAATCTCCGACTGTTAAATATATCGGCTTGTTGCTTGATCAAACCTTATCATGGAAACAACATGTAAATCAATTAAAACAGTCCTGCTTAAAAAACTTAAACCTGTCGAAGAAACTATCCCACACAACATTCGGTTCAGACAGACGCACACTACTCAAAATATATCGTACTATTATTAGACCTCGCCTAGACTACGCAGCACCCATTTACGGCTCAGCTTGCAAATCGACATTGTGCTCGTTGGACTCGATACACCACACCACCATCAGACTGGCGATCGGCGCATTCGCACTAGTCCAATAAGCAGCATATTATGCGAAGCCACCGAATGGCCTTTAAACGTTCGTCGAGATTATTTAGTGGTGAAGTTTTTAATTTACCTAATAAGTACAAATAATATCCCTGATGTTCTACTGACGCCTGAGGTCTCATACTGTTCTAGTCATTTAGCAGAACTTCTAAACAAGCGCGCATATCTTGCTGCTGACACCAGAAATATTAATGTACCGAACAGTATCCTTCATAAAAGAATCTCCTGCTCTTCCACTAACACATAATTTGGAAATACGGTGCAACATAGTGTTGACCAACAGCACAAAATCTGACATACTCTTGTCATATACGAACGCATTGAAAGAATACAGTGCGCATGAAAAGTATTATGCGGATGCTGCAAAAAATATCGAAGGCACTGGATGTTCCTTTGTACATCGACAGCAAATCATCAGCTATGCGCTTCCAATGAAACTGTGTCGGTAATGTCGCCCGAATTAATTGCGATCAAATTAGCCATCGAATCCGCGATAGATCAGAATTACGATAGTATTATCGTATTTACAGACTCATTACAGGCCGTCAATGCAATTAATGAATGGCATGCTACCCTGAAAAACCCGATTGTTCAAGAGATACACTACTTGGGCATTAGCTCGACTATGGACATAGTAATATGTTGGCTACCAGGACATTCAAAGATAAGTGGAAACACCACAGCCGACTTAGCTGCGAAACAAGCAATAGGGAAATCCACATTATTATCGGTCGCAGTCCCAAGGAAGGATCTTTACAAAGTTACAAAAACCCAGTTTCAGCTACAATGGAGCCGTTCCTGGGAGGAATTGTCGCTTGGAAATAAGCTGAGAAGAGTTAAGTCTACTACTGCGCCTTGGAACATCATCATGGCATCAAGACGTGACGACGTTGTTTTAACAAGACTGCGCATCGGCCATACAGCACTAACGCACAAGCACCTTTTGGATTGTACCGACGCTCCACTCTGCCAATACTGTGGTCAAGGTCCTTTAACAATAGAGCATCCTTTCCGACTGCACCCAATATTCAATCTATCCTCCTAATACTATCCAAACTGCCTTATCCGATGATCCCCATGAAATCAGAAAAACACTATCTTTCCTCAAACAAAATAATATCTACAGCTTAATTTAGTCATATCTTAATATCTGGTGTCTTTGGCCACAGTAGCAGTACACGGCACCACAAAAAATAAAAAAAAAAAAATTTTTACCTTTGTCACCTGTATTGGCTCACTTTTTGTTTTTGACAGAAAATACTCCTTTATATTCTCTTCATTAATATTGTTAGTTTTGAAAACAACTATTGTTGGATCCAATTTTTTCGGAATAGTTATATTAATGTTTGAAATATTACTTTTTATTTCATTATTGATATTTTTATTTATTTTTTTGTATGAGGTGATATTAACATTGAGTTTGGTTGGACAAATCTTTGTCAAATGCATCAATGTTGTCAGTTTTTTTTTTTTTTTTTTTTTGAGTGCCGTGTACAGCTGCCGGGGCTATTACGACACTATGGCAATCGGAGAGTTAAATGGTTCGAAATAAGTTAGTTGTATAAAGAAACCGAATAGTGTCTGCAATGTTCAAAGGCGAGTTGGCCAAAGACGACTGCAAAGACACTATGCAGAGCTTGGTGCACTGGAGCGCGAAGGAGGGGCACTCCAGGAGCAGGTGTTTTGTCAGATTTGATAATAATTTTATTTTCCTGTTTATTTGGTTTTTTGTTTAGAAGATCATCTTTAAAGTTCACCTTTGATTTTATAGAGCCTGTTGTGTTAACGTGCATAACGTCCCTAACAACATTTTCTATATCACTTTTTTTTGTTGCAAACAATTTTACCTTCTCGTCTAATAGGTTAGAGTAGGATATTATGGATGGTCCGAGCGCACAAAGGGATGCCGCCGCGCTAATTAGCATAATCTTTTCCGCGGTCCGCCTGTAGCCATTGCCACCACCGCGAAGTGTGCCGCCCGTTCCCACACACGCATCGGCCGCTACCGTGCTTTTTCAAAATTCGGGACGTAAGTATTTTAGCCGGGTTCCAAAAATTAGGCTATCCGATCGGGCGCGCATCTCCACGCACCCGCATTCCCACGCACGGCGCGTTCTACTATTATGTTTATGTATTATACAGGTCTCTACATGTAATATATGTATCATAATTTTTAATTTTAATTTTCGGGGGTTGGGAGGTGTAAAATTTTGGCAGAGTGTTAAAAACGTTCGAAACTCAACACTTAGAACCCAAATTTTGAAGGAATTTTCTGAGTCGCGCTCCGTTCCGGCATTTTTTTTTTTTTAAATTTTATTTTTTAAGAAGAATACCTGATGGTTCCAGCGATCGAATGAGGGCAGGCGGGTGTGCTGCTACGAGGGGTGAATTCCAGCCGTTCGTTCAATGTTTTTATTATTACTATTATTTTTTTTTAATGGAAATTTTATCATTGAAACGATCAAAATAGGGCATCGCAGGTGCAGGTGGTAAATTGCAGCTGTTTATTCGATGTTTTTCGTTGTTTTATTTTTAATGGAAATATTTGAATGTTCCAGCAACCGGTTGAGGGTGACGCGGGGTGCAGGGGGGGTGAATTCTAGACATTCGTTCGAAATTACCTACCGACCATCTAGCAGGTCATCACGCATCATTGATAAAATCCTGATCGCTACACGTTCACACACACACACACACACATGCCTAATATTTTTATTTCCAACGAATATTTTTAAATGCCATCCCCGAGGACTGGCGACTTTAAATGGCGGACGATTGCATCAGCCAGATGCAAGATAGTTACAACGGTTGTTTGTTCATAGCCGAGTAGACGATCCACATCTGAACATGCAATTAATTCCTTCTGTTCGATAATTCTATTAATGCATACACGCAACTTTTTTCGTTCGAACGATATCGTTATATACATTGTGATAGCAGGTGTTCAGGAGCATTTGAATAATATATCTGAGAAAGTCTATATTCCAGCTATACATAATTTCCAAATAGAATAACATTTCAACATTATCGTCATTTCTTTTTTTTTTCCATTAACTAATTTAGTTACAATGTTAATAGAAAAACATCTAAATTTCCACTACAGCTGTATATGAGTCGTAAGAAATATCCTATTAATTATAACCGTTCGAGAATCGAAAATATCTACAACAAAGTTCCACCTGCCTTAAAATAATGCATGTAATTGAAAGGGTGTATGCACTCGAGCATTATTTTCTCTTCATTCAAAAGTCGCGTTCATTACATCAGTTGGAAAGGTATATAACCACCTCTACAAATTGAATCTCCTCATTTATAAGTCTTAGCTGGAGTAGATCAAGTTAAAATATTTCTGACTTGCTTCTGCAATTGTGTACTTTAAATTTTTTTTGAGTTCGATTATTTTCTGTTTTGCAATCAACGGATTTTCATCCAAATCGGTAAGTAATCGCAATGTATTTATTTATTTAATTAAAATATCGAAATTATTCTAAATTATTTTTAATTTTCGTACATCTCTAATGAAATATGATTGTTATGTTTTCATTATTTTAATTTCTCTCCATTTGCAATTGAGAATACGTCAACACACTTTTTTTAAATTACAATTTATATGCACCTCTCTCGAAATTTTATACTAATATATAATTAATTTTGCACATTTCCGATCCTTTTTTCATTAAAAATCAAGCACAGTAACAATTTTTTAATAAAAGTAAGTTACGCTACCGCACCATGTACATTACTATTTTTTTAAATTTCATTTACAACATTCAATTGATTTTATATAAATGAAATATCCGATCTTTCGAAAATATAAGAATTGAAATATACATATTTACACGAAGCGTAAAGTTTTATTGAAAATTTATTTTCTTACGTAACTAGAGATTCATTTTTTTTCCCCCATTTCTCATTTCATATAATATCTTCCGAAAATTGAATTTGATTATTCTCAACTTTACAAATTAGTAATAGTTAACATCTCAGGATACATATAACAAAATTTCATGGTACATATTCTGAAAATTCTTAAAACACGAATACACAATAATATAAAATTATATAATGTTACACCCAACATATTTTTTTTCTCAAAGTAGTCTATATCGTGTATATAATACAATTTTTGCTTCTTTATTTATTTATTATTAACATTATTTACGTGATATGAACAAATATTTTTATTACGCTCATTTATTTTTACGTAACATTAATTCTCCTTGCAAATATATTTTATGCAGAGTTCCCCACGATTTTTTTTGGTGCAAGCTAAATATTATTTCCGTGCAGTACCGGGAATTTCAAAAAAATTTCATTCGAAGATAAACAAATAAACATTGGTAAGTAAACATTCATATTTTTTTATTTTTCCTCAACTATTATTCTGTTAGATCCTTTCAGTATTATTAATTTAAACATTTTTATTCATCATTATTCAAAGTATATATTCGTAGATTTTTTTATTATACACCATTTACTCATATTCCTCAATATTCTCGCTAAATTTTACTTATTATCCTATTCTTCAGATAATATATCCGGACCGAACTATAATTTACGTATTATTCATGTATTATTTGTATATTATTTTTATTGAATGATTTACCATGTAATTCCTCAAAAAGAGAGATTATCACCCCATACAGGATTATTCAGAAACTATTAGAAATTTTTAATTTACAGTCCGCACACGCAAAATTATTTTGAAACTGATAGAAATTTTTAATTTACAGTCCACACACCGAAAAATATTTTGAAAAACTGATAGAAATTTAATTATTATTATATCCATCTACACATGTATGTAATTATTTTGAAATGGATAGAAACATTTATACTTTCGGAACATTATTATTTTAAGTTTTGCTATATTCAGATGTCGAATTATTCCACTTATTTTGAAACTATTGAACATTTTTATTTAATCATTTATATACGAAGATTTTTGAATATGATAGAAATTTTATTGTGTCATTTTTTCATTATACTAATCTTATCTTTTAATTTGTTTCCTTAACTGGAATTGTTGATCGGACATGGAGCAGTTTTAAGAAAACGATTTCTCCTAGCGCGGAGATAGCCGAAAAAAGCAAAAAAAGCAGAAGAAAACCAACAAACCAATACATTTTCATCGATCTTTTTCTCTTTCCAATAAGTACTTGAAATATTTTATACTTATACGTAACATATATCACATTTGAAGTCTACAAAATACAATCAGTAATTATTATTTTTCATACTTTTTCCATTACAATTTCATAAAAATAAATATATTTACAAACCATTTTTTATTTTAAGCTTCCATTTTAATATATATTTCACATTTCATTCAACACAAGCATCTTAATCTATTACATTTCATACATTATTTGATAATTTAACTTCTTTTTATTTCATTCAAAAGTAATCTTTTTCAGTTCATTGATTTTATCGTCATTTTTTTTTTAATTATCGCTATTCATATTGGAAAAAACAGCCTTTCTTACATCTCATTATTTAAACTTTTCAAATGTGGTATATATTTTATTTATTTCCATGTTTATTATTGACTCATATTTATTTTATTATGCGCATTTAAATAAATGAACCTGTGTTGTATGCTTTTTTTTCCGTATATGTATTTACAATGTTGAATTTTAAGAATGTACACAATCGATCATGTCAAATTTTAAAAGAAAGTTTACATTTCGACTATACTTCACGATACTTTATTTAATCAAAAATATTTATTCAAAATCATATTTTTAGAGCAATTTTCACAGAATAAAATTTATAACTTTGAACAAAATGCTATATTTTTCCTTTTCTAAATTAGTACAATTAATATGTATAATTACATGCATACAGGCAATACTTATTTTCAAACACTTTCAATCGAAAAAAAAAATGTACGTTATTTATTCGAAATCATATTTTTACACAAAAAAAAATAAAGACATGTAATCAATATACATGTAAACAATTTACATTTGCTTGTTTATAATTGTAAATGTACGTCATTTATCTAAAATTCACATTCTTTGGGAAAGTTTTTAATACTTAAAACATAATTTAATAATTTCATCCCGTAGATATGTATTTTTTTCCTTCTCAAAATTAAAAAAATAAATGAATGAATAATAGAAATATTTATATATACTTACAAGAGATATATATTTTCAGACGAAAAAATTTATATTATTTGTAACATTCTCAGCAACATTATGTACATAAAAGAGTTAAGATATAAACAGACGGCTTCTAACGAAACATGTATTATAAAATGAAAAATTAAAAGAATCATGATGGTTAAGATAATTATCAAAAAAATAAACACCGATTAATATTTGCCGGAAAATTTTTTTATTCTTTCTATGCATCATAAGTCAATCACAACACAGAATCTGAAATGAATGATCGTTTCAATATATCGATTTATCGATTTCATTTTATTCGATACGAAATAAAATTAATATTAATAAAAAAATTATCATTTTGTCTGATTTATATATTTTTTTTTTATTTTATTTTTTTATAATAATATTTCATGTTATTGTATATATTTATATAAATGTCATAAGTGCTATGCTATTATGATTCTATATTTAAAAATCCATATAAATCAAAGCCTATTAATAGCCTCTCTCTTACCTAGTGCTCATATCTACACCTTTTTGGAAAATAACAATAATAATAAAATAGATAGTTATATAAATAGTTGTATATTTCTGTATTGGCAAAAAATCTCTTTTATTTTAATCAAAATTAATCTGAAATGAGAGAAAGAGTGATATTAAGCCATGTATCAAACTTTCAAAAAGTATAAATACCCTCTCCAATAGTAAATCTCTCCTAGTCTAATAGAGTTTTGTTATTGTTTGATTTAGTTCTCACATTTTTTGAAAAAATGTCACCTCAAAGCTATCATGTCAAAACAGTAACCAGGTACAACAAGAACCGATATGACACCCACCAGATAGTAAATGACGACAGGAAGCTTGTCAATATAGACACATTCCTGGAGAACATTTCTACCGAAGTATTATCAATTCTTCGACGGGATATTCACACCAGTCTGAAATGTGGTCTTGTACTATACTGCAGGTACCAACATGCTACTGATGCTGCTGGGACAGGATTAACCAAGCCAATGTATTTCCCCACAAACAGTGACTTGCTTCATGATGGGGATAACTTTGAAGCTTGGTATGAACAGGCCACAGGACGGATTCGGGAGCTTGCTGACAAGCTGGAGCAGGTAGAGGGGTCGGGTTGGTGTGTTAGCTCCATCGAGTATTGAAATTAAATTTTCGAAATATGCTTACTCGTGCATCATCCCACATCCCTCTACCTAAGAAAATTGCAGCACGAGAAGCCGTAGTGAACATACAAAACAGAGATGATTTCTGCTTCCAGTATGCTATGCTAGCAAAATTTGTTCCAAAAGACCCACAGCGAGTCAGTAAATATTTAGGGAATCAAGAACTTGTAAATAAATATAACTGGACAGGGGTGAATTTTCCTGCCTCGATGGACGACATCATAACGTTTGAGACACATCTTGTTCCATAAACGTCTATGCCATCGATACAGATGATGTTATATACCCTCACCAGATTGCAAAGGAAGAAAGGCTAGACCACACAGACCTTCTGCTAGTGAAGAATGGGGACATGCGGCATTTCTGTTGGATCAAGAACTTGGGGTGACTGGTAGTACATCAAATAAATCTTCTACACTCACTACTAGATGTGGTGGATCTTTTCTGTAATACATTGTTTGAAAATTACAGTAGGTTAGGTATAGATTGGCAAACCTTTTACAATCAAAGTCTAAATTCATTGTTTCATACGGATATCGTATCGAATTTATGTAGGCACAAATTTCAGTTACATTGATATGATCAAACGTGGAAGCATTTTTTGCTAGATTATTCTGTTTATCGACCTGGAATCCAACGACTATGAAACGAGGTCGCTCTACAGTTGAAGTTGATTTTATTACCCAACTATGATCGGTAACGTTTGAAAGTGATGGTAAAATGGAAAGAGACCAAGCTCTGTACTGAATAGGTGCCTGCTTTATCCTTTTTATTCTGTTAAGTAGCGATATTTTTGCTCTGTCGCTCAACTTGACAAATGGAAGTTGCCACGCGATTGTATTCAACGATACATTAATAGCCTTATCAGCAGTGGATGAGAAAGCATTCTTGTCATTACTACCCCTCAATAACACAAGCTCTTGTGTTGCGTGTATAATCGCACGTCGATAATCTTCTGCAAATCCAAAAATGTACTGTAATGGAATAATAAATTGAAATTCTAGGGATGTAACTACAGCAGCTTCTGTCGATGAAGTCGCTGCCTCAACAACAGTTTTTGTCTCTCGTGTAAACATTTGTAAATCTGATGGATTTAAAGCGCAGGTACTATAATTATAGTCTGATTTAATATTTTCTGAGCATAATATTCGCCGCATGAGAGATGTAATCCCAGGATGACATATACACTCCACTGTAGTTCCATTAATTTCAAACCATAGTTCTGAGAATAAAAAGAGCGGACCATTCATTGAAAATTCCACTGAGGGAGAGACAGTGCCTTGTAGTACTAGACAACTTTCTGACAGTAAAGTAATAACATCTTTTTGTTGAACAGGTATTCTTATTTCATCACTAGGACCAAACTTCGAACTTGCATATGGCTTATGCATATGTACTTCGTAGGCAGATATAGTCGAATTGACCACTGAATTAGCTGATTCAATCTCCAAAATGTGTTCCATTATGCACTGCACTGAACTGATGTTTATTTACTCAACCAATACTATGTAACCCAACAATTTCAATATATTGATACTTTTTCTACTCAACAATTTTTTACTTTTACCTATATTTATATGTTTTTCTATCGAGTGAAACGAAGGCAACTGCTGTTTATATATACTTTTAGCATTATATATGATAGGCATTTTTTACTGCATAAAACTAATTCGAACTAGTTAGGTGTAAATTTAAAATTAATTCCTCATTACCAAAATCGATGAAATTTCCATTCTGATCCTTTATATATACATTTATCTCTGTTATGTACTCCGATGTTACCGGTAAGTATATTATGGACTTAGGATTTTCAGTAATTTTATAACCAGGTGCTATATTTAATGGAAAACTGTAAATGAGATGAGATGAAAGACCATTTATATATCCTCCGGTTGCTAAATTGCAGTACACATTTAAAATATTAATTGGCGTTATTTGTACAGTCGGAGGACTTGTATGCTGTTTCTGTGCTTCCAACACATGTGAAAACCTAACAGAGGGCCAATGCTATTTGGACCCAAAAACTGTAGATAGTATTTGCTTTGAAGTACACACTTTAATGTTCTTTCGTCTGCTTTCAATATAATATTATCATCAAAAATATCTCGTAAATATTCTTCGATATCTTCAATTTCATAACAGCCATTCAGTAGTGCAATATGCTTTGCTGGTTCTGTTTTATTCTGCACTGGATCATTTTCATAGTAATACAACATGTTACATTTTGATGTAACGTCATGTATAGAGTGATATGTTCATAGCAATACCAATCCAATACTCCATTGACGACTATTAGATAATAATAATGGGGGGAATATGTTAATAGTTAAATTCCCCGATTTATCACTTAGTTGAAATAAGTACGACATTATTTAAAAAAAAGGTAAATAGAAATGTTTATTGCTCTAAGAGAAAATAATTAAACAATACAATTGGCAAAATGTAAATAAATTAATTGTGCTTATATACTAAATAACAAAATCATTTGATTAGTGCAGGTAGTGTATCTGTGAGGAATCTTAAACATAATGCGCCGCAGTTTACTGCAGAGTACTTTTGATATATTCGTCTGTTGTAGTACACATCTACATTAGGACTTGATTTGTAGAAATAGTCTATTAACTCTCTGGGTGGAGATATGCCAAAGCTGTCGAAATATTCAATTCTCCTTCCGTTTTTTCTGTATGCGGTCCAATGAGTTCCTGTGCCTTCTCTCGAATCTAAATTAATAATCGCACATTCATTCGTCTTGGGCTTTGCAGGCAACCCATCTCGATCGAAAACTTCTCTAAAATTCGGGATTTGTAATTTTTTTGTATATGATAAAATATCGAAATTAGTTAAAGCTCTGTTTGTTGGTATAGAATTAATTCCGAAAAAACTGTTTACGTCTCGCACCGCCTGTATATGGCGCTAAATATAATCCTAGTCCGCTTCGATATGAATGTAAATAAAGACCTTTTCCAAGTTTTTTATTAATCGTGCCGCTACCTGATTTAAAACTCTTTCGAGCATCGTTAACGTCTCTGACTGCTTTTGCTATTGATGATACTGATGATGAAATTCCACCTAGCGTTGCAATACCAGCTAATAAGGGGACAAGAGGAAAAGCTCCTCCAGTTTTGTTAATTGGAATAATTCTAACATTATCATTATCGATTATTGATGGTTTTAATTTTTTAACTGCTTTAATCGCTTTTTTCATCCTGCCTCTGAGAGTTTTTTCTTTACGAGCAGCTTTCCGCGCTACATTTAGTACATCTCTGAAATATAGCTTTTTTCCTGTGCGAATTTTACCTCGGCGTCTACTACCCAGTTTCTTTAGTGAGCGTTTTTTACCTCGGCTTCCACTACACAGTTTTCGTTTTATCTTCATAGCGTTTGTAGTAATCCAGGCAGCTGCTTTTTCTCCGAGACTACTGTCCGAAGCCTTGACACGTTCCCAAGCTTTATTTTCTAAGATTCTATCTGCTTCAGCTCGGTTTTTATTATCTGAATAGTCACGGTATGCTATATCGTGTTCTTTGGCTGCTTCGTCTAACGGATTTATTCCAGTAACACCTCTACTCAACTGTCGATCTAACTTTGTTCCAGGACCTAAGTAGTTATATCCCGGATAATGCAGTTGAAATGGAAGTTTATCTATAACTCTATTTAATACAGTACCAAGACCGCGTCCACGTTTTTTAATCTTTTTTATTTTACATGAACTTTTTTTCTTCATTGCGATTTTGCTTAGCACAGAACCTATATATATATACTTTTAAACACTCGTCTTAGCCAATGAATGATTATATATTTATAGTATTCGTGAATGTTTCTTGTTACTTTATAAACGGTATACAATATGAAATTTATACCGCAGAATGTACAATTACCTACAAGTAATGCATTGACATTGCTGGAATCTACTGGTGAAATGACTCCTAATAAACATGGAGCGCTATTTCCAAATAATATAAGGTGTTTAATTATCGGTCCGAGCGGTTGTGGAAAGACAAATTCGTTATATACTTTACTTACCCATCCGAATGGTTTGCGATATGAAAATGTTTACATATACAGCACTTCTTTATATCAACCGAAATATAAACTACTAGATACAATATACAAGTCAATACCGGAGATTGGTTATTATACATTCTCAGATGAGGGACAGTTACCTAAACCCGATTCGATTAATCAAAATTCGATATTTATATTTGATGATATTCCAATATGCAGTAATCCTTCCGCTATACGAGATTACTTTTCAATGGGTCGTCATAAAAATATAGATTGTTTCTATCTTTGTCAGACATATGTAAAGATACCGAAACATATGTTAAGGGATAATGCCAATTTTATTATTGTATTTGCGCAGGATGATGTAAATATGCGACACATATACGATGAACATGTTAATAGTGCATGTTCACTTCTAGAATTTAAAAAAATTTGTGGACAGTGTTGGGAAAGTAGATACGGATTTCTTGTGACTGATAAAGAGAGTGAAGTATATAAAGGGCGATTTCGTCGTGGTTTTATTTATAATTGTAGATGATGGTGAAAAGTTTAATGATAAAAAATAAAATGTCAGCTCCAGTGAATTCTATGAAAAAAATTGAGGAAGAAATACATCTTAAAGAGGAATTGGAAAAATTATGTACAGATATTACAAATAAATATAATTTGTTGAAAAATGAGGCCAAATCTATGACAAATACAGCAGCTGTTGTGCTGGAACCAGTTACGAAGCCGTTATCTGACATTCGGGAAGCATTACAAAAACCTAAAACAATGAAAAAGGATGTTGATACAATAACTGCTTCTCCAGTTGTGAAACAAAAACTAGTACATAGCACTGTCAGAAAAGATAAAGTTGATGATATAGATGATGATGATGAATTAGGTTCCAGCTCATTTAATCAAAGTGGTATAGGTCCTTTTCGTATTGACGGAGATGATCCAATACCTAACGATCAAATTTATGGAATAAGGTATAATCCTTTTGCTGATGAGTATATGATGGGAACAACGCCAATTTCGTGGAATGAAGATCGAAAAGAAATGTATATAGGAAAAGGGAATAATCGTGTGACATTCCCTTATACCCCCGGTGTAATGCATTTACTATTGCAGACGGATGTAAATAAGAATGAATATACGAGTAATGATTTAATACTATATAAACAATTGCTAGAATTTACAGGAGCTCATTTACGTGCTGATGGTAGATTGAAAGGTCTTAGGAATTCTAAATATACGAATATAATTCGTCCGTTGTTTCGTTCTAACGAGCATAGTGGAAAAGGCTATTACAAAAATTTCCTCACTAACCGGAAAACATCTCGCGTTGCAGGAATAAGTCTTAAAAAGCCTCGAATTGAGTATTGGAATGATCCTGATGAATTGGTTGAACGTTTGCAATTATTATACGCATCTAAACAAAGTGGAAATACTGGTGTAGATAACGAGATTCAAGCAATTGAAGAAGAGTTGGCTGAAGAAGGATACATTCAGTTACCTTATTGATTAATAGTACTAGTATTAGAGTGAGAGAGAAGATGCTGACAAAACAAACATCTACATCAAAATCATTACAACGTGACATAGCTGATGAGCTTCATCGCCCTGCAAAGAAACGATATCAAACGCGATGTGTGCAACTTTTAGGTGTAAACGATTTATGGCAAGCGGATCTGATTGATATGACTCAATATGCACGATTTAATCGAGGACATAAATTTATTTTAGTTGTAATAAATGCATTTTCTAAATATGTTTGGACAATTCCTTTAAAGAAAAAAAGCGGTCCAATAATTGCGAATGCGCTAGAAAAGATTTTATCTGAAAGAGGCGTTGAACCTCCTAAACATTTACAAACAGATCAAGGTACAGAGTTTTATAATCCTCAAGTGCGAGCTGTTTTAAATCGATATAATATCAATCTTTACAGTACTTACTCCCCCCCTTAAAACGAGTATTGTAGAACGGTTTAATCGAACGATAAAGAATTGGCTTTGGAAAGAATTTACTGCCAATCGAAATACGCGTTGGTTGTCTGTATTGCCAAAGCTAACACAAAAATATAATACAAAAATACATCGTACAATAAAATTTGCATCTGCTAATGTAAATAAACTTGTTGAGAAAAATGTTGCAGAAAATATAGCGAAAGCGTGTAGTAGCACTGTCGATCGTTTCACTCCTCCAAGCAACTCAAAAAAGTTTAAAGTTGGCGATGTTGTTCGTATTAGTAAAGTTAAAATATTATTAGAGAAAGGATATACCCCTAACTGGACTGGTGAATTATTTACTATAAATACGATAAATTCTACTTTTCCTACTACATATACATTAAAAGACAGAACCGGGAAACCACTGGCTGGTACTTTTTATGCGGAAGAATTACAAAAAACATCTAACCCCGACATATACTTGGTGGAACGTGTTATTCAATGTAAAGGCAGAAAATCATTAGTTAAGTGGCTTGGATTTCCTCGTTCAGAAAATTCCTGGATCGATAATAGTGTTTTGGTAAATATTTAGTCACTCTAGTTATGCCGCTTCACAAGAGTGGAAAATATATGTCTGAAGGTGGAATTGCTGAGGATGCTACTGTCGAATTAGATTCTAACGGAAATTTTAATTTTAAAGGAAAAAGATTGCTAAATGTGAGTACTGTAAATAAAGACCTGACTGAAATTGAAGTGATTTCGTATAAGCGATTAAAATGTATTCTCGCATCGTTAGAAAGTAGCGAGAAGATACAAAAATTATCGGATAAATTAAATACGGTTTCGAGTGACCTTTCAAAGCATGAAAATAATGTGAAAGGTACAATTGGTATACTTGGAGGTTTAATAAACGAATTAAGTGGAAAAGTGACCGTATTGCTGGATAAATATGTTACTAAGGAAATAATAGATAAACAGCGTGAAGAAATAGAAAAACATTGTAAGGAAATAATCGATAAACAGCGTGAAGAAATAAAAAAACGTTATAAGGGAATGCTGGATAATAGGAAAAAGTACATCGTGTTTTAGATACGACTCAACTAGCTGCAAAAACAGATAATTTAAATGACCAGTTACATAATATTGATTCGACTATTCAAAGTAAGAGGAATTAGTACAAAAAGGAGTTGGAAATGTGTTAACAACGATAGTAAAATTGAAATTTTAAGTTTATGAAATAATAAATGTAAATATATGAAAAATATTTATTATATTGTAATAAAGTTTACATGCATTTTGTATGAAACAGTGTAAAAAAGATTTAGAAAAATATATGTATGAATATGAAAATACATTTTTATTTACATGCAGTGCATATTCCACCAACTATCACCGTCACATTTGATACTATTGAGATGGTTGTAATCTGTATTCATCGAATCTAAGCATGACCAGCAAACATATTTTGCATTCCATAACTGCATTCGCATTAATTTGCTCAGTCTCTTTATCCAAGCAAATTGGTAATTACCTTTTGATCCCCAAAACAGAATATTTGTGTATGCTTGATAATCTAACATCCCGGTATTTTTGTGAAATGCGCGAACCACTTGAATAGTATAGTTGGTAATGCTTAAGTAGGATGCTTTTCTATGAACTGGCACAGTGGACGAGGGGGTGAAGGGGGGAACAGCCAGTGCGGGGGGAACTAGTTCGATCCCACGTCACAAAACAACAACAACAACAACTAGGTCAAGGTTAACGACAACGTTAAGAACGTTGACGATGACATCAAGGTTAACCACAACGACGGTGATCTAGCAGAATGTTCACCTTAATCCAGCATCACTTTCCCTCCACCCCCCCCCAACTCATCGTCACACTTTGTAACTAGTTCGAGCAACGTCATCGTCGACGTTGACGACGATAGAACATTCTAGAAAATGCTACTGTGCGCGCACACACCGCACTTGCTTTTCTTCCTTCAACTAGCAGCTTCCTGCGGGTGCATTTGTTTCGAAATCATATCTCGCACCTCTTTAACCGTATCCGTAAGCGTTACATAATTTTCTCGTAGCGAATCTACTGTCTTCTGCATCATCATCCATCTAAGTTCCCATTCTTCGTTTATTTTTTTATCTAATTTAGAGATCGAACTGGTTTGTCCGCTAACAAGCGTATTTATAATGCCCAACAGTAATGTTTTTTCAGTAAGTTCTTTGATTGAAGCCTTAGTCCACGTGGAATGTGTATTTAATATTCCTTGTTGCTGATGAGCATCATCTTCGATTTTAACGAATCGTACACTGTACGTATCCTTGATTTCCGATATATTAGATAATTTTTTATTTATCGACTCTAGTTTACCGTTGATAGTTTGTTCTATCGCAGGTAGACTCTGCTTCAGAATAGTGTGAAGGACGATACCGTGTTCGTTATAGTGTGCCTGCTCGGTTGCGATCATTTTCTGTACTTTATCTTCTATCGATTTTACACGCGTCTCATGATTCACCTTCTCCGCACCAATACGTTTATCAACATCCTCCAGTGTTGTTTTTACCGCTCCAACTCGATTTTCCATTTCGTTTTTCGCATCATCTATCAGATTGATAACTTGACGTTTCGTAACAACATCTTTCGAATCTTTTCCGTCACTAACGTTCACTATTCGTTTAGATAGAAAACTTACATAATTCGATTGTACGTATACGCTATCTGCAAGAGCGAGTTTAACATGATCTTTTAAACTAGCCGGTGAGAACGATTCCTGTAAATGTTTTCTAGTTACAACTTCGTTATCGTTTAATTGATCTCGATGTAGAACGTTATTAATATTTAACAGACGTTTTCCTTTGAAATTATAATTTCCACTAGCGTCTAATTCGATAGTAGTCGGTGCTACACTACCACCTTCTGGCATATATTTTCCGCTCTTATGCAGAGGCATTGTTTCCTTCTAGTTGTTGCTGTTGTTGTTGTATTCGCTATTATTATTATTATTAATTATTAAATATTCGCTAAATTCGCGTTATCGATCCACGAATTTTCTGAATTCGGAAATCCTAACCACTTCACTAACGATTTTCCACCTTTACGTTGAATAACTCGTTCGATTAAATATACGTCCGGGTAAGCAGTTTTCTGTAATTCTTCCGTGTAAAAAGTACCGGCAATAGGTTTACCACTAGTATCTGTTAACGTGTACGTTGTAGGAAAAGTAGATCGCACGCTATTTATAGTAAATAGTTCTCCGGTCCAGTTTGGTGTGTAACCTTTTTCCAGTAACGTTTTAACTTTACTAATTCGCACCACATCACCAATCGTAAACCTCGAACGTTTAACGGAAGGTGGATTAGCTGTTGCACACGCTTTTGCTAAATTCCTTGCAACCGTCTTCTCCACACTCGGTGTAACATCTACAGGAGCGAATCCTATCGTTCGATGTTTTCTCGTATTATATTTTCGCGTTAACTCTTTCAATAACGGTAACCAACGTTTATTACTATTAGCGGTAAACTCTTTCCACATCCATCCTTTTAACGTTCTATTAAATCGTTCAACGATGCTAGCTTTAAGTGGGGAGTAAGTGCTGTACAGATTAATATTGTATCGATTTAGGAGCGTGCATACGTGTGGATTGTAAAATTCTGTACCGCGATCGGTTTGTAAATTTCGCGGTGAAACGATGTTCTTTGTAGCGAGTATCCGTTCAAGAGCTTTCGATACCTCAATACCGGTTTTTGTTTTCAACGGAACTGTCCAAGCGAATTTCAAAAACGCGTTCACGATCGTTAACACGAATTTATAGCCGCGATTAAAACGTGCGTATTGTCGAAGATCAACCAGATCTGCTTGCCAAAGGTCATTTATTCCGAGTACCTGTACGCAACGTGTTTGATAGTGTTTACGAGCCGCTCTATGTAATTCGTTAACAAGACCATGCTGTAAGCTAACACTCGGAGTGTTTAATTTAGACATCGAGTGAACGAATGTATCCGCCTTCCACTAATTCTTCTTCTATGGAAAATATTTCATTATCCAATCCGGTGTTCCCGATCGCTCTACTTGCTTGTAATAGTTGCAACCGTTCTACCAATTCGTTTGGATCGTCCCAATATTCGTAGCGCGGTGCTGATAATACCATGCGTCGTTGACGTACTCGTCGTCGTCGTTGTCCTCTATTCCAACTATCACCACCACCACCACCACCACCACCTTTTTTCACGAAATCTTTATCTTCTTCGCTACTGATGAAAGATCTAGCAGAGGGGGTACTAGCTAACTTTTTGTGATTATCCGGACGAAATAACGGTTGTATAATATCGCGATATTTCGAATTTTTTCGACTTCCTTTTAACGTACCGTTTGACTTTAAATGCGCTCCGCTATGTTCCAGTAACTGTTTATATACCTGCAAGTCTGCATCGGTATAACGCGATTTATTCACCTTTTTCACCATTAACAAATGAAGTAAACCCGATGTTAGCGGGTACATTCTTCTCTTCAAACCGTTATCCAAATACAATTCTTTATCCGTCCACGAAATTGGTACTTTTCCTAAAGTTATTTCTCCAGTTTGTCTGTTTACCCGCATTCCGAAGACCGGATCATCAAACGTAATACTATCCAACAGGAGCTGTTGTTCTGCAGAAACTGTTTCCTCCTCCTCCTCCCCATCCTTCGGATAATCTTTCTCAACATCTTCACCACTAATCATCATCGGTATTTTGTGAATTTCTTTTGTAAATGGATGTTGTTGTTGTTGATGTTGACGTGTTTGATCTCGTTGTCGCTGCTTTTCCGTTCTCCGCTGTAAAACAACATCGCGAATGTCTGTTAACGGTTTGCTAATTGGATCTAGTAGAAGACTCGAAGTTTTAGCAATTGCATCCCGTTCATCTTTAAACACTCTGTACTTGTTAGCGATGTTTTCACGTAATTTATCTAGCTCATTTTTAACACGTATCTCATCGTTAATTTGGCTCAATGTATCGAAACGATGATTATCATTTAACCTAGATGATGATGTTGTCATCGTTTTTTTTCTCCTCCACCTTTTTTTTATCTTCAGTTTCTCGGTTAATATCGTCGTTATCAATTTGATTAACTAGTATATACTGATCGAATCCACATCGATACCTTCCGCTATTTATAGGTTTTTCCTTATCCATCGTTAGAAATCCGTATTTCTCTCGCCAACATTGTACGCACATACTTTTAAACGTTTTATACGTACAGTCTCCATTTACATGTTCTTTGTAGATGTGTTGTAAGTTCACATCATCCTGCGCAAATAGCACTAGGAAATTTGCATTATCACGAATCATATGTTTCGGAATTTTTACATACGTTTGACAAAGATAGAAACAATCGATGTTTTTATGTCGTCCCATTGAAAAATATTTTTGTATAATTGCTTGATCGCCATCTAAGGAAACGTCATCGAATATTAGTACAGAATGGGGTTTAATATCATCTGGCGAGACTATATCACTTTCATCGGAATAGGTGTGATAACCAATTTCTGGCAGTTGAGAAAATAGTTGTTTCAGTAACACGTATTTCGGTTGATATAACGATTTACTGTACACGTATACGTTATCGAAACGAAGACCGTTCGAGTGAGTTAATAAGGTAAACATGATATTAGTCTTTCCACATCCGCTCGGTCCTACCATTAAACAGCGTATATTGTTTGGAAATAGAACGTTATGCTTAAAATGAGTACCTTCCCCATTTGCTGCTTCAAGCAATGATAACGCGTCATTATTTAACGGCAAACGAGTTGATTGAGCTATCACTTTCATTGTACACACGCGAGCGAACAATCAAAAAACTATATAAATACAAAGAGCTGAGGAGTATAAAGGTGTTTATATATAAAGTAGCGTGATGTTAATGTTTATGTTAGTGTTATGAGTAAACGAATAAGAAACGATAGTACTAGAAGAATAAGAAGAAGAAGAAATTTTCAAACTAAAAGACGTATACGTAGTGGAGCAGGTTTTGGATCTATAGTTAATAGAATTATCGATAAGTTACCGTTCGAACTTCATATTCCCGGAGGATATCAATATTGCGGTCCAGGTACACGTTTAAAGGAGCGATTGGAATGCGGAGATCCTGGTAAAAATCCTCTAGATAGCGCCTGTCGCGAACACGATATATCGTATAATATATATAAAGGGAACGAACAGAGAGCGGAAGCTGATAAATTATTAGAAAATAAAGCTTGGGAACGCGTTACAGCTGCATATAGTAATTTTGGAGAAAAAGCCGCCGCTTGGTTAACTACGAACGCGATGAAACTTAAACGAACACTTGGCAGCGGATGCTGCGCTAGTGGTAGTGGATCGAATAAGAAACGACAACGACGACGACAACGACAACGAGAAGGAGGAGAACGAAAAGTGATTGGTCGCGGTGTACAAAAGCGAAAGAAGAGGATATCGAGAAAAAAATTATCGTTTCGAGACGTATTAAAAACAGCGTGTAAAGCCGTTCGTAAAGAAAAGTCTATACTCGGAAGAACTGCAAAAGCTGTTGATGCAGTTCGAAACCTCTATCAGAATCCGAATAACATTGTATCGGGAATGAATAAACCGCGAATAATTCCAATTAACAAGACCGGAGGTGCGCTACCGTTAATTCCTATACTAGCCGCTCTAGGAGGTATATCAGCTACAGTATCAACTATATCGAAAGCGGTAAAAGATGTAAACGAAGCCAGACGTAGTTTCAAATCAGGAAGCGGACTCTCAAGTATCGATAGATCGATCGGAAATGGATTATATTTATGTCCTTACCGAAGCGGATTAGGATTATATGTAAATCGTAAAGGGAGAAAAAAAAAAAAAAATTTTTTTCAACGTTAATTCCATACCCAACAACTATCCGTTACGTAATATTGATATATTAAAGTACGCTCGTAAATTACATATACCGTACTTTAGAAATGTATACGATCGAAATGGACTACCACACACCAAACCGCACTATAATGAATCAGCTATAGTTAACCTCGACTCGAAAACTGGATCTGGAACTCACTGGGTAGCATACAGAAAGCGAGGACGATGCGTGGAATATTTCAACAGCTTCGGAAACCTATCACCAACTTCAGAAATAATTAAATACTTTCATCGATACGATCCTAATATACAGATTCTATACAATCAAAACGTGTATCAAAAGTATAATACGGTAAATTGCAGAGCTTTATGTTTACGTTTTCTATGCAACGCATTACCAGCAACATCGATATCAGAATTAGATAAAAGAAGAATAAGAAGAAGAAGAAAAAGAATGAAATAATATAAATAATCTCGATAATAGCGTAATTACGATTCATATATATAGTGTAAAAAAAATAAAAAATATTTCATTATTTGCTAATCGAACGATATGTCTTCGTATTTATTTCAATTGTGTGGGAAAAATGGAAATATAACCAATACAATATTTCCTCCGCTAGTATTAAATGATGCTTACAGATGGACTATCGGAATGGTTTCATTCACCAGTTATAATTCAATTCGTAATATAACGAGCGAATGTAACAAGTTATACTACTACGAGGGAACATCATCTTTGAAAAAAGGAGAAGTGAAATTTATTCAGCTACCTGAAGGATGTTACGAAATTACCGATATTGAAGACTATTTAAAACAGAACTTGGATGATACTATCGTATTAAAAGCGGATGAACGTACGTTACGATGTTTGCTCAAGAGTAAATATTACATAGTTTTTTCGAACGCTTATACACAAAGTATCGGATCGTTACTCGGATTTAGCGGAAATGAAAAACACCTCCTTTTAGAAGCGAATAAAATTCATACCAGTCCTAACACTATTCAGATATCATCTATTAATGTACTTAATGTAAACTGTAATATAGCTGCCAGAGGATATATAAACAGATCACCTATGCATATTATATATTCATTTCCTTTGAATGTACCGGTGGGTTATAAAATTGTTGAATATCCTAGATCGATCATATATTTACTGGCCTCCGCATAGAAATCGAGAATGCAGTAAGAAAAATAAAGTACAATAAATCAGCAGGATGCGATGAAATAGTTATGGAAATGTTTAAAGCAGGTGGAGAGAAACACATTAATATACTACACCATATATGCAACAAAATTTGGAGAAGCAATAAATGGCCAAAGGACTGGACCGAATCAATCTACATTCCAATATATAAAAAAGGAAATAAGCAAGATTGTAACAATTATAGATTAATCACTCTAATCAGCCATGCGAGTAAAACCTTACTATATGTAATAATGGAACGACTGAAGACATATCTCTTACCACAAATTTCAGAAGAACAAACAGGCTTTATGCCCGGGAAAGGAACACGTGAACAACTACTCAACGTCAGGCAGATAATCGAAAAAGCCTACGAATACAATGTTCCGACAATATTCTGTTTCTTAGATTATTCCAAAGCCTTTGACAAGGTGAACTGGAACACGCTGTGGGTAATACTTAAAGAAATGGGCGTACCAGAACATCTAATTATACTAATTAAAAACCTATATGAAATCAACAATATTTAAGTTAAGATAGAAAATGAAAAATCTGAAAACTTCAAAATGGAAACAGGCGTCAGACAGGGATGCATCCTATCTCCTATTCTATTTAACATATACAGCGAGTGGATTATGCGCCAGGTAACTGAAAATTGGGAAGGCGGAGTCAATATCGGTGGTAGGAAAATAAATAACCTACGCTACACTGATGATACAGTTATAATTGCTACAAGCGAAAGAGAACTGGCAAATTTACTGGACCGGATTGAATATCTCAGCCGTAGGGCTAATCTCACACTAATCCGATCAAAATGCACAATAATGGTGGTTGACAGAGCACATAAACTATCCGGAAAAATTTACTCCATCGCTCAATATTGACATGAAACCTGGAACCATATACCTCGGCGCCTATATAACCAATGATGGAAACTGCGAGATAGAAATAAGACGAAGAATAGGCCTGGCAAAGAATGCGCTAGATAAACTTACAGAAATATGGAAAGATCATCACATAACATGTCAAGTGAAAAAAAGGCTGATGCAAACGCTGATACACTCAATATTCTGGTATGGTTCAGAATCTTGGAAAATAACGGCGGCTTCACATCGGAAAATCAAAGCCTTTGAGATGACCTGCTATAGGCGCATGCTAAGAATATCCTGGATAGAACACAGAACCAACCAGTCAATTCTAAAACAGCTACATATTACACCAACGCAACGACTATTGCCCACGATAATAAGGCAGAGTCTAGGGTTCTTTGGGCATATAATGAGAAGGAATGGTTTGGAACGAAATATTATACAAGGAAAAATGAAAGGAAAAAGGAGTCGGGGACGGCCACCGATGAGGTTCCTAGATCATCTCACAGCTGCTACAAAAATGCCGCTGTCAGAACTAATAAAATCAAGCAACAACAGAGAAGAATGGCGACAGGTGGTCGCTCGATCCACTGGTTTATGATGATTGGTCATGACGTCCACAAACGGACAATACGACTGAAGAGAGATCTACCATTTATCTCTCAAATATAAATATATATATATAACCGATCAAACCGGTCGATTAACTGATTTTGATAACAAAGAAGTTATAATAAACTTACATTTAACAACTTTACCGCTAGGTACATAATCATCATTTAATTTGATTTTCACAGTATTATATTATGCCTGTAATATACGATAAAAACATAATCAACGTATACAAAGGAGTCTCATCTTTACATCACTCTTCGCACTATTCATCATCATCTTCTAAAGGAAAAAGTATAAATAGCGGAGGAAAGAAGCAATTATCGCAGAAAAGTATACGTATTTTAAAATCTTTAGGATACAAAGTGATCAAGTGAATTGATAAAACGAAGAAAAAAGAAAATATATAAAAAATGGAAAATATTCTAAGAATCGATGGAAGTAACGCATACATGGATGATTCAATCGCTGGTTTGGAGTATCACACGCATAAACCATATTCCAGTTCGAAATTTGGATCGAATGATGAAATACGTATTCCAATACAGCAAAAAGATGTAATTACCTTACCATCGGAGAGTTACCTAACGATCGAAGGACGGGTATCCCCCGCACTCGAATTTTGTCTAGGTGGACCGCTTCATTTATTTTCCGAGTTACAATATGAAGTAAACGGGAATGTAATGGATATAACCAGATTGCCAGGTATTACATGCGTTATTAAAACTTTATTAAGTTCGGAAAATATTCGTTCAGACTGTACGTACAGCACTAGCAGATTGAATTTGAACGATTTGAAATCTTTCACCAGAGACGTCACCAACACTGATGCATCTACTACTACTACTACTACTACTACAACATCAACAGCAACAGCGACAACAACAACAACAACTGAATTTTCATTCGCCATTCCGTTACGTTTCCTATTCGGATTCATGGAAGACTATACAAAGAGTATAGTACACAGCACTCAAGAGCTTATTTTGGTTAGAGCGAGCACAGATAAGAACGCTTTTATAGCCGCGAAAGATGAACCCGTTCTTTCAACTTTGCATACGGTCGCTTGGAACGTACCATTTATTAAGATTAGCGATAGAGCGAAGGTTGCACTATTAACTCGAATCAAGCGAACGAAATATGCTCCAATTCAATTTCGTACTTGGTCACTATATCAACAACCAAGTTTAGCGACTACATCAGATCACAGTTGGCTAATCAAAACTACATCAGCGATAGAGCGTCCTCGTTACATCGTACTAGCATTCCAGATCGATAAACAGAATAATCTAACGAAAAACGCGTCTACATTCGACCACGTCGATATTATAGAATTAAGCGCGTACATAAATTCAGTTCGCTATCCGTATGAACCGTTGATCTTTGATTTTGAAAAGAAAAAAGTTGCCGCTCTCTATCTATCCTACGTAAAATTTCAAACAATGTATTATGCGCGAGAAACTCCTCACCCAGCTATCAACGTAGACGATTTTCTATCTCGTTACACACTATTAGTTATACCGTGTGTATTTCAAAATGAGATATTGCTCGATAATAGTCCACTACAGATTCGTGTAGATTTTCGTTCATCTAAAAATATACCTGCTAATACAACCGCGTACGCGTTAATTATACACGATAAGAGTACCGGTTACGATATTTTACAAATGTGAAAAAACATATAAAAACCCTTGCACAAACAATTTTTCAATCAGTTCCACTTTTGCTAACAGTAAACTCGGATTTTTTAGTTTTGTTCTCATTAAATACAACCAACGTAATTAGTTGATATATAACAGAAAATAATGAAAATGGAAAAAGACAGGAATAAAGTTATTCTAGATATTCAGTGTTTTAGAAATAGCGAGTGCGAGGATATTATTAAAGAATTAGTAATACTAAGTGTAAATGGGAAATACCATTTACATAAAGTGTATACTCCTCCTTATGATTGGAATAGTTTACCTTCGCATATACAGAAAACAAATAGATGGTTAATCTCGCATTACCACCGTATTCCGTGGGAGTATGGAACGTGTCAATATCATTATTTATATCACGATTTGATGGAAATGATACAATCATTGCGACCAGTAGAAATATATGTTAAAGGAGAAGAAAAAATTAAAACGATAACGAAACTATTAGAGCAATGCACTTCCAATCATCTATCGTATAAAATATTCGATATGGAGAAAACATGCGGTACACCGAACTTGCGGAATTTACATGAAAACATTTACAGAGGTGTATCGAATTTAATCAACTGTAATCACCATAATAATATGAACGGATTGATTGATAGTGCATGTTCGTTAAGGAACGTCTTCGTATTATCGAAATGGTGTGATTTAAATGGAGGTCAACCTTCTCCTTTCAGATCGTTACATGTTCCGGATAAAAATGTAACAAATGAGAAGGTTAACGATGAAAAATCTAAAATCGCACTTACAATAAGCTTACCTACAGCATCGTAATTGAAAACAACATTATTGTATAAAACTTGCGTAATGCAAAGATTTTTAGTTTTTTTCTATTTTAAAAAAGATTTTTTGTAGTTCTTAGATAATGTTTTAGTTTAAGTTGAGATTTTTTTGTTTTTCAATATTTTTAATTGTAAATTTCAAATAAATGAGATTATTTACGAATCTAATGTATGTATTTATTTCATTTTCTCATGATATCTCTCTCTCATATTATACTCTGTAATAATTTACAGTAGGAGTAATAAATTAAAATAAAACTGAAATGAAAAATAAATGAGGAAGAAATCTGTATTGAATAAATAAAAAGGTATAATTTATATACATAATGAAATAAAATTATGTAATATATATATATATATATATATATATATAGACTTAATTTAATAACATAAAAACAAAACAAGAAAAAAACGCGATACCTATAAATCCTATATATGAAAAAAATGTAAAAAATAAAAGTAAAAAAAAAAGAATGAAAAATCTTAATCTATTCGCGCACGTTTCAACGGTGGTCTCTCCTCTTCCTCCGCAATATCATCTCCGTCAACGGTAGTATTTTCTAAATCTACATGTCCTAAAGCTAATGTATCAATGTTATTTGCTAATATTATACGCTTATCATCTAATCCGGATATAGCTAGTTTATTTTGTTTTATTGTGTATAATTCGTGGTCTTTACTACGAATAGAATACCCAGTTCTATAATTTACATTACTAATTTGGTTATTATTAAAAATACATTGTTTATAATGCTCAAAAGTAATTTCGTTTTTAGTGACATTGTAAGGAATTCCCTTACATTTAGTTATAATTCTATCTTCGCTTATTTTAACGCTATAGACTTTCGAACGTAAACCTACAAACGCTTGAATGGGAATTCCTGACAATTCATCTTTAAATTTACCATAAACTTTACGATTTTTAGTGGAAAAACATTTATGTGAAGCTGGGTAATCTGATGTATCGAAGTAGTCTATATTATTCTTTATATCTTCATACACATCCTCTGTTTTAATATTATACACTAAACTATCTGTATCCGTATATAATAATTTTAATCTATCTACACCATACATTGTTACATAACATCGTAATGAAACTTATACATAGTTGTTTTGCTTAAATCTAAAATAGACATACCTACATATAATGGCTTATCAAATAATAGTTTAGTGGGATTTTGATGTATGGCGCATAAAAATGGTTTTTCCATAAATATAGTTCGATCCTTAAAAGAGGGTTTATTTACTAATTTACTAAATCTTACTTTATCGGTGACTAATTTAATATTTAACTGTTTTCTAATATTCTGTAAAGTTTTCCCAAAAAGTGAATTAATCATTAATTTATAATAGTTCTTCTCGAATTCGTTGGTAGCCTGCTGTCTGAGAGAAGTATTTAAATCTATATATGACTTTAACCACGTAGATTGTTTAAACTTAATTACCCTATAAATTTTGCTAATTTCTAATCCGTGTTTTAAAGCTAATTTTAAATAGGAGAAGTGTACGATATACTTATATTTATTTTCTAAGGTGGCTACCAACTTTTTTACTTTACTATTTACAGAGACGAGTTTACTTTCGGGTAAGAACGGGTAATTATCATGTAAATTGTGAAGGTGTTTCGGATAAACTATATCTACTTCAAAAATAAAACCTTCCGGTCCATTTTCATCTAGATTAGCTAAATCTATATGAGCAATCTCCTCTGTCGTTAACCATCGGAAACCTCCTTGCGGTAAAGACTTGCTCATTGCTTCCCCATATAGATTGTTAGCATCTAAATATATTATATAATTATTATTATTATTATCATTATTGATATTACTAACCGATGCTAATGATGTGGATGGTTGAGGAGATGATGATGATGATGATGGAGGTGATGACAGGTATGGGTTATTTGCAGTAGAGTAGCGGTGAACACATTGACTGAGACCTCCGCGAATACCATTTTCGAAAAACAACAACATATCGTAATCGGTTAATAGTTCCAACTCCACCTTGGTGCTTTTTAACATCGCTTGCCATGTGAGCGCTGGAGCTGTAAACATCCAAGCTGGATCCAGTTTATATATGCTGTAGCAAACATTGCGGAAGTTCTCAAATACATCGGCAAGCAATAATACATCCGTTCGTAAGTATATATCGCTATACTGTCCGAGGTTCTCAATGCGAAGTGTATCCCATACCTGTTTCGCGTGACTGTATGCATCTTCGGAAATGGTGGATTTCGTTAACGAACTAAAGAATGCGGAACGTGGAGGAAGCGAGGTTACTTCCAATTTCGCTGGGTCGGAGCAAAATTCATATGGAAAGTAACCTTTACGACGGAACAAAGGTAACCACGATGGATCGTTTATATGCTTAAGTGTGTGATGAAAAGCTGTGTCTGGTAGGAAAGATGCCAACCTCTCTAAACTACCGGACATGAACTGCATCGAATCGACAAATCGAAGTTGCATGACTCTAGGTATTAACTGCTTCGTAAATCCTTTATAATGCTCCGTTGATGTAGCTAGAACGTGTATGTCTTGTTTATCGTACACCAATTCCCGAATTATGAGATGAGCATCGTAACCGCTTAAATTGTGAACGAAAACTGGAAGAAACTTCGGTAGACGATATAGAAGATTGCATGAGCTGTGAGCTGCACCACGAAACTTACCGGTAATGTGACAGTGCTCGAGTACCTTTTCTGCAGGATCCAACGGGTTTTCGCAAATATGACAAACGGTAGCCTCGTTTAAAATCCGCCGTTCATCTTCGCTTACTCGAGCTGGTTGTTTATGTTGATAAATGTTCGCAATAACCTTAGCATCTTCCTGAAGTCTCATACAAAATTCTTTCACTACATTCGTTTTTTCCTTCCCAGATCCTCGGTATAAGTGCGGTGTGCGTAATGAATTAGGTAGATACTCATCTCCGATTTGACTTATGAAGTAATAGCAGAAACTCATTGGAACGTGTCGATGAACTTTAACGGTGTTAGCAATGTTCTCCTCCTCGATAGATTCAGCTTCTCGATGTACGCGACGAGACGATACACTTTGCTCCTGCTGACGCGGATGATCTTTAGTTAATTCTTCTTCTTCTTCTCCGTTGTTGTTATTACTACACTGTACCTCTACCTTCTCTAAATATGTTTCGAAGTCGGCATATACTACGAAAGGCAGTCGCTGTTTGAATTTATACTGCTCAAATTTCAATATATTTTTTCCCGGTTGCGGCATCTCAACAGCAACTGGAGTCTTCCCAGTACATAACCGTCGATGTTCTTGAAATTTCCTCTCATCATGAACATGCCAAAGACAACGTCTGCAGATTAGGATAGATCGACAATCTTTTGTAATCTGCGCTCGAACTAAACGTCCCAAGTCTCGAATCCAGCAAAAATGTTCCATAGTGTTACATTTCAGTAGAAGAAGGTCGGTATGATCGTTCCGTTCTTCTTTCGTAATACGTACGGGATAAACGATTTCATCTTTCTCCAGCGTGTAAACGTTGATCGAACACTGTGGATTTATCTTTTCAAATGTTTCGATATCTTTCAATGATGAAGGAAACGAGATACCAGTCCAGTTGTACTTCCCACTTAGAGACGGATCGGATAAATAGTTGCTAACACGTTGTGGATTCCTTTTTACGAATTTCGATAACATCGCGTACTTGAAGCAAAATTCATCGTTGTTTTGAACGTTGATGACAGTTTTTCGTACAGCGATCTTCTCAGGTAACCGTATATGTGAAGAAATTCGTCCTAGAGCGTTACACCTATTAATTTTAATTTCTAGGTATTTAATGCTGCTTATAGTCCACCCGGAACCTTCGATATTTTCGAACATATCCGTCAACTGTTTGATTTCCCGCGTCGCTTGATCAAACCACTCGTTTAAATCGTTTCCAATAACCAACATCCGCATCTCCGATGGAAAATATGCTGGAATAGTGTGATCTCTCCCCTCTAACTGCATCGTACGCTTAAAATAACAATGCAGTACTAAAGTACACTTTACTCCAGTTCGAATGTGATTCGTTAGAAGGGAGATAACTTCACACTTTACACCCATCAAGAATCCATCGATATCGTATGCACTATCTTCATCGTTCACTAATCGCAAGGTAGCCAATCGATTCTTATATCGACGAGTTACCGTTTCCAAGTGGAATTGCACTGTGGATGATGATGATGGTACCGCGATATCCATTATGCTGCGTATAAAACAGAGAAAACTATACACCGTATCGAAGAAAGACAAATCTACAAATGAGCAATCACGTCGATGCGAAGTGAATATATATATATAATTTTTTAAATCGAGAAAACATTGAAGACTGCCTATAACAAGCTAAAAAAATTCTCTATGTTGTGTATTATAAAAGGAGAGTGGGAGAAGATTTTTTTATAGTCTACTAGGATTAATCATATAGTACGTTCGTATATTTTCGCGTTAATTATTGCTGATATATTCGTAAAATATGAGTGAAAACTCTATATACTGTTGTTCAAACTTATGTTTTATTTTACCTGAAAAACGATCGGATGATTCATTTTGTGTAAAATGTAAAAGTTCGAATATTTGTCGATGTCGATGTAAGACTTATATTAAAAATACTAATAATTGCGATTGCGAAATCGGTTGTAAAAATTGTTATTGCGAAGATGATTTATACACTACACCTTCGTGTTTATATAAATTAAAAGAGAAAATAAAAAAATCACGATGGGTGTACTGTTGTCCTAAAAAATGTTTCTCTCAATGTACGCATAAATCCGAAACGGATGGAATTGTTTGCGTAGATTGCAACAATTACGTTATTTGTCGATGCAAATGTAAAACGTATATAAAAAATAGGAAAAATTGTTCTTGTGAAGTTTCCTGTCGTAAATGTTATTGCGTTTATACCAATTCAGATAACAGTTGTATCTGTAAGGAATCCGAAGGAAAATTACTATATTGCTGTCTAGATCAATGTTCCACTTACTCTACGAGTATTTACAAAAGTCGTACTAAAGGTTGCATAAAATGCATTTGTAGTGATTTTTGTTTTTGTCGATGCGTATCACGAATGACGGAAATAGCCGAAAGGGAATGTGAAAGCAATTGTAGCGGGTGTGGAAAATGTTCGTTTCGGAAACGAAAATGTTTATGCGATGATGATTGCGAACACTGTTATTGCGTACAATTTTGGAGAACGGAAAACGAAAAAGACTATTGTTGTTGTTTACGTGATCATTATCAAGGACCATCTTATAAATATGTAAATGGGGAAATTGAATATACGTCCGAATGTGAAGATTCCCTCGAGTAATTAAAAAAATTTTTATATATAAATACACCGTGTACATCGATTTTTCGTTAGTTTAATATATTTCATGTAGTACTTCGATTGATTATTATCTCGTTAAATTAGTATTTTTTGTTTAGAAATATGATAAAAAACGTGAATTATTGTTGTTCTAATCAATGTTTTATTACTTCTAATACACAAGTGGATGGATTAGCGTGCAATAAATGCGGAAGTTACGGATATTGTTGTTGTAAATGTAAAACTTTTATGCGAAAAAAGAATAATTGCTCGTGCGATATCAATTGTAATTTATGTCGATCATGCGGAGATTCTATTTTATCGAACGGTTGTTATTGTACGCAATTACGTAGAAATAAGAAGATTTATTGTTTTAAAATATGTTTTTTAAATTTAGAAAGTGATTATGATAACATTTTAACTCATATAATTTGTAGATCGTGTAATAAACCTACTATCGAATGTTTTTGTAAATGTGAACGTAAAAATTTTAATCGCGTATGCAATTGTAGATATCGCTTGTTATAAGCTTTAATACTAACTTTTTAAAAGTATATAAGGAGTGTGCGCATAAAAAATTTTCGCATTCTTACATATATTCTATACAGATACGTACGTATATTTCCCGCGTTAAATAATTTTAAAAAAATATTGAAAATATAATTTTTATAAACTATATCGGGGAAAAATGGATTCTGAGCAGAAGCAGCAGTCAGCTGGTAATACTGCTAATGCAGCACCTGCTTACAATAAAGAAGCAGTTCATAAGGAGCGAATAATGATATCTAGTTTAATGGATAAAAATTTCGAGGATTTTCGAGAATTACCGTTTCGATTTATTCAACAATGTCTCCTATTAGCACTATCCTCAAATACATTTAAACTAGCTGTAAGATCAGCTTTATCTGACTATCTCGATATTACATCTGAATACATCGATATTCGTAACAAACGTTTAGTTAATATTCCTGATGGACATGATGATGGACACGCTGTTAACTGGCAACAATTCATTAAAAGATCGCAAGCTTTGGAAACACGAGTTACACAATTGGAAAAATTAGAATTACAAATAGCTCGATTAGAAGATCGGATGCGAACTTCAGAATCATCCAACCTTACTTTATTGAATATGATAAACAATAAAAACAGTGGTGGAATAAGTTAAATTTAACGTTTTTTTTTATAATTTTTAAATAATTTAAATCATATTTAGTTTATTAACGATTTATGATGTTGATTGATTTTGTAAAAATGCGTAATTGTTTTTCGTAAATTTATTTATTTTTATTAATTAGATTTATTCTGTATTAGATTCATTCCTGTAATAGATTGTAAATATATATGTATTTAATTTATTTATTGTTTTGTTATATTTTTTTCTTTTACATAAAATTTAGGTAGGCTAATTATTTAAATAAATCGATAAAAAATGATAAAATAGGTATTTTAGCGTGCAATAGATAAGAATTTAGCAAACGCATTGGTTTTTACTAACAATAGCGTGTAATATGTGAAAATTTAGAGGTAAAATGTTTATATTTTGCTTAAAATTATAAGAATGATGCAATTATTATCTTTAAAAGGGAGTGAATAACAAGTTGTTCTACTACATATATATTATTCCTTATTTATGGAAATCAGTAACAACAATTTTTTTAAATATATAATACAATTTATTTTTTCAAAAATTAAATTATATATGTTAAAGAATTAAATGAAAAATAAAATCGATATAAATCTACCGTTCTTTATCATTATCGCCATCTTCTCTATTCCCTATGATAGGTTGTTCCAATTCTTTTCTATATATATGAAAAATTTAAAAAACGATTATTTTAATTTTAGAAACTGGTAAATATAGAGGGAAAAGGAAAGAGAGCATTATTATTTATTTTTTATTAAGCAATATTACTTACAACGAGTGCTTTTTTCCGCGCTGATATTTTTGTTGTAATTCTTGGTACTCTTTTCGAATCGTTTCCCATTGAAAAATTAATCCATTCTCCTCTCCCACATTCACATATTGAAAATTGATGGCTTCGTAATATGGACATTCACGCAACCTTTCTGCTAAGATCGACTTCCTGATCCAATATCGTATTTTGATAACAACAGATCTATCTCTCATATCTGTTTTCACTATAGTTGCATATTTCAGTATGTGACGAATGATGGTCTATAAAAATTTTTTTATCATATTGGTTAATTATTTAATAAAATCATTTTTTGAAAATATTCGTTAATTATTTCATTAAAATAATTGTTTTTGAATAAATATATTAATTTGTTATTTACTTGGAGATCTTCAATTGTTATTTCCAGTTTAGGATCCTTCAAAGGATCAACGTTGAATTTTATTATGGTTTCTCTTTTTAAGTTTCTTGAATGATTTGAATCCATCTTCTATAGAACAATATGTTTATAAAAGAAATTTTCATTATTTTTAAAAAAATAAAAAAAGCATTCCCTCTATTGTTAACTTTTTTTCAATTTTAACTAAGATTATACGTTTGTAAAGTGAAAAAAAGATTCGATAAAAAATGATTAACTCTCTTATATTATAATGAAATATTAAAAAAATAAATAAAATTTGTAAATACTTACTGTAATCGAGGAAATTAAAGATGTATATTTTTTAATCAAGAAAAAATGATTGAAAAACTGAAAAGTTTTATTTAAATAAAATTCACAACTCACTCTAATTCGCTCAGTTGAGTATAATGATTTTTTCACATGAAACGATTCTGTATATATAGAGGTTTTCATTCCATAGAACATCAAATAAAACGCTTTAGGTAATTGCGTAATAATACATTCGATTATGTACTATATCTTGTTTTCGCTTTTATTTCAACAATTTCATAAAAGAGTCCTTAACCTATTTTTTAAAACGAGAATTAAAAATCAAAAATTATCATTCTCATATTTATTTCGATATTATTTCTTTAGTAATCACTTATTTTAAATAATTTAGAAATGACTAGAGGACATGCGTAAAATGCGTAGATTTAGAATAGATATTTATTGCGTAATATTTCCTTCGTAAGCGATTATTTTAACGAGTGTTTTAAATAATTTAGAAGTGAATAGAGGACACGCGCAAAATGCGTAGATTTAGAATAGATATTTATTGTGAACGATTTCTTACGTAATCACTTATTTTAAATACGCATTTTAAAATGATCTTTAATGTTCCTTTTTTAAAATCTTCACTTCGTTTTACATAGCATATAGTAAAGAAAGAGATGAAAAAAACATTTTTTAAAACAACGTATATTCTCATAAGATAAATATAATGCGTGAAATATTTTTACAATTATTCAAAATCATATACGATGTATTAAACAACATTATATCTTATATATAATGAGGATAATTTATAAGTTAATTACAAACTAATTAAAATAATATACTGTGTAAAAGTTATTAATTTCGAAAAATTTACACGTGTATTACAACTTTGATATCCATCTGTAGTCGGAATTTCCGCAGTTTATATTTTCATGTGCTGTTTCTGATGGAATCGAATCGAGACATTTTAAACAAAAAAATCTTCCTTTTCTATGTAATCGCATTAATCGGGAAAAATTCTTTATCCATGCGAAATGATACAATCCATCATCCTCCCCGCGCCAATAAATAATATTTGTATGTTTTCTCCAGTTAGAGTTATTTACATATTTTACGGTAACCTTCACAGGATCGATATTATATTCAAACTGCGTTACGTAATCAGGAATTAATAGTTTATACAAATTAACGCTAACACCGTTTCTGTCTTCAAAATCGATAATATCGCGAACAGTTTTAATTCCGGATTCTGTGATATTTCGAAAATCGTAAATTCTTTCTAATATTCGAAGCTTCGTTATCGAGTGTCGCGGGTAGGTGAATTTTGCTAATATTGCGAAAGCGAAACTTTTTACATCGGCTATATCGAATGGATCATGTACATATACTACAGCATTGCGATGTTTAATCTTCTCAGGTAATTCTCGTTGTATTCCAATTACCTTGGTTTCAATATTTTTCTCCTCCTCCTCCTTCTTTTCTGATGTAGTGTTTTCAGAGTTGACATCGGAGGAATTAACGGAAAAATTGATTGTTTCATCTTCCCCGAATAGATCGTTGTAAAATTTTAATGTAATATTATTACCACCATCGACATTGGTAGATTGAGCACCATCAACGTCGGTTTTCGAAGTAGATTGCGTTGGTTCCATTTTATTATTATTATTTCAGAATCAAAGAGTTTTAACGCGAGTGTTAACACAACAACAACATATGCAACTTAGAAAATTGTTACATAGAGACTGAAAATTATCCTATAAAACGCAGCTTTTTATACTAATTTTATGCGGATACTTTATAAATAATTCTCTCCCCCCTCTCTCATCCATCTTCATCATCATCATATTCATATTCATTAGGAAATTAATATATATCGTAGATTTTTTATAAAAAAAATTAATTTTTAAATAGGAATTTATGTAAAATTAATGTATGTGTACCCTCAGCACAGTGGATAAGGTGTTAGCGTCATATGTATACTAAGATATAGCTTGTGATATATCGGCAGTATTTCCAACTGCATCTCAGTACGGTGGTTTCGAACTCGTTACGTTAGGTAATTAACGGATCTCATGTTACTATTCACTAGGTTATGAAGGGTATCCTAAAAATTTTTACTTTATAGTATATTTAATTATTTATTTTTTAGTAGAAAAATAAGAATAATTCGATTTATTCGTAAATTATTAATTCAATTAGCGGAATATTACAATTTTCCGTAGATGATAGCTAGTTATCTATTCATCACGATCTTAGCTATTATATGCATTGATGATTACGTACGGAAAAAAACCAGTTATAATAATAATAATAATAGTCGGTAGTATTCGCATAAGTTAATTGCTAGCCTCCTGCTCACCACGATCTCGAATATGCATGCGTACAATGATGCGTAAGGTAAAAGCAAGGTATAATAATAATAATATCGGCAGTATTCATTCTCGTTCGCCGCCAGTCATCTATTTATCACAACCTCGGCTGTGCATGTGTACAATGTTGCGTAAGGTAAAAACAAGGTATAATAATAATATCGGTAGTATTCGTACGGGTTTCATTGATAACCTCATCGTCACCGTACTCCTATCGTTGTATATTACAACACATAGTACACTCGCGCACGTCTTTCTCTATTAATACTATCGTAATATTACGCGATTTTTACAAATTTTTTTAAAAATAAAGTGTAAGAAGGGGACATGCTAGAAAAAATTCCTTTAAAATTTGGGTTCTAAGTATCGAAATTCGAACGTTTTTAAGTGTTCCCGAAGATTTTACCCCCTTCCTTCCCCTCAGAATAGAGAATATTCAAATTTTAACACAAACTAGGTAATAATAGCTAATATGTATAGAAGATTGTGTACAGGAAAAGCGCGGTACATCGCGAATATTTAATTATTTGTAATAAATATAATAATAACGAAAAATCGATTTATTAGTAGATTATTATTATTATTTAGTCAATTGTGTGCGCGCGCACACAGATCGCGGTAGCATTTTCTAGAATGTTCTATCGTCAACGCTGTTCGAACTAGTTACAAAGTGTCACGATGAGGGGGGTGGTGATGGTTGTGCAGCGTGCGCGTGCACACAGATCGCGGTAGCATTTTCTAGAATGTTCTATCGTCGTCAACGTCGACGATGACGTTGCTCGAACTAGTTACAAAGTGTGACGATGGGGGGGGGGGGGGGGGTGGAGGGAAAGTGATGTTGGATTAAGGTGAACATTCTGCTAGATCACCGTCGTTGTGGTTAACCTTGACGTCATTGTCAACGTTCTTAACGTTGTCGTTAACCTTGACCTAGTTGTTGTTGTTGTTGTTTTGTGACGTAGTCGATGTGGGATCGAACTAGTTCCCCCTGCATTGGCTGTTCCCCCCTTCACCCCCTCGTCCACTGTGCCAGTTCATAGAAAAGCATCCTACTTGCTTACATTGTCGGGCTCGATTAATTTGTATAGATTAATAGTTACTCTATTTCGTCTTTCAAATTGTTCGATTTCTCCTAGCGCGGCTACCGGTGTGTGTAAATCTGAGAAATCATAAATATGTTCCAACACGTTGAACTGCCACATACTGTACGGTTTGTGTGTAAACTTTGCCAGCACTGTGAACATAAAACTTCTTCTATTGTGCGGATCTTTTGGATCTTTTATGTAAACCACCGCTTGGCGAGATCGAATTTCCTTTGGTAAGTCCAATATTGGTGGCGATGATGCTGGAGGAAGAGGTATCTGTGCGACTGAATGTTGTGGTGGTGATGGAGGTGGTTGTGAAAATTGCGAAAGTGGAATCTGTGTAAGCGGCGGAGATGACACAGGAGTTGATGACGCTAGTGGAGTTGATGGCGAATAAGGTGGTGGTGGTGGTGATTGAAATATATTAAATGCTTGCTGCGATTCTGCTAGAGGCGGTGATGCTGGTGATGAAACTTGAGAATAAGCTTGTGGTGGTGTCGGAGGTATCGCAGATAGTATATCTGGTATATTTGAAATAACGGCGTCTACATCCGAATCTTTAAAAAAAATTTGAATAAAATCTGCTGCTGCAGTTGTTGTATTGGAGTTGGTGCTCGTAATAATATTATCGCAATCATTCATCATTGAAGAAATTATATTTCGCTCGTTATGAACTTCACCAATATAACTCGTTTTTAAAAATTATAAAAGAAACAACTTTGTATCGTGAAAATAAACTGAAACAGTTTCAATAGTTTACTCAAACGTTAATTTCAATGCGTACACTACAACCTCTGAAAAACAAATATGCTTTAGAATTATTTAACCGCTTCGACGATCTCACATGCACCCCTGCAACTGAGGAGCGTGGTGTGACGTAAGCATGCGCTTATAGGCAGCCATAATGGTATGATGTATATGTATATAGCTATATTTTGTGTTTATTAGACAGAGATAAAGAATCTTCAATTATCTTGCATCTGGATGATGCAATCGTCCCGTCGTTAAAAGCCACCTTTTTCTTGGGATGGCATCTAAAAATATTCGTTGGAAATAAAAATATTAGACGTGTGCGTGTGGGTGTGTGTGTGTGTGTGTGAACATGTAGCGATCAGGATTCTATCAATGATGCGTGATGACCTGCTAGATGGTCGGTAGGTAATTTCGAACGAATGTCTAGAATTCACCCCCCCTGCACCCCGCGTCACCCTCAACCGGTTGCTGGAACATTCAAATATTTCCATTAAAAATAAAACAACGAAAAACATCGAATAAACAGCTGCAATTTACCACCTGCACCTGCGATGCCCTATTTTGATCGTTTCAACAATAAAATTTCCATTAAAATAATAATAATAATAAAAACATCGAACGAACGGCTGGAATTCACCCCTCGTGGCAGCACACCCGCCTGCCCTCATTCGATCGCTGGAACCATCAAGTATTCTTCTTAAAAAATAAAATTAAAAAAAAAAAAAATGCCGGAATGGAGCGCGACTCAGAAAATTCTTTCAAAATTTGGGTTCTAAGTGTTGAGTTTCGAACGTTTTTAACACTCTGCCAAAATTTTACACCTCCCAACCCCCGAAAATTAAAATTAAAAATTATGATACATATATTACATGTAGAGACCTGTATAATACATACACATAATAGTAGAACGCGCCGTGCGTGGGAATGCGGGTGCGTGGAGATGCGCGCCCGATCGGATAGCCTAATTTTTGGAACCCGGCTAAAATACTTACGCCCCGAATTTTGAAAAAGCACGGTAGCGGCCGATGCGTGTGTGGGAACGGGCGGCACACTTCGCGGTGGCGGCAGCGGCTACAGGCAGACCGTGGAAAAGATTATGCTAATTAGCGCGGCGGCATACCTTTGTGCACTCGGACCATCCATAATATCCTACTGGTTAGTTAATTCAGAAAGCAGTAAATCTACTTCTTCTGAACATTTTACCACTGCCTCTTTCTATTTTTTAGTTACACTTTTTATAGTTTTATTGTAGATTTGAGATTTAATTTCTAAATTTAATTTAGAAATCTTTACCAGGTCTAGGCCAAAGGAGCCACTATATTATTGTTTATATTTATTCTCCAATGGCTCGAGTACTTGTAATGCATCAATATTTTCTTATTTTGTACGGGTGCCTGTATTTCCTTAAATATTGTTTAGGATATGGAGTTTTGTTGTTGTTCCATTTTATTAATGATTAATTTAGTTATCTGGTCCAAGTTCGAGGATCTTTTGTCATTGATATTTCCTGGTATTTGTAATTTCTGGTCAATTCATTAACTTAAAAAGTAATGAATTCCATAAGTAAGTAAAGTAAGCCCCAGGACATCGGGGATTGTGAAGTTAAGGTTCACAATGAACTAAGCCCAATGACACTAATGAGAGTAGGGGGGCCAGTTTCTTTCTCTTGGCCGCCTTTACTTTTACAGATTTTTGTGGTACCCAATTATTTCAGCCTGGATAAACCTAGGAGATATTGAGTTCTGGAACAAGACAAGTTTCGAACCCGTGTCCTCTGGTTTAGTAGCCAAGCGCCTTAACCACTAGGCTACCGCGCTACCTCAATGAATTCCATACAGTTGGAAATTATGTAATTGTAGTACAGAAAATATATACATTATTTTTTTTTATTATTACTATTTTATTTTTTTTATCATTGGAAACAAGTAATATGTGAATTCATATCTTAAGATATATTGAGAGGATTTTTTGCTTTTGTCACATGTTAAGTCTTTAGTTGATAATTTTGTGGATATAAAACGCGCATCTTTGGGCACTTTGAAGTTATTTTTTTTATATAAAGAGCCTAATGTTTAAAAAGATTAACACCATTATTAATCAAAGTTAAAAACTTAATAAACACTTAATCAAAGAAACAACTCATCTTCTATGTTCTTGCAGTTATGTAAAAATTTCCATCTCAGATTTTGGTCAAATATATACACTTCCCCCTTTTCTAATAGTCACTACTCCTTTTATTTGTCCATTCAACTTAGTCTTCCTTCCAATCCATGTCTCCTTCTGTTTCCTTCACTTGCTCACTTTGTTATTGTCCCCATTATGCATTTCCGTTTTAATAATTCCTTGTTGCCTTCCTCCCGTTTTGGCTTCTCCTCAGCCAGTAGTCAATACATACCGACTCTGGTAGTTCTGACATCACAAGCCTCGAACCATGTGCAGAGAGCAGAAAGTAACTGATTATAAATTAACTTTTTTTTTTTTAGATCCCCCCTTTGAACACGTCAGCTAAGAACCTACACCCAGAAACAACAAGAAAGAAAAGAGCCGTCAGTTAAATTTTGATTTGGCCAGATATGCACAATATAAAGGAACTAACAGATGAAATAATGGATGACGAGTAGAAGGACAAAATATAAGATGCACAATAATGAGCGGGGAGCTTGAGTTTGAACAGACAAGAATATAGAATACAACGTTTAACAGAAAGGAATAGACATTCAAAAAAGATGTGATTGGTGTCGCAAATCGCCGCTTCATTTGGGTAGAGAGGAGACAAGGGAAAAGCAAAAACGAGAGAAAGGGAGAGCAGAATGGCTGAAATGCAAGCGAATCATAGAAATGACAACAGAACAGGGAAGTGAAGGAAACTCAAAGAACTAGGGATTAGAAGGAAGACTAGGTTGTACAGACAGGTAAACAGATTGATCATTAAGTAAGTATCTGACCAAAGTTTGAGAAGAAATTTAGTACATAGGGAATTCAAGTTGGAGGATGGAACTTTTTTAAAGAAGGAACGAGAAGAAGCAGCAACTCGAGCCAAGGAATCCGCCGTCTCATTACCTTTAATGCCCATATGGCTGGGAATTCACAGATAATCAACACAGATGGAGTAGAGAGAAGAAAGAAGATGGACAAGACAGTGTATGCGAAGAATGATGAAATCAGAAGAGTGATCAGGAAAAGGGGAGCTGATCGCTTAAAGAACATCATGGAGTCTGAAATAATCAAATAATTAGAAAACCGACGACTGGAAGAAATGGAGATAATGGAGTGTAGGCTAGTCATTAATTCGTTTATAAAGGTAGCACAGAAAGAAGGAAGACGAAATGATTCAGAGAAATTGAAATCAGAATTAACCCAAGAATATTATTTAAAGCCTGAAACTAACCCTACCCTGCTCGCCCCTCCTGACCGCTGCGCTACCACGATAATTTTTTTTTTTTAAATATTACAAAGTCCAAGTATATGGAATATACATTTAGCCTAAATATATATTTTTTGATATTTATAGTAGTAGATAAATCTTCCTTCTGGGACCTCTGATGTCACAAGCCTCGAACCGTGTGCAGAGAGCAGAAAGTAACTGCTTATAAATCATCATAAGTACATTATTTAATGCTCGAAACTAACCCGAGTCCCCAATCGCCCCTCCCACCCACTGCGCTACCTGCGATCTTTTTTTTAAAAATATTTTAAAGTCTAAGTATATGTAATATAAAATTAGCCTATGTATATATTTTTTATTATTTATAACCTTACATAAGTGGATATATTCGACCAGACACACCTGCAACCAGCTTTCACCAAAGGAATGTTGTTTTTCTGATTCAACCCACAACTTTTTTCTCTTTCGTATTGTATTTTTATATAAAATTCTCATTTATGCCGCAATGCTATATTCATAACCTTGCAGGCAATCCATGTTTCTTTGATGCATCAGGAAGTGGTGACCGTTGATTCAATTAATCTGATGAGCTGGTCGATGGTACCGGTTCAGTTGCAGACAATACACAACTAGTGGAGGGTATTGGCGATGAAGAATCGGTTGCTGAAGGCTGATTTTGAATCGGCATATTTAGTATAGAAGCTTCTTGTGCAATGTTTGTCATCATTGATGGTAGAAAATCAATGTCAGTAAAGATTTCAGGGTTAAAAGGATAAATTCCTGTGCATTTGAATCCGTTTTAAGCTATGTCCAACCTTGCTGCTTTGCTAAAGGCTTCATTGACAAGTGCAACAATATCATAGTTAGTGATTCTGACCGCAGGATTTTGCCTCATCCAGACTGAACTTGCTGTTGAAAAAACAGCCTTAAATGGTTTAAAAAGTGTCCTGTCCAGCGACTGAAATTTATGTGTTGTATGTGGTGGCGTGCTCAAAATGTGAATGTGATGTTACGTGCAAATTCTATAACTGCTAGCTCCTTATGAATAGCATGGCCATTCAAGATTAACAAAACAGGATTTGTTTCTGTTGGCTGAACATGTTGTTTAAAATGCTGTAACCATTGCAAGAATACATCACCGTTCATCCGGCCGCTCTCATGTGGAATAGCAGCGCTATCTGGTGGAGGTCCTATCATCAAATGACCATTCCTATCCATTTTTTTCCGAGGAAAAATGAAAAGGGGTGGTATAAAATGGCCAGTGTTATTCATTGCAAAAGTTAACGTGATATTTCGACCTCTTTCGGCAGACATTAACTTGCCAACTTGTTTTTCCCCTTTATCGAAATGACTTCATTATTTTTATGAACATTTGACACTCCTGTTTCATCGACGTTGTAAATTCGATAAGGAAGAAATTTATATTTCTCTTGAAGCTGATTAAGTTGGTCAAAAAAACGATTAACTTGCGGTTTATTAAACCCAACAGCAAGCGCAATGCTAGTCGATTCAGGAGTTCTTAGAATTTTTTGCTAAAACTGTAAAAGAAGTCTTTTCCTGCGATTCATTTCTGTTTATTAAATCTGTGAGGGATTTTGAGACATTCTGCTAAATCAAATGTTAATTTCAAAAACTCTTTCCTACTCAATGGCATCAGGCGATTATCCAGTTCTTTAACATGTTCATACAATTGCATAGAATAATGGTCAGAAAATGTGGATTCAGATCGACCCAACTTGGGTTGAAAGGTAATTTCTTTGCCACTTTTCAAAGCTTTTAGACGATCGTGAAGTAAGCTTCTTGGGACATCATACCTATCTGCCGCTTGTCTTACTGATGACTTGCCTTCCATCACACATTTAATTGATTCCTTCATTTTATTGTCGTCCCATTTTCCTCTTTCACTTATTCTTTCCTTAAATTTTGGCATATTTTAGCTCTTCCTGCAACAATAGTAACACCCTTTACAAATACTTTCCATAAATAGACAAAACAATTGAAGTTTGTTAAAATAATATTGCAAAATTCAAAACATAAAAATATGTCCGGGGGTACCCGACATTATTGTGTCCGGGGCTACCCGATCGTAATCATGCAACATTTTAAAACACATCTCTTAAATTGTACAAGAAATGTTACAAATACTATTTTAAAACCGGTGTAAATGTATACTATTTTCAACAATATTAAACAATAGAAAATTAAACATATTTACGTGTTGCGCTTGAAAATCTTCAATTGAGTTTGTCAGGATTTTTGGGCGGAAACAAAACACTCTCTCACGGTTAACTTACTCGGTACGCACACCGCAACTGAGTTGAATTCGTTTCTACTCTAGAAGACGCATATTCACAACAACATTTTACATATGCGACACATTTAGTTTCTTAGAAATTTAAATGTCCGCGGTTACCCGCCGTCCAGAGCTACCCGACCTTCCCCTAATTGTTTTTTTCCCTAAAATTTATTTTCTATTAGATTTTGTTTAGTTTATTTATTTTCCAGATGCAAATCAATATTACACACAATGATGAACAAATAATAAACCAATTGTATTCAAAATAATAACAACGAAACGAAAGAATTTGTTTTAAGTAAACTGCACGAGCTACACGAATAATGAACGAAAGAACAACAAACAATAAAAAACGGCCATGTTTTTTAACCGTTGGTCAACGGTCAATTTTAAATTAGTTGCCACAGATCATATCGATATGAAATGCCACATATCGATAAACGATATTTTCGATTTATATTTAAATAAAAAATATTATTTATAAATAAAAGAATATTATTTATGATTAACCGAATATTACTTAAGCATAAACCAATATTATTTATGAATAAATAAATATTATCCAAACATACTCCCGCGGCTGGACACTTCTAAAGGTTGTCCAGCAATTTCACAATCTTATTGGTACATCTTTTTTTAACAACATTTCTTGTACGAATTGATACAACCCGCACCTGTCCTTGTAGGTCTGGATAAACTTGCTCAATGCGACCTATGTGCCATTCGTATGGCCTAGAGTTGTCTTCTTTGATGAGGACGATATCACCGACGGCCAGGTTCTCGATAGGCGAACTCCACTTGTCTCGGCCCTGTAACATATTGAGATAGTCTTTAGACCAAACAGACCAAACCCTTGAACCTGATTTCTCAAAAGTTTGAACCGTTCGAATAACTTGAGCGACTTGTCAGTTGTTTGTTCTGTGACTGATATCGAGCAGACAGGTTCGCCAATTAAGAAGTGTGCAGGATTCGAATCATTCAATTCGTTGCTTAGCACCGCGAGGCATTTTGTTGCTAAAACGATGCTGGAGCAGTTCCATATGTAACCGTCTTCAAACGATAATCGAGAACTTTTTCTTTGTGTTTTTCTCGCCAAACAATTCTCCGAAGATCCCGATCTTCTTGGTGAACTATAATTTGTCTATACATTTTTTAAATGTCGGCAGAAAAGACGATGTTATGTTCACGAAATCGAACGAGAATGTCGAATAGTTGCGGCTGTATTGTTGGACCGACCATCAAGATGTCATTTAACGAAACGCCCGATTTTGATTTTGCTGATGCATTGAATACGACACGCAGCTTTGTTGTTGAACTTTCTGGTCATAAAACTGCTTGATGTGGTGTGTAGTATGCTGGATTGAACGAATTTTCGAATAAAATTTTGGACGGACATTTTTCCATGTGGTCGAGGTTTTCATACTCGCGCATGAAGTCGATATATTGAGTCCGAATTTCTGCATTCATGCGCACTTCATTTCTTTTTAACCGTGCAACAGCCCTCTCTCGAGATTCTCCGATGAGAGACGGGTCCTTTTTAAGAGGTAACCTTACTAAAAAACGGCCACTGTTGGTGCGCGAATACATCTTTTCGAAGTGGGCATTGCAATTTTCATGCTCTGAATTAGACTGGTTTTCAATACTTGCTTCTTCGATGTACCAAAATTTTTCTAGTTGTCGACCGATATCGAACGTTGTCAAACCACAATACTCACTAATTGGTTTGTTTTGTACCACGTATGAACCATTGATCAACCATCCGAGTTTCGAGTTACAAAGAAAAATTGTTTCGTATTTTGAATTTTTGTTTGAGATAATTTCTTCAACGAAACGAAAGAATTTGTTTTAAGTAAACTGCACGAGCTGCACGAATAACGAACGAAAGAACAACAAACAATAAAAAACGGCCATGTTTTTTAACTATTGGTCAACGGTCAATTTTAAATTAGTTGCCACAGATCATATCGATATGAAATGCGACATATTGATAAACGATATTTTCGATTTATATTTAAATAACAAATATTATTTATAAATAAAAGAATATTATTTATGATTAACCGAATATTACTTAAGCATAAACAAATGTTATTTACAAATAAATAAATATTATCCAAACAGATTTATGCTGTATTAGATTGGAAATATATACATTGTTAATTTCTTTATTTATTGTTTTGTTATAATTTTTTTTTTATATAAAATTTAAGCAGGTTAATTATTTAAATGAATTATTTAAATTCAGATAAAGTAGGTATTTTAGCATGAAATAGAAAACAATTTACCCAACAATAGCGTGTAATATATGAAAATTTAGGGTAAAATGTTTATTTTTTTTCCTTTAAATTAGGAGGATGTTTGCTATTATTATCTTTAAAAGGGAATGAAAAAAAAAGTTTGACTACTACATATATTATTCCTTATTTATAGAAATCAGTAACAACAACTTTTAATGATATACAATTTTTTTTTTTCAAAAAAAATTAAAGTATATACATGTTAAAGAATTATGTGAATTTTTTTTTATATGTGCAAAAAACAGTTAATTATAAATTATATATATATATATATATATATTTAATCTACCATTCTTCATCATTATTATTGCCATCTTTTCTATTACTTGCAATAGGTTGCTCTAATTCTTTCCTGTATAAAAAAAATTAAAACAATAAAAATTGTTCATTTTTGATTTAGGAACTTGAAAATAAATGGAGAAAAAGAATGGGAGTAAGTAGGGTGCCTTTCTATGAACTGACGCAGTGGACGAGGTGGGAAGGGGGGAACAGCGATTGCGGGGGAACCAGTTCGATTCCATTGTGTGAAAGCAGCGACTTATGACACAGTAAAACAACAACAACAACAGCAACAGCAGCAACGAATGAGCGGATGATGACAACTGCGATCTAACATGTTGTTCACCTTCATCCACCATCACTTTCCCCCCCCGCAACCCCCATCGTCCCCTCGACAACATCGTCGACGATGACGATGGAAAATTCTAGAAAATGCTACTGTGATCTGTGTATGCGCGCACACCATCGATTAAATAATAATAACCTACTAATAAATCGATTTTCGTTATTATATTTATGAGAAATAATTAAATACTCGCGATGTACCACGCTTTTTCCCTACAAAATCTTATATAGATATTCGACATTATTATTATTATTATCACACGATTCATGTTAAAATTTGAAAATTCTTTATTCCGAGGGGAAAAAGGGGTAAAATCTCTGGAAACTGCTTAAAACGCTCGAATTTTGATACTTTGAACCCAAATTTTAAAGGAATTTTTTCTAGCATGTTCCCTTCTTACACTTTATTTTTAAAAAAATTTGTAAAATCGCGTAATATTACACTAATATTAATACAGAAAGATGTGCACGTGTGTACTGCAAGTTGTAATAAATCAAGAATATGATGGTGATGAGGTTATCAATGAAGCTGCATGAATACTACCGATATTATTATTATTATTATTATACCTTGCTTTTACCTTATGCAACATTGTACACATGTACCTTCGAGATCGTGATGAACAGGAGGTTAGCGATGAACTTGTACGAATACTATCAAAATTATTATTATTATGCAATCGCATAAATCTTTTAAATTAGTTCTTCTAACGTGTATTGAAAATCAGGAACACCTCCTCGCTAATCAATTAAATAATAATAATCTACTAATAAATCGATTTTTGCTATTATATTTATTAAAAATAATTAAATATTCGCGATGTACCACACTTTTCCCCCACACAATCTTACATAGATATTCGTTATTATTACACAGTTTGCGTTAAAATTTAAAAATTCTTTATTCTGAGGGAAGGAAGGGGTAAAATCTCCAGAGACTGCTTAAAACGTTCGAATTTCGATACTTAGAACCCAAATTTTAAAGGAATTTTTTCTAGCATGTTCCCTTCTTACACTTTATTTTTAAAAAATTTGTAAAATCGCATAGTATTACACTAGTATTAATACAGAAAGACGTGCGTGAGTGTACTGCGAGTTGTAATAAATCGAGAGGAACATGATGATGATGAGGTTATCAATGAAGCTGTATGAATACTATCTACATTATTATTACTATTATTATACTTTGTTTCTACCTTATGCAACTTTGTACATACACACATTTCAGATCGCAATGAACAGGATGCTAGTGGAGAACCTGTAAGAATACCATCGACATTTGCTTTTACTTTACACAACATTGTACATACACACATTCCAGATTGTGATGAACAGATAGCTAGTGGCGAATTTGTATGAAATACTATCGATATTATTATTATGCAATCGCATAAATCTTTTAAATTAGTTCCTCTTTTTTTTTTTTTAACCCCCCTTTGGGCATATCAACAAAGGATCTTCGCCCAGAAACGAAAGGAAGGAGAAGGATCAGTTAAATGTAGATTCGGTCAGCTATTGATAAGATAAAGGAACTGAGGATACATCTATGGAAAAATGCAATATTCCACTAATCGAATTAATAATTTATGAATAAATCGATTAATTCTTATTTTTTCTAATAAAAATAAATAATTAAATATACTAACTGCATCACACCTCCAAACGTTACAAACAGGGATTAGATAAATGTAGTATCATAGAAAAAAATGCTCAATTTAAACCAAAGAGCAGAGAGCAGAAGCTGATAAAGTATTAGAAAATAAAGCTTGGGAACGCGTTACAGCTGGAGATAGTAGTTTCAGAGAAAAAGCCGCCACTTGGTTAACTACGAACATGATGAAACTTAAACGAACACTTGGAAGTGGATGCTGCACTAGTGGTAGTGGATCGAAGAAGAAACAATGACGAGGACGAGGACAACGACAACGAAAAGTGATTGGTAGCGGTGTACAAAAGCAGAAGAAGATGATATCTAAGAAAAAATTATCATTTCGAGATGTATTAAAAACAGCGTGTAAAGCTGTTCGTAAAGAAAAGTCTATACTTGGTAGAAGTGCAAAAGCTATCGATGCAGTTCGAAACCTCTATAAGAAACCGAATAACATTGTATCAGAAATGAATACACCGCGAATAATTCCAATTAACAAGACCGGAGGTGCATTACTGTTAATTCCTATACTAGCTGCTCTCAGAGGTATATCAGCTACAGTATCAACTATATGGAAGGTGGTAAAAGATGTAAATGAAGCCAGACGTAGTTTCAAATCAGGAAGCGGACTCTCAACTATCGATAGATCGATCGGAAATGGTCTATATTTACATCCTTACTGAAGCGGATTAGGACTGTACATAAATCGTGAAGGGAGAAGAAAAAAAAAATTTTTTTCAATGTTAATTCCATACCAAACAACTACCCGTTACGTAATATAGATATATTAAAGTACGCTTGTAAATTACGTATACCCTACTTTAGAAATGTATACAATCGAAATGGACTACCACACACCAAACCCCACTATAATGAATCAGCTATAGTTAACCTCGACTCGAAAACTGGATGGGGAACCCATTGGGTAGCATACAGAAAGCGAGGGCATCATGTAGAATATTTTAATAGTTTTGGAAACATATCACCACCTTGGGAGATAATTAAATACTTTCACGATCCTAATATAGAGATTCTATACAATCGAAACGTGTATCAAAAGTATAATACGGTAAATTGCAGAGCTTTATGTTTACATTTTCTATGCAACACATTACCAGCATCGATATCAGAACTAGATAGAAGAAAAAGAAGAAAAATAATGAAATAATATAAATAACCTTGATAATAGCGTAATTATGATTCATATAGTGTAAAAAATAAAAAAATTTCATTATTTACTAATCGAGCGAAATGTCTTTGTATTTATTTCAATTGTGTGGAAAAAATGGGAATATAACCAATACAATATTTCCTCCGCTAGTATTAAATGATGCTTACAGATGGACTATCGGAATGGTTTCATTCACCAGTTATAATTCAATTCGTAATATAACGAGCGAATGTAACAAGTTATACTACTACGAGGGAACATCATCTTTGAAAAAAGGAGAAGTGAAATTTATTCAGCTACCTGAAGGATGTTACGAAATTACCGATATTGAAGACTATTTAAAACAGAACTTGGATGATACTATCGTATTAAAAGCGGATGAACGTACGTTACGATGTTTGCTCAAGAGTAAATATTACATAGTTTTTTCGAACGCTTATACACAAAGTATCGGATCGTTACTCGGATTTAGCGGAAATGAAAAACACCTCCTTTTAGAAGCGAATAAAATTCATACCAGTCCTAACACTATTCAGATATCATCTATTAATGTACTTAATGTAAACTGTAATATAGCTGCCAGAGGATATATAAACAGATCACCTATGCATATTATATATTCATTTCCTTTGAATGTACCGGTGGGTTATAAAATTGTTGAATATCCTAGATCGATCATATATTTACTGGCCTCCGCATAGAAATCGAGAATGCAGTAAGAAAAATAAAGTACAATAAATCAGCAGGATGCGATGAAATAGTTATGGAAATGTTTAAAGCAGGTGGAGAGAAACACATTAATATACTACACCATATATGCAACAAAATTTGGAGAAGCAATAAATGGCCAAAGGACTGGACCGAATCAATCTACATTCCAATATATAAAAAAGGAAATAAGCAAGATTGTAACAATTATAGATTAATCACTCTAATCAGCCATGCGAGTAAAACCTTACTATATGTAATAATGGAACGACTGAAGACATATCTCTTACCACAAATTTCAGAAGAACAAACAGGCTTTATGCCCGGGAAAGGAACACGTGAACAACTACTCAACGTCAGGCAGATAATCGAAAAAGCCTACGAATACAATGTTCCGACAATATTCTGTTTCTTAGATTATTCCAAAGCCTTTGACAAGGTGAACTGGAACACGCTGTGGGTAATACTTAAAGAAATGGGCGTACCAGAACATCTAATTATACTAATTAAAAACCTATATGAAATCAACAATATTTAAGTTAAGATAGAAAATGAAAAATCTGAAAACTTCAAAATGGAAACAGGCGTCAGACAGGGATGCATCCTATCTCCTATTCTATTTAACATATACAGCGAGTGGATTATGCGCCAGGTAACTGAAAATTGGGAAGGCGGAGTCAATATCGGTGGTAGGAAAATAAATAACCTACGCTACACTGATGATACAGTTATAATTGCTACAAGCGAAAGAGAACTGGCAAATTTACTGGACCGGATTGAATATCTCAGCCGTAGGGCTAATCTCACACTAATCCGATCAAAATGCACAATAATGGTGGTTGACAGAGCACATAAACTATCCGGAAAAATTTACTCCATCGCTCAATATTGACATGAAACCTGGAACCATATACCTCGGCGCCTATATAACCAATGATGGAAACTGCGAGATAGAAATAAGACGAAGAATAGGCCTGGCAAAGAATGCGCTAGATAAACTTACAGAAATATGGAAAGATCATCACATAACATGTCAAGTGAAAAAAAGGCTGATGCAAACGCTGATACACTCAATATTCTGGTATGGTTCAGAATCTTGGAAAATAACGGCGGCTTCACATCGGAAAATCAAAGCCTTTGAGATGACCTGCTATAGGCGCATGCTAAGAATATCCTGGATAGAACACAGAACCAACCAGTCAATTCTAAAACAGCTACATATTACACCAACGCAACGACTATTGCCCACGATAATAAGGCAGAGTCTAGGGTTCTTTGGGCATATAATGAGAAGGAATGGTTTGGAACGAAATATTATACAAGGAAAAATGAAAGGAAAAAGGAGTCGGGGACGGCCACCGATGAGGTTCCTAGATCATCTCACAGCTGCTACAAAAATGCCGCTGTCAGAACTAATAAAATCAAGCAACAACAGAGAAGAATGGCGACAGGTGGTCGCTCGATCCACTGGTTTATGATGATTGGTCATGACGTCCACAAACGGACAATACGACTGAAGAGAGATCTACCATTTATCTCTCAAATATAAATATATATATATAACCGATCAAACCGGTCGATTAACTGATTTTGATAACAAAGAAGTTATAATAAACTTACATTTAACAACTTTACCACTAGGTGCCTAATCATCATCATTATTTCATATATTATGCCTGTAATATACGATAAAAGTGTAATCAACATATATAAAGGAGTTTCATCTTTACCTCACTCCTTACACTATCCATCATCATCACCACCATCATCATATTCTAAAGAAAAAAGTATAAATAGCGAAGGAAAGAAACAATTATCAAAGAAAAGTATACATATTTTAAAATCTTTAGGATACAAAGTTGGAGAATTAAGTGTGAATAACTCGATACGAGTTTTGTTCTCTCGCGTTCGTTTCGGGATATTACGCTAGTGTTATCTTCGTAACAATCTTTTGTATTCTTATCGCGGTCGCTGCATCGGATGTTCCGGCGCTGTCGGTGAGATTATTCTAATTTTACATTATTTCGTTATCTCTTTAACTTGCTTATTTAAAGTAGCTGGCTATTTCATCTAGTTAATTTACAGCAGCCAACAGACATTCGCTTCTTATCAATAATTTATATCGGTGGGAAAGGTTGTATTCGTTCCTCACTAACAGCGGCTATTAGTAAGAAACTCGAACACAGTCTTAACGAAAAATTGCCCGTCTCCTCGTCCGAGATATGGGTCCTCCAGGATCTCGTACGGGGAACGAGTCGCTTAAAAGTGACACACACACCTTCTTGGCTTCAACTGTGCAAGCAGCAACAGCAGCAATAGCTAACATGGAAATAGACAAGCAATTGCCCCAGCAAGGTAGCAGTGTTAGCAAAGGTGACTTCACGACTTGTGATACTAAAGACCACGCGAATACATTATCTGCGCGAACGGATTGGCAAAACGTTAAATCAAAAAAAAGGTCGCGTAGAACTGGAAAGAACGGTAGAAGTAGTAGCAGTGGCACATCGACCGAACTAAGTGGCGGCAACACCGCTAAAAAGAAACGATTTCCCCCCACAGTAGCAGCAACAGTAGCTGCAATAACAACGAAAAACCGATTTTCCTGTTTACAAGACCAGCAAGATGGAGACGACGCCAAGGATGACGACGACTCTGAGCATAATGGTAACGAGAACCAAGGAAATTCCACTGGCGAGGATAATAGTAATAGTGTAGGAAATAGTAAACCTAAAGTTCCCCCCATCACAGTGTACGGGGTAATGGACTTTCGTAAAATGTTTATTGATTTAACAAAGCATGTACATCCAAAACAAATCAAATGCCGATCGATGAGTGATCAAAGAATAGAGGTTAGAGTCGAGGAAATAGACAAATATAGAAAATTAATTCGTTACTTCAATGATGCCAACATTAAACACCATACATTTCAAGTTCCAAAAGAGAAAGGTTTCAAAGTGGTGATACGCAATCTGCATAATTCTATTGAGCTTGATGACATTAAACTTGCGCTACTGACTGAAGGTCATAAGGTTAGGCACGTAATTAATATTAAACACAGGGTAACTAAAGAACCTTTACCCATATTTTTCGTTGAGATCGAGCCAAATGAGAATAATAAGGAAATATATAAACTGAACTACTTATTAAATATGCGTGTTAAAGTGGAAGCGCCATATAAGAAGAACATCATAGCACAATGTACCAGGTGCCAACGATATGGCCACACAAAGACCTACTGCAACTGCGATTTCGTTTGTGTTAAATGCGCTGGCAATCATGACTCAAAAAATTGTACCCAAGCAATGAACACACCAGCTGTTTGTGCACACTGTGATGGACCGCATCCAGCCAACTACAAGGGCTGTAAAATATATCAAGACCTTATAAACAAGAGATACGGGGAGAGTAGGCAGCAAAAAAGAATTAACCTTCCAACTGTGGCGTCATTCAATACTGATGTAGCACCTCCAGCTATAAACAACCTAAACTATCCACCTATGAATATTCGAACTGTCGCTGCACCGCAAGCAAATTCAATACCTAACCAGGTAGATAGAGGTGTGTCCTTCGCACGAATGGCGGCTGCACATAGAAACAGAAAACCAGAGGGAAACCAAATAAGCGAGTGCAGTTTGAGAGACGTAGAAAACATGATATCGAGCATGATAAACGAAATAAGAAATATGATGATGGAAATGATGAAGCAACAAAATGACATGATAACAAACATATTACATACAATTGTTGCTACACTGGCCCAAAAATGAAGGATTTGAGAATAGCTTCGTTCAACGCTAATGGACTACTAAGACGTATACGAGAAGTAGAAATGTTCCTACATAATGAGAAAATTGACATAATGTTAGTCTCGGAGATACATTTTACTGATAAGAGCTATGTTAAGATTCCAAATTATACCGCTTATTACACAATGCATCCAGACAGCAGAGCACACGGTGGCACAGCGGTAATAATTAAAAGTAATATAAAGCATTATGAATTAAACAAATATCAGTCGGAACATCTACAGGCGTCATCAGTAATGGTGTCTGATAACAACGGATGCGTGTCGGTATCCGCGGTTTACTGCCCACCGAAACACAAAATCAAGAGCGCAGATTTTGTCAAATTTTTTAAAACATTAGGAAGTAGATGCATAATAGGTGGAGACTATAATTCCAAAAACACATATTGGGGTTCGCGGCTAACTCTTCCCAGGGGACGGGAACTAATGAATGCAATGAAGTGTTGCAAATGTGACGCCATATCAACTGGAAAACCAACATACTGGCCTAGCGATAGAAGGAAAACCCCGGACCTTCTAGACTTCTTTATTGTCAGAGGAATCTCTTCAAATTACATGGCCATAGATGACGATTTATCGCTAACCTCGGATCACACTCCCATAATTTTGACAATCAGTGCTAGTATAATAATGAAGAAAAAGGCAATGACGCTTACAAATTATAATACAAATTGGACACAGTTTGCAGATGAACTAGAAGAAAACCTGTCGTTAAGGATTCCACTAAAATCACCTTCAGATATAGAAAATGCTATCGAATATATTGTCACCAATATATGCTCAGCAGCACGGGCATCAACAATGGAAGTTAAACCGCATCAACATGTGCAAAATTATCCTAAGTACATAAGGGAAGTTGTTCAAAACAAACGGAAATTGAGGAAAATCTGGCAGAGAAACAGAGATCCACAAATGAAAAATCAATTTAATCGTGCTATTAAAAGAATAAGATTTACATTACAGGACTTAAAAAACAAGTCATTTAATAGCTACGTCAAGCACCTGTCGCCCTCACAAGCAAATGGATATAGCTTGTGGAGGGCTACAAAGCAAATGAAACAGCCGAAGCAAGGCGAATCTCCAATACTTAAAAAAAGTGGAGAGTGGGCTAGGAAAGATGAAGAAAAAGCTGAGGAATTTGCAGACTACCTAGAAAAGGTATTTCAGCCGCATGCTACAAACATTGGTAATAATCAAACCTACTGCTCATGGGAAAGAGTGAACTCGCCATCCATAAAATATGTGTCACCAGGAGAAGTCAAAGCAGTAATAAAGACTTTAAACCCAAAGAAGGCCCCCGGCTATGATCTGATCACACCTAAAATAGTAAAGCAATTACCTCGCAAAGCAGTAGTATTGCTAACCTACATATATAATGCAATGTTGAGATTGTCATATTTCCCGACACAATGGAAACTTGCGCAAATTATTCTAATACTCAAAGAAGGTAAACCACCGGAAAAAACAGGGTCCTACAGACCGATATCGTTGCTGCCTGTTTTGTCAAAAATATTTGAGAAGTTGTTGCACAAAAGACTAGTGGAAATAGTTGGAAACACGATTCCGCTGCATCAATTCGGGTTCAGGCAGAAACACGGCACTATTGAACAGGTACACCGTATCGTCTGTAAAATTGAAGACTGCTTGGAAAAAAAGGAAGTCTGCACTGCTGTCTTCCTTGATGTTGAAAAAGCCTTCGATACTGTGTGGCATTCAGGACTGATGGACAAATTGGCGAAAATACTACCTACTCCGTATTGCGTGCTGCTGAAATCGTATCTGCAGCATCGAACATTTCGGGTCAAAAGTGGTGAATCCTTGTCGGCAGTACGTGAAATAGGCGCCGGTGTACCGCAAGGTAGCGTACTGGGGCCATTACTATATGTCATATACACATCTGATGTACCAGAGGTTGAAAATGTCGACATCGCCACGTTTGCAGATGACACTGCGCTGGTCTGCTCCGCTAATGACTTACAGGAGTGCATTACGAATGTGCAACATGCGGTCACAGAAGTGGCATCGTGGTTTGACAAGTGGCGCCTTAAAATAAATACGATTAAGTCAACGCACGTAACATTCACAAACCGTCATATAACTTCGGTGCCAAAAATCTGTATCGGTAATAACGAAATACCACAAAAAAATACTGCATGCTATCTTGGTATACACATGGATAACAAACTAACTTGGAGGCACCACATAATGATGAAACGTAAGCACTTGGACATCAGGCTCCGCAATATGAACTGGCTAGTAGGAAGACAATCCGAATTGACGATGGAGAACAAGATATTACTCTATGAGATGCTATTAAAGCCAATTTGGCGGTACGGAGCACCGTTATGGGGATGTTCGAAACACACTAATATACAAATCTTGCAACGATTCCAAAACAAAGTACTGCGTATGATGACAAACGCTCCCTGGTTCATTTCAAATAAAACGCTACATACCGATTTCGACGTGAAGTATGTTTCCGAAGTAGTATCAGAGGAGGCGACGAAGTACCTTCGTCGACTGGAGAATCACGATAATCCGCTAGCGATCGCACTGATGGACAACTCCGAGGAAGTTAGGCGTCTACAGAGAAGGAAAGTTTTTGATTTAACCGTGTAAACGTGCATTTAACTGCGTAAGCACCAGAAATTGCCCACCAACGGGTGGTTGCATTTCTGTCACGCTGGCCTCTTCTTAGTCATGTTCTTTCCTGTCCCTCTCCCTCCCAACCTTCTCCACTCTGCACCTTCCATCCTATCCTTCCCCCTCCTAGCCTTCTCCACTCCGCACCTTTCATATAAAGATCTGCTAGATAGCCTGTAAGGGCTAGTTGTAGAAGGGAAATAAAAAAAAAAAAAAAAAAAAAAAAAAAAAAAGGATACAAAGTGATAAAGTGAACTGATAAAATGAAGAAAAAAAAGAAAATATATAAAAAAATGGAAAATATTCTAAGAATAGATGGAAGTAACGCATACATATTATAGAATTAAGCGCATACATAAATTCCTTTCGCTACCTGTATGAACCATTGATGTTAGATTTTGAAAAGAAAAAAGTTGCCGCTCTCTATCTATCCTATGTAAAATTTCAAACAATGTATTATGTGCGAGAAACTCCTCACCCAGCTATCAGTGTAGAAGATTTTCTATCTGGTTACACGTTATTCGTTATACCGTGTGTATTTCAAAACGAGATATTGTTGGATAATAGTCCGCTACAGATTCGTGTAGATTTTGGTTCATCTAAAAATATACCTGCTAATACAACCATGTACGTGTTAATTATACACGATAAGAGTACCGGTTATGATATTTTACAAATGTGAAAAAACATATAAAAACCCTTGTACAACAATTTTTCAATCAGTTTCACTTCTGCTAATGGTAAACTCGGTCTTTTTTTCCTATTTCGTTCTCGTTAAATAGAACCAATGTAATTAGTTGTATCGGGAAAAAATGGAAAAAGACAGGAATAAAGTTATTTTAGATATTCAATGTTTTAGAAATAGCGAGTGCGAAGATATTATTAAAGAAATGGTAATACTAAGTGAAAATGTGAAATATTATTCACACGAAGTATATACTCCTCCTTATGATTAGAATAGTTTACCTTCGCATATACAGAAAACAAATAGATGGTTGATCTCGCATTATCATAATATTCCATGGGAGTATGGAACACGTCAATATCATTATTTATATCACGATTTGATGGAATTGTTAGAAACATTGCAACCAGCAGAAATATATGTTAAAGGAGAAGAAAAAATTAAAATGTTATTGAAACTAATAGATCAATGCACTTCCAATTACCAATTGTATGAAATAAAATAGATATGGAAAAAACATGCAGTACACCAAACTTACATAAATTACATATTATCACATACCGAGGTGTACTGAATTTAATAAAGTGTAATCATCATAAGAACAGCTCAAGTAATAGTGCATGTTTGTTAAGGAACATATTTGTACTATCGAAATGGTATGATTTAAATGAAGGTCAACCTTCTCCTTTCAAATCTTTATATAATGCGAATAAAAATGTAACAGTCAAAAAGGTTATGATGGAAAATCTAAAATCCCACTTACAATAAGCTTACCTACAGCATTGTAATCTAAAGCACCATTATTGTATAAAACTTATGTAATAGAAAGATTTATTTTAGAAAAGGTTTTTGTAATTGTTAATGTTTTCAGTTTAAGTTTTAAATTTATTTTTTATAATTGTTTTTAAATAAATGAGATTATTTACGAATATAATGTATGTATTTTTTTCCTTACTTTCTCACAATATATCTTGTATTATACTCTGAAATAATTTACAAATATATACAGACTTAATAACATAAATAATGAAAAAATAAGAAAAAAAACGCGATATCTATAAATCTTTTATATGAAAAATATAAAAAAAGTAAAAAAAAAAAATAATAAAAAATCTTAATCTATTTGTGCACGTTTCGAAAGCGGTTGTTCCTCTTCCGCTGCAATATCATCATCTTCCACATCATCATTGGTAGCATTTTCTAAATCTACATGTCCTAAAGCTAATGTATGGATATTATTTGCTAATACTATATGCTTATCATCTAGTCCGGATATAGCTAATTTATTTTGTTTTACAGTGTATAATTTGTGGTTTTTACTACGAATAGAATACCCAGTTCTATAATTTATGTTACTAATTTGGTTATTATTAAAAATACATTGTTTATAATGATCAAAAGTAATTTCGTTTTTGGTGACATTGTAAGGAATTCCCTTACATTTAGTTATAATCTTATCTTCTTTTATTTTAACCTGTAGACTTTCGACTGTAAACCTAAACCTACAAATGCTTGAATGGGAATTCCTGACAATTCATCTTTAAATTTACTATAAACTTTATGATTTTTAGTGGAAAAACATTTATGTGAAGCTGGGTAATCTGATGTGTCAAAGTAGTCGATATTATTCTTTATATCTTTGTACACATCCACTGTTTTAATATTATACACTAAACTATCTGTATCTGTATATAATAATTTTAATCTATCTACACCATACATCCATAACATAACATTGTAATGAAACTTATACATAGTTGTTTTACTTAAATCTAAAATAGACATACCTACATATAATGGCTTATCAAATAATAGTTTAGTTGGATTTTGATGTATAGCGCATAAAAAGGGGTTTTCCATAAATATAGTGCGATCCTTAAAAGAGGGTTTATTTACTAATTTACTAAATTTTACTTTATGGGTAACTAATTTAATATTTAACTGTTTTCGAATGTTTTGCAAAGTCTTTCCAAAAAGGGAATTAATCATTAATTTGTAATAGTTTTTTTCAAATTCGTTAGTAGCCTGTTGCTGGAGAGAAGTATTTAAATCTATATATGATTTTAACCAGTTAGATTGTTTAAACTTAATTACCCTATAAATTTTACTAATTACTAATCCGTGTTTTAAAGCTAATTTTAAATAAGAAAAATGTACAATATACTTATATTTATTTTCTAATGTGGCTACCAACTTTTTTACTTTACTACTTGAAGATACCTGTTTACTTTCAGTTAAAAACGGATAATTATTGTGTAAATTATGTAGGTGTTTTGGATAAATTATATCTACTTCTAAAATAAAACCCTCTGGACCATTTTCATCTAGATTAGCTACATCTATATGAGAAATCCCCTCCGATGTTAACCATTGGAAGCCTCCTTGCAGTAAAGACTTGCTCATTGCTTCCCCATATAGATTGTTAGCATCTAAATATATTATATAATTATTATTATTATTACTAACCCAGTGGTTGGCAAACTTATTAGCCAAAGAGCCAAATATGAACATTACAATAATTTTTAAAAAAATTGGGAGCCAAATCTGCTTGTTTAGTAAACTTTTATTACACTAAATAAAACTAAATTTCATACTTAATAAATATTTATTAATGCGAACAATGTGCTTGCATCTCCTTGGAAAGTTTGAGTAAGTCAGGTTTGTATGTTGTTGTTTTTAATTTTAGGCATGATTCCAAGTTCTCATCAATAAGACGACTTCTCAATTTACTCTTGATAATGTTCATGCTTGAAAAAGATTGTTCGCATATATATGTAGAACCGAAAAGGGAAAGAACAGCAAATGCGAGCTTTTTCAGCTGATTGTAAGAGTCAGAAATACTATTCCAAGCGTTGAAAATGATCATGTCTTCCTTCTCCAGGTCATTCAAAGCAGACCACTTGTGTTGTGAACTAAGATCACATTTTTTCCTCTCCAATATTTCCAATTCAACACAAAGACGTTCGAATTTAGAGCGCCATATCTCCTTGTTTTCTAAATCCAGCAATTGTATTTCAAAGCTACCAATGTCAATTTCAAAAGGAGAAAATTTCAACTCGGTTATCATAGTATTAAGAGGATTTTTGACAAATGCTAAAGTTGCTCTGCTGTTTTTAAATTCCAGAAGCCTGCTGACAAATGCTCCCTCATAATTAAAATTATTGTTTTAAAATGGTGTTTATCAATAGAGGAATTATTTTTTCGGCTATGCTTCAGCAGGCTTGGAAAGTGAAACAATGTTTCCCTTACAAAATCCTGAGCAAAAATAGATAATTTGTTTTCAAATGTTATTACTTCTTCTAATATCGAAAAAATTAAGTTTCCTTTCCCTTGTAGTTTACAATTAAGCTGATTTAGATGAGATGTAACGTCTACCATGAAATAAATGTTTTGGATCCACTGATCGTCTGTTAGTTCTGGATAGTGAATGCCCTTCTCAAGGAGAAATGCTTTAATTTCCAGAAAAAGGGACGCGAAACGTTTTAAAACGTTCTCTCTTGATAACACCAATGTATCCTGTTATGAAGCAGAAGATCAGCGTACTCACTCTCCATTTCAAATAAAAATTTTTTGAATTGGCGATGATTAAGAGCTTTAGCTAAAATGGAGTTGATAATGGTAATCACTAATTCCATAACTTTACAAATTTCATCTGGAAATGTTTAGGTACAAGGCGCTTCTTGGTGAATGATATGATGGTGAACAAATATCTTGTGATTAATTTTTTCTTTCAAAATATCAACAAACCCTTTTCTTATGCCGGTCATACTTTTGGTCCCATCTGTTGAAATCGACACAATTTTATCGAGGGGAATATGATGTTTATCCATACACTCAATTACAGCATTTGCGATATCTTCTCCATGTGTCTGACCTTTAAGTGGCAATAATCCTAAAAGTTCTTTTTTAGGGCCTGAATGAAACATAAATCTTACAAAAGTGAAAGTTGCGCTGTATCATTTATGTCACAAGACTCGTTAACTGCTATTGATAAATCCAAAACCAATTTCAGATCTTCAATATACTGGGTGGTTATATTCGAACACATTTTGATTGTTCTATCTTTAATGGTTTTGGCAGACAATGGTAACTCTTTAATTCTTTTCAGAATATCTGCTTATATCTGCTTTGTTCTTAGCTCTTCGGATGCATTTATAGAACGATTTTTTATGTATTCGTCGTCTGCGTATGGTTTCCCTCTCATAGCAATCTCTTGGCTAAAAACAAAAGTTATCGTATTGATATTGCTGGAAGATTGCATCCAGTTATTAAACACAGAAGTTGACGACTCTTGACTCTTCTGAAGTTCCTCAACTGCTTTCTTCCTTGCATCACCAGTAGGATATTTAGTGCTAAATGACGTGTGCTTTCTTGTAAAGTGTCTCTCTAAATTTGACTTTTTGTTATGCGCGAATTTCTCCTTAAAAATAAGACATGTCGGAAGTCCATTCAAGTTTTGAATAAACGCAAAATTCTCGGTCCACTCAACTTTAAATTCGCGGTTTTCATCATCCGTTTTTCTTTGCTTTTTTTTAGTAGCCATGTTAATTAGGGTGCCTATAAAAGTATTCCAAATATATTTTTTTTCTAAAACCACCAGTACAAAATTATTATCATTATTAAATTGATGAAAATAAAAATTAAAAAAAAATCTTTTTAATAAATACAATTTTATTAATATATCTAACTGCACTAAAAAGAAAAAAATAATTTTTTTCATCATCAGAATAAAAAAACTTTTAATATGACCAAAAATGGAAGAAAACTTCCAACATTTGGACAAATATAAGTTATCAAAAAATCGATTACAAATTTTGTACTGGAACCACAAACATACACATAGCAGGTGTAATAAAATCATATAAAAATACCTGTAAGATGTGCAGCTAGATTAAAAAGTACAACAACTTTTTAATAAGACAGGACAACGGCAGACACGGTGAGACAAAACTGTTCACACTGCAACTGTTGGTCTGTGATGCCAATTTGCACCCCCACTACTTTAGAAAAAGAATTTCAGCCGGTAGCTTGTACATGATTTGTGTTTACATTTACAAAAACTAACAAAATTAAACTCGATGTTCATTACATATTTTTACAACAATATAAAATTTTAATTACCTATCTATCTTTTAACTTAAACAAAAAATTATACATGTTCTCTATTTATAGAAGAATTTTAATTTATCAAAATAAGATGTAATTTTTTTCTTACCAAGTTTTTTTAAAATGAAAATATTATTGCGCCTTTTGTGGATATTTGTGCCAGAGCCGCACTTAAGGAGCCAAAGAGCCACATGCGGCTCTGGAGCCGCACTTTGCCGACCACTGTACTAACCGATGCTACCGTTGATGATGTGAGTGGTTGAGGAGATGATGATGAAGATGATGCTGATGATGATGACAGGTATGGGTTATTTGCAGTAGAGTAACAGTGAACACATTGACTGAGACCTCTGCGGATACCATTTTCAAAAAACAACAGCATATCATAATCGGTTAATAGCTCCAACTCCACCTTGGTGCTTTTCAACATCGCTTGCCATGTGAGTGCTGGAGCTGTAAACATCCAAGCCGGATCCAGTTTATATATGCTGTAGCAAACTTTGTGGAAGTTCTCAAATACATTGGCAAGCAATAATACATTTGTCTGTAAGTATATATCGCTGTACTAACCGAGGTTCTCAATGCGAAGTGTATCCCATACCTGTTTTGCATGTTTGTATGCATCTTTGGAAATGGTGGATTTCATTAACCAACTATAGAACGTGGAACGTGGAAGAAGCGAGGTTACTTCCAATTTTGCTGCATTGGAGCAAAATTTGTATGGGAAGTAACCTTTACAATGGAACAAGGGTAACTACAATGGATCGTCTATATGTTTAAGCGTGTGATGAAAAGCTGTGTCTGGAAGGAATGATGCTAACTTTTCTAAACTGCCTGACATGAACTGCATCGAATCGACAAATCGAAGTTGCATAACTCTAGGTAGTAACTGCTTTGTAAATCCTTTATAATGCTCCGTTGATGTGGCTAAGACGTGTATGTCTTGTTTGTCATGTACCAATTCCCGAATTATAAGATGAGCATTGTACCCACTTAAATTGCGCCGCGTTGCTCGATCAAACCACTCGTTTAAATTGTCTCCAATAACCAGCATCCGCATCTCCGATGGAAAATAAGATGGAATAGTGTGATCTCTCCCCTCTAATTGCATCGTACATTTAAAATAACAATGCAATACTAGAGTACACTTTACTCCAGTTCGAATGTGATTCGATAGAAGGGAAAGAACTTCAGACTTTACACCAGTTAAGAACGTATCGATATCGTGTGCGTTAACATCATTGTTCACTAATTGTAAGGTGACTAATCGATTCCTATATCGTCGAGTTACCGTTTCGAGGTGGAATTGTACTGTGGATGATGATGATTGTGTCGTGATATTCATTATGCTACGTGAGAAGAGAATAACTATAGACTATATAGAACAAAAACATATCTACAAATGCGAAGTCACTCGATGTGAAGTGATTATATATACTTTTTTAAATCTCAAAAAATAATGATGAATTCGATAATAAATCATTATTCACCTTTAAATGATGTCAAACATATCTTTTTTGCTACAATAACTAACTAGCTGACTGTAACAAGCTAAAAAAAATTTTTTACATTACCTATTATAAAAGGAGAACGTGAGAAGATTTTTTTTATAGTCTACTAGAATTATTCATATAGTACGTTCATATATTTTTGTGTTAATTATTGCGGATATATTCGTAAAATATGAGTGAAAAAACTATATATTGTTGTTCAAACTTGTGTTTTATTTTACCTGAAAAGCGATCGGATGATCTATTTTGAGTAAAATGTAAAAGTTCAAATATTTGTCAGTGTCAATGTAAGACTTACATGAAAACTAGTAATAATTGCGATTGCGAAATCGGTTGTAAAAATTGTTTATGCGAAGAATTTTTATACACTACATCTCGGTGTTTATGTAAAGAAAATGAAATATTAAAAAAATCGCGATGGGTGTACTGTTGTCCTGAAAAATGTTTCACTCGATACACACATAAATCCGAGGCGGATGGAATTGTTTGTGTAGATTGTAACAATTACGTTATTTGTCGATGTAAATGTAAAATGTATATAAAAAATATGAAAAATTGTTCTTGCAAAGTTTCCTGTTATAAATGTTATTGCGTTTATACCAAATCAAATATCAGATGCATCTGTAAGGAATCCGAAGGAAAATTATGATATTGTTGTCCGGATCGATGTTTCACTTATTCTACAAATATTTACAAAAGTCGTACTAAAGGTTGCATAAAATGCATTTGTAACAATTTTTGTTTTTGTCAGTGTATAACACGAATGACTGAAATAGCTGAAAGAGAATGTGAAAGCAATTGTACTGGGTGTGGAAAATGTCCGTTTTGGAGAAGAAAATGTTTATGCGATGATGATTGCAAACACTGTTATTGCATACGATTTTGGAGAATGGAAAACACAAAAGACTATTGTTGTTGTTTACGTGATCATTATGAAGGTCCGTCTTTTAAATATGTAAATGGAGAAATTGAATATACATCCGGATGTGAAGATTGCTTCGAGTAATTAAAATTTTTTTATATATAAATACATCGTGTATATAGATTTTTCCATTAGTTTAATATATTTCATGTACTACTTCGATTGTATATTATCTCGTTAAATTTAGTATTTTTTTCGTTTTTAGAAACGTGTAGAAATATGATAAAAAACATGAATTATTGTTGTTCTAATCAACGTTTTATTACTCCTAATACACAAGTGGATGGATTAGCATGCAATAAATGTGGTAGTTACAGATATTGTTGTTGTAAATGTAAAACTTTTATGCGAAAAAAGAATAATTGTTCGCGTGAAATCAATTGTAATTTATGTTGATCATGCAGGGATTCTATTTTATCGAACGGTTGTTATTGTATGCAATTATGTAAAAATAAGAAAATTTATTGTTTTAAAATATGTTTTTTAAATTTAGAAAGTGATGATGATAACATTTTAACTCGTATAATTTGTAGAATGTGTAGTAAACCTGCTATTGAGTGTTTTTGTAAATGTGAGAGTGTAAATTTTAATTGTGTATGCAATTGTAGATATCGTTTGTTATAAGCTTTAATAGTAATTTTTAAAGTATAAAAGGAGTGAACGCATAAAAAATTTTTGCATTCTTACATATATTCTATACAGTTACGTATGTATATTTCCCGCGTTAAATAATTTAAAAAGTATCGAAAATATAATTTTTTTATAAACTATATCGGGAAAAAAGAAAAAAATGGATTCGGAGCAGAAGCAACAGTTAGGTGGTAATAGTGCTATTACTACTACTACTACTACTACTAATGTATCACCCACTTACAATAAAGAAGCAGTTCATAAGGAATGATTAATGATATCTAGTTTAATGGATAAAAATTTCGAGGATTTTCGAGATTTACCATTTCCGTTTATTCAACAATGTCTTATATTAGCACTATCTTCAAATACATTTAAACTAGCTGTAAGATCAGCCTTATCAGACTATATCGATATTACCTCTGAATACATCGATATTCGTAACAAACGTTTAGTTAATATTCCTAATGGACATGACGATGGACATGCTGTTAACTGGCAACAATTCATTAAAAGATCGCAATCTTTGGAAACACGAGTTACACAATTGGAGAAATTAGAATTACAAATAGCTCGATTAGAAGATCGGATGCGAACGTCGAAATCATCCAACCTTACTTTATTGAATACGATAAACAATAAAAACATTGGTGGAATAAATTAAATTTAATGTTTTTTTATAATTTTTTAATAATTTAAATCATATTTAGTTTATTAATGATTTATGTTGATTGATTTTTTGTAAAAATGTGTAATTGTTTTTTTGTAAATTTATTTTTTATAAGATTTATTTCTGTATTAGATTTATTCCTGTATTAGATTGGAAATATATACGTTTTTAATTTATTTGTTGTTTTGTTATATTTTTTTTCTTCTACATAAAATTTAGCTAAGGTAATTATTTAATTAAATCGATAAAAAATGATAAAATAGGTATTTTAGCGTGAAATATATAAGAATTTAGCAATCGCGTTGGTTTTTTGATAACAATAGCGCGAAATATATGAAAATTTAAGGTAAAATGTCTATATTTTTTTCTTAAAATTATGAGAATGATTGTAATTATTATCTTTAAAAGGGAGGGGTGGATAAAAAGTTATTCTACTACATATATATTATTTCTCATTTATAGAAATCAATAACAACAACTTTTAATTATATAATATAATTTATTTATCAGAAAATTAACTTAATATAGATATTCTAAAATAAAATGAAAAGTTAATTATATATATATATATATGTTTCTACCATTCTTCTTCACCACCATCTCCCCTATTTCCAGCAGTAGGTTGTTCCAATTCTTTTCTGTATATAAAAATTAAAACAATAAAAATTTTTATTTTTATTTTAGAAACTCCTAAATATTGGGTGAGAAGGAATGAAAGCATTTTTTTATTAACGATATTACTTACAACGATTGCTTTATTCCTCGGTGTTATTTTGCTTCTAATTCCTCATATTTTTTTCTTATACTTTCCCCTGGAATAAGAAATCGTTCTCCCCCTCAACATTGACATATCGAAATAGAATAGCATTGTAGTATGGACATTTCCATAACCGATCTGTTAGCATGGATTTTCTGATCCAGTATTGGATTTTAATTATAATGGATCTTTCGATTTTGTTTATTTTAACGATGGTGACGTATTTCAATAATTGGAATGAAAAAAATAAATAAAACTCAAAAAATGTTGTTTTTAGAATTTCTGACAAAGTAAAAAAAAATTTTTTTTTTTTCAATTTTTTGGGCACGTCAACAGTAGAACTTACCCAACGCAGAGAACTGTACATTATATAAGGAAAAGATTAAAAATTGAGGAGATAAAGAAAGCTAACAAAGGAACTATATTGAGAGAGGAGAAAACAAGAATGGCTTTGGCACTGTAAGGAGTGGGGAGGCCAAACCGCAGAAGATTGGAATAAAGGGGCACTGTCCTCCTTACTCTTGTTTCTTCTATTTCCCCAGTGTCCAATCGAATTAGATTATAATATCTTTCTTCTTTCTTTTATAATCTGTTAAGTCTGCCAGATTTTTCGGCAAATCCAAAAAAAGGCAAAGAAAAAAAACCTTCTATTTTACTATTTAAAATGCTTCATTCAATAAATTGCCAAAAGATTATGATTTAACATTACAAGAAGGAAAAAAGGAAAGAGAATATAAAAAGACGCTATTCAATTAACCAAATATTTTATCATACACTTTTGACGTACAAAATAAAAATTTATAGCAATTAAGCGAAAATAATTTTTTAATGGATGATAATTTTTTTCTGTTGTCAAAATCTAATTGAATACCATTTCATTTAAAATGTAATTTGCAATAAATATTTCAATATACAAATATTAGATATATATATATATATATATATATATATATTATTTACCTGCTCGATTTGTTTTTATAAATGATATACCCATTGCTATATTAGCCTGACTCTAAATTTTTGGTTTATTCACAAGCGAAAATTTAAATATTCAAGATAGAAGAATAGTTTCCTTCAGAACGTTGATACACATAATACTCAACCCAGAACAAATTGTGACCTCATAGCGTAAAACCGTCAGTATGCGGTGATTTTCCGCATATTCAGATGGATTTGGCATTTCTTACGACCATTGAAAATATTAAAATTTTGGTAATAATCATTCAATTTCTCGGAAATGGTCTCGGCAGCGGGCAAACGTGGAATTGTTTGTCAAAGACGCATTCTCAGTTAAAAAATCGAAGGATCTGACCGCTATGCAGGGGTAGCGAACTAGTTTCGTTGCGCGTGGCCGAGAAGCGGAAATAGAGCACTTGCTGACAGTATAGGCGTTTGAAATGCGTACCGAGCTACATTGAGCTGGAAGAAGTTATTTTGATAAAAAGCCTAGAAAAGGCAAAAAGGCAGGGTGAACTAAATGGAGCTTTATTTATGTTTTCTTAATTTTAACATTTACTTTTTGTATGTACTTATAATTGTAATTTTAATAATCAATAATAAAATTACCGCTGTAATAATCATTCGATGTCATGTCGTTATTGTTAATTCTATTCGATTTTTATTCCTTTTTTCTTACATAGACGCGACCACTTCGAAACTACACCTAATTATAATTTAGCTTTTTTATTATTTTTTCTGCAACTCCGAACTTTAATGTTCATGTCACACTAAATATCAATAAGGCTTTTATATACTGACTGATAAGGCGGGTGGGATTTATACAGCACTGGACATCCAATAAAATAACTCGCAAATATTAATCGGAGTGGTCGTTTCGCATATATTTACATCAAACATTTTTAGCGGTATTTTTTCGCTTCTGATTTTCATATAAACCTTTTTGTTGTATTTCGAAAAGAAAAAAAACCCGTAACAAGTGGAATCAAATAGAAAAAAAATGATGCATTTAGTCTGCTTAAAATTTGATAATGATGACGTGCTGTTGCCAATACAAAATCATTTGTATGTTTGTCCGACTTTTTTTTTATTATCTGAGTAACCCGACCCTAAATTTAGGCGAAATAGGAATTAGGTGAAATGGGAATTCACCAATGGCGTAACGCGGGGGGGGGGGCGAGGGGGCCACGGCCCCGGGCGGCATACAAAAAGGGACGGCGGCGAGCACCGCGATTTTTTAATTCAAAAATCAAAAAAAAATGATATATATTGTAATGTTTAGGTTTAGTTTGTTATGTAACTAACTATACATTAAGTTCAGGGATGCCAACCACGAAGTTTGACGTTCGTGGATTTTAATTGTTTAGTTATATTTTATTGTTTATGAATGAAAATTATTTCGTTGCAATTATCAGAAAAAACGAATGTATTAAGACAAATTAAACTCACACCTATCTTTCGGGACTGGTCGACCGCTGGTATACACAATTATTATGTAGTTATACAAATCAATAAAATTTAAATGTAATACAAAACACTACGTATCACTGTTGTCGGCGGTGATCCTAGATCCGTAGGTTGACGATGCGGCAGTCGGTCGGCACAGAGAACTTGGACCCGATATTGGTTAAATCTATCACGTTCGATCGCTTTCGATATTTCTTCACTATCGTCGCGATTATCGAAATTATATTCTTTGAACAAAAAACCACCACTGTTTTCTTAACTTTTAATAAACGCGAAACTTCCGTTAAAACGATTAACTCCTCCGCGAAGGTAGCAAAAACTTCTTGACCGATCACAGGTAAAATGGAAACTGTTCAAATGGACCAAAAACACAACTCAAAGCCAGGTAAAATTCGGAGACTGATTTCACGGTAAAAAGCAAACTAACTGGCTCGTAAAAAAAAACAACTGAATGCACGGTGAAACAGTGACTGCCTCTTTTCAAAAATCTTCTTTTTCGGTCATTTTAAATTTCTCTCCACCTTTTCGCCGTGACCACTGGACTCGGCCGAATCAGGTAGATCCTTAGGGTTTTATTGGCCGGTGATTGGCCACCCCAACCGACAACAGTTCCAGGCACGCACACACTCGCACTCGCACCACACATTCTGGACACATTACAATATATATATATATATACACTAGCTGAACCCGGCCACGCTTCGCTGTGGCTTAGAATGATATTAATGATTGGGGAAGTAGATAAAAGTATTGTAGTAAACATAGATTCACTGAAAAAAGACACCATTCAATTTAATACCATACTTTGTGTTGCTATGGCTATGCTGTGGAATGCAATCAAGTGAAATAAAATAATCTTTATTATTATTATTATTATTATTATTATTATTATTACACGTTTTGACTACAACATGCAACACTGCGCGAAATGTAGATATTTTAATTTAGAAGTTACTAACATATATCAAAATTATTATATACAAAAAAAACAAAAAAAAAAAAAAACAGTGAAACAAAATGAAATTAAACAGCCGGACGACGAAAAGGAATAGTAATATTGAAATTATACACAAAATAACAAAGTGAAATTAAATAATCGTGTAAAAGTAATATAAAATAACCCAATAAAAAGTAAAAATTGCCGTTATGTAAATGCAAATAATACTTCTATTGTAGGTACTATAAAAATAATGTGCATGCCCATGAAAACAATCCTATTCATAAAAATGAAGCCGAGCAAATAATATAGATATAATTACTTTAGTAGAAATTGTAAGGAGAAAAATATAAACAAAGAATAGTGAAATGGAAATAAAAGGAAAGAAAGAAAAAATGTTTCCCTGAAAATTTAGACTATAAATTGAACGATTTGCGAAATAATCAGGTTTCATTTGATGGAGCACTGTCCAGTGATTTTAATCAAACACTTCCAGAGATATCTCGCTGATGAATTGCATGCTTGCATAATTAGATATTGCATACGAATATGTCTTTGCCGTTGATCTACTGCTTCTTGGCGTTAGTGAGACGAACGTGCTGCTCTTCTTCTTCTCGCTTTTACCCGTAAGACTTCAAGTTTTTCTGCCCGCTGATCTGTTAATTATTCTGCTCGCCATTGAGAAGTTCTGATTCTAACATGTTCATTATTGTCTGAACGTTCTTGATCAGTGAGGATTGATCTTCTCTGACGTTCTATGATTGTGTGTCGAGAACGGCGCTTTATGTTTGCACGTTGCCAAAGCATTACAGATGATTAATGAATGTGACTTGTACTACGGATGGCGGAGACACAGATGATGAGTAACTATATAAAAATGAAAGAAGTGAATTGAGTACTCACACTTTGTTTTTCGAGAACAGACAATTAGATATTTTTCAAAACATTCTATATGAAATTAACATATAATCAAATCAATTCTAACTTATTTTCTTCACTTTTTCCTCTTTATTAATTTTTTATTATATTTTTTGAAATACAATCACTAATTAAAGATTAACATACAGTTACACTTTCATTTTTACCAAGGACTTTGAAAATGCCGGTTAAGTGTTCAATATAAATAAATCATTCACCTTTGTATATCTGCAGTATATATTTAAATGATATTTATGCAAATGTATACTCTGCTTATAAATTGTAATTAACTGTAAGGACACACATTAAATAAAGTAACATAATATATAGCCGAAAATATAAACATGTAATTTCTTTTTTAAATTTCAATGTGATTCCTTGAGTGTTTTTAAAATAAGTAAAAATGGAAAAAGAGATTATAATGAAATTAATTTTAGAATTCAGTTTCACAAGTTGTATATGTAAACATATATGAATATAGAAATAAGTATACAACCACAGTTGTCTTTTCTTTAAATGTGCGCGTAGTAAAATCATCAATAATAAATCAAATGAATAAAATATGCCATATTAGAAACATTAGGTTAATGAAGGCTATAGCCGGATTACTATGGTAAAATTACCTCTCTTAAAAATGTATTTATCATACACCATTCAATAGGATTTGAAAAAACTCTTACAGCCAAATTTTCAGCTCCCTATCCCCTGTGAATGCATAGTAAAGTCAAGAAACATTTTTTTTTTGAAACGTCTTTCAATCGGAAAATTCTGAAAAAATTCACTGGTGGGCTTCCTCCACATAAGAAATAACTAAATATTTTTTAAATCTCATAATGTCAAAATTGGCCCCTAAAAAAATTATTTAAGTTTTAAATCATTTTTTCCACTCTTAAATTCAGATTCCCCTTTTTAAATGCACGATTTTGATGTTTTTTCCATTCTTTACAGTGGTGCTACTACTTATTTAGAAAAAAAAAAAGAAACTGGTGGCCACCCCGATTTTGGCCAAAAACTAACTTTTTTGTCCTTTTCTTAAATTTTTAATAGGTTACATTACAATTAGCTTAAATAACATTTTATGTTTTCCCGCTCTTTATGATGATATTATTTTAATAAGGAGTTTTAATATAACACGTTCAAATATCAGCGAAAAATCTGATTTTTACAATTGTTTTTTGTTCTACTTTTACATTGCAGTACATTCTGAAAGCCTAGAATTATATTTTACATATTTTGCGTATATTTCCAATGATGGTGATATAAAAATTGTAACATTTTTATTGCTTCCCATCCTGCTATAAACTGAAATCTAACATTTTTTAAGATTATGTGATATTTTTAAGTCATGTTACATTTAAAATTTTTAAACAGTAGGAATAAAACTGTTTCTATTTTTTAAATATCATCTTTACTTCTATGTATATTATTTCGGCCTGGTTGCACTTATTTTTTGAGTATTAAGAGTCTTTTTTTTTAAATCGCTGCAGATTGTTTGACTTTTTTTTTTATATAAATAAATAAGTTTTGGGCCTCATTGAACAGGTATGCTTGTTGTATGAGTGCCCAACACTCTTATTATCGTTTATTCTAGTCAACAAAATTAGAGTTAATCATTCTTACTACCTAAACATAATGTATTAAACCAAAAAATAAATAAATATATATCAATCAACGCAAATATACATATATATATATATATATATATATATATATATATATATAGCACAATAATACACCCATACATAGGGACCGTTTACATATTAAACATTGCATACATTAATGTACAGGAAAGAAAAAGGAAGGAAATTGGTAAATAGATGGTCTAAAGAAACCCTAAAAATGCAAAATAATAATAAAGGGAAAAGGGAATGCAGCAAAATTCCTTAATCTTTGCATCATTCTTTCAACCACTTCTTCACTTCTCTCTTCTATACACCAATTTACCTATTTACAGTCAGTTAATTAAAATCTACATTAAGTAATTAAAATCTGTAGGAAGTAATAGGTTAAAGAAATAATCAGTTATATCTTACAGTTATAAAATAAAAATAAAAATGATATTTTAGCTTCAGTATCTACTGATGCACTTAGAAATATTTTGGGGGAGGGTTTTTTTTTCTATATACATATATACATATATGTGTGTGTGTATGTCATCATGAAATATATTTATTTATAGTACATTAAGGCCTTGTAGTCAATTATTGCATATGCAATATTTGAACACTACAATAAAAACAAATAAAAAATAGTAATTTCCATACAGTTCATAAAAATTTTAATTTTCTTTTCTTTTGTCATAAATTGAAAAGAAATAAATTTTTTCTGAATTTTGGCCCATTTAATTCAAGCAATTATTATTTTGCAGACATTTTGGGGGAGGCTTGAACACAGAAAACCCCTCTCAGATACGACCCTGATCTGAACAATTGAAATGAGCAAATAAAATTAAAATAAGGATGAAAAAATAAAATTGCAATGTAAAATAAATACGCCTATTTAAATTATCAGAGAACATATGAAATGAAAACCACATCATGAAATGAATGAAACTTAAAAATTCAATAAAAAAATTCGAAAAATATGAAATTAAATGCTTTAGAAAATAAATGTTTTGGGGGGAAAAAGAATTAAATAGTTGATTAGAAATTTGATATAAAAATAATATTAAATTGATTTTCATTAGACTTAAAATATATCATATTTGTTTTACACATAAGTAAATAAAATAATTTCATGTACTTACCGAACAGTAAAAAATATCTGGAAAATGTAAAATTGGTGTATGGGCCTTTCTCATATATAACTGAGCTACTGTCAGGTGCGATACCTATAGATATCGTAAAGTAAAATAAAAAATAGAAGAAATAAATACGTGTACATATCACTTAAATAATAATGTTGTAAAAAGTATAATTTGTTATTCCGCTAATGGCGTGAAAAATTTTTTTCTTCCTTTCTTTCTTTTTCTAAATATCTAGTAGTATCCATTACTGATTTCATAAGAATATTACATTAAAACCTTTTTTTAAAAATAAAAATGTATGATGTATGAAGTAAATGTGAAGGAACTAAATTTCATGACATATGTTAAAAAATTAAAATATACTTTGTATTAAATTTTTCCTTCGCTGACAAAAAACAAAAATTTCCATTCAAAACATGTATGCTGTTAGAAAAAGAAATAAAAAATTATTATTTTATTTCTGTATAGTATTGATTGCCATTGTGTACATAAAAAATTAGTAGTGTATTAAAAAAATTGTTACTCTACATGCTTTGTAAAATTTGGTAGTATGTTTACTTGAGCATATATTATAGCCGAAAATATAAACACATAATTTCTTTTTTAAATTGCAATGTGATTGCTTGAGTGTCTTTAAAATAAGCTTGAACCAAAAAAGAAATCATAATAAAATTAATTTTAGAATTCAGTTTCATAAATTGTATTTGTAAACATATATGTATATAGAAATAGATACACAACCAGTTTTCTTTTATTTAAATGTGCACAAAGTTAAATAAATATGTAGCATCAATAATAAATTAAATATATAAAATATATACCATGCCTGAAAAATCGGGTTAATAAATTTGTATGAAAAAAATAAATCACAGAGAAAATGTAACAGAGAGAATAAAGTGATTGAAAAATATGCGATTGGAACGATTGAAATGAGCACAAAATTAAAATGGGGTTAAAAAAATAAAATTGTGATGTAAAATAAATAAGCCTTTTTCAATTTGGAGAATGTATGAAATGAAAACGAAACCATGAAGTAAATGTAATTTACAAAATTCAATAAAAAAATCGAAATCTAAAATGTAATGCTTTAAAAAATAAATGTTTCGGAGGGAAAAAGAAATAAATAGTTAATTACAAATTTGATATAAAAACAATATTTTAAATTTATTTTCATTAGACTTCAAATATATATTTGTTTTACACATAAGTAAATAAAATAATTTCATGTACTTACCGAACAGTAAAAGATATCTGGAAAATGTCAAATTGGTGTATGGTTTTTTCTTGTATCTAACTGAACTGCTGCCAGTGTGATAACTATAGATTTCGTAAAGTAAAATAAAAAATAGAAGAAATAAATATGTATACATATCGTTTAATTAATAATGTTGTAAAAGTATAATTTGCTGCTCCATAAATGATGTGAAAAAATCTTTTCTTTCTTTTTTTCTTTTTCTAAATATCTAGTAGTATCCATTACTGATTTCATAAAAATATTATATTAAAACTGTTTTCAAAAAATAAAAATGTATGCTGTATGAAAATAAATGTGAAGGAACTAAATTTCATCGACATATGTATATTAAAAGTTAAAATATAAATTTTAGATATGTATGCTATGAGAAAAAGAAGTGAAAAACTATTATTTCATTTCTGTATATTATTGATTGTCATCGTGTACATAAACAATTAGTAATGTATTAAAATTGTTACTGTACATATTTTGTAAAATTTGGTGATGTTTACTTGAGCATATATTTTAAGCGGATAGTTAGATTTGGACCGAAAAGTTTATTACCGAATATAAATAATATTGCATAAAACGTAAAATATAACAAATAAAATAAACAATGTGTGATAGTACTTACTGCAATAAACATAAACGATGGATGAATAATCAGACCGCATGGTTGAAATTTTAAATAGCAACGCAAAAATGACCACTGCTTAGGAAACAAAACAATATTGTGCACAGTGTAGATCGCAATTTCAAATGCCATGCGGTTCAACATTCTCCAGTACTCTACCCATCGAAATCACGAACAGTGTCATAAAAAACGTTTTTGTTTTTCTAGCAGCTCGACGGCGATGATCGGTTCCTTTCCAGGAAACTGTTGTTGCATGCTTTCTCTCTCTCTCATTGATATATATTCTTCGTCACTCATCTCATCGCTTACTGCAGACTGTTGCCGCATATTTGATTTACACACACTTATGCAATTACAGAGCTTCCCACATACATAGCCGCAATACGTTTTTCTGAAATTCCTCGCTATAATGCCAAAAGCAAATCATAGATCGCGCCCCTTACAAAAGCTTGAAATTTCCTGTTCCCGGAGAAACTTAGTGATAAAAAAATTATACAGATCATCTTGTATAGAAATGCAACATTGTGTAAAAATTTCAAGTCAATCCATCCACTACTTTTTGAGTTCTGCACGCACAAACATACACCGTTTGATTTTTATATATATATAGATATATATATAAAAATGAAACGGCGTATGTTTATGGCCGCAAAACCTGAAAAGTAGTGGATGGATTGACTAGAAATTTTTACACAACTTTGCATTTCTATATATGTAAGAGTGTTTGTATAATTTCTTTATCCCTAAGCTTCTCTGGAAATAGAAATTTTAAGGGACGCGATCTATGATTTGTTTTCAGCATTATAGTGAAGAATTTCAGAAAAACGTATTGTGGCTGTACATGCGGGAGGCTCTGTAATTGCATAAGCATGTGTAAATTAAGTATGCGGCGACAATTTACAATCAGTGATGAGATGAGTGACCGAGAATATATATGGATGGGAGAGAGGGAAAGTGTGCAAAAACAGTTTTGTTGAAAGGAACCGATCATCATCGTTGAGCTGCTAGAAAAAAAAAAAAAAACATTTTTTATGACACTATTCGTGATTTTGATGGGTAGAGTGCAGACAGGCAGGGTAATCGCCACTCTGAATAACATTATGATTTTTCTAGAAACATCGATGGCGCTATTTTTTATTAATTGTTAGAAGTGTACTCGGTATTCGGTTAGAGATGGTCGTGAGAGACATGATTTTATAAAGACCGGCAGTGCTTCGAGAAAATCGACAAGAAGACGAGTGTAATAAATTGAAGTTAGATTTTTGATACCACGTGTTTGATTATGAGATTTTATTTTACACACATACTTATTTCATCTAATATTATAGAATTTGACGGGTGTAAAATACCGAAGTTTTTCTTGTGTAGATATTATAGAAATTGTTACTATTTCATCTCTCACTGTTCTTCATTTTCTTTTCGTTCGCCTAATAGGTAAGTAATAAGTTCAATTAAATTTATTTAAATAGATAAGTAAGTGCTTACTTGTCAAATTTTATTTGTAAAGGTGATATTTCTGTACAAATGCACAAAAATAGTTGGTCAATATTACATAAGTTGTAACTATTCATTTTCCGATATGTATAGTGGTTTTTATGTACAAAAATGAACAATAAATTACAATTTGTAACATTATCAAACATGGCTTCTATGTGACGATGATCCCAACTCGACGCCATTTTAGAAACATTAACCTAATTCTATACAAATTGCATCTCTATCACACAAGCTTATGCATTAGAACAGGACCACAGCCGTCTAGCTTTACCAAACTGCATTTACTGGTTTCGAGACGATTTAATTAGAATATTTTTGCAAAAACCATAAACAGTTGGGTTTTTATGTATTAGGAGTGAAAACTATTTGTTTTAGGTACTTGCGCTTTAATCTTTTCTTTATGATGTAATAAAAGTTTTATATTTTTGAATGTACTATGGCGACTAGGAATTATAAGATTGCTATTAAGTGAAATTAAAAGTATTTTTGTACACAAAAATGAAAACAAATGCTGTCATTTTAATGATTAGGTATTGCTTACGATTTTTTTTGCTTTATTTTTAAGTTGCAGCACATTCTGAAGGTTTAGAATTATATTTTACATATTTTGTTTATATTTCCAATGATGATGTAAAAATCGATAGTATTCTTATTGCTTTAAATTCTGCTATAAACTGAAATATAACATTTTTTAAGGTTATGTGATATTTTTGAGTCATGTTACATTTAACATATTCAAACCACAGGCGGATTAAGGATTTACAGGGCGCGGGACTAATCTTGAATAAGGGGCCCCCTTCGAAGAAAAAATAGTAAAAAAAGCTCATTATTAGACATTGGATTATATGCATTTGCATGTTTGCATATGCAAATTGCTTATAATGCTATTTTTATAGCGTTATTGCATATTTTAGTACTTTTTCACTGACAGTGCTTATTTCAGTATTTAAACGTGTTAGGCGTGTTGTATTACGCAGCCAATGCATCCGCCTCGCACGCACGCACGCACTCAGCAAGCACACTGAATCTACTAATGTGTTCCTCACTCAAAGCGTTGGTGTGATGCAGTGGGAGGCATACCGCACTCGTTGCTTCACTCGCGCAATTCACTTGTTCTTGCCATTCAATTGCTCGCTGTGTTTGTTTACCTTCCTGCGAAAATCGTATTTTTGTTGAAATAATGCCGCCAGTGAAAAAAAATACCCAGACTCTAATGGAATCTTGGATAAAAAATTACCCAGGCCAATTTACGACTGATGGCGTTGTGATTTTCTGCAAGGTTTGTGACAAGCGAATACCTTCATCAAAAAAAACCAGATCGATCAACATGTGAGTACTGCTTCCCATATGGATGCAAGACATAAATGTACAAGAAGTCGACAACAACTGCTGACTCATAGTTCGCCTTCTAATTCAGATACTATAAAGAAAATAGAATTCAACAAAGATTTATGTAAGTTATTTGTTGCTTGTAATATTCCTTTTCATCAATTAAATAACGAAATATGTCAAAAATTCCTTAAGAAGTATTGTACTAATCAGATAATTCCTGAAGAATCCACAATTCGAAAAAACTACCTGTCACATATTTACGATGAAGTACTAAGTGAAATACGCGCCGATCTTTCGAACAATCTAATATGGATATCAGCTGATGAAACGACAGATCCATGTGGACGATATATAGCGAATCTGATTGTTGGAAAGTTATCCAAAGAGCCCTCTACTCCCCATTTGGTTGCCTGCAAGATCCTAGAAAAAACAAACCATTCAACTATCGCTCGGTTCATAAACGATTCTATCAAATTACTATTTCCTGATTCTTCTATGGACGAGAAAATATGCGTTTTTGTTTCTGACGGTGCGCCTTATATGGTGAAAGCTGGTCAAGCTCTGAAAGTATTCTACCCAAAATTGCTTCACATCACCTGTCTAGCCCACGGATTACATCGAGTTGCAGAAGAGATCAGAAAAGAGTTCGGGATTGTCAATAAATTGATTTCTTCTACAAAAAAAGTGTTTTTAAAAGCACCATCGCGAGTACAAGCATATAAGGAGCGACTGCCAAACCTAGCGCTACCCCCAGACCCAATATTAACGCGGTGGGGAACTTGGTTGAAAGCTGTATTGTTTTATGCTGAGAATTTAGAGGCTATAAAACAGGTAGTTGGTCAATTTGACAGTTCAGAAGCCATTGCAATTAATTCAAGCCAGCTGGCATTTGAGGATCCTTCAATCAAACAAAATATTGCTCTTATTGCAACACATTTCAGCAATATACCCGATGCCATTGAGAGACTAGAAACTAAAAACCTTCCTCTGTGCAATTCCTTGGAAATATTGAAAAAAATGATTGAACAGAGTAACGCACTTCCGAGTTCACTATTGGAAAAGGTCCGTGGCAAATTAAATGCTGTTCTATATAAAAACCCGGGTCTTGAAGGAATAAAGAAAGTTGACGCATTTATTAACAGCACCGGGCAAACTCTACCTGAAGAGGTTTCTGTAGAAATGGCGCCGAATTTCAAGTTCTGTCCGGTAACGTCAGCTGACGTTGAAAGGTCATTTTCAGCCTACAAATTAATATTAAGTGACAAACGTCACAAGTTTGCTGCAAAAAACCTTGAAAAGTATGTTATTGTTTATTGTCACAAGAATTACAATTGATATTAATATATGTATATAAATATATTGTGAAAATAAACGTAAATTCTAATAATAAATGGTATTTCAATTGTGCATATTTTGTGCATATTTCGCTTTTTTTTAGTGCATATTTGCATGCATATTTTGACATTTTGATAGTGCATATAATCCAATGTCTACTCATTATCATACATGTGCAATACATCGGCAGTAAAAGTTTGCCATAAAATTGTTTTTTTTTATATATATATATATAAACAATTTTTTTTTTTTCTTTTGTAGCACATCTCTAACTAAATATGAAAAGGACAAAAGAAAGTGGAGCATATTATCGGAATAAGAAGAAAGAAAAGGAGGAGTATATCAAGAAGAATGAAGGAGCTATATTGAAGTTTGTGAAACTTTTGGAGACGCTAGAGTCTACGCCAAGACCTTCAAGTGTGAGTTCTTCAGAGATTAGTGTTGTTCGAACTCAAGAAGTAGCTCAAATAGAACAAATAGCCGATACTGACGACTTGCAACCTTTGATTGATAGTACAAATTTGTCAGATTCAAATAGTTCTGCGGTGATTGCTGAAATTCCGACACCCAAACAAAATATTAATTTCAGCAACATTGGGAAATGTCCTGAAAGTATAGATTCAAATATAAGGTTGCTATTGATACAGAGAGGTCCTGAAATTGTTCAACACATGAATACAGATTTCTCTGAAGAGCCAACAGTATCACCCACGGTTCAGTCAGACATGGACTCTACAACATCAAAAGTATTATCCAGGAGACGGTTGACTAGAGATTGGTTTTACCGGATACTGCCAAACAGTGAAAAAGTTTTACGCTCTTGGATGGCATATTCTCCTTCGAAAGATTCATTGTTTTGCTTCTGTTGTGGTTTATTTGAAAATGTCAATCCATTAAATGCATTGAAATTTTACACCACTGACGGATTTAATACCTGGTGGAAATTGAATCCCACGGTGGCCAATCATGAATTAAGTGATTAACATAATGGAAACTTTTGCAAATGGAAGGAGTTGGAAAAGAGGCTTCGAAAAGAACAAACAATTGATAAAAAGGAACAAGAAATATTGTCAAAGGAAACCAAAAAATGGCATGAAATTCTGACAAGAATGTTTGATGTTATACAATTTCTAGTAAAACAAAATTTGGCGTTATGTGGCCACAGGGGAGATGACATAAGTACTAACAGAGGAAACTTTTTAGAATTGGTGCATCTTCTAGCAAAGTACAATCCTATTCTCAGAGAGCATTTAGTAAGGATAAAAATAGGCCAAAACGTTTCTCTCACTTATATGTCATCTCAAATTCAAAACGAGTTCATAGAAATTTTAGGAAAAAAAGTTTGCCAAGTAATTATAGCTCGAGTCCAAAAGGCTAAATATTATTCCGTGATCTTTGACATCACCTCGGATATTTCCCACAAAAATCAAACAAGCCAAGTATTATGATATGTGATAATTGAAAAAGTAGTGTCGTTTGGCCAATCCTGGCATAGCAGGTGGGCAGGGGAGATGGCAATAATGAGGGGTGACAATGGTTGCAAATTGCAGCTGTTTATTTGGTGTTTTTATTATAATTAATATTTTAATGGAAATATTGATCGTTCCAGCCACCTGTTCACAGCAGATGGTCGATAGGGAGTTATGCAAGTGTGAAGGTGGTTTTCTGTCAGTTAATGACGGCTGGTGGGGTTCAGGGGGTGAATCGCAGCTGTTTATTTGGTGTTTTTATTATAATTAATATTTTAATGGAAATTTTTATAATTCCAACAATCGAAAGATGACAGTGCAGGTTGCAGGGGACGAATTGCAGATGTTCATTCAACATTTTTATTATTTTTATTTTTAATGGAAATTTTTATAATTCCAGTGATTGAAAGAGGACAGTGCGGGGTGCAGGAACAAATTGCAGATGTTCGTTCGATGTTTTTATTATTATTTTTACTTTAACAGAAATTTTGAATGTTTCAGCAACTGGTTGAGGGCTGTGCAGGATGCAGGTCGAATGCACACGCTTGTTAGATGATTTTTATTATTATTATTGTTTTAACAGAAATTTTTAATGTCGCAGAACTGAATGATCTGCGACTATTCAATGTTTATTATTAGTATTATTTTAATGGAAAATTATTATTACAAAATCAAGTGAAATGCAACTATTCAATATTTTATTATTGTTATTATTATTTTACTTAATGGAAAATTTTCGATCATTTGAACGATCAAATGAGGGTGCAGATAGTCAATTCTAGACATTCATTCGAAATTACCTACCGACCATCTAGCAGGTCATCACACATCATTGATAGAATCCTGTTAGCGACCGCGTCGTGTTTACACACTAAGCATTTTTATTTTCAAACAGGTATTTATACATCCCAAGAAAAAGGTAGCTTTTAATGACAGACGATTACATCATCCAGATGCAAGATAGTTACAATGGTTGTTTGTTCATAGCCAAGTAGACGACCCACATCTGAACATGCAATTAATTCCTTCTGTTCGAAAATCCTATTAATGAATACACGCATCTTTTTTTTGTTCAAACAATATAGTTATATACATTGTGATAGCAGGTGTCGAGGAGCATTTGAATAATATATCTGAGAAAGTCTATATTTCAGCTATACATAATTGTAACCATTATCAATAAATTTTTCATTATATTCTAGTATTACACTGCAGAAGGCAGGGTTCAAGAGAGATCTAATGATAATGAACAGTAAGATATTTTGGTAACGATTAATGGAAGCAATATAATCCGAAGCATAATTTCCAGATAGAACAACATTTCAACATTATCGTCATTTTTTTTTTCCATTAACTAATTCAGTTACAATGTTAATAGAAAACAGTTAAATTTCCATTACAGCTGTATATCAGTTGTAAGAAATATCCTATTAATTATAACCGTTCGAGAATCGAAAATATCTACAACAAAGTTCCACCTGCCTTAAACTAATTCATGTAATTAAAAGGGTGTATGCACTCGAGCATTATTTTCTCTTTGTTCAAAAGTCGTATTCATTACATCAGTTGGAAAGGTATATAACCACTTCCACATATCGAATCTCCTCAATAAAGTTTCATTTGTTGCAACAACGTTCATGTTTAACACATTTGAAGTTTTTCATAAACATTTTTAAGTTTTATTCACCTTGGTTTACATTCATCATATTTTCTTCCAAATTCAGTAAGTAATTGCGATGTATTTATTTATTAAATTAAATTGCATTATAACATTTTATTTTTTTATTTTTTTAATTTTTTATTTTCTTACGACATTTGTATAATCATCAAAGTATTTTTCATTATTTCGCATTCACACCTTATTTTCAAATATAATCGAATCATAATCCATTCATTAAGTAAAGGATTTCTTTTATTTTTTATCAAATTAATAATTTATTTTCTTTTCTATTTTGATTATAATCCTAATTTACTAATTTATTCATTGATTTTTTAACCTTGGAGCTATATTACAAGTATAGGATTTGACATAGTTTTCGAAAGAAAACATATTTGAAATATTATTATTTGCTGAACAATTAAAATCATTTTAACATTAATTTGAAAATAACTTTATAAGTTTTTTAATTTATTTTTTATGTAGAATATGGTTCCCAAGGAAGTTATTCCACCACCACACTCACAACATCATTTTCCATTATCTCCCGACTCTCAATCTGAATCCGATGACGAAGAAATTGAAATACCAGGACCAGTGCTTCAATTTTTTCATACCTCTGGAGATCCTATAGACATAATTATCGATCAATTAAGTCAATTCGGACTTCCTATCAGTTTTCCCCAAAATGTTGAGGAGGCAGTAATGGAGTTTCAAAATTTTAATTCACCAATAGCCACCTGCAATGAGTTGGTTTGCAATCAAGTCATTTAAGTGTTGGAGGTGCCATTTGTTTGAATCGGTTTGAGACTCTAGATGATGCAGTTGTAATTACAATTTTCCCTATACCGGAAGGGTGGCAAAACGTATCGGAAGAAATGGAAGCGTTTTTTTAATATTTAATATTTAAAATAAAAAAATAAATAAAAAATAAACAAAAAAATATATTGCCACTTTCATTACTGCCGACTATGCTTCCTTACCATTTCCTAATTTAAAATGTTGTTGTGAGTTGTGAAGAAATATGAAGAAAGTATAATTAAAAGGTAGTACTTTTATTTAATTTCTTTGAAAACATTAATAATGTCGCTAAATAATAAACATTTTTCATCATTTTCTTTGCCAAAAATAATTTTTTAAATTATGTAAAAGTTACAAATTTTTATATTTATTTATTTACTCTAATATTTGCAATATAATAAATATAAATAATTTGCTTTAGCAAATTCAAACATTCGATGGCAGCAAAGGAGTAAACAACAACAACAACAACAACACCAGAAAGAATTAACACCACAAGCACTAACACCGATACATCATCAATGACAGCAGTCGCTTCTGTTCATCATTTAATTTTTCAATATCCGACTCTGGTATGTACTCTAAAACATTTACATAAAACATATCACACGCGAAATATAAATGTCTACCAAGTTCATAGATATCATTACATAGTTTTTCAAATTTATTTTCTTATACTATTCACTCATTAATAATTTTTCTTAAAGTATTTATTTTATTTATTATTCACATTCCTTTCTTCTAAACAGTTTTAATAACAAGTTTCATTTTTAACATAGAATTATTAACCCCTTGTAGACCTCCAAACATGGGCTGCCAAATGTGGTCTAAAGTTCTTGGCCACCAAGTCGGAGTACATGATAATAGGCAGCCAGAAACAAGCCGAAGCGAGGAACTGCCAACTGTATCTAAATGACCAAGTCTTAAAAAAAAAGGACTCAATAAAAATCCTGAGCCTCGAGATCGACCGAAAGCTCTCGTGGAAAACTCACATCAAAGCGTTAAAGAAGAATTGCCTTGACCGATTGTGTATACTCAAAATTCTCACCAACAAACAGTGGGGAAGTAGCACGAAAGTGTTATTAAAAGTCTACCGCAGTCTTATCCGATTCGTGCTCGATTACAGTGCCATTATATATGATGCAGCCAAGAAATCACTCTTGGACACTCTACAACCGGTTGTCAAATCCGCATGCTGTATCTGCTTAGGAGCGTTCAGAACGAGTCCAGTTAATAGTTTGCTCGCAGAAGCCAACGAACTGCCACTGGTTATCAGAAGAAAAGAGCTCTGCTTAAAATATGCGGTGACAATCTCCTCGACACCGGACAATCCAGCTGATGACAGTATCTTCAAGGTCCCTGTGCACAATGTCGACCCCGACTATTCGGCAGCAGAACTACTCAGATCGCGGATAGCCAGATACACAGCAGAACTCGAAATAATACTACCAACAGTTTATGAACGATCGCTAGGGTTCCTACCCCCGTGGTGTCAACCCAATCTGACAATAAATGTTGATCTAAGTGAGCACGAGAAAGTAATCACAAGCTCAGAGACGTTTAGATTACTTTTCCTTGAAATATGCGAAAGATTTCAGCCATGCACGGAATACTATACAGACGGTTCAATTCTCAGCGGCAAAACAGGTTACGCTATAGTCTCTGACTCTATCACATTAGCAGCACAATGAACGCACGACAATAATTCAATCTTCACCTGTGAGGCTAAGGCGATTCTCCATACTCTAGAACTAATCCTACTGCGCCAAGACGCAACAAACTGTACCATATTTACTGACTCGTTGTCCTGCTTAAGAGCCATCCAAAATCAGTTTACCAAAAACCCTATCATACAACGCATCCACCTAAAATTGGACCAGCTCCAATCAAAGCATATACAGGTCAGCCTTGTGTGGACACCAGCATATACAGGAATCCAAGAAAATGAATTGGCGGACCAAGCTGCAAGAACCGCGACGACACAAGATTGCCCGCCTGAAGTACTTATGACACCTTATGAAGCTAAAATGGCGATAAGCAACACAGTCAAAAACTACTGGAACACCCTTTGGCTCCAAATGCCAAGCAAACTCCACAAGTTTAGAAAAGATACCTACGAAAACATGCCAACTCTCAGTAGGCGCGAGCAGTGTGTCCTAACTCGTATCTGCATTGGACACACAAACTTGACCCATTCGTTCCTCATATCTAAAAAACCGCCCAACCTGTGTCAACGCTGCAACGTGCCTATATCGGTGAGGCATCTTTTGATCGAGTGTAATCACTACCAGCAGGCCAGACAACAAGCGGGTATTACCAACGGCCTTCCAGCGATGTTTTCAGACGCCGAGAAGTGTAAAAAAATCGTAGCCTTCCTCAAAGACATCTCTGTATTCCAACTAATCAAACTTCCCCAGTCTTCAGCTAATTTTTTGATTTTTTTTTTTTCCGCTCATTTTCAAATATTCAATATAAAATTTTATAATTATCTGTAAAACCGTAGTCGCTAATCACCTTGTAGTCCAAAAGCGACTTGTAAATATAATAAATAAAATAAAATAACCCCTATTCCATTCTTTACTTCAAATAACCTTTTCATTTACACAGCAAAGCTAAAAATATTTAATCGAGATTTTCATTAGATGTTTCCACAGCATTCATTTATCAATTCTAAATGTGATATGTAGTTTTTTAAAAATTATTTATGATGTTTCTTCATATATATTAATTTTATTTATTTATTTATTTTTTGTATTTGCGTATTACTTAAAGCTATAAATAGGTACCCACTCATTCTGATTTAATGTTAATTAGCGGTTTTATTAACTTTGATGTAAAATAATATTTTTTTTTAAATTTTTTATTTTGAGAAATTTAAATTAAATTATCTTTTAAATTCACACATCTTTCTATTGAACGTTTTTTAATAGATATTAACGACGCGGTTATCGAAAAAATTGAAGACATTAACCAGACGGGTGTGAAAGTTAGCTTGACTCTACACTGTGTATTCGAGAAAATGGTTGCTAACAGTGAAATTAACACATCACCGATGTATTTCCCTATATGTGCACATTTGCTACTACTTGGTGATGATTTAGAGGGGTGGTTTGACGAGTCTCTACAGCAGATGAATGTGATGGTTGACAAGATGGATCTCTCGTCCAGATCGGGTTGGTCAATTCGATCAATATAATATCTTGAAGTTCAACTTAATATTAGAAACATTATTCAGCATGCAGGCTCTTTCATCGATCTACCCACCCCTCTAAAATGCACGAAAGCAGTTGTAAATGTTAAACCATTTAATGCTGACAATGAGAAATGTTTAATGTATGCGATTCTCACAAAATTTGTATAACAAAATCCACAGCGAGTCAGTCAATATCTCTCGAATCCACTGTTGACAGCAAGATATAATTGGAATAGCATTTCATTCCCAACACCATTATCAGATGTGAGGATTTTCGAACAGAATAATCCCTCCACCTCAGTCAATGTATATGGTATAGATGATAAAAACATTGTTTTTCCTCTTTGAATTACCAAAGAAGAAAGAGGCGTCCACCATGATCTCCTCCTCTTGAAAGAAGGCGACAAGCAGCATTTCTGTTGTATATGGGACTTATTCAAACTGGTTAACCGGCAGATAAGTTCAAATGGTCACCAAATGTTTATCTGTCGGAGATGTTTATCATATACTTATAATGCGACCATACATTTAGATCACATCAGATTGTGCGGAGAAGTGCCTCCCGTCACAGCTATCATGCCTAAGATTGGAAAAAATAATTTAAAATTTGACAAATACAAATATAAAGAGTACGTTCCATTTTGTATTTATGGCGATTTTGAAAGCTTGCTAGTGAAAATTCAAGACACGGTTCCAGAAGCAGAAGAGGAGAAGATTGAAAGGAGACTGAGTGCAGAGAGGGTTAATTCTACGAATGAAGAAGATCCTTTCATTTCTATTATTGATGAGTCTGAAATGGTGTTGGGTCATGATGCGCAAAACACTTTCGTCCGAAGAACACAGAGAAATAATACTGTCAAAGTTCAACATCATGAAGCGATGTCATATTGCTATTATGTAGTCAATCGACTAGATAATACAATATCACCACCTCGATTATACCGTGGACCTGACACAGTAATAAAATTTGTACAAGAGTTACTGCAGGAAGCAAAACTTATTGAGTCAGTTTACAGAAAGAAAGTACATATTTCATGGACTGCTCAATGTCGTCATAAATTTAGTACAGCTTACCCAATGTCATATTTGTGTAGGTCTGTTAGGAAATGACAAAGTTGCAGATCATTGTCATATAACTGGAAAATTTAGAGGCGCTGCTTATTCACAATGTAATATTCAGTATCAGCTTCCTTCATTTGTTCCCGTGATAATGCATAATTTGAGTGGATATGACGGTCATCTGATCATCAGAGAGCTGGCATATGACACAAAATATATTTGTGCTAGCAAGCATGGAAGGGCGATACAAAGGATTTTCAAAGAGAATCAGTGAACATATTCAGCTGCGTTTTGTTGATTCTTTCCAGTTTATGGCTAGTAGTTTGGAGAAGTTGGCAAAAAATTTACTGGATGATTTATTTCGACATACTTTAGCCAACCTCCCCAATCAATCACTGCTCTCATTGCTAAGGTGTAAGGGTGTGTTTCCATATGAGTATTGTGATGACTGGTCTAAACTGGCAGAAACAACATTACCTAGCCATGAAAAATTTTATAGTTCCCTTTCAAAAACACACATCTCTGACGAAGATTACAATCATGCGAGAAATGTATAGAGCATGCTGAATATCAGCATGTTAGGTGATTATAGCGATATTTATTTGGGAACAGATGTGCTATTATTAGCTGACATGTTTGAAAATTTTCGCGATGTTTGTCATAATATTTACCGCTTAGATGCATGTTGGTATTTTTCAGGCCATGTTGAAAGTTACAGGTGTACAAATAGAACTCCTCACGGATTACAATATGTATCTATTTTTTGAATCTGCTATCCGTGGGGGATTAACTCAGTGCACTAAGCGTTATTGTGATGCAAACAACCGATATGTTTCTTCGCCTGATTGTAGTGATCTCGGAGATGAGTCCAATTTTATATTCTACATCGATTGTAACAATCTATATGGTACAGCGATGTGTTCGCCGCTTCCATATAGAGGGTTTCAGTGGATGACTGATGAGGAAATTGCTAACTTTGATGTTATGGCTATTGAGGATGATTCACCTATTGGATATATCCTGGAAGTTGATCTGCAATATATGAAGGAGTTGCATCTTTTACACTCAGATTTACTATTATGCCCGATGTCTAAAAACGTTTCGTGTAGAGGTAATGTAAAAAAACTAATGGCAACACTAGAAAATAAATCTAATTATATTATTCATTATTCATATTTAAAATTTGCTATTAAAAACGGTTTATATCTTTGCAAAATTCACAGGGCAATTAAATTTGAACAGACATTGTGGCTTAAAAAATATGTCGATCTCAATACTCAACTTCGCCAACAGGCAAAGAATGAGTTTGAGAAAAACTTTTACAAATTGATGACGAATGCAGCATATGGAAAACTGCTTGAAAATATTCGTTCTCGGCCTAATATTAAAGTAACTTGTAGTAAAGTAAAATTTTCAAAAATGGTTGGTAAAACAACATTTAAAGACTGGACAATTTTCAGAGAGAGGTCTTTCTTATGTGCCATACATCAACATCGAACTAAATTAATGTTTGACAAACCTTTATTTGTAGGAATGGCTGTGTTAGACATAAGTAAATGTATTATGTATAGACATCATTATGATGTAATGTTGCCAATGTACAGACCTGAAAGGTTGCAACTTCTTTATATGGACACAGATTCATTTATTTATAATATAAAAACTGCAGATCTCTACAATGACATTTGGAATAATTTAAGTTTATACAACATGAGTGTTTATCCTACAAACCACTCGTGTCATAGTTTAATTAACAAAAAAACGTTGGGGAAATTTAAAGACGAATCTAATAGTATACCAATAAGCGCATTCATTGGGCTCCGTTCAAAAGTATATTCTATCAAATTTAGCAATAATAATATTATTAAAAAATGCAAGGGAGTGCCCCAGTCAACGGTAAAACACGACCTTGCATTTAGTCATTATTGTTACTGTATATTAAATAAGGCCGTAAAGTATAAAACTAGGCATGTCAGTTTTAATATACATAGCTTTAGTCATATATTGTACACTATAAAAGAGTCTAAACTAGCATTATCAGGGGCAGATGACAAGCATCTAATAGGGTCGGATAATATTCATACATTCCTGTATGGACATGTAGATATTGTAAATTATAAAAATAATTTTAATTTAGTTTTAGATGAACTCTCTGTATTTACTGCGTATAAACACAGCTCGTTATGGCAACCGGATTGTTATTATAAGCATCTGATGGGTTAAGTAGAGTGTCTGTGTTGATGTGAAAAAGCATGAATGTGTTTATGTATGGTTATGTTATTATTTAGATAATAATTTACATCTGTCCCTGCAATAATATTAATAATATTTAATAAAATAATACTATTTTTTTTTTTTTTTTTTTGAGCATGTCAGCTAAGGACATTACTCAATTCAACGGTATGATAGTATTAATAATTATAAAGGAAAAATATTACAAATGGAACATATGAAAGAAGCTAACAAAGGAATAACCAAGGGAGCTGGAAAAGAAAGGATGCTGTGAGCACTGTAGGGTGTAGGGAGGCCAAGACGCAAAAGACCGGAATACAGTATCGCACATTCTGAAGAAATGGAAGGACATTCAAGTAAAATGTGGTTCGCATCACAAACGAAGTTTGCTTCTGATGGATCAAATGGACAAAGAGGAGACTGAGTAATGGAGAAACGAAAGAGGGAAGCAGGAAGCAAGCTGTGGTTTAACTGAAGTCTAATTATAGATGAAATAGTTGACCACCTCATGTTGGGGAAATCAAGAAACCATGGAAAAAGAGGAGGAGTGGGTTGTATGGATAAGTAAAAGGAAGCAAGATTGGAAAAAGAAGAAGTATAGAGTACTAAACATCATGGAATCAAAGATTAATATTTCAAATTAAATAATACATAAAGATTTTAAAAATTTTCATCTGTTTTTTTTTTTTTTTTTTTGTTTATAGAATATGAATTCTGAAGTTAAACTTTCCAATTTGCATCCCAAAATGTTAGTTGAAATTAGTAAACATTTGAATGTGCTGGATGTTACGCGTTTGTCAAAATGCAGTAAACATATTCATAAAACTTTACATACAGAAATATCAAAAAGGGTGGTACTATTAAATAATGATTGTAGTTGGAATGAGTGTGATTTTTCTAATTTTTGTTTATCTCCTCGCATTGATACAGTATGTTTTTATAAACTTCTGGTGGAGAATATTATGAAATATTTAAAGATTGCATGCGATCATGGCATAAGAAAATTAATTTTTTCAAATTGTGGGAGCTTTAATAATCCTTTCGAATTACACAAGTACTTTTTTTATTTTCCTTTTTATTTTGTCAAAGATGTTCGCATATGTAATGTTACAATTATAAATTCTATTGTAAATATATCGGACGACAATATAGTCAAAATTCTACATGACAATTTTAAATTTGAGTGTATAATATAGACATAGGTCTGAATTCATTATATTATTCTTTCCAGTAGCGATTTTGTACTACCAACCTTTTTTTTTTTTCTTTCTTTCTTTACTTATGCCTCTGTAAGCAGTTTCTCACACCGTCACTTTTGACCCTTTATATTTGTTATACCTGGTCCTACGCGGGTTCACTGTCAGGTACATGCTATGCCGACCTTTTTTCGATGTTTTATTTTTATTATTATTATTATACCCGACCCTTTCACAGTGTTCTTCATTAAGTATCTATTATCGACATCGTTGGCGTTATCTTATATTTTTTCCTAGGCACGTGCCTGCTATACACGTTTATTTTCTCCATCATTCTCACCTTCTCATAACTTAAAATTGAAAATTAACAAATCGGAACCAGTTGTAAAGTTAAAGTAATTGGTGACCGTGTTGATTTAATCGCAATAGAAGGTGTTAGATCAGGTATTAAGTTTCCATTTATCCCATCCTTCGATCTTCTAGATAAAGCCAAAAGAGATAATCATGCAGATTGGGTAATTCTTATTTGTAAAGAGCAAGGACCTGGTAAATATTTTCATGTGGTCCAACCATCTTTGCTGTCCACACCTTGGTTTTCCGCATTAGTGTCCCAGTTAGTTTGACCCGTAGGTTTGTGACTGTTGTGTGTAGGCTCCACTCCGGCCATTGCTGATTGGGTTTAAATTTTTCAGACACTGGGCACTGCACGGGTTTTAATATCTATTATCGACAAAATTTTAGAGAAGACATTAATCACTTGTTATTTAATTGTGCCCAGTTCGATAACACAAGACTTGCATTTTCTAAAGACCTCATGTCCTGTGGTGTTTATCCTCCATTGTGTATTTTTCATCTTCTCTGTTCCAGTGATAAAATTTTATTTGTCCTTTTTAGGTTTATTGAAAGAAACAGAATTGTTTGATTTTTTTTTTTTCTCCATTATTTTACTTATTTTTTTTCTTACATTGTAGTCTTTGTCCAGTGTGGCTGTGACTACCTCCTTTTTCTCATAATGCATTGTGAGCATTGCCAGGCAACTGTGGTCATAATGTGAGATAGAAATATTTATCTATTTATCTATTTTTTCTTTTGCTCCTTTTTCCAGAATGAAAAAATCTTGTTTGTGTTTGTTTTGTTTCATTGAGCATTGTGGGCACTGCCAGCAGTTGCGGCCGTAATGTAGAATGAAATTTCTCTTCCTGAATTTTCTATTATTAGTATTTTTTAATATCTAGTCATGTTGTAGTTTGCTGGCCAAATGAACTGTTCTGTTCAGGCCAAAAAAAAAAAAAAAAAAAAAAGTAATATTACACATTTAATTTTTCTCATCCATAATTATAGAACATGAATTCTCAAGTTAAACTGTTTGAATTACCGGAAGAAATGTTGGAAGAGATTGTTTATTATGTTCACATGGAAGATATAGCATGCCTTTCCACAATGTGTAAAATAATAAACAAAAAACTTTAAAGAATACTTTTAAAACGGATTACATTTATAAATAATGAATGAACGGATGAGTGGAGATATGAAAAACGTGAGACCTTCATTAACAATATTGAAATAAAAAAAAGTACTAATGTCGTAAGTAGTCAGTAAATAGGACAGCTGGAGACTCTGATGCCACAACCCCAAACCGTGTGCAGATGGCAGAAACTAACCCAAATACGTCCGCGGGCGCCGAAAATTCACCCAAGTTTCTCCCGATTTCCCCAAATTTTTCCAAAATCCCCCCCCCCTAGTTTTCCACAAATTTCCTTCAAATTTCATCATACAGGTTCTGTCCATTCCCAATAGTTCGAATCGACTAAAAATTAACCTAAGTCCCCACCCACCCCTCCTGTCTACAGCATTAACGCGATCTTTTTAATTATTTCAACGTCTAAGTATATGTAATATAAAATTAACCTAAGTATATATTTTTTTTCTATTATTTATAACCTTATGTATATAGCTGTATTCGTTCATGCATAAAGGTCATCAACTCTGACCGGATCTTCCCCTTCATATCTTTTGTAGAAAACATGTTCACATTTACACACACACCTACCCAATCATACTTAAGCCAATGAACACCTGCAATCATCGCTCATCTGCGTATGTAACCAGTTTTCACCAAAGAAATAAGATTTTTCCGAGTCATCCCACATTTTTTTTTATTTATTTCTTTTGTATTATGTTTTTATTTTAATCTCTAGCCCAAGCGCACCGTTCGTAACCTTGCGGACAATCAATTTAAATCTTTATTTTTTCTATTATTATATTACTTTTATAATATAACTTCTCTCTATGTAAATATATATCTATATATTGAGTCGATAGAAAAAAAGATAGTTAAATCTCAGGTGTGTTATTTCTCGATGAACTGAAAAATAAATTATATCGTAATATATACATAGAATACACGTTTTATTCATTTTTTTTTATTTCACAAGTATTTTTCAAGATATATACTAGATCGTCTATGAGGTGTGATGAATAATTGTATAGAGCGACAGGTAGAAATCCTAATAGTTTACAAGACGCAGTATGTTCAAAGAAAAACGCATTAACATGTGTAGATCAGGGATTTAAACGTGCGAGTAAGAATGCGTGTGTGAAATAGACGATTATATTTCTCCTGTACAGCAACATAGTTGTAAAAATCAAAATCGTTGTCTGTTACCTCGAATCTTCTAACATTCCACTTAAAAGCCCGAATTAGATATTACCTGACAACCCCATATGCTTAAAACGTTCAATGGGGATTACAGTTACAACCAAAATAATTCTATACCCCCAACCTCGAAGGATTTTAAATATCTAATTAGAAGGTGGTCGTTTGGTCCCCTTACATTGTCCGGCTAATGGATGTATACAATGCGGACATAAATCTTTTAAGAAAATGGTCGAACCGACTTTTATAGATATATCTATCGAAGAAACCAGTTTTTATTGTTCGAAGTTCGAGGGTGTTTAGCTGGAGAAATCCGAATTCATCGTTCATTTAAATTTTCGCCTATGTTCAACGATCGTTGAAGATTTTCGTGTAAAATATTTTAAAAATTTTTTAAAATTCGTTTTGAAAATACTCAAAATATTTCATCATCCGTCAACATTTAATTTGGTAAGTACAATCATGTATTTATTTACTTATTTATTTAAATTATTTTTTTACATGATTATTATTATATACAATACGAAACAATATCATAGAAAAATTATCTTCGATTTAATAATACAAAGTCAAAGTTTATTCGTATGAATTCGTATGCAAAAAAAATCTCTTTTGTGAATTTCCTTTTTTTGTTTTCCTACCATACATTATATTATCAATTTATTTTAAATTATTTTCGTCAATTAAATAAAGTATATGATGAATAGTTTTTTCTTTTATCATTTTGTATAAGTAATGAATTTACCTGAGATAAAATCTATTAAACTTTTCTGATTTATATTCGAATTTCGTAAACTTTTATGTTACGCTATATTAATTTCTTCATCTTTTTATCTAGTGTATCCTGTTTTTTGGATAATATATTTTGGCGCGAGCTGAGTAGTGATTCAGATTTTTTATTCACAGACGACTACCCAAGCTGTATCATACATTCAACAATACAAAATATTTTAAAAAAATCTATAGCAGTAAGTAAATGTTTAATTTTTATCTTTCAAATTACTTTCTCACGTTAATTTAAAGATTCTTATTCGCAGATTTTTTTTTCATTTCTCACGATTTTTTACGTTACTTCCAATCAATTTTCTCCATCTTTCAGATAATAGCATACATTCCTTACATGCTTCAGATGGAACTCAATTACGATTGTACCGTAACATTTCTATGATTATTTATGTTGTTTTATGACTTATTATTTATATTATGCTGTATACAGTTATTATTTTGATATAATCGATTTATAAAAATTTTATTTCACTTGCGATTAATGAAATTTAGAAAAGAGTTTATTTAAAAATATAAAATGATACAATCACAATTTATTTTTCTTAAATACATTCGCTATACTAATCTCAATTTTTTTAATTACATTTCTTTAGCACGGGAATTGATTGGGCGCATTGAATTTTTACGCGAAGAAAATACATCGATTAAAAAATAAAGCCAACCCGAGTAGTGAGGTATCATAATATATACCAAGTATCCGAAAGGGAAGAGCAGAAGACCTTCGCATCAATTTTTTATATGGTTTGCTGTTGGTGAGTACTCAAGTTATTTATTTACATTTAATATATATCACATTTGGAATTTACAAATTTGTGTAATTGTAAAATAAAATCTATTAATTTTAACAATTACACTGTTTTTAATTAAAATTTCAATTGTTTTGAAGAGTTATTGTTTTCTCGCGTTCGCGTTTTTCAAATCAAGTAATATTAATATAGTGATAAGAACATCGTAGTACCATGAGCCGCCCGTAACCGGGAAGCCGGCTGGTAAGCTGAAAGCGCCGTCTAAACCCGATGGGAACAACAGCGCAACCGCTAGTAAGTCCACACCGCACACAACAGGTAAGTCACACACACACACACCGATCACATCAACGCACGACACAAGCCTTATCAGCAACTCCGACAAAAACCAGTTCACCACACAAACAAACCCGCAGCGTTCAGCTGATTTATCTCTCGCGATAAACTCGCGCAGCCAGCCGTCTGCCGATTTTAACACTGATAGCTCCGCAGCGACCACAGTAAATGACAAAATCCAAAACAGCCCCTCCGATGCAATCCTCCCGACCACACCGAGTGTACCAGCATCCTTCTCCGAAAAATTAAAAACTATAAAGAAAATAGCCCCGCTAACCGACTTCAATTACCCAACAGAGGAACAGGGCGTAATATTCCCGTACATTCCGACAAGCAGCAACCGCGATTACTTCTTGGCATTAAAAGATTTAGTTGGCGGACCATCTAACATAATAGCAGGCTCGAAAATCAGCAGAGACCGAGTGACAATATTTTTTAAGTCGAAATCCAATGTCGAAAAGCTATTCGAACATGGAGGAAGAATTAAAATAGGCTCGCAAGTGATCACTGCCCGACGTTTAAAAAATCCATCGAATAAACTAATCATGTCAAATGTCTCTCCTACTATCCCGAACCAGCTCATAGTCTCTCACCTTGCCTCAGTGTTTTCTTTGAAATTAATCACCCCTATAGCCATCCTTCGGGTCAACCCAAACGACGCCGAATTCGGACATATTGTCAGCTGGCGTAGACAAGTCTATATAGAGCAGGCCAACTGTTCCAACATCCCTGAGTCCTTTATACTATCCCACAATGAACACGAACACCGCATATTCCTCCACTTAGACGACCACTCATGCCACAGCTGTACAAATAAAAAAGGAAACACTAGCCAACCAACCATGCTACCTACTCCCCCCCCCCACACACACCTAGACATCGGCAGAGCAATGGAAGTCGACCAAATAATCCCAAATGCGAAACGCTCCCACCCAGCAACACCAGACTCTTTGCCCGACGATCCCACACTATCAGCGACATCTCAGCCTGCAACAAAGAAAATTAATATCCCGTTACCAGAGGACGACACCAGCCATACTGCACTACTGGAACAAACAGATAACTCCCTAATCCAATCAGAGCTGAAACATACTTTGAAATCACAGCCAGAAGAGAAGGACTTTTTGCAGCAACAGGCACAACAGAAAACCGATTTCAAAACACCGCCAGACGTGCAGCACATCACTGAGTCAGCTAATCGGAAGCCAAAACAAAATAAAAACATAAACATCGACGAAGCAGTTGAGAAGGTCAGACAGTAGCTAATAAATTACGGAGCTGGGAAGTCTGACATCACCAACCCCTATTTGTGCCCCCGGTGCTCAAAACTCACCCCAATTTGTCCCCTGGTGCTCAAAACTCACCCCAATTTGTCCCCTGGTGCTCAAAACTCACCCCAATTTGTGTCCAGATGTCCAAAATTCATCCAAATTTATGTCCAGGTGCTAAAAATTAACCCCAATTTCTCTTTTAGAGGCCAAAGTTACCTCAAGTTTCCCCTGATTTCACGGATTTCCTCTGAGTTTTCCCTGTTTACCCCTGATTCCCCTGGACAGTTCTGCTAATTCGATCCCTAATTTCCATCAAGGTAGACAAAATCCACCCCAATTAGCGTACAGGTGCTGAAAGTTCACCCCAATTTGTATCCATATGGTTAAAATTCACCCAAGTTTCCCCAAAATTTCTTCAAATTTTCACGATTCCCCGTTCATACTGTTATCTGTAAATGCGCTCGCACCGTTTCCACGCATATATTCAACATAGCCTTAGCCGCCATGAAAGTGTACTCGCTTTCCCATACCCGCGCCTTCTATCATCATGTGTATGTATTATATATGACTCTTCGTGTAATATATGTAGCATACTTTTTAATTTTCATTTTTCGAGGTTGGGAGGGGTAAAATTTTGCCAGAGTGATAAAAACGTTTGAATCTCAACACTTAGAACCCAAAATTTAAAGGAATTTTCAGAGTCGTGCTCCGTTCCGGCATTTTTTTTTTTCAAAAAATTTTATCTTTAAAGAAAATATTTGAACGTTCCATCAGTCGAATGAGAGCGGGCGAGTGTGCTGCTATGGGATGTATTATGTAAGCGCGAGCGCGGCTGTAATGGAAATATTTAAATGTTCCAGCAACTAGTTGACTGTCACCAGGTGAGGTGAATTCCACTCGTTCGTTTTGAAATTAACCAGCCGATCATCTATGCACACTCTCACACGCCACCGGCAGAAACCTGTTCGCGATCGCTACAAGTTCACACACACGCTCCGGTCGCCGAAATAAACGCCGCGATATCACTCCCACACACACACACACACACACACACACACACCGCCACCTGATATATATTTTTCGGCTTTTTACACTTCCGATCTTATACTTAATCTGTTTTTTTTTTTTTATTTTTTTTATTTCACAAGTATTTTTTCAAGATATATACGAGATCGTCTATGAGGTGTAGTGAACAAATGTATAGAGCGACAGGTAGAAATCCTAATAGTTTACAAGACGCAGTATGTTCAAAGAAAAACGCGTTAACATGCGTAGATCGGGGATTTAAACGTGCGAGTAAGAATGCATGTGTGAGATAGACAATTATTTTTCTCAAGTACAGCAACATAGTAGTAAATGTCAAAAATCGTCGTCTGTTATCTCGAATCTTCTATCACTCCGCTTAAAAGCCCGAGTACACTTTTTCTTCATTTGTATGCATGCGCTCACTAGCCGGCCTTTCGGTCAAGATCGTCTACTCGAAACATTTTAACGAAGTTCATTGCTACAACCGGACAATTGCTTTACCCCCAACCATGAAGATAAGAAAATACCAAATTAGATATTACCTGACAAGCCCATCTGCTTAAAACGTTCAACGGAGATTACAGTTACAAACAAAATAAAGCTGTACATCCAACTAGAAGGTGGCCGTTTGGTCCCCTTACATTGTCCGGCTAACGGATGTAAATTATACTGCTATAAAAAATCATAAAAAAAAGCGATCTTTTACGAAAATGGTGGAAGCGCCTTTTGTATATATATGTGCTGAAGAAACCTGTTTTTATCGTTGTAAGTTCGAGAGTGTTTAGCTGGAGAAATCTGATTGCAACGTTCATTTGAATTTCTGACTTTGTTCAGCGATCGTTGAAGATTTTCGCCTTTAAATAATTTCAAAGTTTTTCAAACTATTTTATCAACCGTCAACGTTTCAATTAATTTGGTAAGTACAATCATGTATTTTTTTTTCACTTACATTTATTTCGTTAATTATTTTCTTACAAAATTATTATTATGACAAATTTTTAAAAAAAAATCTGATCCAGTCATGTAAAGTGTACATATAACTTTCAGCACAATGGAAGCTGAATATCCAACATCCGCAATGAGGACAACGCTCGTTATAATGATCGTGCCAAATGGGCTACACTTGAGGGAGGCATTACATGTAAATATATATTTTCCTTTTAAAAAAGAGCATGCATTTCTTATGAACATTTCCGAATCTATTTATTTTTCAAATTTATTTATTTTCTATTTTTTTTTTTTTGCGTAGACATACATCTCTCACTTATTTGGAGATGGGATTGTATCCCTCATGAATGTTGATACATTCCAGCTTGATGTTGAGGGTTGGTTTACACGCCCTTATATCGAAGGTGTGTTACTCTCACTCCCACTAGGACAGATGTTATCTTTAACAAGATGTATCAGGGTCCTCACAGAAGAGGATGAACCACTACCTCCTCCACTGCCCATGGATGAGGAGGAGGTGGCTCAATAGATCATGAACGATGACCTGGGGGAAGAAGAAGGCGAGGACGAGGATGATGATGGATATGTCTCCTATGATGAAGAGTAAGTAGAGTAATTCAAAACTGACTTTAGAATCTTTTTTTATTTTGTTGTTTAATTATTTATATTATTCATTTTAACACATTTTTCTTTTAGAACTATGGATGAAGATTAAGCATAATCGCAAATCTCATCACTCTCGTTCGCATCATCCATCGATTTTTACGTGCTGGCCCCTTTAGATGTAATATACATTGTATGTAAAGAAGCACATATTTTTAGTATTTATACATATATTTATTTTATAAATCTTTTTTACATTATTTCATATAAAATATACGTAATCTTTATTACAATATAATAAATTTTATTCATATATTTACATTTATTATTTCATAAACTTAAAATTTCGATTGTACTATCGTTGATAAAATATTCCCAACTTCCTTTTGTACTGCTTCCTCTTGTTCCTTAAGTTGAATAGACGAATCGATATTACGTAAATGTTCATCTAAATTAGCAGTTTTACCAACTAATTGTGTCGTATCTACAGCACGATGAACTTTTTCCTTTTTAATTTCTTTACGAAGATTATCGAGCATCCTATTATATCGTTTTTCTATTTCTTCACGCTGCTTAGAAATTAATTCCATAATATGTTTTTCTATTTCTTCGCGCTGTTTATCCATTATTTCCTTAGTAATATATTTATCCAACAATACGGTCACTTTTCCGCTTAATTCATTTATTAAACCTCCAAGTATACCAATCGTGCCTTTCACATCATTTTCATGCTTTGAAAGTTCATTCGAAACCGTATTTAATTTATCCGATAATTTTTCTATCTTCTCGCTACTTTCTAATGTTGCAAGAATAGATTTTAATCGTTTATACGAAATGACTTCAGTTTCAATAATCTCATTATCCACAGTGCTCACATTTACCAATCGTTTTCCTTTAAAATTATAATTTCCGCTCGAATCAAATTCAACAGACTCAACATTTCCTCCTTCAGGTACATATTTTCCACTTTTATGCAACGGCATTATCATATAATTACAATATTTTTTCACTTTAAATTAAATAAATTAACAAAACAAAAGAAAATCTCGAGAAAATCTATATTTATAACAAAATCACATTTTTTTCTCAGATTCTGAGGCAATGTGCTGCCGCATTTGTGTTTCTAGAGTAATTAATCTATTGTAAAGGTTATCTACAACCCAATCATGTTCTCTAGTAAAACTTTTCTGTAATCTATCGAGTTCTCCTCTATTATTTACAAGCGCAGCATCAAAACGTTTTATATTATCCTCAATCTCATTTGTTGCCGTATCTATCACAGTACCCAATCGTTGAATAGTTTCGTCAATCCTTTTATCCGCTGATGATATTTTATCGCTAAATTGTTGTATATTATTATCGATCTTTGCATTCTGTATTTTTAACACTTCATATATCGTTGTCTTTGTGGTTTTTAATTCGCTATCAAGTTTTTTATCTGTTTCTTTCACGGAGTCTAATTCACTCAAAAGAATCTTTACCCGATCATCTATACTTCCAGATTTTGAAAGATATTCATTTTTACTAGTCTCAATACGGTTTGCTAAATTACTAATATCTGCATTCATTATATCATGATCGTATTTATTTTTCAAAAATGCTGAATTAGTTTCCTCTGTAATTAACTGTTTTAAATTATCGATCTTTGTTTGAACTTCACTCATAATTACTTCCTGCATAGACCCTTGAATATCGCCCATCTGACCTAAGGTGACTACATCTTTTGTTTCAATACCTTCAGCTACATTAATTATTCGTCTTCCTAAAATGTTGACATGATCGCCGGATAAGTTAATTTTTTCCATAAGCGCATTTATCATGGCTGCTTTAAAGATGTCAGTGTATAGAAGAAATTTCATCTGTTTGTAAGATATCGCTTCAGACTCTGCAGGATCGTGATATATCGTACTAACATTTAATATTCATTTTCTTTGATGATTTCATATGTATCCCCTAAAATGATGAGTGATGTGTGACGTAAGCAAGCGCTAATAGACAGCTGTAATGAGTAGTGTATAAATGGCGGAGCTGGGAAGTCTGACGTCACCAACCCCAATTTGTCCCCCTGGTGCTGAAAAACTCACCCCAATTTGTGTCCAGGTGCTCAAAACTCACCCCAATTTATGTCCAGGTGCTCAAAACTCACCCCAATTTCTGTCTTGGAGCCCAAAATTACCCCAAGTTTTCCCCAGCTTCCCCCAAGTTCCCCACGAGTGTCCAGGTTTCCCCCGATTTTCCCAGGCAGCTGCTGAAATTTCACCCCAAATTCTCATCCAGGTGCTCAAAATTAACCCCAATTTCTCTTTTAAAGCCCAAAGTTACCTCAAGTTTCCCCTGATTTCACAGATTTCCTCCGAGTTTTCCCTGTTTCCCCCTGATTTCCCTGGACAGTTCTGCTAATTCGATCCCTAATTCCCATCAAGGTAGTTAAAATCCACCCAAATTAGTGTACAGGTGCTGAAAGTTCACCCCAATTTGTATCCATATGGTTAAAATTCACCCAAGTTTCCCCAAAATTCCTTCAAATTTTCCCTAATTCCCCGTTCATACTGTTATCTGTAAATGCACTCGCACCGTTTCCACGCATATATTCAACATAGCCTTAGCCGCCATGAAAGTGTACTCGCTTTCCCATACCCGCGCCTTCTATCATCATGTGTATGTATTATATATGACTCTTCGTGTAATATATGTAGCATACTTTTTAATTTTCATTTTTCGAGGTTGGGAGGGGTAAAATTTTGCCAGAGTGATAAAAACGTTTGAATCTCAACACTTAGAACCCAAAATTTAAAGGAATTTTCAGAGTCGTGCTCCGTTCCAGCATTTTTTTTTTCAAAAAATTTTATCTTTAAAGAAAATATTTGAACGTTCCATCAGTCGAATGAGAGCGGGCGAGTGTGCTGCTATGGGATGTATTATGTAAGCGCGAGCGCGGCTGTAATGGAAATATTTAAATGTTCCAGCAACTAGTTGAAACTGTCACCAGGTGAGGTGAATTCCACTCGTTCGTTTTGAAATTAACCAGCCGATCATCTATGCACACTCTCACACGCCACCGGCAGAAACCTGTTCGCGATCGCTACAAGTTCACACACACGCTCCGGTCGCCGAAATAAACGCCGCGATATCACTCCCACACACACACACACACACACACACCGCCACCTGATATATATTTTTCGGCTTTTTACACTTCCGATCTTATACTTAATCTGTTTTTTTTTTTTTATTTTTTTTATTTCACAAGTATTTTTTCAAGATATATACGAGATCGTCTATGAGGTGTAGTGAACAAATGTATAGAGCGACAGGTAGAAATCCTAATAGTTTACAAGACGCAGTATGTTCAAAGAAAAACGCGTTAACATGCGTAGATCGGGGATTTAAACGTGCGAGTAAGAATGCATGTGTGAGATAGACAATTATTTTTCTCAAGTACAGCAACATAGTAGTAAATGTCAAAAATCGTCGTCTGTTATCTCGAATCTTCTATCACTCCGCTTAAAAGCCCGAGTACACTTTTTCTTCATTTGTATGCATGCGCTCACTAGCCGGCCTTTCGGTCAAGATCGTCTACTCGAAACATTTTAACGAAGTTCATTGCTACAACCGGACAATTGCTTTACCCCCAACCATGAAGATAAGAAAATACCAAATTAGATATTACCTGACAAGCCCATCTGCTTAAAACGTTCAACGGAGATTACAGTTACAAACAAAATAAAGCTGTACATCCAACTAGAAGGTGGCCGTTTGGTCCCCTTACATTGTCCGGCTAACGGATGTAAATTATACTGCTATAAAAAATCATAAAAAAAAGCGATCTTTTACGAAAATGGTGGAAGCGCCTTTTGTATATATATGTGCTGAAGAAACCTGTTTTTATCGTTGTAAGTTCGAGAGTGTTTAGCTGGAGAAATCTGATTGCAACGTTCATTTGAATTTCTGACTTTGTTCAGCGATCGTTGAAGATTTTCGCCTTTAAATAATTTCAAAGTTTTTCAAACTATTTTATCAACCGTCAACGTTTCAATTAATTTGGTAAGTACAATCATGTATTTTTTTTTCACTTACATTTATTTCGTTAATTATTTTCTTACAAAATTATTATTATGACAAATTTTTTAAAAAAAATCTGATCCAGTCATGTAAAGTGTACATATAACTTTCAGCACAATGGAAGCTGAATATCCAACATCCGCAATGAGGACAACGCTCGTTATAATGATCGTGCCAAATGGGCTACACTTGAGGGAGGCATTACATGTAAATATATATTTTCCTTTTAAAAAAGAGCATGCATTTCTTATGAACATTTCCGAATCTATTTATTTTTCAAATTTATTTATTTTCTATTTTTTTTTTTTTGCGTAGACATACATCTCTCACTTATTTGGAGATGGGATTGTATCCCTCATGAATGTTGATACATTCCAGCTTGATGTTGAGGGTTGGTTTACACGCCCTTATATCGAAGGTGTGTTACTCTCACTCCCACTAGGACAGATGTTATCTTTAACAAGATGTATCAGGGTCCTCACAGAAGAGGATGAACCACTACCTCCTCCACTGCCCATGGATGAGGAGGAGGTGGCTCAATGGATCATGAACGATGACCTGGGGGAAGAAGAAGGCGAGGACGAGGATGATGATGGATATGTCTCCTATGATGAAGAGTAAGTAGAGTAATTCAAAACTGACTTTAGAATCTTTTTTTATTTTGTTGTTTAATTATTTATATTATTCATTTTAACACATTTTTCTTTTAGAACTATGGATGAAGATTAAGCATAATCGCAAATCTCATCACTCTCGTTCGCATCATCCATCGATTTTTACGTGCTGGCCCCTTTAGATGTAATATACATTGTATGTAAAGAAGCACATATTTTTAGTATTTATACATATATTTATTTTATAAATCTTTTTTACATTATTTCATATAAAATATACGTAATCTTTATTACAATATAATAAATTTTATTCATATATTTACATTTATTATTTCATAAACTTAAAATTTCGATTGTACTATCGTTGATAAAATATTCCCAACTTCCTTTTGTACTGCTTCCTCTTGTTCCTTAAGTTGAATAGACGAATCGATATTACGTAAATGTTCATCTAAATTAGCAGTTTTACCAACTAATTGTGTCGTATCTACAGCACGATGAACTTTTTCCTTTTTAATTTCTTTACGAAGATTATCGAGCATCCTATTATATCGTTTTTCTATTTCTTCACGCTGCTTAGAAATTAATTCCATAATATGTTTTTCTATTTCTTCGCGCTGTTTATCCATTATTTCCTTAGTAATATATTTATCCAACAATACGGTCACTTTTCCGCTTAATTCATTTATTAAACCTCCAAGTATACCAATCGTGCCTTTCACATCATTTTCATGCTTTGAAAGTTCATTCGAAACCGTATTTAATTTATCCGATAATTTTTCTATCTTCTCGCTACTTTCTAATGTTGCAAGAATAGATTTTAATCGTTTATACGAAATGACTTCAGTTTCAATAATCTCATTATCCACAGTGCTCACATTTACCAATCGTTTTCCTTTAAAATTATAATTTCCGCTCGAATCAAATTCAACAGACTCAACATTTCCTCCTTCAGGTACATATTTTCCACTTTTATGCAACGGCATTATCATATAATTACAATATTTTTTCACTTTAAATTAAATAAATTAACAAAACAAAAGAAAATCTCGAGAAAATCTATATTTATAACAAAATCACATTTTTTTCTCAGATTCTGAGGCAATGTGCTGCCGCATTTGTGTTTCTAGAGTAATTAATCTATTGTAAAGGTTATCTACAACCCAATCATGTTCTCTAGTAAAACTTTTCTGTAATCTATCGAGTTCTCCTCTATTATTTACAAGCGCAGCATCAAAACGTTTTATATTATCCTCAATCTCATTTGTTGCCGTATCTATCACAGTACCCAATCGTTGAATAGTTTCGTCAATCCTTTTATCCGCTGATGATATTTTATCGCTAAATTGTTGTATATTATTATCGATCTTTGCATTCTGTATTTTTAACACTTCATATATCGTTGTCTTTGTGGTTTTTAATTCGCTATCAAGTTTTTTATCTGTTTCTTTCACGGAGTCTAATTCACTCAAAAGAATCTTTACCCGATCATCTATACTTCCAGATTTTGAAAGATATTCATTTTTACTAGTCTCAATACGGTTTGCTAAATTACTAATATCTGCATTCATTATATCATGATCGTATTTATTTTTCAAAAATGCTGAATTAGTTTCCTCTGTAATTAACTGTTTTAAATTATCGATCTTTGTTTGAACTTCACTCATAATTACTTCCTGCATAGACCCTTGAATATCGCCCATCTGACCTAAGGTGACTACATCTTTTGTTTCAATACCTTCAGCTACATTAATTATTCGTCTTCCTAAAATGTTGACATGATCGCCGGATAAGTTAATTTTTTCCATAAGCGCATTTATCATGGCTGCTTTAAAGATGTCAGTGTATAGAAGAAATTTCATCTGTTTGTAAGATATCGCTTCAGACTCTGCAGGATCGTGATATATCGTACTAACATTTAATATTCATTTTCTTTGATGATTTCATATGTATCCCCTAAAATGATGAGTGATGTGTGACGTAAGCAAGCGCTAATAGACAGCTGTAATGAGTAGTGTATAAATGGCGGAGCTGGGAAGTCTGACGTCACCAACCCCAATTTGTCCCCCTGGTGCTGAAAAACTCACCCCAATTTGTGTCCAGGTGCTCAAAACTCACCCCAATTTATGTCCAGGTGCTCAAAACTCACCCCAATTTCTGTCTTGGAGCCCAAAATTACCCCAAGTTTTCCCCAGCTTCCCCCAAGTTCCCCACGAGTGTCCAGGTTTCCCCCGATTTTCCCAGGCAGCTGCTGAAATTTCACCCCAAATTCTCATCCAGGTGCTCAAAATTAACCCCAATTTCTCTTTTAAAGCCCAAAGTTACCTCAAGTTTCCCCTGATTTCACAGATTTCCTCCGAGTTTTCCCTGTTTCCCCCTGATTTCCCTGGACAGTTCTGCTAATTCGATCCCTAATTCCCATCAAGGTAGTTAAAATCCACCCAAATTAGTGTACAGGTGCTGAAAGTTCACCCCAATTTGTATCCATATGGTTAAAATTCACCCAAGTTTCCCCAAAATTCCTTCAAATTTTCCCTAATTCCCCGTTCATACTGTTATCTGTAAATGCACTCGCACCGTTTCCACGCATATATTCAACATAGCCTTAGCCGCCATGAAAGTGTACTCGCTTTCCCATACCCGCGCCTTCTATCATCATGTGTATGTATTATATATGACTCTTCGTGTAATATATGTAGCATACTTTTTAATTTTCATTTTTCGAGGTTGGGAGGGGTAAAATTTTGCCAGAGTGATAAAAACGTTTGAATCTCAACACTTAGAACCCAAAATTTAAAGGAATTTTCAGAGTCGTGCTCCGTTCCAGCATTTTTTTTTTCAAAAAATTTTATCTTTAAAGAAAATATTTGAACGTTCCATCAGTCGAATGAGAGCGGGCGAGTGTGCTGCTATGGGATGTATTATGTAAGCGCGAGCGCGGCTGTAATGGAAATATTTAAATGTTCCAGCAACTAGTTGAAACTGTCACCAGGTGAGGTGAATTCCACTCGTTCGTTTTGAAATTAACCAGCCGATCATCTATGCACACTCTCACACGCCACCGGCAGAAACCTGTTCGCGATCGCTACAAGTTCACACACACGCTCCGGTCGCCGAAATAAACGCCGCGATATCACTCCCACACACACACACACACACACACACACACACCGCCACCTGATATATATTTTTCGGCTTTTTACACTTCCGATCTTATACTTAATCTGTTTTTTTTTTTTTATTTTTTTTATTTCACAAGTATTTTTTCAAGATATATACGAGATCGTCTATGAGGTGTAGTGAACAAATGTATAGAGCGACAGGTAGAAATCCTAATAGTTTACAAGACGCAGTATGTTCAAAGAAAAACGCGTTAACATGCGTAGATCGGGGATTTAAACGTGCGAGTAAGAATGCATGTGTGAGATAGACAATTATTTTTCTCAAGTACAGCAACATAGTAGTAAATGTCAAAAATCGTCGTCTGTTATCTCGAATCTTCTATCACTCCGCTTAAAAGCCCGAGTACACTTTTTCTTCATTTGTATGCATGCGCTCACTAGCCGGCCTTTCGGTCAAGATCGTCTACTCGAAACATTTTAACGAAGTTCATTGCTACAACCGGACAATTGCTTTACCCCCAACCATGAAGATAAGAAAATACCAAATTAGATATTACCTGACAAGCCCATCTGCTTAAAACGTTCAACGGAGATTACAGTTACAAACAAAATAAAGCTGTACATCCAACTAGAAGGTGGCCGTTTGGTCCCCTTACATTGTCCGGCTAACGGATGTAAATTATACTGCTATAAAAAATCATAAAAAAAAGCGATCTTTTACGAAAATGGTGGAAGCGCCTTTTGTATATATATGTGCTGAAGAAACCTGTTTTTATCGTTGTAAGTTCGAGAGTGTTTAGCTGGAGAAATCTGATTGCAACGTTCATTTGAATTTCTGACTTTGTTCAGCGATCGTTGAAGATTTTCGCCTTTAAATAATTTCAAAGTTTTTCAAACTATTTTATCAACCGTCAACGTTTCAATTAATTTGGTAAGTACAATCATGTATTTTTTTTTCACTTACATTTATTTCGTTAATTATTTTCTTACGAAATTATTATTATGACAAATTTTTTTAAAAAAATCTGATCCAGTCATGTAAAGTGTACATATAACTTTCAGCACAATGGAAGCTGAATATCCAACATCCACAATGAGGACAACGCTCGTTATAATGATCGTGCCAAATGGGCTACACTTGAGGGAGGCATTACATGTAAATATATATTTTCCTTTTAAAAAAGAGCATGCATTTTTTATGAACATTTCCGAATCTATTTATTTTTCAAATTTATTTATTTTCTATTTTTTTTTTTTTTGCGTAGACATACATCTCTCACTTATTTGGAGATGGGATTGTATCCCTCATGAATGTTGATACATTCCAGCTTGATGTTGAGGGTTGGTTTACACGCCCTTATATCGAAGGTGTGTTACTCTCACTCCCACTAGGACAGATGTTATCTTTAACAAGATGTATCAGGGTCCTCACAGAAGAGGATGAACCACTACCTCCTCCACTGCCCATGGATGAGGAGGAGGTGGCTCAATGGATCATGAACGATGACCTGGGGGAAGAAGAAGGCGAGGACGAGGATGATGATGGATATGTCTCCTATGATGAAGAGTAAGTAGAGTAATTCAAAACTGACTTTAGAATCTTTTTTTATTTTGTTGTTTAATTATTTATATTATTCATTTTAACACATTTTTCTTTTAGAACTATGGATGAAGATTAAGCATAATCGCAAATCTCATCACTCTCGTTCGCATCATCCATCGATTTTTACGTGCTGGCCCCTTTAGATGTAATATACATTGTATGTAAAGAAGCACATATTTTTAGTATTTATACATATATTTATTTTATAAATCTTTTTTACATTATTTCATATAAAATATACGTAATCTTTATTACAATATAATAAATTTTATTCATATATTTACATTTATTATTTCATAAACTTAAAATTTCGATTGTACTATCGTTGATAAAATATTCCCAACTTCCTTTTGTACTGCTTCCTCTTGTTCCTTAAGTTGAATAGACGAATCGATATTACGTAAATGTTCATCTAAATTAGCAGTTTTACCAACTAATTGTGTCGTATCTACAGCACGATGAACTTTTTCCTTTTTAATTTCTTTACGAAGATTATCGAGCATCCTATTATATCGTTTTTCTATTTCTTCACGCTGCTTAGAAATTAATTCCATAATATGTTTTTCTATTTCTTCGCGCTGTTTATCCATTATTTCCTTAGTAATATATTTATCCAACAATACGGTCACTTTTCCGCTTAATTCATTTATTAAACCTCCAAGTATACCAATCGTGCCTTTCACATCATTTTCATGCTTTGAAAGTTCATTCGAAACCGTATTTAATTTATCCGATAATTTTTCTATCTTCTCGCTACTTTCTAATGTTGCAAGAATAGATTTTAATCGTTTATACGAAATGACTTCAGTTTCAATAATCTCATTATCCACAGTGCTCACATTTACCAATCGTTTTCCTTTAAAATTATAATTTCCGCTCGAATCAAATTCAACAGACTCAACATTTCCTCCTTCAGGTACATATTTTCCACTTTTATGCAACGGCATTATCATATAATTACAATATTTTTTCACTTTAAATTAAATAAATTAACAAAACAAAAGAAAATCTCGAGAAAATCTATATTTATAACAAAATCACATTTTTTTCTCAGATTCTGAGGCAATGTGCTGCCGCATTTGTGTTTCTAGAGTAATTAATCTATTGTAAAGGTTATCTACAACCCAATCATGTTCTCTAGTAAAACTTTTCTGTAATCTATCGAGTTCTCCTCTATTATTTACAAGCGCAGCATCAAAACGTTTTATATTATCCTCAATCTCATTTGTTGCCGTATCTATCACAGTACCCAATCGTTGAATAGTTTCGTCAATCCTTTTATCCGCTAATGATATTTTATCGCTAAATTGTTGTATATTATTATCGATCTTTGCATTCTGTATTTTTAACACTTCATATATCGTTGTCTTTGTGGTTTTTAATTCGCTATCAAGTTTTTTATCTGTTTCTTTCACGGAGTCTAATTCACTCAAAAGAATCTTTACCCGATCATCTATACTTCCAGATTTTGAAAGATATTCATTTTTACTAGTCTCAATACGGTTTGCTAAATTACTAATATCTGCATTCATTATATCATGATCGTATTTATTTTTCAAAAATGCTGAATTAGTTTCCTCTGTAATTAACTGTTTTAAATTATCGATCTTTGTTTGAACTTCACTCATAATTACTTCCTGCATAGACCCTTGAATATCGCCCATCTGACCTAAGGTGACTACATCTTTTGTTTCAATACCTTCAGCTACATTAATTATTCGTCTTCCTAAAATGTTGACATGATCGCCGGATAAGTTAATTTTTTCCATAAGCGCATTTATCATGGCTGCTTTAAAGATGTCAGTGTATAGAAGAAATTTCATCTGTTTGTAAGATATCGCTTCAGACTCTGCAGGATCGTGATATATCGTACTAACATTTAATATTCATTTTCTTTGATGATTTCATATGTATCCCCTAAAATGATGAGTGATGTGTGACGTAAGCAAGCGCTAATAGACAGCTGTAATGAGTAGTGTATAAATGGCGGAGCTGGGAAGTCTGACGTCACCAACCCCAATTTGTCCCCCTGGTGCTGAAAAACTCACCCCAATTTGTGTCCAGGTGCTCAAAACTCACCCCAATTTATGTCCAGGTGCTCAAAACTCACCCCAATTTCTGTCTTGGAGCCCAAAATTACCCCAAGTTTTCCCCAGCTTCCCCCAAGTTCCCCACGAGTGTCCAGGTTTCCCCCGATTTTCCCAGGCAGCTGCTGAAATTTCACCCCAAATTCTCATCCAGGTGCTCAAAATTAACCCCAATTTCTCTTTTAAAGCCCAAAGTTACCTCAAGTTTCCCCTGATTTCACAGATTTCCTCCGAGTTTTCCCTGTTTCCCCCTGATTTCCCTGGACAGTTCTGCTAATTCGATCCCTAATTCCCATCAAGGTAGTTAAAATCCACCCAAATTAGTGTACAGGTGCTGAAAGTTCACCCCAATTTGTATCCATATGGTTAAAATTCACCCAAGTTTCCCCAAAATTTCATCAAATTTTCCCGATTCCCCGTTCATACTGTTATCTGTAAATGCACTCGCACCGTTTCCACGCATATATTCAACATAGCCTTAGCCGCCATGAAAGTGTACTCGCTTTCCCATACCCGCGCCTTCTATCATCATGTGTATGTATTATATATGACTCTTCGTGTAATATATGTAGCATACTTTTTAATTTTCATTTTTCGAGGTTGGGAGGGGTAAAATTTTGCCAGAGTGATAAAAACGTTTGAATCTCAACACTTAGAACCCAAAATTTAAAGGAATTTTCAGAGTCGTGCTCCGTTCCGGCATTTTTTTTTTTCAAAAAATTTTATCTTTAAAGAAAATATTTGAACGTTCCATCAGTCGAATGAGAGCGGGCGAGTGTGCTGCTATGGGATGTATTATGTAAGCGCGAGCGCGGCTGTAATGGAAATATTTAAATGTTCCAGCAACTAGTTGAAACTGTCACCAGGTGAGGTGAATTCCACTCGTTCGTTTTGAAATTAACCAGCCGATCATCTATGCACACTCTCACACACCACCGGCAGAAACCTGTTCGCGATCGCTACAAGTTCACACACACGCTCCGGTCGCCGAAATAAACGCCGCGATATCACTCCCACACACACACACACACACACACACACACCGCCACCTGATATATATTTTTCGGCTTTTTACACTTCCGATCTTATACTTAATCTGTTTTTTTTTTTTTATTTTTTTTATTTCACAAGTATTTTTTCAAGATATATACGAGATCGTCTATGAGGTGTAGTGAACAAATGTATAGAGCGACAGGTAGAAATCCTAATAGTTTACAAGACGCAGTATGTTCAAAGAAAAACGCGTTAACATGCGTAGATCGGGGATTTAAACGTGCGAGTAAGAATGCGTGTGTGAGATAGACAATTATTTTTCTCAAGTACAGCAACATAGTAGTAAATGTCAAAAATCGTCGTCTGTTATCTCGAATCTTCTATCACTCCGCTTAAAAGCCCGAGTACACTTTTTCTTCATTTGTATGCATGCGCTCACTAGCCGGCCTTTCGGTCAAGATCGTCTACTCGAAACATTTTAACGAAGTTCATTGCTACAACCGGACAATTGCTTTACCCCCAACCATGAAGATAAGAAAATACCAAATTAGATATTACCTGACAAGCCCATCTGCTTAAAACGTTCAACGGAGATTACAGTTACAAACAAAATAAAGCTGTACATCCAACTAGAAGGTGGCCGTTTGGTCCCCTTACATTGTCCGGCTAACGGATGTAAATTATACTGCTATAAAAAATCATAAAAAAAAGCGATCTTTTACGAAAATGGTGGAAGCGCCTTTTGTATATATATGTGCTGAAGAAACCTGTTTTTATCGTTGTAAGTTCGAGAGTGTTTAGCTGGAGAAATCTGATTGCAACGTTCATTTGAATTTCTGACTTTGTTCAGCGATCGTTGAAGATTTTCGCCTTTAAATAATTTCAAAGTTTTTCAAACTATTTTATCAACCGTCAACGTTTCAATTAATTTGGTAAGTACAATCATGTATTTTTTTTTCACTTACATTTATTTCGTTAATTATTTTCTTACAAAATTATTATTATGACAAATTTTTTAAAAAAAATCTGATCCAGTCATGTAAAGTGTACATATAACTTTCAGCACAATGGAAGCTGAATATCCAACATCCGCAATGAGGACAACGCTCGTTATAATGATCGTGCCAAATGGGCTACACTTGAGGGAGGCATTACATGTAAATATATATTTTCCTTTTAAAAAAGAGCATGCATTTTTTATGAACATTTCCGAATCTATTTATTTTTCAAATTTATTTATTTTCTATTTTTTTTTTTTTTTGCGTAGACATACATCTCTCACTTATTTGGAGATGGGATTGTATCCCTCATGAATGTTGATACATTCCAGCTTGATGTTGAGGGTTGGTTTACACGCCCTTATATCGAAGGTGTGTTACTCTCACTCCCACTAGGACAGATGTTATCTTTAACAAGATGTATCAGGGTCCTCACAGAAGAGGATGAACCACTACCTCCTCCACTGCCCATGGATGAGGAGGAGGTGGCTCAATGGATCATGAACGATGACCTGGGGGAAGAAGAAGGCGAGGACGAGGATGATGATGGATATGTCTCCTATGATGAAGAGTAAGTAGAGTAATTCAAAACTGACTTTAGAATCTTTTTTTATTTTGTTGTTTAATTATTTATATTATTCATTTTAACACATTTTTCTTTTAGAACTATGGATGAAGATTAAGCATAATCGCAAATCTCATCACTCTCGTTCGCATCATCCATCGATTTTTACGTGCTGGCCCCTTTAGATGTAATATACATTGTATGTAAAGAAGCACATATTTTTAGTATTTATACATATATTTATTTTATAAATCTTTTTTACATTATTTCATATAAAATATACGTAATCTTTATTACAATATAATAAATTTTATTCATATATTTACATTTATTATTTCATAAACTTAAAATTTCGATTGTACTATCGTTGATAAAATATTCCCAACTTCCTTTTGTACTGCTTCCTCTTGTTCCTTAAGTTGAATAGACGAATCGATATTACGTAAATGTTCATCTAAATTAGCAGTTTTACCAACTAATTGTGTCGTATCTACAGCACGATGAACTTTTTCCTTTTTAATTTCTTTACGAAGATTATCGAGCATCCTATTATATCGTTTTTCTATTTCTTCACGCTGCTTAGAAATTAATTCCATAATATGTTTTTCTATTTCTTCGCGCTGTTTATCCATTATTTCCTTAGTAATATATTTATCCAACAATACGGTCACTTTTCCGCTTAATTCATTTATTAAACCTCCAAGTATACCAATCGTGCCTTTCACATCATTTTCATGCTTTGAAAGTTCATTCGAAACCGTATTTAATTTATCCGATAATTTTTCTATCTTCTCGCTACTTTCTAATGTTGCAAGAATAGATTTTAATCGTTTATACGAAATGACTTCAGTTTCAATAATCTCATTATCCACAGTGCTCACATTTACCAATCGTTTTCCTTTAAAATTATAATTTCCGCTCGAATCAAATTCAACAGACTCAACATTTCCTCCTTCAGGTACATATTTTCCACTTTTATGCAACGGCATTATCATATAATTACAATATTTTTTCACTTTAAATTAAATGAATTAACAAAACAAAAGAAAATCTCGAGAAAATCTATATTTATAACAAAATCACATTTTTTTCTCAGATTCTGAGGCAATGTGCTGCCGCATTTGTGTTTCTAGAGTAATTAATCTATTGTAAAGGTTATCTACAACCCAATCATGTTCTCTAGTAAAACTTTTCTGTAATCTATCGAGTTCTCCTCTATTATTTACAAGCGCAGCATCAAAACGTTTTATATTATCCTCAATCTCATTTGTTGCCGTATCTATCACAGTACCCAATCGTTGAATAGTTTCGTCAATCCTTTTATCCGCTAATGATATTTTATCGCTAAATTGTTGTATATTATTATCGATCTTTGCATTCTGTATTTTTAACACTTCATATATCGTTGTCTTTGTGGTTTTTAATTCGCTATCAAGTTTTTTATCTGTTTCTTTCACGGAGTCTAATTCACTCAAAAGAATCTTTACCCGATCATCTATACTTCCAGATTTTGAAAGATATTCATTTTTACTAGTCTCAATACGGTTTGCTAAATTACTAATATCTGCATTCATTATATCATGATCGTATTTATTTTTCAAAAATGCTGAATTAGTTTCCTCTGTAATTAACTGTTTTAAATTATCGATCTTTGTTAGTAGGATGCTTTTCTTCATACTGGGACAGTGGACGAGGGTGTGAAGGGGGGAACAGCAATTGCGGGGGAACCAGTTCGATTCCATCGCGCGAAAACAACGAGTTATGACGCAATAAAACAACAACAACAAAACCTGAACCAGGTCACCGAACGAACGGATGACGACGATGGTGATGTAGCATGTTGTTCACCTTCACCCACTATCACTTTCCCCCGCCACCCCCTCGACGACGTTATCAACGTTGACGACGATGGAAAATTCTAGAAAATGCTACCGCGATCTGTGTATGCGCGCGCACCATCGATTAAATAATAATAATAATAATAATCTACCAATTAATCAATTTTCGTTATTATATTTATTAAAAATAATTAAATACTCGCAATGTACCGCGCTTTTCCTGTACACAATCTTCTATACATATTAGCTATTATTACCTAGTTTGTGTTAAAATTCGAAAATTCTCTATTCTGAGAGGAAGGAAGGGGGTAAAATCTCCGGGAACACTTAAAAACGTTCGAATTTCGATACTTAGAACCCAAATTTTAAAGGAATTTTTTCTAGCATGTTCCCTTCTTACACTTTATTTTTAAAAAAATTTGTAAAAATCGCGTAATATTACGCTTGTATTAATAGAGAAAGACGTGCGCGAGTGTACTGTGTGTTGTAATATACAACGATAGGAGTACGGTGACGATGAGGTTATCACGATTTTTCGTTATTATATTTATTACAAATATCTCTAGAGACTGCTTAAAACATTCGAATTTCGATACTTAGAACCCAAATTTTAAAGGAATTTTTTCCATCATATCCCCTTCTCACGCTTTATTTTTAAAAAAATTTGTAAAAATCGCGTAATATTACGCTTGTATTAATAGAGAAAGACGTGCGCGAGTGTACTGTGTGTTGTAATATACAACGATAGGAGTACGGTGACGATGAGGTTATCAATGAAATCCGTACGAATACTACCGATATTATTATTATTATACCTTGTTTTTACCTTACGCAACATTGTACGCATGCACAACCGAGGTTGTGATAAATAGATGACTGACGGCGAACGAGTATGAATACTGCCGATATTATTATTATTATACCTTGCTTTTACCTTACGCATCATTGTACGCATGCATATTCGAGATCGTGGTGAACTGGAGGCTAGCAATTAACTTATGCGAATACTACCGACTATTATTATTATTATTATAACTGGTTTTTTTCCGTACGCAATCATCAATGCATATAATAGCTAAGATCGTGATGAATAGATAACTAGCTATCATCTACGGAAAATTGTAATATTCCGCTAATTGAATTAATAATTTACAAATAAATCGAATTATTCTTATTTTTCTACTAAAAAATAAATAATTAAATATACTATAAAGTAAAAATTTTTAGGATACCCTTCATAACCTAGTGAATAGTAACATGAGATCCGTTAATTACCTAATGTAACGAGTTCGAAACCACCGTACTGAGATGCAGTTGGAAATACTACCGATATATCACAAGCTATATCTTAGTATACATATGACGCTAACACCTTATCCACTGTGCTGAGGGTACACATACATTAATTTTACATAAATTCCTATTTAAAAATTAATTTTTTTATAAAAAATCTACGATATATATTAATTTCCTAATGAATATGAATATGATGATGATGATGAAGATGGATGAGAGAGGAGGGAGAGAATTATTTATAAAGTATCCGCATAAAATTAGTATAAAAAGCTGCGTTTTATAGGATAATTTTCAGTCTCTATGTAACAATTTTCCAAGTTGCATATGTTGTTGTTGTGTTAACACTCGCGTTAAAACTCTTTGATTCTGAAATAATAATAATAAAATGGAACCAACGCAATCTACTTCGAAAACCGACGTTGATGGTGTTCAATCTACCAATGTCGATGGTGGTAATAATATTACATTAAAATTTTACAACGATCTATTCGGGGAAGATGAAACAATCAATTTTTCCGTTAATTCCTCCGATGTCAACTCTGAAAACACTACATCAGAAAAGAAGGAGGAGGAGGAGAAAAATATTGAAACCAAGGTAATTGGAATACAACGAGAATTACCTGAGAAGATTAAACATCGCAATGCTGTAGTATATGTACATGATCCATTCGATATAGCCGATGTAAAAAGTTTCGCTTTCGCAATATTAGCAAAATTCACCTACCCGCGACACTCGATAACGAAGCTTCGAATATTAGAAAGAATTTACGATTTTCGAAATATCATAGAATCCGGAATTAAAACTGTTCGCGATATTATCGATTTCGAAGACAGAAACGGTGTTAGCGTTAATTTGTATAAACTATTAATTCCTGATTACGTAACGCAGTTTGAATATAATATCGATCCTGTGAAGGTTACCGTAAAATATGTAAATAACTCTAACTGGAGAAAACATACAAATATTATTTATTGGCGCGGTGAGGATGATGGATTGTATCATTTCGCATGGGTAAAGAATTTTTCCCGATTAATGCGATTACATAGAAAAGGAAGATTTTTTTGTTTAAAATGTCTCGATTCGATTCCATCGGAAACAGCACATGAAAATATAAACTGCGGAAATTCCGACTACAGATGGATATCAAAGTTGTAATACACGTGTAAATTTTTCGAAATTAATAACTTTTACACAGTATATATTATTTTAATTAGTTTGTAATTAACTTATAAATTATCCTCATTATATATAAGATATAATGTTGTTTAATACATCGTATATGATTTTGAATAATTGTAAAAATATTTCTCGCATTATATTTATCTTATGAGAATATACGTTGTTTTAAAAAATGTTTTTTCATCTCTTTCTACGTAAGAAATCGTTCACAATAAATATCTATTCTAAATCTATGCATTTTACGCATGTCCTCTATTCACTTCTAAATTATTTAAAACACTCGTTAAAATAATCGCTTACGAAGGAAATATTACGCAATAAATATCTATTCTAAATCTATGCATTTTACACATTGCCCCTATCCATTTCTAAATTATTTAAAATACTCGTTAAAATAATCGCTTACGGGAGGAAATCTTGCATAATAAATATCTACTCTAAATCATACGCATTTTACGCATGTTCTCCAGTCATTTCTAAATTATTTAAAATAAGTGATTACTAAAGAAATAATGTCGAAATAAATATGAGAATGATAATTTCTGATTTTTAATTCTCGTTTTAAAAAATAGGTTAAGAACTCTTTTATGAAATTGTTGAAATTAAAGCGAAAACAAGATATAGTACATAATCGAATGTATTATTACGCAATTACCTAAAGCGTTTTATTTGATGTTCTATGGAATGAAAACCTCTATATATACAGAATCGTTTCATGTGAAAAAATCATTATACTCAACTGAACGAAATAGAGTGAGTTGTGAATTTTTTTAATAAAACTATATACATCTTTAATTTCCTCGATTGCAGTAAGTATTTACAAATTTTAATTTTTTCATTTTTTTTTATCGAATCTTTTTTTCACTCTACAAACGTATAATCTTCGATAAAATTGAAAAAAGTTAACAATAAAGGGAATGTTTTTTTATTTTTTTTTAAAAAAAAATAAAAATTTCTTTTATAAACATATTTATCTACAGAAAATGGATTCTCAACATTTGAAAACTTTTAACAAGGAAACAATTATTAAATTCAGCATCAACCCCTCGAAGGATCCTAAACAGGAAATAACAATTGAAGATCTCCAAGTAAATAACAAATTAATATATTTATTCAAAAACAATTATTTTAATGAAATAATTAACGAATATATTAAAACAATTTATGAAATAATTAACAAATATGATAAAAAAATTTTATAGACTATAATTCATCACGTTCTGAAATACGCCACTATTCTTAAAATTATCAACAACAACTCTGCACGATTCATCATCGTAAAAATCCAATATTGGATTAGGAAATCCGTGTTAACGGAACGATTACAGCAATGTCCTTATTACGATGCCGTAAATTTTCGATACATGAATGTAGAGGGGGAGAACGATTTTCTATTTCAACGGGAGAAATTAAGAAAAAAATTCGAGGAATTAGAGGAGAAATATCACCGTGGAATAAAGCAATCGTTGTAAGTAATATCGTTTAATAAATAAATAAATAAATAATAATGCTCCCTTTCGTTCTCTTCTATATTTACGAGTTTCTAAAAATCAAAATAAAAATTTTTATTGTTTTAATTTTTATATACAGAAAAGAATTGAAACAGATTGATACGGAGAATAGGAAAGATGATGATGAAGAAGAATGGTAGATTTATATCGATTTTATTTTTCATTTAATTCTTCAACATATATAATTTAATTTTTGAAAAAATAAATTGTATTATATATTTAAAAAAATTGTTGTTACTGATTTCTATAAATAAGGAATAATATATATGTAGTAGAACAACTTGTTATTCACTCCCTTTTAAAGATAATAATTGCATCATTCTTATAATTTTAAGCAAAATATAAACATTTTTACCTCTAAATTTTCACATATTACACGCTATTGTTAGCAAAAACCAATGCGTTTGCCAAATTCTTATCTATTGCACGCTAAAATACCTATTTTATCATTTTTTATCGATTTATTTAAATAAATAGCCTACCTAAATTTTATGTAAAAGAAAAAAATATAACAAAACAATAAATAAATAAAATACGTATATATTTACAATCTATTACAGGAATGAATCTAATACAGAATAAATCTAATTAATAAAAATAAATAAATTTACGAAAAACAATTACGCATTTTTACAAAATCAATCAACATCATAAATCGTTAATAAACCAGATATGATTTAAATTATTTAAAAATTATAAAAAAAAAAAACGATAAATTTAACTTATTCCACCACTGTTTTTATTGTTTATCATATTCAATAAAGTAAGGTTGGATGATTCCGACGTTCGCATCCGATCTTCTAATCGAGCTATTTGTAATTCTAATTTCTCCAATTGCGTAACTCGTGTTTCCAAGGATTGCGATCTTTTAATGAATTGTTGCCAGTTAACAGCGTGTCCATCATCATGTCCGTTAGGAATATTAACTAAACGTTTGTTACGAATATCGATGTATTCAGATGTAATATCGATATAGTCTGATAAGGCTGATCTTACAGCTAGTTTAAATGTATTTGAAGATAGTGCTAATATAAGACATTGTTGAATAAATCGAAACGGTAAATCTCGAAAATCTTCAAAATTTTTATCCATTAAACTAGATATCATTAATCGCTCCTTATGAACTGCTTCTTTATTGAAAGCGGGTGATACATTAGTAGTAGTAGTAACACTAGTACCACCTAACTGTTGCTTCTGCTCCGAATCCATTTTATTCTTTTTTCCCGATAAAGTTTATAAAAAATTATAATTTCGGTAGTTTTTAAATTATTTAACGCGGGAAATATACGTACGTAACTGTGTAGAATATATGTAAGAATGCGAAAATTTTTCATGCGTTCGCTCCTTTTATACTTAAAAAATTACTATTAAAGCTTATAACAAACGATATCTACAATTGCATATGCAATTAAAATTTACACTCTCACATTTACAAAAACACTCGATAGCAGGTTTACCACACGTTCTACAAATTATACGAGTTAAAATGTTATCATTATCACTTTCTAAATTTAAAAAACATATTTTAAAACAATAAATTTTCTTATTTCTACGTAATTGCGTACAATAACATCCGTTCGATAAAATAGAATCTCCGCATGATCGACATAAATTACAATTGATTTCACACGAACAATTATTCTTTTTTCGCATAAAAGTTTTACATTTACAACAACAATATCCGTAACTACCGCATTTATTGCATGCTAATCCATCCACTTGTGTATTAGGAGTAATAAAACATTGATTAGAACAACAATAATTCATGTTTTTTATCATATTTCTACGTGTTTCTAAACGAAAAAAAAATACACTAAATTTAACGAGATAATATACAATCGAAGTAGTACATGAAATATATTAAACTAACGGAAAAATCTATATACACGATGTATTTATATATAAAAAAATCTTTTAATTACTTGAAGCAATCTTCACATTCGGATGTATATTCAATTTCCTCATTTACATATTTAAAAGACGGACCATCATAATGATCACGTAAACAACAACAATAGTCTTCTATGTTTTCCGTTCTCCAAAATCGTACGCAATAACAGTGTTCGCAATCATCATCGCATAAACATTTTCTTCTCCGAAACGGACATTTTCCACACCCGCTACAATTGCTTTCACATTCTCTTTCGGCTATTTCCGTCATTCGTGTTACGCACCGACAATAACAAAAATCACTGCAAATGCATTTTATGCAACCTTTAGTACGACTTTTGTAAATATTTGTAGAGTAAGTGAAACATCGATCTGGACAACAATATCGTAATTTTCCTTCGGATTCCTTGCAGATGCATCTGATATTTGATTTGGTATAAACGCAATAACATTTATAACAGGAAACTTCGCAAGAACAATTTTTCACATTTTTCATATATGTTTTACATTTACATCGACAAATAACGTAATTGTTACAATCTAAGCAAACAATTCCATCCGCCTCGGATTTATGCGTGTATCGAGTGAAACATTTTTCAGGACAACAGTAAACCCATCGCGATTTTTTCAATATTTCATTTTCTTTACATAAACACCGAGATGTAGTGTATAAAAATTCTTCGCATAAACAATTTTTACAACCGATTTCGCAATCGCAATTATTACTATTTTTCATAAAAGTCTTACATTGACACCGACAAATATTCGAACTTTTACATTTTATGCAAAATAAATCATCCGATCGCTTTTCTGGTAAAACAAAACACAAGTTTGAACAACAATATATAGTGTTTTCACTCATATTTTACGAATATATCCGCAATAATTAACGCAAAAATATACGAACGTACTATATGAATAATTATAGTAGACTATAAAAAACATCTTCTCACGTTCTCCTTTTATAATAGGTAATGTAAAAAATTTTTTTAGCTTGTTACAGTCAGCTAGTTAGTTGTTGTAGCAAAAAAAAGATATGTTCAACACCGTTTAAAGGTGAAAAAATGATTTATTATCGAATTCTTCATTATTTTTCGAGATTTAAAAAAGTATATATATTCACTTCACATCGAGTGACTTCGCATTTGTAGATTTGTTTTTGTTCTATACAGTCTATAGTTATTCTCTTCTCACGCAGCATAATGAATACCGCGACACAATCATCATCATCATCTACCGTACAATTCCACTTGGAAACGGTAACTCGGCGATATAAGAATCGATTAGTCACCTTACGATTAGTGAACGATGAAGTTAGCGCGCATGATATCGATACGTTTTTAACTGCTGTAAAGTCTGAAGTTCTTTCCCTTCTATCGAATCACATTCGAACTGGAGTAAAGTGTACTCTAGTATTGCATTGTTATTTTAAACGTACGATGCAATTAGAGGGGAAAGATCAAACTATTCCATCTTATTTTCCATCAGAGATGCGGATGTTGGTTATTGGAGATGATTTAAACGATTGGTTTGTTCAAGCAACGCGGGAAATCAAACAGTTGGTGGATATGTTTGAAAATATCGAAGGTTCCGGATGGACTATAAGCACCATTAAGTACCTGGAAATCAAAATTAATAGATGTAACGCTCTAGGACGGATTTCTTCGCATGTACGGACACCCGACAAGATCGCTGTACGAAAAGCGGTCATTAATGTTCAAAACAACGATGAATTTTGCTTCAAGTACGCGATGTTGTCGAAATTTGTAAAAAAACATCCAGAACGTGTTAACAACTATCTATCCGATTCAACTCTAAGCGAGAAGTACAACTGGAGCGGTATCTCATTCCCCTCATCATTGAAGGATATCGATATGTTTGAAAAGACAAATCCGCAGTGTTCGATCAACGTTTACGCGGTAGAGAAGGATGAAATCGTTTATCCCGTGCGTATTACTAAAGAAGAACAGGATGATCACACCGACCTTCTTCTACTGAAATGTAACACTGTGGAACACTTTTGCTGGATACGAAACTTAAGTCGTTTAGTTCGAGCACAGATTACGAAAAACCATCAATCTATCCTAATCTGCAGACGTTGTCTTTGGTATGTTCATGATGAGGGGAAATTTGAAGAACATCGACGACTGTGTACCGGGAAGACTCCAGTTGCTGTTGAGATGCCACAACCAGGAAAAAATATATTGAAATTTGAGCAGCACAAATTCAAACAACCCCTCCCCTTCGTAGTATATGCTGATTTTGAGACGTATTTAGAGAAGGTGGAGACGCAGTCTGGCAATAACAACAACATCGAGGAAGAAGAAGAAGAAGAATTACCTGAAGATCAACCGGGTCAACAGGAGCAAAGCGTATCATCTCGTCGCGTGCATCGAGAAGCTGAGTCTGTCGAGGAGGATAAGATTGCTAACACCGTTAAAGTTCATCGACACGTTCCGATGAGTTTCTGCTATTACTTCGTAAGTCAAATCGGAGATGAGTATCTACCCAGCTCGTTACGCACACCGCGCTTATACAGAGGATCTGGAGAGGAAAATACGAATGTAGCGAAAGAATTTTGCATGAGACTGCAGGAAGATGCTAAGGTTATCGCGAACATTTATCAACACAAACAACCGCCTCGAGTAAGCGAAGAAGAACGACAGATTTTTAACGAGGCTACCGTTTGTCACATTTGCGAAAACCCGCTAAATCCTGCAGAAAAGGTACTAGAACACTGTCACATTACAGGCAAGTTCCGTGGTGCAGCTCACAACTCATGCAATCTTCTATATCGTCTACCAAAGTATCTTCCAGTTTTCGTACACAATTTAAGCGGGTACGATGCTCATCTTATAATTCGGGAATTGGTATATGACAAATCTGACATACACGTCTTAGCAACATCATCGGAACATTATAAAGGATTCATGAAACAGTTAATACCTAGAGTTATGCAACTCCGATTTGTTGATTCGATGCAGTTCATGTCAGGTAGTTTAGAGAAGTTGGCATCTTTCCTCCCAGACACAGCTTTTCATCACACGCTTAAACATATAGATGATGCATCGTGGTTACCCCTGTTCCGTCGTAAAGGTTACTTTCCATACGAATTTTGCTCCGATGCATCAAAATTGGAAGTAACCTCGCTTCCTCCACGTTCCGCGTTTTATAGTTCGTTAACGAAATCTACCATTTCGGAAGATGCGTACAAACATGCGAAACAGGTATGGGATACACTTTGCATTGAGAACCTTGGACAGTACAGCGATATATACTTGCGGACGGATGTGTTATTGCTCGCTGACGTATTTGAGAACTTCCGCAAAGTTTGCTACAGCATATATAAACTGGACCCGGCTTGGATGTTTACAGCTCCAGCACTCACATGGCAAGCGATGTTAAAAAGCACCAAGGTGGAGTTGGAGCTATTAACCGATTATGATATGCTGTTGTTTTTCGAAAATGGTATTCGCGGAGGTCTCAGTCAGTGTGTTCACCGTTACTCAACTGCAAATAACCCATACCTGTCATCATCATCATCATCATCTCCTCAACCATCCACATCATCAACGGTAGCATCGGTTAGTAATAATAATAATAATTATATAATATATTTAGATGCCAACAATCTATATGGGGAAGCAATGAGCAAGTCTTTACCACAAGGAGGCTTCCGATGGTTAACATCGGAGGAGATTTCTCATATAGATGTGACTAATCTAGATGAAAATGGTCCGGAGGGTTTTATTTTAGAAGTAGATATAATTTATCCAAAACATTTACATAATTTACACGATAATTATCCGTTTTTACCTGAAAGTAAACAGGTATCTTCAAGTAGTAAAGTAAAAAAGTTGGTAGCTACATTAGAAAATAAATATAAGTATATTGTACATTTTTCTTATTTAAAATTAGCTTTAAAACATGGATTAGTAATTAGTAAAATTTATAGGGTAATTAAGTTTAAACAATCTAACTGGTTAAAATCATATATAGATTTAAATACTTCTCTCCGTCAACAGGCTACCAACGAATTTGAAAAAAATTATTACAAATTAATAATTAATTCCCTTTTTGGAAAGACTTTGCAAAACATTCGAAAACAGTTAAATATTAAATTAGTCACCGATAAAGTAAGATTTAGTAAATTAGTAAATAAACCCTCTTTTAAGGACCGCACTATATTTATGGAAAAACCCTTTTTATGCGCCATACATCAAAATCCCACTAAACTATTATTTGTTAAGCCGTTATATGTAGGTATGTTTATTTTAGATTTAAGTAAAACAACTATGTATAAGTTTCACTACAATGTTATGTTACCAATGTATGGTGTAGATAGATTAAAATTATTATATACAGATACAGATAGTTTAGTGTATAATATTAAAACAGTGGATGTGTACGAAGATATAAAGAATAATATCGACTACTTCGATACATCAGATTACCCAGCTTCACATAAATGTTTTTCCACTAAAAATCGTAAAGTTTATGGTAAATTTAAAGATGAATTGTCAGGAATTCCCATTCAAGCGTTTGTAGGTTTACGATCGAAAGTCTACAGCGTTAAAATAAACGAAGATAATATTATAACTAAATGTAAGGGAATTCCTTACAATGTCACCAAAAACGAAATTACTTTTGATAATTATAAACATTGTATTTTTAATAATAATGAAATTAGTAACGTAAATTATAGAACTGGGTATTCTATTCGTAGTGAAAACCATGAATTATACACTATGAAACAGAAAAAACTAGCTATATCCGGACTAGATGATAAGCGTGTAGTATTAGCAAATAATATAGATACGTTAGCTTTAGGTCATGTAGATTTAGAAAATGCTACCAATGATGATGTAAACGATGATGATATTGCAGAGGAAGAGGATCGATCACCTCCGAAACGTGCGCGATTAGATTAAGATTTTTCGTTATTTTTTACTTTTTTTCACATTTTTCATTGTTTTTTTACTTTTTTCACATTTTTTCATTGTTTTTTACTTTTTTTGCATTTTTTCATCGTTTTTTTTTACTTTTTTTTCGCATTTTTTCGTTATTTATGTTATTAAGTCTGTATATATTTATAAATTATTTCATAGTATAATACGAGATATATTGTGAGAATGTAAAGAAAAAAATACATATATTATATTCGTAAATAATTTCATTTATTTAAAATTTACAATGATAAAAATAAATTTAAAACTTAAACTAAAAACATTAACAATTACAAAAACCTTTTCTAAAATAATAATAAAACTATAAAAATCTTTCTATTACATAAACTTTATACAATAATGTTAGTTTAGATTACGATGTTGTAGGTAAACTTATTGTAAGTGCGATTTTAGATTCTCCATCGTTAACCTTTTCCACTGTTACATTTTTATTTGCGTCATATAACGATTTGAAAGGAGAAGGTTGACCTTCATTTAAATCATACCATTTCGATAGTACAAAGACGTTCCTTAACGAACATGCACTATTATTTAAGCTGTTCTTATGATGATTACACTTTATTAAATTCGATACACCTCGGTATGTGATAATATGTAATTTTCGCAAGTTTGGTGTACCACAAGTTTTTTCCATATCGAATATTTCATATGATTGGTGATTGGAAGTGCATTGATCTATTAGTTTCGATAACGTTTTAATTTTTTCTTCTCCTTTAACATATATTTCTACCGGTTGCAATGTTTCTAACATTTCCATCAAATCGTGATATAAATAATGATATTGACGCGTTCCATACTCCCACGGAATATTATGATAATACGAGATCAACCATCTATTTGTTTTCTGTATATGCGAAGGTAAAATATTCCAATCATAAGGAGGAGTATACACTTCGTGTAAATAATATTTCCCATTTACACTTAGTATTACCATTTCTTTAATAATATCTTCGCACTCGCTATTTCTAAAACATTGAATATCTAAAATAACTTTATTCCTGTCTTTTTCCATTTTTTTTCCCGATACAACTAATTACGTTGGTTCTATTTAACGAGAACAAAACAGGAAAAAAAGACCGAGTTTACCGTTAGCAGAAGTGAAACTGATTGAAAAATTGTTGTACAAGGGTTTTTATATGTTTTTCACATTTGTAAAATATCATAACCAGTACTCTTATCGTGTATAATTAATGCGTACGCGGTTGTATTAGCAGGTATATTTTTAGATGAACGAAAATCTACACGAATCTGTAGCGGACTATTATCCATCAATATCTCATTTTGAAATACACACGGTATAACGAATAGCGTGTAACGGGATAGAAAATCTTCTACGTTGATAGCTGGGTGAGGAGTTTCTCGCGCATAATACATTGTTTGAAATTTTACGTAGGATAGATAGAGAGCGGCAACTTTTTTCTTTTCAAAATCTAACATCAACGGTTCGTACGGGTAGCGAACGGAATTTATGTACGCGCTTAATTCTATAATATCAACGTGATCGAATGTAGACGCGTTTTTCGTTAGATTATTCTGTTTATCAATCTGGAATGCTAGCACGATGTAACGAGGACGTTCTATCGCTGATGTAGTTTTGATTAACCAACTGTGATCTGATGTAGTTGGTAAACTCGGTTGCTGATATAGTGACCAGGTGCGAAATTGAATTGGAGCGTATTTCGTTCGCTTGATTCGAGTTAATAGTGCAACCTTCGCTCTATCGCTAATCTTAATAAACGGTACGTTCCAGGCAACTGTATGCAAAGTTAAATGAACGGGTTCATCTTTAGCGGCTATAAAAGCGTTCTTATCCGTGCTGGCTCTAACCAGAATAAGCTCTTGAGTGCTGTGTACTATACTCTTTGTATAGTCTTCCATGAATCCGAATAGGAAACGTAACGGAATGACGAATGAGAATTCAGTTGTTGTTGTTGATGTTGTTGCTGTTGATGTTGTTGCTGTTGTAGTAGTAGATGCATCAGTGGTGGTGACGTCTCTGGTGAAAGATTTCAAATCGTTCAAATTCAATCCGCTAGTGCTGTATGTACAGTCTGAACGAATATTTTCCGAACTTAATAAAGTTTTAATAACGCATGTAATGCCTGGCAATCTGGTTATATCCATTACATTCCCGTTTACTTCATAGCGTAACTCGGAAAATAAAAAAAGCGGTCCACCTAGAGAAAATTCGAGTGCAGGTGATACGCGCCCCTCGATCGTTAGGTAACTCTCCGAAGGTAAGGTAATTACATCTTTTTGCTGTATCGGAATACGTATTTCATCGTTCGATCCGAATTTCGAACTGGAATATGGTTTATGCGTGTGATAATCCAAACCAGCGATTGAATCATCCATGTATGCGTTACTCCCATCGATTCTTAGAATATTTTCCATTTTTTTTGTATATTTTCTTTTTTCTTCGTTTTATCAATTCACTTTATCACTTTGTATCCTAAAGATTTTAAAATACGTATACTTTTCTTCGATAATTGTTTCTTTCCTTCGCTATTTATACTTTTTTCTTTAGAATATGATGATGGTGGTGTTGATAATGATGATGAATAGTGCGAGGAGTGAGGTAGAGATGAAACTCCTTTATATACGTTGATTATGCTTTTATCGTATATTACAGGCATAATATAATACTATAAAAAAACGTATGAAATAATGATGATGATGATCACGCACCTAGCGGTAAAGTTGTTAAATGTAGGTTTATTATAACTTCTTCGTTATCGAAATCAATTAATCGACCGGTTTGATCGGTTATATATATATTTATATCTGAGAGATAAACGGTAGATACCGGTAAATATATGATCGATCTAGGATATTCAACAATTTTATAACCCGCCGGTACATTCAAAGGAAATGAATATATAATATGCGTAGGTGATCCGTTTATATATCCTCCGGCAGCTATATTACAGTTTACATTAAGTACGTTAATAGATGATATCTGAATAGTGTTAGGACTGGTGTGAATTTTATTCGCTTCTAAAACGAGGTGTTGTTTTCCATCTCCGTTAAATCCGAGTAACGATCCGATACTTTGTGTATAAGCGTTTGAAAAAACTATGTAATATTTACTCTTCAACAAGCATCGTAATGTACGTTCATCCGCTTTTAATACAATAGTATCATCTAAGTTCTGTTTTAAATAGTCTTCTATATCGGTAATTTCGTAACATCCTTCCGGTAGTTGAATAGATTTCACTTCTCCTTTTCTCAAAGATGATGTTCCCTCGTAGTAGTATAACTTGTTACATTCCTTCGTTATATTGCGAATTGAATTATAACTAGTAAATGAAACCATTCCGATAGTCCATCTGTAAGCTTCGTTTAATACTAGCGGAGGAAATATCATATTGGTTATATTTCCATTTTTTCCACACAATTGAAATAAATACGAAGACATTTCGTTCGATTAGTAAATAATGAAATTTTTTTATTTTTTTTACACTATATATAAATCGTAATTACGTTATTATCGAGGTTATTTATATTATTTCATTATTTTTCTTCTTCTTTTATCTAGTTCCGATATCGATGCTGGTAATGCGTTGCATAGAAAACGTAAACATAAAGCTCCGCAATTTACCGTATTATACTTTTGATACGCGTTTCGATTGTATAGAATCTCTATATTAGGATCGTATCGATGAAAGTATTTAATCATCTCCGAAGGTGGTGATAGGTTTCCAAAACTATTAAAATATTCTACGCGATACCCTCGCTTTCTGTATGCTACCCAATGGGTTCCAGATCCAGTTTTCGAGTCGAGGTTAACTATAGCTGATTCATTATAGTGCGGTTTGGTGTGTGGTAGTCCATTTCGATCGTATACATTTCTAAAGTAAGGTATACGTAATTTACGAGCGTACTTTAATATATCTATATTACGTAACGGGTAGTTGTTTGGTATGGAATTAACGTCGAAAAAAAAATTTTTTTTTTCTTCTCCCTTCACGATTTACGTACAGTCCTAATCCGCTTCGGTAAGGACGTAAATATAGACCATTTCCGATCGATCTATCGATAGTTGAGAGTCCGCTTCCTGATTTGAAACTACGTCTGGCTTCATTTACATCTTTTACCGCCTTTGATATAGTTGATACTGTAGCTGATATACCTCCGAGAGCAGCTAGTATAGGAATTAACGGTAGCGCACCTCCAGTCTTGTTAATTGGAATTATTCGCGGTGTATTCATTCCCGATACGATGTTATTTGGATTCTGATAGAGGTTTCGAACTGCATCGACAGCTTTTGCACTTCTACCGAGTATAGACTTTTCTTTACGAACGGCTTTACGCGCTGTTTTTAATACGTCTCAAAACGATAATTTTTTCTTCGATATCATCTTCCTCCGCTTTTGTACACCGCGACCAATGATTTTTCGTTCTCGTTGTCCTTGTCCTCGTTGTCGTTTTTTCTTCAATCCACTACCACTAGCGCAGCATCCGCTTCCAAGTGTTCGTTTAAGTTTCATCGCGTTCGTAGTTAACCAAGCAGCGGTTTTTTCTCCGAAACTACTATCTCCAGCTGTAACACGTTCCCAAGCTTTATTTTCTAATACTTTATCAGCTTCTGCTCTCTGCTCGTTGTTTCCTTTATATATGTTATACGCTATATCGTGTTCGCGACAAGCGCTATCTAACGGATTTTTACCAGGATCTCCGCGTTCTAATCGTTCCTTTAAACGTGTACCTGGACCGCAATATTGATATCCTCCGGGAATATGAAGTTCGAACGGTAATTTATCGATAATTTTATTAACTATAGATCCAAAACCAGCTCCACTACATATACGTCTTTTAGTTTGAAAATTTCTTCTTCTTCTTCTTATTCTTCTTATTCTTCTAGTACTATCGTTTTTTATTCGTTTATTCATAACACTAGCATAAACATCATCATCTTCACGTTACTTTATATATAAATACCTTTACACTCCTTAACTCTTTGTATTTATATAGTTTTTTTCTGATTGTTCGCTTGCGTGTGTACGATGAAAGTGATAACTCAATCAACTCGTTTACCGTTAAATAATGACGCGTTATCATTGATTGAAGCAGCAACAAATGGAGAAGGTACTCATTTTAAGCATAACGTTCTATTTCCGAACAATATACGTTGTTTAGTGGTAGGACCGAGCGGGTGTGGAAAGACTAATATCATGTTTACCTTATTAACTCATTCGAACGGTCTTCGTTTCGATAACGTATACATATACAGTAAATCGTTGTATCAACCGAAATATGTGCTACTAAAACAACTATTTTCTCAACTACCGGAAATTGGTTATCATACCTTCTCCGATGAAAGTGAAATAGTCTCACCGGATGATATTAAACCACACTCTGTACTAATATTCGATGATGTTTCCTTGGATAGTGATCAAGCGATTATACAAAAATATTTTTCGATGGGACGACATAAAAACATCGATTGTTTCTATCTTTGTCAAATGTATGTAAAAATTCCAAAACATATGATTCGCGATAATGCAAATTTCCTAGTGCTATTTTCGCAGGATGATGTAAACCTACAACACGTCTATAAAGAACATGTGAATGGGGATTGTACATATAAAACGTTTAAAAGTATGTGCGTACAATGTTGGCACGAGAAATACGGATTTCTATCGATGGATAAGGAAAAACCTATAAATAGTGGAAGGTATCGATGTGGATTCGATCAGTATATACTAGTTAATCAGATTGATAACGACGATACTAAGAAGAAAAACGATAATGATGACAACATCATCTAAGTTAAATGATAATCATCGTTTCGATACATTGGCTCAAATTAACGATGAGATACGTGTTAAAAATGAACTAGATAAATTACGTGAAAACATCGCTAACAAGTATAGAGTGTTTAAAGATGAACGGGAAGCAATTGCTAAAACTTCGAGTCTTCTATTAGATCCGATTAGCAAACCGTTAACGGACATTCGCGATGTTGTTTTACAACGGAGAACGGAAAAGCAGCGACAACGAGATCAAACACGTCAACAGCAACAACAACATCACCACCCGTTTACAAAAGATATTCCCGAAACATCAAAGATAACGATTAGTAAAGATGATAAGAAAAATTATCCGGAAGATGAGGGGGAGCAGGAGGAGGCAGTTTCTGCAGAACAACAGCTTCTGTTGGATAGTATTACGTTCGATGATCCGGTCTTCGGAATGCAGGTAAATCGTCAAACTGGAGAAATAACTTTAGGAAAAGTACCAATTTCGTGGACGAATAAAGAATTATATTTGGATAATGGTTTGAATAGAAAAATGTATCCGTTAACACCGGGTTTACTTCATTTGTTAATGGTGAAAAAGGTGAATAAATTGCGTTATACCGATGCGGACTTGCAAGTATATAAACAGTTACTGGAACGTAGCGGAGCGCATTTAAAATCAAACGGATCGTTAAAAGGAAATCGAACAAATTCGAAATATCGCGATATTATACAACCGTTATTTCGTACGGGTAATTACAAAAAGTCAGCTAGTAGTGCCTCTGCTAGATCTTTCATCAGTAGTGAAGAAGAAGAAGAAGAAGATAAAGATATCGTGAAAAAAGGTGCTGGTGACAGTAACCTGAATAGACAACGACGTATGGTATTATCAGCACCGCGCTACGAATATTGGGATGATCCAAACGAATTGGTAGAACGGTTGCGACTATTACATGCAAGTAGAGCCAGCGGAAACACCGGATTGAATAATGAAATATTTTCCGTAGAAGAAGAATTAGTCGAAGGCGGATACATTCGTTCACCCGATGTCTAAATTAAACACTGCGAGTGTTAGCTTACAACGCGGTCTCGTTAACGAATTACATAGAGCCGCTCGTAAACACTATCAAACACGTTGCGTACAACTATTAGGATTAAATGACCTTTGGCAAGGCGATCTAGTCGATCTTCGTCAATACGCACGTTTTAATCGCGGCTATAAATTCGTGTTAACGATCGTGAACGCGTTTTCGAAATTTGCATGGACAGTTCCGTTGAAAACAAAAACCGGTATTGAGGTTTCGAAAGCTCTTGAACGAATACTCGCTACAAAGAACATCATTCCACCGCGAAATTTACAAACCGATCGTGGTACCGAATTTTACAATCCACACGTACGCACGCTCTTAAATCGATACAATATTAATCTGTACAGCACTTACTCGCCGCTTAAAGCTAGCATCGTTGAACGATTTAATAGAACGCTAAAGGGTTGGATGTGGAAAGAGTTTACCGTCAATAGTAATAAACGATGGTTACCGATGCTGAAAGAGTTGACGCGAAAATATAATACGAAAAAACATCGATCGATAGGATTCGCTCCTGTAGATGTCACATCGAGTGTGCAGGAGACGGTTGCGAGAAATTTAGCAAAAGCGTGTGCAACAGCTACACTACCAGCTTCCACTAAACGTTCGAGGAGGTTTACGATTGGTGAAGTGGTACGAATTAGTAAAGTTAAAACGTTACTGGAAAAAGGTTACACACCAAACTGGACCGGAGAACTATTTACTATAAATAGCGTGCGATCTACTTTTCCGATAACATATACGTTAACAGATACTAGTGGTAAACCTATTGCCGGTACTTTTTACAGGGAAGAATTACAGAAAACTGCTTACCCGGACGTATACCTAATCGAACGAGTTATTCAACGTAAAGGTGGAAAATCGTTAGTGAAGTGGCTCGGATTTCCTAATTCGGAAAATTCATGGGTAGATAACGCGAATTTAGCGAATATTTAATAATAATAATAATAATAATAGCGAATACAACAAGCATAACAAGTAGACGGAAACAATGCCTCTGCATAAGAGCGGAAAATATATGCCGGAAGGTGGTAGTGTGGCACCAGCTACTATCGAATTAGACGCCGGTGGAAATTATAATTTCAAAGGAAAACGTTTGTTAAATATTAATAACGTTCTACATCGAGATCAATTAAACGATAACGAAGTTGTAACTAAAAAACATTTACAGGAATCGCTCTCGTTAGCTAGTTTAAAAGATCGTGTTAAAGATGCTCTTGCAGATAGCGTTTACATACAATCGAATTATGTAAGTTTTCTATCTAAACGATTGGTGAACCTTAGTGATGGAAAAGATTCGAAAGATGCTGTTACGAAACGTCAAGTTAACAATATGGTGGATGATGCGAAAAAGGAAATGGAAAATCGAGTTGGAGCGGTAAAAACAACACTGGAAGATGTTGATAAACGGATTGGTGTGGAGAAGGTGAATCATGAGATGCGTGTAAAGTCGATAGATGATAAAATACAGAAAATTATCGCGAGTGAACAGGCACACTATAACGAACACGGTGTCGTCCTTCACACTATTCTACAGCAAAGTCTACCTACGTTAGAACAAACCATCAACGGTAAACTGGAGTTGATAAATAAAAAGTTATCTAATATATCGGATAACATGGATACGTACGGTGCACGATTCGTTAAAATCGAAGATGATGCTCATCGGCAACAGGGAATATTAAATACACATTACACGTGGAGTAAGGCTGCAATCAAAGAACTTACCGATAAAACAATGCCGTTGGAAATTATAAACACGCTTGTTACCGAACATATCAGTTCGATCGCTAAATTAGATAAAAAAATAACCGAAGAATGGGAACTTAAATGGATGACGATGCAGAAAACGGTAGATTCGCTACGAGAAAATTATACAACGCTTACGGATACAGTTAAAGAGGTGCAAGATATGATTTCGAAACAAACGCACAAGCAGGAAGCTGCTAGTTGAAGGAAGAAGCGTGTGCGCGCGCATACACAGATCGCGGTAGCATTTTCTAGAATTTTCCATCGTCGTCAACGTTGATAACGTCGTCGAGGGGGTGGCGGGGGAAAGTGATAGTGGGTGAAGGTGAACAACATGCTACATCACCATCGTCGTCATCCGTTCGTTCGGTGACCTGGTTCAGGTTTTGTTGTTGTTGTTTTATTGCGTCATAACTCGTTGTTTTCGCGCGATGGAATCGAACTGGTTCCCCCGCAATTGCTGTTCCCCCCTTCACACCCTCGTCCACTGTCCCAGTATGAAGAAAAGCATCCTACTTTTGTTTGAACTTCACTCATAATTACTTCCTGCATAGACCCTTGAATATCGCCCATCTGACCTAAGGTGACTACATCTTTTGTTTCAATACCTTCAGCTACATTAATTATTCGTCTTCCTAAAATGTTGACATGATCGCCGGATAAGTTAATTTTTTCCATAAGCGCATTTATCATGGCTGCTTTAAAGATGTCAGTGTATAGAAGAAATTTCATCTGTTTGTAAGATATCGCTTCAGACTCTGCAGGATCGTGATATATCGTACTAACATTTAATATTCATTTTCTTTGATGATTTCATATGTATCCCCTAAAATGATGAGTGATGTGTGACGTAAGCAAGCGCTAATAGACAGCTGTAATGAGTAGTGTATAAATGGCGGAGCTGGGAAGTCTGACGTCACCAACCCCAATTTGTCCCCCTGGTGCTGAAAAACTCACCCCAATTTGTGTCCAGGTGCTCAAAACTCACCCCAATTTATGTCCAGGTGCTCAAAACTCACCCCAATTTCTGTCTTGGAGCCCAAAATTACCCCAAGTTTTCCCCAGCTTCCCCCAAGTTCCCCACGAGTGTCCAGGTTTCCCCCGATTTTCCCAGGCAGCTGCTGAAATTTCACCCCAAATTCTCATCCAGGTGCTCAAAATTAACCCCAATTTCTCTTTTAAAGCCCAAAGTTACCTCAAGTTTCCCCTGATTTCACAGATTTCCTCCGAGTTTTCCCTGTTTCCCCCTGATTTCCCTGGACAGTTCTGCTAATTCGATCCCTAATTCCCATCAAGGTAGTTAAAATCCACCCAAATTAGTGTACAGGTGCTGAAAGTTCACCCCAATTTGTATCCATATGGTTAAAATTCACCCAAGTTTCCCCAAAATTTCTTCAAATTTTCCCGATTCCCCGTTCATACTGTTATCTGTAAATGCACTCGCACCGTTTCCACGCATATATTCAACATAGCCTTAGCCGCCATGAAAGTGTACTCGCTTTCCCATACCCGCGCCTTCTATCATCATGTGTATGTATTATATATGACTCTTCGTGTAATATATGTAGCATACTTTTTAATTTTCATTTTTCGAGGTTGGGAGGGGTAAAATTTTGCCAGAGTGATAAAAACGTTTGAATCTCAACACTTAGAACCCAAAATTTAAAGGAATTTTCCGAGTCATGCTCCGTTCCAGCATTTTTTTTTTCAAAATTTTATTTTTAGAGAAAACATTTGAACGTTCCATCAGTCGAATGAGTGCGGGCGAGTGTGCTGCTACGAGATGTACTATGTAAGCGCGACCGCAGCTGTAATGGAAATATCTAAATGTCCAGCAACTAGTTGAAACTGTCACCAGGTGAGGTGAATTCCAGTCGTTCGTTTTGAAATTAACTAGCCGATCATCTATGCACACTCTCACATGCCACCGATAGAAACCTGTTCACGATCGCTACACGTTCACACACGCACACACACACACACACACACACACACACACACACACATACACACACCACCACTTCATACATATTTTATTTTCGAATCGAAGTATTATAGAATTAGCCTAAGTATACTTTTCTTTTACACTGCTGTTCATTTCTTCAATCCATTCATAATTTTTATATTTTTTATTTCTCTGATTCTAAAAATAAATCTGTCAATATATTATCCACTCTTTCATTTGCACATAATGTTCCCTCGCACTCATCTGCGTTATTTCTTGATGAACTGAAAAATAAATATTCATCGAATACACGTTTTATTCATTTTTTTTTTATTTCACAAGTATTTTTTCGAGATATATACGAGATCGTCTATGAGGTGTAGTGAACAAATGTATAGAGCGACAGGTAGAAATCCTATTAGTTTACAAGACGCAGTATGTTTAAAGAAAAACGCGTTAACATGCGTAGATCGGGGATTTAAACGTGCGAGTAAGAATGCGTGTGTGAGATAGACAATTATTTTTCTCAGGTACAGCAACATAGTAGTAAATGTCAAAAATCGTCGTCTGTTATCTCGAATCTTCTAACACTCCGCTTAAAAGCCCGAGTACACTTTTTCTTCATTTGTATGCATGCGCTCACTAGCCGGCCTTTCGGTCAAGGTCGTCTACTCGAAACATTTTAACGAAGTTCATTGCTACAACCGGACAATTGCTTTACCACCAACCACGAAGATACGAAAATACCGAATTAGATATTACCTGACAAGCCCATCTGCTTAAAACGTTCAACGGAGATTACAGTTACAAACAAAATAAAGCTGTACATCCAACTAGAAGGTGCCCGTTTGGTCTCCTTACATTGTCCGGCTAACGGGTGTAAACTATGCTGCTACAAAAAATCAAAAAAAGAAATCTTTTACGAAAATGGTCGAACCGACTTTTGTAGATATATATATCGAAGAAACCAGTTTTTATCACCTGAAGTTCGAAGGTGTTTAGCTGGAGAAATCCGAATTCATCGTTCATTTGATTTTTTTCGAGTGTGTACATCGAACGTTGAAGATTTTCGCCTTTCATTATTTTAAATTTTTTTCAAAGTCGTTTTGAAACTTTTTCAAAGTTTTATCAATCATCTTCGTTAATTTAATTTTGGTAAGTACAATCATGTATTTTTTTTTTTTTTTTCACTTACATTTATTTCGTTAATTATTTTCTTACGAAATTATTATTATGACAAATTTTTAAAAAAAAATCTGATCCAGTCATGTAAAGTGTACATATAACTTTCAGCTCAATGGAAGTTTCGTACCCATCAACCTCACTGAGCTCCATTCTGATCATCATGATTGCTCCTAATGCAACGCGATTAAGGGAGGCATTGCAGGTATATACTTTTTATATTTTAAAAGGGTCAACTATAATTGTGATTGTATTATGTTTATTTTTTTCTATTTTTTTTATTTTTATTTTTTTTTTCGTAGACATACATATCACACCTTTTCCCCGATGGTGTTGTATCCCTCCTAAATGTGGATACATTCCAGGTAGATGTTGGTGGATGGATCGCACGGCCTTATGTTGAAGGCATATTACGCTCACTCCCCCTAGGTCGGATGTTATCTCTCACAAGATGTATAAGACTCATGACCGAAGAGGATGATCCGCTACCTCCTCCACTGCCCATGGATGAGGAGGAGGTGGCTCAATGGATCATGAACGATGACCTGGGGGAAGAAGAAGGCGAGGACGAGGATGATGATGGATATGTCTCCTATGATGAAGAGTAAGTAGAGTAATTCAAAACTGACTTTAGAATCTTTTTTTATTTTGTTGTTTAATTATTTATATTATTCATTTTAACACATTTTTCTTTTAGAACTATGGATGAAGATTAAGCATAATCGCAAATCTCATCACTCTCGTTCGCATCATCCATCGATTTTTACGTGCTGGCCCCTTTAGATGTAATATACATTGTATGTAAAGAAGCACATATTTTTAGTATTTATACATATATTTATTTTATAAATCTTTTTTACATTATTTCATATAAAATATACGTAATCTTTATTACAATATAATAAATTTTATTCATATATTTACATTTATTATTTCATAAACTTAAAATTTCGATTGTACTATCGTTGATAAAATATTCCCAACTTCCTTTTGTACTGCTTCCTCTTGTTCCTTAAGTTGAATAGACGAATCGATATTACGTAAATGTTCATCTAAATTAGCAGTTTTACCAACTAATTGTGTCGTATCTACAGCACGATGAACTTTTTCCTTTTTAATTTCTTTACGAAGATTATCGAGCATCCTATTATATCGTTTTTCTATTTCTTCACGCTGCTTAGAAATTAATTCCATAATATGTTTTTCTATTTCTTCGCGCTGTTTATCCATTATTTCCTTAGTAATATATTTATCCAACAATACGGTCACTTTTCCGCTTAATTCATTTATTAAACCTCCAAGTATACCAATCGTGCCTTTCACATCATTTTCATGCTTTGAAAGTTCATTCGAAACCGTATTTAATTTATCCGATAATTTTTCTATCTTCTCGCTACTTTCTAATGTTGCAAGAATAGATTTTAATCGTTTATACGAAATGACTTCAGTTTCAATAATCTCATTATCCACAGTGCTCACATTTACCAATCGTTTTCCTTTAAAATTATAATTTCCGCTCGAATCAAATTCAATATTACCAGACTCAACATTTCCTCCTTCAGGTACATATTTTCCACTTTTATGCAACGGCATTATCATATAATTACAATATTTTATCACTTTAAATTAAATAAATTAACAAAACAAAAGAAAATCTCTTGAAAATCTATATTTATAACAAAATCACATTTTTTTCTCAGATTCTGAGGCAATGTGCTGCCGCATTTGTGTTCCTAGAGTAATTAATCTATTGTAAAGGTTATCTACAACCCAATCATGTTCTCTAGTAAAACTTTTCTGTAATCTATCGAGTTCTCCTCTATTATTTACAAGCACAGCATCAAAACGTTTTATATTATCCTCAATCTCATTTGTTGCCGTATCTAACACAGTATCCAATCGTCGAATAGTTTCGTCAATCCTTTTATCCGCTGATGATATTTTATCGCTAAATTGTTGTATATTATTTTCGATCTTTGCATTCTGTATTTTTAACACTAGGGTGGAGTAGGATGAAATAAGTTTTGAGGAAGAAACTGGAAGCCGTTTTAAAAGAAAGCGATATCCCAAGTGAGATCTACGGATTGGTAAAGGGAGAACATTGCATTCTGCAATACATGCTGAATGCAATGTTCTCCCTTTACCAATCCGTAGATCTCACTTGGGATATCGCTTTCTTTTAAAACGGCTTCCAGTTTCTTCCTCAAAACTTATTTCATCCTACTCCACCCTACTTCAGAATTGGCGATTCACTTCCAAAAAAATTCCCCTTCTTTCTCATATCTCAAATCGACTTGTTAAATTTCTTCCACAAATTATAATACATAATAAACTTCCTTACTTTACCTTTCATTTTACAGACTTTCTCTTTCCTCCTAATCTATCTTTGTTGTCCACTTACTCTAAATCCCTTCCACAACCTAATCAAGATTTCCTTAACACTATTAACTCTCTATTTCCTTTTCATTCTCTTCTTTATACTGATGGATCGAAGGGTCCTCACGGCGTTGGAGCATCCTTCCTATATGCTGTTCACAACTACTTTGAAAGTTATAAACTTCCTCCAACTTGCTCTATTTTCTTTGCAGAATCGGTTGCGATATTAAGAGCCATTCTTTACATATCCTTAATACGAGACAATAATAAATTCCTAATTATCTCTGATGCTAAAAGTGTTTTATAAACTATCTCATCTGTTTTTCCTCATCCTTCTTGTGATCCAATCATTCTTCGTATTCGCTCGATTATCCATAACCTCTTCCAAACTTACCACATTCAGATCGAGTTCCTTTGGATTCCAGGCCATGTTGGTATAGAAGGAAACGAAAGAGTTGATCAGTTGTCTCGTGGTGCAGCTGTTAATGGACTCCCCATTAATAAGTTCACTGCTAATAATTTACTTGCATTATCTAAAAAATTCCATTATAGGTTTTGGTCAGACTCATATCCTTCCTCCTTTTCTAACCAATTTTCCCTTTATCTTTCTATTCAGCCATATATTCCAGTTAATCCTTGGTTCCATGAATTTCCGTCTTTGCAGCGCTATTTTATTTCCTCTTTATGTCGATTGCGTTTCGATCATAGTTTGCTTCCTTCATCTCGCTATCGAGTTTCACTTTCAGACTCTCCTTACTGTCCGCTACATCCTCCAAATGATGCCCACGAATGTAATTCTAACCACATACTTTTCGAATGCTCCACACTGTCGTCTGAACGTTTCCTTCTTTACTCTCAACTTCTGAGACTTAATATTCCTGCTCCCTATAGTGCTGCATCTGTTCTCTCCTTATATTTTAAGGCAAGCATTATAATTATAAGTTGTATTATACGAGTAGACTCTAAGCAGATACTAATATTCTTGTGCATACACTTGGTATTAGTAGGGACTATGTTTCTCATCCTGACTATTGCCTCTAATTACTTATAAGTACACTCGCAAAGGACCATCTTTCACACACATTATTTCTGTTATTTCTTTCTTTAAACATTTATATGAATAATTCTAGTAGACTATAAAAAAAATCTTCTCACGTTCTCCTTTTATAATAGGTAATGTAAAAAATTTTTTTTAGCTTGTTACAGTCAGCTAGTTAGTTATTGTAGCAAAAAAGATATGTTTGACATCATTTAAAGGTGAATAATGATTTATTAACGAATTCTTCATTATTTTTCAAGATTTAAAAAAGTATATATATTCACTTCACATCGAGTGACTTCACATTTGTAGATTTGTTTTTATTCTATACAGTCTATAGTTATTCTCTTCTCATGCAGCATAATGAATATCGCAGGTACAATCACCATCATCATCCACAGTACAATTTCACTTGGAAACGGTAACTCGACGATATAGGAGTAGATTAGCCACCTTGCGATTAGTAAACGATGAAGTTAATGCACACGATATTGATACATTCTTAACCGGTGTAAAGTCTGAAGTTCTTTCCCTTCTTTCGAACCACATTCGAACTGGAGTAAAGTGTACTCTAGTATTGCATTGTTATTTTAAGTGTACAATGCAATTAGAGGGTGGAGATCACACTATTCCATCATATTTTCCATCGGAGATGCGAATGTTGGTTATTGGGGACGATCTAAATAAATAGTTTGATTGAGCAACGCGGGAAATTAAACAATTGGCGGATATGTTCGAAAATATAGAAGGTTCCGGATGGAGTATAAGCAGCATTAAATACCTAGAAATTAAAATTAATAGATGTAACGCTCTAGCACGGATTTCTTTGCATGTACACTTACCCGAGAAGATCGCTGTATGAAAAGCAGTCATTAACGTTCAAAACAACAATGAATTTTGCTTCAAGTATGCAATGTTATTGAAACTTGTAAAAAAGAACCCACAATGTGTTAACAACTATTTATCTGATCCAACTCTAAGTGAGAAGTACAACTGGACCGGTATCTCGTTTCCCTCATCATTGAAGGATATCGATACATTTGAAAAGATAAATACACAGTGTTTGATCAACATTTACGCACTAGAGAAAGACGAAATCGTCTGTCCTGTATGTATTAAGAAAGAAGAACGGAACGATCATACCGACCTTCTTCTACTGAAATGTAACACTGTGGAACACTTTTGTTGGATTCGAAAGTTGAGTCGTTTAGTTCGAGCACAGTTTACAAAACAGTGTGAATCTATCTTCATCTGCAGACGTTGTCTTTGGTATGTTCATGATGAGGGGAAATTTGAAGAACTCCAGTTGATGTTGAGATGCCGCAACTGGGAAAAAATATATTGAAATTCGAGCAGCATAAATTCAAACAGCCCCTCCCATCATGGTCTATGCTGACTTTGAAACATATTTAGAGAAGGTGGAGGCGCAGTCTGGCAATAACAACAACAAGGAAGAAGAAGAAGAAGAAACACTGTTAAAGTTCATCGTCACGTTCCAATGAGTTTCTGTTATTACTTCGTAAGTCAAATTGGAGATGAGTATCTACCCAGTTTGTTACGAACACCGCACTTATACCGAGGATCTGGAGAGGAAAATACGAATGTAGCGAAAGAATTTTGCATGAGACTGCAGGAAGATGCTAAGGTTATCGCGAACATTTATCAACACAAACAACCGCCTCGAGTAAGCGAAGAAGAACAACGGATTTTTAACGAGGCTACCGTTTGTCACATTTGCAAAAACCCGTTGAATCCTGCAGAAAAGGTACTCGAACACTGTCACATTACTGGCAAGTTCCGTGGTGCAGCTCACAACTCATGCAATCTTCTATATCGTCTACAGAAGTTTCTTCCAGTTTTCGTGCACAATTTAAGCGGGTACGATGCTCATCTTATAATTCGGGAATTGGTACATGACAAACAAGACATACATGTCCTAGCTACATCAACAGAGCATTATAAAGGATTCACGAAGCAGTTAATACCTAGAGTTATGCAACTCCGATTTGTCGATTCGATGCAGTTCTTGTGTGGCAGTTTAGAAAAGTTAGCATCTTTCCTACCAGACACAGCTTTTCATCACACGCTTAAGCATATAGACGATCTATTGTGGTTACCTTTGTTCTGTTGTAAAGGTTACTTCCCATACAAATTTTGCTCCAATGCAGCAAAATTGGAAGGAACCTCACTTTCTCCACATTCCACATTCTATAGTTCGTTAACAAAATCCACCATTTCTGAAGATGCATACAAACACATGAAACAGGTATGGGATACACTTCACATTGAGAACCTCAGTCAGTACAGCGATATATACTTACAGACGGATGTATTATTGCTTGCCGATGTATTTGAGAACTTCCACAATGTTTGCTACAGCATATATAAACTGGATCCGGCTTGGATGTTTACAGCTCCAGTACTCACATGGCAAGCGATGTTGAAAAGCACCAAGGTGGAGTTGGAGCTATTAACCGATTATGATATGCTGTTGTTTTTCAAAAATGGTATCCACGGAGGTCTCAGTCAGTGTGTTCATCGTTACTCAACTGCAAATAACCCATACCTGTCATCATTATCATCATCTCCTCAACCATCCACATCATCAATGGTAGCATCGGTTAGTAATAATAATAATAATTATATAATATATTTAGATGCCAACAATCTATATGGGGAAGCAATGAGCAAGTCTTTACCACAAGGAGGCTTCCGATGGTTAACATCGGAGGAGATTTCTCATATAGATGTGGCTAATCTAGATGAAAATGGTCCGGAGGGTTTTATTTTAGAAGTAGATATAATTTATCCAAAACACTTACATAATTTACACGATAATTATCCGTTTTTACCTGAAAGTAAACAGGTATCTTCAAGTAGTAAAGTAAAAAAGTTGGTAGCTACATTAGAAAATAAATATAAGTATATTGTACATTTTTCTTATTTAAAATTAGCTTTAAAACATGGATTAGTAATTAGTAAAATTTATAGGGTAATTAAGTTTAAACAATCTAACTGGTTAAAATCATATATAGATTTAAATACTTCTCTCCGGCAACAGGCTACCAACGAATTTGAAAAAAATTATTACAAATTAATGATTAATTCCCTTTTTGGAAAGACTTTGCAAAACATTCGAAAACAGTTAAATATTAAATTAGTCACCGATAAAGTAAGATTTAGTAAATTAGTAAATAAACCCTCTTTTAAGGACCGCACTATATTTATGGAAAAACCCTTTTTATGCGCCATACATCAAAATCCCACTAAACTATTATTTGTTAAGCCGTTATATGTAGGTATGTTTATTTTAGATTTAAGTAAAACAACTATGTATAAGTTTCACTACAATGTTATGTTACCAATGTATGGTGTAGATAGATTAAAATTATTATATACAGATACAGATAGTTTAGTGTATAATATTAAAACAGCAGATGTGTATGAAGATATAAAGAATAATATCGACTACTTCGACACATCAGATTACCCAGCATCACATAAATGTTTTTCCACTAAAAATCATAAAGTTTATAGTAAATTTAAAGATGAATTTCAGGAATTCCCATTCAAGCATTTGTAGGTTTACATTCGAAAGTCTACAGCATTAAAATAAACGAAAATAAGATTATAACTAAATGTAAGGGAATTCCTTACAATGTCACCAAAAACAAAATTACTTTTGATCATTATAAACAATGTATTTTTAATAATAACCAAATTAGTAACATAAATTATAGAACTGGGTATTCTATTCGTAGTAAAAATCACGAATTATACACTGTAAAACAAAATAAACTAGCTATATCTGGACTAGATGATAAGCATATAGTATTAGAGAATAATACCGATACATTAGCTTTAGGACATGTAGATTTAGAAAATGCTAGCAATGATGATGTGGATGATGATGATGAAGATATTGTGGAGGAAGAGGAAATACCACCTTCAAAACGTGCGCGAATAGATTAAGATTTTTCATTCTTTTTTTACATTTTTTCATATATAAGATTTATAGATATCACTTTTTTTTTTCTTATTTTTTCGTTATTTATGTTATTAAGTCTGTATATATTTGTAAATTATTTCATAGTATAATACGAGATATATTGTGAGAAAGTAAAGAAAAAAATACATATATTATATTCATAAATAATCTCATTTATTGAACAATATAAAATCTTTATTAAACAGAAATTATTTTTAAATTAAAAATTAAAACGTGACGATAATTTTTAATTTAAAAATAATTTCTGTTTAATAAAGATTTTATATTGTTCAATAAAGTGTTAATATAGAAATGGAAGAAAATAATTTTAACCTAAATCTCATTTATTTAAAATTTACAATGATAAAAAATAAATATAAAACTTAAACTAAAAACATAAACAATTACAAAAACCTTTTCTAAAATAATAATAATAAAAAACTAAAAAAACCTTTCTATTACATAAGCTTTATACAATAATGGTAGTTTAGATTACAATGTTATAGGTAAGGTTATTGTAAGTGCGATTTTTGATTTTCCATTGTTAACCTTTTCGTCTGTTACATTTTTATTCGCATTATATAACGATTTGAAAGGAGAAGGTTCACTTTCATTTAAATCATACCATTTCGATAGTACAAATACATTCCTTACCGAACATGCACTATTATTCGAGCTGTTCTTATGATGATTACACTTTATTAAATTCAGTACACCTCGGTATGTGATAATATGTAATTTATGTAAGTTTGGTGTACTGCATGTTTTTTCCATATCTATTTTATTTCAGATGATTGGTGATTGGAAGTGCATTGATCTATTAGTTTCAATAACATTTTAATTTTTTCTTCTCCTTTAACATATATTTCTACTGGTTGCAATGTTTCTAACATTTCCATCAAATCGTGATATAAATAATGATATTGACGTGTTCCATACTCCCTCGGAATATTATGATAATGTGAGATCAACCATCTATTTGTTTTCTATATATGCGAAGGTAAACTATTCCAATCATAAGGAGGAGTATACACTTTGTGTAAATAATATTTCCCATTTACACTTAGTATTACCATTTCTTTAATAATATCTTCGCACTCGCTATTTCTAAAACATTGAATATCTAAAATAACTTTATTCCTGTCTTTTTCCATTTTTTCCCGATACAACTAATTACATTGGTTCTATTTAACGAGAACGAAATAGGAAAAAAAGACCGAGTTTACCATTAGCAGAAGTGAAACTGATTGAAAAATTGTTGTACAAGGGTTGTTATATGTTTTTTCACATTTGTAAAATATCATAACCGGTACTCTTATCGTGTATAATTAACACGTACATGGTTGTATTAGCAGGTATATTTTTAGATGAACCAAAATCTACACGAATCTGTAGCGGACTATTATCCAGCAATATCTCATTTTGAAATACACACGGTATATAACAAATAGCGTGTAACGAGATAGAAAATCTTCTATGTTGATAGCTGGGTGAGGAGTTTCTTGCGCATAATACATTGTTTGAAATTTTATGTAGGATAGATAGAGAGCGGCAACTTTTTTCTTTTCAAAATCTAACATCAACGGTTCGTACAGGTAGCAAACAGAATTTATGTACACGCTTAATTCTATAATATAAACGTGATTGAATGTAGACGCGTTTTTCATTAGTTTATTCTCTTTATCAATCTGGAGTGCTAGTAAGATGTAATGAGGACGCTCTATCGCTGATGTAGTTTTGATTAGCCAACTGTGATCTGATGTAGTTGGTAAACTCGGTTGTTGATATAGTGACCAGGTGCGAAATTGAATTGGAGTGTATTTTGTTAGCTTGATTTGAGTTAATAGTGCAACCTTCGCTCTATTGCTAATCTTAATAAACGTACTTCCAGGCAACTGTATGCAAAGTTAAATGAACGGGTTCATCTTTCGTGCCTATAAAAGCGTTCTTATCCATGCTAGCTCTAACCAGAATAAGCTCTTGAGTGCTGTGTGCTATACTCTTTGTGTAGTCTTCCATGAATCCAAATAGGAAACGTAATGGAATGGCGAATGAAAATTCAGTTGTTGTTATTGCTACTGTTGTAGTAGTAGTAGTAGTAGTAGAAGTAGTAGTAGATGCATCAGTGATGGTGACGTCTCTAGTGAAAGATTTCAAATCATTCAATTTAAATCCACTAGTGCTATATGTACAGTCTGAAGGAATATTTTCCAAAATTAATAAAGTTTTAATAACGCATGTAATGCCTGGTAATCTGGTTATATCAATTACATTCCCATTTACTTCATAGCGTAACTTTGAAAATAAAAAAAGCAGTCTGCCTAGACAAAATTCGAGTGCAGGGGATACACGCCCCTCGGTCGTTAGATAACTCTCCGACATAAGGTAATTACATCTTTTTGCTGTATCAGGAATATGTATTTCATCATTCGATCCAAATTTCGAACTGGAATATGGTTTATGTGTGTGATACTCCAAACCAGCGATTGAATCATCCATGTATGCGTTACTTCCATCGATTCTTAGAATATTTTCCATTTTTTTTATATATTTTCTTTTTTTCTTCATTTTATCAATTCACTTTATCACTTTGTATCCTAAAGATTTTAAAATATGTATACTTTTCTTTGATAATTGTTTCTTTCCTCCGCTATTTATACTTTTTTCTTTAGACCATGATGATGGTGATGATGATGAATAGTGTGAGGAGTGATGTAAAGATGAAACTCCTTTATATATGTTGATTATGCTTTTATTGTATATTACAGGCATAATATAAGTAGTGTTGGAATGTATGTCCTTGCACAGTGGGCGGGCGGGGGAGAGGGCAATAATGAGGGGTGACACCTGTTTTCCATCCATTAATGACGGTTGGCAGGGTTCAGGGGGGCGAATTGCAGCTGTTTGTTCAGTGTTTTTATTGTTAATTAATATTTTAATGGAAATTTTATCGTTGAAACGATCAAAATAGGGCATCGCAGGTGCAGGTGGTAAATTGCAGCTGCTTGTCCACTATTATTATTATTAATTATTATTTTAATGGAAAGTTCGATATTTTATTATTGTTATTATTATTTTACTTAATGGAAATTTTCCAATCATTTGAATGATCGAAGGAGGGTGCAGATGGTGAATTCTAGACATTCATTTGAAATTACCTACCAACCGATCGTCTAGCAGGTCATCACGCATCATTGATAGAATCCTGTTAGCGACCGCATCGTGTTTACGCACTAAACATTTTTATTTTTAAACGGGTATTTATATATCCCAAGAAAAAGGTGGCTTTTAACGACGGACGATTGCATCATCCAGATGCAAGATAGCTACAACGGTTGTTTGTTCATAGCCGAGTAGACGACCCACATCTGAACATGCAATTAATTCCTTCTGTTCGATAATTCTATTAATGCATACACACATCTTTTTTCGTCCGAACGATATCGTTATATACATTGTGATAGCAGGTGTCGAGGAGCATTTGAATAATATATCTAAGAAAGTCTGTATTCCAACTATACATAATTGTAACCATTATCAATAAAATTTTCATTATATTCTAGTATTACATTGCAGAAGGCAGGGTTCAAGAGCGATCTAATGATAATGAATAGTAAGATATTTCGATAACGATTAATGGAAGCAATATAATCCGAAGCATAATTTCCAGATAGAATAACATTTCAACATTATCATCATTTTTTTTTCCCATTAACTAATTCAGTTACAATGTGAATAGAAAAAACAGCTGATTACAGCTGTATATGAGTCGTAAGAAATATCCTATTAATTATAACCGTTTGAGAATCGAAAATATCTACAACAAAGTTCCACCTGCCTTAAACTAATGCATGTAATTGAAAGGGTGTATGCACTCGAGCATTATTTTCTCTTAGTTCAAAAGTTGCGTTCATTACATCAGTTGGAAAGGTATATAACCACTTCCACATATCGGATCTCCTCATTAGTGAAGTTTCATTTGAATCAACAACGTTTACGTTTTTATATCATTTGAAGTTTTACATAAATTTTTAAAGTTTACATATTTTTTTGTTCCACATTCATCATATTTTCTTCCAAATTCGGGAAGTAATCGCGATGTATTTATTTATTAAATTAAATTGCATTATAACATTTTATTTTTTTATTTTTTTAATTTTTTATTTTCTTACGACATTTGTATAATCATCAAAGTATTTTTCATTATTTCGCATTCACACCTTATTTTCAAATATAATCGAATCATAATCCATTCATTAAGTAAAGGATTTCTTTTATTTTTTATCAAATTAATAATTTATTTTCTTTTCTATTTTGATTATAATCCTAATTTACTAATTTATTCATTGATTTTTTAACCTTGGAGCTATATTACAAGTATAGGATTTGACATAGTTTTCGAAAGAAAACATATTTGAAATATTATTATTTGCTGAACAATTAAAATCATTTTAACATTAATTTGAAAATAACTTTATAAGTTTTTTAATTTATTTTTTATGTAGAATATGGTTCCCAAGGAAGTTATTCCACCACCACACTCACAACATCATTTTCCATTATCTCCCGACTCTCAATCTGAATCCGATGACGAAGAAATTGAAATACCAGGACCAGTGCTTCAATTTTTTCATACCTCTGGAGATCCTATAGACATAATTATCGATCAATTAAGTCAATTCGGACTTCCTATCAGTTTTCCCCAAAATGTTGAGGAGGCAGTAATGGAGTTTCAAAATTTTAATTCACCAATAGCCACCTGCAATGAGTTGGTTTGCAATCAAGTCATTTAAGTGTTGGAGGTGCCATTTGTTTGAATCGGTTTGAGACTCTAGATGATGCAGTTGTAATTACAATTTTCCCTATACCGGAAGGGTGGCAAAACGTATCGGAAGAAATGGAAGCGTTTTTTTAATATTTAATATTTAAAATAAAAAAATAAATAAAAAATAAACAAAAAAATATATTGCCACTTTCATTACTGCCGACTATGCTTCCTTACCATTTCCTAATTTAAAATGTTGTTGTGAGTTGTGAAGAAATATGAAGAAAGTATAATTAAAAGGTAGTACTTTTATATAATTCCTTTGAAAACATTAATAATGTCGCTAAATAATAAACATTTTTCATCATTTTCTTTGCAAAAATAATTTTTTAAATTATGTAAAAGTTACAAATTTTTTTATTTATTTATTTGTTTACTCTAATATTTGCAATATAATAAATACAAATAATTTGCTTTAGCAAATTCAAACATTCGTCAAAACCAGAAGCAATAATAAGAAATATCAACAACAACACCAGAAAGAATTAACACCACAAGCACTAACCGCGATACATCATCAACGACAGCAGCCGCTTCCATTCATCGTTTAATTTTTCAATATCCAATATCCAACTCTGGTATGTACTTTAAAACATTTACATATATAAAACATATCACACGCGAAATATAAATGTCTACCAAGTTCATAGATATCATTACATAGTTTTTCAAATTTATTTTCATATACTATTCACTCATTAATAATTTTTCTTAAAGTATTTATTTTATTTTATTATTCGAGTTCCTTTCTTCTAAACAGTTTTAATAACAAGTTTCATTTTAAACATAGAATTATTAACCCCTATTCCATTCTTTACTTCAAATAACCTTTTCATTTACACAGCAAAGCTAAAAATATTTAATCGAGATTTTCATTAGATGTTTCCACAGCATTCATTTATCAATTCTAAATGTGATATGTAGTTTTTTAAAAATTATTTACGATGTTTCTTCATGTATATTAATTTTATTTATTTTTGTATTTGTGTATTACTTAAAGCTATAAATAGGTACCCACTCATTCTGATTTAATGTTAATTAGCGGTTTTATTAACTTTGATGTAAAATAATATTTTTTTTTAAATTTTTTATTTTGAGAAATTTAAATTAAATTATCTTTTAAATTCACACATCTTTCTTTGGAAGTATAATTATACTATGCAGTAGTAAGATGTTCACAGTATTAAAGTGAATGTCCTGTTGATTGGTTTAGATTTTCACGAGTGCGAAATGGCAGTTAGCGCGAGTTATATTGTTGAACAAGTTAATATTAGATATAGATCTCGACTGGCAACCTACCAATTCATTAACACCAACAACATGCAGCTAGATATTGAACGTTTTTTAATAGATATTAAGGACGCGGTTATCGAAAAAATTGAAGTCATTAACCAGACGGGTGTGAAAGTTAGCTTGACTCTACACTGTGTATTCAAGAAAATGGTTGCTAACGGTGAAATTAACACATCACCGATGTATTTCCCTATATGTGCTCATTTGCTACTACTTGGTGATGATTTAGAGGGGTGGTTTGACGAGTCTCTACAGCAGATGAATGTGATGGTTGACAAGATGGATCTTTCGTCCAGATCGGGTTGGTCAATTCGATCAATATAATATCTTGAAGTTCAACTTAATATTAGAAACATTATTCAGCATGCAGGCTCTTTCATCGATCTACCCACCCCTCTAAAATGCACGAAAGCAGTTGTAAATGTTAAACCATTTAATGCTGACAATGAGAAATGTTTAATGTATGCGATTCTCACAAAATTTGTAGAACAAAATCCACAGCGAGTCAGTCAATATCTCTCGAATCCACTGTTGACAGCAAGATATAATTGGAATAGCATTTCATTCCCAACACCATTATCAGATGTGAGGATTTTCGAACAGAATAATCCCTCCGCCTCAGTCAATGTATATGGTATAGATGATAAAAACATTGTTTTTCCTCTTTGAATTACCAAAGAAGAAAGAGGCGTCCACCATGATCTCCTCCTCTTGAAAGAAGGCGACAAGCAGCATTTCTGTTGTATATGGGACTTATTCAAACTGGTTAACCGGCAGATAAGTTCAAATGGTCACCAAATGTTTATCTGTCGGAGATGTTTATCATATACTTATAATGCGACCATACATTTAGATCACATCAGATTGTGCGGAGAAGTGCCTCCCGTCACAGCTATCATGCCTAAGATTGGAAAAAATAATTTAAAATTTGACAAATACAAATATAAAGAGTACGTTCCATTTTGTATTTATGGCGATTTTGAAAGCTTGCTAGTGAAAATTCAAGACACGGTTCCAGAAGCAGAAGAGGAGAAGATTGAAAGGAGACTGAGTGCAGAGAGGGTTAATTCTACGAATGAAGAAGATCCTTTCATTTCTATTATTGATGAGTCTGAAATGGTGTTGGGTCATGATGCGCAAAACACTTTCGTCCGAAGAACACAGAGAAATAATACTGTCAAAGTTCAACATCATGAAGCGATGTCATATTGCTATTATGTAGTCAATCGACTAGATAATACAATATCACCACCTCGATTATACCGTGGACCTGACACAGTAATAAAATTTGTACAAGAGTTACTGCAGGAAGCAAAACTTATTGAGTCAGTTTACAGAAAGAAAGTGCATATTTCGTGGACTGCTCAATGTCGTCATAAATTTAGTACAGCTACCAAATGTCATATTTGTGGAGGTCTGCTAGGAAATGACAAAGTTGCAGATCATTGTCATTTAACTGGAAAATATCGAAGTGCTGCTCACTCGCAATGTAATATTCAGTATCAGCTCCTTCGTTTGTTCCTGTGATAATGCATAATTTGAGTGGATATGACGGTCATCTGATCATCAGAGAGCTGGCATATGACATACAAAATATATTTGTGCTAGCAAGCACGGTAGAACGATACAAAGAATTTTCAAAGAGAATCAGTGAACATATTCAGCTGCGTTTTGTTGATTCTTTCCAGTTTATGGCTAGTAGTTTGGAGAAGTTGGCGAAAAATTTACCAGACGATTTATTTCGGCATACTTTAGCCAACCTCCCCAATCAATCACAGCTCTCATTGCTAAGGCGTAAGGGTGTGTTTTCATATGAGTATTGTGATGACTGGTCTAAACTAGCAGAAACAACATTACCTAGCCGTGAAAAATTTTATAGTTCCCTTTCAAAAACACACATCTCTGACGAAGATTACAATCATGCGAGAAATGTATGGAGCACGCTGAATATCAACATGTTAGGTGATTATAGCGATATTTATTTGCAGACAGACGTGTTATTATTAGCTGACGTGTTTGAAAATTTTCGTGATGTTTGCCATAATATTTACCGTTTAGATGCATGTTGGTTCTTTAGTGCTCCTGGACTTAGTTTTCAGGCCATATTGAAAGTTACAGGAATGCAAATAGAACTCCTCACAGATTACGATATGTATCTATTTTTTGAATCTGCTAATTGTGGAGGATTGACTCAATGCTCTAAGCGTTATTGTGTTGCAAACAACCGATATGTTTCTTCGCCTGATTGTAGTGATCTCAGAGATGAGTATAATTTTATATTCTACATCGATTGTAACAATCTATATAGTACAGCGATGTGTTCGCCGCTTCCATATAGAGGGTTTCAGTGGATGACTGATGAGGAAATTGCTGACTTTGATGTTATGGCTGTTGAGGATGATTCACCTATTGGATATATCCTGGAAGTTGATCTGCAATATATGAAGGAGTTGCATCTTTTACACTCAGATTTACTATTATGCACGATGTCTAAAAACGTTTCGCGTAGAGGTAATGTAAAAAAACTAATGGCAACACTAGAAAATAAATCTAATTATATTATTCATTATTCATATTTAAAATTTGCTATTAAAAACGGTTTACATCTTTGCAAAATTCACAGGGCAATTAAATTTGAACAGACATTGTGGCTTAAAAAATATGTCGATCTCAATACTCAACTTCGCCAACAGGCAAAGAATGAGTTTGCGAAAAACTTTTACAAATTGATGACGAATGCAGCATATAGAAAACTGCTTGAAAATATTCGTTCTCGGCCTAATATTAAAGTAACTTGTAGTAAAGTAAAATTTTCAAAAATGGTTGGTAAAACAACATTTAAAGACTGGACAATTTTCAGAGAGAGGTCTTTCTTATGTGCCATACATCAACATCGAACTAAATTAATGTTTGACAAGCCTTTATTTGTAGGAATGGCTGTGTTAGACATAAGTAAATGTATTATGTATAGACATCATTATAATGTAATGTTGCCAATGTACAGACCTGAAAGGTTGCAACTTCTTTATATGGACACAGATTCATTTATTTATAATATAAAAACTGCAGACCTCTACAATGACATTCGGAATAATTTAAGTTTATACAACATGAGTGATTATCCTACAAACCACTCGTGTCATAGTTTAATTAACAAAAAAACGTTGGGGAAATTTAAAGACGAATCTAATAGTATACCAATAAGTGCATTCATTGGGCTCCGTTCAAAGTATATTCTATCAAATTTAGCAGTAATAATATTATTAAAAAATGCAAGGGGGTGCCCCAGTCAACGGTAAAACACGACCTTGCATTTAGTCATTATTGCTATTGTGTATTAAATATGGCCGTAAAGTATAAAACTAGGCATGTCAGTTTTAATATATATAGCTTTAGTCATATATTGTACACTATAAAAGAGTCTAAACTAGCATTATCAGGAGCAGATGACAAGCATCTAATAGGGTCGGATAATATTCATACATTCCTGTATGGACATGTAGATATTGTAAATTATAAAAATAATTTTAATTTAGTTTTAGACGAACTCTCTGTATTTACTGCGTATAAACACAGCTCATTATGGCAACCGGATTGTTATTATAAGCATCTGATAGGTTAAGCAGAGTGTCTGTGTTGATGTGAAAGAGCATGAATGTGTTTATGTATGGTTATGTTATTTTTTAGATAATAATTTACATCTGTCCCTGCAATAATATTAATAATATTTAATAAATAATACTAAACATCATGGAATCAAAGATTAATATTTCAAATTAAATAATACATAAAGATTTTAAAAATTTTCATCTATTTTTTGTTTATAGAACATGAATTTTGAAGTTAAACTTTCCAATTTGCTTCCCGAAATGTTAGTTGAAATTAGTAAACATTTGAATGTGCTGGATGTTACACATTTGTCAAAATGCAGTAAACATATTCATAAAACTTTATGTACAGAAATATCAAAAAGGGTGGTACTATTAAATAATGATTGTAGTTGGAATGAGTGTGATTTTTCTAATTTTTGTTTATCTCCTCGCGTTGATACAGTATGTTTTTATAAACTTCCGGTGGAGAATATTATGAAATATTTAAAGATTGCATGCGATCATGGCATAAGAAAATTAATTTTTTCAAATTGTGGGAGCTTTAATAATCCTTTCGAATTATGCAAGTACTTTTTTTATTTTCCTTTTTATTTTGGCAACGATGTTCGCATATGCGACATTACAATTATAAATTCTGTTGTAAATATATGGGACGACAATACAGTCAGAATTCTACATGACAATTTTAAATTTGAGTGTATAATATAGACATAGGTCTGAATTCATTATATTATTCTTTCCAGTAGCGATTTTGTACTACCGACCTTTTTTTTTTTTTTACATTATTTCTTTGCTTGCGCCTCTGTAAGCAGTTTCTCACACTGTCACTTCTGACCCTTTATATTTGTTATACCTGGACCTATGCGGGTTCACTGTCAGGCACATGCTATGCCGACCTTTTTTCGATATTTTATTTTTATTATAATTATTATTATACCCGACCCTTTCACGGTGTTCTTCATTAAGTATCTATTATTGACATCGTCGTCGGCGTTATCTTATTTTTTTTCCCCTAGGCACGTGCCTGCTATACAAGTTTATTTTCTCCGTCATTCTCACCTTCTCATAACTTAAATTGAAAATTAACAAATCAAAACCAGTTGTAAAGTTAAAGTAATATTACACATTTAATTTTTCTCATCCATATTTATAGAACATGAATTCTCAAGTTAAACTGCTTGAATTACCGGAAGAAATGTTGGAAGAGATTGTTTATTATGTTGACACGGAAGATATAGCACACCTTTCCACAACATGTAAAATAATAAACAAAAAACTTCAAAGAATACTTTTAAAACGGATTATGCTTATAAATAATGAATGGATTGATGAGCAGAGATATGAAAAACGTGAGACCTTCATTAACAATATTGAAATAAAAAAGAGTACTGATGTCGTATTCTTTAAAAATATCAAATCCGAATCATTTAGATTTATAACAACATTTATAATAAATGCAATTTATAAAGGGGAAAGTGACCCGACAAGTCCGTATTTCCAAAATAATATTAAAAAATATATAGTCACGTCTTCATTATTCGGCACTCCGAAAATTTTAGTTTTAAATAAATGTGAAATTAAACGTTTTGGTTTAGATTATATTTATTCTATGGTACGATGTACAGTATACTAATGTTCCCTTATTTGTATTTTCCTTTTTATTTTTACTTATTTATATATTTAATATCTGATAGGGTTTGTTCCAGAAAATAAATATAATGGAATATAAATCAATGACTGCTACCCTCATAAATCGGAGGAAACATCTACCACCACACGTAACATTTGAACAATTATTAAAACAATTTACACATAAAAGTAAGAGGTGTAAGTGCCCTCCACCTGCAATTAAAATTGCAGATATAATAAAAATGAAATTAGAAATGGATCCAAATAAATGGATCACTATCCATTTGTATTATTATAAGGAATGTGGCCTATAATAGATTTATTTTTTTTTTTATTATTTCAAATTATTGTTTTTCCTTTTCACTTTATTATATGCAATGTTTCGTAATCGTTGTCGCCATCGTCGTCATCATCGTCGTTAATTTATTAACCATATATATATATTTTTTTTTTCCCTGTAAATATATGTATTCTTTCTTCATTCATTTATTTGTGTTTATTTCATTTTACTATTATTATTTACATGTATAATATCTATTTGTTTCGATATTAAGCATAAACTATACAGGTTAAAGAAGGAAAGAAGAACTTGCAGTAAAGAAGAATAAGAAGAAGAAAAATACTATTTTTATGAATTATATACATTTATCCAAATTTATCACTAAAATACTAAAAATTACAAACAAAAAGATTTGAAAATTAGAAATTTACAACTAAAATATAAAAATTACAAATAAAAGTTTAAAAATCGAAAAATTTATGAGCAGAAATTTGAATTGTTGTAGGTTCAGGGCCATCACAATCGCCAACTATATTTTCTTTTAAAATTGTTTTATCTCCTTTATTAAAATCTTTTCCTAAATTTTCTGGGCACATATCCCGCAAAAAATCTGCTACATTCTTAGGTCCGCATTGTTTACAATCTTTAATTAAGGTAGGATGAACTGCGCTAAGCTGCAATGAATCGGGTATGTCAAAACTGTGATGTTTAAAACATGGCAAACATTTTTTAACATTTTCGTTTTTCCTCAATGATTCAGGTAATTTATTGTAAAAATCACAAATTTTATCAGGACACTCCAAAATTAGTGTTTCTGCTGTAACTTTCTGCAACGTTTGCTGTATAGGATACTTTATTGCAGATAAAATAGGTCTGACATTCATATCGTACCATTTAATCATTATATGTGTATTCCGTAATGAGCATATATTTAATTCGTCCGTCAGTGTGCGCATCACATTTAATAGACGTTGATATAGCACCGTATGTATTATTTAAATTTCTCAAATTTGGCATACCATAACGTGTTTCTAAATTAATTATTTCATAATCTGTAAGCGATGTAATCATCAATTTTTCCCATATTGTTTCGATTTTAGCTTCCCCTTTGATGTAAATTTTTAAAGGTTGTAAACTAATTAAAACATTTTCCAAATCGATAGATATATTTCTGTAATTGAAATCTCCAGCATTCCACGGGATGGAATGATAATTTTGTGTGAGCCATAAATTTGTACGTCTTTTACTATTGGTTAATATATTCCAATCGATCGGTGGTTTATAAACTCGATGAAATTGTATTTTTCCATCTAAAGTTAAAATCACAAGCTCCTTAATAATGTAAGCATTATCATTATTTTGAAAACACTGAAAGTCAATTATAACGTCGCGTACGGACCCGAATTCTGCCGACATTGTTAATATTATCAAATAAATAATAATAGAAAAAATAAATCAATACAAATAATTTTGTTAAAAAGGAAACTATATTAATTAAAACAAATAACAATAACACCAAGAAGACAGAAATAAGTACATTCATCGATCACATAAAAAACAATACTAAATGAAAACGATTAAATACATGTATTTTTATATTGCTTTTCTTCTCTCATTACAATTCCAAAACATTATAGCTGGTTAATTTATCGTGTATTATAAGAGCATAAACCAGTGTATTTTCAGGGATATTTTTGCTAGTCTTAAAATCTATTCGCACTTGTAGCAGACTTCCATCATTTAGAAGCTCGTTTTGAAAATTACATAGAATAATAAAGAGCGGATATTTTTTGAGAAAATCTTCTACGCTCACTGCTGGATGTGGTGGATCTTTTCTGTAATACATTGTTTGAAAATTACAGTAGGTTAGGTATAGATCGGCAAACCTTTCACGATCAAAGTCTAAATTCATTGTTTCATACGGATATCGTATCGAATTTATGTAGGCACAAATTTCAGTTACATTGACATGATCAAACGTGGAAGCATTGTTTGCTAGATTAATCTGTTTATCGACCTGGAATCCAACGACTATGAAACGAGGTCAATCTTCAGTTGAAGTTGATTTTATTACCCAACTATGATCGGTAACGTTTGAAAGTGATGGTAAAATGGAAAGAGACCAAGCTCTGTACGGAATAGGTGCCTGCTTTATCCTTTTTATTCTGTTAAGTAGCGATATTTTTGCTCTGTCGCTCAACTTGACAAATAGAAGTTGCCACGCGATTGTATTCAACGATACATTAATAGCCTTATCAGCAGTGGATGAGAAAGCATTCTTGTCATTACTACCCCTCAATAACACAAGCTCTTGTGTTGCGTGTATAATCGCACGTCGATAATCTTCTGCAAATCAAAAAATGTACCGTAATGGAATAATAAATTGAAATTCTAGGGATGTAACTACAGCAGCTTCTGTCGATGAAGTCGCTGCCTCAACAACAGTTTTTGTCTCTCGTGTAAACATTTGTAAATCTGATGGATTTAAAGCGCAGGTACTATAATTATAGTCTGATTTAATATTTTCCGAGCATAATATTCGCCGCATGAGAGATGTAATCCCAGGATGACATATACACTCCACTGTAGTTCCATTAATTTCATACCGTAGTTCTGAGAATAAAAAGAGCGGACCATTCATTGAAAATTCCACTGAGGGAGAGACAGTGCCTTGTAGTACTAGACAACTTTCTGACAGTAAAGTAATAACATCTTTTTGTTGAACGGGTATTCTTATTTCATCACTAGGACCAAACTTCGAACTTGCATATGGCTTATGTGTATGTACTTCGTAGGCAGATATAGTCGAATTTACCACTGAATTAGCTGATTCAATCTCCAAAATGTGTTCCATTATGCACTGCACTGAACTGATGTTTATTTACTCAACCAATACTATGTAACCCAACAATTTCAATATATTGATACTTTTTCTACTCAACAATTTTTTACTTTTACCTATATTTATATGTTTTTCTATCGAGTGAAACGAAGGCAACTGCTGTTTATATATACTTTTAGCATTATATATGATAGGCATTTTTTACTGCATAGAACTAATTCGAACTAGTTAGGTGTAAATTTAAAATTAATTCCTCATTACCAAAATCGATGAAATTTCCATTCTGATCCTTTATATATACATTTATCTCTGTTATGTACTCCGATGTTACCGGTAAGTATATTATGGACTTAGGATTTTCAGTAATTTTATAACCAGGTGCTATATTTAATGGAAAACTGTAAATGAGATGAGATGAAAGACCATTTATATATCCTCCGGTTGCTAAATTGCAGTACACATTTAAAATATTAATTGGCGTTATTTGTACAGTCGGAGGACTTGTATGCTGTTTCTGTGCTTCCAACACATGTGAAAACCTAACAGAGGGCCAATGCTATTTGGACCCAAAAACTGTAGATAGTATTTGCTTTGAAGTACACACTTTAATGTTCTTTCGTCTGCTTTCAATATAATACTATCATCAAAAATATCTCGTAAATATTCTTCGATATCTTCAATTTCATAACAGCCATTCAGTAGTGCAATATGCTTTGCTGGTTCTGTTTTATTCTGCACTGGATCATTTTCATAGTAATACAACATGTTACATTTTGATGTAACGTCATGTATAGAGTGATATGTTCATAGCAATACCAATCCAATACTCCATTGACGACTATTAGATAATAATAATGGGGGGAATATGTTAATAGTTAAATTCCCCGATTTATCACTTAGTTGAAATAAGTACGACATTATTTAAAAAAAAGGTAAATAGAAATGTTTATTGCTCTAAGAGAAAATAATTAAACAATACAATTGGCAAAATGTAAATAAATTAATTGTGCTTATATACTAAATAACAAAATCATTTTATTAGTGCAGGTAGTGTATCTGTGAGGAATCTTAAACATAATGCGCCGCAGTTTACTGCAGAGTACTTTTGATATATTCGTCTGTTGTAGTACACATCTACATTAGGACTTGATTTGTAGAAATAGTCTATTAACTCTCTGGGTGGAGATATGCCAAAGCTGTCGAAATATTCAATTCTCCTTCCGTTGTTTCTGTATGCGGTCCAATGAGTTCCTGTGCCTTCTCTCGAATCTAAATTAATAATCGCACATTCATTCGTCTTGGGCTTTGCAGGCAACCCATCTCGATCGAAAACTTCTCTAAAATTCGGGATTTGTAATTTTTTTGTATATGATAAAATATCGAAATTAGTTAAAGCTCTGTTTGTTGGTATAGAATTAATTCCGAAAAAACTGTTTACGTCTCGCACCGCCTGTATATGGCGCTAAATATAATCCTAGTCCGCTTCGATATGAATGTAAATAAAGACCTTTTCCAAGTTTTTTATTAATCGTGCCGCTACCTGATTTAAAACTCTTTCGAGCATCGTTAACGTCTCTGACTGCTTTTGCTATTGATGATACTGATGATGAAATTCCACCTAGCGTTGCAATACCAGCTAATAAGGGGACAAGAGGAAAAGCTCCTCCAGTTTTGTTAATTGGAATAATTCTAACATTATCATTATCGATTATTGATGGTTTTAATTTTTTAACTGCTTTAATCGCTTTTTTCATCCTGCCTCTGAGAGTTTTTTCTTTACGAGCAGCTTTCCGCGCTACATTTAGTACATCTCTGAAATATAGCTTTTTTCCTGTGCGATTTTTACCTCGGCGTCTACTACCCAGTTTCTTTAGTGAGCGTTTTTTACCTCGGCTTCCACTACACAGTTTTCGTTTTATCTTCATAGCGTTTGTAGTAATCTAGGCAGCTGCTTTTTCTCCGAGACTACTGTCCGAAGCCTTGACACGTTCCCAAGCTTTATTTTCTAAGATTCTATCTGCTTCAGCTCGGTTTTTATTATCTGAATAGTCACGGTATGCTATATCGTGTTCTTTGGCTGCTTCGTCTAACGGATTTATTCCAGTAACACCTCTACTCAACTGTCGATCTAACTTTGTTCCAGGACCTAAGTAGTTATATCCCGGATAATGCAGTTGAAATGGAAGTTTATCTATAACTCTATTTAATACAGTACCAAGACCGCGTCCACGTTTTTTAATCTTTTTTATTTTACATGAACTTTTTTTCTTCATTGCGATTTTGCTTAGCACAGAACCTATATATATATACTTTTAAACACTCGTCTTAGCCAATGAATGATTATATATTTATAGTATTCGTGAATGTTTCTTGTTACTTTATAAACGGTATACAATATGAAATTTATACCGCAGAATGTACAATTACCTACAAGTAATGCATTGACATTGCTGGAATCTACTGGTGAAATGACTCCTAATAAACATGGAGCGCTATTTCCAAATAATATAAGGTGTTTAATTATCGGTCCGAGCGGTTGTGGAAAGACAAATTCGTTATATACTTTACTTACCCATCCGAATGGTTTGCGATATGAAAATGTTTACATATACAGCACTTCTTTATATCAACCGAAATATAAACTACTAGATACAATATACAAGTCAATACCGGAGATTGGTTATTATACATTCTCAGATGAGGGACAGTTACCTAAACCCGATTCGATTAATCAAAATTCGATATTTATATTTGATGATATTCCAATATGCAGTAATCGTTCCGCTATACGAGATTACTTTTCAATGGGTTGTCATAAAAATATAGATTGTTTCTATCTTTGTCAGACATATGTAAAGATACCGAAACATATGTTAAGGGATAATGCCAATTTTATTATTGTATTTGCGCAGGATGATGTAAATATGCGACACATATACGATGAACATGTTAATAGTGCATGTTCACTTCTAGAATTTAAAAAAATTTGTGGACAGTGTTGGGAAAGTAGATACGGATTTCTTGTGACTGATAAAGAGAGTGAAGTATATAAAGGGCGATTTCGTCGTGGTTTTATTTATAATTGTAGATGATGGTGAAAAGTTTAATGATAAAAAATAAAATGTCAGCTCCAGTGAATTCTATGAAAAAAATTGAGGAAGAAATACATCTTAAAGAGGAATTGGAAAAATTACGTAAAGATATTACGAATAAATATAATTTGTCGAAAAATGAGGCCAAATCTATGACAAATACAGCAGCTGTTGTGCTGGAACCAGTTACGAAGCCGTTATCTGACATTTGGGAAGCATTACAAAAACCTAAAACAATGAAAAAGGATGTTGATACAATAACTGCTTCTCCAGTTGTGAAACAAAAACTAGTACATAGCACTGTCAGAAAAGATAAAGTTGATGATATAGATGATGATGATGAATTAGGTTCCAGCTCATTTAATCAAAGTGGTATAGGTCCTTTTCGTATTGACGGAGATGATCCAATACCTAACGATCAAATTTATGGAATAAGGTATAATCCTTTTGCTGATGAGTATATGATGGGAACAACGCCAATTTCGTGAAATGAAGATCGAAAAGAAATGTATATAGGAAAAGGGAATAATCGTGTGACATTCCCTTATACCCCCGGTGTAATACATTTACTATTGCAGACGGATGTAAATAAGAACGAATATACGAGTAATGATTTAATACTATATAAACAATTGCTAGAATTTACAGGAGCTCATTTACGTGCTGATGGTAGATTGAAAGGTCTTAGGAATTCTAAATATACGAATATAATTCGTCCGTTGTTTCGTTCTAACGAGCATAGTGGAAAAGGCTATTACAAAAATTTCCTCACTAACCGGAAAACATCTCGCGTTGCAGGAATAAGTCTTAAAAAGCCTCGAATTGAGTATTGGAATGATCCTGATGAATTGGTTGAACGTTTGCAATTATTATACGCATCTAAACAAAGTGGAAATACTGGTGTAGATAACGAGATTCAAGCAATTGAAGAAGAGTTGGCTGAAGAAGGATACATTCAGTTACCTTATTGATTAATAGTACTAGTATTAGAGTGAGAGAGAAGATGCTGACAAAACAAACATCTACATCAAAATCATTACAACGTGACATAGCTGATGAGCTTCATCGCCCTGCAAAGAAACGATATCAAACGCGATGTGTGCAACTTTTAGGTGTAAACGATTTATGGCAAGCGGATCTGATTGATATGACTCAATATGCACGATTTAATCGAGGACATAAATTTATTTTAGTTGTAATAAATGCATTTTCTAAATATGTTTGGACAATTCCTTTAAAGAAAAAAAGCGGTCCAATAATTGCGAATGCGCTAGAAAAGATTTTATCTGAAAGAGGCGTTGAACCTCCTAAACATTTACAAACAGATCAAGGTACAGAGTTTTATAATCCTCAAGTGCGAGCTGTTTTAAATCGATATAATATCAATCTTTACAGTACTTACTCCCCCCCTTAAAACGAGTATTGTAGAACGGTTTAATCGAACGATAAAGAATTGGCTTTGGAAAGAATTTACTGCCAATCGAAATACGCGTTGGTTGTCTGTATTGCCAAAGCTAACACAAAAATATAATACAAAAATACATCGTACAATAAAATTTGCATCTGCTAATGTAAATAAACTTGTTGAGAAAAATGTTGCAGAAAATATAGCGAAAGCGTGTAGTAGCACTGTCGATCGTTTCACTCCTCCAAGCAACTCAAAAAAGTTTAAAGTTGGCGATGTTGTTCGTATTAGTAAAGTTAAAATATTATTAGAGAAAGGATATACCCCTAACTGGACTGGTGAATTATTTACTATAAATACGATAAATTCTACTTTTCCTACGACATATACATTAAAAAACAGAACCGGGAAACCACTGGCTGGTACTTTTTATGCGGAAGAATTACAAAAAACATCTAACCCCGACATATACTTGGTGGAACGTGTTATTCAATGTAAAGGCAGAAAATCATTAGTTAAGTGGCTTGGATTTCCTAGTTCAGAAAATTCCTGGATCGATAATAGTGTTTTGGTAAATATTTAGTCACTCTAGTTATGCCGCTTCACAAGAGTGGAAAATATATGTCTGAAGGTGGAATTGCTGAGGATGCTACTGTCGAATTAGATTCTAACGGAAATTTTAATTTTAAAGGAAAAAGATTGCTAAATGTGAGTACTGTAAATAAAGACCTGATTGAAATTGAAGTGATTTCGTATAAGCGATTAAAATGTATTCTCGCATCGTTAGAAAGTAGCGAGAAGATACAAAAATTATCGGATAAATTAAATACGGTTTCGAGTGACCTTTCAAAGCATGAAAATAATGTGAAAGGTACAATTGGTATACTTGGAGGTTTAATAAACGAATTAAGTGGAAAAGTGACCGTATTGCTGGATAAATATGTTACTAAGGAAATAATAGATAAACAGCGTGAAGAAATAGAAAAACGTTATAAGGGAATGCTGGATAATAGGAAAAAGTACATCGTGTTTTAGATACGACTCAACTAGCTGCAAAAACAGATAATTTAAATGACCAGTTACATAATATTGATTCGACTATTCAAAGTAAGAGGAATTAGTACAAAAAGGAGTTGGAAATGTGTTAACAACGATAGTAAAATTGAAATTTTAAGTTTATGAAATAATAAATGTGAACATATGAAAAATATTTATTATATTGTAATAAAGTTTACATGCATTTTGTATGAAACAGTGTAAAAAAGATTTAGAAAAATATATGTATGAATATGAAAATACATTTTTATTTACATGCAGTGCATATTCCACCAACTATCACCGTCACATTTGATACTATTGAGATGGTTGTAATCTGTATTCATCGAATCTAAGCATGACCAGCAAACATATTTCGCGTTCCATAACTGCATTCGCATTAATTTGCTCAGTCTCTTTATCCAAGCAAATTGGTAATTACCTTTTGATCCCCAAAACAGAATATTTGTGTGTGCTCGATAATCTAACATCCCGGTATTTTTGTGAAATGCACGAACCACTTGAATAGTATAGTTTGTAGTGTTTACATTGTCGGGCTCGATTAATCTGTATAGATTAATAGTTACTCTATTTCGTCTTTCAAATTGTTCGATTTCTCCTAGCGCGGCTACCGGTGTGTGTAAATCTGAGAAATCATAAATATGTTCCAACACGTTGAACTGCCACATACTGTACGGTTTGTGTGCAAACTTTGCCAGCACTGTGAACATAAAACTTCTTCTATTGTACGGATCTTTTGGATCTTTTACATAAACCACTGCTTGGCGAGATCGAATTTCCTTCGGCAAGTCCAATACTGGTGGTTGTGTTGATGCTGGATGAAGAGGAATTTGTGCGAGTGATTGTTGCAGCGGTGATGGAGGTGGTTGTGAAAATTGTGAAAGTGGAATCTGTGTAAGTGGTGGAGATGAAATAGGAGTTGAAGATGCTAATGGGGTTGATGGCGGATAAGGCGGTGGTGGTGGTGGTGATTGAAATATATTAAATGCTTGTTGCGATTATGCTAGAGGTGGTGATGCTGGCGATGAAACTTGAAAATAAGCTTGCGGGGGTGTAGGAGGTAGCGTCGATGGTAGCTCTGATATATTTGTAATAATGGTGTCTACATCTGAATCTTTAAAAAAATTTTGAATAAATTCTGCTGCTATCATTGATGATGATGATGATGTATCGGTGTTATTACTTGTGACAATATTATTGCAATCATTCATCATCATAGAAGAAATTATATATTTTACTTGATATGAACTTTGTCGAAATTACTCGTTTTTAAATTATAAAAGAAACGACTTTCTAATGAAAAAATAAAATGAAATAGTTTGAATATTTTTACTCAATCGTTAATTTCAACACGTGCGCTACAACTGCTGAAAATAATTACACTTTTAAAAATTATTTAACGACTTCGACGATCTCGTATGTATCCCTTCATATGAGAAGCTTTGTATGACGTAAGCAAGCGCTAATAGGCAGCCATAATGGTATGATATATATGTATATAGGTATGTTTGTGTTTATTAGACAGAGATGAAGAATCTTGAATTATCACACTGCAAAATTTCCATTAAAACAATAACAATAATAAAAAAAAACATCGGACAAACGTCTGCAATTCACCCCCTACACCCCGCACGCCTGTATTAACTGACAGAAACTACTGTCATGCTTGCATAACCCCCTATATCCTGCGCTGCCCTCTTACGATCGTTGGGACATTAAAAAATTTTGGTTAAAATAATAATTAATAATGATAATAGCGGACAAGCAGCTGCAATTTACCACCTGCACCTGCGATGCCTTATTTTGATCGTTTCAACGATAAAATTTCCATTAAAATATTAATTAACAATAAAAACACCAAATAAACAGCTGCAATTCGCCCCCCTGAACCCCACCAATCGTCATTAATGGACGGAAAACAGGTGTCACCCCTCATTATTGCCCTCTCCCCGCCCGCCCACTGTGCCAGGACATACATTCCGACACTACTAATATAATACTATAAAAAACGTATGAAATAATGATGATGATTAGGCACCTAGCAGTAAAGTTGTTAAATGTAAGTTTATTATAACTTCTTCGTTATCGAAATCAATTAATCGACCGGTTTGATCGGCTATATATATATTTATATCTGAGAGATAAACAGTAGATACCAGTAAATATATGATCGATCTAGGATATTCAACAATTTTATAACCCACCAGTACATTCAAAGGAAATGAATATATAATATGCATAGGTGATCCGTTTATATATCCTCTGGCAGCTATATTACAGTTTACATTAAGTACATTAATAAATGATATCTGAATAGTGTTAGGACTGGTGTGAATTTTATTCGCTTCTAAAACGAGGTGTTGTTTTTCATTTCCACTAAATCCGAGTAATGATCCGATACTTTGTGAATAAACGTTCGAAAAAACTATGTAATATTTACTCTTCAACAAGCATCGTAACATATGTTCATCCGCTTTTAATATGATAGTATTGTCCAAGTTCTGTTTTAAATAGTCTTCTATATCAGTAATTTCGTAACATCCTTCCAGTAGTTGAATAGATTTCACTTCTCCTTTTTTCAAAGATGATGTTCCCTCGTAGTAGTATAACTTGTTACATTTCTTCATTGTATTACAAATTAAATTATAACTAGTAAATGAAACCATTTCAATAGTCCATCTATAAGCTTCATTTTTGTATTGGTTATATTCCCATTTTTTCCACACAATTGAAATATAGATCAGTTGAAAGGGTATATTACCACTTCCACATATCGAATCTCCTCATTTATAAGTCATAGTTGGACTCAGATCGCAGTAAATATTTCTGACATACTTACAATTGTGTACTTTGAAATTTTTTCAATTTTGATTATTTTCTGTTTGCAATCAACAGATTTTCATCCAAATCGGTAAGTAATTGCAATGTACTTATTTAATTAAAATATCAAAATTATTCTAAATTTATTTTTACTTCGTTAATTTTTATTTTTATACAACGTCTCTATAATTACCAAAGTATTTTCATTACCTCACATTCATATCTTATTTTCAAAATATAATCGCACTCATATTCAATTGATTAAGTAAAGAGATTCTGTTTTTTTTTATTTTATCAAATGTAATTTTGATTATAATCCAAATTTACTAATTTATTTATTCATTTTTTTTTTTTTTTAACCTTGGAGCCAATCACAAGTACTATAATTTTTCAATGGAAACATAATCAAATATTATTATTTACCAATCAAGTAAAAATTTTATAATTATTTGAAAAATTTTAATCTCATAATTTTCTATTTATTTATTTATTTATTTTTCTTATTTAGATACAATGGCACCAAAAGAATGTTTGCCTCCAATGCCCCCGCCCCACTCTCCGCCATCTCCTGAAATTTTTATTAATGATCCACCATCAATGCAAATTCTCCCTTTTCATAATGATGAGATTCGCCAAATTATCATTCAACAAATGACCGCATTGGGAATTCTATTAGCATTTCCTCATTCAATTGAGGAAGCAGTAATGGAATTCAACACAGTACACTCGCCAATATGTATGGGCGATGATGTTACATGGTTAAGAGTTTTTGAAAGGATAGCAATTCCATTCGTTATGGAGTTGCACCAAAGCCCTGCAGGTGATGTAATTTTGATGTAGTGATGTAATAATGGAATTGCTATAACAAAAAATAATAAAAAAAAAATTAAAAAAAGAAAAAAACAAACAAAAATGAATAAAAAATAAAAAATAAAAAAAGAAACAAAAAGAAAACAAAAAAGGCAGGACAAGTTAACTTCAATAACTCTAAGTGGGATGATTATTAATGTTGGATGTTGCACAATCCATTTTCCATAATTTTTCCTAAGTCTTGAAAGTGGGTGCGGGTTATAAGGAAATATGAAGAAAGTTTAATTAAAAGGTAGTACTTTTATTTAATTTCTTTCAAAACATTAATAATGTCACTAAATAATAACATTTTCATCATTTGCTTACCAAAATAATTTTATAAATTACGTAAAGTTACAAATTTTTTATTTATATTACTCTAATATTTGCAATATAATAAATATGAATAATTTGCTTTAGCACATTCGAGCATTCAACAACACTAAACGGAATAAACAAGTAATATTAGAAGGAATAATGTGAAAAATCAACAAGAACATCAACAATAGTAGCAGCAATAAGAAAACATTGCATTATCAACAGAATCCTTTCTTCATTAATTGTTTCATTATCCAGCTCTGGTATGTACTTTAGAACATTTACATAAACATAATACAATCACATGCGGAATATTAAATGTCTACCAAGTTCATTGATGTCATTGCATAGTTATTTATTTATTTTCTTGTATCGCTCACTCATTAATAATTTTTCTTAAAGTATTTATTTTATTTATTATTCGCATTACTTTCCCCTAAGTAGTTTTAATATCAAGTTTCATTTTTTAAAAATAGTAATATTAACCCATTCCATTCTTTAAATCAAATTTCATTCACACAGCAGAGCTAAAATTTTTTCAAAAATTTTCATTAGTTATTTCCACTGCTGTATGCTTCCACTATTTCACTACTTCTGTTTTATCAATTCTAAATGTGATATGTATTTTAAATTTTAACATTGTTCTTTTATGTTTGTTAATTAATTAATGTTTGTATTGCATATTAATGAAAGTATAAACTGTAGTATACTTCTATAAATAGGTACCCAATCATTCTGATTTAATGTTAATTAGTTATTTCATTAACTTTGACGTAAAATAATATTTTTAATTTATTTTGAGAAATTTTTATTAAATATGATTGAATGATTCAAATGCTAAAATCACATACTTAATAATTAGTCCTATTGGTTAATTGAAAATATCTCTCATTTGATACTTTACTCGAATATACTTGTATTATTGAAAAAATAAATTAATGAAATTTAAAAATGAGCTAAAACTTTAAATTCGCTTATTCTTCTTTGAAAGTATAATTATATTATGCAGTAGTAAGATGTTAGCAGTGTTAAAGTGAATGTGCTGTTGATTGGTTTAGATTTTCACGAGTGCAAAATGGCAGTTAGCACGAGTTATATTGTTGAAGAAGTTAATACTAGATATAGATCTTGACTGACAACCTACCGATTCGTTAACACCAACAATATGCAACTGGATATCGAACATTTTTTGACAAATATTAAGGATGATGTTATCAAAAAAATTGAAAACAATAACCGGACGGGTGTGAAAGTTAGCTTGTCTCTACACTGTGTATTCGAGAAGATGGTTACTACTTCATCGCCGATGTACTTCCCCATAAGCGCACGTTTGCTACTACTTGGTGATGATTTAGAGGGGTGGGTTGATGAGTCTGTACAGCAGATGAATGTATTGGTTGACAAGATGGATCTCACATCTGGATCAGGATGGTCGTTACAAAAAATAGAATATCTCGAAGTTCGTCTTAACTTTAGAAATCTTCTTCAATGTGCAGGCTCATTCATAGATCTACCTACCTCTCTAAAACATAAGCAAGCAGTAGTAAATATGAAACCATATAATTCTGACGATAAGCAGTATTTTATGTAAGCAATTCTCACAAAATTTGTAGAAGAGCATCCATACCGTGTCAGTCAATATCTCTTGAATCCAGTGTTGAGAGCTAGGTATAACTGGAGTGGCATTTCATTCCCAACGCCATTATCTGATGTGAAGATCTTTGAGCAGAATAATCCCTCCGCCTCAGTCAATGTATACAGTGTAGATGATAAAAATATTGTTTTTCCTCTTCGAATCACCAAAGAAGAAAGAGGCATACACCATGACTTCCTCCTGTTGAAAAATGTAGACAAACAACACTTCTGTTGTTTACAGAACTTAAGTAGACTGGTTGCTCGTTAGATAACTTCATATAGAAATCAAATGTTTATCTGTCAAAGATGTTTATCTTACACACACAATGAAGCGAGGCATTTAGACCACATCAAACTATGCAGAGAAGTTCCTCCTGTCACAGCTATTAAGCCGAAGAATGGAAAAAATGTTTTAAAATTTGATAAATATAAATATAAACAATTTATAAATTTCTGCATTTACGCAGACTTCGAAAGTATTCTTGTGAAAATTCCAGAAACAGAAGAGGGGGAAATGGAATGGAGACTGAGTGCAGAGAGTGATAATTCTATGAATGAAGATGATCCTTCTATTTCTATTATTGACGAATCTGAAATGGCATTAGGTGATGATGCACAGAAAACTTTCATCCAAAGAACTCAGAGAAGTAACACCATCAAGGTTCAGCATCATGAAGCCATGTCGTATTGTTATTATGTAGTCAACCGATTAGATAATACAATATCGCCACCTAAATTATATCGAGGACCTGATGCGGAAAAAAATTTTGTACAGGAGTTAGTGCAGGAAGCAAAAGTTATTGAGAAAATTTACCAAAAGAAAACGCATATTTCGTGGACCGCTCATTCTCGTCTTAAATATTGTAGAGCTACCAAATATCACATTTGTGGAGGTCCACTAGGAAATGATAAAGTTCCAGATCACTGTCATATAACTGGAAAATTTCGAGGTGCTGCTCATTCGCAATGTAATATTCAATATCAGCTTCCTTCATTTGTTCCCGTGATATTGCATAATTTGAGTGGATATGGCGGTCATCTGATCATTAGAGAGCTGGCATTTGATACAAAAGAAATATTTGCCCTAGCAAGCACAGCAGAAAAATACAAAGGATTTACAAAAAGAATCAGTGAACGTATTCAACTGCGTTTTGTTGACTCTTTACAGTTTATGGCTAGTAGTTTGGAGAAGTTGGCAAAAAATTTACTGGATGATTCATTTAAACATACTTTAGCCAACCTCCCCAATAGTTCTTTACTCTCCCTGCTAAGATGTAAGGGTGTGTTTCCTTATGAGTATTGTGATGATTGGTCTAAATTGGCAGAAACAACATTACCTAGCTGTGAAAAATTTTATAGCTCCCTTTCAAAAACACACATCTCTGATGATGATTACAATCATGTGAGAAACATATGGAACACACTAAATATCAGCACATTAGGTGATTATAGCAACATTTATTTACAGACAAATGTGCTATTATTAGCTGATGTGTTTGAGAATTTTCGTGATGTTTGCCATAATATTTACCAATTAGACGCATGTTGGTTCTTTAGTGCTCCCGGACTTAGTTTTCAGGCAATGTTGAAAGTTACAGGAGTACAAATAGAACTCTTCATAGATTACAATTAGTATCTGTTTTTTGAATCTGCTATCCACAGAGGATTAACACAATGCTCTAAATGGCATTGTGTTGCAAATAATCAATATGTTTCTTCCACTGATTGTAATGATAGCGGAGATGAGTCCAATTTTTACTTCTACATTGATTGTAACAATTTATACGGTATGTTGCCCCACTTCCATATAGAAGGTTTCAGTGGATGACTGATGATGAAATTGCTAATTTTGACGTCATGTCTGTTTCAGATGATTCACTCATTGGTTATATAATGGAAGTGGATTTGGACTATATGAAGGAGTTGCATCTTTTACACTCTGATTTACCAATATGCACAATGTCTAAAAATGTTTCACGTAGGGGTAACATAAAAAAACTAGTGGCAACACTAGAAAATAAAACTAATTATATTATTCATTATTCATATTTAAAATTTGCTATTAGAAACGGTTTACGACTTCCAAAAATTCATAGAGTAATTAAATTTGAGCAGACATTGTGGCTTAAAAAATATGTCGATCTCAACACTTAACTTCACCAACAGGCAAAGAATGAGTTTGAGAAAAACTTTTACAAATTGATGACGAATGCAGCATATAGAAAACTGCTTGAAAATATTCGTTCTCGGCCTAATATTAAAGTAACTTGTAGTAAAGTAAAATTTTCAAAAATGGTTGGTAAATCAACATTTAAAGATCGGACAGTTTTCAATGAAAACCTGTTCTTGTGTGCCATACATCAGCATCAAACTAAATTAATGTTAGACAAGCCTTTATTTGTAGGAATGGCTGTGTTAGACATAAGTAAATGCATTATGTATAGACATCATTATAATGTAATGTTGCCAATGTACAGACCTGAAAGGTTGCAACTTCTTTATATGGACACAGATTCATTTATTTATAATATAAAAACTGCAGACCTCTACAATGACATTCGGAATAATTTAAGTTTATACAACACTAGCGATTATCCTACTGACCACTCATGTCATAGTTTAGTTAACAAAAAATCTTTAGGGAAGTTCAAAGATGAGGCTAATAGTATACCTATAAGTGCATTCATTGGACTCCATTCGAAGGTGTATACTATTAAATTTAGTAATAATAATCTTATTAAAAAATGTAAGGGTGTATCCCAATCGACCATAAAACACGATCTTGCGTTTAGTCATTATTGTTATTGTATATTAAATAAATCTGTAAAGTATAAAACTAGCCTCATCAGTTTTAACATACGCAGTTTTAATCATATACTATACACCATAAAAGAATCTAAGTTAGCATTATCAGGGGCAGATGATAAGCGTCTAATAGGTCCAGATAATATACATACATTCCCATATGGACATGTAGATGTTGTAAATTATAAAAATAATTTCAATTTAGTTCTAGATGAACTGTCTGTGTTTACTGCATATAAACACAGCTCATTATGGCAACTGGATTGTTATTATAAACGGTTGATAGGTTAAGCAGAGTGCTTGTGTTAGAGTGAAAAGAGTGTGATAATAATTTACATCTGTCCCTGCAATAACATTTAAAAATAATACTAAACATCTCACAATAAATATTTTGTAAAGATTTAAACAATTTTTCATCTATTTTTTTTTTTTATAGAACATGAATTCTGAAGTTAAACTTTCCAATTTGCTTCCCGAAATGTTAGTTGAAATTAGTTTGAATGTGCTGGATGTTATGTGTTTGTCGAAATGCAGTAAACATATTCATAAAACTTTACATACAGAAATATCAAAAAGGGTGGTACTATTAAATAATGATTGTAGTTGGAATGAGTGTGATTTTTCTAATTTTTGTTTATCTCCTCGCATTGATACATTATGTTTTTATAAACTTCCGGAGGAGAATACTATGAAATATTTAAAGATTGCATGCGATTATGGCATAAGAAAATTAATTTTTTTCAAATTGTGGGAGCTATAATAATCCTTTCGAATTATGCAAGTACTTTTTTTATTTACCTTTTTATTATGTCAACAATGTTCGCATATGTGATGTTACAATTATAATTTCTATTGTAAATATAGGAGACGAAAATATAGTCAAAATTTTACATGACAATTTTAAATGGGAGTGTATAATATAGACATAGGTCTGAATTCATTTATATTATTCTTTCCAGTAGCAATTTTGTACTACCAACCTTTTTTTTTTTCTTTACTTTTGGTCTCTGTAGGTGGTTTACTTTAACAGGGTTTATACACGTATATTTTTCTCACACCCCCACTTCTGACTCTTTATATTTTTTATACCTGACCCTGTGTGGTTTACCAGCAGGTACATTTTTTGTATAGACCATTTTTCGATGTTTTTTTTTTTTTTTTTTACACTCGCCCTTTCTGGGTGTTTTCATTCAAGTATCTATTAAAGTATACCTATTGTCGGCATTATCGTCGGCATTGTCATATATTTTTCCTAGGCGCGTACCTGCTTCACAATTTATTTTTTTAAAATAATATTACACATTTCCCGGATGTGATAATACATTAAATTAATATTAACAAAGTTATAACTCTTAAAATTTTCTCATCCATAAATATAGAACATAAATTCTCAAATTAAAATGATTGACTTACCAGAAGAAATGTTAGAAGAAATTGTTTGGCATCTTGACACTGAAGATATAGTTCGTCTTTCTATATCAAGCAAAACTATTTATAAAAAACTACAAAGGGTAATTTCAAAGCAGATTACCTTTATTAATAATGAATGGGTTTTCGAACAGAGATATAAAAAACACGAGACCTTTGTTAACAATATTAACATAAAAAAAAGTACAGATGTTGTATTCTTTAAAAACATAAAATCTGAAGTACATAGATTTATAGTAACTTTCATAAGGGGAAAATGATCCATCAAGTCCATATTTCAAAAATAATATTAAAAAATATATAGTTACTTCGTCATTATTTAGCACTCCAAAAATCTTAGTTCTAAATAAATGTGAAATTAATCGTTTCGGTTTAGAATATATTTATTCTATGGTGCGATGCACAGTTTATTAATATTTCCCTTTATTATTTTTTCATTTTTTTATATTTTCTGTTCTATTTTTATATCAAACCATATTGTACAGTTATATTTATTGTGTATATGTATTTCCCATTACCATCATTGTCGCCATTATTGTTTTTATTGTATTTTCCGTTCTATTTTATATCGAACCATAATGTACAGTTATATTTTATCGTGCATATGTATTTCCAATCACCATCGTCAATATCGTCGCTATCGTTATTTTTATTGTTGTATCTTGATGTAAATACACGTTTTCTTTCTTCATTCATTTATTTTGTGTTTATTTCATTTTACTATTATTTACATGTATAATTTAGTATTAGCTAATACTATTTAGGTTCATCGCTAAAGAAGAAGAAGAAGAAAAATAAGAAATCATAAAAAGAAGATGGAAAATCAAAAACACATTAAATAAACATACATTTATTTAATAAACTAAAAATTAATTAATAGAAATGTGGATAAGTTATAGGAAAACAGCCCCGCAATCTCATTCAGTATTTTCATCCAAAATTTCATCAACTTTGTTATTATTAGAGTCTTTTCCAAAAGCTGTAGGATACAAATCTTGCAAAAATTCACTAAAACTTTTATATCCGCATTTTGGACAATCTTTCACCAAAACAGGATGAATTGCGCTAATTGGTAAAGAACCTGGAATATCGAATCTATGATGTTTAAAATATGGTAAGTACGTTTTGACATTTTCATTATTCTTCAGAGTTTCAGGCAATTTATCGTAATAATCACAAATCCTATTAGAACATGCAGAAATAAGCGTTTCTGCAGTAACATCTTGTAATATTTGTTGTATAGGATGCTTTAGTGCTGAGAAAACAGGTCTAACATTCATATCGAACCACTTTGTCATTACATATACATTTTGTAATGAGCATATATTTAATTTTCCATCAGTATGAGCATCACATTTAATGGACTTTGATATAGCATTGTACATATTATTTAATTTTCTCAAGTTCGGCATACCATACTGAGTTTCTAAATTAATAATCTGGAAGTCTGTAAGCGATGTGTTCATTAGCTTTTCCCATATAGTTTCGATCTTTGAATTTCCTTTAACGTACAACTGTAACAGTTGCAGCAGTTTTAAAACATTTTCTAAATCGTTAGGAATACTTTCATAATTAGCATCTCCAGCATTCCACAAAATCGAATGATAGTTTTGCACAACCCATGAATTTGTTCGTTTTTTGCTATTAGTTAACATATTCCAGTTGAATGGAGGCTTATAAATTTGATGAAATAAAATATTTCCATCTAGAGATAATATCACTAGTTCTTTTATAATGTAAGTATTATTGTTATTTTTAAAACACTGAAAGTCAATTATAACGTCGCATATGGACTCAAATTCTGCCGACATTGTTAATATTACCAAATAAATAATAATGGAAAAAATAAATCAATACAAATAATTTTGTTAAAAAGGAAACTATATTAATTAAAACAAATAACAATAACACCAAGAAGACAGAAATAAGTACATTCATCGATCACATAAAAAACAATACTAAATGAAAACGATTAAATACATGTATTTTTATATTGCTTTTCTTCTCTCATTACAATTCCAAAACATTATAGCTGGTTAATTTATCGTGTATTATAAGAGCATAAACCAGTGTATTTTCAGGGATATTTTTGCTAGTCTTAAAATCTATTCGCACTTGTAGCAGAATTCCATAATTTAGAAGCTCGTTTTGAAAATTACATAGAATAATAAAGAGTGGATATTTGTTGAGAAAATCTTCTACGCTCACTGCTGGATGTGGTGGATCTTTTCTGTAATACATTGTTTGAAAATTACAGTAGGTTAGGTATAGATTGGCAAACCTTTTACGATCAAAGTCATTCATTGTTTCATATGGATATCGCATCGAATTTATGTAGGCACAAATTTCAGTTACATTGACATGATCAAACGTGGAAGCATTGTTTGCTAGATTAATCTGTTTATCAACCTGGAATCCAACGACTATGAAACGAGGTCAATCTTCAGTTGAAGTTGATTTTATTACCCAACTATGATCGGTAACGTTTGAAAGTGATGGTAAAATGGAAAGAGACCAAGCTCTGTACGGAATAGGTGCCTGCTTTATCCTTTTTATTCTGTTAAGTAGCGATATTTTTGCTCTGTCGCTCAACTTGACAAATAGAAGTTGCCACGCGATTGTATTCAACGATACATTCATAGCCTTATCAGCAGTGGATGAGAAAGCATTCTTGTCATTACTACCCCTCAATAACACAAACTCTTGTGTTGCGTGTAAATCGCACGTCGATAATCTTCTGCAAATCAAAAAATGTACCGTAATGGAATAATAAATTGAAATTCTAGGGATGTAACTACAGCAGCTTCTGTCGATGAAGTCGCTGCCTCAACAACAGTTTTTGTCTCTCGTGTAAACATTTGTAAATCTGATGGATTTAAAGCGCAGGTACTATAATTATAGTCTGATTTAATATTTTCTGAGCAAGTCATAACATCCCTTTGTTGAATGGGTATTCTTATTTCATCACTAGGACCAAACTTTGAACTTGCACATGGTAATGCTAATGAGAAAAAGAAAGGAAATTCACAATGTAATGTGCTATAACTGCTTCTGTAAAAGCAGAGCTCGCCACGCTGATGAGGAAGTAGAAAGAAATTCTCAATCTAACAGTATGGTCACAGTTATGAAAGAAGAGCCAATAAGCCTACTGTAAATGATGAAAGATCATCCAAAATTATGACATTGACCGCAAGAAAACATATCTCACAGTAAAGATTGAAAGGGAATGCAGGATATCATTATCCAACATATTCACTAAAATTGAAAAAACAAAATTCACACAGTAGAGATAAGAGAAAAAAGGAAATTTATCATCTAACACAGTGACCATAATGGGGAATATGGAAAGATATGCAACAATGGCTACCTCTGCAAGTACAGAGTCCACATGCTTATGTGAAGGTAGAAGGAAACTCACTGCTCAAAAATATGACCAGAACAGTGAAAGCTAAGGCCTCTGTGATCATGGATGTGATGAAGGAACATACAACATTATGGCCACCACTGTAAAAACAGGGTCCACAACGCTTATGATAACAGATACTCAAAAGTTCACTGCTCAATGCAAATCATTGTGAGTATTTACTTGTACATTATAGTTTCATAAAGTCAGTAATGTTCATGGAAATTGTTACACGCTACAAAAGTGTACATGCAAGACTATACTTGGAAATGATTCCAATCACTAGCTATCACACTTCAACTGCAGCCCTGAGTATGTTTGCCAGTATAGTGACAAGTGACCATATAATGGTAGGTGGGGTAGATTGTCGCTGCCTTTCACATAATTATTAGCAATTATCCTAATATAATTTTCAATAAAAATTTAAGTTGTTACATGGGACCAAACTTAAGGCTTTGTGAATGGAAGCCAACAATTTTAGAAACTAGACTATTATAATGACAACACTACCTACACATGTGTAACTAGAATGTGCAAGTAGTTAGGCACAATGCCTAGCATTGAGTAGTAGGACTTGTGATGAATGATGGCGAATGAGAAATGAGAAAGGAAATTCACTGTTCAACGCAATGACTGCAATTGTGAAAACAGAGGCCTCAGTGTTAATTGAAACGATGGAGGAATCAACTACATTATGGCCACCACTGTAAAAACAGAGCCCACAATGCTAATGAGAAGGAGAAAGGAAATTCACAATGTAATGTGCTGTAACTGCTTCTGTAAAAGCAGAGCTCGCCATGCTGATGAGGAAGTAGAAAGAAATTCTCAATCTAACAGTATGGTCACAGTTATGAAAGAAGAGCCAATAAGCCTACTGTAAATGATGAAAGATCATCCAAAATTATGACATTGACCGCAAGAAAACATATCTCACAGTAAAGATTGAAAGGGAATGCAGGATATCATTATCCAACATATTCACTAAAATTGAAAAAACAAAATTCACACAGTAGAGATAAGAGAAGAAAGGAAATTTAGCATCTAACACAGTGACCATAATGGGGAATATGGAAAGATATGCAACAATGGCTACCTCTGCAAGTACAGAGTCCACATGCTTATGTGAAGGTAGAAGGAAACTCACTGCTCAAAAATATGACCAGAACAGTGAAAGCTAAGGCCTCTGTGATCATGGATGTGATGAAGGAACATACAACATTATGGCCACCACTGTAAAAACAGGGTCCACAACGCTTATGATAACAGATACTCAAAAGTTCACTGCTCAATGCAAATCATTGTGAGTATTTACTTGTACATTATAGTTTCATAAAGTCAGTAATGTTCATGGAAATTGTTACACGCTACAAAAGTGTACATGCAAGACTATACTTGGAAATGATTCCAATCACTAGCTATCACACTTCAACTGCAGCCCTGAGTATGTTTGCCAGTATAGTGACAAGTGACCATATAATGGTAGGTGGGGTAGATTGTCGCTGCCTTTCACATAATTATTAGCAATTATCCTAATATAATTTTCAATAAAAATTTAAGTTGTTACATGGGACCAAACTTAAGGCTTCGTGAATGGAAGCCAACAATTTTAGAAACTAGACTATTATAATGACAACACTACCTACACATGTGTAACTAGAATGTGCAAGTAGTTAGGCACAATGCCTAGCGCTGAGTAGTAGGACTTGTGATGAATGATGGCGAATGAGAAATGAGAAAGGAAATTCACTGTTCAACGCAATGACTGCAATTGTGAAAACAGAGGCCTCAGTGTTAATTGAAACGATGGAGGAATCAACTACATTATGGCCACCACTGTAAAAACAGAGCCCACAATGCTAATGAGAAGGAGAAAGGAAATTCACAATGTAATGTGCTGTAACTGCTTCTGTAAAAGCAGAGCTCGCCATGCTGATGAGGAAGTAGAAAGAAATTCTCAATCTAACAGTATGGTCATGGTTATGAAAGAAGAGCCAATAAGCCTAATGTAAATGATGAAAGATCATCCAAAATTATGACATTGACCGCAAGAAAACATATCTCACAGTAAAGATTGAAAGGGAATGCAGGATATCATTATCCAACATATTCACTAAAATTGAAAAAACAAAATTCACACAGTAGAGATAAGAGAAAAAAGGAAATTTATCATCTCACACAGTGACCATAATGGGGAATATGGAAAGATATGCAACAATGGCTACCTCTGCAAGTACAGAGTCCACATGCTTATGTGAAGGTAGAAGGAAACTCACTGCTCAAAAATATGACCAGAACAGTGAAAGCTAAGGCCTCTGTGATCATGGATGTGATGAAGGAACATACAACATTATGGCCACCACTGTAAAAACAGGGTCCACAATGCTTATGATAACAGATACTCAAAAGTTCACTGCTCAATGCAAATCATTGTGAGTATTTACTTGTACATTATAGTTTCATAAAGTCAGTAATGTTCATGGAAATTGTTACACGCTACAAAAGTGTACATGCAAGACTATACTTGGAAATGATTCCAATCACTAGCTATCACACTTCAACTGCAGCCCTGAGTATGTTTGCCAGTATAGTGACAAGTGACCATATAATGGTAGGTGGGGTAGATTGTCGCTGCCTTTCACATAATTATTAGCAATTATCCTAATATAATTTTCAATAAAAATTTAAGTTGTTACATGGGACCAAACTTAAGGCTTTGTGAATGGAAGCCAACAATTTTAGAAACTAGACTATTATAATGACAACACTACCTACACATGTGTAACTAGAATGTGCAAGTAGTTAGGCACAATGCCTAGCATTGAGTAGTAGGACTTGTGATGAATGATGGCGAATGAGAAATGAGAAAGGAAATTCACTGTTCAACGCAATGACTGCAATTGTGAAAACAGAGGCCTCAGTGTTAATTGAAACGATGGAGGAATCAACTACATTATGGCCACCACTGTAAAAACAGAGCCCACAATGCTAATGAGAAGGAGAAAGGAAATTCACAATGTAATGTGCTGTAACTGCTTCTGTAAAAGCAGAGCTCGCCATGCTGATGAGGAAGTAGAAAGAAATTCTCAATCTAACAGTATGGTCACAGTTATGAAAGAAGAGCCAATAAGCCTACTGTAAATGATGAAAGATCATCCAAAGTTATGACATTGACCGCAAGAAAACATATCTCACAGTAAAGATTGAAAGGGAATGCAGGATATCATTATCCAACATATTCACTAAAATTGAAAAAACAAAATTCACACAGTAGAGATAAGAGAAGAAAGGAAATTTATCATCTAACACAGTGACCATAATGGGGAATATGGAAAGATATGCAACAATGGCTACCTCTGCAAGTACAGAGTCCACATGCTTATGTGAAGGTAGAAGGAAACTCACTGCTCAAAAATATGACCAGAACAGTGAAAGCTAAGGCCTCTGTGATCATGGATGTGATGAAGGAACATACAACATTATGGCCACCACTGTAAAAACAGGGTCCACAACGCTTATGATAACAGATACTCAAAAGTTCACTGCTCAATGCAAATCATTGTGAGTATTTACTTGTACATTATAGTTTCATAAAGTCAGTAATGTTCATGGAAATTGTTACACGCTACAAAAGTGTACATGCAAGACTATACTTGGAAATGATTCCAATCACTAGCTATCACACTTCAACTGCAGCTCTGAGTATGTTTGCTAGTATAGTGACAAGTGACCATATAATGGTAGGTGGGGTAGATTGTCGCTGCCTTTCACATAATTATTAGCAATTATCCTAATATAATTTTCAATAAAAATTTAAGTTGTTACATGGGACCAAACTTAAGGCTTTGTGAATGGAAGCCAACAATTTTAGAAACTAGACTATTATAATGACAACACTACCTACACATGTGTAACTAGAATGTGCAAGTAGTTAGGCACAATGCCTAGCATTGAGTAGTAGGACTTGTGATGAATGATGGCGAATGAGAAATGAGAAAGGAAATTCACTGTTCAACGCAATGACTGCAATTGTGAAAACAGAGGCCTCAGTGTTAATTGAAACGATGGAGGAATCAACTACATTATGGCCACCACTGTAAAAACAGAGCCCACAATGCTAATGAGAAGGAGAAAGGAAATTCACAATGTAATGTGCTGTAACTGCTTCTGTAAAAGCAGAGCTCGCCATGCTGATGAGGAAGTAGAAAGAAATTCTCAATCTAACAGTATGGTCATGGTTATGAAAGAAGAGCCAATAAGCCTAATGTAAATGATGAAAGATCATCCAAAATTATGACATTGACCGCAAGAAAACATATCTCACAGTAAAGATTGAAAGGGAATGCAGGATATCATTATCCAACATATTCACTAAAATTGAAAAAACAAAATTCACACAGTAGAGATAAGAGAAGAAAGGAAATTTATCATCTCACACAGTGACCATAATGGGGAATATGGAAAGATATGCAACAATTGCTACCTCTGCAAGTACAGAGTCCACATGCTTATGTGAAGGTAGAAGGAAACTCACTGCTCAAAAATATGACCAGAACAGTGAAAGCTAAGGCCTCTGTGATCATGGATGTGATGAAGGAACATACAACATTATGGCCACCACTGTAAAAACAGGGTCCACAACGCTTATGATAACAGATACTCAAAAGTTCACTGCTCAATGCAAATCATTGTGAGTATTTACTTGTACATTATAGTTTCATAAAGTCAGTAATGTTCATGGAAATTGTTACACGCTACAAAAGTGTACATGCAAGACTATACTTGGAAATGATTCCAATCACTAGCTATCACACTTCAACTGCAGCTCTGAGTATGTTTGCTAGTATAGTGACAAGTGACCATATAATGGTAGGTGGGGTAGATTGTCGCTGCCTTTCACATAATTATTAGCAATTATCCTAATATAATTTTCAATAAAAATTTAAGTTGTTACATGGGACCAAACTTAAGGCTATGTGAATGGAAGCCAACAATTTTAGAAACTAGACTATTATAATGACAACACTACCTACACATGTGTAACTAGAATGTGCAAGTAGTTAGGCACAATGCCTAGCATTGAGTAGTAGGACTTGTGATGAATGATGGCGAATGAGAAATGAGAAAGGAAATTCACTGTTCAACGCAATGACTGCAATTGTGAAAACAGAGGCCTCAGTGTTAATTGAAACGATGGAGGAATCAACTACATTATGGCCACCACTGTAAAAACAGAGCCCACAATGCTAATGAGAAGGAGAAAGGAAATTCACAATGTAATGTGCTGTAACTGCTTCTGTAAAAGCAGAGCTCGCCATGCTGATGAGGAAGTAGAAAGAAATTCTCAATCTAACAGTATGGTCATGGTTATGAAAGAAGAGCCAATAAGCCTAATGTAAATGATGAAAGATCATCCAAAATTATGACATTGACCGCAAGAAAACATATCTCACAGTAAAGATTGAAAGGGAATGCAGGATATCATTATCCAACATATTCACTAAAATTGAAAAAACAAAATTCACACAGTAGAGATAAGAGAAAAAAGGAAATTTATCATCTCACACAGTGACCATAATGGGGAATATGGAAAGATATGCAACAATTGCTACCTCTGCAAGTACAGAGTCCACATGCTTATGTGAAGGTAGAAGGAAACTCACTGCTCAAAAATATGACCAGAACAGTGAAAGCTAAGGCCTCTGTGATCATGGATGTGATGAAGGAACATACAACATTATGGCCACCACTGTAAAAACAGGGTCCACAACGCTTATGATAACAGATACTCAAAAGTTCACTGCTCAATGCAAATCATTGTGAGTATTTACTTGTACATTATAGTTTCATAAAGTCAGTAATGTTCATGGAAATTGTTACACGCTACAAAAGTGTACATGCAAGACTATACTTGGAAATGATTCCAATCACTAGCTATCACACTTCAACTGCAGCTCTGAGTATGTTTGCTAGTATAGTGACAAGTGACCATATAATGGTAGGTGGGGTAGATTGTCGCTGCCTTTCACATAATTATTAGCAATTATCCTAATATAATTTTCAATAAAAATTTAAGTTGTTACATGGGACCAAACTTAAGGCTATGTGAATGGAAGCCAACAATTTTAGAAACTAGACTATTATAATGACAACACTACCTACACATGTGTAACTAGAATGTGCAAGTAGTTAGGCACAATGCCTAGCATTGAGTAGTAGGACTTGTGATGAATGATGGCGAATGAGAAATGAGAAAGGAAATTCACTGTTCAACGCAATGACTGCAATTGTGAAAACAGAGGCCTCAGTGTTAATTGAAACGATGGAGGAATCAACTACATTATGGCCACCACTGTAAAAACAGAGCCCACAATGCTAATGAGAAGGAGAAAGGAAATTCACAATGTAATGTGCTGTAACTGCTTCTGTAAAAGCAGAGCTCGCCATGCTGATGAGGAAGTAGAAAGAAATTCTCAATCTAACAGTATGGTCATGGTTATGAAAGAAGAGCCAATAAGCCTAATGTAAATGATGAAAGATCATCCAAAATTATGACATTGACCGCAAGAAAACATATCTCACAGTAAAGATTGAAAGGGAATGCAGGATATCATTATCCAACATATTCACTAAAATTGAAAAAACAAAATTCACACAGTAGAGATAAGAGAAGAAAGGAAATTTATCATCTAACACAGTGACCATAATGGGGAATATGGAAAGATATGCAACAATGGCTACCTCTGCAAGTACAGAGTCCACATGCTTATGTGAAGGTAGAAGGAAACTCACTGCTCAAAAATATGACCAGAACAGTGAAAGCTAAGGCCTCTGTGATCATGGATGTGATGAAGGAACATACAACATTATGGCCACCACTGTAAAAACAGGGTCCACAACGCTTATGATAACAGATACTCAAAAGTTCACTGCTCAATGCAAATCATTGTGAGTATTTACTTGTACATTATAGTTTCATAAAGTCAGTAATGTTCATGGAAATTGTTACACGCTACAAAAGTGTACATGCAAGACTATACTTGGAAATGATTCCAATCACTAGCTATCACACTTCAACTGCAGCTCTGAGTATGTTTGCTAGTATAGTGACAAGTGACCATATAATGGTAGGTGGGGTAGATTGTCGCTGCCTTTCACATAATTATTAGCAATTATCCTAATATAATTTTCAATAAAAATTTAAGTTGTTACATGGGACCAAACTTAAGGCTTTGTGAATGGAAGCCAACAATTTTAGAAACTAGACTATTATAATGACAACACTACCTACACATGTGTAACTAGAATGTGCAAGTAGTTAGGCACAATGCCTAGCATTGAGTAGTAGGACTTGTGATGAATGATGGCGAATGAGAAATGAGAAAGGAAATTCACTGTTCAACGCAATGACTGCAATTGTGAAAACAGAGGCCTCAGTGTTAATTGAAACGATGGAGGAATCAACTACATTATGGCCACCACTGTAAAAACAGAGCCCACAATGCTAATGAGAAGGAGAAAGGAAATTCACAATGTAATGTGCTGTAACTGCTTCTGTAAAAGCAGAGCTCGCCATGCTGATGAGGAAGTAGAAAGAAATTCTCAATCTAACAGTATGGTCATGGTTATGAAAGAAGAGCCAATAAGCCTAATGTAAATGATGAAAGATCATCCAAAATTATGACATTGACCGCAAGAAAACATATCTCACAGTAAAGATTGAAAGGGAATGCAGGATATCATTATCCAACATATTCACTAAAATTGAAAAAACAAAATTCACACAGTAGAGATAAGAGAAAAAAGGAAATTTATCATCTCACACAGTGACCATAATGGGGAATATGGAAAGATATGCAACAATTGCTACCTCTGCAAGTACAGAGTCCACATGCTTATGTGAAGGTAGAAGGAAACTCACTGCTCAAAAATATGACCAGAACAGTGAAAGCTAAGGCCTCTGTGATCATGGATGTGATGAAGGAACATACAACATTATGGCCACCACTGTAAAAACAGGGTCCACAACGCTTATGATAACAGATACTCAAAAGTTCACTGCTCAATGCAAATCATTGTGAGTATTTACTTGTACATTATAGTTTCATAAAGTCAGTAATGTTCATGGAAATTGTTACACGCTACAAAAGTGTACATGCAAGACTATACTTGGAAATGATTCCAATCACTAGCTATCACACTTCAACTGCAGCCCTGAGTATGTTTGCCAGTATAGTGACAAGTGACCATATAATGGTAGGTGGGGTAGATTGTCGCTGCCGTTCACATAATTATTAGCAATTATCCTAATATAATTTTCAATAAAAATTTAAGTTGTTACATGGGACCAAACTTAAGGCTTTGTGAATGGAAGCCAACAATTTTTGAAACTAGACTATTATAATGACAACACTACCTACACATGTGTAACTAGAATGTGCAAGTAGTTAGGCACAATGCCTAGCATTGAGTAGTAGGACTTGTGATGAATGATGGCGAATGAGAAATGAGAAAGGAAATTCACTGTTCAACGCAATGACTGCAATTGTGAAAACAGAGGCCTCAGTGTTAATTGAAACGATGGAGGAATCAACTACATTATGGCCACCACTGTAAAAACAGAGCCCACAATGCTAGTGAGAAGAAGAAAGGAAATTCACAATGTAATGTGCTATAACTGCTTCTGTAAAAGCAGAGCTCGCCATGCTGATGAGGAAGTAGAAAGAAATTCTCAATCTAACAGTGTGGTCACAGTTATGAAAGAAGAGCCAATAAGCCTACTGTAAATGATGAAAGATCATCCAAAATTATGACATTGACCGCAAGAAAACATATCTCACAGTAAAGATTGAAAGGGAATGCAGGATATCATTATCCAACATATTCACTAAAATTGAAAAAACAAAATTCACACAGTAGAGATAAGAGAAAAAAGGAAATTTATCATCTCACACAGTGACCATAATGGGGAATATGGAAAGATATGCAACAATTGCTACCTCTGCAAGTACAGAGTCCACATGCTTATGTGAAGGTAGAAGGAAACTCACTGCTCAAAAATATGACCAGAACAGTGAAAGCTAAGGCCTCTGTGATCATGGATGTGATGAAGGAACATACAACATTATGGCCACCACTGTAAAAACAGGGTCCACAACGCTTATGATAACAGATACTCAAAAGTTCACTGCTCAATGCAAATCATTGTGAGTATTTACTTGTACATTATAGTTTCATAAAGTCAGTAATGTTCATGGAAATTGTTACACGCTACAAAAGTGTACATGCAAGACTATACTTGGAAATGATTCCAATCACTAGCTATCACACTTCAACTGCAGCCCTGAGTATGTTTGCCAGTATAGTGACAAGTGACCATATAATGGTAGGTGGGGTAGATTGTCGCTGCCTTTCACATAATTATTAGCAATTATCCTAATATAATTTTCAATAAAAATTTAAGTTGTTACATGGGACCAAACTTAAGGCTATGTGAATGGAAGCCAACAATTTTAGAAACTAGACTATTATAATGACAACACTACCTACACATGTGTAACTAGAATGTGCAAGTAGTTAGGCACAATGCCTAGCATTGAGTAGTAGGACTTGTGATGAATGATGGCGAATGAGAAATGAGAAAGGAAATTCACTGTTCAACGCAATGACTGCAATTGTGAAAACAGAGGCCTCAGTGTTAATTGAAACGATGGAGGAATCAACTACATTATGGCCACCACTGTAAAAACAGAGCCCACAATGCTAATGAGAAGGAGAAAGGAAATTCACAATGTAATGTGCTGTAACTGCTTCTGTAAAAGCAGAGCTCGCCATGCTGATGAGGAAGTAGAAAGAAATTCTCAATCTAACAGTATGGTCATGGTTATGAAAGAAGAGCCAATAAGCCTAATGTAAATGATGAAAGATCATCCAAAATTATGACATTGACCGCAAGAAAACATATCTCACAGTAAAGATTGAAAGGGAATGCAGGATATCATTATCCAACATATTCACTAAAATTGAAAAAACAAAATTCACACAGTAGAGATAAGAGAAGAAAGGAAATTTAGCATCTAACACAGTGACCATAATGGGGAATATGGAAAGATATGCAACAATGGCTACCTCTGCAAGTACAGAGTCCACATGCTTATGTGAAGGTAGAAGGAAACTCACTGCTCAAAAATATGACCAGAACAGTGAAAGCTAAGGCCTCTGTGATCATGGATGTGATGAAGGAACATACAACATTATGGCCACCACTGTAAAAACAGGGTCCACAACGCTTATGATAACAGATACTCAAAAGTTCACTGCTCAATGCAAATCATTGTGAGTATTTACTTGTTCATTATAGTTTCATAAAGTCAGTAATGTTCATGGAAATTGTTACACGCTACAAAAGTGTACATGCAAGACTATACTTGGAAATGATTCCAATCACTAGCTATCACACTTCAACTGCAGCCCTGAGTATGTTTGCCAGTATAGTGACAAGTGACCATATAATGGTAGGTGGGGTAGATTGTCGCTGCCTTTCACATAATTATTAGCAATTATCCTAATATAATTTTCAATAAAAATTTAAGTTGTTACATGGGACCAAACTTAAGGCTTTGTGAATGGAAGCCAACAATTTTAGAAACTAGACTATTATAATGACAACACTACCTACACATGTGTAACTAGAATGTGCAAGTAGTTAGGCACAATGCCTAGCATTGAGTAGTAGGACTTGTGATGAATGATGGCGAATGAGAAATGAGAAAGGAAATTCACTGTTCAACGCAATGACTGCAATTGTGAAAACAGAGGCCTCAGTGTTAATTGAAACGATGGAGGAATCAACTACATTATGGCCACCACTGTAAAAACAGAGCCCACAATGCTAGTGAGAAGAAGAAAGGAAATTCACAATGTAATGTGCTATAACTGCTTCTGTAAAAGCAGAGCTCGCCATGCTGATGAGGAAGTAGAAAGAAATTCTCAATCTAACAGTGTGGTCACAGTTATGAAAGAAGAGCCAATAAGCCTACTGTAAATGATGAAAGATCATCCAAAATTATGACATTGACCGCAAGAAAACATATCTCACAGTAAAGATTGAAAGGGAATGCAGGATATCATTATCCAACATATTCACTAAAATTGAAAAAACAAAATTCACACAGTAGAGATAAGAGAAGAAAGGAAATTTAGCATCTAACACAGTGACCATAATGGGGAATATGGAAAGATATGCAACAATGGCTACCTCTGCAAGTACAGAGTCCACATGCTTATGTGAAGGTAGAAGGAAACTCACTGCTCAAAAATATGACCAGAACAGTGAAAGCTAAGGCCTCTGTGATCATGGATGTGATGAAGGAACATACAACATTATGGCCACCACTGTAAAAACAGGGTCCACAACGCTTATGATAACAGATACTCAAAAGTTCACTGCTCAATGCAAATCATTGTGAGTATTTACTTGTTCATTATAGTTTCATAAAGTCAGTAATGTTCATGGAAATTGTTACACGCTACAAAAGTGTACATGCAAGACTATACTTGGAAATGATTCCAATCACTAGCTATCACACTTCAACTGCAGCCCTGAGTATGTTTGCCAGTATAGTGACAAGTGACCATATAATGGTAGGTGGGGTAGATTGTCGCTGCCTTTCACATAATTATTAGCAATTATCCTAATATAATTTTCAATAAAAATTTAAGTTGTTACATGGGACCAAACTTAAGGCTATGTGAATGGAAGCCAACAATTTTAGAAACTAGACTATTATAATGACAACACTACCTACACATGTGTAACTAGAATGTGCAAGTAGTTAGGCACAATGCCTAGCATTGAGTAGTAGGACTTGTGATGAATGATGGCGAATGAGAAATGAGAAAGGAAATTCACTGTTCAATGCAATGACTGCAATTGTGAAAACAGAGGCCTCAGTGTTAATTGAAACGATGGAGGAATCAACTACATTATGGCCACCACTGTAAAAACAGAGCCCACAATGCTAATGAGAAGGAGAAAGGAAATTCACAATGTAATGTTCTGTAACTGCTTCTGTAAAAGCAGAGCTCGCCATGCTGATGAGGAAGTAGAAAGAAATTCTCAATCTAACAGTATGGTCATTGTTATGAAAGAAGAGCCAATAAGCCTAATGTAAATGATGAAAGATCATCCAAAATTATGACATTGACCGCAAGAAAACATATCTCACAGTAAAGATTGAAAGGGAATGCAGGATATCATTATCCAACATATTCACTAAAATTGAAAAAACAAAATTCACACAGTAGAGATAAGAGAAGAAAGGCAATTTAGCATCTAACACAGTGACCATAATGGGGAATATGGAAAGATATGCAACAATGGCTACCTCTGCAAGTACAGAGTCCACATGCTTATGTGAAGGTAGAAGGAAACTCACTGCTCAAAAATATGACCAGAACAGTGAAAGCTAAGGCCTCTGTGATCATGGATGTGATGAAGGAACATACAACATTATGGCCACCACTGTAAAAACAGGGTCCACAACGCTTATGATAACAGATACTCAAAAGTTCACTGCTCAATGCAAATCATTGTGAGTATTTACTTGTTCATTATAGTTTCATAAAGTCAGTAATGTTCATGGAAATTGTTACACGCTACAAAAGTGTACATGCAAGACTATACTTGGAAATGATTCCAATCACTAGCTATCACACTTCAACTGCAGCCCTGAGTATGTTTGCCAGTATAGTGACAAGTGACCATATAATGGTAGGTGGGGTAGATTGTCGCTGCCTTTCACATAATTATTAGCAATTATCCTAATATAATTTTCAATAAAAATTTAAGTTGTTACATGGGACCAAACTTAAGGCTTTGTGAATGGAAGCCAACAATTTTAGAAACTAGACTATTATAATGACAACACTACCTACACATGTGTAACTAGAATGTGCAAGTAGTTAGGCACAATGCCTAGCATTGAGTAGTAGGACTTGTGATGAATGATGGCGAATGAGAAATGAGAAAGGAAATTCACTGTTCAACGCAATGACTGCAATTGTGAAAACAGAGGCCTCAGTGTTAATTGAAACGATGGAGGAATCAACTACATTATGGCCACCACTGTAAAAACAGAGCCCACAATGCTAGTGAGAAGAAGAAAGGAAATTCACAATGTAATGTGCTATAACTGCTTCTGTAAAAGCAGAGCTCGCCATGCTGATGAGGAAGTAGAAAGAAATTCTCAATCTAACAGTGTGGTCACAGTTATGAAAGAAGAGCCAATAAGCCTACTGTAAATGATGAAAGATCATCCAAAATTATGACATTGACCGCAAGAAAACATATCTCACAGTAAAGATTGAAAGGGAATGCAGGATATCATTATCCAACATATTCACTAAAATTGAAAAAACAAAATTCACACAGTAGAGATAAGAGAAGAAAGGAAATTTAGCATCTAACACAGTGACCATAATGGGGAATATGGAAAGATATGCAACAATGGCTACCTCTGCAAGTACAGAGTCCACATGCTTATGTGAAGGTAGAAGGAAACTCACTGCTCAAAAATATGACCGGAACAGTGAAAGCTAAGGCCTCTGTGATCATGGATGTGATGAAGGAACATACAACATTATGGCCACCACTGTAAAAACAGGGTCCACAACGCTTATGATAACAGATACTCAAAAGTTCACTGCTCAATGCAAATCATTGTGAGTATTTACTTGTTCATTATAGTTTCATAAAGTCAGTAATGTTCATGGAAATTGTTACACGCTACAAAAGTGTACATGCAAGACTATACTTGGAAATGATTCCAATCACTAGCTATCACACTTCAACTGCAGCCCTGAGTATGTTTGCCAGTATAGTGACAAGTGACCATATAATGGTAGGTGGGGTAGATTGTCGCTGCCTTTCACATAATTATTAGCAATTATCCTAATATAATTTTCAATAAAAATTTAAGTTGTTACATGGGACCAAACTTAAGGCTATGTGAATGGAAGCCAACAATTTTAGAAACTAGACTATTATAATGACAACACTACCTACACATGTGTAACTAGAATGTGCAAGTAGTTAGGCACAATGCCTAGCATTGAGTAGTAGGACTTGTGATGAATGATGGCGAATGAGAAATGAGAAAGGAAATTCACTGTTCAACGCAATGACTGCAATTGTGAAAACAGAGGCCTCAGTGTTAATTGAAACGATGGAGGAATCAACTACATTATGGCCACCACTGTAAAAACAGAGCCCACAATGCTAGTGAGAAGAAGAAAGGAAATTCACAATGTAATGTGCTATAACTGCTTCTGTAAAAGCAGAGCTCGCCATGCTGATGAGGAAGTAGAAAGAAATTCTCAATCTAACAGTGTGGTCACAGTTATGAAAGAAGAGCCAATAAGCCTACTGTAAATGATGAAAGATCATCCAAAATTATGACATTGACCGCAAGAAAACATATCTCACAGTAAAGATTGAAAGGGAATGCAGGATATCATTATCCAACATATTCACTAAAATTGAAAAAACAAAATTCACACAGTAGAGATAAGAGAAAAAAGGAAATTTATCATCTCACACAGTGACCATAATGGGGAATATGGAAAGATATGCAACAATTGCTACCTCTGCAAGTACAGAGTCCACATGCTTATGTGAAGGTAGAAGGAAACTCACTGCTCAAAAATATGACCAGAACAGTGAAAGCTAAGGCCTCTGTGATCATGGATGTGATGAAGGAACATACAACATTATGGCCACCACTGTAAAAACAGGGTCCACAACGCTTATGATAACAGATACTCAAAAGTTCACTGCTCAATGCAAATCATTGTGAGTATTTACTTGTACATTATAGTTTCATAAAGTCAGTAATGTTCATGGAAATTGTTACACGCTACAAAAGTGTACATGCAAGACTATACTTGGAAATGATTCCAATCACTAGCTATCACACTTCAACTGCAGCCCTGAGTATGTTTGCCAGTATAGTGACAAGTGACCATATAATGGTAGGTGGGGTAGATTGTCGCTGCCTTTCACATAATTATTAGCAATTATCCTAATATAATTTTCAATAAAAATTTAAGTTGTTACATGGGACCAAACTTAAGGCTATGTGAATGGAAGCCAACAATTTTAGAAACTAGACTATTATAATGACAACACTACCTACACATGTGTAACTAGAATGTGCAAGTAGTTAGGCACAATGCCTAGCATTGAGTAGTAGGACTTGTGATGAATGATGGCGAATGAGAAATGAGAAAGGAAATTCACTGTTCAACGCAATGACTGCAATTGTGAAAACAGAGGCCTCAGTGTTAATTGAAACGATGGAGGAATCAACTACATTATGGCCACCACTGTAAAAACAGAGCCCACAATGCTAATGAGAAGGAGAAAGGAAATTCACAATGTAATGTGCTGTAACTGCTTCTGTAAAAGCAGAGCTCGCCATGCTGATGAGGAAGTAGAAAGAAATTCTCAATCTAACAGTATGGTCATGGTTATGAAAGAAGAGCCAATAAGCCTAATGTAAATGATGAAAGATCATCCAAAATTATGACATTGACCGCAAGAAAACATATCTCACAGTAAAGATTGAAAGGGAATGCAGGATATCATTATCCAACATATTCACTAAAATTGAAAAAACAAAATTCACACAGTAGAGATAAGAGAAGAAAGGAAATTTAGCATCTAACACAGTGACCATAATGGGGAATATGGAAAGATATGCAACAATGGCTACCTCTGCAAGTACAGAGTCCACATGCTTATGTGAAGGTAGAAGGAAACTCACTGCTCAAAAATATGACCAGAACAGTGAAAGCTAAGGCCTCTGTGATCATGGATGTGATGAAGGAACATACAACATTATGGCCACCACTGTAAAAACAGGGTCCACAACGCTTATGATAACAGATACTCAAAAGTTCACTGCTCAATGCAAATCATTGTGAGTATTTACTTGTTCATTATAGTTTCATAAAGTCAGTAATGTTCATGGAAATTGTTACACGCTACAAAAGTGTACATGCAAGACTATACTTGGAAATGATTCCAATCACTAGCTATCACACTTCAACTGCAGCCCTGAGTATGTTTGCCAGTATAGTGACAAGTGACCATATAATGGTAGGTGGGGTAGATTGTCGCTGCCTTTCACATAATTATTAGCAATTATCCTAATATAATTTTCAATAAAAATTTAAGTTGTTACATGGGACCAAACTTAAGGCTTTGTGAATGGAAGCCAACAATTTTAGAAACTAGACTATTATAATGACAACACTACCTACACATGTGTAACTAGAATGTGCAAGTAGTTAGGCACAATGCCTAGCATTGAGTAGTAGGACTTGTGATGAATGATGGCGAATGAGAAATGAGAAAGGAAATTCACTGTTCAACGCAATGACTGCAATTGTGAAAACAGAGGCCTCAGTGTTAATTGAAACGATGGAGGAATCAACTACATTATGGCCACCACTGTAAAAACAGAGCCCACAATGCTAGTGAGAAGAAGAAAGGAAATTCACAATGTAATGTGCTATAACTGCTTCTGTAAAAGCAGAGCTCGCCATGCTGATGAGGAAGTAGAAAGAAATTCTCAATCTAACAGTGTGGTCACAGTTATGAAAGAAGAGCCAATAAGCCTACTGTAAATGATGAAAGATCATCCAAAATTATGACATTGACCGCAAGAAAACATATCTCACAGTAAAGATTGAAAGGGAATGCAGGATATCATTATCCAACATATTCACTAAAATTGAAAAAACAAAATTCACACAGTAGAGATAAGAGAAGAAAGGAAATTTAGCATCTAACACAGTGACCATAATGGGGAATATGGAAAGATATGCAACAATGGCTACCTCTGCAAGTACAGAGTCCACATGCTTATGTGAAGGTAGAAGGAAACTCACTGCTCAAAAATATGACCAGAACAGTGAAAGCTAAGGCCTCTGTGATCATGGATGTGATGAAGGAACATACAACATTATGGCCACCACTGTAAAAACAGGGTCCACAACGCTTATGATAACAGATACTCAAAAGTTCACTGCTCAATGCAAATCATTGTGAGTATTTACTTGTTCATTATAGTTTCATAAAGTCAGTAATGTTCATGGAAATTGTTACACGCTACAAAAGTGTACATGCAAGACTATACTTGGAAATGATTCCAATCACTAGCTATCACACTTCAACTGCAGCCCTGAGTATGTTTGCCAGTATAGTGACAAGTGACCATATAATGGTAGGTGGGGTAGATTGTCGCTGCCTTTCACATAATTATTAGCAATTATCCTAATATAATTTTCAATAAAAATTTAAGTTGTTACATGGGACCAAACTTAAGGCTATGTGAATGGAAGCCAACAATTTTAGAAACTAGACTATTATAATGACAACACTACCTACACATGTGTAACTAGAATGTGCAAGTAGTTAGGCACAATGCCTAGCATTGAGTAGTAGGACTTGTGATGAATGATGGCGAATGAGAAATGAGAAAGGAAATTCACTGTTCAATGCAATGACTGCAATTGTGAAAACAGAGGCCTCAGTGTTAATTGAAACGATGGAGGAATCAACTACATTATGGCCACCACTGTAAAAACAGAGCCCACAATGCTAATGAGAAGGAGAAAGGAAATTCACAATGTAATGTTCTGTAACTGCTTCTGTAAAAGCAGAGCTCGCCATGCTGATGAGGAAGTAGAAAGAAATTCTCAATCTAACAGTATGGTCATGGTTATGAAAGAAGAGCCAATAAGCCTAATGTAAATGATGAAAGATCATCCAAAATTATGACATTGACCGCAAGAAAACATATCTCACAGTAAAGATTGAAAGGGAATGCAGGATATCATTATCCAACATATTCACTAAAATTGAAAAAACAAAATTCACACAGTAGAGATAAGAGAAGAAAGGCAATTTAGCATCTAACACAGTGACCATAATGGGGAATATGGAAAGATATGCAACAATGGCTACCTCTGCAAGTACAGAGTCCACATGCTTATGTGAAGGTAGAAGGAAACTCACTGCTCAAAAATATGACCAGAACAGTGAAAGCTAAGGCCTCTGTGATCATGGATGTGATGAAGGAACATACAACATTATGGCCACCACTGTAAAAACAGGGTCCACAACGCTTATGATAACAGATACTCAAAAGTTCACTGCTCAATGCAAATCATTGTGAGTATTTACTTGTTCATTATAGTTTCATAAAGTCAGTAATGTTCATGGAAATTGTTACACGCTACAAAAGTGTACATGCAAGACTATACTTGGAAATGATTCCAATCACTAGCTATCACACTTCAACTGCAGCCCTGAGTATGTTTGCCAGTATAGTGACAAGTGACCATATAATGGTAGGTGGGGTAGATTGTCGCTGCCTTTCACATAATTATTAGCAATTATCCTAATATAATTTTCAATAAAAATTTAAGTTGTTACATGGGACCAAACTTAAGGCTTTGTGAATGGAAGCCAACAATTTTAGAAACTAGACTATTATAATGACAACACTACCTACACATGTGTAACTAGAATGTGCAAGTAGTTAGGCACAATGCCTAGCATTGAGTAGTAGGACTTGTGATGAATGATGGCGTATGAGAAATGAGAAAAGAAATTCACTGTTCAACGCAATGACTGCAATTGTGAAAACAGAGGCCTCAGTGTTAATTGAAACGATGGAGGAATCAACTACATTATGGCCACCACTGTAAAAACAGAGCCCACAATGCTAATGAGAAGGAGAAAGGAAATTCACAATGTAATGTGCTGTAACTGCTTCTGTAAAAGCAGAGCTCGAAATGCTGATGAGGAAGTAGAAAGAAATTCTCAATCTAACAGTATGGTCACAGTTATGAAAGAAGAGCCAATAAGCCTACTGTAAATGATGAAAGATCATCCAAAATTATGACATTGACCGCAAGAAAACATATCTCTCAGTAAAGATTGAAAGGGAATGCAGGATATCATTATCCAACATATTCACTAAAATTGAAAAAACAAAATTCACACAGTAGAGATAAGAGAAGAAAGGAAATTTAGCATCTAACACAGTGACCATAATGGGGAATGTGGAAAGATATGCAACAATGGCTACATCTGCAAGTACAGAGTCCACATGCTTATGTGAAGGTAGAAGGAAACTCACTGCTCAAAAATATGACCAGAACAGTGAAAGCTAAGGCCTCTGTGATCATGGATGTGATGAAGGAACATACAACATTATGGCCACCACTGTAAAAACAGGGTCCACAACGCTTATGATAACAGATACTCAAAAGTTCACTGCTCAATGCAAATCATTGTGAGTATTTACTTGTTCATTATAGTTTTATAAAGTCAGTAATGTTCATGGAAATTGTTACACGCTACAAAAGTGTACATGCAAGACTATACTTGGAAATGATTCCAATCACTAGCTATCACACTTCAACTGCAGCCCTGAGTATGTTTGCCAGTATAGTGACAAGTGACCATATAATGGTAGGTGGGGTAGATTGTCGCTGCCTTTCACATAATTATTAGCAATTATCCTAATATAATTTTCAATAAAAATTTAAGTTGTTACATGGGACCAAACTTAAGGCTTTGTGAATGGAAGCCAACAATTTTAGAAACTAGACTATTATAATGACAACACTACCTACACATGTGTAACTAGAATGTGCAAGTAGTTAGGCACAATGCCTAGCATTGAGTAGTAGGACTTGTGATGAATGATGGCGAATGAGAAATGAGAAAAGAAATTCACTGTTCAACGCAATGACTGCAATTGTGAAAACAGAGGCCTCAGTGTTAATTGAAACGATGGAGGAATCAACTACATTATGGCCACCACTGTAAAAACAGAGCCCACAATGCTAATGAGAAGGAGAAAGGAAATTCACAATGTAATGTGCTGTAACTGCTTCTGTAAAAGCAGAGCTCGAAATGCTGATGAGGAAGTAGAAAGAAATTCTCAATCTAACAGTATGGTCACAGTTATGAAAGAAGAGCCAATAAGCCTACTGTAAATGATGAAAGATCATCCAAAATTATGACATTGACCGCAAGAAAACATATCTCTCAGTAAAGATTGAAAGGGAATGCAGGATATCATTATCCAACATATTCACTAAAATTGAAAAAACAAAATTCACACAGTAGAGATAAGAGAAAAAAGGAAATTTATCATCTAACACAGTGACCATAATGGGGAATATGGAAAGATATGCAACAATGGCTACCTCTGCAAGTACAGAGTCCACATGCTTATGTGAAGGTAGAAGGAAACTCACTGCTCAAAAATATGACCAGAACAGTGAAAGCTAAGGCCTCTGTGATCATGGATGTGATGAAGGAACATACAACATTATGGCCACCACTATAAAAACAGGGTCCACAACGCTTATGATAACAGATACTCAAAAGTTCACTGCTCAATGCAAATCATTGTGAGTATTTACTTGTACATTATAGTTTCATAAAGTCAGTAATGTTCATGGAAATTGTTACACGCTACAAAAGTGTACATGCAAGACTATACTTGGAAATGATTCCAATCACCAGCTATCACACTTCAACTGCAGCCCTGAGTATGTTTGCCAGTATAGTGACAAGTGACCATATAATGGTAGGTGGGGTATATTGTCACTGCCTTTCACATAATTATTAGCAATTATCCTAATATAATTTTCAATAAAAATTTAAGTTGTTACATGGGACCAAACTTAAGGCTTTGTGAATGGAAGTCAACAATTTTAGAAACTAGACTATTATAATGACAACACCACCTACACATGTGTAACTAGAATGTGCAAGTAGTTAGGCACAATGCCTAGCATTGAGTAGTAGGACTTGTAATGAATGATGGCGAATGAGAAATGAGAAAGGAAATTCACTGTTCAACGCAATGACTGCAATTGTGAAAACAGAGGCCTCAGTGTTAATTGAAACGATGGAGGAATCAACTACATTATGGCCACCACTGTAAAAACAGAGCCCACAATGCTAATGAGAAGGAGAAAGGAAATTCACAATGTAATGTGCTATAACTGCTTCTGTAAAAGCAGAGCTCGCCATGCTGATGAGGAAGTAGAAAGAAATTCTCAATCTAACAGTATGGTCACAGTTATGAAAGAAGAGCCAATAAGCCTACTGTAAATGATGAAAGATCATCCAAAATTATGACATTGACCGCAAGAAAACATATCTCTCAGTAAAGATTGAAAGGGAATGCAGGATATCATTATCCAACATATTCACTAAAATTGAAAAAACAAAATTCACACAGTAGAGATAAGAGAAAAAAGGAAATTTATCATCTAACACAGTGACCATAATGGGGAATATGGAAAGATATGCAACAATGGCTACCTCTGCAAGTACAGAATCCACATGCTTATGTGAAGGTAGAAGGAAACTCACTGCTCAAAAATATGACCGGAACAGTGAAAGCTAAGGCCTCTGTGATCATGGATGTGATGAAGGAACATACAACATTATGGCCACCACTGTAAAAACAGGGTCCACAACGCTTATGATAACAGATACTCAAAAGTTCACTGCTCAATGCAAATCATTGTGAGTATTTACTTGTACATTATAGTTTCATAAAGTCAGTAATGTTCATGGAAATTGTTACACGCTACAAAAGTGTACATGCAAGACTATACTTGGAAATGATTCCAATCACTAGCTATCACACTTCAACTGCAGCCCTGAGTATGTTTGCCAGTATAGTGACAAGTGACCATATAATGGTAGGTGGGGTAGATTGTCGCTGCCTTTCACATAATTATTAGCAATTATCCTAATATAATTTTCAATAAAAATTTAAGTTGTTACATGGGACCAAACTTAAGGCTTTGAGAATGGAAGTCACCAATTTTAGAAACTAGACTATTATAATGACAACACCACCTACACATGTGTAACTAGAATGTGCAAGTAGTTAGGCACAATGCCTAGCATTGAGTAGTAGGACTTGTAATGAATGATGGCGAATGAGAAATGAGAAAGGAAATTCACTGTTCAACGCAATGACTGCAATTGTGAAAACAGAGGCCTCAGTGTTAATTGAATCGATGGAGGAATCAACTACATTATGGCCACCACTGTAAAAACAGAGCCCACAATGCTAATGAGAAGGAGAAAGGAAATTCACAATGTAATGTGCTATAACTGCTTCTGTAAAAGCAGAGCTCGCCATGCTGATGAGGAAGTAGAAAGAAATTCTCAATCTAACAGTATGGTCACAGTTATGAAAGAAGAGCCAATAAGCCTACTGTAAATGATGAAAGATCATCCAAAATTATGACATTGACCGCAAGAAAACATATCTCACAGTAAAGATTGAAAGGGAATGCAGGATATCATTATCCAACATATTCACTAAAATTGAAAAAACAAAATTCACACAGTAGAGATAAGAGAAAAAAGGAAATTTATCATCTAACACAGTGACCATAATGGGGAATATGGAAAGATATGCAACAATGGCTACCTCTGCAAGTACAGAATCCACATGCTTATGTGAAGGTAGAAGGAAACTCACTGCTCAAAAATATGACCGGAACAGTGAAAGCTAAGGCCTCTGTGATCATGGATGTGATGAAGGAACATACAACATTATGGCCACCACTGTAAAAACAGGGTCCACAACGCTTATGATAACAGATACTCAAAAGTTCACTGCTCAATGCAAATCATTGTGAGTATTTACTTGTACATTATAGTTTCATAAAGTCAGTAATGTTCATGGAAATTGTTACATGCTACAAAAGTGTACATGCAAGACTATACTTGGAAATGATTCCAATCACTAGCTATCACACTTCAACTGCAGCCCTGAGTATGTTTGCCAGTATAGTGACAAGTGACCATATAATGGTAGGTGGGGTAGATTGTCGCTGCCATTCACATAATTATTAGCAATTATCCTAATGTAATTTTCGATAAAAATTTAAGTTGTTACATGGGACCAAACTTAAGGCTTTGTGAATGGAAGCCAACAATTTTAGAAACTAGACTATTATAATGACAACACTACCTACACATGTGTAACTAGAATGTGCAAGTAGTTAGGCACAATGCCTAGCATTGAGTAGTAGGACTTGTGATGAATGATTGCGAATCAGAAATGAGAAAGGAAATTCATTGTTCAATGCAATGACTGCAATTGTGAAAACAGAGGCCTCAGTGTTAATTGAAACGATGGAGGAATCAGCAACATTATGACCACCACTGTAAAAACAGAGCCCACAATGCGAATGAGTACAGGCACACACATAAATGCTGCTGCTCAATGCTAAGCATTGTGAGTATTTACTTGTACATTTTATTTTCTTAATACCAGTTCTTGTGCTTTTTTATATTTGGAGGCTTCCCTCAATTGAGAGTGAGTATTGATATCAGCTATAAATATAGGTGACGCTTGTATGAGGCGAGGCAGTTTTTGTATATCTTCTGGTTTTACTAGCCAACTTAGGGGAAGATACATATATGGTATAGATTTAAAGTGGTGCTGGGATATGGGTTTCGGCTACTACTAGTTGAATATCGGATGGTAACATCATTATCCATTGAAAGTTTATATCCACATGATCGGCTAATATTACTCCTGCATGCATGCAAACACCAAGAACCCCATTCGGTTCGAAAACTCTATAGTTTGTTAATCCACTGGTACCTTCATCAGTACGAAATTAATTCCTTCTCAAACATCACTGATATTCTGCTCCCTTCTTTTCTTAGTGACCCAGTTATTATATTATTCCAACAAACTATTGATAGTGGCATACAATTGTCAAATCCCAGCACCCCTTATTACAAACCTCCCCCTTGGGAAGACATCTCTACAAGGATAGACACATCTCTCTTGGGGGCAATAATTCGGGGACTGAGTGTGAACATAACTCACTATGTTGCTGAAAAAATCAATAGTTATCCCAACTCTTTGCACATATACACTGATGCCTCCAAGGCAGACCTGCAAATTTCCCCATCACCAACCACATGCGCATATGAAATTGGTGGTGAAATCACTTTGTTGCGTCTAAATGATTCCTGCTCAGTACAGGAAGCAGAATTGTACGCCATATACAGTAGCCTCGTAACTATGTAAAGATAGAAGCATACTTTTAATGACTGACTCTTCGGCTTCTCTAAAATCAATTTCCTCATAGAACAACATGGATATCTTAGTCCTGAAAGTCAATTTTAGATTGAAGTTGCTTCATCAAGCAAGAAATCAGATAACGCTCTTGTGGGTGCCGAGTCATATGGGAATTCAAGGCAACGAGCAAGTTGACATGGCGTCCAAATCAGCTCTGCTCGCACCAATGCCGTTTGCAGTGCCACCAATCTGCAAAGTGAAGATTTATTTCTATGAACGTATGATGGCTGAATGGATCAGACAGCGGCAAAGGGAACAATCTTTTATGAAGAGCATAAAATTTATGGCTGATCCATAGTTTCCTTCTCTTTACTGTATGTGTCGAGAATATGCTGTGTTAAATCAGTTGCAAGTTGGGCATACAGCGGTCTCACACAATTATATACTTGAAGGTACCCTTCTGCCACCACGCACATGCCCTTTCTATTCTGGCTCTTTTTACTCTTCAGTAGAACACCTGCTGCTACAATGTATGGCATTCAACCACTCCCCTTTTGCCGGTATTCCCCTGTCAACTATGCTATCAAATGACCCAGCACACATACAAATGCTACTCAGTTTTCTTAGGATCGACAACTTAATAACTAAATTATGAAATAGCCTTTTACCCTGGCCCATGTGCTGTAATGACTATTGTAATTAAAAATGGTGCATGGGCGTCACTAAAAAAAAAAAAAAATCTAAACCAATAATTTAAAAAAAAATAAATAAAAAAAAGGATTCAACTAAATATTTTATATTTATTTGTTCTTCATAACCATTATATTGCACTTCAAATTAGTCTAAGCCTTCGATTCAAATTAGTGTTTTGCTTTACCATTTTAAATTATTATTAGCAAAGATCTCTGAAATTGATCAAGATATTAAATTAAAATAATAAAATAAAAAATGGATGTTTATTCAAACAAATTTTCTTACACACTAAATAATTGAATGTTATGTAAATGACGATATTGTAGGCATTTTTCATGAAATATGATGTTTGAAAACTCAATATCAACCAAGAAATATTTTGTCGTCGTCGGGGTCGCATCTCTTGCCTCAAGAGGTTGCGTACATCTATATTCTTCGATTCCTGGCGTATCTAATTGTGTCTTGTATACTTTTGCATGGAAAGTTGGCTGGTGCATTCGTAGTTGCTAGCTCCAATCTTCTTCTTCCTTTAATGGGTTTTCCCTGAACTCATCCTTGCAATGCCAACATGAAAACACCGTTTTCCCGGATTTTATGTGCTATGTATTTCAGGTTTCGGTGCTTAATATTTTCAACTATCGTTTTGTTTTCTTCATTTACTTTTGTTAAGACTGATACGTTTGTTGCAAAATCAGTCCAAGGTATTTTTAATAATCTCAGATAGCACCACATTTCAAATGCGTTCAGTCTTCTTACAATATCCACACTCATTGTCCAGGTTTCACACGCATATTTTAATACCGTCCAAACGTAGCATCTCATTATTCTCTTCCCCAGGCCCATGCTTAAGGTTCTGTTTTTTAAGACGTTGCTAAGTTTATTAAAGGCGGTCTTTGCCATACCGATTCTACTTTTGACTTCTTTTAGGTCTCTTCCGTCCTTACTTATGAGAGCACCTAAATATCTAAACTCAGTGACATTCTCGATTTTTTCATTGTCTATCATGATTACTGCGTTTTTGTTATTGGTTCTGGAAAATCTCATGACTTTCGTTTTTTCCATTTTTATTTTCATTCCAAATTTCCTTCCCGCATGGTTTATCCTATCGATCATTTTCTGCATTTGAGCTTCTGTTTCAGCTATAAATACCTTATCGTCCGCATAGCTTATTTCATTGATTCTTTGTCCATTGATCTTCAGACCCATTCCTTCAATTCGTGCCTCTTTTATTATTTCGTCTGTGTAGATGTTAAATAACTGTGGAGAGAGTGGGCATCCTTGTCTTACACCCCTCTTTATACTGCATTGCCCAGTAGAGTATTCTGCACCTATCTTGATATTCGTGTACTGTTCCCAGTATAAATCCTTTATTACCTGTAAATCTTTGTCATCAATATTATATTTCTTCAATATGTTGATTAATTTTTTATGTTTTACACTATCAAAAGCTTTTTCGTAATCAATGAAACACGCGACGATATCTCTGTTTGCATTCAAAGCTCTTTGTATAACTATTTTCAGGAGCACAATGGCGTCTCTGGTTCCTCTTTTTGGAACAAATCCGTATTGTGTTTCGCTTAAGTTTTCATCGATTTTCCATTCAATTCTGGCCTTAATTATTGCCAATAGAAGTTTCAGAGAGTGGCTCATCAATGCGATGGTTCTGTATTCAGAACATACTTGGGAGGAGCTTTTCTTTGGTATTGGTATGAAATTTACTTCTTTGAAATCTACAGGTAGTTTGCCTTCTTTGTATATTTTATTAATGATCTGCAATAGTTCTTTTTCATATTCTGACGTTATGTGTTTTATTAAGTCTATCGACAATTGATCTTTACCTACAGCTTTGTGATTTCTACCTCTTTTGATTGCATTTCTCAGCTCCCATATTTCTATTTTTGGGGCCGATTCTTTTGTTACGCAGTCGATTTGAGTAGATCTTGCAGCGTCATCATAGAGTTCCTTCACGTATTTTAGCCAAAGTTCTTGCGTTTCTTTTTTTATTCATGCAGTAGTTTCCATCTTTATTGCATATGTATGAGATGCTGTTCTTCTTTTTCTTGTGTATCTGCATCATTTGCTTAATTTTAGTGTGTAGTTCTCTGTCGCTATGTTTTGCGTCGAGTTCTTCGATCTCTTGACATTTTCTATTGTACCATTTACTTTTCTCCTTTGTACATTTCTGTTGTATGTTCTCACTTAATCTGACATATTCAGGTCCGAATCTGTTTTTAATCTTTCTTCTTTCTTCCATCATCTTTAGTATTTCTATCGTCATCCAAGGATTATGCCTTCTTTTTTCTTTAACCGGTATTACATCACTAGCAGCTGCAATAACTTTGTTTTTTCATGTAGACCACATTTCATCGATATTTTCGTTTTCATGCGCCTCGGTCTTGTTTTGTCTTCTCAGTTCAGCCTGGAATTTCTCTCCTATTCCATGGTCTTTTAGACAATTTGTGTCTATCTGTTGCTGTTTCTTCACTTTCTCCTTTCGACTTTTCCATGCTATGCGGCATTTGGCGAGGAGTAGCACATGATCCATATTACAGTCAGCTCCCGGGTATGTATGGCAATTTTTCACAATATTTTTATATCACTGGTTCACCAGAATCTAATCAATTTGATTTCTAGCTTTATCTCCAGGGCTAACCCACGTGTACAACCTTCTTACGTGTTGTTTAAACCATGTGTTACAAATCACATAATCATTCTTTTCTGCGAAATCAATCAGCATTTCACCTCTTTCGTTTTTTATCTCCGAGCACGCATTTTCCAGCTATTTTGCTACCATGATCTTTTCCTACTTTGGCGTTAAAATTTCCAATTACAAATACCACATCTTTGTTTTTCGTGCACTTTCTGGTTTCTTCTAGATCGTGATAATGTTTATAATTTATTAAACCCGGCTTTACATTGATGCATAATTCCAATAGACATTAATGACGATCATTTGCAAATAATTCACAGACAAAATAATAAAGAAACTCTGATGATGGATGTGGGTCATCACCAGGTATGTGTTTATTATACAAATTGTAAAATTATTATTTGCTATAGTATATATTCTCTGAAGTATCGTCTCATCTCGCTGAATCATTTCGAATCTTGTTCCCTTTTAATCCGCCCATCGATTTCCCAAAGGTTCAAAAGCAAACAAACAGTTATGATTATGGAATATTTGCTATACGTTTTGCAACTTCTTTGGCGATGAATGTTGATCTCATAGTACAGTATTGTACCAAATGCGTTCACACTTACTCAGAATAATACATTATAATAATTTGGAAAAGTTCCCTTGTATTAAAAATTTAACATGTAATCAAGTAGAGTGCTTTTCTATGTTCTGGCACAATAGACAAGGGTGTGAAGGGGGGAACAGCGATTGCGGGGGAACCAGTTCGATCCCATTGCACAAAAACAACGAGTTATGATGCAATAAAATTACAACAACAACAAAACAAGAACCAGATCACTGAACAAACGGATGACGACAACGATGACGGTGATGTAGCATGTTGTTCACCTTCACCCACTATCACTTTTCCCCGCCACCCCCCTCAACAACGTCGACGACAACGAGAACGATAAAAAATGTTCGTTCTGGGAGAATAGCCAATCAGGAGAGAGTATTTAGTCATGTGACCCCACCCCCTTTTACTTAGCTAATCAAGAGTCAAAAACATATGTCCACCTCCTCCCCGTCCCGTTCCCTTGCGCGCGCGCACCATCGATTAAATAATAATAATCAACCAATTAATCGATTTTCGTTACTATATTTATTAAAAATAATTAACTATTCACAATGTACCGCGCTTTTCCCCCTACACAATCTTACATAGATATTCGTTATTATTAAATGGTTCGCTGTCTTTAAAATTTGAAAATTCTTTATTTCAAGGGGAAAAAGAGGTAAAATCTCTGGAAACTACTTAAAACGTTCGAATTTCGATACTTAGAACCCAAATTTTAAAGGAATTTTTTCTAGCATGTTCCCTTCTTACACTTTATTTTTTAAAAAATTTGTAAAATTGCATAATATTACGATAGTATTAATGGAGAAAGATGTGTGCGAGTGTAATGCAAGTCGTAATAAATCGAGAGGAACATGATGATGATGACATGGTTATCAATGAAGCTGTGCGAATACTATCTACATTACTATTATTATACTTTGTTTCTACCTTACACAACATTGTACACACGCACATTCCAAATCGCAATGAATAGGATGCTTTTGCTTTTACTTTACACAACATTCTACACACGCACATTCGAAACTGCGATTAATAGGAGGCTAGTGGTGGACCTGTACAAATACTATTTACATTATTATACATTGTTTTTCTGTACATAACCTCGCATGCACGCACGCACATTTCTAATCATGATGAATAGGATGCTAGCGGGGAAATACTATCAACATTATTATTACACAGATCGGTTAAATCTTTTAAATTATTCCTCTAACGCGTATTGACAATCATGAACACTTCCTCACTAATCGAATAAATAATAATAAATTACGAATAAATCGATTAATTGTTATATTTTCCTATTAAAAAATAAATAATTAAATATACTAAAAAGTAAAATTTTTTTTGTATACCTCTCATAGCCTAGTGGTTGGTTATATGAATCATGTTAATTTCCTTAACGTTTCGAGTTCTAAACCACCTTAATCAGATGAAACTGGAAATATTGTCATCGTATCACAAGCTATATCTTAGTATACATATGATGCTAACACCTTATCTGCTATGTCGAGGGTATACTTACATTAATTTTACGCAAATTCCTATTTAAAAATTATTTTTTATAGAAAATCTACAATATATTAATTTCCTAATGAATATGATGTGAAAAATGATGGAAGAGAGGGGGTAAATTAATTATAAAGTATCTGTATAAAATTAGTATAAAAAGCTACGTTTTATGGATTAATTTTTAGTCTTTATACTACAATTTACTAAGTTATGTATGTTGTTGTTGTGTTAACACTTGCATTAATTAAAACTCTTTCATTCCAAGTTCGTTAATAGTTACGTGTTAGTAGCTCTTTCCATCTTTTTTTTCTACTATAATAATTAATAAAATGGAACCATCACAATCCATCTTGATATCTAACACCAACGATGCTCAACCTAGCAAAGTCGATGTCGGTAATAATGTTATATTCAAATTTTACAACGATCTATTCGGAGAAGATGAAGCAATCAATTTATCAGTTAAATCCTCCGATGTCAACTCTGAAAACACTACACTGGAAAAGAAGGAGGAGGAAAATATCGAAACCAAGGTAATTGGATTACAACTAGAATTACCTGAGAAGATTAAACATCGCAATGCTGTAGTATATGTACACGATCCATTCGATATAGCCGATGTAAAAAGTTTCGCTTTCGCAATATTAGCAAAATTCGCCTACCCACGACACTCGATAACTAAGCTTCGAATATTAGAAAGAATTTACGATTTTCAAAATATCATGGAATCTGGAATTAAAACTATTCGCGATATTATCGATTTTGAAGACAGAAACGGTGTTAGCGTTAATTTGTATAAACTAACAATTCCTGATTACGTAACACAGTTTGAATATAATATCGATCCTGTGAAGGTTACCGTAAAATATGTAAATAACTCTAACTGGAGAAAACACACAAATATTATTTATTGGCGCGGAGAAGATGATGAATTGTATCATTTTGCATGGATAAAGAATTTTTCCCGATTAATGCGATTACAAAGAAAAGGAAGATTTTTTTGTTTAAAATGCGTCGATTCGATTCCAACGGAAACAGCGCATGAAAATATAAATTGCGGAAATTCCGACTACAGATGGATATCGAAGTTGTAACACACGTGTAAATTATTTGAAATTAATAACATTTACATAGTATATTATTTTAATTAGTTTGTAAATTAACTTATAATATGAGATGTAATGTTGTTTTAATACATAGTATATGATTTTTGAATAGTTGTAAAATATTTTATAAATTATGTTTATCTTATGAGAATATACGTTGTTTTTAAAAACTGTCATCATCTCTTTATTCCTTATATGGTATGTAAAACGAGGTGAAGATTTAAAAGTAGCATTAAAACTATTTTGAAATATATATTTAAAAACGATTTACTAACGAAATCTTGCATAATGCATATTAATTCTAAAACTATACATTTTATACAGGTTTTCCATACATTTTAAAAAAGTGCGTATTTAAAAACGTATACAGGTGGGAGGTGGAGGAATCGTAGATAATAAATAACAATTCCAAGATTACACATTTTACCTGTATTTTCCCATTCGCTTTTAGATAATTTTTTAAATAGTGCGTATTTAAAACGAATACGAAGGAAATATTACATAATAATAAATATTAATTCTAAAACTACACATTTTACGCATGTTTTCTGTTCACTTCCAGGTTATTTAAAATAGGTGCTTACGAAAGAAAATTATATAGAATAAATAGGATAATATTATAATAAGCAGTTTTAATTATTCACTTTAAAAATTAGCTCATAAACCTTCATATAAAATTGATAAAACAAAAAAAACGGAAACAAAAATGATGTGGGAACATATTCAAATGTATTATCACGCAATTACCTAAGCGTTTTCTTCAATGTTTTATGAGATGAAAACCTCTATATATACAGAATCGTTTTACGTGAAAAAATCATTACAGTGAGCTGAAGTGGAAGTAAGGTGAATTGTTAACCATTTTATCATTTTTCTACATTCATTTTTATATTTTCACCTTTATTTTCATCAATTTCAGTAAGTATTTACAAATTTTCATTATAATATAAGAGAGTTAATTATTTTTTCAAATCTTTTTCACTTTATAAACGTATAATCTTCGTTAAAATTGAATAAAAGTTAATAATAGAGGGAATGCTTTTCTATTATTTTTAAAAAATAATAAAAAATTCTTTTATAAACATATTGTTCTATAGAAAATGGATTCGCAACACTTAAAAACTTTTAATAAGGAAACGATGATTAAATTCTCCATCAATCCTGCAAAGGATCTTAAATCAGAAATCACCATCGAAGATCTCCAAGTAAATAACAAATATATATATTTCAAAAACAATTATTTTAATAAAATAATTAAAAAATGTATAAAAAAAATGATTTTATTAAATAATTAATCAATATGATGAAAAAATTTTTATAGACAATCATTCACCACGTATTAAAATACGTTACCATTGTAAAAATTAATAAAATCGAAAGATTCATCATAATCAAAATACAATACTGGATCAGGAAATCCGTGCTAACAGATCGGATACAGAAATGTCCATACTACGATGCAATTATATTTCAATATATCAATGTTGAGGGGGAGAACGATTTCTTATTCCAACGGGAGAGTATAAGAAAAAAATATGAGGAATTAGAAGCAAAATACTACCGAGGAATAAAGCAATCGTTGTAAGTAATATTGTTAATGAAAAAAAATGCTTTCATTCCTTCTCACCTTATATTTAGGAGTTTCTAAAATCAAAATAAAAATTTTTATTGTTTTAATTTTTATATACAGAAAAGAATTGGAACAACCTATTGATGGAAATAGGGGAGATGGTGGTGAAGAAGAAGAATGGTAGAAAATATATATAATTTATAATTAACTTTACTTAATTATATAATATATATTTATTTTTAATTTCTGGAAAAATAAATTATATTATATAATTAAAAGTTGTTGTTATTGATTTCTATAAATAAGGAATAATATATATGTAGTAGAATAACTTTCCTATTCATCCCTCCCTTTTAAAGATAATAAATACAATCATTCTCATAATTTAAAGAAAAAAATATAGACATTTTACCTTAAATTTTCTTATATTACATGGTATTGTCATCAAAAACCAACGCGTTTGCTAAATTATTATATATTTCACGCTAAAATACCTATTTTATCATTTTTTATCGATTTAATTAAATAATTAACCTACCTAAATTTTATGTAGAAGGAAAAAAAATATAACAAAACAACAAATAAATTAAAAACAAATATATTTCCAATCTAATACAGGAATAAATCTAATATAGAATAAATCTTAATACAGAATAAATTTACGAAAAAACAATTACGCATTTTTACAAAAAATCAATCGACATAAATCATTAATAAACTAAATATGATTTAAATTATAAAAAAAAAACGTTAAATTTAATTTATTCCACCACTGTTTTTATTGTTTATCATATTCAATAAAGTAAGGTTGGATGATTCCGACGTTCGCATCCGATCTTCTAATCGAGCTATTTGTAATTCTAATTTCTCCAATTGCGTAACTCATGTTTCCAAGGATTGCGATCTTTTAATGAATTGTTGCCAGTTAACAGCATGTCCATCATCATGTCCGTTAGGAATATTAACTAAACGTTTGTTACGAATATCGATGTATTCAGATGTAATATCGATATAGTCTGATAAGGCTGATCTTACAGCTAGTTTAAATGTATTTGAAGATAGTGCTAATATAAGACATTGTTGAATAAATCGAAACGGTAAATCTCGAAAATCTTCAAAATTTTTATCCATTAAACTAGATATCATTAATCGCTCCTTATGAACTGCTTCTTTATTGAAAGCGGGTGATACATTAGTAGTAGTAGTAACACTAGTACCACCTAACTGTTGCTTCTGCTCCGAATCCATTTTATTCTTTTTTCCCGATAAAGTTTATAAAAAATTATAATTTCGGTAGTTTTTAAATTATTTAACGCGGGAAATATACGTACGTAACTGTGTAGAATATATGTAAGAATGCGAAAATTTTTCATGCGTTCGCTCCTTTTATACTTAAAAAATTACTATTAAAGCTTATAACAAACGATATCTACAATTGCATATGCAATTAAAATTTACACTCTCACATTTACAAAAACACTCGATAGCAGGTTTACCACACGTTCTACAAATTATACGAGTTAAAATGTTATCATTATCACTTTCTAAATTTAAAAAACATATTTTAAAACAATAAATTTTCTTATTTCTACGTAATTGCGTACAATAACATCCGTTCGATAAAATAGAATCTCCGCATGATCGACATAAATTACAATTGATTTCACACGAACAATTATTCTTTTTTCGCATAAAAGTTTTACATTTACAACAACAATATCCGTAACTACCGCATTTATTGCATGCTAATCCATCCACTTGTGTATTAGGAGTAATAAAACATTGATTAGAACAACAATAATTCATGTTTTTTATCATATTTCTACGTGTTTCTAAACGAAAAAAAAATACACTAAATTTAACGAGATAATATACAATCGAAGTAGTACATGAAATATATTAAACTAACGGAAAAATCTATATACACGATGTATTTATATATAAAAAAATCTTTTAATTACTTGAAGCAATCTTCACATTCGGATGTATATTCAATTTCCTCATTTACATATTTAAAAGACGGACCATCATAATGATCACGTAAACAACAACAATAGTCTTCTATGTTTTCCGTTCTCCAAAATCGTACGCAATAACAGTGTTCGCAATCATCATCGCATAAACATTTTCTTCTCCGAAACGGACATTTTCCACACCCGCTACAATTGCTTTCACATTCTCTTTCGGCTATTTCCGTCATTCGTGTTACGCACCGACAATAACAAAAATCACTGCAAATGCATTTTATGCAACCTTTAGTACGACTTTTGTAAATATTTGTAGAGTAAGTGAAACATCGATCTGGACAACAATATCGTAATTTTCCTTCGGATTCCTTGCAGATGCATCTGATATTTGATTTGGTATAAACGCAATAACATTTATAACAGGAAACTTCGCAAGAACAATTTTTCACATTTTTCATATATGTTTTACATTTACATCGACAAATAACGTAATTGTTACAATCTAAGCAAACAATTCCATCCGCCTCGGATTTATGCGTGTATCGAGTGAAACATTTTTCAGGACAACAGTAAACCCATCGCGATTTTTTCAATATTTCATTTTCTTTACATAAACACCGAGATGTAGTGTATAAAAATTCTTCGCATAAACAATTTTTACAACCGATTTCGCAATCGCAATTATTACTATTTTTCATAAAAGTCTTACATTGACACCGACAAATATTCGAACTTTTACATTTTACGCAAAATAAATCATCCGATCGCTTTTCTGGTAAAACAAAACACAAGTTTGAACAACAATATATAGTGTTTTCACTCATATTTTACGAATATATCCGCAATAATTAACGCAAAAATATACGAACGTACTATATGAATAATTATAGTAGACTATAAAAAACATCTTCTCACGTTCTCCTTTTATAATAGGTAATGTAAAAAATTTTTTTAGCTTGTTACAGTCAGCTAGTTAGTTGTTGTAGCAAAAAAAAGATATGTTCAACACCGTTTAAAGGTGAAAAAATGATTTATTATCGAATTCTTCATTATTTTTCGAGATTTAAAAAAGTATATATATTCACTTCACATCGAGTGACTTCGCATTTGTAGATTTGTTTTTGTTCTATACAGTCTATAGTTATTCTCTTCTCACGCAGCATAATGAATACCGCGACACAATCATCATCATCATCTACCGTACAATTCCACTTGGAAACGGTAACTCGGCGATATAAGAATCGATTAGTCACCTTACGATTAGTGAACGATGAAGTTAGCGCGCATGATATCGATACGTTTTTAACTGCTGTAAAGTCTGAAGTTCTTTCCCTTCTATCGAATCACATTCGAACTGGAGTAAAGTGTACTCTAGTATTGCATTGTTATTTTAAACGTACGATGCAATTAGAGGGGAAAGATCAAACTATTCCATCTTATTTTCCATCAGAGATGCGGATGTTGGTTATTGGAGATGATTTAAACGATTGGTTTGTTCAAGCAACGCGGGAAATCAAACAGTTGGTGGATATGTTTGAAAATATCGAAGGTTCCGGATGGACTATAAGCACCATTAAGTACCTGGAAATCAAAATTAATAGATGTAACGCTCTAGGACGGATTTCTTCGCATGTACGGACACCCGACAAGATCGCTGTACGAAAAGCGGTCATTAATGTTCAAAACAACGATGAATTTTGCTTCAAGTACGCGATGTTGTCGAAATTTGTAAAAAAACATCCAGAACGTGTTAACAACTATCTATCCGATTCAACTCTAAGCGAGAAGTACAACTGGAGCGGTATCTCATTCCCCTCATCATTGAAGGATATCGATATGTTTGAAAAGACAAATCCGCAGTGTTCGATCAACGTTTACGCGGTAGAGAAGGATGAAATCGTTTATCCCGTGCGTATTACTAAAGAAGAACAGGATGATCACACCGACCTTCTTCTACTGAAATGTAACACTGTGGAACACTTTTGCTGGATACGAAACTTAAGTCGTTTAGTTCGAGCACAGATTACGAAAAACCATCAATCTATCCTAATCTGCAGACGTTGTCTTTGGTATGTTCATGATGAGGGGAAATTTGAAGAACATCGACGACTGTGTACCGGGAAGACTCCAGTTGCTGTTGAGATGCCACAACCAGGAAAAAATATATTGAAATTTGAGCAGCACAAATTCAAACAACCCCTCCCCTTCGTAGTATATGCTGATTTTGAGACGTATTTAGAGAAGGTGGAGACGCAGTCTGGCAATAACAACAACATCGAGGAAGAAGAAGAAGAAGAATTACCTGAAGATCAACCGGGTCAACAGGAGCAAAGCGTATCATCTCGTCGCGTGCATCGAGAAGCTGAGTCTGTCGAGGAGGATAAGATTGCTAACACCGTTAAAGTTCATCGACACGTTCCGATGAGTTTCTGCTATTACTTCGTAAGTCAAATCGGAGATGAGTATCTACCCAGCTCGTTACGCACACCGCGCTTATACAGAGGATCTGGAGAGGAAAATACGAATGTAGCGAAAGAATTTTGCATGAGACTGCAGGAAGATGCTAAGGTTATCGCGAACATTTATCAACACAAACAACCGCCTCGAGTAAGCGAAGAAGAACGACAGATTTTTAACGAGGCTACCGTTTGTCACATTTGCGAAAACCCGCTAAATCCTGCAGAAAAGGTACTAGAACACTGTCACATTACAGGCAAGTTCCGTGGTGCAGCTCACAACTCATGCAATCTTCTATATCGTCTACCAAAGTATCTTCCAGTTTTCGTACACAATTTAAGCGGGTACGATGCTCATCTTATAATTCGGGAATTGGTATATGACAAATCTGACATACACGTCTTAGCAACATCATCGGAACATTATAAAGGATTCATGAAACAGTTAATACCTAGAGTTATGCAACTCCGATTTGTTGATTCGATGCAGTTCATGTCAGGTAGTTTAGAGAAGTTGGCATCTTTCCTCCCAGACACAGCTTTTCATCACACGCTTAAACATATAGATGATGCATCGTGGTTACCCCTGTTCCGTCGTAAAGGTTACTTTCCATACGAATTTTGCTCCGATGCATCAAAATTGGAAGTAACCTCGCTTCCTCCACGTTCCGCGTTTTATAGTTCGTTAACGAAATCTACCATTTCGGAAGATGCGTACAAACATGCGAAACAGGTATGGGATACACTTTGCATTGAGAACCTTGGACAGTACAGCGATATATACTTGCGGACGGATGTGTTATTGCTCGCTGACGTATTTGAGAACTTCCGCAAAGTTTGCTACAGCATATATAAACTGGACCCGGCTTGGATGTTTACAGCTCCAGCACTCACATGGCAAGCGATGTTAAAAAGCACCAAGGTGGAGTTGGAGCTATTAACCGATTATGATATGCTGTTGTTTTTCGAAAATGGTATTCGCGGAGGTCTCAGTCAGTGTGTTCACCGTTACTCAACTGCAAATAACCCATACCTGTCATCATCATCATCATCATCTCCTCAACCATCCACATCATCAACGGTAGCATCGGTTAGTAATAATAATAATAATTATATAATATATTTAGATGCCAACAATCTATATGGGGAAGCAATGAGCAAGTCTTTACCACAAGGAGGCTTCCGATGGTTAACATCGGAGGAGATTTCTCATATAGATGTGACTAATCTAGATGAAAATGGTCCGGAGGGTTTTATTTTAGAAGTAGATATAATTTATCCAAAACACTTACATAATTTACACGATAATTATCCGTTTTTACCTGAAAGTAAACAGGTATCTTCAAGTAGTAAAGTAAAAAAGTTGGTAGCTACATTAGAAAATAAATATAAGTATATTGTACATTTTTCTTATTTAAAATTAGCTTTAAAACATGGATTAGTAATTAGTAAAATTTATAGGGTAATTAAGTTTAAACAATCTAACTGGTTAAAATCATATATAGATTTAAATACTTCTCTCCGGCAACAGGCTACCAACGAATTTGAAAAAAATTATTACAAATTAATGATTAATTCCCTTTTTGGAAAGACTTTGCAAAACATTCGAAAACAGTTAAATATTAAATTAGTCACCGATAAAGTAAGATTTAGTAAATTAGTAAATAAACCCTCTTTTAAGGACCGCACTATATTTATGGAAAAACCCTTTTTATGCGCCATACATCAAAATCCCACTAAACTATTATTTGTTAAGCCGTTATATGTAGGTATGTTTATTTTAGATTTAAGTAAAACAACTATGTATAAGTTTCACTACAATGTTATGTTACCAATGTATGGTGTAGATAGATTAAAATTATTATATACAGATACAGATAGTTTAGTGTATAATATTAAAACAGTGGATGTGTACGAAGATATAAAGAATAATATCGACTACTTCGATACATCAGATTACCCAGCTTCACATAAATGTTTTTCCACTAAAAATCGTAAAGTTTATGGTAAATTTAAAGATGAATTGTCAGGAATTCCCATTCAAGCGTTTGTAGGTTTACGATCGAAAGTCTACAGCGTTAAAATAAACGAAGATAATATTATAACTAAATGTAAGGGAATTCCTTACAATGTCACCAAAAACGAAATTACTTTTGATAATTATAAACATTGTATTTTTAATAATAATGAAATTAGTAACGTAAATTATAGAACTGGGTATTCTATTCGTAGTGAAAACCATGAATTATACACTATGAAACAGAAAAAACTAGCTATATCCGGACTAGATGATAAGCGTGTAGTATTAGCAAATAATATAGATACGTTAGCTTTAGGTCATGTAGATTTAGAAAATGCTACCAATGATGATGTAAACGATGATGATATTGCAGAGGAAGAGGATCGATCACCTCCGAAACGTGCGCGATTAGATTAAGATTTTTCGTTATTTTTTACTTTTTTTCACATTTTTCATTGTTTTTTTACTTTTTTCACATTTTTTCATTGTTTTTTACTTTTTTTGCATTTTTTCATCGTTTTTTTTTACTTTTTTTTCGCATTTTTTCGTTATTTATGTTATTAAGTCTGTATATATTTATAAATTATTTCATAGTATAATACGAGATATATTGTGAGAATGTAAAGAAAAAAATACATATATTATATTCGTAAATAATTTCATTTATTTAAAATTTACAATGATAAAAATAAATTTAAAACTTAAACTAAAAACATTAACAATTACAAAAACCTTTTCTAAAATAATAATAAAACTATAAAAATCTTTCTATTACATAAACTTTATACAATAATGTTAGTTTAGATTACGATGTTGTAGGTAAACTTATTGTAAGTGCGATTTTAGATTCTCCATCGTTAACCTTTTCCACTGTTACATTTTTATTTGCGTCATATAACGATTTGAAAGGAGAAGGTTGACCTTCATTTAAATCATACCATTTCGATAGTACAAAGACGTTCCTTAACGAACATGCACTATTATTTAAGCTGTTCTTATGATGATTACACTTTATTAAATTCGATACACCTCGGTATGTGATAATATGTAATTTTCGCAAGTTTGGTGTACCACAAGTTTTTTCCATATCGAATATTTCATATGATTGGTGATTGGAAGTGCATTGATCTATTAGTTTCGATAACGTTTTAATTTTTTCTTCTCCTTTAACATATATTTCTACCGGTTGCAATGTTTCTAACATTTCCATCAAATCGTGATATAAATAATGATATTGACGCGTTCCATACTCCCACGGAATATTATGATAATACGAGATCAACCATCTATTTGTTTTCTGTATATGCGAAGGTAAAATATTCCAATCATAAGGAGGAGTATACACTTCGTGTAAATAATATTTCCCATTTACACTTAGTATTACCATTTCTTTAATAATATCTTCGCACTCGCTATTTCTAAAACATTGAATATCTAAAATAACTTTATTCCTGTCTTTTTCCATTTTTTTTCCCGATACAACTAATTACGTTGGTTCTATTTAACGAGAACAAAACAGGAAAAAAAGACCGAGTTTACCGTTAGCAGAAGTGAAACTGATTGAAAAATTGTTGTACAAGGGTTTTTATATGTTTTTCACATTTGTAAAATATCATAACCAGTACTCTTATCGTGTATAATTAATGCGTACGCGGTTGTATTAGCAGGTATATTTTTAGATGAACGAAAATCTACACGAATCTGTAGCGGACTATTATCCATCAATATCTCATTTTGAAATACACATGGTATAACGAATAGCGTATAACGGGATAGAAAATCTTCTACGTTGATAGCCGGGTGAGGAGTTTCTCGCACATAATACATTGTTTGAAATTTTACGTAGGATAGATAGAGAGTGGCAACTTTTTTCTTTTCAAAATCTAACATCAACGGTTCGTACGGGTAGCGAACGGAATTTATGTACGCGCTTAATTCTATAATATCAACGTGATCGAATGTAGACGCGTTTTTCGTTAGATTATTCTGTTTATCAATCTGGAATGCTAGCACGATGTAACGAGGACGTTCTATCGCTGATGTAGTTTTGATTAGCCAACTGTGATCTGATGTAGTTGGTAAACTCGGTTGCTGATATAGTGACCAGGTGCGAAATTGAATTGGAGTGTATTTCGTTCGCTTGATTCGAGTTAATAGTGCAACCTTTGCTCTATCGCTAATCTTAATAAACGGTACATTCCAGGCAACCGTATGCAAAGTTAAATGAACGGATTCATCTTTAGCGGCTATAAAAGCGTTCTTATCCGTGCTGGCTCTAACCAGAATAAGCTCTTGAGTGCTGTGTACTATACTTTTTGTATAGTCTTCCATGAATCCGAATAGGAAACATAACGGAATGACGAATGAGAATTCAGTTGTTGTTGTTGATGTTGTTGCTGTTGATGTTGTTGATGTTGTTGCTGTTGATGTTGTTGCTGTTGTAGTAGTAGATGCATCAGTGGTGGTGACGTCTCTGGTGAAAGATTTCAAATCGTTCAAATTCAATCCGCTAGTGCTGTATGTACAGTCTGAACGAATATTTTCCGAACTTAATAAAGTTTTAATAACGCATGTAATGCCTGGCAATCTGGTTATATCCATTACATTCCCGTTTACTTCATAGTGTAACTCGGAAAATAAAAAAAGCGGTCCACCTAGACAAAATTCGAGTGCAGGTGATACGCGCCCCTCGATCGTTAGGTAACTCTCCGACGGTAAGGTAATTACATCTTTTTGCTGTATCGGAATACGTATTTCATCGTTCGATCCGAATTTCGAACTGGAATATGGTTTATGCGTGTGATAATCCAAACCAGCGATTGAATCATCCATGTATGCGTTACTTCCATCGATTCGTAGAATATTTTCCATTTTTTTATATATTTTCTTTTTTCTTCGTTTTATCAATTCACTTTATCACTTTGTATCCTAAAGATTTTAAAATACGTATACTTTTCTTCGATAATTGTTTCTTTCCTTCACTATTTATACTTTTTTCTTTAGAATATAATGATGGTGGTGTTGATAATGATGATGAATAGTGCGAGGAGTGAGGTATAGATGAAACTCCTTTATATACGTTGATTATGCTTTTATCGTATATTACAGGCATAATATAATACTATAAAAAACGTATGAAATAATGATGATGATGATCACGCACCTAGCGGTAAAGTTGTTAAATGTAAGTTTATTATAACTTCTTCGTTATCGAAATCAATTAATCGACCGGTTTGATCGGTTATATATATATTTATATCTGAGAGATAAACGGTAGATACCGGTAAATATATGATCGATCTAGGATATTCAACAATTTTATATCCCGCCGGTACATTCAAAGGAAATGAATATATAATATGCGTAGGTGATCCGTTTATATATCCTCCGGCAGCTATATTACAGTTTACATTAAGTACGTTAATAGATGATATCTGAATAGTGTTAGGACTGGTGTGAATTTTATTCGCTTCTAAAACGAGGTGTTGTTTTCCATCTCCGCTAAATCCGAGTAACGATCCGATACTTTGTGTATAAGCGTTCGAAAAAACTATGTAATATTTACTCTTCAACAAGCATCGTAATGTACGTTCATCCGCTTTTAATACAATAGTATCGTCCAAGTTCTGTTTTAAATAGTCTTCTATATCGGTAATTTCGTAACATCCTTCCAGTAGTTGAATAGATTTCACTTCTCCTTTTCTCAAAGATGATGTTCCCTCGTAGTAGTATAACTTGTTACATTCCTTTGTTATATTACAAATTGAATTATAACTAGTAAACGAAACCATTCCGATAGTCCATCTGTAAGCTTCGTTTAATACTAGCGGAGGAAATATCGTATTGGTTATATTCCCATTTTTTCCGCACAATTGAAATAAATACGACGACATATCGTTCGATTAGTAAATAATGAAATTTTTTTATTTTTTTACACTATATATAAATCGTAATTACGTTATTATCGAGGTTATTTATATTATTTCATTATTTTTCTTCTTCTTCTTTTATCTAGTTCCGATATCGATGCTGGTAATGCGTTGCATAGAAAACGTAAACATAAAGCTCCGCAATTTACCGTATTATACTTTTGATACGCGTTTCGATTGTATAGAATCTCTATATTAGGATCATATCGATGAAAGTATTTAATCATCTCCGAAGGTGGTGATAGGTTTCCAAAACTATTAAAATATTTTACGCGATGCCCTCGCTTTCTGTATGCTACCCAATGGGTTCCAGATCCAGTTTTCGAGTCGAGGTTAACTATAGCTGATTCATTATAGTGCGGTTTGGTGTGTGGTAGTCCATTTCGATCGTATACATTTCTAAAGTAGGGTATACATAATTTACAAGCGTACTTTAATATATCTATATTACGTAACGGGTAGTTGTTTGGTATGGAATTAACGTCGAAAAAAAAATTTTTTTTTTCTTCTCCCTTCACGATTTACGTACAGTCCTAATCCGCTTCGGTAAGGACGTAAATATAGACCATTTCCGATCGATCTATCGATAGTTGAGAGTCCGCTTCCTGATTTGAAACTACGTCTGGCTTCGTTTACATCTTTTACCGCCTTCGATATAGTTGATACTGTAGCTGATATACCTCCGAGAGCGGCTAGTATAGGAATTAACGGTAGCGCACCTCCAGTCTTGTTAATTGGAATTATTCGCGGTGTATTCATTCCCGATACGATGTTATTCGGATTCTGATAGAGGTTTCGAACTGCATCGACAGCTTTTGCACTTCTACCGAGTATAGACTTTTCTTTAAGAACGGCTTTACGCGCTGTTTTTAATACGTCTCGAAACGATAATTTTTTCTTCGATATCATCTTCCTCCGCTTTTGTACACCGCGACCAATGACTTTTCGTTGTCGTTGTCCTTGTCCTCGTTGTCGTTTTTTCTTCAATCCACTACCACTAGCACAGCATCCCCTTCCAAGTGTTCGTTTAAGTTTCATCGCGTTCGTAGTTAACCAAGCAGCGGTTTTTTCTCCGAAACTACTATCTCCAGCTGTAACGCGTTCCCAAGCTTTATTTTCTAATACTTTATCAGCTTCTGCTCTCCGCTCGTCGTTCCCTTTATATATATTATACGCTATATCGTGTTCGCGACAAGCGCTATCTAACGGATTTTTACCAGGATCTCCGCGTTCTAATCGTTCCTGTAAACGTGTACCTGGACCGCAATATTGATATCCTCCGGGAATATGAAGTTCGAACGGTAATTTATCGATAATTTTATTAACTATAGATCCAAAACCAGCTCCACTACGTATACGTCTTTTAGTTTGAAAATTTCTTCTTCTTCTTCTTCTAGTACTATCGTTTTTTATTCGTTTATTCATAACACTAGCATAAACATCATCATCTTCACGTTACTTTATATATAAATACCTTTACACTCCTCAACTCTTTGTATTTATATAGTTTTTTTTCTGATTGTTCGCTCGCGTGTGTACGATGAAAGTGATAGCTCAATCAACTCGTTTACCATTAAATAATGACGCGTTATCATTATTTGAAGCAGCAACAAATGGAGAAGGTACTCATTTTAAGCATAACGTTCTATTTCCGAACAATATACGTTGTTTAGTGGTAGGACCGAGCGGGTGTGGAAAGACTAATATCATGTTTACCTTATTAACTCATTCGAACGGTCTTCGTTTCGATAACGTATACATATACAGTAAATCGTTGTATCAACCGAAATATGTGCTACTAAAACAACTATTTTCTCAACTACCAGAAATTGGTTATCATACCTTCTCCGATGAAAGTGAAATAGTCTCACCGGATGATATTAAACCACACTCTGTACTAATATTCGATGATGTTTCCTTGGATAGTGATCAAGCGATTATACAAAAATATTTTTCGATGGGACGACATAAAAACATCGATTGTTTCTATCTTTGTCAAATGTATGTAAAAATTCCAAAACATATGATTCGCGATAATGCAAATTTCCTAGTGCTATTTGCGCAGGGTGATGTAAACCTACAACACGTCTATAAAGAACATGTGAATGGGGATTGTACGTATAAAACGTTTAAAAGTATGTGCGTACAATGTTGGCGCGAGAAATATGGATTTCTATCGATGGATAAGGAAAAACCTATAAATAGTGGAAGGTATCGATATGGATTCGATCAGTATATACTAGTTAATCAGATTGATAACGACGATATTAAGAAGAAAAACGATAATGATGACAACATCATCTAAGTTAAATGATAATCATCGTTTCGATACATTGGGTCAAATTAACGATGAGATACGTGTTAAAAATGAACTAGATAAATTACGTGAAAACATCGCTAACAAGTATAGAGTATTTAAAGATGAACGGGAAGCAATTGCTAAAACTTCGAGTCTTCTATTAGATCCGATTAGCAAACCGTTAACGGACATTCGCGATGTTGTTTTACAGCGGAGAACGGAAAAGCAGCGACAACGAGATCAAACACGTCAACAGCAACAACAACATCACCACCCGTTTACAAAAGAAATTCCCGAAACATCGAAGATGACGATTAGTAAAGATGATAAGAAAAATTATCCGGAAGATGAGGGGGAGTAGGAAGAGGAGGAGGAGGCAGTTTCTGCAGAACAACAGCTTCTGTTGGATAGTATTACGTTCGATGATCCGGTCTTCAGAATGCGGGTAAATCATCAAACTGGAGAAATAACTTTAGGAAAAGTACCAATTTCGTGGACGAATAAAGAATTATATTTGGATAATGGTTTGAATAGAAGAATGTACCCGTTAACATCGGGTTTACTTCATTTGTTAACGGTGAAAAAGGTGAATAAATCGCGTTATACCGATGCGGACTTGCAAGTATATAAACAGTTACTGGAACGTAGCGGAGCACATTTAAAATCAAACGGATCGTTAAAAGGAAATCGAACAAATTCGAAATATCGCGATATTATACAACCGTTATTTCGTACGGGTAATTACAAAAAGTCAGCTAGTAGTGCCTCTGCTAGATCTTTCATCAGTAGTGAAGAAGAAGAAGAAGAAGAAGAAGAAGAAGATAAAGATATCGTGAAAAAAGGTGCTGGTGATAGTAGCCTGAATAGACAACGACGTATGGTATTATCAGCACCGTGCTACAAATATTGGGACGATCCAAACGAATTGGTAGAACGGTTGCAACTATTACGTGCAAGTAGAGCGAGCGGAAACACCAGATTGAATAATGAAATATCTTCCGTAGAAGAAGAATTAGTCAAAGGCGGATACATTCGTTCACCCGATGTCTAAATTAAATACTCCGAGTGTTAGCTTACAACATGGTCTCGTTAACGAATTACATAGAGCGGCTAGTAAACACTATCAGACACATTGCGTACAACTATTAGGATTAAATGACCTTTGGCAAGGCGATCTAGTCGATCTTCGTCAATACGCACGTTTTAATCGCGGCTATAAATTCGTGTTAACGATCGTGAACGCGTTTTCGAAATTTGCATGGACAGTTCCGTTGAAAACAAAAACCGGTATTGAGGTTTCGAAAGCTCTTGAACGAATACTCGCTACAAAGAACATCATTCCACCGCGAAATTTACAAACCGATCGTGGTACCGAATTTTACAATCCACACGTACGCACGCTCTTAAATCGATACAATATTAATCTGTACAGCACTTACTCGCCGCTTAAAGCTAGCATCGTTGAACGATTTAATAGAACGCTAAAGGGTTGGATGTGGAAAGAGTTTACCGTCAATAGTAATAAACGATGGTTACCGATGCTGAAAGAGTTGACGCGAAAATATAATACGAAAAAACATCGATCGATAGGATTCGCTCCTGTAGATGTCACATCGAGTGTGCAGGAGACGGTTGCGAGAAATTTAGCAAAAGCGTGTGCAACAGCTACACTACCAGCTTCCACTAAACGTTCGAGGAGGTTTACGATTGGTGAAGTGGTACGAATTAGTAAAGTTAAAACGTTACTGGAAAAAGGTTACACACCAAACTGGACCGGAGAACTATTTACTATAAATAGCGTGCGATCTACTTTTCCGATAACATATACGTTAACAGATACTAGTGGTAAACCTATTGCCGGTACTTTTTACAGGGAAGAATTACAGAAAACTGCTTACCCGGACGTATACCTAATCGAACGAGTTATTCAATGTAAAGGTGGAAAATCGTTAGTGAAGTGGCTCGGATTTCCTAATTCGGAAAATTCGGGGGTAGATAACGCGAATTTAGCGAATATTTAATAATAATAATAATAATAATAGCGAATACATCAAGCAGAACAACTAGACGGAAACAATGCCTCTGCATAAGAGCGGAAAATATATGCCAGAAGGTGGTAGTGTAGCACCAGCTACTATCGAATTAGACGCCGGTGGAAATTATAATTTCAAAGGAAAACGTTTGTTAAATATTAATAACGTTCTACATCGAGATCAATTAAACGATAATGAAGTTGTAATTAGAAAACATATACAGGAATTGCTCTCATCAGCTAGTTTAAAAGATCGTGTTAAAGACGCTCTTGCAGATAGCGTATACATACAATCGAATTATGTAAGTTTTCCATCTAAACGATTGGTGAATGTTAGCGAGGGAAAAGATCCGAAAGATGTTGTTATGAAACATCAAGTTAACAATCTGGTAGATGATGCGAAAAAGGAGATGGAAAATTGAGTTGGAGCAGTAAAAACAACACTAGAAGATGTTGATAAATGGATTGGTGCGGAGAAGGTGAATCACGAGATGGGTGTGAAGTCGATAGATGATAAAATACAGAAAATTATCGCGAGTGAACAGGCATACTATAATGGACGCGGTCTCGTCCTTCACACTATTCTACAGCAAAGTTTACCTACGTTAGAACAAACTATCAACAGTAAACTGGAGTCGATAAATAAAAAGTTATCTAATATATTGGATGACATGGATACGTACAGTGCATGATTTGTTAAAATCGAAGATGATGCTTATCAGCAACAAGGAATATTAAATACACATTACATGTGGAGTAAGGCTGCAGTCAAAGAACTTACCGATAAAACAATGCCATTGGATATTATAAACACGCTTGTTACCGAACATATCAGTTCGATCGCTAAATTAGATAAAAAGATAACTGAAAAATGGGAACTTAGATGGATGACGATGCAGAAGATAGTAGATTCGCTACGAGAAAATTATACAGCGCTTACAGATACAGTTAAAGAGGTGCAAGATATGATTTCAAAACAAACGCACCCACAGGAAGCTACTAGTTGAAGGAAAAAGCGCGCGCGCGCACACAGATCGTGGTAGCATTTTCTAGAATTTTCCATTGTCGTCGTCGACGACGTGGACTTTGCTCAAACTAGTCGAGAAGTGTAGCAATGATGAGGGAACGATGGGGGTGGCAGGGGAAAAGTGATGGTAGATGAAGGTGAATGTGCTAGATCACCGTCATCATCCAATAGTTCGTTGCTGCTAGTGTTGTTGTTGTTGTTGTTTTACTGCATCATAAGTTGCTGCTTTCGGACGACAGAATCAAACTGGTTCCATCACAATCGCTGTTCCCCCCTTCACACCCTCATCCACTGTGCCAGTATGAACTAAAGCCTCCTACTCATCGAACAATATTGCAGAAGATGCATACCATATGGCAATATAATGACCGCATAAATTAACAGCTGCCAAACACGTTGAGGGACAAATTATGTTGCTAATGATGGACCACACCAATCAAAAGCAAATATAGGTTGTGGATGTATAGCATTTATTAATTCTAATTATGATCATTTAATAAAAAGTGAATTCAGTAAATACTATATAAATATGAGTGAAAATGGCCACTGCAAATGTGTAGTCTTAAATTTTAATAACATCTATATACTAAGCATTTATCAGTCACCAGTGTCCCATAAGACTTGTGCTAGATTGTATTAACTGTGTTATTAATACTGAACAACAAATAATTCAAGACGTTCCAATAATTGTATTTGGAGATTTTAATGTTAATTTTTTGCAACACCCAGACAACGAAATAAAAAAATATTTCTAAAAAATTGGGCTAAAGTCGTATTTTAGTAAAATATGTACTACTAAACAACGAACTCAAATTGGTAATGTGTTTTCAAATGTATATGTTGAAGCAGGTGTAACAGAAAGTCTATTTAGTCATCATAAATAAATCTGGAATTGAATAAAAAATGTTTTATGAATTGCATTAAAATTGTTGTTTAACAAATGAGTAATTCATATATTTAAAAATGTTTTTATAAAAACTTTTAAATCATTACTTATACTTTAGCAATGACCGATTTTGACTGTTTGCTTTTCAGTTTGACATGCAGATATGCCATCAGACAGAGTAAAAGTTATTTTAGTTTTTTTTTTTTTTTTTTTTTTTTTTAATTTTAATTAAAAATATATATGATATAACAAAAATTATTGTTCCCATCCAATTAAGTTTACTGAGTCACATTAATTCTATTTTGCAATTTGTAAATGTAGGTATAATTGTTAATCTTAATTCTTTTCTCCATACAAATGAATATTATTTTTACGATTTTTAACCTCTTATATTGTAAATTATTGAATTTGTTGAATTTACTAGTTTACTGGTTGCTCCATATTACCTTCTTGAACTCTGTTACTGTTACTGCAACCTTGTAAAATATGGTACACGTTATCCTGAAAATTGCATCTAACATAATTTTCTGACTCTGCAATTCTATATTTATATAAGTACACTTTAAATGTTTTATATCCAATTATGAATTGTACATTAATGAAATTTGTACGATGCGAAAAGTACCAAAAAAAATTCTTTGAGAAATTAAAATTAAACACAAAACCCAAACATAAGTGGAATGTGTATTAACACTCCTCTGGATAACCCAAGACGAAGCCTTAAGAGGAGGAAATGGTGTCATGACGCCCTTCCTATCACTTATTAGCAATTATTACTCAAATTAACCATTACCTCAATATGGTACATATATGCTTTATTGCAGTTACAATAATGTCAATCTTTTACTTGGAATAGATTCAACTAGGACTCTATGGGCAATGCCTAACCACATATGTTGCCATAGTGTGGAGCTATAAACTTTATATATTTCTAGACTCCTATGGGCAATGCTAAATCGCGCTGTCGCTAGGGGGTTGGGTACTAATCTATATATATATATTTGTAAAAGCAAAAATCTGGAAATATTTGAAATGTGCAGCAACTATTGATATATTGTTGCAACTACTATGTCTATGAAGCTGAAAATTGGTACCTAATACAACGATTGACGTCATCTAAAAATGCATTTAAAAATTCAAATTTTTTGGAGGTGAACAAGGGGGTAAAATTCAGAAAATCGTTTTTTTAAAAAACTAATAATCATGCTACAGCGGAAACCATTTACACTGTTTAATTGAAATTTTACTTATATACTGTTTGAAAATTCGAACCTCAAGGAGTGAAAAGGAGTTAATAACTGCTTTTCAAAAAACACAAACTGAAATATTTTCGGTACAAATGGGTTTATCAAATTGCAATTCCGCATGAAGGCACCTTATATGGTATACTAACTGTGTGCAAATTTTTTTTTAAATCCTACAATTTTAAGAGGAGAAAAGAGGAAACCCCATTATTTTTTAGGAAACTAAAAATCACACTACAGTTCAAACGCAGCATGATTATCACATGTAATATTGTGTGAGTATAATGTATGTATTAAAAATGTCAAATAAGAACGCTTTTTTGAAAATTCGAACCTCAAGGGGTGAAAAGGAGTTAAAAACTGTTTTCCAAAAAACATGCAAACTGTTATAGTTTTGGTGAAAATGGGTCTTCATAATTGTAATTTCGCATGAAGATACCGCATGCAGTGTACTGAAATTGTGCAAAAATTTTTTTCCATCATCAAAATTTTGAGGGAGGAAAAGGGCACAAGGTCATTTTTGCAAAAACCAAAAATCATATTACGAATCGTGATTATTGCATGTAATTTCATATGAATACAGTGTATATATTGAAGATGTCAAATAAAAACGCTATTTTGAAAAACTGTTCCCAAAAAAAAAATACACAAACTGTTATATTTCTGGGGCAAATGGGTTTACCAAATTGTTATTTCGCATGAAGATACCTCATATAGTCTATACTAAAAGTGTGAAAAAGTTTTATAAAACCCCCAAAATTTTTGATGGGAAAAAGGGCAAACCACCCATTTTGGAGAAAACCAAAAATTATGCTACAGTACTTACGAATATAGTGATTATTGCGTATAATTCCATGTTAATATAATGTATATACTGAAGATGTCGAATAAGAACGCTGTTTTGAAAATTCGGACTTCAACGAGTGGAAAGGGGTTAAAAGATGTTCCCAAAAAATACACAAACTGGTATTTTTTTGGTGAAAATGGGTTTAATTGTAATTTCGCATGAAAACATACACATATGGTGTACTAAAAGTGTGCAAGATTGTTTTCCTTCTCCATTATTTTAAGGGAAAAGAATAGCAGAATCCCATTTTTGATAAAACCAAAAATCATGCTGCAATCTAAACGAATCATGATTATCAGTGTGAATACAGTATATATATATATATATATATATATATATATATATATATATATATATATATATACTGATGATGTCAAGTAAGAACGTTTTTTTAAAAATTCGAATTTGAAGTCGTGGAAGGGGTAAAAAACCATTTTCCAAAAAATACATAATCCCATAGAAATGATTTACAAAATTATAGTTTTGTCTTAATATTCTTTATACAACATACTGGAATTGTACACGATTTGTTTTAAGTCCCCTAAAGTTTAATTGCCTCAAAAAGGCTTCACTCTATTTTTGGCATCAAATAATGATAACGCCTCAGCCGAAACCACTTGCACTGGTTATTAGAAAGCCCATTTGAACACACCAAATACTGAAAATTGAAAACGATTTTTTGAAAAATTGAACTTTATGTGATGAAAAGTGTTTGAAAATTGTTTTCAAAAAATAAATAACTAAAGTGTTATGTTTTCGTAATAAATAGGTTTACTATATTATAATATTTATGAAGGTTGTTCCATTTTTTTTATACCTTTGGAATTTTAAGAGTGAAGAAGGGTTATAATCTATTTTTCGGAAAACTTAATATCGCGCAACATCCAGAAAGAAGTTATAAAATATTTAGCTTGGATTCGGATTAAAGTGATTTAGAAACTGCAACTGCTTAAAATTTAAGTAGCCAATTTAGGAGGGGACTGAAATATTTCGGTTGAACAGTTTTTATCATATGCAAAAAAAGTAAGAAAACATATACTTCTATCATAGTGTTATGTTCTGATTATTAGTTTATTTCAAAATAAGAAAATGATGATTTTATTTAATTCCGATGTTTTTTTTCTCTCGAGCGATTCAACATGTTTTCTTTTCGATTTGGTTTCTTTTTTTTGGGTTGTTTAGTGTTTAATAACAGCGTAAACAATCTGGTGTTTTTTCTGAACAGGGACAACGTATATTGCTAGAGAAAATTAAACTGTTTTTATTATACCAGTCAATTCTTTTCTGTATTGTCCCCGTTCGTTTCAAATTTGTTTCGATCTGCATATTCCTTTCGTATCGTTTACACCGAAATTATTTGTCAGTTTTATGAGGTGTTTTTAATTGTTTAAAAAATGTTGTGAATTGCCTGGCCATGCAAAACCGCTGTATAAATATTTCAATTAACTTTTTAGCTTTATTTTTACTACTTTGTATTTATTTCTGTCACTTCCGTCTCTGTAATTACTAGCAAAGGCAACGGTTTACTTTTCTTTTTTTTTTGTTTTTGAATTATTTCACATGTATTATTTCAAGCAATGCAGGCAATGATTTGTGTCTAATGTAAATGTATTAATTATAAAATTTATGTATTATATTTTAATATGTTGTAAGTGTTTATTCAATAATTGTTATCTCTTTAATTTTCACTTTCGTGTGTTTAAGTTTAATTTTTTTTATATATATATATATATATATATGTGTGTATATATATATATATATATATACATACTGTAATTACGAATGTAGATTATGTTTTGATGATACAATAGTTGCCCATTATGTAAAATACATAGATAGGGATGGTGCATGTTTGTTATCATCTCTACTCTATTTATTGTATAATAATTAATTATTAGGAATTGTACAATATGTTTCTAAAAACTGGAAGAGGTTTAAGCCATACATACTATTGGACCTAATGGGGAACATATAAAAATAAAATTAACTGATATGTCAAATATTCGAACTTTTGGGCCATAACTGCTGTAAAAATTTTTTTAATTGACTGCTAAACTTTTTTTTAATAATTTGCTACCGCGAATGTTTTCTTTTTTTTTTTACCCCCCTTGGGTTTGCTACCAAAGAGCATTAGCCCAGCAAAAAGGAATATATTATTTATACTCAAATTTAAAATCTTTACTCAACTACGATGCGGTAATAAATAAATTTTAATAAAAAGCTCGAAACGTAACTCGGCCTCTTCAAAACGATGGCTGTGTGGGCTGTTTAGTTGAGTAACACTTTTTGTTAGATCACGACGGACAGGTGTTATAGAAAGATCCCATAATTCTCACTAAACGTGAAGACTATTTTTTGTTGGACGGCGTTAAATATATTTCCTAACGAGAGCAAGAATCTTTACATAAATACAATTTTCTAGATAAAACAAAAATTTTTTTTATGAATTTTCAAGTACAGATTTAAACGGGTATTAATACACGGACAAAGCCGTGGGTAACAGCTAGTTTTATATATTTCTTAGTACATCCTCGTCGTTGCAGAAATGGTATCTCGGACCGAATTTTCTCGTTGGAGGAATTGGCCTGATTTACATTCTTTGATAGGTTAAAATTGAAGCCACTGGCGTTGTTTAAGGTCTCTTAAACCTGGTACAACGGAGGACAGAAAAAAAAATTTCGGCAAAATTTTATTATTTGCTCTTTCTGTTATATCTGGAAAATACTGATAGGGTATACCGTTGTAACTATTCCAAATTTGCTGACAGGCCCCTGTTAATAATGGTGAAATGCCTTCATACCCCAAAATAAACCTCACATACGAAACATTGATGATTTTAGTATGAAAAAAAAAAAAAAAAAGTGTCTTTAAAAGGTACGTTCATTAAATGAATATTAGAAGAATACATAGAGTACTCCACAATTATTTTTTTGGAAATGTATATATATATATATAATTTAACGTTTATCTACGGAGAAGGGTTTGGGGGTCAAAAGGTACTTGAAGCGTAAAATATAGGATTGTAATAGTTCCATTTAGCCTCTCAGTACCAACACCTATCCCTACCTGCTCGCGGTGACCCCTGTATACTATTTTATTTGATGAACAGTTGAGAAATTAACTTCTCAGTATAGTAATCTAATAAACAGAGTGACAAACGAGAGGAAGGTGGTTTAAGTAATAGTATTCAAATATAACTCTATATAGAAGAGTTCGGAAAACAAAACAAGTACAATTACAAATTTTTAAATATTTATTGGTACCAAAATGTTCTAGTCTGCGTGGCATATTAATCTTCCCGAAAATCCAGGACTAAATAGCGGTTATTTATTAGAATTTTTTTTTTTTTTTGCGGTACAATATGACATAGCGCGATTTGTGAAAAAGAACTGGACTGAAAATATTTGTTTTGCAATTAATTATTGTATATTTATGCAAAGTATGGTAATTCTTATTAAAACATACTTTATAGGAATAGCTAAATGAAAAATACAGGATGTTACAAACTTAAAATCAGATTTCTTTGTTTTGAATTTAGTACTATGTGAATACAAATATATATTATGGTTTATTTTTAACTTAAAAAATACGGAATCCTCGGCGCATGAAACATCATGCTTTACTGAACTTGTTTATGTATAGGAAGTTTTCGAGTAGAATTTTTTTTTTTACAGCTTAGCAAATAAATCGTATAGTTACGTTTGTATATTTACTCGTTAATCATTTCGCTTATATTGACCGATTATGTCAGCGAGCTTTGTTCAAACCTACGCGTTTTACTTTATCCGAAACACGAGTGGATGGTCTATTTTGCGGAAAATGCAAAAGTCACGGTATTTGCCTATGTAAAACGTATACGAATAATAATAATTGCGATGGCGAAATCGACTGTAAAAAATGTTGGTGCGAAGATCATCTTTCAAAGTGATGTCGATTTATAAAAACAAAAAACAAAAACCAGATGCATTGTTGCTCCGAGAGATGTATGTATTTCTCAATAGATACCGACAAATCTGTAGTGGACAGAACAGCGTGCGATAATTGCAAAAGTTACGTTATTTTTCGATGCGAATGTAAAACTTATAAAAAAAAGGCCAAATAAATGCCTTTACGAATTTTACGAATTTTACTACAATTAACGTCGTCATTATTGCGTTTATACCATTTCAAAAAAAGGATGCATCTGTAAAAAATCTGATGGAAAAATACGATGATATTGTCGCTTCGAGCAATGTTCTACCGCACCTAAAACAGCGTTTAAAAGCCCGGATATGCGGCGTGCATAGAATGTACACATTGCGGATATATCGTTTATGTAGCTGTAAACTTCTCAAATAAAAGCGATATCGGAATATTCGTGTAAAAGCGATTGCGCTGGGTGCGAAAAATGTCCTTTTCGAAAAAGACGATGTTTATGGCGACCAGGACTACGAACAATGTTGGTGTGGTGTAGGAAATTGGGAAAATAATACGACAGAATGCTGCTGTTTGCCGGATATTTATTTCGGACTGTCTTTTAAATATGTAAACGAGGAAATTGAATATAACTACAAATACAAAGATTAATTTAACGTAATTTTTTTTCTTTTTTTTTTCGTTTTGTAAAATATAAATATCGCACGTGTATGGCTTCTTTTTTTTTGTTTTTTTTTGATAGTGTTTAATAAGTAACCTCCCCCATTATCCCATTATCCCATTATGCTTGCGTATATTTACTCGTTCATCATTACGCTTAAAATTACGAATAGTTCACCGTTTGATTGATATGTTAAGAAGCGCGATTGTTCTAAACAATGTTATTATTACGCCGAGAATACAAGTGAACGGCTTAGCATGGTGGATAAATGCGGTAGTTTCGGATAGTGTTCTTGTCGATCTAAAGCTTTTATACGAAATAAAAATAATTTCTTGTGCGAAGTCAACTAATGTTGTTGCGAAGATTTTATTTTAACAGATGGATCTTAATTTAGAATTTGTTTCTGATGATCAGTTGTGTTCTTAGCTGATGATGGGCTATACCCGTTAAAAGGTTTCTGAGTAAGCCTTCATTTTATTCTTAAATTTGTTTGTTATATTTTGATAGTTGTAATAAATTACTATATTTTATAATTAACAAACAGAATGTTGAAAGATTCTTTATTAAAGATACATTTTTGTTTTAAGCAATGTTGTTCTTTTTAAAAAGTTTGTAAAAAATGCGATCGCCCCCCCACCCCGGATATCGATTGTTTTTTTATAAATGCAAAAGTAGAAGAATATAATCATAACCGCGAATGCAATTGTAAATATTGCCGTTTTTCGTTTTTACATAATACTGAAAAATTATGTTATTCGTTTTAGTAAGAGTTATTGTTTTTCTTATACTTTTTAGTTATAAAAGAGGCGTATTAAACATAAATTCTTGTAGTTTAATAGGTTAACCCGTAGAGTATATTTCTCGCGTTATTTAATTATATAATTATTGAGAAAAAATGTTGCATTAAGTTTCGGCGATGCGAATGAATGTAGAGCAACAGCAACAAGCCACTGCTAATGCTAGCCTAGTAGCTGGAAGTGGTGATAATCTACCGAGTAAAAGTAGCGCGAATGAAAATACGCTTAAAAAGGAGCCTATATAATAATGTTAACCAGTTTAAAGGGTAAATATTTCGAGGAAATTCAAAATTTATTATCGGCTCAGTTTATTCAACATTTACTTATACTAAAGTTGTCTTCGAGTACTTTGAAGCAGGCTGTAACATCGGCGTTTATATACTATAGGCAAAACTGTATCGATATTCGTAATAAACGATTAATGTAATATTGCCGAAGGGAATGATGATGGAGAGAAGCTGTAGACCGGTAACAATTAATTAAAGAGAACTGGTGGGCGTGTTTGAAGTAAGAATTGCGCAATTGGAAAAACTAAAAATACAAATAGTCCATCATAAATAAATTACGGACGCTGAAATAATTTTATATTTGCTTTGCGTTTGTCCGTAAAGCAAATATAAAATTATCTTCAGCGTCCGTAATTTATTTATGACGAGAGTAATCACTGTGTGAAAGTTTTAAACATTTATACAAATAGCTCGTTTGAAGACCGGATACAGACATCGAAATCTCCCTAACTCGCTTTATTCAATGTGATAAATAGCAATCGATCGGTGTAAATTTATTATATTAGCGAACCTTTTTTTTTTTTTTTTTGCTGCAACTCGGTAACATTTTTTGTAAAACCCCGCGATATGTGCGAACTGGAACGGAGTAACTTTTTTCGTAAAAATCTATTCTGTACTGCATCGGAAATACATACGTTTTTTTTTTTTTTTTGTTTTTTTTTATTTACCTATCTTTGTTACTTTTTTATTTCAAACATCTCGTTTTTCATTAACTAATTGCCATACAGGAAAAATTAGGTAACTTTCTTTTTTGCGAGTAAAAATTACGAGTAAATACGTCAACTTTTTAGACGAAAAATAAATAACATGTAAAAAGGGGATAATAATAATCGATAATAAAATTAATTACGTAATATTATAATCTAATAGGATATTTATTTAGGAAATTATTCGAATAAAATAAATTTAGAACTTACCGTGACAGTTGATAGGCAGGTTTAAACGAGGAAACAAAAACGATGTAATCGCTGAACACTATTCTTACGCGTAAAACTACGTTGATCGCAGTAACTGATGATTCTTTCAAATAAGCGCTCCTTCTCACAAACCCGGCTTTCCATGTTCCTCGACGATAATGCTATAATACGCAACGATACTTTTTAAACATAACTATGTCTACCAACAAGCCGCTCTTTTTTATGTGAGGAGAGAGGCTAACAACAGGGATCTCTGCACGAGTTATTCGATGATTTGCTTATCGTATAGGAAAGAAAGAGACGGTAACATTTTTAAACCTGTTTATTGCATTAGGAGTAAAAGCGGTCCGTGTTATATATATATATATGTATATATATCTGAGTCGTATCGCTCGATTCCGAGCATCGTGACTACCAATTGATACACTTTCTTAGTTGTACAGAATAGGCAGCGTTCATGGCAATTGCTATACGCAACGCGAGTGTACGCAATGCGAGTGTACGCACGCAAGACCGCACCCGCAACCGATTGCAGCAGTCGCTTATTATCGCGCTACAAGTGCAGTCCCGCATGTGTTTGCTGTGTGTTCTGAACTAGCGCGCATATGATGGTATACGAGGTGGGTTGCCGCTGTCTTCCACGTGATTATTAGCGATTATTTATTTAATTCTTGTAATAAGTTCGTCGTCGCTAGGGATCGAACCCGTGACCGCCATAATGGAAGTCAAGCGCTCTAGCAACTAGGCTATCGCGACGACTTTATATATACAGTGAGCCACAATAATATCCGGGCACTGATGTACCCAATGAATATACGCTAAAAACAAAGGAAAAAAATGATTTACTGTTGAAACAAGTTATGAAAATAGAAAAATAGGTATCTCCTTAATATATTCTCAAAAAAAAAAAAAAAAAAAAAATCAAAAACATTAAAAAAACACAGCTTACGATATAAAAAACACAAAAATTACGAATTTTAAACGCCACATTAATATCCGGGCAAACGAAAAAATAAAATATAGGAGCTCTCCAAATAACTGAATATCTATTTCCGGGAAAAATTAATACTTCGTATGACGCGACCTTCGGCATCCACGACTGCTTTCAACCTGCGCGGCATTGAACAAACTAATTTTTGTAGATAATCAAGGGGAATTTTCTGGCATTCCTCTTTTAGACGACTTTTTAATTTATTACAGTTGGAAATCGGCCTTTCACGAATCCTCTTATTGAGGTAGTCTCATAGGTTCTCTATGGGATTGCAATCGGGAGACTGTGGGGGTGTGGCAAGGATGTGGGGGCAATTATAGAGAATCCACTCTCGAGTTTTGTACGCTGTATGTTTGGGATCACTATCTTGATACAAGTAAAATGACTCCAAGATGTCCAATTTTTCAGCGCTTTGGCATAAATTGTGTCGTAAAATGTTGACACATAGATCGCTATTCATAATACCATCAATGGTGACTAAAAATTCCACACCACTCGCCACGAAACACCCCCACATCTGTACATTTCCTCCGCCGTGTTTAATTGATGCAGTCAGAGTTTTTAATTCATATGCAGTATTCGGTTTAGGCCATACTTTCTGTTTTCCATCACTCCCAAAGACGTTTAGACTCATCAATAAAAATAACGTTCTTCCAGAACTCGTCCGAATTAAATATTGTTCTGCGAACGCGAGCCGTTTCTTTATTTTTGTAGAACTAAGATAGGGTTTTCTACGGGTAGTGCGGAAAAAGTACCCCATATCTTTTATGGCCGGACGTACTGGTTCGACTGAAATTTCTATCATTTTGCTCTCTCTCAGTGCCGTAGTTAGTTTCGGCGCACTTCCCTTCAGGGGTTTCTTTCTATTTCTCGCCGGATAAAACGCATATCGTATTTTGTTAGCTTTTTTGGTTTCCCTTTTTGAGATTTCGAGTCGATGCGATTTTCCCTTTATGAAGAACGTTATGCACCGTACTTTTCGGAATATTCAGTAGCTGTGCAATCTTCCGTTCCGATTAAACCTTCTTCATTCTTCCAAATTACTAATTGACGCCATTCCGAAGACACGTATTTTTACTCGTTCGCGACATTTCACTGCACTGACACGCACTTTTTTAACAATTACCGTAACAGACGTACTGTTTAATTATAATTTGCGTTTCGCGTAACGACTCGTCTTACTGTGATGACTCATATCAGTACCGCGTCTTAGTTGATGCACTTGGGAAAAACCCACGAGTGTTTTACTGCACTTAGTTCCATGTGCCTGGATATTAATGTGGCGTTTAAAATTCGTAATTTTTGTGTTTTTTGTATCGTAAGCCGTGTTTTTTTAATGTTTTTGCTTTTTTTTTTTTTTTTTTTTGAGAATATATTAAGGAGATACTTATTTTTCTATTTTCGTTACTTGTTTCAACAGTAAAGCATTTCTTTCCTTTGTTTTTGGCGTATATTCATTGGGTACATCGGTGCCCGGATATTATTGTAGCTCACTACATATATGTATATATATATATATATATATATAATTCATGAGATTGAACAGAATGCTGTAAACGAATAAAGGAACAAAAAGATTCAATACAGATGGCTTCGGCAACCTTAACAACACGCACCGTTTATCACATTAAATATAACCAATCAGAAAGTAACATGCAGATTTGAAATTGTAAATGAAGAAAATGTATAATTGAAGCAAATAGTAACAATGTAAAATAAAGTACAAAATAAATTGAACCATAATTTGTAATTTATACAAAAGAAAAAACTCGTAAATTTAATTAACATACGCACACAATGTAAATTTTAATACACAGAAAAGATAAATCTCTTTAACGCAACAGTATAATACAAATTGTATGTAACGAATGAAAAGTAATCTAATTAAACTTTTTTTTTGCTATTACACGTTCAATTATACAGTAAAATTCAAATGTTTTATTAAAATTTTAATTAGTTTTAAAATTTTTACAATTAAATAAATGTCCTCTTACAAAAGAAAAAAGGAAACGTGATTAATTTTATAAAATGAAGGAACATTCATCAGATAATATTTACTTCAAATCTATATTGTATTTTATAAACGATATTTCATTATTGCATTAAAAACCTTTAAATAGTTTGGCTGCTAATAATAATATACGTAATTATAGTAAAAATATTGGTTTTTCTTCGTAGATTACCTAAAATCATTTATGTATAAAACATCTAGATACATATCAACAGAGTAACATAAATAAAAGAAAATATACATATTACCGTTTAAAATCGTCGCTTTTTCTTAATGATAAAGAAGTGTTTTTCATTCATTTTTGTTCGTTTACTTTATAACATTAAGTAAGAAATGAAAGTATTTCACATTTATTGTGGAGTGCAAGTTAATTTTTCACATACTATATATTTGATATGAATAGTATAAGAAATCTTTTTTTAATATACGTGATTGCGTTTCATTTTTACTATGAATCTAGGAGAGTGTGATTCAAGCAAGATATAGTTAAAATTTAATATAAAATTAATCGTATTTTTTTTTTTTTTTGTTTTTCATAAGGATAGCATTTATATTATTTGACAAGTACTTTTAAAATTTTAGTTCAAATTTTAGAATACATTTGAATTTTAAACTTAAGAATCACTTAGACAATTATTAAATAAATACTTTTTTCACGTTACGAGAATTATATAATAAAAACTAGATATGTATGACTGAGATTTTTTTTCTTTCTTTCTCGTTGGCAGGTCTTTTAAAGTTGACTGTTGTCTTTTTAATAAAACTAATCTAATTTTGTTCTTTCAACTTTTTGAAATCAGCAATGAATTGTTTACCTTTATCTTCTGAAATGTGTTTCCACGAGTACGTGGAATCTGACGGTTTCTTACGAAGTTCTCAAATTTCAGTTTTGAATCTCTTATTCATTCTAACCAAGTTGACGTTGCTTAAATCAGAGCCGTGCTTCCCATTCCCGTTTGAACTTGAAGATTCAAACTTTTCAATAGAAATGTTATCATAATTTTCAGATCTTGATGGTTCGAAAGCGGAAAAAATTTTTAGAGGTATTCGTGGAAATAAACGGGTTATTTAGATAGTTTTCAGATAATCTTTCCATAACCATAGTCTCCGGATAATACAAAAATACCGCACACAAAAATGTGTTTACAAACTAAGCGAAATTTTTCAAATTCGTAACAGTTGCAAGGTGGAACGTTAAAATTAACTACATAGTGTAGTTTTAGATTTTCTTCACTTTTAACGTAGAAAATATCATTATCTTCGTTTTTTCCGGTTTTATCAGTAGTATATGCGTTTTGGGCAGATATGTACCTTTGATAAACGTGTTTTACATAAGCCGTAGGTCGCTGATGTAAAAAAGCAGATAATATGAGGATCAATTTTGAACTTGCTGTTTTTTTGTTTTTTTTTAGTAATATTTTTGATATGAATCCGGTAAAAATTTTTCTAAAATAATATTTAAAGCGCCACTTAATGATTTGTTACTTGCATATTTCCAAAAAGCAGTGCTTTTTCAGCCTCCGCATCCAAACTTTGAAAAGTAGCAAAAGAATCTTTAATTTATAAATTTATAAACTTATCAGAATTTTTAATTGAAATTAAGCGCTTATCGTCATCATTAACATTAACTGCCATTCTATTTTAATTATTGATTACTAATTTAGTTAAAAAATTTGATAATGTCAACAAGTAGAGCATAACAAATAACACTTGATACTCTAGCAATTTGACATTCAAATTTGATGCAAAACTAAGTGTCTATCGCATACATTAGACCCTAATTTTGTACAGCGTTTGGTGATTGAGTGAAGAATACCATGATTATTATTATAACACCACCATCAGATATTAATGTTTATATTTTAATGATTTGTTCCAATGTGTACATATTCTTCCAAACTATTCGTATGAATTTATGATATTTGTTTACATATCAAACTTTTTCATTGATTATGGGCTGGAAGTAATACTTTTTTTTTCTGAAACATGGTTTCAAATAACCGAAAAAAACAAAAAAAAAAAACAATTACTTCCAAGTTCATCATGTAGAAGTAAAATTAAGAAGAAAAATTATAATCCTATAATCTAAAAATCAGCTATAATAAAGTTTTTTTTTCTAATTGTATATAAACACTATATTTTACATTGATAATACACTTACACAAGGGCGTCGCCAGCCGATGAGCCAGGGAGGGGCAAGATGATAGAAAGATGATATGAGTTGTATGAAAAATAAAATTTATAAGTTGTAGAGGCTTAATATTTTATTAAACAAGAATAAAATCTTAATTAAAACATAAGTTTTCCAAATTGTCCATGATTACGCACCTATGAATTCATCAATGCCAGTTGATTAAAAAGTTTCAATGCTCCAGGGAGGACATCTGCTCCTCCCTGCCCCCCCGCTGGCAACGCCCATGCACTTACATTTATTTACTTGATTCACACAAAACAGTGAAGCATTTTATTTTAAAAATATATAATTTTTTTAATGCAATGGTAAAATAATTCTACATTGAAATTAGCAATGCTATATTTTACAAAATTAAAGACCCATGCGTGAGATAGATTTAGTTTTGCAAATTTGACGTTACATTTTTTAAAATACGAATATTATACGTTAAGTTTACAAAAAACTTTCATGTTTTGTTTTCTTCATTTACAATTTCAAACCCCGAAGTGACATTCTGATTCGATGTATTTAATATGATAAACGGTGTGTGACGTCTAGGTTACTGAAGCCAACTGTACTTAGCACACTTACCCTTTAAGAATAATCCTTTTTTATTTCGTCATCGGCCCGAAAGTGGTCCGTAGTTCTTTATTTATCTATATACATATAATTAAAATTTAAGTGTCTGTGATTTCGAATTTGTTTTTCTTTCTAAGCTTATATGATTATTCGTACGTTATCAAAACCTAAACACGCGTTTTTTAAATTTTGTGTGTGTCTGTGTGTCTATCTGTTTGTTTGTTTGTCCGGGCTGATCGCAGATTTCACTATTAGGTAGAGAGAACTTCCCATGGAGATTAATCTAGACTACTTTTTATCCGGGAAATATTCAGGGTTCCTGTGTAGGAATTAAAAAAAATTTAGAAATTATGGACAAAAAATTAGAGGTTTCGTAGAGTCACATATCACGCCATATTTCACGGGGTGGGTGGGTGGGGGGTGGGGTTATTTGCCGTAGTTAGTATTGTTCAGGGAGCCAAGAGAGTACCTCACGGGTGGTTGGCAGAAACATTTTTTTAGAAAGAGGAAAATATCTCTCATGACCATAAACTGATTTTTACCTTATTTCGATTCTTAAGTATAATACCTGTTTAAATGCAGTAAGCATACAAAATTCACTTTAAGAAATATTTAATTTAATTACCCTGCAATATAAAAATCGATTGAACTTGAAAAAATATTACATCTACTCAAGAAAATAAAATAAAAGAAAAATATTTTTATATAATATAATGTGCTTTTAAAAAATATATATCGTTTACTTTAAAGAAAAAAATTTTCTGATTATTTTTATTAGCTCAAATTTACAGCGATTGAAAATTTAAAATTCAAAAAGTTTCGATAACGTTAATTATTGTTCTGCGACAATAGAGATTACTCGAAATGAAATCGATCTTAAATGTAAAACGGTACATTGCATTAATTATTTAAAAATGATATTCTTTGGTGTTAGAAACAAAAGAAAATCAAAGGTCGAAATTTAAAGGTTTTAAATTACTGATATATAGATATGTAAATTAGAAATAGACTGTATTCTTTTTTGTATTCTTCTGTGCAGCATTTTATAGCATTGGTAAGTCTATAAATATTTAGGTGTTTTTAATCCTATTATTAAAAAAATATGTATTGCGTTTAAAAATGCCCAAACTATTTATGACCGTAAGCCGATTTTTTACCTTAGTTGATTTTAAAGGTGCGATTAGAAAATACTCTTGCGCATTAAACTATCCGAAATAAAACAATTGAGCTATTTCCATTGCAATTTTCTTACTGCTATTTATGATAATACTGCGCAAGAACGTTTTAGCAAGACATGGCAAATTACGCCTGAAATTATCAGTGGCCAATAACTTTTTCTTTAAATAATATTACTATACTCGTAGTACCTTTTTCTTTTTTTTAAACTTAATTATGTGATCCCTCTTAGCTTATTTAGATTCGTTTTAAATTATTTCTTTATTTAATTTAATTCAATTTAATTTAGGCATCTTGTAATCGTGCCTAAAAGAAAGTTAAATGTTTCGTTAAACACAAGTTTCTTTACTCCTACCTTTTTTTGGTTGCTGCTGTTTGTTTTATTTTCATATTTATTTTTACCTTTTGAGTCCATTGTTATTATTTTTTTTTCTTCTCTTATTGTTTTCGGCGGTCTCTGATATGCGTTTTGTTGGTGTTTATTTCATTACTTTTAAGTTTGTCGATGTTTTTATTTTCGTTTTTATATTTAAATCCTTTGTCCCGGTGGTTTTTCTGTTTGACTTCGGCAGTTATTTTTTGTTCTTCCATTTACGGGAAATTGTCTTTTCCCCAATTTTTTTGTTTTTGTTTTATTTCTTTACAGGCTTAATAACAAAAGAAAAACCTTCTTCTTTATATATATAATAAACGAACGAATTGAGACAACTTTCGAGAAGGAGTGGGTAAAATGCTGAATTTAAACATTCCTTTTGAACAATGAACGAGACATAGACGTGACAGTGCTAGAGTGAGCTCGATTTGCTCCGATTTCGGCTGTACGTGCACATTTATCGCTCCTCGCTCTTAAATTTCGGTTCTTTTATCAAAATTTAAAATTTATTTTAATGTTATCTGGACATTTTGCTTCAGATTTCGTTTTTTGCAGTTTTTTCTCTGAGGAAAAAAAAAATTGCTCTTTACCCGTTCATAACATCGTTCAGACTTATAAACTGATATGCCTCTACCTTTCCCGATTAAGTGAGGTATGGGGGAGTATATGTAAAAAATTTTCGGAATCGCGATTAAAATTATATAATCGGCGTTGTACATTATTAATCATTAGACATGATGTAGTCTGTTTCAGTTTTGTCGCACTATTTGGGAAAATGGCGGCCATTCACTGTGAGACGGTACAGTTGGCCGACGACGACGACATGTATACTATTAGATTATCATTGTTTCCGTGTTTTATGTTATTTAAAAGTTCTGTTTATTTAATCGTCATTAATATGTAAATCAATTGATGTAGCCAGTTTGGTTGATGCGATTGCGCGTTGGCACTTATTGCTCGAATTTCTTTTGTTTCATTTTGTCGTTTCGACTTTTAGTTTTTATATTTTTTGCGAACCCTACGAGGTCTAGGTATTTATCAATTTATTACGATCTAGGGGGATTAACAGTAAAATAGACCCAATGTAGAGGAAGAAGTATTAATAAAATTAATGGGGAACATACCAAAGGAAATTCGAAATGAAAAAAATCTGAAGAGATGGAAAAACAAGGTTAAAATTTGGTTGATGCATGGTGTAAAGAGAAATAAAAATAGTAACAAAAAAAAAAAAAAAAAAAGTATCGTAATACTAGTAATAACCACTTATAACACTGTCGCTACGTTAAATCATGAGACTCGTTACTACATTTTGATCGTTTCATCAGTCGAATGGTAGCGGTCAGGTATGCTGCTACGAGGGGTGTGTTATGTTAGCGCGAGCGCACGGTTGTAACCGAAACATATTTGAACGTTCCAGCAACCTGTTGAAGCTGTCACGGGGTGCAGGTGTTGAATTCGAGACATTCTTTTGGTGTTTTTAACGGAAATATTCGAACGTTCCAGCAACCGGTGGAGGGCGGGGCGGTGTGCAGGGGGTGCATTCCGGTCGTTCGTTCAATATTAACTATCCGATCATTTACGCATACTCTCACACGCCACCGATGGAATCCTGATCGCTACGTGTTCACACACATACACACACACACACACACACACACATACGTACACTAATATTTTTATTTCAACGGATATTTCTAAACCCCCGAGAAATGGCTGCTCTTTGTAAAGACGGACGATCGCATCATCCAGACGGAAGAGATAGTTACATCGGTCGTTTGTTCATGGCCAAATCAAAGGTCCACATCTAGACGTGCAATATTTTATAATCTATTCGACAATCCTATTAATGTATACCCTTCGTTTTGTTCGGAGCGGTCGTGTTCGAGCGACATTGCTAAATACAGGTGTCGAGAGTCATTTTGAACAGTATGTCTGAGAAAGTCTATATTCCCACCCACGGCTGTATAACACTAATCACTATCGTAAATTTTTTTTTAATTATTGAGAGTTACATAAAATAATAGAATACTAAAGCTGTGCACTTTACCGCCACATTTAATTTAGATTCAAACATCGTTCATGCTACATCGTTTTTTCAAATTCGAAGCCTAAGTATAGAAATTTCAAAAATTATCCCAAGTATAATATTTAAAAGCCTGGATCCTAAGCACCGTTCACTACCCACATCTATAGGCGATCCCGCATACGTTTAAATCACCACCACCACGATAGAGCACAAGCCGTTCCCTCGCACACGTCTTCTACCATTTAGTCTCCATGTAATTCATAATATTTTTTTCCACGTCTAAGTATTATAGAATTAGCTTAAGTATTTTTTTATTTTTCCGTATTCTCCGATCCCGTTGCAAAAGAGCGCTGTCCATTCCCGCGCATATATCCAACATAACGTTATTCGCGCTATTAAAAATATTTCGAAGCCTAAGTCTAAGTATTATAGAAGCAGCCTAAGCATATTTTTTACGCTTCCAATCATTTCTTCCGACCGTTCATAATTTTTATTTTATTTTTTTCTCCGATTCTAAAAATAAATTAGTTATGTATTCGTCACTCTCTCACTTGCACAGAATGTTCCCTCGCACTCAGCTGCTACCGATAGTTCTCCTATCGTTCGTACTAATTTTAACCCAAGTATATTTTTTCACATCCAAAAATCTTTTTTCCAAATGTATGTATTTCAAAATGAATTCGAGTATATTTTTATTTAACGCTGTTTCGAAAATTCCCTCTTCCACCCCTATTCACCTTCCAAAAATTATAAATCTTTCGTATTATTTTTCAGGAGTACATCCACCTGAAGCTACAGTGAAACCGTACCTTCCATTTCCACGCACGCATAAGCTACCATCTCTCATCATTCATAATAATTTTTCCGAGTCTATTAGTTTAAGAATATTTTATCTTTTTAAACTCTAAATATTTTCTTGATTCTAAGTATTATAGAATTAGTCTAAGTTTATTTTTACGCTTCCGAATATTTCTTCCGGCCGTTCATAATTTTGTATTTTTTCTCCGGCTCTAAAAATAAATCAGTCAATGTCTTTACCGCTACGAATGCGCATATGTCTTCTGTAATTCTCCTATCGTTCGTAATAATTTTTCAAGTCTAAGTATTATAGAATTAGCCTAAGTACATTTTTATTTTCTTTCGCTATGCAAAATTTCTTTCGAGATCTTTGGTGCTATATTTTTTCTCAAATATATTTACACACATGCAGGCAACTTGCCATGCCGTTGATGTCGATCGAGTGGCGCTGTCATTGAGTTTGTTGAAATAGGATCTTACCCTCCGTATCTTTTTTTTTTTTTTTGTAGAATCCGGTTCACATGTACACACCTACACAATCATACTTAAGCCAAAGAACACCTGACAACTTTATTCATCTGCGTATGTAACCAACTATCACCAAAGAAATGTGGTTTGTCTAGTGCAACCATCCCTTATCAAAGACCTGCATCGAGCTAGAAAATCGAACGGATCTGTTCAAACAGTCAGTATTAGTGTTATGTTAAACGCGCGGAATTTGTTGAAGCTGTGTGCTTCACGCGTTATTAAAAAATTGACAAGAACGTTAAAGTCAGTATTTAATGTCTGAAACTAACCCAAGTCCCCGCTCACCCCTCCTGCCCACAGCGCTACTGCGATTTTTCAAAATTCAAGGCCTAAGTATGAAAATTCCAAATTTAACCCAAGTATACTATTTAAAGCCCCAAAATCTAACACTAGTCTCCGTTCGCCCTTCCCACGATCCCGCGCATATATCCAACATAGCGTTAGCCACCGCGAAAGCATACGTACCGTTCCCGTGCACGCGTCGTCCGTTCCCGATAACACGATCTTTTTTTCTTTAAAAATATTACGAAGCCTAAGTACAAAAAATTCCAAAATTAGCCTAAGTATATTTATTAATTTTCGCGATTCCCCGTTTGTACAGGTAAATGTGGAAACACACACGCCGTTCCCACGCATATATCCATCATAACGTTAACCACAGTGAAAGTGCACTCCCATTTCCACGCATCACGCCTTCTACTATCATGTGTATGTATTATACATGCCTTTGCGTGTAATATATGTAGCATACTTTTTAATTTTAATTTTTCGAGGTTGGGAGGGGTAAAATTTTGCCGGAGTGATAAAAACGTCTGAATCTCAATACTTAGAACCCAAATTTTAAAGGAATTTTCTGAGACGCGCTCCGTTCCGGCATTTTTTTTTTTAAATTTTATTTTTAAAGAAAATATTTGAACGTTCCATCAGTCGAATGAGAGCGGGCGAGTGTACTGGTACGGGATGTATTATGTAAGCGCGACCGCGGCTGTAATGGAAATATTTAAATGTTCCAGCAACTAGTTGAAACTGTCACCAGGTGCAGGAGGTAAAATCCAGTCGTTTGTTCGAAATTAACTAGCCGATCATCTATGCACACTCGCAAACGCCACCGATAGAAACCTGTTCGCGATCGCTACACATTCACACACACACACCGGCATTTGATATATATTTTTTTTCGTCATTTTCCGCTTTCGACCTTATATTCAATCCGTTGATTTTTATTTTTTTATTTTTCAGTATTCTCCGTTCATTGCAAAAGCACACCCGTCCATTCCTGCACACATATCAAACATTGAGTTAGCCTCTGCAAAGGTACACTGTACTATTCCATACCCGCTCCGGTCACCATCGAAATAAACGCCGCGGTATCACTCCCACACACACACATACACACCACCATTTCGTACATATTTTATTTTTGAGTCAAAATATTATAGAATTAGCCTAAGTATATTTTTCTTTTACGCTTCTGTTTATTTCTTCCGACCGATCATAATTTTTATATTTCTTTTTGTTTCTCCGATTCTGAAAATTAATCTGTCAATGTATTAGCCACTCTCTCACTCGCACAGAATGTTCCCTCGCACTCATCTGCTACCGGTAGTTCTCTTATCGTTCATAATAACTTTTCTCAAGTCTAATATTATAGAATCAGCCTAATTATATTTTTTTCGCTTCCAATTATTTCCTCCGACCGTTGATAATTTTCTTATTTTATTTTTTCTCAGGTTCTAAAAATAAATCCATTGGTGATTTAGACTATGAAATCGTTAATATGGATGAAGTCTTTCGACTATATAGTATTGAGAATCTACATGAAGAGTATTTTGGTATAAGCAATTTGATAACCTGTAAACATCATAATGAGAATGATAGTTTTCATTGTGCAGCGAAAAACGTTATGGTGATGAAGGCCTGGTACGATCATGTTATCCATCCGCTGAAGCTTATGAATAATCTCAATATAAATGATTTAAGACAGTTGTTCATTACAGCCACCAAAGAAATGGTAATTACATTATTTCCAAGTTGTGTTGGAGACATTTATGCATTTCTACCCGATAGATTAAAACAGGATGATACGATAAAATCACTTCTACCATGTTACGAGCATGAGCATGATGAAGAATATTATATCGATTATGATACATTGCGACAGAGTACTCGAAATTGTATGAAAGTAAAAGATTGTATCGATTGTCAATGTAAAATTCGCGCGGATTAAAAATTCATTATTTCGATCGTTTAACAATTTTGTGTATATTTGTATATATTTTTCCCAATCATCCGCCCGTTCGTTTTTTATGTTTTGTTAATCATTTTGTAAATATATTTTTATACATATATAAATTTTGTTTGTATTTATTTGTGTATATTTTTTCCCTCGATATGTTTCGTTCTATTGTATATATTTTTTCCTAATTATTTTTCATCTTTTTTCAATCCTTTTCAATTCCGTTTATCTAATTATTTCTCTATCTTTCTTTCCCCCCCTTAACTTAAAGTACTGGTAATGATGAATATTACAAAAATCTGAACCAGTTGTGTAAAGTGTACACATAATTATTGTCTAATTTTCGAATATAATCCCACATAATTTGTTCATATCTTTTTAGATTAAAAAATTATATTTTTTATTCTTTCCATAACAAACGAATCTAACTGTTCAACTTTTTCATGTACAGCACGTACATCAAGTATTTTCCACAGCTGTGTGAGTTTTCATTAATTAGTAAGTCACAACCTAGGACCCGGAGAGTTCTCTCTAATTGTTTAAAATCTTTCATAATCACATTTTTATAAAAATATGTATTAAGTTCACATGTTATTTAATACTTTTTTTTATTTCACATATATTTTTCGAGGTATATACGGGATCGTCTATGAGGTGTGTTGATCAATAGAGCAACAGGTAGAAAACCTACTAGCTTACGAGACACAGCATGTTTATAGAAAAAACGTGCTAGAATGAGCAGATCAGAATTGCAACGTGCGAGTGAGAGACTGTATACATGTATGTGTGCGAGAGCAACAGCTTGATTATAAAAAACGTCGAAGATACATGCATCTATCTGTGAACAATTATCACATCAAACATAAAAAGGTTGACTAAAAGATTATTATTTTCTTTTTTTCGTTCATTCTCGCCACTATTACCACTCGCACCCCACTGTCAAGACCTCTGAACAACCTCGCCAACACTATAATATTTTTTCTCTGTGTTATTAAATTAACCCAAGTATATTTGTATTCATTTTGTTACGCAAACATTTGTTCAAATCTTTCGTATTATGTCGTGCACACATTTATAGCCTGCAGACACTACTCGCTTCATTACCACGAATACATCTCTTTCATTGTTACTTATCATAACATAGTTTTTCCTGAAATTGTAGAAAAATTCTCTTCACTCCATTCTTCCAAGGTGATATATTTCCAAATTTCAAATCACACATAATTATTTTAGAATCAAATTAAGTATATTTTATCATTTCCAAAAAATCAAGCATCTCTGTACAAGGCATTAACTCATTTTCACATCAAACATATTATTATTTTTTTTTTAATCTATCGTACATATTATTTTTTTATCATTTAAATTTTTTTCTCAATTCACAAATAGCTAACCTATAGAAAACATATTATTGTAATCATACATGACGAAGTCACTCCTCATAATTACATCATGAATTTATTTTTTTTCTTCATTTTTTTTTTTTTACCATCATGAAATTGTAGTAGTGTTTTTAATTTTTTTATTTTCCATACATGACAAAAGCAATAGAATCACGGCATCTATGAATGTGTACACCGTACGCTTCCAATATCCGATCATGCATTTTTTTAAATTAGTCCAAGCATACTATTTTTTCAATAACAAAGACGATCATACATAATTTTTTCTTCTATATAATCACTAATCTATGAAAACACTTCGTTCGTTTTACTCATACTGTAGCAATCACTCCTTTTCCCTCATGCTAACAACTACAAAATTTAATAATATAACATGAAATTTTTCTAAATATATGTCCATGCTATTAAAATTAATATATATCACGTTACCGGTCACCAGAGGTAACCAGTTCTGTGATAAAATATATATATTTCTTTTAAATGCAGTTAATTTATACTTTTTATTACTTTTATCTCTGTCTTTAATATTTTACTCGGTCTGCCGGAAATTACTTTGCACACTCACACAAGCAATAATCCAACACTTCGTACACAAAATTTTTCTATATTTTACAACACCGAGACACTAAACGATTGGGAGATGCAGCTGCATATATAAAAAATTAACACAAATCAATCCAACTCATTAAAATACATATACCATACACATATACTTAATCAATCGCAGAACTCACAAATTTTTAAACAACAACAATGAAATAATATAAAATATGAATATATAAATCTGGCCTGTATTTTCCTTGACTGTGATCTATCCGTCTGGTTGACTAGTAACTGCGAAGGCTGGGCTTCTTAGTTCCTCCAGTAGCTACCGTATAGGCACTGATGACTTTCGAGCGCTTTCGTCCACCCTCGGTCTTCGAAGTTTTTTGATCTCCGACTACACAATTTCAAAGCTGTTCCTTATTATTTTTTTTCTTCGATTATTGTGCCTCCTTCTTAAAGCAATATGCTTTTGTAGTGACTAGGATGATGACCTTCGATATAACGCGATTATAACTATATAAAAATAACTAAAACAACTGACTAGAAAATGCAGGTACGTACGAGGACACGTTTGCGCGTAAAGCGGATTCACACAGCCGCTAACCAAAATTAAAGTAATTTCCGTACGCCGAGATCGAACAGATTCCGCTCTATTCATCCGTCTCTTATCATCTTACACAGTCATTTTTGCGAAATTCCCTTTTCATTTTAGATACGCCGTCAGATGATCAGCGGTATGCTTATGAATAACCTATATTGATGGAATTTCTATTTTATATATATATATTTCAGAAATATTCTCTCTTGCGTATTTTAAATTATTCCATCATATTTGTATTTAAATAATTCCAATTTTCTCGCCTACCCCATCTATATCGTATCACGATATATCACTGCGTTCTAAAAAAAAAATTTTTTTTTTTCAAAAAAAAAAATTTTTCCTTTGAATTTTAATGATAATTTCATGCTTACATCGTAACATTTAAAAGAAAATCATCTTAATACAGCAAGGATCCTTTTTGGTAAATTTTGAACAAAATGATAAATTGTTTATATTCTTTTTCAAATCATAAGGCGGAGATAACACATTATATTGTAGAGACGCTGTGAATAATCGCGTTCCGATTCGACGCGAGATTTAGCTGATAAGCGACAATTGATCTGACGAATTCTAATCGCCACTATTTTTCGGAGACACTGATGTCACACGCACACGAAGAATTACGCACCGGCATCAATGTTGTTAATGAACACTCCTCCACCAGATCTAAAGATCTGATTAGCTTACCACACTCAGTACCACTGCAAATTACATACTACCCTTTTTAACCGATACGCCCCATCTGATATTCTTCTTACACTCTCATTTACTCATCCAATAGACTGCGAATCACACATTGCTACTCAAATTATTTCCTACCAATCATATTACATAATTTTTATTAATTTTACGCACATTTTGTTGCCGTAACAACTTATTTAAAATAATCTATAAACATTTTTTTTTTTTTTTTTTTTTTTTTTTTTATATATAAAAACCGATACGCGCACGTTTTATTACCACAACTTATTTACATGCCATATATACATTTTAACCGAATATTTTAGGTACAACAGCAGGTAACTAAATATCATTCGCATAAATAGGTAATATTAACTGTTTTCATAATCCTAAAGATTTATTTATTATTCTCTTACTTTAAATCTTCCGTTCTCCAAGTCAACTAATTCGACTCTCATTCACTTTCAACATTACCCTTTTTTCAAATTCTTTACATTTTGTATTCCGAGACTTTGATTATTCTGATCTACTATCTCATATGTGTTAGTTCCTATTTTCTTACCGATCTTAAATGGCCCTTTATAAACGTCACTTAACTTTTTTGATTTGTTCTTGGCTTTATCAGATAGTGTATGATTCCGGATATATACTGGATCACCAACACTTAATTCTAGCATTCGATTATTTATTTTTTCTATGTTTCTCTTTCCAACATATTCTATTCTTTCCCGGACCGTTTCAATTAACCTCCTATGATTTATTATCAATTTCTCCGGATACTCTACTCGTTCACGTAGTAACCCTGGATTCTCTTTTCCTGTCAGCACCGTTATTGGAGGCTCTCCAGTTACACTGTGCGGTATGTTATTTATAATTCTCTCTACTTTATCTACATGATAACAGTAGTGAATAAATGGCGACTCTGGCAGGTCTGACGTCACAACCCCAATTCCTGTCCCGGAGGCGAAAAGTCACCTAAGTATTTTATTCGGGAGGCAAAAATTCACCCAATTTTTTATTCCGACGCTGAAAATGCACCCAAGTTTCCCCCAAGTTTCCCCCAATTTTCCTCAAATTTTTCCACATTTTTTGCAAATTTCCTCCAAATTTCACCCTACAGGTCCCGCTCGTTTCCGATAAACCGAACCGATTATAAATTAACCCAAGTATAATGTTTAAAGCCCGAAACTAACCCAAGTATAATGTTTAAAGCCCGAAACTAACCCAAGTCCCCACTCTTCCCTCCCGCCCACAGCGATACCGCGATTTTTCAAAATTCTACGTGTAAGTATAAAAATTCCGAAATTAACCCAAGTGTAATATTTAAAGCTGAAAACTAACCAAACCACCGCTCGCCCTCCTGGCATATCTCTAAAGCGCACGCGCCGTTCCCCCGCATTTCCGATAATTCGATGCGTTTAAAAATTAACCTCAATATAATATTTAAAGCAGGAAAGTAACCTAAGCCCCACTCGCCCTCCTAGCATACTTAGAAGGTGCACGCGCCGTTCCCGCACACTTGTCGATCGTTCGCGATACCGCGATTTTCCAAAATTCTGCGTGTAAGTATAAAAATTCCGAATTTAACCAAAGTATAATATTTAAAGCCAGAAACTAACCTAAACCCCCCTTCTTCCTCTTTTTACATTCGTACATATTTTTTATTTTTTATTTTTTCCGAACGTAAGTATTATAAAATTAGTCTAAGTATATTTTTTCATTTTCTACAGTTCTAAAAATTTTTCCAAGTACGTTATGCTCGAGACAATAGCACATAATCCGCTCTCGCAAGTTTCCATATCAGTCCTAATAATTTTTCAGAGTCTAAGTATTATAAAATTAGTCCAAGTATATATTTTTTTCGGTGAATATTTTTCGAAATATGTAGAGCCATCTATGATTAGACTTTGTCATTATAGAGAAAAGGTCTAGAAACGTATCGGAATGGTATTGTAAGAGTGTATTTGTAAGTGTCTATTCATGTGAATTATATGAAGCGTTAATACAAAACAACCTTTGTACCGCGATAACCGGTACATATCCGGATGGCGTGTAAGTATTTCGTTATAGCAGGACTTTTCCATCAGAGACAGTCGAGAAAATCCACTAATATCCACTAATATCCATTAAGTAACCATTAACATTACGAAAAATTAGTTTAAAGCGGCCTGAATAATATAGATAGATACCTGAATATATATTTACACATTCGATGCGTGTGGTAAAACGGATGACAAAAATGCTGTTCGGCTAACGATCAACGTGTGTAAGCGATAATTCGTGAAAAATCACCGTTTAAATTCAACCTTTTAAATATCGCAATGGATAACTAATTTAGCAACTGCAACTGTAATATTGTGTTGAACCGTAAAAACGGTAAAACATCCTTAATGAGGTTGCTGAAACACTACCGTTAAATGCACGCAGCCAACAATAGAAATATTGGAACGTGCTTGATGCTTGAATACCCGAAAAAATGGTTCGAATAAATGATATTTTAATGCTATTTCCAAATCTACTATGGAAAACCGCTTTAGTTAAAGATAATAATAATAATAAAATCGCGAACTTTTTAGTTATAGAGCATTTGTGAATTTGAGGAGTACGATCAGTTGAAACTCAAAAGTCTTCGAGTCTTCATCGTTTGCTCTCCTGAAGATTTTACTCTTTAGAGTTTTGTTTGTTTTAATAAAGTTTAAATTTTCACAATCTTTTCTTCAATCATCACATTTATTTCGGTAAGTAATATAATACATTTATATTTTTATTTAATTCTTTTTAATATTTTGTTTTTATATATGCTCGTAATTATTTTGTTTATTCGTTTCGCCACTAAATTTTTCAAAATTTATTTTTAAATATAATTTCGATAGTTGTATTACATGTTATGAAGATTATTTTTTATTTACTGCTTTATTTCCTAAATATTTCAACGATTTCTCATGCGTTATATTATTCTTTGTTTAATGTAGTATACTGCTCAATTTTTTGTTTAAATCCTAAATAAAAAATTTTCTTTTTTATTACAGTTTCTTTTCCATTCTATTCATTTTATTTCATTCAATGCAAATAAATTTTCTTTTTCTTAGACACACTCAATTTTATTTTCAGTATTATAATTTTTCTCGATAGATTTTTACAGATGTATATATCGGAGAATTTCTCAAAAACGAGTATGGTATCAATTTTAATATATTAGCATTATTAATTTCATTTACAATAGTTGATTGATTTTATTATACAATAAAGTGTAATTTTTCTTTTAAAAAATAAAGGAATTAAAATATATTTACCGAAGATAAAAAATATTATTGAAAATTCTCTTATTCATATAATATACAAATTCAGAGATTTATTTTTTAAATATTTAATTTCATACGTCAAAATTCAGTTTAATTATTTTCAATTTTACAATAATAGTAATAGACATCTCAAGATATGTATATAACAAAATTTCGTGGTACATATTCTAAAAGATTTTTTAACACAAGTCTAATAATTCAAATTATATAAGGATTTCTCACACTTATTTTTTCTTTTTCTCAAAGTACTCTATATCTTGAATATAATACAAATTATGCTTCTTTATTTATTATTATCATTATTTACGTAATATTAACGAATATTTTAATTACACACATTTATTTCACGCTATACTAATTCTCTATGCAATACATTTTCTGTAGCGTATCCGGAATTTTGTGGCGTAAGCAGAGTGTCGAGAATTTTGGGAGAATTTTTCATTCAAAGATAAAAGTATATATATCGGTAAGTAAACGTTTCAATTTTCTTTATCTATTATTCAAGGATTCTCACATATTCCTAAAAGATCCTTTTCAATAGTAATAATTTAAACAATTTAAAGAACAATATTCGAGGATTTTTTACTTTTATCGCTTTATTCTCATTTCTCACTATTTTTAGTCAATTTCTCCTTTTCTTAATAATTTCGTTGTCATTGTCCTCTTCTCCTGATTATATACTCAAACGAAACTACATTTCATAATTTATTACTATTTTTATTATTTGTGTATTATATATTATTTATGTATTATTTTATTAAATGATGTACCCATGTTTGTCTATATATGATTTACAATATGAATTACTTGAAAAAGAAATTATTTTTTGTATAGTATTATTAAAATTTAGAAAAGAAATTATTTTTACACGTTACGAAAATATTACCACTCACATGCGTGATTATTTTGGAAACTATTAGAAATTTCCAATTTACCGCTTACACATGAATTTATTTATTTTTGAAACTGTTGGAAATTTATATATTTATAATTTATTACTTTTTTCTTAATTATTCGCATTATACTAATCTCATTTTATATTTTGTTTCTTTAGCACGTTTGTTGTTTGGACAAGGAGCGGTCTTCTCCGAAAAAATTTTTTCATATATTCGCTGATAGAGCCCACGAGTAGTGAGGTATCCTAAATACCAAGAATCCGAAAGGTAAGAGGCATCAGCTAGAAGGCCCTCATTCTGAAAATTCACATTTTAACGATTATACAGATCAGTAAGTACTTGAAATTATTCCACTTACATTTTAATATACTACATTTGAAATCCATTAAAAAAAAAAAAAAAAACAAAAAAAATCGATTTTAATTTATTTTTAAATTTTATTACTATACGTTAATTTCTATCTTACAAAAATAAATATATTTACCAATCATTTCATTTTGGATTATCAAATTTTTAATATTTTTTCATTCCGCACACGTGCCTTAATTTTCATACATGATTCGATAATTTAATCTTTTTTTTTTTTTTTCATTTCATTCAAAAACAATCTTTTATGGCTCGTTTTTGATTATCACTATTCATATTGAAGAATCTCCTTACGATTCATTACATGAATTTTCAAATGCGGTATATTTTTATTTATTTTGTTGAATGTATTTAAATAAACGAAAACTGTGTTGTGTTCTTTTTGCTATATATGCATATACATTTACGAAATCGAATTCTAATTTGATATACGTTGAAATATTATTTATTCGCAATATTTTTGCAAATAGTTTGCTAACATTTCATGATACTTCATCATTTAACCAAAATTATTATTTATTATTTATTCAAAATCATATTTTTTCAACACACATTTTTCACCGTCAGGATAAAATTTTATATTTTCGTTAGAGTGAGCTATTTTTTTCTTTTTTTAAATTTTCTCAAATGATTGCTATACTTTTTTATATACATACATGTGAACAGTATATATTTTCGACTACTTTTCATTGAAAACATTTTTTTTTTAATCTAAAACATATTTTCGAAATACTTTCTTTCGTTAAAATTATGTAAATTTTGGATTCTTTGCTTGTTCGATTTTTCAAAAATTAAAAACAATGAAGATATTTTCTTAATTCACGATTGATGAATATATATATTTGATATTATTTTGTGTTATCGTGTACAATGTTATTTCATATATGTTTTTACTATATAGATACCTATGTTCTGTATTTTTTAAATTTTTTATGTATATATATACCTTCACGATCTTATTTACACTTAAATGAAAAAAAGTAATCTGTTAAAAACCACGCTAATTTGAAAAAAACATAATCATTTCTCGGAAATAAATTTTAAACAGAAAAATATGTAAAGCTTCTTTCTATTCTATTCCATTCCAATCATAGTAGTTTATTCCATAATAAAATTAAAACGTAAATATGTTGCCTACTTTTTAAAACAAAAAAAAAAGTATAAATATGCTCTGCAGTAGTCATTCATAATATAAAGAATAATTTTTTTATATTGTTTGGTTTAGATTCTCAGTGTTTAAAAAAATGTCTTCACAATCCGTTTCGTCTTCAAATGTAACATCTTCGCTACCGATACATTTTCATGTGAAGAAAATGACGAAGCATTATAAGAAGAGGATGGGAACATTTAGAATAATAAACGATAGTTCTAGGATAATAAACATCGACGAATTCTTAAACGAAATTAAAATTTGTATTTTCGAATTAATACGTGACAATATCGGTGTAGGAGTGAAATGTAGTTTGGTGCTACATTGCACGTATAAACCTGCAACCGATGTAAGCGGTGATAAAATTTCAATTCCTGCCTATTTCACCTCGCAATGCAAATTATTAGTAGCAGGGGATGATTTCGATGAATTCTATTTTGATTCGGTTCGCGAAATTAAAGAACGCGCTGACAAAATGGAAAGTACTGAAGGATCGGGTTATTCGATCGAAAAAATTAATTATCTTGAACTTCGTTTAAATAAAGTAAATGTTCTCGCGTGCGCCTCTTCCTATATAGCGCTTCCGAACGTTATCAGTGCGCGAAAAGCGGTAATAAACGTAAAAAATACGGACTCTAAGTGTTTCAAATACGCCATGTTGACAAAATTTGTAAAAAAAAATCCGCAAGAAATGTACAAATATACAAACAAGCCCGAGCTTGACTCGAAATATGACTGGACGGGAATTTCGTTTCCAGCCAGTCTCGATGACGTAAATCGTTTCGAGAAAATTAACTTAAACACTTCGATTAATGTATACGGATTGGATAATAAAAACTTCGTTTATCCAATTCGTATATGTAAAGAAGATAAGGAAGATCATACAGATCTCCTTCTTATTCAAAGTGGAGAGAAGAAACATTTCTGTTTCATTAAAAATTTAGAAAGACTTGTAAGGAGGCAAATTACAAAACATCAACATTGTTTACACATCTGTCGAAGATGCCTGTGGCACGTCGATTCGCCTCAAAAGCTTCAGGAACATACAAAAGATTGTCGCACACACGCACCAGTTGCGATTGAAATGCCGAAAGCGGGTAAAAATATTCTAAAATATAAAAACGTACGCTTCCAACAGTGGGTCCCCATAGTTATATATGGGGATTTCGAGTGTATCCTAAAACCCGTGGCAAATAATGATGAATCAGATGTCTCCTCTACTCCTTCCTCATCAGAGAACAATCCGAGTGTGAATGATGAAGAAGAAGAAGAAGAAGAAACAGAAACAGAAAATATTGTGACTCGACGTGTTCAAAGTGAACATTCACGGAAGAACACTGTAAAAATTCATGAACATATACCGATGAGTTATTCGTATATTTGTGTGTCACGTATAGATGGTGTCGATTTGCCGGATTCTTTACGAGCGCAGAGATTGTTTCGTGGTAAAAATGCTGCTAAACATTTCGTCAAGAGTTTAGTGCAAGACGCGAAAATAATATACGATTTTTACAAAAAAAGTAAAAACATCGAAATGACGCCGGAAGATTTAATCGCCTATAATAACGCCACTTCGTGTTATATTTGTTTGAAAGAGTTAAACGAAGGAAATAAGGTGAAAGATCACGACCATCTAACCGGAAAATTTCGCGGAGCTGCGCACAACAAGTGTAACCTGGAAATGCGTCTACCTCATTTCGTTCCAGTTTTCCTTCATAATCTAACGGGATACGATAGTCACCCGATCGTAATGGAATTGGGGTACGACAATAAAGACATTCATGTGCTTGCGAACACGATCGAATCTTATAAAGGATTCTCTAAGTCTGTGGTGCCTGGAAAGTTTCAGTTACGATTTGTGGATTCTTTCCACTTCATGGCCAGCAGCTTAGAGAAACTTGCGAATAATTTACCGATCGAAGCATTCAAACACACAACCGCAAACATCAGTGACCCGGGCTTACTCTCCCTTTTCCGCAGAAAAGGCTATTTTCCTTATGAATATTGTTCTAATAACTCCAAATTGGATGAAGAAACGCTGCCTCCCCGCTCGGCATTTTACAGCTCTCTCACAAAGTCTACGATCGGGGAGGAAGCATACAAACATGCTCAAAATGTGTGGAATTGTCTTGGTGTGCGGAATTTGGGAGAGTATTCCGATGAATATTTACGAACCGATGTTTTGTTGCTGGCCGATGTTTTCGAAAACTTTCGATCTGTTTGCTTTAAAATTTATGGTATGGATGCAGCGTGGTCGTTTACAGCTCCCGGTTTTAGTTTTAATGCGATGTTAAAACTAACCGGGATCGAAATAGAACTTTTGACCGATTACGATATGTACCTCTTTTTCGAAAGAGGTATTCGTGGTGGGCTTACACAATGCGTGCAACGGTATTGCGAAGCCAATAACCCGTATGTAAAAAATAATAATAACAGTAATAATAATAATATTAACAATAACAATAATAATAATTCTTCCTCTGTGGAAAATAATTATATAATTTATTTGGATGCAAATAACTTGTACGGTCATTCCATGAGTGAACCTCTTCCTATAGGAGGCTTCCATTGGTTGACTGAAAATGAAATTTCGCAACTGGATATCTTAAATTATGATGAAAAAGATTCTGAAGGAAGTGTGTTGGAGGTGGATCTCGAATATTCAACTTCACTACATGATCTTCATAATGATCTCCCTTTTTGTCCAGAACAAAAAAAGGTTTCACAAAAGGGGAACGTTAAAAAATTAGTTGCTACACTCGAAAATAAATATAATTATGTAATTCATATAAAATATCTCAAACTAGCAATAAGTTCCAGATTGAAATTAACAAAAATCCACAGAGGGATTAAATTCACACAAGCTCCATTTTTAAAATCATACATCGATTTAAACACTACTCACCGTCAAAATGCTCATAACGAATTTGAAAAGTTTATTTACAAACTTTTTAATAACTGTATATATGGGAAATCGATTCAGTCATCCCGGAATATATTAGATATTAAACTTGTTAGTGATAAGGTTAAATTTACAAAAATGGTCGCAAACCCTAGATTTAAGGATCGAAGTATTTTTAATGAGTCTCCTTTGTTGTGCGCGGTTCATCGTAATCCTAAAAAAATTTTATTCGATAAACCTATTTTTATTGGTATGTCGATATTAGATTTAAGCAAAGTTACTATGTACAACTTTCATTACAATGTAATGCAAAGAATGTATTCGTATGAAAAGTTACGTTTATTATACACAGACACCGATAGTTTGGTGTATAACATATATACTGACGATTTATATCTCGATATCTCGCATAATTTAAGTTTTTTTGATACTTCGGATTATAATCCTCATCACCAATGTTATTCTGTAATTAACCGAAAGGTGGTGGGGAAATTTAAAGATGAAATGTGCGGTGTACCTGTTGAGGCTTTTGTTGGTTTGAGGTCTAAGGTGTACAGCCTTAAACTCAGCCATAAAACTATAACAAAATGCAAAGGAATACCATACAACATAACAAAAAATGAGATAACTTTTAATGATTACAAGAACTGTATCTTTAATAATAATGTTATAAATAGTAGTAATTATCGGACCGCGTACATGATAAGGAGTTATGATCATAAATTATACACAATACGTTCAACCAAGCTAGCTATCAATGGGCTAGATGATAAACGTGTGGTGTTACAAAATAATATACATACACTGGCTTTAGGTCATATAAGTTTAAGGAATAATAATAATAATAATTCTGGTGATAATAATGATTCACAGGATGTTGATGAATCTGAACCCTCGGTGAAACGTATTAAAGTAAATTAAAATTTGTAATTTCTTTTTTTTTTTTTTTTTTTGTATATATTTTTATGTGTACCTGTTTTCCTTTTTGTATATATTTTTACCGATTTCAGGTTATTATTGTGTTTAAAATTTTTTTTCATTCTATAGATATGCCGTTTTCGTAATTTCTTTTTTAAATATTTTTTGTATACGTTTTTATGTGTACTTGTTTTTTTTTTCTTTTTGCATATAGTTTTACCGATTTCAGGTTATCTTGTGTTTAAAATTTTTTTTATTTCAGATGTATCGTCTTCGTAAATTTTTTAAAAATATTTTTTCATGTATATATATTTTTTATATGTCTTTTTTCTGTATACATTTTTACACGTACTTGTTTTTCTTTAACATGTGTGTGTGTGTGTGTGTGTGTGCCAAATGTATATTATTTCAAATACATTTTTCCTATTTTTTGGTTTATTCATGTGCTTATTTCAAATTAACATTATTATTCATATGTATAATATGTGTTCTGTTTCAAAATTAAACATAAACTATACAGGTTGATAAAGAAAAGGAATAAAGTTGCAATGAAGAAGAAGAAGAAAAATGAAAACTCATTTCATTTTGTAAATTATATATACATTTATTCAAAAAAATTTACAACTAAAATATAAAAAATTATAATCAAAAAGATTTAAAAATTGAAAATTAAATATGAAACAAATTTAAAAAACTGTTTTTGAAACAAGAAAAAAAATCATATTTTAAAAATTTTTGGCATTTCATAACGACATATGGAACAATCTTTACCCAATACATATTTATCTGAGCTTTGATGAAAATGTTGGTTACATGGTAAATGGGGCCGTACTTTATTATTCATGAGTGTGGCAGGTGGTAAATATTCATAATAATCTACAATTTTTTCACCAAATCTCGCTAACACTACTTCTGGTGGTGTCTGTTGCAAAAGTTGAATAATACTATCCCGCGTTGTTTCTTCCATAAACGGTTTAACAATATGATCGAACCACTTCTTCATTAACATCATTTTGTTTAATACACACAAACTCTCGTCACTTCCATTATTATGAAAATCACATTGAATAATTTCCATACTATTCTTGAACTGCTTATGTAACTCTGCTAGAGATGGCATCCCGTAATCACTTGTTAAGTTAATAATTTCGAACGGTAAATTCTGAGATTTGATTAAATGTAACATCCATGGTATATTTTTACAATCCCCATGCATGTAGATTTGTGTTTTTTTTTTCTTTTCATTCATCATTCCTAAATCACTTCCGAGATGAGTGATATCCCTGACTTTATAATTCCACGGATTGTTGCGATATTGCCAATAGGCTTTCGTTTTATCTCCTTGAAAATAGTGTTCAAGCTCTGCAAATGCTCGTTGTGAAGGTTTATATAACGTGTGTAAATTTTGCTTACCATCAATGGCGAGCATTGCTAATTCAGTAACTTCATAATGTTCTTTTTGTAATGTAAATCGTTCAACATCCAAGAAAAAACCATGAGTTGCGTTCAATGTATAAAAATTAGCAGACATTTTTTGACTTAAAGACAACACAAACAATTGTATCAAACACAGTAACTCAATATAACTTTTTTGAATAAAACTTTAACTGATTGAAAAATGGTTTAATGCTACTAGTTATATAGAATTTAATGTCGAAGCAAAATAAAACAAGTCACCATCATATACTCATTATTTAACAACCGTTGTTAGCGATTTCACCTTTTCCAGGAATGTAAATGTGTCGAACGAATCATTTAAAACTCATTAGATTTTCATGTTAATAATTTGTTACTATTTTGAACACATTACACTAATTAGACAAGTTTTATTCCTCATTTAGAATATCTCGAGGCGATAAACTTTCTCTATATCGTAAACGAGTTATTTTAAGTTATTAGCATGTAACATGTTATATTTTCTTTCATACAATTTCCTAATATTATTTATAAGTATAATAATTTGTGTTCCATTTCAATATTAAACATAAACTATGTATGTTAGCGCGGAAGAAGAAAAAGAAAAAGTACACATCTTGAAAATTATATACACATTTATTCAAAAATTTACAACTAAAATACGAAAAAAATATAAGTAAAAAGTTTTGAAAATCAAAAATTTACAACTAAAATATGAAAAAATTACAATTAAAAAGATAAATATAATTTATGAGCTGAAATTGGAATTGTTGTAGATTCAGAATCATCACAATCGTAAACTATATTTTCTTCTAAAATTGTTTGATCTCCATTATTAAAATCTTTTCCTAAAGCTTCCGGGCACATATCTCGCAAAAAATCTGTTACATTTTTACGTCTACACTGTTTACAATCTTTAATTAAGGTAGGATGAGCTGCACTGAGTGGTAATGAATCTGGTATATCAAATCTATGATGCTTAAAACACGGCAAACATTTTTTAATATCTTCGTTTTTCCTTAATGATTCAGGTAATTTATCATAAAAATCACAAATTTTATCTGGGCACAAGGAAACTAATGTTTCTGCAGCAGCCTTCTGTATCGCTTGTTGTTTAGGTCTAACATTCATATCATACCATTTCATCATTATAAATGCGTTTTTTAATGAGCATACATTAAGTCGTCCATCAGTGTGTGCGTCACATTTTACAGTACTCGCTATAGCATTGTACTTATTATTTAAATTTCTCAAATTCGGCATACCGTAACGTGTTTCTAAGTTAATTATTTTATAATCCGTAAGCGACGTTATCATTAGTTTTTCCCATATAGTTTCAATTTTGGAATCTCCTTTAACATAAATTTTTAAAGGTTGTAAACTAATTAAAACATTTTCCAAATCTATAGATATATTTCTATAATTGGAATCTCCAGCGTTCCATGGGATTGAATGATAATTTCGTGTGAGCCATAAATTTGTACGTCTTTTACTACTGGTTAATATATTCCAATCGATCGGTGGTTTGTAAACTCGATGAAATTTTATTTCTCCATTTAAAGCTAATATCACAAGCTCTTTAATAATGTATGCGTTATCATTATTTTTAAAACACTGGAAATCAATTATTACTTCATGCATATTACTTACTGCAGTGGAAAACAGAAAGAGAAAACTTAACGAAATAAAAACTTTATTAATTAAAAATAAATACAATCTTGTAAAAACAAAAATTTAACTTACAACTTTAAAGAACATTACTGAAACACATTCAACATAATACTAAAAGCAAAATATCGAACAGCATTCTTTTATAATTTTTCTATTTACAATTCGAGCACGTTATAACCGGTTGTTTTATCATGTATTATAAGCGCGTAGCATGAAGTGTTTGCAGGTACGTTATCACGAGTCTTAAAATCCACTCTAATCTGTAACGGACTACCGTCATTTAAGAGTTCATTTTGAAAATTACACGGTATAATAAAAAGCGGATATTTACTGAGAAATGAATCTACACTAACTGCAGGATGTGGTGGGTCCTTTCCATAATACATTGTTTGAAAATTCGCATATAACAAGTACAGATTACCAAATCTTTTCCGTTCAAAATCTAAATTCATCACTTCATAAGGATACCTTGTTGAATTTATGTACGCACAAATCTCAGTTACATTAATATGATCAAATGTAGAGGCATCCTTGGTTAAATCATTTTGTTTATTTGTCTGGAATCCAATAATGATGAAGCGAGGACGTTCTACAGTGGAAGTTGATTTGATTACCCAGCTATGCTCGGAAATGGTGGGTAAAGATGGTTGATGTGAAAGAGACCACGCTCTAAATTGTATAGGTGCTTGTTTTATTTTCTTTATTCGATTAAGTAAAGATATTTTTGCTCGATCACTCAGTTTAACAAAAGGTAGTTGCCAGGCAATGGTTTGAAATGTTACATTAATTGTCTTATCAGCTGTTGCAGTAAATCCATTTTTATCATTGTTTGCACGGATGAGAATAATTTCTTGTGTTGCATGTACGATTGCACGTCTATAATCTTCTGCAAAACTGAATATGTAGCATAAAGGAATAATAAACTGAAATTCCAACAATAATTTAGCTCCGGCACCTAATGATGTTGAGGGACTTGATGTATCAGTAATTTCTCGTGTAAATACTTTCAATTCTTCTGTATTTAGAGCGCATGTACTGTAGTTGTAATCTGATTTGATATTCTCCGAACATAATAATCTACGTGCAAGAGTTGTAATTCCCGGTTGCCGTACACATTCTATAATAGTTCCATTAATTTCGTAGCGTAGCTCTGTGAATAGAAATAAAGGTCCATTCATTGAAAAATCTACTGACGGTGAAACTGTGCCTTGTAGAAGTAAGTAACTTTCTGATGGTAAAGTAATAACATCTTTTTGCTGAACAGGTATACGTATTTCATCACCAGCACCAAATCTTGAACTTGCGTATGGTTTATGTGTATGTATTTCGTAAGCCGCTATTGTTTCGTCAATAACTGCATTTGCAGAATCAATTTGTAATATATGTTCCATTGCAAACTATATCAAACTAATATTTTTTCTTACTTAATCAACACGTTATAACCCAACGACTTTAGTACACTAATACTTTTTCTACTCAACAATTTCTTCTTTTTTCCTCTATTTATATATTTTTTTTCAGCTCGAAACGGCGTTTGAACACGTTTATATATACTTCTATTAGTGTATATGAGCGGCATTTTAAAATTGATATTAATATATTTTTATTAAGACGAAGAACTAGTTAGATGTAAATTTATAATTAAATCTTCACTAGCAAAATCAACGATATTCCCGTTTTGATCCTTTATATATACATTTAACTCCGATATGTAGTCTGTACTTACGGGTAAATAAATGATCGTTTTTGGATTTTCAGAAATTTTATATCCAGGTGCTATATTTAAAGGAAAACTATAAATGAGATGAGATGATGCTCCATTTGTATATCCACCTGTTGCTATATTACAATAAACATTTAATATATTTATCGGTGTAATCTGTACAGTGTTATGACTTGTATGATTCATTTGTGGGGGTAAAACATTTGTCATACCATCAAACCCTAATAGTGGACCAATACTCCGCGGTCCGGTAAATTGTATGTAATATTTACTCTGTATAACACACTTTAACGTTCTTTCATCACCTTTTATAATAATACCATCATCTAAATGCTCTCGTAAGTATTCTTCAATATCTTCCACTTCGTAACATCCACTAGGTAATGTAATAGATTTCGGGGATTCGTTTCTTTCAACTGCCAATGCAGAATCGTAATAATACAATGTATTGCATTCCGACGTGATATTATGTATAGAATGGTATGTTGTTAACGATACTAATCCGATACTCCACTGACGATTATTCGATAATAATAGTGGTGGATACACGTTACTGGTCAAATTACCTTTTTTACCGCTTAACTGAAATAAGTATGACATGACCGTATCGGTTTTTACACAAATTGAAATAAACAAAAAATAATAATAACACGAAATATTTTTAAAAAATATTGTATTCGAAATTAAAACTAATATCTAAAATAATCGAAAAAAATTACAATCGCACGTGCTTATATACTAATGAAGACATCATTGAACTCCAAATGGGGCAGGTAACGTATTTGTTAGAAATCGCAAACATAGTTCTCCGCAATTAACCGAATTATAACGTTGATACACACGTCTGTTGTATAGAATTTCAATCTTTGGATCGTATTTATGTAAATATTTAACTAACTCTGCGGAGGGAGATAAATTTCCATAACTATCGAAATATTCTGTACGGCTACCGTATTTTCTGTAGGCGGTCTAATGAGTTCCTGGACCTTTTTGCGAATCCATATTAACAATCGCACACTCATTTTTCTTAGGTTTGGTAGGCAATCCATCGCGATCGTAAACTCCTCTAAAATTTGGAACTCTTAATTTTTTCGCGTAAAATAAAATATCGAAATTTGTTAATGCTCTGTTACTAGGTATAGAATTAACCTCGAAAAAACTGATTACGTCCCGCATTGCCACTATATGGAGCCAAATATAAACCAAGACCGCTTCTGTATGGTCGTAAATAAAGACCTTTCCCGATCTTTTTATCAATTTGTAGACCCTTTCCTGATTTAAAACTTTTTCTAGCCTCATTTACATCTTTCACCGCTTTTGCTATTGATGATACAGATGATGAAATTCCTCCTAATGTAGCAATACCAGCTAATAACGGTATAAGGGGGAGAGCTCCTCCAGTTTTGTTAATTGGAATAATTCGAACATTTTCACTATCAGCTACTGTAGGGTTTAATTTTTTAACTGCTTTAATCGCTCTTTTCATTCGTCCTCGGAGGGTTTTTTCTTTACGAACAGCCTTCCGCGCCACATTTAACACGTCTCTGAAATATACATTTTTTCCTTTTGAGGATTTTGATTTGGTTCTTCGTTTCCCCGCTTGTTTTTTACCGCGACGATGATATCTACCGCCTAATTTACGTTTTACTTTCATAGCGTTTGTTGTTATCCAAGCAGCCGCTTTCTCACCGAAACTGCTATCCGATGCTTTAACACGTTCCCAAGCTTTATTTTCTAATATTTTATCCGCTTCAGCGCGATTTTTATTATCCGAATATTTACTATATGCTATATCGTGTTCTTTAGCAGCCTCATCCAGTGGGTTTATACCGGTTATACCGCGACTTAGTTGACGATCTAACTTTGTACCGGGTCCTAAATAATTATAGCCCGGATAATGTAATTGCAAGGGAAGCTTATCTATAACTCTATTTAATACAGTACCGATACCGCGACCACACTTTTTACTCTTTTTTAACGCTTTAACGTTTCGCTGTTTTCTTTGTTTTCTCGCCATTTCAAAATTATTTTTCTATATATATACTTTTTTTCACTAAATTTTTTCGAGGTTTACATGTGTATAAACGTGTATTTATACCTTTTAGTTGTTGTTTATTACGTGAATAAATAAGTTATAATGAAAATTGAAAAGCAGTCAACTATATTGCCTATAAATAATGCGTTGTCATTGGTAGAACCTAGTGACACATCAGTGCGTAATAAACACGGTTCATTGTTTCCGAATAATATAAGATGTTTAATTATCGGTCCGAGCGGGTGTGGAAAAACAAATTCATTATTCACATTATTAACACATTCGAATGGATTGCGTTATGAAAATGTCTACATTTACAGTACTTCTTTATATCAACCGAAATATAAATTGTTAGATACGATATACAAGTCTACGCCTAACATTGGTTATCAAACATTTTCCGATGATCTAACTTTAATAACACCTGACACGATTAATCCAAATTCGATATTTATATTTGATGATATACCAACGTGCAGAGTTCAACCTGTTGTGCAACAATATTTTTCGATGGGTCGACATAAAAACGTAGATTGCTTCTATTTGTGTCAAACATATGTAATGATTCCTAAACATATGATACGAGATAATGCTAATTTCATACTTGTATTTGCTCAAGATGATATAAATATACGTCACATATACGATGAACATGTTAATGGTATGTGTCCGTTTAAGACTTTTAAAAAAATTTGTAAAACATGTTGGAAGAATAAACACGGTTTCTTGGTGATTGATAAGGAGAGTGAACTATATAAAGGACGGTTTCGTCGTGGTTTCGATGAGTTTATAGTGATTGAAGATGAAAAAGATGGCGAAGAATAGCGTTAAAAGAAATATCGAAGATGAATTACAACTTAAAACGGAATTGGAAAAAATACGTGCTGATATAATGAATAAATATAATTCATTAAAGTCAGAGAGTAAATCTATTACAAATACTTCAGCCGCAGTGCTTGAACCGATTACAAAACCATTGTCGGAGATTCGTGAAGCATTACAAAAACCGAAAAGAAAGATAAAGGATGTCGATACAATAACTGATTCTCCAGTTGTAAAACAAAAATTGATGCATAGTACTCCCAGGAAAGATAGAATTACTGATGTAGATGAAGAAATAAAATATGATTCATTTAATCTAAGTGAAATGGGTTCTTTTCGTATTGACGGAGATGATCCTATGCCTAGAGATTTATTTTACGGAATAAAGTATAATCCTGCTACCGATGAGTATATGTTGGGTACAACAACAATTTCATGGAATAAAAATCGCGGAGAAATATATTTAGGAAAAGGGAATAGTCGTATGAAATTCCCGTACACTGAGGGTCTAATGCATTTATTATTGGAGACGAATGTAGATAAGAATGAATATACTAGCGATGATTTGGAAATATATAAACAATTACTGGAATTTACGGGAGCTCATTTACGTTCCGATGGTAAATTGAAAGGTCTTCCCACTACGAAATATAAGAATATAATTCGACCAATGTTTCGAACTAGTCAGCACCGTGGAGAAGGCTATTACAAAAATCATTTGAATGTAAAGAGGAAACGTATATATAATAATGTCAATGCTAGAGTAAGTCTCGGAAATCAACGTATCGAATACTGGAATGATCCGAATGAATTAGTTGAACGATTGCAATTACTACACGCATCTAAGCAAAGTGGTAATACTGGTGTAGACAACGAAATTTTAGCGATCGAGGAAGAGTTAGCTGAAGAAGGATACATTCAACTACCGTACTGATTTTAAAAAAAAATATGTCTACAAAACAAACATCTGCATTGAAATCATTACAACGTGGTATAGCTGATGAACTTCATAAACCTGCGCGAAAACGTTATCAGACACGATGTGTACAGATTTTCGGATTGAACGATTTATGGCAAGCTGACTTGATTGATATGACACAATACACACGATTCAATCGAGGGAATAAATTTATATTAGCCGTAATAAATACATTTTCTAAATTTGCATGGACCATACCTATAAAGAAAAAAAGCGGTCCAATAATTGCTAAAGCATTTGAAAAAATTTTAACTGAAAGAGGTATTGAACCTCCTAAACATTTGCAAACAGATCAGGGTACTGAATTTTATAATCCGCAAGTACGAGCTGTTTTAAATCGATATAATATTAATTTATATAGTACTCATTCGCCGCTTAAAGCGAGTATTGTAGAACGTTTTAATCGAACAATAAAGAATTGGATATGGAAAGAGTTTACCGCTAATCGTAATAAACGCTGGTTACAAGTTTTGCCAGAACTTACCCGAAAATATAATACAAAAATACATCGTACGATAAAATTTGCACCTACCGATGTAAATAAGAACGTTGAAAGACAAGTTGCTGAAAATATAGCGAAGGAATGTAGTAAAGCAACCAATCGCTTCTCTACCCCGAGCGGATCGAAAAAATTTAAAATTGGTGATATAGTTCGTATTAGTAAAGTTAAAACATTACTGGAGAAAGGTTATACTCCTAACTGGACCGGTGAATTATTTACTATAAATACGTTGAATTCTACTTTCCCTACGACATATACGTTAAAAGATAGAACTGGTAAATTGTTAGTTGGTACTTTTTATGCTGAAGAATTACAAAAAACATCCTATCCTGACGTATATTTAATTGAACGTGTTATTCAACGACGAGGTGGAAAATCATTAGTTAAGTGGTTAGGATTCCCGAGTTCGGAAAATTCCTGGATCGATAATAAAGTTTTAGTAAATATTTAGCAGACTATATAATGCCACTTCATAAGAGTGGTAAATATATGCCAGAAGGTGGTTCTGGAGCATCAACAACGATTGAATTAGATTCTAGCGGAAATTATAACTTTAAAGGAAAACGATTATTAAACGTTAGTACGATCTATCGAGAACCTTCAGAGTCTGAAGTTGTATCTTACAAACAGATAAAAACTCTCACAGCTGCGGAAATACATGAAATACACGAAAAAGTTGAGCAATTGAATTCGTTTGTTATGGAACAAAATGTTGCATTACACGCTCGAATTATGTTTTTGCATAAAGATTTAGATGATAAAATTAGCGATAATATTTTGAAAATCGGGATTCATAAGATCAGTATTGATATGTTGAGTGAAGATGTGTTAAAATTTAAGGATGATACAATATTTAAGTTTTCAATGTACGAAGAACAAATTAAAAAACTAATGGATAAATTAAATACGGTTTCGAGTGATTCTTCATCGTTATCTACGCGAGTTTCAAAACATGAAAATGATGTGAAAAGTACAATTCAAATATTTGGAGGTTTAATAAATGAGTTAAATGGGAAAGTAACCGTATTGTTGGATAAATATATTACTAAGGAAATAATGGATAAACAAAAAGAAGAAATAGAAAAACGTTTTAAGGAAATAATTGATAAACAACGTGAAGAAATTGAAAAGCATTTTATGGAGATGATTGATAAAGTTCGTGAAGAAATTAAAAGGGAAAAAGTACATCGTGCCGTAGATACGGTTCAATTAGCTGTAAAAACTGATAATTTAACTGAACAGTTACATGGTATTAACTCAACTATTCAACGTAAGGATCAAGAGGCTTTAATACAGACTGGAGTTGGGAATATATTATCAACTATAGTAAAATCGAAAATTTTAAAATAATTTTAAGTTTATGAAATAAGAAATGTAAATATATGAAACTATTTATTATTATATATTATATTGTAATAAAGTTTACATGCGTTATATATTTCGAAAGAAAACATTGTAAAAGTTTTTTGAAAAATAAAAAAATATGTGAAAAAGAAAAAAATGTACTTCTTTATTTTTTTAATAGTTTACATAAAATGCATGTTACGCCAACTGATCGCGTCGCAACGATGATTGTTGTTATGTTCGAATTCGTCTTTCATTGAATCCAGACATCCCCAGCATGAGAATTTAGCATTCGGCGATTGAATTCGTATGAGTTGACTAAATTTTTTAATCCAGGCAAACTGGAAATTACCATTCGAACCCCAGTACAACATATTTGTATGATTACGATGATTTAAAATACTATGGTTTTTTCGGAATGCATAAACGACTTTAATTTTATACTTGCACGTTTCAGCATCGGCACCATCGGTTTCTATTAATTTGTATAAGTTAATAGATACACCATTCGTTCGTTCGAAGGTTTCAATATCTGCTAATGAACGTACCGGTAATCGTATGAAGTTGAAATCGTACACATTCTGTAATAAATTATACTGCCACATCGAAAACGGATTTTTCGTAAACTTTGCCAAAACGGCAAACAGAAAACTATTTTTATTCTCAGCGTCGTTCAGATCTTTTACGTAGATTACAGCGCGTCGATTGATTATTTCTTTCGGAAGTTCAACCTTTGACGGACTGATATCTTCAGATGGAGGTGGTAGCGGAATTTGCGTTAACGGTGGCGAATGTAAATATTGTGCGAACTGAGTCTGTGATGAATTATCTGCCTCTTGTGAATTTGTTGGATTTTGCGATATTGATGGTGGTGGTGGCGGTGGTGGCATATGTGTATCTGGAAAACCGCTCAGCGCAACATCGTCATTATCATATTCGAAAAAATGTTGAATAAATTCTGCGGTATTTTCTGGTTTCGAATTGTTCGCGGTAACAGTATCGGTATTCATGATGATTGTAATGAAATAATTTTTATGAAAACGAAAAAAATTAAAAAAGTTATTAAAATCTTAAAAACTCGTGATGAACACTGCTTAGAGAACGTGTATGCGTTTGACGAGAAATTAATAGTGAACGATCGAATGAATCCGTTCAATGGTCTACCTCATTAACTACCTTTGAATCGGGTGTGGCAGTGGAAATGTTGCGTCAGAAAAATGTCGTTCTATCGGAGAAAGTCGGTTACATATGTGTATACGAACAAAGTAGTCAAGGATATGGGTATAAGTGTGTTTATGTTAGTGTGTACATGTAGGGCGTGGTTCCGTAATAATGTATCGACTGGAATAGAAATTATAAGAATATTAAGATCCTGTTTCAACGGTTTTGAAAGTGTTTGCATGCAACGTCATATATAGTGATGGTTGAAGCGAGTGTGTAGAAATAAAAAAATCAAAAAAAATCTTAGGCTAATTTTATAATACTTACGCCCTGAAAAATAAAAAATATGTACAAATGGAAAAAGAGGAAGAAGGGGGGTTTAGGTTAGTTTCTGGCTTTAAATATTATATTGAGGTTAATTTTTAAACGCATCGAATTATCGGAAATGCGGGGGAACGGCGCGTGCGCTTTAGAGATATGCCAGGAGGGCGAGCGGTGGTTTGGTTAGTTTTCAGCTTTAAATATTACACTTGGGTTAATTTCGGAATTTTTATACTTACACGTAGAATTTTGAAAAATCGCGGTATCGCTGTGGGCGGGAGGGAAGAGTGGGGACTTGGGTTAGTTTCGGGCTTTAAACATTATACTTGGGTTAGTTTCGGGCTTTAAACATTATACTTGGGTTAATTTATAATCGGTTCGGTTTATCGGAAACGAGCGGGACCTGTAGGGTGAAATTTGGAGGAAATTTGCAAAAAATGTGGAAAAATTTGAGGAAAATTGGGGGAAATTGGGGGAAATTGGAGGAAACTTGGGTAAATTTTCGGCGTCGGAATAAAAAATTGGGTGAATTTTTGCCTCCCGAATAAAATACTTAGGTGACTTTTCGCCTCCGGGACAGGAATTGGGGTTGTGACGTCAAACCTGCCAGAGTCGCCATTTATTCACTACTGATAACACCAATCCTTTTGTTTATACCTGTTGAACACTTTTAAGTACTTCGCTATCTCGAGATTACATCTTTCAACTGGATTCCCTTGAGGAAAATACGGGGGTATGCGTCTCAATTCTATATTTTCATTTTTAAAATGCTCAGTCCACAACCCACTTCTGAATATTGTGGCGTTATCTGATATTATAACTTTCATTTTCCCATATGTACTAATAAAACTTTTCATCTTTGCAATTACAATTCTACTTGACAATTTCTTTACTGGGTACAACTTAACAAATTTTGAGAAAATATCGTATACGACCAACAGTTTATCCTTCCCCTTCGACACGGGAAGCGGTCCCAGTATATCTATCGAGACTACATCCAATGGACTTTGCACCTTATGAGCTTTATATATAGGTTTATGTCCACTGTAATTATACTTCACTCTCTTACACAACTCACACTTATTCAACTCTTTTCTAACTAACACACTCATTTTATTAAAATAGCATTCTTTGCGTAAAATATGAATAGTTTTGTTAATGCCAACATGGGCATACTGTTTATGGTATAACCAGATAACCTCCGTAATCATGTTCTCCGGGATGCAGATTTTCCAATGCAATTTACTCCCACTGTTATCTAAAAACAAAATATTTTGTTGATATGTATAAAATAATCGTAACTTCCTATCCTGTTTTAATCGAGCTATCACGATGGCCCATGATTTATCCTTCTGCTGCTCTATTTTAGTCCGATCGATAATCTCTGAAACAGTATCTAAATTCCTTTTCAAAACCCCTACTAATATTTTCTGTGTCCTTTCCTCTTCTTCACACGTCAAGAATCTAGACAAGCTATCTGCCACCACATTATCTCTTCCTTTTATATAGTCAAACTGTAACTCAAATCCCTGTAAATACAACATCCAACGAATAAGTCTTTGTGATTTCCATCTACTTTCCCTTAAAAACCTCAAACTCTGATGATCTGTTCTCAAAACTGTTTTATGACCTTCAATGAAAATTCTAAATTTTTGACAGGCATACACAATCGCTAGAAGTTCTTTTTCGGTGCAAACAATAGTTTTTTTCGTACTTCGTCAATAAACGACTAACAAACATGATCGGACGGGGAAATTCTCCTTCTAACTGATATAATTCACCCCCTATTCCCATATCCGATGCATCGGTTCTTACGTAAAATGTTCTTTCATAATTAGGAGTTTGCAGGTACAATTCTTCCGAAAATCTTAATTTAAATGCCTCGAACGCCTCTTGTTGTTCTGTTCCCCACTGAAATGCTACTTCATTTCTTTGTAACCTCGAAATCGGTTCCGTTAAGTGTGCGAATTTTTGAATAAACCGCCTATAAAAATTGCATAACCCTAAGAAGCTCTGCACTTCTTTTTTATTTTTCGGTGCCTTAAATGACCTGATTGTTTCCACTTTTTCTTTTTGCATTGAGATCCCTTTTTCACTTAACGTATAACCCAAGAAACTAACTTGACTTACCCCAAACTCTGACTTTCTTATATTTATCGTCATATTAGCTTGCTCTAATCTTCTTAATACAATGTCTATGTGCCTCAAATGTTCTTCTTCTGTTTTTGATATTATACAAACATCATCCACATAATTAATAATAAACTCTTCACATTCGTTTCCTAGCACCACCGACAGGGCTTTTATAAAAGAGGCTGTACTAACAGATAATCCAAACGGTACCACCGCAAATTCATAATTTTTTCCTTCAAATGTGAATGCGGTATATTTCCTAGAACTTTTCTCCAGCGGAACTTGTAGAAAACTAGCGACTAAATCTACGGAGCTGATGTATTTAAACTGATCGTATTTATATAATAACTCTTCAATGGGTAAGGGCTTCTCATTATCTATTTGAATAACTTTGTTTATCTCCCGAGAATCTAAACACACTCTTACCTCCCCACTTTTCTTTATAACGGCTACTAAAGGACTACTATATGGAGATGTAGAACTAGTTATTATCCCTTCATCTAACATTTTCTTAATTTCCTCTCGGACCATTGCTCTCTTGCTTACCGGTATAGGATACATTCTATTACATTGAAACACCTCATGTGGGATTGTATTAATTTTATATTCATATTGATTGCATCTTCCAGGTCTATCACTAAAAACTTTATTATGTTTCAATAGTACACCTCTTATCCTAGTTTTCATGTCATCCGACAATATACAATTTTTTAACGATAACTCAATCTCTTTATGTTTCTTCGGATCTTCCACCTCTATGTTTGTTAACTCACTCAGCTCTACCAAATGTGTGTTATTTTCTTTTATTTGCTGGACAACATTCAGGCCCAAACTACCTATTTTCTCAGTAAATTTAATCACCGTCTCTCTTCTTACTTCTCCATTATGACCATCTCCGTGTCCCAATTTTATCGTCTTACTTATAAAATTTATTTCGGCTAGAGAATTATTGAAAAAATCACATCCCAGGATCATGTCTAAATTTAGTCCCGGAATTACTAAAAATGCCGTTGGTATTATGATATTATTTATCCTAATAGGTAATTGCACTTGTAATTTAATTTGTTTCGGTGATTTCTTGTACGCTCCAATAACCGTTACATTTGTCACCGGCAACCGGGGAATTGCATTTGCTTCTTTATATTTTTTTTTATATTTTTCCATATTTTCTGCGAGATCGCTGTGACCTGTGATCCTGTATCCAATAACGCAATATATAATTTCTCTTGTATTAATACCTCAATCATTGGCAATTTTATATTTAATGAATCCCCTGTTTCCCCATTCTCTTCTTTTAACAAATCTTCTTCCACAGAGCAAATTATTCTACAACCATTTCTCGCCTCCCGCGACCCTTCGCGTCGGCCTATTGAAAATTTTCTTTTATCTGGTCTTTCAATAATTCTAGACCATCCACATTTAGATGGATACCATCAAAATTACCCCTAAAGAACTGCTGTTCAAACAACTCTGCTTTGCAACCATACCTGTTCATTGTCATCCGATATAAATCGATAACCGATACATTTTCTTCTGCGAGCGAGCGTATATACTCATTCAGATCTTCGCATCGATCCTTTCCTTCTCGGGTCTTATACCGCATTCTCGCCGGAACTGTGACTAAAACTACTTTTTTCGCCCCTTTTGACTTTACAATTTCTACCAATTCTTTATAATTCTATTTCACCTCATTAATGTTATAAAATTTATCAATGTCATTACACCCGACTAATATCACCACTCTATCACTGATCTTTCTATTCACCCCTCTAATCATATTACCTAAAGCTCTCGTAGTAATCCCCGAAATACATAACCCTATCCTGTTACTTCCTTGACTTGTCTTCGTCGGTCGCAGCCCACAATACTTATTGCTAAATCTGACCATCTGGCTATCCCTTATCATCTCTATGCCCTCCAATTTTGGAATAAACTCCTGTTCTTTATCTGCGTAATTTATCTCACACCGTTCAATAACATTTATTCTCCTCTTACCATTTTCCATCTTTGTTACACTACGTATTTTTTCATCCTCAAACCTACCCCACTCATGCACACATTCAATCAATTTCTCTTTCGTATCAATTTTGTCACATTTAATCACTAATCTTATTTCTTTCGGTAGTTTATATTTAATTGTATTCACGAACTCTTTTTCAGGTATAGGCTTATCCAAATATTCTAATTCATTTATCCATTTAATAATGTAATTTTCATAATTCCAACCCTCCTTGCAAACGTTTTCATCTGAGTAGAACCTTGCGATCAGCTTTTATTGCGTTTCCTGATCCCAATATCGATTAATTAATTTTTCTTTAGCTTTTTCCCATTCAACGTTACTCCCTAGAATACTCTTCGCCCACGGCTGTTCGGACGTGTCTGACTTTTTTATGGCCATATCTACTTTTTCTTTATCACTAAAACTATGCCTATTGAATAGTCCTTCCAAATCGGCTATAAACTCCTTTATGTGTGTTGTAGAATTCTTTCCCCTAAACACCCGTATGTTTTCTTCTACATTAAATGCATACCTCGCTGGCAAAACACTAATCACCTTCTGTTGCTCGAGATTTCTCCTTAAATTTACAATTTCGGAATCCTTCCTATATAACTCTTCTCTTATCGATTCTACTTCTGTTCGAACTTTTCTTTCTACTTCTTGTGTTAATTCATCTCTTACCGTCGTTACCTTGTTCTTTATTTGATCTTCCACACTTCGATCTACCTCATTAACCTGACAATTAAATTTCGTTTCAAGTGTAACTAAAGTTTTATTTTGCTGTACTAAATTATTATTTATCTTCGAAATATTTTCTTTTTGCTCATTTAAATCTGTATTTAATGTTGCTACTTGACTATGTACTTTATTAATATCATTTTCCAGATTTCGTGCTTTATTTTTAAGTTGTTCTTCCATGTTTTTTGTGATTTTACTTAGACTATTTTCCAATTTCTTCTCTACATCTGCACTTTGTACTTTAAACTTTTCATTTAAATCTTTATGTAAGTTTTTAAATTCATTTTTCAATTCATTAATATCATCTCTAAAGGCCTTATGCTGCAATTCTATATTTTTTACTTGTTTACTAAATGTTTCTTTTTGTTCATCAAATTTGTGGCTAATTTCTTTATTTTGTTCATCAAATTTACTATTCATATCATTACTAAATTTTTTATTTTGTTCATCAAATTTACTATTTTGTTCATCAAATTTACTATTCATATCATTACTACATTTTTTATTTTATTCATCAAATTTACTATTCATATCATTACTAAATTTTTTATTTTGTTCATCAAATTTAGTATTTATATCTTTACACTAACATAACATTACTAACATTTTCCTCTTTACCTTTTTGTGATTCTTCTTTTTCTTCCCTCATTGTCGAATTCATTAATTCTACACCTGAATCTTCTATCACATTTTCCGCCTCTACGTTCACTCCTCGTGTCGTGACACCTTCTCCTCTGTTAGGAGTACTTCCCAAGGAAGTTCTCCTGAACTCACTTCTCAAAACCCGTCTCTCTGCCATTATTGTCCGCTCCACTAATTGTAATAAAACTAAAATTTATTACAATTAGTGAATCCCGCGTCGTGGTCGCCAATTTATCACGTTACCGGTCACCAGAGGTAACCAGTTCTGTGATAAAATATATATATTTCTTTTAAATGCAGTTAATTTATACTTTTTATTACTTTTATCTCTGTCTTTAATATTTTACTCGGTCTGCCGGAAATTACTTTGCACACTCACACAAGCAATAATCCAACACTTCGTACACAAAATTTTTCTATATTTTACAACACCGAGACACTAAACGATTGGGAGATGCAGCTGCATATATAAAAAATTAACACAAATCAATCCAACTCATTAAAATACATATACCATACACATATACTTAATCAATCGCAGAACTCACAAATTTTTAAACAACAACAATGAAATAATATAAAATATGAATATATAAATCTGGCCTGTATTTTCCTTGACTGTGATCTATCCGTCTGGTTGACTAGTAACTGCGAAGGCTGGGCTTCTTAGTTCCTCCAGTAGCTACCGTATAGGCACTGATGACTTTCGAGCGCTTTCGTCCACCCTCGGTCTTCGAAGTTTTTTGATCTCCGACTACACAATTTCAAAGCTGTTCCTTATTATTTTTTTTTTTTTTTTTCTTCGATTATTGTGCCTCCTTCTTAAAGCAATATGCTTTTGTAGTGACTAGGATGATGACCTTCGATATAACGCGATTATAACTATATAAAAATAACTAAAACAACTGACTAGAAAATGCAGGTACGTACGAGGACACGTTTGCGCGTAAAGCGGATTCACACAGCCGCTAACCAAAATTAAAGTAATTTCCGTACGCCGAGATCGAACAGATTCCGCTCTATTCATCCGTCTCTTATCATCTTACACAGTCATTTTTGCGAAATTCCCTTTTCATTTTAGATACGCCGTCAGATGATCAGCGGTATGCTTATGAATAACCTATATTGATGGAATTTCTATTTTATATATATATATTTCAGAAATATTCTCTCTTGCGTATTTTAAATTATTCCATCATATTTGTATTTAAATAATTCCAATTTTCTCGCCTACCCCATCTATATCGTATCACGATATATCACTGCGTTCTAAAAAAAAAATTTTTTTTTTTCAAAAAAAAAAATTTTTCCTTTGAATTTTAATGATAATTTCATGCTTACATCGTAACATTTAAAAGAAAATCATCTTAATACAGCAAGGATCCTTTTTGGTAAATTTTGAACAAAATGATAAATTGTTTATATTCTTTTTCAAATCATAAGGCGGAGATAACACATTATATTATAATTATGTATTGTTTGTTCTCAGATTTACAACACGCACATGCTTCCAATCCAAAGAGAATTCCGTATAGCTCGGCTTCTAATGCGGAGCTGTCATCATGTAGCCTCACTGCTTCGGCTTCACCTAAGATTAGGTAGGCACATGCTGTGGGAGTGGACAGTGTGCCAGCGACATTTGCTTTAGCTCCATCTGTATAAACGTGTGTATCATGTGTGTAAGTTTGTATTTTTTCGATACTTTTTTGGCGAGCTGTATATTGGTCCTCGTTAGATGTACGGTGGATAAAGAGTGATAAGTCTACCATCAATGGGAGGTATTCCCATGGTGGTTCTTTTGGGAACAAGAGGAGATCCGGATTGTATTTGATGTTTTTCTCAGTCAAAAAATTTAGAATATTAGGTATTGGATCATTTTGAAAGGCTGGAGGAGGAATGACAGTGCTCCTCGAAGAGAAGTGATATTGTTGGTACCAGTATAGATGATCACGGGAGGTGTAGAAGTCAAATATATAGGATAATGGCGGAATTCCTGATAGCACACAGACACCCTGCGTGGGAGATGTTCGATGCGCCCCAAGGATGGACCGTAAGGCAGCGTGATGGATTGATTCAAGTGATTTTATGAGCTGCTTACTAGCCGAATAGAACACCTGGCAGCCGTAGGTTAATCTGCTTAGAATAAGTGATCTGTATACAGATAGAAGTAGTTTTGGATTATTGTTATATTTATGATGTGATAAACATTTTAGGATAGCTATGATTTTATTACATTTGCGTTTGAGTTCTTTAATATGAGGAGACCATGTCAGATGGGAGTCAAATGTTAGACCCAAGAATTTAGCTGAGGATGTGACTGGAAGAGGAAGTCCATTTAGGGTAAGGGAAAAATCATGGTTTGGGTTTACTCGACGACTTTTCTGGAATTTTACACAAGAAGTTTTATTTAAGGAGAAAGTAAGGCCGTTACTTTCGGTCCACGAATATAACCTATTGATTGTGGATTGTAGTATAGATTTGGCGTTGGAAGGAAAGTTTGATGCTAAGGATATATTGAGGTCGTCTATAAACAATCGGGATGTTACCGGCGGCTGTATGCAGTCCGCCACATCATTTATGTATAGGATAAAGAGTGTTACACTTAGAGGAGAGCCTTGAGGAATACCATTCTCTATTAGGACAGGAGAGGATACAGTTGAGCCAATTTTTACTTGAATGTGTCTGTTTGACAAATAATTCATTATATAGTTGCCCATATTGCCTTTTATATTGGCGTTCTTCAGCTTTGTAAGCACTTTATATCGCCATATCCGGTCGAATGCTTTCTCTATGTCAAAAAAGACAGTATAGAGAGCTTGTGACCTCTTTTGGGCTTCAAGTATTTGTCTTTTTAGGCTCAGGAGATGTAACATTGGGGATTTTGATTTGCGACCTCCAATTTGTATTGGGGAGAGAACGTTTGAAGATTCTAGGAAAGAGGATAGTCGTCTGTTCACCATTTTTTCCATGATTTTGGAGAGTGAAGATAGTAAGGAGATAGGTCTGTAATTTTGAGGAATGAAGGTTTCTTTATTAGGTTTGAGGATAGGAATAATTAAAGCTGCTTTCCAGGATTTTGGGATGGAGGAAGTTGTCCAAATTTTGTTGTATACGTCAAGGAGTAGTTGTTTAGCTAGATTAGGTAGGTATCTGATCATGAATGGATGAATGGAGTCGGCTCCAGGTGCACTGTTTTTTAGCTTTTTATCGAGCTGGTAATTTAGCTCAGACATTGAAAAAGGATCATTGTATTTTTCTTTTTGATCTGGAGGAAAGGATATTTTTTGCTCCTCTAGTCTCAATTTGTGTTCTAGGAAGGAATCGGTGTAGGATGCTGAGGAAGATACTTTAACGAAATGTTGCGCAAAGGCATCTGCCACTTCTTTGGTGTCTGTGAGCAGGACATTGTTAATGAGTAAGGAAGGGGTAGTTGGAGGACGATAGTTACCACACAGCGACTTGATTCTTCTCCAAACCATCGTCGCAGGCATATCTTTTGAGATAGATGATACAAATGCTGTCCAGCACTCCTGTTTTCTCATTTTGATGAGTAGCCTGGCTCGAGCTCTAAATCTTCTGAATTCAATCAGGTCTGTAAGCGACTTCGTTGTTTTATACTTCCTCAATGCTCGTTTCCGTTGTGCGATCGCCATTTTGATTTCGGGGCACCACCATGGTACTCGCTTTTTCCGAGGAGCTGTTGTTGTTTTCGGTATTGTTGCTGTCGCTGCTTCATTCATCGCGTTGATGAGAATTTTCAGATTTTCCTCTACCGATTCCGTTTGAATTTTAGGGATAGTAACCTTTGTTTTGTAACCCTTCCAATCTGCTTTATGGAATGCAAATTTTTTTGTTACCTGGGCTGAGTGCACTTTTTGCGACTGGTGGGGAAAGTGTATGAAAATAGGGAAATGGTCACTTGAACACAGATCACCATGTACATCTATGTTCAAGTAAGGAAATAGTGAAGCGGATGCAAATGCTAAATCTATTATTGAAAAAGTGTTATGAGTTGTGTTGAAATGTGTATGTGATGGAGGAGGGAGGAGTACCAGGTCACTATTACGGATGCTATTTGAAATCATATTTCCTCGTCTATTTGGCTGTGTTGAACCCCACTCAGAAGAGTGGGCATTGAAATCTCCCAGTAATAACACTGGGTCCCGCAGTTGAGATAATAATGTATCAAAGTCTATTTTGGTTATGTTTGTAGCGGGTGGGAAGTAGCAATTACAGATTGTAATGGATGAGAGCGGAAGGGACGGGATTTTCACCTTCACCGCTACCGCTTGAAACATGGTACTTAACCTTATTTCATGTGATGGAATCGCTTCATGCACTAGTATCGAGACTCCTCCACATGCTGCTTGTCCCTGTGTGTAGTCAGAGCGAAATATTCTGTAGCCTTTAATAAGTGGTGAATGGGAAGAGTTTAAGTGCGTTTCTTGTAAACAAATGATTATTGGATTGTAGTTATTAATGAGTAATCTCAGTTCGTCTATACGTTTATAAAACCCTCTGCAATTCCATTGCAGAATACTGAGATTTGCAGCCATTTTCTCTAATTATTGTTGACAGTGTTACTTAAGATGACTAGTTTTATATCTTAGTTTCAGGGTCATCCTTGATAAGGAGAGGTTTTAATTTATTAATTATGCGAGTACATCTGTTCTTAAGTCCTACGCTGCCTAATAATGGTCTTACTTGAGAAAGCATGTGTAAAAGGTTATCCCTATCTTCTGTGAAAGTCAGTGCGTAATTAACAAAATCCTGACTTGTGGCCACCTGTCTTATGAATTCTTGAAATTCTTGATAGTCTAAGAAGAACGGAGTCTGGCCGCTAGTAAATAGATGTAATGTTCCTTCTGTTAATAGGTTAATATCAACTCCTTTGTTTGCTTCTTTAGAGGCTGGTTTGGCAGCATTGTCCATGACGTTAATTTCTACGTTGTGCACCGTAGAATTTTGATTTTCTAGGTTTATTCGCTTAGTAGCAGTTTTATCTGGAAATGGCGGTTGAGTTGAATTGTATGTTTCATCGGGACTAATGGGGTGTGGCCGTTTTTGAAGGGGGTTGTTATTATCAATGTTCATTACAGTAGAGGTATTGTCGGTAGAAGGGGCAATATTTAATTGTAATTGATTGCGTGTTTCCTCTATGTTTTGGTGCTGCTCCTGTTGGACAGTTTGCTCAGTTACCATTGTCTTAGTTTGTTTGGTGTATGTTGCATCTTGTTTGTCGCTATTGGTTGTTGGTTGATATCGCTGTTGATTATTATCAGCACAAGCATTCTCGACCGGCGCTGGAAATGTCGTTATAGTTTCGGAAAAAACTTCTTGATTAACTGTTCCTTCTTTATTCTTACAATTTTCACATGAATGGTTATTGAGCTGCGTGTAGATCCTGTATTCGTAGTCGTTGTGCCTCAATGTGAAGGAATCAGGGATATTTTTGCAATTAAACTGTTCGACGTAAAGTTGCCGCCTGAAACTTACTACGTGAGCAAATTCATCATCCACCGGATTCACACGTAAAATGGAAATTTGCGAAAGGATTTTTATTGGATAAACTTCTTGCAAATGTCGAACTAATATTTCGTTCGGGATGGTTGGACTGACATTTGATAGAATGAGTTTATTCGCCGGTTGTTTAAGTCTCCGGGCAGTAATTATTCTATTATTTATGGTGATCCGGCCACCTTTTGCTAGAAATTCGTCTGTTATTTGCCTGGATTTTAAAAATATTAGAATTCTTTCACCGCTAATACGGGAGCCTGCTACAATGTTTAAGCTGCCTGCTACATGGTTTTTAAGCGCGACAAAATAATCACGTATAACGTAGGGTGCGATATAATCAAAAATAATTCCGCATTCACGGGAAGGGTAGTTGAAATTAATTAATGGGGCGATCTTTTTATTCGATTTGATTTTATCTGCGAAGGTATGTTTTGAATTTCTATTTTGTTGGTTTAAATTATTTGGAATTTCGTTATTTATCAGTGCGGGAAACTGATAATTGTAATCAGTCGTATTACAAGAAGCGGTAGTTAATTCGGAGATAGATTTTATCGCATCGCTGTGTACGACCGCGGTATCATCGTTATCAGCGGTATTGTGCATGTGTGAGGTGTGTGTTGTGTTTCGATTCGCCGTTGGCTTACCTGAAGTCTGCGATTTACCACCATACTTACCGTCCGGCGCTAATGCAGTCGTTGCGGCTGTCAGCTGTTTTTGAGTGGTAGGAGGGCGCGAAGGTGGTGAATCGGTTTGGTTTTGTTCACCGATCGGTTCCGATGTTGGAACGGTCTGCCTTCGGTGAGAGGCAGGGGACGATGGCATTATCAATAGATAATGCCTCTAAACACGAGGCAATCTCTTTAATAGACGCGAAAAACGAACGCGAGACAATTAAACTTTATCACGTTAATTTACTCGGTCATAATCTTTGAATATTTTTTGAGAACTGTTTGTATTCAGATAGATCTTCACCGTTTTTATTAAAAAATTTTTTAGATTTATATAAGTTTTTCCTTTTTTGAGATAGATCTATTATTTCGGGAGTCACCCATGGGGTACGCCTACGCATCTGTGTTGGCAGCTTTCTCTCTCTTTTGCACCCCTGGATGATTTTAATAATTAACTGAGTGAAGTTATTAAACTTGTTTTCAATATGATCCTCCGTGTTATACACAAAATTTAAATTTGCGTTTAATAACTTTTCCTGAAATAGTTTCTTTTCAATGTAAATCTCTACCGAAGATGATTTAATGGGAATTTGGTCTTTCATAAATATTGGTATCTTGACAGCATAGTGGTCAGAGAAACCAACAGGAACTATATCATAAGTTACATTTGCATGTAGTTTATTCGCCTCTAAGTCACGAACAAATACATGATCTAAACAAGAGCGGTAAGTGTTATTTGATCCGAAAAAGTTTCGTTTGTTAATTAGACTGGTGAAGCCATATGTACTTAGTAAGTTAAGGTAATCTGCACTCTTTATATTGTCTAACAAATTTATATTTAGATCCCCTGAAATTATCGAAGCTTTTCCCGAAATTTGGATAATTTGTAGTAAGTCATTTAGAAATTCTGAATAAGTAGAATCACAAAATCGGTATATTCCAAAAAAGGAAATCGATTTATTGTTATATAGCTTTAGCTTAATACCTATAACGTTACCTGTAGTCATATTTCTATTAAGTTTTATCTGTTCAACCTTGAAGCAATTTTTAATATATAAAATAACTCCACCTGAGCGGTTATTTTCCCTACATTGAGAAAATAATCTATAACCGGGGATATTAAACTTATAAAGCTCGTCACTGATGTAGATGCTGAAATTTGTGTGATAGAAGAAAAGTTGGTAGAAGAAGGATATAATCAGTTAAATTAATCTTTTTATGCTGTGTATTATGAACAGTTAATAATGATGTGATATAATTTAGCATTGAAGCAATGATTATTTTTATTGATTATGATGAATGTCATAAAAATTATTGAATAAATTTTAAACAAAATTGAATTAGATCTTTCATTATTTATATCGAATTATAAAAAGTACTTAAAAGGATAGTTAATCGTCACATTCGGACATATAATGTATGAGATAAATGAAAAAAATCTTCAAAGATAGCGAAAAATTGAGTAAAATTGTGTGAAAGGTAATAAAACACTAGAAAAACGATGTGAAATAACATAAATTGATGAAAAAATTGTGCAAAAAGGTCCTAAAACAGAAGAACATGTTAAGAAATAGTCTAAAATAATTAGTAAAATTGTGTGAAAGGCACTAAAATCACCAGAAAAACGATGTGAAATAACATAAATTGATGAAAAAATAGCACAAAAAAGGTCCTAAAACAGAAGAACATGCTAAGAAATAGTGGAAAACTGGTTACAATTAGTTAGAAATGAGGAAAAATAATGTAATAGTGTTAAAGCATAAGAAAATTGTAAAAGAAGAAAATGTTCATTACATGTCTGTGCAATGGCGAGTGAAACCAGGGCGATGAACGATGAAGTGCTGATTGACAAACGTTTATAGGAGTTCCTTGCTCCCGTCAGCTTAAAGGGAATGGTTACAGAGATGTTTAAAGATTTCCTTAGTGTACAGGGTAGGTCTGTGAATGTGTTGGGAAAACGTTAAGTAAATGTCTCGGCTCTTACAGATTCTCTTATTAAACGACTGTATGATAGTCTGTTGAAGATATTAAGTAGAACCTCCAGCAGCGGGTTGGCGAATACAAAGATCATGTTGATGTGTTAGATCAAGCGTTCAAAGATGTGACTTTTAAATCCCAATAATGAAATGGAGATCACGATTGTGGTCCTACAACGATCAACGACTGCGGCAATTGCTAAGCTGTATGTGTGCATGGATGAAGCGGAAGGATTGGAAGCATAAATAATGATAGATATCACTAACAACGATCGAAATGTTAAAGAGTTGTAAGAAAAAACCTAACAAAGATGATGAAAGAATGATGAAAATTGTGAGAAAGATGGCAAAAACACTGGAAAATGGCATTAAATAGCAAAAATTGACTAAAACGGTGTAAAAGTATTAAAATGTAGGAAAACAAAGAGAAATGTTGGAAAATTGGTTATAATTAGTCAAAAGTGATGAAAACGTTTACTACATGTCAATGTCACTGCTTTTACATCTAAAATATTGCAAAGGTATAACTCAATGTCTAAGTTGTGAGGATAATGTGATTATTCTTTGTTAACCTCTTTATCATACACATATCAAACATAACAAAAAATATATTTTTATCTCTCTCATTCTATAACTGTATCTGTGTACCTGTGTTCATGCTTGAACGGATGTTTTTTACTAACACACTCATATATTTTACATGCATGCATACTCACCCACAATCACACATCATCTCGCATATACAATGACAATACAATTTCAGCATACGTCTCTCTCTTCATAATCATGAATTCTAATCATAGTCATCATCCTAAATTTCAAAAATAATAGTATGAGGGAAATTTAAAGAAAAAATTTAAAATAAATCATCTTGGAACAATGCAAAGGGTGAAATAATAACTTTGCTAGCATGAATGTATATTTAGTCTAATTTCATAACGTTGAATTGAATGATAATGGTATATAGCATGAACGGAATGGAATAAAGGATTCACTATGATTAAAAATATGTTGTTGTTTTGTATGACTTTGCAATAACGACAATACGGGAAAAAAAATTATGTATGATTGGAAAAAGCTGTATGAGAGAATAATTGATTTTAGGTAATAAAATAGTATACTTCGATTAATTTTAAAACATGTTGTGGGATTTTTTTTTTCAGAAATATACAAAAGGAATATAAAGATTAATTGATATATTAATTTTAATAGCATGGACATATATTTAGAAAAATTTCATGTTATATTATTAAATTTTGTAGTTGTTAGCTTGAGGGAAAAGGAGTGATTGCTACAGTATGAGTAAAACGAACGAAGTGTTTTCATAGATTAGTGATTATATAGAAGAAAAAATTATGTATGATCGTCTTTGTTATTGAAAAAATAGTATGCTTGGACTAATTTAAAAAAATGCATGATCGGATATTGGAAGCGTACGGTGTACACATTCATAGATGCCGTGATTCTATTGCTTTTGTCATGTATGGAAAATAAAAAAATTAAAAACACTACTACAATTTCATGATGGTAAAAAAAAAAAATGAAGAAAAAAAATAAATTCATGATGTAATTATGAGGAGTGACTTCGTCATGTATGATTACAATAATATGTTTTCTATAGGTTAGCTATTTGTGAATTGAGAAAAAAATTTAAATGATAAAAAAATAATATGTACGATAGATTAAAAAAAAAATAATAATATGTTTGATGTGAAAATGAGTTAATGCCTTGTACAGAGATGCTTGATTTTTTGGAAATGATAAAATATACTTAATTTGATTCTAAAATAATTATGTGTGATTTGAAATTTGGAAATATATCACCTTGGAAGAATGGAGTGAAGAGAATTTTTCTACAATTTCAGGAAAAACTATGTTATGATAAGTAACAATGAAAGAGATGTATTCGTGGTAATGAAGCGAGTAGTGTCTGCAGGCTATAAATGTGTGCACGACATAATACGAAAGATTTGAACAAATGTTTGCGTAACAAAATGAATACAAATATACTTGGGTTAATTTAATAACACAGAGAAAAAATATTATAGTGTTGGCGAGGTTGTTCAGAGGTCTTGACAGTGGGGTGCGAGTGGTAATAGTGGCGAGAATGAACGAAAAAAAGAAAATAATAATCTTTTAGTCAACCTTTTTATGTTTGATGTGATAATTGTTCACAGATAGATGCATGTATCTTCGACGTTTTTTATAATCAAGCTGTTGCTCTCGCACACATACATGTATACAGTCTCTCACTCGCACGTTGCAATTCTGATCTGCTCATTCTAGCACGTTTTTTCTATAAACATGCTGTGTCTCGTAAGCTAGTAGGTTTTCTACCTGTTGCTCTATTGATCAACACACCTCATAGACGATCCCGTATATACCTCGAAAAATATATGTGAAATAAAAAAAAGTATTAAATAACATGTGAACTTAATACATATTTTTATAAAAATGTGATTATGAAAGATTTTAAACAATTAGAGAGAACTCTCCGGGTCCTAGGTTGTGACTTACTAATTAATGAAAACTCACACAGCTGTGGAAAATACTTGATGTACGTGCTGTACATGAAAAAGTTGAACAGTTAGATTCGTTTGTTATGGAAAGAATAAAAAATATAATTTTTTAATCTAAAAAGATATGAACAAATTATGTGGGATTATATTCGAAAATTAGACAATAATTATGTGTACACTTTACACAACTGGTTCAGATTTTTGTAATATTCATCATTACCAGTACTTTAAGTTAAGGGGGGGAAAGAAAGATAGAGAAATAATTAGATAAACGGAATTGAAAAGGATTGAAAAAAGATGAAAAATAATTAGGAAAAAATATATACAATAGAACGAAACATATCGAGGGAAAAAATATACACAAATAAATACAAACAAAATTTATATATGTATAAAAATATATTTACAAAATGATTAACAAAACATAAAAAACGAACGGGCGGATGATTGGGAAAAATATATACAAATATACACAAAATTGTTAAACGATCGAAATAATGAATTTTTAATCCGCGCGAATTTTACATTGACAATCGATACAATCTTTTACTTTCATACAATTTCGAGTACTCTGTCGCAATGTATCATAATCGATATAATATTCTTCATCATGCTCATGCTCGTAACATGGTAGAAGTGATTTTATCGTATCATCCTGTTTTAATCTATCGGGTAGAAATGCATAAATGTCTCCAACACAACTTGGAAATAATGTAATTACCATTTCTTTGGTGGCTGTAATGAACAACTGTCTTAAATCATTTATATTGAGATTATTCATAAGCTTCAGCGGATGGATAACATGATCGTACCAGGCCTTCATCACCATAACGTTTTTCGCTGCACAATGAAAACTATCATTCTCATTATGATGTTTACAGGTTATCAAATTGCTTATACCAAAATACTCTTCATGTAGATTCTCAATACTATATAGTCGAAAGACTTCATCCATATTAACGATTTCATAGTCTAAATCACCAATGGATTTATTTTTAGAACCTGAGAAAAAATAAAATAAGAAAATTATTAACGGTCGGAGGAAATAATTGGAAGCGAAAAAAATATAATTAGGCTGATTCTATAATATTAGACTTGAGAAAAGTTATTATGAACGATAAGAGAACTACCGGTAGCAGATGAGTGCGAGGGAACATTCTGTGCGAGTGAGAGAGTGGCTAATACATTGACAGATTAATTTTCAGAATCGGAGAAACAAAAAGAAATATAAAAATTATGATCGGTCGGAAGAAATAAACAGAAGCGTAAAAGAAAAATATACTTAGGCTAATTCTATAATATTTTGACTCAAAAATAAAATATGTACGAAATGGTGGTGTGTATGTGTGTGTGTGGGAGTGATACCGCGGCGTTTATTTCGATGGTGACCGGAGCGGGTATGGAATAGTACAGTGTACCTTTGCAGAGGCTAACTCAATGTTTGATATGTGTGCAGGAATGGACGGGTGTGCTTTTGCAATGAACGGAGAATACTGAAAAATAAAAAAATAAAAATCAACGGATTGAATATAAGGTCGAAAGCGGAAAATGACGAAAAAAAATATATATCAAATGCCGGTGTGTGTGTGTGAATGTGTAGCGATCGCGAACAGGTTTCTATCGGTGGCGTTTGCGAGTGTGCATAGATGATCGGCTAGTTAATTTCGAACAAACGACTGGATTTTACCTCCTGCACCTGGTGACAGTTTCAACTAGTTGCTGGAACATTTAAATATTTCCATTACAGCCGCGGTTGCGCTTACATAATACATCCCGTACCAGTACACTCGCCCGCTCTCATTCGACTGATGGAACGTTCAAATATTTTCTTTAAAAATAAAATTTAAAAAAAAAAATGCCGGAACGGAGCGCGTCTCAGAAAATTCCTTTAAAATTTGGGTTCTAAGTATTGAGATTCAGACGTTTTTATCACTCCGGCAAAATTTTACCCCTCCCAACCTCGAAAAATTAAAATTAAAAAGTATGCTACATATATTACACGCAAAGGCATGTATAATACATACACATGATAGTAGAAGGCGTGATGCGTGGAAATGGGAGTGCACTTTCACTGTGGTTAACGTTATGATGGATATATGCGTGGGAACGGCGTGTGTGTTTCCACATTTACCTGTACAAACGGGGAATCGCGAAAATTAATAAATATACTTAGGCTAATTTTGGAATTTTTTGTACTTAGGCTTCGTAATATTTTTAAAGAAAAAAAGATCGTGTTATCGGGAACGGACGACGCGTGCACGGGAACGGTACGTATGCTTTCGCGGTGGCTAACGCTATGTTGGATATATGCGCGGGATCGTGGGAAGGGCGAGCGGAGACTAGTGTTAGATTTTGGGGCTTTAAATAGTATACTTGGGTTAAATTTGGAATTTTCATACTTAGGCCTTGAATTTTGAAAAATCGCAGTAGCGCTGTGGGCAGGAGGGGTGAGCGGGGACTTGGGTTAGTTTCAGACATTAAATACTGACTTTAACGTTCTTGTCAATTTTTTAATAACGCGTGAAGCACACAGCTTCAACAAATTCCGCGCGTTTAACATAACACTAATACTGATTAATCAGTACCGTATTTTATTCATTCCCAAAAATGTACAAATTGTAGATAGCTTTATGTCAGCAGGTGCATCCATAGAAATCTCACAACGGCACATTAAAGCAAGACGTCTGCGAAGTCCAGCAACGAAGATTATTCTTTTAAACGTATCAGCAACTATTCCAAATTCAGAAATTGGAAAATACCTAATACAACAGTTAGGGCTTAAACTCGCCTCACCTATTTCCATTTTAAGAATAGACCCAACTGATATCGAATTTGAACACATAATTAGTTGTCGGTGACAGGTCTATATTTCCAACTTTGACGAAGTTTCTACAAATTTTTTACTAAACTATCGTGACCATGATCACAGGATTTTTATAAATATAGATGACCCCATATGCTTTGTATGTAAAGTACAAAACTCAGTGAAACGCCCATAATAACAAACACATCAACCGCAGAACCCTCCATCTCGAAAAAAGAACAAATTCCCATAAACAACCCAGAAACCAAAGTTTCAGAAGAGTCGGACGAAATACATGATACTCCCCACTTCATCACGGATTTATCAAATCTAAAGGATAACTTAAAACGATCATGTTCAGAAACCTCATCAAAGACGACCAAAACCATCGCTGAAACAAAGATAGTAGACAAACCAAAACAGCCAAAAAAAAGGGAGAGACGAAAAAAGAAAAGTACAACTCCATCCCAACAAACGTCCACTATGCTTGATCAAAGTAAAGGAAAAATGGAAACAGGTGACCTATTAAGCTTCTCATCGGATTCAGAATCAGAAATAAATCACTTTAAAACACCGCCATTGCCTCATTTGAATATAAAACCGCTGACATCTCAGAAACCACGTCAACAATACATCAGCAATTATCTTCGCTACAAAAATACTTCTCTACAACTTCTGACGGAAATGAACTGCCATTCGATAAATTCATTCAGTTTCTCGAAGGAACGAAACAGTCATTAAATCCGTCCCAAGTGACACAAATGTGTCCGAATTAGTTACCATACTACAGCTACTTAAACCGTCACTTAAACAAAAATATATGAAAGCAAGATTTACAAAAATAATCAAAAAATTACAAAAATGTAATAACACGGACAAAGAAATTTCTGACTATCCTTCCTCCCAACAAGAAGATTAACCAGAATAATGAATGCTACTCAACGAGATACAAAAATAACAAGCTGGAACTGTAATGGGGTTTTCAGGCATCTCGAAGAACTCCGAGTATTAATAGCTACGTACAATCCATCTATTATATGTATACAAGAACCACATCTTCAGCCGCATCAAACATTATCTTTACCCTCGTATAATATAATATGTAAAAGTTTAAATGCTTAACTAAAAGCGCATGGCGTACGGAAAGATATTACCTACACGGAAATAAAACTCAACATTGACCACATTCAATCGCTAACAGTACGCATTAATATAACACCTCTCGTCTCAATATGTACTATCCAGATTCCACAGTACATAAAAATAGAAGAAAGTACCTACATATCAATAATAAATAATCTCCCTACACCGTTCATCTCTTCACGGGTGACTTCATTTCGCATGATGAGATTCTGGGTAGCAACAAAACTGATAGTAGAGGAAAATTATTAACTCGCATAATAAAGAAATATAACCTTTCCGTTCATAATACAAGCGAACCTACGCATTATAGTATCACGTACAGAACGTAGAGCACAATGATTTTACATTAAGTTCTAGTCAGATTGCTCATCTAATTGAGGTTCATCATCATGAAGACATGGACGGCAGTGATCACTTCCCATAAATTATAAACATGAAAGCAAACGTGGCCTCACATATAAGACGGCCAGTTCTGAATTTCAATTAAGCAAATTGCGAAGTGTTCTAGCAGTTATGTCAGACTGAGGTCGACATTGATGGCAGTAACACGGATACAGTGGTTGCTCATTTACTAATGGAATCCTAAAATGTTCTGAAAAATCAATCCTGAGAAACAGGCCGTTATCCACAAAACAAAGTTCTAGTACCGTGGTGGTCAGAAAAGTGCTCGCGAACAATAAGGGAGAGGAGAAAGAAATTAAAACTTCTGAAAAGATTCGCTACACTGGAAAACTATACAGCTTTTAAACAGGCTCGAACAACAACAACAAAATGGATACTAAAACAAGAAAAAAGGAGATCTTGGAACGAATACACGTCAACACTAACTTATAAAACACCGATTCATCAGTTATGGAAGAAAATACGAGCATTGAATAAACACGTTGACCTACCAATCCCTACAGCGATTTCAAGTAATAATCAGTTATATACAACCCAGGACAAATTGCAGAAGAATTCGCATCGTTTTTTGCAAATATATCAAGTAATAATCAATTAACACCCACATCACTATTAAACAAACAACGTTTAGCAAACGAACAACTTGACCTCTGCTCATCAAATTCAAAAACATATAATGCACCCATAAGTTTACACGAAATTCAAAATGCCACCCAGAAGACTAAAATATCTGCTTGTGGCGCTGGCAGATTTTAAACTTCGTTCTTGAAACACGCCCCAGAATAAATTATTAACAAACTCACGCTGATATACAACCACATATGGACTAATCAATCTTTTCCTCAGCAATGGAGAGAAGCTATTACAGTACCCATACATAAAGCAAATAAAAACCTAATGAAACTAGAGCCAACTATCGACCGATTGTACTATGTTAAGTATTCGAAAAAATAATAAATCGACGATTACTATGGGAATTAGAAAACAGAAATATTATATCAACAATACAGTGTGGTTTCCGTCCATCGCGTTCAACCCTAGATCAGTTATTCTATCTACAGTCAGAAATCTTCAAAAAAATCATTAAACAAATGCATACATTTGCAGTATTTTTTGATATAACAAAGGCATTCGACAGAATATGGAAAGAAAAATCTCTTATCGTGTTATACAAATGGGGATTCCGAGGAAATATAATGTAGTTCATCATCAAGAACTCCATGTCTTTCGCGGTCGCATCGGCTTCATGCTTTCATCGGAAAAAACTTTGGACAATGGCGTCCTACAGGGCTCCGTCCTTAGTCCCACATTGTTCGATAAACGATCTGGCATCCATCATCCATCCACTTATATCTTCAGCGCTGTTTGCTGATGATTTCGCCATATTCATCGGTTGCAAAAATGTAGAAGCAGGAGCCGCACTACTACAAAGGTCGGTAAACGAGGCCCAAAGATGGGCTTCACAAGATGGACTAGAGTCTTCAGCCGCGAAAAGAACTTGCATCCATTTCTACAGATTACGGACGTGCCAAAAATCGCTATCACTATCATTGCAAAGCACAATAATACCAAAATCTTCGACTGTTAAATATCTCGGCTTGTTGTTTGATCAAACCTTATCATGGAAACAACATGTAAATCAATTAAAACAGTCCTGCTTAAAAAACTTAAACCTGTTGAAGAAACTATCCCACACAACATTCGGTTCAGACAGACACCCACTACTCAAAATATATACTACCATTATTATTAGACCTCGCCTAGACTACGCAGCACCCATATACGGCTCAGCTTGAAAATCGACACTGTGCTCGTTGGACTCAATATACCACACCGCCATCAGGCTGGCGATCGGCGCATTTCGCACTAGTCCTTGGAGGGACGAAAAAACGTTCTTGTCATTGTCTCCCCTCAATAACACAAGTTCTTGAGTTGCGTGTATAATTGCGCGTCTATAGTCCTCTGCAAATCCGAAAATGTATCGTAAAGGAATAATAAATTGAAATTCTAGCTCTGCGGCTACAGCTGTTGTAGCTTCCATTGATGAAGTTGATGGATCAATAATATGTCTCGTCTCCCGTGTAAAACTTTGTAGTTCAGCTGTATTTAAGGCACAAGTACTGTAATTACAGTCGCAATTTATATTTTCTGAACATAATAATTCGCGTGTGAGAGATGTAACTCCAGGATAACGTATACATTCCACTGTAGTTCCATTAATTTCGTACCATAATTCTGAGAATAAAAATAGTGGACAGTTCATTGAAAAATTCACCGGGCCGGAGACAGTGCCTTGCAGTACTAGACAACTTTCTGACGGTAGAGTAATAACATTTTTTGTTGTATCGGAATTCTTATTTCGTCACTAAGACCAAACTTTCATCGACAATCGCATTAGCCGAATCAATCTCTAAAATATGTTTCATTGTTTAATGAAGAATCTTTTTTCATACTGTTTGTTAAATATATAAAAAAGTAAGTTTTTTTTTTTTTTTTTTTTTTTTTTTAATATTTACTATGGGTTCGTCAGCGAGGACATTAGCCCAAGAAATGGGAATAGAGAAAAAATCAGATTTTTATGAGGCGTGAAACATTCAACAAGAATGTATCAAGCGCCTGGATGACAGAAGGAGAAGGAAGGGAAAGAATAAATGCAGCACAATAGGGAGTAGGAACATTGTTTGATAAGAGAGAGGAGTAAAAGGAAGATTGTTCAGATGAAAGTGATGAACATTCGAACATTATGTGATCAGGATCACATACATGTTGACTGTTAAGAGGATGTAAAGGACAATACGGAGATGCCGCGAGAGAGAATCGGAAAAGCGACGAGGGAAGCCAGCTGTGCCCAAAGCGGAGGCGGCATATTGCCGAGATGCTGGAGCGACGCATAAAAGGGAAGTCAAGAAACCAGGAACAGAAAGGAAGAGAAGGCTGGATGGACAAGTAAAAGGAATCCGGGTTTGAGAATGAGGAGTAGTAGGAGTTAAACCATAATTGGTTGTGCGCTGCAGAGGACAGAAGATTAATATTGACGGATGGAAAAGTAGTAAGGAACCTGCCGGAAGAAGAAGCTCGCCGAGCTAATAAGTCAACTGACTCATTTCCTTCTATTCCAGAATGGCTAGGGATCCAAAGGAAATTAACCTCGATTGCACAAAAAAGAAAGAGGTCATGGATCAAGGAACGTATAAAAAGGATTACATAATCAGTCGAGTGGGGAGGCAGAGGAGATGCAACAGCCTGTAGCACGCTTTGAGAGTCTGATAGAATAAGGAAATTACGAGAGACCTTCGAAGATCTGATGAAGAAAAGTGCATGGAGGATAGCAATAGACTCGGCACAGAAAGTCGAACAGAAAGAAGGAAGTTTAAAGGACTCAGAGTGATTTAATGAAGGACAAAGAAAGGCTGCACCAACTCCACTTGGGCTCTTGGAACCGTCCGTGTAGATTGTAACGTGGTTAGAATAGTGGGAGTTTAAGGTATGTAAAAATTCCGATCTAACGGCGTGATGCAGAACGGCTGTAGGGGGAGCAGAAGAGTAAAAGCAATTAATTGGATGAAGAAAGGAGGAAAAGTTAAAAGAAAAATATGGGAGCTTATCGCAAGTGTGAATGTATGGTAAAAATTGAAGGAGTCGAGTAGAAATAAGAGACAGAATTGGTGTTTTATTGGCACTAAATCGCCAATCCTGTAGAATGAGGGAATAAGAAGGAATAAGTGAGGAAGAGGAGATAGGAAGACGTTTAATAAGGAAGCGGTAGCCCAAATAGGAACGCCGAATAAAGAGTGGAGGAATGTGGGTTTCCGCTTGAATAGCAGGGATAGGAGAAGATTTCTGAGCTCCAAGACAGAGGCGGAGGCAAGTATTTTGGACGCGATCGAGCTTGGAGAGCAAAGACCTGGAAGAGTTACCATAAATAAAACAGCAATAATCTAGAATAGAACGGATACAGGATTTGTAGAACATGAGCAAAATGCACGGATCACCTCCCCAGTTCGTATGTGAAAGGGACTTAATAAGGTTGAGCCTTTTTAGTGATGACACGTATATATAGTTAATATGCTTGTGGAACGAAAGACGGCTATCCAAAAATACTCCTAAGTAACGGAAATGGTTAGCCAGGGGGATCGGATTACTATTTAAGGAAAGACTAACTAAGTAGGGGTCAAAAGGACGAAGAGTAAAGACAACAGCAGAGGATTTCGTTGGAGAGATAGACAGATGAATATTAGATAAAGCGCTTTCCAAAATCGTTAAGTAATGTTGCAGCTGGGAATTAGCGGTGGAGATACTACGATGGGTGGAGTAAATGAGGATGTCGGTAGCAAAAAAAAGGGAAGAGGAGATTGTTGACAGAGAAGCAGTTTTTATAAGGTAAATGTTAAAAAGGGTTGGACTTAGACAAGAGCCCTGCGGTAGTCCATGAAAGACCAGTCTAGAAATAGGTTCGAGCGGAGAAGAGAGAAAGATAGTCCTAGATTGGAAAAGGCTAATGACAAGAGCAGAGAAGAAGGGTGTAATATTCAAGGAGAGCATGGAATCGAATAGGGTGGGAAGGTGGACATTATCGAAGGCAGCAGAGACATCGACGAAGGAAGCAATGAGGAATTTTTTGTTGATAAAAGATAAATACACATCTGACAAGAAAGTACTGATACAATCGGGAGGGCCGCGTCCAGGGCGAAATCCAAACATATTATTTGGCAATACTTTATTGTGCTCAAGCCACCAAATTAGCCGTCTATTAATTATACTTTCAAACAGCTTTCTGGCACAGGGAGCAAGTGAGATTGGTCGAAGAGAGGAGGAGTTAGGTTTTGGGATCGGGACAACAATGAAAATATTCCAAACAGATGGAGTAGAACCAGACGAGAGAAATGAATTGAATAAATTTAAGAGGAAACGAAGAGCGGAATCAGAGAGACTTTTTAGTACGAGAAAGGGAATTCCGTCTTTACCAGGAGAAGAATTAGAAGAATTACGTAAGGCAGCTTCCAATTCAGTGTAGGTAAAAGGAGTGAGTAGGAAATGAGAGGAGGTGAGGGGAACCGGTATGCGACAGGATTCTTGGAAGCTAGGAACGTAACAAGGAGCTAAGGAATTCATAAATGGAATTAATTTGTCCGGAGACAGGATATGATTTGAAAGATGTTGAGCTGAAGAAGATTTGAAAGTCTTCGCCATTTTCCAAATGTGAGTGAGAGGAGTGGAACGGGAGAAAGCGGAGCAGAAATTTCTCCACGAGTTCTTTTTTGCCGTTTTAAGAGTATACCTAGCTTTGGCATTGGCACTTTTGTGAGCGAGAAAATTGGAGAGATTAGGACAGGAACGGAATGTTCTAAAGGTGGATAAACTTCGATCAAAGGCAACTTTGCACTCTTGGTTCCACCACACAGAGGAAACAAATTTGGACCTTTTATGTGTAGGAAGCTGAGCAGGAGGAGAAGAAAGAGTTAAGGCGTTGGAAATAGATTCCATAAAAAGGTCGTATTGAGAAGATGGATTTAAATGCGAAGGAATTAGAGACAGTGAAGAGTCAACGTAGGAACGAAAGATGGGCCAGTCTATCTTAGAGAGAACCCATCTATGAGATTGAGTAGGATTATTCAGAGTAGAATGAGAAAACTGATTTAAGGAAATGATGATGGGAACATGGTCGCTTCCAAAAGTTCCATCCAGAGTGTTCCATGAGCAGCTAAAACCAAGATTGGGAGATGTAAAAGATAGATCAATGGAACTAGGAGCTAGAGGGTTGCTGACACAGGTGGGTGTACCGTCATTAAGGAGAAATAGATCATTTTGAAGAATGAAATTTTCTAGGATTGCACCATTATTATTATAGTTAGTGCAACCCCAGAAAGGTGAGTGAGCATTCCAGTCTCCGCCTATAATAAAGGGAGTCGAAAGAGAGTTAATGAAAGTAGGAAACGGAAAATCGCGTAAATCAAAATTAGGAGGGAAATAAGCGGAGATGATGTTAAGTGGGTTACCAGAATCATTAGGAATTGAAACGTGAACTAGATTGGGGAAAGGAGGGTTGGGAGGAAAGGACGGTTGGAAGTTGTTATGAGTAAGAAATACGATGTCATTTCTAATTAGGATAGCTGCGCCTCCATAACCGTCCACGCGGTTAGAACTAATAAGGGAGAATCCCTTGAAATGAAGGTCAGATGAGCTTTTTAGCCATGTTTCAGAAAGCAAAGCAATATTAATATTATGTTGATCTAACAGCCTCTCAAGAGAGGGTTTGTTAGCCCTAAGGCTTCGGCAGTTCCACTGAAGGATTTTAAGTTTCGGAAACATTGTAGGGAACCAAGTTATTGGCCATCAACTTAGGGAATAAAATGGAAGATTGAAGAGAGGAGAGTAAGAAGAGAAGAAAAAACTTAGAAGGCTGAAGCAGTAGTAGAGGAAGATTGGGACAATAGGAAATGAGAAAAGGGAGAAGGTGTTCGCCACAGAATAACGCAACTGAGGAAAGATTTATGGGAAGTGTAGGCAAAGGTGAAAAGATCCACCGCTCGAGTAAATTATAATGAGGCCGGTGTCGCAGAAGAATATTATAATAGACATGCCAGTAGGCATAATATAACAGCACCCATCGCTCAAAGCAATCATTGCGTCTGGGACCTTGTATGCTATCAACCAACTTAATTAAAAGAGGCAAGCAACACCAAAGGAACGCTGTGTAAAATTTTAGAAAAGGAACAAGAAGCTTCCATCGCTCAAATAAATCCTTGCGAATGGGTCCTGGTATGCTATCAACCAACCTAGTTAAAGGAGGCAAGCAACACCCAAGGAACGCTAAAAGAAAATTATAAAAGGAAATAAAAATAGAAAGCTCCCATCGCTCAAATAAATCCTTGCAAATGGGTCCTGGTATGCTATCAACCAACCTAGTTAAAGGAGGCAAGCAACACCCAAGGAACGCTAGAAAAAAGTTGACAAGAAAGACGTAGGGTAAAAAATATAACTTATTATGTGTGAACAGCCGAGAAAGCGGCAAGCGATGAGGCGCATTATGAAAAATTGCGTTGAGACTGAGGTGAATGAAGAAATCAATAGCATCATTTAAGAGGATAAAAATAGAAACAGAAAGACAAAAGGATGACGTTTCCTCTTAGGGATGGCAGGAGAGGAATTCGCCAAAGCGGGGAAGTTTGAAGAATTTGAAATTTCGGCAAAAGAAAAGGCTGGAGACACTAACTTGGCTTGGCAGATATTTTTTGCCTCGGAATATGAGACATTTTGCAAGCTAATTATTTTTTGAATTTTGACTTGTTCTTTAAAGACTTGACAGTTGGGGTCCAAAGCGGAATGATTCTCTCCACAGTGGACGCAAAGATAGGAAGAAGGCCCACTTTGTTGCGTAACGGTGCATTCCGAAGATGAATGACCACCCGCACACAAAGAACAAATGGTTTTGCTACGACAAGAAGCGCTGAAGTGCCCAAAGCGAAGGCAATTGCGGCACAATTTGGGTCTACGGATCAAAGGCTCAACCTTAACACGATAATAATCATAGAAGCAGATGTGGGAAGGAAGGAAGGAGCCCTGAAACTTAACTTCTATTACGGGAATAGGAGTAAAGGAATTATCTTTATCGAGGGACCTTTTCTGCAACCTACGAATACTAGAGATGGGTACCTCCGATGAACAATTGGACAATAGTTCGTCAACAGAAATATTGGACGGAACGTCACGGACTACACCAAGTCGAAATAGCAGAGATTGCGGGATGAATGATCGAATTTTTAATTCTTTGTGTAATTCTTCCGAAAGGATGAAATTGTTGGCTTCGATAACAGACGTGAAAATTAATTTTACCAAGTTTTTTCCTGACCTAGAAATGGAGGAGAGACCATTAATTTTTCTACAAAACATTCTGGCCAAAGACATGGGGTGGAGATAGGCAATATTCTTGTCTTCCAGGCTCTCAACAAGAACAACGATCTGGCCTTCGTAGTTGTTTGGAAATACGTTTAAAGAGGAGGTAGCCTTCATTTGATTATCGGTATTAGTAGGGTTAGACGGAATGTTATGTACAGATGAAGTGTCCATGACTGTTTGTTCAACAGTCGGGGACACTGTCTGCGAGTTATTATTAAGAGAAGCAGTGGAAACAGATTTAGAAGAAGACGGTGAAGAATGATTAACAGATGATTTAATTTTATTCGATGATTTTGTTACATCGGAAGCAGTTTTGGTAGTAGAGTGGGAATTAGTCGGGGGAGGCTTACCTCCCCCGTCGGACGCGTCTGGCATTGAATTCAACAACTGAGAGGAAAGTTAACGATTAGCGATATCAGCGATGAAGCTAATACTACTAATAATAATAAAAGTAAAAACTGATAAGAATAATAATACGAATCCGCTTTATCGATAAAATAAAATAGACGAAATTATATACAATAGAGGTAAAATGAACGATCTCACCGATAAAATCAGCAAATATACGAACGCAGCACAGATAAACCACTTTCAATAAAATGAGGATTGAATGTAGTAAGTTAATAATATCAAACTAATAAGATAAATTTTCTTACTTAGTAATGTTTTCGGGCATAACCCATTTTTTTTTTTTTTTTTTTTTTATGTTTCATTGTTGTTTACGTACTGCTTGCGTTTAATCAACTAACACTGTGTAACCCAACGATTTCAGTATATTGATACTTTTTCTACTCAACAATTTTTTACTTTCACCTCTACTTATATGTTTTTCTGAAGAACATAACGACGGTAATGGCTGCTATATATATACTTTTAACGTTATATATGACTGGCATTTTTACTGCATGACACGCATACTAATTCGAACAGGCAAAAATATTAAGAGACTTTTTTTGTAGAACATTAAATTTCCTTCAAGAATCTGTCATGGTGTTTTTTAGATATTCATTGATTCATTAGTTAACAAAATTCCAAAGTAATAAAGTCAAATCGAAAAAACATATCGATCTATTAAGCTTAATTACTCGGAAATGGCTTGTCTGACGAAAATTTTCAATCAGACTTTTTTTGTAGGGAATTCAGTTTTATATGAGAATAAGCTAAAATGAATTATTTCATTTCAATGTTTTGGCAGTTCTAACGTAAAACATCAAATCATGAATAAAAATTTAAAAAAAGCGATGATAGACCTCTTAAAATTAATATTGAAGGCTCAAATTTTCACGATTTTTTTTTTATCATTCTGAATGATATTCTCGATATATCTTTCAAAAAAAAAAAAAATAGCCCATTTTTTGGCCCGGTCTAATATATATATATATATATATATTGTTTTATATTTTGAATTTAACTTTTAAAGGTATATCTGGTGATGGGTTATGAATTTTTAAGTGATTTGCGAGGTCATTTTATATTCCATATTATATATTCTTGACGGTTTTTTCGGTTTTATTGCGACCAGGGGTTAGCTTGAAGTTATAGACTGTGTTAAAGAGAATTTTAAGTGTAATTAATGATCCGATTTTGAAGTTTACAAGTTAAACCGTTCGTGAGTTATTGATTTTTATTTGATATTCTTGTCGTTCCTGAACCATCTTATTAGGATTCCGTACATTATATGTGTACGGAATCTTAAAAAGGGATATATTTTCGTATTTTAAAAATAAATCGAACAAGCAAAAAATTGAAAATTAGGCTAAAGTTAAAAACCGAATAAAAAAAAAAAAACAAAAGAAATGAAAGTAGTTGGTTAGAATAGAAGGAAAGTGCTGATGGCTTTGGAAAGTTTAGCTGACAATACCTGGGAGATCAGCAAAAGAAGAAGATGAAAAATGAATTTTTCTCGTTTATTGGTGCTTTTTGTTGGTGGCCGATGTTAGCTGATAAAACGAATTGAATGTTGGTGAGAGGAAATCGTGTTCGGAAGAGCAGATTATTTTTCAAGTTTTCTTTTGAAGGAGCAGGCTGACTTATTCTTTTGAATCGTCCGATTCCAGTTCTCCTGTGCGAACGTTATTTTTATTACGTTATACTGTTCTTTATATTTCTAAACCGATATCGGTTTTGCTTAAAGGCACTTCAGAATTTTATTTCACTGGCAACAAGGTACTTTCATTTTTCTTTCATAAACGCTAACTCATTACTTTCCCACGTACCACTAACCTGTGAAAATTTTTAAAATATCTTTGAGGTTATTAAAATAAAATTTTTGGGTACTAATCGAATCGGTAAGATCAGATGCAACATGTCAGTCTTCTTTTTTTTTATTGCAATCATGTAACTAACTAAAATAGGACTATAAAATCTAACTCAAATTTATAATTAAAAATGATAGAAGGCAAGATTCATAGCGCCTTATCCAATAAATCTTTACAAAATTATTACCTACGTGGATATACACCAAAAATTATGAACGATTATTAAATATATCGTTGAGGACTATCATCATTATCATTTGGGATTTTCCACCTTCGTGCCTAACTAAAGTTTTTTGAATATACAAGGTTTGCCCGGAAATTATCCGGTCTTTGTTTATAGCACAAAAACAAAATGCTCTAACGTCGTCAACAAGGCACCGTTGAGGAGAGAGAATCTTCGCCAACAGAAACAGAAAACTGAAAGCAAAATAGTTGGCGATAAGAGAGGAAAAATTCTTCTTGAAATTAAGAACATCGCAATTCGCTGGAAATAATATACGGAAAGAGTTATTTATTATTTAAGGTTTTTATTTAAAGACGCCCGACATGTTGGGCCTTTAGCATTTTTTAACTTCGCAACAATGTGTAACGAAATACATGACGATTTTTTAACGTTTAATTGCTATTTTATTCCTCGGAGTTGTTAGATGAACATTATTAAAATCGACAAAAAACATCAATAAAGGAAGCCAAGGTGTGTTCCTTATGAAGAAAACATTTGTGTTCTGAGAAAAGAGAAGACCAATACAGTCGGGAGGACCGATGCCGAAAGCTGAACATATTACCAGGAAATACGTTATTGTGCTTCTATTTTTATTTATTTTTATTTAAAGGTTTTTAATTAGAGACGCCTGGCCTGTTGGACCTTTAGCGTCTTCTAACTTCAAAATAATGTAACAAAATACATAACGATTTTTTAGCGTTTAAATATAAACAATTAAACATAACAAAATACCAGAACACAAAAATACACTAGTTAATGAATTCATAGAAAGTTTTAAATTCAGTTGATATAAGCCTGTAGTCTCTGAAAATCTGAATAATTTACCGCATACAGACTCGTTATCTTTCTTTAGATCTTCATATCTTAAGTCGCGTCTGAGAATTTCATTTTTTAACGATTTGTATGTTATACACAATTCAACGATGTGCACGATGATGATGTTTTTATTACACCGTGGGCATTTTCTCAGAGCTTTGTCCGCGAATAGGGGACTATGCGTATATAGAGTATGACCTATGCGTATTCTAGCCAGAATCACTTCCCCCCTTCTACTTATCTGGTATGCTGTGGCATTTTGTGGTGTAATCAATTCGAATTTATGCGCCATTTCTTTGAGTGCAGCTAGGTTTGACGGGTCGATTCCAACCTCAGCTATGCGTTCTCTTATTCGAGTCCCAAATGGTTTGTATCGTGTGTATTGCTTTTCTAGATAGCAGTGAAACATTTTAAAATGATTTGGGGGATGTTTATTTTCCGCGACCTTGATGTAATATTTTATAGATAATTGGGGATTCTTCTAGTTTGTAGCGTGATGGTACCACCTATTTCTTTGTAAAGTTTTGTGATTGGACTAGTACGAAAAGCTCTAATGCATAGGTGTAGAGCGTAGTTTCTAACCGTATTTAATTTATCAAGATCTACTTTTGCTTCTGTGTCGTAGATTATTGAGCCGTGTAATCGATTACTAATTGAAGGTGGCTAGTATCGATCCCCATCTATCAGCTCCCCATTTTGAGTAGCTCATTTTTTTTTTAGTAGGTTTAATCCGGTAGTTGCCCTTTACTTGACATGATTTATGTAGATTTTCCAATTCATCCGCGTATCGAAATATCGGCCCAGGAATTTGTGTGATTGTGTGTTTGCGATGGAGGTTTCGTAGATTTTGAGATTAATGTCTGGTTTGGACGACGTTTTCTATGAAAATTTAGTACGACTGTTTTTTCTGGTCAAAATCTGAGTCCTTTGTTCGTTATCCATCTTTGTAGATTATTTATCGTGTTTTACAGAATGCGTTCTGTATTTTGGTTATAGATTTGCCTCGGATATAAATGGCGAGATCGTCAGCAAATAAAGAGTACTTTACCGGCTTCTTGATTAAATATAATTGGACTAGCTATAGCCTCTGCGGGGCATCTGTTTCTTAAGTTTGTGTGCTGGAGTACTACATTGTGCCTAGGCGTGCTTAGGTGAAAAGGTGGTAGATTGCCTTTCAAGTTTAGGTTTTTTAACGATTCCATGATAGATAATTTTGGTAATCGGTCGAAAGCCTTTTCAATATCGAAGAAAACACATACAGTATATTCTCCAGTTGTGAAACCATCCAGTGTTTCCTGTTGCAGTTTAATTAGCTGGTTAATTGTTGAGCGCTACTTTCTGAATTCGCTTTGGTTTTCGTTGATTAGGTGGTTTTCTTCGATGTATAGGTCAGTAAACGCTCAACAACCATTTTTTCTAATATTTTGCATGGTATTAATGTTAGTGCAATTGGATGATAGCTATTTGGCTCAAAAGCGGATTTACCTGGTTTCAGTATCGATACATGGGATTCGAGCCATTTTCTCGATATTTTGTGCGTGTTCCATATCTTGTTGTAGAGTTTTAATAAGATTTTTAGGTTTGAAGTACTCATACTTTTTAACATTTCTGTGTGTACGTTATCGGGGCTTGGGGACGAATTTTTTGTACTTTTTATTGCTTTTTGTAATTCATCCAACGTGAAATTTCGATTATAATCGCGCGTAACTCTATTTTCATCGAAGATAAGGACTTGTGCTAACGGTTCCTCGATCGCAAATTATTACATTTGGTGTGTCGTTACCACATTTTTGAAATCATTGTAAGAACTGTTTTCAAACTGAAAATGCCTCGCACTTCTGGTAGTCCAAATGTTGCTACTATTTTTAAAGAATTCCGAAACAAGTGGTCAAAGATGTGAATAAAGACACAATTTTCGCTCAGAATTAATGGAAGAAGAAATGAGATCAGCATTTAACGACGACAGAAAATCCCAATTGATTACTTTCCTGCACATCAGTCTCCTGACGATTATCAAGAATTTTTAGAACTATACTTAGTATTTCTAGGAGAAACTCCAAATAATTTTTCATTTCGATATCTCGGAGCCATGCACCACGACGCAAGGTGGATGTCTAAGGACATATACTCCTTGAAAATGTATTTATCTCGCTATTAATTTAAGCTGAAAACTTCAGAAGCGAAAGGTTTAGCTGACATTTGTATTTTTTTTGTGACAACTTATGTGGAAGTGTGGTTTTCAGCTCCGGTTACTATGAAAGCACCAAATGCGGATTTTAATTTTCTACAAAAAACTGAAGTCTTACAAAGAAAAATAGACGAAGAAGTTTCAAAAGTGGTGTAAATCAATTTATTCGCCATTTATGGTATCTAACTCTGGAAGCAATTGGCTTCGCTCTTTGATAACGATGTCAGTAATGAGGTGAAAGAAAGAATGCACAGAAACCTGGATCTCGACGCAACAGAAGATGTCGACATGAACCGATTGCAGATTAAATTTTCTGACGTGGAAAATTTATGTCGAGGAGAAATCTAGATCAATTTGTCTATTCACTAACCAAGAATTTTTTTGGGAGATTTCGCATTAACACCGATTTTCTTCTCAGAAGTCCAAGTGAATGGGAGCAGGACGAAGATTACCTAAAAAGTAGAGAATTAATCTCCAAAATAAAAGTGGTCAATGATGCAGCTGAACGTGGGGTACAATTAACTGAACAATACAATAATAAACTGATCCGCAAAGAAGATCAAAAACAGTAGGGGGGGGGTCGCCAATTGAGGGCATTACCCAGCACAAAAACAGTACCTGCTTCAAGTGGTAGTGGAACATCTAAAAACATACTTCGATGCGAAAAAATCGACGCTCATGTCTGGCATTAATACTTAACTTTCTTAGTCCATTCTGTGGCAAATTGTAAATGTGTTTTCATCGATTTTTTATTCTTATCAACAAAATTATTCACCTGAGAAAGAAGGCTAAGGAAAAAATTGTGATATTTCAAGTATAGTCTCAACGTTTTAAGCCTGTAATGAGAGTTCCTGTTAAACCACTCTGTCTAAGAACCAGCGAAAGTGTACCTTCGCGCGCGCGCCGAGTCACGCTATTGGCGCTATCTTCTTGGCCATATCGGAACGTCTTGAAGTTGACCAAATTAGCTGAAATGTTAACGCTATGATTTTTTCATATAAGAGAACAAGACTACCGGTTGGGAGATTAAAAATTTTAACCTTGAAAAATAAGGGCTGCCCTTGTATGTATAATACTATTACTTTAATATAATGCTAGTTTTATTATTATTGTTATTTATGGAATAAGTTAAGTTAGTTTTAATTTTTGTACTATATATCTATTTTAATAAACGTTAATAAGAGTGTTGGGCACTCACATAACGGGCATATTTGGCCTGCGAGACCCACAACTTATTTTTAAAATATATAAAAAAAAAAAAAAAAATTAAAGTTACTTATTTTTATAAAACTTTGAATTAAAAATACTAAACAGTGCGAGACGATTTATTCCGACTACTACTATTACCTACAGGAAAAATATGTCGTATCCAAAAATACAGTTTAAATAAAACGCTGCTAAAATAGAGATAAATTTAGCTATCGGAATTCGAATATTATAATTTGCGTAGCATTTTAAATTACGAAATACAAAAAAAACAACAACAAAATTAGATATATGTACCATATTTGCGTAAGTAGCAAGGTGTATATAGACTATCGGAATTTATTTCCCTTTAATGTTTTAAACTATATCCCCTGCAACTTTGCATAACGTAATGTAAATACATGTTTTTTTTCTTTTTTAAAATAGCTTTTACGCTATTCGTATTTAGAAGTGTAATTTCGTTAATAAAAAAGGTATATGTGAGGTAAAGTTTTCCCAGTATTTGTTAATATTTTTGCGCAACTAGTTATCGATATTTTAGACAACGTCGATTTTTAACTTTTTCATATTCTAGACTTTTCCAAAATATTAATACGAAACTACCCATAAAACATTTCTTTTTTTTAATTACATGTTTCCGTTATCCGCGCATATATATATATCATATTATATCGATGTTTGTGATGTGCGGTTCAATTGATTCGCGTTCAGTTTAGCTGATAAGGATTTTAACTTGGTGAGTTCGTTTGATAATTTAAATCTATTGAAGCGGTTTACTTTTGTTTTTATCTAACTTATACATCGTGTATATGTATACATATCTCTAGTAGCGAATATGACTAGTGTCGAAAATACTTATTTCGACACTAGCATTAAATACATAGATGATATTAAGCAACTGCTTAATGAATCGCACAATATGAAAGTGAAACTAAAAGAAGGAATTTTTCAAAAAATTGGTAACCTGGTAACAACTTTAGACTTGTTAAAGACGCATGTAAATAAATTAAATAGTAACTTCAATGAGTTAAAGAAAAATACGGAAAAGAACATAATAAATATACAGTTTCCGGTGTTATTTCAGATAAAAAACCGTCTTATTTTTCCAAATTAAAAACTAAGTTGCTTACAAATAGTAATTTAATAACTAAAAATAAATACGAAACTTTAATCATCGAAGATACAAGTAATTCAGATGATAGGAATTAATGATTTAAACAAAATCAAGACAAGTAAAATCGGAGTTGATGTCGGATTTGTAAAACAACATAAACGTAAAGAGTTATAATTGGTGTTAAAGATGTAAACCAATTTGATAAAAGCAAGAAGTTTCAAACAATATAACAAATATAAAAACCAAAACTGCATTAAAAAAGGAAGGACCCAATGATCAAGGTAGTTGGTGTTTGTTATGTATTTTCATTTTATTATGTAACATAGTATTTAGTATCGATTATTATTATATCAATATATCATGATCGGGTTAGAATATATATATATATATATATTGTTGTTATTCATTCTATCATGTATCATGTACTTATGTACTCTTGTACTTATGTTACTTTTTCTATATAAAACGATAATCAAATGTAATGTTAAAAGAATCATGTTTTTTATCAATATGAACTCACGTATCTTAATTATATAATCAAGTATCAAATTCAAGACATAAAAGTGGCGACCAGAATGGTTGGTTTACTGTTTTTTCTAAGTATACAGTGATAACTTTTTTTTGTGCACGGAAGACGATTATCAATACCATTTACAATCAAATAATTTTAAACGGACTTATTATCTGTGAGTACAAAAATTATTATTATTACACGTAAACGGCTCCTGTTTATACATATATTCATATTAAACATATAAAATGACAGATTCAAAACCGGAAACCAACACGGCAGTTGTCGATGTTAAAGATTTAGAATCAATATTAGAGAAACAAATGAAAATGCAAATGGAATATATGAATTTAGTTAAACAGTTAATAAACAAACCTTCGTCTTCTATATCTAAAACGCGAGAAACAAAAGATTACAAATTTGAAACATTTGATGAATCAAGAGAGAATTTCAAACAATATATAGAACGATTAGAGATATATTTCAATGTAGCTGATATCGCATCTGATATAGATAAACAGCAAACATTACTCAATTTGATAGGTCCTGAATATTATTCTAAAACTGTAAATATGCTAGCACCAGATAAAGTGACGGATACATCATATAGTGAAATTATTAAACGATATACTGCAGAGCGATGTCCACCAAAAAATGCATTACTACAACAACATAAATTTTTATCAGCATTACAAAAAAGCCACGAATCAGTAACAGACTACATCGGCGAGTTACAGAAGTATATAACTGAATGTGAATTATATTGTCCAAAATGTGAGGCTGATATTTCTGACATATTTTTGCTATCACAATTTATACGAGGATTAAGAGATGAAAATATGCAACAAAAAGCTATACAATCAAATAAAAAAACCTTCAAAGATATAAAAGAAGTAGCGTTAACACATGAGGTTGCTATTAATGTATCAAAAGAAATAGCTAATAATCGACCAATATCATCACCTACTGAAGTTAATAAAACATCAACACATAAACCGCGTTCGAAAAATCGTAATTTTAACTACCAGAGGCACCAAAGCCAAACTCGATTAAATCAAAATTATCAAAATCGTGCGCGATCGAACTCGTTTAAGCGAAAAATTAATTATCAACACCTTGGAATTGATAGATTGTGTATGTATTGTGGATATGATAATCATCTTGCGAAAGACTGCAAACGTGATAAAAGTACACTTTCATGTAAAAGCTGTAATAAGAAAGGCCATGTTGAGAAAGTATGTGTCTCAACACTCATGAAATTGAAATCTAACCAGAAAAAACATAATAGTGAATCTAATGTTGTAGAACCTATACCTATATCTGATATTTATAATATTAAAAATTGTAATTCTAATTCAGATCGCTATTATGCAACTGTTTATTTAGATGGCCAGCCAGTTAAATTACAAGTTGACTGTGGGGCTGCAATATCAATATTACTCTGTAATTTATTCAATACACTAAATTTGCAGAAAAAATTTAAATCAAAAATTAGATCATTTTATACATATACACAAGAAATTTTTGAATGTTGTGGTGAATGCTCAGTTCAAGTACGATTCAAAAACCGCTCTATACAGGGAATCTTTTATATCACAAATGAGAATAATCGAGTAGCAATTATGGGAAGAGATTGGATACGACCATTATGATTAGAGCTAAGTGATTGTGATGGGGAACAGCAAGAGATCAATTCCATCAATTTAATTGACGAAGCTGTTATCAAAACAGATGTTAATGCTTTAAAATCGATTTTTCAAGATGTATTTGAACAAAAAATTGGCAAAATTCCGAATATTAAATGTTCCTTAGAATTAATTAATAATGCAAAACCAGTATTTACTAAACCTCGAGAAATACCATACTCATTAAGGTCAAAAACAGAAGAAGAACTACAAAAGCTAAAAAATCAAGGAATAATAACCCAAGTAGATACCTCTGATTGGGGAAGTCCAGCTGTTATTGTACCAAAACCACATCAAGAAGGAATTCGCCTATGTATTGATTATAAAGTTGGTGTTAATGAACGATTAAAAGATGTGTATTATCCAATACCCAAAATTGAAGATGTAATAATAATCTTTGTAATGCAAAGTATTTTTGCATCATTGATCTATATAAGGCATATCATCATATTGAAATGAATGAAGAATCTGCAGCAATTCAAACACTGACAACACTGCAAGGGATTTTTCATTTTAATCGATTAGCTTTTGGTATCAAAAGTGCACCAGCTATATTCCATAAAATTCTAGATAAAGTTTTAACCGGTTTAGATGGAATTACAAGTTATTTTGATGACATTGTTATTTATGGAACAACATACCAAGAATGCAAAAATCACTTATATGCATGTTTAAGAAGATTTAGGGAAAATAGTTTACATGTCAATATTGATAAATGTAAATTCTACCAAACAAAAATCACTTATTTGGGATATGTAATTGAACATAATAAGATATCCAAATGTCCAGAAAAGATCAGAGCAATTGTAGAAGCACCAAGACCTAAAGATAAAAAGGAAGTGCAACAATTTTTGGGATTAGTGACATATTATTCAAAATTTATACCGAATGCTTCAACAAAAACATTCCATATATACAAAAACTACTTGAAAAAGTAAACTCATTTAAATGGACGGCTCAGTGTGAATCTGCATTTGTATCATTAAAAAATGACATAGTTTCAGATAATGTACTTAGACCATTTGATCCAAATCTACCAATAATAGTTACATGTGATGCTTCACTAGTAGGAATAGCAGGAATTTTAGCACACCAAATCAATAATGAAGAAAAACCAGTAGTCTTTATATCAAGAAGCTTAACAAAAACTGAGCAAGGCTACAACCAAATAGATAGAGAAGCTCTAGCCATCTATTGGGTCATAAAACGTTTATTCAATTATCTATATGGAATGAAATTTGTATTAGTGACAGACAATAAACCATTATTTCATATCTTTAATCCAAAAGGAAAATTTCCAAGTATTTCATCATTTCGTCTTTTAAGATATGCCTCATTCTTATCTGAATTCAATTATACTGTTCAACACTGGAAATTGGAAGAGATCAGTCATGTAGATTATTTATCAAGATCACCACTGCCTAGTACAACTGAAGAGATCCTTAAAGAAATCAACACAAATATGATTTATGCAAATACTGTAAATACAATTACAATAGAAAATCTAGATTTCAAAACAATTCAGTCTGAAATGGAAAATGATTCAGAATTAAACAAACTGAAAAAACAACTTCAGACTGGGGAGAATGTTGAAGGAAATCTATCTGTATATCAAAATGTTATTTTTCGAAATGAGCGCATGTGGATACCAGTAACCTTGCATCAAAAAATTCTACATGAATTACATTATACACATAGTGGAATTGTGAAAATGAAAGCCTTGGCAAGACAATATGTCTATTGGAAAGGAATAAATAAGGATATTGAAAATTATGTCAAAGGATGTGTCCAATGTCAAAAACTCATGTATGGGAAAGACCAGGAAACTGTTTTGAAAGGGTCCATATAGACTTTGCAGGACCAATCAGTGATCAATACCATATTTTTGTATTGGTTGGTGCGTATTCAAAATTTCCAATGGCACAAGTGTTCAGTTCTGCTCCAACATCAAAATCAACTATACAAGCCTTAAGAGAAATCTTTTCAGTCCATGGAATTCCTAATTATTTAGTTTCTGACAATGCTATTATTTTTAAAAGTAGTGAATTCACAGATTTTTGCAAGTCCTATGGGATTTTTCAAAAATTTTCAGCACCAAATAATCCAATGACAAATGGACTTGTAGAACGAATGATACAAACACTAAAACGGAAAATCAAGGCTATGGAAAATGAACCAGGAACAATAGCAGATAAGCTACGAGTAATCTTATTTCGACTCCGAACTACACCATTACAAGAAAAAGAGAATAAATCAGCATCTGAACTTTATTTTGGAAGGAAAATTCGCTCAAAATTAGATATCCTGAAACCTATAGTAACAAAAACAAAAAGAACACTCACCACAAAAAGGAAATTATGTGTGGGAGATCGTGTATTAAGCCGCAATTATCAGGGAAAAGAAAAGTGGCAGTTTGGGAAAATCATAGAAACCTATGGTAATCTACACTACCTAATAAAACTTGACAGTGGTCATACATTAAAACGTCATATTAATCAATTACAGTTAACAAATATACAATTTTAAAAACCTAAGAAAAAAGTGATGTTTGATATACCAGACATGTCAATACCAGATGCATCAACACCAGGCACATCAATACTAGATCAGGGTCAACAAGAGCTACAGACATAATAGAGCAAAACAATACTAGAGTAAGCGATTCAAGGTCAATGGTAAAAACAGGATCAGCAGCAAACCCAATAGTAAGATCAGAGCAAGAACGACGCTTACCAAAATATTTAAAAGAATATGTAACTTCCTAATTTTTATGTTTTCTTTATGTGTGGGAGATTGTTATGTATTTTCATTTTATTATGTAACATAGTATTTAGTATCGATTATTATTATATCAATATATCGTGATCGGGTTAGGATATATATATATATATATATTGTTGTTATTCATTCTATCATGTATCATGTACTTATGTTACTTTTTCTATATAAAACGATAATCAAATGTAATGTTAAAAGAATCATGTTTTTTATCAATATGAACTCATGTATCTTAATTATATAATCAAGTATCAAATTCAAGACATAAAAGTGTTCATTCCTCAACTACAGAATTAGATATTAGTATGGCGATTAACAATAAAATGGGTAAAAATCCAAAATCTGTTACATTAAAGAAAACTAATGATGGTAAACTACATGCATTTGTACGCCTGGATCCTGATGCCTACCATATATTAATAGAGGCTGGTTACATGGTTATGAACTGGTCAAAATGCAAAGTGTATGATTATATTCCGATCATCTGATGTTTTAATTGCTTCCGGTTCGGCCACATGAAAAATGAATGTAAAACTGATTCAACTCGTAGCAAATATACACTGGATGAAAATCAACTTAAAGCAAAATGTAATAATTGTTTTTCGCATGCCTGTTTACAGCATATGAAAGAAAAAGGTAACATTTCTCTAGAAGTTAAGAAAAATATTATTAATAATATTACACACAACACTTTTTCCTATGCTTGTCCATTGTATATTAAAATCGTAAATAAAGTAAAACATAATATAAATTATGGCTAATATTAAATTAATTTTGCAAAATGTAAATCACTGCAAGGAAGCGCAATCAGTATTAAATTTAAATAATCAACATATTATGTGTCATTTGCGATCCTTATTTATATGGTAATGAAAAACAGTACAACTTCTTATTGCACACTAAGTATGTTGCTATCTGTAGTAATATTAAGAACGTTAGTAGTACCAAAATTTCAGATTACATTATTAAAGTTAACGTAAACGATATTGTTATTTTTGGAATATACTTTCCACCTAATACTGACTTAATTTATCAATTTACACTACTGCTTAAACATATAAAACAAAACTGAGACATAACGTAATAATACTGGGAGATTTTAATTCAAGATTAAAATTTATGGAAAGCAAAAACTTCCCACACACGCCCAGAATGCACAATTTGAAAATTTTGTGTACTCAGGGAACTTAAAAATTAAAAATGATTTTAATGTACATACATTTCAAAACTACAATGGACAAAGCTTGATAGATTATGTTTTAGTAAACATTAACTTTAAGTATAAGTTGTCTAGTGTTATGCTTCAAAATTTTCACTTAAGTGATCATAAAAATATCAGTATTGAAATTTTTGATACAAATATTATTAATAATGATAATATTCTTACCTTGGATACAGATATATTTATTAGTAATCTTAATGCCGACTTAATGTTAAATTTCGAAACGAGCTTAAAACTTGCAAGTACTGAACTTTAAGTAAATAATATTATTAAACAATTTACTGATAACTTAACAAATAATGTAAATAAGTCCAAGGTTAAAAAGCCTAAGACGAACAAATCCTGGTGGAACAGAGATTTAGAATATTTTAAATTACTTGTCAGAAAGCTCAATAATATTAAACACAAAAATTGTATAAATAAACTCATATATAAAGTAACTTTAAAATTGTATAGGAACAAAATTAAATATTTCTAGCAATAGGCCTGGAGAACATTTTGTAGTTCGTCCAGGGCCTGGGGTAAACCTTATAAAATTTTAACGAATTCTGAACCATTTAAATTTCCAGATTTAAAAATTAATGGTAATAATGACACTTGTTCCTCTATTACTAGCAATAAAGACAAAATGAGTTTACTAATGAATTCATTTTTTAATTTTAAAGAAACTGGTTCTATTTCACTAGATAAAATCACAGATATAAATAAACAACAACAGTTTGAAGTAACATATTTTGAACTAAAACAAATTATACAAAATCTTACTAATAAAAAAGCACCGTCTTCGGATGGTATAACTAACAAGCTTATTAACAATTATATTTTTTTATTTTCCAAATTTATTGTTAACACTTTACAATAAACTATTACAATTTAATATGTTTCCGTCCGCTTGGAAATGTGCTACTTTAATTATGTTAAACAAACCAAACAGGGATTTGAGTAAAGTAAATGGCTATAGGCCAATATGCTTATTAAATTCCTTAAGTAAAGTTTATGAAAAAATTATTCTTAAATTTTTAAACAATGAAATTAGCAGCACATCCGTGCTTAATGCATACCAATACGGTTTTAGAAAATTCTTTTCTACAGAACTTGCTATTGCAGATGTAACTGATAATTTATTACAAAACAAACAACGGAATAATCCGTCTATTATTATTTCATTTGATATAAAGGGGGCATTTAATAATTGTGATCGTCAAGTGATAATTGATACATTAATTGTAAATGGTTTTAGTTTTAATGTAATAACCCTAATACACGATTATTTAACTAACAGGAGAGTAAAGTGGGCCTATCAAAACGACATTGTTGATGTTAAAAATAATTTTGGCGTTCCACAAGGTTCAGTTCTTGGACCGGTCTTGTGGAATATTTTATATTCTAATATCCATTCAAAATTAAGTAATATCGTTTATACAGCTATGCTGATGATTTACTTTTGGTCTACAACGTACATTTATCTAGTAACTCGACTCTGTCGTCCCACATTGCTAATTGTAATGAAGTTATTTGTAAACTTAAAACAATAGTAAATGCTTTAAACCTCAAATTTGAGATTACCAAATCTCAAATCATGGTGATACCTGGTCGAGACAAAAACCTTGACCAAATTTGTTACAATAATATTAAAATTAATAATCATACGTTCAGTTCTACTGACCATATTAAATATTTAGGATTCATTTTAGATGATAGATTAAAGTACAATAAGCATATCTTCTTCTTCTTCTCGTGCCACCCGATTCGGGTATTGCTTAATCATCATGTATGGATTGGATTATCTGCTGGAATTGATTTCGATCTTTTGCTATTCTGACTAGATCTTCTGTTTTCTTAATTCCGGTCCATTTTTTTATATTATCTATCCAAGCGGTCTTTCTTCTTCCCGGATTTCTTCTTCCTTCTATCATGCCCATTATTATTGTCTGTAGTAATTTGTATTTTTCACCTCTCATGAAGTGTCCAAAAAATTTTATCTTCCTTCTTTTTACTATAGTCATTAATATTCGGTCAGTTCTCATTAGTTCCAGTACTTTCTCATTTTTTAACTTTTTGGTCCACGGTATTTTCCACATTCTTCTGTAGCACCACATTTCAAATGATGATATACGCTTCCTCATATTTTCCTTTATAGTCTATGTCTCGCTTCCATACAGTAGCACTGACCACACGTAACATTGCAATATCTTGTTCTTGATCCTTAGGCTTAATTTCCTATCGCAAAGGGTGTTTTTTAATTTCATAACTGTGTTTCTGGCCATCTCTATACGAGTACGTATTTCCATATCAGAATCATTACTTTGTGTTATCTAGCTACCTAAATATTTATATTTTTCTGTTCGTTCAATTTCTTCGCTGTCTAAAAATAATTTTTCATTTAGATTAGGCTGTCTTGCAACTACCATGAATTTTGTTTTTTTAGTATTTATACTGACTCCTTTCTTCTTGCTTTCTACTGCAACTATGTCTAGTAGCCTTTGTAGGTCTGTTACATTTTCCACCAGTAGTGCAGTATCGTCAGCAAAGCGAATCACCGAAATTCTTTCGCCTGCAATTTTTATCCCTTCACTACGTTCATCTAAAGCTTGAACAAAAATTGCCTCAGAATACAGATTGAATAGTACCGGCGACAATACGCATCCTTGCCTAATCCCTCGTTTTATTGGTATTTGATCTGTTAATTGCTCATCTATTAATATTCTTGCATGTTGTTTTTCATAAAGCGTTTGTATAATCTTAATATCCGACTGGCAAATACCTATATCTTTTAATGTTTTTATTAGTTCCGTGTGCCATACCTTGTCGAAAGCTTTGTAATAGTCTATAAAACAAATGTATACTGATTTTCCGAACTCCAGTTGTCTTTGGATTAGTGTTTTCATACAAAATAACGCTTCTCTTGTACCCATTCCATTCCGGAAACCGAACTGGTTCTATTTCATGTTTTCTTCGTATATTTTAATTATGTGTCGATGAATTACCCGCAGAAATATTTTTAGAACGTGGCTCATTAGACTAATTAATCTATATTCATCACATCTATATGCATTTGTTGTTTTTGGTATGGTAATGAACCTTGATTCTAGCCAATCTTCCAGTATTTTCCCATTTTTATAGATTACATTGAAAAAGCCAGTAACTTTCTTGATTTCCATAGGACCTAACATTTTTAATATCTCTATTGGCACCTCATCAGGTCCTACCGCCTTCCATACTTTAGCTTGCTTGATTGCCATCTCCACCTCAGATTCCAAGATTGGCAACATATCCCCTTCTTCCTGTGGCATCCTTTCTTCTTGATCATCAAACAGCGTTTTCACATACTGCTCCCATGTTTTATTTTTTTTAATAATAATACTTTATTATTTGTTTTGATACAATCTTAGCTGGTATGCTAAATAATTATCTATATTTACTTAATTACTGATATGACTACTTAATAGCTAACTTAATTACTAAGTAACAACGTGTGTGGAGTACATATCCCATTGGTTACGCATCCATTATACACCAATTCGTATTTATATATTTATAAGATTAAATCTAGTGGATGGCGGCGAGTAGGTCGTCTAACTCCATATTCGATATTAAGTAATTGTCTTGCTTCCGCATTGACATGACTGTGTAATCGCTGCTTATGCGATTTAGCGAACTCCTTGATTACATCGTTAATGAACAACATCTGAAGATCAGAATGAATGCCACCATTACATGAGTAGCGCTAGGCATCGACTATTGCACGTAAGATGACGTTTTGACGACGTTGTATGACATCCCTATTCGATCTGGCTGTACAGCCCCACAAGACAAGGCCGTACGTCCAGATAGGTTTAATAATTTGTTTATATAGCAGAAGTTTGCAGGAAACATCCAACTCAGATTGCCTGCCCATTAACCAATATAGTTGCCGTGTTTTATTTTTAATCTGCTGAGCCTTCATTTTAACATGAACTTTCCAGGTTAATCGTGAATCCAAATGCATGCCAAGGTACTTGGCTGAATTAGCCTGTGGAATAAGTTGATTTCCTAAGTACAATTCACATGTATTATCGGCGTGGCGTAATGTGAACAAGACATGGAAAGATTTCTGTTCATTCAATTTAATTTTCCAGTCCAGAGTCCATTTCCTAATATGATCTAGTCTACATTGTAATTTATTGGTAGCATCAGAATGACTGCTACTTATCACTAATACTGCAGTATCATCTGCAAATGTGGCCGTTGTTGTGTCATTATCTACAGGTAAATTTCTTGTATACAGCAGGTACAGAAGAGGTCCGAGGACACTACCCTGTGGTACACCTGCTTGTATACAGTAGAATGATGACTTTGCCTCTTCATGGGCCACTCGGAATTTCCGATTTGATAGGTAAGATTTTAATAAGCGACAAAAGTTTCCTGGGAGCAATGAACTTAACTTGTAAATTAGGCCTTTGTGCCACACTTTATCAAATGCCTGGGAAATATTACCTTTTTATCAGTATCCGTTATGATATCTCCGTTCTCCTTCCTTAGAAAAGTTATATGTCCTTTTTTATATGTATGCGTCATTTCTCTAATCTTCCTATGTATGTTAAATTCATCATGTTTGCTATGTAATTGCTCAATCTCTTTACACTGTTCATTCAACCATTCTTCCTTTGCTTGTATGATCTTTTTTCTGATGCTTTTGTTAATTTTTTTATATTTAAGCGGGTTATTTTTCCACTTTCTTCTATACTCCATTAGGTCTAATATTTCGCTGGTCATCCAGTTCTTGTGTTTTCTGCTTTGTTTCCTTGTAAGTTGCTCTTTTGTTATCGTATTAATTGCAGATTTTATTTGTCTCCAGTCTTCTTCAATATTTCCAGTGTCTCTCATATTTCGTATTTGATCATTCACCTGCTCTTTTATTTTTTCCCGTATTTCATGGTTCTGTAGAATTTGTAGATCTAATCCTATTTTCTTAGTTTTTTGGATTTTCTTTACTCTTATGTGTATCTTTGCTTGTAGCAGGTTGTGGTCTGTATTCGCATCAGCACTTGGTATAGTCTTTACAGATAATACGCTATTTCTAAAACGCTTATTGGCAATTATAAAATCAATCTGATTTCGGATTGTTGTTCCCGGTGTATCGGCTGGAGATTTCCATGTATATAGCCTTCTCGTGGGTAACTTGAAGTATGTGTTCATAATAGTTAAGTCATTTTGTTGGCAAAACTGTACTAAGAGATCCCCTCTGTCGTTTCTGACTCCCAATCCAAATGGTCCCGTTATCTCTTTTGTAATTGCATTTCCCACTTTGGCGTTGAAATCTCCTATGATGTATGTGGCTTCTTGTTTCTTACAGCTTTTTAGTACAGCTTCAATATCCACGTAAAATTCTTCAAGCTCTTCCATAGTTGCTTCAGTTGTAGGTGCATATATTTGTATAATGTTTATGTTCACTGGCTGTGCTTTTATCTTAAGTGCTATTATCCGATCATTGTAAGGAACACAAGATATAACGTTTTTATCCCATTCTTTATCAATTATTATAGCAACTCCTCTATTATGATTTCCATTTTTGTCACCTGAATAATACATTGTCATATTCCCTGTTGCAATCTTTCCATTTCCAGGCCATCTTACCTCACTGAGGTCAAGTATATTCAATTTTAGTCTTTTCATTTCCAGAATCACATTTGATAATTTCCCCGGTTCGTATAATGTGCGCACATTCCATGTACCCATAATAGTTTCCTTTGTATGATTTGTATTTCTTCGCCCCATTGTTTTGCCTCCCCGGAATCTTAATGTCCCATTCCTCTGTTCAGACGTCTTATCACAAAACTGTCGGAGATTTTTTCTTTCGTGTGCTGTTATCCCACTTGTGTTATTGTCCAGTCTCTCAATTTCCACACTAGACCTGGGATCCATCATAGCATAGCCAGTCGCATATTTCCCATTACCAAGCCTGGAAATTTGATAACGCCGGGCGCCAGCCGGAGCGTATGGCATATATATCCTTTCCTTTTTTACTTTCATGATGATATTTCTTGGGATGATACTGCAGTGGTTTCCCGTTGCCTTCTGCAGGATTTTCTGTCGGGGTTTACTCCCCTAGCCGAAAAGACCCCGTTTTAGGGCGCGGGATACTCGCCTACTCGCTCTAGATTGATGTTCACCAATCCGACTGGGGCACATACGTCTCGAGCGAGTTGCTGATAGTCTGAAGTTATAATTGCAGTAAAAAGCTTAACGGTATTTATTGGCAGACAAACCTTCGGCAAGTGAACCTCCCTCCGTTTTCTCATCAGCAGTATAATGTGAGTTCTGATTTAGCTTTCCTGATCAGCGCTTAGTCCGCCGAACAGAAAATTACCACCCTGCACGACGTGGACGTACAGAACTCACATGGTTGTTGTTTCGTTTCTCCGTCGGCGGGACTAGCACCATTTGACGGTCGAGTGACTACTTACTAGGGAAGGTAACTCTAGTTACAACAACCTGTGCCCCGCAGGGCAATAAGCATATACAGTACATAAATAATAAGGTTAATAAATATTATTACATTTTTAAATCCCTTGGCGGTAAGCTGTGGGGACTAAATTATAAATCTAAGATAATACTCTATAAAGGTTTAGTGCAGTCATTATACTCATATTGGGCTGGTGTCTACTATAACCGGTTAACTAAACAACAAATACATAACATAAACTCCAACTGTCGGAAATTTCTAATTGATTTAACTTCTTCATATGTAACTGCTTCAAATATTGCAATTCAGACCATAGCACGGGTCTTACCGATCGATCTTTACATAAAAAAGAGATCTCTAATTTTTAATGCTAAAAAAGAAAATAATGGTATTATAAGTAAAGAACTTCTCAAGCAAGTTGATTTACAAATTTTTAATGAATTTAAAACAAGATACAATACTCTATCAAATGGTAAATTAATAAATAAGTTCTTTCCTAACGTAATAGAACTCTTTAAAAATAAAAACATTACAGTAAATTATTATATGACTCAAATACTCACTGGTCATGGTTCCATTGGATACTTTTTAAATAAATTAAACATTATTGCAGACAGTAAATGTTGTAATTGTGAAAGTAATGAAGTAGAAAATGTTCAGCACATAATATACACGTGTAGCAAGTATAATTACCTACGACAATTGTATATGATTGACTGTGCACTTCAACTAAATGAAATTATTCTACTAGAACAATTTCCTGTATTCATTTCTGAATTATTTAAAATTAAACATATATACAAATAATCGCTACTGGTAGCCATAAGCTAATTCGTAGGCTACTCTAGTTTGTTATATTTCTTTATTAAAGTAATAAAAAAAAAAAAAAAAAAAAAAAAAATATATATATATATACATATATATATATGGTAACTAAAATTACTTGCTTCTATAAAACTTTGAATTGGAAATACTAAACGATGCGAGACGATTTATTCCTGGCTACTACTATTTCCTACGACGGGCAAAAATATGCCGTGTCTAAATATACTGTTTAAATAATACATTGCTAAAGTGAAATTAATTTATCTATCAAAATTCGAATATATATTTTTAATTTATTGTACTTACTTTTTAAGGTTTACTCTGATGATTGCTGATATAGTTGAAAATTGTACTACACTGAACAGACAAAAGGTAAAAAAAATCGCGGATAGACAAAAGTTAAAAAATTACGGAGTTCGTTCTTAGAACACTGCGAGATTACAACTGAAAGTGATTCTCACAAATTCATACAATTTTGACGGTATCTCAATAATGTCTTCTAGATAAAGTCGCCGATTAATGCTATTGTCGCAATGTCGTAAAAGTTGGCCGTTACTTCGTCGCTAAAAAGTTACGATTATTAGTATCATTATTGTTACTAGATACGGTGGCTGATATTATTCGCAAATCTTGCGGTAACCGTTGTTTTTATTAGTCATGTTGCTGCTATACGTTTACTAGTATTATTATTAGTTACTGGGCTAAAGCTCGGTATTTTCTTTTGTAACTTCTTAATCTTATTTTAATAATCTGATACATATTCACAAAATAAAAAATATTTTAAAACTAATTTATGAACACATTTATGAATTTAAAGTCTCTCTTCCCGTACACAACTTTGCTTTTCAATACTGAACGCAACAGAAATGTAGAAGTCCTCCGAATTCGCTTTCCCCGGATGGTTGGAAAATGTTTTCAATGATTGCACACGTTGATTGTTATGAATATATTTCTATACGTTTTTTATTAGAAAAATTATATTTTAGGTATCCATAGGGTCGTCGTCAGCTTTATCTCTATCGGGGTTTATTCGTTATAAAAATAAATAAAAAGCGTCTTGTAATTTTACCTGTGATCAGAGCTGTTTTCCAATCAATTGGAAAACATTTCCGACTAAATCACTGCGAAATATAAAAATAAGGGTATACCGCACATAAGGGGGTTTTTAAAATGTGCACAACATATTCTCAGTAATTCACTTTCACAAACAAATATTTTGTTTACTAACCAATTTTCTTTTTCTTTTTTTGTTTAGTAGTTATTAAAAAGCAGTTTTGTTTTTGTTATTTAAATATAAAATTAATGTAAAAAAAATAAAAAACGAACTATTTGTTACGATATCTTCGATTCGTTTGTTTTTTTGTTTTTTTGTTGTTTTTTTTTATATATATTGAAATGCCACATAATATGGTCGCGGTTATTATACGGATGTGAGACATGGACACTCAAAACGGCAATGATAAAAAAACTAGAAGCCTTCGAAATGTGGTGCTACCGAAGAATGCTTAAGATCTCGTGGACAGAGAAGATAAAAAATTCAGAAGTACTGCTGCGCATGGACAAAAATCGGGAACTGGTGAATACAATAAAAAAGAGGAAACTAGAATACGTGGGACATATAATACGTGGGGCCCTAAATATCAGCTACTGAGGAGGACAATTTTACTTGGGCAGATCGAAGAAAAAAGGTGGATTGGCAAGAAGAATACGACATGGTTTGAAAACATAAAAAATTGAACAAAACATTCAACAGAAGAAATAATTCATACAGCCAGGAATCGGGAAAAATGGAAAAGAATTATCTTCATGTCAACAGCCTGAAGTCCGATGAGGATATGGCACCTTAAAGAAGAAGAATATATATATATATATATATATATTTGTTTTTTTTACTGTATGCATAGCCCATGATTTTCGAACCACCATTATGTAACCGTTCGTTGATCGGCTGAGAACCAAGACCGATGATTTATTTGCCTATTCGTTCCGCGCTGTTTCCAGGTATCTGGAATTACCAGCTCACCTGTTTTGCCGACCATATGTTTTATTGTTTTGCCCTACCAGTATTGACACCATCGGTCCGTACACAAAGACACCACCAGAGCTGATAATAGACGTCGTTCGAAAATCAAAAAAATAATACTAAAGGCAGAACAAATTATTTATTAGATCGTCGTCGAAAGATCGCGCCACCAACCCTCATTCGTATCATGCTGAAAATATTAGACCTATTTAAACATCGCGAAACCGAATTTTGCCATGGATTAGACCATGACAATTCGATTTATTGGCCCAAAATACCCCTAGTGTGCAAATTTCGTTCAAATCGTTAGAGCCGTTTCCGAGATACGCGAAATAAATTTATATATATATATATATATATAAGAATTTCTCATTTAAAGATATTAGATAGCTTATATGTACGTAATATCAACTCGCTTTGAAAATCTGACTGATACCTTTAGTACCGTATTCAACTAGATCCTTTTTATTCTCGTATACTTCACGTTTTATGAATAGTTCGGAAATTTTTTACCCATACGGGACGATGCCAACTACTGTTTACTTATAAAAGCTACTTTGTAAGCTGGTATTTGTGTCAGCCTCAGGCACTCGCGATTCTCCCGTATTGTATATTCGTTCGGTATTGTTTTCGAATCGCGATACGGGTCAGCGCCGAGTACGTTTACTTTTACATGCTAGTTGTACACATTCGTCTATCATTCTTCTATCAATAATTTCGATTTTTTCGAAAAAACCGCTTGTACGTGCGCGACAACGCAGACGTAAGTTTTTTCTACCTCTTCTCAGCCAAACTTTTCCTATACCTTCGATACCTGTATTAATTCGTATTCTTTTCGATTTTCCGCGATTTTGGTTTATTCATGTATTTCTTTCTATTTATATTTTAAATTTTCAGGATCTTCTCGTCTTCCTCCTTTCTGTTCGATATTTGCAGCCGAGCTTTTTTTATCTTTCTTTGGGCTTATTAACAGTGGACGATTACTTAAAAACAAAATTAAGATTCATCTGAGGAAAAGAGATTTTGAGTATGGAATTGCAAAAGGAGAAGAATACATACACCAAATAGAAATACGTTAAAGAAAAATGCTGAAGAGAGAGACTGCACCTGGAGTAGATTTAAGAAAAACTAATGGATAAAACATGGTAGAAAGTCAAAAAAAAAATCAAAAAATCCTAAAGAGGAAAGAAGAAAGAGAAGCAAAAGTAGGTTTCACAGCCCTAAGGATCGCTCACGTAGGTTACCACGACTAAAACTCTAGACGGTTAGACAAGATTAATAGTAATTCAATACTGGAACTATGGGTAACATGTCTCGTAATGGATAGTACGTGGTTGCACCAAAGTTTCCTGAGCTTATTACCAATACTATAAAAGAAGAGCATAAAGTATATAAAAATTGCAATAGATCGTCATCCAACATTACGACCACAACTGCAACAGCAGAGCTCACAATTCCAACCGGCTAGAGAAAAGGGAACTATCTTCAAACATTGTAACTGTGATTACAACACCAAAACCCACAATATTGACAGAGAAAGATATGAGGAATTTACCATCCAGCACTATGACCATAATTGCAGTTGGAGAGTGTACAATGCCGACGAGTAAAAAAGGAATTCCTCCCATCTAACGCCATAATTACACAGAGTTCAAAAGAGTTTAAAATGTTCACAGGAGAAAAGAACGATTGTAAGTTCTGTAGTCATGTAACTGCAATAGCACAAAACGGTACTTTGAATGCAAATACTGCGATCAGGAATAACTAGGAGTAAAAGAGTAGAAATATTACAAGAAAGAGAAACTAAAGAACGAGACTAAATCGTAATATAACAGAGTATGGAAGAATTTAATTTGGCTACAGTTAAAATAATTAGTGGGTGGAAAGATAGAAGGAGGATGCGTAATATGGTATAGGAGTACCAGCGAACAGCATCTCAAAATAGAGTGTTGTCCTCTTGAATGACAGAAACCACTCCAAGAAAACTTGATCAGCGTCGTACAAAATAATGTTATTGTGGCAGAGGAGACAAAAAAGGAAAAACTACAGTAGAGAAGTGATATAGTGAAGCAGGGAACCAATTGCGCCCGATCTGAAAACGGAAAATAGAGAAAATAATCGCATGAAGAAGGTTTGGAAAATATAAATACCAGGATTTAACTGGAGAATAGAGATGAAGAAATAATTACTGAGAACATGGATTAGAGAAGAATTACTTATAGAACAATTTCCAGTTAGCAGTTTGAATTTTTTTTTTGGCTATATTCAGTAAGGTAATCTTCTAATATAACACCCAGAAGTAATAGCTGAGCGAGCAACGCAGTCAGTCCTATCATTCCTGCAATCCAAACATGACTGGGGACTCAAAGATAGTTAATACGAACTGCTTGAGAATGGGAAAGGATAGAGATTAAGAATCGAATGCGCAGGATAGTAGAGTCAGAAGATGGATAAATATACGAAGAGAAAATACAGTTAAGAACCTACGTTCCATTATTTTTTGATTTTTTTATCGGCTTTACCATAATCATCCGAATGCTTAAACGACGACCTGCGTGCACATTTCATTGATTTTGGTAACGGTTTCAGGAGTTTAAATTGAGACCGATCGACCCGGTCGTTGGTCATCTTCGGCACTTTCTCCATCTATCGAAAATCGTCGGCACCAAAAACAAAAAACACGTGCACTCGACAGAGAATTCTTACCGTAAGCTTCTTTCAGTAATGCATAACACTCGGTTGGACTTTAATTTCGTGAGAAATTCCAGATTGATATTCGTGTTTTTCGTCATACATTGTATCCGACACACAAAAAATCATGTACTCTTCAACACTCGATAGAAAAAATATTACTATACCTACGAAAACGTGGTTTGGAATAGTATTATTAGGACACTTTAAGGTCTCTCCTGCCGTACTTGTTTCTCTCTTTAATTCTCTAGGGCACCTATAGACGCGCAGTCTCGTTATTTAATAACCACACCTCGTATGTGGTGGTTTGCTATTGCCTTTCACGTGACCATTAGCGATTATTTAATACTTTTTGTAATAATTTCTTTTTGTCACCTGGGATCGAACTCAAGACTTCCGTGACGGAAGTCAAGCACTCTAGCAACTAGGCCTACATTATAATGTCCAAATTAGATGGAAAATCTGTGCATGTGAAATCATACAATACCATTCAACCGTTTAGAACTTTCGATAAGTGAAGTAAAAGCGATTGCACAGAAAAACCCGTTACCACATGCGCTTTAATAAGTAAATATTATATTTTTTTGTTCCATTTTAAACTTGTTAAATTTATAAAATTAATTTTTCAAAAAAAAAAAAAAAAGTTAACCTAACACCGTAAAATGGTCGAATACCGAAAAATTTTAATTAGTACCGAAATTATTCAGAATCGCTGTTTTAATATTATCAGTACGATGACTGGCCAAAGACAAAGTAATTTCTCATTAAAGAAGACAGACATGAAACTAGCCATTTGGGTAATACCAGCACCTATGAGGAGAGAAGGACAGGAGAACGTGATTAAAATAAAGTATTCTACTTCAGTTTTAGGGATGAGGGTAAAGAACAAACCTTTCAGAAAATGTAGCGGTAGAGAATAAATCCCAAAAGCCTATCGCTGCCTTTGACAATTTTGCTATAACGGAATGGACAATGAATTTCATTAAATATGTACTAAGATAAGTAATTTAGACGTAGAATAGCCGCTAAATCCGTCGTCCAGAACTCGTTAAATTACAACGCATTCATTGTCCTTTAGCCACTACTTTTTCAACTCAAATTACAGTTTAATCCTTCACTCTAAATGCAAGTATCGTTAATTCAATTATACGCATATTTTAAGTGGATCCATTTTTTTTACACTTAGCTAATTATTTTTATTTACTTTTTCTTCTTTTAATTGAATGCATGCGTTAGTGCTATATGAGCAGACGCATTCGTTTACATTCGTAAAAAGAACGCGGTGGTGTTTATTTTTGATGTGAAAACATCTTATACGGCGTTTTTCACTTGGATAAACGTGATTAACTATTATTATTATTCGCGTGCCTGGTCGACTATGTACGATAATTTGTCCAATATTTTATAAATTTTATTAAGTCGTTATCAACGTCACGGTATAAGCTTCCAAGTTCATATTTGACGCTAAGCAGACATGTAAATAAATTATTATAGCCTTGAACTTCACCACAGTCACATCGATCGCTATCGGATATTCCCTGCTTATAAACATTATATTTTAACTGAAAACATTATTAATTTACCTCATGGGGAAACATAATCTGGAAATAAAAAGTTTTTTTATAAAACATTAAAATATCAATTTTAATTACCATGGAAATGTATAATAAATTCGAATAAAGAAAATGAATTTGAAATCGCAATAGTACCATTTATACAGGCTCATCCACTAATGGAAATAGTACGTATCTTAACATTACTTCGCTTGGGTAGTGAAAATTTCTGAGTGTTACCGTTACCTTTTGTAAAACGTACTTAAAGTTTGTTTTAATTATCATATTAGTAATATTTCCTAAAACAGGGGGAAGGGAAATCACCTGCATGAAAAAAGAGAGAAAAAAAAATTTAAACAGATATATATGAGTGAAGTCACGGGCAAAGCTAGCGGGAAGGTAAAGCACGTTATCGATTTAAAATATTAAGCTATCTGCATTTCCAGTGAACAAATATATATATTACGTGGCGTCTTATGTATTAATATGCGTTTGTATACTATTAACTAATGTTTTAAATAATTTTTGTGATTTATAGAATAAGTTCAATTTTAAATTTTGTTTTCTGTTCCTATCTTAAATAAACACTAACAAGAGTGTTGGGCACTCACACAACGGGCATATTTACCCAGTGAGACCCACAACTTATTTTAAAAAAAAAAAAAAAAAGGGACCGTTTAGAGGATAAACGACTAATGATATAATAAAAGTGGTAAATAAAAAATAAGAAACAAATAATTACAATGATAAAGCTTTGGGACTTCCAAAAATGGCATTCGATTGGTAAGACTGGAAACCGTTTTTTTTTTTATTTGCTACCAGAAATGTTATTTATACTCAAATTTTAAATTAGTAAGAATTGAAGACATGGGCGTCGCCAGTGGGGGGCAGGGAGGGGTAGTTGCCCCCCACCCACTGGAGCCTTGAAACTTTTTAATCAAATGGCATTGATGAGTATTCATAGGCGCGTAATCATGGACAATTTGGAAAACTTATGTTTTAATTAAGATTTGATTCTTGTTTAATAAAATATTAAGCCTTTGCAATTTATAAATTTTATTTTTCCTATAACTCATATTCTTTTTCTACCATCTTGCCCCCCCCCCGGCGGCTGGCAACCCATCTTGCCCTTCCTTGGCTCATCGGCTGGCGACGCCCTTGATTGAAGACACATATAGATAATGAAATGTGGCGTGCCACGAGGTACAATTTTGCCCCCTCTTTTATTCTTAGTTTATATGAGAAACTTGACGAAGCAATAAAACATGGTAACGTATTCGCGTATGCAGGTGGCATAGCTTTGATATCAACAAACAGAAGTATCAATAGTACTGAACACCAACTTCAAGAGGACCTAAATAATTTAAATCTGTAGCTACATGATAAAGGACGACTACAGATAAATGTAGATAAAACAAAGTAACTATCTATCAATGTGTACTGAAAATAAAAAATTAAGTTTAAGTAGATTCTAAAAATGATTTATAAAGATTTTCAATTATTTTCTCATCGAACAATTGACGAAACCGGTCGGACTAATTTATCATATTTATTGTTTTAGGGATTCATTCTTTAATTTTTTTTAATGTTTTTATAATCTAGATTATGTTACATATTTTTGTGAATTGTTGAACGTATATATCGCTTGTGTAACAAAAAATATAACATCAGTAGCCGGATGTTAATGGTAATTTTTTAAATTGTTTACATTTATAATATAGTACAGTTTACAGGAGAAAAATACTTATAAGGAAACAAAAATAAGATGGAATTCAACATATTTCATAATAAAAAGATTTTGTGAGCTTGAAAGTACTTTAAAAAGTATAATGAGCTTACTCAACTACAAATTTCCAAACATAAATAAAGATGACTGGTAAGTAGTGAATAATATGAAATTATAAAAAACAATTTGAAAAGGTTACTATAGCCAAGAAAAGACTTGAAAAATTCTTTAGCTATATCTCTCAGAGGCAATATAAAATGCTACAAGTTAAAGACTATATAACTGTATTACTGTTGTAATAATAGCATCAAATATACCAGAGGTTTTTTAACTACAACTATAGTAAGTCATTAGGCTTTGCTACCATCTTGGATTCTAGATTCAAATATATTGGATTCTTTGAACTAATGTTGCAGAAACTATTAAGAAAAGTTCATATGACTTAGTTGACAAAAAAATGTTTAAATTAAAATTTGACAAATATATATATATATATAAAATAGGGGTAATAATAGAAAACAAACCGCCTATTTTCAAATTTTGTGTTTGAGAAGAATTTGAAAAAGCAGCATCAAAAGATGTTCAACCATGATTTCACAAGCAATATTAAAAGTATAAAAGTAAACTATAAAATTAATTTAGTGTAAAACTATTTTAAACTTTATTAACATTTTATTATCTTCCTTGTTATAACTAAACAAACTGAATGCTGAAGATAAATAACTTGGAAAATGTAATACCACTTTACTTTGTTTTAAAGTAAATAGTAAGAAACAGACTTGAAATTGTTTGCATATTAAATTTTTCAAAAAATTCTTACATATTAAAAATAAATGTAAAATGAATGTATAGATTGAACGTTTATGTCTTAATGACAACATTTAAAAACATATAATGGCAATGCAAAATATTAATTTGTAAATATAACAACATTCTTTTATTGAAATATATTATTACATAACTAAAATATGAAATTTAAATACATTTTTTATTTTGGCAGATACATACAGAGTCTATTAATAACTAAAAATGAAGACCCATTAAATTTAGTGGACAAACAATAAAATATACTATCCCTAACTATTGGTTACAGCTAAAAACAAAAAAAAACAAAACATGCGCTACGGTTTCTTCAGTTCTGTTTGAACAATTTTTTTTTCTAAAGCCGGATAATTTCAATCTAATAAAAGAAGTAGATTGAAGTCTGATTAAATAAATAAACTTTCAAATTTAAATTTTAATAGTTGAATAATTTTAAATTAAAATTTTTTATATAACTTTACATGTAGATATATACATAGTTTGTTATTATATTTCACGATAAGAAATTTTCCTTTAAAAACACATTGATAACTTTGTACAGTTAATTTTAGTATGTCTATTTTATGTTATCCTTTATTTTTTTCCCAAACAAGAACTTTTTTATTTGTACTACTAATTTAAGTAATAATTTGATCAAGTGATGCATACAAAATAAGGAAGTTATTAAAAAACTGTCTTGAAAAATTTTTTATCATTAATTATAAATATTTTTTCATATAAATATGCTGTGATATAAGTACAATGCAAAACTTTTAAATAGGTTTACGTGTATTTCAAAATCAAATCAATTTTACATTAAAAACTATTTGTTAAATTTAAAATTCATATTATATTTATTTAATTGGTGTACTTTATAAATTTAAAAATTAGTGACATTGAATAATAAAACTAACGGACAGATGTATTTCAAAAATAGTACTTCAGTATATAAGAAATCTTTTAGACATGAAAATAATTTGCATTTCAATTGATGCATTGTTTTTACTAATAAGAAAATAATTAGGGTGTTTAAATGTATCAGATTATATTCAACTACAGAACGAAACCAAGTGAATAACAAAAAATGTATACAAATTCTTTTTATAAATTTTCCAAAATAAAAAAACGATATAATATGTCGCCTAAAATGATTGAAATGCCGAATAATTTACAATATAACCAAAAATGACGAAAGTTTAATAATTAATCATGAAATACAACTTAACTGAATTTAAGTAATAAATTGTGTTATAAAATTAATGTTATTTTGGTTTCCTCAATTGAAATATTATCTCAGCTAGATACACATGCTTTTGTGTGTCCATTTTTGGATATACATATACTATTAGAAATAATTTACAACTTTTTTCAGAAAAGTAATCGAGAAATTTTAAAGATTACTAGCATGATTCAGGATTACAGTCTCACTACAATAATACTAAAAACTACAATATAATATATGAATTATAAAACATAAAAATGATGAAATAAAGTTGATATAATATGTTTAAATTTAAAAAGATGTTATTATTAATTACATTTAAAACTGTGGAAATATATGAAATAAACCAGATAAAATTAAGTAATATTTTAAAAAACCAATACATTTTTTAAAAGTCTATAAATTATAACATTTTGTTAAAGCAACATAAAATGTGACTACATTAATTTATATTTAATAATAGATTATTATGTGATATATTTGCACATTAATTTCATGTAGTTCTAAGAAATTAATTTGAAGAGATACATAAAAATAGTGTATTTATATATTAAAATAAAAATAAAACGTTATATTTAACATTAAGGGGTGACATTCACGTCCAATATGTAAAGAAAATACTAGTCTTGGGCGCACACTTTATGAAAGGAAATTCATGAAATTTTTTTAAAACGATTACTTAAATGATTTTATCAGCTACAATATATTGTCACGCAACATAAATGAAATTAGCAAGATTTTGTGTTTAATGTTTACATTATACAGCTTATTTTATTACTAAATTTTAAATAAGCTTCAAACTAATACATATTTTTATATTTATTCAACCCTTAACAAATTACTTTTACTTATATCTTTACCACATACACTCTATCACTGCAATATTGAGTAACGAAAGTACAGAATTTAATACGATGTATCAGCTAAATGTATTCAACACTGTCCTGGATTGATATTGACTGTATTGAATACAGAGATGTAACAGTTTCACATATCACAATAGAAACATAAAAAAATGTAAGGAATTAATTAAAAGTTGTTGTCTACTTCACTTTATGTAACAAGGATTCAATTTACAATTCTTTCAACATAATATTTCTAAATTTATATCTGGATGCAAAATTACTATGGAAGGATCATATCGTCCAGCTTTACAAGTAAATTATTTAAAACCATTAACATCGTTAAGATGCTGAGCTTCACATGGTAGAGCAGCGTTTCTAAAATATTATATGTTTTTTTCCATGATACAAGCAAAACAGTTTTTTGTTTTGTAACTAGTGATTATGACAGTTTTATTTTTATGAGTTGGTTTATTTTTTGGTACAAGAATACATAAGATGACGGTAATTTTTATTGCTCAGGAATGGAAAATAGAAGTGATAAGAATGGGGTTGGTACCATTGTAGGAACCAAATTAGTCAAATGTGTAAGTAAATTTATTTCAATATCTGACCGACTATTACTATTACAAATTCAAGGAGCACAACGCAAATTTAATATGCCGAAAATGTCTGCTCCAACAGCTGATCCCAAATATGATCAAGGGGTTGAAAATTTATATGTGAACAGAGAGTAGATCAAGAACAAATTAAACTCCCGCGACGTAATAACTATAATGGGAGATTTTAATGAAGAAATCGGCGATACCGGAAGAGAAAATGTAGTATCACTAAGATGAAAGTGCAATATGCGTTCAAACTAATGAAATCAAGAAAGACATGCGGACCAGATAAGATCTTAGGCGATATCATAAGTTAGTTGAATGACAATAATGTCACTAAACTGTATTTAATAAAATTGATAACTTAGGATCAATCCCAACAGAATGGCTTAAACCAACATTAATTTTATTACCCAAGAAAGAATTCATGAGGGCATGTGGGGATTACCGCTTAATAAGTTTAATGAACCAAATTTTGAAAATATTTCTAAGGGTAATTCATGGTCGAGTTTGAAATAAATGTGAAACAGACCTTGATGATACGCTGTTTGGATTTAAACAGAGCTTTGGTACACGCAAAGCCTTGTCCATGATAAATACTCTACTGTAGAGATGTCGTGATTTTAACAGAGATGTATTTCTATGTTTTATCAACTATGAAAAGGCTTTCGATCGTGTACAACGCTAATGGATATTCCACAAAGCACTGGTATTGACTTCAGAATAGTAGATGTAATTCAAAACTCTTGACTTCGTCTTTATCTTGGCGCGCTTAAATCCTCTCCAATTCCTACTATTCTTACCGAATCAAATTCACCCCCCCTTCAATTTGTAGATCCTATTTAGGAAATCGTTTCCTTCTTAAACGTCTTACACTCCGGTCCTCCGCTCTTGTTCAGTTTTACCTTCCGATTTATAATAACTGGCGCTTTTTTCCTAGTAAAACCCCTATCCTAGCATTTATTTCAGATCATCTGAATTCATTTTGGCCTCACATTATCTCATTTAATAAACTTCGCTATTTTTCCCTCAACTACACTGATCTCTGCCATCCTCTTAAAGTATTTATTCTTTCCTTATTTTCTAAAAACCTCCCCCAAGCCGAAATTAAACAGATATTCTACAGCACAATCAATTCCTTTTTTCCTTCTCATGTTACGATTTACACAGATGGTTTGAGGGGGTCTGATGATGTTGAAGCTTCCTTCAACCTTCCTAATTTTAACTTACTGGAATCTTTTTGTCTCTATATTCATAAACGAATTATTGACTATCCTACATTCTATTATTTTCATTTCCTCGAATCACCTTTTTTTCAATTTTTTGATTATTTTCGACTTCTTAAGCGCCCATCAAGCCATATCCTCTCCCCTTGCTGATCATTCGTATGGCATTTTGTTGTTCTCCATATAAGTTCACTCATTCACAATCTTTCCTATCTCCCCGTTCAATCAATATTGATTTTCTGTGAATACCTAATTACTCGGGCATATTTGGTAATGAAGCGGCTGATATTCTTTGATACTCGGGCTGCTGCTGCTTCCTCTCGTCTTTTTTTATTTAAAAGTTCCATTGGATAACCTCCTATCAATTTGTAAAAGCTTTCATATCAGCTTTAGTGTCGGTCAGTAGAAGAGGGATATCAATTCTGGCGCACAAAGGGATGCCGCCGTGCTAATTAGCATAATCTTTTCCACGGTCCACCTGTAGCCGCTGCCGCCACCAGGAAGTGTGCCGCCCGTTCCCACACACGCATCGGCCGCTACTGTGATTTTTCAAAATTCGGGGCGTAAGTATTTTAGCGGGGTTCCAAAAATTAGGCTATCCGATCGGGCGTGCATCTCCACACACCTGCATTCCCACGCACGGCGCGTTCTACTATTATGTGTATGTATTATACAGAAGTCTACATGTAATATATGTATCATAATTTTTAATTTTAGTTTTCGGGGGTTGGGAGGTGTAAAATTTTGGCGGAGTGTTAAAAACGTTCGAAACTCAACAATTAGAACCCAAATTTTGAAAGAATTTTCCGAGTCGCGCTCCGTTCCGGCATTTTTTTTTTTTTTAAATTTTATTTTTTAAGAAGAATATCTGATGGTTCCAGCGATCGAATGATGGCAGGCGGGTGTGCTGCTACGAGGGGTGAATTCCAGGCGTTCGTTCGATGTTTTTATTATTACTATTATTTTTAATGGAAATTTTATTGTTGAAACGATCAAAATAGGGCATCGCAGGTGCAGGTGGTAAATTGCAGCTGTTTATTCGATGTTTTTCGTTGTTTTATTTTTAATGGAAATATTTGAATGTTCCAGCAACCGGTTGAGGGTTGCGCGGGGTGCAGGGGGTGAATTCTAGACATTCGTTCGAAATTAACTACCGACCATCTAGCAGGTCATCACGCATCATTGATAGAATCCTGATCGCTACATGTTCACACACACACACACACACACACACACACACACACACACACACATACACACACGCACACGTCTAATATTTTTATTTTTAACGAATATTTTTAGATGCCACCCCCGAGGAATGGCGACTTTTAAATGGCTGATGTATGCATCATCCAGGCGGAAGATAGTTACATCGGTCGTTTGTTCACGGCCAAATCAAAGGTCCACATCTAGACGTACACTATTTGAACCTGTTCGACTATCTCATTCATTTATACCCTTCGCGTTGTTCGGAGCGGCCGTGTTTGAGCGACATTGACAAATACATTGTGATAGCAAGTGTTCGAGAGCAACCTTGAACAGTATGTCTGAGAAGATCTATATTCCCGCGGTGTATAACGCCAATCACTATCGTAAAATTTTCTGTTATTTTCGAGTGTTACAAGAAAAGAATAGAATACTAACTGTGCACTACGCCACCACATTTAATTTATATTCAAACGTCATTCATGCTACATCGTTTTTCAAATTCTGAGCCTAAGTACAGAAATTTTAAAAATTCCCCTAAGTATAATATTTAAAAGCCCGAATCTAACCTAAGCAGCGTTCACAACTCACACCTATAGACGATCCTGCATACGATTAAGTCGTCACCGTGCCATTAGTTTCCATATCATTCATAATATTATTTTCTACATCTAAGTATTATAGAATTAGCTTAAGTATTTTTATATTTTTCTGTATTCTCCGATCCCTTTGCAAAAGTGCACCGTCCATTCCTACGCTTCTATTCAACATAACGTTAGCCTCCGCAAAAGCACACACATCGTTCACTCGCACTACCGCGATTTTTTTTTTTTTTTTTTTTAATATTTCGAGAAGCCTAATTATTTCAAAGCCAGCAGCCTAAGTATATTTTTTTACACTTCCAAACATTTCTTCCGACCGTTCATAATTTTTATTTATTTTATTTTTTTTTCCTGACTCTAAAAATAAATCTGTTGAGGCCTTCACCGCTATGAATGCACACACATCTTCTATTGTTCCATATCATTCATAATAATTTTTTTCGACTCTAAGTATTATAGAATTAGCCTAAGTATATTTTTTTATTTTCTTCCGCTATACAAACATTTTTTTTTTTCGAGATTTTTTTTTGTACTATTTTTTTTTTTTTTCTCAAATATATTTACACATGTGCAGGCAAGTTGCCATTCCATTGATTTCGATCGTGCAACGCTGTCATTAAGTCTGCTGGGATCCTACCCTTCATATCTTTTTTCTTGTAGAACCCGGTTCGCATGTACACACCTACACAATCATACTTAAGCCAAAAAACACCTGACAACGTCATTCATCTGTGTATATAACCAACTAACACCGAAGGAATGTGGTTTTTCTAGTGCAACCCTCCGCTTTCAAAGGACCCCATCGAGCTAGAAAATCGAACGGATCTGTTCAGGCAGTCAGTATTAGTGTTATGTTAAACGTGTGGAATTTGTTGAAGCTGTGTGCTTCACGCGTTATTAAAAAATTAACAAAAACGTTAAAGTCAATAATTTCATACGTTTTTTCTCTTTTTCTTTCTCTCTTTATTTTTTGTCTTTTTTCTCTCATTTTCATCGTTATTTTTTTCTCTCTTTTTTTCGGTCTTTTTTTTTTTTTTTTAGTAAACATATTAAAATAATAATCAAATATGAATAACAATACCGAATCGATTGATATTAAAGCCGGTGAATTTATTCAGAATTCATTTTCTAGTGTTAGTGGCTCGCATACGATTTCGTCACCTCCGACACCGCAATATGATGGTTATACATCAGAAGAATCCACATCTTTTGTGCGTAAAGTCGTTGGTCCTATATTATTATCAGAACAAGCGGATATAGCGGAATATTTTTTAGATATCAGCATCCATATAGATTGTGATTATGGGTTTCGAGTAACCGAACTAGCAATGATCGATATGTCTGGCGGGAAGTGTTTGCATACACTGTATAAGCCAAGCAGAGCATGGCATGCATCAAAAATGCCGCATTTACGATGTTCTTCGGGAAGAAATATTCATGGCACGCGATATATTCACGATATTATCACAAAAACCGAGGGCTCGCGTATATATTTTAACGGCATATGCTAAACTTACACTAATGGAACTTAACGAAAAATCGTTGCATGACTTGGACTATGAAGTCGTTAATATGGATCAAGTTTTTCGAGTACCTAGTGTTGATGATCTACATGAAGAATACTTTGGTATAAGCAATTTGGTAACTTGTAAACACCATAATGAGAATGATAGTTTTCATTGTGCGGTGAAAAACGTTATGGTGATGAAAGCCTGGTACGATCATATTATCCATCCGCTGAAGCTTATGAATAATCTCAATATAAATGATTTAAGCCAGTTGTTCATTACAGCCACCAAAGAAATGATAATTACATTATTTCCCAGTTGCATTGGAGACATTTATACATTTTTACCAGATAAATTAAAACAGGATGATACGATAAAATCACTTCTACCCTGCTACGAACATGAACATGATGAAGAATATTATATCGATGATGATACATTGCGACAGAGTACTCGAAATTGTATGAAAGTAAAAGTTTGTATCGATTGTCAACGTAAAATTTGCACGGATTAGAAATTCATTATTTCGATCGTTTAACAATTTTGCGTATATTTGTATATATTTTGTAAATATATTAATGTATATATTTTTCCCCAATCATCCGCCCGTTCGTTTTTTATGTTTTGTTAATCATTTTTTTTGTAAATATATTTTTATACATATGAAAATTTTGTTTGTATATATTTGCGTATATTTTTTCCCTCGATATGTTTCATTCTATTATATATATATTTCTTAATTATTTTTCATCTTTTTCCACTCCTTTTCAATTCCGTTTATTTAATTATTTCTCTATCTCTCTTTCCCCCCTCTTAACTTAAAGTACTGGTAATGATGAAATTTACAAAACTCTGAACCAGTTGTGTATAATGTATATAATTATTGTTTAATTTTCGAATGTAATCCTGCATAATTTGTTTGTATCTTTTTAGATTAAAAAAATTATATTTTTGTCTGTAATGCACCATTTTTCTGTAACAAACGAATCTAACTGTTCAACTTTTTTCACGTACAATAAGTATTTTCCGCAGCTGTGTGAATTTTCATTAATTTGTAAGATACAGCTTCAGACTCTGAGTGTTCTCTCAAAATTTTTAAAATCTTTCGTAATCACAGTTTTATAAAAATACATGTTCAGTTTTAATATTTTTTATTTCGTAAATATTTTTCGCATTATATATGAGTTCGTCTGTGAGGTTCTGGTCAACTGTATAGAGAGAGAAGGAGAAAACCTGGTAGTTTACAAGGCATAGCATGTTGAAGAAAAAACGCGATAGCAGGAGCAGATCAGGAATTGCATCCGCCAACGCTAGAGTCCCTATAGTTCACAATATTTTTCTCTCTGTGTTATAAAATTAGCTCAAGTATATTTTCATTATTTCGTTACACAAAAATTTTTTCAAATCTTTTGTAATATGCATTGCTCACAAATGTACGCTGCAGACAGCTGTTGCTTCATTACCACGAATATATCTTATAGATTTTCTGGAAATTGTAGAGAAATTCTCTTCGCTCAATTCTTCCAAGGTGATCTATTTTCAAAATTCAAATCACGCGTAATTATTTTTTTCCAAAATTAATCATCACTTTACAAATTATTAACACATTTTTCCGATCATACATAATATTTTTTTTTATTATTATTATTATTTTATTATGTTTCCATAAAAATTCTGGATATTATTTGCATTAATCATTGAATTTCACATTATACCACATATCACCCATCAAACAATTTATTTTTAATCTATCATACCTATTATTTTATCACTTAAATTTTCCTCAATTTGCAAATGTATTGATTTATACATGTAATGCGACTCCACACCTTATAAGTACATTATTAAATAATTTTTTTCTTTATTTCCCATACATGGCAAAGACAATGAAATCACAGCATCTATGATGTGTACTCTGTACGCCTCCACTAACCTATCATGAATTTTTTAAATTAGCCCAAACGTACTATTTTTCAATATCAAAAATTATCTATTCACTTTTACCACTTTCCCGATCATCTCTGTAATTTATTTTCTATATAATCACTAACCGACGAAAACGCTTCGTTCGTTTTACTCATACCGATACAATCACTTCTTTTCCCTCATGCTATCGATCTTCAAATTTATTAGTACGACACGAAATTAATCTAAATATACGTTCATGCTAGTAAAATTGATATATCAAAGCCTCTTTCTATTCCTTTATACATTTATGAAAAAAGCCTGCAAAATGTTTTAAAATTAGTCAAAGTATACTATTTTATTACCAAAAAATCAGCTATTCCCTTATACAGTTTTACCGATCATACATAATTTTTTCTTCTATATTATCATTATAGCAAAGTTGTACAAAACCACAACATAATTTAATCATATTGAAACCTTCATATCATCCCTTTCATGCTGTACACTAACATTCAGTTCAACGATGAGAAAATAGTCTAAATATACATCCATACTAGTCAGATTATTATATCACCCCTTTTTCTACTCAATTGTATAATATATTTTCAAAATTAAGTGTAGTATACACTACATCGATACCTAAAAATTAACTCAGACCCGCATATTTATTTTTGTTTCATTCATTTACAATTTTTTTTAATCACATCTGTTACAAGACTCTATAAAAGAATACAATAAGTTCCAGCATACATTAATACAGTTCTTAGGCATTCATTTACTTTATATTTTTAACATATACTTTGTAAGTTCATAATGATCGATCTTCATAACCGTTTAACAGTTATTTTAGATGCAGAGACATACGACTTTTAGTGAAGCAAACAATTCTTTGCTAGACTAATGATTGAAGACATCCTTTTTTTCCAAAAACATGGAATAGCGAAGATTTTTACTTACTCAAAATAGAACGAGATAATTGTAACATTTAATCACATCTTTCCTTCATTCATCGATTTCAAACTGTGAAGGAACTTTCTACACCATGCATTCCTAAATCCAATCGCTTGAATAGCCTATTATATGTCTGGGAGATAGTAAAGAATTTGATTTTATATGTGAAGAATGGATGAAGCAGCTCAGAATCCGATGTAAATGTACGAATCTAATTATTGAAATATAAAATTGAAGGAAATTTCTGTATTATGCATCATTTTAAAATGTTTATTTTTACATTTTTTTTTTTTTTTAAATTTCCCTCACACTAGTTTTTCTTAAATGCATACTGATGTCTATGATTAGTATTCGTGATTAGAGAGAAAGAGAGTAAGATCGTATTATGATTGCATATGCGAGACTGTGTGAACATGTGTGAGTATGCATGTATGTAAAATATAAGAATGCACTAATAGAAAACATCAGCTCAAGCGAGAACACAGGTACACATCAAGTTATAAAACAAGAGAGATAAAAATATGTATTTTTTAATGATTGGTGTGTGTGTATGATAAGGAGGTTAACAACATAGACATTGAGTTTACCTTTGTAGTATTTTAAATGTAAAAGTAGTGTACATACCAACACATTTTCATTACTAGAAGAGACTTTTCATTTTTGTTTAACTTCAAATATATAGGTTAGATTCTTTTTTTCATTTGGTAGTGTAAACGTTTTATTTTTCTTTGACTTATTCACAAGCATTCAAATGTATAACACGCACTTCACTCAATATATCACTCTTACATGATATTCATTGACTTACTTAATAGTGGAAATAAACTCACTAGGACAAGTATATTATATTTTATTTCTACATATATACATCTATACAAAGCACATGAAAATATTAGATGCTAAGAATGTGTGATAATATAATTTCAATTATTAATTTTTTTTTTGTTTTGTACAATCTGTAGCAAAATCAGAAGCATGCACAGCTTTTCATTTAAGTTTAAATATTATTTTTCAAATGTATCATGACTTTGAAGATTAAATGTTATTACAGAAATTTGAATAGTTTCCCTAGCTCAGATTGAAATGATTCTTCAGTTTCTTCATTCATTTTAGAATTCAGAGCAGTAAATCATTTTTTTTTTTTTTTTAGCATTCTTCAAAACAGATTATCGATCTTGTATAATAGAAAATTATTTCATTTGCTATCGTCATCAGTTTCATCCACATCATACATTATACGTCTGAATATGTCGATTAACCATCCCTTAAGTATATTTAATAATTTGATATGATCGTAGATAATAATAACGAAGGAACTAATTCGATATTGTGTACAATTTATTCAATAAATTTTATTACATTCATCATAATCAATAAAAATAAACTTTGCTTCAGTGTTAAATTCTAATATATCAGCTGTTAATGATATACAGCATAAAACAGCTAATTTAACTGAATATATCCTTCTTCAACCAACTTTTCTTCTATCATACGAATTTCAGTATCTACACTAGCATTTCCCGATTGTTTAGATGTGTGTAGTATCAATAATCGTTCAACCAGTTCATTAGGGTCGTCAGAATAATTGATATGAGGATCTTCAAGATATACATTGCGGCCAGTACTATATGTACGTTTCTTTTTTATTTTACCAGAATAAACTTTTACACTCTGTATGTTAGATTGAAACAGCGATCGTATTATTTTTCTGTATTTAGGAAGTGGAGTACCCTTTAATACACCAGTAGCACGTAAATGAGCTCTAGTATACTCAAGTATTTGTTTATATAGATCTAAATCATTATTTGTATATTTATTCTCATCAACATTCGTTTCCATTAGTAAATGAATCAGTCCAGACGTATAGGGGAATTTTATTTGCTTACTTCCTTTTCCTAAATAAATTTCACCGCATTTGCGATCCCAAGAAATCGGTGTTGACCCCATCATATATTCACAAGTGTTAGCATTATATCGTATTCCATAAACTTGATCATTTGGTACAGGTTCATCACTATCTATTTGAAATGGATCTATTTCACATGTATTAATCGAGTTATATCCAAGCTTATTATCAATATTTTCATAATATTCCTCATTTTTAACATCAGTCTCATCATCATCTTTCATACTGTCACTAGGAAGTTTCTGCTGTTTTACTATTACTATATCACTTATTCCATCATAATCCTTTTTCGTCCTTTTATGTTTTTGTAATGCTTCCTGAATACTCAATAACTGTTTTGTAATAGGTTCAAGCACAACAGCCGAAGTATTTGTACAAGATTTCCACTCGGACCGTAATGCATTATATTTTTTCAATATATCATTGCGTATCCTTTCCAGTTCACTTTTAAGATTTACTTCTCGATTTGTTCTGTTATTACTATCATTAGCCATTGCTTTACTCATTGATATCATTGTTACAGATAATTAAAAATTCATCAAAACTCACATGTAAATTTTCTCTGTGTGTACATTTCAACATTTATATTGTTCACAGAGATTTCATGTTTATTCATCAACAGTAATTTATAGAAAGTTTTAAAGGTTTAAAGGAATATACAGTGCTAACATGCTCATTATATACATACTGTATTTCAAACTAATCCTTAATTACACTATTCATGAAACAAATTCTTGTTGGAAATTTTAATAAAATTTAAGAAACACATTATTTATTTTTTAATATATGTACTAATATCTCAAATATGTGATATCATCTAAACTTTTACCAAATGACATTACAAATTTAGTTCAGTGTAATTTACACATAGGATATATACATCTACATATATATCTATATATATATAACTACATATGTATCTACACATATATATCTATATATATATCTACCCATATAGATCTACATATATATCTACACATATAGATCTACATATATATCTACACATATAGATCTACATATAATATATATCTACATACTTCTCTACATATATATCAACACATATATATCTACACATATATATCTACATATATATATTTTTTTTTTTTGACATTCTACTCAAAATTACTCAACTGCACTAGACTTTAACTGTTTTTATCGAAATTGAATACACTTTTTTTAATATATATTATTTTTAATACTTAATATATACTTTGTGTTATATAAGTTATGCAAATTCAATATAAATTGTCAGACTGGATTTGCTATAACTGTTACAGTTCTGATCATATAGCATTTTAGCTTTTAGGAAGTCGTTCTTGCTACTTTCCTTTATATTCATCTCTGGATTACTGTCCTTGGTTGACAAAACACTTGGTGAGTATAGTGATATATATCTGAGGACTGAAGTGCTTCTTCTTGCAGATGTTTTTGAAAACTTTGGAAACGTTTTACCATCCTCTCTTGAATAACAGTCGCAATGATAAATTTTCTATCAGTCCATCAATTTGTGTTAGCCCAATGTTACATTTATAGCAAATCCAGTCTAACTATTTATATTGAATTTGCATAACTTATATAACACAAAGTATATATTAAGTATTAAAAATAATATATATTAAAAAAAATATATTCAATTTCGATAAAAACAGTTAAAGTCTGGTGCAGTTGAGTAATTTTGAGTAGAATGTCAAAAAAAAAAATATATATATGTAGAGATATATGTGTAGATATATATGTGTTGATATATATGTAGAGAAGTATGTAGATATATATGTAGATCTATATGTGTAGATATATGTGTAGATATATATGTAGTTATATATATACAGATATATATGTAGATCTATATATATAGATATATATGTAGATCTATATGGGTAGATATATATATATAGATATATATGTGTAGATATATATGTAGTTATATATATATATAGATATATATGTAGATGTATATATCCTATGTGTAAATTACACTGAACTAAATTTGTAATGTCATTTGGTAAAAGTTTAGATGATATCACATATTTGAGATATTAGTACATATATTAAAAAATAAATAATGTGTTTCTTAAATTTTATTAAAATTTCCAACAAGAATTTGTTTCATGAATAGTGTAATTAAGGATTAGTTTGAAATACAGTATGTATATAATGAGCATGTTAGCACTGTATATTCCTTTAAACCTTTAAAACTTTCTATAAATTACTGTTGATGAATAAACATGAAATCTCTGTGAACAATATAAATGTTGAAATGTACACACAGAGAAAATTTACATGTGAGTTTTGATGAATTTTTAATTATCTGTAACAATGATATCAATGAGTAAAGCAATGGCTAATGATAGTAATAACAGAACAAATCGAGAAGTAAATCTTAAAAGTGAACTGGAAAGGATACGCAATGATATATTGAAAAAATATAATGCATTACGGTCCGAGTGGAAATCTTGTACAAATACTTCGGCTGTTGTGCTTGAACCTATTACAAAACAGTTATTGAGTATTCAGGAAGCATTACAAAAACATAAAAGGACGAAAAAGGATTATGATGGAATAAGTGATATAGTAATAGTAAAACAGCAGAAACTTCCTAGTGACAGTATGAAAGATGATGATGAGACTGATGTTAAAAATGAGGAATATTATGAAAATATTGATAATAAGCTTGGATATAACTCGATTAATACATGTGAAATAGATCCATTTCAAATAGATAGTGATGAACCTGTACCAAATGATCAAGTTTATGGAATACGATATAATGCTAACACTTGTGAATATATGATGGGGTCAACACCGATTTCTTGGGATCGCAAATGCGGTGAAATTTATTTAGGAAAAGGAAGTAAGCAAATAAAATTCCCCTATACGTCTGGACTGATTCATTTACTAATGGAAACGAATGTTGATGAGAATAAATATACAAATAATGATTTAGATCTATATAAACAAATACTTGAGTATACTAGAGCTCATTTACGTGCTACTGGTGTATTAAAGGGTACTCCACTTCCTAAATACAGAAAAATAATACGATCGCTGTTTCAATCTAACATACAGAGTGTAAAAGTTTATTCTGGTAAAATAAAAAAGAAACGTACATATAGTACTGGCCGCAATGTATATCTTGAAGATCCTCATATCAATTATTCTGACGACCCTAATGAACTGGTTGAACGATTATTGATACTACACACATCTAAACAATCGGGAAATGCTAGTGTAGATACTGAAATTCGTATGATAGAAGAAAAGTTGGTTGAAGAAGGATATATTCAGTTAAATTAGCTGTTTTATGCTGTATATCATTAACAGCTGATATATTAGAATTTAACACTGAAGCAAAGTTTATTTTTATTGATTATGATGAATGTAATAAAATTTATTGAATAAATTGTACACAATATCGAATTAGTTCCTTCGTTATTATTATCTACGATCATATCAAATTATTAAATATACTTAAGGGATGGTTAATCGACATATTCAGACGTATAATGTATGATGTGGATGAAACTGATGACGATAGCAAATGAAATAATTTTCTATTATACAAGATCGATAATCTGTTTTGAAGAATGCTAAAAAAAAAAAAAAAATGATTTACTGCTCTGAATTCTAAAATGAATGAAGAAACTGAAGAATCATTTCAATCTGAGCTAGGGAAACTATTCAAATTTCTGTAATAACATTTAATCTTCAAAGTCATGATACATTTGAAAAATAATATTTAAACTTAAATGAAAAGCTGTGCATGCTTCTGATTTTGCTACAGATTGTACAAAACAAAAAAAAAATTAATAATTGAAATTATATTATCACACATTCTTAGCATCTAATATTTTCATGTGCTTTGTATAGATGTATATATGTAGAAATAAAATATAATATACTTGTCCTAGTGAGTTTATTTCCACTATTAAGTAAGTCAATGAATATCATGTAAGAGTGATATATTGAGTGAAGTGCGTGTTATACATTTGAATGCTTGTGAATAAGTCAAAGAAAAATAAAACGTTTACACTACCAAATGAAAAAAAGAATCTAACCTATATATTTGAAGTTAAACAAAAATGAAAAGTCTCTTCTAGTAATGAAAATGTGTTGGTATGTACACTACTTTTACATTTAAAATACTACAAAGGTAAACTCAATGTCTATGTTGTTAACCTCCTTATCATACACACACACCAATCATTAAAAAATACATATTTTTATCTCTCTTGTTTTATAACTTGATGTGTACCTGTGTTCTCGCTTGAGCTGATGTTTTCTATTAGTGCATTCTTATATTTTACATACATGCATACTCACACATGTTCACACAGTCTCGCATATGCAATCATAATACGATCTTACTCTCTTTCTCTCTAATCACGAATACTAATCATAGACATCAGTATGCATTTAAGAAAAACTAGTGTGAGGGAAATTTAAAAAAAAAAAAAAATGTAAAAATAAACATTTTAAAATGATGCATAATACAGAAATTTCCTTCAATTTTATATTTCAATAATTAGATTCGTACATTTACATCGGATTCTGAGCTGCTTCATCCATTCTTCACATATAAAATCAAATTCTTTACTATCTCCCAGACATATAATAGGCTATTCAAGCGATTGGATTTAGGAATGCATGGTGTAGAAAGTTCCTTCACAGTTTGAAATCGATGAATGAAGGAAAGATGTGATTAAATGTTACAATTATCTCGTTCTATTTTGAGTAAGTAAAAATCTTCGCTATTCCATGTTTTTGGAAAAAAAGGATGTCTTCAATCATTAGTCTAGCAAAGAATTGTTTGCTTCACTAAAAGTCGTATGTCTCTGCATCTAAAATAACTGTTAAACGGTTATGAAGATCGATCATTATGAACTTACAAAGTATATGTTAAAAATATAAAGTAAATGAATGCCTAAGAACTGTATTAATGTATGCTGGAACTTATTGTATTCTTTTATAGAGTCTTGTAACAGATGTGATTAAAAAAAATTGTAAATGAATGAAACAAAAATAAATATGCGGGTCTGAGTTAATTTTTAGGTATCGATGTAGTGTATACTACACTTAATTTTGAAAATATATTATACAATTGAGTAGAAAAAGGGGTGATATAATAATCTGACTAGTATGGATGTATATTTAGACTATTTTCTCATCGTTGAACTGAATGTTAGTGTACAGCATGAAAGGGATGATATGAAGGTTTCAATATGATTAAATTATGTTGTGGTTTTGTACAACTTTGCTATAATGATAATATAGAAGAAAAAATTATGTATGATCGGTAAAACTGTATAAGGGAATAGCTGATTTTTTGGTAATAAAATAGTATACTTTGACTAATTTTAAAACATTTTGCAGGCTTTTTTCATAAATGTATAAAGGAATAGAAAGAGGCTTTGATATATCAATTTTACTAGCATGAACGTATATTTAGATTAATTTCGTGTCGTACTAATAAATTTGAAGATCGATAGCATGAGGGAAAAGAAGTGATTGTATCGGTATGAGTAAAACGAACGAAGCGTTTTCGTCGGTTAGTGATTATATAGAAAATAAATTACAGAGATGATCGGGAAAGTGGTAAAAGTGAATAGATAATTTTTGATATTGAAAAATAGTACGTTTGGGCTAATTTAAAAAATTCATGATAGGTTAGTGGAGGCGTACAGAGTACACATCATAGATGCTGTGATTTCATTGTCTTTGCCATGTATGGGAAATAAAGAAAAAAATTATTTAATAATGTACTTATAAGGTGTGGAGTCGCATTACATGTATAAATCAATACATTTGCAAATTGAGGAAAATTTAAGTGATAAAATAATAGGTATGATAGATTAAAAATAAATTGTTTGATGGGTGATATGTGGTATAATGTGAAATTCAATGATTAATGCAAATAATATCCAGAATTTTTATGGAAACATAATAAAATAATAATAATAATAAAAAAAAATATTATGTATGATCGGAAAAATGTGTTAATAATTTGTAAAGTGATGATTAATTTTGGAAAAAAATAATTACGCGTGATTTGAATTTTGAAAATAGATCACCTTGGAAGAATTGAGCGAAGAGAATTTCTCTACAATTTCCAGAAAATCTATAAGATATATTCGTGGTAATGAAGCAACAGCTGTCTGCAGCGTACATTTGTGAGCAATGCATATTACAAAAGATTTGAAAAAATTTTTGTGTAACGAAATAATGAAAATATACTTGAGCTAATTTTATAACACAGAGAGAAAAATATTGTGAACTATAGGGACTCTAGCGTTGGCGGATGCAATTCCTGATCTGCTCCTGCTATCGCGTTTTTTCTTCAACATGCTATGCCTTGTAAACTACCAGGTTTTCTCCTTCTCTCTCTATACAGTTGACCAGAACCTCACAGACGAACTCATATATAATGCGAAAAATATTTACGAAATAAAAAATATTAAAACTGAACATGTATTTTTATAAAACTGTGATTACGAAAGATTTTAAAAATTTTGAGAGAACACTCAGAGTCTGAAGCTGTATCTTACAAATTAATGAAAATTCACACAGCTGCGGAAAATACTTATTGTACGTGAAAAAAGTTGAACAGTTAGATTCGTTTGTTACAGAAAAATGGTGCATTACAGACAAAAATATAATTTTTTTAATCTAAAAAGATACAAACAAATTATGCAGGATTACATTCGAAAATTAAACAATAATTATATACATTATACACAACTGGTTCAGAGTTTTGTAAATTTCATCATTACCAGTACTTTAAGTTAAGAGGGGGGAAAGAGAGATAGAGAAATAATTAAATAAACGGAATTGAAAAGGAGTGGAAAAAGATGAAAAATAATTAAGAAATATATATATAATAGAATGAAACATATCGAGGGAAAAAATATACGCAAATATATACAAACAAAATTTTCATATGTATAAAAATATATTTACAAAAAAAATGATTAACAAAACATAAAAAACGAACGGGCGGATGATTGGGGAAAAATATATACATTAATATATTTACAAAATATATACAAATATACGCAAAATTGTTAAACGATCGAAATAATGAATTTCTAATCCGTGCAAATTTTACGTTGACAATCGATACAAACTTTTACTTTCATACAATTTCGAGTACTCTGTCGCAATGTATCATCATCGATATAATATTCTTCATCATGTTCATGTTCGTAGCAGGGTAGAAGTGATTTTATCGTATCATCCTGTTTTAATTTATCTGGTAAAAATGTATAAATGTCTCCAATGCAACTGGGAAATAATGTAATTATCATTTCTTTGGTGGCTGTAATGAACAACTGGCTTAAATCATTTATATTGAGATTATTCATAAGCTTCAGCGGATGGATAATATGATCGTACCAGGCTTTCATCACCATAACGTTTTTCACCGCACAATGAAAACTATCATTCTCATTATGGTGTTTACAAGTTACCAAATTGCTTATACCAAAGTATTCTTCATGTAGATCATCAACACTAGGTACTCGAAAAACTTGATCCATATTAACGACTTCATAGTCCAAGTCATGCAACGATTTTTCGTTAAGTTCCATTAGTGTAAGTTTAGCATATGCCGTTAAAATATATACGCGAGCCCTCGGTTTTTGTGATAATATCGTGAATATATCGCGTGCCATGAATATTTCTTCCCGAAGAACATCGTAAATGCGGCATTTTTGATGCATGCCATGCTCTGCTTGGCTTATACAGTGTATGCAAACACTTCCCGCCAGACATATCGATCATTGCTAGTTCGGTTACTCGAAACCCATAATCACAATCTATATGGATGCTGATATCTAAAAAATATTCCGCTATATCCGCTTGTTCTGATAATAATATAGGACCAACGACTTTACGCACAAAAGATGTGGATTCTTCTGATGTATAACCATCATATTGCGGTGTCGGAGGTGACGAAATCGTATGCGAGCCACTAACACTAGAAAATGAATTCTGAATAAATTCACCGGCTTTAATATCAATCGATTCGGTATTGTTATTCATATTTGATTATTATTTTAATATGTTTACTAAAAAAAAAAAAAAAAGACCGAAAAAAAGAGAGAAAAAAATAACGATGAAAATGAGAGAAAAAAGACAAAAAATAAAGAGAGAAAGAAAAAGAGAAAAAACGTATGAAATTATTGACTTTAACGTTTTTGTTAATTTTTTAATAACGCGTGAAGCACACAGCTTCAACAAATTCCACACGTTTAACATAACACTAATACTGACTGCCTGAACAGATCCGTTCGATTTTCTAGCTCGATGGGGTCCTTTGAAAGCGGAGGGTTGCACTAGAAAAACCACATTCCTTCGGTGTTAGTTGGTTATATACACAGATGAATGACGTTGTCAGGTGTTTTTTGGCTTAAGTATGATTGTGTAGGTGTGTACATGCGAACCGGGTTCTACAAGAAAAAAGATATGAAGGGTAGGATCCCAGCAGACTTAATGACAGCGTTGCACGATCGAAATCAATGGAATGGCAACTTGCCTGCACATGTGTAAATATATTTGAGAAAAAAAAAAAAAATAGTACAAAAAAAAATCTCGAAAAAAAAAAATGTTTGTATAGCGGAAGAAAATAAAAAAATATACTTAGGCTAATTCTATAATACTTAGAGTCGAAAAAAATTATTATGAATGATATGGAACAATAGAAGATGTGTGTGCATTCATAGCGGTGAAGGCCTCAACAGATTTATTTTTAGAGTCAGGAAAAAAAAATAAAATAAATAAAAATTATGAACGGTCGGAAGAAATGTTTGGAAGTGTAAAAAAATATACTTAGGCTGCTGGCTTTGAAATAATTAGGCTTCTCGAAATATTAAAAAAAAAAAAAAAAAAAATCGCGGTAGTGCGAGTGAACGATGTGTGTGCTTTTGCGGAGGCTAACGTTATGTTGAATAGAAGCGTAGGAATGGACGGTGCACTTTTGCAAAGGGATCGGAGAATACAGAAAAATATAAAAATACTTAAGCTAATTCTATAATACTTAGATGTAGAAAATAATATTATGAATGATATGGAAACTAATGGCACGGTGACGACTTAATCGTATGCAGGATCGTCTATAGGTGTGAGTTGTGAACGCTGCTTAGGTTAGATTCGGGCTTTTAAATATTATACTTAGGGGAATTTTTAAAATTTCTGTACTTAGGCTCAGAATTTGAAAAACGATGTAGCATGAATGACGTTTGAATATAAATTAAATGTGGTGGCGTAGTGCACAGTTAGTATTCTATTCTTTTCTTGTAACACTCGAAAATAACAGAAAATTTTACGATAGTGATTGGCGTTATACACCGCGGGAATATAGATCTTCTCAGACATACTGTTCAAGATTGCTCTCGAACACTTGCTATCACAATGTATTTGTCAATTTCGCTCAAACACGGCCGCTCCGAACAACGCGAAGGGTATAAATGAATGAGATAGTCGAACAGGTTCAAATAGTGTACGTCTAGATGTGGACCTTTGATTTGGCCGTGAACAAACGACCGATGTAACTATCTTCCGCCTGGATGATGCATACATCAGCCATTTAAAAGTTGCCATTCCTCGGGGGTGGCATCTAAAAATATTCGTTAAAAATAAAAATATTAGACGTGTGCGTGTGTGTATGTGTGTGTGTGTGTGTGTGTGTGTGTGTGAACATGTAGCGATCAGGATTCTATCAATGATGCGTGATGACCTGCTAGATGGTCGGTAGTTAATTTCGAACGAATGTCTAGAATTCACCCCCTGCACCCCGCGCAACCCTCAACCGGTTGCTGGAACATTCAAATATTTCCATTTTTATTTTTTTTTTTTTTATTTTTTATTTTTAAATAAGAAAGTTGTGGGTCTCACAAGGCAATTTTGCCCGTTTCGTGAGTTCCCGTCACCCTCATTATCGTTTATTTGACATAAATTTACAATTAACTAATAACATTTCAATACAAAAATAAAACAACGAAAAACATCGAATAAACAGCTGCAATTTACCACCTGCACCTGCGATGCCCTATTTTGATCGTTTCAACAATAAAATTTCCATTAAAAATAATAGTAATAATAAAAACATCGAACGAACGCCTGGAATTCACCCCCGTAGCAGCACACCCGCCTGCCATCATTCGATCGCTGGAACCATCAGATATTCTTCTTAAAAAATAAAATTTAAAAAAAAAAAAAATGCCGGAACGGAGCGCGACTCGGAAAATTCTTTCAAAATTTGGGTTCTAAGTGTTGAGTTTCGAACGTTTTTAACACTCCGCCAAAATTTTACACCTCCCAACCCCAGAAAACTAAAATTAAAAATTATGATACATATATTACATGTAGACTTCTGTATAATACATACACATAATAGTAGAACGCGCCGTGCGTGGGAATGCGGGTGTGTGGAGATGCACGCCCGATCGGATAGCCTAATTTTTGGAACCCCGCTAAAATACTTACGCCCCAAATTTTGAAAAATCACAGTAGCGGCCGATGCGTGTGTGGGAACGGGCGGCACACTTCCCGGTGGCGGCAGCGGCTACAGGTGGACCGTGGAAAAGATTATGCTAATTAGCGCGGCAGCATCCCTTTGTGCGCCAGAATTGGTATCCTTCTTCTACTTCGGTCACCTACATTTCTTCCTTTTCTAATAATTATTCATTTCATCCGTCTGATCAGCCTGCACTTCCTGCATATTCATGGTTTCTTTTGCATCCCTCTCTTCTTCGATATTCTGATGTTGTTTCCATTGTTCATATGCGCTTTGGCCATTCTTTGCTGTCATTATCTAAATTTCGTTTTTCCTTGATTTCTTCTCCACACTGTCCTCTCCATCATCCGGATGATGCATTTACTGTTTATCTCTTTCTGCCGAGCGTTCTGCTTTGAATTCCTATTTGTTGAGACTTGGGCTTCCTACTCCTTATTGTGCTTCCTATTATATCTTGTCCTTTCCTTCCCAAATTAATTATTCCTGAAATTTGTTCCCTTTTAGCAAACGGATTTCTCATCGAATTAAAATATAACCCACATCTTTCTTTTCTATTTGTTTCTGGATAAACGTCCTTGGTTGACGAGCCCAAAGGGGGGTAAAAAAAAAAAGAAATCAATACTGGCATCAAGCAGCTGAACTTGTTTTAGAAAATGATCAGAAGATCGATTTTAAAATTAAGTGAGGTGTCCGTCAAAGTTGTATCTTATCCCCCCTATTATTTAATCTATATGCAAATAAAATGTTTAAGACAGCATTGGACAATAAAAAAATTGAAATTAAGATCAACGGTAGATTAATTAACAAAATAAGATACGCCAACGACACAGTTTTTGAATCGCAGATTATCCGGGAGACCAAGTAAAGTTAGTAAGTGACATTAGTACTGTTGAGGAAAGCTATGAGTTAAAATCAATAAAAAGAAGACAAAACGGATGTTTGTAAGAAAAACAGGACCGATGACGACCGAAAATAAATATAAAAAACATCGAACGTGTTGAAAGATTCAAATATTTAGGTTATTATATAACAGAGAACCTAGATGCAGATTTGGAAGTCAAATAAAAATGTGGATATGCAAGAACAGCATTCTTAAACATGAAAAATCTTTTGTGTGACAATACCCTTAGTCTAAAAATCAGGCAAGAGATAGTTAGATGTTATATTCACCTAATCCTGTTGTATAGAATAGAAGCTTCAATTCTCAGAAAGAAACAACTAGATAGTTACGCAGCTTTGGAAATGTGGATACACCGGAAGATGCTAAAGATACCTTGGACTGCCAAGATGAAAAATGAAGAAGTATTGAAGAAATCCAAAAACATTGTACGGTACTACCAAGAAGCGCAAAATTGAATATTTTGGACATACCATCGGGGGCACAAAATATAGCACACTGGAACCGGTTTTAGAAGGCACAAGAGAAGGCAGAAGAAAAACAGAATGGCTCACCAACATTAAAGAATAAACGGAGACGACAAATCTAAGCGAATTGGTGAAGAAAGAGTGAAAAAGAATGTTACAGCGATATAGTCGTCTACACTCAGAGACTGAGTATGACACACCATAAAGAAGAGAGAGGTCTGTGTTTATTTTATATTCGCTCGTGAATTCGTGCTGAATATTATTATCGATTTCAAATAATTGTTTAACATTTACACGCTTTTAATAGCTCTTCCATCGTCCTTTCCCAGTGCCTACTCTTACTAACTTTATTTCTATTTAGTCCGTTACTGATTACCGGTCCGGTCACCCTTTCTGCTTTGAAAAAAAATAAAAAAAAATAAAAACAAACACTATGTCCTTTAGTTAGCCGGAAAAAACCATTAAATAGAGTTATCCTTATGTAATAGTATTATCTATAAGGAAAAATAATTGAAAGGATGATTTATGTGATTGGTAGCGCGATAATAGCCTTGTACATATAGTTAAGGTGCTTGGCTACCAAACCAAAGGTCACGGGTTCATGTCTCGTCCCGAATCCAAGTCGCTCCCAGGTATATACCTAATCTGGAATAATTGAGTACCAGAAAAATCTGGGGAAAAGTAAAAAGTAACCGAGAGAAAGGAACTAATCACCTATTCTTATCAGTACTGTTAGGCTTAGTACATTGTAAACATTAATTTCACAATTCATAATACCTTATCAGGGATATGGGGCCTACTGTTTTTTTTATTTTTATTTTGTACGCGTGTGATTAATTCTGTGTTAGAATCACGGTCGAAATTTGTATACTAATTTGAAAAGTATATTTAAATTCCAGTCCCATAATTACTGAGTAAATTGTACTCATACATATATATATATATATATATATATATGTAAATTTCGAGTGCCCCGTATAAATTGTGAATTTGTCATTAGTTTCGTAAACAATGCATGCAACACCAATAGAATAATTTCACTTGGCATGATGGCTATTTCCAGCTAGACTAATTAATTACATGCAATGAAAAATATAATATTTCTCTGCTTACAATAAATCCGGCTTTTTGTAGAACTCCTTTAATTAAACATAGCACCATCCATGTGCTTTCAGTTCAATTCACCACTTCTAAATTAAACAGATAAAGAAAAATGTGTATTAAGAGTAATTAAAAAAACACTAGACAAATGTACAAAGCGTCTACAAATCCGATTAAGGACTTAAATAACAAAAGTACAATTTTTTCCCTGAAAATTGCGCTATTATGAGATCACTGTTTACGGTCACAAAGATTATAAAGTATAAACATTAAAAACGAAAAAAAAAAGGAAATTATTAGGTTGGTAGAAAAATAATGTCGTTTTTTGTATTTCCAATTTTTGCTACTCGATATGGAAATAAATATTTTATAAATGTGGTTACTTTACATATCGTTTGAAAGCGCAGACTGTACTCTATCTATACTAATATTATAAAGAGGAAAGATTTGATTGTGTGTTTGTTTGTTTACATTGAATAGGCTCCAAAACTACTGGACCGATTTGAAAAATTCTTTCACCGTTGGGAAGCTACACTATCTCCGGGTAACATAGGCTATATTATATTTTCAAAAAAATTAGCGATCCTTACTAAAAATCCAATAATGTAACTCAAGTTGTAAAAAAGTGACCTAAACAATTCCTTACATCGCGTGCGCTGCAAAAACTTTTTTTATAAAACATTAAAATACCAATGTTAATTACCATGGAAATGTAAATTCGGATAAAGATCGCCTTAGCATCGTTTACAAGCTCATCATCAATGGAAATAGTGTGTTAACGTAAGGAGTGAAAATTTTCGAGCGTTACCGTTATCTTTTGTAAAAGGTACAAAATGCCCAAAAGATTAAGATCTCAACTTTCTAGAAATAGTTCCCAGGCGAGGGCATCAAAAATACGTCGTAATGGAGAATCTTCATCAGAAACTGAAAATCGTCTTGCAAGTCAGAGAGAGTATGCGCCGCAATCGCGTGCCAGAGAGTCGAGTACCGAGCGTTCGCAGCGGCTTGATGAACAAAATTTGAGCACCTCTCAAGTACGCGCGCGAGAGTCGAGGATCGAGCGTTCGGAGCGGCTTGAAGAGCAAAATATTAGAAATATACAAGCTCGCACTATGGAATCGAGCTCTGAGTGTTCTCAACGCCTTCGAGATCAGAGAGAAAGACAACAGACGTCAACGACTAGAGTTCGTAATCGAGTTTTAGCTCACAGTAACAGATCGGATTTCAGATACGATCCACAGATTTATTATGCTCAACAGTCTTCCGTCCAAATCGGAGCCGTGAATAAGATCTGCTCCAAGTGTTCTACCAAAAAATGGGCCAATGAACCTCTAATGGTATGTGCTGTGCTTCTGGAAAAGTTAGTCTCCCCAATATTCACGATCCGCCACGGTCAATAAAAAATCTTTTGACAAATAATCATTTACTGATACTCTTACACAGTCATGAACTTAATTTAACAAATAAAGTAATTTTTTAGAATCATAATTCACGTGAGCAACCCCGCGGGCACAGCTAGTATATTGATAAAAGTGTAATTAAAATATTGATTAACTTTTTATTTAAACTATTTAATTAAAGACGGAAAAAAAGCAAATTCGGCAGTTTTTTTGTACAAGTTCAAACTCGGGACTAATGTAACGGAAACGGTTCGCAAAATCAATAACGCTTATGGCCAAAAAATCATTTGTGAACGTGTAATCCAACATTGGTTTAAAAAGTTTCGTAGCGGGGAAGAAAGCCGTGAAGATGGGGGGACAATGGCAATAGGCAATGACGACCAGTTGAAGGCATTAGTTGAAACGAGTAGAGAACTTGCAGATGAATTAAGCGTAACTCATACGACAGTTCTGGGCCATCTGAAACAACTTGGAAAAACAAAAAAACCCGACAGACAAATGGGTGCCAAACAAATTGAACAAAAAACCGGAAAATCATCACTTTGAAATATCGTCAACACGCATGCAGCGTACCAAAAACGACCCGCTTGTCGATAGAATCGTGACATGCGACCGATGAGAAATGGATCTTATAGGACAATCGGCTTCTTCGGCTCAGTGGTTGGAAAACAGCTCCTCGACATTTCCGAAAGTTGGATTCGCACCAAAAGATAATGATAACTGTTTGGTGGTCTGATGCCGGTCTTATTCATCACAACTTCCTGAATCCGAGCGAAAACATCACAGTAGTGATGCACTGTCAGGAAATCGACGAAATGCACCAGAAACTTCAACATATGTGGCCGGCATTGGTCAACAGAAAAGGACCAATCTTACTGCACAATAACGTTCGACCGCACACGTCGCACAATTGAGCCTACCGAAGTTGAACTAATTGGGCTACGAAACTCTATCTCATCTATCATACTCTCCGGATTTCTTGTCAACTGACTACCACTTTTTCAAGCATTTTAATCACATTTTGCACAAGAAATGCTTCAAAAACTAAGATGACGCGAAAAATGCCTTCAAAAAGAGTTTGTCTCCTTCAGTACTTCGGAATATTCTATTTTTACGGGAATAAATAAATTTGTTTCTCGTTGGGAAGCATGCGTCGATTCCAACAGTCCCACAGTAAGCTGAGATATATGTGTTTAATGTTAAAATTACAAAAATGACATTATTTTTCTACCGACCTAATATGTATGAAAAAATGCACTTCCGAAGACAATAATAAAAATTGCAAGCTATAAAAATAACGGATAACTATGAAAATCGAATTTGGTTACTGTTGAATGTAAACTGTATTTATTCAAATTGAATTAGTCCTTGTTTCTCTTGTATACACGTCACTGAAATTCGAGCTTTTATGCGACCGGCAATAAACATAGAGAAAAACCAATCATAACAGGCTCCCTGTACTATTTAACCAATATTTAAGTGAACAAAAATTGAAATAATTAACTTCCGACTATCACCGCCGTCACTACTATCGCTTCTCTTAAATAAAAAATAAAATAAATACGTTCTTAAAACCACTACATGACTCAATTTCATTTCGAAATAATAAAAAAAAAAATAGATTATTAACAAAACCTGAATGCGCCAGACAAACTATGTTATATTCTCGATATTATAAAGATGACGCATGGGAAGAAAAACTGAAGAGAAAAAAGAAAAATTTTAAAGAAATGACAGATGGAAAATGGTTAATGCGCAACGGGAAAAAAATGATAATCTTCATAAAGATGAAGAAACTCGAAGAATATGGGATATAGAATAAAGAAAGAGAGAGAATATTTTTTACCGTATAATGAAAATAGGGATAATACTGTAGTAATCAATCATGTTTGTACAGGTGAAATTGGCATAATCAGCCATTCAGAAATATAGGAGAAGATATGAAAAGAAACAGAAATAACAGAAGGTTAAAATAACAAACAAGAAAAGTTTAGAAGAAAACTTAAAAATTCCCCTTTTTGGGCAACTACAAAATTATGAAAAAAAACTTTTTTTCCCCTTTAAAGCGTTATCTTTCTTTTTATAGTGCCATACTCAGCTTCTGAGCGTCGGCGACTACCTATTTGTACATCTTAGCAGTACAGCTATAGGTAGTGTACTAGGCAATTGTTATATGCAACGCAGGTGTACACACGCAAGACTACATTCGGAACTGATAGTAGCCGCTTATTATCGCGCTACCAGTGCAGTCCGTCCGGTGTGGGTCTGCTGTGTACTGACCTAGCGCGCATATGATGTTGTACGTGGTGGTTTGCCATTGCCTTCCACGTGACTATTAACGATTATTTATTTATTTATTTAATTCTTGTAATAAGTTCGTCGTCGCTCAGGATCGAACCCGTGACTTCCATATCGGAAGTCAAGCGCTCTAGCAACTAGGCTATCGCGACGACTAAAGCGTTATATACAATAATATATCCATTCTGTCATCGATACGCAATGATTATCATCCGTTTTTGGATAGATCGCAAATAATGTGAAATTATTCTCCGACTAGATTTGTCTTTTGAAATTCACTGAAGTTCAATACGTCTTACATTTATAGATTCCAAACACTTTTGCCACTTGTATATATGTTCGCTGAGATATGTCGCTGTTTGTAGATCCATCATAAAAACGATTCAAATGCAGAAAAATAAATAATCCGATAGAATTGCACTAATGGCAATAGTATTAGTAATAATATTAACATCTAAGAACAATGAAATAGTTCGTGAAAAAAATGCTTCATAAAGTTTTCCCTTTTTTTTCCCATAATTACAATTCATTACCTCGTAAGTTCATGTTAGTCTTGTCTGAAGAGTTCAGTATGGTTTTTTTCTTTCGATATTGTGTACTAACCGTTCCATCGAGGGATCATTTATTAATACATATGCAACATTCTTCAACCGATGAATTATTATTATTATTATTTAAACAAACTGAGAAGTGTGCACTGTATAAAAATAGCCTCTTTCATCATCAAAGCATCAAATCGATAGAAAAATTTACGCTTTTTTTCGTTTGTAAAATGTAAAATTCGCTTATTATTTTACAATATACATGTTGTATATTTTTCGGAAGAGCTGGAGAAAACTTATTTTTACGTGTGTGCGTGCGTATGCTCGGAAAAATGTAGTAGGAAAAAAGGATAGTGTTTAGCCTGAGACAATGTACACAACGAGTTTTTCCAAATACCGTCCTATTGCCACCCGTTAAAAGTACAACTGTAATAGAATTTGTCGGGTTAACTGTCGTCGACGGCTCCACGCATGCGCCCTATTTATCAGAACTTTCAGAGTTGACCTGGTTAGCGCTGCGAAAGCTCTACTTCGGGATTCGGTGACGAGAGGATAACATGGAAGATGAGAGTAGGACTCCTGTAAAGAGTTTTCTAGCTCCGAAGCAGGATGGATGGAGGTGTTGGTTTATTTTGAAGCTTCCAGAGCAATCGGTCAGAACGAGCGAGACAGAGAAGCAGAGAGCTGGACGAGCTAACATTTTAGCGAGAAAGATTTTCCCTTGGCATTTTGGCGAAAAGTTGTAACTTTGCTGCTAAGCCAGTAATACTAACTTGTAGCCGCCAAACAAGAACGGCGCAATCGCATTCCAGTTGTGCGCGACGAACGCGTCTTGGATCTTTTTTTTTTTTTTTTTTTTTCCGTGTGTTTTAGATGTAATTATCGCATATGGTTCGCGATCGTTCGTGCGATAAAATTAGACGTCGAAAAAACTGTTGATGTTTGAATCGTTCTCATTATCATTCAGCTGGTGAGTCAGTTAAAAATATAAAAAGCACATACATCGGTGCGCACAATTCAATTTACTTATACATTAGAAAAAAATAAAATAAATTAAGATATTGTATTTTTCCGCGTTGAAAGTAACAAGAGCTTATTTTTACCCGTACTGCCCAACTTTTAATTAACAATAACGAACTGCGCTGCAAACTATACGAATAAATATAAAAATTAACGCGCGATCCCATAGTTTAAATATAAATCCTCATTATTTACTTTAATCAGTTATCCGTCCAATGTTGTAATCTATTATTCATTCATAAAAAGTATATCTTTTTCAGCATTTTAACTTAATCACTTTCGGCATTTTTAATTAAAATATTTGATTGAATTTTATTTTTGTAAATATAGATTATAATTGATATTATTGCGGTTTAAAATATTTTAAATTATCAAACGAAAGTAAATATGCCTCAATTATTAGTCCACACGTATAGAGTTGAACAACAACAACAATAATAATAATAATAATAATAATAACAATAACAACAATAATAATAATAATAATAATAATAATAATAATAATAATAATAATAGAAAGAAATATTTCATTACAAAAAAATTTCCTTCACCTTTTATGGACTTTAAAAAAAGAAGTTAAAAGTTATATGTTAGTTGCATTTTTTTGTTTATTTACGGATAACTATTGACGACGCGGGTCGATTTTAATGATTTTTCATTTATTTCAAAGTACAGCGGCCGGTATCTTTATAATGTATCATTTTTAACTTTGTAGTGTGATGAAAATTAAGCCGGTCGTCAGTATACTGAGGCTCGTAAAAGCACCCCCATGAGTATCGCAGTAGTCAAATAACGGGAAAATCGAGAATATCTCGGAGAAATTTTTATTAATAAAGAATAAATACGATTGAATTAAAATATTATCAATGTTAAATAGCGTGGAAACGTAGATTGAAAAGAAAACTAATTTTTAATATAGCCAAACGAATAAAAAGTCAAAATATTATATTTTTATTAAAAGTATATTTTGTATTCATTACATCGGGGCGGCATAAAAATTGAGTTTTATTCGTTACACTTTTTTATATCTCAAAATATCATAATCCACGCATCTTCTACCATATGAATAGCAAAATTAAATAAAACTTTGCTATTGTTTAGACTATATTGTATTTTTCAAACGAATATATAAATTAAAAGATACATTAATGCCGTGTAATCGATTCTTTTTTTAACACTACAGTGATTGCGCGGATTACTAACGCATCGCAATTAAGCGCTTTTTCATAACGTTAATATACCATTTAATTAACTTTTTCAAATGCTTGTCGTATTTTAAACAATCTATAACACTAAAAAGAAAAACAATTTTTACGATTCAGACATGTTTATACAAATTTTTATTTTTAAACATGCCGGTCAATCGTAAATTGTTTTCTTAATTATAATCTACGGTGGAAGCTTCAAATGTTTAGTTTTTAACATTTCCACTGATTTTATTTAAATTGCATAATAGGTCGATGACAACATGAATGTCAAACTGAAAACTTTCATCGCGCTATATCCATCATCGTAAAATATTTCTTCTCCTATTTCTCGTTTTCTTCTTCATCCGCTGGGCCCGGATTTCTTTTGAATCCAAATTAGACTTTCCTAACAGCTTAAGTACCTTTTCGAGTGTATAAAAAAAAAAAAAATTCTCATCCGAGAAAAAACTATACTGCTACCAGTCACGCATGGATTACTAAAATGTTGTAATCCCCCATTGAAGAAAAGTGTAAATAACCTACTACTAAGTAAGTGTGTGCCGGAAATATGAACAAAAACAACGTCATCCAGTGAGAGTCATACTTCAACTAGATACAAATAAATAGCTAGGGATCGTGATGGGCGCCATTTTAAAGTGAACGAATTAAACATCCTTTTTCTTCGGCGTGTCATACGCACTGTTCTGCGCGTAGACAATCATACACTATACGTCTTCTTGCCGTCTGAATCAGCTGTTGCACTGATGATTTTCTAGTCTCCTAGTTTCCCTTCTACTTTTCCCTGAATAATCAGAAGTAATAGGTCATGACCAAAATACTTCGTTTTTCTTGTTTTTATTTCTTCAATTATTCTCCTTTCCGTCCCAGCTCTCTTTACGAAGAGCACAGCTGGATTACTATTGCAATGCGCTCAATCACCGAGAATTTTCTTAAGATCGCTAATGTTTGTTTACACAAATCCGAGGCGGATTATCCTACAGTAAAGAATATTCATAATATCCTTTTCAAATAAAAAATTTCGAAAACATCGTCGTTCCGCACAATCGCAAATATGTATTAAGTGAAAGAGAACGGAAAATGGTAAAAAACCGAAACAGTTAATTTAAACGAAACATAATCGCCAAGTAGTGATTATTATAGATTAATGTATAAATACACCTTTAACGAAATCAATAGAAAAAGAAAAAAACAAATTATACGATTCCTTTCTTCCATCGTTTTTGGCTACATTAGGTTGGAAGAAATAGCCAATGAGAGTTATGTTGTCACAGCCCCTCTGCAAAAAAAGCAACAAGTTGCGAGAAGTTTTTAATCATTATAATTTTGCTGGGGTTATTTTGAAGAATAGGAAGTGCGGTAAATTTTTTATTTTATCTATAATCAGCTGCATTCGTATGAACATTTTGCTCGCATTTTTAAGTGATGGAACGTGCAAGAGTTCTTCCGGCAATACATGATGTTCTCTTTATCCTACTAGCTAGTGTAGCTGGTAATAGAAGTGGCAGAAGTTCCAGATAGTACTAACGTTAAAGGGTACGTGAAATGTTTTGAACCAGTGAAAAAAAAAAGAAGAAATTCTGAAAAATCGTTAGTTTTACTTATTTTATGAAGGTTGAGAAATTTTAGAAATCTTCGAGCTTTTCAGCAATGAAAAAACTTTGCGCTCAAGCTTTTAGATAGAAAACTCAATAAGAAACATGTCAAAAAATGGATAAAACTGTGGCAAGCAAATTAACAAAAAAAAAAAGAAAAAAAGAACGGTTTTCTGGCGCCATTAGAAGAGATGGATCAGCAGGGAGAAGTAGTATGACGCTCCGTTCCAACTGTTTTTTCCTCACCTGTTTCGGTCGTTTCTTATTTCACGGACAATTTTGATATGCACTGTTGAATTCGCAAGTAATTTTCTCACAAGCTCTGCAATAGTTTGTACTAATTCAATAAATCCGTTTTACCAATATGACAAATGCGAAATGTGGCTCCGGCATTTTATTTTCGAAATCTATTTCACCCTAAAAATAGTGAGATAATTCTCGCAGAGTGAATCCGAATTCAGTAAAAAATTTGCTGAAGAAAAAAAAATGACGGCATTGTTATCGTTGCGCTAAATGTGGACAACTAGTAAGGTGCGACATTGATGGATCAAAAATTGAAATAAATTCTAGAACCCTTCTATCGGATAACACCCAGTTTAAAGAGTCAATAATTCGTTTATGAATATAGAATAGAAATAAGGAAGACGAAAAGATTCCGGTAAGTTAAAATTAGGAAGGATGAAGGAAGCTTCAACATCATCAGACCCCCCCAAACCATCCGTGTAAATGGTAACGTGAGAAGGAAAAAAGGAATTGATTGTGCTGTAGAATACCTGTTTAATTACGGTTTAGGGGAGATTTTTTGAAAATGAGGGAAGGATAAATACCTTAGGAGGATGACAGATATCAGCGAAGTCGAAGGTACAAATAAGGGAGATCATTGAAAGAGTTAATATACGGCCAAAATGAACTGAGACGATGTGAAATAAATGCCAGAATAGGAGTTTTGCTGGGAGCAAAAATTAATATGTAATTATTATGCATTTGATATTATTTTAAAAATCCACCAACAGGAAATAAATTACGCTCCATAAAATCGTCCACGAAACCACGGCTTTTCTCAAGCCGAGAAAGCAGAAAACACGAGGTAACGCAGACTACGACTTGGGCACACTCGCCTTACACACTCATACCTGTTTGAATAAAGAACCTGCGCCCCAGTTCCAGACATGTGATTGCTAATTAACCGTCGAACATCTACTGATTAAATGTTCAGTTTATGAATATTATCGGAAACAACATGGAATACCATCGAATTTAAAGGATTTGCTGTGCGACGAAGAAACCGTGCTTAACCAATTACTTCAATTTCTTAAAAATTCATCTAATTTGTTAAAGTTGTTATAATTTTTCTAATCCTTGTTAATTTCTCTTTATTTTCCTTTTTTTCTTCCGTTCAACTTTCATAATTTTGTAATTCCTTGCCGTGTCTCTAGCCTAAGTTGCTGTATACGACACGTAAAATAAATAAATAAATAAATAAAAAATCCGATTAAATAGACTTCTGAAAAATATGTGTGATCAATCTTTTATCTTATTTTCATAAAATAAAGATCCAAAAAAAAAAGTCTTTTCGATTTAAAATTTGCCCCAGTTAACCTTAATTCGACAGTAACTAATTGCGAACGAGGATATTACAGTAACAATAAAATTTGACTTTTTAATTTCTTACAGACAGTTCTAGTTCTCTGGGTTATTCACCCATCAGAAAAATAAAAAAATAAAAACAGAAAAAGGGAAAATCTAACGTCATTCAACAAGAAACAAACATTATCAGGAAAGCTGTTTTGATGATGAAAAAAATAATACAATGAATGAAGGTAATAATCGATCAAATATTATGAGGATTCACGATGTGGAATGGATTTTGGAGATGGAAGTGTATTAAATAGTGCGCGTAATTTGTTTCCGAGTTCATAATCTCATTTATATGTCGCCTTCCAGCATCATTTTCATGGTTTTCATCTACTTATGCTCCATTTTGTTCTCCCGTGTCTCTTCCACATAGAACGTTCATAATGTTGTTTTGAGCGGCTATTACCCTGCCTGTTTGTCTCTCCGGGTTTTCTATAAAAACTCTGCCAGCTCAGCGTAGCTCGGTACGCATTGCAAACACTCTCCAGCAAATTATCTCCGCTTCTCGGCCACACACCACGAAACCAGTTCGCTACCCCGGCGCAACGGACCTATAAACTTCTTACGAATTCGGCAGATTTAGTGTCTTCGACAAACAACGTAACGTTTGCCCGCTACCCGAGACCAGCCAAGAAATTAAATGATCATCGCTAAAAATTTTATTAGTTTTCTAGCTCGCAAAGTGTCATCGAAGAACGTGACAAATGCCGCATCCGTCTCAATATAATGAACCTTTGCGCGAAAGTTTCATTAGGACTTACGTGTGCAAACCAAGGTATGCTTGCAATATTGAGCTGAATGGACTTCTGGTCAAGTGCTAAAAAGGGAATTGACCCAGGTGGCTCTCCGATATTACTTGTGAGCATATACTAAACTCAAAAGATCACCGTTAGCGAACTTGGAAATGAATACTATTTATTGGTTCACCGACTTAGCAGCCACGTCGACAATGTCACATTAGCCGATATTCGAACGTGGGAAGAGTAACTTAATCGAAGCTGTAAAGTCGAACCTAGTAAGCAACGTTAATATGTGCTTTGTAAATCAACAGATGTGAGGTCTAAAGGTAATATTTAAGGTAGCGAGGCTGCTTTTCGAATCTGTCAATAACGGAATCTTGCCAGTCGACTGATTTAATAATATAACATTTAAAACCTTCATATCTTAACCTTCAGCACTAACGATGGAATAGAAGCGCGATAGCGAATATTTCCGGATGATGTTAAGATGCGAAATAAAAAAGACAGCTCCTACCGCATAATTTTGTTTGAATCCGCCTATGAAAATTAAACGAAAATCTGTCTAATATTCCGATATGGTATTAGCGAAGACGGGGTATTACTGTGAAGCTATTCTAACAATGCCCTGAAATATGTTAAAATTTACGGAAATATCTAAGAAATTAAGAGAGTACAGATTTTGAAAATCGGAAGACGAGAGAAAGGGAAACATAACCGAGTTATATTTGCTTGTGCAAATAGCGCTACGCATAACGGAGGGATTTTCCGAGGGCTAAATCGCTTTCTGTTTCTGTTGTTCAAAAATGTAGAAATTAAATTTTCTTTTGGGGTAGGTCAGTGTTTCAACAGAAATTTACCCGTTAAAAAGGAAAATCTTTCGGGAAGCGGAACAATCTTCATCTCGACCTCTAAAGCAAGAGGAACCTGACCATAATAACCTGTTCGTCGATACTGATCTTTCTGATATAAACTTCCGTAACGGTCGTTAGGTAGTAATTATTCAGTCTAACGGAACTAAATTTCGCCAATTATCATCCATTAGCCCGTTTACAAGCTGTTGCATTCGCATAAAGTAATGAAATATTTCCAAAGAAACGGTCCCAAATAAAATAAAGGCCGTTTCTGAATCCGCATTAGTTCCAAATGAGTTTATATACCTTCGCTTAACAGCGACCCTAACAAAAGCCACCTAAAAACACATATATACCGAATAATTCATTATTACACCGCGCTACAGCGTAATTCGCGGTCTCGATCCTTCCTTCTCGGATGACGAAATTCAACACTCATTATGTAGCGATATAGTCATTTTAAAAGAATCAAACGACGAGATTGGACGAGAAGATCTTGTGCCAACTACTGCCGTAGAAATACAATTCCTCCTAGGTACTGCCCCAGTTCGTTTATTTATACGAATTATTGTGTTTCGGCTTCTCCGTGTGTCAAGCCAGCCGGGGACTATCGCCATACATGTACGGTTTTGGACTTGACTGCTAGAGGTTTGGACTGTGGCGAAAACTGTACAACTGTGTTCTTCCATATTAAACGGAAAAGATGAATCCACGGACTTGCCTGCCGGAAAATCTGTGCAGACATAATAATCGTCCAGAACTGTCGCTGTTTATTAACGACGAAAGGTAAACCCGCGAGCAAAACCCTGTCAAGCTAGAACTATACCGACACTAACTGCGTGTATTAGTGGCAAAAATTGCAGGCAAGCCTACGAATTTATCTGATCTCTTGAATAATCGTACGAATCGACAGGTTTCGCGACAATTTAACAGTTTTATGATTTCTGATTTTCGCGTTCTGTGAAAAGGTAATTTTTATTATGCCCACTAAAAAACAAAAAAAGGTGCTTCGTCTTATGATTTATATGCTCAGTAAACAAAATAATGCAGCTCAAAAACGTACAAAGTGGATCGAAAACTGGTTGAGTAAAAACCACCAATTATAGGTAAAATTTTCCTTCATTAAAAGAAATCCGAGAAAATGATACTCAGGATTTTGGAAAATATTTAAGAATAGGTGAAACACTACGTTTGATCATTTATCTTTACTAAGAAATTATTTAACATGGAAATATACAGTTTTATGAGAGAAGCCGTGTCAGCAGAGGAAAGTTTGATAGCTACGTTAACAATCCCAGCTACAGGAAGATATTACGAAGATTTGCAATATTCGACGGGAAAAAAATATTAATAAACTAAACGAAAAAGTCTTCATTGTACGATCGCGAATAAGCACTCATTGTAGGAATTTAATAATTACGAGTAATTCTAAATGGAAAAAATTAAAATTAAATTAATATGAAATTGTAAAAAAACGGAGAATACAGTTTTTAAGTCCCAAGAAAGACGCGATGAAACCTCTGCCGAAATCGTCGAGTCAACCCAAGGCCGCGAACAAAACGGCGGTGTTTTAATTCGCGCCGGAGGTAAGTCGCTAGTTTTACAGATATCGTGACGGGCCAAATCTGACGTTTCGCATTACATTTAACGCTGAGTCATTTCCTGCATTTTCTGAAAAACCTGCACGCAAGTCCGCGGACAAAATCGTACGTGTGTGGTGAGCTAATACCAAAACTGCCAAAGATTCAGACAAATGATCGAGATTTACCGAAATCGTGTAAGATGGGTAAATAAGGACTCTGATTATACTGGAATTTTGCAAGGGCAATCTCATCTGTTCAATGACAAAATATGTACAGCGAACCAGAGCAGTAGCTCAAACTAAGAAGATCAAGGCATATGATAATTTATCAACTACCGAAGATCTTAGAAGATTAAAGAATTCCAAAGTATCCAGTGCCTTCTTTTCTGATTGCGAGATAGCACGTTCCGTACATACTACGAAACAGTCATCAAAAGGCAGAGAAGATATTTTCACAAAAGAAACAGGCTTTCTATCGCCCTCCTACAGAGCGGAATATCAACATCCAGTCTTCATACAACAGCATGGTTCCACCAGCGGAGGACAAGATCGCACAACAACAATCTTCTAATATTGATGTAAATTGAACCCATGTATCCCGGCCAAAGCCGAACTCGTCACCATCATCATCATCAATCGAAATACCGAGCAAAATTAAGAAAAAGCAAACATCGAAATCCACATATCAATAAGTAAATTACAACCTAATTTAACGTACAACCCCTAGCTCCGACTTAAACGAAACCGATTTTCATTCTCTATCGCCTTGTGAAAGAACGGAAAAGGTGCATCTCGTTTGGTTCGTTTACACTGCAGTGGTTCTTAACCGGTGGTCCCTGGAAGCACCCGAAGTGGTGCCACAAGCGAGAGCCAGTCAAGTAGCGGATGGAACCTTTGCCGTGGCGTGGTGCGCCGGTGGGATAATTGTGATTTTCTTTGTACGCCAGTTCCAAGGGGTTTGCCATTAAAATTAGGTATCTTTTATCCATATTTTTTCTGTGATCATTTTCAAGTATTAATGTACATAGGTTACTAAGTAGGCGGGAATAATGTAATTATATTGTTTTCAGAAAAATGTCATCGAAACGAAAGTACGATGGCGATCGGATTAAACTGAACCGTACTTCAATAGAAATAAATGAGAAGACTAGATCTTAATAAGTACTATGCACAACTGTTCTTGCCAATAAAAGCCGGCAATGCTGGAACGTCGTTTAAAGATCATACATCTGAATTAGTGTGACCGTTCACACTAGAATTATTATTCCAAGGCAAACTAATGAATCTTAAAAAAATGAAACTTTGACCCAGCGGAACAAGTTGTGCAACATCTGAAGAAACATTAGCTGCATCGTTTGATATTTCAAAATTGATTGCCAAATTAAAAAGAGAATACACAATCGGTAAATCTCTAATAAGGCATTGTATGCTTATAGTTGAATAAAAACTTTTTTAGGGTAAGAAGCTCAAGAGAAAATTCGTGAAATACCACCTTCAAACGACACAGTGAAGTCGCGTATTCAAAAACTGTTAAATGATATTAACGAACAAGTTGTTGACAACATAAAATGTAGTACTTATTTTACGCTACACCGACGTTGCAGAATGTTGTCAATTATTTGTATTTATTCGATTTTTGAATGACAATAAAACATTTAAAGAGGAGTTACTATTTTCTCAAGAACTGGAAACGACGTCGCAAGGTGCAGATGTTATAGATGTAATAGGTCAATATTTGGAGATGAGGCAAAAGCTTGCGGAGCTTTGTACGGGCCGTGCTCCTGATCTACTTATGCTCTGGTCGATAAAAACAAAAAATCCATCTGCAATTATGACGCACCGCGTTATTGATTGTCAAGCATTGCCGCCAAAATGCTCCCGGAATGCTTTGCTATTGCCAGGAAAACAGCTGTAAAAGTAGTTAACATCATTAAAAAGAGTGCACTTAATACTTCGTCCCTTCAAACAGTTGCGCTCTGATACGAACTGTGGAAAGCTCTGCTTTTCCAGGCGGAAGTGCGTTGGCTTTCCAAAGGAAATATGCTGTCGAGGCTGTACGAACTGAGAGAGGAAGTACAAATATTCTTAATAAACGAGGAGAACAAAGAGTTGTTGGATCAGTTTTGCGAGTCCAAATTTCAAATACGTTTTGCTTATTCGGTCGAGTTTTTCACGCGAGTTCAACTGCAACAGTCAAGAAATTCGAAGTTGCAAGGCACGAGCAATATATTTGCATATGAAGATAAAATTAAAGCGTTTATCGCTAAAATCAAGCTATCAATCAACAAGATGGAAAGAGAAAACTTTTCAGCGTTTCATGCGCTGAATTGAATTATCGACGGACAGTATGCTGAGATTAAGGGAGAAATACAAAAAAGCAAAAAACCCAAAAAGTGAATTCAATCGCTATTTTCCAGACTGTGAGGACGAAGGTATTCTGAAAGTGATCCGCATTCCTTTCATTATCAACGTTTCCGAGGTGCCTGATGAAATTCAAGAAGAAGTGATTAAAATGCAACACGATAGTAACTTGAAAGATATATTTGAGGCAGGAATTAATATTGAAAATTTTCAGAACCAAAGGGCAATTTCTTTCGCAAAAATTCGAGAAATTGCTATGTTACCTAACTTTGTTTTCATCGACATATCTATGCGAGCAGAGGTTCTCGACACTTCGTGTAATTAAAAACAAGCATCGAAATCGGTTGCAGGCCAGTGCCGACATGAGTAGTTTGGCTTTGAGTAACACTGAACCAAGCATTCAGAAGTTAGTAAAGAGTATGCAGTCACAAAAATCGCATTAAAATAATATACTTACAAAGCAAAATTTTCGAAGGAAAACGAAAATACTGTTGGCTTTGAACAATTTTATGCGTGTCTTATTTATAGACAGATAGAACAACCCTTTATATTATATTTACATTTACTGTATATTACCTCCAAACGGTTGGTGGTCCATGGCAAGACAGGAATTTCGTCAAACGGTCCCTCATCACTTAAAGGTTAAGAAACACTGGTTTACAGTGTCTGAAATGGAGCGTTGTGTGAATCGGTCGTCCAACATTAAGAGGCGAAGGATGGGTAAAAATCATAATCCCGCTGAAATTCATCGACAAATATGTGAAGATAAAGTAATGTCGAGACCCATGGTGTCCAAATGGTGCCTTATATTTGAGAGAAAGGACGAGCTTGTGCGGAAGATAAAGCGCGCAGCGGTCGGCCGTCAACTTCGCACACAGATGCAAACGTTAAGCGCGTCGAAACTCTCATTTTCTCGGATCTCCCATGTGTTTTCGGTCCGTTGAAAGCAGCCCTGCTGGGAGGAGAGCGTTTCGGGAACGATGGAGAAGTGAAGAATTTCGTCATGAATTGTGATTAGCCGAAATTGGGCCGACGTTTTTGAAACAAGGCATCGAAAAATTGGTACCACGTTACAATAAGTGCTTGAATATTTTTGGTGAATATATTGAAAAATAGAGAAAGGATTTTGTAGATTTCAAAAATATATTTACATATAAATTTTTACGATTTTTTTTTTTTTTTTATTTCTTTTATCGCGAAGTGCTTACTTATTGATTGTCTCTTTTATTTAAATAATGCAAAAAAGAGAAAATAATAATATATATACATATATGTATAAAAGAGGAAAAAAGAAAAAAGAAAGAATAAAAAAAAAAAAGTATATTTATAACGCAACACTCGCCGTTTTAACGTCGTTATTTCTGTTTAAAGTAGGTAAAATCCCGATGGAAACTGTTCTATTAGATCAGTATAATATTTTTTCTAAAAATGTTAAATACTGCTTTGGACCAATCCTTCCCTAAACCGTCTTCATATCTAGGTAACAAACCGGCTTCTCCCTGGCGGAACAAGGAATGGGAAAAAAAGATTGAAAAACGCAATCAGGCCTTAAACGCTTTTCGCAAAAGTGGTACAATGCAGACATACCTAGAATATAGGCAGATTAGTGCGGAAACTCGTGGACTTCTCAAAAGAACAAAAAGAGCCTCTTGGAGGGGGAAACACTCCGCTCAAGGTCATTCGGTCCTTAGCTAAACGGTTCAAGAACACGAATTCCCACTCTACATCTCTAAAAAGCGATAGTTGGTTTGACCAGTTCACTTGCTCTGTGACTCCGTGTTGCGTCCCCTCCATCTTGGAAGTAAATAGAATAGAGCCTTAAGACAATGATCAACAAGTCGCTGCTCCCGAATTATAAGAAAATTATCGGAACAAACTATCACGACGGCTGAAGACGAGCGACACCATAGCGACGGCAACGTATCCAACACAAATTAATAAACTTCCCTTGTCCATAAAGTGTTACAATGTTATTTAGAACCAAGATGGCTGCAAAATCTTGTTTATCGCAGTGGAACTGTCGCGGTTTTAATAACTTATTATCTGACACGTTCTCAAAATAAATAAATGAATTAATAATGGCTGCTAGAGACGGTATTATGCAATGGAACTGCAGAGGCCTTTTCAAGCATATAGAAGAACTCAAATTACTAACTCCAAGAGACACATTTGAAACCAACCCAGTCTTTCTTCCTTAAAAATTTTATAGCCTACCGATCAGATTACTCCCAAGGAATATCAGCGTGTGGAGGCGTCGCCACACTAGTGCATAATTCTTTCCCATCCCAACTCCTTAGTATTACCACAGAGCTACAAGCGGTAACAGGTAAAGCTGCCATCCCTTTCTTTCCCTTCTATAACAGTATGTAACTGTTATTTTCCTCCTTCAGTAAATATTTCTGAAGTTCATATTGAGAGGTTGCTTTGTCAGCTTCCCACTCCCGTGACTTGGATAGGTGATTTTAACGCTCATTCTCTTCAATGGGGTGCCGCCTATACCAATGCGCGGGGAAAAGCAATTTCTGACTGTGTACTAGGTAGCGATTTAATATTGCTGAGCCCTCCCTCCCATACACACTTTAATGCAACTCACAACATGTTTTCAACAATAGACCTTGCCTTCACTCTAAAATATCTTGCTCCTTCCTTATCGAAAATGATATTCCGCACGGCTCCGCGGCTAGCGTAACATTGTTTATATTATACATAAATGACATGGCAGATTGTATACGGCCGCCAATTACAGCCCGCTTATATATTGATGATCTTAATATATTCCTGCCTTCTAACCTTCCGTCCAATGCAAGATCAATCCTTCAATCAACAATCAATAACTTGGAAATATGGGCTCTGATAACAATGACCTGGAATTCTCTCCGACAAAATCCGTATGTGTGAAATTTCACAAGAGACGCCGGAGTCATCCCGATTCCGACATAACTCTTTTCCTAAGGAAGTCACCACTCCCGTTGCTCCACACAATTAAATCCCTGGGTCTTGTGTTTGATGAAAAACTGTCCTGGTCACATCACATTCACCATCTTAAGAATAAATGCATAAAATCCTTGAACATACTAAAATGTCTGTCAAATCCGAAATATAACATAGATCCTAAGCTCCTGCTAACTGTGTACAAATCGCTCGCTTTAAGTAAATTGACCTATGGGTGCCAAGTTTATTCCTCATCAAGCGAAGCACTCCTTAAATCACTTGACAAAATCCATCACACTGCTATACGCATTATCTTGGGAGCGCATAGGACGTCGCCATCGTTGGAAATCTGTTCACTAGCGGGCATCCCACCCTTAACGGTTATCAGAAATTCCTATGAATTCAGAGATTTATTTTACTGGTACCAAGCTAAATTACGCCGCAACGATAATTCCCACTACCGTCCTTTCCAAACGACCCCCTCCACAGTGTACTATCCCTCTTTAAAGAAAGAGGAATTAACTGGAACTCTGACCTTGCACATCAGCATGTTGAACTCCCCTGGGAGGATACTCCGATTGTTGCGGACTTATCCATGTTGAGCGATCGCTCGGACTAGGATGCCACACTGCCGTCCCAGTACATGACGAGAAAAATGCAGCTTTTCTCCAGCTACAGTCGGCTGGACACAGATCGTGCCAAAGCAAACCCCCTCAATGGGTCCTCGCCGGTGGCTTGCGCCTACCAGGTGGAGGAAGTTGTTCATGCAGTTCGGCTCCATGACTTCTGCTCAATGTTAGGGGGGGAGCTGTATGGTATTTTCTTCTGCTTGGGAGAATATCTGCAGTCTTACCCCCAACGCCGAAATGCATTTCTAATCACAGATTCCTTGCAATCGTTTAGGACACCCCAGACACCAAAAACTTTGCACACATTATCTCGAGAAATAAAGCGAATCGTTAACGTGCTTTTTCGGTCTGGCCCACAGGTAACGTTCTTGCGGATCCCAGGTTATGCCGGCGTGCCGGGGAACGAGCGTGTGAATTTGGCGGCTAAGGCAGGAACATATAGCCCAATGCCCGAAGACACTCCTCTTCCTTAATTAGGGTCATCTCTTTTCCAGGAACATAAGGCAGAGACATGGGAAACTATGCGGTCGGCTCACACACCATGGCTGCGATCCATTAAGGTGAGCACTGAGTCTTGGTGGCCACCGATATCCATGTCCCGCAGAGAGTTTGCAGCATTGACTAAACTCCGCGTAGGGCACTCAGCAATATCTCATAACTATTTGCTGGAAGGAACATCTCCTTCCTCTGCCTGTTCTATATGCAATTCCCCGATTTCGCCAACCGCTGAACATGTTCTGGAACATTATCTGCCTGCCGGCACCTCCAACTTACCGTCGGTTGCATTGTCAAAAGAAACCAAAACAGGTCCAGGATATGCTACACCATATTAGATATTAGAGCGGCTAACCTATTAAAACACTTCTGATCTTGCTCTGATCCATGTGCTATAATAATAATCCCGGCAATTACACACAGCACATGGATCACATCAATTTAAGGGGGAAAAAAACAATTTCACATTTTGTCCACACCTATATTTATCGAGGAACTTTAGCATTAAAGAATAAGGATAAAACTTAAAGTATCCTGGTGCGCATATTTAATGAATTGTTATTCGACTCAGTTATTCCACTTGAATGGACACAATTAATAATAATGCCCATATTAAAGCCCGGTAAATCCCCGTTAGAAGCCTATGTGTTATAGACCGATTTCACTGGCTTCTTGCGTCACAAAGACGTTCGAATGGTCGTAAATAATAAGCTTGTATGGTTAACAGAGAATCAAAAATTTCTCCCAGCCGAGATGTTTGGATTTAGACCGGACCTGGAAACGTTAGATTGCACTGCTCAGTTAATGAATGAAATTTATGCTTCCTTTTTGAGGAAGGACTTCCTTTCGACCACTATTATAATTTGGTAATGTTAGTATTCCGGTATTATATCGATAGCTAATAATTATAGGGGTTCGAACAACCTTGGCTAAGTATATCAGCAACCTTTTCCTCAACAGCAAGTTAAAAATTTTTGAATCCGGTCGCCAAGAAAATGGTTTGTAGGGTTTTAGTTCTGTGAGATTAGCACAGGGATCAATTTTAAACCCTGTTCTATTCAACATCTATGTACATTCTATTTTTAGTACACAATTGCCACTTAATGCACAGATTTATCATACTTAACAAAAATAAAAAGACAAAGGAATGTGCAATAGAGAACAATCAGTCGGTTAACTTATGCAGAAAATTCTTTCAGGAAACTGGACTGGAGGTTTCCCCTTTTCCACGTCTGCTGTTGTGATTTTCACATTAAGACCTTATAACTCAGAAGATATCGAGATAAAAATAAATGGTCATACTATCGCGAATACAACTTGTGTGAAGTACTTGGGGTTGAGATACTTCAAAGCCAAATTTTGAAAACACTTAACCCTTTGAAGGTATTGGGAACGCTTCATGAGGCTCTGACCCTGTGGTCTAGCCTTATTATATAAGTCACTGATTCTCTCTAGAATTATGGCTTGGTGTCTCTAAGTCGAACCTTAGAAAACTGTACACATCTCACAAAATACGGGTTTTGAAGCTGAAACGAAGATTGCTCCACTACACTTAAGAAGAAATATGTTAGCGAATAGGTTTTTAGTAAAGCACTGCAATTATAATTACCCACACTTGCTTAATGTTATTTATAGTATTAATAATAATTGGAGATTTCTCCATTCTAAACTGCCGTTGTTATCAGTCAGAATATCTCAGTACCATACATATTGTCCGGCTTTAATCCCTACATGTCCGACTGTACATTTCACAGTTCCATACAGAATTAATTTTATAAACTTAAATATTAATACAACATTATTTGGCAATAATAGACATAATCGAAATACCCATTTTACTCGGGATACAGGTCTTAACAGCGTATTAGAGGTAGCATTTTCTGGCTATTTAAAAATCTTCACTGACGGCTCAAAATCCGATTGAAATTCCAGCCTTTCTGGTGCTGCCTTTGTTATTGACAAGGTGACCGTACGACCGTTTAAACTCCCGCCGAAAATTAAACACAATCATTATGTTTCCTGTAATGAGTGCTGGCGATTGGCCAAGAGGGACACATACTTCAATATTGTCCAGTCATTTATTCCGACACACCCATGATACCTCCAAGTGTCAATTTCAATGTCTCCTCACCTTCTCCGCAAATACGTCACCATAGTATTTAGACTGCTTATGGAGCGCTGCCGTATATCCCTGAATTTTATACATGCCGATAATTAGGGGCAATGTAATTAATTTCTTAGAAGACATAAATCATCTTTTGTTTAATTTGTGAAAATTTGAACATAGTAGACGTAGTTTTTTTAATAAACTGATATCCCTCGATAGGTATCCATCGTATTCCCTGCATCACCTGCTAGGATGCGGAGAGAAAGTTCAATTTTTGATTTTTAAGTTTATTTTACAAAATAATATTTTTGATATGTAAGTATCTTGTGTGCACGGAGGATTATTTCGATTTGGTATATTTTGATTCTCATTTATTTACTCTATTTTATTATTATTTTTTTTTATTTTTGACTTTTTTTTCTCTCTTTCTTTGTTCCGGCGGATTTATTTTTCCTCTTCGCTGAAATGTATAAAATTTAGGATAAATCTCTAGTGTCTCTTCATTTATTTTTCTTTAAGGCACTTCAATCTCTTTAACCGAGTTCTTTGTAATTCCTTATAACCTTGATATTCCCATATACCTATTGTTTGCAACTAACATTAATTTCGGCAACTTCGTTCTATGTTGATAGAGATCAACTAGAGAATGTGATCAATTCCGATCACGAAGCCAAGGGGGCAAAGTCATATTTATTTTGCTTGGATGGCTTCGACAGATGGTTGGCGAATTGTTTTTGCAAAAAAAAAAAAGAGAAAGGAAAAAGAAATAGCAGCGAGAAAGAAGAAAAAGCCAATCTGGTTTTAATTTAGATCTATATTAGTGTGGCTGTTGCCAAATGGTTAATCGCCAGTCCAAAAAAAAAAAAAAAAATTTAATTATGTATTGCATTTCTTTTCCTTTTTTTTTTAAATTTCATTTTGAAAAACTTTTTTTTCTTTTTTAACACTTATCCATGCAATTATATTTACGTACATATCGATTGGCCGCTGTTTATTTGAAGTTGTCGTGAACGTGTTTAATAACGTTATGAATATATATTCGTCCAATCTTTTCATTCCTCTTGCGAAAAATGACATTCTGGATTTTCCCTTTCTCCATCGTAAAGGAAATAATTACTTTTTAATCTTATACTATAGAATAAAAAAGTACTTAAGAATACTCCAATTGAATCGTCGAAGCATTAGGAGGAACAAAAATTCTTTGGAAGCCTTTTTATCTTCTACCGAGCTTGACGTCTTAGTTTTATCCGAAAAATGGCCGAGCCTGTCTTCTGCTACCTGCTACAGTATATACTTGTTAACGGGATGGCAGGGCAGATGGTTATCGTGGCTCTGCCATATTAGTCAGAAGTAAGAAGAGAGGTTTAATTCTGCTGTCAGCACGGCCTCTCCATACAATTTAGTTATAGTTTCTATTCAGATATCCTAACAAAACATACTACATTTTTTCCCTGTATTGCACTCTGAACAATTTCTGTCCCGAAGATTATTTCATCAAGTTTGTTAACAATCTACCAAATTCCTCATTTGTTATTTTTTTTTTTCGGAGATCTCAACGCTCAACACAGACTTTGGAGTTGCTGAAACGTTAATATCAAGAGTCTGCGTATTACTAAGATTATTGATAATTCTAGACTGCTCTCGGCAAATGACGGTTCTCCAAGAACTATTCAAACTCCGAGCAGACCACAAAATGCTCCCCGATTTGATTCTTATATCATCTAGCCTTTGTTTACACTACAAATAGTCTTGTGCTACAGTTCCCAACGGGCAGTGACCCTTTTCCTCTTAACCGAATAATTTCCCTTACGAATATCACTGTTAGGAGTGTCAATGTTCCTTCGTCTGTATGGAAAACTTCAGCTTAAACCTTGGTTAAATAATGAATATCTAACACAAATAATAGCGGGATTTCTGGAAGGAAAAAGACCAGGAGGAGGAACAAGACAGAAATATGTAAAACAAATACATGGAAATGTAAAGGTAAATGGATGCAGAGACATAAAAAAAAATGTCTCTGTCCTGGTGGCCATTCAAATGTAATTTATAAATTTTCAGTTTATTTCTGATTTTCCCGGTCAAAATCCTCACAATTTCCTGGTTACTAGAATTGTACAAGAGTTTACATTGGAACGTTCTTCCACCTGTATAATAACAAATCCAACAAATTCAAGCGAGGCCAAATAAAATATCAGTAGAAAAAAAAAGTTGCAAATTACATTTTTTATTTTTCTCAGGTTGTTTTATTCGTATTTTAAATATTTCACCGTTATACTAACTAACTCAAGTAATATAATATGCTTACTCTATTATTATTACAAAAGTTAATAATAAAGTTTGTAACAGGTTGATTTTTCGTCAGACCTATAAAATTTATTTGGCGTCTAATATTTATATTTGTAATCCTACTGACTTCAAGAGGTTACATAACAATATTAAGAAACCTCCCATTAAACTGAAATGCATAATAAAAAAATTTTTATGCGTTTTGTTAAAAAATGTACCAACAGTAGTAAATACAAATATTACTCATCGTTAAAATAGACCTGCCGTTATAGAAAAAGTCTTTTAAGCGCAAAATTAGAGGCAAATTGTAAAATTCAGTAAAGTACATTTAAAGAAAAGAGACATTCAATTTTCGCCAGAAATTAAATTTTTTTATCGAAATTATCGTTCGGCCATTTTTACTCCCCCCCCGGTTTTACAACAAAATTCTCGGCCAAATTCCCGGTTAGATAGCTACCCTGTCTATCCGGGAACTTTTAAATAGGATTATCGATTCTCTACTCGTTGTGATTGGGGAATTACGAAGAAGGTGATTTCGGTCCGTTGGAAGTTAAAGTTTAAAGGATATAGTCCCGGGTTATTTTAATTTTACAATTCCAGAGCTGCTTTAATTCCTCCGAGTAAGTTCTTTAGGGCTGTATATAAACCGGAAATATCATGCTTATTGTGAGTATCCTGTAATGAACAAAGGGATACACCTGGCTTTTACACACAGGACAAGAAGTTCAGTCAGCACTGGTTAAGATATAGTTGTGAGTCAATCTGGTATGCCCCAATTAAAGGCGATTTACCAAAGGCCTGTTTGAAAAGCAAAAAAAAAAATAAACAAATACCGGATCATAAATTTTCATCCGGAGTACCTCTAGGTTCAACTTTTTCTCCAGCTTTATTTGACGGTGCCGATAGTATAGAAATACAAGAGATAACGGATCAAACAGCTAATTCATGCTAATGACTTGATAGTCATCCTACGAGTGAATAATAAAAGCTACAAGGAAAAAGAGTCGGTTATATTTTACTCCTATCAGAGAACGTTAATAAAAAGAAACAAATGGCAGGAATGGTGAGTGAGGAAGGAAATGGCAGGGTATAAGAAGAAGGACTATAAAAAGCGGGAAGTTCAAGTTTCACTAAACTGAAATACAGAGCAGAGCACTCTACAGGAAGAGATGAATGAACTGAAACATAGAGAAATAAGAAGGTAAAATGGAGATTTTCATAGGAGTGAAACGCCAGTTTTTGGAGATTACCATAAGATCAATAACCTTCGATACGCAGACGATATAGTACTGATAACATCATCTAAAAAATAATTAACGAAGTTCATAAATAAGTTGAAAATCATAAGTGGAAAGTATGGCTTGGAAGTGAATCAGGTAAAAACAAAGATAATGATAGTAGACAGAGCCTCGAGGAATCAACCGTAAACGAAAGAAATTGCAGGATACGAAGTAGTGAACGAATTTATTTATCTTAGATCTTTGATTACAAACATAGGAGAATGTGAAAAAGAAATTCGCAGACGCATTGCAATGGCGAGAGCTGCAACAACGAAACTAAAAAAAAAATATGAAAGGATACAAATGTAACGAAGAATACCAAGTTAAAATTAGTGAACACATTGATCTTCCCGATTGCGAAATATGCATCAGAATCTTGGACTACTTATTAAAAAAAATAGATGCAATTCGGATAAATGCCTTCGAGATTGGAGTGTACAGGAAAATGCTGCGGATAGCGTGGACGGCACACCGAATCAACAAATCAATTCTAGAGGAGCTGAAGATAGAAACCAGGCTCTTGCAGGAAATAAATCGAAATATGATCAGATACTTTGGACATATAGCCAGGAACATAAATTCCATGGAAAGAAACATTATACAGGGCAAGGTGCAAGGAATAAGTAAATACACTAACTGGATACAAGTTGTCAGAAGCATTCGCAATCGATCGAAATAAATGGAAGGAAACGGTAAAAAGAATATGATGCCACCACGTCCTTATGTAGGATAATGGACTTGATGATGATGATGACATATGGAACAATTGTAATTATTTATAATCAAAAACAGAGACCTTTTTCGAAGTCAAAGCTCATGATCGTGAAATGTTTATAATTAAAATTAGATATGACAACGAAATAAATATAAACTCATTTAAAATAAAGTTGATTATTGGAAATTTAATTTTCAAAATTTAATAATTTAAAATATCAGCAACAAATAAATGTCTATAAATTAAAGAAAACATTGAACGATCAAATACTATGTTAAACTATAATTTGTAAATAAATTCATAAGCAAAGTTATTAATTATATTAATTGTATTTGTGTATTACCTTAAACATTAAATAGTGAATTATCTGGAATCGGGAAATTATAATACAATCATTTTTATATTTATTAATGTAATATAACTTTCAGCGAAATTTAGTAATTCATAATTTTTAATATACTTCAAAATAAGTAAATTTTGATTAAGATCAAAGATGAGCGTATGTTTATTATTAACAATATGTTCAGCTAAGATCGATTTAACGATATTGCGTATTTTTAATTATAAATATTCTGTGATCATTAAGCTTTAATTTCAAATTTTTCCTTATATAGAGTAACTTTATTTAATATTTCATAAATATTGAAATAATAAGTAATGTACGTCAATATAATAATATCTAGAAATAGTAATTAAGCAAAAACATACAGAACACATAACCCATAAAATTAAAAATACACGGTGATACAGGTCGCTGCCTCGCATGAAAACTAATACGGCTGCCTGCAGGGGAGGTATTTGATAGTATTTTACTGCAGGACTTGGTGTAATATACATGGATCGATTTGCTGCAAAGCAGAGATAGTCAAGAATATCCTATTTGGAAGTGATTCAAAACAGAAAAATCTTTGTGAGAAATTCCCTCTGCGGGCCACGAGAGCTCGGTGGTTATTTTTTTGTTTTAGAGGAATGTGTTTGATTTCTGTCCATTTCACTCTGGATTAATACAAAAATAAGTGGTCTAGTATAGGATTCAGACTGAGCTGCGCAGTTAACTTGCTAGTTAACTGGATCTTAAAGTTGGTTAGGATCCTTAGAAAGAAAATCTCAAAGTTTACATTCCAGAGCTTTTGTAATAGGTAGCAGATGTTTCTTATGATGGGATTATTGGAATCATTTTTTGGAATGAGCTGAAGGGAGTTTAGAGTCAATTATTAGCAAGACCTTTAGAGAGACTAAGGGTTGCTGCCATTATAGTATTGAATGCAAAACACTATCGGGTACACCTCAGCGTTCAGTGCTATACAGAAATCATGCAACCTAACTGATTCTACTAGCACTAAGAATTTTAAGGAGCATACTGCTAGTCACTGATAAAATAGAAGCATGCTTCATCTGTATAACTTGTTGTAACATATTTTGAATTTTGTACGATATTTGGAAGATACTGTGCACTGTGTAGTCTTTCGTTGGTGCCCGTTTATATTTACAATTGGGAGCTCCATGGAGGCGTAATGACTGAAAAGTCAGTAAAGGTTCTGGAGATTGAAGGGATTTGGAAATGATTCAAAACATAGAAAAATTCAGGCACTGGATCTTTTTTAAATCTCTCAGTGGAGTATATGATGCCTAGCAAGTGTGAGAGGGCACACGTGCTATTAAAGAAGTTTCATAATTCTTTAAAGTTATAATATTTTCTATAAAAGAATAATGGAGGGCAACCTGCTAATGCACACAAGTTTGCAACAGTAAGGAGTGAGCAAAGACGATACAATAACGGGCTTCATCATAATGGATAGGATTTAAGTCTTAACAGATGTGTCGGGACAGACAAGGATTTTAGGCATTTTATTTTGAACTCGACTACGCGAGTGCATCAGGAGAGCTTTTATCAAATACAAACCCAAGTGGAGTAGGTACTGAAGTCCCCACGTATGATAATTGAGCGGGATATAGTGTTCTAAAAGTATAGCGAGCTTGCTATATTGTTGAGGGGAAAATAGCAGTTATAAATCACCATCGGGGGTCAGGATAAACCGTGTAAATGAGCAGATATTGTTACTGACTCAAGAGATGTATTTATTCTAGCTGCTTCAACTGAGATCGAAGCGTTACAAGAGGTGCTGCCTTCCGCTTACTGGTCACCTCTAATATTGAAACATCGGAATATAACCTGTTCTTAGACAGTAAGTGCGTTTCCTGCAAGCAGGCTACAGCAGGAAAGTGCGTGGTTTGTTCCAGTTCGGCTTAGTGATTGAGAATACCTCTGCAGTTCCACTGCGTGATTATATTATTACTCACCATACTAAACGTTCCTGAAATGTCTTGTTTAAACAGTGACAGCCGTTAAGCGAGTTGTGTTATTGAAGCTGAATTAGCTTTTGTGTACTAGTGGGTAGAACAATTTTTTGACGTGCTGCTATCTGTGGATAAGTTGTTCAAGTTTTTTAGTATGCGAGTACATGTTTTTTAAACTCCGTTTTTCAGACACGGTTTAGTTGCTGCAATTAAATGGATCAACCGACCTTTCTGCAAAAAATTGTGCGCATACATTATGTAAACTTAAAGTCTATACTTTCCATAAAGTTTTTAAACTTCTCAGCCAGTAGTAAAGCTGGATTGCTCGCTAGCGAACATCGGCTTAACCCTTTTCGTCTATCTCACTGATATTTATATTTTTTTTTGCGTGATTTGATTTCTAGTTAGTTGATGCGGTGATGTACTGTACATCTGGTGGGGCAATGAAGTCAGTTTTCCGTTCCAACTGCTGCTGTGGGACATATTTTTTTTCCAAATGCGGTATCGATGTGACTTTTTGCGCCAGCTAGATTGTAAGACTATCTGTTCCTTCCAGGAGTGTCGTGTGACTGTTGTCACCTTCTGATAATAGAATATTGATTTTTGTTGTGGCAGGTTGAGATTAGTTTGTAGTGAGCAATCTTCAGGCATATGGTCCGGTGTTGTTGGGTAAAGGTGTTTTCTAATCGAAATTGTCTGATCCACTTCCATTGCGCTTCAGGGGTTTAAAAGCTCTAAAGGGAAGGTTGGTAATTCAACTGTGGATAATTCAGTTTTTTTTTTTTTTATTTGTACAACTGTGTAGCATTAGCAATCATCTAAATGCGTGAATATGCAGTGTTAGTATCCGCTATGAGCTAGCAGCAAGGATTCGAGAACATTGGAGCAACTGACCTGCTCAATAGAAACTTGTCTGCGCCAACTGACATACTTCCAAATTTGGAGTCGTTTGAGTTTACTCGGATGATAGATATGGGGGTAATTAATTTAGCGAGAGCACTGACTCAAGATTAGAGAGTATGAACTTGTTAGGGATTTGATATTATTAGTTTATTGAATAGGTTTTTTTAAACGTCGAGCCATGATTACTTGGGTGCCTACTTTGATTTGATCACCATTTTTAAATAACAATTCAATAGCAACTCGATCTGTTCCGATTGCTGAGCCGGCTATTACGTTTAATGGCCCACCAACTAGGTCTTTTAGAGCCAAGAAGTAGTTACGATTGCTGCTTGTCGGAACGTAAGGAAATATTACACTTTGCTTCTCCGTTGGGCAACGGATATCAAATAGCGTAGATACTTTCTTTTCAATTTTTCTGAAAAAGAGTTTGGCGCAGGGGAAAAAGAGATGCACCAAAGATATTGTTTTGAATTTTATCATTTACTGCATTTCGCTAGACGAGTAATTGCCTGCGTTTATTGTATGAAATAAATCGGATAAACAGTTTGACATTGCTGGACAAGGATTTAGTTTTAATCGGCGTTATCGATGGAACTACTATCGTGTGTTGATGCGATATGTGTGATTTATCCGCTGGGAGTAGTGAGAAACCTTATCATGGTGGCCACTCAAATATAATTTTTAAATTCCCGGTTCATTCCCGATTTTCCTGGTCCAAATCAACCCAGTTTTACCGGTGCAAATCCTCCCGATTTCCTTGGTATTTTTTTGTTACTGTTGATAATATTTGACCACAACAGCATATTTTATACAAATAATACGGAACTTCGTAATTTATTCTGAGTAAAGTACATTAAAAATGCATTCATTTTTCGCTTCAAATGATTTTTTCTTATTAAAAATATCGTTTTTAGCTGTTTTTACTTTTTTTCCCGGTTGGTTGGCTACTCTGGCTGTTGTTCTCATTAAGTTTAGGTGACGTTTTAGTCTGGCCAGCCAGCTTCCTGGCTGGAGACGAAAGGCAGTTTATCATATGACGACGCTCTTATCACTATATATACATTAACTATGCGAGAAAGAGCCAAGTCCTTAAAAAAAAAAAAACAAAAAAAAACACATACAATAATAACCCGGTAAATACTATTAGAAATAGAATAAGAAGGTCTTCCTATTCCATATTGCGCCTCTTATGTCCTATCTTTTCCCTCTCCACAAATTGTTCCTATTATTTGTTCCTTTCTCCTAACAATATCTGACCGTATCAAGATATAATTGTCTCTTTCCTATTATAATTGTTTCTGAGTAAAGGTCCCCGGTTGACCAGCCCAAAATTTAAAAAAAAAAAATAAATAAAAAAATAAAAAGAAACGCGAAAAATTTGGTTCAAAAACATTTAATATACATGGTGTGTCCAGAAAGTCATGAAACGTGTTTTTTTGTCGCGTCCCTCTTGCCTGCTATGCGCTCGAATCGGTTTGGTTAGGTGGAGCTTCCTCTCAGCTTCACAGCGCACCGAAGTTCAGTCTGTTTCGAGCATCGGTAGCTTCAGTATTGGTGAATTAGTGCACCTTTGTTTGGAGACATCGTCATGACGCGCCATGGCTGATTCAATCGAACAACATTGGGCAATCAAGTTTTGCACAAAGCTAGACAAAAAAGCTGCCGAAACTTACGTAACGTTGGAACAAGCCTACGACGGGGAGTCTGCTATGAGTTATGTGCAAGTCACGAGGTGGGTGAAAAAGTTTAAGGACGACCACGGATGGGTGGGCGATAACCTTCGCTCTGGAAGACTAACAAGTAGAAACGAAGAAAATGTGAACCGTGTTCGTGAATTGTTGAATTCTGACTGCCGAATGAGTGTTCGGTTGTTAGCTGACAGCCCGAACATTCCAAAAAGTTCTATGTTCAGCATTGTTAGACGTGCACTTGCAAAAGGTGTGCGCCAAGGTGGTCCCAAAACTTCTGACGAACGAACACAAGGCCAGTCGAGTGCTGATCGCGAGTGAACTGAAGAAACGCGTGGAAATTAAACTGGATTATTTGGACAACGCTATTACCGGTGATCGCGCTCAAAGGACGCCGTTTTGCAAGCATTGAGGCCATTCAAGCGGCTGTGATAACACCTTTAGAGGATGTTCCCGTCGAGGCTTCCAGGTGGCTTACTAAGTATAGGTGAACCGGGGGAAAAAGTATGTAGATGTTAATGGTGCCTACTTTGAAGAATATTAACACACTCTGTACTGCAGGTCTCGCCAATAAATTAAAAAAAAAAAAAATATTTCATGACTTTCTGGACCCACCATGTATGATAAATTTCGTAAATCACTATTTATGTAATAAGGGCAAATACGAGTATGCAGTGTATTTTGTTTTAATTATGTGGGAACTTCATCCTCATTTGTGACAAAAAAAAATATGAATAAAAGTTGGTTTTTTTTTTGATTTTAATGGTAATAATTTGATAAAACAGTAAAGGGAATATACCTTTAATAGGTCGTTGAAGACTGTGCAATTAAGATTTTCATTATACACTAAGCCTAATGCACCGAAGAAAATATTGCATTCTTTTTTTTCTCAACTGCCTTTAAATTCACGCGAACTTCTCTGATACTCACTTATTTCAGGCTGTAATAACGTGAGAGCAATATGAACCTGAAATGAGGCAAGTATTATTAACCATAGCTCAACAATTTAACTACTAATTACAGAAATATTATATTTTATAAAATCACGTGAAAATTATGAATATGCAGTATATATAATAAAATTTTAGAATCGTATGTATTATACAATTTCTATAAATTATGAGATGTGTAAATCAATATTAAGACTAACAATTTTTATACGAACTGGATTTAGATTCAAATTTAAAGATCCTATATAAAAGATTCAGAAGTTATAACCGATTTTTAATAAGAAATTTGTTACAACTAAATAAATAAGTAAATAAATAAATAAATGATTGTTGCAGTTACTAATTGTTTATGTTAAAAACGAATTTTTATTCACAATTTGTACATATATATAACGTTAAATATTTGTAAATAAACATAAATTAAATTCACTAACAACTTTTAAAAAATTATTATATAAAACGCATTTTAATCTTCTCGTCCGACCAAATTTCGTCTATCTTATCATATTCATGGACTCCCTAAATGTCTGATAAGATAAACGAAACCGACATCCCTTCCTGTTACAAATAGAACCATTAAAAGTCTTACGTCATCAACACTCGACTGCATGCATGATTAAATGATCGTCATCCTATTTATTAAGTTCCCAGTTTATTTCTGACTGTTATATTTCTTTTTGCTATGTTGTTGTGTTGTAAAATGTTTGTGGATAAGTTTTGTTTTAAGAAATGTCCTAACAAAAACAATTTAAGACGACATTGTCATAACCGTCATGCCCTGCGGGGCACGGTTTGTTGTAATTAGAGTCATCCACCTCTAGTAAGTAGTCACTCGACCGTCATATGGTGCTAATCCCACCGGCGGAGAAACGAAACAACAATCACGTGAGTTCCGTACGTCCACGTCGTGCAGGGTGGTAATTTCCTTTTCGGCGGGCTTAGCACTGATCAGGAAAGCTAAATCGGAACTCACAATTGCCGATAGGAAAACGGAGGAGGGTCCACTTGCCGAAGGTGTTCCTTCTAATAAATACCGTTAAGCTCTTTACTGCATTAACAACAGCAGACTATCGGCTGCCCGCTCGTGACAATGTGTCCCAGTCGGATTGATCTATATCAATCTAGAGCGAGTAGGCGAGTACCCGGCGCCTTAACACCGGATCATTTCGGCTAAGGGAGTAAACCCTGACAGAAAATCCCAGCAACAGGTGAAGCGACACATCGGCTGGAAATAAATAAATAGTCGTATCTTTTAAAATGGCACACTACTTTTCGGAAAATAAGAATATGGCTAGGGCGTCCCCCCAAAGCGACGCGCGCCGTTCTCGCCTGCACGGCGCGGAAAATAGGCGAAGGCTACCTGTGCGAGGACGACACAGGCCAAAGAAGCTAGTCCACCAACAACAACAACAAAAATGGCCAAAAAAAGGGAAAACACAGAAGAAAATAAAACAGAAACAAATACAAAAAACCAGACTGGCCACAATTAACATTGGAACGTTGACAGGCAGGAGTCGCGAACTAGCGGAAGTGCTCTCTAGAAGAAAAATTGACATAGCCTGTGTTCAAGAAACGCGATGGAAAGGTGCAAAGAGCAAGAATATTGGTGATGGCTATAAACTTTTTTACAACGGCACAACTTCAGTACGAAATGGAGTTGGAATTGTAATTAGTGAAAGATGGCGGGACAATGTTACAGAAGTAAATAGACTCACGGACAGAATTATAGCTATTAAAATCAATGCAGGCAACTTACCGACAAGAATTATTTCATGCTATGCGCCACATGCAGGAAGCACGGAGCATGAGAAGGAAAACTTCTGGGATCAGCTGAGTGCCTTTATACGCAGCATACCGACAAATGAACGCATATTAATAGGTGGAGACCTAAATGGACATGTAGGTGCAGCAAGAGAAGGATATGAGCGGCACCATGGAGGTCAGGGTTATGGAAACAGAAATAACGAAGGGCATAAAATCCTCGCATGTGCGGAAGAACAATATTTAGTAATAGCAAATACCTTTTTCAAGAAAAGGCGAACACACATTGTCACCTACGTGAGTGGAAATCAAGCAAGCCAAATAGACTACTGGCTCATAAGAAAAAGAGACGCTAAACTTGTGTTAGATGCTAAAGTAATACCGCCAGAAGACATAGCACCACAGCATAGAATGTTAATTATGGATATCCTTCTAGATTTAGATAAGTCCAGGCGCAATCGGCTGACGCGCACAGCCAGGATTAAATGGTGGAAATTACCACAGAAAAAGGACCAGTTACTGATACCTTTAAACAACATAAATATAAATAGCGGAAGTAACAGTGCTAATACTTCAATTGAAGAGTTTTGGAACAACATCGCAAAACAAATACTGGAAACAGCCACCAGAATACTCGGCGTAACAAAGCCGGGGAAAAAATATATTGACAAGCAAACTTGGTGGTGGACGGAAGAAGTCCAACAAGCCATAAAGGCTAAGAAGCAGTCTTTCAAAAAATGGTGGCAAACAAAAGATACTAAGAGTTTGGAAAATTATAAGCGTCTCAAATCAGAAGCGAAAATAGCAGTAACGAGAGCAAAGGAATCCCATTACCAATATCTATACGACCAGCTAGAAGCAAAGGAGAACGTAAACTCGATATACGGAACTGCTAAAGCGAGACAGAGAGCGACTGAAGACATTGGTCCCATAACACAAATTAAATCCGCAGATAACAAAATAATGGAAAACCCAAAAGAAATTCTGCAAAGATGGTCCGACCACTACAAACAGGTCTGCGGAGAGGAATTTCCACACTCCCGAATATTGGACTGTTTGCCTACTTATGGGCCCGTCAAACAAATAGAAGTAGATGAGGTGGTACTTGCCATAAAGAAGATGAAGAATGGGAAAGCAACGGGCCCTGATGATATTCCGGCTGAAATTTGGAAATTACTGGGACAGAAGGGAGCGGAAATACTGCTAAGTTTATTCAATCGAATAATGATAGAGGGCTGTATCCCCGAAATCTGGTTCACCGGTACAACTATTCCTATATGGAAACTGAAAGGAGATGTTATGGATTGCAGCAACTACCGCCCAATTCGTCTACTTTGCCACACCCTCAAAATATTTGAACGCATACTGGATCGCCGATTACGGGAAGTCATTCAAGTCACCCCAAACCAATGTGGGTTTGTAAAAGGACGTGGAACAACGGATGCAATCCATATGGCACGAATATTGACGGAAAAACACCGGGAATGGAAGATTCCAATCCATATAGCATTTTTGGATCTGGAAAAGGCTTTTGACAAGGTTCCACATAAACTAATTTGGAAGGCGCTACGAATGCACGAAGTCCCAGAAGAATATATAAAGATAATACAGGTTATATACAAAAAGGCAACCAGCGTGGTGAGGTGTCCCGTAGGCATTTCACCGCCATTCCAGGTCACGGTGGGAGTGCACCAAGGTTCAGCATTATCGCCGCTACTATTCATCCTCTGTATGGATACCATAACCACAGACCTGCAGACTCCCGTACCGTGGACATTGCTATAGGCGGATGACGTCTTCCTGGCGGATAAAAGCAAAGAAAATTTAGAGAAGCGCGTACAGATCTGGAAAAATAGATTACAGGAAAATGGACTTCAACTTAACATCGGGAAAACTGAATACTTGGAATGTGGAGAACCTACAGATAAGTCCATCAAAATAGATAACACGGTGTTAAAGAAGACCGTTAAGTTCAAATACTTAGGCTCAAATATTACCTCAGATGGGGATACACAATGCGACATAGATTCCCGCGTCCAAACAGCATGGATGAAATGGAGACAGCTAACCGGGGTATTATGTGACAAGAGAATACCGATACGTCTCAAAGGGAGGATTTATAAGACGATTATCAGACCGGCAATACTATATGGAGCTGAATGCTGGGCGACAACCACAAAAATGGAACGAAAAATTCATGTGGCTGAAATGAAAATGTTACGCTGGTCTCTTGGGCACACACTCCTCGACCATATCAAAAACGAAGATGTAAGGGAGCGTATAGGGAGTTGCACCTGTACGTTTGAAATTACGGGAAGCGAGACTCCGATGGTACGGTCACATCATGAGGAAAACAGACAATAGCCCTGTGAGGATCCGTTAATGGATTATAACCCTGGAGGAAAGCGACCACGAGGAAAACCGAGAAGACGGTGGATAGACTCTGTCAACAACGACATGGTGGAAGTCGGTGTTGGGGTAGAGGACGCCGAGGACCGTAGAAAATGGAGAAGACAGTGTTGCCAAACGGACCCCGCACCGGGAAATCGTTAGGAAAGAAGCATAACCGTCATATTAAATTATTGATTTGCACGGAATATAAATATTGCGTTAAAATAGGATTAAATTTGCACGGAAATAGAGTTGAATTATAGTATTTAAAAATTAAATTTGTAGTTTTACTGATAATAATGATAATACTAATAAAATATTTTGAATTTTAAAAATAATGAAGAGGACTTTTAGTGGCTCTATTTGTAACAGGAAGGATACGTGACGAAACCGGTCGGACGAGAAGATTAAAATGCGTTTTATTTAATTTTTTAAATATTCATAAAGATTTTTAAAAGTTGTTAGTGAATTTAATTTATGTTTATTTACAAATAATTAATGTTATACATATGTGCAAATTGGGAATAAAAATTCATTTTTAACGTAATTATAACAGTTAGTAACTGCAACATTTGGACAATCCTTTATTTATTTGTTCATTTATTTAGTTATTATTTAGCAGTTTACAATAAGTAAAATTATTATAATAAATTTATTACAATAGGCATGTTATTTAACTGTCGATGTATGAACAAACATAGAGTCAACATCCCCTTACACCATCATAAATATATATATATATATATATATATAGAAAAAGAGAAAGATAGAGAGAAATAGGTAGGTAGATAGACACACGCGTAAACGAAAGATTAAAGTGAATAAGGCGATGAATAGTTAAATGACAAAAGCACAAAAACTGTGCGTTACATGTGGCTTGTTTTACTGGTTCTAATGCGAAAAACAGTATATATGATATTTGAATCCTCGTTTTGACCAATTTATTTCCCATAAAAGTTTTTCCGCCAACCTTTTTTTCGTATCATATCGATTTCTTTGAAGAAAAATATTCGTACATCTAGAACGGGAAATAATGTTTTATTTTGCTGCTTTGTACATACATACATACATATAGATAGATAGATATATACACACGCATACACATACATGTATTATTGTTTGTCATTTGCTTGCACAAAGAAAAAATACTCGACTTAGCGAAGAGCGAAATAAAATTTTTGGGTGTTGGAAAATAGGTTAGAGCGGTTTTTTCCTTTTTTGGATGTCATAAATTTCTTTTATATCTTTATTTACAGCATTCGTTTACGAGTTTTATACTACCTCTGACGACATTTTCAAGAGAACATAATTTTCAAAATCACGCCGCCTAATAAATTTTTAATTAAAGGCGAATATAAAAAGTACCTCATAAAACAGGAAAAAAGGATAAAAATTTGTAATTATTTTAATTAGACAATAGCAAATTAACTGAGCGAGTTCAGAGGAAAGTGACCGTTTTAAAAAAGAAAATTGCTCACGAAAGCGAAATCAAAAGAAGATCTTATTAATTTTCACTTAATTAATTTAATTCTGTAGCAGTGATAATGTTAAAATCTTTGTATAATAATAATAAGCGCCACGATATTTAAAAATGAAGGCTTTTTCAATACCATTTTTTTAATATTAACCAAAAGTCACAACGGACAACGGAATATTTCAATTTCACTGGAACGAAGAATAAATAAACAAGCTGAATGATAATGTACGTGAAAACAAACGATGATCCGCGTAGACTATGGCAGACCTTCCGGCTGAATTTTTCCTTCTTTAGTCGTTGCCCCATACAGAAATGTCGTAAATACAGCTGCACTGCACCCTTTAGTATAGGTTTCTACTGATTGTAGATTTCTGTTCGTCTAGCGCGCAATAGTACTTTTTTTTTTCTTTTTTTTTTTTTTGAGAACGGTAATCAGGTGGGGTATCTTTATGCTTAGAAACAAAAAGAAGGGAAAGAACCGTCAATTAATTCTGATTCGTCGCCACATGATACTTGTGTTCAGCCAAAAAAAAAAAAATAAATAAATAATAAAAAATTTTGATTCGGCCCCATTCAATAGTCGTTTTCTGTTTGTTTCTTCCCGTAAGATAAGTAGATTTTTACAACGTTTTTTGTTCTTATCAGGAGATGTTCAAAGTATTTCGTTATTTTAATTATAATTTCTTGCGATAAAGGCTTTTTTGATATTCAGCTGGCCTAAAAAGTGATTTGTTTGTTATTTTAACACGTGGTATAAACATATAAAATATTCATACATTTGCTTGTGAAGAGAATATATTTTTTTTTTTTCTTTTTTTTTTGGGCGCGACAGCGGCATTGACCCAACAACAAGAAAACTAAGCTAATAAATTAAATAACTAAGCGGTCCGAAATGTACGGGACACCACAGAAGATGAAGGAAAGGAGAGGATAAAGGAAGAGTTATAGGGAGTAGGGAGACCTAATGACAGGAGCTGACTGTATAAAAGGTAGCGATTATTAAGAAAAGCAGGACACTCAAAGAAAATGTGATTAGCATCGCATGTACGAGGAGGATCACAATCGTGGAGAGAACAATCAGGAGAAGGCGATAGAGCAAATCGAAAGCGAGAGGAGGGGAGTAGACAATGTTTTGGAGACGAATTAGGGAGACAATAGAAGAGCGACGACCGAAAGGAACAGAATGGAACCAAGACAGGGAACGAGGAATTGGCTGAATGAAACGGTAATGAGAATGACGATTAGAAAATAGGGAGGGATAAATATCCTGCCAAAGTCTGGCGTGATTGGAGGTGGATAAGGAAAGGATATCTGAAGAAGGGAAATGGTTAAACAAGCTTAACAGAAATAAATTTAAAAGTACAGATGTCTTTTTTTTTTGGGAGATCGCCAGTCGAGGGCATTACCCAACATTAGGTTGTGGTTAATGAGAAAGAGGGAGAAACGAATTAGAATTGAATATTACTGGAGATAAAAGCAATGAAGGACGCTATAATAGGAACGATTGCCGGGGGCGGAACTGAAAGAATAAAAGAAGCACTGTATGGAGTAAGCAAACCGAGTTTCAGGAATTGACTGTAGAAGTGAGAGCGTTCTATAGATACAGACGCGCATTCAAAGAAAATGTGATTTGTGTTACGGATGTCATTTTATTGCTCAATAGATTATTAGAAGGTATGTAGAATTAACACCATCCTCTTCCCGATATTAAAAAAATAAATAGTAATTATTAAGAAGATGTTTTGCCTATATAAAGAATATATCATATTTGTTTTTATTTTAATTAGTAATTAAAGTTATTTTAGTTCATTATGTGGCACATACACATAAACACAATTATGTTATGTGTAAGTACCGGATCGTTTAATCAGTGGCGTAGCTTGCCTTGGACGGGCCCTGTATCAAAATTTGTTGGGAGGCCTTAATAAAGTGTAAACTTTTTTCACAAAAGAAACAAAAATGCTCGTTTGAAAGATGCATTACAGAAAAAGAATTTCAGAATTAAAATAAATGGCAAGCATATTAACAATATTCGATATGACTATGTCATATCACTCTCTTAACTGTCACGAAGAATTACAGCAGCTGGCGAATAGAATTAATTCGATAAGTAAACAGTACGGACTTGGAATTATTGAAAGAAAAACGAAGTTCATGATAATCGGTCGCAAAACACATCGCGCGATGCAACTATTATAATTAATGAAAGAAATACATAGAAGAAGATGCAAAATTTAAATACTCGCTAAATTACGAACACACTCGATCCATCCGTTAATGTCGAAAGAAGATGTTACGTTAAAGCAGTTTTTGAAAAAATGCAAAAATTGCTCACGGGATACTTTAAATTTGCGCATAAGGTAAGATTTTATAAAACGCTACGTTTACCCCCTACTTTATTGTATAGCGTGTAAAAGGCAATAGCAACGTGTACTAGAAAAACACTGAAATACCTAGAAGAGTGTGAAATGTGGCTGCTCAGGAGAACCATGAACATATCATGGAAGAACAACGGAGTACTGCAAAAAGCAAATGCCGAGAGGCAAATATTTACTATAATCAAGAAAAGGAAGTCGAGTTATTTTGGAAATACTATGAAAATCAAGAAATACGAACTATTACATATAATTATGCAAGGAAAAATTAATAGGAAAACGGGGACGCGGAGGAAAAGAAGGTTATCATGGTCCAGCGGAACGTACGACAGTGGACCGGAATAAGAAATTTAGTTGAAACAACGGGCAATCGTGAAATTTAATCAATAAATAAATGATCGTCCACGAGCACATCTCTGCGTATGACACGAAAAGAAGAGGAAGAAGAAGAAGAAGTACTATAATTTTGAAAATCAATTGAAATATGAACTTATTTTATGGTTTTTTACGGTTTAAGTGCATCATGCACGATACTGTCGCTGATCAATATTTCATACACTTTGCAAAAGGAAAAACAGAATGTTGGCGTTTAAAAATTTTTAATGCCTCACTTTAAACCGAATAAACCATTTGATAAATTTAAATTCGGAGCCATTCTCGCGATCGGATCCAATTATAACATCATCAAATGTTTCCATTAAATTTTCTTTCCGCAGTAATCACAATTACTGAGGAAAAATAAAATAAAGGTAAAACCATAATAATTTTAAACATTTAAAACTTACACGGTGGATATAATTAAGAAAACAATTCAGGGGTAGAGATATCATGATGTCTCCCGTAAATTATTTTCCTAATAATTTTTTTTTTAAATCGTATATTGTACTACATCGTGCGGATTATTATTATTCAGTAGTTTTCTTTGTTCAACAGTTCCGATTTAAAATTTTAACTAGTGTAATCATTTTCAGCGATATTAAAATTTTAGCGGTTAACTCATTTTAAATAATATAAACCGTAAATAGATTCGATTGTGTCGGAAAAATTAAAAAAAAAAACTCCACTCATTTTATTACAAGTAAATCCAAAAATAAACAAGTATTCAGTCAAGCATGATGTTTCATGCGCTCAGGGTTACTCCGTATGTTAACGATAACTATAATTTACATTTTTACATAATACTAAATTCAAAAAAGGAATCCGATTTTTCACGCTGCAAAGAGAGAAAGGCACGTTATTTTTTGAAATTATCGGCACTTTCGAACATTTCGTTAAAAAAGTGAAATACTGTTTCGTTCCCGACAACTAGCAATCTCTCAATCGATATATTGATTGAGAAAAAAAAAATTTTTTTCCAAATTTTTATGCTTTCGGCGCCCCCGAGGGTCTAATTTTAAAGCTGGAAACCCGAATGCTCCGGACTAGAAAAATCTACGGGAATGTACATATTTTTAACTCTGTTTAAAATTTTTAACTATGATACTTGCGTCGTCAAGAAAAGGACATACGCTATTTTTCACGCTTTTTTGACTTTTTCGTCAACTTTAAAAGTTTCGTTAAGGAAATGACTTATGGTTTTGTTCCCGTCAAGAAGCGATCTTTACGACAAGAATTTAATAAAACTATTTTTCATTTACAGATATTTGTGGGTGAGTGCCGGTGGGTGCTTTTCCCTTCACGTCAGTTCAGGATCAAAAAATTCGCTAAATGGCCACTTTAACCAGATCGTGATGGAAAAAAAAAAAAAAAAAATTACAGATATTAAATTATTTTGTTGGAAGATACGTAAATTGATAAAACTTTTAATTTAACTATATTAGAAAATAATTATTTATATAAACACCAACACGTTTCGAAAACCCATAATCATGGTATATTAGTCATGGTATATTAATCATGGTATATTACATTTTTTTTTTTTTTCTAATTTGTAATATTTCATGATTATAGGACTGGTTCCCGAAACACGTTGGCATAAATATTTTTAAATATATTTTCTGATAAAGTTAAATTAAAAGTTTTTTTCAATTTCGAATGATCTTGAGAAAAAGTCGTAGATGATCAAGCGTCTAGTGAAAATCCCATGTTCAGCGACCCTGAAATTGAGACTCCAGCTGATGCTTTTGCAACTTATGTTTGATACCGTGATTATCACAATAATTTCCTATGCGCATGTTTGTCTTTCTTACATAATATAGAGAATGAAATAGTCAAAAACACAATAACTTCTGAGACAGTCTTTAATCGGTTCAACGAAAAACACAGAAAATTGAAACTTATACAGGGTATTCCATAAATTCGTTAACATTTAAATCTAACTTCCCGGGCAAACACAAGCCACGCGGGGCACGGGAAATAGTCTTATCGCTAGTTTGTTTCTCGGAAAGTTTTATCGCAATGGATCGTTTCACAGGACCGCAACGTGCTTTTTGTGTTAAACAGTTTTATTTAAATAGTAGTTCGCTCATTATTGTGAGACGTTTATTTCGCGTTGAATACGATTTACGCGACTTGAATACTCCGAGTGGTCCTTTAAGAAAGAAATGGGTTAGAAAATTCAAACAGACAGGATCGACACTAAATATGAAGGAAGCCGGCGGCCCACAGACTTCTCGGAGCGAAGAGAACGTGGAGAAAATTCCGTTTCAGTTTGACGACATCCACATTTATCGAGGTGCAAATGTTCAGCTGAATTAGGATTATCCCGCACATCTGTATGCCGTATTTTTAGATCAGATTTGAGATTACATCCATATAAGAGATCCAGATAGTGCAGAAACTAACCCCCCTAATGATTTAAATTTATGCCAAGCATATACCGAGAAACAATGCTAGATCGATTCAGTAACTTTGACGTTTTGTCTTGTGTTCCGACAAACTCCATTTTCACCTCAACAGATATGTTAACAAACCGAATTGCAGGTACTGGAGCAACGAAAATCCCGAAGCTAAACATAATAGATAGGCCACTTCATTCGCCTGAGGTAACTGTATGGGCTGCAATTTCAGCAAAAGGAATCGTTGGACTCTATTTCATCAAAGATTCTCGTGGCCGTACGGTCACTGTTAATTCTGCTGAGTATGTGGAAATGTTACGGGAGTTCTTGGCACTAAAGCTACTGGAATTTGCTGGCTACAATTGTAACGCATGGTTTCAACAAGACGGAGACACTTGTCACACATCCAACGAGTCCCTGCCGGTGGTCAAAGAAATGTTTCCGAGAAAGCTAATTTCCGGAAGAGGCGACATCCCATGGCCACCCAGAAGTCTAGATTTATCCCCAGCAGACTTCTTTTTGTCTACATTCGTAAAGACACTGCGTCAATTAAAAGAAAAAATCAGTGAAGAAATGTCTGCGATCTCACAGTCTCTTTGCCGACAAGTACTCAAAAATTTTGGTACTCGCTTAGAAGAACGGTGGTTATTTAGATGATGTTATTTTTATAAGGTAAATTCCAATGAATTATGTTAAATAGTTTTTTTAGTACGATTTTTTCAAATGTTAACGAATTTAATAAGAAATGTATATAAATCAGTAAAGTATATTATAATAAACTGTATCTTATTTTGAAGTATTTTGATTCTTTGGTATGGATTTGCATAGTATTTAAAATACAACAGACCTTTTTTAAATCAACGGTTAATTATGTCGGTTATATATTTATTTAAGTTATTAATTTTATATCAACTTTTTAATATAATACGATTATGCGTACGCACATATACACATATACGTTACAGCTAGTTACATGTACTTCTCGTAAAATTCTGTTTTTTTTTTTTTGGTTTTTTTTTTGGATATTACAGTTTTACAGTCCCCGAGAAATCAGTCGCATCGGTAATAAATACCGATTTATCTACGTCTATATGCATTTATAAATTAATAATAAAGATCGACGGAAGTTAAATTTAACAGAACATGGTTTAAAAAAATTAACATAACAAAACCAAAATATTATATGATTTCTAGGAAATGTAATAAATGTGAAAATTTAAATTTACAGGATTATGTTTAGAATTACAAAAAATTGGACAAAATTAAATACTTTGCATTTTGATAAATAAAAATTCAAAGTTTTACATGTTAAGTGCACAGATAATAAATATTGATTACTAATATTTTTCAATAAATTACATAATAATAATGCAAACGGCTAAACCTTGATTTCAATAAAATCAACAAAGCGAAACAATTTAAACATAAAGGAAAATGGAGAACAGTAAATATTTCGGGAAAAGTAACCATAGAATCCAACATCTTTTTTTCTTTACTTTATTCAATTTAAACGTAAATAAAACAATTTCAATTATTACACGTACTATTGTCATTAAAAACAAATGGAATTTTAACTTTTTCCTAGCAATCGTTACTTTTGATAAATTAATTTTTAAGTATAATTTCTTTTTTATTTATGCGATTATTATATAAAATAGAAGTTATAACTATAAATTCTTGAAAACCCGCATTAAAGATGTGATTAACTTTTAAGTGTGTATATTTTATTTCACAGATGGTTTCGTTAAACCATATTTCATGTTCTTTTTTTTTTTTTTTGTTTTTTGTTTTTTATTTAATAATAATCGCAATCAATGAGAGCAAATTGCAACACTTTCGTTTGAAATATCTCGAGTTTTCAGAAAAAAATAAAATTCCCGTAACTTTTTCGCATTCGCTTATTCGATTCGAACGTAAATAAAACGAAAATAAAAATGTAGTTTAGATTAAAATAAGGATTTAAATACATTTCCTGGTAAAATTAAAATTAAAATTTTTTTCCATTTCAAACAATCATCAGAAAAAAATCATGAATAATCAAAATCGAATACTTACATACATAATCGGTATACAGTTAAGTTTAAAAATCTGTTTATATTTCTTTTTTTTATCTAGCAACGCGAAATTATCTCAATTTATAAGAACTAAATTTATTTTATATCCAGACGGTGGAACTCTGTTAATTAAAAATATATTAAAAATCTTTAAAACTTTTTTTGTTATTACAATATAGAGCTAAGATAGACGCGTAGGCGAATAAGATACATTTAGAAAACTGTAGGAGAATACAGGTTATTAAAAAATGATTTAAATTTCAAACTTAGTGTAGGCGTATATTAATCAGCAAAATGAATAGACCAGCCAAATGGCGAGAATCGATGTTCCCCCTTTTAAAGAACAACAAAATAAAATATAATTAAGCCCCGAATGAAACAAAAGATAAATTAGGCTACTCAAATCGGAATAGACGAAATCCACATAAAAACAAGAACTTGTAAAAATACGGCCAAGTTCAACAGCTGAAAAAAGTATCTACAATATTCTCTCCTCATCGTGTTACTGATTTCCAATTATTTTTATTAATTTTTTCAAACTCATCTTCCATTTTTATCACTTTATGTACTCGGTTGATAACAAAATTAAAGAATACGATAATATCACTGATAAGTTAACCCACACATTGTTATTCAAAGAGTATCGTGGAAAAGTAATGGTAATAATAAAAAGTCAACATTATAGTAAGTTACAATTAAATAACAACGCATGAACCGTTAACTTCTTTTTTTTTTTTTTGTTTTTATTTATTTATTAAATTTTAGCGAAACCAATCAGTCCAAGACATTATAACAAAATTACAAACTTATAAACTAATTCTTCAGTCTACACTTACACAAAAACAGGAATACTTTCTCGGATCAACCGAGTGAAGCAGAGATCGTAAGCTAAACGGAGGCCGACAACCAAATCAGTCTATTAATTAGGCAAGACTGCTCTGCCCGTATACTGGGAACAAATAAAGAACAAATTAGGTTAACTTATTCATTGGCGCACCTAAGGGGAGGTGGTACAGGGCTGCAGCTCCCTCCAGGAAGAATAAACGGATACTGTTAATAATGGCAACATTTTTGACAGTAAAAATTACTATTTGATAAAAATAAATAGTGTTTTTAAATAATACATTTTACACAAAAATAAATATATAAATGAGAGAAGATATATATATGTATATATAGGTAGATATACTAAACATGTTCGACCTCCGCCTCTACATTTTCCTATATGCTACTCTTTTAGCCCCTCCCCCTTGGGACAAACCTTGGGTACGCCAGTGAACTTATTCGTACTATTATCATATTTTTTAAAATTATTATTAACGTGACTATATAAAGTTATAAAAATGGAAAACGTGTTTGAAGAAATGAATAAAGGAAATTGAAAAGTAATACGAACACGTTAAGGACAAATAACCTGATACGATGTTTATACATTTCGATAAAATCTTCCACCATTAAAAAACGCTCTTTTTGATATCAAAGTTATAACATTTAGGTATAAAAATATAAATGATTAAAGTACCTTCAAGCATCCTGAAGACATTAGCAAACGAAAAAAATGTACACTAAAAGTTTGTTTTTTTTTTTCGGAACAATTTGAAATAATATGGTTTAAAAGGTAGCGAAAAATACGCACTACGAAAAAGAATAATATACAATTAGAAAAAATTAATAGGCAAACTTACATTTATATTAAATCCGGAAAACAGTATGAGTGGTCAAAATATGAAACTAGTAAATTAGGAAAAATATTATAGAACAACAAAATGCCGACTGCTCGGAAAACAAATAAACACGGCACGCTGTCCATACGCGGATTTAGTAAAAAATGTGTCATTAACCGAATAATAGTTGTTAATATAAATAATACGCGAAACAAGTATTGCAAAAATTAGCCAATAAACGGAATTGACAAAAAAAATTAAACATTTCCGAATAACGATTCAAGGTGTAACGATGAAGCTTTGTTCTAACTAAAATTACAATAAATTAGAAGCAAATATTTGAAAAACAATTACCATCAATGTTATCCATATTTTTACGAGCAGCTCCCTGCACAGCTACCGTGACTATAGCACCATTATAAAAGTTTACATTCTGTCGCATTCGTATTTGATTAGATTAATTCAATAGAGTCTTCAACTCGCAACTCGGCAACGTAATTTCTCCGTCGCTCCATTGTTGTTTAATGAATAAAATACACTTTCGAAGGCAAGCAGATGTAAGAAAACTTTCCGACGTCTACAGTTAATTTTTTAGACAGGTGACATTTTATTGCTTCACAAAGAATATATGAGAAACTTGTTAAAAAGATCTTATCATCTTCGTTTTAATTGCTCAAAATACTCGGGGATAGGGCCACATCTGGGGACTGGTTTTCAGGCTTTGACCCCCCCCCCCCCCACTAAATGTTTGCGAAATAATGGCTGCTTGGATTAAATGGACTGAAATTCAGATCCCCTTCTTTCTCTCCTCAACCTTATGGTTGGTGAGTATTAATGTGGCCATGTTAGATCCGTCTTCGGGAGCAGGCATGTGCTTTTATGATGGCATAACTTTCACCGTTTTTTACTTGATCCATATATCTAAGTTTTGGCCTGCCTTTACCTCTTCTTCTGTTCATCATTCATTCGATTAATGTAGATGTCCATTCCGACTGCCTGGTCAGATGTCCAACCATTTCATTTCTCCTCATGTTGATCGTACTCCGGGTTTCGCGTTGTTCATTTATCTTAGGCAAAACTTCGTCATTAGTAGTTTTGCTCGTCCAAGGTATCTTTAACATCCGTCTCCAACACCGCATTTCGAACGTTTGGAGCTTATCATTTTCTCTTTTTAAAATCGTCTCTGTTCCATACAGCGCCACACTCTAGATAAAGCTTTTTATAAAAAGCTTTCTGGTATTAATTGATATATTTCTTGATACGAGGAAAATTTTTTTCATGAAAGCGTTTCTCGCGAGAGCTATTCTTCTCCTAATGTTCTCCTTCATGCTTCGAGACCGTCTGATGATATTATACTTATTTATTCTCTGTTGATTCAAGAGAATATTTATACTTTGTTTTCAGCATTTCGAGCACGCCATGACCTTGGTCTTTTTGGTATTTATAATCATTTTACATCTTTCTTGTAGAGCTTCACTTAACATATTTAACGGTTCTTGCAGTCCTTCGTCAGTTTCCGCCATTACTGCTATATCGTCGGAAAATCTTGTTGTATTATATATTCTACCATTTATGTTTATTTCATCTTTATTCTTTTCTAAATAATATTCCATTGCCTTCTTGTTAGAACTGTTGAAAAGTACCGGTGAAAGATTGCAACCTTGACGTACTCCTTCAACTGCTTTTGCTCTTTGTTCACCTATAATTACTGATTGATTCCTGTACAGTTGAAAAAGTAGCCGTCGATCTCTGAAGTCTATGCCTCGTTTCTTCAATGAGCTGAATAGTATATTCCAGTCTACATAGTCGAAGACTTTGTCTACATCTACAAAAACAATTTAAACCGTTTTTCCTATTTCCATAGCCATTTCAATGATAAAATGTAGGGAGAGTGTAGCTTCCCTAACGCATTTGTTCTTCCTGAAACCAAACTGATCATCCCTTAGGTTGTTTTCAATTTTAGTTTCTATTTGACAATATATATATGATTCTCGTCAATATTTTGCATGAGGCAAAAAATTTCCAGTGTTCTGTAGTCTTTACATGCATGAGCATTATGCTTTTATGGTATAGAGACCAACGGACCCTGCTCGAAATCTTTTTTAATATTCCTTCTATATAGAAATTCAGATAATAAGTTTATTTCTTTTTATTTTTTGACAAAAAAAGAAAAAAAAGAAAAGAAGATTTAGATTTTTATGAATTCTATAGAAACGACTACTTTTTACTTGTTTTTATAGTAGTCTGTTGAAATATTTTTATTTATAAAGAAATATGCGCAAAATGGTTTCTTGAAACTTGAATTTCGGCTGTTCGATTAAAAATCGGTTTTGCGCATTTTGACTGATTCGTTTACTAACTAGATTTTTAGGATTTCGTGCACATATAATGTACGGAATAATCCTAGTAAGATGGTTCAGAAACGACAAAAATATTCAATTAAAATAGCAATAACTCACGAACGGTTAGACTTGTTAATTTCGAAATTTGGAACATAAATTACAATTAAAATTATCTTTAAAACGATCTATAACTTAAAGATGACTCATTACTCTGGACGACAAAAAACTCCAATAAACCGTCAAAACTATATAATATGGTACATAAAACGACCTCAAAAATCACTTAAAAAATCATAACTCATCACCCGTTAAACCTATAAAACTGAAATTCAAAATATAAAGTAAAATGCATAAAATCGAAAAATTACGGTATAAAAGATATGTAAGTTGCCGAAAAGTTCAAAAAAGTGCAAAAAATGACGTGTCCCTCCCCTAGCGCCGCGAATATTACAGCTAAAAATTTTAAACGCGGTTAAAAATATGCGCATCCCCGTATATTTCTCTAGTTTGGAACATCCGGATTTACAACTTTAAAACTGGACCCTCGAGGCGCCGAAAGCTTGATATTTTGGAAAAAAATATTTTTTTCCCCGGGCATATTGTTGGAATGATTCTCATTTGTCGGGAACAAAACCATATTTCATTTCCTTAACGAATCTTTTAACGTTGCCGAAAAGTTAAAAAAAAACGTAAAAAATCACGCCTCTCCCCCCCCAGCGCCGCGAATATTACAGCTAAAAATTTTGAACACGGTTAAAAATATGCGCTTCCAAATATATTTCTCTAGTTTTGAACATCCAAGTTTCCAGCTCTAAAATTTAACTCTCAAGGCGAAGAAAGCTCAAAATTTTGTAAAAAAATATTCTCCTTCCCGGACTTGTGATATATCATTAGACAAATTGCTATTTGTCAGGAACGAAACTGCATTTCATTTTCTTACCGAAACTTCCAAAGTTGCCGAAAAGTTTAAAAAAGCGCGAGCTCTAATTTGTAGCCCCCTCTTTGCGACGCGATTATTATAGCTATAAATTTGGAACAGGGTAGAATATATGCGACTCCACGTATATTTCTCTGATTTGAAACAACCGGCACGAAGAGCTTTAAAATGAGACCCTCGGGGCGCCGAAAGCTCGAAATTTTGGAAAAAAAAACATTTTTTTGCCGGACTTGTGATATATAATTAGAAAGATCGTTATATGCCGGGAACGAATCCGTATTTCATTTTCTTAACGAAAGTTTCAATGTTGCCGAAAAGTTCAAAAAAGCACTAAAAACGACATGTCTGGTCCCTAGCGCCGCGAGTATTATGGCTATAAATTTTGAACGCAGTTAAAAATATGCGCATCCCCGTATATTTCTCTAGTTAGGAACATCCGGATTTCCAACTTTAAAATTAGACCCTTGGGGCACCGAAAGTTCGAAATTTTGAAGAAAATTTTTTTTTTTTCCCGGGCATGCTTATACACCGTTGGAAGAATCGCTATCTGTCGGGACCGAAACCTTATTTCATTTTCTTAGCGGAACTTTCAAAGTTGCCGGAAAGTTCGGAAAAGCGAGAGAACTGATTTGTGACGCAAGTGTTATAGCTAAAAATTTTAAGGAAAGTAAAAAATATGGGCATCCACGTATATTTATCTGGTTTGGAACATCTAAGTTTCCAACTTTAAAATTAGTTCCTTGAGGCTCTGAAGCTCGAAATTTTGTAAAAAAATTTTTTTTCAAACATATTATTATTGGAAAGAGCGCTATTTTTCGGGAACAGACCCGTATTTCATTTTCTAAACGAAACGTTGGAAATTTACTAAAAGTTCAAAAAATCGTGAAAAATGACGTGTAGCCCCGCTTGTAGTTTAGGTATTGTAGCTCAAGATTTTGAACAAGGTTAAAAAATGCGCGTCCCTGTTTATTTCTTTACTTTGGAACATCCGGGTTTCGAAATTTAAAATCGGACCCTTAGGCGGTGAAAGCTCGAAAGTTTCAAAAATAATATTTTTTTTCCCGGTCATATGATATATGTCGATGGAAAGATCGCGTTATTTGTCGAGAACAAAACCGTAAGTTATTTCTTTAACGAAACTCTCAAACCTTGATGTTCCAAACTTAATAAATATACGTCGAAGCGCATGTGTTTAACTGTGTTCAAAATTTTTAGCTGTAATACTTGCGGCGCTTTGTTTGAACTTTTTGGCAACTTTAAAAGTTTCGAAATACGGTTCGGAATTATGTTTATAGACTCCCCTTGAGGCGAGGCAATTTTTGTATATCCTGTGGCTTTACTTGCTGACTTGGGAAAGATATATGGTACAGATGGAAGGTGGAGCTGGCGTACAAATTTCGACTTCTACTGGTTGAATATCGGATAGTAACATTATCTGTTGAAAGTTAATGTATCCGTACGAACGGCTAATATTACTCCCCCATGCGGACAACCACCAAGCACCAGATTTGATTTGAGAACTTTATAGTTTTTTAGTTTTAAATGTTGGTTTTGTTTTAAGTGGGTTTCTTGAATGCACGAAATAAATGGGTTTGTAAATCGGTGTTATTTTTCTTTTGGCTTTATCGGAATACGAGACTGCAGCGGTTTTTAGAATTTGGTTCGGATCGTTGTAAATTGCGTTAGTAGTGTTAGTACGAGGGCTAAGAAATGGAACGGGATCGCAGGTTTCGGTTTGGCTATTTTCATTACGGCTTGTGGTGGTGTTGTTATGAATTGTAATGAAAGGAACGGACTCAGCGCATCATTGTTTAGGTAGTACGTCCGCCTGATGAAAAACAGATGCGAATAGTATTTCGATTTGTTAAACAATTTAACGCACTATGCTAGTAAATAAATAAAAAAAAAAAATTTAATAATGGTCTAACGTATTGAGAGAGTTGAAAGAAAAAACCGAATCGTTAAAAAATCATCTCAGTAGAACGACAGTCTCTGTCACATCGCGGAATTATATCGACCTTTTTTGGTAAAGTAACTAGTTCGCCTCGCAACCGAAAGAAGTTTAATCCAACAAGGTGCTAGTAACCAAATCGCCTCGAAATTCGGTTTACAAATTAGTGACATTTACAAAATTTATAAACTATAATTTCGGTTACCGTGTCTCCTGTTCACTGAGAATCCAGCACGTAATCACCATGGTACACCAACCTGCCAGCAGAGGATACCAACATTCTAGCAGCCACAGTAGAGTGATACGTAGCATTTATATTATTTCTAATTATTCGTTTATATATTAATTAATTGTCTTTAACAATCGGCTATTCAAGAAAGATGGATGTAGAGAATAATGAAATTATACATTTTAAAAAATCATAAAACCTTAATATTAGTATTATTAAATCTAAACCAATAATTTAAAAAAATAAATAAAAATTAAATAAATAAAAAAAATGATTTAATTAAATATTTTATATATATTCGTTCTTCATAACCATTATTAATAAGTCTTCGATTCAAATTAGTATTTTGCTTTGTTGTTTTAAATTATTATTAGGAAAGATCTTTGAAATTTATTAAGATATTAAATTAAAATAATAAAATTAAAATGGAAGTTTATTCAAACAAATTTTCTTACGTACTAAATAATTATAGTCATTGTTAACTTACATACGGAATTCTCAGCGCATAAAACCTCATGCTTGACTGAACTTGTTTTGAATCAAATCGATTTTTCTTTCACTTTCTGTTCAGTCCGTATCAGTCTGTAATTTGTAAACGTTATTTAATCCCCAAGTGGTAACCGTGTGCATTTCGTTGTTCACATTTTTCATCTTTGTATCATCAATTAAGTGCGCGTAATTTTATAAATTTCTTTGGTCGCGACGTTTGACAATTGTGTCTATGCAAAACCGGATGTCATTGCGACTTCTGCATTCATTTTTTTAAAGAAGAATAGAAGGATAATGGTTCAGCAGAAAAAACTGAACATTTAAATAAATCATGATATCAGAGTCACGAGGAAAGTATGTGAAAGGGGATAAAAAGGACAAAATGGAGTAGAAGTATAAAACCGAGAAAATGATGCAGCGAGGAAATTCCGATTAAAACGAAAGCAACAAATAGTGGAGACTGAGAAGCGTTTACGAGGAAGTAAGTATCTAAAAAATCATGTGCGAGGGGAAAGAGATGGCTGAATAGAGATAAAAGGAGGCATGATTAAAAAATGAAGAAGAATAGGAGTTGAGCTGTAGCCTGGAATGGGTAATTTAAGGAAAAATGAGCAATGTGCTGAAAATGTGCCCAAAAATCTCCCACTGGAAACAGAGGCGCGAGTTAAAGAATCCACTATCTCATTTCCCTCAAAGCTTAAATAACCACTGGAATCTGCAGGAAGATCGATATCGATCGTTTGGAGCAGGAAAAGATCATGGATGAAAAAGCGTATGAGATGTATTACATAATCGGAAGAGGAAGCAGGAACGTTAGACGTGATAATCTGTAAAGCACTTTTAGAATCTGAGATTATGAGCATTTTATGGAAAACGAGCGATGAGGAAACGAAAAGAACAGCGCGTAGAATAGCAATAGATTCCGTGTAAAAAATAGAGCAAAGGGAGGGAAGTTTGAAGGACTCAGAATCTAATTCAGAGCAGAACAAAAAAGCCAGAACCAACTCCATTTGAACCTTTGGAACCGTCGGTATATTGTAAGGAAGAGAGACCTTAAAGCACTGGAAAATTGACAAATTAAGAGCAGAACGGTAAAGAAAGATATTTAATAAGGTGAAAAAAATCGGCAAAACTGAAAGAGAAATAAGGAAATTTATCATGACTATAAATGATAGGAGAAAATTGACGAAGACGAACAGAAATATAAGGGGGATAAAATTGGAATTTTATTAGGAGTAAATCGCCATTTATGGAAGAAAAAGAGGAATAAACAGGCAGGCACTTAGTGAGTTAACTCAAGTGAGATATACATATGCGAATGAAGAGAGGAGGAATATAGGATTCAGCAAGGATAGCCGGAACCGAGGTAGATTTCAGGGCTCAAGGCAAAAACGAAGACAGGCATTTTGAATGCGATCTAATTTTGAAATAAGAGACCCGGAGAAATTTCCATAAATAAAACAACAGTAATCCAAGATATAGAACATAAGTAAAATACAGCGATCGCCTCCCTAATTATTATGAGAAAGAGCTTTTTAACAGATTGCGCTTTTTTAAGAGAGGAGATAAAAAGTAATATGATTTTAATTCGTTGATTGTTTAGGTTCTGAATATTTCCTTGATTTTTTCAGTTCCACATTTTTCTATAGCGACCGGTACGAATGTAATTAATGATGAAATACGGGTGTTCCAAGAGAAATGGACAGCGTTAAATTTTTCTGTAGAATTTTGTTAATAAGCTGTGTATGTTTCGTGTTTAACGAATCAGTGTAATGAAAGAATATAATGTTAACAGATACTGAGAAAATAAACATACTGTTAATTTGGTGAATACAAAAGGTCAGTTACGCTGTTACACTGCCGAAAATTTACTCTTAAGAAACGAAATTTGGATAATGTAGCCAGTGTTAAGGTAGGTTTTATGTTATATAATAGCATAAAGCCAGAAACTTAAAACCTTATACTCATGGTGAATTTGTGAAGCAGTGTAAGAAATCAGCTGTCAAAGTACTGGTAACCGTAAACATTTTTTTTCTTTTCTTTTTGGAAAATAAATTTATCTAGAGTAACTATCGCTAGAAGAATCGAAGAATTAGCGGGAGATTTAGAAAATTTTATAAAAAATCGTTATTCAACTCTGCTACTGATGAAAGCACTGGCACGTCCGATACACCGAGTCAGCAATTTTCATTGACGGTATTAAGGATAATTTTGGAATTACTAAAGAAATAGTAGGTCTTCATCGAACTAGAAAAGGCTCTAGTATTTTCGAATGTTAACATTGTTAAAATAGATTTAACGTTCGAAATTACAAAAATTTATCTGCGTTTATTCAACTCTTTTCCCGAAATTATTTCAACGTGCATGTTCTGACGTAAATCGTAATTAAATAATTTAAAAAAAGAATTGAAATTAAAATTTGCCCGAGAAAATAAAAAGACAATCGATCTATTTCCGAAACTTCTCAACGTATTTCACATGGAATTGACCGACTTGCAAAGCAGCAAAAATTTGAAGGAGAAATTTGACCTGGAATTGCTTTATGAAAAAAATACATTAGTAAAGGAATTTTTCCAGTTACATTCTTCAGTATGCTTTGTAAAGAAGAGATGAGTGGTTTTTCACGCTTATTTATCGCCGATTTCCAAATAAACGTTAACAAAATGAAATACGGTTTTGTTCTTTTTAATGTTCCATCGATATATCACATGCCCGAAAAAAAAAAAAATACATACACGGTTGGTACAAAAAGTTCCCGGACTACCGCTATAAAATCCGTACTAGTGTCGCGATTTGTTTGAAATTCATGGTAGATATACTTCAATGTTGTGAGAAGAGATAACGAAAGTTTCAGGTCGCTACCTGCATTGGTTTACACTCATGAGACCGCCAGTTGTGAGTGAACAACTTTGTCACTTTGTCACGTTTGCGATAATTGAAGCCGCGATTAAATTTTGTTTTTTCTGTGCATCAGAAACGTGTACAATTTAATGAAAAACGCATACAAGGATGTTATGCCGTACAACGGGTTTTGTATCATCGATTTAAAAATAGTGGATGGAGCTCGTTGGAAGACGATCCGTGCTAAGGACGACCGAGCACGACTACTACCAACGAAAACGTGGCTCGTGTGCAAGCCATACTCGCTGAAAATCAGCGAATGTCGGCTTATCGCAAATGAACTAAACGTGAGTACCATCGACTTTTGAAACGCATTCGACGAGTTAGGCTCGAGCTGTATAAAACAGTGGACATTGCTCCATGACAATGCGCCACGATCGATTATTGTGAAGCAATTTTTGGCGAAACATCGGGTCACTGAGCTTCTTCACCCCCTTCACCGTCTGATCTCGCTCCGGCTGACTATTTCCTCTTTTCTAAAATGAAAACTGCTATGAAAGGGACTCGATTTGACTGCATTGAAGACATAGGCGTACCCAGGGGAGGATTTGGTGGTTCAAACCCCTCCCGAAATGGATTTTTACGTTGCTGTATTGTCGCTTTTGTCTTGGTACCAGGCATTCTGACAGTACAACTAACTATGTATTAGTGTAAATTATTCTCAAAATAAAAACGAACAGAAGTCTTACGCATTTAGAACTATTATACAAGAGATTATTAATAAAATATAATTACTAAGTAAAATCCTTTTTTCTGTCAAGTTTTTTTTTTTTTTAACGGATCGATCTCCCCCCGAAAAACTTGCCTGGGTACGCCTATGATTGAGGACATCCAACGCGCAGTGACCGAGCGTTTGAAAGCGATACTGACGAAGACTTTGATAGTGTGTTTGGCAACTTGTAAGAACGTGCGAAACGGTGTGTAGATCGTAATTGTACATTGAAAAGTAAATACGTTTCAATCTCTTCTCTCTTCATTTTCTTTTTTTTTTTTTTAGCGTTAGTCCGGGAACTTTTTGAACCAACCGTATATATATATATATATATATACATATACATTTTAACAAAATTTGGAGCTCTCGGCGCCTTGAGAGGTTAACTTTAAAGTTTGAAATCCGAACGTTCCAAACTCTAGAGAAATATACAGACGAAGAGCATGTTTGCGATGCGGACCATGTGTTTATTAATTGTTCATCTCTTTCTGCTGAGTGCTCTGCTTTCTATTCCATTTTATTGATACTTGGTCTTCCTACTACTCCATATTGCGCTTCTTATGTCCTATCTTTTCCCTCTCCACAGATTGTTCCTTTCTCCTAACAACATTTGATATCGTATGAAGATATAATTGACTCTTTCCTATTCTAATTGCTTCTGAGTAAGGTCCCCCCGGTTGACGAGCCAAAAAAAAAAAAAAAAAAAAATATCCAGGAGTGCGTTTTGGTAACTTTGTTTAAAATTTTTACCTGTAAAATACTCACGCCGCAATTGAGACCGCATTATTTATTTTTTGCGCTTTTTTGAATTTTCGTTAATCCTGAAAGGTTTCGTTAAGGAAATGAAATCCGGTTTCATTCCCTACAAATAATGATTTTTTCATCGATTACTCGGCCGAAAGAAATCCAAAAAATTTCCTAAATTTTGAGTATTCAACATAATCCGAGGATCGAAAAATGCGGAGTTGAAATTATATTTTTTCTCTAAAACGCTATTTTATATTATTCGTGTTCGAGATATACCTTTTTACCGGGGTTCCACTTAGAGGATCAATATTTTTTTTTCCCGGTTTTGGGCCCCAAAAGGGCAGGGTTTAAATCTTGAAAAAATTTTCGATTTTAGTTTTATATTTTCAATTTTACTTTTATAGGGTTGTCTATGGTGGCGAGTTGTTACGAACTTTTATAAGTAATTTTTAAGGTAGTTTTAAATTCCATATTATATATTCTTGAAGATTTTTTGCGATTTTTGGTGTTCAAGATAATCGGGTGTCCTGAAGTTATATAGAATTTTAAAAATGTAATTTATGGTCCGAATTTGAACTTTATAAGTCAGAAGACCGTTCCTAAGTTTATTTGGTATTTTTATCATTTCTGAACCATTTTATTACCATTCCGTACATTATTATATATGTATCCCTAAAAACGAATAAAACGTAAACACTGCTTAATTTTCGAAACTAATCACTTGATGGCGGATCAGTCACGGCCACTGTACGGGAGCGTTCGTGCAAAAAGTATTTACATAAAATTGATTGCGAAGGTCTAGTAAAATACCGGAGGAACATCTCTACCCAATTTACTAGACTTTGCCGCAGATACATTATACAAATGGTTACCACATTAATGCGAATGTTTTTTTTTCGCAAAAATTTCGTTACATATGTGTATATGTGTATAAGTGTGAAAAGACAAATAGTAAAGTTAGATTTAACAGAAATGAAATGCCGACACTGTGAAATGGAAAAGTACTTTAACAGAAAGTTAGTTTAAGCGCTGTCATATTACCATTATCGCCTACAGGCTTAATTTGTAGCGATGTAATAAAAAGTTTTTCACTGAACTTTATTGCTTTTCAACTATGCTCGTCTAAAGGAAACCGCTAATGCGGCTAGCTGGAAGTGTTCGCAAGTTTTCTTCCGAGTATTCGGCCATTTTTTTTTTTTTCACTCAACGTAAATTACACTTGTTGGCAAATTTTAAATTGTATCCTCTATCAAATATTTCAAGAGCCAAATACTCCGAAATATTTTTTTCTTTTCTTTTCTCTGAAATATAATAGCCTGAAATCTGCGACAACCGAATTACATTGACAAAATTAAGCGAAATATATTTATTTTATATAAAACTATACTCGCATCACACGTTTTATTATGAATTACGCCAATAAGGATTTTATTCAGGAAGCGATATTTTAATATAATTTAAGTTATTTGTTGAACTATACCGAATTACTGTTTAGGCAATTATCGAAGTGCTATTGGTTAGGCAATCCCGGTTTCGTTCGAGTGGAACTCGGTTTGAACCCAGCTGCACTGAAGTGTAAAAAATTATCATAGCTTACGCTGAATTAATGCACATAATTGACGAGCCCGATTAAACAAAAACATGAATGGTTAATGCAATATATGAGTTGGCAGTAAAAATGAAACTTCAAAACCAGAAAAATAAGACTGTGCTCCTTTACAAAATACGACGTGTAATTTTCAAAATACAAACTCGGAGGAAATTTTGTGTTCAATTTCCTGAAAACCGCGCAATTATAATAATCTTATCATCGATCAGATGAAGAATTTTATAGTAATAATAATAATAATAAGACCTACATCAAAATTTCATGAAGATAGTTTTTCAATTATTCAACTGATTGTTTAAGCCGATTTAATCATTACCTAAAATATAACATTTTTGGTAATTGCGCCAGTGGTATTAAATCGTAATCATTCGAATCTTTACGAGAAAAGATACGTCTCGTATGGCTTTTATTCCAAGGCCGTGTCCACGGGGTGGGTTTTGGGGGTTAAACCCTCCCCATGCGAACTGAAATAGTTATTATAAATACAAAAAAAAATCTGATAAAAATCAAAGATTTAAAATAAACATTGATGAGTTTTTATGTTGTTTTTACCTATGTTTAAAAGAAAAAAGAAAAAATATGCTCCATATTTTTAGGTACTTCATTAATATTTTATGCAAAATTTTTTATTACGAGTATAATTAATAACATATATAATTTTTATTAATGTTTATACGGGGTAATTCATTTATGTAAATTATTAATACATATAAATCAAAATGATGGAAATTATTAATAGTACAAATATTAGTGAAAAATGTATTGTTATTTATAAAATAAATATGTAAAGAAAATTTTCAAAACCCCCCCCTTTTCCAGAATTCTGGGCACGGGCCTGATTTATTCTTAAATATAGCGTTACAGCTAAGAACGCGTTAAAAACGTATGCCATTTTTAATAATAATTAAATTTAAATTAATCTTTTTAAAGTTATTAATTTTGTTATTGCTTTTACGAATTAAATTTAACCAAATAATATGTATGCGATAATTTAAAAAAGTTGATAAACAAAAGCTGGATGAGACACGTTAGTAACGTATTTAAAATAAAATATTAAAAAAAAAATGTAAAGGCAATTTAATATATAAAATAAACTTAAATATTTTAGTTTAATTTATTTACGCATCTTAATAAAACGCGACATATCATTCCAGATTTATTTCAAAATTTTATTATCTTACATATCATAATAAATGACCGTTTTCCAAATTTTTATTTATGTGCGCTTCATTTCAAGTTACTAGTTAATCCATATTGGTTTCTATACTACATACAGCGTAAACAAAAATCCGTATATACGAGTGAAGAATAGAAAAAGAATGATAATTCATATATACCATTCAAAACCGATAGCCTTACTCTATTTCGCAGAAGAGTCATTTCAAAGGTAGACTAATATTGTCCCAAAGTTTACTTTAGAATAATGCTTTCGTAGGCTACAAATATGAATGGGTTCTTTACTAATATTGTTTATAAATGGGGGAAAAAACTTAGGTAAACAATATATTTCACAAAATAATCAATTCACGATATTGTGCCGAACATGAATAATATAATAATCATAAAAAATTATACCGGAAACATACAAATCATATTAAAAAATATTAAAAAACATCGACTAGTTATTAGATAAGCAAGTTCAACAAAGGACTGAAATTCCACAGCCTGTAAGAAAGGACACAGGTTACATGCATGAATTAATCAGGCATCATGTAAATTCAATTGAGGTAAAAACGAAATTCAAAGAGATCAAAAGATCGCTGCAAAAAAAAAAAAAAAAAAAAAAAAAAAACGAAAAGCGAAGAAAAATGATTGTACTAGCCTACTCAATAAATGCGATAATGATAGCAGAAAGTATCCGACTACATAGTTCAACACGTTCATCAGTTGCGTCCATACTAGCAAAGCATTTCTCCGATGCTTCCTCAACTCAATTCCTACTCATCATCCTTTTTGTCCCACGCAAATAAGAAAGATGTCATTCCTCTCCTACCGCCCAACAGCATGGATCGGTACGATCGAGCGTTCTCCTTGTCCGAGTTAAATTTTGTCTTAGACAATAAGCTGAAGGCAAGTGCACCTGGCGCAGATTCCATCCATCCTTTCATGCTAAAGCTCCTTCCCACGGCGGCAAGACTATATCTGCTAAACATCTATAACCAGATCTGGGAACAAGGTAACATTCCGATCTCATGGAAAGAGGCAATCGTTATTCCGATTTTAAAACAGAATAAGGATCCTTCACTACCCAGTAGCTACCGTCCTATCTCACTGATGAGTACCTTATCCAAAACCCTGGATAAAATGGTCAACAGACGTCTCCTCTCCTTTTGTGAATCCAAAAATATCCTCTCCACAATACAAGCCGGAGGCCGTAAGGCTAAATCAACGTCGAATCATCTGGTGAGCCTTCAAAGGCAGATTTTATCTGCGTTCAAAAGTCGACAGCACCTGATAACCATATTCTTCGATATTGAAAAAGCCTATGACCGCCTATGGCGGCAAGGCCTAATAAACAAACTACGAAGATGGCAAGTGACAGGTAGAATGATAAGATTCATTCAAAACTACTTGTCAGACCGAACTATACGGGTCAGAATCGACTCTCAAGTCTCTGATGCAATGAGCATCGAGAACGGCATACCTCAAGGCTCTGCGCTTAGCGTAACCTTGTTCATAATGTACATCAATGACACTGCTGATTGTGTTCAGCCACCAGTAACGGCCCGGCTCTTCATTGACGACCTTAGCATTTCCCTAGCGTCTCGTGATCCACACATATCTCACACAATCCTTCAGAAAACTATCTCCAAACTCCAAAAATGGTCAGAAGTCAATGGTCTAAACTTTTCCTCCGCAAAGACGGTATGTGTCGATTTCTATAGGGGACGGCCTGTGACCAACAGGATTCCTTTCCAAATAAACAACACCATAATTCCGAACTGTATTTCAGCCAGGTTCCTAGGCCTGGAGTTTGATAGCAGATTAACTTGGCGCCTACACATTAATAAGCTAAAATCCGAATGTATAAAGTTACTGTCAATAATCCGTCACCTCTCCAATCCCCAACTCAATATTCATCCCAAATTAATCTCTAATGTTTACAAAGCCTTGATCCTAAGGAAAATAAATTATGGGTGCCAGGTGTACTCCTCAGCGTCTCTAAGTAACCTGAAAAAACTGGACGCAATTCACCACTCTGCACTACGAATCATCACCGGAGCCCATTATACAACACCGTGTAGGAGTATCTGTGCACTAACGGGCTCTCCCCCACTGAAATTCTATCGCTCCCTGCATACCCTGCGGTGCAATATTCCATTCCTAAAGCTGCCTTATATCCATCCCGAAACCCCCTTACTCGCAGCGTTCACTAACGATCCACTACCAATTCTCACCAAGCTACTTCAGAATGTCAATGTCAACGACTCCACAGAGTGCCAGGCAGCAGCTACCGGCTCGTTACATCTGCGGCAACTTGAGCCTGTAGCAGTTAACCTATCGGTTCCGCAAAAGTATAAGTCCTACGGCATGTCAGAGCAACTTACTCAAGACGCGTGCGAAACAATAAGACAGTACAGCAACGCTATCCAATGTTATACAGATGGGGCCAAAGCAGCACCCGTCGAGGGGATGTCACCAACTGCGTGCGCTTTCGAAGTGAAGGGAGCAATGACAACCATCCGTCTGAACGATTACTGCTCAATCCTAGATGCCGAATTATATGCAATACGCTTATGTCTGGAAATGATCCTGGCGTCCACAGAGCCAATCCATGACATCCTATTGATAACAGATTCATTAGTGGCGGCTAAGATATTAGGAGGGTGAGCCCCGGGGAGGGGGTTAATAAACCACGTCTTGGCACTCATCATGGGGCTACAATCGAAGGGATATAAGCTAGTAGTGTTGTGGGTCCCAAGTCACGCGGGAATCCCAGGAAATGAAAGGGTTAACACAGCAGCTCAATCAACCATTACAGCTCCCAGTCCGCAAAGCATACTTGGGCCCCCTCAAATATCAGAAGCTGTAAAAATACAAATAATGGAACAGTGGAAACAAGAACACATCTCCACCCCATCCCACCTCCAGAATATAAAGAAATCCGTAGAGCCATGGTGGCCCCCCCAGGGGACCTTACGAGTTTATCATCGCGCGCTCAACTGTTTACGCCTGGGCCACACGCGACTATCCCACGACTACCTGTTGGAAGGCGCTCACCCTCCAACCACGTGTCCTTTCTGTCGCGCACAAGAGCCACCGGCGGTTGAGCACATTCTCATAAACTGCCCTGCATTCCAATCCTCCAGAACGAGACACGGATTTGATAACCTCAGCCATGTTCTCTCAAACTCAGAAGCGAACCAAAGTGCAGTCTTCCAGTTCGTCAGGGACAATGGATTAGGGACATTCCTGTAACCGGAGACTCTCGGGCCGTAATAGTCTAGATATTATACACGGCCCGGGGTCTAACCACGGTTTGAAAATTTTAATAAAAAAAAAAAAAAAAACAAAAAAAAAACACGTTCTTGGTAAAAGAAATCAGTATCGATGATCAAAAAGTGAACAGTAATTTTTGAAAATATTTTAGTGAACATTTTGCGAGTGCGGTAAAACATTTGTTACTGTCAATTCCGAAGAAATAGCTGTAAAAAATGTAACTCCATGCATAAATCCATTCGCGCTTTCATATTATTTCTAAAGTTTCAGTTCTTACCGAAATACATTTACACTATATACCGTATAACATTTATTGAAAAAAAGCATAAGTTAACTTTTACAATTAGGCCAGATTAATGATGAGCTATAGGCGATTCTGAATGTTGTCATTGGAAAATGTTAAAAATAAATTTTTGTAAACAAAGTACCATCATTTAACAAAAATTATTTCGTTAGTTCCAAAAGTATTATCTTTCCAGTATAAAACTTACCGTTTAATTAACTTTAAATGTTTACTTAAAATTAAGTATATTGCGTATCAATTTACAATTTTCTTTCATAAAGTTCTAATGCTAGAAACAATTTATAGACTATTAAAATACAAATAATAATACAGTAGAAGTTCTTTTATCCGTCACTCTCGGGACCCCAGGCCTATGACGGATAATAATAGAAATTCCATTAAAAACGTGCACAATTACATATATAGTACTGTACTAGATTTTAAATAATTTGGGAAAGAAACGAAAAAGAATATTTAGTTGAATAACATTTATTTATTTACAAATTTAATATAACATAGTATACAATATAGCGCAGTACACACCTAGGTAAAATGCCTCTACGTCAGATTGTTTACATCTTTAAAAAATCAATAATTTTCCTAAAAAATCATAAATTAGCAATTTTTACAATGACGGATAACAGAAAGTGATGGTTAAAAAAACTTTTACTATATATTCAAGGTGTCAATACATTTTCATAATTTACACTTATATATGAACAGATTAAATATATAAGTAAAATCATATGTTTACTTTACAAACAAGCAAAAACGCACATTAAACGAAAACAACGTTTATAATTTTCAAATTAATAATACGAGTATATCGAAATTCATACAATTATATATTTAATGAATAAATATATTTCGTTAATAATCGACATTCGCACTATTATATTGAATATGAATAAAATGCACATAAACGAAAGAATTTTTATATTATAAATTATAATATGAACACAAAAATGACTCAAAACTACCACTTGATAGGGTTGTGATCACGGCAACGGTTGAAATTGCGAACGCTGTAAATATTAACAGAAAATCACAACAGATGAAGACTGGCTTAAATGATACATCCGTCTAGTTTGAATAATGGTGAATGAAGGTAATTGAAGGTAAATCTACACGCAAAATTTTCACTAACAGGAGGATAACATTAAAGAAAATGACAGTTAAAAAATAAACTGTGACATTAATCGACAATACAAAATACTTGGCTATACACAGATAAGAGTCTAACACGGCAAAAGCATATCCAGGACAAAATAATTAAATCTAAAAGTCTAACAAATATATTGGTCAACAGACCGTTATTCAAAATCGTTTTCGGAAGACAAAACCAAAATTTACGATCACTATTATTATTTTTTTTTTTTTTTTTTTTTTAAATAAACCGTATATTAAGAAAATAAGTGTATAAAGGTGCAGAGGACTGTGTGTGTATTGTAACTATGAACTCAAGCTAACAGTCTAGGATTAATGAAAGGATGAAAACGAAAAAAAAAAAAAAAGAATTGTGTGTGAGAGGTCCTTTGCAAAAGTGTACTTATAGATAAATTGTGGGTATTAGTCAGGATGATAAAGAACATAGTCCCAACTATTACCAAGAAAATTTAAGTATTTAATTGCTATATAACATTCTTAGTTAAATTAACTGTAATAATAAGAAAGGTAAAATACAGTAGCCGTAATGTACGAAAATAAAAGTTGTTGGGGTAACGTTTGATTTAGTGCATACGTGAGAATTGTAATTCTATAACTATAATAATCTACTAATATTTAATCAAAAAGAAATTAACGACTTGAATGAAACAAAACTTAATGGCTATCACTGAATTACAATTTATAAATAAATAGATTTATAAATAAATAAATAAAATAAATAAAATAAAATTACATTAAGTTAAATTAAGTTAGGATAAGTTGTGAAGAGAAAGCAGATAATCCTGAATAATAGGGTTTCGTAAATGTTTGGATTTAACAGAAATGATTTAATTACTCAGTTGAAACTTACGCCTCAAAGCCGCCTCAGCAAAATTAAGTAAGGGGTAGTGATTTGTTCTATTAATGGGGGTGGGGTTAGTTTTTATAATATTGAACTTGGAACGTAAGTAACGATCACTATTATTATGGAAATATGGATGTCAAATGTAGGGCTTCCGAGTCCGTGCAAATGTAAAACTAACCCGATTTCAGAACGAAACATTGAGAATCACAGCGGATGCTAAATAGTTCGTATCGAAATATCGTGACCAGAATTTCCATATGTTGCTGAAGTGGTCAGAAAATAAGCTGCTGAACACGTAATGAAGCTTTAAGACCATCCAAACTGGGTGGCAACCTGATGGATCTACATCCATTGCAGGGAGTAAAACCTTGGAATTAATCAACTAATTCTAACTCATTCACAGTGAAAAGTGCGGCTCAGATAATTGCGGACATAATAATTATATATCCAGTTATAGAAAAAAAAAAAACGCAATTACTATTATTAACAAATACAATCATTACTATTGGTACTTTCATTACTAATGTTGCTATTATTATTATTATTATTTAGTATAAATTTGGTTAGTTAATAATTCATTAAATGCACGTGCGATAAATGTGCACATGTTAGATGATATATTATTTTGTATTATTTTTTAGGATTCCGTATACATATAATGTACGGAATCCTTATAAGATGGTACACAAATGACAAAAATATCAAATAAAAATCAATAATTCACGAACGGCTTGACTTATAAACTTCAAATTTGGAACATAAATTACAATTAAAATTATCTTTAAAGCGATCTATAACTTGAAAATAACCGATTACCCTGGGCGGCAAAAAACCCAAAAAACCGTAAAGAATATATAATATGGTACATAAAACGACCTCAAAAATCACTTAAAAAATCATAACTCGCCACTAGATAAACTTATAAAGCTGAAATTGAAAATATAAACTACAATGCAGGAGTACTTTCATAAAATAAAAAAATTTGGTTACAAAAGTTATGTAAAGTTGCCCAAAAGTTCAAAGAAGCGCGAAAAATGACGTGTAGCCCCCCCTAGCGCCGCGAATATTACCGATAAAAATTTTGAACACGGTTAAAAATATGCGCTTCCACGTATATTTCTCTAGTTCGGAACATTCGAATTTCCAGCTTTAAAATCGGACCCTCGGGGCGCCGAAAGCTCGAGATTTTGGAAAAAAATATTTTTTTTTTCAGGCTTGTGATATATCATTAGAAAGATCTCTATTAGTCGGGAACGAAACCGTATTTAATTTCCGTAACGAAACTTTCAAAGTTGACGTAAAGTTCAAAAAAGCGCGAAAAATGACGTGTCCCCCCCCTCCCTAGCGCCGCGAATATTACCGATAAAAATTTTGAACACGGTTAAAAATATGCGCTTCCACGTATATTTCTCTAGTTTAGAACATCCGGTTTCCAGCTTTAAAATTGGCCCCTCGGGGCACCGAAAGCTCGAGATTTTGGAAAAAAGTATTCATTTTTTTAACCAAACTTTCAAAGTTGACGTAATGTTCAAAAAAGCGACAGCTCCAATTTGCGGCCCCTTCCTTGCGACGCGAGTATTACAGCTATAAATTTAGAACACGGTAGAAAATACGTGACGCTACGTATATTTCTCTGATTTAAGACAATCGGATCCCAACTTTAGAATGAGACATGTGGGGCACTGAAAATTCAAAATTTCGAAAAAAAAATTTTTTTTTTCTTAGGTTTGTGATATATCATTACAAATATCGCTGTTTGTTGGGAACGAAAACGTATTTCATTTTCTTAACGAAACTTTGAAAGTTGCCGAAAAGTTCAAAATAGCGCGAAAAATTACTTTTTAGCCCCATAGCGAAGCAAATATTACAGCTAAATATTTTGAACACGGTTAAAAATATGCGCTTCTACGTATATTTCTCTAATTCGAAACATCCAGGTTTCCAGTTTTAAAATTAGACCCTTGGGGCGCCGAAAGCTTAAATTTTTGAAATAAAATATTTTTTTCTTCGGGTTGTGATATATTATTAGAAAGATCGCTATTCGTCGGGAACGAAACCGTATTTCATTTTCTTAACGAAATTTTAAAAGTTGCAGGAAAGTTCAAAAAAGCGCGAGCTTTAATTTGTAGCCCCCTCTTTACGACGACACGAGTATTATAGCTATAAATTTGAAACAAGTTAGAAAATATGCAACTTCACGTATATTTCTATAATTTTGAACATCCAGGTTTCCAGCTTAAAAATAAAACCCTTAGGGCGCCCAAAGCTCAAAATTTTTAAAAAATATTTTTTTTTGCCCGAACTTATAATATATCATTGGAAAGATCGCTATTTGTCGGGAACAGAACCGTATTTCATTTTCTTAACGAAACTTTCAAAGTTCCAAAAAGTTCAAAAAAACAAAAATAATTACGTGTCTCTCCCCTAGCTCCACGAATATTACAGCTGAAAATTTTGAAGAAAAATTTTTATTTTTCTGACGCATGTTATATACCGTTTGAAGGATCGCTATCTGTTGGGAAAGAAACCGTATTTCATTTTCTTAATTGAACTTTCAAAGTTTGCTGAAAAGTTCGAAAAAGCGCGAGAATTGATTTGTGACGCGAGTATTATAGCTAAAAATTTTGAGGAAAGTATTAAATATGGGCATCCATGTATATTTCTCTGGTTTGGAACATCTAATTTTCCAATTTTAAAATTAGTGGCTTGGGGCTCTGAAAGCTCGAAATTTTGTAAAAAGAAATTTTTTTCAAGTGTATTATTATTGGAAAGAGCGCTATTTTTTGGGAACGGACCCGTATTTCGTTTTCTTAACGAAACTGTTTGAAATTTACTAAAAGTTCATAAAATTCTGAAAAATGACGTGTAGCCCCGCTTGTAATTTATGTATTGTAGTTCAAGATTTTGAACAATGTTAAAAAAATGTGCGTCCCTGTTTATTTATTTACTTTGGAACATCTAGGTTTCCATCTTAAAATTCAGAACCTTAAGCGCGGAAAGCTCGAAAGTTTCAAAAATAATATTTTTTTTCCGGTCATGATCGATGGGAAGATCGTTATTTGTCGAGAACGAAACCATTAGTTATTTCCTTAACGAAACTTTCAAACCTTGATGTTCCAAACTTGAGAAATATATGTCGAAGCGCATATGTTTAACCCTGTTCAAAACTTTTAGCTGTAATACTCGCGGCGCTAGAGGGGAGGAACTGTTTGAATTTTTTGGCAACTTTAAAAGTTTCTAAATACGGTTCGGAATTATGTTTAGAGACTTCCGTGGAACTGGCGTACGAATTTCGACTGTTACTGGTTGAATGTCGGATGGTAACATTATCTGTTGAAAGTTAATATCCGCACGAACGGATAATATTATTCCCCCACGCGCACAACTAGCAAGCACCGGATTTGATTCGAGAACTTTATAGTTTTTTAGTTTTAAATGTTGGTTTTGTTTTAAGTGGGTTTCTTGAATGCACGAAATAAACAGGCTTGTTAATCGGTGTTATTTTTCTTTTTGCTTTATCGGAATACGAGATTGCAGCGGTTTTTAGAATTTGGTTCGGATTGTTATAATTTGCGTTAGTAGTGTTAGCATGAGGGATAAGAAACGGAACAGGATCGCAGGTTTTGGTTTGGTTATTTTCATTACGGCGTGTGTTAGTGTTGTTATGAACTGTAATGAAAGGAACGGACTCAGCGCATCATTGTTTAGGTGGTAGGTCCACCTGATGAAAAACAGATGCGAGTAATATTTCGATTTGTTAAACAATTTAACGACCTATGCTAGTAAATAAATAAAAAAAAAATATTTAATAATGGTCTAACGTACTGAGAGAGTCGAAAGAAAATACCGAATTGTTAAAAAATCATCACAGTAGAACGACAGTCTTTTTCACATCGCGGAACTATATCGACCTTTTTTAGTAAAGTAACCAGTTCGTCTTGCAACCGAAAGAAGTTTAATAACAAAGTAACCAAATTGCCTCGAAATTCGGTTTTCCAATTAGTGACATTTACAAAATTCGTAAACTATAATTTCGATTACCGTGTCTCTCCCTCCCACGCGCCGAGAATCCAGGATGCAATCACCAACGTACACCAACCTGCCAGCAGGGAACACCAACATTCTAGCAGCCGCAGCAGAGTGATACGCAGCATCAATATTATTTCTAATTAATATTTTTTGCGTGTTTTCGTTTATATATTTATTAAATACCTTTGACGGCCGGCTATTCAAGAAAAATAGGTGTAGGAATCAACAAAATTACACATTTTAAAAAATCATAAAACCTTAATATTAGTTATTAAATCTAAACCAATAATTTAAAAAAATAAATAAAAAAAAGATTTAAATAATTTTTCTTCATAACCGTTACATTTCACTTCAAATTAATCTAAGTCTTCGATTCAAATTAGTATTTTGCTTTACTGTTTTAAATTATTATTAGAAAAGATCTCTGAAATTTATTAAGATATTAAATTAAAATAGTAAAATAAAAATAGAAATTTATTCAAACAAATTTTCTTACATACTAAATAATTATAGTTATTGTTAACTTTCATACGGAATCCTCAGCGCATGAAACCTCATGCTTGACTGAACTTGTTTTTTCTTTGTAACTCGTCATTGTAATTTTTAACCACACTATAAACAAAAAATAATCAATTTCATTCCATACATTTCTTTACACTGTTGTTATTTCTTTTCATTTATATACATTTTAAATTATATTGTAAATCTGCGATTCACATGACTTCTTCACGAATAAGCGGAAATTACAAGTTCTATAATAATATGAAAATAAATTTAAATTTGAAACTACACATTAATAACTGTATAATTTTTACGCCAGGGTAATATAAAAAAACGTATTAGATTTTTGTGTTGATTATACGTAACTTTTGAAAATGGCATGGTCAGTTAAAACCGACTTTTCTATAATAATTACAGAAAACTATCATCGAGTGTTCAAGGGACTTCCCTATGATGCGGCCTGAAGAATCCAGTTTCCATATATATATATACATACACCCCCGCACGGAGGGAAAGAAAGATTACAAAAACAGTAAATACAGCAGCATTTTTTATTAAGAATAATATAAAAATAATCCATTGCTGAACCCATATTAAAAAATAGTACTATTAATTCTTAAACATTTATTTAAGAAGGTGTAGGATATTATATTTCTCAAATAATACAAATGAAATGTTGCTTGCTTTACAGAGAAATGGATTATATACGAGAATTTGACATCAGACCAGATCGAGAAATGTACTACGCTGGTGAAGTGATCTCCGGTTCAGTTCTACTGGAAACTATTGAAAACTTTAAGCTCAAATGTAAGTATTATTCTTAAAAGTAAAAAGCAAAACATTTTTCATTTCAAATGTACCGTTTAGAACGCACTCAAGTTGCATAATCGTTCTTGTATCATCCGGAAATAAAAATGTGAAATATACGTAATGAAATAGATCTAAATAGCAAAAAATAACTCTTTTTAGTTATATGTTAAAAGTAGATCCGCGTGATGAAGAAAACGGTAATTTTTTTCTGAGCAATTTAATTAAATATGTCAAGATTTTTTCATTTTTTGCCTCTATTTCCTAAAAATTTATTTAAATTATTTTTTTTCAAATTAAAACATTTTTATGCTGTTTTATCGCGTTTGAAATGCGGCATTGTAAATAGGAAATCTGTAATGGCAATATTTAATTTTTTTAAATTAATTACACCTTTATTAAATACATTCGAAACTTAGTTTGTTTAGGACTATTCCGTGTGCACGTATGTGTGTACACGGACGGAATAATCCCAATAAGGTTTTTGAAAATTGCAAAAGTATCAAATGAAATTCAGTAATTCACGGATGACTTCACTTATGAACTTGAAATTATGTGCATAAATTACAACTGAAATGATTTTTGAAATAATGTATTATAACTTATATGATGAACAGTCGGTTACCTTGGGAGTAAAAATCGCAAAAAAAACATCAAGAAAATATATAATATAAAACGACCCGAAAAATGGACTCAAAATTCCTAACCGGTCACCAGAGATGTAACTATTTAGAAGCGAAGTTCAAAATATGTAACAAAAATCACGATTTCTGAACATGAAAAAATTATCAAAAAATAATAACTCGTCTCACCGTTCTTTGGAGCAGCAAAAAAGAAGCAAAAACGATATGTTCTTGCTAATAGAAGTATCAGTGAAAAAATTGAAAAAACCGAAACAAAAACCAAAGCACTCCTTAAACATGAATATAGAAAAAATATAGCCGATATTACAGCTTCATATTTGGCCTTTAACAGTAAACCCGAAAATTGTAAAAAAAGCATTTTCTTTCCTCTAGGGATATATCGATGGAAAGCACTGTGTTTGGCAGAAACGGGGTAATTCTTTTTCGTTTTCACAGCAAAACTTTTGCGTCCTCAGCGAAAAAGTTCAAAAACGCTAAAAATGAGCCTTTCTTTTTGCGGTTTGTGTATTACAATTAAGAATTTCGAGCCAGCTTATTATCACGAATACTCCTTTGGTTCGGATATCCGAATTTCCAACCTTGAAATGAGGCGCCCTCCGGTCATCGAAAATCGAAAAATTCGAGAAAAAAAATACAGCTGAACAATTCATAGGTTTTTAATAGATCCTTCGATATTTATATTGGTGTAAAATTTAAACCTTTACGTATCGTTTGTTAGTGTCTATTAGATACGAATACATTACAAATGAATATTTTTATTTTAATTATTTACTATTTAGTAACTGCTGTTTTTAAGTCAGAATTTCTGTTTATACAGGATTTTGGAAGGAATTTTTTTCTCGTTTTTAGCTGTCTCAATCGTTAATCAATATGCTTATATTGACGCATAAACATAAAGTGCGGGTTAACAAAAATGGGATTTTTTTTTTTTTTTTTTTTTTTGGTAGAAGCGAAAAATAAAATAAGAAGTTACTACCTAAAGCTTAAATAACTCGCGAAATAAATACGAATAAATTCATATTTATCGTGAAGATTTTTTCCTTTACTTTGAAAATGAGTGTCTTTTACGGAAATACTATGATTCGAAAATTAAATATATACGATAGCAATTAAGAGGAGCACGAATGCATCGGAAAAGGTTTCGGAATCTCTTTGCTGTAAATAAAACAGAAATTTGTTTTACAAATGCTCGATATTCCTTTGAAATAATGATTTCATGTGAAAGATAAACAAACAGACTTTTGCAACGTATGTTTAAGAGTTCTGTTAGCAGTAAAGGTACCGATGGAGATCGCTGCGTCACTTGTAAATTAATTTGGATTTGGTTCTAATACAGATTCGTTATTTGATCGTTCTTTTTCATTCGGCATATTTATTTGGTAATACCGCGTTTGAAGTTTCTTTTACTATTTACAGATTTGATTATGTGTACATGACTGCATTCACTGCTTTTTTTTTGTTTTTTTTTTTTTTATTAGGTATACGATATTTTTATTTATTGTATAATTTAATAAAATAATTAAATTTGGATGGTGTGAAATTGCGATTCATTAACGAAACTTCCTGGATTTTAAAAGATTTAAGAACAAGAACAATAATGAAGCAACAATTTTTAAACACTTTGGGTGAAAAATATATACGATGTTATAAATTTAAAATTGGATATCTTTGTTTTGAATTTAATATTATGTAAATCTAAATGGTGTTATCTGTAACGTGAAATATGGAATCCTCAGCGCATGAAACATCACGGTTGACTAACCTCGTTGTAAACGTAATTCCTTCGTGTCATATTGACTGCTTTTATAATGTCTAATAATAGCATTTCAGTATATTTGTTTTTGTTGAAGTTGTCGAGGATATATTCGCTGGTATTCGTAAGTTGATGGATAGTCGAGTAATAAGACATAAAATCAGATGTTTTAGGAAATAGTATATTTTTTTATCGTTGGAACGTAGTCATACGAGAAAGTATAATTTTTTCAGCAATTTTTCTTAAGTTGTTAAACAAACTGTTAAGCTGAACGTTGTTTAGGGAGAAAGAGTTTTTTCCTTGTTTTAAGGAAGGCTATAACTGTCGTAATCTAGTAATCAAGTTTGAGAATGACACGTAAGCTCGATAAATGTTGAAGGAGGCGGCAGTCGTTTTAAGGTTATAACATAAAAATAATATCTAATCCGATTAAATTTTTTACCTTTAGTTTGTTTTTATTTTTACGAATTTCACATGGTGTGCTACGTTTAATATTTCATGCAGCAGAGAAATGCTAAAGTTGTGTTTAGTTGCAGATTTTGTCTTACTATACTTTGTAATGAACACGATAACAGTAATCCGCGACCAGTTCAGCCTTTGCTGTGCCCGTGAAGATGTAAGTGTTTGCTTGTGAATCAACTATAGGACCTAGAGCCGTGTATTGTAATTGTTATAGATTCTATTTACTTGGTGTAGATTTACCTTTAATGCTCAGCTTCAATTGCTTATCGTTGAAATTACTACATATTTTTATATTTAATAAAAAGTATGTGGAAGACTGCTGTAATCAATCAGTTTAATACTTTCTACTACAGCGGCTACTTCTATAGTGATGGCCCAAAAATCGCAGCGTTGTATTTTTGTTACTGCTTCGACAAATGATGCGAACGTGTTCACGCTTTTGTAGTCGCGATGGCAAAAATCAACGAGTTAAGGTTCGAATTACTTCCGCATCCGCCCTATTCGCCAGATTTGGCACTGGGCGACTATTATGTATTCCCCAATTTGAAGAAATGACTAGGAGGAAAAAGATTTGCAAATGATAGTGAGTTGATCGTCGGTGTTGATGATTATTTTCGAGACCTTCCTGAAGAATCCTACAAGGTCGGTATTAATAAACTTTTCGAGCGATGGAGCAAATGTGTGAGCCTACATGGAGACAATGTTGAGAAATAAAGCACTGTTTTCATAAAAATATGTTTTTTTTCATTGAGAGGCCCGGAACTTTTCAAACCACTCTCGTATAAACCCATCAATGTTTATAACTTTTTAATATTTAGTTATGCTCTTATGTTATGATCAGTTAGGACTATATTTTATAACGTTACATTTCTACTAAAATTATTTTCGATATTACGGTTTTTCAAATTTTCTGTTCTGAGCTACAATATTACAAATAAGTATACATAATTATAGGTTCTACGGTAATTAAAATTAACGTGGTAAGGCACTAGACAATGTGCATAATTTATGCCTATATTTATTTTAAAAAAAAAAAACTTTAATTTGTTAATAAATTCTTTTTTCTTCTTGTTTCTTCAAGAATACCACCTCCTGGTTTTTATACACTTACTCTTCTACATTATTAGTTTATAAAATTTTAAAATTATGCGCATAGATTATGTAATTATATTATGAAAATTAAATTAAAAGCTTTAAAAATTAAATTTTAATGATATTCTTACATTGGCAGTTTCCCTCGAGTATTCTGTGTTTTTTATTAAATGTAAATATTTATGTAAAATGTTAAAAATAATTACGGTTTACATATAAAAAGTTCATTAGTTTAGGAATGATAAAAAAAAAAAACGGGCATCCAAAAAGAAAAAAAGAGAGAAAAACGAAATCACTAAGAAATTCTAAATCTATCTAAACAGGTAAAAAAATAGAAGATAAAAAAAAATACTCAAAGATTTATCAACGTTTAAAAAATGGATTAACGGCTCACTTGCAAAATTGGATTCATATTAATAACGAATCTAGTTTTTTCAGAATGAACATGTCTCCGCTTAATACCGCTCCGAGCAATTGCTTGAACGGTAACTGACACCATCTTATCCAAACTGAACCATAATACGTACTGACGTTTTACTTTTTAAATAAACCATTCATAGCAGCGGGCATAAAACGAGAAAACAAGGTTTTCATAAATAAATGATCATCGTTTGGTTCCTATGTTAGAATAAAGATCATAATACACTAATTTAAGACTTGAAGAACTGTTGGTCATAGATCGCTCACGTGTTACCAAAATAATCGCCTTTATAAAAACTAAAAATCGAACACAGGTATACGGTTTAACAGTTACAGCTCTCTGGGCGCCTTGTGTTCATGCGAGTCCCGGGCTACAAGTGTGTAATCAACTTAATCGCCGCTCTACTCCCACACATACCTACGAATCGTCATCTTCTATACTGAATTAACCGTAGTCATTAAAGCGTATTTCTATACTGGATAAGTCAACACTGTTAATCTATTATTACATTGCTTTCTACTCAGTTAACTAGTTAAAGTACTCTTCAACCACTTCCTTCATAATAACTTTCTCTAAACACTCTGGTTTATGCACGATTCGTCGTGGACTGCGATGTTTCCAACAATTAAACACAACTACTCGCAAATTGTGTAGATAATGATAAACAAGTTCAGTCAAGCATGAGGTTTCATGCGCTGAGGATTCCGTATGTTAAGTTAAAGATAACCATAATTTTCATTTACATAATACTAAATTCAAAACAACAACAATTCCAAAACAGATATTTTTAGTCCAGTTTTTTTTCACACATCACGGAGTGTCATCATATTGTACTGCAAAAAAAATAAATTCTAATAAATAAACGCTATTTAGTCCTAGATTTTTGGAAGGATTAATTATCAATAAATATTTAAAAATTTGTAATTGTACTTGTTTATTTTCCGAACTTCTATATAGTTATATTTGAATAATATTATTTAAACCACCTTCCTCGTTTGTCACTATTTATTAGATTACTATACTGAGAAGTTAATTTCTCAACTGTTCATCAAATAAAATCAATAATTTTCTTGACGTAATTTCACATCAGTTAAGATTTTTAAATAAAATTTATTTAGATATATACACAAAATTTTAAATAAACTACAGCAAACATGCCAGAATGAGCATATTTTCAACCCCATTCGAAATTTATAGCTATAATATTCGCAATGCAAACAGGGGGCTATATATTAGTTCTCGCGCTTTTTGAACTTTTCAGCAAATTCGAAAGTTTGGTTAAGAAAACGAAATACGGTTTCGTTCCCGACAAATAGTAATCTTTCAAACGATATATCACATGCCCGGGAAAAAAAATATTTTTTCCAAAATTTCGAGCTTTCGGTGCCCCGAAAGTCCAGTTTTCAAGTTGGAAAAAGAAATATACGGGGATGCGCGAATTTTAAACCGCGTTTAAAATTTTCAGCCATAATACTCGCGGTGCTAGAAGGGGAACACTTCATTTTTTGCACTTTTTTGAACTTTTAATTTTTTGATTTTATGAAAGGACTCCTGCATTTTAGTTTATGTTTTGAATTTCAGCTTTATAGGTTTATCGGGTGATGAGTTATGATTTTTTAAGTGATTTTTGAGGTCGTTTTATATACCATATTATATATTCTTGACGGTTTTTGGTTTTTTTTGCCGCCCAGGGTAATCGGTAATCTTTAAGTTATAGATCGTTTTAAAGAGAATTTTAATTGTGATTTATGTTCCAAATTTGAAGTTCATAAGTCAAGCTGTTCGTGAGTTATTGATTTTTATTTGATATTTTTGTCATTTGTGTACCATCTTATTAGGATTCTGTAAGTTATTACGGAATCCTAAAAATAAGAAATTGCCGCCTTCTTCCGTAGGGATACTATTCGATGTTACATAATATTTTTACAGAGAACGCAAAAATCGTTTTAAAAAAGCACAAAAATTGTAAACTATTCAACAATGGTCATTTTAATGAAATCGAACCAAGAATTATTACTACTAGATAACGGTGAGAGAAGGAAGGCAGAAACGGCAGTGTTCAGAAACTTGATTTGCACAAACATACTCTATAAATAAATTTTTAAAATGTATCGACTAAGTTAATTATTTTATTTTACTTCATAATTAAATATACTGACCACTTATCAGATAAAATATTTCTAACAAAATTTAATATGAACACGTCCCTTCTCGAAATTTGTCCTTAACAGCCAAATAATACTACGAATCGGCCCTTGTGTCACGGGTATCAAATGTAATAAAGATTCAATTGCCAGACAATTTTACCCAACTAGCCGATTCTGTAAGTGGGCTTATCGAAGATCACACCTTCGCAGGATCATAAGAAAATAAAAGAAAGATTTCAGTTAAAAAGAACAACTTTAAATATATCTCGCTGAAATTTCTGTTTAATGACGTTTCCGAAGTTGAATTAGCAGTTGTAAAGGAAAGAACTGATGCGAATTTGAAGTCACACAGTGTCTGCATCAGCACTGCGCCGGTTTAACGACTGAAAAGATCGAAATGCTAATTGATAATGTTTTCTATTAAAATTTTATTTAATAATAATAATAATAAAAAAAAACGACTGTAACGAATAGAGAACCGCATATGAATTTAAACAAGAAATTTAACAAGTTAAAGATAACTATGTGAACCATACAAACGCAACCAAACTTAATATAATAAGGCAAAATTTTAAAAGGCATCTACAATGTCGAAAACCCAAATCGACTGATAAAACACGATTTATTACAGCGAAAGAACTACAACAAAATGGCATCTGCTGGGTTCAGGAAAGCCAAAGAAGCCTAAAAATCTTCAATATTTTCTGCCCATATTACACACGCTTGTACATGAATGGAATGGAAACGTACGAATAGGCGAATACATGCGATATTCCATATTCTGTCTGTAACCTAGAAGACACTGAAATTCTCAAGTAGAAAATTAATCACTCTTAGGCGATCAAGCCACAAAGTAAACTTAACTCTGTCGCAGCCGTGCATCTCATGCTCCGCTTTAACAGCATCAGGTTGATTGTAGTGAAACTTTATATATATATCAAAGCAACACTTTACATGGTGATCAATATATATATATATATATATATATACTAGCTGTACCCTGCCACGCTTCGCTGTGGTACATTGTGGTTGCATGGATGAGAAATGAGGAACGAAACAAAACATACGTTTCATATAAGGTTAAATTTGCAATACTTGTGGGTATACAATATTTCTTGTTTTTCCATTATCTGCGTAGATATAAAGGCTGTCTGGTTTGCCGACACGGGAACTCGTAACATACAGTTGTCCATGTGAAAAGCAATCCGCATCTAAATCTAAACCACACAATTCTAAAGATTGACCTTGAGCTTTATTGATTGTGATTGCGAATGCCAATCGAATAGGGAATTGCAATCTTTTAAATTGAAATGGTGTATCGGTCGAGATCATGGGAATTCGAGGAATGAGGACATTTTCACCTTTGAAAGGCCCCGTTAAAATCGTTGCTTCCACTACGTTGTTCATCAATTTCTTAACTGCGAGTCGCGTGCCGTTGCAGAGTTTTGGCTGATTAATATTCCGCAACATGATAATTGGCACACCTATTTTCAATTTTAATATGTGTGGTGGCATCCCTAGCAGATCAAGTGAGTTCAAAAATTCTGTTGGATAATTAACTACTTCATCTGCTTCCACAACGGTGTCTATCGACTTATATATAATTTCCTCACTTTGAATGCTGGATTGAATAAAATTATTAAGTAGATAGACATCTTTATTCTTCGCGGCAAGGACAGCTCGTTCACTGAGCCAATCGTGATTCCGATAATTAATCTGAATATTCGGAAATACTTTATCGATAAGTGCTTCTTTTGATGTTACTAAATTACAAAAATTATCAGGAAATGATATTTTTCTTGACGTCTCATCGACTGGCAGCTGACCGTTCCCAATGTCCAGTAACTGTCGTGAGAATACCTCGGCTGTTTGATCATTCTGTAGCTGGACACGCATATTCGTAGTCATCTGCAATGTACATACGCGTCGCCACAATGTTGAATATTTCAGGCAAGCATTTATTTCGTCCGCTGGTGTTGATCGAGAAATTACAGGCAATGTTTGCCTAAAATCTTCTGCAAGCAATATCAATGCATTCCCGAATGGTTGAACGTTTCCACGCAAATCTCGCAACGATCGATCAAGTGTTTCAAGCGATTTTTTATGTGCCATTGTACATTCATTCCAAACAATGAGTCTACATTTTTGTAATACTTTTCCCATACCGGATGCTTTTGAAATATTGCACGTGGGAGTCTCGATAAATTGCATGTTCAATGGCAACTTCAGAGCTGAATGAGCAGTCCTTCCACCTAGTAACAATGTCGCAGCTATTCCAGACGAAGCGAGAGCTAAGGCTATGTCATTTTTTGATCGAACCGTTGCTAAAATTAATCTGATAAGGAATGTTTTCCCAGTTCCTCCTGGCGCATCCAAGAAGAAGGTCCCCCCAACTCCGTCATTTATCATTTGCATTATGCGATCATAAATGCTCTTCTGTTCACGCGTTAATTTGGGAACGTTTGATTGGACATATGACTGGAGATCACCAGTGTTGTAACTCTGTTCACGACGCAAATCCACATGGAATGAAGTAGTCGCAGCTCGGGTGGGTGCTGGCATTCCCAATTGACTAAGAACTTTATTTGCAATAGCTAAACACTTGTCTTCAATATTTATCAATGTTTCGTTGTAGATGCCTTCTGTAAATTCCATGGTCATATTAGCATTTTCTAGGCGTACTCTATGCAAAATATCCTCAGCCATATGCGATCGATATCTTTTCCATAGCGCTATGGGAGATGAAGGGAAGCAAGTGGTCAATATAATTGCGAATAATGCACGAATTTGGTTTGGATGTGCAGTGTTGCATGCGTCATTAATACATATATCCCACTGTTGGTCGTTTTCTAATAAATTCAGAGCTTGACACGCACTGCGGAAAGTGGCATGTGTGACACCGTCAACAATTTTAAATTGTTGGAAAGATCTAGGACCAGGCACATTTACCAACAGCATGCGAAGAAAGAAACATTCATTTTGATTAGGATGCACTGTATAAAGTCTACCAATTGTATTTTCTCTGAAAATGCCAGGTTGACCGTCGACTGGCTCCCCTCGTTTGCGTCGTATGAATGCTTTTTTAGTTTCATTCCACGTGTAATAAGTGGGCACTTCTAAATACATCAGTGTTCTGGCGAAAGCGTCTTCCTGACATAAGGTGAAGAAAGCAGTTAGAGTTGTACCAGGTGGATTAACGGCTCTTTGTTGCACATTTGCATCTGTGAAATAAACACGCTGTCCATTCTCTAAATGTATTGCTAAGTGAACCACAGCTGGATTGCGTTCATGCATGGGAAATGAAAAAATTCGCCATGCAGCCTCATTGCTGCTTATGTATCTTCCAGCCTGGTATTGTGCAATTTCATCGATAACTTGTACTGCATTTCTGTCACTATTTTCTGGTTGCACACCAAAAACAGCCATGTCGTTGCCTTTATTCACATACTTGCAGAAGTATTTAATTGATTTGACGGAATTTCAATATTCTACGTTTTTGTGCGCTTTGTATGTTTTTGACAACAGAGGTGAATATGGAACCACCCAACGGTTGTCTACATTAATAACACCATTTTGCGTGTGTACTGTTGCCGAATTCCCGCCATCTTCAGTTGATTGTCTTCTATACCGAGGATATCCATCCTCTCCTGTTACTGTATTAGCTGCGAATGCTCGAGGATATTGCTTAGAACATTTCCCGTCTACCATGCATGGTGAATTCGGATTTAGTGTATCGCATGGTCCATATATCATGTTTTTGATAACAACTGCATGCAAATCCTTATCTACGTCGGCCCGTGGAATCTCAGCGCATATGACATCGTCGATTTCGTCTGAAGTTATTTTATCATAGAGCCAGATTAGTATATGCGCATTTGGCAATCCTCTCTTTTGCCATTCCACTGAATACATCCAGCAGCGCACAGATCCAAACACTTCATGTCTCACAATGAAATCTATCAGCGACTTAAGCTTTTGTCTGAAAACACACGCTGTGATGTCATGCCTATCCACGGTTGATTGCCCAGGAAGTAACAGCTCCTGTATCTCGTCCCAAGCTGGATTGCATATGAAGGTGATAAATAAGTCTGGACGCCCATAATGACGAACATATGCCATTGCATCTTGAGCATATTCCTGCATGTGACGTGGACTGCCTATGTATGAAGACGGCAAAATAGTTAACTTTCCAACGTTGGTTGTATTACCGTCATTCACAACTGCATCTCGCAAATGAATGTATTCTTCGGAGCGGAGTTTGGTCTGATTTAAACGAAGGAATAGCAAACGTTCTGTTTCAATTTTTGCATACATATCCACAATGTACTGGCGAAACAACTGACGGCATTTCAAAATATAATTATCCTCGTTCCTTCGAATCATTAAGCGGTATGCGTAAAAGTTCATTGCGCTGCACTTTTTATTGATTTCTCCACCATTCATTGGATTTATCATCTTCACATTGAAATGATATCCATCGGCACTATCCCAGAAGATAACTGGATATTGCAAAGCATCGTAACAACGGTGAGTTTCTGCAACGTTTATCAACTGATCGTTTCTTCGATGGAGAACAATATCTCTAAGTTGGAACTGATCTCCGACTATGACATTTGCTACTTCGTCTATAGTTGGAGTATTATATCTTCGGATATGTTCTCCAGCGGGCGTTTTTTCTGCGTGAATGACAATCTTGTGGGTATCTGATGGCATCATATCAATTGCTGTTTTGAACAAACGCACCAAATTGTTCCTTTCGTAAAGGAGCTTCTGTAGTTGCGAAATGATGGATCTTCTTAGCGAGATTTGTATTCCACAACGCGCATCGACTTCATCTCTATCATCACCGATAAAGTACATTTGAAGGAATTTATGATCAGTATCTGTGAACGGGAGTAGGGAGCCAGTTTTATGATATATTTGTCCTTTGATTTTAAAAGTTAGCATGAATTGAGCAGTCACAATTTCTGCACCAAATGACGTCATTTGGAAGCAAGAGTTATATTTCCTAATGTTCGAAAGGAAATGTCTCGATTCAGCGGTAGATCCAACAAGTAGAGTTTTCAATGGCTCGGGTGGTGTTTCAAGTTGAGGTAATTTGATTTTTCCGTCAGCGCAACACATCCCTTTTGTTTCATTATTAAACTTTAGAGCCTGGCAGTAGGTACAGACATGACTCATCTGGCCAATGACAACATGCTGACTTGAACTATAATCAACAGCTGGATTGTACTGGAATGCCAGACGATTGTATTGGAGATCCAGATCTGCTGTTCTTTGAGCACGTGTTTCAGCTATCCTCACCCTCTCGCGTTCATTCTGTTGAGAACGAACCAAATCTGTTGCTGCAGAACGCGACTGCCGTACTCGCAATCGTGCATCGTCAAGCCTGGCTGCTCGCCTTTCTGCTGGTTCCGCGTTACGTATCTGGATGGTGCTTAATCTGTTCCTCTCTCGTACGGATGCCCACTCTTCCGTAGTCATATTCGAAAATCGTGTTCTCGATCCTTCTGTGTGGCGAGTACGACGACCCAAATTCGTTTTCCTGCGAGGCATTATTTCAGTTTTCACTGGAACAGAAGGAAGGGATAAGATTATAACCTCTTATGGCTCTCACAGCTTTAGGTTGAAAATCATGAGAGATAGGGCAATAAATAAAATAGTTAAATAATAATTATAAAAAATTAATACTTTTTTCTGTCCATATCTCATACAAAACATAACCTTTACTTACGATTTAGCGAATGGCGCAGCTCAATCACCACACGATTTAAATAGAAATATTAGGGCTGCATACGGAGGCACCACCGTATTTTTCAATTCTAAATGTGTATTTTAGTTTACTTAATGTACTAAAAATCGTTAACGTATTTATTTCATCGCAAGACTTCAATTTTCTATTTAACATAGTGTGTAAATAAACGAATTATTCTTTATTCACTATTAAATTTTAAAAATTCAAATATCATAAGGTAGAAATTTTTAATAAATTTTTATTTTTTATGAAAATTTAGCTCAATCACCACATAATTACACAAAAGCACCTTAATCAATTAAGGTGAATATTTCATTCAAATCGTATAATAATCTGTATAGGACGTAAGTAGATACGTTTTTTTTTGTTAATAAACAGTGTAATTGGGAACAGGTGAAAAATGTTAAGTTGGTTTGTGTACGCTTCATAAACTCAAAAAGTTCTGCAATGATTGAGCTCAAATTTTGACACGATATACAACCCGAAATATTAGTTAAATAAAATAGTTAAATAATAATTATAAAAAATTAATACTTTTTTCTGTCCATATCTCATACAAAACATAACCTTTACTTACTATTTAGGGAATGGCGCAGCTCAATCACCACACGATTTAAATAAAAATATTAGGGCTGCATACGGGGGCACCACCGTATTTTTCAATTGTAAATGATAACGCATTTATTTCGTCGCGAGACTTCAATTTTCTGTTTAACATAGTGTGTAAATAAACGAATTATTCTTTATTCACTATTCAATTTAAAAAATTCAAATATCATAAGCCAGAAATTTTTAATAAATTTTGATTTTTTCTGAAAATTTAGCTCAATCACCACTTGATTACACAAAAGTACCTCCCCTGGCATCCGGCAGAAGCCGCGGTTGCTGGTGCATGGGAAATAGATAAAAACATTCTTTGGAGCGGGTTGTATATGGTGTCAAAATTTGAGCTCAATCAGTGCAGAACTTTTTGAGTTTATGAAGCATACACAAACCAACTTAACATTTTTATATATATAGATATATTAATTACAAAATTCTTAGGCTACCCCCCATTCGAAAAAATGTCCCAATTTTATGTAACGCTAAATGTCCCAAAAAAATGTCACAATTTTATGTAATGAAATATGTAACGAAAAATGTAACGAAAAAATGTCTTAATTTTATATAACGGAAGTTAAATGTTAGAATAGGATTTTTGTGGTTATGTTTTTTTTTTGTGTGTGTTGATGCCAGTAAGAATTACGTTGTAAATTTTGATCATTTTATACAAAGTATAGAAGAGAAAGAGACAGAAATGAAAGCAAGAGGGGTCAAGGGGCACAGCCCCTTGCGAGGCCAAAATGGCCGAGTTATATATATATATATATATTGTGGTGATTAATAAGTTAAGTAAGTAGAAAATTAACCAAATTAGAGCAAAAGATACGTAAGAAAATTTAAATTTAACAATTGAGAAACGATGAGTGCTAGTTTACATAAACGCCGTGCATTTGAGAAACTGTTGTTTTATATAAAAAAATGATTAGAATGAGCTTTTCAACAGTAAAACTGGTCACTAGAGTAACAAAATAATATGCTTTAAGCAGATGAATTCGAATTTCAAATATCCGGATCAAGTCAACGAATTTTTGTCCAACGTAGTTGTTCCACGAATATATAGTAGTTGCCTATTTCAACAATTAAGCGAGATGATACAGATGCTTTTCAAATGTTTTTTGGGCAAGACGCAAGAAATCTTTTTTTTTTTTTTTTTTTTTCGCAAGAAATCTTATTATAATGAAAAAAGGAAAAATATAAAACAATATTAAATCATAATGCCATACCGTCAGGTCTTGGAATAATTGAACAAGGAATCATTTTGCAGCCAGATATCGACCCGAAAAATGTAAGTTTGTACGTTTATGTCGCGATTAGTGGAGAGCCTAATGGAACTTTAATAAACGTAGCGGCTCGCGCAGTCACCAGGCCTTAACTAATCGACTTGTTAGAAGGTGAACTTGATGGAAAAGTTTGCTCCAGCTGTTGTTCGTCGAAAAAAGAGCTGAAATGTGAATTGAACCAAACACACGCTTAAATTAAGCCGAAATGAAAAAGAAGAAAAATTTTTAAATACCGTCATAAAAGTTTGACGAAAGAAATGACAAAGTATAAAAGATAATAATATTTGATTCTTATACAACTAATTATTCAATTTTCATTAGATTTGGTTGTTTTTTGTTTTTTTTTTTTTTTTTTTGCTTTTGTAATTAAAACAGGGTGCCAATTGTTCTTCTTTAAAACAAATTTCCTCGACTTTTCTAGGTTTTCCATATTTTTCCGGCCTCTCCTCCTAACTTGGAAAAAAAATAAACAAACAGAAAAAATCGCAGTTTCCAAATATTTCGCAGTATATTTTTTATCGTGACAAACAAATAATCCCGATAAAATCCAAAATCGCTAAACGTAATTTTTTACTTCTCATCAACAATGCCTAAAATTTGTTACCACCTTAACCTCCTGTTTTATCAAATTCGACAAAATTAACTGTACAGAAAAAAGTTTCATAGTGGTTTCGCAATCATTTCCGTTACTTTCAAGTTCTACACCTCATAGAATACGCAGATATCTCCCTGCATTTTCCTCGAATTAGCTGATTTTTTTCCGGTTTTGCAGAAAGTAGCCGCGCCCCTATACAAATAAATTCTCCGCATATGTATATTTTTAATTTAACCGGCATTGAAGCCATTTACACTTTCAGTGCTGCGTATTCAAACTTCTGAGCAATAAAAATGAAAATAACGGAGTATTTTTCACATTTCCAAAAATCATTTCCAATACTGGAAAATTTGGAAGGAACATAAATATACAAAAAACAAAAAGAAGCACTTGAATAACATGCATAGCAATTGCGAAATTAAACTTGTAAACTTTTTTTTTTTGTTTTATTATTATTTTTATTGATACAATCTTAATTTATAATTAAATAAGTATCTACTTTAATAAATGTTGCTTTAAACTAAGCAAAACCCGTATGGAAGCAACAGTCCATTGACCACTGCTCCTAACATATTACATATTTACAATAGATAATAATTACAATCTTACATCTTATATCCTATAATGTATACATATATATACATATATACATATATATACACACACACACATATATATATATATATATTACTAAATCAAATCTGATGGATGGCGTCGTTTAAGGCGCCTTACGTCTTCTCTGGTGTTAAGAAATCGAATCATTTCTACGTTAACATGTCGATGAATCCGTTTTCCATGTTTAATGGCCATTTTCTTAATAACATCATTGACTGATGTTATATGCAGGTCCCTATGGATATCATCATTACGAGAATAGCGATATGCATCGACTATTGTTCGCAAAATGATGCTCTGCTTCGCCTGAATTTTTGCACGATTTGAATTACTAGTACAACCCCAGAGCTGTATTCCGTATGTCCATATCGGCATAATGATCTGACGGTACAGAATGCATTTATATCGAACATCCAGTGGCGATCTCCGACCTATCAACCACTGTAATTGTTTCGCTGTGTGCTTAATTTGTTGGCACTTCATTTTAACGTGCAGATTCCACGTAAGACGCCTGTCCAAGTGCATACCTAAATACTTGGCAGAATTTACCTGTGGTACAGGTTTATTCCCCAAATATACTTGATAATTTGTCTTTATTTGGCGGTATGTGAACATAACATATGCTAATTTCTCTTCATTCAGTTTGACTTTCCAATCCGACGCCCACTTCTCTACGTTATCCAAAGCATTTTGTAAATTGTTTGTAGCCTCGAGGTGGCTGCTGCTAACAGCTAAAATAGCAGTATCGTCGGCAAACATAGCTGTCGTTGTACTGTTGTCGGTCGGTAGGTCTTGGCTATATAGAAGATACAACATAGGTCCTAAGACACTACCTTGTGGAACTCCAGCCGTAATATTATAAAAGTTCGACGTAGAACTTTCATACGCTACTCTGAACTGACGATTAGCCAAGTACGATTCTAACAATCTGCACAGGTTTCCGGGTAATATTTTGCTCAGCTTAAAGACAAGGCCTTCATGCCACACTTTGTCGAAGGCTTGCGCAATATCCAGAAAAACTGTCGGACAGTATTTCTTGTCTTCAAACGCTTTATTTATGACAGACGTAACTCTGTGAACCTAGTCAATTGTCGAATGATGTTGTCGAAATCCAAACTGATGAATCGGCAGATCTTCTCCAATCAGCGGTAACAATCTCTTCAACAGTAATTTTTCAAATAACTTGGATATCACCGGTAAAACTTGTAAACTAAATAAATAAAATACCTCTGTAATTATCAATATCCGCATATGTAGAGGCATCTGAAGTAATAAGATGTCAATAGAAATTAGTATGCAAGATTGTATTTTTCGATAAAATTTTCCTACAATATTATATGTTCAACGAATGTTTCCTGTCAACATAGGAACTGTAGTCGAAATATAAGTGATATACATAAACTTTCCAGCGAAATTGTATTTCAATGTTAGTTACAAACGATAATATTTCCAAACTTAATTCCGTCAGCTTAACATTCGACTTACAATTATATCAATCACTTTGATGAACGATTTCAGTAGCAAACGCCGCTGCACCTATCGTGAATTACCTGTAAATTTACGTAATAAATAATTGCGATTATGTGATTACAATTCGTTCTTCAATAATCTTCTTCTTCTTCTTCTTTAAGCCTTCCGACACCAATATTTGGTGTAGGCCTCTCCCAAATTTTCCCACCGTTGTCTGTCCTGAGCCTCGCATATCCATGTATGACCTGCCTGTCTTATTATGTCATCTGTCCATCTTCTTGGGGGTCTTCCTCGTTTTCGCCTTCCAGTGTATGGTCGCCAGTTCAATATCTCTTTCGTCCATCTGCCGTCTGTCAATCGTGCTACATGCCCTGCCCAGTTCCATTTGTTTATTGCTATCCTGGCTACGATGTCCTCGAACCCGGTGTTTTTCCTTATGTCAGTGTTCCTGATTTTGTCCTTTATCCTTACTCCCAGCAGTATACGTTCCATTTGTCTTTCCGCCTTTCCGATCTTATCCATCAGTTCTTTTGTTAAAGGCCAGGTTTCAGTTCCGTAGCTCAGCACTGGTATAATGCATTGATTAAACAGTTTAGCTCGGTTCGCTGGGCTGATTTTGCTTTGTAGAATCTTTTTCATTTTACCAAACGCTATCCATCCGAGTTGTATTCTTCTTTTGACTTCTTCTGTATGGCTGTTTGTCCCTGTTGTAAATTTCTTCCCTAAATATACAAAGGTGTTTACGGTTTTTACGGGACCTTGTTCTAAATCGATATTTATGTCATTTTCTTCTTCTTCATCATATTTCACAATCTTCGTTTTATCTAGATTTATTCTCAAACCGATTTCTTTTAGCGCTTTTTCTAGTTGCAGTATCATTTTTTAAAGCTGTTCCTGGTTTTTTGCTATTAGTATAATGTCATCTGCAAAACGAATAATTCATCGGATTACATGTACTGTGTTTTTCTCTGCTTACATCGCAGCTCTCTTTTCTTTCTTTTTTTCTTTACTAACACAATATGTGCTTTGGGTGCGCGTTCAAAAATTACTTGTAAAATTCTTTCAATTTTAAACATTTTTCGTATCTTATAAAAAAAAAACGATAGCAACGAAAGTAACCCCCGTACGACAATATAAGATAAAATAATATTATATGGATACCAAAAATGAGGAATGTGTTTAGTCAAATAGACGAACATATTAGAAATTAAACAATAAAAGCATCCTCAGGATAAAAGACACTATTAGACGCATCGGACAGTCAAGTTAGAGTTGCAATGGCTAAGTGATATAATGATATTGTCATATCCTGAGTTCCAATGGTGACTAATAAACATCATTAAAAATATAAATCATACAAAAGTTATAAAAAAAGAAAACAGTGTGTATATACATGTGTCGTAGAATGGTACAGACATTCAAAACTGAAATGTCCCTGCTTAGTAACAAAAGAAACATTCACGATCAGTCTAAAGTGTAATCTGCGTACAGCCAATAGGTTATGTTGTCAAAACCCCCTCCCCCAAACAAAAAAATCTGTATACATTTACGTAGAATTTTCACAAACATTACCTTTATCCACATGACAAAAATAATCGTAATACTTGTAATTTATTTATACCACTAAAGCGAGACAATTAGTAGAAATATATTAAAATGAATGAAATGATTATATGAAGGAAACCTCAAAATGTAGGATTGCTATTACAAGCTCGCCTTTTATTCATAGCTGTTTCCACTCTAACTCCAGATTGTAAGAAAAATAATACTAATATTACTCACAGACAGGCAGTGGCGGCCGTAGGGTGGTGCGAGAGACTACTAAGCCCTATCTTTTGATCCCTATATCTGAATCTGATGCAATCACTTTCATCAAATACAGAACAAATGAATCCTTTTGCGCCCTGTGGAATGCAATCCCTACGACTAATCACCTTAGAGCTATCCGCTCTTATCCTATTCCTTGGAGATCTTTTACGCACAGTAGAAAAGAACAGGTAGTTCTGTCTCATCTCTCCGAATTAGTCATACTGCACTGACTCATAGTTATATTATAAATAAAACAGATCCACCATTGTGCTCTCGCTGCGTCCAGACACCCTTAACACTCCGACACCTATTCTTTGAATGCCCACAATACTCCATATATCGACCTCAAAAATTTAGTTGTAATTCATCGAAATAAGTTTTATCTGATGATCCAATTGCAGTAGAAGCAGTCCTTTATTTTCTCCGAAATATAAATATGATCAACTCCATATAACATCCAATAACTACTTTATGCTTCTGGCCATAGCAGCAGTACATGGTACCCGACAAAATAAAAACAAAAAAAAACAACTAAGAGATACTATGTACTAAAACGCGTTGACTATCATCAACTTTCAGGCGAACTCATGAAGGAGATTTAACTATGCTTAATCTCTCATCTAGATTTTAAAATATTAAATCATGGATAATCAATTGCATAGAAAGAACGTTAAGTTTTATATTTGGAGGGGCGCAATTTTGAGATCTCGCACCACCTAAAAATTTTGCTAGGGTCGCTACTGCAGACAGGCATTTGCAAATAATTGTTACTTCTATAATGAGGAAGTTGATAAAATGATAAAATTCAATTAAAAAGAAGTTAAAATGAAGAAAATTTAGATTAGTCAGAAACATTTTAGTTGCTTCAAAACATAGATCGTAAAAAGCTGTATCAAACCAGCCATTATCAATTAATGAATTTTTAAATTATAATATATTAAAATCAAAATTATAGGATAATTTTCAAATTAAACCATCAGATTTTACTAAACATTTGATTATTAATTTACAAGATAATAGATTAAATATAAATATATTTTTAAAGCTCATTTAAAAATTCAAATAGAACTGTATGATAAATTTAAAGATTATTATATATTACTGTAACATTATACACTCAAAGAACAGAGTTATATAATTATCAAAAATATTTTATTAAAAATAACAGGGGAAATAAACCACAAACGAATAAATTGATAACTACACTAATACTAAAAAATAACTATATTAATTGTTTCAGAATGTTAAAAGACTGTTAAAAAAAAAAAAAGGAATTATTTTAGACTATCAATAATTATTTAAGATTCAAACAAAAAACCTAGTTAAAAAAATATACTGATATAAATACAAAATTAAAGCAATAAGATCAAATTAATTTTGAAAAAGATTTTTATAAACTAAAGAATAATGTGACATACAGGAAGCGGATAAAAAGTGTTAAAAAATGAACTGAAATAAAAATATAAACTTCTGTAGACTGTTTTCTTAAATAAATAATTTATGAAAAAAGAACAGTTGCAGATGAAAATACTATTCCACTTTATAGAAAGAAAAAAAAAAAAACAATATTACTTAATAAACTAATTTAAACTGTTAGTATATCATCCCAGTTATAATGTTTAAAAGAAACAATATAACAAAATAAAATTATTAGGAACTAATTCTTTAATTTTTATATTGAAATAAATTATGTTTATGAACATATAAAAGAAAATATATGTTATTATGGTTTTTTGAATACTATAAAAGGTATAAAAAGTTCATGGATTGCTTTAAAACAAATATTTAAGAATACCAATAAAATAATTTGTTACATTAAAATCAGAGGCGTACTCATTTAAAAATAATATAACTAAAAAAGAAGTATCTAAGAAAATTAAGAATTAAAAAAAAAAAAAAAAAGAAACAAATTTGAAGTAAAAACACTGTTTATTTAAAAAATAATAAACCAGAAAAAAATTACATAGAACTACAACAACGAAACATAGATTATATACTGTAGAACCGGATAAAATTGCATTATTAACCAATGATAAAAAAAAGTACTTAATTGACAATACAAGACAATAAAGAATAAATGTCACAATGCTGTATCTGAGGAGAGTTTTCAAGGTTCTACTTTCCCCCTCCGAAATGTCTGAAAAATAATACCTACTTGGATTATTAAGTGAACAGAAACTTAGAATAAGTTTATTTCTTTTCAGTTTTTGACAAAAGAAAAGATGATTGAACTTTTTATGAATTCTACAGAAATTACTATTTCTTACTTGTTTTTATTGTAGATTGTTCAAATATTGTATATGCAATAATTGACTACAAGCTTTGGTGTATTATTTATAAATAAATATATTTTATGGTAGTACATATATATGTATATATATATATATACATTTTTTTTAAATAGTATCACCCTCCCCCATTCATCCTTACCTTGAAATTTTGGTCTAGATACAATCCTGAAATGTTATTTATCCCAAATTACAAAATCTCCAAAATTCTTTTTACATACTTTCATTTTTATTATTATATTTCTTTGATATTAATATGCCATTTAAATTTAATTTATCTGAATATGGATGCAAGGGATCAAGTACAAATTTAAAATTGAAATTATCGAAGAATATAAAACTAATAAATGAGCTTGTTAAAGCTGTTATATATCATGATATAAAGATTTTCTGATGATGGCCAGTGTAAGCTGGTCGAAACGTTAAGCGAATAAATATCTTTTAAAACACAGTTGTTTCTGAAAATTATTTATTATGAGTAATCACTGTGAAAGCTTTAAATATTTAAGATTATGGAAAATTAAAAAATTCTTATAACGATTATGGGGCCGATTATAAAGAACATGGAAACATATGATAGCTGATGATTGCAGTATAGATCGAAGAATGTTAATAAAGTTAATGAAGTATGACATTAAAATAGGGTATGTTCTAGGAAAAAAAATGTTTATTGCAGACTTAATTTCAAGATCACACATCAAGGAAAAGGTCAAAGATGTCTATGCACGTTAGAAATTGTTCATTTATTAGAGGAAGATTTAAAAGTTACAGGCAGAGAATTGGGACAAATAAGAAAACACAGGAATACCTTCAAAACAGTTGGCCAAGTAATCCAAAAAAAAGTTAAAAACCTTGAGTGTAAACAGTTACAGAAGTTAAGGAATGAAATAAAAGAGCCAATAAAGGTATTGTACTTTTTAACAGCCGACTTATTCCAAAGAATTATAGATCAATTGTATTACAAATATTACACACGCTACATTTGGGAGTCGAAAAAACAAAAAATAGAGCTCGACAAGTCTGCTACTGGCCTGGGATGGTTCGGGATACAGAAAATTTTATATATAAATACAGAACCTGTAAAAAATATCCATACAAAAATGTAAAAGAATCATTAATAGAACGAGAACTGCTTGAGTTACTGTTTGAGAAAACTGGAATAGACATATTTTTTTATGGAGGAGAAAATTACTCGGTTGTGGTAGACTAGTATAGTCGCTAGATTGAAATCATCAAAATCAGCAGCATGAGCTCAACAAAAGTGATACAGAAAATTACTTCAGTGTTTATCACTCATGGCATCCCTCAAGTAGTCGTGGCAGATAATGTATCGTTCACTAGCAAAGAAATTAATGAATTTTCCAAAAAGCTAGATTTTACATTAATAACCACGAGTCCATACTATCCACAGTCAAACGGAATGAGTGAAAATCTGTAAGCATTGCAAAAGTGATCAACCTAAGATCGCAAGTCTAGTAGCAAAAACTGAAACGAGAAGATTAGAGGGCGACAACCGCCAAAGTATTTATAAGATTATGTAACAGACGAACTCCAGTGCAGACGCGGGTAATGGCACTGAAGAAGAGGTGGTGGTAATTAGGCGTACTTAACAAAAAAATAATAATAAAAGATGTAACATCCATATTAGTGTGAAACCAGACTGAAGATCAGGCGGAAAAATGTTTACGATACGCTCGGTGTCAGTTTTTGGAATTTGTTATGTTTTGTTCAGATCACAATGGTATCACTTGATTTAAAATAAAAAAAAAGTTTATAGCTAACAAAGAGCATTGACTCATATCTTTATTTATTCTGATTCTTTTATTTTTTTAGATAATTTAAATTTTGATTCTATTCTCTATTGAGCAAAGGAAGAATGCGATTATTGGTAATATGAGAGGGTTTGAAAACTTAGGTATCAATGAAATATTATAAGGTGTAGAAAAGTTACGTAGTTTGTGTTACAGTAACTCGAGAAATTAAAAACGTAATCTTCGGAAAATTACAGAAGTTTTCTTTTTATTTTTAGGAGACTTATAATAAATGTATCGCTAACGAATAGGAAATTTATTGAATTAATGTTTATTATCACCAGTCACTTTATAAATAAATAAGAGTCAAACGCATACAACGTACAAATCGCGCTGACAAATTATCAGTAAAAAGCGGTAGGGAAGTACTGTGTGATTAATCACCTGGTTTTAGGATATAATGTTGACTGGACGTTTTACACTCTAAATGAATACATGTTAAGTAAGGCTATTATCCGCAGACAAATGACGCTGAATGTAGGGACTGTGTGGAACTAATAGAAGAAAAATAATTTACACGCATTTCTAATTAAAACAGCCCGAAAGAACGTGGAATAAAGTGTTCCAACATTCGCGAAATGAATAAATTAAAACAGACGTTTTTCAATTCAGTTGTTAAATATAGTTGATAATAAACCGTTATCGGAAACGAAAATAACGGATTTGTACTTATTTTTTCCGAATAAACTTTCCTTCAACTTTTCTAACTTTGTTATCGACTTATAACAAAAATGACCAGTTCGATGTATCATATTAACGAAGTATAATCCAAGTTGAAGAAACAACGCTCTAAGTTCTACAATTAGCAACCTGAATACTTTTTTGATAATAAAAATTGCCCAATATATTAATTTCAAATCATAATTATTCGATATAATTCAAATTTATGGTTTTAAAAACACTTTTTTATAGTAAATGAGATCCATTTAGATCCAGCGTTATTCATCTACCGGTCAGATTTTCCAATTGGCAAATTTTAAAACTTTAAAATTTTTATTATATTTACCCGTTTTGCTAACCTTTTAAATGGAACCCGTGATTAAGGTTACTAAAAATAGTATCACCAATAAAAAGTAAAAATCACCTTTGACGAAATATGTAGTTTTTAAATTGCTGGTTTAATCCTCGTTTTCTTTATCATTCTTGCTAGTTTATTTTCACCACGGTTTTTGTTAATGTAAAACTAAAAACTATTAATTTTAAAAAATACGCTAAATTAAAAGAGAAAAAGCATAAATTTGAGAATTTTGTGTACTTAAAATACCCTTCATAGTGGAGTAAGCTGATTACATTTTGGAAGCGGTTGTATGAATTACGGTTGCTCATTGATTGAAACAGAATTCTGCAATGTGGTCGAAAATATGATCTTTCTTATCACTGATCACCGTATTCATGTTTTCCCTCCTGGTTATTATGAGATAACCACTCAATTTTATTAGTACGAACTCTGTTGTTTATATTAATCTAGGTATGGTGACCACTCAAATATAATTTTTAAAATTCATTTGATGTCTAATATTTACATCTGTAATCCTACGCTATGACTTCAAGCGGTTTCGCAGCTCAAGCCCTTCCAAAAGTTTTACTGAGAGAGTTCAACCCGCCCAATATATTAAAATGCATAATATTTTACGTGTTTTACTAAAATGTACTGGTAATAAATATAAATATTGCTCATTATGAAAACAGACCTGCCGTTATGAAAAAAGTCTTAAAAGAAGAATGGAATTTTTTGTTATTATTAATAATACTTGACCGCCGTAGCATATTTTATACAAATAAAAAAGAACTTCGTAATTTATATTATTGAGTGAAGTACATTAAAAAGTGTATTTATTTTTCGCTTTACATGTTTTATTAAAATTATCGTTTAGATGTTTTTACTTTCTTTCTCACTTTTACAACAAAATTCCTGGATTATTTTCGGTATGCAAAATTCCCGGAATTTTCCCCATTGGATGGTCACTTTGCTAGGATTTTAAATAATTAACTCACCTGAACGTATAATTAGGATCAGTAGTTATGGGTTTCGCGATAGCCTAGTTGCTAGAGCGCTTGACTTTCATTACGGAGTCATGGGTTTCAATGCCGGACGACGACAGAACTTATTACAAAGAATTAAATTAAATACTCTACTAATAATCACGTGAAAGGCAATGGCAAACCACCACGTACAACATCATATGCGCGCTAGGTCAGTACACAGCAAACCCACACCGGACGGACTGCACTAGTGGCGCGATAACAAGCGGCTACTACCAGTTCCGACACCTCGCGTTGCGTATAACAATTTCCAAAGTTCTGATTCAAGGTAAGTTAACGAAACCGGTGAATGCCTGCGCTGGCGTAAAGCAGGGATGTATCTTGGCTCCGATTCTTTTCAACGTCTTTATGACAGCCCTACTCATCATTATCAATAAGAAATTTCATTCAAGAGGAATTGGCATAAACTACAGAACGGATGGTAAATTACTGAATTTATCTCGCCTCGAGGCAAAAACCGAAACAGCTAGGTGTACAATAACCGAAATCCAATATGCAGACAACTGCGCAATCCTATCCAGTGCCGGATTAACCAAGCGCGAAGCCCGTAGCAAATTTTGTTGAGGGGCCCTTGATCTACTGAGTTCTTAAGTATAAAGTGGTAAAACAATAATGCAATACCCAACATGTTTATTTGCCATTTATAGGTTACAGATTATGTTAGTGTTTAATAGTAAAGTAGATTACGACAGGCCCTGTTGGCTTTTGACAAGTACAAAAAGTTAGAGTTGAAATTGCCCTGAAAATTTAGAATAATTTTGATAAGGAACTAACATTTTAAAACTGACGATTAATAACGACGAACTTTTATTATTTTTTAAACTTTTCCAGATGTAATGTGGGCGAATTTAGAGATAATACTATTCGTATCAATTTCTCTGAGCAAATCATATTCTATATTCATCAAAGAGAGATAATTCAGACATTCTTGACTCATCGTGTTCCACCTTAATTCATTTTTTATACGCTTCAATATCGAAAATGAACGTTAGCCACTGACTAAAGTCATCATGAGAGACAAATGAAAAAGCAATTTCTAAATTGGGCAAACATGATTCTAATGACATTTTCTCGTTTTTTGAACTTTCAATCGTACTAGATACATACGTTTTCAGTAGCTCGGCAAACTGAACTAATTCGTCGTCTAGACTGTCTTCCAAATCATTTGCATAAGCACAGTGCCATAATTGGAGTTTTTTTCAAAATCTCTTCTGCTGTAATAAATTTTAACTGTTGAAATATTCCAAAAACACTACTAAGTTTTTGGTATGCTTTCATGCGTGTATCTAAAGCAGATAGCGTGTTATCAATAATGACAATAAACACCTCAATTTCAAACTGTTTACCAGGTGTTTCATTTTCAACAAATTTGTCAAGTGTACTAGAACCGCCAAAATGGTCATACTTTGTGTTTCGCTTACGTCATCTTGAAGTCTGTTGCTGATATTCATGACACAGGCTGTCAGATCATTGGCTTTTGCTTCAATATCTGAAAATGTGGATCTCATTGTTTGCGCATATCCATATAATGTTATTCATAAAGGGCGTATCCTGTATTAAGGTCTATATTAGACAATTGCAACGATGCACTAGTCGCTTCCACGCGTTCTAGGATACCATTCCACGTAATTGACATTATTTTCGTTTCCAACTTTTCATTTTTGAAACTAGTCCGTAATCTTGATTACAACACTCTGCCTATTGACCTATATTATTACAAATGTCACCAAACATTTGCTTGATAGTGGTAAAACCACATAAAAGTGCCTCTTTAGCATCAGCTCTGGCGGACCGCTTTTTCAAAATCGGAATTTTCGAAGTAAGAGCTTTCGTAAGAAGCAGAAAAAAATTATAAAGATTTTCAATAAAATCGAAAAACAAATAATGCTTCTGTACAACAGTCTGTTGCGCACTAAGCAACCAAATTTAATAAATATGCAAGACAGGGAATGTATTATACATACTTACTTAATCCTTTAATTCGTGCTTGCACGTTGCTGTATTTTCCGCTCATGTTGCTGGCATTATCATAACTTTGTCTACGACAATTTTTGATATTAATGCCATTCTTACTTAAGAAATCTAGTAAAATTTGGGCAAGTTGTTCAGCAGTATGGTCTAAGAACTTAACAAATCTCTCAACTGGCCCAGATGGTAGAACATAGCGCACTATCAGAGTCAGTTAGTCTACATGCGATATATCTGGAATAGAATCCAATGACACTGAATAGTACCTGTATCTCTTAATTTCGCAAATAATTTGATCCAGCATGATGATATTAATTTGGTAAATTCTTCGCATGTTGTTTTAGATAAATATGACGTGTGTCTTTTTCCTTTATGGGCATAAGTTTGAATATGTTGGGCCATAAAAACGTCAAATTCGGAAATTGAGAGCTCTTTTCGAAAAAAAAGAACATTCATCCCAGTTTAAAAAAAAAATTTAGCTTATTTTAATACCATGATGGAACATGTCACAATCCTTTTTAAAAGTTTGAACCGGGCACACCGCAAATTATTTGTGAACGAAATTAGTAACGATCTTACTATGTCAGAATTACGAAATGGTTATGAGAAATCATTACTTTAATGACTTACATAGACTTATTACTAGAAAATCATTTTTTGATATATGATTGCTAAATTATAATAAAAATAATTTGAACTGTAAGTCTTACAAATAAATAGTCAATTTCAACATTTTGAATCGAGCTATTTCAATTACGCATCTACACTGAGTGTAGAGTAAGAGTGTTCGCACACGTCAAACTTTTTGTAGAGACAATTATCAGGCCGATTAAGATTCTGTGTACATTTATACGAGCGACTTTTTGTAGAACGTGTACGTTTATCTTATGAAATGATGTATTTCATTTTTGCCAATGAAATATAATCGGATAAATATTGTCTACAATGGATTGTCTTGGTTTGTAATGTTTCACGTTTTAGTGACATTTAGTAAATTCAATATACCACGACGTAATAAGTTTTACTCGAAAAATTACGCTCAGGCGGAGGCGGTTCTGGATACGCGGGGCCCCTTTCTGCGGGGCCCGTAGCAATAGCTACTCTTGCTACGTGGTTAATCCGGCACTGATCCTATCACATTCTGAAGATGAATTACAGGATATATTACATATCTTTGATGAAACATATAAAGATTTCGGTTTAAGCATTAACATTAAAAAAACCAAAATATTGTCAAATAGAAATGCCGAGAGTAACATACAAATTCGAGACGAAACCCTGGAGAATGTCATAAGCTTTCAGTATCTCGGATCTCAACTCAGTGCGAATAATAAGCTAGACGACGAAATACACCGCCGAATTAAAAGTGCTGCGTCAGCATTCGTGAAATTAAAAACCAGAGTATTCACAACAGAAACTTAACCATATTCACAAAATTCGCAGTCTTCAGCGCTGTGATTATTCCATCCTTGTTGTATAGATCTGAAACATGGACACTATACAATATCCATAAGCTTGAACAATTCCAACAGCGTCTAATTCGAAAAGATTAAATGGACGGACTTTATTATTACCAATGAAGAAGTTCTCAGGCGCTTTGGTGTAGACCGAATAGAGTCACTGATATTAACATTACAATTAAGATGGATAAGTCATGTTATGCGAATGAGTCACCGCTTGCCTAAGCGCGTATTCTACGGTGAACTAGCGGAAGGGGTCGTGAAGGATCAAAGAAACGCTACAAAGATCACATTACCACCATGTTTCGGCATGCGAATATCAACAAGACTGAGAAAATACTGCGTAAAGCCGGCAGAAATGGAAAAAGGTGTCTCAAGAGGTGGTAGGAAATAATTATAAGAAACACCACAAGAAAAAGAAAAAGGAACGAGATACTAGTCCGGATCAGCTATTCGAATGTCACCACTGTGGGAAAACGTGTACTGCTAAAATTGGACTAATCATCCATTTACGAACACATCGCTAAACAAATATATGTGCATCTAGGTTACTCGGATATGATGACTATTTACATGTGGATTTACACGTGATGATGGGTAATTGTCCGTTGCTGACCAACCCAGGGAAAAACAAGTGAAAAAAAAAATATACACAATGTGTCGTATAGATCCATTTCCACATTTAAGTAAACAATAAAAAACAGTAGCACAAAAAATATGGAAAACCCGGTTTCAAGATACCCTATTATCGAAGTTCGTTGGAGACTGGAGATTAAGAATGAGAGCAAGGAGACAGTAGTAAAGTAAATCACGTCACTCAAATTGTCGCGTCCTACATTTATTCATTACGGCGAGTGCTGCGATCGTAAGAAAGAACAAAGAGGTGTTTTTAATTATAACGTAAACGCTAATACTTCACTTCGATAAACTAAAATTATTATCATCAGCAAAATATCGATAGAACGGGGGCGAACAAAATAGGGATAGGTTAACCGTTCACTTCTACGCGAACGTGGATTAAAACAGAACCATCAGAGTAAACTAAGTTAGTAGTATAAACTGGAAGGACCTATCTATAATCTTGCTGAAGGTTGCAACAAGACCCCTACAAGGTTTTAAATAATTAAACAACCTTTTCAATTCTAATCTTGTTTGTACAAATAAATATTTTATTATGTATTATTTTACGCTTTTTTTCAATTAAAAACAATTGACATTTTTTAATTTTATATACATAGTAATTTTGAATATAACGTAACAAACATTAATTTAAAAAAAAATTAAATTTCAAGAGTTCAAAAATATCGTTTTGGATGATTTTAAAAAAGAGTGTAAATTATACATTATTTTTTGTTTTTGAAATAAAAAATCGAATTTCCGTCATTATAGGATTAAAAACCGTTGAACCGTTTCGTTTAATTTAGAGTGAACGATACTATAATTCGCATGCATTCCCTTCAGTGCTCGATGCAATATTTTACTGCGAACTGTAGACGAGGTCGTACATGAGAGAAAAAAAAAATCAGTTAACTTGCTTGGAAACGTTATAGCGCAGAATATTTTATAAATTAAAACGGAATTTAATGTTTAAACTAAATATAAATTTTTCGAAGAATATTTATAAATTTGGGAATATGAAAAAATAGAAATTTCTAAAGATTACGTGTTTAATTTGAATTTTTTACTATAAAGTAATATATAAATTAGAAAATTTTCAGTTGCATAATAGATTTATAAATTATTTTGATAGTAAAAAATTCAAATTAAACATGTTATCTTTAGAAAATTCTATTTTTTCATATTCCCAAATTTATAGATGTTCTTTAAAAAAATTATATTTAGTTTAATCATTAAATACCGTTTTAATTTACAAAATATTCCGCACTATAACGTTTAGTTAACTGAACTGAATTAATGCATAATTTAGTGGGTTTTTTTTTTTACCTTTTAGTATAGTAAGTTCGGTTAATAGTATTATTTGACTTTTTAATAAATGATTTTACAAAAGATTTTAAAAATTAAAATCCGGCACAAAAGAAGTTGTTACATTTTTATATCTAGCATATTATTATTATTATTATTATTATTAAAAGTTAGTCATAAATTTATTTTAAAATTATTAACTTTACATCGTAGAAGTATAACACTGAAAATAAATAAAAACAACATACCCAGATGTTTGATAAAACCGTTTAAATTTTCAGAAGAATACAAATTTGAAAAAACTTAAAAATAAAAATAATAACCCAGGACCGAATATGAAATAAAAATAGACCAACTCGCAAAAATAAAACTGCCGTAGTCACTAGCTACGAAATAGAATAGCTCGTGTTCTGCTTGTGTGGAGAAGAATGAAAAATTGGAAGCATCTATATTTTGTGCAATGCAAAAAATTGTTTCCCACGAAATACATATGGTCTGTGTAGAATGCAGAATTTATGCTAAGTGAAGTAAATCCCGAAACCCGTGACACGGTATCGCAGTTTGCGAAGTAAAAGTTCACAATGTACCACACTCAACGACATTTATGTGAGTAAAAAATTCGTTAATTTTTCAATGTAAATGATTCTCACCTTATCGAAAATATCTTGTGGCTGGTTTTCCTTCTTTTTTACCGATTTTACGACAAAATTCCCAGCACATGTCCGTTACCCAAAATTCCAAGCCTATTCCCGACTGAGTGACTAATTATCGTGCGAGATACACTGACAATATTACTTTACGTACTTCCAGTAATAAAGGTGATAATAATTAAAAATTTTTTTGCTTTAAATAACACTATACAGTACACCATGAAATTTTATTAAAATAATAGTGGTTAATCTTTAAGTTTCGCCGTATTTAACATTTTTCACGATACCGATTTCTTTTTTATCTCATTATCTTCATACGGCTCTCTGAAGCATTAAATAATATAAAATTAGGTTTTCTGAAAGTAAATTATAAGTGCGTATTTTAAAAGCAATCTTTCGTGTTATTAATTAAATATCTGTTAAATTCCGAAAGTAGAAAAAAATAATTAAATATACAAATTTTTGCAATATATTTAATAAAAAAAAAAAATCACACAAATTTAAAATTTACGATTATAATAAAACTTTGTATATTTTCGGTTATTTCATCGAACCTCTGCCAGCATAGACAGGGGGTAGTGTAGTTATTACACGAAAAGATGTTGGTGTCTTCACAGAAAAAAGAAAGCCGAAGTACTATTAAAAGAAAGAAGAAACGTTACCCCGACAATATAGCGTGCCAGAAGGGATGTAACAAATAACTAAAGCAAATAAACTGATACGGCCGTTTGAAAAGCAGTTTATGCTGGAAAAGCAGTTTATGCTGGAAAAGCAGATAAAGAAACGACGATGCAAATTAATAAAGATCCTGAACAAAATGCGAAAATCGGTGAAAGAAAAATAAGAAGGTACTGATAAGATGTGTTTTTTTTGTTTTTTTTTTTTTTTCTTGTTTGGGTTTTTCCCTGGACTTGCCAATAATAGACGATTACCCATCAACATGTGTACATAGAAGCAATTAGGAGTAACAAGGAATGGAATCTGACAAAGAATGCTATACCAAAGATGGAGAAACAATAACAATCAACGTCGAAAAATGCCAAACGTATGCATCCTGAAAAGAAAAGGAATGACGAAGGTAAGAGCAAAAGGAGTTAGCTGTCCCATACCATGGCCACATCTGCAATTACAGAGCCCACAGTACAAACGGACAAAGGAATCTGGCTATAAATAATTAAAGAAGAGGAAGAAACACGGGATGTTTAAAAAGCAGTTAGATCCATCAAGCACGAAACCTATATAGAGCACAACGCTTAGCGTCCGTAAACAATTATCCGAAAGTTCAATGACTTTCTCCATCACTATAAAGCAAAGTTTATAGTTTTTAATTGTGAAACATTAATCATATTTATGGCGACGACTGCGGAAACAGCGCCTACCATTCTGTTAAAAGAAAATGAATAACATTTACACCGATCACTACGGCCACACTGCAACAGCAGCGCCCGCAGTGCCGACTGACAAGGAGTTCACCTATCTACCGTTAGGGCCGCAAATGCGACAGCGAGCCCGCAAAATTAACTGCGAGCTGTGCCTGTTTGTGACTGTAACTGCAACATCAGTGCGTGTTCTTCGTTTAGAGAGGAGTTTGTTGGAAATCACTGGACACGATAAGTTAGGAATGCCAAAATGGGAAATACTGAAGGGATTAGATATTAATATAATGTAGTACAGAGGATAGGAATTTTGCTACAATTGGTATGATCAACGTTGACTGTAATGAGAGAATAAAGGACACACAATATGGAGTTGGAACATCATGTGAGAGAAGCTCCGCGTATAGAGCTGCCCTTTCCAATGATAAAGAGGAGCATTCAAAGAATACATGATCAGAGTCACATACGACTGTGTTATCGATACACAGCGGACAAATAGGAGAGGACACTATGGAGAAACGATACAATGGAGCAAGAAGTCGACTGTGATCGGATCGAAGAAGACAGATAGCAGATATGATGAATCGGGGAAGGTGCGGAAAATGTAGATACCATGGTTGAGTAAGTGGATTAGGGTGAATGGAAAAATATTGTGAATTAAGATTGGAGAAGGATGATTTATAAAAAGATTTCCAATTGGCCTTTTGGATACTTTTTGCTATACACCCTGTCAAGAAAGTATCGGGAATTGTCAATTCAAATCTCCCGGGTAATAGCTAGGCAGATAATTTTTTTTTTCCAGGTTGGTACAACTGTTTTGTATTATGATGCCTATTTTTAGCGCGATCTGTCAACCAGTGTGTTTACAGCAGCTGTTAAAATCAGTCGACCTTGAAGGTTTTGTCGAAGTTTTACAATGAGTGAAAATATTGAACAACGTACTTGTGTTAAATTCTGTGTTTCGAACGAAATTTCTTGTGCCGATACACTGAAAATGTTACAGAAGGCTTTTGGTGAATCTGCTTTATCAAAAACGCGGGTTTACGAGTGGTACAGAGCGTTCAAGGATGGTCGGGAGACGGTCGAAGACATGCCTCGCTCTGGACGGCCTTCAACGAGTGTGACCGATGATAACGTCGATAAAATCAAGGAAATCGTTGCTGAAAATTGTCATGTGAGCTTGAGAGAGATGGCTCATGGATTGGGCATGTCACACGAGAGCGTACGTACGATTGTGCACGAAAAATTGGGTATGTAACGCGTTGCGGCTCGGCTTGTTCCGAAAGACCTGAATTTCTTTCAAAAAAAGTACCGAGAACAGGTAGCTGCAGACATGCTGGATCGAGCCAATTTGGATCCTACCTTCTTGGAAAAGATAATTACTGGTGACGAGACATGGGTGTACGAGTACGACACGCTTACGAACCAGCAATCGTCCGAATGGCGGCCAATTGGCGCGCCAAAGCCGAAAAAACCTCGCCAAAGCCGATCGAAAGTGAAGATCATGTTGATTGTTTTCTTCGATATTCGAGGCGTGGTACACTATGAATATGTGCCAGCCGGACAGACAGTCACCAAAGAGTTTTACTTAAGTGTTTTGAGACGTTTGAGAGAGGCTATCCGTCGTAAACGTAACGATTTGTGGGTCGACAATTCTTGGATTCTCCATCACGATAATGCGCCGTCTCACAAAGCCATAATTGTGAATGAGTTTTTGGCCAAACACTCGGTAAATATCATCGAACAACCGCCGTATTCACCAGATTTAGCACCCTGCGACTTCTTCCTATTCTCAAAACTCAAATTTCCGCTACGGGGAATGCGCTTCGAATCGATTGATGACATCAAGACGAATGCGACGCGAGAGCTAAAGGCCATCCCGGAAACCGCCTATCAGAAGTGCTTTGCCGAGTGGAAAAAGCGTTGGCATATGTGCATCGCTTCGAATGGATGTTATTTTGAAGGTGTCAAAATAAATTTGGATGAAAATTAAAAATTGTTCGTTTTATTTAACAATTCCCGATACTTTCTTGACAGGGTGTATTTAATAATTCATGAGAAGGAATCCGTCCGACTGGCAGAAGAAATAGCCGAACGAGCAAGATAATCCGCCTTTTCGTTGCCTGCAATTCCGGCATGGAATCCAAAGAAAGTCGATGGTTAATGAGTGCAATCTGCAAAGGCTGAAAATCAGTGATCGGATGCGCAGAATAATAGGATCAGAGTAGGAAGGAACATATGGAGAGGATATACACTGAAGGGCGCTTTTGCAATCAGAAATTAGGAGGAACATTTTACATTGAGGAAAAGATGGAATGAGCTCAATAGCACGTAGTAATGCCAATGTCTCCGCATAATAAATTGAACAAAATGAAGGAATTTTGAACAGGCTGGAATGGTTAAGAGCAGGAATGTAAATAGATGCACCCACTCCGTGTGCCATTTTGGACCCATCCGTAAAAATTAAGGTATGGTTAGCAAAGAATGATGAAACTGCCTGGTTAAATTCATAAACTGTTGCATGAGCAGGGAGATATTTTACATAAGAAGACAAAGAAAAAAGATCAGGAGAAGGAATAACATTTAATATCTCAAACTGGAAAAATGGAAGTTTATCGAAAGTTAGGATGAAGGGCGGAAACTTAATAAGACGCGAGGCAATGTGGCAGAGAATGGGAACTTTATTAGAGGAAAAACACCAATCTTGCAAGAGAGAAGAATATGCAGGGACAAGATTGTTTGGGTAAATATGTAGACATTTAATAAGGAACCGATACGCGAGATAGGATCTACGGATGGATAAAGGAGCCACATTAGCCTCTGCTAAAATCGCAGGAATAGGCGTGGATTTTAAGACTCCTAGACATAAGCGCAGGGCTGCATTCTGAACTAAATCTAATTTAGCTAGGGGAGAACGAGCAGCAGTACCATACAGAAAACAACAGAAATCAAGTTTGGATCGAACAATGGATTTGTAGAGCATAAGAAGTATCATAGGATCACCTGCCCAATGGGAAGAAGATAAAAAGACTTTAAGATATTCAAACGTTCTAAGATGTGAAAATTAACAACCGTAAACGTGGAGGAAAAGTTATAAAAAAAACAAGTCCAGTCAAACGTGAAGTTTCATGTGCTGAGGATTCCCCGTATGTAAGTTAACGATAACACCATAATTTGTATTTACGTAATACCAAATGCAAAAAAGAGGAATTTGATTTATGCGCTGCAAAGAGAAAGAGGAACGTAATTTTTTGCAATATTTTGAAATTATCGCCATCCCAAAAGTTCTGTTAATAAAATGAAATTCCCGTTTGGTTCCCGGCAAATAGCGATTTCTCAATTAATATATCACATGACCGAAAAAAAAAAAAAAATATTAAAATTTCGAGTATTCCGCGTCCCCTGAGGTCTAATTTTAACGTTGGAAACCCGGATGCTCCAAATTAATGTACATATTTTTAACCAAGTTCAAAATTTTTAACTATTATACTCGCGTCGCCAAGAAAGAAACATATGTCATCTTTAGCGATTTTTTGAACTTTTCGTCAACTTCAAATTAGTTATAGGTTTATTAAAGAATATTTTATCATCCTGTTTGTTAGTAACTATAGTATAAAAAAAAATAAATGCTAAAATAACAAACTAATACGTAAGTAACAAAATTAATATAAGAATATCAAACTTGTTATCTTAGGAACGTTTTCGGGCATAACCCATCTTCAGCTAAAATATAATCGAACTAAATTAAAAACATAGTGTAACAGTGAACACAATTTAAAACTTCACTTTAAAGCTAAAATAAAATAAAATTAAAAATAAATTAAAATGAAAATAACATGAAACATAGCACACATGTGAATTGAACTACAGTCTAACACATATTGAAACTAAAAATTAAATCACAAGTTTAAAACGGTAATTAATGTGAAATAAAAACAAGAAATAAAATTGAAATAAAAAATTGAAATAAAAAATGAATGATAAACATATTTGGAGATTAGATAAGAAATAAATAATAGAACCTGTCTAAGAAGGGCTAGTTTAAAATTTTTTATTAAGGTATTATATTAAAGAGTGGGTTTTGATTGTGTGGAGTTTGGTCATTTAATATATTGTTTTTGTGTTTATTTATGTAATAGTTTTCAGCTATGTTCATTAGGTTTCCTTTATTGTATGTGGCTAATACTGTAACTGTTTTTTCTAGTGAATCAGGTGTATGTTTATTTTTTATTAAGTGTTCTGCATATGTGGATTTTTCCGTTTCGTTATTTGTAAATGATTTAATGTGTTCTAGGTATCTATATTTTATTTTCCTACCAGTTTGACCGATGTATGCCTTTTCACAATTATTACAGTTTATTTTGTATATACCACTATTTTCAAATATATTATTATTTTCTTTATTCATAGTAATTATTTTGTTTTTTAGGGTATTGTTTGTTTTATAAGCTATTTGTAATCCTAGTTTTTTAAATATATTACTTAATTTGTATATATTTTTATTTATGAAAGTGAATGTTATAAATTTGTTTTTGTCTTTGTTAATATCGTTATTTTTTGGTTTATATTTTAATTTTAATTTTATTTTTTGTATTAATTTTTCTATTATGTGTTCAGTGTAACCATTATTTATTGCAATTGTTTTTAATATTTTTATTTCATTTTGTTTTTTGTTTTGATTCATGGGGGTGTTTAGTAATCTATTTATGGCGTGTATGAAGTATGCGTGTTTATGTTGATTTGGATGGTTTGATGTTTTGTTTATTATAGTGTCGGTTGTTGTTTGTTTTCTGTGTATATTGTATTGTAATTTATTAGTAGTTTTATTTATTATGATGTCTAAGAAGTTAATTTTATTGTTTATCTCTTTTTCCATAGTGTATTGTATGTTTTTATGTATTTTATTTAAATCATTTAAAATCTGAAAATAACATTTTAAATGATTTAAATAAAATACATAAAAACATACAATACACTATGGAAAAAGAGATAAACAATAAAATTAACTTCTTAGACATCATAATAAATAAAACTACTAATAAATTACAATACAATATACACAGAAAACAAACAACAACCGACACTATAATAAACAAAACATCAAACCATCCAAATCAACATAAACACGCATACTTCATACACGCCATAAATAGATTACTAAACACCCCCATGAATCAAAACAAAAAACAAAATGAAATAAAAATATTAAAAACAATTGCAATAAATAATGGTTACACTGAACACATAATAGAAAAATTAATACAAAAAATAAAATTAAAATTAAAATATAAACCAAAAAATAACGATATTAACAAAGACAAAAACAAATTTATAACATTCACTTTCATAAATAAAAATATATACAAATTAAGTAATATATTTAAAAAACTAGGATTACAAATAGCTTATAAAACAAACAATACCCTAAAAAACAAAATAATTACTATGAATAAAGAAAATAATAATATATTTGAAAATAGTGGTATATACAAAATAAACTGTAATAATTGTGAAAAGGCATACATCGGTCAAACTGGTAGGAAAATAAAATATAGATACCTAGAACACATTAAATCATTTACAAATAACGAAACGGAAAAATCCACATATGCAGAACACTTAATAAAAAATAAACATACACCTGATTCACTAGAAAAAACAGTTACAGTATTAGCCACATACAATAAAGGAAACCTAATGAACATAGCTGAAAACTATTACATAAATAAACACAAAAACAATATATTAAATGACCAAACTCCACACAATCAAAACCCACTCTTTAATATAATACCTTAATAAAAAATTTTAAACTAGCCCTTCTTAGACAGGTTCTATTATTTATTTCTTATCTAATCTCCAAATATGTTTATCATTCATTTTTTATTTCAATTTTTTATTTCAATTTTATTTCTTGTTTTTATTTCACATTAATTACCGTTTTAAACTTGTGATTTAATTTTTAGTTTCAATATGTGTTAGACTGTAGTTCAATTCACATGTGTGCTATGTTTCATGTTATTTTCATTTTAATTTATTTTTAATTTTATTTTATTTTAGCTTTAAAGTGAAGTTTTAAATTGTGTTCACTGTTACACTATGTTTTTAATTTAGTTCGATTATATTTTAGCTGAAGATGGGTTATGCCCGAAAACGTTCCTAAGATAACAAGTTTGATATTCTTATATTAATTTTGTTACTTACGTATTAGTTTGTTATTTTAGCATTTATTTTTTTATACTATAGTTATAGGTTTCTTTCCCGCAAAATAGCGATCTTTCCAACAATGTATCACATGCCCGGAAAAAAATATATTATTTTTGAAACTTTCGAGCTTTCGCGGCGCCTAAGGATCCGATTTTAAAGTTGGAAACCCGGATGTTCCAAAGTAAAGAAATATACAGGAGTGCGTATTTTTTTAACCTTGTATAATATTTTTAGCTACAATATTATAAGCCGCAATCGGGGCTACATCCCATTTTTCGCGATTTTTTGAACTTTTAGTAAACTTCCAATGTTTCGTTAAGAAACTGAAGTACGGGTTCGTTCCCGAGACAAATAGCGTTCTTTCCAACAATATATCATACGTTCGAGAAAAAAAATATATTTTTTAAAAAAATTTAGAATTACCGGAGCCGCGAGTGCTAATTTTAAAGTTGGAAACTTAGATGTTCCAAAACAGAGAAATATACGGGGATGAGCATATTTTTAATCTTGTTCAAAATTTTTAATTGTAATACTCGCGGCGCTAGGGGGGACACGTCATTTTTCGCGCCTTTTTTGAATTTTTCGACAACTTTACACATAACTTTTGTACCGTAATTTTTTGATTTTATGAAAGGACTCGTGCATTTTATTTTATATTTTGAATTTCACCTTTATAGGTTTATCATCGGGTGATGAGTTATAATTTTTTAGGTGATTTTTGAGGTCGTTTTATATACCATATTATATATTCTTGACGGTTTTTTGGGTTTTTTTCCGCCTAATGTAATCCATTATCTTGTAGTTGTAGATCGTTTTAAAAAGAATTTTAATTGTAATTTATGTTCCAAGTTTGAAGTTCATAAATCAAGCTGCTGTTCGTGAATTATTGCATATTTTAATTAAATATTTTTGTCGTTTCTGAACCATCTTATTAGGATTATTCCGTACATTATCTCTCTCAGGTGCCGTACGCTATATAGCGCATTGGCGCAACCTATTCGTACATTTTTAGTTGTACCGATATAGGTTGTGTACCAGGCAATTGTAATATGCAACGCAGGTGTACACACGCAAGACTACATTCGGAACTGATTAGTAATCGTTTGATTTTTACCGATCTACACAAATGCAGTCCTATTTATGTCTGCTGTGTACTGACCTAGCGCGCATATTATACGTGGTGGTTTCCCATTGCCTTCCACCGTGTGATTATTAGTAGAGTATTTATTTTATTTAATTCTTGTAATAAGAAGTTCGTCGTCGCTCGGGATCGAACCCGTGACCGCCATATCGGAAGTCAAGCGCTCTAGCAACTAGGCTATCGCGACGACTAATCACATTATAGGTGTACGAAATCCCAAAAATCTAGTTAGTAAACGAATCAGTGAAAATGCGCAAAACCGATTTTTAATCGAACAGCCGAAATTCAAGTTTCAAGAAACCATTTCGCGCTTATTTCTTTATAAATAAAAATATTTCAACAGATTACAATAAAAACAAGTAAAAAGTAGTCGTTTCTATAGAATTCATAAAAAGTTAACAGTGTTCATCTCTTTCTATTAAGCGTTCTGCTTTCTATTCCATTTTATTGATACTCGGTCTTCCTACTCTATATTGCGCCTCTTCTTAAGTCCTATCGTTTCCCTCTCAACACATTATTCCCATTATATTGATTACTTCCTCCTAACAACATTTGATATCGTATGAAGATATAATTGACTTCTTTCTATTCTAATTGTTTCTGGGTAAAGGTTCCCGGTTGACGAGCCCAAAAAATAAAAATAAAAAAGTAATAATAATAATTGTCAGAACCCAATGACAATACAATATTATACAGAAAAAAAACACCTGCATCCACAAATAAATTTAAAAATTATAAATATTTATAAACGGAATAATTTTTATTTTCTGTGAAAATACGACGACTTATATATTAGCTTCACTGGTAACTTTGTAATAGAATTTTGAAAACCATTTTTCACCCACTTCCTGATGTCCCAATGATTTGAAATTTTCACTAATTGTCAGAACCCGATGACAATGTAATATTATGCGGAAAAAAAGCCCTACGCCCACAAATAAATTTAAAAAATGTAAATATTTATAAACGGAATAAGCTTTATTTCCAGCAGAAACATAGCGGCTTGATGGAAGTACAGATCCTCAGCCGGTCTCCAACGGAATAGCGTACTTGTATAGCTTTGATTAAACGCAGAAAATTATTGTAATCAAATATGATCTCTGTTACATTTCCTTGAAGACTAAAAAATTAAAAATTAAATTATAGTTTAAAAAACCAAAAACAGATGCTTTATATGTAAGATGCGCTAGAAAGCGTAAAATAATTTAAATTCTTTTACAAAATATTAACCTAAGAGTGAAGAGATGGACATTAATAATTAATTTTAATTCACAATAAAATATAACTTCTTTTACAATATTGACATAGGAGTGAAGAAATGGACATTAAGAATTAATTTTAGTTCATAATAAAGCATAGGGTGGGGTTTTATATCACTTACATTTGTTAAGGGACTGCATAACTACTGATAAAATCACCTCATGATTTATTTTGAATTAAAATTAATTCTTAATGTACATTTCTTCACTCTTATGTTAATATTGTAAAAGAAGTTATATTTTATTGTGAACTAAAATTAATTCTTAATGTACATTTCTTCACTCTTAGATTAATATTTTGTAAAATAATTTAAATTAGTTTACGCTTTCTAGCGCATCTTACATATAAAGCATATATTTTTAGCTTTTTTAAACTATAATTTTATTTAGTTTTTAGTTGAAAAATTTTTAGTCGGTTTTTCGATTTTAACTTATTGCCAATTTGACAGCTTCAATGTTGTATACTATTATATATTTCAAAACATTTAGTAAGAAAATAAATCACATGTTAATAGGTATCCGAATTGCACTAAGAGGGAAAGCGCATGTAGAATGGAAAGTTGTAGTGGCCGGAGATCATCGGAATGTCGAAGAAGATCAATATTTCATCGATGAAAGGAATATACTTTTCGGAAATGGTAAGGAATGACAATTGTTTTTGTTTACACATTTAGTAATGCTGCATGCTTTCATATTTACTAACACTGCGGTGATGGTTGGCGGTATTGCTTTTTGAAAAAAGATCAATCATGCATATATTTTTTTAAAATACAATTATTACCTTTATTGTTGTATACGTCTTTCTTTTGATCAATCTTTCATATTTAGCACGAAGGATTTTTCGCATAACCGATCTTGCCCCATAGCATATCTTAAGAAAATCTTCATCTTTTTCTAAAAAATTAAAAAGCGTTCTTTATTTCATTCAATTAATCGTACATCGAATTTTGAAAACACTTAGCAACATTTTTTTCTCATTCATTGAACTTTGTATAACTGCTATTACAGACTTCGGATAACTAACATTTTTTAACTTAAGATATTCTTCGAACGTTAAAAATTTAATCTTTCGTACTACACTTAGTGTATTAAATGAAAATAAATGAAGTAATCAAGACATAATCGAAATAACCGAATTTGTAGAGAAAAAAAAATGTCACATATAAACCGGTATAAGTCAGCGTGCTAATCACGTCATACTGATATAATGCAGCAGGAACCGAAATCATTATGTGCACAATACATGCGCTATTTGTCTAAATATTCACCTGCGTTTCGGTTTTTAAATGTTTTTTAATTTTTTATTTGGGTTTATTGTTCTGGTCCTTCAATATTTATAAATAATATTAATTTTTTTAATTTAAAATATCAACATATATATATATATATATATATATATATATATTAAATTTTCATTGACTATATAGCGTTAAAGCAGGCCTCTGTTAATTTGCAGGGACCATATGTGAGGCTCATATAACATTTTTGTGCGCCCCGTTGACTAAAAAAAAACATATGTGTAATGCACTCGTTTAATTGTTGCTTTATTAATGTTCTCTCTCACCATCTTTGCCACAGATAATTTATAATCTCCCCCTTAAAAATGTTTTGCTTACGCTACTACACACATACACATAAGTGATGAAATCTTAAACGAAAAGTATTATAAAATATTAGTAGTAAGTCCCATACCCTTGACAGGGCGTCGGGGATGCGAAGTTTCACGATGTAGCAAGCCTAACGTCACATTAATAGTAGTTAAAATTAGCGGAACACAAAAAATTGAAATATTAAAAAGATTATCAGAAAGTCAGTATTAGAAATTTAATGAGCGGTATAAGTTTTCCTTTTTCATTTGTTCAGTTTATTAAACTATTTTTTCGAGATGGGGAGTGCAGAGTATTTGTTAGAATTATCAATAATACCGTCCGTAAAAAAAAAAAAAAAAAAAAAAAATGGAGAATAGCCTATTCGTTTATAACGTTGCACAGATCGGCTGAGTTAATGGCCATTTTACGTTCCATAATCCATATTTCCTCACATCGTTCTTCTTCTAAATATTTAATTATCTCCGACTCCATGTGTGCTCTTAAAGCTATTTCCTCTCATTTCCCCTCTCACTCCTCTGATCTTTTTATTCTCCGTATTCGCTCTCTGATTCACACTCTCTTCTCACTTCACGCTATCCGCATTAAAATGCTCTGGGTCCCCAGTCATATGGGGACAGAGGGTAACGAAATGGCAGATTCCTTGGCTCAGATTGCTGTATCCTCCCGCTTTTTTTTTTTCTCTAAAATTCCCGTTTCTAATTTATTCCCATTGTGTAAAAAATTTCATGTTAGATTTTGGTCAGATTTTTACGTTTCTTCCTTTTCTAATCAACCTTCCTTTTACTTTTTTCCATCCAACCTAATCTTTTCCCACGCGGCCTTGGTTTTACGATTTTCCTTCGCTTCGCCGCTCCGTTATTGTCCCTATTATCCGCTTACGTCTGAATCATACTCTTCTTCCTTCCTCACGTTTTCGTTTTCATCTCGCTTTATCTCCTTAATTATCCTCTCCATCCTGACGACGAAGCCGTCTGCGATCCTGACCATATCTTCTTTGAATGCCCATCCTTCGTGAACAAACGCACTTCTTTGTACTCCAATCTGCTATCACTCAACCTCCTTACTCCTTACTCCTTATTGTGCCGCCTCGTATATCTTATCGTTTCCGTCGAATTCCGTTGTTCCTATCCTTCTTTTATTTTATCAATATTTGACACTGACTCTACATCTAACTGATCCTTCTTCCTCGTTTCGTTTCTGGACGAAGATCCTTTGTTGACATGCCCAAAGGGGGGTTAAAAAAAAAAAAACTTTACGAAGAAACCACCGCTGACCAGCTTAGAAATATTTCTACCTACTGAGAAAACCTACAGTTGCAACTTAAAGAAAATGATTTGTAAACTTCAACAAGTAAGACCAGATTATATAATTATTTATTTTTATATTCTCCTCCTCACCTTCTTTTTTTGTTTATATGTGCCGTTTGTAATTACCATGGTTATTATGGCACATATACAGAGGTCACTCATATATGTTGGGTCACGAAGGCTATAAACCCTTGTGACATTGGTTGTAGTATTAGCCAGACAATCCTGTATGTTGTTGGGTAGGCTATGTTGCGTCCTGAATAACTTTGCGCACGTGAGAAGTATGTGTGGAACTGTCGGTATATCAGTCTGGCCGCAGAAGAAGTACACAGTTGGAGGCGAAGATTTGATAATTATGTGACTGTACAGTGACGCGGCCGATTCGCAGCCGGCTAAGAATCTTAAAATCTTGCCGGGACATTCCCTCCGATGGCCACCACGGTTCGACTGTGGCCTTAATGTTTTTTAGGAACGTTTCAGTAGCTGCCTATTCTGTTTTCCACTGTTTCTCGCACTTCCTTAGAAAAATATGCATCATCGATGATGATAGGTCCGCGTCCACTGGCATTGGCGAGAATAACGCCGAGCACGCTTTTGTCACGACGCCCCTAGCGATTTCAGTCTCCGTCTTATCTCACTTTCGGAGCCTCCTTTATCTTCCAAAATTGAATCTAAGTATACATGTCTGAGACCTGTTATCTTCCATGCCCCTATCATTACTCCGCTATTCCACTCTTCTCGGACTAATCCTATTATGTATTCCCCGTACGAGTTAAAGAGCATGGGTGGTAGAACACAGCCCTGTCTGATTTCTTTCAGAACATAGAACTCTCCTGATTGTGCATTATGGATGCGCACAGTATTCATGCCATTGAACACTGTCAAGGGTCTTTTCGTAGTCTATAAAGCATATTACTACAATCTTACAATATGCATTTACTTACCAAATGAACAACTCACAATTTTTAATAACTGTAACTAAACTAAAGAAATATTTAATGAAAAATATATTTTTCAAATGCACTAAGAAATAATTTTTTTTGAATGTTTTTTTTTTTTTAAACGTGTTACCAAAGAGCCTTTTTTCAGAAACAAGATGATGGTAGAGAATTAATCGTAAACCGACAGAATAAATGAACTGAAAAACCTAAAACGCGGAGAAGGTTGTATGATTAAGACATAAACGAATATTAAAGATGTTAACGGAAGAGCGAAGGAAAATCATAAAACCAGAGGAACACACCAAAAAATAGGTTGGATGAACAAGTAGAAAGGAAGATCTTTAGAAAAGAACAGGACACAGATATTTGAACGAAATCCAAAACAGAATCTTTACATAAAGATAGCTGAAGAAAAACGTAAATTTTAGTGAAACGAAGGCAGAGCCAAAGAATACCATTTCAATACCTTTTGCACTCACGTTATTAAAAACCTATATAACAAGTAAGTATGAATTGAATGAAGTAATGATAGATTGTCGCAGGAATATAAGAGAAAAGTAGAACCAGATCTTAGAAAGTACTCTAATGAAGTGTAATGCAATCATTAGTTCAGAAATAAAGACAGCACAGTACGACAGAAGACGAAAAGATTCGGAGTAATTGAGGCTCGGTAAGATGAAAAGTGCTCCAATTTTGCTGGATCGCTGAGTGTGGTCTTGGGCGAGTGAAATAGGTAATTATTAGAACTAGGAAATTTCATAACTACCATTTTTGGAATAGATTTGGAGCAGAGATGGGTAGGAAGCTATGGGAGCGTAGGAGAGATCGGCGAAGTTAAAGAAGAAATAAGGAAGGTTACTAGAAGAAATAAGATGGGTGAGAGCTAATAAGCCACGATAGTTACAAAAAAACAAGATGAGAAGAACAAGTAGAAGAGGACAAAAGCCTAAAAATAGGGTCTGCTAATTAACAGCGGAGACGTATTTAAAACTCAGCAACGCTGCTAGTACCGGATAAGATAAAGAGGCATCAAAAGACACAGGCACGAATTTTAGATTGCGTCGAATTTGACAAGTAAAGGTTTTAACACAAAGCCGTCATTAAAGGAGCAATAATAAGATTTATTGCGAATAATGAATTTGTACGGAGAAATAAGAATGGTCGCCCTCGTTTGTGGGAGGGTTCAATTTTTTCAAAAGCACAAGAAGAAAGGAAATTAAGGTGTTCGGAAAAGAGATAGAGATGACTCTTAATGAAAACATCGAGATAGCAGAAGCAATCTTTATAAAGGGCAGATGTAGCTGCTAAATTAAAATATAAAAGTGAGCAGCGCTGAACATACTAATGTAAAGCAAAACAACCCACGCTTCTATATTGGAAGTTTCTAGAGCATTTAAGATGTAATTTTGTTAAATTATGTGTTTTAATTTAGTTACAGTTTATTATTAAAAATTGTGAGTTTTTCACCTGCAACAGTAAATGAATATTGTCAAGTTTCTTTCACTGTTTTTCAACCCCATTTTACTTGGTAAATTGCGATTTAGCGATAATTATGTGAAAGATGTGAAATTAAACATGCGGCTTTAATATCGAATGTGACGCTACTATTTTAATACAATCCGTGCGTTACACTTAACGTCGTTCAATTTCATTAGTATTCTTCTCTAGTCATAGTCGTAATCCGATTAACGAATGTCGTGATCGCAATGAAGCCATGTTAATTTTATCCGTCCGCCAACGCCTAGCCAACATTTGGTTTTCATATACCCGCACACTCATTCCCTCTCTGTACGTTCTAATTTTATTGAACGCTTTTATTTTTTATTTTAAGTTTTTTATTACCTACTCAATTTAATGTACAGATTGCACTGCAAAATGAAAACCGTGTAGAGAAAATAATCGCCTAAAGTAATTATGAAACGACAGGAATTAAAGAGCCAAATGAAGATCTCACCCATTCACTGCACCGATGATGTATGAAGCTCTGAAGAAAACGCATATTAAATACTCGGTTGTAATTATAAAGATAAAAACGAACAACAGTCCAATTAGAATCGAACTTTAGAGAATCCGTCTTCGTTGCATATTCGGTGCAGGTGTGAGACGACAAACGGAAACTGAGCAGATACAACATTTTTAAATACCAGCAGCGTGAATGAATGTGGGATTTTCTTCATTCGCAAAAAGTTAAAACTTGTTAATTTAGTTTTAGGAAATGTGCAATAATAAAAATTGCCCACTTGTGATGACGAGTTCGTATTACGGGACATTACAAATTGCTTGAAAGCTTCAACGTGTCTTCGATGTTATCGCTCTCTTTCTCACTCTATCTAATGTAGATAGATGTAAGAATGATCCATGGATATACTATATAACCTGGCATTCGACGATAATAATATCACTTTACGCGAAGAGAGTTCAGTTGTGAATTTCTGCAACTATCCCTTATTTTGAACAAAGGGAAAAGTTTATTGAACCTATATTACAAAAGCATTAGAATTTTCAATTAAGTAAAGAAAGATACTTACTATTTTATCCAAATCAACGACGATGTTACAAAGATTGGGAAAAATAACTAAAATAGAAAATATAATTGGTTAAAATTACTGCGAAATTGGATAGACTGGAAAATAGCCCAGCGTCCATTAACAAAGTGCAAAATAAATCAAAATAACCTGCACTCTAAAAATAATTACATGTAACGCGAATAGGGTAGTTCAAAGTGAAATTTAACTAGAATATTTGTGAGATGGTAAGAAAATAGGCATGGTGCTTGTTGCCGAAACGCATTTTGCACCTTGGACACATATTAAAATACAGTAATATTTACTCTACCAAACACCCAAGTAGTAAAGCTGAAGGAAGAACGGTAGTCAATAAAAAATAGAATCAAACATTACGAGATTAAAAAGTGTCAGAAAGTACATCTACAAGCAGCAAGTATCCAAATTAACGATGGAAACAATGATTTCACAATTTCTGCTGCTTATTGTCCACCTGGATTTAAAGTAAATGATGGTACGTTTAGTAATTACTCGATTCATTACGGCCGGAGACTATAACGCGAAACATACTTACTGAGGCTCAAGGCTGATCCAGAGGTGATGCGCTGTTAAGAGTTATAAAATCTATTATGGCAGATCCTGTTTCCGCAGGAAAACCAGCGTATTGACCCCAACTGATTTAGCAAAAGTGTCAAATTTACTCAATTTTTTTGTGGCCAAAAGAAAGTATCCTTTAATTACATGGATAATATCGAAGAACTTAAAGAACTAATCTTAGATCATACTCCCGTATTGTTTACGCTAAGTGCAACAGGTTATATTAAAACGGAAGAAGACTTTCCTTAAAACTAATCAGAAAGTGCTCAGAACCAACTAGAAAATGGAACAGATCTGTCTATTAAACTAAAATCAGCAACAGAGATAGAAGTAGCAGTAGAAAAGCTGACTTATTATCCATGCTCCAAAGATTGCAAACCTCATAATGAACTAACTGAACATCGAACGATACCTTACTCTTTGGAAATAAGGGATCTTGTGTTGCAAAAAATAGTAGCGAGGAAACAACGATAGAAGACACGACATCCAATGAACAGATCAAAATGGAACCGTATCGGCAAAGTGCTCCATAACAAAATTGAAGAAGTTAAAAATATTACTTTTCAAACATACCTAAAGATAATCTTTCAGCTTATAATAAAACGGATTATTCAAAGTCACAAAACTAATGAAGAGGCTGTTTGAACAAGTGACACCTACTTGTAAACATGATGGTACCTGGGCACACAGCAGAAAATATAAAATCGAGGAGTTCGCTAAACACCTAAAAAGGGGGTTTCCAGCCAAACAAAATCATTAAAAACTTAAAATAATCCACGCTTATGGAAGTGGCGAAGAAAATTGATAACAATTTAAATCATAAAAAGGCAACAGGGCATGATTCCACGTATGCGAAAGAAGCTGCCTGGAAGAGTACTTATATCGCTAACGTACTTATTTTCCAAGGCAATGGAAACGAGCAGATGTAATAATGTTCTTAAAACCAGAAAACCTTCCAATGAAGAATATCGTTACTTGCCAGCACGTCTAAACTATTTAAAAAGCTTATTCTGAAACCACTTCTCCGATTATAGAAGAAGAAAGGTTAATCCCAGATCACCAGTTCGGCTTTCGGAAGAAACATTCGACTAAAGATCAGCTGCATCGCGTCACAAATGCTACACATAACGCTTTAGAAAAAAAAGAAATATACTGTTGCGGGGAATTTTTGGTCATGACCTAAGCCAAGCTCGTGATAAAGTCTGGCGTTAAATTACATGAGCAATTCCCATAGCTCAGAATTTCGCTTGGCTGACCATCAATTCTGCATAAATCACCGAGAGGCAAAAACTCGATTAAAAAAGAATATATTAGCGTGCGTTCCGCAAGGAAATGTCTTAAGACTAGTTCTTTACTTACTTTATACTACTGATATACCTGTCAACAGCCAAACATTGACTGCCGTGTTTGCTGACGATACACCACAATCTTGGCAATAAGTCACGAACAAAAAACCAAAACGGACTTCCTTCAAACAACATTAAATAGTATTATTGTCTGGATGAAAAAAAAGTCGGTACATGTAAACTTACTACGAAAAACAGAAAATATTCCAGTGTTGCTGAATCAGAAAATTAACCCACAAAAAGATTCAGCTCAGTACTTGGGAATGCATCCAGACACGCGACTAAACTGAAAGCACCACGTTTGGCAAAACCGTTTACAAATAAAGAAAAAGATAAGAAGGCTGTGTGTATTGGGGTGGTTGGTAACCATTCAGGATTATCCTTCAACAATAAACGCCTTTATGCATGACTGTTATAAAGCCGATTACCGTTATCCATATGTGGAATTGTGCCCGTAGGACCAACGTAGCTGTTATACAACGTTGCCTAAAATTCAATAACTGCAGCTTACAGATTCGAAAGAATCGAAGGTGTATACATCAGGACATGAAGTTTATAACGATTACCGGAAAAGTCGCTAAATTTGCAGGTCAACATGAGAACGGTTTAATAAATCACAGTAATAACGAAGCAGTGCAACTATTAGATCATTCAGGAGGTATTAAGAAACTTAAAACCCGTATGATCTATTGTAGAACGTATAGTTTCGGAAGCACTTTGTTGGAAGTGTAATCCATACAAGTCTATTTTCTTCAATTTTTGATAACTATTGTCAAAGACCAACTAGTCGCAACAATACAAGAATATATATATATATACATATACACATGTATATATATATATATATATATATAGGGTGATTTTTTAAGAGTTAAGTTTTTCAGGTTGGCAGCACTGGTTGGTATTGGCGTCCAAACGTCATCTGTCAAAGTGAAAAGTTTTCAGTATACTCTGCCATTTCATCATTGAAAGACTTACAAACGAGCAACGATTGTTATATGGTTGAAATTTATTATCAAAAACCAGTGCTCTGTGAAAAATGTGCATCGTTTGTATCGACCTGGTGAATCAACAATTCGTGCTGTTATCACCAAATTTGGTGCGAAAATATAGAAGAGACAGAAATGTCCGAGTTATATATATATATATCATCATCTAGCTCACTCGAAATTCCGAGTATGAGTTATCTTCTAATTCGGAGGATAATTAGAGGATAGGTAGACGCGCAGTTGGAATCACGTAAGCAGGAGCACAGCCTAGCTTTCGTGCTGCCAACAACGCGAGAAAGGTACCAATGGCGAGGCGAAGCCAAGACGACTGGCCTTTACTCACGTTGATGCGATTGTTCGCCGGCTGAATATTTCTATGTGACGCTAACGCACTCGCACGACTGTAATTGGAACTGACTATAGTCGCTTGTTATCGCGCTACAGTTGCAGTCCAGCTGTGTCTAAACTGCTGTGTACTAAACTAGCGCCGCATAATTTTTGTCGTCACTCGGTATCGAACCCGAGACCTCCGGATCGGAAGTCAAGCGCTCTAGCCACTACATATACACACAAGGTTTAACAATTAAGTAATGAAATTAATTTTTTTTCCCACGCTTGTGGTAACATTGCGACCTTGAAATTTCTACATGACAGTCCGACATCTCCCCCCTAACGATAGACGTATTTGCAGCCCTCGTGCGATCATTAGTTCTCTAGCTGTGCCATGTTTTATGCAAGTGTGTTAGTGGTGCTCGTCACTAAAATGGAGCACCGCGTCATGATTAAATTTCGTGATAAACTGAGCGATTCGGTGACCGAAACGTACAGTAAATTTCTAAAAGTGTATGATAATGACTTTGTGAGTCGTGCGTAAATGTTTCGTTGGCATAAAGAATTTAGAGATGGGTGTGAGAGTGTGCTGGATGAGGCGTGAAGCGAGGGACCGGTGGAAGCGCAGACTGACGAGACTACGAAGCGCGTGCGCACCCTAATCCACCTAGATCGTCATTTAACGGTTCGAATGTTAGCTGACGAACTAAATATCAACCGTGGAACTGTTACACAGATTTTGACCCATGATTTTGCGGCGAAAAATCTGTGTGTGAAGATGGTACCGAAGAACTTTTCTGAGGAGCAAAAATAGCATCGAATGTCAATCGCACAAGATTGTTCGGAACAGGTAGAAAACGATCATACGCTGCTTTACTGCGTTATTACGGGTGACAAAAGCTTGTGTTTTTTCCGTATGATCCCGAGACGAAGCGACAAAACCAACATTGGCAATGCCCGGGCGCCCCGTGACCGAAAAAAGCTTGCATGAGCAGGTCAAACGTGAAAACCTTGCTCATCAGCTTCTTTAATAGCCGCCGGGTGGTCCACAAGGAGTTCGTTCCAACTGAACAAACTGTTAATTAGGTCTATTACCATGATGTACTACAATGACTTCAAAAAAGGGTCAACAGAGTACGGTATCGCGAGAACGTGGATTTTTCATCATGACAATATGCCACAGCACATTCAGCGTTGCTAAGTTTTTAACCTCTAAAGGGATTGCACTGTTGCTGTAGCTTCCATATTCGTCTAATCTGTCACCATGTGACTTCTTTCTATTCCACAAGATCAAACAAGTAGTAAAAGGTACGAGTTTTGAATCCGCTAACAACATCTAAGTGACCGTGACAAGGGTACTATCGGACATCCCACTTAAAACGTCCCAGAACTGCTACAATGCATGGAAAAATCGCTGAAATCGCTGTGTCCGTGCCCAAGGGAACTACATCAAAGGCGATCATTTTGTTGTTTAATAATTTTTAAATATACAGCTTTTATAGACTCAGTCTCATTACTTAATTGTCAGACCTCGTATATATATACACACATACATAAATATATATACAAAAAAAAATTAATCAAGATTGCAGTTACCATTATCTCTGAAGTAAAATTTTTTCAAATGCTTTTCGTATTAATAGGAAAAGACTAATCGATCGATGTGAGAAAGAAAAAAACGACAAGAACGAAGAATGTAAAAAAAAAACCATTGAGAACGAAAACGACCGAAAGGAAAAATGAGGGAGCTAAAAAAATAAGCGCACTTGACAGAGTGAAGAAGTCTTAGCGGCGCCGCTGAAGAACTAAAAGCATCGTTTGTATCGTACAAAACAGAGACAGAGAAAGCATATAGACGACGAAGACAAAAAACCGAGGAACAGAGCTGAAACGAAATTCTACTCGGAAAGAGTTAATTATACAGAATTGCCCGAAGATGTGAGACAATCGTACATACGCTAAGTACAACAAATAATAAAACTGAAAACTGATTTATTGGACAGCCCGAGAATGCCTGTAAACTAGTGCACTGTAGTGTTTAAAACGCAGGCCAATGTTGCGAGAAGACAGCGGTTCACTACAGACGTATTCTACCCAAGTTACAAAAAATCCGACTATTCTCGAAAAATTATTTACTGCAACAGATAAGAATTTTTCAGAAAACATCAGAACCTATAATTCTTCACTCTTATCTCTATATACATAGGTGGTGCAGAACAAGCCGATACTTTCACCATCGATTGCAAGGAGAAATGTACCGTTTAATTCGCTACCAACACTTAACAACTTTATTCCAGCTTTAACGCGGATAATGAACTGTTTTGCAGAAATCAAGAAATATTGCACTAACTTATCGAGGAATGTTGAGACGGATGATTTAACTTTTTAAAAACACATCAAACACAGTAGTAAATCGGATAATTGAACTGATCGAAATCATCGAGTACGAATCGAGAGCAATAATTTACATTACACGAGCTGTAAACTTGTTTAATTCGCTTTATTTTCGAACATACACTCCGTTCAATTTGCAGGCCCGCTGGTCAAAATTTATTCAGAAGATAAACCGATTAGCGCAACTGACCTCGATCTCCACAATTAAATGTCATAAAACAACGGGCCTTTATTGGCTTTACCAGTTCGTTTTATTTCGAATCCGCCTGAAAATCTTCAGCTTCGGCTTCCGATATTTCCTTTTTAAAAATAACAATTGGTCGTCTCGTTACGTTATTCCCCCATATAAACGCACATAAATAGTGTCAACGAATTATTCAGTTCCGTAGGAGGATGATATTTTTTTAAAATGAGAGAACTAATTTATAAGACGAAAATACAAATATAAACTTTTATTTTCAGTTTATAGAATAACCTACTAATTTTGATTATTGATAATATTTTTTTTATTAATTATTTATTATCCTTTTTACTATTTAATGAGTGTATTTTTACTGGGCTAGTAATTTTAGTGCGTTGTGAACCTTGAATTTAAAATACCCGATTCCCGATTAAGGACATGGATACTTTTTACTTTAATAATTCACTTTTTTTTTTCTTTCTTTTTCTTTTTTTTTAATCAATAAGAGAATTTTTTAAAAATTTCATCGTTTTTATTTTTTAAACTAAAAGTACTTAAATTTTCAGTAGACTATGCTAATATTGCGTGAACTTAATTCCGATGTTAAAATTAACTGTCCTCTTTTAAAATATTGTTCATTAGTTTGTTAATTATTAATAAAATTATTGAAAGTGGAGCTACATTTAAACCCAAAAAACACAAGTAATATGTGATAAAAGAAAAGAAAAAAATTCATTATTAATAACGCATCCGATAAAGCTAATTTCACAAAAAATCTCTAGTCTCACTTTTTTCTCTCGCTCGTTCCATATATGACTATTAACAGTCCTTTATTTAGTTTGGCCTAGTGGCTAGAGCGCTTGACTTCCGATCCGGCGGTCTCGGGTTCGATACCGGGCGACGACAAAAATTATGCGGCGCTAGTTTAGTACACAGCAGTTTAGACACAGTTGGACTGCAACTGTAGCGCGATAACAAGCGACTATAGTCAGTTTCCAATTACAGTCGTGCGAGTGCGCTAGCGTCGCATAGAAATACTCAGCCGGCGAACAATCGCATCAATGTGAGTAAAGGCCAGTCGTCTTGGCTTCGCCTCGCCATTGGTACCTTTCTCACGTTGTCGGTAGCACGAAAGCTAGGCTGCGCGTCTATCTATCCTCTAATTCTCCTCCGAATTAGAAGATAACTCATACTCGGAATTTCGAGTGAGCTAGATGATGCTAGATGATTTAGCTCGGCACTGTCATTCGCTGCGTTTTTTTGAGACGACTGTTTTAATTTTTGTTCCAGCAGATGAAACAGTAAACTGAACACCAGTTCGCTGAGTGAGCTCCATAAAGAAGTCGAATTAATAAAGATTTTTTTTTTGTTTTTTCTTGGGCACGTTAACGAGGAACCTTTGCTCAGAAGAACTACGCAGGGAAGATCCTCGATCAAATAGCAATACGATCAGATATTGTGGAAATGAAACAACTAAGGGAAGAAATAGACAAAGAAGGAAACGTCAGGATGTAAGAAACACAATAAGTAGCAGGAAGATCAAGAGATAACATTTGAGACCGCTCCACGGCGAGTGAAGGACATCCAAACAAGACGCGGTTAAAATCGCAGAAAGCTTTGTCGTTCGGATGAAGAGAACAATGCGAAAAAGATGGAAAGGCGAAACAAAAGCGAGCGAAGGCAGTCGAGTATGACTGCAGCGCAAACAAGTAAACGAAACGATAGCAGGAGGACGAACCAAGGGAAAATTGTGGAACTACAGGTAGGAAGGAAGACGAGTACAGAAAGGTAGAAGAATCGTGTATTGGAAAACGATGGAACATAAAAGTCAGACCAGACTCTAAAATGGTATTTACTGTAAAGAAGAAGAAGATCAGACCGTGGAATTTTTGAAAATTAAATGAGGGAGGACGCAACAAATCGGGCTAGAGAATTCGCCATTTTCATTGCCCACTATCCCTACATAACTAGGAACACATACATTAAAGTAAGTCCCATACCCTGGATAGGGCGTCGGGGATTGTGAAGTTAAGGTTCACAATGTACAAAGCTCAACGGCATTAATGAGAGTAGAGGGGCCAGTTCCTTTCTCGCGGCCACCTTTACTTTCCCGGATTTCTCTGGTACCCAATTCAGTTTCAGATTAGGTATATACCTGGAAGCGATTTTGATCCGGAACGAGACAAGTCTCGAACCCGTGACCTCTGGGTTGGTAGCAACAAAATAATATTAATTGAATACAGCGAGGAAAGAACGTGGATGAGAGAACGCTGGTGGTAGACGCCTGCCACGCATGCTAGACAGCTTGATCAACGTCCGTAGGGCGACTGGAGCTTAAAGGTACCGTCAACGGTGTTGTGACACAGTCTTAATAAAATCGCATGAGAATTCGTACTCGTAATTCCATCTCCGAATGGTCGGCAGATTGAATATAACAGCAACACACTTGTACGTATATTCACAGTGTACACTGTACAGGCATTGTCGCATGTAGTGGAGAAAATATAGTAAAATTTTGTTGGAAAAAATGTAACAATTGCTATGAAAATTAATATGAATGTTTTGTTAATAAATCTATTCGCCGTTACACTGATAGACGGTGTAATCTAGTGAATTATATGTGGTGAATTTGTTCAAAAAGTATTGCACATGGAAACAGGTATTTCCTTACATCTTTATTATTAATTTTTATACTAATAATTGATATGAAAAATATAACGAACGTATATTATACGTATGTACTCTTATATTTTTTATATTTATAAACGCAGACTGATCGGCCAGGGCGTCGGAGAACGAAAATGGATTTTTAAATAGGGAAAAATTGAAAGAGATAATTCCTTTTTCTAAAAATGGCTAATAGTGCGCGGAATTCAGTTCATGACTGTGTAAGAGAATCAATAAATGATTATTTGTCAAAAGATTTTTTATTGGCTGTGGCGGCTCCTGAATATTGGGGAGACTAACTTTTCCAGAAGCACAGCATATACCATTAGGTTCATTGGCCCATTTTTCGGCAGAACACTTAGAGCAGATCTTATTCATAGCTCCGATTTGGACAGAAGACTGTTGAGCATAATCAGTCTGTGGATCGTATTATTGACTCCCCTCCCGTACCCCAGTGATGCCTACATCGCATATTATGGTGCTGCCTAGCTAGCCGAACGGGGTGAGCGGCAACCACGCGACTTTTTCGAATACTTACATTTTTAAACTCGTGATATCTTTCGAATGAAATGTCCGAATTGAATAATTCAAAAAGTTATATAAAGGTATTGAAGCAGTCTTGAATATGAAGTAATTTATTTTGATAAGGATTAATACAAAGGTACAAATAAAGAGCATTTTCTAGCGGTAGCATTTCAATTAAATTTTTAAAATAAAAGAACACTTATTGTGACATAACTGTAATAGTTAGGCATATGCTGACGCGACACTTTTTGTAGATAATGATGCGTTCTGCAAAGTCGTAGTACATTATTTTGTTCTATCATCAATAGTTTTTGCAGCACACGCGATATAAGGACTTCCCAACGGTGAAAGAATTTTTCAAATTGGTCCAGTAGTTTCGGAGCCTATTCAATTTCAAACAAACAAACAATCAAATCTTTCCTCTTTATAATATTAGTATAGATAAAAAAGCGTTCGACACTGTACCACATAGTTGGCTATTAAAAATAACGGAAATATACCGTATAAATCTGAAAATAAAAAACTTCCTAGCCAACCTGATGAATAACTGGAGAACAACAGTACATCTGATTACCGAATCAGTAAACCTAAAAACTGAAGCTATTAAAATCGAGCGCGGAATTTTCCAAGGAGATTCGTTGAGCCCTTTATGGTTTTGTTTATGCCTTAATCCTTTGTCTAATATACTTAATGATACAAAATATGGAATAGACATAAAATACAACGGGAAAGTGCAATTCAAATTAAATCATCTGCTCTATATGGATTATATAAAATTGTATGCAGCATCTTCCATGCAGATGGAATCACTATTAAAAACAACGGAAACAATCAGCGGAGATATAGGAATGGAATTTGGATTAAATAAATGTAAAAGTGCGCATATACAAAAAGGAAAATGCTCGAATAACTTAAAAAGTGAGACACTTAACGATAGAATACTCCATACCTTAAACCCAAAAGGAAACTTATAAATACCTAGGAATTCAACAAAACACAAAAATAAATCATACAAATATAAAATATCAGCTGAAAAACAAATTCAAAATGAGATTAAAGACTATTCTTAGATCATCTCTTAATTCAAAAAATATGTTCAAGGCTATAAACACATATGCAGTACCAATACTCTCATACTCATTCGGAATAATCAAATGGTCACACACAGAGCTCGAAGAGCTTAATAGATTAATCCGATCAGAACTCACCAAACACAGGTTTCTACACCCTAATTCATGTATCGAAAGAATAAGTTTGCCAAGAAAACAAAGAGGAAGAGGCCTCCCCTGGATGTATCATCTCTCCACCAAAGTCAAATAGAAGAACTTGGAAAATATTTACATTCAAATGAGCATCCATTATACATGGGGCGATAATAAAGGCAGATCAAGACCACACACCGCTCAACCTATCAAAAAAAGAAAAGCTACAAAGTAGAAATATCATTAATGAGAAAAAAAAGAAAAATGGTCTGGTAAAATGCTACATGGAAGACATATCAATATAATGAACAGCAAAAATATCAATAAAGAGTTAACATATAACTGGTTAAAAAAAGGTGAATTATTTCCCGAAACTGACGGTTTCTTATTAGGTATTCAAGATCAAGTGATATCAACGAAAAATTACAAAAAATATATAATAAAAGATCAAGATATAACGAATGATTTGTGCCCTGTAAATGCTATCAAGCCCGCGAAACAATTGAACATATTCCAGGAGGATGTAAATTACTTGCAGGAACAGAATACACAGAAACGCATAACAACATGGCGAAAATAATACACCAAGAAATAGCACACAAATATGGAATAATAAGGGAACAAGAAAGCACCATATTACCAGTATAAACCAGAATCAGTGCTAGCAAATGAAACTGTAAAATTATATTGGGATAGAAATATTCTTACAGATCATAAACTAGATGCTAATAGATCTCTGATATATTACCTTGATTCACAAACCATCAAAGAATACATTTTTAATAGATGTATCTGTCCCTAGTGACAGTAATATTAGCCAAAAATATGAAGAAAAAAAAAGTAAATACAGCTGCTTAGCCACTGAAATAAAAAAGATATGGAAACAAAAGAAGATCACAGTAATACCACTTGTAATGTCAGTAACCGGAATTACACCAAACACATTAATGGAAGGTTTTAAAACATTACAAATTCTAGGATATATACATAATAACATGCAGAAAGCAGTCATATTAAGTACCTGTAACATAGTGAGGAATTTTTTAAACCATTAAAATATAATAAAATAATTGTGACTTGACGTAATTCGTCACAAATTATAGTAACTGGGATATAGTAAACCCGAGAAAATAATAAATAACAATAATGATAATAATAATAAAATACTCATATAAATAAATAAATACCGACATGATAACATATAACAAGCAGCGTCATCTATTGGGATGTACCGTTATTTAAAAGTAAAGTAAGTCCCATATATCCTTGATAAGGTATCATGGATTGTGAAGTTAGGGTTCACAGTCTACTAATTGTAAGCCTAATGGACTTAAGGAGAATACTGGGACCAGTCTTTTCTGCCCAGATTTCTCTGGTGCCCAATTATTTCAAGCTGGATAAACCTTAGTGTGATTTGAATCTAGAATGAGACAAGTCTCGTTAATAAAAAATCGTCTTAACCATTACACTACCGCGTTACCTGCACCGCTATCTAGGAAACTTAAAATAGTTAATGATCAATTGCGTTGATAACCTACGAGTTGGCATGCAAAAAAAAAGGTAAAAAAAGGTAAAAAAAGGTAAAAAAAGAACTGGTTTGCTATAATATGAATACAGAGAAATTTAATCTAATAGGGTATTAATAATTTCAAGATACCGTACTAATAAAAGAACAATAAGAGTTGTGTATTTTCTATTCGTCGGTACGTTTCATTGTTGTTCAGAATAAATCGAAGCGCTTATTTATCATGATAACACTGATAACTAAGAATTTAAAATTACATAAATTTTTGTGATAATTTACGAAGAGAATTAATTTAATGATATCCTCTTCTATTTGAATGCAATTAAAATATTAAAGATGAAACGAATTGGCCACTTATTTATAATGACACTACATGAAGTAAACATAATTTTAGTACTTGGTTTAAGAGATACACGCGGAATAAAATTACAACTAATAACAGAGCTTTAACTTCTAAAAGCAATCATCGCACTGCGGAAAAAGAAAACGTCATTGTTTACAGCCGACGTTAAAGGATAAACTGGGGCCATATAAGAATGATGTGACATCAGCAAACAACGAGTACATGATTTATTACAAACAAACTTGGCGGGTGTGATAGGAACTAAAAATACAACACAAAACGTGCGTCGAATTTGCATACGTTTATTACACGCGTTGTATAACAATGAAAATATAATAAAATAGCAATTCAACGATTATATAAAATACACGCACACATATATCAAAATACTCGTAATATTAAAAAATAATCGGATATTAATCGACAAAAATTTCTACCCTAAAAAGCCTCCAAAATGTCGGGAGTATGTTTGCTCGAGATTAACATGATGCATCACGCGTCGATCGACAGGCACACGCTGCCGAAACAGCAGAAAAATGTTAGTGAGGCTTTAGTTAAGCATTTTAATATGTGACGTCATTAAAATAACCGGGCTGCGTCATTACGACCCAGTGGAAAGCTATGACGTAATTCGGAAAACCTTGTGTTAGTAACCCCTTTCGTATTCGGCGTAACTTTAAACAGCAGTTAGGCACAAATTGAAGGCGCTGTTACCTAATTTCGAGCACTCAGATTATAAAAATGTTTACCAACCAACAAAGTTTTATTGTTGATCGTTACTTTTTTCCCGTTAACCCATTTCACTGGCCGCTGTTCATTTTTTATCCGCTGTAACTGACATTGTTTCAATACGTACAAATATAATAGAACAATTTAAGGTCAATCAGAAAGCAACTGAACTGTAGCTCTCGCTCCACGGCCAATTTTTTTTCCTTTGCTAATAATCTTTTAGTTAACGACTAATATTATATATATATATATATATATATATATATATATATATATATATATATACACACATACATACATTTGACTTGGCAAAATCTTTCTCTGTATGTATTTACTTAAACAAAAACAATAAAAAACTTTTGTTTTCTTGCTTTTCCTTTTGTTGATTAAGTGGAAACGATTTCCAATTTTTCAAATTATATGAAATTATAAAGACTATTGTAGAAAATACATACATGCGTATAAATATACATCCGCGCATACACACATAGTACATACATACACACATCAAACCAAATATACATGCACACATATACAAAATTTATAATGTTTCATTTTTTTAAGCATGAAGGACCAAAATTTCGCGACATAGCCTGATATTTAGAATTTTTCAAGTCGCTTTAACAAAACAAGAAGAAAAAAAAAGGAAGAGAAAATACACAAATAAATTTTTTTTGGAAATTATTGCAGGGCAACATACCTAATATTAAATGCTTATTTATAAAATGAATACTAAATTAAAACTCAATCAGGTTTTATTTAGATCAAAACCGATTTTCACAGCCTTCAACACCATACCCGGCACATATTCATCTTAAACAGATTTTAGAATTAGTTTCAATAAAGTCGGAAAATTTGCTCTTAAATAAAAATTTTTTATACGTCGATCTATTAAATTAAACATTCGTTTCCATTGTTTGCAATTTTTATTATAATTTATTTACGTTTCCTTTTATAGCAAAAGATTAGATAATATATATATACAATATATATATATATTTAAAAAGGAAAAAAAAATACATGTAAATGTCTTTTTGAAACTAATTAACAAGGAAGTACTATAACTTTAGGGAATTGAGCTCCCTCCTTAGTAGTATCAAAACCCTGTCACTCGAACCGGTCGCCATATCCCCTAATGAGAGGTTTAGGAATGACCCAGTGCCTGAACTTTTTTCGATTATGGGTCGTTTCCAAATCTCTTCAATCCTAAGAACTCTGCCAGATTTCGCAGCAACTGCACCTCCTTGGAGTCAGCCAATCACAAACATAAACATATCGCTAAAAAAATTTAACAAAGCACAACACGGAAACACAGTAAAAATAGCAAAAAATATCCTGGCGAGCTACACAGACCATGCATGCCTCTACACAGATGGAGCGAAGGCTATAGGTTAGAAGTTTCCGGCGGCATGCTCCTTCGAAGTTCCAGGGGCAGCAGAGTCAGTCAGACTCCACGATTGCTGTGCAGCACTGGACGCCGAAATATACGAGATAGTTTTTTGCATCCAACACTATACCGATAGCAACCCCCAGTCTTAAAAGCCCCTACTCATAACTGACTCTCTAAACTCCCTTCAACTCATCTCAGAGATCAAACCCAACAACCCTTTGATAAGGAAGGTCTATTACCTATTATACAGGCTATCACATCTAAACTCTAAAATGTCTTTCCTACGGGTGCCGGCTCATGTTGAGGTTCCAGGCAATGAGCGTGTTAATGGAATAGCTCAGGCGACACTGTTCTCTCCAATACCATAAAACTCCCCTCTTCCAGGCTTCATTAACCCATTTGTTTATGCACCAAACCGGAAAAGAATGGCAGCAGGAATGGAGATCCTCATGTACGTTTCTCCGGAGCGTAAAAACAACCATGGAGCCCTGGTGGCCCACAGACGGAGTTTCCCGCAGAGATTTTTCTGTCTCGAATCGTCTCCGAATAGGCCATACAACCCTCTCGCACAACTACATCTTCACGAGCCAGGCACCTCCAAATGTCTCCAATTTTGTGGTCAACCAAGCACCCCATTCACCTTTCACCTACTCCTCAAATGTTCATCCTTTGCAGCACCACAATCCAATCACTTTACCACCTCCTCCATTTTTCTAAGATACTATCAAATGCTCCGTCCGTGGTCGCAGCTATATTAGCTTTCAGGCGGAGCAGCGGTCTGTTCTATTGCGTTTGATCCTCCTAAGTAGGCTCCATGTGCTGCAATAACCCCGGTAGTTAAACATGGTGCATGGCAATCCTCAGACACTCCTTTAGTTAAAAAAACAATGCAAAAAAGTTTTACAGAGCACATAATTTTTAAAATTTTTTCGATCCCTAAAATAATAAATAAATATACTAGTTTGCTACACAGCTGGTCAGAACAACATCAAAGGAAGTCAAAGTTCAATGATAATATGTTTTCGTTTAATTACAAATATCATCTAAATGAACTGAATGGTCATTTTAGAATCTTCTATTTTTCTTGCCGAATCCGTGGCTATCCTGCAAGCAGTCCTTTTTATATCCTCGACAAATAACATCTCCAGATTCCTTCTATCCTCGGACTCGAAAAGTGTTTTATTGGCTATCTCCTCTCCCTTTCCTACTCAGGTCACTGATTCTCCAAATTCGCTTCTTAATTTCTAATTTATTTGCATCCCGTTCTGTTATAATCGAGCTACTATAGATTCCTGGTCATTGCGGCATTTCTGGCAACAAATTAGTTGACTCGTTGGCACGTTCGGTGGCAACCAATGGCCTATTCTTTAGTAGATTTCCTGCTCAAACTCTCTACTGTCTTTCTTATCGTCCCCACCACGATTTTGGATGAAATAATTTGGTTCTAGAGAAATCTGGGAAAGCAAAGGCGGCTGAGAAGAAGGAACTAGTCCGTTACTCTCATCAGGAACCTCAACTTCACAATCCATGATACCTTATCAAAGGTATGCAACTGTTATATACATATATATATATATATATATACCATATATGTAATATATACAAAACTATAGTTCCTATACTTATTTTGTGTACAATTATTTTTGTTGTACACTAATTCACCATCAATCAATCAATTGGTATTTCAGTCGTTTGACTGGTTCGCCCCTATCGTCCAAGTCCTCCACCTATTCCTATCCGCTGTTCGCCTTTTCAATTCGCCATATATTGTACTAATTCGTGATTTATAATGCACGTACAGTTAAATAAAAATATTAGTATTTTAAGTAAAAATGCGAATGAGTCGGCAATTACGGTACGGTTTATCGCAAAAAATCCATAATATATTGATTGGAGTACGAAAAAAATATTCTGGTTTTTTGGTTTTTTAACGATATATTCTGAATAAATTCCAAATACATCTAGTTATATTATAAAAATAAATGGAAACTAATGTAAATGACTTTGCAGAAATTAATCCCACATTCAAAGTTAAATTTTGTCGACTCATGTTAAATACAGATAACAACAAAAGAAATTTTAATCAACAATTTTCTAACCGGATGGGAAAAAAACAGCGGATGAATTACTCATTTTCACCATTAATTCATTGACAAAATCACTTCCAACGAAAATTTAGCGTAAATTATGAGGTGCATCACTCTTCAAGTTTTGCTTAATAACTCCAATAATAGAACTTACGAAAGAATTTCTCTGAATGCTATTAACGGAATATAAATTCAATATTTCAAAAATAAAAAATGATAAATTTAACATTTTTAGAAGATATCAAAAAATAAATATTTGAAAGCAAAAGTTACAAACTCAAATAAAAAGCGTAAATAAAGAAATATTTGGGCGAAATACGACCGGTGATGATTTGGAAAAAAATAAAGTCGCCGGGCCCGTGAACTATTTCGCGGTCTAACCTTAGGATTTTTAATTATTTTATTTCGTGAATTTTTAAATAAGTCTGTTCAGATGGTGTTTAAAGGCAAATCAATTAAAAAAATAAAGTTTAAATTGAAATATCCTATATAATAAAAGGCAGGGTAAAGTATACAAAATAAATATTTTTATTTAATTCTCTTTAAAATGAAATGTTAACCATACGTATTTCTTCAAATTTACGTGTCAAGGGTAACTAACATTGATAATACTTCAAAGCGGTTTCCTTTTTTAGAACAAAACAGGTAATAAATTTCTTTACCAATACTGCTATCTACTTTTGGCAGCAAGTGGATTGTAGGGAGGATGGCGGGATTTGCCGACTTATAACCTTAAAACAACTACACTATACATTTAGATATAAGGAACGCACAGTAAGTGGAAAAAAGTAAATAAAGAAAGAAAAAGTAAACTCAAAAATTTAAATATAACAATTTTTACGCGGTCGGATAATTTACAGCCGTTACACAAAACACAGAACTTTAAAAACGAAAATGATTAAAACTACTCTTTGAAAGAAGGAATATTTCCCAGAGAGTTAAAAATCGGTATGGTGCGACCAATTTACAAAAGTGGAGATAGAAAACAGTGTGAAAACTACAGACCGATCACATTAACTTCAGTCATAGCAAAAATAATTGAGCAGTACGTGGGAAAATATTTGAAAAATTACTTGGAGGGAAATAAGTTGATAAATAGTAATCAATTTGGTTTTAGAGAGGGAAAATCAACGATATTATTACTTAAAACACCAATATCAGATATAAATAAAGGATTAGCAGTGGGTAAACAATTTCTGTTAGTTTTTTTAGACCTCACTAAGGCTTTTGACCTAGTGGACCAAGAAATACTAATTGAGGACTTAAGAAAAATGGGTGTAAAAGGGAGGTTTCTAAAATGGTTTTGGAGTTACATAAGAGGAAGAGAATTTTTAGTAAAGATCGGGAATGAACACAGTAGAAAAGAAATAATGAATTACGGAGTTGGACAAGGGACAATACTGGCACCAATACTATTTTTAATATACACGAATTCGCTCTACCGATATGTAAAGAATTCTAAAGTGTATGTTTATGCAGATGATATTGCACTGGTTATTGAACACTCTAATATAGAAAGTGCTGAAAAAATGTTACAAGAAGATTTCAATAATGTATGCAAATGGGCGCACGACAAAAAATTATTAATTAATGCTAAAAAAACTAAAGTGATGCATATAAGAACGCCAAGCCGATTTAGAACGTTCGTTCCTAAATTAATTTTACATAATACAAAGTGTTTACATAGTAAGGAAATATGTGGTAGTGAAAAGTTAGAAAATGCAAATGAATTTAAATACCTTGGGATAACATTAGACAAAGGTCTAACATGGAGAAACCATATAGACAACATTGCGGGTAAAGTTAGACAAGCTATTCCAGCACTATACAAATTAAAACAGGGTATGACATACAAAAGCCTAAGATTATATTTCGAAGCTGTAATAATGTCAAGAATTAAATACGGAATCGGAATTTGGAGTGAGGCAAAAATTACAGAAATGAGGAAAATCAACAAACTACAAAAAAAATGTCTAAAACTGGTCTTACACAACGAGAACAAGACGGACGCATTAGATAACATCACTTGGTGGAACAAAAATAACGAAATGTCGCAAAAATGTTAATATTATTACAGCAAATTGCTCAATGCTAAACTCGAAGATAGGCAGTTACCAACTAGAACAAGAACGTACAGGACTTGAAATTGCGATAAACCTTGTTATATACGAACCAGGGGGATTAACAGTAAAATAGACAATGTAGAGGAAGAGGTATTAATTAAATTAATGGGGAACATACCAAAAGAAATTCGAAATGAAAAAAATCTAGAGAGATGGAAAAACAAGGTTAGAATTTGGTTGATAGCATGGTGTAAAGAGCAATAGAAATATAAAAGTAATAATAATAATAATAAATAAATATATAAAAAAAAAAAAAAAAAATGGTATCGTAATAATAGTAATAACCACATATATATTGATAACATTGATATGAGACTCGCTACGATCTCCAGCTTTAAGCTGCTAATGAGAGTGTGTTAGTTTTATAAAAATTATATTGCATCATTGTATATATAAGTTAATATATTAAGACATTATAATAAGAAGTAACAAATCAGATGGGGTGGTATAATTGTAACATATAATATGATAAATAATGAGAGTGTGGATTTTGTAATATAGTAAGATATAAGCCAACAATTTCTATATTGTAACATAAAGTAGCACATAAGTTGATGTTATATTAAACAAATAAATAATATAATTATGTTGGGAACCCACAGACGGGGACCCGCAAATTATTTAAACAAACAAAAAAAAAAAACAATCGGAAATTACGCACATAATAAAAGTCATCAAAAACAAAATACGCTCCATTTAAACGAAATAAAACAATATACACATCTGAACAACTTTGAACATGAAAGCAACAGAAGCAGAAAAGGAATGATGAGATTTCTTACAGTTGTCCTACAAGTTAACAAAATAAACAGAAATGTTAGTATAGTAGGAAGTACTGATTGACATTATACATCTCTTTCCGGATTTCATTTATGTTTTTTCTGAAATAATGATTTTGCTTTAAAAAAAAGTCTTTGGGCAATATAATTTCCAGGCAGATAGATAAAAATTATTATACGTATTAAGAAAACAGCTTAATTTTCAAATCGCTAACAGTAATACATTTCATCCAGTTTAAAAAAAACGTTGTATTATCTGGAATATTCTGAAATGTCAATTAACACTGAACTGATCAAAACATTCGAAACCGATTTAAAAACGGACCGTCAAGTTACTGAAGAAACCGCAATAAAGAAAAAACAATTGCCGTATGCTTAGCACAAACAAAAAAAAAAACAAAGGAAAATAAATTACGTGGGGTGGAGAAATATTATGAGACTTGGTCATACTTATTTTCGCTAATCTCCGTTTCAATGGTAACTAATATTGATAATAATTTAAATCAACTTCATTTTTCAGAAACTGGACTTTGAATTTTTAAATTTTTAGGGTTTTATAGTTTACTGACGCAATAACGTAAATTTATATAAAAAAAAAATTTCTAACTACTACGGAAACGGCTGTAGACTATTTTCAAATTTTGTGAGTTCCGTCAATAAAAAAAAAAAAAACTTTCTAGCTTCTACAAAACAGGCTACAAACGTTTTTTTTTTTCTCTGACCTAGGGTCTCATTCATCTGGATGTTCTACCGAAGATTAAATGAAAATAGCCTGCAGAACACTTTTAAAATCAAAGATTATGAGCACTTTGTGGATGAGAAAACAAAGAGGACAGCACGTAGAATAGCAATAAATTCGGCATAGAAAATTGAGCAAAAGGAAGGAAATTTAACAGATTCAGAGTAATTTAAGGCAGGACACAAAAAAAGCAGAACCAACTGCACTTGACCCCTTGGAACCGTCAGTATAGGTAGTGATGTGTGTAGGAAAAAGAGAACCTAAAGTATTGGAAAATTCAATTTTGGCGACATGTTGAGGGACGGATTTAGAACAGAACGATAAAGAAAAACATTAACAGGATAAAGGAAACTGGAAAAAGAGAAAGAAAAATAAGGAAAACTTGTCATGACTATAAATAAAAGGCGAAAATTGAAGAAGACGAGCAGAAATCGGGGATAAAATTGAAGTTTTATTAGAGGTAAATCGCCATTTGTGAAGGATAGAAGAGTTAGATGAAACAAGTGAAGAAGAATAAACAAGTAGGCGCTTAATCAAAAATCCCAAGTAAGATCTACGAATGAAGAGAGGAGCAATATGGGATTCAGCAAGGATAGCAACTACTGGGGTTGATCTCAGGACACCATGAGAAAGACGAAGACAAGTATTTTGAATACGATCTTGAATGAAAATTTTGTTATCAATTATCAAGTGACAAAAAGCGCAGAATAACCAGAGTGAAGAAGATAATGGACACTGTGTGAGGAGAAAAAACTGCGAGATATTAACTTCTCATAAAATGTATTTTTCTCTCAAAATTGATCGCAGTTGAACGGCAATAATTGATTAATATCGTCAACAAACTGCATTTAGTGCGGTTATTGTTACATCCGGAAGGGTCCAAAAAATTTATGGACGCACTTCCCCACGCAGAGTCTGCAAATCGCAGTGACAAACCTGCGAACAAGTCCTCTGAAATATCCTAAAGGGAAGAAATGGGAGAACTAGTTGAATCGTAATATTTGCCAGTATCTTAACTAGTTCTGAAAGTTTCCAGGCAATGAGGTAAATTTTTTGATACACAAGTCTAAAGAAAGAATATATATGAGAATGGCGTTCCGTTCGAACAGCGTTCTTAGCAACACAAGTTCACAGGTGATCCAACAAAAATTTAAACTATCCTTCTTTTCGATAATTTGAAGATGTTTAACTTTAATCTCATACCCAAGCGGATGATATTTATAATTAAAAGAGTCGCGTTATAAATTACTGTCCCGCACGATTCAAACATACTGAAATATGTATCTCTAAGTTTAGGCATCGATGAAGCGTTAATATTTATCCCGGTCGCGTTAACTGAAAAGGGAACTTTAGAAATGAACAGATGAAAACTTAGAGGTCAGAGCAGCGCTGTAATTAAGATGGAATACGAGACCCTTTTCTCGTTAATAAAAGCATTTCAGAAGAAAAAGTTTTCCAAAAAGTGCTACTAATGTAGAGGTATTTGCCAAAGTTTCGTCTTGCAGCTTTGAAATATAGATTTATACATATATCGATTTCGTTTGGCTTAATTATTTATAAAAAAATAATAATAATTTTTATAAACAGGTAAATTTTTTGATCATATTACAAACAAAATAAACATATTTTTAATCGTATTTAATAGATTGTATATTTTAAAAAAAATTAATTATACAAAAGGAATTATTCTGTTCAAAACAAATTTTTTACATATATATCAACGTTATACATAAATATAAGATAGAAATTAAAAAATTACAGAAATTTTAAAAGATTATCCACAGAATAACAGCGATAAAATTAATAAAATCATACAAATTATTAATTATCTATCATTATTCGTTAAAAATTTGAAATAAACATATCGATAAATTTTAAATTAATAAAATAACAAATACATCACGTATTTCGTCAAAAAGAATAAACAAACAGAACTTTCAAGAAATATTTTACAATTATTAAAATATTCTATGTAGTTAAGTTTAAAGAAAATTGGAATAATTGTAATGGGGATTAAAACTAGATATAATTTTTCAACGCAAGAAGAAAAAAGAAAAAAAAAAAACGTTTAAATCATAACATTTTCGTTCTAAATTTTTTCAGTGTCCAACTTATTCATGGAAAGCTCGAAACTGATTAAAAAACATTTAATAACCACATCAGATGTAATTTCCTAGACAATGTAAACTACATGTTGCATGATTGTAATTGCCTGAAGATGAATCGGGCACAAATAAATTTCTAGAATTCGATAAATTAGATAACCGTATAAATCACATAAATGAAGCCCTAACTTTATATAATATTAAAACACATTAATTAATGAGATTAACCGAGCCACAACTTTTAATTGGAAAGCTTAGTGAAAAATTATGGAAAGAAACACATTGACCGCGAAATTCGCACACTTATAATACAATATATTTTATTCATGACATTTCTTAAATGAATTTTCCTTTTAATCAAAAATGTAATTTAGAAACAATACTTTTTAATTATACTATTAAAATAATACGTACGTAAACAGGTAAAATCACTTTTTAACGATGATAAATAGAACTGGCGATATTTTTTACGCTTTTTATTACTAAATACTCTGCGTTTGCTAATATCGAAACAGTTAATTCGATCAGCTACTTCGCACCCATTGTCTTATTAGGAAAAGTAATTTACAACTTAATAAGTTCGATGTTATCATTTAATAATTTGAAAAAATTTATATTCATCCTTTCTTTTCTTTTTTCTTTTAAAGTACCGTATCTAATTTTAATTAGACACGACGACGACCGCCTACTGTGTGCATCGTGTTGTAAAGGCCAATAATCAAAACGGCAAACGATAAACAATTTTAATTGCACCGAGTTTAGTTTAATTTCTAACAATTAAATGATTTTTTGGTTTTATTTCTTCTTTAGAAAATTTTTTGAATCACTTCTTCGTTATAATTCTCAGAATTCGTTTTCTTCAATTAAAATGACAAAAAGTGCTTCAATTTCTCTTGGTCTGTAATAATTACAAGATACGCTATCATTTAACTGTTTATAATAGGCGGTAATGGATTAACTTATATTTCGTAATATTAGACTTTTTTTCCTTTTCATTATTCACTGTTTTGTTAATGATCAGCGAAGCAGTAAATGAAATGAAATAGTAGTAGTGTAGGATCTCAGTTGCTCCTGATACAGTGAATAATGAAAGGGAAAAAAATTCTAATATTACAAAATATAAGTTCATTACCGTCGAAAAAGTCGTCGCGATAGCCTAGTTGCTAGAGCGCTTGATTTCCGATATGGAGGTCACGGGTTCGATCCCGAGCGACGACGAACTTATTACAAGATTTAAATAAATAAATAATCGCTAATAATCACATGGAAGGCAATGGAAAACCACCGCTCACAACATCATATGCGCGCTAGGTCAGTACACAGCAGACATAAATAGGACTGCACTTTTGTAAGACGATGTAAATCAAACGATTACTAATCAGTTCCGAATGTGTAGTCTTCTTGCGTGTGTACACATTCGTACTGTATATAAACAATTGCTATGAGCGCTGCCTATTCTGTACAACTAGAATGTACAAATTGGTAGTCACGACGCTCAGAATCGAGCGATACGACTGAAAAGCAAGAAGACCGTCTAAACAACTTGGCCGCGCGGGGATAATATCCACATTGTAATATTACGAAATATAAATTAATCTATTACCGTCTAAACAACTTGGCCGCAGTGATAATTTTTTTTTTTTGAATATCTAATTTAGTTCATTTTTTTAGAACACATTTATACGGTTTTTTTCTATTTAGTTCGTTAGTTGTCTCTCTAATGATCAACAATATAATCTGTGATTCAAAACGTCAGAGTAAATACGAATTGTTCTGACGCAGTTTCTATTGAATATGCAACACTTTCGGCGAAAAAAGTTATGGCGACAGTCTTCTGCGACATTAACGGTATCGTTTTGATGGAATTTCTGCCGAAAGGACAAACCATAAACTCTGATCGATATATTGAAACATTAGAAAAATTAAAATCAAGCATTAAAAACGGTAGCAAGCGACGAGAACGTCTACAAAGCAAAACCATCCGTCTCCTTCACGATAATGCGACTCCATATACCGCAAAAAAAACGAAAGATTGGCTCGATGAACATGGATGGGAGGTAATGGACCACCCACCTCACAGCCCAGATCTGGCGCCGCCGTCAGATTTTTACCTGTTTGGACCTTTGAAGCTACATTTTGGAGGGGAAAAATTTGAAACAGAAGAGAAAATTATCGCATGCGTCAAAGATTATTTCAAATCCAAGGGTGTAAGCTACTTCCGAGACGGCGCATTTTCAAATTGTCCTCACGATGGGAGAAATGCATCCAAGTGAAAGGTAACTATGTCGAAAAATAACGAATTGTGTGTACTTCCGAAGGCTTGTAAAATAAATCCGAAATATATATTTTCTGAAGCGTAGGAATTTTTTGTGCCTTACTTATGGAATTACCCTCTTAGATGCTGGTGCATGTAACGACCATGAAAAGCTTTCTCCATTATGCAATAGCATGAAAACATATTAAGGAGAAGCGTGAAAAGAGCAAAAGCCTAAGTAAATGCCTATCGTTGCCTGGTACAAATGCTGTAAACCTAAAGCGACATTTGTTGAAAACAGAAATTCTTCGTAATTGTCATGTAACGCGAATATATATATATTTTTTTATAATGTTTCAGAAAAAGTCGATGGAAGTATACCGATACTGCCTAGAGGCACACACCTGTATCCTTTCAGATTTCAACTACCAGAAACGTCTCTACCTTGCTCATTTGAAAGTAAACCAGGCTATATTCGTTATTACATTAAAGTAAGTACAAATCGATGATATTCATTTCGAATGATAGCCTCTTAAAACTGTATTTCAGCCAACATTCATTAAGAACGGTTTCACCTGCCGCAAAAATACAGATGATCACATCATATTCCGTTCCCTTCCCCGCGAAAAGAAATATTCTTAACCGCAATCACCACCGCTTTTATACTGCGCTCTAAATAATTATTTTCTATAGAATGTAGCTGCCGCAAAGAGGAGACAGCCGTCATCTCGATTTATTTATTGTTCCTATTTTCATGTAATTACTTTAACATTGCAGACATACTGAAATTGTGACCGAGTTAAAAATAGTAAACCGATGTTTTTCACGATGTTTAACACGGCTACAAACTTGCCTTGCATTTGAAACAGAAAATTCAGTTTACCGCTGCCACTCAGTTAGCACAAATACACCGACATACCGTCACGTATCGAAGTTATTACAAAGTGAGTTATAGATTCTGTAAACACCGGTATGCACCTTGATTTTTACTCTATCAAATTAAAGACCCGCGTTCATAACTTTTTAAAAAAAATATATATATATATGTATGTATGTATATATATACAATTTGTCGCAGTAGTTGAATTGCTATTACGGCGAATATTTCTCGTCAACACTTTTTTACATTAGAAAAACCAGAGACGACTGCCAAGTTTCGCCAGTGTTATTATTATTATTATCGGTAGACTTCAAGCTTGTACGATGTAGGCACTGAAAATTGCAACTATTCCTGAGTTAATTTTGTAAAAGGATGAAAAAGGTGTACAAGATAAAAATAAAATACTTCAAGGCATTTTATATTTAGGAATTATGAAAAAAGAAATCACGTACGAAAATAAAAACATCGACTGTGTTACGATCAGGATGAAGTAGCCACTGAAACATAACGATGGGGGCAATACGATATCAATGCAGTATTACACAGGAACAAAGTAATTATAATACAACTTTTTTAAAGCTGCATTAGACAGCCACAAACTGATTGTTTGTTCACAGCCTTGAGGGCAAATTTCAGAAATTACTTTTAACGTTAAATGTGACACGTGACCCAGATTTGAACTATAGAGTGATATGTGTGCGGCTAAATATCGCTAGAGGATTCATCACGTGATTCTTGGAATTTTAAAACTGGTTTTGTCTCTTCTTTTTTTTTATAATTTTCATACGATTACTAGTATAAATTTAATTTTTTTCTGTTCTTTAGCATTACTGATTCCTTTAATAAGTTTTAATACGCGACTGTGCAATAAAGACACTTTTTGGTTGAATTTATTAATACTTACAAATAGCACCCTTCTTTGTGGAAAGTGCGTTCTAAAGAATATTTATTTTCTTTTTTTCCTACCCTGGACGCGCCAGCGGCCTTGACCCAACAATATGAAAAATTAAGAGACAGAACTAAATAGCCAGGCGGTCAGAAATGGAAAGAACAAAGGACTTCAGGAGATTTAGTCTTTTGATCGAGGAATTATAGATATAATTAATATGTTCATGAAATGTAAGGCGACTATTTAAGAAAAGACCTAGGTAACATATTGAATTAACAGTGGGAATAGGAATACCAGATACACAGATTATAAAAGAACGGTTAAGGAGGCGGAGAGCAAAACATCTGAAGGTGGAAAGAGAAGAAGAAGATAGATAAAGAGTTCATTGTTGAAAGAGGTTGAGTATAAGAGTGATAAAGATCGAAGGGAAATTAGGAGAGAGGAGTTTGGAACCCAGAGAGGGAAGATGCTCATTATCAAATGCAGAGCAGACATCGACAAAAGAAACGACAGTAAATTTCTTTGATAGGAAGAATTTATAGATATCTGCAAGGAAGTAACTGATGCAATCTACCGGGCCAAGCCCGGGGCGAAAACCGAACATAAAATGAGCATTATAAAACGCTAAGAATTATTTTCCGGGCGCTGATAAATATATAATAATAAAAAAGACACAAAATATGAGGAGTTTTTAGAGGGAAAAAATTTAAAAAAAAATCGAGGTAGTGTGGTACCGGTTTCACATTTATAAACCGGAACTGTGATATTTTTACCTGCTTTCGTCTACCTCGGATCAAAGAATCCCCATCTAGTGTTGCTACTTGTCGTAACACATCTTTCTGTAACTAGGAACCTTAACGAAGCTATCAAATATTCCTTTACTGATATTCACTTATAACTGTAATGTTCTTTGTTAAATTACTTCCTAGTAAAGATAAATAATCAAACGTATTCAGATCTGTCCTTAAGTATTTTCTAAAATCGCGCCAGAATCATTTCCCCCGCCGAAGTTCTTTAATAAAGGCGATGAACATTAAATGATGCTTTTTTGCTCTATCAATTTTTGATTCTCTTTTACATGTTTGAACTACGTTATTTGCATATTGAGTATATAAACTGCAGCATAAGACAAAGCACACTTTTGTTTTTTATCGGGCATAATACAACACGAAAATTACAAATCTAGTACAAAACCGTTGAATTGTTATGAAAGCTGTATCGGTTTTTACGATTATTCGATAGGTTAGATAAATTCGCGGACTTTGTAGTTTTTGCCACTAACACACAGTTAAATTTGTACAGTTTTAATTAAGTTTTCCTGGAGGTTTACCCTTCGTCATGAATGAACTGTGACCATCTTGGTCTGTACAGTTATTCCTCCGCACATATCTGTACAAACGTACCCACAGGTAAGTTCATAGACTTGTCTTTTTCGTCAAAAACGCAGCACGGTTTTTGTCACGGTCCAGACCTCTAACACTAAGTCCGCGGACATGACTAAACATCGGGTTAACGACATCAACCTTGCGCCAGGGAATATGAAAACGTTTTCATTACGAAAGACCGTTACAAAATTTAGTTAAAACCGCTACACGAGACCGCGAATTATTATTATTTTTCTTAAGAATGGTGCGGTCAATTAAAATCTACTCTTTTATAAGTACTGTATTGAAACAAAATCATCTGTCGAGTCCAGGAGGTGTCCCGTAATATAAAGTCGAGGGATCAAGTTTATAAATACACGGTAAAACCCATTCGCGAGCGATATGTTCGAAAAAATTTTCTTTCTTTGAGTTACGCAATAATATGAAATTTCGATGATGTTTCGAAGCATTTGAACAAATTAAAAAAAACTAAAAAACTGAAAGTAAATTTAAATTTAAAAGATAAATATATACGTAAAGAAAATTGTATTATTAATAGTAAATATACCCCCTCACTAAATACGAACTGAAAATCAAAAAAAAAAAAAAAATGTAACATTATATGGCCTTGCGAGGCAGACGCTGTTACAAATAGATTCACCTCCTCTGGTAAGTAATCACTGCGAAACAAGGACCAAGTAAGTTCTGTTCCACGTCGGACAAAATGTAAACTTTCTGTTCAACAACGGGCTTAGCGCTGATCACGAGAGCTAACTTAGAACTCATAACACATCGCTAATAGAACAACGGAAAAAGGCTCACTTGCGCCGGAGGTGTTCTTGCCAATAAATACGCGTTAACAACAACAGGCTACTAGCAACTCGCTCATTACACGCCTCCTTAGTGGGATTGGTGAATACCAATCTAGAGCGAGTTTTCGGCACCTTAAAATCGAGTCCTTTCGGATAAAAGAGAAAACCCTGCTGAAAGAAATCCACTGGAGCGCGCTTCTCAAGTAGTTGACATGCAAATAAACACATTATTAATCACCCGTAGTCTCCGTCATGACTTGAACATGCCGCCTGTGCAACCCAAAGAGGTACGAAGAATCTGCAAAGTGAAAACCGTGAGGCGGCAGCATGTTGAAGAAATATCAATCTGCATGGAACATAAGATCACACTGCTCACTGCAGGAAAATTAGCAAACGCAATAATAAAAGCGTAACGATGCAGCATAAGTATATTAGAAATGAGTGAAGCCAGGTGGCCAAGATACGGTCGAATAATGGTTAGTATGAAATGAATATTCCGGAGGCGAAAAACATGAAATCTGGATGATCCTCATTTCATAGAAGCTAAGCAAGATGATTTCTGAAGTAATACCAATATTATATAGAGCTGCAGCCATAGTCATCAATAGTAAACCAAAAAACTATATGCTCCAATTACTGACCATGACGAAAGCGAAATCGAAACTCTATATGATTGAGAAAGCTATCACTCAGGTCAGATGATCCGCTGCTCATAATGGGCGATTTCGATGCGAAAGTTCGTAATAGAGTTGGCCAGGAAATGTGTTGGAGCGTAAGAACAACGGAATGATAGAGGAGACGAACTAATTGAGTTTGTAGATAAAAACGATAATACGTAACACAACCGCCAAACAGCATCCTCGGGGAGACCATATACACGGAGAAGCCGGAGGGTAGAGCCAGAAATCGCATAGATTACATCCTTGTTAACGGAAGATACAAAAACATGGTGCTTTACTGTCTCGTACATACCCTTCAGCAGAGTGCAATACAATATTGCTAAAAGCCGAATGTCACATGCGCCTAAAAAAGTAATCTTACCCAAAACCAGAATAAATACAAGCCCGCTATAAGTTAAAACTCGAAAATCCATGAATTTAGCAGAAGTCGCAGGATAAAATTGATAAAATTAACGTAAATAGAAATGTTGAAGACATGTGACATGGAAAAACAACAAGCGAAAGTCCTGAAGAGTAAAAATACGACAAGGGGGGGGGAACTATGGAAGACAGGTGAGATTCTGGACTTGATGAATCGACGAAGACAAATCAGGAATAAAAACAGCCAGGAGGAGTGCCAAAAACTGAAAAAATAAATAAATAAGTAAGAACTGTAGAAAACTTTTGGCAACGATGTCAAACTATAGAGTATCTACAGGTTAGACTGCGGGATATGCATCGCGAAATTAGGTGGTCCATGAAACAGCAGAAAAAGAAACAGTCGTGAATAATGATAAAATAGAAAAACAAGCTAAGCTAATAGCTGGTTAGAGGCGATCACTAGCGTCAAAGATTTATATTTTCCCTTATTAAAAACTTTAAAACGCGTTTTCTCGAGTTTTCTTTTTGTCGATTTTTCTGAATTGGCGGGCGCGATAGTAAAAAAAACTATTGACTCAAACTAAAAGTTATTCTGTTCAGTACTGAATTCTCTTCTATGTGAACTAACAACATTGTTAAAAAAGTATTTTTAGAGATCTTTTACACAACATAAAATAACTTTATTGTTATTAAAAAAACGCCTTTTTCTTTTAAAGCCTGAAAAAGTGTCATAGTTTTCCAATTATTTTTACTTTTTTTTTAGTTAACTCAGAAGGATAATTGAAAATTTGTTTGGTTTTTACGTTTCCGACAAGAATTAGCCGCCAATTGCGAACTACAGTAGCAAGATGTTCTAGGAAAGGGTTAATTGCCCCGCAATTTATTAATTATATCTACTTAATAAAAATTATTTACATACTTGAAATACGTAAGAAAATATATAGCCTGAAATTCGCTGGGCTAAATTGTTTTTTCCCCTTCGGAAAAGTCCTCAAAAAAAAGCTTTTTTAGGTCTTCTAAAGCCAAGAAAATTGATAGTATGCGCAGATGACAAGGTGCTAGTTGCTAAGACACCGCAGCAGTTTAAAAAAATGGTACTCCAGCTAGCGACAGAGAGCATCAAATATCAGATGAAAATAAGCCCAGTTAAAGTAAAAATCACGCAAATAGCGTTTTTTTTTTGTTTTTTTTTGGGGGGGGGTCCCTGGGCTTGTCAATAATAGACGATTACCCATCAACACGTGTACATAGCAGCAATTAGGAGTAACAAGGAATGGAATCTGACAAAGAATGATATACCATGGATGGAGAAACAATGACAATCAGCCTCGAAAAATGCCAAACCATCCTGAAAAGAAAAGGAATGACATTGTCGAAGGTAAAAAGGAGAGTTATCTGTCCCATATCATGGCCACATTTGCAATTACAGAACCGACAGTACAAACGGGCAAAGGAATCTGGCTACCAATAATTAAGGAAGAAGATACACGGGATGTTTAAAAAGCAGTTAGCAAGCACCATAGCTATATGAAACACAGCGCTTAGCGTCCGTAAACAATTATCCGAAAGTTCAATGGCTTTCTCCATCACTACAAAGCAAAGTTTATAGTTCTTAATTATGAAACATTAATTATGGCGACGGCTGCGAAAACTGCGCCTAGTTAAATCAAACAAACATTGTGCATTTTCGTGGCAGAAGCACAGCTTGAAGAAGTTCATAAATACAAGTATCTAGAAGTTATCATAGAAGGAAAAAAAGTACACGACGAATAGGCATGGCCAGAGGTGTGCTATTAATGATCTTAAGCACGTACTTCGGGACACGAAAATGAACATGAATTTCCGGCTGAGAATATCGACACGTGTAGTGTCAATAGTGCACATTATTCCTCAGGGACGTGGATAATGACAAAATCGGTACGAAACGAAATAAATGCGTTCGAAATATAGTGTTATCGTTATACCGCATTAAATGAGTAGAGAAGATAATCAACGATGAAGTACATTGGCGGACTGGGGGCTTCGAAAAAAAATTCTCCTATCGATGAAAAGGAAAAAGGATCTTTTCACAAAATAAAATGAAACATGGCAGACTACTTTAAACTGTTGTTCAGGGAAGAGTAGCTGGAAAGGCTCCAAAAGGCAATGATGAATATTTTATTATTTAATGTTAATTCGAATTAAAGTAATCAAAATAACGTTAACGATCAATCAGTAATGTATACAGAAGCCGATAAATAAAGATGAATATTATGAGAAATAAATTAAAAAACATACCGTTACGGTTTCTAAGACGTATACACGTCGGTGTATGAGACCGAAAAACTCTCCACAAAAGAAAATACCATACTATGTAAAAAACATACCTTTTTTATATAATATTTTTCTCATTATTTCGCGGATTGAGTGATCCAAAGTGTCACCCGTATTTTTTTTAACGAAATATCTTGTCTGTATGTTACTGCCCCGAGAGCAAGAGTTCTCTGTGGTATGAAAAAATTTGATCGCGCGTTTTTTTTTATTATGTTTTTCTCGTCATTAAATAAGAAAGCCTCTAAAAGAAAAGAAAATTTTATTCCTTGGTCAACCCGAAAATCCGGCATTCCAGGTTTTTTCCTTGCTTCGTGTAATATTTTTATTTTCAATCATGAGTTCCAGACGAATTGAGGCAAAGTGCTGTGCATCTGTAATAAATTTTTAAGAAAGATAAAATGTGTACTTTCAAATTTATCTCGTTGGATGAGGATGTAGCAATTTTTTCTCCCGCAGTAGCCGTAATTTATTATTTAGCATATGGCCGTTACCGATCCAAAATAATGAGACCGACTGAAATTCTTAACCGGCTATTCAACACCGATGAGACATGAGGTGGTGATCAAAGAAGCCAGCGACGAGAATTGATGTTTTCGATTTTATTTTTACACGAGGTATTGAAATAAATTCCTTTCCATATATTAGACTTCTTGCATTCTTACTTGAGAATCCGCCTAAGTATAGTATACATTTCTATTACTTCGTTTCGAATCGGGTTGGTGTGCTATAACCATAAGAGGGCCCTGAGGGAGTCGGTGCTTCTTGTCCATGGCCTTGTATTGAAATAAGCAGCATATAGGTGAAGTATAAATATTGTATCGCAAACAGCTTCATTTTCAATCAAATTTTCACTTTATGTTTTTGTTAATTTTGACCATGACCCACTCGAATTTTTTTTTTTTTGACCAAAATATACGTTATTTAAGGGCCTAAAATACATCTAAAAATGACGGTTTTATTTTTGTGCTCATGTATTTTCATTGATCGAAAACACGAACAATGTTGGAAAGTGTCATTTGGAGAGTCAAATATGATGGAAGAGGGTTGTTAATTTTTTCTATGATGCCACACTCCCATATGTCTTCAACATACTGAAAAATTAAGAAAATCGCGCTTGAGAAAAAAAAAACTATATTTCATCAAAAAGGTAGTTCCCCAAAAACTAGAAAGGTGAGGGACCTGAAACTTCTGTCACGAATGTTCCTTGGTGATCTTACCACCCAAATATCAACCCGACAGCTCTCCAGGGCAAATTTACCATTCTTATCCACCTATGGCTTTTAATTATTGTATCCCACTTCCTCATGAATCCTGCTGAGATGGTATTTTTACACAGGGTTTTGAAAAAAAAAACAAACTAAATTCAAGTATTACTCGCAACACTCTTTTTTCGTATAATTTTCTCAGATTACTTGACACAGTTTACGTTGCGATTTTGAGTAGCAAAAACTTCTTGTTCGAAGTTTTAAAATGATTCCTATTTCGGAAAACGACTCTTACAAGAATTACACCTCAAATATTCCACAGTTGATGATAAAATTTGTTAATACAACTTATACGCGAGAAAATTAATATATACACACTCGTATTTTCGGAAACGTCGATGTCTACTAGTAATTTACAGATGAAATTTTTCAAAAAAAAGAACCAAAAGCCTGTGTTACCTATTACGGCGCAGAATGTGAAATGCATTTTTTCAGCTACCCGTTGTAGCGAGTTCGCTAAGCGAGAAAATCCTAGTTTGCGATTAAATTAGAGTTTTATTTTTGAAATAATCCGGTTTACAAGAAATGCTTACGGGGGAGAGGGTTCAGCCTAAGTTGTTACGGGATTGAAATAAATGCGTCAAAAGCGAAACGGATGATGGTGGATAAATTTAAACGAGATACGAATACACCTGTAAGCAATGCACCTGTTGGCACGAAAGAAATTGAAAGGACGATGAAATTTCAGTACCTGGGCACGTAGTTTCATGAAAAGCCCGATATCAAAATATTGAGATTAGAACCGGAATAGAAAAAACTAAGGCAACACCTTTTAAGAACAGATATCAACCTACAATTACGCATGAAGTTGCGCTTAGGTGTCACGTATTCGCAGTATTAATGATTATTTTTTCGTGACTCTTACGTTTATAGAATATTTTATTCGGCTACACCTTAAATTTTTGAAATTACTAGCGCGTGCGATTGTTTCCCTCCGAACGATAATGAAAGCTAAATGATTATGGGGAAAAAAGGTAGGTAAAAAAATCAATAAAATCGAAAATACTTCTGGAGTTGAAGAAGCGTCTATATGCTTAAATAATAGGGCTTAAACGACAAGAAACAACGTGGCTATAAGTGAAAACGAAATTCTAGTGGAATTTATGACGGCAAATTATAAAAGGTAAAAATGTTCATCACACTAAATGGATTATCCGAAGAACATATGTAAAGGAATTTTCAAAGGCTGTACAAAAAAAAAAAAAAAAAAAAAAAAAATCGCAAACGTGCGAGAACTATCAAACAACATACCAAAAGTTATAATTATTGATGGAAGAAAATGCAAGAATGTGGAAGAGGAGAAGGAAACCGCAGTTTGGATTCTCGTACCAAAAAAAAAAAAAAAGAAAAGAAAAAAAAGATACACAAGGACAATTCTAAAAGTTTCAACATTAATAAGAGCTGCAGATAATCGAATACGGTCTATAAATGAAGAAGGTTTATGTCAGGGTTTATTGCTTGGTTTGAGGAGTACTTTCAGAGCAATAATATACCGCGATAACTTTACACGGATACAAATTTAAAATGCTCTGTTTAAATCTTCTTCTTCTTTAGCCATTATCAATACACTGCTGGACCGAAAGCCTTCCCCAATTTTTTCCAAACGCTGCGATCTTGTGCTTCTTTCCTCCAGTTTGCTCTGAATTTTCGAATTGCATCTGCCCATCGTATTCTCGGTCGTCCTAAGGGTCGTTTGCCATCAGGTTTACATGATGTTGCCACACTTATCCAGCGCTCTTCGTCTCTAGCCACATGTCCATAAATCTCCATTTACTATTTTTAATGATATATACTGCATTTGTCACTTCCGTTGTTTCTCGGATACGCCTCTTCGTCCATTTGTCCTTCAAAGTAATCCCAAACATAGACATTTCCATTTTTCGTTGATTAATTCTTATTTTTTGTTTCATTTTTTTTTTTTTTTTTTGGTTAATACCCTCATGTTTCACTAGCATATGTTAAAACTGACAGAACACACCGGTCAACACTCTTTTTTTCAGACTTAGGGGTGTTGTGTAGTGTCTGTAAGGATATTCTTAAGTTTTGGTTAATTATATTCTTCCGGATATTTCACCTTCTGAATCGTTATTTCCTTTAATTAGTTGTCCTAAATAAATCAATTTATCTACCATTTCCAGTTTCTGTGTGTTTATATGTAATGTCACACGCTGTATTTATCCATTATAAATTCATTGAACATATATTTGGTTTTATTTATATTTTTATTTTAAGTCCTATTTCTACGCATTTATCACTGACTGTCAGTATCATTCCTTGTAATTCTTTCAAGCTATTTTTGCAAATAGTACAATGTCGTCCGCGTATAAGAGGTGTGTTAACTGTTTATACCTGCATTTAACCACTTAATCGTTCCAATACTGTCTTGAAGTGCGGCTGTGAACAATTTCAGGGACAGCGCATCTCCTTGTCTTATTCCGTTTTTTTTTTAGTCGAATTTGTTTACTCTGTCTAAATCATCTTTGGTAAAAGAAGAAAACTTTATTAAATTTCTCGACGTTAAAAGTGAATCCTTCTTTGCATTCCAATAAAAGCTGAGAACGTTTTCTAAATGTAAAGATTTACAAATATAGATATTTATTAATCTCCACTACTTTTTATTTCTGTAAATTCGAATTTGCTGCAGTCGCTATTGCAAAGTGCATCGAGGAAGGCGGTAATGAAAGAGAAATGCAAATGATTGCTTCCATTCGGATAGCAATAGTTGAAAAAATGTATATCAGCAATTTTCATCAGTGATAAAATTTGATGTTTTTAACTTCGTTCTGATGCTATGAATGGTGTTTTATCTATTTTTACCGCGTTTTTTTTTACTGTTTGACGCCTTTTTCACTTCAATTATAACGCCGTAAAACGATGTTAGTTTGCCGAAAAAGACGCTGTTAAATGGAAAGTTTTTAAAAAATTTCAGGTTTATTTCTCTAATAATACCTTAAAAAATTAGACCGCATTCAAAATACCTGTCTTCGTCTCTGTCTCAGCGCCCCGAGATCTACCCCAGTTCCGCCTATCCTTGCTGAATCCCATATTCCTCTTCTTATTATTCGTAGATCCTATTTGGGTTCTAGTTTTTTGATTATTACGCTCTTGCCTATTCCGCTTCATTTTCTTTCTTCCTTTATCCTCCATAAATGACGATTTACTTCTAATAAAACTCCAATTTTAACTCTGATTTTCGTTCGCCTTCTTCAATTTTCACCTTTTATTTCCAGCCATGATAAAAACTTTCTTATTTCTCTCTTTATAGTTTTTCCATTTTCCTTCATCCTATGAAATGTCTTTCTTTACCGGTTTTGTTCTCAAATCTGTTCCTCAACATGTCGCTAACGTTGATTTCTCTTCCTTACATACATCATTATCTATACTGACGATTTCAAAAGTCCAAATGGAGTTGGTTTTGCCTTTTTTGTCCCGCTTTGAACTATATTCTGAATCTTTTAAGCTCCCCTCCTCCTTTTGTTCAATTTTCTATGCGGAATCTATTGCAATTCCACGCGCTGTTCTTTTTGTTTCTTATCACTGAGTTTCCATAAAAAGTGCTCATATAATCTCGGATTCTAAAAATATTCTGCAAGCTACCTCTTCCTGCCCCCTCTTTCGATTATGTAATACTTCTCATATTCATGAACTTTTCCTCCTCCACTCGATCGAGATCGATCTTTTCTGGATTCCTCGTCATTCGGGTGTTGAAGGCTGATTTTCAGCCCATAATATCGCTCTTCTTTCCTTAATTGACTCATTCCAAATTATGGCTTAACTCCTATTCTTTTTCATTTTCTAATCTTGCTTCCTTTTACCTGTTCAGACATCTCTTCAACTTTATCCATGGTTTTCTTGATACTTACTATCTTTTAAATACTCTACAATAATCACACTGCTATTTGTCACCTTCGCTTTTAGTCACCTTCCTACATCACTTTTTCGGTTTCCATCTGTATCTACTCCATTTTGTCTTTTTCATCACCGTTCATATATACTTTCCTTGCGATGCTGATCACATTTTATTTGAATGTACACATCCTTCTCTGCTGAACAAGCGTCCTATTCTTCTTCGCAGTTAAAACTTTATATCCCTACTACTCCCCTTATTGATGCTATTTGTATTCTCTCACTTCCCTCTGCTTCAGTTATTCTTGCCTTAAGTTATTTTTATCCTCTGTCCCCTAAGAACATAAGAATATAAATTTCTTTTTTTCTCCTTTCCACTTCTTGGGCTAATGTCCTCTCTGACAAACCCGTTATTAAAAGAAAATAATAATACGTTCGTCACTGTTTAACATTTAGAAAAATTATTTCTATTACAGGTTACACTAGACATACCGTACGCTTCTCCACCACGAGGCACCAAGTATTTCACAATCATCGGACCTCACATTGATTGTATGGAAGAACAATATTTGGTAAGAGTTCACAATTATCGGTTAACCGTTTAAAAAAAAATTTAAAGTCCGTTATTGATAATTGTTTTTTAAATAATAATTAGTTTTAGGCATTTATATATATATATATATATATATATATATATATATATATATATATAAATATAAATATAAATATAAATATAAATATATATATATATACATACATATGTTTAATTGGTTTCTTGGGAACGACTATAACGATTATGATGAAATTCACGAATTAGGGGAGTTTAGGGTCTAAAAATTGACTGAAGGAAGAAATGGAGGCAAACAGTGTTCGTGTTAGTGGTATCAAACCTGCATTTTGGGCTTGATAAAAAGGGTAAATTTAACGATTCTCCTATTTACCGCGTGTTAAATAAAAAAATTTTATTCACGCGATATTTACATAGCACGACTTCGAAATATTACGCAAACTAAAATCTTTCAAAATTAAAAAATAGACTAATGCAATTGTAACTTTCGTTTTAAATGTTTGTGAAACGCATGAGAATACACTTTAACCGAATGTAGATGCATAACCTGTTTTTGTTAAAATTTATAAATATGAAATAAATAAATTCCTTAATAACAAACAAAAATAAGTATAAAATAATATACTTTCAAAATAAGGTGTTTATTTTAATTTATTAAAATAAATTATTTTATTTTTATTTTTGTTTGTTATTAAAGAATTTATTTATTTCATATTTATAAATTTTAACAAAAACAGGTTATGCATCTACATTCGGTTAAAGTGTATTCTCATGCGTTTCACAAACATTTAAAACGAAAGTTACAATTGCATTAATCTATTTTTTAAATTGATTTTATATTTACACTTTAATTGATCTGTAAGTTCGGAATTAATCCAAGCAAATTAATAATATCAAAAATAATAATAAGCTTCACTTAACTAAAAACACATTCGCAACAGATAATCCCAGTTTAACGTACAGAAAATTTTAACACCATGTAAATAAACTTTGCATTTACGCATTTTAAAACTTCAGGACTACCAATGAAAAGTAGTGAGTATTTACGTTCTAAACGAAAAGTTAACAAAGCAATAAATCTTTCAATAATGCCTTTAATAAACATTATCATCGACTGTTCGAAGCAATTTTCAAAAATAAATTAGGCTTAAAAATAACTAGGAACAAGTAACAGATAAGAAACAATACAAAATCATAGCCAAGGAAGAACGATCTTTTTAGAAAAATGAGCACGATGGAAGATCCAAGTTGAAAACACTGGATACTCTTAATTTCAAACCAGACAGATATGATTTCAATGTTCGAACGATTCATGTTCCTTCCTTAATTAAACACGACAATTTTCAAAAACTCGCTAAACGTTTTTCTGAATGTCTTTAAAAAATGTCGAATATACATAAATAACGAGAACGATGTTAAAAAATTCAAGAATACCAGACTATTTGAAGGAGACAAATTATTCGAGAAAATTTCGTTCAAACGCAAACAAGGCTAACTGGTTATACTTATCGCGAAAGAAAAAAGTAGTAGAATCAAAATAATTTCAAAATTTTTTCAAATTTGATATTCCGGTAATAACATCACACAATAAACCGTTAAAAATAATGAAAAAAAAAAAAAAAAAATAGAAGTATCAAAACCATTCGATATTAAAACAGGAGTAAGACAAGAGCTATCACACCGTTACTATTCAACTGTGTACTAGAAAAGATAATTAGGGAATGGAGAAGTAGAACAGCAAAAGAAGGTATTATTCAGTAGATCAGATTAGGAAGAAGCGTTAATGACATAGCAATTGATTGTCTAGCTTTTGGAGACGATCTAGCAATTTTGTTAGATAATATAAAAGAAAATAGATATATGTTAAAAGAAGAAGCAGAAAAGGCAGGATTACAAATTTCTTTTGCAAAAACTCGATATATAACTACCCCATCAGGGAAGCCCCCCAAAATACATGAGGACAAAGTATGTATTCAGAGAGCTATGAAATTTAAATATCTAGGATATTCCAAACGTAGTTTGTGCATTTATGGGCAGCTTTTGATGCACGATAAAGTTTGAGTTATTTAAAAGCACCTGAATCAGAGTTGTGCCGAGGCAACAAATAAAAAAAAACCCTAGAAGTCAAATGATTGAATTAAATAAAATTCTAATACGTTCTATTTAAATCTACAATGTTATAAGTTTCATTCATTCCACTTTCAAATAACTTAATTAATTTTAAGTTTGCGATAACACTGCGTTTTCCTAGATTCAGCTCTTGGCTTAAGACTATACATATAGATAATTGTACAATTGCAATCGTCTATTCTATTAGGTGACGTTTGAGCATTAAATGATGCAAATCATTGACCGTATACCTTTTATTCTCTTGCAAAAGTTGTTGTACACATGCAATCGTATCGCTCGTCAATGCAGTACTCAGCCGGCCGCTTCGTGCATCGTCGTGAGTGTTCGTTCTTCCTTCTTTAAACATCGCGTGATCCATTACGCGTCACAACGTTGTTTGCACCGTATAGTGCGCACAATCAGCGATAAATTTATGCACCTGCAACTCCTTCACCTGTTAGAAATTTGATGACCACGCGTATCTCGCAACTCGCCGGGATGGTAACGTTCACTGAGATATTTCACACGTGCGTACAGAAGTTCTACTGGTCAGATCAGAACGCGGCAAACGGCATTTTGTTCGCGTTTCCCTCCTGTACCTCCCACATAAATTTCACTGAATTGTACCAAACAGCGGCTGCGAAACAAGCCGTGTTACATTACTTATTGAACGCTCCTAGTATTTACTTGTTTTTTTGTTTTTTTTTTGAACGGAATCTCACAACTGATTTATATGTGGCATCCGGCCCGGACAACCGAAAATGTTAGCGACGAAACGAAAATCATTAAGAATGCTGCACTTAACGAGCAACCCTGAACAGGACTTTTCCAGAATTTCGATAGAATAATTGAAAGGGAGTAGCACGAATGAAAGAGATAAGGGGAAACTAGGATGAACATACAACGAGGAAAAGAATAATAAACACGAATAAATAAGCGAATTTTACGAAAAACGGAATTTTGAACAAAATAAACGCGACGTTTGTTTTCTATCGAATCAAACGAAAGCAAACGAACAATCACGACATTATTAAAGTAACATTCTATGTCGGTTAATTAACGATGCGATAGATAAGGAAGCATAACAACAGGCAACAAACCTTATCAGCGTGGTTAACTAACATCAAATTATAATAAACAATAAAATACAACAAAAATATAAATATTACTTATACGATCAATCAATAAATTAAATGAAGATTTTTTAGTTGGCGCTTTTAACGCTAACACTCATTATACTCCATATTTTGCAGATTTTAGTGGATATATTGTGTGAAATTCATGCATCCTTTGCATGAGAAAAGTTATTCTTCAACTTGGCTTGTAAATTACTGGTAAATTTAAATTCAACACAGTCGATATATCTCGTATGGCAGCTGCTTTGCTTTCTTTTAGACGATCACTGTCTTTCCCACGTAATAGGAATTACACAGTATGTGGGTCCCGATCAATCTATTTTTATTCGCATTATATTTCAACAGTTCATTTTTCTTTAGTTTAATTTCATATCCTTACGGTCGATTTATTAAATTTGGTTTTAAACAATAAGAGTTATTTTCACATTTTCTGTACAGACAGGATAATCAAATCGACTCAAGCAGTTAGAGTTAAGTTCCGCCATCTAAAAAATTCTATATTATAATACAATCTGTTTATAATACGAGCGTTTAATTGTTTTATTCTTAATTTATTAAAAGATAAACTGAAAAAGCTATGAAATCGTTGGCAAATTAATAATTTTATAACAAATACACATATCTCTTAGAAGTTTAAATTTACCGTGAAGACTATTTCATAGTAAGACATATTAAATCTGACATTAATAAGTGTTCTTTTGATACATACATTTAATCTTAAATAATTTACTAAAGGCATTTGTGCACAGAGTTTTCGTAATTTAAAATCTCAACATAGAACGTACATCTTAAGTATTGAGCGTGGGCCCCGATAAATATTGAATGAAAGAATTATAAACAATCATATAAATAATGTACAGTTTGACGAGAAAATCCATACGTATTATAATATTTATGAAATCATAAACAACCAATAGAATAGAGAGAATTCAGACGGCGAAATTCTATTAAGTGTATAAAAGAATATCGAGAGTATGGCAGTTATCTTAAACTGGCTCCTCGTTTATGGTGGAGATATGGATTCATTTTATGGCACTGTATTACATTCGAAAATCGAAAAATCTAAATGTCTAATCCTAACAGATTTACAGACAATAGTAACAAAACTGGAAAAAAAGATGAACAAAATGTACATCACTGAAATTAAGATTATGAAACTGGCCACTAGATTTAAATTAATCAGAATACGGCAGTGATAAATAATTAGGTGCTAGCTCATGTGAGGATACATGGGAATAAAATAGTTAACGCATTAACCGGAACTCCAGAAACTGTAATTAAAACTATTAAAGTAAATTGGAATGAATATGTTCTACTCATTAGAGAACGAATGGACAAGAACCAAAATGCAGAATATAAAAATATCAGTGTTTACAAGGGGAAAAACCACTGATTACAAGGAGAGATCAGCCTTAAAACATAGTTCACGGAGTACGACATAAAACTAATTATGATGTGCAGGCTCGCGGTGGGGCACCACCATACGCCCGTAATTTAAAAAAAAACAGAAATTTTAGATAGCGATATAGTATAGAATATAAGTTGAAAGGATCGGCTGAACATTTTACACAGCAGTATTATAAATTTGACAACGAAAGAGTTAAGTGTTTAAAAAACATATTAAAAACCTTACATGCTCTATCGACGATAGTAAACGATCCTTTATTTGAAGAGGAGAAGCAAAACATTTGTATTTTTTTTTTTTTTTTGAAGAGTACAAAGATAGAATTGCAGGAAAAAGCTCAAAAAAAAAAAGAAAAGAAAATATTTCGTGTTAAAGATGTATGCAAATTAAGAGAGAAAAGATTAGATGAACAGATAACGAGGAAATAAATGAAAAAGAGTTTCTGAAATTACATTAACATAAAGAAAAGGCGGGGGGGGGAGAGAGCTGTATTTTTTTGTACTTCTAATTCGTCACTTCAATCTAGATTTCTATATTAATTATTTTGAATATTTTTCAATTTATTATTGATACATTTATTTTCATTGCATCGAGGTTAGGCGAGCAGTTTCGATATACTTTGTTTTGTGTTACTTATTTCATACTTATACGACGTTGCAGGGAAGTATGTATGTATGAAAGAATAAGGGTTTGGTATGTATGTGTATGTGTGTGTTCTTGTGCGCAGATGTGAAAATAGTGTGTGTATGTTTATGCGAAGTGGATGCTAAAAATATGTATCAAACTAGCGATGCATAGCCTGTATGTGATTCATGTATGTACATGTACGAACGTAAGTATGGTTGACATATGTCCATAATCACGCGTTTATGTACTTACAAAACTTATAAACTTGAATTAAACCGTCCTTTAATATTATTATATACTTTTTGTATTTATTATTATTAAAAAAATATTATTAATTTGTATTATATATTCATTCCAAATTGCGCATTTGCGGGTTTTATGCAATGTAATAAAAAGTAATTATAAATTAATTATAATTTGATGATGATCGACTGGAACTATATATAAGGTAAAGAGCACCCTCGCGTAAAAATTAATTTTCAAGTTTTGGAATTAACTGATTAATTTAATTTAATTAATTTTATGCATACTTAGAAACCGATGGTTGGTCAAGATAAAAAGACGACTTGCTGCTTATGCTGTAAAAAAGGACCGATTGCTTTACGAACACAACTAGAACGATCAGCTTATGTTTGCGGAGAATCAATCAGACTTAAAGCAACCATTGATAATCAAGGAGAAAATAATGTGAGACTAAAAGTTAGATTAATTCAGGTAAACTTTCTTCTGAACGTCACTCGTTCTCAAAAACTACAAGCACCTTGAAATTTAACTAAAATTTTTCAGATTAATTTTTCATTTTTATTACCTAATTTATAAAGTAATATTCTCCGTTAATTTGTTGCCATAATAAAGGTAATTCTTTCGTAAATTATGTTTCCGTGTTTTAAATATAAACACCGAACACTTTTTTTTACATTTTCCCATTACGTTGAAATTGTTTTATTTACCGAACTATTATCTACATAATCTGTCTTCTGTTGCTGTAATTTATACTGGCCATAATAGTTTGAGTTGGTTTTATTTATTGGATGTTTTTCACTAGATTTCGAAAATTATACCAACAAAATAAAATCACCGAACTTTTACAAGATTTTCACACTGAGTCGAATGAGGAGCTGGCAGATTTTTTCAACAGAAGTGAGGATTTTTTTTTTTTTTTATTACAGCATGGTTTGACAAAACAAAAGTGAGGGAGAAAGTAAATCTATTCATGAAGAAGACCATGACAGCACCTGAGAACAATCTTGTGAAAAGGATGTGAAGGAAATGTTGAACGAGGTATGGAATGTGAAATATATTCAGATTACACTTTTTTATTCGTAAAAATACTGAAACTTTATGGATAAGTGAGTCGCTTATCTTGCTTCATAAAATAAAATTAAGACGTATCATTCAAATTTTACCAGGCCCGACAAGATTGGCAGGGATTATCAAGTGAACCAGATACATATTTTCCGGATTTATAACGGCCTCGTATGATTGATGACATAGTTCGGTATAATCACCAGTTCGTCGAACATAAGAAAGTGACAGTTAGATATAGCAGAGAACAAAAGATTGTAAATATGCTACGCGAGCTGAAATTATGGCAGTAATCGGAGTTTTACTTATTAGCTGTTAAAAAAGTAGCCAAGCAAATGTAAAAGATATGTGAAAAAATGAGGGGTTTTATATCTTACTATTACGAGCTGCTTTTAGTCACAGACGTTTTTTATTTCTGTTTACGATCGTAACAAGAGAAGACCGAGTAAAAATTGACGAATCGGCGGCCTTTAAAAAGACTTTTGTGAGAAATTACCCGGGTTCCTTGCAAAAAGAATTATAACTCGTCTGAATACGTTAAGATCGATGACATGTTACATCTATTTCCAGCGCATTGCGGCTTCATCCAATACATTAGCAATAAGCCTGCAAAAGTATGGTCTAAAAATATATGATTTGTGTGACAGCGAAATATTTTCTACTTACAACTTTGAATTGTACTACGGAAAAGAAAAATCTGATTCACACCGTGCATCCAATCAGATGCGGTCAAAAGACTTTTAGAACTAATTAAAAATTCTAAAAGAAATCTGACCACAAATAGTTACTACACGAGCTATTCATTAGCCATGAATTTGTTTTGAAACCCCGTACCACTCTGACCGGTAGAAAAAATAAAAAAGGAAATACCTCCTCAGTTTACTGATAAAAAATCCGAGACTGTATGATCCTCTCTGTTTGCATTTCCAGATGACTGCTCGCTCGTTTCATACGTGCCAAAGAGAAATAAATGTTCTCAGTACTTTCATCTATATACATATACGTATACATATATATATATAAGAAAAATTGACTCACAGATACATGCATATATATTTGCAGTTATACAGTTTACTACATCTTTAGTGTAAACATTTATAATAAAACTTACATCGGCAAATGACACAAAAATGATTACAAAAAAACTGTGTTCGGTATAGGCTATATTTCGGTGCTAACAGAATAAAGGCGCCTAATGTCGACTGTGATTAATTAGGTATATGCAAAACTGTATTATTTTACACTAATAAAACGTTTATTAAACAGGTACTTTTTTTTTTTTTACAATAAATTACTTCTAACAATAATATATCAAGGTGATACACCTTCATCTTAAAAAAAAATTAATTTACTCGGCAAAGGAATATCTCATTTACTAATATATTTATGACACTTACACCTCCCTTCCTTAACCGACTACCACAGATTAATTAAGAAACGCGTGTAATTGAATTAATATTTTCATACATAAGATTGAAACAATTTCATTAAAATAAGTTTTATATTATTGCGTATGAGGCAATGTAAAAATTAGTTTACCCGACACTCGTTTATTCGTGATTAATTGCAAATAATTTAACTTACCCAATAAGATAGGTTGAATTTACCAATAGACATTAATATTTTGCTTTCGTCTTTATCGCAGCACGTAGAGTATATTATTCCAAGAAGTGTACTCGGTCTGACGAAAGAAGTTAGTCACCTGGTACTGGAACTGACGGGCGACTGGGTAAAGCCAAATACACAAACCAAATGGGACTCTTCAGAGAGTCTGGTATTGCCGGTAATGCCACCATCAATTTTAGGATCTTGCCGCCTTATCCATATATATTACGTGCTCAGGGTAAGCAGTTTTCGCACTTCAAAGCATTTACCTTGAACATAATATATAGAATATTTTCTTAATTATACCGCGTTACATGACAAGCCATATTTATATATTTCGTTATTTTAAGGTAAGTCTGGAGTTTGATAAAAAAGGTGATGATTTACAAATGCACTTTCCGATAACGGTAGCAACAGTACCGTTTCGCATACCCAATTCCAATGTGCAACCGAATATATATTACGGTACGTATTTATAGTTTTTATTAATTTTTTTCTTCGCTCCGTATTTCAGATATCGAATAGATTTATCCGATCCATTTATTCTATATATATATATATTTCTATATGTCTATTTTATTATTTTTAATAAACTCATATACATCTGCATTCTATTAGATTTCATTATATTTAATAGTTACATAAATTTAATGTATAAAAATATGAAAGACGGATAATAAAAAATAGGCTAATGAAGCGCTCTTACACATCGTGAAGCGGTTAAAAAGTTATTCCAAAGCTACAGTAGTAAAATAAACTTTTTTTTATTTTTTTACGTACTATCTACCTCTCTATTTAAACAATTGTCCCACCTACGAATTGACTTATTAATACTCGCGGAATAAGCAGCTGTCGTTTACATCTAGAGCTAATTAAAGGTACTCTGGATAACTCTCTTTCTTCACTTCGAATTAATTTTCTTTTCTGATGCAGTGAGACTGATCTAAGTCTTATCACAGACGGCAATTTAAAAAAGAAACATTTTCTTACGCTGGAGCCGTATGGAAGTTTAAAAAGGATTCGAGCTTTCCGGTTTTAAGGTGATTTGACATTTATATACAGAGTATGGCACAAGAACCTATCGTATTTCAAATCGCCATAACTTGGGAACAAATTAGTGTAGAGAATTTTTTTTTCTGCAAAAAGACGTGAAATTTTATCAATTTTTATTCTAAATAAATACGTATTACAAAATTATTTCATTTTAAAAACAATATCACTCAAATTACCACCTCTATTTTTAACAGCATCCTCGATCCGCTTCTTGAAGTTTGCGATCACTTTTTTGAGCATGGCGACGGGAATTTGGGCTGTTTCTCGTTCTATAATCTCCTGAAGTTCCACTAGGTCCTGTGATTTATTGATATACACCTTCGACTTCAGATACACCCATAAAAAATAAGTCACAACGTGACACATCCGTCAATGTCAGATCGGCTCCGCGTGAGATTATGCGGTTGTCTAAATGTTTTCGCAGCAACTGCATGGTTTTTGTCGCCGTGTAGTACGTGGCACCAACCGCGCAGCCACAAAAAACTCTTTTCCAACATCTGCTAATACCGCTTACCGTCTCTTCGAAAAGAAGTATGGGCCGATTACGCTGTAATAACGGATATTTCGATTATTAACGTCATCGTGCAAATAAAAATGCGCCCGTCTGTAAAAAAACGCGGTTTAGAGGCAATTCCATATCTTTGATTTCTTGGAGTACGCGTTCGCAAAACTGTAATCGAGTAGCGTGATTTGTAGGCAGCAGTTTTTGGGTCATTAACATTTTATATGGTTGAAAATGTACGTCCTCATGGAGAATACATGGCACGGTTATGTTACTTAAATTTCTAACTGTCAGTGTGCTTCCGATCTTTATGAACTGTTCCATAGAGGGACACACCAGATGTTTTGTGGTGTTCTAACCTTCTTCACAGTCCCCAGAGGTTATATTTTATTAGCGGTCTTCCTATTTCGCAGAAGTGTTTAACCCATAGGCACAAACAAGTAGCGACTCTACCGCATACTCGCGATGTTTTACGTTCTTGCTAAACACCACTGTTAACCAAAACTTGATGGACTAGACTATCACCAGCTAAAATCTGGCTCCTCCCGCTCCATTTGTTTAGCTACAATAGCAATTTGAAATACGATAAGTTCCCTTTCAGTGCTCACCGTGCACATAACTTTCGATATCCAAACAATTTTTAACAACTTCGAACTCTTTCGAAACGTGAGAAAAATCTACACGAATTGTTAATTTTTACTCAATAATACAATTTAATTTTTTCCTTTCTTGCATCAACTACTTCTTCCATTATAATGATTCATTCTAGTGAAGCAAATAATCTGATTATATTTAGATATTGGGTTATTCCTATTCGTTTCAGAATAATCCTCGGATTAATCTTTGCATCGTATTTCTGTTCCCGATTCAATGAAGAATATATTGGAATCGGAATATGCGGAATAATTACACCAACGTATAATATAATTATTCGAATTTAAATTGCTTTAAAAATAGATTTTTTGATGATTTGCATAATTAATAAGTAAACAATTCTTCTTAATTTAGTAAGGCAGTTAATTAATTACCCGTTAAATTATTCTCAATAACAGCTATTGTCCAGAACAGACGTAATTTTAAAGAAATATAACACTATAAACAATTTCATCCTGCAGATTTGATTTCATAATACGATTTTTAAATACCATTACAATTTAAAATTTGAATCATTAAAAATTATTTGTAACATATAAAATAAAATTTTTCTTCTAGTATTTAATATTTCATTAAAACAATTTTAAATTCTTGCAAATATTTCAAGGACTTGATAGGAAATTCATTTGTGAAGGAAACTTCAACTGCAAACATCACTCTCTTTGGGATCACAAAAAATAAATAAACAAGGAAAAATGCTGGACAAAGTAAATACTCGATATTATCGCCATTCTCTCCTACATACTCTGGTCTCAACACTTCAATAGATACCCAGATGTCCTTGACTTTTTCATTTGTCTTGGTCTACACTTTTACCACAACGCATGTGAAACAAGTAATGATTTATCTTCAGGCCATTGCCATCCTTGCTATTTATCCTTTAATGAAACAGAAGAAATAGCATCTATCAAACAGAAGTTCAAACCGGAATATACCTTTGCTACGGTTGCCGAAAATAACGTTAATTTGAAAACAAAATTAAAAAGTGCAGAAAATATAGATAAGGCCGTTAATAAAATAACCAAATTAATTCAGAATGCATGCCGTGCGGCTATCCAATATGACGACGATCTCAGTAATATAAAAACTTACGTTTCGATAGCAATCCGTAAGTTCATAGAGGAAACCAGAATAGCCAAGAAAAAGTGTCAGCTACACCGTTACCCGCATCGTATAAGATATTTTATAATCAGATAAATAACAAACTAAAAAATGAAATTCAAAAATTAGAAATGAAACATTTAAGCAATATATAGAGAGAATCTCTAAACATCCATGACAATTTGGTATGGACAGCAACACCAAAATGTTAAAGTTTTATTAAAAATTATTGTATATAAAACACTTTATTTCTGATACAAAACTACTTTAAAAAGTTTTACATTTTTTAATATATTATCAAATTACCTAATTCAATTAATATTGAAATTATAATTGTCCATATTAATATAAATTTTCTGTTTTCATAGTTTGTTTACAATAAATTATGGAATAACTTAAGTTTTTTTACATTTTACTGAATATTGAAGCGTCGAATTTAAATTTCACGAATAACAACTAATTTACGAATAACTGTGCATGATTTTAAGTTACAATTTTTAAAAGACCTTTTAAATTATTTTCTTGCATAATAACAATTACAGTTTCGATGTTAGAGATAAGTGTGTACGTGCATCTAACTAGGTTCCACTTTGTCGGTATGGAGTTAAGCCCAGTACGGTATACTAGACAAAATTTCTGATCAATTGAGACTTCACTGAGCCTTCTAAGTACAAGACTCGCCGAGATATTTGCATTTGAAGTTGAAATTTGAAAAAGACATACTTTTGAGAAAAACGAGTTTAAAGTTTTGCATAACAACCAGGCGACAGGCGAGTCGCATTCAGGTTTTTGGCCATAGAACACGAACACGAGATCGGATCACATTGTGGTTTGCTGCATTGGAAAGAGCAGTATTCACTCTATCAGGAACACCAAAAATCCCGAAATCAACATTTCTAACCTAACATTCAAAAAATCGCGCTGCATCTCTGTAAATAATTTCGACAAACTGGGATCTAGTTAGATGCACGTACACAAATATTAAATTTTATATTTTCTATATAATTTACTTAAAATTATTATATTTTTTCTGACATAATTTATGTATTAGATTTAACAGTTTTTTCTATCACTATTAATAATGGTTCCGCAAAACGTCAACATGTTGTATTCACTAAGTATTTAATAAAAAGTGTAATTACAACATACAGTAATAAAACATTTATATAACTTACATTTAGGTAAAACAATTAACTTTAACGATTTAAATTTTTAATAATTCATATGATAATAGCAAAAATGCGAGGATTTTAATTCGAATGATCATTATTCGAATAACTGCGTGAACCGAATTTTCAAATAATGGTAATAATCGTAAACTTCCCCAGTTATTTTAATAATCGGATTATGAATTTGTATCATGACACTACTAGTTCATTTTATAATCAATATTCTCAACCTTCATCAAATTATTGACACCATTTCCACGCCACAACACGTGACAATGTTATTTCGCCCTGTACCGCTCTCAGTTGAGTAAAAATATCGATGGATCAACTCGCTTAGCGTGTTAAAATTGAAAATAATGCGCTGATTATACATTTTGCTCGTTGTACAGAATTATACTGAAACCAACTAGAAATACATAGGTACTCGAAAAATATACGGTAATAATTTCGCTTAGTACTCTGGTACGAAACTCGGTTAACTTATTTTTTGAATGTGCCTCCAATTAACAGTTTGAAATTCTCCGACTTAAATACATTCTACTTATAGTGTATTAATTGATAAAATAGATTAACATCAAAATTTCAAGTAGCTAAAAATACAATACAATTGAATTTCCAGTAGTCGTAATAAGAACTGTAAATACTTGCGTAATTTTATAATGCAATAATGCCATGAACCAAGGGCGTCGCCAGCCGATGAGCCAGGGAGGGGCAAGATGAGTTGCCAGCCGCCGCCAGGGGGGGAGATGATAGAAAGAGGATATGAGTAATAGGAAAAATAAAATTTATAAGTTGTAAAGGCTTAATATTTTATTAAACAAGAATAAAATCTTAATTAAAACATAAGTTTTTCAAATTGTCCATGATTACGCGCCTATGAATACCTATCAGTGCCAGTTGATTAGAAAGTTTCAAGGCTCCAGGGGGGGCAGCTGCCCCTCCCTGCCCCCCGCTGGCGACGCCCACGCCATGAATCGTGATAAAATGTTTAATAAGTACATAATTCTTATATGAAATTAAACGCGCACACCAAGAGAAAATGAATTACTTCATCAGTGAAACTCGTGTCGAAATTTACATATAATCATATTTAAATACGCCTAAAATAATATAATTTTTTAATGGACATATATTTATTACAATAATACATTTGCATTTACAGACGTTGCGTGCGATCACGTCGAGGGAGGTATATATATAGGGCCAGAATTTCTTCTCGGTCAAGTATACGATGGAGACAATCCAGAAACCATCGTTGTATACAGGCCAGTGTACATAGCGGTAAAAAAACCACCAACCATCACTGAATCACCTAAAAACAGTAACTTAGTAAAAGCAATAAGCAGCTCAACGCCTAAACTTAACAGTTTATAACCGGAAAATTAGTAATTTTCATCGACTGAAATACATTTTATTTTTATTATTATTATTATTATTACTACTACTATTATTATTATTATTATTATTATTATTGTTATAAATTAAAACAATTAAATTACCAAAATAATCAAAACATTATTTTAAACTAAATTTCATTATATATAGTAAAAACGTTATATCTAAAATTAACAGCTTTTAAATAAGCGTGAATTTAAAATAAATTTTGCAATAAAATAAAATGAAAAATCGTTTAAAATGGATAATCGGATTAGTGAAAAAATTTAATTAAGAAGACAAAATCGCGATAAAAATCTTCTTCCGCATGGGCGGATTCAAAACGGCCACCTTTTTGAGAAAGAAAATTACGAAACAATTTAAATTTAGCCTTTTTATTCTCTTTCAAACAAACATTTGATTTACTGTTTTGTCGCAGTTATCAGCATGACAGACGTAAATTAATAAAGTACTTGATTAATGTGATTTCCATAAGTTCATAAACTTAAAATAAAAGAAAAAAATTTAACACATTAAAATCAATGCTTCGTGTAAGTTCAAAATTCTCATTACGAATTTTAAAGTAAAAATCATCAAGTTCTAATAAGAAAAGGTTTTTTTTGCAAAATAAAAAGCAGGTATATTTTAAACGTACGAATAAATATATTAATAATTTAATAGACTGATTCTTGAAAATCATATTTTCAAAAGATGGTTATAAAAATAAAAGAGTTACCAACATGCAATAAAGAAATGTTTCAATTACTTTCTTGGTTGTACGCCGCATAAATAAGAGCAATTATTGAAACTGTCGTATCGTACTACCATTCAGTTAGGTATGGCTTTCTATCGGATTATTTTTCCAATACATTGAAACACATTTCTAAAACGTCGATTAACATAAAATTTTCCGTGTAACGCAAAATCATTGCAAAAGTCAGGCGAGAGAGTTCTCTTTCTTATAATCCGCTTTCATCTTCGTTACATTAAACGCAAAGAACTAAATTAATTTATTAACAAAAACAATAAAAAATGACATTTTTCTCATCTCAATACGTTATTTTGTACTACTATTTTAAATTTTATTACCTATGCTAGGTTAAACGTGTAAACGTTTAAGTACTACATTTAAGATTTATTTAAATACAATTAACCTGAAAAAATAAATAAAAAAGACAAAAATGTTTTCTAATATATACATACTTCTGTATATATATTTTAAACAAATACTTCAATTTATAAAAATACACGTGTTTAAAATTTTTCGTTGTAAACTTAATTTTACATATAATATGCGTTATTGGGTCTTTTGTCTTAGTTCCCCATATAGTTCATTTTTCATAGTTCATTTTTAATTAAGTTTATTTTCACATTAATGCGCGAAAGCATTACTTATAAACAGTATTGATTATAAAAATACGAGTACTTTACAAAAACGATATTACAGCAGCGTATTTAAAAAAAGCTAAGTTCACTCGGGAGGAGGCCAAAAAGCTACAATATCATTTAAAATCTGATCAAACAAATTTTGATATTTATATCGCTGACGGCACAAAAACTCGCGTAAGAACGAATCTAAATAGTTTCGCCCTGTTCCACATTGAATCTTGTTTTGATATTTTGCTTTTGACTACAGCGATTTAATACTTTGCGTGTGTGCACCAGTTATAGGGTAGACGAAATTTTTTGAATGGTTTACCGTTTACAACTGAATGTTTGTAATTCATTTGCTTAATCTCGGGTATTTTGGTATATGCTTTCCATTTGTCAGATATTATTGTTGTTCTCCTGGTAGGATCTTTTCTTTATAGTGCCATACTCAGCTTCTGAGCATCGGCGACTACCTATTCGTACATCTCAGCTGTACAGATATAGGTAGTGTACTAGGCAATTGTTATATGCAACGCAGACGTACACACGCAAGACTACACTAGGAACTAGGATACATTATTTAATTACATTTAACAGTACTTCCGAACTTCAGTTAGGAACTGCATATATGAAACACTGCGCTTATCTTCATTGCAAATTCCTCCAAATACGGATATATTCTTCCAACATTATTTTCCCTATGGGAAAAGCGCGATTCATCTAGTTCTACTGTTTTGTTTGGACCATCTATAATTCGAAATTTTTTTAATAGGTTATCCGCATACACTTGTTTTAAATAGTTTTTTCAATCCGTTAAAGAATTTGTAAACATGTTTAATTCTGTAGCACAGAATTTTGTGCTAATATGTTCTTGTGTTCATAAATAAATAAAAAATATAATTATATCTAAAGGTAATCTACTACCTTCTAACCAAGTGAATTTTCTAAGCCCAATTTCACTTCTACATTTACCGCATCTTATCGATCGTTTTTGTCACTTAAAAAAGGAAAAGACCAATGTTATTTTTAACAATCTTACAAAGATAGGCACGTCTTTTCATAAAATACATAAATAAATAGTAACTAATTTCATTTTCCGTACAATGAAATAATAACTGAAACTATTCGAGAAAAAGATGAATACTATTTTTTCAACGCGGAGAAACTTGATTTTATTTATTTTTTTCGTAAACACCCGAAATTGTCATACGCCAGATAAAATCAGTTACTACCACGGAATAATTATTTTGTAAACATTTTGCATTTTCACTCAAGTTCGTGTAATAATTATGAACAATGAACAACTTAAATATTTTGTCCCACATAAAAAAAATAATATATTCTCAGTAATTCTCACCTGAAATTAGTAATTAAAAACTGAAATGATCAACTGTTACGGATTTGTTTTTATAAATTTAATTACCGAAATTAATCTCCCTGTACTAATTATTTCAAAATATAATTATTACTTAAGTAGAAAAAATTAATCGTAATTTTTTGTGAAATAAAAAAAAATAATATACATACCACACCCTCATCACACTCACATAATAATACTATATACAGATATTAAATACAGTGCCGTTCAAATAAACCAAAATACTTTCTGCTTCAAACGTTAGCGGAACGAACATTTTGCTGTTAAAACTTAAATCTTTTTTCAGCATGTATTTTCTGTAAATCATATTTGAAATTTTCGGAAGCGAAAAATCGAGAAATCAGTTTTTAAATTAAAGAATAATAAAACGCACATTTCTTTGACCCGCAACGGGTGCAACACGTTTGTGAGGTAATGGTGTAATATATATGTCTATGTATACATCGACAGATCTATACAGCTTCAAATCGTAGACACATGGTCATGATATAATCCAAATGATCCAGAAAATAGTGAAATTATATTAAAAATAATGCTTGATAAGAATGATGATAAAGAAGAGCCTAAAGAGTCAGTAAACAAAAAAAACGTTATTGAAACTAGGTCGGTAATTTTGGAATTCGAATAATCTGCAAGGATATCAACAAGCGAAGAAGATAATCCACAAGACTATTTCATACGTAAAGACAAAGTTGCTAAATGGATCAAACGGTACAAGTTTTTAAAACTTCGTGTTCATAACTTGATCACTCAGATTGCGGCAGTTCGCAAAATTTACTAAACCACCGGTGTTGAAATTTGTAACTGTTTTATAACTGAAAATATGAAAAATTGATTGTTATTCGGAAAAATCAAAAATTAACATCAATAGCTAATCAATTCTATTGAAAAGGAGAGAAAGAGAGACATTAAAATAAAAAGAAAAAAAGAGATAAAATAAAAATAAAAATATTTTTGGATTATTATATCTTACGTAAGTAGGAGGAGCAATGATACGGCAGCAGCCTTTTTGATCTCATCACTTGACTATTTTGTATCTTATAAATCGACATTTTTCCGCTCCATATTTAACGTGGAGTCCACATAATTATCCTTCGTGCTATCCTGTAAATCACTTCCACAAATGGATCTAATAAATTACCGTTAGTCTCGGATTCTAAGGGTGCGTTACTATCTATCGTCTCTCCTCTTCCTTATTATTCCTCAGACTTCATAATTCTCCTGATTCGTTCTCTCCTGTCACTAGAGCGCTTGGTTCATACAAATTAGTGATGGGCAACTTTCGAATTATTCGATTGTTCGATGATTTCGAATGCATTCGAAATGTTATTTTATTCGAATAATTCATTCGTATTTACAACAATCATTCGAAATGCTATTTCTCTCGGAAGAATCTAGTCGATGTTTAACGAATACTTCATTCGTTTGTGTTCGGATAGTTTCGGTTTTTATTCGAATATTTCATTCGGATTCACCACAATCATTCGATTGTTTTTTTGACGATTGTCGATTGTTTCGATTGTAAAAACATTTCGAAATCGCACATCACTAATACAAATCGATTTCTTATGAACCTCCAGCCCCATGTGCTATTGAAGGTAATGAACGGGCGCTGATTCATTAGCTCGATCTGCCGTTCGGGCTGATCAACTTCTATACAAATTTTCTTCTAATCTTAATGTTCTTTCCAGGAAGAGTTATCGTAGACGAGAGCACGATATTTATCCCTTTCTGTTTTATAATCCTGAATCCTTCTATCTTAATATTCAAATTCTACCTCCTTCTTATCCTTCATACTACAACTTCCCTCATTTTTCGCGCTTTCTTATCTCTTCTATCTACAGGCTTCGCCTTGACCATAGTCAGCTCATCCTCTTTGCGTTTTTCTATATCCTCTTCTTTTTTTTGTTCTTTCCATCCTGATGATTTCGATTTACTTTACCATAAAAGTCGCCTCTTCTTCGAATGCGTGTCTATCATAGAACGCTCCCGCTTTTATAGACAACTCCTGAATCTTGGTTTACCTACTTCGTATAGTTCTTTTAAAACCAACTAAGTACAATACTTAAATTTATGCATCAACATGCACATGTATTTTCCACACATTTAATCTAGAACTTGATATACCAAAAGGTGATCGAAAAAGGAATAGACTAATGCAGCTAATACATAATACACTGGTAAAAATATGATCACGGATAACTGATTCACTAATGTAGAATGAGTGATTTTTTTCAAAGGTAAAAAATTAACGTTATTTTAGACCGCAAAAAAAAAAAAAAAAAAAAGAACACAATTTCCTATCGAATTTGCGACCATAAGAAATAAATTAGAAAGAAGCGGTCTATTTTTTCGAAAGTTTCTTATATCACGAGAAAAAACAAGATCATTTTTTGATCTCTAATTCACATTAGGATGATGCTATTTACACAAAAAAAATGGGAAATAAACGAAAACTTAAACTAGTAATTACTTTCTCCAATGGAACAACCAAATCTGAAGTTCACATCATTGACAACACCTACAATAAAAATACAAATCAATGTGGGTACCGTTTTTTACGATGTCAAATATTGCTGACATAATTTTTTAAATAATTAACATAGGAAATAGAGTACCGATAAAACAAATATGCTTATTTTACCGGAAATTAGTGCCGGACAAATTAAAAACAAGAAACACGAAGAATCCGACATGCTGATATCACCGCGTGACTAATCAAAATACAGAAAAAGAAGCATAAATTGTTTTACACATACACTAGTACAATATAGGTGCATGGAATTTAATGAATTTGAACGCAGCCTATGGACTAACCGTAGTTTTATCGTTAAGGTAGAAAGTATCATTCATCGGTAATGGTTCATTTCCATTAATTAATCAAACTTCCAATTTCCCCGTCAAAACAAGATAATATTTTAAACAAATAAAGTACTTCTAGCACACAATAATAATGAATAACAAAACTTCTTTCATTTTTCTACTAAGAACATTTTACAAAAAATATATATACTACGTTTAAACGATTCGAAAAGCGTCCTTCAAGCAATTTCTTCTCTTCCTACTCATTCCTCTGACAGTATTGTACTATCAATTCGTTCCCTTACTTCCTATCATCTTGTTCTATTCTTACAGACCTTTTATGGATTCCCAGTCACTCTGACATTGAGGGTAATGACACGGCAGATTTTCTAGCTCGGTCAATCGCCCTCAATGGATCCTTCTCTAGCCACTTTCCAGTTTCTGACTTAGTCCTCCTTTCCTCAATAATCATTCCAGACTTTGGTCGAATAGACTTCCCTTTACTCTGTTATCGTGCTTCGCACTTGTTTCTCATACAGTCGACGCCCAGTTTTCACCCCTAGTTTTTTACCATTTCGTTCAATCATCTTTCCACTATTCTTTAATCAGATCAAGAATTAATCATTCTCTTCTCCTTCGTTTCTATCTCCTTCGTTTTTCTGTCCCTTCCATAACTCTGATTCTTCTTTTTTCTTCAAATATTCGGTTCTTGTTAGCGAACGTTCTCTTTCGTATTCGAAAATTTTGGCTTTTGACCTTCCGGCTCCTTACAGTACTTTCCCTTTATCCTTTCCTCATCTCCATCAATAATTCCCTTACTTCAATCTTTTCTTCTTCCCAACTTCTATCGCCTCAGAATCTAATTTCTTAGCATAATACATTCAAGTGGTTGTGGGTCAAAGCCAAGGGCAAGCTTAAAAGAAAATAAAGTAAATAAATAAATAGAACGTATAGATCAAAGTTTCAGAATGTTTTGACGATTTCAAAATTGAATAATTCGCAAACTAATGGCTAAAAAAACGAAATTTCCACACAGAGTACAAAATTTATTCAATTTTACTTATGAAACATTACATCAGACAGATTCTCAAACGTTTCACTCAATTTTTGATCACTTTTTTTTTCGTAACTGCAGGAAGCATTCTGAAAATGTCATTGCGGATTCGATCTTTTAATTGCTCCAAACTTCTCGGCCGGTCGCTGACACTCTTGCCTTTAAATAACCATATAGGTAAAAGGCACAGTTAAATCTGGCGAACGAGGTGGTGGCCATTCATAATACGAGAAAGTTTGGAAATTATGCGGTTGCCAAACGCTTCACGGAGCACGTCCAAAGTTTTGTTGGCTGTGTGGCAGGTAGCCCCGTCCTGCTGGAACCTAGTTGATCGGAAACGTCTACGACGGTGGAGAATAGGGATTAGGAATGTCTTCAACACCTCTGTATACCGTGCAATGTTGACATTTCGCTCGAAAAAATATGGACCAACCATTCCCCACTTGCCCATACATGTAGCAACTTCTCGTCGATAGCCTTGGGATTATCACGTGTTTGAGCCCAGTAACGGTAGTTTTGTTTGCTCACTGCACCAGTTGAAAAGAAATGTGCCTTGTCGCCAGTGGCGGCTCGTGCATTTGTTCACATTCGCACGTGAACACCCTGTATTCAACTTTAAAAAAGTAGAATCCAATATTTTTATTTATATTTATTATTTATATATCACTATTAGTAAAATTGATTTTACATTTTTAAAAAGTAATTAAGTTTTGTCCGGAATTCTTTTAGTGTGAAGGCTACTTGTAGCACGTGCGATCGAAAACCGTGTAAGTACAATGTAGTAGTGTGTTAGAAAGATAAAAATGATGTTGTGTTAGTGCATGTGTTACATAGGCTTGATGGAGCACACTCGAATTGTGAACCAAACGATAGGCGTTGTTCTTGCAAGATTATATTTTATAGGTATACAATAGTTTAATGAAGTGAATTTGATTATAAACAGAATTAATCGGTAAATTTTCATAAAACGATTATATGTTTACATTTTTTTACTGTTTATAACCATATTTGAATTTTGAAGGAAATAAAGTTTGATTAGAGCATATTTATGTGCTTATTTTTACTTTTATTTTATAAGAAAACTGTATAATTGCATCTATATTATATCGATTGTGTTATTGTGTTGCATACATATACAAGTTAGTACAATATTGTGCATTTAAAAACAGTTACGTGTTTAAAATTACCGTGATTCTATTTGTCAACATTATAATTTTCAAATATTGAAATACAGTAAAAATTGGTTATAACGGCATACCAATTAGTTTTTAGCTTTGAAAGATTTATGCAGATGAATTTAACAAAAACATCATCCTTAATCTTTTTCAATGAAATGAAATTTATATAAACAGAACAGATATACCGTTATTTTTTGTTCTGTTTATTTTGTTAGTGTCAACATGTAAAATGCTTATTATAAATATAACATTGATGAAAACCTGTGGTAAGACCATTGCAAAAAATATTAAAAAAAGATCACTATGGTTATTTTATTATAATAAAAAATCGAAAAATTACAAATTTCTTCAAAAGTAAGAAAATATCAAACCACTTCCGTTTTGGTAGTTTCTTTTCTCTTACTCTTGCTTTATGCTGATTTAAGTTTTTTTATTATCATACTTTTATGTACAAAAAAGAAAGTATGTTGTTTGTGTTTTTGACTAAGAAATATGTGTAGTTATAATTATAAATAAATGATTGCTTATTCAACGTAATTTATGCCATAAAATATTTCGTGTCATTTTCGTAACGAACTGTTCATTAGTAGTAAATTTTGAACATTAAAAAATTATAATGCTTTATTTGATATAGGATATAACGACCAGATTATTCAGCTTTTTGAATGTTTTTATAACTAATTTCTACTGTATCTTATAATTTGTCATTTTATTATACTCTGGTTGGTGAGACATGCATTATGTAAAACTGATACTGTTCAAGATGTTGGCTGGATATTGTAGCATAAAAATTTAATTGTTTTTCTTTTTAAGCAAATTCAAAATAATGATAAAATATAAATATTACATAGACTTAAAAAACAATAACAACCAACATTTTGCAAAATTTTAAATTTTGTATGTTTTTAATGTACTTAAATAAAAATATGTAACGAGTTATCACAGTTCATATTATTAAAATTAAAATATTTGGTAGAAACCACATCACTTTTAAAAATACTAATAACGTTTTGAATATGTATACACAGTCGATCATTGGGAACACAGTTTAGTTTTTTTCGAATATTTTCAATAGTGACGTAGTTTCTACCTAAAATTGTAATTTTACTTAAGGTTAAAAAGTGCCAATTATATTCTTACTAAGTTTTTCGACACTAAAACGAATTAAAACATTTTTATGTAGCACAATGTGGGAATACAGGTTAAACGCTTTAGCTATGTTATCAATTGAAAAACAAATGTTCCACAATATTCCTAACTTTCATGAAACTATTATAGATTTTTTTTCTTTAAAGAAAGATAAAAGAATAGATTTAATTTACAAGACTTTTAACTGAAAATTATTAATATGCGCACATACCTACAGACACATACATACATATATATATATATATATAGTTTTTGATAAACTGTTTTCAATAAATATTTGTGTAATATTTAATATATTTAATTGTGAACCTCCACTTTTGTTACTCACGAGCCGCCACTGCTTGTCGCTCATTACAATTTTATCAGGATCAATTATTCTCAATTTTATCCTCTTCGGTGAATCTTCTTCTTTTGGAATAATCTTCAGGGTCTAAATCCCTTCATAAGAATATCCTGATCGTAGGTGGTTTGTTGAAAACATCCTCTCTTTCTAAATTTTTTCCGGAAACGTTACTTATAATAGCACATGAAACATAAATTGTAAGAAAAAAGGTGGAATATGTTTCTTAGAATTTTTTATACTTTGCTTTTGATGAGTGTAAAGAAACATCGTTCAACTGTTTAAATAAAAAATAATTTTGGCATGCCAAAAATCATCAAATTTTTGAGCAAAATTGATAACTTTTTTTCAAAACTCCGCCAATTTTTTAAATTTCAATTTTTTTTTTTTTCTATCTTGGGTCATTGTATAAGTAATATCTTCAAGTTTAACGTGTTCTGTTTTTCTTTTTCGATTTCAGGCACTGTGAACGCTACAATCACTGCAGCAGTGGGGCAACTTTTTTTTTTTTTAGAAGCTGGGAAAATAGCCAATAACTACCGAAAAATTAAAAATTTTTATTCTAAAAGAATCGTAATGTTAACTTTAAATATTTATAGATATAGCCTGAAAATTTCAAAACAATCGATGCAGTAGTTTTCTTTAAAAAAATTCCCGAAAATTACCCTCTTTTTTAGCCGGTCGCACTAGTGGTGCCCCTTAATAAGGTTCAAGATTAAAACACCAATAGGTAGTCGAGATCAGTTGCATCTTTTAATTCATATGTTCCGACGTTTTAACTACGACCTTCAATTGCACCTGCATTATTAAAGAACTTAATCTTATTTGGTAAATCAAGTAAGGAAATAAAGCGATTAAAAATCATTTTTCAATGGAAAACCATTTCTATCATATCACGTTATATCGCCTTTTGTTTTTTAATAAACAGTAACAATATAGTAAAGAAATAAAATCAAGTTTTTTAAAAATTAAAAACCGAAATTGATACATTTCGTTTATTTGAGCTGAAAATAAAGTGGTTAAAAAGTTTTTTCGCCTTTGTTTGTCTTTTCCGATATTTTTTTGAAATTCAGCTAGATTCGTCAAGAAATTAAATATACAATTAAAATCATAGATAACAGAAGAAACTTCAATGAACGTATCCTCAAATAAACTTGCTAAATACGAATAAAAAAGGAAAGATAATATAAGGAATATGTATTAGAAGCAAATTCAGTGCAGTTATGTTACATTTTAAATGAAAAAAACCGATAATGCATTTGACCGATTATTAATATTAATCATCTTCGTCCGTTTTGTATCACTATTGCTAACAGAACACTTAAATTTACATCGCAAAAGTCTGTTTATCAGTATTTCACGCTGAAGTCGTTATTTCAAAAAAAATAGAAAATATTTTTAAAAAGTTAATAACCCAATAAAACGATGTAAAATATGTGTTTTGTGACTATATACTTATATGCTTGCATACAGGGTCGGATTATAGCCAAATGTCGCTGTGGGCTCAGTAATTTCTGCCGCCCTTGGAATAATTTATAAATTAACTAATAAAAATTATAATTAATTAGTTCATTTTTGCGTTATTTTATTCATTCATTCTTCCGGTTCACATATCTAAGCCCATTTTATAATCGTTAATAAAACTGCATAATTTTTACTTTTATTTTAAATACAAAAATATTTCAATCTAGGAAAATAGCGCTATATTTGCAAATGTAACTTTCATATTGCATATGTATGTACATATTGCTATTGAAATTTATTAATACTTCGACTGATCTGTTAATTTAAAATAAATCGGGAACAATTCTTGGTTATCAGGTACTAGAATATTTGATTTTTATGTTATTATTTAAAAAGTAATAAAAAAACTGAATGTACATTGAGTGTTGTTTTCATTGAAATTGTCTAGCCTGGTAATTAATTTTTCTTGTTCATATGTTTTTTTGCGGCGTTTTACAAATGATTTATTTTCCAATCCATCAATACCTTTTTTAACATTATAAATACTTTTCACTGCTACTCCATATGCAGTATCAGCGTTTTTTTGTACTTGTTTAAAATTAGAGTTTTTAACAATATTTGAATTATGAGCTAAATTATGGAAAAACATAAACATTTGCAGTTATAATTTTACTTTACTTACTGAAGTATTTTATACCTGTTTTTGATTCTGAATTTGATAGAATGACCGATTCTTATTTACAACTACCGGTCTTTTTTTTTCTTTTTTTTATTGAATGTTAAAAAAATAGAACAAGGTGGACTCTATTTCTGGTATAAACAAGAGTTCCCGAGTCTCTAGAGGGACTATTTCTAGAAAAACGAAACAAAAATGGAAAAATACAAAAATGAGGAAATCAGAACTAGTGAAAATATTTCGAAAAAAATTAGAAGTACTAACGAATAAATAAATCGAAACTACAAAAATAAACACAATATCACATACAGTAAGTATGTGAACATATCGAAAAAAGGGACCAAAACGCGCACAAAAAGACATGTAAGACGATGCACAGATAACACATGAAAATAACGAAAATATGTATTTAAAAAAAATAACAAATATAAACCAAGAAAAATCAAAAATAAACGTATTTGCTAGCAACAAAAGTATGTGAACACGGGAACAACGTTTGTTTTCTGGAACCAGAATGAAGGAAAGGAACAGTCAATATTTTGTAGGCATGTTTCGTGCACTGGTCACAGTCTGGAGACGACGGGGCATCGAATCCTGCAAGGTTCTCGTCATTTCGGATGAGATTGCGCGCCAAGAAGTCTGAAGCACTTCACGGAGTTCATTCAGACTGGAAACTTGGTGTTTGCGGACCTGAAGTTCGAGATGAAACCAGAGGTTCTCTATTGGATTCTGGTCTAGTGACTGGGGAGGCGTCTTCAACTGATGCGGCACACTGTATAGGAGCCATTCGCGTGTTTTCATGGCTGTGTGTTTAGGGTATTGGTGCTGCTGAAAGTAGAACCTTCTCTTTATGTTCAGAGATCCGGCACTGGTGCATAAATTACGGCGTAACACATCAACGTATATTTCCGCATTCATATAATCGTCAACAACAAAGTCCAGTCGCCCAACTCCCTCAGCTGCTATGCAGCCCCAAACTGAAACGTTGCCGCCGCCATGATTTACCGTTAGCTGTAGATTTTGTACTTTGTGTTCTGAATTGGCTTTCCTCCAGACGTAATTTTTCCCATCCGACTGCAGCACAATATTTCTTGTTCTCAAAATTATTGTTTATTATGTTGATTATCTGATGGATTTGTTCTATGATGCTGTGCTAGTTTCTAAAGGCAACTGCCAATTCGGTATCATTTTTCTTTCCTCTAAGATTGATTTGACTCCTTCTAAAATAACAAGTTTTTCAAATATTTTATAGGTCTGTATGATGTTATTTCTTCCTGCGGCTTACCCGGTTTTTGTAACATAATTATGGTCGCGAATTTCCACTGTGTAGGATAGTAACCAGTGTGAAAAATCACATTGAAAATAGAAGTTATTAGGGGGGGGGTATCGTTTTCTTGGTTAAATTTTTAAGAAACAGGTATTATTCCTTTATTTTTGTAAAGCGGTTCTACTTTTATTTTCATATTTAGTGGAAGTTGCAAGTCATAGAGATATCTTAGTTGCTTGCATTTGATTCTAAATTAATAAAGAACAGTGGTAAAGGTTGCTTTGTTTCTGGCTTGCAATTACATTTCTCGCTATAAATCCTTTATTCAAAGCCTCTTTAATCTCTTTAGTGGACATAGTATGACGAATGTTTTTAAAACTGACACGATAAGCTCGCTCCTCTCTTATTTGATACACACGATTAACATTATTTTTTTTTAAATATCTTAGCGCTTTTCGATAATTATCAGCGTTGTTTGTTTTTAACTCAATTTTTCTGTTATTTAGATCTTGACAAATGAATTAATTTTTGTTCAGAACTGAAGAGATGTATTTTCCTATTTTTTTATAATCAACAAAATCGCACACAAAAATATGTAGTTTCGGACTTTTTATTCCATCAGTTTCTTCAGCATTTACAGCTGTGTACCACTTTGCGTGTCAATCATATGAGTATCACTATCGAAAAGATTTCTTAAAGGCCAAAATCGATTTACTTTTGTCTCTACATTAAGAGAAATATCGGGTGTTTGAAATTGTTGGTTGTTTCCTAGAAGGTACAACTTCAAGGGCGTCGCCAGTCGATAAGCCAGGGAGGGGCAAGGGCTTGCCAGCCGCAAGGGGGGGGGGGGCAAGATGATAGAAAAAGGATATGAGTTATAGGAAAAATAAAATTTATAAGTTGTAAAGGCTTAATATTTTATTAAACAAGAATAAAATCTTAATTAAAACATAAGTTTTTCAAATTGTCCATGATTACGCGCCTATGAATACTCATCAATGCCAGTTTATTAAAAAGTTTCAAGGCTCCGGGGGGGGGGGCAGCTGCCCCTCCCTGCTCCCCGCTGGCGACGCCCATGTACAACTTGCTGCGAATTCATCGATTGTATAATTTTTATTGGAGGACTACTTTATTTGAATTCGGAAAAAATAGTTTACTATTAGCGTGTGTGTTATTATTGCTAATGTCATAAACGGTATTATTGAACTCACCACTGTTGGCGTTAGCATTATCACTATTACCATCGCAGCTATTATTATTGTTGCCGAAGCAGGTATTGGTATTATTTATGATGAAGACCAATAATACTTAGTTATAAGAAACGTTCTTCACCTGCTTCGCCGCCGCACATATCGAGTGATTTTAAACGCTCAACAATTCCAAAGTTTAATAACAGAAATCGGTATCAAGTGTTTGTATATTTAAATAATGACAACGACGACGACGACGACACAATGAAATAACGGATGCAGATGCGATGTTACTTGATCGCTGATTGAAATAATAAACAAAAACGAAACCTGTCACAGCCGATTTCAGTTAAAAACGTTAAGAGTTGTACAAAATTCATTAAGTTCATAGCAAGTTTACAGATATTAAATTTACGTTGAAATTTACAAACACTGAAATTACTAATAAAACCAAGCTCGCCAGGTTAAATAAATACAAATTTTACACATTCCAACTATTAAAAGACAAAGCCTTTCGTGTACTTTTAAAAAATCTTCATCATACAACCAATTGCAAGGAAATCACACAGGTATTACAAACATTAGGTTTCGTTCTGTAATTAACGTAATAATAAGCAGAAGAACGAAATTTCTACTACCAATGTTCTTCGCAGATCTCAACAAATCTTTTAAAAATTGAGAAATTTTTAAAGTAAATCATTTATTTCATGTAGTCGTAACAACTGAAGAACAGCGAGTAATAGGCATCTAATCCAGTGCATCATGCGCTGTCAAAATTTTGGACACATCAAATCCTATTGTAATCTTCCACCTGGATGCGTTAAGTGCAGCAGTAAACACCTAACAGCTGACCGTCCTAAAGTATCAGAAGAAAAACCATTATGTCTTTTCTATCATTGTGAACATCCTGTAAACTATAAAAGATGTGAATATTATCGACAAGAATATAATAAAAAATTTAAACAAAATGCAATAAACAGAATTTTCGAAGCTCCATCATTTGATTTGGAAGACACCAGCGTTTTTCCACCTATAAGTAAGCAATTGCCATAAAATTCATACGCTGATGTTGCCAAAAAATATACCTCTTTTTCTCAGCCTCCATCAACAACAGTAGTGTATAATAATGGTCCATAGCGCATGAACAAGCAAAAAAGAATCAGTGAAACATTAACTTCATTTCTTTGCAAGTTTCACAATCTATTGTTATCATTATAATATCCATGCCGACCAAACTTAGAGACAAATTATTATGAATTTAAACAATATAAGTATTAATTCATTAACGGCAGTATTATGCACTAGTCATAGGATTCAACAAAAGAAACATGAACTTTAATGCTTTTTACAAACAAAACGAATTGATATTACCCCACTAACAAAAACTTATGTCATTCATCCGGTGGTGGGCTTTGCTTTAAATTACAGTTGCTATCATGAAACTCACCCCTCTGGTACAGCAAATGGGAGGTGTTGCTATACTCATTAAAAAGAGCATTGAGTATTTACATTTCAATTGCCAAACAGAGGTTTACCAAGCTGTTGCACTTAAAATAAAAAAACATTTGACAACGAGAAAGTAACAGTCATATCGGTTTATTGTCATCCACGGCATTATATACCGAATGATGAAGTTGTAGAACTATTTCATCATAAAAGCAGCATATATGTAGATGACTACAGCGCAAAGCATCCTCACTGGGAATCGATCAAGAGCTCAAAGTAAACGCGCAGTGTAACTTTTCGAACTCAATCGGAAACTGCGCCTAGATCATTTTCACCTACATATTGGCCAGAGATACCAACCGGCTACCCGACGTGTTCGACTTTTATTGTACCAAATGATTAACCAATATGCATAAAAATTGCTGCACAATCGCAGATTTGTCATTTGATCACGTATCGGTATTAAAAATCCTAGACACAATTCCACTATATGGCGGAATAGAAAATCGATTAACCAGTAAATCTACTGATTGGAATAAATTTGTAAGTATAATAGATAAAGAAGTGGACCTAATGGTAAAATTAAAATCGCAGCACAATATTAACACAGCTGTTGACTATCAGATATAATCCAGGATTGTTCTGAAAAATAAACACGACCCATGAAGCTGACTGCCGAGATAATAGCAGTATATATTACCCATTGAGATACGTGAGTTAATTACCAAAAGAAGAAAAACGCGCAAAAAATAGCAACGTGACAGATATCCGTCTAATTACCAAATGTACACGGAATTTTGCAGGCAACTAAAGCAATAGCACACTACGATAATGAACCTCATGATCATTAACTTTCAAATACTTCAAGGTAGCGTACTCGGCCCGTTTCTTTATAACATATATACAGCCGATATACCGACTGTAATATTTACTTTGCTATTTACATTTGCAGATGACATTGCTACACTAGCCCCAAGCGTGAAGACCACCACGAAGCTTCATGATACGAGGGGCGTTAATCTCTGCCACGCTTTCAGATCTCAGCCTGTGGTAACACTGGCGAGATGAACAATACAACATTATATTCGAGATGGTTGTGCGAGTAACTGGTAAAAATTTCATGGTCCCAATTCAACTAGCACGCCGTCAGTGTTCGATTAACCGTGGAACTACCACTACAGTGCACGTCCAACTTTTGTAATTGCCACGATGTTCTTGAGTTTGTCATCATAGCTGAATCGTTGTGTATTCAAAAACCGTTTCAAGAAGAGGAAAAGTTAAAAATCGTACGGCGCAAGGTCTGGGGAGTATGCCGGATGTTCGAAGACCAACCATTACCATTTTTCGATGTGCTGGAGTGTCGCACGAGAGATCAAAGTTGTTTTTTTCGTCAAAAGGCACAGTCGCCTGTTTTTTATGGCTTTTTTCAAATTATACATTGTTTGACAGTAACTAGCGAAGTTTATAGTGGTATCTCGAGGTATAAATTCGATTAAAAGAGGCCCGTTGCAATTTCAAAAGGCCGTGGCCATAAACTTCTTTGCAGACTTCTCTGCCTTGCATTTTTTCGGACGTGGCGAATTTACCCGTTTCCACACCACGGTACCGATTTTCGTGGTTTAAAGTGTTGAATCCATTCACGAACGGGTTAGTTCGACATTGCATTATCGGCATACGTATTTTTCAACTGGTCGTGTATTTTTTTACCTGAAAACTTTTTCGTAACGAGCTAACGAATAATTGCACGTTGTTCACAAAAGTTGGACGCGCATTGTAGTGGTAGCTCCATAGTTAAACGAACACTGACAGCGTGCTAATTATGACCTTGCCATTTTTACCATTTACTCTCATAATTGTCTCGAATATAATAACGTTGTATTGTTTATCTCGCCGGTGCTACCACAAGCTGAGATCTAGAAAGCGTGGCGGAGACTTTTGAAACGCCCCTCGTACATTCAACATCACTTACTGTTACTCCAAAAATGGGCTCTCAAATGAAGAATCAAAATTAATGAACAGAAATCATCACATATCACGTTCACAAATAAATGTGAAACATGTCCACCAGTAACTTACAACAACTGTAAAATACCGAAAGTACAATCGGTAAAATATCTCGGATTAACCATCGACAGACGCCTGGTATGGAATCTGCATGTCCCTAATTTGGGGATACGGCCTCGAAGTTTATGGAACGCCCGCAATAGGTAATACCAAACATTTGCAACAATTACAGACAAAAATATTAAGGTAAATGGTTAACGCTTCGTTTTACGTGTCAAATAGAATCCTCCATGCCGATTTACACATTCAATATTTAATGAAGTTCATAAAGTTCAATACACCAACTTTTATGATAAATTATCTGACAGCGGTAATTCGAATATAGAGCCAGTATGAGTTAGATATTTTTTCACGTTGAAGGTTAAGAAGAAGATGGTGTAGGGATGTGTTGGAAAACAAATGACCAAGGAACTTACACGACAGCATATATGTTGTATCATACGACACCGGATTATAGTGATAACACGTAACTTCATTGAGTTCTTCAGCCAGCCAATGAATGACGTTCTGACGATACAATCGTTTAACATGATTTTATTCGGTAGCTATTATTTAAGCAACATTATGCTGATTTTTTATGTTAAATTTTTAACAGCTTTTATTATATCAAGTTTTATCATTCTTTTTTACCTTATAGGTTAATATTACTATTGTTACTTTTGAAGAGGAGGCTGTATTGTTATCTTTAACCTTCTCTCTTATTATTCATACATACTGTTTATCTTCGGACAAGATATAAATTATATGTAGTTTATTAGTTGTTGCCTCCAATCTCCACTGGGAGAAGAAATAATATTTAATATATAGTTCGTTTTGTTTTTATTGTAACTCTTGATTTAGGTCAGGGTCAGCAATGTCAGTGGTGGTCACTTTGACCGTGTGGTATATTAAAAAAAAGAAAAGAAAAAATAATAATACCAGGAAAAAGCTGAAGTCGTTACAATGGAAATTATATCCACTGATATAGGAAGGCGATCCAAACTCAGTCTAAAAAATATAACGCTACTGTATAAAACCATTATAGCTCTTGTCTGAAAATGCGGCTTAGAAATATATGGATCAATCGCAAAAACGCACTCCAAAAAAATTCAGTCGTTCCAATTGAAGATACTGAGATTAATGACCCGTATGCGTCATATTACATTCATAATTGTATGCTCGGGAAGCTGTTTTTGTTCTTTAAGAGTGCGGTTCCTTATTTACAAGAATGTAATCAATCTGTTTCCTAGTTCTATCTCCAGAACTAATCCATGTGTACAGTCTTCATTTATGTTGTTTGAACCAGGCATTACTTTATCTTCATATTGTATCTCTCAGCGAATTCTAAGAGCATTTCGCCCCTCTCATTATGTTTTCCAAGAGCGTACTTTTCAGCTACTTGGCTACGATGGTTAGATCCAACTTTTGAATTGAAGTCCCCCATTACGAATAATATATCATGTTTTTTCACGCAAGCTTGCATTTCTTCAAGGTCACGGTAGAAAAGCTCTATTTTTCAGGATCGCTTTCCGCAGCTGGTGCATACACTTGTATAATTACTATTGGTTTAGGCATGGTCTCTAGTCTGACGAATGACACTCTGTCCGATTTTGGGACTGTTGCGCTGATCTTATCGCTCATTCTGGTGTGTATATTAGTAAACCTACTCCGTGATCATGTTTATCTTCCCCGGCTTATATTACTTCATAATCTTCGTTCACTTTTATTCTTCCGTTTCCAGTCCATTTTGTTTCGCTTATTCCTAATACATTTGCGAGTAGTTTTCAAATTTGATACAGAGATCTTACATTTCAAGTGGCGATGTTAATATGATTTTTCATAATTCTCCACCTTATGTTGACTCCGCAGATTCTTCGCATCCTACTTAACTGTTCTGGCGTATAAGAAGCAGCATGACGGCGACTTAGGGCCATTGCATTAACGATACTCATAGGTGTAATTCTAGGGGAGATAATGGCGGTGATATCCCGTTACCTTCCGCCATGATTTTCTGATAGGATTTACTCCCTTAGCCGAAATTATACGGTTTTAAGGCACCGGATACACTGGCCTACTCACTGTAGATTGATATTCACTAACCCAACTGGGGGGCACATATGTCACAAACGAGTTGCTGATAGTCTGCCGTTATAAATGCAGTAAAAAGCTTAACGGTATTTAATGTGAGGAACACCTTCGGCAAGTAACCTTCCTCCGTTTTCCTATCAGCAGCGGTGTATTGTGAGCTCTGATTGAGCTTTTCTAATCAGCGCTAAGCCAGTCGAATAGAAAATTACCACCCTGCGCGACGTGGACGTACAAAACTCGCGTGGTTGTTGTTCTGATTCCCCGTCGATGGAACTAGCACCATATAACGGTCGAGTGACTTACTAGAGAAGATTTCGGACTTGAAAATATCCAGTAAATCCGTCGCATATAAATGCTTCCAACAACACTGGAATCAGATCCCAGACACAAACAAACTAAAAACCATAAAGAAAACCGTAGATGTTTGGTAAACTTCATATCAAAAATCCAGAAAAAACGAAGTCGTATTATTCAGACTAAGAGCAGGTCACTTAGCTCTCACACACGATTATATATTAAACAAACAGCCTCGACCTATTTGTGAACCATGCACAGTTCCCATCTCCATCAAACACATACTAATCGATTGTCCAAAATTTCAAACCCACAGAGACCTATATATCCAAAACGAATCTCTTGAATCTCTACTTTCAGACAATGATACCAAAACATACAAACTCTTCTCCTTCTTGAAAGCTACCAGTCTCTACTCCCTAATTTAAATCCAAACAGTTCTCACGCCTCTAGCCATAAGGCTGTACATGGCGTAAAATAAAATAAAAAAAAAAAAAAAAAAAAATAGTTTCAACAGGTTATGGGTCCAGCACGCTTCCTGCAGCGCCCCAGTGCCACACTGCTTTGAGCATCTTTCATCGTTTGGTACGGCAAGAAATAATATAAATAATTCTTTGAAAAATCTTCTTAACTTTTGTCGTATCAATGAGATACCGCTACTACATTTGTGGATTTTCAGTTTTTCTTCCAGTCTTGTTTGACCTCTTATCATGCCGACCAGCCATTGTCTCGTGCACACTTCCAGAATTTCCTTTAACTGGCAATATAACCGTTTTGCTTAATAATAATGCACGTTCCGGTTTACACTTCGTTAATTTTAAATTCATTTCTCGATCCCCCCCCCCTGCTTATATGTCATTTGTCTACAATTATTTGGAAATTTTACCTAAATCAATATATTCCCATTTTAACTTTTCTGTACATTAATGTAAGTTAAAAAATGATTTTATCACATTCCTCTCCTACCCTGCTACGATTAAAACGCTATAATATGTAACAATATTTTGGAAATTCTAAGTGTTTTTCAAAAGAAAAAACTTTTCAATCTCATGCAAATTTGCCGCCTTTCGAATTTTGCCGCTGTGGGCTATAGCCCATTTAAGTCCGTGGTGTAAATCCACGACTGTAGACCAGTAAAGAGAAGAGATATCATGCGTCAGCAGACCGATTTTATTTGTCAAGAGAACAGGCGTGTTTAATTTAACAAATGGTATATTATTATTAGTTGCCTCGTATCCACTGGTAGAGGAAGCAATATCGTCTTTATTATTTATATGCTAGTATTGAGAAATGCCAATTACGGGCAGGTTTGGCCGGTGTGCAAAAAAAATATATATATATACTCGGAACTGACCTTAACCTTCCTTCGGTGTTGGCGGTACATAAGCAGCGATATAACAACGTGGATGCTGTGCATTCAGTCATAATTTAAACCATTAATTCGCGTATGAAAACTAAAACAATGTCGAGGTGCGCTTACCGTCCAATAATAATAATAATAATAATAATAATAATAATAATAATAATAATAATAATAACAATAATAATAATAATAATAATAATAAAATACTCGTATAAATAAATAATGGCATGACAACATATAACAAGCGATGTCATCTGTTGGGATGCACTGTTATTTAAGAAACTTTAAATAGTCAATGATCAATTGCGTTGATGACCTAAGAGTTGGCATGCAAAAAAAAGGGAAAAAAAACTTTTACTCAAAATCCGGTTGTATTTGTAAAAGAGTTCATCTGAACGCAAAAACGAATAAAAAGTAAACGTCGAATAATTTTCATATTTGATCACCTGATGCTGCTAAAGTCACGGCCCCTGTGTAGAGAGCTGATCGTCTACGGAAAGATATTTAGTAGTGCTCTTCATCAATGCACTGGTTTAACATAAAGATATCAGTTGTTGGTCATATTTTAATCAAATAATGGCTAAAAGAATGCACTTTTTTTTTTCTTATCCGGTTAAGTGAGTTTCTTAGACAAGCCGGGACGATACAGAATGTTTAATCGGTTGTTTGTACATTGTGAGAAAAGATGTGAAAAATGAATTTTATTTAAAATAAGATGAGATTTCTTTCTATTAAGTTTCAAAATAATTATAACATATTGTTAATGACAGAAAATTATATTTGTAATTATATGAATAATATACTGCTAATATTGAAAAAATAAAATGCTTTTATATTACACTCAGCATATTATTGATATTCATGGCGGTAGCTAAACATTTTTTCAAGGGGAGGAGAAAAATGTTTATAAGTTTCATAACAAAACTATACATACATAGCGGTGTATTTAAACTTGACGTGTTTATTTATAAAAAGACCTCTGTGCACTTATTAAGCAATATACAGACATAAGGGATTTTCTAGCTTACTGAAAATATATAATAGCTGATTATTGAATGCATATCCGTAATGTGTGTAACCTTAAAATACCCAAAAGTTATGTGATAACAATAATAAGGTTCTTTATAAATGCTTAAGTTTGTTTAAAAAGAAATTTCAGACTTTTTGATTTTTAAACAAACGCATCCGCAACTTAGTCTAGAAATTTTTCATCTATTCTTTATCCGTGCGTACTGATCAAACATAAAAAAGGTTTCGATCAGTCTTCGTTACAGCTGATCTGAGCCAAGTTTTTATCCAATGTAGCGCAGAAAAAGAATGTTTTCAATAGTACATGTTGTAACAGGAAGCGTTATTGCGGCTTGTGTGATTATCTTAGTCGAAGGGTAATGTACAATATAAAAATCGGTTAAGGTTAATTCCTGAACGTTTGCGATAAGCGTCAGAAGAGTAGTAATTCTCCGAAAATGATGTTAGTTTCTTGCTTCACAAAAGAAATTTTAAATTTCGTAATTTTACATCCGTTTTATCAATTGATGTTTTGATGTAAAATTCTTTAAGCGGATTTTAGAATTGTATACTTCCTAAAATTGTGTAATTTATATAATCTACTAACGAATCCAAATATGAAACAAAAAACATTACGTTAAAAGTGTATTTTTCTGTTCCTAAAATTTATAAAGTTGGAGCGGTTTGTTAATTAACACAAAAAACAATACCTTATTTCTCAAATTAACATTCCGTGTGTTACACATCTCTGTTATTTATTTACAAATTTTTCAAATTCAGATTCCGCGATTTCTCGATGAAATTTAAATATGACTATCGCATTACTGAAATTTAGAATTTCATTACATTCTTATCCTTGCTGAGTTTTGCGCATCATGTTATTACATAGTTTTGACGTTGATGCGATAATTGGCTAAAACATTTACTGTCCGCAGCGCTCCTTCTGGAGGACTTTCTTATCCGTATTTAAGGAAGATTGACTTTTTTTTGAAATTATTGATCGGGAAAAACACAAAAACCTTAATGCTCAAAATGGAGTTTTGATCGTCACCTATTCATTTTCACGAATAAAAAAATTTCTGGAGGACCCAAATTTCTTTGGTCATAAATTAGGCACATAAAATTTCATCGAGACAATTCCCAGAATTGAGGCAAGGGAGTAACATTGGTTTTCGGAGCCGTATCGACAAAATCGGGTTTTCATACCAGCTCATTCGGGACAAAAAGAATAATTTTATAATTGTTCTTGTTTACAGTGATGAAATCACACTTTATAACAGTGGCTCGTTAAGTAAAAATAGATTATTTTTTAACAATATATATATATATATATATATATATATATTGTCATGAGCCTACAGTTGAGTAACGTAAAAAAAATATTGATTTTGTGATTGGAATTCTGGTTTTACTATGCTGTGGGAAATGAAAAACATAGATTAAATTTTATATTCCTTATTTTATTTATTATCGATCAACACAGCATAGTATTTCATATATATTTCTCTCGTAATGTTCGAACCGAGTAAAGTAAAGTAGCTGATTAAATGGTTCGAACGGTTGGGAAGTTGGAATCGAATTCCGATGTCGTACCAACACAATTATAATAACGTAAAATTAACAAAGGCTAGACGCGGATACACTGCCCGAATTTTGCCAAAAATTACGCGTATGATAAGTATGATGTGTCGGTGCGACTGGTCGGGCAGTACCGACAGCTGATCGACTACCTGGGTTTTCGCGAGTCTTTCAGTCGTTCGGTAATTAATCCGTTTAGTATCCGTTTTGCTCTAAAAGAGTTACCGTTATCGAAGCGTTGCGTGGTCAGCCGCTTCCTTATCAATTTTTAAATTAAATTTATTGTCCGTCGACATAATAATAATTAATACGCGTGAAGAATTTTTAATATTTTTATATTTGCATTGTTTATCTGTTAAATGTGTCGATCACCTGTTTTTGTTCCGAAGTACTCTAGTCACCGACGCGTGGACTAATTGTGTGTGAATATATCTTTTTTTATTAATAATCTGAATTTATTCGTGTCTATTACGCGAGCCTCCAGGCGAGTTTGATAGTTCGGAGGACCCGGCGACCCGAACCGCCGTGCGATAGCTATTTGTTTAGCTTGGGTGGTTTCTCCGTCCTTTTTCTTGATCTAATCGTGAAACTGGAAGAATTTGGAGAAGCCATAGTCACGTGATATCAGAATTGAGCACACGATAATATATATGTATCAGACCCGTGCCCAGAATTTTGAGGGGGGGGGGGGACATTTTCTTCGCATATTTATTTTATAAATAACAATACATTTTTCACTAATACTCATGCTATTAATAATTTCCATCATTTTGATTTATATATTAATGATTTAAATAAACGAATTACTGTATAAACACATTAATAAAAATGACATATGTTATTGATTATACTCGTAACAAAAAATTTTGCATGAAATATTAATGAAATACCTAGACTATTTCAGTTCTCATGGGGGGGTTTAACCCCTAAAACCCACCCCGTGGACACGGCCTTGATATATATATATTCTAAACAGGCAAAAACAAAAGCTATAATAAAGAAATAATACCATTGAACAGACAACAAGCTGTAACCAGTTAAAATTACACCATTTTGATATCAAATGGTTGTCTAGTAGAGCTTTAGTGTGACAGTGTATTTACTAAGATGATTAATACACTTACATGTCATAATTATGCTTTTACTAGTACATCTGTTAATTTTTTACATACCACATTTTTCTGTCAGTAGCATTAGCATTATACATAATAATTTTACATTTATATTTAAAGGAACAAAATTTGTCCATTTCAATAAATTCTTGATTTTTTTTGTTAGATAGGGGATAAATTTAATGATGCATTATCATAATCATAATGTCATACTCAGTTTCTGAGTGTCGGCGACTACCTATTCGTACATTTCAGCTGTACAGGCATAGGCGGCGTAGTGTACAGGGCAATTGGTATATGCAGCGCTCGCGTTGACGTAAGACTACACTTGGATCGGACTGTAAATGTTTAGATTTATACACAAATGCGGTCCACCGTGTGTCTGCCTACTACACACACATTAGCACGCATATGACAGCATACGTGGTAGTTTGTCATTGCCTTCTACATAATTATTAGCGGTTAACTTAATTATTTATTTTGTATTTCTGTTGTCGCCTGGGATCGAACTTAAGACTTCTGTAACGGAAATCGAGTGCTCTAGCAACCAGATTATCATGATGATAACAGAAAACTGAGAAGCAATTTAGATTTCATCTATCTATGCTAGATATTCAATAGCCTGCGCATTATATGTGGAACTATATCTTCTTGATCTTTATCAAAAAAATTACAAACAATACACATATTTGATTGATTTAAAGCGCAGAAATTCAATAAATTCAATAACTCGATTAAAAAATATGTGATACGCATTAGAAATATTTTCTTTATTTCTATCTTTTGATTAATATGATACGAATAATTTACAATTATGTGAATATAGATGTATTAAAATTATAAATTTATAAAATAATTGCGAATACAGTAAATATTTAACATCTGCTTTAGAATGCAGTATCATTGTGTTTTGCAGTGACAGGAATAGCAATAATATTTTATTACAGGTTCCTTAATGATAGGCACTATGCATATTAATAAATAGTGTTAAGAATTTTTTTTTTTTTTTTTGATAAATTTAAAACTTAGATTCTCCTCATATTGCTTCAAATTTTTTACTGTTCCTATTGGTCATCCCTAAGTCTTCAGAGCGAAAAATCTAACCCGACTCACTTTTAAGTAAAACTCTGGCTATAGCCACGAGTTGGCTTCTTTTGCAAATTCCACTTTATTATTTTCTTACGAAATATGCGAAAAAATTAAGTAAGTGTATTCGCTTTGAAGTACGAACTGACATAAATGATATCGATGAAAAATTCAGTCAATAAAATGAAACACTTAAGACATTCAAACATAAAACATCGGGCATTCAAATACTGTTATGGCTTTAAAATTTTTCCTTGTAAATACGTGCGTTTTCTTTAAAATCAGTTAAAAAGTAAAAACAGTCAATGTGTTTTAGACAATGAAAACAAAAAATTTACATAACACAGACACTATAGTTCCGAACTATTTTTATTCACGATATTCTATGACCGTGAATTGAAATAGTTCGATATTGGTCAGTGTTATTTAAATTTCTATTTTCACGTTTAAATTATAATGCACTGACTGTTTATTTAATAGAATAAATATTATTACAGTATATGAACAACGTGCTCATGCTTCCTAAGGATATTAAAAAATGCTTTTTTTTTTACAAACGTATAATCTGGTATATAGGAGTATCAGTGGATAAATTCTGATAATTATTTATGATTATCGATGCATTTAATATTTGACTTAAATAATTGAATATATAACGTATTTCTCTACAATTTATGAATTTACCGAGCTATCTAACAGAACAATCGCCGATTGGTCGTAAGATCATATATATATACTTTCACCGTGTCTTCAAGCAACATTTTGAACGACTTTCGTTAAGTCACAGTGATGAGAAGTTTAACAACTTTAAGCCTGAACCATGATGAACCTTAAAATTTTATTTTATTTTCAAATAATACTAACTGCCGTTCTTCTTTTGCAAACAGGAACTGATGCGTAAGACGTGTATGTCTGGACCGAACGCGGCAAAGGACTACCTCATTCCACCTGGACCTCGACATTGCCGGATCTGTGACACTAGAGTCGTAGTGAGGAAGAATAGCGAATCGTTCCGTTGTTTTTGTCTTTAACTTACTCCGAATATGAGTCAGGATATCTTTACTCAGCGTTGGTATGAGTGGAATTGGTCTTATATTACATGATTCTGCTGCTGCTGTGTCAGCCTCGTTATTAGCTCCAAGACTGCTGTGTCCTGGTATCCATGCGAGTACAATTTGGCCTGAATAAGTAAGCGCTTTTTCCGATATAGTTTTCGCGAAGGGATGTTGATGTTCGTGTCTGTTCTGTATACATCTGATGGAACTAAGGGAATCTGTGCAAATTAATATATCATGCTTTAACTCCGATTTTGCAGCATCAATTGCATATAGCTCTGTCGACAGCACGGAGAACGTTGATGGAAGTGGACATCGAATTGTCCCATGTTTATAAACGACGGCACAACCACAGGGATTTCCTTTTTTTGCTCCATCCGTATATAGTATTTCACGACCATTATACATATTCAGAAGATTCTGGAACGAGTCCTGAATAGTGAATTGTGGTGATGAGCGAAGATTTAGGAGAGATGTGTCGCATATTATGGGAATGGATATCGAAGGGGGAGTAGACAGTTGGCTAGTTTTGCAGAGAGGAGGCAGGTTAATGTCAAGGTTTTGGAAGATGTTTGTAATCTTGTTGTGAAAGAATAAATTTGAATAAGGAATAGATTGGTAGTTGTGATAAAACATTGTAGAGTCAGGCAGATCAAGAGTTGTGAGTGAGTGAATGTGGAATTTAAGGAGGATGTAAGAATAATGAAGATCAGCGCGAAGCTCTCCAGAGTCGTAAAGAAGATGGTTTATTAGTGTTGATCTCAATGCACCAAATGCAAGGCGTAAGGCTGTATGGCGGACTGAGTTTAATCGATTCAAGGTTGTTGGTGTAGCAGACGCGTAAGCAGGAAAACCGTAGTCACATTTTGATTTTATCAAGGCTCTGTAGATTTTGAGAAGAGAAATTTTGTCCGCACCATAGGTAGTATGTGACAACTTTTTCATCAAATTTAGCCTTTTCGTGCAAGCAGCTCTGAGATAATTTATATGATCCATCCATGACAGCCTTCTGTCGAAAATCAGGCCAAGGTATGTAATCCGAGGAGCAGTTTCTATGGCCTCTGAACCTAAAGTAATAGCCATTTGCTGCCGACAATGATGTATTATCCGTCTAAATACGTCATAAAATAAATATTTGTTTGTTCGATGCTGTAAAATTCTACAACCGCGCCTAACCGATTTAGGGGGGGGGGGGGGTAAAGTTAATTTTGGCAAAAAAAAAGGCTCATTTTCAATAATTTTTCTTTATGCTCCAGTGAATGCAAATATATTTTATTAAGCGTAATGCAATAAAGTAACATTTGAACAATATTTTCAGAAATTTTAAATAAGAAATATTAAAAAATAAGCCGTTAGCAGCAAATCTTCGAAGAAGCCTCAAAAAAAAGTTGTTTTGCGGTGGACACTATATCTCACCACTGGTTATCTGAAATCAAAAAAATCAAAATGCTACTGATAGTTAATCATTTTCTTGAGGTAACGCTGGGAGGATTTTTTTTTTTTTTTTGATTTTTTAATTTTTGTTAACACTTGGAAGTCAAAAAAGGGATTTTCGCCATCAAAATCGACAAATTTTTTATTGTAAAATAAGTAATAATTTAAAAAAAAAAAAAACCCTCCCAGCGTTACCTCGTAATTGATGTGCAGAAACACTGTACAAAATTTCAAAAGAATCGGTACATTCGTTTTCGAGTTACAGTGTCCACGGACTTTAAAAATGTCAAGTGCGAGAAAAAGGCTTTAAAGTTTAGTGTACAAAAAAATTTGACTTAAACATCGGTACGCGAGTGTTTCTTCTAATATACTTATTCAGAGTCATCAATGCTAAGCCCATAAAGCTCACAGCTTTCAGCTGTAAAATCTAAGGCAGCTTTTTGCTCTTGTCAATGTAGAATTCTGCCTTCTTTACTTTCAAGTGCAGCTTGTTGCTCCACTCTGTTTATGCTCGTTCAATCTACCATGCCTGTCCATTCATGAGAACTTGACCCTGTACTGATGTTTATCTCTTGCATAAATGAGAGCAAAGCAAAACAGCCCTCATTCAACATACATGAAGCCACATGAGCTGTGATTTCAACAACAGTTGAGGTACCACTCAGTGATTTTGAGGTAATTTTCCAAATGAGTTGATTCAAACTCTCACTGTTGTTTTGAGTGAATCCTCCAAGATATCGATGCAGAAGTGATCCCTTACTCAAGTCTTCATATATCGGTTTAATTCCTTCAGAAACGTCACTTGGAAGTGCAGTGTAACTGTGTTTGAATTACTTCAGGGCATTTGCAGCTGCAGCTTTCTGCCATTCACACCACGAGTCTTGGCCTCTCGGGCATTTGTCGTGCTGCGGTTTCTCGTCCACCGAACAGTAATGGTAGTAAGTAGCCCAAATAGCACAAAAGTATTGTTTTTTTTTTTTTTTTGGACGATGTACCTTTTGCTTCGACATCGTCTGTCTTGCGTTTCTGTGGAGGTATTACTTTTTTTGATTGATCTAATCTGGAACTGGTACTCTTGCGATCTTCTCTGCTATTTTTCTTCGGCATTTTACTAATAATAAATACACAATCACAGCGAAACTAGAAAATACGAAGTTCAAAAGAGTACGAAATAGCTTCCAAGTAGCCGCGCTACGTAGCTGCCCAGTAGGTGTTCAAAACCGGAGCGGAGCACCGCTCACTCAAAACTCTATAGGTCCGTTAATTTTGTTGCGATCGATTTCAAATTTTGACACAATAATCTTAAAATGTTGTACATTCATATAAGCAAATAAAAAAAAATGCAAAAAAAAAGTTTAAAAACTTTACCCCTCCCCTTAAATCACACACCTCCTCTAATAGATTACCCATGTTATCACGCGGCTGACTACAGCTGGTCAGTGAAGATAAAAATACACGAAAAGGGGCTTACATGTTAGTACTTTAAAAATTTTTATAAAGCCCGCTGCTAAACGTATTTCAAAATATTATGAAATTGATAGTTTCAATGAATATATTTTAAGAAGTGTCAATAGTTAAATGTAATCCATTAAAAACAGTACAGATCGAATATATAATCCGTTTAAAAAGTCAATAGGAAACATAAATATCTACACTAGAAGGTATTTAGTTAAATGCGGATAGAAAACCAATTTTTTTCTAAAGTACCGTAAATTACCATCTTTAAAGCAGAACATACCACTTCTACAACTGTGTTCTCACATTCACTAATTCCAGAGAGTTCTATCAAACTGTCAGGACGTTGAAAGTTGTTAAGGTTTATAGTGTGCTAAAGAGAATATTCGAGGAGTTTCTCCCAACAGCTTTTTTTTTGTTCAAATCACTTCCTCGTAATAAATTTAATATAGAAAATGAAATCTTCAATTTATTATAAAAAAAAGCATCACATATTTCTAATTCTGATCCGCATAAGAGAAGAAATGATCATCTAGTAGTAATATATATATATATATATATATATATATATATATATATATATATACTAGCTGTGTCCCATGGCGTTGCCCGTGTATTAATGTCCGTTTAAATCTGTACTTGGAAATTCATAAAATTTTTTTTGCTTTATCTGGAATTGTATTTATGTTAAGATTTTTTCTCTCTTTGGGAAACATATTTATTACCGTCCAACAGAAAATAGTCTTCACGTTCCACGTTTAGCTGAAGATTATCGATCTTTCTTTAACCTGTCGGTCTTGATCTAACAAAAAGTTTTGCTCAACTAAACAGCACACACAGCCATCGGTTTGAAGTTACTCACACGGTGATCTCCCATAATTACACATTTAAGAGAACATCTTCTTCACTCATATCTTCCGAATTCTCCATATCGAGCATTTTATTAAAATTAATTTATTACCGCAACAACAAACTGCAGTAGTTGAGTAAGAATTTTAATACTCCTGGTAGCAAATTATTAAAAAGAAAGTTAAACAGTTAATTTAAAAAATTTATACAGCGATTTTGGCCCAAAAGTTCGAATATTTGACATATCAGTTAAATACTCTATTTATTTTTGTATGTTATCCATTAAGTCCAATAGCATATGGCTTAAACCTCTTCTAGTTTTTATAAACATATTGTACAATACATTTTCATATTTCGACTCCTAATCATTCATTATTATACAATAAATAAGATAGAGATGAAAACAAACACGTACCATCCCTATCTATGTATTTAACATAATAGGCACTATTGTATTCTTAACACATATTAATTCTACATTCGTAAATACAGTGAGTATTTATATATTAAAATACTCACTTCAATACCGCACAGAATTTGCACAAACTGAAAGTAAAATGAAATATTTTTGAATATTAGACACCGCAATCGCACCGCTCTCTGCCATTCCAACATCAACAACAACTTTTCTTCCGACCTCCCTGTCTTCAGCATTTTATTAAAATTAATTGATTACCACAACAACAAACTATACGTAGTTGAGTAAAGATTTCATGTTTGAATATAAATAACGTTCCCGGTAGTAAATTCCGTTGCAGGATATTTTAGAAAACACCACTTTTTTTTTAACTCTCCGTAAACAGTACAGCAATTAAATAGGAGCGTGCGACTTGGAAGTTTAATGATTTCAATAACTCAAAAAGTGAACTAACAGAAGCGGCGTATTTACTTACACCAGAAACTAATAAAATAACCATAGTAATCATTTTATTTAAATTTTTAGGTTTAGTTTATTTTTACCGTGGTAATCATTTTATTTAAAAATTAATTTTTTGTTAATTTCTTTTTATTCGTCCCATATACATTTCTGTGCCCTTGGTCTCATCTCAACTATTTAAAACCCTCATATTTCGTGTAGTGGACCGAATTGTGAATCTAAACCATTCTTGAATACACTTGAACACACACAAAAAATTTCATCAAAATCGGTCCAGCCGTTTAGGACGAGTTCAGTCACAAACACACACACAGAAGAATTATATATACACATAAGATATATATTTTATTACTACAATCTTCATCTGTTTATTCCGCAGATGCATAAAAATTATTTTAGAAAGTTTAGGATTTTTTGTTGTTCTAATTTATTAAAACAGAAATTACTGAATTCGTGAATGAAATTATAAAAAAAATGTCTTTAAATTGTAGTAATTAAAGCACTAAATATACAATAAAAAATGATTTATCTTGTTCTTATTTACATTTGTGAAAAATCTGACATTTAACGATAAATGTAATGCAAAATCGCAATAACACTTTTTAATTTTCTTAAAAGGTCATAAACAAATGCGCAACTCACAAACCACATGTGAACAAGTTGAAAAAGTTGCTTTTATTTGCGTTTTTATATATGATTTTGCTCATTAAAAAAAAATTACAAGAAAAATTTAATGATTTATGAATATTAATATTTTTATTACAGTAATTTTCCGTTTCATTTATATGCAGATTTATTAATCTATCATAAGATAAATACGTAAACATTTGACATCAATGCGTAAAATTTAATTTTAAATTTAATTACAATATTACTTACATGTATGGAGGCACACGGTCATAATCACAAATATACGAATAAAAGGAGGAGGAATCTTTAATTTATAATAATATTAAACGTTAATAAATCAACTTATACACATATTCGTACAGGTATTATTATATTAATTGAAACAAACGGTACAATGGTATATTATTATATAAAAAATATATTAAAGAAAAAAAATCTGTTAAAAACGATTTTATTACAATTAAGTGTTAACTTAATATTCGACCTTATTTAAATTTATATATAAATTAGAAGTTATTTATAAATTAATTTATTATTGCGAGACTTCTAAGTATAAAAAAGTGGTATTCATTTTTCTCCCGATTTTTTTTTACCGATTATTCCTGTGTCCTTTGACAATTAAACTAATTTTTAAACATGTTATCTGAAGATAAAAAAAAAATAATGGTTTTAAATTTTTATTTCTAAAAATAAATTTCCCGAAATTCAAAAAAAAAAATTATGCCTGTTACAAACACATCATAATTTAAAAAATCTACGTAAAAACTTTACTGCTCACTGAAAACTTCTGCTAATTCGCTTTATTATAAATTACTTGAAAAAGTACTTAATGAAATATAATTTTATAAAAAATTACAATGAAAATATAATACTGCTTTAATAAATACACATAGATACGAATTAGAGAACAAAAACAAATATTAATCATCGAAAATCACTTTATTGTTTTTCAAAATATTCCCCATGAAGATCTATACACTTTTGCATGCGTTTGAACCAATTGTCGAAGCACTTTTTCCACTCTGATTGAGGTACAATATCAGTTCGCGCACAGCATCAATGGTTTTCGGAACAACAACTGATTTTGGACGACCTTCACGAAATTCATCTTGGAGTGAACTACGACCACGATTGAATTCACCATGCCATCGATAAACACTGGTCCTTGATGGAGCTTCATCGCCAAAAGTTGAATTAAGTTCATCCATGCACTGTTGCTGCTGAATTAATCCACGTCGAAAGTTGTAAAAAATAATCGCACGAAAATGTTCACGATCTAATTCCATTTTTGGGGGCAGATGAATCTTTTAACTTCCCGTAAACAACACAAATAGCGCTCGTATGTCAAAACGTTTTGAGTAAGTACAACCTAAAAAACGTCGAACTTTACGATAGAGCTGTCAGTTGCCAGATTGCAACACCAGGGTTGCCAAATCCCGAAATATAAAAGGCAACCCTCGTATGATGTAATAATTATGGCGTTTTAAAGCTCAACTTTAATGTCCTCTATTTCTTTAATAGTCAAACCTGTAAACTTGGCTATTTGTTCAATATCGATTCTAGACTTGAGCATGTTTTTGCTACAATTTGAATACCCTCAGCCATACCTTCATCGCGAGCCTTTTTGAAGGTATTAGTTTCAACGTGCAGCCATTTGAGACGAATTACGTTCTTCTGGAGTGAAGTTCATGATATCTAATAACACCAAAGCTTTCTTGAGGCTATCGTTGTTTAATTCCTGTGGTAAGTTATCTTTATTAAGCAAATCGTGATGAGTAAGAACAGCAGTCCAAATATCTAGAGAATTTCTGATTTTTTTGATTATAGCTGGTAATTGCTCGTTAAGGTTATTGCTGAACTTAGTGAGCTCAATTGTATGTAGTTCTAAATCCTTGAAATATGGCAATCGGCTCTTTTTTTTCGGTGATATGAAAAACATTATGGTACTTCTTGCTTTTTGGTATAGAGATAAAGTTCAGTATATGTATACCAATAGCTTTGTTTAAAGTTGAGTAATCCTTAGCTGCTTGTAATTGCTCAGTGTACAATTTAGCTCAGTAATATAATGCTCTCTTATCATAATCAGCGTCATTACGGATCTACATCTCAATGTTAAATCTTCTATTATTTTCACCAATGGCTTTAATATCAAGAACAGAAAGTTTTTCACTTCAAAAGTTTTGCAGGTTATAAGGATTAAGAAGAGTAATATCAACTACTTGATCCTCCTGAGAAACAATAGCATTAATCAAGGAAAAGTAGATCCTTATTCTCTTCAACGCCAAATATTTTCTTAAAGGCGATATCGATTTGTGGAGTAATTTTTTCCTTATTTTCTATTAATTTAGCTAGTTTGTTTCCCATATTATAGCAGATATAATAACATATATGAATGGCATTTGTAAAATAACAATAAAATTTGTAATTAATAATGTAAATCCATAGAGAAATAAACTATTGTTATAGTTATAGAATAAAGCAACTAGGAGAACTAAAAGGAATAAAGATGAATTTATCAGACATATAGCTAAAACGCAAGATTGCACTCTTGTTGCAGCAACAGAAGTAGTTAACTTCCTTTATGGAAGGGTTAATGCCTGCTATGAGAGAAAATAGTAAAGTGGTATTAGTAGGATTTGGTACATTTAAAGTATCTACAATGGCAGCAAGAATCGGTTATAATCCATATAATTAACATACTCGCTATACCACCTTAGGAGCTTATAAAATAGCAATGAATATATCCATATTAGATGGACTGCTAAAAAGATCCGTTATGCTATATAAATTTTTCTTAAACTTATAACTTAGTAAAAAAATGTTTACAACTAGGAATATACTTATTAAAATAATTTAGATATAATATTTTCTATCTAATCTATGATGGTATTATGGAACAGCAAAGTTTTTATGGTATCAGATACAAGCAGGAATAGTTAGGATGAAGGTGCTCAGCTGCTCTTTTATGACGTTTCTAAAATACATACCATCGGTGAAGTTTATTACTTCTCTAAGTACATATAATGATATTCAGCAAAATGTAATTAATTTACGTAGCAGATATGCAAGCGATATTGGTATTATTAAAGCTCCATGTCTAGATATTATGTATACAGTAAGAGATAATATACATCAATATGTGCCTAAGCAAACTGCGCAAACACTATCAAATATTATTCATGCTTTTAATTATTGGATAGCATATCGTAGAGAATGTATCTTGAACATCAACATATGGATTAAATATTCAATAATAAACTATATAGGCAGTATACAATCGACTAGTACTAATTATCTGTATGCAACTAAAAATATTACAGCTAGGGTCGATAGTATATTAAAAAATGATCAGCAATATAATGCTTTGTATCATTGCTGTTTAGGAGAATGCACTGCTGCTCCTATTCATGCTACTTTTGATAAGAGATAAATAGATGGTACAGCCATTAGTTTTTGGTTTTTCTTTTGATTCTTCCTTCTTCAACATAATTTATTAACACATACAAATATTGCCAATTTTACTGAGAACGTTAACACGTTAACAGGCAGGTAATAAGTAATCTGTTACAGATACATTAATTTATATTAATTAAATGTAATCTATAATTAACCAATTTAAATGGCGAAAGAATAATGAAGCAGGAATTAATCGAAAATTTATTATTTGATCTAAACAATTTTCAGTATCGGTCTACCACACAATTAAATAGACTTTATAATGTATGTATACCAAATAACTTAGAGTTTTGGGTATATTTCCCTCCGAATTATACTACAACTACTCATAATAATCAACCTAAGCCACATACTGCTTTTGATAAGAGATATTTAGACGGTACAGCTATTAGTTTTTGGTTTTCTTTCTTCAACATAATTCATTAACACATACAGATATTGCCAATTTAACTGAGAATGTTAATGCGTTAACAGTAGGGTAATAAGTAATCTGTAACAGATACATTAATTTATATTAATTAAATGTAATCTATAATTAACTAATTTAAAGGGTGAAAAAAGAATGAAGCAGGAATTAATCGAAAATTTATTATTTGACTTAAATAAGTTTCAACAATTTAATAACACACTATTAAACAGAACTCCTAACGTTCATGCACCTAATAACAGAGAATTTCGGATATATTTCTTTCTTGGTTCTACTACAACTGCTATTAATAATAAACTGAAGATACAAGATGCTTGCTTTGCTGTTGATAGTAATATTTTAAAGTTAGCTTTTAAAACGGCAAGTAATAAAATAATAGTACGGTATATAGAGGTAGTAGATTTAGTATCCTCAGTAAAACCCAGTGATCCTATAGAGGTAGAAAAGGCAGATTTAGCTGAAATAACAACTGTATTGACGAACACAAAAGAAGATTCTGCAATAAGTGCTAAGTACATTGTGCTAACTATGCATCCTGATTCTAATACATTTGAAGGTAAAACTTTTATTAAAATACATTATATGTCTTTTTCTAAAGACCCGCCAACTCAACAACAGAATAATCCACGTTTCACTTCAAATAAGTAAAACGTATTCATCCTCATAGAAACATACTTTATATTAAAATACTGTTTTATATATTTTTTTCATGAGATGCTTCCCATCAACAATTGTGTTTCAATTTCTTTGGAAATCCTATAACGTTTTTGTATTAGCAATCCCATGGAAACTATCTGTAAAAATGTATATAAATCTAAACAAACTAGTGTATATTAACATTCATATTAATATATTAACTGTTTTAATTAAAATGACATTAAATGAATATTTATTATCCAAGACAGATGATTTCTTCCAAATACATAAAATTAAATGATACATTAAACATAATTAAATTTTGTGTAATGATAAATTTAAAAAAAGAAAGCGTTGATTATAAAAATAGAACATTTCATTTCTTTATTCTACTTTTCATTTTGGTCCGAACAGAGATTTGTTACTAAAAAAAAAAACATATTTCAACCATAATGTATCGTAGGCCATTATTTTTTAAATAATTACATAGCTTACAAAATTAATTGAACGCAAATGTTACACTTCTCTAATCAAATATACTGAAATATGTTCATTTTAGTTTGTTACTTATTATTTTGATTAATTAATTACTTTACAAATAACAAATTTTGTTACATTTGGAAACGCTAAATAATCATTTTAATAGATATTTCATTTGTAAGTTTCAAAATAATCTCATTTTCTTCTTGAAGAAACTTTCTTAAATATGATCATAATGTAAAGGAAGCAACCATTAAATATTTGTAATTCGTTAGGTAGAAATTCAATTTTTTTACCACAAAAACTAATTTCTAAAACAAATACTGTACTTACTAATTCCATACAATATTTTTTTGAAATTTTTTGTTTAATACCACAATTACGTAATTTTGTTTTGTAATATTCCACTATAATTTTAGATTTATTTTTACTTATTACCATTCTCAGCAGACAAGTATAGCCAAATTTTCAATAGCCCTATGTGCTTCATGTGCTTTATTTTTCTTTCATTACTATAGTACCTACCATTCAAAATATAAAAACTCCAATAGTTTCCGTGAGTTTTCTTATATTACAACGTCAGATAGTATAATAATTAGGTTAGCAACATTTAAACATTCAATAAAATGAATTATAAGATTAAAAATTTACAATACTCGTGGTAAATAACAGCTATTGCAAATGAAATACTTCTTTATACTTTATGAACGATTTTTTTTCATCGCGTTCTAATTACAATTTTCAAAACGTTCCTTTTAACATATAATACAATTGAAAAAATGAATTTTATATAAAACAAAATATTTACAACTTACCATGCACATTACTTTTATAGTTGAAAAGTAAAAGAGTATTAACAAATTTGTTTTTACTATAGTAACAAAACAAAATTTTGCACTGAACCTGATTTTTGATACTGAACGTTTACAAGCAGCGTACGTTTATTTCAATTCTTCTGGCAATAGCACATAGCGCTGTACAGAATTTCGGTAAAACTACCAGTCTATGACGTAGGTTCATTTTGAGCCGGTCTGATTTTTGGACTTTTCTGAGACTCTTGTACCAAAGCCTTAGCTAGTAGAGTTAGCATGCTAGTGGACTCTGCTAGTAACTCTATCGTGTAAACCTAGCTTAATAGTTCAATAGTTTTTTTCCAATTTTAATATAAACAATTGAAATTATGTAAGATAAAAATAAAAAAAGTTTTTGTTCAGATCAAATTTTAAAATTATAAGCTGATACAAATAACTTTTAATTTATATTTCCGTATAAAATTACGTTAAAGATTTTTTTTTAGAAAATAACTTTTCGGATTTTTTCCGTTATTTTTATTAGTATTAATAGATTGTTCACTTGAATTTTTTTTTTTTTTTGTCATTCCAAATTAAACCTAGTTATTATACATTGTTGGAGTAGTCAAACATTATTATCTCACAATTTTCATTCTAAAAATACGCATTCCACTTAAAAGTGAGAAATTAGGTTCAGAGTTCCCTCTTAAGTGATTCAGTGTGTATAGGTCTTTAAAATATGTGAGCTTCTTTTTGATTCTCGAATTTTCTGTGTTTGAAAGAAACGGGATCGAAGTTTTTGTTAATTAAAAGTGTGCGTGCGAATCAGTTTTCTTTACATTTAATAGTTTTTGTTGTGTTAATTGGTTTGGTGTTTTTAATTCTCGTATATTGCGTAATTGCGTATTTAATAGAAGAAAAATTTAAGAACTAGCTGATATGAGTGACTCAAGCGCCGAAGGTGTGCACGAAAGAGCTGCTATTGTAAGTGGTTCATCTTTTATATTTCAAAGTAATTAAATTACGTTGAGTTTTGTAGGGTTTACTTTAAAAATACATGTCTGAAGTTTTCTAAATTTAGTTGCAGATGAACATAATGGAGTTAAAGCGATTATCGGAGTTCACGAATAACTTACATGTGAAAAGTATTCTACAAAATGATATAAACAATTTGGAAACAGAACTTACTAATCTGCGAGCTGCAAATAAAGATTTAGATAAAGCAAGTAGTAATATTCCAAAAAAGAAAATTTACAATGTCAAACTGACTACCTACGGTAATAATTGATTTGATTAATAATTTAAACAATTTTTTTAATATATGTCAATGTTTAAGTTGTAGTCAAGGATTATAAACTGATGTATAAAAGTATAAGAGGAGTTTTGTCTGTTTTCGTTCAATTAATTGAAGCGAATTTCCCGATAGACAACTTTTGCGAATTTTTTTCTCAAACATCGTTTTTCTAAAGATGATGCTCCGAAAAAAAATTCTATTTAGGGTAATTGCGGTTATATTAAATTTCATCATTATAATAACGTATACAATAAATTGTAGTTTCAAACTGTGATCTAGTTTTGGTAATTATTTATAAGATCCACACCAGTTCATTTTACCCCTTTCTAGTTCATATTGATACGCACGACATCCTAACTTTTAGTTCATATCGAAGTATTTCATATTTTATTAAAACTTGAATAAAAATATTAATTTTTTAAAGAATAATTCAAATTAATTGTTCTTACAATAGTTCAAAATTTTTGAAATATTTTTCCCACTTCATTGTTCTTAAAATATTTCAAATTCACTCACAGCCATGGATGGCTAAAAATCCAAAAGCTGAAAGCGGACAGCCGATAAATCCAAAAGCTGAAAGCGGACAGCCTATAAATCCAAAAGCTAAATTTTGACTACATTTGTAATTTAATTATTGGATACAAAATTAAAAAAATATGGTTTTTTTGTTTTAAAAATTTCACTTCACTATTTCTAAGACATTCACAAAATTCTAGCCGCTAAAAAATTTTTCAGCTAATTTTATTTTAATTAGAAATTTTAGAACAATGTGATTTTGGTTTCCACGCCTGCTATGATATTGTTCTTAAGCCTGCTACAGATCGCGTGATTTATTGTCACATTTATTGCATCATGTCATCGACCGCTCATTTGCATGTGAATTGTGAATAGTCCATCGCGCGTGTTATCTTTGTTATTGTCGAGCTGGTTATCTTTGTTATTGTCGCGCCGGTTGTTATCCTTCGGAGCTTCAAAATTTGTGTTTTTATTACTTTTTTATTGTTTTTTATTTGTTTTTTTTCTTTTTTTTTATTAATTTTTAAGTATGCCTGCCGAAATTGAATTGTGCAACGCGTCGTGTGAACCCACGTTTTACCAGTTAATGCGGTATACGGAAGAAGAAATACCAATTATTACATCAAACATCGGGTTCTTCCGTATTTCAGGTTAAATTAGTTGAAACCACTTTTTTTCGCTTTTTTTTTATACTTCATTTCTTTCTACCTACTTCTGCGCTATTTTTTTTTTTTACAAAGTTTTCGCTTCTTATATACTTTAGGGTTTGCTCGGAGTGTCGATATTCATTCTATATTATTTTAACGTAATTTTTAATATTTCCTTTTTACTACTTGTTTTTACATCATTTACGGTGTATGTTCGTTACTTTTAAAATATTCCATTTAAAGTATTTCGCCTTTTCCGCACCATTTTAAATATGTCTGTTACCAACGTATTATTTTTCCGGGAAGTTTCACTTTTCGCGGTATTTTTTGTAGTTACGTTACTTCTCCGTCATCTTGATTTTTGGTCGTAATTTTAGTTCGTTCATTTTCGCTGTTATTCATGTTGTGTGTTAGTTCACACACCGTGAATAACAGCGAAAATGAACGAACTAAAATTACGACCAAAAATGAACTGGTGTGCATCATATAACGGCTTACCCTAGTTTTTTGTTTGTTTTTATTTGAATGGATTGATTTTAACGGCGTGGTCAGTTTAATTTTATTAATTTCGTCAGCTACCATAACGTTACACTTGTATCTTTAATAATTTGATGTAATACATGTCTAAAGTACACTGGAAAGTCAGAAACTATTTCATTGATCAAAACAGGAAGGGTTGCATACCGTTTTATATGTGCTTTATTTAATTTTCTTTCGCGGTTTATATCGTTGACATTCGTGTATTCGTGTATTATATGTTTCAAAGTTGCTTCCCTATTGTATATGTCGCATATATCATTTCTTCCAATTCCGAATAGTTTCAAGAAAGTTGGATATAAAATATGCTCCGATATTAAATCCTTCGTTATAGTGTAGAGCAGACATTGGCAAACTTTTTAAGGGGAGGGCCAGATAAAATAAAAAATTATCTAGGCGGGCCGAGAAAAAAACTGAACAAAACAAATTTTTATAAGTGATAAACTTCATTTTTGATTTTTACATCACACACACACTTGTATTATATTCTACAATGGTAAAAAACTTAGAAAAAAAAGTTACAAAAATTGATTACTCTTTAGTTGAGTATGAAGGTGTATGTGACAGATGAAACTGTAACTGAATTTCTAAAAATTGTTCATAATCTGGTAGAAACCGGGATAAGCTGATTCGCAGTAGTGAAGCTAAATGGTGGTCAGTCAATCGATTTCTAATGCTGTTTTTGCGAAGCTTCGTAGTAGAAAACACCTGTCCACAAATGCAGGAAGATGCAAACAATCTTGATTTTGACAGGGACTTGTAGAACTCATTTTTAGAAACGTTGAGAAATAGTTGCTGCAATTCAGCGTTACATTGAAACTCAATCAGTTCGAGCTGCAATTTTGGTTTGACTGATATTCATGATCCACATTAAATGGCATGCTAAAAATGTCCAGATCCTGTTCGATAACTTTGAAGTCTTACTTAAAACGCAATGAGAAGGAGGAAACCGTTATTCTATTCTAGCTACGCAGAAGATACATGTTGTCCTATGTGTGTAGGGGTTATTCAAAACCATGTCGCGGGCCGGATTGACCAGCCCGAAGGGCCACACTTGGCCCGCGGGCTGTACTTTGCCCATGACTGGTGTAGAGTTTCTACTAGCATCTAAACCTCTGAACCGGAATTTTTTTGTTCAATTTTGTCTATATACGGCGAAATACGCGTTTTTCCAGTTTTTATACTATTTTGTATAGAAGGCTTTCCTATTCTTCCTCCATCATTTCGATTTGATACTTTTTTTTGTTAGATTATCAACTACTTCATAACAGTTATTCCGCTATGATGAGAAATCCATTTGAAGACAATTTTACTTGCTATATTATTTAACTTATACGTCGACCGCTTTATTTCAAGGCAACTGCCTCAATGATTGGTGGCATTCTTTCTAGTACAGCCTCCTTCATATTTTATCGAGAGTCTACTCCCAATTTTTCTGAGTTTTTCTCTTCAGACGATGTACGAGTAATTGAGTCGCGGATTCTTCTTGACAGAGTAAACGGCTCTGTTCGACGACTCCGCTGGTCCTTTCAAAAGAACATTTTTTCCGAAAGAGAGTCGGCTGTTATCGCCCAAGCGGAGCACACTTTCCGTCACATTTTATGATAATTACAGGAACTTTCACAACTTTCTTTCCACCGACAATTACGAACGATCATTATTTTAGGGGAATATTTAATCGTTCTTTTCATTGAAAAACTTTAAAAAGTTATTATCGACACAAACATGGTAAATAAAAATAAGCGAAATGATGAAAAATATATTCAATTTAAACGGACTTCGGCAGTTCAGACATAAACTAACAAATATGTACAAACAAACGAGTCAATTACTACTTTCGACTTTCTAAAAAATGTGTTTAGAAAATGAACATTTGGGTAAAATAATTTAGAAAAGTGTCGTGTTTGGGAGTATTGTCAATCAGGAAATTCGCCTTGAGAAACTGTTCGGGAATTGTTTTGCCTTTTATGAAACGAAGTAAATAATTACTTTTTAATTTCCTGTAAATGCGTTCTGTTTTTGATAAATAAGAATTATTTTTATTCTAAATTTTTTTGTTCCTTTAAAATATTCGATCTCAAAAATGAGTTTTACGATCATTTGTACACGAAATTAAATACTGAATCACATGGTGTTGATCGAGGCTTTTCATTTCTAAAATGTGCGAAGACATTTAAAATGAAATAAAAAGAGAAAAAATTAAAATTTTACATTCTATTTTTCCACTTTTATTGCATTAAAATATCTTTCAGTTTTATAACTTTTATTAACGTTTGATGGAATAATCTAAATCGTACTGTTTAATATTTTTATATTAATAGTTCTCTTGGCAAATATTTGTATTTGATATAGATCAAAATTATCTTTTAAAATGATCAGCAGTTATGAACATGTAATAAGCTGGAACATCATATTTCTCGTCGTTGCTCATTGTTCATTTGTATCAGAAAACTTTTTTTTTTAATTTAAAATTTTGACGTTTATTTATTAGTAAGCCTTCATTAAATTTGCTGTTCACAATTCCAAGCGTATATTATTTTGACTCGTAAAATTTTCGAAGCATTTTGAAATAAGTAGTAATAAAGATTTCACTTTTTTTTTTTTTTTGTTTCAAATTCATTGTTGTCACTTTTATTTATTTCACAACATTCAATAGTGAAATATACCATCACCGGAGATTAGTGAAATATATTTCAGAATGAACACAATCGTGTTCAACCGAGTTCTGAGAATTTCTAAAAATCATTTTTTCATCTGAAGAATTAACGAAATGTGTTTTTTGGGATTACATTAAATAAAATTATTAAGGTAAATGTAGTTGAACATGTGAAATTCTTTTTTTTTTTTTTTTATAATAATTGACATTTCATTTCTTTTTAAGCACAGTTTTCAAATTAAATTTTTTGTGTACATTAGCATTTACTGGGTGTATAAGTAAATATATGTATGTATATTATTTCAGGATGGGATCAAACTAATTCAACTGTTTCACTATTCATAACGTTAGCAGGAATTCATAATTCGCCAAAAGAAAATGTTAAATGTGACATTGAAGACAGGTAACATAATTTAAACAGTACTAGTTATTAATTATTTAAGAATATTTTACACGTTATTTTTATATTAAAAATTTTTGTGTAAAACAATGTTCTTTAACTATGTGTATACAAAATGCGAAGCACAAAATACTGAAATGTGACATTTATATTTCTAAGCAATGAAAAACATTATATTACGGAAAAATCTCTGTTTGTAAAACCTAAAGTTTAGAACTCTAGAAATGAAAAGTATTTTTTTATTTATTCAAATGTAACATAAAGTGGGGGGATTTATTGTATACGCATGCCGGTAATAATCAGTTACTACGTGTTTTTGTATTTTAAAGAAGTGCAGAACAATATCATTCAAGTTATCCTTCAACTAAATACTGAAATTAAGAAATTAAATTAAAAGCATACATTCATTGCGTATGTCTGTTCAAATATTAAGGAAAGATGAATATTCATAAAGATCCGAAATTGCGGACTCGTTAAAGACTATATGGGAAAAATTAGAAAGTTTCCGTCTTATGTAGGAATATGTAAAAAATCTTCGCAACTGGATAGTGTTAACTCATAAAACGGAATACATTTACTTATATTAATATAATATAAACACGTTTTTACTTAAGTAAGTACCTAGTAACTGAACTCTACTCGGGCCTATTTTAAACTTGCAAATCATTGAATGGATTAATGTTTCACGAACAGTTATTCGTTTTCAGTTTGTTTTTACTATGGTAGATAAGCTTACTATTATTACCGTGATAAGCAAACATATTATTCATTATCATGGTAAATAAGTATATTAGTTAATTTTTATTAAACCTGAAAAATACAATGATTATCAAAGTGAACATTGGTTGCCTCTTATTTCGTTTAATAGAATTTTCTTGAAGATGAAATCTTGACTAATAAATTTCTCTAAACCCTAAAAATCCATAATTCGTGAATTTCATTAACTTCGTTAGAGCCATTTCAGAAACCAGTTACATAAGCATACATACATATATACATGGGGGCTTTTTTCCGTCTTCGATGTTCCATAAAGAAAAAGGCAGAAATGAAGAATGAATTTATTACCAAAAGTTATATACACGTACTACTCTCCCACATAATCACAGTGAAGATTCAGACATTTATCATAAGTGATGTGAGATGATCTGAACATTGTTTTGAAGCTCCTTATTGATCTGGAGGCTTTGACTTCTTAGCTAGTTTTTCAATTCAGAGAAGAGATGAAAATTACTCGCCACTAGGCTGTCTGGCGAGTATCAAGCACGCGTCTTATTTTAAATGTTCAAGCAGATTATAGAAACACTGTGAAGATGGGTGTTGTGAATGAGGACAAGTTCAGCTGGTTAGGAAACCAAGGTTTCTAGATAAATAAGAAGGTTCGAAACAATGATTAGACCCTATTCATATTACTGGCGCCAATGTTTTTCGAAGGGGAGATTAGAAAACTTGTCTACCAATATGACAGACAAATGCCTGAATGTTCATGGTGAATATATAAAAAAATAACCATATTTGTACATAACTTGTGATGATAAATTCATTTTGATTTTTACTCTTGCCTTTTTTTTTTTTTTTTTTACGAATCATTGGAAGTTGGAAAACGATGCCTCTCTCCAATAGTACCTAATTTGCTTGGATCTTTTCTAAACTTGCAAAACAATCCAATTATTAATGAATTTCACAGATTTTTCAAAATAGTAGTAATATGAAAGTTACATTCGCATACATTACACTAATTGTATTCTCGCATTACACAAAATGAAATCAAATATAAAATTTATAAGACGGAAATATTATAAATTATCATCTATATAATTTGTAAAGCGTAAGTAAAGTTATACTTTTATCTATCCGAAATTTGTTATTTGCCATGATAAATTTATTTTGTATAACGATAAATAAGTGTTACAATGATTACTAAATAATGTCAATAAAATACAACCTAAATCTTAATTGCTTTTTTATTTATTTTTTTTTCTTCCGCCACGTACAGGCTTTTGGTTAGGGGTATGGGAAACTATTTCGTTTAAATTTTTAGGTAAAGTTGAGTAGCTTTTAGAAAGGAAAGAATCTTGGCATTTTGAGTGTAGCTATCTGAAAATAAGGATTGTGGAGTTTCGCTGGGAATGTGTAGGTTTCTTTGGATAAGGAATTTTGAACAATCGAATATTATGTGTTGGATAGAAACGAGAACATTGCATGAGTCTCATAATGGTCGAGGTTGTTTGTTTAGGATGTAGCCATGTACCACTCTACCGAATGTTTGTATTTTATTATTTTGTATATGTTACGTTTAAACCTTACAAGATGTAAATTTTCATAAGTTGAAACATTTCTTGTTTGCAGGAGCGTTAATCTTTTGATTAAGGAATTTGATGGAAAAAATTACACGTTCGCAATCAACAACCTTGCTGAGATAATTATTCCTTCCAAGAGTTTCTTTAAAATTAAAAAAGGTAATTTTAAAATATTTAATTTACTTGTTAAATATGAATAAAATACTGTAATTTTCCTGATTGGCGAATATCCGTTTTGATCTTTTAAAAAAAGGGATGAAAAGAACAACATAAAATCTTACTGAGGCGTATGAAAGATATTTAAACTTTTTAAGAAATAAATGCAATAAAAGTAATATTTTTTTATTTTCAATGTATGCGGATATATGTAAATTTAACCATTTTATCGACCTAGTTTATATAATCAAGTAGTATTCTGAAGTTGACAAAAATATTAACAGTTTTTTTTATTAATGTTAATGATTAAAAATTTTATTTACGATAAGTACATACCAAACAGAGAGAACATGAAGTGGCACATGATACAGTTTTCAATTATTGTTTCTTTTTTTTCCTTCAAATCATAGCAATTTTTTCAAATATAAGAATAGCATTTATTTGCTCTTAATATGTTAGCCATAGACAGTCTGGACTTGTTTTTAAGGTAATTAATATTTCGGAATAATTAATACACATGTGTTCTGTGTTATTTATAAGCTTATAAACGATTGTTGATGGCGTAAGTGTTGTGAAGTGTTAAATGAATGAATCCATAATTTTCGAGCACTTTTTTAAATGTTCGTAACTAATTGTTTACTGTAATGTTACATTGGATAACACTAATTTTACTATCTACTTGATTTCATCATTGGAGTAAAAATGCTTTTCATTTTTTCATTTGGTTTTTCCTCAGGTTCTAAATTATGAACATTATTATTTTAAAAAAAATTAAACTAAAATCATATAAATTATAAACATTTTAATAAACACATTAATTTAAAAATATTTAAATTCACTTTACACTTCTTGTAAACACATAGGTCAAATGTCTTGAATAGACATGTAAATTACAAATATACATCTTACAGAGGTTTATTATCGCACAAAGAATAATATTTTGTCGACGTTATTTGATCGAGAAGTACATCCTCATAACTGGACTCTGTATATCAGATGCAGGATCGATAGATACAAACGTCATTTATTACATAAAGTAGTGACTTTCTGACAATTAGCCAGTACATCTAAGTTCGCACTTCAGTTGTAGCTTTTTGTGCTCGGTATGAGTCATTCGCGTGAGTTTGCGAATCGTGATTCAATCCAAGGTATTTTGCCGACCTAGATTCAGGTATTTAGATGTCGTTAATTCAAATCTGGTGCTGTAAGTTGACTGAAGTGTATGTGTAATGTGGACTGCCTTCTATTCATTGAGCTTTATCTTCCGATCTTGCATCCATCGTACAACTCGGTCAAGATGACGTTAAAGAACCATTGTCACTTCGGCTTGTGTTTCACTTGTTGCTATGATGGCAGTATCATCAAGCGTAGATGGCTGGAAAGATATCGTTATTAAAAATTCTTACTAAATTTTGGATAGATAAAAGTACTCATTTAAATATTGACTCGCCGGTGTAACCTTTACATTTTCTATATAAAAACAAAAGTGTACTTAATTTGAACTGTAATGATGGTGGTAACCGGAAGTTCAAACGCAAAGAAAGTTAAAATATTGAAGTTTATGAATAATGTGGAAGTCTGAACAATAATGCAATGAGTGTCTGGTGTTGAATAATAAATTTTTCTCTCTATGGAAACAATAGATTTAAAAAGTGACGCAAATACCTGTTAAATTATATGATTGATAAAAATGCTTTTGATTATGACCTAGCTTATTAACTTTATTATTTATCGCATGACATTTGTCATGCCCATTCATTTTAAATTTTGTTAACAACCCTTGTCCGGGACAAAAAATTAAGGACCAATAAAAAAAATCGTCAGTTTACCAACAGTTCATTTTAAAATTTTCGGCTCTTTTATATGGTATATATACATATATATATATATATCTCATCCATACAAATGTATTTGGTTGTTCAGTTCTGGGTTATGGGTGTGGGTGAGGTTGGTGTATATATATATATATATATATATACATATACCTGCGGCATATGTATCCTTGAATATTTTTGTAAGTGTAGGTGTGTGTATGGATATAGGTTTATGCATAATCTAATCGTAAGTAATAAAAACTTATCAAATATCTTGTTTTTATCACATTTTCTTACGTCATTTGTAATATGTGTACTCCGTTACTTTCTTATCTCACAATACTAGCATCAGCAAAATGGTCTATTTTGAATATATATATATATGATAGAGGCACTTGAATATTTTTAATTATGTATACATTTCAACATTTTCCAAAAATTATGCTGATGTTTAGGTTTACCTTAAATTGCATCCCGATTTATACATAATTTTTTACTTTTCTAATAAATTTCAAAGTTTTATATGATTACATAATAATTTTAATTCCAAATTTTCGCGACGAAATTATAAAATCAACGTATATACTTTGATAAAATAATTAAATCTGACTTCATATCACAAATTTTTATTAAATTAACAATTATCTATAATTATTATCTAGTAGAACTTCCATTAACGTAAATAAAAATTTATTTAGAACTTTTCATATAGTTTTTTTATAACATTTTGCAGAAACTGTTTTTCAACGTGAAATTGATGGTTTCAACTTGTAAACTAAAGAATATTGGTTTGTCATTTTTATAAACTTATTTTCGTAAACATTTTCAATAATATTTAGATCTGAAAGTCGCCCAGGCTAATGTAATATTGATACAGAATTCGAGTCAAACCATAATTTTATGGGACGAACAATATGAGTGGGTGTATTATTCCGCTGAAAAATAAATTTTCTTTTTGAAATTTTCGGGAAATATGATTTTTGGTTTGTTAAGACATCTTTACACATTTGATTAAAGTATTTACAATGCCATTTAAAAAAATAGCTCTCCTTCGATTTTTGTAACCAGTTGCACACTAGATCATTATAGATATTCGCAACCCACATACTTCCAGTTCTCGAAAAAACTAACGATAAGATAAATATAAAATTTTTAGTGACGTATTCAACATGTTTTAACAATTTCAGTATTAATATTAACGTTATTGTAATATATTAGTATTGGTATTATTGATATCAATAGAAAAAAAAAACAGTGCTTTTTGCCGCGTACTGTGTGCATGTATGTGTGTATTTAAATCTTTAAATATACGAATATTAAATAAATTATTTAATTTAAAAGAAAAAAAAAGGTATTTCTTTTTTGGAAATGCAAATTTCCTCGGGCAGTATTACTTTAACAATGAATATTTCGGTTGAAAATGTTCAAATTAAAATTTTAATAAACAGGTTATAAAATTCCGGAAAATAAAAACAATACATTACTCACCATAAATACGCATCACTATTACAACCGCTACTACACTACCACTAACCTGTCACAAATTTTAAGTTACTATAAGATCCCAACATATAAGTAAACAGTAGTTATTAATTAAATTACTTATTACAGATACAATAGTAATACAACTTGAAAAGGGAAAAACAGATCATTGGGATTGTTTGACGCTGTTGGAAAAACAAGCCAAAGAAAAGCAAAAGCAGTTAAGTAAAATGGATACCGATTATGATGGCGGTAATGCACCTGCTGATAATTTGATGAAAATGATGCAGCGTATATATGAAGATGGGGATGATGAAATGAAACGTACGATGGCTAAAGCGTGGTCAGAAAGCCTTCAGAAAAAGGCTGCTTTCGATTAAGTATAATATAAATAAATTTTGTACGTAAAAAATCATTTTCAACAGTAATTGTAAATCGACTGAGTATAGAGGAAATAAGTTATATACGTAAAAACGGTTTTTAGTTATTTATTTATTTAAGCCCAAATTAATAAAATTATCATAACTTGTATATAAAGTGTTGAATAAAATCTAATATCGGAGCTAATCAATTATAAATCGTTAGCCCTGAAAACTGATATAGGCTTCATTTAATTTGATCCACTCAAACTGGTCAGTTATAGTAAATCGAAAATTTTAGCTGATTATAAGGGAAATAAATTATGTATGTGTAAAATGATTTTTAAATATTTATATTAAAAAAAAAAAAAAAAAAATTATAAAGAGATTAAGAATATTTTTTCAATATGGTAAAGTCCGGATTACAATCAGACAAATGCGAGTGTTAAATCTGCAGCCCATTGGAGTGAAATGTTTTAGCTTGGCTGCCCATTGAAACGAAGTGAGGGCGAAGGAGTTGTAGTGTATGATTAAATTATTCATTTTTTTTTTTTTAAATCGTTATTTAATATTTTCATTAATTAGTAAATGTATGTACGTACAATAAGTGTAATTTACTCGTATTCGATTATTAATAAAGTTTTTGTGTATTATAAAATTTTGTTCCATTTATTTATTTTTCGCTATACTCTGCTACAAAATACCGGGAGTGCTGTTCTTTTTAATGTATATAAATTTATAATTTATAATGGCTTCAGTTAACTTATTCAATTTTTAGTAATAATAAAGTGAACTAAAAAATAACTGATAATAATATAAATTACAGAAAAAACAAATAGTAATGTGAGTTAAAGTAAATCAAAAGATCCGAATAATATAAAACAACTAAATATTTAAATATAAACAGCATTCGGCAAAAAAAACAAAAAAACACCGTTGAAATGCGTTTAAAAAGTAGCGCGGTTATTCGATCCAAGTAAGAAAACATTTTTCCTCGCCCGCCACTTTGAATCGTTTCTTCTCACTCCAGTGGGCTACATTCTATTTATATTTAATGTAATCAGTTTACGGATTACGTATTCTACATTTCACATTTCTCGCCATGATACACAATGGGTTTTAGAACAATAAAAATAAATGAAATTTAAATATGATTTCATTACAGCAAAATATGCATTATACGAATTTTAAAAACATATGATGCGGCCAGCTTTTACTGAGAATTACTCGCGATCAGTATTAAATTCTAACGTTAACTTCGTTTTAGTTTTTATAAATATCTTTCTACGATTAATGTAATGTGTTCTCTTGTGATACTGCATTAAATTTTTTAAAATAAACATTTCTATTTATTACAAAAGGCTGTGCCATGTCAGCGTTATTTGTTCGTACATTATTGTACAGGTACAGGTAGCGTCGATCTCGTAAAAATGTTTTTTATGCAATGCGGGTGTTTGCGAAGCCACCTTTGAAACTGATTGTAATCACTTGTTATTGCGATAGGAGTTCCGCTTAAGTTCAAATTCAACTCTTATATGGAAATATGGTAGTTCTAGCAAATTTATTATCGCGTCGACTATAGATCATTAGTACACAATAATCAAAATGTGAAACGTGGAGTATGCTTTCTATTAAAGTAATTTTATCATAAATATTTTATATTTATATTTCGGATTTATTTGCAATAGTTAGATAAAAAATTTCTAAATTTTAAGAAAAACTACGATCGAAATATTTTTTATATTATTACATTTCTTAAATAATATATTACGTACAAAATTTTGTAGAATCTAAGATTATGCTTTATATAGAAACAGTTTTTACATATGTTTATGATCCGCTATTTTAAATATCTATATAATCTTGCTTTTGTATTTATGAAATAGTAAGTCTCAATTAGCGGATAAATACTACTCATATATACATGCGTTTATGTGAGCAAACCGTTAATTTTTTCGAAAATAGAAAAATTTCATATAACAGCAAAAATAGATTTAAAGTATAAATACTCATATACATAAAAATACAACGTATGTTATAATGCGTATATTGCATTGAATATATATATATATATATATGTATATATGTATATATGTATGTATGTGTGCAAATATTAAATAAAATTTAAAAAATGGCGAGTGTGAATGTGTGAGTATATGAGAACCATTTGCTGACTGGAGGTTAATGGTGTATTTTATATCGAAGCAGAGAGGGGTGCATGCGATTGTAAATCGAAACAGAAAATGGAAATCGATGGATGTCGGTTATGACGGAATGGAAGAAGAAACGGATAAAGAATGGTATAGCTGAAAAAATTATGGCTATAAAAAAGAGTTAGTTGCTATCCAAAGTCGGTCGGAATTTAATTCTTCAATCAACGGTCACATCCTGGTTAGCGAATATCTGGAATCGCCAGGAACACCTTTCTTATTTTGTTGTCACGATATGTAATTACTCTAGCTTTGTTTCTATTTATTTAACTTTATAATTGGTATAATTAATTTTACTATTGTAGGCATTGTTTTTTTTAGCAATCGACCAACATAGAAAAATCTGTGTAAATTGAATGAATATAATCCACCTTAAATAACTGACTCTTCGATTTCGTAATACTAGTAATAATAATCATAACATTAATCAGAGTAATAATTTGTGATAAAATAAATAAAATTTCACATCTATGGATTCGGAGCCCGTGGTGGCATTATTGAGGAAATCAAGTTGAACGTTTTATTTTCCATCCCTGGTGAGGATAAAATTTAAAACAGTTAAGAATTTAACTTTTTAATATTATATATTACTTTTGAAGAACAAAATATGTGAAAACATGAATCTATTTCAAATGAAATGATGCGATTGTTATAACGATTTTATTGCAATGTTCATAAGAAAATCTCGACCAAGAAAAACACTCGATAAGCATAGCACGTTGTAATTTACAGTCAAGCGATTAAAATGGGCTTTAAGCACCAGAGAAATATTTTTCGTATTAAAAGAAGTTTCACTCTGAACGTAGTATTTTCTAAAAATTAACATTATAGATAGTTGTATACGAGTTTTTGTAATAAATCAGATTAAAAGAAAGTAATTATAATTATTTAAATAATTACAGTGTGTAACGTTTTCTTTTCAAAAAAAGAGTGTAATACGAAATTATCTTTTACGGATTGTTCGAATCGGTTTAAATTGTTTTTTGAAAATTGAAGTGTCTCAATTGCGTAAAAAAAAAATGGACAAATCTTTGTTAACAAAAAAGATGTTCCTATGATAGTTAGTACGTTTATATATTATTATCCTTTTTACTTGTTTCTTATTTATAGTCTTTGACTCGTTATTGTTAATTTCAACGCTCTTTGTGCACTTCTCACGATTTTTTTATTGCTGGCTAAACAACAGCAGTTATAATTAATCTTTTGAGCAATACAGTACAGAATCATTAGTCCGATTTCGACGAAAATGTAAACGCTTCTATTTCACAACGATAAATTTTCATATTAAGTGAACTTTGTTCGATTTGCATTTTCACATTGTCAGAAAACATACCGTATAAATATATCGATTCAATTCCCGATCGAATTCACATTTCGTATTAAGAAATTTCCACTTTTTACGTAAATAAGTAAACGATCATAGATAGATGAATAAAGTTCCAGATGATGTATACAATGAAAATAGGGAATAACGATGTGTATACAACCAGATCTATGAACTTTACTATAATGAAATATATTATCTAGTGCTCAATTCTGATAGCTCGTGACTGGCTTCTCCAAACTTTTCCGCTATCACGATTGTATCAAGAAAAAGGACAGGGAAACCACTCAAGCTAAAGAAATAGCTATCTCAAGGCAACTCGGACCGCCGTGTCCTCCCAACTATCAACCTCGCCCGGAAGCTCGCGTAATGGACGCGAATAAATTCAAATTGTTAATAAAATAAAATATATATTCACACACAATTCGACAATGTGTGGTTACTCGGTGATTAGAGTATTTCTGAAAAAAAGCAGGTGATCGAGAGACATCTAACACAGATAAACAACGGAAAAAATAAAAATATCAAAGAAATATTCTTCGACGCGTATTAATTATTATGACGACGGACAATAAATTTTATTTGAAAGTTGATGCGAATCCGCCAACCACGCAATTCCTTCGACAACGGTAACTGCCGAAATAGAAACTGAATCTAAAACAGATTTGTCACTATGAACCGAAAGAGTCGTTAAAACCCCGGTAGTCGATCAGCTGTCGGTACTACCCGATCAGTCGCACCGACGCATCATTCATATCAAACGCGTAGTTTTACCAAAATTACGTCGCTTTAGTCGGGCGGTATCTCCGTATCTAGCATTTGTTAATTTACGTTATGTTTTAATTCTGTTGGTGCGGCATCGGAATAAGATTCCAACCTCCCAACTGTTCGAACCATTTAATCAACTGCGTTACTTTACCCGATTCGAATATTACTCGAGAATATATATATATATATATATATATATATATATATATATACATATATACATATATATATATGTATATATATGTATATGTATATGTATATGTATATATACGAAATACCCTATGCCGTGTGCTATTTTAAAAGAAATAAGATAAGGAATATAAAATTTCGCTCATGTTTTTCATTTCCCACAGCATAGTAAAACCAGAATTTCAAACGCCAAAAGCATAATTTTATCTACGTTACTCAATGGTAGGCTCATAACAATCTATTAATAAAGAGATTAATGATGATACAAATAAATTATATGAAAACTGGTAAAATGGTATGTAGAAAAACAAAAATAAATTTCACCGAAAACAAAACAAAATATAAAGATGGTGCAACTTAAACAATATGCGTAAAATTAGAAACATAGTCAAACCGGGTTTTGTAGGGAACATAAAAAGATCCAAGTGACCTGTTTGATAAAACAATTCATTATTGGCGGAACACGCAAAAATTACATATACAATATTTAGTATTTAGAATTTAGAATATAGAGGAAATGACAATTTTTAAACAAGTTCAGTCAAGCATAATGCTTCATACGCTGTGAATTACGTATATTAAGTTAAAGATAACTATAATTTACGTTTATATAATACCGAATTCAATACAAAAATATCTGATTTTTCACCGCGCAAAGAGGGAGAGACGCCATTTTTCGCGCCGTTTTTTTGAATTTTGCACCAACTTCGAAAGTTCCGATAAGAAAATTAATTCCCGACAAATAGTAATTTTTCCACTGATATATCAGTTGCCTAGAAAGAAAAATATTTTTTTCAAAAATGTTAAGCTTTCTGCGCCCCGAGGACATAAATATGAAGTTGTAAGCTCGGCTATAGTTTTCCTGTAAAGCGGTTTTTATGCATATTTTTAAGATGCGTTTTGGTTTTCTGAACTTTTTTACTCGGGTTATTACTTACGTAAACATAATTTTTTTTTTGTTGTTTTTACCCCAAAATAGAAGGTTTAAATAATTTTTTATCCGTAATTTTTTGATTTTATGAAAGAGCTTCTACGTTTTATTTTGTATTTTGAATTTCACTTTTAAAAGGTTATCATCTAATGATGAGTTCTGAGTTTTTAAGTGATTTCCGAGGTTGTTTCAAATTCCATCTTATATATTCTAGACGGTCTTTTGGGTTGCTGGCCGCCCAGGGCAATTGGTTAACTTCAAATTATAGAATTTCTTAAAAACAATTTTAATTGTAATTTATGATCCAATTATAAAGTTAATAAGTCAAACCGTTCGTGAGTTATTGATTTTATTTGCTGTTTTTGTCGTTTTTGAACCATCTTATTAGGATTACATATAGTATAATTTAATTTTATGCTTACAGTATTCGTGATAAATGTTTAAACGTAATCTAAATTAAAGGACATTTCATTTTTTATTAAGGATTTTGTTCGTTGAATCGTAGTTTTGAGAATTTTTAAAGTCTAGTAAAATTGCCGCAGCAACAAAGTATATCATCCAAGATGTTTTTCTAATTGTTTTCATTAAAAGCAATTTTTTACACTATTTAGGAATAATTCAATGTTCACGAGTATCTAAAATACGCTAAACTAATAGTTTTAAGATACTTTTGTAATTCATAAAATAAGATTAAGTTTAGTTCAAAGGTTTAAAAATCAGAAATAACGTTGAAAATTATAGAGGCGATCGTAGTAAAACGATTTTTATTTTTTGTGTTTTAATTGTAGGAAAATCTGCAATATGATATCTACTTTCACCAATTTTAAGATATTTAACAAAAAAAATCTACAACCCCATGAAATGAAACAAAAACGTGTGGTTTTAAAATAAAACAACAACTACGAGTAGTTTCCAGAGAATATAGTTTGAGTTTGTTTTAATATAATAGCGTCACGTTTAAGTCATGCTAATGACGTAGCATTTTAGCACGTGCATTTGTTTGATTGCGATCCGAATGTCAAGTGTAGCATTATAGATCAACGTGGAGTTTATTTTACTTTAACCTTTTAGTAATATAATTATAAACTTGACTATATTTTAAATTAACTGTTAGTAGCAATTTAACCTGTTGTTACCTTCTTTTACATTCGAGATGGGTAAAATTGTTTTTATTGCTTTTCAATATGTCACAGTTTTAGTTACTGTTGATCGTTCTTTGATATCGAACGGGAACAGTTACCACCTTTTTTACCCCAAAATTCGAGTGACAAAAATTGTAGTTTACAACGAAAGAATAAAATAAATCTAAAGTGCTCCTTTTGGGAAAAATCCTCGACAAGTGCAACATACCATTTCGAACGTTTTTTTTTATTTACTTTTTGCGCTAGAAATTGAAGAGTATCTGTTTCCTACCTTAAGGTTCTTGTTCAACTTTTTGTGAAAAATAAGAAAAAACGGCTCGAATTGTGGAAGAACAAGTCATAGATTCTTCATTATAACAAGGCACCGGCTCACGCTGCATCGTCTGTGAAAATGTTTTAGCCGAGTATGAGATCCAAGAGTTAGACCATCCACCTTATTCCGCCTAACCTGGCACCATGTGACTTTTCTGCTCCTCAACTTTCAAATCTGCATTAAAAGAAAAAAGTTTCAGACCCTCGGAGCTGTGAAAGAAAAAGTGGCACACGTCATGATAGAGCTTGCAGAAGAAGACTTTCAGCATCGTTTCAGGCAATGGGAAATTCGTATAGAGTGTTGATAGAGGAGGGGGAAATATATTGAAAAGGATAATAACTAAATAGATATAAATTTAGAGTAAAATGTTTTACAGTATTAGTCTCATTATTTAATAGCCACATCTCACACGTGAAATTGTTTGAGACTAAAATTAGTATCAGAATTCATATGAAAATATATTTATTAAATAAGTTATTTTAAAGATGACGAATCAAGATTTATGAAAAATTACGATTTAAAAGTTTTTTAAAATTGCATTCTGTTTAAATGTAACATCATCAATCCGTTAAGAGGCACGCCCATTGCTCAAAAGATTCGTCGAGTATTTTTTGGTTTCTTGACGCTACAAAGTGATGATGTTAAGATTTTACTTCACGATTCCTATGTTTCATATACTTCGACTATCGTTCGTAATAGTAATGAAAAAATACGTGTGACATATTTTTTTGTTTTCCATAAGTTTTTTTTATGATAATTTTATATGTAGAAGACACATAAGCTCTTGTTACATTCTGTTCAATTTGAGTCAATTATTGACGTTGTGAATGATGACGAGGTAGCGATGTACAAACGTAGATTGTTATTGTTTCGTTTTATGTTTGACGGGCGCAGGACGGAAATGTGCAAAAAAAAAAAAAAAATGCCTTAGCTTGTTACAATAACCTGTTAAATCGCATGGCGAATTCTCAGTTGGAACAAAAAGTTCTCCCGATAGCCGCAGCGATATGCCTAGCATGACTTTGGCTGATTGTCGCAGTGAGACGAGCGGAAACGCGTCCATTCACGATTTTTTGTGGCATTTTAGCGCTTCCTTAATTCGTTGGTGTTGGTATTTAATGATCCCGTTCGCTTGCGCGTGGTATGTCATGGTATGGATATGATCGGCTCCCACTAGCTGAACTAGATTGCAGGGGTGCTCTCCCATAAATTGTGTACCTCAAATTGAGGTGACGGTCTCGGACACCCAAATCATGTTAAATATCCATGCCGGAACGCTTCGGCTGTGGTTAACCCAGACATATCGGCGATGGGGATGCATTCAACCCAACGCGAGAAATGCAGCCGTCCGGATATGTGTAAAAGTCTTGCAGTACGGCAACGGACCTACAATGTCAACGTTGACATGCTACAATTTATCCGCCTGCCGAAAATGTCCTAGAGTAGTCTTGATGTGCAATATAATTTTTGATTTTTGGCACGGCTGGCAGGTGCGACACCATCGCCGTATTTGTGCCCTCATCCCTAGCCAAACGTACCGTTGCGGAATGAACTTTATAATGGCTCATACCCCAAGATGAGCCAAATTGTGTAATTGATCAAAAGTGACGCTGCATTGTGGCGGGGCTATGTTTAAAATCATATGCTACATCAAGGTTGTTGCCAGCGATTTGAACCAACCGAAACTTGAACGCTAACTCATTGCTTGACAGCAAGACTTGTAATTTCTTATTTTTACGTTGTTCTGTGAGTGTGTATGCGAACTTTCTGCTGTGTGCCGTTGATGTCTTCTATTCGGCTGAGGAAATCAGCGGCGATGTTTGTGGACCATGGGATGCGCCGAATGCTGAATTATTGTGAAATTAATTTTAACTGTTGTATGTGATGTGACCATTTGTTTTTGTGTGCAGTCGTGAAAGTGTACACTAAGGGTTTATGTGGCAATTATTTTAAAATTTCTACCTTCTAGATGCCGAAGTGTGAAACTGGATTTACTGATGTTGATGGTAAAGCTGTTTTCTGTGAGTCGGTGAAAAATTGTTTATACCGAATAAAAAGGAATTTTTACATGATCTAGCATCCTCAGTATTTGTATTAAGAATCGATCCAAATGACAGTTTATTTTCACATGTTTTGAGCTGGCATCGATTAATTTACGTCCTAAATAATATGTTCGATACAAACCTTTCAAATTTTTTTAATATTACACACAATTAAAGAACGCTCAAAATTGTTGTAACTATCGATCAGTTAGCATGCTTTAAATGCTACAAAATGAGACATAAAATCGACGATTATTAGTATTTGGATGGCATTCTCTTTTAACTAGAAAAGTCAATAAAGGACACCGAGACACAATAAATGAAGAAATACATCAGGCACTAAACAGGAAAAATACCATGGATACTCTTTCCTTTAAATCGAAGCAATGACAACTCGTAAAGAATAATAAAAACAAATTATTCATCAGAGTTTGTGACAAATAAACCCAGATATAACGGCATCCAAGCAGTCCAACAATAACCAGCGGCGGATTTAGGCCTAGGCCCGTCAGGCCTGGGTCTAGGGTGGCAACATTTGAGGGGCGCCGAAATTTAAAAGTTTGTCAAAATTTAAAAGGAGCCTGAACCTAAACATTCTTTTCCAGTCGTTTAAAAGTCGAAATGAACGAAGTTTTCAGTCAACTGTGCGGTTGAATTTTACTATTTTGTCTTTCACTGTTAAACTGTGGAAAAATAACTCTAATATGTAGAGAAATTCGATTAACTCCGGAATTATTCCAATAAAATTTTGTAATTACGTTACAGTACGTTTTCTACATACACATATAGGTATATATAGGTATATATATATATGTATGTATTATTATTATTATTATTTTTTCATTACATGAAAGGCGGCATGTCAACACGGACCTAGGGCGCCATCGCCATCAAATCCGTCACCGAAAATAACAAATGTCTGTTCTCTCACTCGTCATCTACTCTAAGTGAGACCAGCAGACAGACAACACAAGATAACCCTTTTTATTTTCACAATAAATAACATTGTTATTAAACGTTCACTTCCGACTTACACAGTGATTATTTTCTGACGATTGCAATGTTAATATTATAAGTTCAAACCATTCAGAAGGACGCATAGACTGTTATAAAAAACTATAAACTGCCTAGCTCAGTGTACACATCATTTCGGATTCCAGTTTTCTAGTATAAAAATAGATTTGGTTATCTTTCGAAAAAGCATCCCAGCTGCCAGTGCCATAACCTGCTTTTATGTGAAAAACCAACATTAATTCAAGATAATAAAAAATTTTAAGGCGCATACTTTGACCAAAAACTAAGTTGGGTTCCACACAAAATATTTGAACCAAAAATGTCAATGGCTAATTAATTTTGTAAGATCTATTTTCATCAAATCCAACTGCTTAGCCTTTAAAGTATTCTTAAATACAATGTATTTGAGATCTATTTCAACAAAATTCCTTTGGATCCTGGGACACGTAGGAATCCCTGGATATAATATAGTGGATAAGACCGTTAAAGACATCACATTAATCAGCACGATGTCCACTCTTATTCGCCCTATTGCTGAAGTATCCGGAAGCAGCATTATAAACAACTAACTTTCTTTTAGAAGCACTATTGGCATAACATAGAAAGCAATAAACTTCAGGAATTAAAAATAAACCTGATACCTTGGAACTCCCCAAATCGGGAATGACGCCAAGAAGAGATAATAGTTACTGGTCTGTGTACTGGATACGCCGGGCTTACTCACGCCCATCTTTATCTGGTCTTTTTCCTCCGATTGTTCTCATTATGGCGGAGATGGCTTAACGGCTGACCATATCTTAACATTCTTAAAGTCAGCTCATCTTTTTAAGTTCCATCAAGCAGAATTTTTTCTCGATGATTTCTTCAACTCTACAGACAAAGCAATAACTTTCCTTAAACAAGCCAAACTGTTCCATCTCTTTTAATCTCATTTTCCCCCCCTTATCTGAGCTGCGAAACCCTTGGCGTAGTTATGAGACTCATTAAATAAATAAACAAAAAAAATTTTTTTTAGGAAAAGTTTACTTTGTTAATTTCTTTCAGAGAATTATAAATAACATAATACGGTTCCATCAATAACAGTCTTGACATCAGTTGTTCATAATGTACTATAGATGGCACCTTTGGAAGCGATCACGTTCCTATTATTATTTCTGTAGATGAAGTTCCCCTCTCCTCTTTCCCTACTCCTCTAATGCTCTGAAATGGGTTCTTTCTAAAGTTGACTGGCTTAAATTCCGTTTCTCCGTTAATCCCTCGCTCTCTTCTATCACTGGTGACTTCAATTTTTATTCTCAATATGAATTTTTTGTAAGTTCTATCTGTTTTGTCTTAACTTGCTCTTCTCTCCCCGCTCGTCGTGTATCTTGTAAAAATGTGAAATCGTCTTCCACTTTGGGGTGGAATCAGGATGGTAAAACTGCTTTTGATTTCAGTTCAACTACTCTCATATGTTTTCGTGCTAGTCCAACATTTGCAACTTTCTTTCTCATAAACGAGCCAATGCTCGAACCAGATTTATCCCCAAAACGGGGGAAAAAATACATGTAAAAGCTTCTGTTCCTTTTCCCCCACTCTACTCCTTTTAGGTTTGGAGAATGGCAAAGGCTTTCAAGTCATCTCTTTCCCATCATCTTTTTTCCCAAAATCCCCCTGCTGATATATTAATCTCTTTTATTGACTATCCTCGCAGAATTAGAAACATCCTTACATAATTCTTCAGATTCTGCTCCCGGAGTAGATGATATTTCTTTTTCTATTCTCAAAAATCTTTCTGATTTTTCTCTTCAGTTTCTTTTAAATTTGTTTAAATCATTTCTTTTTTCTGGTTGTACTCCTTTATCTTGGAATACCTTCATCGTTATTCCTATCCCTAAACTCCAACTCTTCCTCTCTTTGTTCAGTTTCGTTCGCTTCCTGTATCAAGAACCATTTCGAAAACTTTATCAACAACCGTCTCGTTTGGTAGCTCCAACATTATAATTTATTACCTAGTAAGTTTGATTTCCGCCCTAATCGCGACCTTCTCGACTGTATTAGTGTATTCCTGGCAAACATTTACGCATCATCCACTGACAGAATATTTCTTATTGATTCGTTTCTTGATAACTCGGCAGCCTTTGACAAAGCCCGTCTCCGCACTCTTCTTGATTTAATATTTTCCATTAACATTCCGGCTCACTTTGCTTCTCTTGCTAATCGCTTCCTTTGCGAAACTGTTATTCTTTCCTTTCCCCTTTATATTACTACTAGACTAATCTTTCATGGATTTTCGCAGGGTCCCTGCCTTAGCCCAATTTTATTCAACATCTATTTTATCAAAATTTTGCCTCTCTGAATTCCTCTTTTTTGCAGATGACATCCTCATTTATTTCACTAATCACGGCATCTCTCAACTTCAAACTCCTTAATTGCACTGGAAAACGCTTTATCCAGCATTCATCATTTCATCTGCTCTGTTAAATCTTCTATTGCGGTTTTTACACTGCGCCCTTTTAATCCTTCCTTAATTTATCTCGTTTTAAGTAATGGCTTAATCCCTCTTACTTCTTCTATTCGTTGTTTGAGTGTTTTTCTGGATAGTCGTCTACCATTCTATGCCAAATCAATCGTCTATACTCATCTTCTTACAAAAGGCTTAACCTCATTAAATCCCTTTCTCACACTGAATGAGGAAGTGATCCTGTGATCTTGCTTATATTTTTCAAATCTTTCATTCGTTTTGTTCTCGATTACTGTTGCTATATTTATGGAAGTTCTTCTAAATCTTTTGTCTAAGCTCGGTCAAATTCAAAATACATGTCTCTGCTTCTACCTGGAGCCCGAAAATTTACTCCTATTCCGGCTTTGTATGCTGAAACCTATAATTCTACATCACGCTGTTAGATCAAATTTTCTGCAGAATCTAAGCTTTTCTTTCCCTAACCATTTTTCGATCTTCACCAATGGCTCTAAGGGACTTAGTAGAGTTGGTGCAGCATTTTTTTTTGTTCTTCTTTAAATTACTCGGGGTCTTTTAAACTTCTCTCGTTTTGCTCAATCGTTGTACTGAGTCCACTGCTATTTTGCATGCCCTTCTTTTCATTGGATCCTCACTTGTTTCTAGCAATATCCTTATCCTGTTGGATACTTAAAATGTGCTGCGGGTTATCGCATCTCCTCGATTCTTTTTTGTCGATTATCATCCGAGTCACCTTCTCCCCTTTTTCTCTGTTTTTGGACCAATGCCCATGTTAACGAACGCAAAAAAAAAAAAAGTAATAATAATAAAAAAATAATAGTGATCTATATGAAATGTGGAACTCATTATTCAATTAAAAATTCTTTTAAAGAAATTATTATGGTCCAGAATAGTAAAGGTGTCTGGTTAACAGATTCATTCATGAGCATAGTATCGTCAATGAGGTGAAAATGAGACAATGTGTATAAAAAACCGAAAAAAATTAGATTTTTCAGAATTAACACAGTAAATGTAAAAATTGATAAAAAACACAATTATAACATATAATTGTAATTGAAAGAGTAACATTAATAAAAGGAGGCTGAAACATCTTACACGTCGATTTTTAAAGAAAATAATGTAAAAATGACTTTAAAACATAAGAAAATGAGGGGAAATTTAAATAAAACCGTTTATAATTTATTTCATTATGAAGTATTCGGTTAATAAACGCATAAATTCTAATTAAAATTTAGGATAATAGGAATAAGCATATTGCAATTATATTCACAATTGATTTAATTAAATATTTTTCTCTCGTATTTTTCTTTTTATTCAATTATAAACATTGCAGCGTAGAATTATTTCGTTTCATTTTCGTGTCACACTTCTAACGTTTTAAATTTTAATTGCTTTTCCTTTATTCTGGTTGAATAGAAATCGAATATTTCGTCTCGATTTCGATATTTATCGATAAATATTTTGAAGAATTAGTCTTCCTGATTTTATACAAAACAGAAAACAAAGCCATATTTGAAATTCATTTTATAACATTATTGAAAGATATAAATAAATCTTTAATGTAAAATTTTAATGAGGGGTTGTGTATATTCGTTTAGTATCGTGGCAGAAAATCATTTTAATTGAATTTTTTCGCATTAACAATGAATTCTGGTATGAATATCGTAGTAATTCGTATTTGCTATATATATCTCATTAAAATTATGTACTAAATAATGAATTTAAAAAGGTTAATAGATCACGTATTTTAGGGCATGTAGGTTTATTAATTTAAATGCGGATTTTGACAATATTTTTTGGAACTAAAAATTTATAATACGTATGTTTTTTTAAAGTAGTTACATTATGTACTGTACTATAATAAATTTCATTAAATGTGTAAATTATACTTATTTTTTGCTGCACAATTTAATAACATTCAGTGATGATGTTAAAAGTTAATATTTGAGAAAAAGATCTTTAAAAATTACAGTTTAATAAAATTGTTCAACTTATTACGTATTTTGTAAAATAATCCTGTTAAATTATTTTATTTACTAAGTTGTGGTGTGTATTTTCTGTATGGAACCAATATTTAGTATAAATGTAAATTAACCGTATAGTTACCATTGCATAAGTATATTTTTTAAAATTATAAATAATTTGTTAATTTTGTAAATTCTAAATTAATTATATTTGCGATTTATCACGATTTTGATATATGTATTTTTCGGTTTCTGTTAAACTGTGTAATTTTATGTAAATAAAATTAAGAGTTGCAATGTATATACCGAAATTGTAATTTATAGGGACCTAAATGGAAAATAAAACATTTTGGGTCAATTTAAATAATCAAAAACTAAGTGTAAATCAATATGTTTTTGGTAATAAATATTTTTATAGAACATTTAAAAAATACACTAACCTATTTTTCCGAGTAATTTTAGAACAAATTTATATCGTTATTTGTACGTCGGTTCCTTGTAAAAAATATATATTATTATTTAACAAATTAATTATCATCTGGCGCGGTCTGGAAGCTATATGTACAAGTTAATATGCAACATTTCAGAATTAAACCATTTAAAGGTGTTTAAACAAGAAAATAATTATTTTTTCTGATTATATAGTAGGGAGTTACAAAATTAAAAATGTACCATCTAGAGTTAACTGTACAGATTATTTGGGCGTGTTTTGCTCCACATTATTCAGTTATATTTTAGTTTTAACTTCAAAGAGGCTAGATTTGGAAGTAGAACGTTATGGTAGGATGCCTTAATAAACATGCCAAAACGTAGCTACAATAATTAACGTTTTAATAATTTAGAAAATGGTTAAGGATCTGTGGAATTTATTAAAACTATATTTAGAATAACTTTAAATTTGGTACTGTTTTTTAATTGCTTCATTTAATTTTAAATAGTCTTCTGTAACATTTTCAATATGAATGTACAAAGTTTTATGCAGATAGTTATAATATTAATTATATTATTTATTTAGATGATACTGAATCCAACTTACCAAGTAAAATTAAAAGAACCGTTGAAGCAAATGAAGATGATCCTTTAATTTCCAAAAAGTTGAAAATTTCCGCTGAATCCATATTATCGTTAGACAATTATGAAACAAGAACTGCCGGAAAAAGTAATAATGATTTTAAATCTGACAAGGATCCTTGTTCGTCTGAAACTTTGAAGAATGAACTTTCTATCTGCTGTTCTACATCTGATCCAGATACATCGAGATTGCCGAAATTCGAAGAAAATGAAACCGATAAGGAGAATGTAAAACCGGAAATATTTCAATTGTCTTATGCTGATTTTCTTTACATTTTTGAGTTCTTGTCCACGAACGACCTGGTGGCTCTTTCGGAGTAATTTTAATTATAACTTTTAAGCTTATAATATGCTTAGCCATTCTTCCTAATTAGCTATGGTGAAAATGTGATGTGTATTTTAAGAAAAGATATATAGTTTTTTTTTCTCTCTTCAAAATGTGTAAGATTTAAATAATTTCTGCAAAGATTGCATTTAATTTTGGCAATTGATTACTTCATTGTAGTTTGGATAAAATTGGAGTAACTCCTGAAATTCATTTTGTTTGTTTTGGTTCATTTCATTTCGCTACTTTAATTCAAATCGATATGTTTCCTTTTAGTTTAATCGATATACGAATTAAAAGATTTTAATTTTAAAAATTATTTACAAGTGTGTGTAAGTTAAAACGCGGATTTTATAGTAAAATTTCGATGCCACAGATTTTTGATTAGTTAAGTAGGGGGTTTTTGGTAAATTTCAAATTCGTTTTCAGTTGATGAAAATTATTTGCAAATACAAAGAGTTCAAATAAATTTGAACTGTAAATGGCGGTAAAAAGAACGACGAAAACTACAAAAAAAATAAACTGTAGGGGGTTACAACGATGTCAGTTACCGCGAACTATGTTAAGATGACTTCAAAAAATTCGGAATATTAGAAATACTGTCAAATTATAACATTAACTGAACAATAATTGTAATTATTTTGATAATATTCTTTTGGAAATGCTTTAGAATGTGCTTTATAACAAATTGTCTCTTTTTTTTTTTTTTTTTTTTTTTTAATGATACATTTTAATAAAAAAAAAAAAAAAACTATTAAATAAAACAATTTTTACATTAGCTATATTTGTTTAACATATTATTGCGTGTGGAATACGTTTTATTTTAATGTTTTAAGTAAAAAACTTTCTTGATTTCTTTTTACATTTCTTTATAAGCGCGAAATTTGGTACATATAGTATGAATTGAATTTTTAATATTCAATGACTGCAGAGAATAAATAATATAATAATTATTTCTATGATTACTATTTCCTTCCCGGATTACTTAATTTTTACTAATTGTATTATAATAACTTTTTGCATAGAAAGCAAATAGATGGTATTCGATAAGGTTATTTTATTGTGTATTTTATGTTTTTATTTATTTTTTACCAAAAAGATGTGTCATTTAATTTCGTAATTGTTTTGTTTCAAGTATACGGAAGTTGCAGAACTTCTTTATGTTGTTCGTTGATTAACATCGGTTGAGATAATTTTCTTTGTGACTATGTATATTAAATTTATAAGAATTTCGAAATTCATTATCGATTTGTATTGTTATTCATTTCTTTTCAGTTTTTAGATACCTTCCGGTGGCATAGCTCTCTTTCGTCTTCTTTTACTTGTTACTACCATTCGTTGTAGCATCCATCGCTTTCTCCTATATATCTCGCTCCATCTTCGTGAGAGTCTTCTTATGTTTCTTTTCCTATAAAATATGATCTTCATTGCAATATTTTCTTAGTCCATTTTCGATCCGACAGTTGTGTAGTGTTTCTAGTGCAATTCTATTTATGTTTTCGAAACCTGTAGTTCGTATCACTAGTATCGTTTTTCCTTCTTTATTATCCATTTTATCCTAAGTTTCTTTAAATAGTAGCCATATATTGTCTGTGCCTTGTATGCTACATTACGGGTAAAATATACTGATTGAAGAGCTCAGCTCGATTTCCGATTTATAAATCTAAATATAGTGAGACATATTTTTACATTTCTCAATTATTACATTCAATATTTGTACATGGGAGCAGTCGTTTGGAACATTATCTTAAATCGTGTATTTTCGGTAGGTTGTTTCGTATCATCAAGAGTAGTATTTAAATAATTCATTATAATATGAGTAAATAAGTTTTATATAATAGAGGAAGTAAGCTGATAGATCTGTAGTTTTTTAAACTCCTTCATTCTCATTTTTTTATATCAGCGGATTTCTTTTTTAAATATTCGTCGAATAGTTGGTTTCTTTGATTCGGAACAAATAGAAGGGAGTTTTTATTATTTCAAGGACAGAAATCGTCGGATCCCGAAACCGGGTCTGATTTTCATCTGTTCCACGGCAGATTCTATTATACCACAGTTGGTGCCTGCTCGTTGCACATTTTACATCGATCTTATCTATTCCAATATAGAGATTTTTTAATGTTAAGTACAATTTGTAGTATGGCTGTTTTAGATGCTATCTGATTATTTGCGTCGTTTAAGTTTTTTCTTAATATTCTTAATTTTGTATTCTATCCTGTCATATTTTGGATCATAGAGCTTTCGCAGCTGTTTAAATCCTGTTTTTGATTTCTTTTGTAAATGAACTTGTTGATTTCTGTGTACACTGTATACTGACTGCCTTTTTTTGCTACTGTTTTTCTTTCTTTTTTTTTCATCAACTTTATAATGTACTCCGTTTTTTTAAATATTTGACTTAATTGTTGTTTTCCTTTCTCTTACGTTTTTCTTATTATTGTTTGTTTCAGTATTTCCAGTTTTTATCATTAGATTCGTTTTTCCGATTTTGAAGTAGCTTTATATCTGTATACTTATTTATTGTCATATAATATTTGTGTCTTTTCCATTTTTTATTGGTAATTATTTCACATCTCACTAAGCGGTGATTTCTAAATGTCTCTATTATTTCATTCGGCATATCTGGGTTATTTATCGTAATTGTGCTATCGGATGGAAGTATATAATTATTTACAGCCTTTGTTTTATCATTTGGAGCACTTCAAATGCATTTTCGTTGTTTTTTTCTTAAAATACATATTAACGGTATACAGTTTATTGCGCCGTATAAAATTTGTCATCGTTGTTTTTGTGTTCGCCTAATCAACGATTTACCGTTAGCGTATTTCATTCTGAATTTTACATTAAAGTGATCCATAACAACTGTGTAATTTCTCGTTTCTATTTTAGTTATTTTTGTTATTACTCCGTTTTTAATATCTTTATAACTTGTAGGTGAGTATATTTGGGGTGCTTATAAGGTTATTTTTTATTTATACATAGCGTAATATTCAGAAGCTTAAGTCGTATTAGTATTCATTGTTTGAGTATTGTTTTTTTTTGTTTTTTTTATCTTTTGTTTAAATACTAATATGCAACTCGATGTGAAATGAAATATAAAAAATGTTAATTTTATCGATTGTTTCGTTTATGTTTTTATTTGTATAGCTTAAAGTTTATCATTCTTTGCAGAACGTGCAGATATTTTCGGGACCTCATAACGAATCGCAGTCGTTCTTGGAAATCAATTCAGACAGTTTGCGTCGTTAACGATAATTCAGCTCATACACGTATTTATAAGTACCTTAATCATTCGATTGAACATTTCGAATTGCGAATGGAGCCCCCCTTATATGAGAGAATGAGATACGGACCTATTCAGTGCTTTACGGCAAATTCATTTATTCGTATAATGAATGCATTGACGAACCTGAAAAGTATTGCTATAATTTACCATTCGATTGGAGATCCGGTAAATATACTTTTATCACATGTGTTATGCTATTCAAATGTATATGTGTATATATATATTAATTCGAATATGTCTTACTGAAGTGTAGCGCTACCTATCGTATTATTTTGTAGTTGTATATATGTCTATTTTTAGATCTAATCATAAGAATATCTTTAAACTGAATGTCTATACGGTTTAAGAAGGTGTTATTTTCTAAACCGTATGTGTCTACATGAGGATATATCGCTATTTTTCTGAGAATTATAGTAATATAAACATCACTTAATAATGTGTATGTGTTCATTGAATGTGATAGTCGAATCTGAATATTATTTATTCCTTTGTATATTTAAAACAGATTTTATTTTATTTTGGACATCAATGGGTAGAATCCATATATATATACATACATATATAGGTAAATTTGCTGGTTCCAACTGTAAAAATAAATTTTTAATAACGTACAACAAACGATAGCAAACCTTTTTTTGGATAAAGGAGCTGTAGAATATGAAAGACGAAAGGCAAAGAATATCAAGATTCTAGAGAACACAGTAGATGTTAATAGTGAAGGCTGTCTTTAAAAAATTCCAACGGTTAGCTTAGTTTCATTGTGAATTTCAATGAGTTAATTATGTATATAGAAAAAGATTTCGGTGATATGTGAAAAGTGTTGCAGATGATAAATTTTTACACTAGAGAGAAATAAACACGTGGACATTAGTACTGTATAATTCAATTTTTTTAATGTGAAATTTTTTCAACTTTACTGATTGTGTTGAAATAACTGAACTAATATTAAAAGAACGGATAAAGAAATTTGAGAATAAGATCGGATAACAGCAGGTTTGAGGGAATAAATGAACCTGCAGAATTTATCTTAACACTTTTACAATAGTTAACGACTGCATGGAGAATGTAGTATACAGTCATGTTCAAAGTAGGATTTGTGAAAGTAAATTTAAATTAATATGTGAAAAGCATATAGGTAACTTAAGAATATAGGCCTAACGGTATTAAGTTCCAGGTTAAAATAAACAATAACATTAATAACACTTGACAGTGCTGACCTGTAAACGTGATTACATTTTGGTAGAACCTATTTTAAGAGGAGAGCCTGTAGGTATTTTGAAGAAACTTAATTGACAAGAACTGGAAGTTGTTATTATGTAAATGGCTTCTATTATCAATGGGACGTATTAAAATAAAACCCTAAACATTAATATAGAATCTTTTAATCTCAGTTTAGGCTGACTTCTATATAAAAATAATGCTTAACTAATTAGGAATTATATATATATATATATATATTTTTTTTATATCCGATTTACACTGACCTGGAAAGTACATAAATCGAAAATCTGTTTAGTTTTGAGTATAATAATTTTACTTTATGAACTAATGGTTAATACTTTTGAAATATTAAAACAATATAATTGTTTCCGAATTATTTGTGAAATAATTTCTATTCTTAGTGTTACGTTGTTTAATGCAATGCAGTTTTCATAAATTTGAATGAAATTATATTTCTTTGTTTAATTTATTTTGTTCTACTTATTTATTTTTTATAAACGTATTTTTTATTTTGTAGATAAATATAAGTTATTTTCCAAAATCTATAACAGAAATTCGTTTCAAAGGTGTATATATAAGTGTGGCGGAGGACTTGTTTTTTTACGGTATACAACATTATCTACCAAATGTACAGGTATTTCAATTTTTATATTTTTTGATAATTTTTAAATACATAAACACGCAGATTATTACTATGTGTGCAGTGTCAATAATATTAATATATATTGAAACGTCATCTGTTAGTTAATCTCCACTAAGAATGCCAAATGAAACGTTAGATCCTGTTTAAGGATTAAACCCTCAAGGATGTCACCTCGGGCTCGAATTTACCGTGGGCGTAAAATTCTATTTATTTTCATTTTTATAATTTCGTTATAATATTATTATGTTATTTGGTTAATTCAAATGAGTTTAAAAAATTTTCGTAATTTATATTAACGAAAAATGGTACAGAAATCTTTCGATATTGGTTCATCTCAAAAAGAGAATTCTTGTAAAGATATACCGCTATAAACGGAAATATAATCAAATTTGAAATTTTATAAAATATAATTAATACATATTACTCTGTTGCGACCGGGTGGATCGAAATTTTTTATCGACTGATGGGTTTACGTTGATATTTAAGACTGGACTCCCGATGAAAGCGGGCGAAGGGAGGGTAATCGAATTTTTACTTTAAATTATTCGGACTTTACAAAGAAGATTAAATTCGCCTTTCTTGACGATCTTCGCCACTTTAACGCTTTTGGATCGTGCTTTACTTCGAACATCCTGACTTCAGGTGCTGTTACCAAAGTCCGGTGAATATTGCTTGGTGACTTGAATGCTGTGCTGCTCATTTATCTATTTTTTTTTTTTTTTTTTATAACTTAGTGTTTTTCGTACCATCTCCATCATTGATGTGCCAATTGATTCATTCTGATCACCGCAAGCACTTGTCGAAGGTGACGATAGATCTTGGTCCGTCAATCCTCAGCTAGCAACTGTCTCATATACTCACACACTAAATCTCTTAACACACTTTAATTTCATTAATAATTTTTTATTTTCTCTTATTTTTTCGTCATTTATATACGTGTATCTCGATGTAATTTACCCATTACGATATATTCCAACTAAAGTTGTGTGAGTTTAATAATTAATCGCTTTTTAAATTTCAGCATTTCAATAAGAGTTTTTGAATTTTGCGAAAATTATTTTTAAAAGGTTCTTTTACATTTTTAATAAAATGTATTTATTAATTATTTATAACAATGTAAAAAAGAAGTGCAGGAAAAGGTGAATTTGAAACCAACTAATCAAAATAAAATAGATCAAATATTATTCGGTTGTAATATTTTAAGACTTAAAATTTAAAATAGCTATATTTATTTAATTTCAAATAAAATTAAATAAGTTTAAGTCGCAGAAGTTTATATTATCCGTTTTTAAAAATTAAAAAATATCCGAAAATTTTGCTGTTTAATTGCGGAGACGTCCAAGAAACGCTATCCAGTGTTATACAGATGGAGTAAAAGCAGCACCCGTCGAGGGGATGTCACCAACTGCGTGCGCCTTCGAAGTGAAGGGAGCAATAACAACCATCCGTCTGAACGATTACTGCTCAATCCTAGATGCCGAATTATATGCAATACGCTTATGTCTGGAAATGATCCTGGCGTCCACAGAGCCAATCCATGACATCCTATTGATAACAGACTCATTAGTGGCGGCTAAGACGTGGGGTGGTGGGAGCAAACCACGTCCTGGCACTCATCATGGAGCTACGATCGAAGGGATATAATCTAATAGTGTTGTGGGTCCCAAGTCACGCGGGAATTCCAGGAAATGAAAGGGTGAACACAGTAGCTCACTCAACCATTACGGCTCCCAGTCCGCAAAGCATACTTGGGCCCCCTCAAATATCAGAAGCAGTAAAAAGACAAATAATGGAACAGTGGAAACAAGAACACATCTCCACCCCGTCCCACCTCCAGAATATAAAGAAATCCGTAGAGCCATGGTGCCCCCCCCCGGGGGGGGGGACCTTACGAGTTTATTATTGAGCGTTCAACCGTTTACGCCTGGGCCACACGCGACTATCCCACGACTACCCGTTGGAAGGCGCTCACCCTCCAATCACGTGTCCTTTCTGTCGCGCACAAGACCCACCGGCGGTTAAGCGCATTCTCATAAATTTCCCTACATTCCAATCCTCCAGAACGAGACACGGACTTGATAACCTCAGCCATGTTCTCTCAAAGTCAGAAGCGAACCAAAGTGCAGTCTTCCAGTTCGTCAGGGACAGTGGATTAGGGGTATTCCTGTAACCGGAGACTCTCGGGCCGTAATAGTCTAGATATTATACATGGCCCGGGGTCTAACCAAGGTTTGAGAAATTAATAAAAAAAAAAAAAAAAAAATGAACCACGAATACTTTTTTTGCGTGTTGTTAACAATAAACAAATTATTATGTTTTTGTTTTAAAAATAAAATTATAAATAAGAAATAAATTCAAAAATATATTTGCATGTAAACGATATTTGCATATTTCCGCTTGTAAGAAATTTTTAACCGTTTATATAGCTGTTCCGAAATATGTACTATAAAACATAAATGAAATTTTTTTAGAAGCCGTAATTATAACTTTCATTTTCTAAAAATTTGTACTGTAGAGCATTTTTAGAACTATCAGTAGATTGTGTGTATAACTTTTAAGAGGTTTAGGAATATATTTTTTTAAACCTTGTAGTAATTATATCTGATCTGTGCGAGTCTATACGTTGTACAATTTGTTTTAATCATTTTGCAGGTTATTGAACTAGATAATATAGGTTGGTTAAATGGAAATGTCTTGTACTCGTTCGCGAAACTACCGGCGTTAAAAAAATTATCGATAACGAATTGCTTGTTAATGACCGATTTAGTTCCGTACGCTTGTATTGCTTGCCAACATGGATTTTATGTTTTAGAGGTAATTTGCGTCTGTTCTAGAATAATTTACAAAAAAGGAATGTAATCTGCGTCTCTAGACATTTTTTTTCGAGGAGAACAAAACATGCAAAATTAATCTGAATATAGATTATATTGTTTAATTTTAAAATGAATTAAGTACGAAAAGTAACAAAAGAAGAAGATGCGCTCGAAAAAATTAATAGAGAAAAAATCGAAAGCCAGCGTGTAAATGTTTAGGACAAGTAGTACGTGTCAGTTCTTTTTTTGCACTATAGAATTTTACTGTGCTTCTTAAAGTCATTGTTTTAGTGTAGATATAGCTAATTTTTGTAGCCGAAAAATTGTAAAAAATAGTGAAATATAATTTTTTAATCATGCAACTATTCATTATGAATTTTATATTTAAAAAATGGCTAAATACAATTATGGAAAATTAGTTTTTAGTGACATTTTTAATTAATTCAAATTCGCTATTTTCTGAATTAAATATATTTTATATTTTTTTGATAACTGCATGAGCTTTGTGTTTAAATATTTTAAGATATCCAAATTTTTGGTTTAGTACAGTTTAAGAGTATTATATAAATACTATACTTCAATAATTAATGAAATTATATAACAGAATAAAATTCAGTTTTTGGAACTCTCCCAATAAGAAGAAAGACATTTGATATTTTCAAAACTAATTGAAAATTTTGCACTTTCACGGTATCAAGTTGGCAATAAATCTGAAAACTTGCCGAGCAAAAGATTAAATGCTTATTACGGAAAAGATGATATAACACAAAACGCATTAATAATTTTCGTGATACACAGATTTCCAGTGAAAGATGTTGGGGCATAGAAGTGCGATATCTTTAATTTTTTGGGAAATTATTTTTAACTTTTCATTTTTTAATTTCGCGTAATTACTCTTGCTGTTTATTTTTTTATTCAATTTTGTTACATATATTAAAATATTTGACAAGACAGCAAAGCTCAAAAGCTATATTTACAAGCATCTCCACCCACATAGAAATGTCTAATAATATAGAAAAATTAACATGTAAGAAATATTTTAGAAATAATCTACGCAATAAATTTAGTTTCGAAATTAGTAGAGCTATTAATTACATAGATATTTCGTGGGAAAAAAATTTGGTGGCAAAGTTAATCTTAATATGATAATATTCCATCTTGCATTGCGTTGCACTGAACTGAAATAAATACACCATTGAAACCGTAAAAACACGATGTAATTTATAAATTTTAATAATCACCCACCAGTTTCGGATATTAAAATCCACATTCATGGTGTAAAACAACAAACAATTTTTTTAAAAATCCATTGAAAAACGAATTAGTCATTATTATTTAATATTTTAAATACGGCAGAATTAAGTTTTTGCATTCAGTTTAGTTATGTGAATTTGTTTGATGTAATTGTTCTTAAATATTTCGTAGGTGCACCGAACACATTTAAGAAACTAAATTCACACATTACGATAAATCGTCTTAAAATTAAAAGCTGATACCAATATAATATTTTCTATACAATCAGATTAATTTTATTAAAAAATATATATATATATATGTATATATAAAAATTTTCTTTGTTTCAAAAAACTTTTGTGAAATTTTTCATTATAATCTGTATCGAGAAGTTCAAAGTCGTTTACGTATTTTAAATGTTAATATAATTTAGTAAGCAAAAAAAGGTTATTAAATTTAGATGGCATGAATTCTATTTGTAGTTATACTATAATATTATAATATAGGACACTTTTAAACGTTATTTAAAATTGCTTGTTTACGTTTCTTTACTTTATTTACGTGTATATAAATTGCCCTGCGAGGCACAGGTTGTTGTAACTAGAGACACCTGCTCTAGTAAGTAGTCACTCGACCGTCATATGGTGCTAGCCCCACCGACGGAGAAACGAAACAACAACCACGTGAGTTCTGTACGTCCACGTCGTGCAGGGTGGTAATTTTCTATTCGGCGGGCTTAGCGTCGATTAGAAAAGCTAAAGCAGAACTCATACTACATTACTGACAGGAAAACGGAGGGAGGTTTACTGGCCGAAAGTGATCTTCCCAAAAGAAATACCGTTAAGCTTTTATTGACTGCATTACAACAGCAGACTGTCAGTAACTCGTTCGTGACATTGTGCCTCTGTCAGATCGATGAATATCAATCTAGAACGAGTAGGCGAGTACCCGGCGCCTGAAATCCGGGTCCCTCGGTTAAGGGAGTAAACCCCAACAGAAAATCCGGCGGAAGGCAACGGGAAACCATCGCCGTAAATATTCCCTAGTAATCCATGCATGAATTGTCAAAAAGGAATAAGTTGTCACGGAGTTGCTCAAGGGAACGAAGCCGGACGAGGTCGGAGAATCATGGGTCCTTACCGATCTTCAGCAAGCGAAACCCCCAATATAGATCTCGAATTGGTCGAGCAACATGGGACGTAAGAACAAAGAAAGAAATATTATGCAACGGATTCGCAAAACGTGACTTCAGTAGCTAGGACATGTTTTCCGGCAGGACCAGAATATATTAAAAGATATAATAGAAGGAAAAATAACAGGGAAAAAGACGCGCGGGCGTCCTCGAATAACTTTCCTGGATACTGTACTGAAGGAACTGACTGGAATGTCATCGTACTCCGAATTAAAGAAGAGGGCGATGGACAGGCTGGCCTGGAGACGATTGGTGCATGGTGCGAACCAGCCGCAAGGCTGACACACAGATGATGATGATGATGATGATGTATATAAATTCGGATAAGTATTATCGAATAGTTTTTGTGGCATTTCGAAAGCTTAATTTTTATACCGTATCGTTTATTTTTATTTCAGACATTGGACTTACGAAGATGCCCGGTAACTGATAGGGACATTATCAGTTTCAAACCGTTGAAAACACTAAAACATATGTATTTAGAAAGGCCATATGGCTATTACGGCAGCATTTCGAATAATTTTTTCATCACATTCAATCAGAGTGAACTGCATATCGATACCGAAACCGGAATCGTATTGGTGGACCGGATTCGTAAAGTTAATTACGTTCTGGAAACATTAGTGGTGCGGAATTACCGTCAAGTCACCGATGAAATTATCAACGGCTGTAAACTGTACATACCGAATTTGAAGTATCTCGATGTTAGCGGTACTTCTTGTACGGTGGAAGCGGTTGAAGCGTTTAAACGTGAACGACCCGGAGTTACTGTTAAGTATGAGAATTTACATTCAGATGACGATGAGCAGAGCGCACGGGTATTAGAAGAAGACATTTAATTTTGTTAAATGATATTTGTGCAGATAGAGGCAACAGTGAGAGCGCGAACAGAAAACAAAGAAGGTTGTGCGCCGCCATTGTGAATAATTTTGGCATCGTGATTTTTGTCAAATGTAGCGCCCAACAGCCCGAGCGAAATAAAGAGTCAGCAGCATGGCTTGTTGTAACGTTTATTTTTATATTTTTGTTAATTCATTGATAATACTTTTATGCAGATTCTCATTGTGTTATGTAGCGTTTTATTTTATGTGCTACTAATGTCTGTTTTTGTGCCTATGGTGTTTTCTTTTTTTATGTAATATATATGTGTGCGTGTGTGCGAGCCTGCTGCAAAAAGTGTTAGTAGGGAACACGGTTTTAACATGTAAAAATGAGATTTTATTAACTTCAGTAGTTTTTGAGAATAAATTGAATAATCAATGAAATCGGAATTTTTATTTTCAACTAATACAATAGTAACAGAAATTTTAGTTGCGTAAATTAAGGTCCCATATCACTACTGGGCGGAACTGGATAGTAAAAAGAACACGTCACTGCTAGAAGGGGAACATTCTATCTTTAAAATTTTTGTTCGAATACTTTCAAAACATTAATAATTCTATATATGAACTGGCTGAGATTTAATTAAGTTCTAACCGTAAATTTAACCTTTTTCTTTCGTCGCTGGCTGATTCTAGTTATGCAGATTTTTTTTTTTTTTTTTTTTTGTAAAAACAAAAACGAAACGGATATAAATTTGTACAAACATGTTATCGTTTTATGAGACAATTAAAAATATAAATTATGTATTAGTAGTATCTTGTTGCTGTTTTTTTTTTTAGGTTAGTTGCCTTCAGTTTTCTTCCTGAAGATGTTGATTTTTTCGTTCTAGCCTTCCGAACGTATAATCTCTGAACTAGTCACGCACTCTGTGCAGTCTTTCGCTGATCTATCTAAAAATGATCGTATCCTCTTTAATTTGGAAAACCATTTAAAGTTTTTCGTCTAAATTGTTTGACTCCTTCGAGGTTAAAGTATTTTTAGTTTTTGGCTAAGTTTTTTTTTACGTTTTTCCCACTCTTATCTAGCTTATTTTTGTAACTCGATATTATTCAATTCTTATCACCAGCAAACAAATTTATTACAAATTTTTTAGTTTAGCTTTGTTGTTTTCTGACGTTATTAGTATTTTCATTTTCGCACTTGCAGCGTCTCGGTGATGTTTTTTGGTTTAGATCATTTTCAGTTTAGTTTTATTTATTCATTTTTTTTGTTTTTTCAAAGTTAATCTAATGTTTCCCAAACGGTTGCAGACTGAAATATGTGAAAGACATTCAAAAAATAAATCAGCGACATTCTTAAATTCTATAAAACAATCGAAAGAAGTTATTCAATGGTTGGGGTTGTAAAATATGTTTATTATTTTTGTTCAGCAAACTGATTAACTTTATTTAAACACACTTCTTATTTCTATAATAGAAGTTATCGTCAGCATCCTGGATAACTTTCTTTTATTTTAAATTGATTTCATTTTCTGGTGTAGTGTGAGTAATCTATGCTTCATTATAGATGAATCATCTCAACTGCAGTACCGCATTAGTAATTTAAAATGGGCGTGAATCTTTCTGTAGAGTAATCTGGCATTTTCGCTTGTGTGCATTACTTTCAGTATACTAAACAATTTTTGAGTAACTTTGAACTCCATGCCGCATAAAACAAGGAAAATTGGCACACGAGTCGCTCGATTTTACTCGTATGATGATCCCGTTTAGTTTTTTCATTTATTGCATCAGTCAATTTTTCGATGATGACACAAAAGGATAACTATTGTGCTCTTTGTCTTTATTCGTAAGCCTGTTTTAATAAAATTTCAAATGTTTCTATGGTGACTTTTCCGAGTTACGCGCGTAAAGTTTAATATTCGATTTCTGATCTAGAAAATCCGTCTTTAAAGTCGTAGAAAAAAAATCATGCAATTACTTTGCTCGCTATAACTTTATTCGTGATGAGTGATGTGTCGATATTTCAACCGATGAGCCAAAACTATCGTGATGATTACTAGTTATGATAATAGTTACGAGCAAGTTTGAAAAGAAACGACTTATCTTTCACGACCATATGTTTTCCTAATAAATATAATAATGCAAGTCGTAATATCGCAGTGGAGTATACAGTGGCGTGATCAGAAATTTGTTCAAGGTCAGCTTAATTAGTGATATTTGTTGGTGTCCCTCTAATGTACGGGGTAAATTGAAATTTCCTATTTCATAATATACATTAAATCCCTGATTACACATCACTGACAATATGAATATCGCCATTGCTAATGATTATTTGTATACCGCTGATTCTGAAATTAACCTATAATCTGGTTATACAACATGTTTTCTTAGCGAGTTAAACGTAAAGCACTGAGCAGATTATGCTAAATGCGAATATCACTACTAATTTTGGTACACTAAAATAAGTCGCAGTATGTTGCGCTCAAACATTCTACATGTCATCTGTTAATAAAAAAACATACTTTTTAATTAAAATCCTTGATGAAAGGTCCTTTGTGTTTTAAATTTTTAAATTAAACAGTTACGTTACAGTATTAAATTTATATTTTTATTAATTGAAGCAAATTGGAATATTATTTGTTTTATTTTTTTACACACCGTTACTGTATGAATCTACCGATTTATTTATATAATGTATGAATTAATTTCAATAGTTGTCAAGGGTTAGTAATATATAGGTATTAAAAACGAATACAAGTTTATTAAAATTGTATGTTGGAAAAATTAAAGAGATGGATGTTTAGTGAAATATGAAACTTTTATTAAAAGGAAAAATATTTTGGGTTTAAAATATGTGTAAAATTGTCTTTTAAAACATCTAAATTAGATTTATTATTCAAAAAAAAAAAACAAAAAAAAAACGATAGTGAATTACATAAAAATTATTAATTTCCAAAACATACGTATAGAATAATTTTAATTCTAAGGAATTATTAGTTTTGTTAGTAAAGTATATTATTTTCTTCAGTAGCATTCTTTATTAATAAGGGCTATTAAATCCAGGTAATCTTAATTGCGATATATTAAAAGAAATATCTTTTAACGTGTATTAACCGCTTTTTCAAAATTGTTAGTAGCAAAGGTAATACCGAATAAAATATTTACGAGTAATTTAAATAAACGTTAAATGAAAACGATCGATTCCTGTTAAAAGTCAATGTTAATTTTATATCACAATAACTGGCATGCTAGTTAATGGAAAATCACTGTTAGCTTCATCCAGATTCGTAACCTGAAACTTCTAGTAGGTATAATCTGTATTTTAAAGAGAGCAAACATTTCTTTTTTTGTTAAAACCAAGTACATTTATAATACACGTATATGCGTATATATATTAATAATAAATTGTAGTGAAGAAAGTTATAACTTGAAAGTAAAAAAGTTAAATACTGTCGCAGTCTTGGATTTCGATAATTATTTAACTTTTTTAAAAGATGTTTTATTATTTTTCATTACTATTAATTGTCGCCTTTCTAAATTTAAACGTAGTCAAGCAATTCAGTTTTTTAAAATTTATCGAATTTAATATGAACTTTCACACGATGATGGTTTGGATATAAGGGTAATAACTGCCACTGTATCCTTCGGTTTAGAGAAAGAACGATAATAAATGTATCCTTGTATTACATAAAGTTTTTAAAGCAGTCTGTAAACATATGTATTTACGAGAATGTATCTATCTATCGAATCGTTTCACCCCATGTAGGGGTATCGTGACCATGATCTGTCACCCGGTTGATCAGACTGCGCCAACAATTCCGATCCCTTGCGATGTGTACACAATCCTGAAAGGTACGACCAGCAGCTGTGCACACTGCGTCCGTCCATCTAGTCGGCGCACGACCTCGACTCCTTTTTCCATTGACCTTTCCTTGGACGAGCACCGTTTCCAAATTGTTCGCTCTGATCACATGACCAAAATACCGCAGTATCCTGCAGAGCACTACAGATGATAGCCTCTTCGGGTTTCCAATCTCATTTATTATGGAGACATTTGTTCTCCTGGCTGTCCATGGGACACGCAGCATACGCCTCCAGCACCACATTTCGAGTGCGTCTATACGTTTTTTGTCTGCACTGGTCATTGACCAGGTCTCTGCACTATACAGGAACACTGAGAAGACGAGGGAGTTCACTAACCGAATCTTTACACCCTTAACTAACAGCGGAGTCAGCCCAAATTCTTTTTAAACGGCTCATTGCGGTTCGTGTAATCTGTGCTCTGTGGCGTATCAACATTTTTACATCTACCGCTGTTTTCCACTATAGAGCCTAAATATGTAAAGCGGCTTACTACTTCAATACCCTCAATTTCACGTATTGTTGGGCGGTTATTCTCAAGACGGTCGACGATCATTATTTTGGTTTTGGCTTTGTTAACTTGGAGGCCATATTCTGCACTGATTTTTACCAGGCGATCCAGAATATATGACATTTCCTCTACGTTTTTTGCTACTAACGTAGTGTCATCCGCATATCGGAGATTAGAGATGTACATCCCACCAACCGAGATACCTCCATCCCAGTTGACTGTACCATTTGCTGTATCGATTTGCAGTATTCTGCGCATTATGAATTCACCATATAAGTTAAAAAGTAGCGGTGAAAGGGTACACCCCGCGCGGGGTAAAACTTTTTCGAGTAAATCCCATTATTTATCCGGACTTTTGCTGAAGTTTTTTCGTATAGCTGCTTAATCAGCCACACTAAATGTGCTGGCGCGCCCAAATCCATTAATATCGACCACATTTTCCGTCCATGTCGTGCAGGGTGGTAATTTTCTATTTCGGCGGGCTTAGCGCTGATTAGAAGAGCTAAATCATAACTCACAATATACCGCTGATAGGAAAACGGAAGGGGAGCACTTGCCGAAGGTGTTCCTACTAATAAATACCGTTAAGCTTTTTACTGCATTACAGCAGCAGACTATCAGCAACCCGCTCGTGACGTAGGTGTCCCAGTCGGATTGATGAATATCAATCTAGAGCGGGTAGGCGAGTATCCAGCGCCTCCAAGCTGGACCTTTCGGCTAAGGGAGTAAACCCTAACAGAAAATCCTGCGGCAGGCAAGGGGAAACCACCGCAGTATCTTCCCAAGAGCACCATGAAATGTCAAGAAAACGGATAGATTTTGTGCCATGCGATCCGACTAGCAATCGGCGTTCTGACGTCCGGGGTCAGAATGTGAAATATGCTACCGGGCCTTTTAAGATACGAAATATAAATAGATTCGGAACGTGGAATGTTCGTGGACTTTTGGCTCCAGGCAAACTGAGGATTGTGGAGAGCGAGCTTATGAGACACAACATTCCAATCTGCGGGCTTGCAGAAACTCATTATAACCAGACTGGTCATTTTGAAACAAAGGATTTTAATGTTTACGCTTCTAGTAACAGTAATTCACGCAGAGAAGGAGTGGCTTTCTTGGTAATGAAAAGGTACAATTATATTGTAAAAGGATATCAAGCAATCAGCAATCGTATAATTATGTTGAATCTAAAAATAGAACCCATTAACATGAATCTGATACAGGTATACGCCCCAACAACTGACGCGGATGATACAGAAATTCAGTCTTTCTATGATGCACTGGCAGATACGCTAAACTCGCTTCCACGTAGAGAAATTGCGGTTGTGATGGGAAACTTTAATGCCAAGATAGGCGATACAAGTGCTGACGACAACATTCGTGATTTTGTTGGTAAGTTTGGAATCGGAAAGCGTAATGCAAGAGGGGAAGATCTAATTCAGTTTGCAGCTGACTCTCAGATGCCAATTATGAACACAATGTTCCAACATCATCCTCGTAGGAGAGTCACATGGGTATCACCTGGCGACAGATATAGGAATCAAATCGACTATATACTTGTGAACAAGAGATGGAAGTCATCGTGTAAAAATGTGAAAACGCTACCAGGCGCAGAATGTGAGTCAGACCATAGATTGCTGATGATGGAATTCCGGTTAAGACTCCACGCGCCAGAAAAATGCAAATTGAATCCCAGAATGAAAATTACAAAACCAGAAACTTTCAAACTAGCCTTGAACAGAATAGCGCAACCCCAAATACAACCTGTCGGAATATCACCTGATCAACAATGGCCTGAGTTAAAACAGAAAATACAGCAAGCTTATTACACGTCACAACCGTGTAATTCAACCAAAACATGGAAGCATTGGTTCTCAGAGGATACGATAGCAGCCATTGAAGAACGACGAAATTTGCCTCATGGGTGTGACCACTACGAAGAAAAGAGAAAACACTTAAGCCGGATAATTAATAAATTAAGTCGCAGAGATAAAAATAAACATCTATCATCTATTTGCGAAGAGGTTCAATCGCACGCTGAGAAAAATGAAACAGGTTTCCTCTTTAAGAAAATACGTCTAGTAGCAAGGGAATTTAAAATGAGGAAGCTGATATTGCGTGACGAAAACAATGTGGTTAGGACTGGTTTCGAAGAAGTGGCTGAAGCATGGAGGAAGTACTGCGCCACAATTATACAGTGCCGCGGATGAAAATGAAATCGCTAACACTGCACTTCATAATTTTCCCGAACCGGAACCAGAAATTTTGGTAGAGGAGGTTGCGAACGCTATTGCATATCTGAAGATAAATAAGTCTCCTGGCCCAGACGGTATCCCCGCTGAAGTTTTCAAGGCTGCGAGAGAAAAAATTACAAAAACAATTTACCACATCTGTAACGTCATTTGGTTTTCAGGGGAGTGGCCGGAGGAATGGTGTCAGACGACCTATATTACTCTGCACAAGAAAGGATCACCCGAATAAACTATCGGACTATCTCACTGATACCGCATATAAGCAAAGTGATGATCAAAATATAATTTCGAAATAGGAAATATTTTTTTGATTTTAGCATTAAATTATGGTGTAATCTTCAACTGGCCATACGGAATTATCATATTTGACTGATCTTTTTTACTCTATGTTTTTTTGTTTTTTTTTTTCGATTGATAAGGATGACTAGAACTTTAAAAGCTAAACACCTGTAAAACGCCATTAACCTTTATTAAAAAATCGTCCCCTGATAAAATGTTTCCTCTTCCTAGTACTGATCTATTAATAGCTTCGGTACATTTTGGTTTTGGGCGCTACGACCTACAGTATCGAATTTTTCTTTCCTATTTTTCTGTTTTGAAAATTTATTTTAAAATCGAGCAAATTTACGTATTTCGAAAATTTTTTACGAATAATTTCTGAATTAGAGTAGAACGTGTACAGTAATAACGCTTTCGAGCGAGTCACGGTATCACAATATTAATTATATTTTACACCAAGGCAGTGACACACTATTTTTCCATTGCTCTTATTCACGAGTACCATTAGTGGTCACTCTGCGTCCATTTACATAAAACAGAGCCATCACTATACGCGCATTAGGATTGTGGTTTACAAGACCTGGTCTCAGCAGCTCATTGGGCCTATATAGATATTGCTTGAAATAAAACGGATGCACAAAATCGCCGAAAAATCTATTAATCTGACATTTATAATTCTGTTAATTTTAGCAGTTATTGCCGAATATTATTTTGATAATTCAGAATACTACTGAACAATGATGTACCTATCAATATATATATATATATATATATATATATATATATATAAAACTCAGCCCTTTGGTACTCGGAAGAGAGCAAGCCCCCTTCACCCCTAGGTCTAGTTCTTCTGCAATTCTTATAGAAGAGTAAACTTTTTCATTGGCTACGCCGTTTGACATTTTTTCGTTATATAAAATTGTGACATTTTTTTGGGACAAATTTCGTGGCAGGACACTTTTCCTGATGACCCCTGGTGTAAAAATGGCATAGCCATTAATATATGTGTGTGTGTGTGTGCAGGCTTGTGCATGTGGTCAGTTGGGGAAAAAAACGGTTTAGGAGTAACATGTTGATTTTGAGGTTTCCATTGTTTTTCAGTTGGCATTTGTACTTTCATTCCTATTTATTTTAAATCTAAAAGACTTTTTAAAAGTGAGCTACGAAATATTGTAGAAAATTATTAATTGAAAAAAAAAATGAAAACTTCATTACAGCAACCAAAAATTAAACAATTTCATTTACTCTTATTTTTGTGTTGCTTGTTAAGGTAGTTTTTTTTTCGGCTCTTTAATAGGAAGTGAATCTTCTTTGGTAACACTTAACTCAGTTGACTGGTAAATTCTTTTGCTTTCGCAGGATTAATACATTAATGTTGCTTTTTATTGAACAGATACTACTGTCTTTTCAATTGCAGACCATTTGGTTTAATATGCTTTAGTTAATCTTCGAAAAAAGTAGAAAAACTCCGAGAAACGGAGTAAAAACAAGCGGAACAAGAAAATTAATCAAACTGATTGTAAAAAATATCAACAAAATACCCCTACGAAAATGCTATAAAACTGGGGTTTTCTAGATATGACTATATAGAATTCTCCTTTCGAATGAACTTAACCGGTTTCACCGGCGGGCATTCTGAAGATGATAAATGAAAACTATCCAACTTTAAAGCACATGAAATCAAAATTCGCTTTATAAAATTAAAAAGAAAAACAACCGATTTCATTATTGAATCTAGGAGCAAAAACCAATCTTAAATCCGGCCGAATTAAATATGACGTAAAGCAAAGAAAAAGTTGAAACTGAAATAGAATCTTTAAACAATTCGAAGATTTGAAAGTTCTGAAAATATCTTATAATTCTTTTATAGATATTTTTGCCCTCAGAAAACTTAAGACAAGTAAATCTTTCGATTTTCAAAGATACGATATTATATCAACTTATAACCAATGAGCATCCGGCGGATTTAGCTTAGCAATAAAGTAATTTATTAACTATGCCCAAGTTAATTTAAACTAGACTAAACTTCAATCCCTTGTTACCATCTTATGCTTTTAAAAACCAATCATAGTTTGTGTCAGTTTACCTTTTACCAAATGGTCAAAGTCTAATTTCGTCTTTACCTAAACCGTTTATCATTTGTGGCAACTTTAGTGCGCACATCTTTGGAAAGTTCTTAGACAAATCTAAAGGGCAAATTTTTAGAAGATACATGATTACAGAATCATAATTTCCAACCAACGCACTACAACTTCCCTTATAGAACTTAGTCTACACTAGATCTACTTTTAACATCTCCATCAAAAATTAGTGCTCTATATATACATGTATATAACCACGACTTGTCCGGAACTGATCACTAGCTCTCAATAGTTTTTTACGGGCGTACCGGTTTTGCGAGACAAATTCTTTATTTTGACATGATTGATGGCTTTAAATGAGGAAAATGATTTTACGAGCAAGAAGTAAATTGTTCTCTAGCAAAAACGCATCTTATAGCTATAATACCGAATTGTAGATGAAATAACTAACGAACAACTTTAGGAAATGATTATTCAGCATATTGCAAACTGAAAGCGGTTTCGCTGAAGATACAGCACGGCGCACATAAACATATAATATTTTCACATATCAATTCACTTTTCCAATTTGGAGCAAAATGATTATTGCTTTGTAAGCACGTATATATGTAATAATTTTTTTAAATTCACGGCAAAATCTCACGATATCCAGATAAAGATCTATTCATTCCGTTTAGTTGCACTCATGCGTTTATAACTTTACACTGTACCCTTTGTATGCTGTTAATTTTACTGCTATTATTATATTAGATTAATTAAATAAGTTAAATGGATTAAAATATTATTTTAAAAGCAGAAGCGGGAATCTAAATTTAGTACGTAGTGTAATTACAACATAAAAAAATCGTGATAATAGCAATAACAAGTATTGGGCATGCACTGCGAGCAAATTTTGTTCCGAGTTTGAAAAATAAATGTAGAGGCAACCAAAATATTCTTTTGTTTTTGTCATTCATTTCATCTTTATTTTATCTTATTTTATTTCCAATATTTTATAAATAGCATATTAGTGTGCATAGTACCGTTAATTTTGCTCATTTCACTACTTGTTTTGGGTTTTTGTTAATTTTGATTTACATTTTTTAATTATTATTCTTTTCTATTATATAATTTTTTTATTTTCTTTCGTTTTAATTATTGCTGCTGTTTCTTTTCTGTCGCCTATTTCATGATCAGCTGAACTTTTCATTAGAGGCAGCCCTTTTTAGGGCTACTTTTGTGTTGCATTACTGAAACATTTTTTGCTGTATTTTATTAATTACTTTGTTCTGTTCGCGGTACAACTATGTCCATTAAAAGTATGCACAAAAAAAAGTAATCGCTTAACATTAACTTTTTGCCTTTGGCATTGAATTCAAATTGCAACAATAATTAAAAACTTATTGAGTACCTATAATCATTCATTTTTCGTAAGCTGAGTAATGCACATTTACTCCACTTTGATTTGTTGCCGGTTTCAAAAAGTTGATGTTGTAGAAGAATAATCGTAAAATTTTTAAGTATATTATTACCCTGAAATATATTACTTTTTATCTAATTAATTTTACTTTTAGTGCATTTTTAACCGGCTTCAAAAAAAGGAGGAGATTCTCAATTCGAATGTTTTGTTTTTTTTTACGTGTCACCTCAGAACTTTTTTCTAAGTGAACCGTTTGGATGATTCCTCTTTTATTTGAAAGCTGGTGCTTCTCATGCGGTCCCATTTAAATTTGATCAAAATCTGACCAGTAGTTTTTGAGTTATCCTTAATAATGCGGGAGATTGAAGCTTTGGAAAGTGGAAGTCTTTTTGGATGCTTTTCATTCATGATTAGTTTCACCGTCGGGTTAGATTTAGCTTCGTTTTTTTTTTTTTAATATTTATTTTGTTTTGAAGACATGACACGGCGTGCGTCGATCGAGATAAGATCGAGCCGCGATAAGCGACGTGCACTACCGCTGGCTTTGGTTTTATCTGTTAAGCAACGCACTTGGTCGAATTAACGAAACAACAAGGCGTTATAGATAAACGAATGATAAGAAATACAATAGTTGATAATAATAATTGAAAAATCTTACCATTACCGTTCTGCTGAATTATAAAAACGCGGAGGCGATTGACTTAAAATACTATCAATTTGCTAAATTACCATGGAAATGTAGCTTTTCATGTTTTTACCGTGGAAATGCAGTTTTTTTTTTTTTTTTTTTTTTTTTTTTTTTTTATGGCCTGGCGGCTAAGTAGCTTACCATTTGGCCACTTCCATATCAAAATAAGTTTAAATTATTTCACTTCTCTTCTCTTCTCCTCTTCTTTTTCTCTCTTTTTTTTTCTCTTTTTCTTTTCTTTTTTTTTCTCTTTTTCTTTTCTTTTTTTTTCTCTTTTTCTTTTCTTTTTTTCCCTTTTTTTTCTTTCTTTTTTTTTTTTTTTTATATGAATAAAGAAAAACGTATTGGAAAAATGAGCAAATGAAAATCTAATGACAAGGACAATTCACCAGCCATCTATCCGGACCAACTGAGCAAGATAAATATATTTTTTTTTGAATTTCCGGACAACTATGGCCGTAAATGAATTAACATTACCCACAGCCTGTCTGACTGGAATCATTTGGACAATAACCTGACTGTTCTGGTCAGTACCCGGGAACTTGAAATTCCAGACTCAACTGAAGAGCCATAATATTTTGCTCGTTAAATTAAGATGGTACAAATTGCACCATATCTTCGTGGTCGGCGATGATCATATCTTCTGGTTGAATTCAATTAATATAGGACGCACTTGACAGAACTATTATTATAAATACTTGTGAATAGTAAGGATAAACAAACTCCGGGAGCGAAGGAAAAAATAAATAAATAAATAAAAAATAGAAAAATAAAAAATAAAAAAATAAAAAAAATAAAATAGTCCTCCATACAAATAAATTAAATAACAATCTTGTTTTGAAAAATAAACTTAAAAATCAAAAATTGAGCCTTCTCTCCGCATCCTAGCAAATGATGCAAGGAATACGGTGGATACCTTCCGAGGGATATCAATTTATTAAAAAAAGTATGTCTACTGCCTTCAAATTTCTCGCAATTAAACAAAAGATGATTTATGTCCTCCAAAAAGTTAACAGACGAATGGTTATTGCATTGTCGCTGGTTATCAGCATGCATAAAATTATGTGACACACGAGAATGCCCCATACGCAGTCTACACAATATAGTAACATATCTGCGGAGGAGATGAGGAGGCATTGAAATTGACACGTGGAGATACCATGGGTGTGTCGGAATAAAAGGTTGAACGATATTAAAGTATGAACCCTTCCTGGCCAATCGCCAATGCTTATTCCAGGATGTATAATGATTGCGGTTAATTACAGAATTTAAATCACCAGCTGGAATAAAAGGAAATTCAATGCCCATTGAAGGCGCATCCTTGGCGGCCCTATCGGCCACCTCATTTAGTTCTATCCCCGCATGACTTGGAACCCAACAAAACTCCACAACACCGCCCTGTAAAATGATAATCGAACATTTCTCTCTTATCTCCCAAACAGTGGGATGATAGTTGGGTTTAAAGAGGCAATTTTGTAGCGCTAAAAGGGAGCTAAGGCTGTCGCTGCATATAACATATGTGCCCCTGCTACCAAGTACATTAAGTATATAGTCGCAGGCCTTGGCAATTGCCAACAGCTCGGCTGAGAAGATAGATGCCAAAGGTGGGAGTTTGAATTTTTGTACAGTAACTTCGTCAACAACAAAGGCAGCACCAACAGGATCGGAATTCCGTCCGGATTTGGAGCCATCAGTGAAGATTTTGGAATATCCAGAAAATGCTGTCTCTAATGCGGTAGTAAGATCTGCTTCCCGACCGAGAAGAGTATTCTGATTGTGTCTAATATTGTCAAATAATGTTGTATTAATGTTTAAGTTAATAAGGTTAATTTCGTATGGAATTCTGAAATATTTAGATGGATATTTAGGAATTAGGGCCGGACAATATTTATAGTATTGAGGAATTCTGGCTGATAATAACGGTAGTTTAGAGGAAAGAAATCTCCAGTTATTACTAATACTATAAGTAATGTTCGAAATAAAGAAATCGATTTTTTTAAAGTATAAAGTATGGAGAATAATGTGAAAAAAAATTAATTTTTAACAAGAAAAAAATTCAAGTATAACGATAAAAATTATAAAATAAAATGTTTTTTTACAAAAAATTAATACCAACTTCAAGGTTTATTATAAAAATTTAAAAATGCACTAAAAAGTAAAGAATAATTACTCCCGATTAGAAAATATATATCAGAGTAATATAACTTAAGGTGATATATTCTTATGCAGCATTAATACTTATTACAGTCGACATCAAATTCATATTAAAATAATAATTAAAAACTGCATTAAATGTTCATTAAATTGTTCTTGGATATTGTAGTATGAATTTGATGCCGACTCTAATAAGTAGTAATGTTGTATAAAAATTACAATATCACCTTAAGTTATATCATTCTGATATATATTTTTTATCGAATAATTATTTTTTACTTTTTAGTGCATTTTTAAATTTTTTTTATCGTAACTCGGCAGTCTTTTTGTTAGGTAAAATGAGAGCTTTATGTTGTTGAAAAGGACTTGTATACATTTCCGCGGTTATCTTGAAAACCTTTTGGGATAATGAAACAATTCAAATATGACACACATTTTAGGCTGCAATTTATAATCTACGTAAATTTCATTAAAACCTGTTGAGCCTTAATTAAAATTATTTTCGAGAAAGGCGGAAACATGGAACCGGAAATATTCTTGCGTATATAATTATTTATGTCTTAAAATGTGTTCCAACAGAAATGCTTTCCTCCGACCCCATATCATCCTGTAATTCTTTTCTTTACTCTATTACGTTTGCTCTTTTTTTGTCCTCTTCTTCACGTCCTCCTTCTCCTCCAAACGTGGTGCTATGGCATCTTCACTTTGGTGGAATGAAGAATGCAATGCAGCTTTTAGTCTCAGCCGAGCCTTTTTTAGAAACTTCCGCTCCAGTTCTATTATGGAGAATTTCCTTGCTCATAAACGAGCTAATGCAAGAGCCAGGTACATACTCAAGGCCGCGAAGAGGTCCTCCTGGAAAAATGTTTCTTCTTCTTTTTCTAGAACAACGTCTCTCCTCCATATTTGGAAATCGGCTAAAGCTTTCAAATCCCCATCCTCTGAATGCCCTTCTAACCTCAACCTGTCCCCCGATAGGATTTTATCTTTTGCCGAATCTATCGCCCTCGATTTCGTCCCTAACTATGACAAGCTGTATTATTTTCCTTCCACACAAAATTCTACTCCTCACCTTCTTACATCCACTTTTAATATCAATGAATTAAAGTCTGTTCTTCTAAACTCAACTAGTCCCACACCGGGTTTAGACGATATTCCATATATTGTCCTTAAAAATCTGTTTGAGCAGTCCCTTGTGTTCCTCCTTGAATTCTTTAATTCCTTCTTGTCCAGAGGTATCACTCCCTTTTCCTGGAACTCGTTTATCATCATTCCTATCCCTAAGAAAAATTCCTCTTTATGTCCTATCTCGTTGGCATCATGTTTTAGGAAACTTTTTCAAGCTATGCTGAACAAGCGTCTTGTTTGGTGGCTGGAACATAATAATTTACTTCCTTATAATATTTGGTTTTCGGCCAGGCATTGGCCCTACCGATTGCATTAGCTCTTTAGTTTCCCATATTTATAATTCTTTTATTCACAACTCTCCCAAAGTATATTTTATTTCTAATTCTTCCAGGTCCATGCCTCGGGTGATTATTAAACAGGAATTTCACAGCATTATCAGTTCCCTCTTTCCTTCTCATGTACTCATTTTCACTGATGGCTTTAGGGGGCCTAGTGGTGTTGGGGCTTCCTTTATTATCCCTGTTTTTAATCTTTCCGAATCCTTTCGTCTTCCGCCTTTCTGTTCTATTTTCACAAATGAATTAATGACTATCCTACGTGCAATTATTCATATTTCCTCCAATCGTAACTTTTCCCACTATCTGATAATATCTGACTCCATGAATTTCAGGCTATCAGTTTACCTCCCCTCCTCATTAGACTTCATCATTCTTCGTATACGATCCCTCATACACAATCTTTCCTTACATCACTCTATCCGCGCTGATCTGCTGTGGTTTCCTGGTGTCACAGTGGCATCGAGGGTAACGGGATGGCGGATGCTTTGACTCAGGTTGTTGCCCGCTCCCGCTTTTACTTTAAAAAGATCCCTAGTACTAATCTGATCTCCTTAAGTAAGAAATTTCACCTTAAATTTTGGTCGGATATGTACCCTTCTTCTTTTTGCAATGATAGTTCCTTCTACCTCTTAATTCAATCTAACCGTTCTTGGTTCTCAAAATTCCATTATTTTCCACGTTCTGTTATTGTTCCTATTATTCGCCTACGCTTCAATCACATTCTATTGTCCGCTTCCCGTTTTCGTCTCTCTTTGGTTTCCTCTCCCCTTATTGTCATCTATATCCGAATGAGGAACTTATCTGTGATACTAATCACATTTTCTTTGAGTGTTCTGCTCTTTCTGCGGAACGCTCTTCCCTTTATTTATTCCTTTTGAAGTCGAGGCTTCCTGCTCCCTACTGTGCTTCTTATATCCTGTCTATTCCGTTCCAGTCTGTTGTTCCTTTATTTCTGCCATTTCCGATCGAATCAAGTTTTAATTAGTTAACTCTTCTTCCTATTGTTTCTGGGCGAGGTCCCTGGTTGACGAGCCCAAAAAAAAATAATAATAAAAAAAAAGGAATGCTCGCAAAACATTAACAGTGACGTAAAAGCTGATAAAAAAAAGCTTATGTGCACATATTCTTTACAAATGAAACCGAATAATAGTAACTGCCGAAACGAAATATCGATCGTTGTGTTCGTAAAATGCGGCTTACTCGGTTGCCGATGTAAACGTTTCATTTTAGTTGTCTCGCAAAACCGTCGTTTTATCGGCTGTCAAAAATTAACTTTGTCTCGCAAAACCAAACCGCCGGTCTGTTACCATCAAACAAAACAAAACTTCGCAAATAACAAGTTACAAGTTCATCGAAAATAAAACTGCCGCAAAACTGATAGGAACCGGTATTTTCCATCTTTCCCGTATATTACTGAAATTTCACCAGATTCTGACGTTCAGTTGCAAATTTAATTATTTACAGACCCGATTGATTGTTAATCATGCGAAATTGTTTACACCGAAAACAAAGGAAAAGTAGACTAAAATCCTTGTCCTTTGGTGGTCAGCAAAATGCTAGACGGCCATAAGAAATTGGAAAAAAAATCTTTAAAGAAATTAAAAACATCCTACTGTAGATATAATTACATGAACTTTACAAAAATTTAGGGTTCACACTAGATTTACTCTCAAGCAAGCTAAAGAGAAATGTTGAATCGATTTTGTTAATTTAATAAATAAATCTACGCCTTCTATCGCAGTTTGGAAGGAAAACGGTCACCGGGTAAGAAAGCTTACTTCTCATTTTCTACCAGCAGTTCCACAGACAGTAGAATTAATATAGAATTACCTGAAAATACTACATCTCTCGCTCAGTAGTTCATTTTAGATATATCGAAGCGATGATAACTTTCCCCGCTCTTTTTTATATAATAAAAAAGCATATAAATCAGCATTAAACCCGGATTTCTCTTCTGAAAACAACGAACCCCATATATAATTACTTGATTACTCTTGAAGAAATGCAAAACGCGATTTATCGGTGAAACCGACAGCGACCGGTCCAGACCAAGTTCACATATTTCTTTCTTACTACTACAAGCTCTCTCCTGATATCTAACTCATATTGATCTTCAATTAAATCTGGACGACACATATTTTCCCGACTTTTAGAATATTGTGGAAATTATACCAGTCTAAAGACTGAATGAAAACCACCTGCAGACCGGCAGTTATCGTCTGATCTTTCTTAAATCAATTTTATGCAAATTCATGGAGAAAATTATAAATGCAAGATTTAGAATCTAATCACCTTATAAGAAATTTTTAGTGCAGCTTTAAAACAAGTTGCTCCACATTAGATAAACCGTTCAACAGTCATTCACTCATAACCACTACTATGTGCTAGTTGTTTTGTTTTTTTTTGTGCTTTTGAATCGATTTGATCTAACATGGAAGAATCAAATTATGAATATCCTTTAAAAATGGAACATTCGAGGACATATGGCCGGGTATATTTAAAACTTTCTGTTCGATTGTAAATTTTTCGCTTAACTACGATAAATTAAACCAGATTTATACCAACTAGAAAATCGACTTCCACATGACTCGATTTTCAGGCCTACCCATTTTCCTTTCAACACTACCATCAATAATTTACCGATCAAGTTCAATACATTGCACTTTTCGGATCAGCTATTTCGCTATTTTTAAAACGAACTTAGGTCAAGAAATCTTGCAGAGCACGGTGAAAAAACTATCAAACTGAGCTTAACAATTTGAGTTAAGGACTACCGTAGTTCATTTTTACAGGAATAGGTAATATCAACATCAGATTGAAATTACGCTGAACGGATTTGTTATCGAGTCCCTTTGCGTAATGACAAATACCTCGGCGTAATATTCGATGTGGAACTAAATTGGAAATCTTAGATTAATGAAGTAAAATTCAGTTGCATAAAAAAACTAAGCATCGATAAAAAATTATGAAAATAAGATACGCATTCGGTCGATTCTCGGTTTTACGGATATACCACACTTTAATTAAAATTAGATTATGGCTCCACTGAGTGTTGGTCAGCCAATCGCAACTTTCTTAAACTCACCTAACACATTCATCACACTACTATTAAATTAGCCATCGGCGCCTTCCCAACATCACATTTTGATAGTGTTACGTGCGAATCAGGAATTCCGTCCCAGTTCTAATACGAAAACAAAATATTTTCAACACCTGGTATCATCTATCAGACTTTACCTCTTTTAAATCTCCCTCTCAATCACTCCAAACGTTCCATTAAGTTAATATAAACTCTACGCACCTTTCATTTATGAAGTATTTTCAATTCTGTGGTCGTGACAGTGCCTTGTGTAAATTTAAAAGTTCTCAATGATCTTTAACCCTTACTAAAAAAAAAAACCACCTTTTTCCATGTTACTGACAAAATACTACGATCTAATTGCACAATATCTCAAGTTCATCTTAAATTGTCTATAGATGGATGAAAATCTTCAGACAGAGTAGGCTGCAACGCCGCTTCTTCTAAAAGTATTATCTTTCTTTTTCCTCTCTCCATACCCCATAATTCTATCTGCCGAACTTTACGCAATGAAGCTTGTTATAAATAATGTAGAAACAAAATCTTCCAGTTATCTTATCTTATAAGATTCGTTAAATGCTTTTCTTTCTATTAAAAAATATCGCGAAATTCACTAATATTCAATAGCAAAAGACACACATTGTTCGAGCATTTCTTTCATCCGATGTTCATGTATTATTTATTTGAAGTCCATCACTTATCAGCATTTAGAACAATGTATAGACACATAGCAAGAGAATTAAGGTGCATCTTATATCCACATATCCTAACGTTGTAGTTCCACTCACGTATTTTAAAGCCTAGGTGAAACAAATATTTCTAAGTCAACGGCAATCATTTCAATGGATCCAGGTTTTGCAGTCCATTTGAAATTCCCTCTGACCGATATTAAACGGCAGAAAGGAAAAAAATACAAGTCACAAGATTCTGCCTAGGTTATCCTAATTAGCTCATTCATATCTTCTCAGAAACCAACCTCATCCCATTTTCCATACCGATAATACTCATCTTACAGTTCAACATTTTAGATACTGCCCTCTCTACCAAATTCACCGCATTCCCCCAACAATATCTGAAATTTTCTCTCGTAACTCACGAAAAATTAGGTTCTTCTTTCCTCCCTGAAAACAATTCGCTAGTTCGTGTAAAACTTCATGTCTTTGGTCTAGATAGCGCAGTACATGGGACACGTAAATCTATAGTAAGAAACTGGGTAAAAACTTCAAAATTTAATATGAACTATTTAAAATGTTTAAAATTTTCTCAATTATCATTGCACAAAAAAATTGGAATGGCGATGAATATTACTGAAAATGATATAAATAAAAAAAAAAAAATTTCGATCTCCCAACAATAGGTGGTACAAAAACAATAAATAGCTTTGCGATTATAAAACTATAAATGTAATTTTTGTTTTTCTTATATATATATATACACTCGGCCATTTTGGCCTTGCACGGGGCTGTGCCCCCTGACCCCTCTTGCTTTCATTTATGTCTCTTTCTCGTCTATACTTTGTATAAAATAATCAAAATTTACAACGTAATTCTTACTGGCATCAACACACATAAAAAATAACATAACCACAAAAATCCTATTCTAACATTTAACTTCCGTTATATAAAATTAAGATATTGTTTCATTACATATTTCGTTACATAAAATTGTGACATTTTTTAAATAACAATAACAAAAATCCTATAAAATATAACAAACGTTACATAAAATTGGGACATTTTTTCGAATGGGGGGTAGCCTAAGAATTACGTTGTAATTAATATATATATATACACATTTCAGCGTATATTAAATTTTCTGTTGTAGTATAATTAATTAAAATTTTCACTAAAATAGCGTGAATATAAAATAGTATTATGTAACTGAAATTTGTTTACGAAATTCATTTTTAATTCCTTGTTCAGGTAAATTAAGAATTCTAAATTTTAAATTGTTCGAAATAAATTAAAATTTGTGCATTAACATTTTAACGGTATTCATAAAGTAGAAATTTAATAATATACATTCTGAAACCATTTAAAATTATAAGAAACGACATAGTATGCCAATTTCTTTATGAAATTCTATATCGTATATCCTAAAAATCTAGGTGGAAATATCAGTTAATATTTGCATGCAGAACCGTAACTACGAGCAAATTTGTTATCGCAAACAATATTACAAGTGCCTATTGAACAAGTTTTTCACAATAAGGAGTCATCGTTCGTGTTTTTTTATTTCAGTTAGTATAAGCATCAAATTTAACATTCATATTTTACCAGCGCCAGTCTTAACACAAAAAATTAATCTTAAAAAAAAAGTAAAAATGGAAATACAGCTGTACAAAATTACTGTACGATATAATAATACATCTACATTATAAACCAATTTTACTAAATAGTACGAAATGAATTCAAATGCAAGTTACCCAGAATCTCTGTTTAACAATTTATTACTTTTTTTAAAAAAATTTGACTAAACGATATGAAAAAATATGCTCTGAATAACGGGGTTTGATTAAATAGTTTGATTATACTTGATTCCCAAACTAAATGAAAAACAGTAAAAAAAACAACCTATTAAAAGTATATTTCAAAATATCACATAAATTGTACAGATAAAAAATAATTATTCGCTATTATTAGTTAATATAAAACTGAAAATCAGCACAGTTGTAGACTCTTTATTCAGTTTGCAATAAACGATGATGTAGTAAAATATTTTTTTTTTTTTGGATTTAATTTACCAGTAGTTCATTGCTAAATCAGGATGTACAAGTTGGATAGTTTTGCGTTCTTCTTTTTCTTTCAAAGTCACAACTTTTGGTGGGCGCGGAGGCTTAATTTTACGTCCAAATCGACCACCTTTACGATGCCACAAACCTGATCGAGGTCTTCTTCCCAATTCTCTTAATTTGTTGGCACTTCCGATCGGGGTTGCGCCATGCTCTACATTAGATATCTGTCCTAATATTCGCAGTAAATATATTTTAAATTATTAAAATTAAATAAATAAAAATTAACGTCGTGATAGAACAATTTAATTTTTGGAAAAACAGTAGAGCGCATTTGTGCACTTTGTAGCACGGTTTGTTTGTACAAGTTCATACTTAACCTTATAACTTGTTTAAAAACATCTGTAACAGGAGCCCTTTCAGTAATATTATTTTTCGAAAAATGACTAAAATCCAAATCGATATATTTAATGAAAAAATAGTACACTTTTATTTACGTTTTCTTTTCTCAAAAAAAAAAAAAAAAAAAAATAAAAAAAGACATATGTATATATATATTTAAAATTAGTTTTAACATTTTGTTAACGTAATAAGTAAAATTGTTGAAATTATTTGAGACTGAAAGGACGCTTCCATAAATTTCTGCAGGTCAATCGTTATAATCACATACAGGGGAAAAAAGACGGATTGCTCAAATTGCCGTACAATCCTATTGTAATCTAGATTAGTTAAAGTCTCGACTAATCATTTTCAACCAAATTGTCCTGACATTCGAAGGAATGATGTCTGAAATTGCAAACAGGCTCCACCACAGCAAGTCAGTTAAAGGGTTAAGATCATAGAATTATAGACAGGTCTTATATGAGTTTTATAGACCTGAGACAACGGCGTTTGATTTTGGCAAAATACTTTTCAAGGTTTTTATCAAAACTCGGACGACCAAAAATATCGATTATATAGGAGCTACATTGTATACTAATAACAAAGCATTAATTCAGACGGACAGAAAATCTCCGCCTCATTAAATATTTGTGTACACAGACCTAAAACAGGGCTGCGTCCAAGTTCTACTTTTTTAAAAACATTTTCACGGTACCTTTCATGTTTTTCCATCAGTAATTATTTCCAAACTCAGCAGATTTAAAATTAAAACGTCCGTGTGAATCGAGCTGCCGTACGCTGATGACTGTTATTCTAGTATGTATCAAAGTCGATCTACAAGCTATGGTTGAGGTGAAAAGCGAAATTTCCAGAGATTGATCTCGAAATCGTAATAACAATAGAATAGGCAAAACTTTCTAATATTTTGGTTCGTTTCTATAACATAAGTTGATGATGGATGACGAAATACAAATTATGATAAAGTGTGCAAAATTAAATGTAGAGGGTATTTCATAATAAGAACTTAAACAAAAACATCGATTTACCACGTCGTAGTTATCTCTGTAGTTATTGTATGCATTCGAGACCTACACGCTGTACAGGAGCTATATTAAAAATTTGGAATAGTTTATATCAAAAAATGAAGCAGGAAAGGAATGATTAGGTATTACGGAAATCAGGCTCAGACCGGATGGAATCTTAAATCACGCAGGTTTATCCAAGATTGTCGTCGGGCCATGTCTAAGAATAATGGGTAAACGAAAACACTATATTGTCGTCGGGGCATGTCTAAGAATAATGGGTAAACGAAAACACTATAAAGTTAATGATAATACATACAGAAAGATAACCGACCGACCAGGACCTTTGAAAATATTTTAATCTTTTCTATCGCCATGTAATTTTAAAACTAATTTATAATATATATATATATATATATATATATATATATATATAAACTCGGCCATTTTGGCCTCACAAGGGGCTGCGCCCCTTGACCCCTCTTGCTTACATTTGTCTCTTTCTCTTCTATACTTTGTATAAAATGATCAAAATTTACAACGTAATTCTAAATTAGTCCATATAAATATAATAACATAATTACAAATATCCTATAAAATATAACAAACGTTACATAAAATTGGGACATTTTTTCTAATGAGGGGGTAGCCTAAGAATTACGTTGTAATTAATATATATATATATATAAGGTATTCTGTATATAAAATTAAACTATAAAGTTCAACTAACCTACAGTGGCCATACAAGTTTCCGGCAATGAAACTTCTGCTTTCGAAGACAACTTAATTATAACTCGATCGTTTATTTTTCGTAAAATTTTAGCACACGTGCCAGCTGCCTGCGAATAACTGGATCCTTTTCCGGGATATTTTTCAACACTGTTGACCAATGTTCCTGTCGGCAATGCTCCTAATGGATATGCGTCACCTTCATTTGGGAACACTAGAATTTAAAATATAATTTTAATTCACGCTAAATTCATTCGAAAGAAGTATTAATATCGATAAGTTTTAAAATGGGTTTACATTTAATTAATGGTGTCACTACGGTGTGGTTATAAATTCTGTTTTTGGCAATGAAATGGCATATAAAGAAAATTTCCCTACTAATTTATAAAATTAAATTAAAATTTTACGAAGTTATAACAAAACACTTTTTTTTTTTATAACGCGGTTTCCCCACTACTTGACCGAAAACTTTTCGTTCATATGTCTTAGCTTTAACAAAACCAGTTCGGTACATTTTCATAATTTTTTATTTAATTTGATTTTTTTACAGTTTTTAAACAATTACGAGCGTAAAATGTTAACATTTTTTGCTATTAAAAAAACGTTTCCAGCTAATTTAAACGGAACCGATTATTATTATCAGCTAAGTATATATTAAATGGCCGAACTATTTTTTTCCCATTTAAACCATTTTATATTTTTAAAATAGACATACGACACGCATTATGCTCGTGTACTTTGTCAAACTAAAAACAAGAGTTCTTTTCTTACCTAAAATTCAAACAGGCAGATATTTTTTGTACATTTTACAGAAAACTCAAATGATTGTTTTATTAATAACGTTTTTTCGCTGTATAGGGATCGACCTCCACACATAGGGAATCATTTATATCCCGTACACTTCCTGATAGTTGCATAGTCTAGATAAATGTTCGCTCAAAACTATATTTTTTGAACGGGTTTATTGATATTGTTGAATAGCAGTGATTGAAGCATTTTGTTGCTAGAAGCTGAAACAAAATTTTAAATTTCATTCATTAAAAAACAGGATCAGAAATTTTATCGAACTGAACGAAAACAGTAATTTATTAATGAATAATTTTTTCTTAAACTAATTATAATTCGAAAAGAAAAATCGATTACTAATATTCAGTAAATTCGTTTTTTTTTTTTAAATTAGATTTTGATTAATTACATTATTTACTAGAAAAATTAATGCTAGAGAAAGTAAAATACGAATGAACGTAAGTTTTGTATGAAGATTAAAATATTAGTGTATATAATAGTACTTCATTTTTTTTAACATGTATTTTTAGTATTGCTGTTAAAATAATTATTTAAAGAAAAAACTAAAATCTACCTGCATTAGTAGGAATATATCGTGAAGTTTGTATAATGTCACCGGCTTTCATATTTGCTGTGGCTAAAATATATTTTAAACGATTACCATCACCAACCAAGGCAACATCTGCAGTTCGACATCCGCTTTTTATTATTTGTATTACTTTTTCTTTTTTTGGCGGAACATTTTCGGATGGTCCATCGCGAATTCTGTCGACCCAATGATACTTGTGCTTTAAGCCTCCTCCGAGTGTTGCTACAATGACTCGTCCTGTAAAAGTTTAAACAAACATTTAAAAAAAGTTTGTATTATTTATTTATAAGTAAAATAAACACTCATAAAGTACGAATAAAAGCGGTTGCTTTTTTAATTCTTTCTTTTTAAAATAAATAAGTGTTTGAAAAATTTTCTAATCTTATTTCCTCTTAACAGGATAAATATAAATCTACACGCTTTTCTATGTGTAAACATGGTTATGATAATGTAAACCTGTCAAACTAAAAAATGGGTTAAAAATGATTGATTATCCAGAACCAAGACAGCTACTTGATTATAAATAAAAAAAAATAAAAAAACTTCCGATTTTTTTTTTTTTTAAATAAGCTCATTAGGAATCCGTTTTTTTTTTTTTAATTACAAAAAAAAAAACGTTTAAAGGGGTCGAAAGATAGTTGATCAAAAATTTCTTCTGTAATGGAATAAATATTGTTATTTCTAAAAATCTTGAATTGAAGTACAGAGTTAATATTCTAGAATGTAAATTATGTTATTACATACATAGAAAATTAAATTATTTCGATCTTTTTAACATTTTAATATTTGTTTCTTGAGAGCACCCTAATGAACTATGAAAACCGCACTGAAATTGAAATTGGTCCGTACAGACAGAAGGTAAATACTTCACTCTAACTTTGCTTTACAATAAATCGGCTCTTGGATTTGATATCCTCCTCGTTGATTTATAGATTCTGTTATGGGATTCTTTAAATCTAACACGCGCGATTTTTCGAAAGCAATATTATTTTTTCTTTAATGCTTCCTTTATGTTTATTAAAAATTATTACCGTTTAATTTTCTTTATAATAAAATATGACAAGATATTGTACCCATCACAAAACAATAGAAATTATGTTTGTATAAAAAAACACGTTATTTCCCCTCATTCAATCATAACATCCTTTTACTCTTGATTTACCCATTTTCTTCATACGTATAAATTCGTTTAGTATCCTCGTACAGTTTACGCTTTAAAAATATTTGTAGTTTCATATCCTTTCGTTTCTCGTTGTCTCAGCGTAATTTTCTAGATCCTAACTGTTTCTATAGGGCATGTCAATCGTTCTTTTACCTTTTTTCCATTATTCATTTCTTCCATTTTAACATGTTCCTTTTTAATTTAACGCAATTAAACATCATTTTAAACAATGCTTCATTCGTTTTTTTTCTTCTTTTCGCTGCCTTTAACTTCTATATTTTTCATTTAGTATTGCGTTTTTAATATGATAAAAACTGACGTGTAGTCAATGTTCCGCATTAATGTGTGTTCAATATAAAAATATTACATCGCCTTAACATTCGAAGCAGTTATTAGCTGTAAATGTTTTAAGTTATACGCATTTTAGTACGGTCTTAAAATATTCTAATATTTCGAGTAGCCAAGAATTATAAATAAAGGTTTGTAACCGTTTAGATTTCACAGGCCTACATGATTTCGAAATATTCCAGATATTAAAATGTTTTTTTTGAAAATCGTATTTCTCTATCGCAACTAATAAACTATCAAATTTACGGCAAACGTTATAGTTATCCATGTAAAAGGTTGTGTTATATAAGTTATAAATAAATGCATTTTTACTATAGGTATTTCAAGTAAAAAGAGGTTAAAAATTGATTTCGTTTAGCGTATTATTTTTCGCTTAAAAATAAATAACCAGACTTAAAAAAAAGAGAGATTTGTAAAAAAAACTTTTTCTCGGTATATTGATTAGAGTACCGATTACATTTTCTTTTTGGCTCATCATTTATGTTGAGAATCAACATTCGAAAAGGAAGTTTATGCGTAAAAAGTTGAAAATACAGAATAAAAAAGTGAACCTATAAAAACTACACGTCTTTTTTTTATAGTTCTCATGAAAAATTATTAAAAGCTGATAAAAAACACGCGTAAATATTCTGATTAACCACGGGTATTCACTTTATTTCTTTCGCTCGCATCTAGTTTTGCAGACTATCTGACTCATAGAAAATTAACGGATACATTCCAAAATTTTTAACAATTTAAAATTATTTGCGAGTACCGGTAATTTCTAATTTTTAAATAACAAGTCTTTCATTAGTTTTCAATGAACTTTTTAAGTTTTAATTAAATTTTAAAACAACTTGAATTATTAATTAAACTAGGTAGCCTGTTAGAGTTTGAACGAAATTCGAGCCGTAAACGTCAGTAAACCGAGCGAAATGAAATCATGACAAAAACAAGATGCAATAATACTCGATCGCGTATCAAATAGCGTTTAAAATAAATCACACTTCATCGAATAAATATATTTATCCTACATTGTAAGTTAACGGCATTTATTCAAATGTGTGTCTTAAATTTGTGTAATATTTCAGTCACAAAAATTTAGCGGCTAACGTTAATAAATGTGATCTCACTTGTGTAAGGATCTCTGCCCCCTAGATGAGTATTATCTAATGGTTTTACTGTGTATTTTTCAGGAAAATGAACAGTACGCCGGAAATTCCCCCGACGGCCATCCGGTAACACCAAGTGCCTTGTATCCCATACCGATCTTATCGATATTCCAGACACCGCATTTTGCTTGCTGGCAAAAGAAAAAGTTTTAACAAACGAAAAAAATGTATTCAATGACATTATAATTTATTTTTTTTAATCTACACCATAACTCACGAATACTACACAAACGCCGAATATATATCACATTAGTCGAAAACGGAGAGTTTGAGTTATCATTAATTAAAGACCGATAAACAATATCGATACTTTTATTTTTATTAAATTTTTACAAATTTGAATTTGTTAGAGTAATATTTTATTATATAGTACCTAAAAATATAAAACTTAAATGAAAATAATTTACTTACGAATAAAAAAAAAATTGGAAAATTATTAGCGGGATTTGTTTTTTACGGTCTTCATTTGCCATACATCTGACGATAAATTGCACGGAGACATAATGGGCCTAAATTTTGTCATGTCCCTGTCCTGTAGTAACAAATTCGTGACAATAAGAATAAATTGTAAGCGTGAATACTCCGGTCTTAATGTATTTGCAACTTTGTCACGTGATAAAATTGCAAACATAAATGTAACGTTATGTATTACAAAAAAAAAAAAAAAAGCTTCCAGGCCACCAATACATTTTTGGAATACATCATTTTTTTATTCGATGTTAAGCACCGTGGCGTAGCCTTCGTTAATAGAAAACCGTGCTGTAGTTAAAATTGGCAACATAGCGAGAAGGCCTACTAGCCGGCTAATATTTATAATGTTTACATATCGTAAAGTGTGTTGGTATCAAACAGCTATGGTTTTGGGTTTTGAGTTTTGGTTCAATTTTTTCTTTCGTTATTAAACGGTATTTATAATATTACAAAATAAAATTCACGTTTTGTTCGTGTTAATAATGTAATAATGGTTGTTTCTGAAAGTTATCCGGTTTTGTTCAATTTTAAAATTAAGTGTAAATGTATATAATATAAGAAGATAAGTCCTTTTATAATTTAGTTATTTTAAGTTCTTTTACTGTTTTGCTTAGAAGTTTTTTTCTTTTGTGTGAAAATGTCTAATAAATGTATGTTCCTGGGTGTAAAAGTAATTATACTTAATTTTTAAAGGATTCGGACAATAAAGCGGGGTAAGTGTTTTTAAATTTCCAAAAGACGCTGTTCTTAAATTATTATAAATAAAAGCAATTCCTAGAAAGAATTTTACGCCACCAAATTTTAGCGTGGTTTGTAAAGTACATTTCTCTTCATCCGATATTATTTATGATAAACATTACAACTTGATGACACTTATGAACAGCTTGCTTTAAACCAGTAATTCTTAACCGGTGGTCCCTGGAAGCACTCAAAGTGGTCCGCGAAGCCATCCTAAATATATTAAAGCTATAAAAGTAGTTAACTTCATTAAAATAAGCGCACTTAATACTCGTCTCTTCAAGCAGTTGTACTCTGATATGAACTCTGAACACAAATCTTGGCTTTTCCATACGGAAGTGCGTCGGCTTTCCAAAGGAAATATGCTGTCGGGGTTGTACGAACTGAAAGAGGAAGTAAAAATATTATTAACAAACAGGGAGAACAAAGAGTTGCTTTATCAGTTCTGCAAGTCCAAATTTCAAATGTGTTTTGCTTATTTGGTTGATTTTTTCGAGCAACTAAATAAATTGAACCTTAAACTGCAAGGGTCATGAAATTTGAAGTTGCAAGGCGCAAGCAATAAATTTGCATATGAAGATAAAATTAGTGAATTTATCATTAAAATCGAGCTATGGATCGAAAAGTTTGGGAAAAAAAATTCTCTGCGTTTGATACGCTGAATCGAATTATTGACAAGCAACGTGCTAAGATTAAAGGAGAAATACAAAAGAACATGATACTTCATTTGAAAAATTTAAAAAGTGAATTCAGTCGCTATTTTCCTGACTACTGTGAGGACGAAGGTTTTCGGAAAGTGATTAACGTTTCTGAGATGCCTGATGAAATTCAAGAAGAAGTGATTGAAATGCAACACAATAGTAACTTGAAAGATATATTCGTGACAGGAATTAATTTTGAAAATTTTTGGACCAAAAGGCCAATTTCTTTCCCAAAGATTCAAGAAATTGCTGTACGTTACTGAACTTTGTTATCATCGACATATCTATGCGAGCAGGGGTTCTCGGCGCTTTTGATAATTAAAAGCAAGCACCGAAATCGGTTGGATGCCAGTGCCGATATACGTTTGGTTTTGAATAGCACTGAACCAAGTATTCAGAAGTTAACAAAAAGTATACAGTTACAAAAATCGCATTACAATAATATACTTACCTCTGTAATGTAAAATTTTCGTAGAAAAAATTAAAATACTGTTGGCTTTGAACAATTTTATGCGTGTCTTATTTATAGATAGATAGAACAACCCTTTATTTATTTACATTTACTGCATGTTAACTCCAAACACTTTTAATGGTCCATGGTAGACAGAAATTTTGTCAAATGGTCCCTCATCACTTAGAGGTTAAGAACCACTGCTTTAAACAGACCACGGTTAAGAAATGATGCGATCCCAAGTGTTTTTCCGAACTTACCTTCTTATTTATACAAATAAAAAGTTAAAGAAAAAACAAATCCCGAAGTTAGACGAAAATATATTCTTAAGCTCTGGACAATGATAAAAACGAAAAATTTTTAAATGCTGATTTAATTCGTAATTTTTCAACTCTTTCGAATCAGTTCAAAAGTAAAATTGGTCTCGGCTACTGGGAATTTAAAATTCTTGTTGATAAGATGTACTTTTTTGTTTTTAATTATAACGAAGCCTCAACAATTAAAATGTCAATATGTATCGAAAAAAATTTAACTGTTAGTGTTTATATTAAAGGTAATAATCGTGCCATTCAATTTAAAGTTAACTAGGAGGTCTCAATTAATAAATATTTTATCACATTATAAGAATTTTACTGTAGTTAATTCACAATTAGTTGAAAATTCTGCGAAGATATACATTTCGGAATACGCAGCACATTCTCTTTTGAAGAAATGAAAATGTTCGCAATGTCTCACTATTATTAGACACAGAATAAGGGTACTTCCATTCACAACCAATATTTCGATACTTTGCAAAGAAACGGGTTATCAATGCAACCGATTTAGTAATGTCTATTTTAGTCCATATGTGTTCACTTTTAGAATTTATTTTAAACGATTAGACATGTTCGATAAATTTTTAACCACAGTTCCCAACAGAAAACACTTCTCTGTAAATTAACGATGTATAGTATTGAAAATGAAAACATTTATTCCGAGTTTTTAGACATTTGTACTAATTGTGAAACTCCCTATTCATCATTACTTCATAAACTGTATTCTATTTTTGCAAAAATTTCGATAAATAATTATAAAAAAACCAATATGACTCAGAAAGAAGCCTCTGCTGGTGATGATGCTGCATTGAAAAGTTCAAAAATATACAAATTGAGTACGTTTAAATAATTAAGTATTCTTCGCTAGAACTGATCAATTTAATTACAGGTATATTTAATATTTCTTAATTTTTAAGCATATTTTATTTGTATATCATGACTATTCTCAATGCAATTTAACTTTTTATGCATAAATAAGTATATATAATATATACAAATAGAGTAAATGTAACTTTATCTAAGAAAGATATTTTGATTTCAACTGAAGGCTGTATACTAACCGGCCTACTGAGTAAAAAGAATGCGACGTTGCCTTTTTCTCAGCACGGCTTTCTATTAACGACGGCTACGACCGTGGTAAGGGATGAAATATTCTATTCCTTAGTTAGATATCTTTACCACTACTACCCGATAGCGCTGTAAAGTGATCACAAAATCATCTCTGCGCAATTTTCCGTCAAACGTATGCCAAATGAAGTCTGGTTAGGTTAGTACAGTGGCGGACGTTTTCGTGTCGAGAAATTTTTACAAATTTACTGTAAACAATTATAAAAAAAGATGTAAATAATTATAAAGAATTCTAAATTGAAGTTTTATAAATTTTTTACAGTTTGAGAGAGGCTATAATTATAATAAATTATATAAAAGTTAAGTTTATTTTTGGATTTAATTTATTCTAACATAGTTTAGTTTTTTATTATTTTGTTAATTAAAAATATTTTAAGAATGTTCAGTGTTGAGTAACAAAAAAAAAGAGACTTGATTTTGAATTAATTAACGATGGTATTTTGAGGTTCATAATTTGTTAAAATAATGTAAGTATTTTTTAAATAAATGCGTAACCTTTTTATATGTGTTACTTGATTTTTATTACAGAATAAAAATTATTGTCAAGAACTTTATTTATTTATATACTTGAATTTTTGCATAATTTTATTTATTTTTACAAATAATTATTTATATTTATACTTTACTGTGAACAATTGAATTGTTTATACTTAACTGTTAACAAATAATTGTTTACATGCCTATTTCTGGTTAGCACTGTTATAGCAGAGATATCAGGTTGAAATGTAAGAAGGAACAAAATAAACGAAATCGCTTTAAAATTTACGTTGCAATTTAAATAAATAACTACTCTGTAACAGTTGCGATTGCAGCGCCATCAGGTGGTCAACGCAAAAAAAAAAAAAAAGGAATAATGTAAACATTACATAACTTTCAAAATTATTCGCTTGATGGCGTTGCAGTCACGGTCTCTATTGAGGGAGCCGCTTGATTATACATTATCTACATCTACATTTAGTGGTTATTTAATAAGTTGAGGAAATTGTTATCGTTTTTCGCGACCTAACTTCTGAACCTAGTAGAATTGTTTCATTTTTAAGAATAAAATATTATCTGAAGTATGAAGTCAATGCATTGATTTTGCCTAAATTATTTTCAAAAAATAAAAAATGGCAAGTATATTTACCGTAATTTATGCAAGGATTCGTTTGTTTTTAATATCACATAAAGTTGTTGGTTTATTTAATGAGTTACTAACGTTTTACTTTTTATATATACTGGTAAAAAATGTACTTTGTGTTTGTAAAAGTTATTGTACGCGCTATTTAATTTGTCCTTAACAAAAATGATCGAACGATATAATTCACTACGTCTATTTTTGTTTTTATGGCGATAACGTATTTAAGAGATATCGAAATCGTAGGAAATAATGTTTAAGCAAGAATATTTAGACTCGGTAAAGTAAATTTACGTGATCTTTTCTCTGTTATATTTGTTCCGTAAATATTTTTGTTGTTTTCAATTAAAGATAATCGTTTTTCTATTTTTTAATGAAAATATTGATCAAATAATCCGTTGTAAATGAATAATAATTAAAATTTTTATGGTATGAGGTTTTTCGTTTTTTTTTTTTTTTTTTTTTTTTTTTAAATTCAAATTATACTACAAGAATAGCATATTTAAAAGAACGGGTTTAAAAAAAAGTAAGATTAGCGTTTAACATTGCTTTATTTCTCAAATAAATAACGTACTAAGCTCAAGTTTTTATATATATATGAAAAGTCATTAGTTGTCTTTTTTTTTTTATATATATATAAATGTCACTGGGTAAATATTCTATGTAAAAATAAATTTTGTACGTTTAAAAAATCGAGATGCTGTATTAATTTCGGATTGACTTCCGTATTGAAACAATCTCTTAGCGAAAACAAGACCAAAAAACATAAATAGAAAATTTTGAAAAATATATTTTTTGTATAAGTACGTTAAAGACGGTTTAATTAAATAGTTATAGAACAAATATTTTCAAATCACACCATTATTCCATTCTACAGAATATTACATATTGTTGGCAAAAGGTTGCAGTTTTATACATTTAACATCATTTAATTGTTTTGTGAAGATATCTTCAAATTTGAACAATAAGCTGAAAAACATTAATTATCTTAAAAGTATTTATAATGAAAAACTTATTATTCACTTTTAAATTATTACAAATGTTTAAATAGCAAAACAGTATGATTTAATGGTGAGGATTGGAAAACGATAAAGCAAATTTCAAGTCGGTATAAAACGCGTCCATTTGCAAATGACGGTCGATTGAATTTAACTGACGTCAATGTAAGTTGTATATATACTACATAGTTACGTATTATATAAATAATTTTAATGCTAGTTAGTAATTTAAAACGGAGTTACCTTATCTTTTATAAATGTGCCCTTATCAATAACTAATAAATGATGGTTATATATCACTTTTGTAAAACAGGCGTTAATTTTAATGTATACTGTTTTTTTCCGCTGAAACAAAGATTTGCTTAAACTATAAATCAAGCGAATAACTCGGATGTAATAGAGTTAGTATTAAAATGTTTGGGAAGAATATAAATATACATTGAGAGTGCATCTACAAATAAAATACAATAAATTAGACTATTGCATGTTCGATACGAAACAGAGGTTTTTGGGATATTGTAGTTCTTAATTTTTTTACAAGTCGCAGGGTACCTCAAAAATAAAAGTAAAAGTAAAACTACGCGTGCTACTGATTTTTTTTAGAATTTACTCTGTATTAGTATTATGAAGAAAAAAGTGTCAAGTGCATTGTGTAAGGAATAGAAAATAAATTTTAAGTATGGTATCAAAACTCAGCACTGCATCATAACCATAGGAAAGAAGATAATACATTAATTAAACAAGCTATTGAAAAATTTTCTGGTTTTCTAAATTTATAATTGATTAATTATGCAAATTACTCGGGAAAGACTGTTTCTTTTATATATTTTTAACGAAGAACAAATGCTCAATAAATTTCGAGTACATCCCATGACACTGCAAAAAGAAAAAATATAGAGCACCAGCTGTTCCCCGCGGCTCTTCCCGTTTAAATCTGTACTTGGAAATTCATAAAAAAAATTTTATTTCATCTGGAATTGTATTTATGTAAAGGTTCTTTTTCTTTTTTAGGTAAAAGATGTTTATCATCGCCCAACAAAAAATAGTTTTCACGTTTCACGTTTACCTAAAGATTATTGATCTTTCTACAACACCTGTCCGTCGTGATTTAACAGATATTTTTCCTCAACTAAACAGCACACACAGTCATCATTCTGAAGAGTCCGAATTATTCATACGGTGATCTCCTATAATTACACATTTAAGAGAACATCTTCTTCACTCATATCTTTCGACCACTCTGTCTCGAGTTTTTTATTAAAATTAATTTATTGCCGTAACAGCAAATTGCAGTAGTTGAGTAAGGATTTTAAATTTGAGTATAAATAACATACAATATTCTAAAATGTTTCCAATGAGGATTCGTTTCGTTTCGAAATATCCTTGGATAATGAAATAAATCAGTACTTTTGAAATACAAAATGAATGAAATGCACCTATCTAGCATGAATAAGATACGGACTATATGGAATGCTAATGACACGTACTTTATATGGTTTAGAGGGATAAACAAGAAAACTGAAAATGTAGATGAGCTGATTATAATGAAACTACTGGAGGTAATACCCCAGGATATACTACAGGAACGGAAGATGGGATTGTGGAAGAGCCAGGTTAAAGCATAGCTAACGGAATGGTGCACAAAATAGGTAAATTATCCCCTGAGGGTATAAACAAAAAAAAGGGGCAAACGGGATTACATCCTTACGAGGATTTTGGTAATCGTACCTTACACATACGGTTATGTGGAAATATCGGAATTTTTGAGTACCGCGGAACTTACGTACGCGCTGATCAGACATGTTTGCTCACCTTCATATGTTTCCCCTCTGGTAGAAGTAGCGTTAATTTTATTGTTATTATTGTTATTGATAGAGCTAATAACCTAATTACAATAAGTGAACATTTGTGTAGAGTAAGTATATTCTGAAATAAACGTTGATAAGCGTGGCGGGCACTCGTAATACGGGCTGCATTGCTCAGCAAGACCTACAACTTATTTAAAAAAAAAAAAAGTTAAAAATAATACTGTAAATTTGAAAAATAATATTTTTATAAATATATGGTTATGTGTATACTTGAAAACAATTATAATATGTGAATGGCGACTATAATTAAAGAGAAATATTTTTAGATTTTTTTTTTTTTCAAATGATATTTTAATTAATATGAGTAGAACTCATTTTAGCTTTTAGCGTGATTTCTTTTAGGGAATTTAAATTAAAATATCGTATAAAAACAAAGAAAATGTAATGTTGCCTGATCATATTATCATAAACCCCATAAATTTCGAGAATATTTCGAAACGGAACGGCTCCTCATTGGAAACATTTTAGATGCTTCTCCGAGAATGATAGCAAATTAGTAAAAAGAAAGTTCAACAGTTAATTTAAAAAATGTATATATTGCATGGCCAGGTAGTTTACAAAAATTAAATAAAATATATGGTTTTAAACGATTAAAAACAGCAAATATAACAAATAAAATTACGAAAATAAAATAATTTCCGTGTGAACGGTATGAAAAGAATATGCAAATCGAAACAAATTTGAATCGGACGCGAACAATACAGAAAAGAATTGATTGGTATAATAATAACAGTTTAATTTTCCCTGGCAATATACGCTGTCTCTGTTCAGAATAAACACTATATTGTTTACGCTGTTATTAAATATTAAACAAACCAAATCGGAAAAAGAACACGTTGAATCGCTCAAGGGAAAAAAAAACATCGTAATCGAATGAAAACACCATTTTCTCCTTTTAAAAGAAACAAATAATCATAACAAAACACTCTGACAATGGTATAAGTTGTCTTACTTTTTTTTTTTTTTGGATACGATATAAACTGTTTGACAAAAATATTTCTGTCTCCTCTCCATAATAATCTATTTGAATTTTAAACAGTTGCAGTTTCTAAGCCATTTTAATCTCAAACCAAGCCAAATATGTAAAGCAACACTTCTTTTTGGATGTTGCGTGGTATTAAGTTTTCTTAAAAGTAGATTATAAATAAAAAAAAAAAAAAACAATGAACGTGCCTTAGGGCACAGGGCAGAAGTGAAACTTCAAAGGCATTTTTCCCAACTTGGATTTAAAGTTATATTATTAGTACCAAATTTACCAAGAATAAGAACCAAATGGGAAGATCTGCGGTTCTTATAGACATATCTATAAAGTTTCATTTAAAGAAAAACAAAAACAAATAAAAAATTAAAGCATTTGTTTTATTAATGTTTTTCACTGATTCTTGGATTCTATAAAAGATAGAATAGGCTTATGGTAACAAAAATATGAAATATAAGTTTTTAATGTAATTTTATTAATATATCTAGAAAATACTGCATCAATGGCAGTTCCGTAGTTTATCATTGATTCATTTGGATTATTATTAATATTTAGTTGAAGTTAGGTTTGAAGAAATTCTATTAAAGGCAAAGAATCGTCTGATGCAAAATTGACGTTGAAGTCTCCAGCTAATATCATTGGAAGTGTATGTGAATTTTTTTTTAATAACCTTGTACCATCGGGAGTGAAAGGGCGTAATTTTCTATGTATAAATTTAATTATATCATGGACCCTTTAATTTGGAGAAATATAAATGGCGATAATAATTATTTCTTTTCCATCTTCCGTCTTACATTGAACAGTACATATATGTCCAACATCTGTTTGACCAAAATCTAATTGCGTAGACAAATCAAGATTAGAAGTAACACGATATTTGACTTATCGTTTCTATTATGATAAACTGCAACCCCTCCTGCTCGAACGTTTTGGTGTTTAAATTTCACGATGCAATCGAAATTTGGTATGTCGATATTATCGTCACTATTCATCTACATTTCTGTTAAGATTAAAATGCGACCATTGACATTCTTTTTCTATATGCTTGGTGTCTTTCTTTTTCCAATTCTTTATATCCGTTCTTATCGTGCATTTTTTTTTAACGGTAGAATTTTAGCAGAAATTTCGTCGTGTTAAATTTTTTCCTTATTTATGAAGTTCTCAATAAATACTCTTATTAATTAAAATAGCGAATTTACAGATTCTGAATAATTCGAAATTTTTCTTAGTTGTAAGTTCTGCAATGGAATTCCAGTGGTTGCACATCCAAAATGTACGAGCCGTTTTTCGAATAGGTGTCTTCACGGCAACTGCGCTCGGTGCAACTTGCCCGAAGAATTTCTGAAAATGGCATTAAAAATGTTGAAATGTAGTTAGTATTCTAATTTTCAGTTCGAGCAGTGATAAAAATTATAACGCGTTTTGATGATAATCCCGTCAATAGCACTAGAAAAATAGTTATGCTCCATAAATAAAGATATATACGCTCTAACTAATAATTGTCAGCATCCACACCATTGTGTTGGAGATACAATTCTGCGTTTAAGATTGAGTTTTGCTAGTTTTTGTTAAATGCAGATATAATGTTAATGATGTAATTAAATTAATAAATTTAAAATTTGGAAGAGAAGAGATTTCTAATTTAAATAATTTACACTACTGAGCCGGGGAGTACTCGAATTTAAGAAAATGAAGTAATTTAAAAAGAATAGTGTAAATGTGCTTATTGAAATTATTTATAAAAATTTAATTTTCATTTAAATTTTCTGCCGATCATTTAAATGGAGGAATGTACAAAGATGAGTTACTTAATATACCGCTAGCAATAGTCGAGAAATGATATTTTAGTACAATGGAAAGTCAACAAATTGTCGTTCAGCCATGCGTCATGTTTTGGATAGAGGGTTCTGAATTATTGACTGGAAGAGGAATTCAGTGGTAAGCTGGATGCTCTGATTTGACTCTTATTAAAATTTTTACATATATGAATAGAATATTCGTCAAAGAAATGAATATAGTTATGAATGAATTTAAAGAATAACGGGAAAACGGACACATTTTAAGAAGCATTTCTCTTCGAAGGTAATAAGAATTGAAGTAAAAAAATCTTTTCGAGCCTGCATGAAAGAAAACGGTGTATATTTCGGAAATAAATGGCAATTTATTTTATTTTTACGATATTTAATGAAAAAATTGTTAATTTAGTTGCATTGAAGATGCTATTTTTACATTTATTTTCTCAGCATTTTCGAATCTATTTGACATTTATTATATATAGGGCATTCGAAAACAACTTGCACTAATTTTTATATGTCGAAGGAACACTACGTATTAGATTGGCTATCGTGGTACATCTTGCGCGAGAGCAGCTGAATAATCGTACCGCCACTTGTCGAGAATGGAAATTCAAAGTTGCGAAAGATAAACATAACCTATCACGTGTAGTTACAGGAGATGAAATGTGGGCCTCCTTGCGCGGTCCGTCCACTAAAACAGAATCGTCCTCGTTGAAACACGCCGGAGCTTCGGCCCCGAAAAAAGTTCATCAGGCGAAATCGTTATCAAAAGTTATGCTGATTTTTTGATTGTTGTAGGATGATTTATTATCACGCAGTCCCTAAATGTTGATTCCAGTCATTATACAAATGTTCTCTGAAAGAAATGCAAAGAAGAATGCATCAGAAACGCCAGAATTGAAGTACTCATGGATGTTGCCTCACGACAATGCCCGTTCGCACACTTTGACTCGCACATTCATTCATTTGGGGAAAAAGCGGCATCGAACTGATGCCGCATCTTTAATATTCTTTCGATTTGACGTCATGTGATTTTTGGTTATTTCCACCCCTAAAAAAGTACCTCAGAAGCGTTCAATTCAAAACCACAATGGAAGTCCAGAATTCTGCGAAACTATTCAAAAAATGGCAAGAAAGATGGGTAAATGTATTGCAGATGTGATGGTAGATATTTTGAAAAAGACCCTACACTCCGTCAAATTTTTTAATTTTGTAAAGTGAAGACTTTTATTGTACGAACTTTTTTTTTGTTTCAGGTAATCAAAATGACTTTTTTCAATATAATGTTTTTTTTACCAAAATTAGCTTTATTCCATTTATAATTACCGTATTTTGACGAAATGGTGTTGCTAACTTTTTATTACCAAAATTCAAACTTGCGCTGATGAAAAGTCAAACTGGCTTTACATTTAACGTTGTGGCTTGGCCCTGAAATGTTCTAGTTTCCAAAAAATTTTACGGATGGTGTATAATTAGTTACACAACAATCCTTCGTGGTTGTTAAACTTATACGCAGTGTTGATTCGGCGTATAAAAATTAGTGCAAGTTGTTTTTAAACGTCCTACGTATAAGGTAAAAAACAAAGTTTTTTTTTTTCAGTTATTAACAAATTAATTTATTATTAATTCAGTAAGGTGAGAATCATTTTGCGTTTCTTTTTTGGTTTATTCTTCTCGATGTTAACTTTAGAACAAACTGAAATTTTATTGACATTCGGTAGTTTTTGTTACGTTGATTTTTTTTCTTTAAAATTTCCACAGATGTATTTTGAAATTTATTAATACCTATTAAAAGGACAAGAAGGCACGTAAACAATTTTTCTTTCCATAATATTAGATATAGAATAAGTTGAAAAAAGGTTTAGTAGGATTAGCAATTTTATTTATTTTTTTTTTTTTTTGAAAATATATATATATATATTAATATTTACACATTTCCTCGTCAAGCTATATTATCGACGAGTTTTCTTACATCTAAATATGTCTACACTATACTACTTATATACTATACAATCTTATCGCGGCGCAAATCATTTTATTACAAACTTATCCTATTTTTCCTTATTTCTAACTTAGCTCTAACTAATCTATTATTTATTCTATTTATTTATTTTTTTACTCCGTCCCTTTTTCTTCCCCTCTTTTATTTTTAAAAAAGTAACTTACAAACAAAAAAAAAAAAAAAACGAAATAAAAAGAACTAAAACACCTTAAAATATTATAAACCAGTACATAGTACCGAAATCATAATTTTTAGTAGACACTACGTCAACATGAACACACCTATTTAACGTTTCAAACACCGTTTATACAGTCCATCATCAGAAACTAAAATCTAACTCGCTCGTTTCAGCCGACTACGACTTCGTAAATTATATATGTTTTTTTAAAAATGGTAGTCCCTATCATTATTATTTCCATCGTCACTTATACTTGCGTGTGCGTCAATCCTACCACTAATATCATTTATGGGTTTTCCGTAACTGGCGTGTCATTAATACTTGTTGAATCGGGATATTCCCCAGTAGTTTCCGACATAACACTACTTTTTATAGAAATTTCTTGTTTTTCCTATCAATTTTGCTTTTTTCCAATAAACTAACAACCGGTCTCCATGCCGAACTGAGGTCTTATCACTGCTCTCTATTAAAGGTTTCATTAATTGACGTTAGATCTTCCTACCCCTTTCAATGCTTCCTTTATCCTTTCCTTCCCATCTCCAGCCGTTATTGCCCTCCTTCTTTCCTTTATACTTTCTATCTCCGATCGCCTCAGAATCTGAGTAGGTGATCTAAGTCCATGTAGTTGGGTCAGTGTTAACACCGAGCCCATTTAAAAAAAAATTAATTTCGATTTTAATGACTTCTCTAACAACCAGTCTGTTATTAATTTTTACGCATGTCTTGAACACTGGTCTAATATTATTTTTCCCGAGAACTCTGCCAATCCTGTCTGTCACTCTTTCAATGTACGGTAAACAAATTGAACCATCATTTCTTTGTTTCCTCAATTCCGTGATTTTTGCTGAACTTCTTTTAGTACTCCGCCTCTTTTCTACTGTAACTAAGGATCGTCATCTCCATTAATCTTTCGAATTCCTTAGGTAGATCCTGTCTAGAAGACACACGTTTGGCTCCGGTCACTAATGTTTTAAAAACTCATAACTTTTTGGCTCGGGCAGTGATGTTAATATCTACAATATTTACTCGAATACGATGGTTTACGAAACACTGCAGTTGTCAATCTTCCTTCATTATCCTTTTTAACTAAAACGTCTAGAAAAGCCAATTGTTCATCTTTTTCCCTTTCCATTGTGAATATAATATTCCCGTGGAAATTATTTAAGTCATTCCGAAATTCCTGTAACCGAACCTTCCCAAGCTGCCACACCACAAACGTGGCATTCACATACCGAAACCAACATTTAGGTTTCCACCTGTTTAGCACATACTTGTCAATCTCTTCCATAAAAATGTTCGTAAACACCGGTGTCAGTCTAGACCTTAAAGCCATGCCATCCTCTTACTTATAAAGTTTACCGTCAAATGAAAATATATTCACTTTTGTAACTACAAATACAATGAAACAGGCTAATTCGTTACTAATGCCGTATTTTTTAATAATTTTTACCGTATCCTCAATTGGAACATTTGTAAACAATGAAGCCACGTCAAAACTGACCATTAAATCATTTTCTGTGACAACCAATTGTTCCATCTTATTAATAAACTCTTCTGAATTTGATATGTGTAAATCAATAGCGCCAATCATAGTCTTTAACTATTTGGCAATGTGACCTTCCAGGAAATATTTGCCCTATTTATTGAACACACAATAGGCTTCATAGGGCACCCGTTTAATTTATTTTATTACACCTGTGAATTAATTATTGTAAATATGTACTTTGTTAGAAATTCATTCTGTTTGTATATTTAAAAAATATGGTTATAGATTTAAATTAGATTGGATTATACTTTAAAAAAATGTTTTAAATCAAACAGAAAAGAATCACGTAAATGTAAAATACTTTTTTGATGTGTATCAGAATTCGTGCATTTATTTTCTACGCTTTCTTCTGTGCCTTCTGTCTGTGTTTGATCATTATTTCTTTTCCATAATTCCGGAATTCTTCAATAAATTACGTTAATGTTTTTAAACGTAATTCCTATTTCTTCCGCCTATGAGTTCTGTCTTATTTCCTTATTTTTGTAGAAGTTAAAAACAAATTTCGTGGTTATTATTTATGCATTTTTTAAAAGGAGTTTATGTTCACACTTTTATGATCTGACTAGAGTGATTTTTTGTATTACATGTAAATATTATGTTTATTTTAGGCTTCATGTACAAATTTTATATTTCGCTTTGCTACTTGTTCATAAATTAAAAATGTATATTTTTACACAAATACAAACATTTGGGAATTTTTTTATTACTAATTAATTAATTAATTTAAAAATAGGAAATTGTATATTAGTTTTACGATGTAAAGTTTGTATGTATCATATGCCTAAACTGTTTTATGCATCATTCTTAATTTGACAAATATATTTTATTAACAATTTTCTTTCGAATTTTTTGTAATTGCTCGTAACATTAATATATCGGTTTGATTGTTTGAAGAAAAAAAAAAAAAAAAAAAAACGAAAAAAATACAAAAAAAATTATATTTATTTTCTTGAAGACTTTAAAAATTCTACTCATCGAGATTGAAACTTAAATTGTAATAAAATTAAATGTAAACGTAAAAGTTTAAGTAGTATCTTATGGACAAAACATTGTGTCGAGGATTAAAAAATAAGTGAATACAAAGGAAGGATACTTAACATTCGGTTTCAACTTTTTTCTATAAGGGAACGAGCAAATTGGATCAATATTTATTTAGAGTACATTGTGTTTATTGAAAAAAAAAAATCAGGTAATGGAATAAAATTTATACCAATTTATAGGTTGCCTAAATAGGTTTCTGATGTTTTTTACCTTTTATTTGAAAGACGGTATACTGTCGAATAGTTAGATAGAAAAATTAAAAAACAAACTAACAGAAAATGAAAAATGAATAATACAGTTTGAATTCAGTTAAAATTGCTTATTCGCTTTAAAAGTGAAGGCAAAAAAAAAAAAATTCTTGGTTTAGGTTATATTAAAAATAAAACAATTTTAAGCGTTAAAAGGAATGTGATAATTAAACTTCCTCCTTTTCTACTGTTTTTAGTTAATTCAAAAATTACTCGTTAAAAATTTTCATTTCACGTTTGTATTACTCGAACTCATAATCGTTGCGAATATTTCGTATATAATGACGTATAACATAAAACGAACATAGAGCTACTAGAAACAAGTACTAGATTACGGTACGATTGTGAACGCGGGGTCTGTTAGTAATGGTTAGGTTTCGGATTTATCTGTATTGAAAAGCTCCAATATACCCATTAAAAATTTCATAGTAGATAGTTTATAGTAGTACAAAAATAAAATAAAATATTTTATTTTTCTCTTCAAATTTTTATTAATACTTTGCTTTTTCCTCTATTAAATTTGTATAAAGAAAATATTAAATTATAAATTTAAATTTAAAAATTATATTAATCAATAAAAAATTTTTTCTAAAGTTTCTACACGAAAATTATGTCCTATGTCTATTAACGTAGCTTTAAATGTAGAAACCGATCTCGCTACATCGCAAAACGCAACCGGTAAATATTTAAATGCGGCCACTTTAGATGGAGTGTAAGAAATTTCTCAATACTCGATATAAAATTTTCACTATTACTTGTAACAAATTCCATTCAAGATTACGATCAAGCACAACATTTAACTTAGTTCTTAAAGCGTCCATTACAAGATCGAAGATAATGCAGCACTGTTAACTTAGCTGTCAATCATATACTAGCATGGTCGGTCAGTAATGTTTGTTTTTGTTTGCCGACATTATTGTTCAGCTTAGGCAATTGACATTATAAATATAAAAGTCCTAAAAGATTGGAAAGTAAATACTCTGTTCAAATTCATTTCTTTTATAAAAGAGACAAAAATTTTTTTTTTTTATTTGCGAAAAGATATCTTTTTACCCGTAAAGAGGTGTACAACAATGATAGTCACACGACCGACAAGGAGTAATAAGTTTGGTTTTTTTTTGGTTTCATAAACCTGACTTTTTTATCGTTTTGAATATATTATTGCGTCGTGTGTATGTGTGTTTTCTTTATATGTAATTATGAAAAATATGTAAAAATCTTCAAAATTGCAAAATATGTACGAAATGTCCAAAATTTCTATTTATAGGCACTATTAAATTAGTGTATTTCAAATGTACAACCTTGAAACGCCTAGATACGAAATATTAAAGCGTTAGCTACAATCAAAAAAAAGTATGTATTATATGCAAAATCCGAACTTTAGTAATAGTGTACTTTAACATTGAAGTGTATGTGGCGCTTTGAAAAGTTGTTCATGTCACCTTTTGTCCAAATTAAAAATCGTTGTTTTAGGGTTTCATTTTTATTGGGTATTATCAGTGGATTTGACTTCTTCCTTTTTAAACACATATAACAATTTAATAAGTAAAAATTTTTAGACAGTAGCAGATGGATACATTTTGAAATACTTGGAATTTTGTATGTGTTATTATGTATATTGTCGTGTCTATGAAGAGTGCTTAATTTTCAGTTAAATATCGACGTTAATATTAAGGCGAAAACAAAAACGTTTTAGGTCAATTTCTTTTTTACTCAAAACACAGTTGACGATGATGGTTTTAAATCGATCCGAATTTTTTTAATAAATTAAATATTATTAATTAAAATGTTTAAATTAATTCTATTTTAATTTTAAGCAATTTTAAATATTTATTTCATTTAACTCTCGGTTACATTCGTAAAAATTGTTAATTTTAGTTTATCGTTATTTTTATTTACCGGTTAAAATTGAATCATGTGCAGTTTTACACAACAAATGTTTAGAAAATTTAATTAAATTTTTTTTTTTTTTTTAAATGCATGTCACTGACCTTTAAATTGTTTATTAAATTTCATATTTTTTAATGTAACGAACATAGCATTAAACTGTATATTTAAATGTAAATTCCTTTTATTATTATAGATTTACGACCGTTTATAGATTTAAATTTGGAGTATACATCAATTGTACGTTTCATCTCTTTGCCAATGCGAGTTCTATAGGTGAGATTTAATGATTACTATTGAAATTTATAAAATTCTTAATTCAATTAGCTTATGCCATTTGGCAAATTAAAAACTGTACGTAAGGTTTTGTTCGGGAATTTAAAAGGTCTAAATATAATATAGTAGGGTACGAAATAAATGCACAAGATAAGATGTCGTAATATTATAAGTTTATTTATTCTAGCTTGTCATAAACAAGGAGCAATTTATATAAATAGCTGAAATAGAGAAGTTAGCGTGAAACATCAATTTAAAATGATCGTCTGATTTGCAGACTATTATGTTTATGAATTATGCCATGAGTAATCGATCAAGAACGGTGATTGCGCATAGTATTGTAGCGTCTACCACATCGGAATTAGCTTTAATAAATTTTACTAATGAATTATTCTAATGTAAGTCAGGGGATGTTTAATACATTTCTAACGAACTTCTTCATCGAAAGATCAACTGCACTATTCAAAATATTATCATAGCGACTCCATTAGTAAAATTGAGACGTTGTCTCATTAATTATTTCGGTACCCGTTGATATAATAATTACTGTAAATTTTAGAAGCCGATCTAATTTTCTTTTTACGTTATGATACTTAAAATGTGTTAATTATTTTGATAAAATTGTAATTATGTACGTACAGGATAAATTAGAGAAACAATCAATATTTACCTCATAAATACTAATTTGAGATAAAAAAACGGAACAGGATAATTTTTTACGTTCTTGTTATTATTTATAATAATATATATATATACTAGGGGATTGGTCTTGCTGGGGCCCGTTCCTTCGGACTTAAAATCGTATTATTTTGTCAATTTTTATAAGGACTGAAGCGTGTTCACATATACTTATTTAAAAAAAAATAAAAAGAAGTCCACCAATATGTCAATTAAAAAGTGAAATTTAGATTAAAATATCTGAAAAACTGAAACGGCTAGCAGGGTAATAATATATGTGAGCGGATTAAAAAGTAAGTAAAAGAAAAGTAAAGCAAATGCTATACCCTCGACAGGGTGTTGGGGATTGTGATACATTTAATTCTTTTTGGAGACGTTAGAGTATGCAGGTTAAAATAGAACCGGCTGTGGAATTTGTTAAAAAATTTTTTCTCAAAACTTAATTTTCAAAGTTTTTAAAATTTGGGCTCTTTAATTTTACAATTTTTTGCGGTCTCGTACTTTTCTTATATCGAGTGATTGATATACATCATTTTTAAAAAAGAGTGACCCTCTAGCTACTATGAAAAGGGCTGTGGACTTTTTTTTACCGCTCTAAGGGTGTATTTTTCGAATTTTACATTTTTCCTGTATTCTAGGGACCTCATTACGTGGGTTAGGAAGAAAATTAATATAGTTACTCATGTAGAACCGGCTGTGGAATTTTTTTTTTAAAACTTGATTTTCAATTTTTCAAAATTTGAGCCCTTTAAAATTTTGAGGGTTCTATAATTTTTTATGATCTCGCGAAGAAAATACGTCGATTAAAAAATAAATAAACTCTCTGGCTACTATAGAACGGGCTGAACGATTTTTTTTTTCTTGCAGATTTATATACTACTTTGATTAAAAAGTTTCAGAAATAACCACCATGTGGCGCTACCAGTTACCCCATTTCATTTTTTTTTTTTTTTTTTTAAGTTGCCACACTGTTACTAATATTCCCGCCAAATTTCAGCGTCACAGCTTGACATCTGTGAAAGTTATGCCGTGTTTTAAATACATCTGTTTTGTGCGTAGATTTTAAAAATAGAATTAACTTTGCATCAACAAGTTTGCATTAAATTTTGTGTTGAAAACGGATTGAACGGAACAAAAACCTTGGAAATGTTTCTTGGCAGCAATACTCTATCGAAAACAAATGTTTATGTGTGGCATGAACGCTTCAGAAATGGTCGCGAGTCCGTTGAAAATGACGAACACAGTGGTAGGCTATCGATCTCAAAAACCGAGAAAAACATCGGTAAAATCAAAGAAATGTTGACCGAAAATCGCAAGTTGACCATTAGAGAGCTGGTAGAGGACATGAATATCGCTTATGGATCCATCCAAGACATTTTGGTTAACGATTTGGACTTGAGGCGTGTTACTGCAAAGGTGGTACTGAAAGATCTGAATTTCATGCTAAAAAGGGACCTAACATCGCGAAAGACATGATTTCCCAGTCCAAATCCGACCCAACATTCATCAGATACATCATTACTAGAGACGAGGTGTGGGTGTATGAATATGGCATGCAATCTAGACATCAAGCGAGTGAAAAATCGTTTTCAGTCGAATAAGGAGGTGATGCTTATGGTTTTAATTGATTACAACGGCGTCGTGCACTATGAATTCTTTCCAGAACATCAGACAGTTAACAAGGATTATTATTTGGGCGTTATGAGATGTTTACGTGAAGCAATTCGCCGAAAAAACCGGACTTGTGGGCAAGCAATTTCTGGAGTTTGCACGTCGATAACGCACCATCGCACAATGCCATCGTTATTCGTGATTTTTTGTCAAAAAACAGAACGAATACTATTCAAACTAAACCGAATTTGCCTGATTTAGTTCCCCGTGATTTCTTCCTATCCGATCAACTCAAGAAACCGTTCCGGAGAACGGGTTTCAGCAGTCAAGATTAGATAATAGAAAAATTGAAGACGGCTCTGATAGTCATACAAGTATAACAAATGTTTCGAGGATTGGATCAACCGCTGGCATAGGTGCGTTGTAGTCAGTGGGGAGTACTTTGAAGGGGACAAAATCAGTTTTGGTGAATAAATAGGTATTTTTAATTTTCTGAACAAATTCCTGAAACGTTTTATTCAAGGTAGTATCTCTCTCTCTCTCTCTCTCTCTCTCTCTATATATATATATATATATATATACATATATATACATATCTTACGATTTTTTGTAGTGTAGTGTATGCGTATATTACATGCATGGCCGAAAGCCAAATATTTCCTTAAAAATAATTATAAGAAATATTTCATGTTCATAATAATATAAAATGGGAATTAATTTTAAAAAATTATGCGCATAGTACTAAAATATTACGTGTAAATAAAATTCAAAAAATTAGATCTTTATAATTTTTTGCGCACAAGAAACCAAACTTGAAAAGGGAAGCATCGGATCATGTATCAACGAGAATTTTAAAATTTGAAGTTTAGTCCTTTTTGTTAGCCTCCTGGTAGCATTAAAAAAAAAAACAAGAATTGGAAATAGATTTTTCGATAAATATTAAAAAAACAAAAAACCGTAGAGATTCGGTTGAAAGTAAATGTTTAGTTGTAGAATTATAAAATGGAAATGACATCCCCAGGCTGAATGATAGAATTTTTTTTTTTGGAAAAACGAAAAAAGAAAACAAGCGGAACAAATACTGGTTTTTGAATAAAAATTAAAAATGAATAACCTGTCATTAACATATATGGTAGTCAAACGTAGTGAAAAGAATGGTAATATAGCAGAAAGAATTAAGTAAGCCTCAGATTTATAAAAAACGCACGAGTGAAGTTTACATCCTGAGAGGAAGCGAAATGTTGACATTTTGCTAGACACGAAAGTTTGATAATAAATTCTTAGATTGCACTCATTTTCAGAGAATAGGATACAGCTGGAAAAGAATGTGAACGATTACAGGATGAGAAACCTTTCTTTATTGCTCATTAAGAATACTAGACAATGAATAAATGTCTGGTTAAGAGCAGTTGTTACATTTCATAAATTTTACACAAATGCCTGAGAACAATGTGTAATTTTTCTACGTTTAAGTTAGTTATCTTTTTTTTTTTTTTAACTTTTTCGATGTTACTATAAAACATTAAGAATAATTTTCCTTATTACTCGGATCAGTTATGTTTTGATAAAATAAAGCCCATCTTCTAGTAATGATACATGTATTCAGACGATTCTATTTATATTTTATATAGTTTTCATTGACGTATTTAAGTTTATGGGAGTTAAATTTTTGTATTGTTTTTATTTCAGTATTTTTTTTTGTTGTTTCTTTAATGAAATCTGTATATAATAATAATAATAATAATAATAATAATAATAATAATAATAATAATAATAATAATACGTGTATCATTCTTCTGTTCATTATTCCGATTTTTTTTTTGTAGTACCGTCAAACTTATTTTGGGGGGATGAAGAATAAAATAAATTTAAAGATTTTTAGAAAAATATAGAGGAAATCACTGAGGAGGTAATAGCTGTTTTAAGAATTTTTCCAATTTTTTGGTGTTTTTGGTAAAATGTATTTGGCCAGAAAAAACATGAAGGTTTCGACCTCTCGTAACTGATTCTATCTCAATAGCGTTTTTACAAAATATTACATAACACCGTATGTGGTTGGTACTTGCGATGTTTCGATCGTGTTGATCATGAAGAAATTATGTTTTTCTACCATGATAAACTACAAAAATACATTATTTTTTTCTTTTTTTCTTTGAATCATTGTGTTATTTGGGAATGAATAATTTATCACTTGCGCGAAGTATGGTTTAAGCATTTTTTCCTGGGTAGCTGCCCTCGGTTGGACGAGTCCAAAAAAAAAAAGAAAAAAAAGGGATTTTGTTTCAGTATTTCATTTCAGTTGATTAGTTAGATAGTTTCACATCGTTTGATCGGCTTAATTGAACCGTGCCGCCTACTGCTCTTTACCAGTTTAGCGTGTTTAATTAGTCTTAAATGATCACGCGAATGCGGCAATAAATAAAATATAAATCAATTTATGGGTGACGTTGGTTAATTATGTACTCGTATTACATATACAGCATGCGAAGAAAATCGGTCGGTACAACTGAATGGTACTCTTTATATTTCTGCGATTGTTCGCAGTATTTTATTGTCGAATTAATAAAATAATTTTGTTTCTTACTTTCGCTTTTTCATATATTTTTCTTTTTCGATATTCTTACGTTTTTTAAAGAAATATTATAACGAAATCGTTCGAAGAAAGTCATTCATTTAATTTAAGTTATTACAAGATACATTTCATTGTTCGATAAGTATATAATTTGTATTTTGAGTCTATAACGCTGAAGTAAAATAAAAAGTATAACACATTATTAAAGACTTATTATGGAAATATTAAAAAAGAACAAATTTTGAAATAACACAAGATAGCAAGGAAAACGGATAATATTCTATTTGGATAATGTTGAAACGTAAAGTCCGTAATGAGTTCATGTCGGGTCGTTTAAAAAGTTTTTTTATGTTGTATTTTTCATAGCTTTTGCTTTACAAAAATGAGCGATATCTATGTACAAAAATTTTCAAGAAACACAGAGGCAAGTTCTGTAGCATGAAAAAGTAATCGATATATAATTTAATCGCCGAGTTATTTCCCTTTTGGGCCTTTATATATTATAATAGTTCATATTCTATTTTGTTATTTTACGTACTTAGTTAATTTTAAAAAAAATTAAAAAATACAATAACGTATAAAATAACTTGTTTTTTGTTACTCAATTATAAATTGGCGATGTTGACTTATTGAACAGTTTTTAAAAATTAAGTAACGTAATAATAAAAAGCTGACTTGACGAAATATCGCATTCCACAAATTTTCAATAATCGACTAGGCAGAAGAATAAAAATGGGAGGTGCGTTTGAAAAAATACCTAAAGAAAATAGAGTAAACATTAGAGGTGAGTAATTTGGCTAGTTAAATTATATATCGGATATTATTTTTTTGGGCCGCGGAACTGGACCGTACTTTTTACAAGTTTTTGTTTTTTCGTGAAAATTCTAATTTTTTCAAAGACAGGGGAAATTAAAGAAAAAATAATAATAAGCTCAACGTGAGCTCGTTGCGGATTTTATGTTTTGAAATTGGTAAATAGAATTATTCGAAATTCCGTTTTTAGCGAAATTTTTAATTAATTAAATAGAATTAAATATTTTTACAATTTTTGGACTTATTTTTGGTCGTTGCATTTAAATATATTCTGACATGTCCCTATTTTTGTTCATTACAGTTTTGGAATATTGTTAACATCGTATTTCGATAACTAATGAAATTACAATTATATGTTGAAAAAATAAAAACTAATTTCTTGAACCGTCCCAGTAAGATCCTTTTGTATTTTCGAAAGTTTATATTGACCACCCGTAATTCACTTTATTAATATTAGTGGTCTACTTTAAATTTGTATATGTCTGTTACTTCCAAAATATGTAAAAATTTTACAATTTCATTGCATATTTCAGACTTTGTACACTTTAAAATGTGTTGATTTGATAATTTTTTTCGTTTATTACTAATTTTGATATCTATTTCCGGATATGTGGCCTAAATTTTCGAGTTTTGAGTGTGATTGTTTTATCATTATTTGTTTGGTATCGGGAAAGTAATAAAACTATGTTCGTGCCTTCTTTCACATTTCCATTTCTATCATGTACATTAAACATACGAAATACACGAAGAATTATTTTAATTTATTCAGAACTTTTTCTGATGTGTGAAATAAAGGCGAATTCTTCCGTAACGTCACTGTAATCGTATTTTTAAAATTTGTAAAAATATTTTTATTTCAGAGCATATTGTATTTAAAAAAAACAAAACAATCCGATTGTATATTTCTTTATTATAAATGGAAGATTAATGTTCATTTTAAGGAACCACCGTATATTTTGATTTTTATATAAATTTTAAAAGTTTTGAACTTATTTCAGGTTATGTATTCAAATAATTTTTCATTTCTTTACTTTTTTTAAATTGCAAAACAATATATATATATATATATATAAAGTGATTTTTTTGGAAATAAAAAAATTGTCGTAAGAGTTATTATTAGATGATAAGTATACTATAAAACGACTAAGTTAATACAGAAATACATTATAAGTAGTATAAGGTTCGAATGGACACCTTATGTGAATAGACCGCAAAACAATATTATAGCTACATCGGTTTCATTTTTCTACATGTTTAGAGCTTTATTAGTGCGTATTTTGATTTTCACGGAATCATTTTATAATTTAAAAATTTGAGTTAGTTTAGGATATTGTAGTTAAAGTTTTCCGGGTTTCATATTTTTCTCATTATTGTCACGTCTGAAATGGTATACATTTTAAATTTCAGATTTCTATACGCTGCGTATTTTAATTTATTAAGGAATCCTAAAAAATTAACAATTTTGAGTTCATATTGGCTTTGTATTTAAAAATGGTTTGATTTTGTCGTTTCATTACATATGTTTAGTGGTGTGTATGCCACATTTCAGTTTTCTACGTCCGGTAGAGATATTGTGTATTTTGATCATCGTAAGCAAATATATATTCATGTACGTCAGTTGATTTTTTGTTTAAAATAAGTTGTTCAATATCGGTGACGGTTAATTTTAGAAAGTTTAATGTTCTTTCTTCTTGTACTACCGTACTCCATGAGCGTTGGCGATTATTATAATGTGAGTTTTAACTGACAACACTGAGAGATTGTGTTTCTGCCGCACGACATAGCTCCCCGAAATTGGATACCCCAGTCCATTTATGGACATTTTAGCACCATGCCATTGCTTTACGGCCAATTCTACGTCGACCTTCTATTTTACCCTGCAATATTAGACGCAGGAAGGAGTATTTTTCTCCACGCAGGATGTGGCCAAGATAACTTGACTTCCGCCACTTTATATTGTATAAAAGTTGTCTTCCAACACCAGCTATTTCCAGAACCGTTGAATTTTTAATTTTTTGTGTCCATGAAATCTACAGTGCGAATCGTTCACATTTCAAACGCCTCTAACCGGCTTATTGCTTGTGCTTTCAGCGTCTATGCCTTTACACCATAAAGAAGAAAAGACCACACGTAACACTAGACTATTCTGTATCGTATCTGAAAGGAGAGGTGTTGATCACAGAGTAGCCGTTTGTACTTTATTAAAGCCTATCTGGCCTGTTCCCTTCTTGATTTGATCTTCACCACTGGATCTCTTTTTTCATTTATCACCGTTCCGAGATACCTAAACTGTGGAATTCTTTCTACTACTTTGTCATCAACGTGCAATGTAATGGAACCAGGATCCTCCCTGCAGATGGCCAGCAACTTGGCCCTATTTACATTTATTTTTAACCCAGCTTCCTTTCCAGGTGCGTTGATCGAATCTAGAATTTTCTGTAAGTCCTGAGGATTTCCAGAAATTAACACTGTATCGCCTGTATATCTGATATTATTTATTATTCGGCCATTTACTTTGATACCAATCTCAGTATTATGAAGTGCTCTTAAAAAGACGTTTTCCACGTATACATTGAAAAGTATCAGGGAGATTATACATCCTTAGCGTACCCCTTTCCTGATATCAACGTTATCCGTCAGCTTGTTATTTCTCAGCTTGACATATGCATATCGATGACAATATAAATTGCCAATAATTCTTTGGTCTTTCCCATCTACTCCCAAAGCATTTCATTAAATCTTCATGTTTGGTGCTGTCGAATGCTTGCTGATAGTCAATATATATATCCTGTTGCTAATTGCCTCTCTGGTTCCGAGACCACCCTTAAATCCAAACTGAGTGCCTCCACTGCACATTTCCATTTTTCTAAATAGTCGAGTGTGGAGAATCCGCAGAAATATTTTTAGACCATGACTCAATAGGCAGATAGGGCGATGGTCTTTGCATTTGGCCACTTTTGGATTCTTGGGCAATCAGTTTGGTGATTTGCAAATATATGAAGTTCTACAATAAATTTCGAAGATAGGTTTTTGTGTACATTAGGTTTTGGCTTCCACTTTTTTAGGTGCCGTCTCTTTGCTAGTACATCTTCTTCGACCGTGTCGTTTTTCTGAGTTCGGCTACTTTTTCCTATATTCATCCATTTCTTCAAGTTGTCTGTCCATGTTAATCTTTGGCTTTGTTTTCATTCCGACCTTCAGTTTTTCCTTATATAAAGTGAAGTTCTTTAAACTGCATGCTTTTCATTTCGACATATGCGACACCAGAGTATAGGCTGCATTCATTCTTTTGATGTTTAATAATATTTCATGTTTCCTGCCTGTTTTCTTCATTTACGACATAATCCGCTAACGGGATTTTCATAATTTTTTGTGGAACCACATTTCAAAAGTTTTTAAATGACGCGATGAGGAAGCCATGGGTGTTCAGCTAACATTTTCAGTTTATAGACGATTTTTTTTACGTGTCCGATTCTATATTTAAGGGGGTCGTCTATTTGGAAAACTTTTTTTTTTTTTGTGGTGGGGAGGTCTAAGGAATCATAGAACACACTTCATTGAAACTTTTACATCGTATTTATTGATATTTTAAGAGTATTTAGAAAATTTTCCAGGTTGATATATGGCCAAGAATCCGCTGTAGAGCGCTCCTGTGACAGCTGTGCACAAAAAACAGTTATTGAACGGTACCCATGATTCAGGATCTCCAGTTCATTACAAAAAAAAAAACATTTTCTTAATCTGTGGATGTGTGACTATTGTGAGTGGATGGGAAAGACCAAAGAATTATTGGCAATTTATATTGGCATCGATATGCATATGTCAAGCTGAGAAATAACAAGCTGACGGATAACGTTGAGATCAGGAAAGGGGTACGTTAAGGATGTATAATCTCCCTGATACTTTTCAATGTATACGTGGAAAACGTCTTTTTAAGAGCACTTCATAATACTGAGATTGGTATCAAAGTAAATCTCCGAATAATAAATAATATCAGATATGCAGGCGATACAGTGTTAATTTCTGGAAAATTAGAACCAAATAAAAATATTGAAATTTTAATTTTTGCTAACATTCTGAAAAAATTTAATTTTTCGGTTTTTTTTTTGACATTTAAATTTAAAAATAAAAAAAGCTACATAATATATGTTAATTATTCTAGTTCAGACGAAAACTAGGCGCGTATAAAAGATGTGTACAAAATTTCAACGGAACCTGTTGAAAACTTTTTGAGATACATTGGTACCGTTTTGAAAAATATTGTTTTGAGGAAAACACGTTTAAAAGTTTGAAAACGTATTATACGAAAATAACTATCAGCGCTGTTTTACGCCTGTGTAACTTTATAATGACATCGAATTTTGAAAAATTCTTTTATCCATGTATTCGCCACGAGTTACAGAGGTGACTTATGGTGAAAAAAATAATTTTTTGACCCGACAAGAGCGATGACCCTTTTAATTTCATGATTTGATTTCCATTTTCCTGTTAGTATGTATCCTAGATATTTATGCGTTTTTACTTTTTTTCGAATTTTTATCAATAGATAATGCAACTTTTTCAATTTTTGGTTTTCGCTAATCATAAATCTAGTTTTTTGCATATTTATTTTTAGTCTAAATCTTTCGATTATGACATTCAATTTGTTTAACATTATTTGCAAGTCTCTCAGATTATCTCAATCACTACAGCACTATGTGCATAATGGATGTTATTTATGATATGTATTTACCGTATATCTCAATTCATTTTCCAGCATCTTTCCTCAGTATATAAATTAAACGAGAGATTTTTCGTATTTTTAGTTTCTCTGTAATAAATTTTTATTTGTGCTCTTTGATTCAAATGCAGCTGTTTGATGGTGTTAATATTTTTACTGTAAAGTCCGATTTTTTGTAACAAATCCGTAAGTATTTGGTGATTTACTCTGCCGAAAGCTTTAGCGTAATCGATGAAGCGTTTGTATGTATTTACCCGTTGATCGAGACATTTTAGTACTAGGATTGCAGGGCTGCATTTCTTGTGTCAACGTCATTTCGAAGCTCAGATTGTGTTTCGCTGACATAATTAATAATTTTTCTCGACGTTCTTCCATATATTATTCGTGTAAATATTTTCGGTGCTTGCGTGATTAAACTTAAGAATCTGTAATCATTACAAAATTTTATATTTCTTTTCTTTCATATTATTTTAGACACGCAAATAAACCAGTCATATGTAACTTCCTTATTAGTATATATATATGTATTAAAACTCGGCTCTTGAGGTCCTGTAAGGGGGCAAGCTCCTTGACTTCCAATCTTTTTTCTTCTAAACTGTTTTTGGAAGAATCGTTTTCAATTAACTGTGTCATTCTTAGCCGAAATTCAGCTGGTTCACTTGGCTGGGCTATTGTGTATCTTATATACATTGCGACGAACATTGTGATGAGTTATTTTTTGTAGTGTTTCCCGAGCTTTAAATAAATTCAACAATGCGTTATTGAAATCTAAATCTATTACTTTTAGTATTCTTGCATGTAATTGATCTGATTCTATCGCCTTGTTAATTTTCGCTTGTGTAAGTGCCTTTTTTATTTTTATTTTTATTTATTTTTAATACGGGGAGTCCTTCAATCATATTTTTACCGTATCGGAGGTTACTGGAGTAAAACAAATTATATATCAGCCAGTGAATGGTATTGCTTTTAATTTTTGTGGGCGGTTGAATTTATCCTGTTTTGTTTTCTTTCAAATTCTTCAATTTCTTCGCATCTTCCACGCAATCGGTGACTCTTTAGCGAATCTAATCTCTTTCCTAATTTTTCTTTGTATATTTTCGTGTATTATTTCGTTTCCTTTGCTTTTTCCGCGTTGTATCATTGAGGCGAGTATTTCTTCGTTTATCCGGTCTTTCTTCTTTTTGATTTTTTATGCCTGTATTTTTGCATTTGTTTTTTCGTGAATTATTATTTTGATCAGCCGTTTTCGAAATTGCGTTTTTTTTTTCCAACCCATCGACAATGTAATATAATTAATTAACTAATTAAAGCTACACAGTAATATTACATTTTACTATATAATTAAATAATAATTTGTATATTGCAGCACTTCCGGTGGCCAAGAGAGAATTGACACTACATGGCAGAGGGATATGGAAATTTATTATCAAGTTGTTATAGAAAATAATTCTTTGCACCGTGTGCAAATTGCATTCGAAGATGAGGTGATCAGCGTCCGCCACTTTGTCCGAGTCTAGTGGATGTTGGCAATAGGGAGAAGAGATTAAACCCATGTTGTACAAAGAAGCGGGGAGACGGTTTACCCCCAGCTGGAGGCTACATAAGGTAACAATGTACGATTTGGTACTCATCGAAACAGTCGTAATTTGGTTGAACCAAGGAACGTTAGGAATATTAGGTTGAATTCTTTTGTACTGTTGCGCGCAAAATGGATTTGCCCATGTAGCCCCCCCCCCAATATTCTTTATGGGCATATCTAATGAGCTCGAATAGGTCTCTGTTTGGTAAGTATGGAACTAAACAACTATTCATCTATGTATCTTTGGCAGCCATGTCTGCCACTTCGTTACCGTAGATATCTGTATGTCCTGGTATCCAAACAAAGTTAACTACTAGGCCAGATTCAGAAAGGGACACTACTAGGCTTCTGATTTTATAGAGGTATGGATGGGATTTTATGTTGAACGATAGGAGTTTCACAGCTGATAAACAACTCATAGAATCAGACATGGTAATGATATTTTCAGAGAAGATATGTGAATTTAAAAAGGACAAAGCCTTGAAAATCGCAACACATTCGGTACTAAACATAGAGGTAAAACGAGAAAGAGAGAATTTTTTATTTAAGTTAAGACATGGTATAAAAAAAGCAGCACCCGCAGCAGTAAAAACCGGTCAGGAGTTCGGCCAATGGTCTGAAATTATCGCATTGAATACTTTGCTAGCGTTGTGCCTATTAACGAACTGAAAAGAATCCAAATCTACCTGTAACTTAAAGCAGTTATGTCAGTATGGGTATTTAAAGATCAATGAAGGATACGACGGAATGGTAATAAAATAATATCTCTGAAGCCTAACAGCACTTAAAGATAATAGAGGTATTTTGGAGGTCTTAAATCTCCATTTGTCTTTAACATCCAAATAGGATTTAAGTAAATTGTAAATTGAAGCTGGCTGGAGGACAGTATTTCATAAGAAACCTGTCTGCTAGGTACGATGATCTAACAGAGAGAGAAGAGATCTTGGTTTCGGCTTCCAAAGCCGCAATAGAAGTAGGTAAGCAAGCACCAATTATAAGCCGTAAACATGAGTTCTGTATCCTCCCTAATTTGTTACGATTGGTTGCTGAGGGATTATGAAAGAAGTAACAACCATAGTCTAAAATACTGCGATAGTATGCTTTGTATAACTTACTCATTGTGCAAGGATCGCTACCCCAATTGACATTACAGAAGGCCTTGAGTAGGGGTAACCGTTTTAAAAGTTTGTTATACATGTAATCTATATGCTGGTTCCAGTCTAATTTAGAATCGAGAATAAAACCTAAGTACTTATGTGCCGACAAATTGGGGACAGTAGCACTGGCAATATAAACAACACTGTGAATTCGGTTAATTGAGCGATATGAGAATACTACTGCTGAACACTTTAAAGGAGCAATCGACAAACTAAGATCATTTAGGATATTGCAAACCCTATGATATCGCGATTAAACAAGGTGGAAGCTTCCGATAGGTTTCTAATAGAAAACCGTTATTCGCCAATTCTAAATTAAGGATTTTTAAGATATATAAGTTAAATAGCAGCGGGCTTAGCACTGATCCCTGACATAAACCAGTGTAGACAGTTCTGTCTACTGGCCTTTGTGTGGGGTGTTGGAAACACAACGTTTTCTTTGAAAACAAACTGTGTATTAGGTTTGCAAAGTTCTTAAATATGCCTAATTCCACTAGTATCTTAGATAAGATGTCCAATCGAACATTATCAAATGCCCCCTTGATATCAATGAAGCACGCGATTAGATATTCCTTCTTGATGTAAGACTGATAAATGATAGCTAGCAGGTTGGCTACACAGTCCAAACTGCTTATTTCGTGACGGAAGCCAAATAAGTTGTTTGGGAAGTCCACCAGGAGAGTAACTGTATCTTTCCGCTGAGATTCGTTGATGCCCATTCCCTTATATTAGCATTTTGACAGATTGCATAACTGCGTGATTTCCAGATTTGTTACAATTTGTTTTCTTTAAACATAATGCAGACTTCATTACCACAGTGTTATGATCGAGTCTTTATAAGTCTCGTGATATGTTTTTGACTAGTTTTACGCAATTCCGAAACATGTTATTTTTTAATCGGGCGAGCGCCCTGTGTATAAACGTCAAAAATTCAAGCCGTGTGTTTGTTATCACTAGATCATTGTTCTGATAATATTTTTAAGAGTTAATCTTTTCTTTCATTTCTGAGTGTTGCACTATGTGAGTCAACATTCGACAGTCCGAGAACTTTAAAGCGCCGGTCGCTACCTTGATTACATGGCATAAGTAACCACTTTTGCAATATGTGCATCGTGCTTACATTTAGTAACGATCAACCTGCTACCGTTTACAATTTGCTATTGGAATGCAGCGCATGGTGACATTTAGGGCAATCTTTGGTCGCAGCGAGTTAGTCAACCGGCTTATTTAGAGCTTTATATGTCAGTCGCCCAAGTTGTCTTTCTACACTCTCTCAACTCATTATCTGGTCATTATCGGAACTGCCTACCCGAGACTTTTCACCAGTAGCTGCTTTTAATCCGTGACTATTTATTTGTTTCGCATGAAACTTATTTGTAGCTTATAATATGAGAAACTCTTGTCTGAGTATAGCCCCGATATACATCACGGTACAGTATACTAACTGTGAGTTTGTAGCCGCTGATAATTCCTATGTGCGAAGAACGAATTCGCCCGCAGTGATTACACTTATAACATTGTTGTGTAGTTCAAGAGAATCGGAGTAGCATCTTAGTTGCTTTAACCGCAATAGTGCACGCTGGACGCTGGTCAGCTGATTAGAGGTATGATTTATTTGAACCATTTTTTTCCAATTCCCTTTCTTGGCGAAGGAAAAGCAGTGCGTTTAAATAGAGGTTGATTTGTTGCACACGTTCTACCTCGGTATTAACGTAAAGCCAGAATCACGCTCCTCTATATGTGTGAAACTTTTGCTGTAGGCTTCTATTGAACCAAGTCTGCTTCCCTCATCACCGGTCCATCGCCGTAGGTTTTCATGATTTGTATCGTATGGTGCGTTAATTTATTAAGAGAGCGTTTGCACAGATACGAACTCGTTTGCTGCTGTTGAATGTTGCCGGATTTAGTGGCAGGTTTAAGAGAGATGATTGAGGTTAACGTAATGATTGAGAAAAATACTGGATTTTTAGAAAACATCGTATACGAATTAATTTATTATTATTATTAAAACTATGTGTGATACTTTAGTCACCCACCAAGTCAATTGACTTGTCGGCGGGTTCCCAAAATAAATACAGTTATTTAATACATATTACAAACTTAGTTTCTATAACTTATCATTATTCATCTATAACTAATATATGTATAAACCACTAAATATCTATCGTACACATATCATTAAAACAATGTAAACCTTAAGTAGTGATGTACCCATATAAACTTTTATACACACACACACACATATATATATTTTTTTTTTTATTATTACTTTAATAAAGAAATATAACAAACTAGAGTAGCCTGCGAATTAGCTTATGGCTACCAGTAGCGATTATTTGTATATATGTTTAATTTTAAATAATTCAGAAATGAATACAGGAAATTGTTCTAGTAGAATAATTTCATTTAGTTGAAGTGCACAGTCAATCATATACAATTGTCGCAGGTGGTTATACTTGCTACACGTGTATATTATATGCTGAACATTTTCTACTTCATTACTTTCACAATTACACACACATATATATATATATATATATATATATATATATTAATTACAACGTAATTCTTAGGCTACCCCCCATTCGAAAAAATGTCCCAAAAAAATGTCCCAGAAAAATGTCCCAATTTTATGTAACATTTGTCATATTTTATAGGATTTTTGTTATTGTTATTTAAAAAATGTCACAATTTTATGTAACGAGATATGTAACGAAAAATGTAATGAAACAATATCTTAATTTTATGTAATGAAAGTTAAATGTTAGGATAGGATTTTTGTGATTATGTTTTGTTTTCCTTTTTGTGTTGATGCCAGTAAGAATTACGTTGTAAATTTTGATCATTTTATACAAAGTATAGAAGAGAAAGAGACATAAATAAAAGCAAGAGGGGTCAAGGGGCACAGCCCCTTGCGAGGTCAAAATGGTCAAGTTATATATACATATATACATATATACACATGTGTACACACATGCGTGCACGTATACACCCACATATTATATACAGATTGATATAATGCTTATATTTGTTGTTAACTATATTCTAGCAGCGATTCCCTTTATTTTAGTTTTACTTATTTTTGTATTGTTTTGCTATAATATATTATTTATAGGTGTGTTATTAAGTAACTTTATAAAAATCATTTGTTGTAATTTGTCTTTATGTTTATCAGTGTGTCTTCTATGTTGAACTGCATATTGTCTAAAATTACGCAAACTATAATTAAATTTATTTCTAGGTGATACTCCTTTTCTAGGTATTTAATTAGCAAATTGTATTTAAGTATCTTTTGAGAGTAAGTATTAAATGTCTTTTCTTAATATTCAAAGAATTTACATTTGAGAGAGTTTCATATTTTTTCTCCACACAGACTTTCAAACATTTATCTTGTAAATAGTGTTTAATTGGTTTAGTTTCGTATTATTCGTGTGTCCCCAGGCTATAATATCGTAGTACAAGTGTGTTTGACATAATGCATTGAAAACTTTTGTTGAGGTATTTATAACAAAGTGCTTCATTTGCTGGAGACATTTGTAACACTATCTATATGTTCATTCCATCTAAACATGTTGTCAACAGTGACACCCAAATATTTATATTTATACACTTTCTCTTGCATGTAACCGCTGACATTTTAAACGGTGATGTTTTATTTTGATTTCATCTATATTATGATGAATTATTTATTCGTTAGCTATTGATTAAGTATTGAGCATAATATGTATATTCGCAGCTAACCTCTAATATTCGAAGGTCGTTTCGCATTCCGTAGCCTGTGAACGTGTCCCTTCTTTCGAACTCAGGATCTCTTTAGTACTCCTAGGAGGAGCATTAGATTAGGGCATCTTAAAAAATCCATGTTTTAATGTTCCGGTGCAATACATAAATATATACGGCAGTGCTAGCCAGTTTTTTTTTAAAACTTGATCGTACATGTACTACTGCGTATGTTGATAACAATGCGGTTTAACAACGGAATACGTCCAAAAATATTCGAAACAGTAATATTATCAGAACATTATCAAGGAAATGGTGAACAGTGTGTCGTGATTTTTAAACGACATTTTTATTTCTGTTATTCGATCCTTCCTGTATCCGAATGCAGTGAGAGTGATACTTATTGAAAAGGCAAATTGCGAAAATGTGTCATACATTTCTATTAGATAAGTCATTACTGGACTATAGTTAAGATAATGATACAAAAGAAAGAAAGCGCCCGAACGAACGAAACATTAATACGAATAATCTATTAAAAAGTGCCAAAACACGTAATACTGTTTCAAAATTTTAGCAAATTTTACTTTTAACTCAGAGTCATTAATCCAAGACTTGTTTTTTTTTTGGAAAAGGCTTGTCATTGTTATTTGAATTTTTTTCCTAATAAACTTCATACTTAATTAAACTGTAAGTAGGAAATGCTTAGACATCTACACATACATCGCTAATCAGTTATATTTAAACACTTTCGTACGTATACATTCAAATAAAAACGAAGCCAGTCTACGTTAAGTTGAGGAGTTTTTTCCCTTTTTATAATATGTTTATACACATTTTTAAGTTTTGTAAAACAAAAATGATGTTTTAATTGTACTATTTCGAATTATGCATCTATATAGTATTTGATCACTCCGGTGGAAATTTTTTTCCCGCCCGTTTACTGGACTAGCATTTTTATTATGTACTGATATGAGGAAACGTGATGTTATTATGTTGCTGTCTATAGGGGCTCATTACTGAAACCACCACGCCCATAAAAAAAACCCCAAAAAATTGGATTTTAACTCGAGAAGGTCTCATTTAATTTTGTTCAATTTGTGCTTATTGTGCCGTAAATCTTGCAATTTATACCCTTCCAATTTAGGGCATAAATTGATTCAAATTTAATTCAATTAGAACCGGTTTTGGAATTGAAATTCAATTTTTTTTTTTTTTTTCTCTCAATGACACGCATGAAAACCGTACTATTTTAGAACTAAGTAAAAGATTCGAAAACTGACACAAATTAAACAGAATTAAATGAGACTGTTTCAAAATCGAAATTTTGATTTTGAAGGATAGTAATACTTCAGGCTTCAAATTAAAAATTGCAAATATATAACAAGGAAGAATGTGAACGCAAATTATAAGATTAATTATTTATGGCACAAATTGAAAATAACTAAATGGAGTCGTTCTGGAGTTAAAATTTGATTTTAGGGGTCGTAATAATAATAGAGCTGCCGTTTATATATACTTTGATAAAGATGTGAGTAAAAAAGCTTGAAATATACAAATCATTTCAGATATTTTTCATAGGTGAGTGAATTTAGTGGTAGAGTGGATTCTTAGCTAACGGTTAAGAAGAAACAAAAAAGAAAAAAAAAATGTATATTTAATAAGACAAAAAAAAAAAAAAAATGCAGTATAATCTTTCAAAATTGAGCTTTCGCGAGGAAATGAATGATGCTTGTAAGCGTGGTGCATTTAATCGAAGCAGTAACACAACTACGAGTATTTTTACCATGCGAAGTTGATAGTAAAAAACGCGATATATAACAGCCCTAAAGTGTAGTGCAATAGTTAAATATACTCGTAATTTAATGAATATATTAAAAGTTGTATCAAAATTGCTGATGAAACTAGTGGATGAAAAAATAAATAAATATATGTATATATTTTCGTATTGATACGCTTTGAATTGTAAAGACTAGTCAACGAGATCTCCTAACTCATTATTTTATTACTATTGAAATTGTCATTCATCAAAGCAGAGCTCTTGATTGACGGATTTGCGCTCGGTTGAAATTTATTAACCTGCAATCTTCGTGTCCGATGTCCATTCTATTGCGCGCCAAATGTGCACTTTGACACTTAATTCATTCGCTATAATTTTTTACATGACCAAAAACACGGACTATCGTCGCGGTAAAAACTTGCTGATCCCGAGCAATCAGTGATATTAATTCACTTACGCATCGCCGCTCTTCGAATAAAATCACGGACTGTGAACATTTTTCTAATTCTAATTTAGAAAAAAAGAACAAAGCGCGCCTACCGAAGAGATTGTGGATCAGTAGAGTGGCCTAGTAAAGATCAGTGTTGTTAGCCTAGAACTGTTTTATTTATATTTAATAATGTATTAGAGAGATTTAATCGCGAATTAGTTAAATTGTAAGAGCGATAAAATGTTTGCACGCTGCACGAGATTAAATATACAACGCTGACTAAATACTACCCTGCGCGCCGAGTATACGGGAAACAGAGTTTATTTTTTACAAATCTATTACGATAATTTGTAACAATTTTTTTTTCTATAATTAAACGTACGATTTTCTTATCTGTCAATCCTATTCATTCATTGTAATGGTTATCTGAATACTTCGGTCTACGTGCACAGCAGTACTTTGTTACCTGTCTTATCATCCCGGGGGAAAGTTACGGTAGTTATAGTTTGTAATTTATTCGTACGCCGCCGGTCGATTAGAATTAAATCGTCTATTAGTTTCTTCACTCGTGTACGTTCGTCTTTTTTAAAATTAATAACAAATCGAAATTTAATTGTCGGCCATATCGCGTTGATGGCGAATTGAAGTGTTCGCGCCTTTGATAAAACGCTAAAATATTATAGTGTAGTGCTGTGCCTCTATTATCGTCATGTTTTCGGCGTCTACTTCAAGTTCGACATTAATCAGTTCAAGTAATGATAGCGGCGATCGCGATGCGGAGGATAACGAGCGGAAACCGCTTTCATTGTCTCTAAAGCCGGCCTCTTACGGCAGTATTTATCGATACGCATTGTATCGAACTATCTGTTCTTTCGTTCCGGTGCATCAGGTTTGTTTCACTACACATTCTTTCGCTACCGTTTTTAAAAGGCCTTTGTTTACTTTCAAATCGTGCGCTTACTTTTCTCGCGGAATAAGTTTAATATTACGCTGAGCATTTCGTAATTTAATTAAATAAGTTTGTTCGAAAAGGATCGCGATATTTAAAATCGATAATTTTACACCGTTGTTGTTGTTTTGCATAGAGAATACTACTGAAATATTTCTCTTTTTTTGTGCGTGCGTGTGTGTGTGTAGGCTCGGGTTTTAAAGATGTTTCTAAGGTATATATAATAATTCGTTTATTTACGAAGTATTTAAGTGATTGCAGTACATTACGAATTTATTCGGTTTGTGTATTGTTCAGAGGATTCCAATAAACAAAAGCAGGGCTATATTTTGTATCTACTAGACAGCCTGGAAACTGAATGGGTTTAAAAGGAATTGACGGTATTATTAATTTGATTTATCGTAATTTTTCGACATAATTAAGTCATAAAAATATACGAAAAGATGTATATGAAAATCAAAATTAATATACACTGCAAAAAAACACATTTCGACGGTGCTACCAACATAAAGCTTTGGCACTCACAGTGTTCATATTTTTTAATTTATACACGATCTGCAAAATTTAAAATTAAAACTTACGACGATTAATTTAAAGGATTATGAAAAAGTGAATTTATTAATCAAAATTGAATTTTTTAAATTTCTCAAAACATTTTTCAATTGGGCTCAACACACTATTAGAGTTACGCGTAGTGCACACCAGTAAGCATGCTCTTAATAGTTAAGGCAAATAATATCAAATACAAAAACATACTTAAATAACAAACGTGTTAAGAATTAAATGAAATATATGCTGATAACGTTTTTTTTTGTTTGTTTTTTTTTTTTTTTTTGCGGGAAAATATACCGCATCTTTAGTATCTTGAAAAGAGGAAGGAAAAACGCAGAGGAAAATCAATGAAATATTGGTGTAGATAATCTTAGTTTATGCGATATCTGAATCTGAAAGAGAAGTAATTTGCAGCTTGTTTGTTCTCTCTCTCTCTCTCTCTCTCTCTTTATTTTATAAATTCGGTTAGTTAAGTTAAAAAAAAAAAATCAAGCAATATATTAGCTTAAAAATTATTATTATTTAAACTGACTGTCATTTCGGATAGATGATACGTAATATCACACAAAGTATGGTATAAACATTTCTCCACAGACGAAATATATCGCAGTGAATATAGAACAAAGTCGCGGTTCGTAAAATAAAAATTCCCGACATGTTTTAGAAATAAGTTTTTATAATCAACTTGTTTATCTAAAAAAAAAAAAAAAAGCATGATTCCAATTTTTTTAATGAATTGTAATTTTGTTTTATATTCATTGATATATTCTCCTGCATTAAATGTGTTTGTGTGATATTAAATATAATTGATTGTTCATTTTTTGAATGCGTTAGACTTGAAAAAAAATAATTACAGCTTTATCAGAACTTTATATTATTTAAATATTTTATACAAGAACTCCGATATGTTTTGGGATCACAGCTCCATACTTACGGTGTACTACGAATAACTATATGTAGTATACCATGAATGTGGGGGGCTGTGTTCTCGAAACATATTGGAGTTCTTGTATAAAATATTTAAATAATATAAATTTCTGATAAAGCTGTAATTTTTTTTCAAGTCTTTAATTTCTCTGTTTATACGATGCGATTTTGAAACATCAGTTAATATTTGGTTGAATTTTACCAGTTATTTTGCCTTCGCCATTCTTGTTACAGCGCGGTATTAGGTCACGTCGTGGTGTCACAGAGTTGACGATGTAGTAGATAATTAATGATTAACGAAAATTTGTATAGATTAAATAAATAATAAAGTGTATAACTTAATACACCAATCTGAATAGTAAACACACGATCCTTCTTGAAAACATGATTAATCGAAATTCGGTTTCTACTACCGCTGGGAACTGTTACAGTTTATAAATATTTTCCATTCCGATGGTAATACGCTCACGATTTCTCTAAAGGCGCGCAGGGTGTTATGAATGCTTTCGACAAAAATCGTGTTTAGAAGATGTTCGAATTAATTCGAATTTTTACTTAATTTTTTGAAATAAATTTTTCGCGTTACTAAATTTTTTGTTTTTTTTTCTTTTACTTTTTTTTTTTTAAAAAAATAATTTAGAAAACAAAAAAAAGCACGTACTATTGGTGTATAAAACAATCTGAAGCGCATTTGTATTTGTGTTAAATGTCGAAAGAAAGTAGAGTTATTATATTATCGGCGTATAAGCTGTTGCTTTTTTTTTTTTAATCCATAAATACGAGTAATTTAACTTTTTTCGACTACTCGATTTTTTCCCTTTCCAACGATGAATTTGAAAACATTTTTTCTGTAATTAGTATGTAATCGATCGTGTTATATTAACTGTAAATTCTTTAGTTTTAATTTTTTTTTGTTTTCCCTCTATTAATATAGTGAGAATTTATATGTAGGGTGAAATAGAAATTTGAGTAAACTAAATATCAACCGGATTATAATAATTATATTATTGTAAAGAACGTGTTTCGTACGTAACGTATATTTACGCAGTGTAAATCACACTGTGTGTGTTACCTGGATGAAATGGCCAATAACGAGAATAACGAAGACGTTGAAAGCGATACCATTACCAATGCTGCCGCAACTATTTCTAATAAAAGGAAATCTCGGTCCAGCAGAATTTCAATACCGTTTTTACCGCCATTCCTGTCGCCTAATTCCAGCGATCATAGTGCGACTTGGTACAGCGACAGTATCCTGAGCGGATTCGCTAGTCGTCTACCATCAGTGGTTATTTCGTCGCCATCATTTGAGGATAATAATAGATGCTCCAAATTATCTTATTTCCCCAGGAAATTCAGTTTTCAGGCTTTGCGCAAATTTTCTGGCTCCTCGGTTAGTGCCACGTGCCATTTTAATAATTAAATACTAATAACGATTGCTGTTTGCCGTGTACTAGTAAAGAACATTTCAGCTTTTGTGTGTTCACTAATAATAATGGTGTTTCGATTTTTAAAAAGCTCGTGTCTCGCTTTCGAAATAGCGGTCATCGTCATCCGGTAATGTTTCTGAACATTATTAGCTCCCCCCTCGCCCCTCATAATAGAATAAAACGGAGTTCAGCAATTTATTTCCAATTCCATGTTAATTTTTTACTAATTTATCTTCCTTGTACCGGTCTTTTATGTTCAAAACTTTATTTTCAAAATAGATGACTAATTACTCTTCTTTGTACATTTAATATTATTCGGCACGTGTTTTCCAGCCCATCGTTTGTGGTAATGTTATCTGATTATATTATAAAAAATAATTTAAAATTTTCGTAATTCATGAGACGTGTTAAAATGCACTCTTTCTTCTAAACTGCAGTGGTTTAAACTCGTTCTGTGTTGTTCGTGTGTGCTAAAAAATTTCTCTAGTATTACACGCCATCCCACGGCTAGTAATAAATAAATTTGCATACTCACGAACATCCTGAGTTCGCTAGATTGAATTTAAAGCTTATAGAGTTTTCTATTTATAACATCGATATTGATCTTTTTTTTTTCTTTTTTTTTTTTTTAGTAATCATTTAAAGAGTATTGTATTTATTGCGTTTACTGTTTTTAGGGTACAATTTTATGGGCGTATTTGCAGAATTTTTAATTTTTGACTTATTGTAAATTTCAAGGCATTAAAATTTTTCGAAACTGTATCATCTTGTTTTGTACAATCACTGTACGTCAGACACACTTACGGCCTGTAAAAAAGTACCGGCAATCGAAAACAATCGAGAATAATTGTTTTTCGGTAGTTGCTCTGTATATGGTTTCATTATTTTGTTTTAAGTGTAGGGTTTAAAAATTTCAGCGTAAGAGGCTGCGAGCTGAAATTTTTTTCACAAATATTCCGTATTACGTAAAATAAAGTCCTGCTACCCTCAGAAAACACGTGAGAATTAAAGCAGATCGTTGTAACGGCTTTTTGAAAATATACCTAATTTTTGTCAATTTTAGGCTTTGCGGTTTTCAGCGCCTATGCCCTAATAACCAATAGGTTGTTTTCAGACCTTTTAACGATCAATATTGGAAGTTTCAAACTAACATGTTTTTTTACGGCGGTCCGAATGGAGTACCATTTCCAGCTTAATTCGTCTGAATAATCAGTATTTTGAGGTAGCACATTCGAAGAGTACCTAGCATTGAAAACAAGTTCCATTATTTTGTTGTAACAACGTTCTATTTTTATTAGTGTAAAAAATACGTCCTCATGATTATTGCATAAACGTTACAAGAAAATAAATTTTATTTTTATTTAATCATAATTTTTAAAACTAATTTATGCTTTTTTTTCTTTTTCTATGAATATTCTGAATATGACGTAGACTGATCAATAACACCGAAGTATTTATTTAAGCCCCATTTGGAAAAGAAAAGAAAAAAAAAGGTTTTGCGGGTTTACTTTGAAACCCTGTTCAATGATCGGGAAAATTAATATTTTTTTACACTGTATTATTTGCTAATATATCTGAAAAAAATAAAAAATGTTATCAAAAGACGTGCCTTGAAATATTTTTTTGTTTTTTGTTTAATCAAAAGTTAAAAATGCAATGATTGATGTCTTATTAATGACTACGGCATTCATAGCCTGGAGCTATACTGCATTCCATGATTACCTCCTTTTACTTTATTTAAGATAACAAAGGTTGAATGCTGTGTTATACAAGGGCTGTTCAATGAAGACTAACACTTAAGCTATAAATTGTTTATTATATAAAAATTATTGATCTTCAGATCGATTACATTCAACATGTAACGCGATGCACTTTTTCCATTCGCCGCTGCCATTCGATAAAAACGTTCTCAAAGGTTTCGCCGAAAGTCACTTTAAAATCGCTTCTAAATCTTTACGGCAGCAAAAGTAGTAGGAAAACGTCGGCCTTTTAAACTTTTTTTGCCGTGGGATAAAGATAAAAGTCGTTCGGAGCCAAATCCGGGCTATAAGGGAGGTACGTCACTGTTTCGACCCTTTCTTGAGCCAAGAATTCGATCACTGCGTTAACTTGATGCAGCTTCCAAAGACCAAAGAGATCTAGGCGCTTCTTAGCGATGTGACTTTCATCAGTTGTTTTAAAGTTGATAAGTAATAGATTGCAGGAACCATCTGATCTCAAGGAATGGTATGAGTATACATCATACCTCGATAATAATCGAAGAAAGTCTTTAGATGCAGATTTTTGTGCTCGCGTTTTTCAGCGGAGGACCAGCTTTTTCCACCCATTCCGAACTTTGCTGCTTAGTTTCGGGATCGTAGCAATATATTCAGCTTTCGTCGACCGTAATTATGTTTTTCCACCGGGAATCACCTTGTTTCGCGATGCAATCGAGTCAATATTCGCAAACGGAGACGCGGTTGTGGTTTTGATCTGGCGTCAATAAACAAGGAATCCATCCTGCACAGACACGAGACATGTGCAGGTATTCCTTTAATAGTGAGTGTGTGCTCCCAACTGATATATGGAGATATGAAGAAAGTTCCCTGATTGTCAGTTGAGGGTCAGTGCGCCGGTGTTAATGTTCTTTTCGTTGAGGAGGTGATGAGAGCGCCGTCTCCGCCTTGCAGCTTTTTCGATACGAGCAATGCCACCGCAAACACGTTCTTCGGGCCATAGTTTCATCACCGAAAGCTTTATTCAGCATTTGTGGGTTTAAACCGGCGTTTTCTTTAAGCGAACACAACATTTTATTGCATAACGCTGCTCATGATAATCAGTGTCATGCTTACTTTAGAAGCGAAATCTAACTACACTTCACCTAGTTGAACATAAAAACTGATCAAATCGACGTAGCGACTTCATTTTTGCGCTAAATAAATCAGTAGGAAACTGTGATTCCATAGCCGGGCGATTCGTTTGCGTAGCAAACTTTTTTGACCGATAGGAGCGCTAGTGTTAGTCTTTATTGAATAGCCTTTGTACAATTGCTAAAAAAATTTTCTAATAAACGACGAGGAGAATGACCTAGTAAATTGAAAACAATTAGGCCCTTATGGCCCAGTTTTTCTTTTATATATATATATATATATATATATATATATATATATATATATATATATATATATATGTATATATATAAACAAAAACAACTTCGACGTTTGCTTTCTACAGCTTTAGATTAAGACAATGTACATACGACATAAATAGAGCATTGTTCTAATTGATTTGTTGGGAATAATTACATGAACGTATTCAGTTTCCTAATTCATGTTTTTAATGCGGTCGCTTAAATATCTTTTCGGCTATTACTCTTAAAGTTTTCATTTTTTATTTTCTTAAATTTCGATGCTCTTTTCTTTTTTTGCTTTGGTAATAAATCGCATTTATTTTTGAAACAATTTCAATTTTAGATGTTATCAAGCCTCATATAGATTTCCAGAAAATTTCCATAAATTTTTAGATTTTCATTTTGATTTTTTTTTTCTTGATATGGACCTGTTTATTTTTTTTTGCAGTAGCGTTGTTCTGTGGGGTAGATACGAAATTTTGAAAATAGAGAGGGTTAACTCGGCGTTTTAAAAAAAAAAAAAGTGTTTCTAAAATCTTGTTTAAAGCGAACGAATAAAAAATTTATTATTATGTATTAAGTGAAACAATCGGGCAAGTTGTGTATATATTAATATCCAATAATTTTTTTTTTTTTTTTTTAAATAATCGAAAATGAATAAAGAGCAGAATTTACTTTTTTCAATTGTTGAGTTCGCTAATCGTGCTGTCAACACTTCAAATAGTCCAATTGAATCGTAATTTTTTTTTTAGTACCAACAGTATTGTATTAACTTAGGAATTATCAAGTAATTAAAAAATAAATTCAATCGAATAAGAGTCGTTCGAGTATTTTTTCAATGTTTAAACAAGTGAAATCAATTAAAGCTTTTCGTTGTTTTGTTTTTTGGTCGAGTATTCATTATTTCATCACGGGTATTATCATTTTGAGTAGATATTATTTTTTTTAATCATTAATTTGTCACGGGTTTTTCTTGGGCTTACTGAAATAATAGTTTTCCATGCGTTATAACTAACAAATTTTGTAATTACCACTCTGCTTGACGATTATTTAATTATCGTTTTAGTTTCTTTGATTGACTTAATATGATTCCAAAGATAAACATTACCGTAACAGTATAACGAAAGATAAAAATCGTATAGCCTAATTTTCATATATTAACACTTTGCATCTATTAAAGGTTACGTAGGGCTGGATTTTCGCTTTATTCGTGTTCCCCCCGATAACGCAGTATTATTAATCGGTTAATATTATTTAGTTTATAAAATTGTAGTTGTTATCGTACTGTTCTGAGTGGTTAATAGCATTCTGTTTTTACACTAATGAGCAGTGTACATAATTAACACGTTTTTTGGTTGCTTAGTGAGCGAAGTAACTTGCAGTTATTTTACAGAATTATGGACCCGTATTATAGTAACGTGTGTAAATTTTTAAGTTATATTTATTATTAAAAAACTATCGAATCGAAGACTAATCCGTAAGAACTTTAATAAAATATTTATTTAAAATCGTATCTTTACTTTTCTTAAAATTTGTTAGCGACACTGAGCTTTAAATTATTTTTAATGTTGCTTTGTTAACTCATTTTGGATTTTTAACTAATAGTAAAAATGATCTCAATAAATAGAATTAAACTTAACTGTAAACATTAAAATGAAAAATGAAAACGCTTATGTGTAGAGTGAAATGCAAGAACTACTGTGCTTAGAGATTCGGGCCGACTTTCAATATGCGATTATTGATTGAAAAAAGTACAACGACATTTAATAATTCCGTTGACCTTTTTCGATCAATAATTCATGTTTGAATTATAGTTTTGATGTGGAATGTTTCAATTGTTAATAGGCAGGAAGGAATGTGAGCGCTGAGTAGGTGTGGAAGCGTTTGTTGTTTCTGGCTGGTGAATGTAAAATTAAGAATTCCTAATATGAAACGGGGGAAAGAATATTCGACAAATAAAATTTAAAACAAAACTACAATAAAATTTCGTTGGATCTTCATGAAAAAGGAAAAATTTTTTGTCTCAATAATAAAAGTTGAAATAGTAAGGTGTAACGTATGTCTGAAATTCGGTTTGATAGTATAAAATGCAAATGGAATTATCGAAGCCCTTTTAACAATAAGGAGGATCCCCTTCTATATACGCTCCTTGTGATGCTGATCACATTTTGTTTGAATGTGCGGCTTTTCCTGCTGAACAATCGTTTTTCTATTCTTCTCTATTAAAATTTGATATCCCTACTCCACTTATCGGCGCTTCTCATATTTTCTCATTTTCTTCTGCTTCGGTTGTTCCTGCCCTTGAATTATTTTTAAACCTTATATCTTCAAACGTATAAGAATATAACTTTATTTTCTCCTCCTTCGCATTTCTTAGGCTAATGTCCTTGCTGACAAACCCATAAAAATAATGAAAAGGAATAAAGAGAGTCATCGATGGGGCTGTTTGACCATTCGGTGAATATGCCTTTTAATCTACTTGACGGACCTGCCGTTTTTTAACACTTTTAAGGAATATTGAATAATTCGCTGATCGGTTAGCCAGAATAACCGAAACGTTTCTTTTAAGTAACGCATGTTAGAAGAAAAAGCGGCCTTCTGTTTTCTCGCGATTATTTTTACGTAAGATTCACTTGTTTTACTTCCTTTTTTTTTTTTTCTTTCATTTTTGTAAAATTTATTTATAAAAAGAATTCCAGCGAATATTATCTGAATGTCCCGTAAATGAAACGCATTTTTTGTCTACCTGTCCGTAAGCGAGATTATTTGTAACTGGGAAAATGCAATTGAAGGCAGTTCAGTTTGAAAACTGTTTCCCTTTCTTGAAAATTGCTGGTTAAAGTGAATAAACACACAGCGGCGAACAAATGAAATAAACTGGTATTTTACGAAGTTTTTCATTAATGTTTTAAATTATTTTTTTAAAAAAAAAAGATGGTAAAACTTGTCGAATAAGTTTTAAAATTCGTTAATATATCATTTTTATGGGTAGCGTTAAGGAAAAATTAAACTATGATCGACTTTGAAACTTTGTTATATAAAATCTTACATCTACTGTTAAAGGTTTTTTTAAGTGGTTTAGTTGTTTTCAAAATGCACCTACTTAAATAGAAACATTGCGTAAGTGTAACCGTGTGCTTTTTTATTAACGGCGCCGTCATTCCTACGTCGGGAGGAGTGATATGAAAATCTTATAACGAAATCTATAATTATGACGACGGAGTATTTATTTCATTCTGCGAAAATGACCTGGCTAGGTTTATAGAGATCTATCATTACAGCGCCTGTTGCCGCGGCGAGGGGGATCGATCGGGTTTAATGAAAAGCGCAGTTCACATTTCTTATTAATAAAATGGAGTACAGTACAACTTGAAAAAAAAAAAAAAAATTAATAAACAAAAAAAATACATTATGTGATATGGAGCTAATGCAAGAGGAAGTGAGTTGTTTGATAATACGAATCAGATAAATATTCATGATAAACCACATGTATCTGTTCGGTAATTGGCTGTAATTATGTTCAAATTTCTGATCTTCTATTATTGTTCTAGGATATTGTACATATATTTCTAGATGCGACTGTTATATCTTCATTTTTAGCTCAGTACTGATTTATGCTTGATATTTGTGTATATAAACCGGATTAAAATTAGTTTTTGTTTGCTAAATTCCAATTTTTTTTTTCTCTTTTTTTTCTCTCTTTTTTTTTTTTTAGTATTTGTTAACTTTTTACAAAAATTCTCGACAATAAAAATCGACGGTAAGTACAAAAGTTTTTGAATTATAAAATAAATTGTTCCATTTTTAAAACAGTTTTCGCTTATATATACTAACTTAATGATGCGCAATTTCCCGAAAATTAGATGTTTCAACGGCTGTTTTTTAATTCGGTTTATTATTTGAATTGGGTGATTTTTTTTTCTCTTTAATTCTAAACTGTAACAAAGTGTGCTCGAAGGTGTATTAAATTTTCGTTCGTTATATAACTCTAAACGTTAAGCATGCTTTATGCTATTGACTTATACTTATGAATTAAGCAATATCACAATGTTTTATTTTGTTACAATAATAAATCATTAGCTAATTTTTTAGTTTTTTTTTTTTTTTTTTTTTTTAATAGTATAGTGTTTTTATACAATTGTTGTGTAATAAAGTTATGAAATAACATCAGTATTTCATGAAATTCTATTATAGTATTTATAGGCAGAGCCGTATCTAGACTAAAATTTCGGGAGGGGTTACGAAAATATTTTTATAAATATAACTTATATATATGTGTGTGTGGGTGTGTTATTATGAAATATATTATTTTTAAATAGCACACTAAAGCCTTGTAGTCAATTTTTGTATATGCAATATCTGAGCACTACAATAAAAACAAATTTAAGAAGTAGTCGTTTCCATAGAATTCATAAAAATTTCGATTTTCTTTTCTTTTGTCAAAAATTGAAAAGACAAATTTATTCTGAATTTCGGTCCGTTTAATTCAAGCAATTATTTCGTAGACATTCGGTGGAGGGGGGTTGAACCCTGAAAACCCTCCTCAGATACGGCCCTGTTTATAGATTGTCCTTTTTTTTCTCTTGTTTATAATAAATTGCGGTTAATTAAGCAGACATTTGCGTGGAATGTTAGTTTTAAAAATCTTGAAATCTTGCAAACATTATTAGCCATTCAAATTATCTTTAAAGTTTTGAAAATATTTTGGACTACGTGAAAAGAAAAAAGTAGAAATGGGCGACTTTGAAAAGTTCCAGTTGACTTGCGTGAGATCGAACCTACTACTTTTTACTATTAACTCCAGGTTAAAAATGAGTCCAAAAAGTGGAATTACACTTTGACTTGCGGAGTCGACGAACGTTGAAAAATGAACCGGTTTAAAATAAACTGTTCGACTCCGAATTCCGAATTCGCCTTTAAAAGGTTCAGTTTATTCTTTGTCAATGTTTTATTGCGATATAAATAAAACTTTCAATTTACTTTACTCTTTTTAGTCTACATTGTCTGTTTCCGATCGGACTGGTGGTCTGAATGATATTTCAGGATTATGCTGAATTCGTTTCGTAGTGAACTTTTACGCTTTTCTCTGTGTCTGCTGGTTCTATTTGTTAAACACTGCAGAAGTGTCCATATCTGTTCGCAGATGTGCATTTCACTGAAAGCGAAAGGGAACTAACGTGTTGGGTGTTCGTCCGATTGGTGACAAGCAGTATATAAGATTTCTAAAGAGTTGACTGAAAAATTTACATAAAGTATTACTTACATCTAAACAACTTGTATATCGAATGGAGCGTATCAAAAGACGAAATTTACTTTCCTATTGCTATTATAGATTACCAAAATAGAAATATGTATATATATTAATTTCTGCTATAAACGAGCAGAATGAATTTTAGAACATTAATTACTGATTTTAAAAGGGAGAAGGTTATATAGATTCGTTGCGTATGGTTTGTTTTTTTTTGTGTGTTTGCTCATAATTTGTATCCGTGTGAAGTGATTTTGATGATTCTTGGTTCGTTCGAAAGATTGGTCTGGTAGCGGTGGTGCCGTGTGAGTATCGATGGAAATCAGTGAAGACCGATTGTTGAGTAGTCTGCAAAAAACGTAAAAAAATGTATTCTCTGTAGATGAGTTTTAGTAATATAACAAACGCTAATGACGATTAGAATATTATCAATATTAAGCATCGACATGTAATTTGGAGAAAAAAAATAATTTTTAGCAAAACAAAAAATTAAAGTATTGCCAATATTAATTACCGCGAATAAATGTAGATTCGATGTAAAAAAAGTTCCGCCATGCCATTTACAAACTCATCACAGTTGGAAATATCAAGCTTTTACGTTACTGCGTATAATTTTTGCCCGTGTGAAGTAATTCGAATGATTCTTTATTTACTCGAAATTTTACTATCGGTGAGTACACTGATACTTAGTAGTCATTAAAATAAGCGTTTAAAAGAAGCCTTCTTAGAGGTATACTTTCTTTGCTTCATATAACCAAACAGAAATTAATTAAAAACAGCTCATCACTGACACAGAATTTGAACATTATATTCTTAAATCAATGTCAAAATTTATACAGTACCGGAAGTAACATCATTTTAAGTTGGTCTATTCGCTTAAATTTACATTAAAAACAATGAAATACAATTTTAAAACAAAAAAAAAAAAACGATATTAAACTCTATAAATTTATAAAAATGCATTAAAAAGTAAAAAATAATTTTTAGGTAAAAGATAATATGTTTTAAAATACATATTTTGACAATTCTTAACACTGCATTACACGCGCCCACCTGGACACGCGTCGTATCTGTGAGATACATAATCAGTAAATTGAATAGAAAAAGCAAAATTGAATTTTTAGTATTTTGCAGACAAAAAGGTGCACAGACAAATAAAGAAGACTATAAATATATTTTAAAAAATACATCTTCATCACAAATCGAAGTAAATAAATCGATACGAATTTTGAAATGTTAAATTCTAATAACACAGGCGTAAGTTCCAGTTCTTTGAGCTCATAATGGCTCTAGTATCTGAATAAAAAAGTAAAATATAAGAGACAGTAGATTTAGAAAAATTCAGTCTAAATCACTTTCTTTAATTTCAACTTTACGGCCATCGACACGAGTATGTGCACAATGTTTCAGGCATAAATATTGTCCACATTCATTGTACATATATCTTGTGAGCCTGGTCATTTTATTATGGTCCCAGCAAGGCTGGCAGCGTTTCCGTTTACTAGCATCAGTAGCTGCAGAGTTGCTTGAAGCCTGCGGTATTTGATCATTTGGAAGAAGTTTTCAAAGTCGTGAGGCCATAGCGAGTGGGGCAAGTTTTTGAACTGCAATTGCACTGACAACTGATATCATGTCGAAGAAAAACTCGGCGAGGTGGCACGTTTTATCTATACCCAAGACAAATGACTTGTCTATTGATTCCAGCAACATTTAGAATAGTGAAAAATACCACTAACCACAAGGTATCACAACTTACGCTAAGAAAAAGTAAAGGGTTAAGTTAAAAAAATCAAACAATACAGAATACTTACATTTTAGCACGCGCGCCATATCAGTGAGATACACAGCGCTTAAGCACCCCTTCAACTGCATAGGGGAGCCACCAACGCTCGATGACTGACTGTCGAGCAACCCGAGCTGAAGGAATAGGAGGATGGGGGACGTCATTCCCCTCCACACGCCTAACTAGTGATGAAGAACGCTGAACTATGTATCTGTCAGATACAGCGCGTGTAATGCAGTGTTAAACAAAACATAAACTTTTTGGAGTTGGTACCAAATTCTCGAATTGCAGTAAAAAATTAAAAACTTCATTAAACATTTGTTTAATGTTTTCCAGCGATTGCGCTATTGGACTCATTTAATATGGGGTTTTAAAATACTGTTGTAATTTGAATTTTCGTGCCGCCGTCTACAAAAAATTACATTTATATAAGAATTCTCATAATACATGTACATTATTCGCTGAAATATATTATTTTTTACTCTTACCGCATTTTTAATAAGTTTTTGGAGTAAATCTTGAAGTCGGTACTTTTTTTTTAAAAAAAAAAAAAACTTTTTTTCTTTATAATTGATGATTTGATTATAAATTACTACTAAGAAATACGAGAGTTTCTTTTATACTTTAACATTGTACCGCTTCGAATTTTTCATGTTAATATCACGTTCTCTTAAACTGTATGGTGCAATAATTTGCAATAATAATTAATAAACCTAACATATAACCAACGTTGTTTTTTATTTTTAACCGCGTGAATTTATAATAATTGTGCTGTGTCCGTATATTAATTAATTTACGTTTTGTAGATTATATATAGTACACTGACGTAAAACAAAGTATGATTTCCTGATTAAATTGTTTTCAGCAAATGTTTTTTTTTTTTTTTTTTTTTTTTTTGTATTTGAGAACATGAAAAATTGTATAAAAACGTTGGTCTGGCAGTTTCTTAGTGTTGTTAAATAGTCCCGGCGGTTGAAAAAAATTGTTAAAAATTTAAGTAGATTGTTTTACATTTTTCTGGATTTTTTTTTTTTTTATAAATAATTTACAGCATATAAAGTTGTAAAAAATTGGTCTAGTACATTTTGGTGGGCGGGGCGGGGGGGGTAAATTACTTCCAGCAGCTGCTTAAAAGAACCGTATCACAAATGCGCAACCACGTGAGGTGCCCACAGATGAAGACCGTTCATTTCACCGCGGTCGATCCGCCGTCGATTGAACTAGTCATCAAGTGAACTCGTTGGCTGAACGAATTATCGTCTGTCGAAGATAAAGTAAAGTAAAGTAAGTTCCATATCCTTGATTAGGTATCATGGATTGTAAAGTTAAGATTCACAGTGTACTAAGTCTAATGGATCTGATTAGAATATTGGGGGCCAGTTTTTTCCCCTGGACGCCTTTAGTTTTCCAGGTTTCTCTGGTACCCAATTATTATTTCGGGCTGGGTAAACTTGGGAGCGATTCGGATCCGGAGCGAGACAAGTTGTCCTCTGATTTAGTAGCCGATCGCCGAAACCACTAGAAACCTTCCGAAAACCATATTTTTACACTAGCTGCCGTATGGTTCCGAAGTTTTTGAATTTCATTTGATTTTTTCGTGTATTTCGAATAGTATTAGCATTTTGCGGAGTTCTAAACATTACAGTAATGTCAGTTTAGTTTTAGTTGATGCGTTCATTGCAGTAGCGTAAACTTTTAAATGCATTATAGGTTGTTGTTTTTTTGGGTTTTTTTTTTTTTTTTTATTTACTGCTAAATTACTCGTAGAACTCACGAGTTAATTTAAGTCGAAGTGGAAGAAAAATGTTTATCTTCGACAGACGGTGATTCGATCGGTCGTCGAGTTCATCCGACGGACAGTTCAACTCACGGCGAGTTAATTACAGCGGGTCAATCTACGGTTAAATGAGATAGTGATCCCTACAGATGCGAGCATATTAGCTGACCATACACTAAATGCCGATATGATTCAGTGTTAAATTTGTAACGATATCTGTAAAATCTAGGGATTTATCGTATGTGGGAATTGTAACAGTCATGTCTGCGGACTTGTATGCGGGTTTATTTAAATAAATTTCACTGGAGTGGTTGGAAATAGGCAGTTGTTCTGAAAATACGTAACGCAGTGTTTAGTGAGTCGTTCTAAATACGCGCGTATTCGTAAGCGTTCCATTCCTTCGAGCGACTGCGCTAAACCTATTAAATTTCTAGACCAGTTTTTTAAACTTTACATGTTGTAAATTATTTATAAAAAAAAAAGAAAAAAATCAGAAAGAATACTTTAGTACAATTTACTTCATTTTTTGAACAAAGTTTTTTTTCGATAGACCCATTTAGTATGTGCAAGCATCTCCTAAAAGCAACTTTTTGAACAATTCATTTGTCGTAAATACATTAAAACAAAAAAGGGTTTAAATAGGAATAATACATATAAAAGTGAATCGTGTGTCATTCCTTACATATTTCGGACGTTGCAGCGGGGTCGATTGTTCTGTTTCATTAGATCAAAGTAGCAGAGTAACAAAATCACGAAAGTAACGAAATTAGTATTTGCCTGCTCTCGCATTATTTTGTTAAACTCTAGACCCGTAAAACCGCTAAATCATCTCTTTTTAAGGTGTAGGAACGTTTCGTCTGTTTTCACGAATTGGAGGACGGAATGCTAGGTAAAAACTTCTGTCTTTCGTTTTTTTAACCTTTTTTAACTTTTTTTTTTTTTAATGGGTTCTTCTTCTACAAGGACATTGGCCTAAGAACAAGGGAAAAAAGTTGGCAAGAGACGCAGATCTTTACACGATCAGGGAACATCAACTACTGCGCTTAGCCATATTTCATTTATAGAGAAAGATTTTATCCACACAAAAAATATTCAGTCAGTTATTGAAAGAGTTCTTAAAACGTAATTCTGTCTTACGACCTGCCGGTCAACGATTTTGATGAAATTTTGCAGATCGATAGAAGACCACGAGTATATGTAAAATACTATTAGAATGAAAATTTTTAATTTACGCGAGAAATTTCAGTTTTTATCAGCCACATTTAAGAGCCATTTAGGCAAAAATATGCAAAAATTTCCAGATTATGTTTATTTACTTTGTGCGAATGGTTCGGAAGAGTGATTATTCCAAAATGACGTATATTAAAGAAAAAAAATATTAAAAAACAATAAAATAATTTTAAAAAAATCAATTTTTAATTTAATAAAAATTTAAATACATCATTTAATTATATTGATATATTATAAAAACACAAGTTGTAAGAAACTTGTTTTGTGGTATATTGGTAAAAGTGATGTCTATTGGTGTAAGTTGATAATAAGGTTTGGCTTCGAATTCCCCCCGATGCTGCATAAAATTTTCGATCTTATAACTAAGGAATTAAAATAATTAGATAGTAAGAATTAATAATTAATAATTAAAATAAAAAATAAAAAATTTTACGTGACATTGGAGGATTCGAACCCAAACCTTATTTTCAACTTATATACAAATAGAAATCACTTTTATCACTACACCACAAAATAAGTTTCTTACAACTTGTATTTTTATAATATATCAATATAATTAAATGATGTATTTAAATTTTTATTAAATTAAAAATTGATTTTTTTAAAATTATTTTATTGTTTTTTAATACTTTTTTTCTTTAATATACTTCGTTTTGGAATAATCAGTCTTCCGAACCGTGTGCACAAAGTAAATAAACATAATCTGGAATTTTTTTTCATATTTTTGTCTAAACGGTTATTTGTACATTATCATCCGGTAAATGCGGTTGCTAAAAATTTTAATTTCTCGCGTAAATGAAAAAATTTCATTCTAATATTTTACAGAGTTCATCATGGTCTTCTATCGATCTACAAAATTTCATCGAAATTGGTGACCCTCAGTTCGCGATTTGTTAGTTTTCTTTAAAAAAATCTAGTCATTTTCCGTGTTTCATTCTTATTGAGCTTCCTATTTTTTACATCTTTCATAGTTTTGGCAATTTTTTTTTGTTTTTTTGTCGACATTGTTGCAGTAATAATAATGAAATCGTATAATTATTTAAACACGTATATATGTGTACTCGCGCGTGCGAAGTATAAAAGAAAGAATTTATCGGATGAGCGTTGTCATCGGTTTGATACAGTGCGCGTAATAATTGCTTTGTAAATTAACGTTTCTTTTTTCCCCTAATTTTGTCACGAATAATTGATGTAATTAAGATTTTAGAGTTGTTCTTTGCCATAGGTTTTCATAGAAAATTTGTTATAGTCATCTTCATTGCATTCGATACTTTAAGTGTACTCAGAAAATAGTGTCTGGTCTGCAGAGGCTGTTTCTAATGTCCGGAAGAAGTATAAAGAGGGGAAATTATTTATCATACGTTGTCAATGCAGTCATTTTTGCGAACTGAATAATTTGTCTTAATTTTGTCACCAAAATTTTTACAATTTGAAATAAGAGTTTTATTTTTTTCTAAACGAACGATTTTCTTTCTAACGTTCACCGTTGATTTTTTCATTTATTCTGATTTAGGGTGATTTCTGCATTTTTTTGCTTAAAAATAAACAGGTGTGTGTATACTTTAATTGAAATGTAAATCTGCGCATCGAACGATTTTTAATAGTAACTGTAGTGAACTTCTAACAATTAACAGTTTTAAAGCGTGAACGGTCGACGATTCATCGAATTTTACGACTAACAGTCGCAGTAAATCAGGTAAGGTAGGACTGTATAAGCTAAAAAGTAAGTACAAACTGATGAATTTATTGAAGATAGTAGGAAAGATATTAAATTTCTTAATATGGTGTACTACCTTTAATTTTTTAAAATTCCGGACCTACCACGCTGCATATTATTGGTTATAGTGATTATTGTGTAAATTTAGTCATCGTTGAAAAATGTGAAATATGAAATTATTTCGAAATTTTCAGTGTAGCGATTGACTTTATCAGGTAATAATAAGTTATAGATCAGAATTTATCACGTTCTATATTATTAGTGAAGTTGTGTCGCTAACTTATGAAAATAAAAAAAAAAAAACAAATTTTAAACTTTATCGAGTTGAGAATAATTCTTAATTAAGAAACGTATAATTTAATTATTATTATTTTTTTTTTTAATTGCTTTATTACAGAATATATCGCGTGCTGATTCCATCACCTCAATGTCGTACAGAACATTAGTAAATTATATTGAAGAGGACAATTTAGAAGAATTTCGTAATTTACTGGCCGGTAGACGTGTTGTTGTAGATGACAGAGATGAGGTAGATTACTTTCTTTCATTGTTATTATTTTTAAAATTAATATTCTTCGAATTAGTAATAACATTATCAATAGAACTGTATCGTGAAATATAAAGCATTTAACGTTTCCGCTAATTCAGAAGAAAAATGTTAAATTTTGCCTGTTTCATTAATAAACCGTATTTTTAATTTCGTCTATGAACCCCATTTTTGTTTTTTATTCTCGACTTTCACATCTTGCAATTATCTACTTTGCTTGTTTCTGTTTTTTCTCATCGTCAGCGCCTTTTTTTCCCCGTTTAAACATATCATGTACGAAACTTCCATCGTATACTCGATTTTAATTTTTTTAAATAAAGTTTTATCCGTTTGATTGACGGTATTATTATTCCTGTTGATTTATTTGTGTATGCATCAGCGCTGATGGCATTTTTTATTTTCTAGCCGTTCCGGTTTTGTTTTTATATATTTGTATTCTGTGATACATTTTTCTTATTTTCTTTTCACTATTTTTTGTAATGAGAAAATTATTATTTACAAATTTAATACTGAAAGTGGAATTTAAATTCGTTTTTAACATTTACAGATGTCATCGAAAATCGACTACGCTAGGTGTACTCCTCGGGGCTAGCATATCACTGTTGTAAGCCTTTGATCCCGTTCATCACTCCGCATGCATTGGAAACCACTATGGCGCTGTACTGAATTCCTCCAGCTGCCAGCATGTGTGCTCTATCCGGGTGCTCTTCGCTTTCTTATTTCCGGAAATATTTCATATAGCGAGAAATATGTATCTCTATCTCAGTTGCACGCAAAATTTTCCTCTACACGGTTGAATCACTATTCTCCCGAACCAGCCTTCTCAGACGACCCACTACCACTACCAGAATTACTGATTGTTTTGCGAAGATTCTGCGCCACGTCTATGCAAAATACGCAACTCTAATATGGCTTTATCCTCATGTAGAATACTTTCCAGATAGATATTGACATATCGTTAAAACAAACTTATACAGCGGAGCTAGAAATTAAGAAATATTCGGACATCTAGTTTACTACACTGATGGAGCTAAGGCAAGTAGCGAGGTAGGACCACACTCGGCTGCCTGCGCTTTCGAAGGTTAGAGCGTTACACACGAAGCCAGAGACTCAACGATGCCTGTTTTGCTTTGAATGCAGAACTGTATGGAATTTCACGCTACCTCTGTCACCTGGTTATAACTCAGATCAAAGCCAATAATTTACTCCTAGTAACTAATTCCCTACAGTCTTTAACACGATTAAAAATCAAAAATACAACAACCCGCTAATATTAAAAATATACCACTGTTTACATCAACTGTATCAAATGGACAGCCACGTGTCACTGTAATGCGGGTTCTTCGGCACTTTGGGATGCCTGGTAATGGGAGGGTCAACGGGGAAGCGGGCTCTGCTTTATTCTCACCAATGCCAGAGGATGCGAACCTACCGCCATCGATGACACATGCATTTTTAACGGCATATAACAACCAGTGAAAAACTGAATGTATAGTTACTAGGGCTTTCTTAAAAGTCATTAAGCACACAGTCGAACCATGATAGCCACCGGAAGGAATGTCCCATCCATAGCCGGCTGCGAATCGGACACATTGTTATCCCCCCACAAACATATAATCGTCAAATCACCTCCTCCGGTTATGTGTCCTTGTGCGGCCAGACAGCAACTGTTCCACACATATTCCTCATTTGTCTAATATTCAGCGTGTCGCGAAAATAACTTGGCTTAGCAAGAAACAAACCGGAGATCCTTTCAAATGCTGCAACTTTTATCACCAGGATTATAGCCTTCGTCAGAATGAGTTAAAATACCCTTTCGTGTATGTGCTGTAATAACCGTAGTGATTACTGACAACACACGATAGGGTGATAAGGGAAAAGAAAATACTATAAAAGGAATTAATGTGCGTTTAATTGGTGGGGACCGGTGTAAATAACGACAAATTTATTTTCATTTCCTTCGATACATTTTTATGTTGTAAAAAATAATTTTCTGATATTATTTTTAAAAGTCCTTATCACGCTGAAAATTAACATATATTTTAAATTTATATTTAGACTGGTAGTACCGCATTACACTTCGCGTGCAGTGAAGGCAAATTAGCATTTGTAAAGGAATTACTGGAATATGGAGCGAACGTGGATGTCGAAGACAATGTTAGTCATTTTTTGTGTTTCTATTTTTATTTATTTATTTTATTTATTTATTTTTTTTTCGCATATTAGATTAAACGAAAACATTGACTTGGTAACGGGATAATTATCATTCAAAACTGCGCAATGCTACAGATTAGCATGAGATAAAACGCTACACAGCGTACTGATTTTTTTAATGCAACTGAAATTTGGACTATTATCTATATTTTGGTTCTGAAAAACGAAATATTAATAAATTAAGCTTCTTTTAAATATTGGATTTTAAAATATGAATTAATAATGAATCACAAAATCGAACAATTTTGTCGTTAAAATAATAAAAAAAACGAATAAAATAAATGCAATGCCGGAGAATAAACTTAATAAATGATATCGTTATGGGAACTTTACTTCAATGTATACTTAGAGATTGAAAGTTTAATGTGTTTTTAGAGTATGCAGCAGTTCAGCATTCGTTAGACCTAGTTAAACTTTTCAGAACTGGCATTTTTACATTATTCAGCGTGGCGAATACGGGAGACGTAAGATGTTTAGTGATTTTTACGAAATTTTAGTTGTAAATTATTATTATTAATTATTTCTAACTGACAGGGAGAGGTATGAATGTTTTAAGAGATTTAAAGAAGACCTTGTCCGAATGAAAAAAAGTATCTGCTATGAACTATTTAACATTAGAATTATAAAAGCACTGAAATATTGTGAATATCCAACGTTACTTAATGGTAGACAAGGACGTTAAAGTTTGTTTAGAGTCTTTCAAACTAAAAATCGTTATTGCTGGGCGTTAAAAATCTCTTTGGAGAAAATGAATGTTGAACGGCAGTGATCATGCAGTGATACCAAATGCCGCATGCTTTAGTCGTGAAAAAAAAAAAAAATATATCAGACATAAGAAATTTAACATGGTCCTGCAATGTTTAAAGGTAAATCGAACAATGAGTCGAATTGCTCGCAGTGAAAAACAGAAAAATATTCCGAAAAACAATGGGGAAAACTATCGCTTCTAATTGTTTAAAATTTTAAATTGATTGTTGTAGGAAGAAAAAATAATATCTTACACGATTTACACTTATATGGATTTAAAAGTAGTTTAATATTGCTACATTTACAAGACACGCTGGTATATTTCTGTAGTATAACAAAGACATTTTTAATGTCTGCTTCATTTTAATGTAGTTTGTTTTATGCTGTACTTTTTTTTTTTTTTTTTATATTTACAACTCGACCCTGGGTGCGCCAGCGGCATTAACCCAACAGCATGATAATTCAGTATATTTAGCCAGACGGTCAGAAATAGAACTCACGAAGGGCAGCAGCAGCGAAACGACTGAAAGCAATCAGAAGGAAAGAATATAGGTTACCCAAAGCTAAAAGTTAAGCGTATAGAAGAGAGTGTGTTCGTTGAGGAGAGCAGAACATTTGAAAAAGATATGATTAGAATGAAAAATACAAGGAGGCTTAGAAACATGAAGAGAGCAAAAAGGAGAAGGCGATAAAGCGAACCGAAAACGAGAAGAGGGGGGTAGAGAATGATTGATCTTGAGTCTAATTCAGGAAACAACAGTGGAACGACGGCAGACAGGAATAGAATGAAACCAGGGCAGGAAAAACCGGTTGAATAAGACGGTAGTATGAATAACGATTAGAGAATAAAGATGGATACGTGATCAACCAAAGTCTGGAATGATTAGAGCGTGATAGGGAAAGAATGTCTGAAGAAGGGAAAGAGTCGAGAAATAGACCATTGCGGGCGGCTGAGCGAGCGAAGGAGTCAGCTGAGTCATTGCTCTCTATATTGGAATGACCAGAAACCCATAGCAAGTCTATGAGGATGGGACGGGATGAGAACAAAGTGAAGACGAGAGATCAAATTGAGAGAATGATACAGGAATAAGGAGGAGGAGAGGAGATGGCTCAAAGAACGTCTTTAGAATCGGAAACGTCAGGAATTTGCGAAACCCCCTTGTAAAGGATATAAAATAAACGACGCGAAGAATGGAGATCGATTCGGCCGAGAAGATAGAGCAGAAAGGAGGAAGTCTGAAGGACTCGGAGTGCCGGTAGGAAGGTGGCGTAACGGCACCACCCACGCCCTCATTACTCTTGGAACCATCCGTAAAGATTAAAACATGGGAAGGGAAACAGAATGAAGGAATTCATAGTTGACTACATTGTGAGAGGAACAATTAGCTCCGATCGGGAGGGAGGAGAAATTGATAGGGTGCAATGTGCTATTAAAATCACGAGAAAAGTAAGGAAGACTGTTAAAAGGGAGAACGTAGGAAGAAAATTTGAAAACACGAGCATATGCGATAAAATCGGGATTCTATGAGGCGCAAAGCGCCGGTGGTTTTTGATATGAAGATAGGAAGGAATAAGATTGGATGAAAAAGTGGAGAGGCGTTTTATTAAAAAGCAATCGCCGCGATAGCCTAGTTGCTAGAGCGCTTGACTTCCGATATGGCGGTCACGGGTTCGATCCCGAGCGACGACGAACTTATTACAAGAATTAAATAAAAATAAATAATCGCTAATAGTCACGTGGAAGGCAATGGCAAACCACCACGTACAACATCATATGCGCGCTAGGTCAGTACACAGCAGACCCACACCGAACGGACTGCACTTGTAGCGCGATAACAAGCGGCTTCAATCAGTTCCGAATGTAGTCTTGCGTGTATACACCTGCGTTACATATTACAATTGCCTGGTACACAACCTATATCGGTACAGCTAAATGTACGAATAGGTTGCGCCAACGCGCTATGTAGCGTACGGCAACGACAAGAGCAAGGCTCTTTAAATATATAAGATAATAACCGAGGAGTGAACGGTGAATGAATAGAGGATAAGTGGCAGATTCGAATAAAATTGCAGGAATAGGATTCAAACGAGAGCAGCTACACGGGACAACTGGACTATATTAGAGATTAAATTTTAATGCGGTCAGAGATCGATGAAAGAAAAGATGCAAGAATAGGAACCACCTTTGAAGACGGCAAAGTTAAGGTATAGGAAGTATTGTAGGGAGTAGGAAAATTCAGCCTTAATAGCTGAGCGTACAGGATATTACGTTCAGAGGAAAGATTGGAACATTCAAACAGCACGTGGTCAGAAAGTACAGTTGCTAGAGTGCAAAGGACAATAAGGGGACGGGGAAAGAGCAAAACGATACCGTGAGAATGGGAGCAAAGTATGATTGAACCGGAGACGGCAGATAGCAATAATGGAAAAACATTTAAGGGTAGGAAGTAATAGAATCAAAAATAGGAATGGGGTCTAGGCTGAACAGAAAGGTAAAATGAGAGTTAGGATTAGAATAGAAGCGAGGATATGCATCCGACCAAAGACTGTCATGCATTCTTTTGGAGAGGGGAAGTATGTCGTGTCCAGGAATCTTTTTAAAAAGATGTGGGGAGTGTAACACTGAACATGCTAGGAATCCACCTTCTCGTTACCATTAATACACGCGTGACTTGGAACCCAAAACTCATCCGCTAATTTAGCAATGAAATGTATAAGAAAAAACAAACAATGACAGTGGAGGAGTGAGAAAATAAAAGAAGAAATGTAAATAGTACGGATGGTTAAATATAACCGCCGCAACGGAGAAAAATGTAATTCGAAATTACCTAAACTAAATTAGATTTGTACACAAAAAAAAATAATAATAGAAATCGAGATAACGCGAAAAAACATTAAAATCAATTATAATAGAAAATGGAATAATCTCACCGACTGCACTGATAAGACTAATGCAACTGCAAACAGAAAACACGACGACACGACTTATCGCGATAACGTACAAGCGGACCCGCTTGCATGTGTAAACGTGAGAAGATTTTAAAGCACGCTTATAATTCTGATCTTTTTTCGTATTCTGGATTTCTGTTTAGGGTTGTTTTTAAAGTTTGTTTTTCAGTTTAATTTGTTTTTTTTTTTTGTTTTTTTTTAAAGGAATAATTCAAACGTTTATTTTTTACCAACTTTAAAAACAGGATGATATACGGTCGTCACATATGTTTTTTTACACGTTTCTGTATGTCTCTACGTATACATTTTGACCATATAGATGCATATTCGAAAATCGACCGGCCTCTGGTTATCTCGTGTAAATAGTAAGGCTATTAAAAACCGGATAACCAGGTAAATGCGATTTCGGTAAAAAGCCGGGTGAAAATCGGTTTTACGGTTTTCACGAATACGGTTAATTTTACGAAACGGTAATTCGTATTAATCGCAATGTTGATTAAATAATAATAGTAATAATAATAATCTTTTTTTCGTTTCTTTTTGGATTGTTGTGTAATTAATGTCATTGCGGGATTTAGTTAAAATAATTCGTGTTTTGTTGTTATCGCTTCGTTATTTAATAACATCAATCGTAGTTTCATAAAATTATTTATTTACGGGAAAACCGCAGCTCGGTGAGTTAAAACCTTATTTCATAATCACTCGCGTACGCGCACTGCTCACGGGCGTGAGTCACTGTGGCCGTGATGACCCTAAACGCACACACCTGTAGACGCAGACATCAACAGCAATGCAACAGATGCTATGCTACAAAAGACACATTCGCTCCAACCAGCGCGATTTATTCCTAACGCATTGGGAAAAAAAAGGTTGTATTAAATGATTGAAAGTGAGTTAGTTTATTAAATAACCGCCTGTACGAACAATTAAAAAATTGTAGTTCTAACGATATATTTAAATTTTATTTTTTTATTTTATTATATAACTGTTAAAACGTTTAACTGATTTATAAGGTTAACCGAAATCGCGATTAATGCGGATAATCATTTCGTACAGCTAATCGTACCCGTAAAAACCGCAAACACGGTTTTCATCCGAATGATCGGTTTAAACCGATACTGCAGCTAACCGGCTTATCCGTATACCCGTTAAAATCACCAGCCCTTCTAAATACCGATGAGTATCGCGGTTGGTACAGACTGAGCGCTCATCAAATAAGGTTCAAAAAGAAAAAGATCATTGACTTATAATGCTATTAGTGTTATCTATTACGAAAATATAGATTGAAAATAAAATTAATTTTCTATATAACCAGACAAAAACTTGAAATATTATTAATGTTAATTACCATGGAATGTGGCTTCGAATAAAGAAAACAAATTTAAAATTCACCGAGCGCGATTTACAGCTCATCAGTGGCAGAAATATTAAATTTGAACATTACTCTGAACTGATAGCCTTATGAAGTGCAGAAGTTGGCCGTATTTTTATAATTACATTAGAAATTGTGAAATAAAATTGTTCAAAAAAACAGGTACCAGCTCTCCAAGGTTTACTCCACAAAATTTAATAAAAATACGCTAAAAAGTAAAAAATAATTATCTAATAAAAAACAGTATATTTCGGAATAATATATATATAAGGATATTATAAAAAATTTTAAACAACATTAACTTCCTGGAATTTGCAGCTAATTAAAACCTATATTAAATATTTCTCATGTTTCCGATACTCGGTTTTTAGAAAACTAGTGGCTAATATCGTTGTACTTATTAAATTGTTTCTAACTATTGTTGCAATTTAAATTTGGTTCCGATTCGAAAAAGTTAATGTTATTTAAGCATAATCATATCTTTAATTACATTACTTCAAAATATGTTTTGTTTTATCATTTTTTTTTTTTTTTAGTGTATTTTTTTTAAATTTCAGAGTAAAATAGTAGTCGGTATTTTTTTCTTCTAAGCAAAGAACTCACCGATCAAAAAATCCTTTCATGAAAGTAATAGAGAACAGGAAGTAATTTGGTACAATTTAAAATAAAATGAAGAATTGGAAAATCAATAAAAATAATCCTATGAAAAAATATTTGCGATAATTTTTTTATTAATTTTTTTCTGATAATTTTGTAAACGAAAGTTAAAAATTCCACAGTACTGTCATTTAAAGTCTTTGTATTTAAACTTGTAAAGGTTAATTTTTGAAAAAATATACTTTCTAACTGGTCATTATTTTTATTTATTGATGGTATATCATTTTATGTGGTTTTAAAATGAATTATTAAAATTTATTCGTTTTTTCTTTTACTAAACTAAAAATTCCAAAAATTACTTAGTAACATTCGTGGGATTTTGGAATATTTCAGTAAGTTGAAATATCTGATGCTTAAAGTATGCTACTCTTTAAAAGATGAATATAAATTTATTATCTGTCAGATAAGTTATCGCGCATTAAAGAAGTTCCGTGTGCATTTTGAACATGATTAATGTAGAGAAGGTTATTATATCAGGTGTTCCGTCTTTTTCCGATTTGTAAACAAAGTTTTTATTTGATTAAAAAGGTGATGGATTTAAGTTTTTTTTTTTTTTCTTTGGCATGTATATTGGGTGGAGAGATGGTCCTTTTTTAAAAAGTATAATTTCGTTACTTACATTTTATTAATAATTATTTCGAAGTTATATTAATTTCTAGTCTAGTTTTATTGAATTAAAAATAATTAAATTTTCGAAATAAAAATTGATGACTTCGTTTTATAAAATTTCTATTGCACCACTAATTGACCTTATTTTTACATATGTTTGTTTGTTAATTATCGAATTTTTATTTTTATTCAGTAATGAACTTGCTAACTGTGTTGCGTCAGACGTTCTTCATGGTTTATATTAAAGTTAGGGAATATTTTTTTTATTATTATTACTTTTTTCAGCCTATCGACTGTAGATAGCAGCCGAGGGCAATTGTTAAATTTTTTAAAATACATTTTTAATTTAAAATAACACGATTCACACGTATCTTCTCTCAAATGGAACACTACTGCCTAATTAGCTCTACGCTCCGCTAGCTGATTAGGGAATATTTCATTTCAAGGTCAACTCAACTATAGGTGGAAGTTTTTTTATAGCAAATATTTCACTAAATGATTTGTGTACGCTTACATATGATATATTTCGAGTTTTTTAATTTGCTGTTTCTAGGATAATTGGACACCACTACTGTGTGCGGCGAAGGAAGGATTTACGGAAATATGTATTGAATTATTGGAACATGGCGCAGATGTGGATCATAGAGATATGGTAAGATTTTGCGCTATGGAGGTTCCAAAAATAAGATTATTTAAAGTTTTTTTAAAATTTCTTTGCAATACATTAGAAGAAAAATTAGTTAGCATATTCATTCTTCGTTTTGTTTAATATATTAAATTAAGTTCATAGCAATATACATTTATAACTAGTAGCTGGTCCATGAAAGAGGTACATGGTTTTTATAGGGTCTAATTTTTTCAGAATAATTTTAAAAAATAGGCTAGTAAGAATAAAAATGTAATGATAATATGGTTACGCCGAACTGTTTATTATTATTTATGATAATTTTTATTGAATTCGGTATAAATAAATTCAGCAAATAATTAGGAAAATTTTTATTTTTTACATTAATGTAAGATTTAAAATGTAATTTATTGAAAACTAATTTAAAACGCTGTTCTATATTTCGTCAAGAATTTTAAATTTGTTTGGTTAATATTTAAAAAATCAGAAATTTTTTTGTGCCTGGTTAAATATACTGTAACGGTATATAATGATTCGTTTGAATTTTCAAATCTGCCGAAGGAGCGATGTAACTAATTTTCTTATATATAATATTTTTACCATAATTAAAAAGGGTAACAAAATACATTTTAACAGCTACTGTGTTAATGAGTAAATATTATAGATATATATATATTAAAGAAACTGATAAATATGTTTTTTTTTGACGATTTCTTGATTGAACGCCGTATTTTACAAAAAACATTTGATTACTGTTACGAAATACTCTTTGATAAGTTTTTATCGTAACTTGTTTGATTTTTTCTATGATTGATTTTATCATTCTATTATTGATGATTTCAACAGGTTGTTTCTTATCCTGTTACTAATTGTTTTATGTAAACAATTGCAGTTAATTAATCGAACGCAGAGCCTGATTAATAATAGCGCTCTTATATTTCCTTCGTTATGTTTGTTAACAACCGAAATTATATATGATGACTATGATGACCGCGTTCTAATAATTCCATATATTGTCCATCGGCTCAATTTAATTTTGTTACTAAAGTAATATATCCACCTACGCGCATGTATTTATTCCTTTGCTGATAATTTTTGTGACTTTTCTATATTGTTATTGTTGTTCCACATGGTGTACGATTTTGTCTGAAAAATTTAAAAAAATAAAATGTTATATGTGTATATATTATTTATATATATATAGGGTAAATGGAATTCTCTTATGTGGACATCGTATAAAAATCATGTAAGTACTGTGATCGCTTTAATAGAGCGTGGAGCTAATGTAAATTCTTACGAAGCCTACCATATTTCACCACTAACATGGGCTTCGGGAAGAGGACATGGCCGTATTGTGGAACTGCTAATTTCCAAAGGAGCGAAAGTAAATACTGGCGACAAGGTAAGTTAGGGGGTTTTCTCATTCAAAATAATTATACAGAATTTTTGATTTTTATTTGTTTATAACAATAATGAGTACACACCATAGCTGTATGGTCGACCAGTTATGTGCGCTTCAAACTGAAGTATACAAATAGATAAAAATGAATTTTACCGTAAGTTTCAGAACTGACTTTAGCCATATATGTATTATATTTTTCTTTTGGCGTTTGCCCCTTTAATGTTCGAGATAATAAACATATTGTTGGTTGTGTGAATTTCGTTGTTGTAAATTTGGCGAAATTTCATTTTCCGGCTATGAAAGTTGGAACTTCGGTATTAATTTTTTTTCCATTAAAAAGAATGTAAATTTTTGAATTTTCTGCGAAATAATCTATACAACAAGCATCCGTGTCTATTATAATTGAAATTGTTATTTTATCGATAAGATTTGTTTCGATCGAATTAATTGTATAGTACAGGGAAATTAATATTTAAAGTCGGAGTATTAAAAAAGTAATAAATTAGGTTATTTCAATGGTAGAGTAATTCGTTATTGAAGAACTTTTTGTGATATTGTAAAATTTGTAGTTCTACTGACGTTTGATATTTGTTTTTTATATCGAGAAGATAAATTTAAACGAAAATAAAAATGAAAATATAAAATACGTTGGAAACAGATAATTTTTATTTATTTATTTGTTTAATGTCACTGCTCAGTAGTGGTTGCTATTTTTTGTAATAAGAGAAGTGTATTAGCTGCGGGTGAATTCTGGAATACTTGTTTTGAGTTTTTAGGATCGTATGTATTATATGAAACTGGAAGAGTTATGGTTGACTCGGTGAGTTTATTGCTGAGCAATTGTTTTCTTATAAATTTATCTAAAGCGGTAAGATTGGAAACTAAAAAAGGTCTCTAGCTCCTTTCAGGACCTCATCAGTCATGAACCACCCCATAATTCCCTAATTCATAAAATAAAATAAAATAAAAATTAAAACATGATAATGTCGAAAAAAAACACTACTAATTCTGCATTATCATTATTGGGGGAAAAAAAAAAGAATCCAAAACTTGTTTTATAGCAACTTGACAGTTGATTTTTCTTTTAACAAACATATTTTTGTTAATAGAAATATTGGAAAAATACAAAACCCCCAAATTGTAAAATTTAAGAGTATAAATTTTGAAATGATGGGAACGATAGTCACCGCCAGATTGCTTAGATTCTAAGAAATAAAATAAAATTGATCACTGCAATGTAAATTTGATAAAATAAATATTGCCAATGTCAAATTTTAAAAAGAAATAAATGTAATAGATTTCTCTCACATATATTACGATGCTAGCAATTTTAGTTTTTGAAATATTTTTTTTTTTATCCAAATTTCACTTTTTTAATTGACGTATATTCATGTATTTTTGTGTTTTAATAAACTTTATGTGAATGCCGTGGTCCGTTTTAAAAATTCACGAAGTAGAACAACTAAAAACTGGAAGTTTTGCCGACAAAGCGGCCAGCGAGCATAGCTTCTCAGTGTATGTGTATATTAATGACTACACGTTATTTTTAGCCCGGGATGTAATACCTTTTTTTCTTCATGTCCCATTACTTTTTATATAACTTAACAAAGGTTGAATGCTGTGTTGTTCAATTGTTAAAAAATGCAGTGTCCTGATTCAAATTGCCCTACTACAAACGAGCAAAAGTGAAGTAATCAAAAACAATTTTTTTATAAGAGTTTTAGAAGAAAAAAGAAGATTATCAGACAAGAGAGTTTGCCCGTTCGTGAGGCCCGAAGGGCCGAATTTTTTTTTTGTTTTTGTTTTTTGCACTTGTTATCCTATGTTAGGATCAGCTATTTCAGTATATTTTGAAATTTATAAATTTTAAATGTGTGAGAGTCGAAGTTTGTATGAAATTAATATTATTTTCACTTCTTCAGATATTGTTCTTTTTCTTTTTTTTTTTGTTTTATTTTGTACCTATACTAAATCACTAATTAAAAATTTAACCGTGCACGGAAGTTAGACATATGTGCAGATGATATTTGACAAAAGAATGAAAAAAAAGTTGTAATTATTAATCATTTTTTATTGTTGAAAAGTTTGAATTATTATTCCGGGTTTCTTTTAATGGGAAGTACCGTAAAGTAATTTTAAAAATTTTAAATTAAAAAATAATTTTTAACAGATTTAAATTATTGTCATTGAAATTAATTGATTGGGGATATAATTTTTACCAGGGTTTACTATTTCTTTCTTATGAGAAGCTATTGCTTTTCTTACACATTACTGGTTGTACGAAATATTAATAGAGTATTTTTAAAAATGTGTTTGAGTATTTATTAGCTCAAAATTAATTACGGTGTAATATGTTACAGTATGGAACAACACCGTTAGTCTGGGCATCTCGCAGAGGCGATATTGAAACCGTACAAACGTTATTAAATGCAGGCGCTAATGTGGATCTATCTGGTGTGGTATGTTTTCGTGCATTTATCGTATTCACTTTATTTTTCATTAAATATCATACTAATATTTTTGTACTGATTATCGATTAATTATATATAGTTGCGGATTATAATTTGAAATTCGGTTTTTGTGACTTTGCTTTTTGCTATTAAAACGGTTTCGAATAAAATATATACGACTAAGTACGATGCATTTGATTATGTATTTTCGTGAATATACTAAAACTTGTAAATGTGAGAAAGGTAACGTCTCTCAGCCGGTGCCGATCGGCTTAATTCACTGTGACTAACTTTATAATCCTCAACACCCTGTCAACGATATAGGACTCGTTTTACTTTACTTTCTGTATAAGCTAACAGTTTAAAATACAAAAGAAAAAACAACAATAAAAATAAAAAAAACGCGCTTTTCTAGGCAGAAGTTATACGAATAAGTTCGTTAATTAATTCTGCTTAATGCTCACAGTATTCCTTCTTGTCTTAACAATGTGCTATTATTTATTAATATCATATCCCAGAACTACTGTTTACGGTTCAGAAGTTTATTATTGAATTTAAAATAGAGAACTCCAGTTAAACTCGTAAAATTTATTTTTATAATTTAAGAGTATAGATAAAAAATTACATTTATGTATTCATTTATAATTTTTTGTTAATTTTTAATTAAAATATAGTTCTTTCCGTGAAATATGCTAATTAAAAATTGATTGTATATTTTTTTATTGCATTCTTAAGATTATTTTAATTTTTGTAGTATTCGTGGACTCCCTTATTAGTTGCGACGATGCGGAACCACGTTGATGTTGTGAATTTGTTGTTACAATATAAACCTAATGTAAATATAGTCGACACAGATGGATGTTCACCATTAACTATCGCTTGTAAGGAAGGTTATTACGATATTGTGACTTCTTTACTAAATGCCGGCGCATTTATCAATGGTCAGGTAGGACATAGAACTCTTGTTTAAAATTGTATAATTTCAGTTTTTAGTTCTTTATTGAGAATTGATTTTAGTAAACGGAACACTTAAGATAAAGAAGATGTTTCAATGCGATTTAATATTGAAGGTATTGCGGTTTAATCAGATCAGCTGCAAGTGATAAAAAAGTCATGTTATCAAAGTGACGCGTTATGAATTTGACAATTTCTCAATTTTTGTTTAGGACCGATATGGTGATACAAATTTGATTCACGCTACTCGAAATGGCCATACTGCAATAGTCGAAGCTTTGTTAGCAAAATATGCCGACGTTAACGTTCCCGGAAAGGTGAAATTGCTTTTTAACTAATTTGTTATGTTATGACGACGTATTTAATTTTCGAACGAATTAAAAAAATTAAAGTTTCAATAATGAATTGAGGTTTTATTCCGTAATCCTTAAAATAAGCGTCGAATCAGTCATTTTAAATGTAATATTTTTAAAATGATCACAGTGTATTTTCATAAACTGGTAAAACCGAGCGAACAAAATATGTGTAAATCTCACCGAAGTAATGATTTAAAAAAATTAGAATGATGCTATAGTTGAAAAATGAATGATATAACACAGTGAAATGTTCTCATTTCTGTCAGTTATTTTGCAATTCATAAATAGTTTCAAAATTTGTTCTATATGTTTATTTAGGGGGGGGGGGCCTTGGGGGTAAAAAAAAAAAAGATTTTTTTTATGTCATAAAATGAATGTACAACATCATACGAATATTGCGTCAAAATTTCAAATAAATCGAAGCAAAACTAACGAAGATATGGCATTATAACTGTGCGCCGCTCTAACTTTACTAAAAGAACGAAAATGACCATCTGGCCCTGACGCACAGCGGGATTAAAGAGCATATTTTTCTGTCCCTTTTGTATAATCCCTTAATTGATTTTTTCGAAAAAGATTTACGCAGGTAGGTAGATGTTTAACAGATTCGGTGCGCGTAATGCTATTTCTTGACGACACGAGGTTTCAGTCAGAAATTAGTCTCTATTCACGACCTCTCAAGCGTCATTCTCGGTTGCATCGCTGCTTTGTCTTGTCAAGAATGCTTACTCGGCCAAAACCAAAAATCCCTGTGTTCTGTTGTAAGTCCGGACGTTTGCACTGCTGCATCGGGGTAGAGACGTATTTGTGTCTGAGTGGTAGTGGTCGAGGCACTGACTTGTACTTGCGGCGGAAAACGCAATACTGTGTGTCAAGTAACGCTGAGCTGAGCGAAGATTTTGTATGTTAATCAACAAAAAAGAATGTGAAGGCACGCCCAGAAGAGGATGGAGACCCGTTTGCGCGATTTAGTAAAAAAAAGTGTAATAGATACTGAAACTAAGGGTGCAAAGAAAATACAAAGAAAAACACTTTCCGGTAAAGGCAAGCTCTTTGCTAAATTGATTGATAAACTAACGCTTTACTATGGCCGTGCCATCCGTTACAATTCTCATTCTGTAGAAGAAATGAAGAAGGCCATTGGGCGACTTATTATCACTACGCCTCAACTGACAAACACCTACATCAAAATTGCCCGAGCGGCGAAAACTCATGGCGTGAATAGCAGAGAGCCGCAGCTGCAAACGAATTGCGTTTTTTCAAACACTCTTACTCTGCTCTACCAAGTGATGTTTTAGAGGGGATTAAAAACCAATTTATGAATATCTGAGCAAAGATGCTCTCCTGGAGCGATGTATTGGCGGATTCTCTCAAAACAATAATGAGAGTATCAACCAACTTATTTGAAAGATTTCGCCAAAAACTGAGAGTGGTTCGACAATTATTGTTGAGTTTGGAGCTCATGTGGCTGCCTCTACCTTCAATGAAGGCTGTGTTACTTACTTGACCTTTCTGGAAGAGATGGGAATCAGTACAGGCCCAAGTTATCATGGATGGGCGCAATCAGTGGACAATACACGAATAAGCAAAGCGGATGAGCGAGTGGTGGAACATACCAAAGAAGAGAGAATTCGTCGTAGGCAAGAGCAAAAAGATGCTTTGGACATTCTAAATCAAAGTTCTTCACTTTATGGGCCTGGCATTGATGATTCTGTGTGAGTATAAACAAAAATTACTACCTTACTAACGTTTAATTTGTGATTTTATATTATAAAAAACTTTAAACACGTTTTTCTCGAAACAACGTTTTCAAAACCGGTGCACTCTGTAACTCAAAATCTACTGCACCGAGCGTTCTGAAATTTGGTACACTATTTTTATAGACAATTTTCAAGGTAGCAACGTCGAGTTTTTTTTTTTTTTTTAATTATTATTATTTATTTTACAATAACAAATGGCTAATTTTTACCCAAAAATCGGTATTTTCACTTCCAAGTGTTACCAACGATTAAAAAATAAAAAAAAATAAAAAAACTCAACGTTGCTACCTACAGAAACTCATTAACTAATGAAAAAACTTTAGTTTTTTCATTTCCGATAATCCAGTGTTGAGTTATGCGGTGCACCGCAAAACAACTTTTTTTCGAGGCGCCTACGAAAGTTTGCTGCCATTGGCTTAATTCTTTATATTTTTCAATGAAAATTTAACACAATATTCTTCAGATGTTACTTTATGATGTACCAATTATGTAAATAAACTTGCATTAACCATATTCTCTAAAAAAAATTATCAAAAAATCGTCTTTTTTTGACCTCCAAGAACCTACCCCCCCTTAAGCGATCTTTTTTCCCCTCATTCCAAACATATTAACATACTGAAAAATACAAAGTTTCCCGTTTTAGCTATACTATATTTTATAAAGATTGTGCTTGTTCTATGTTATAATTAAATATTTAAAAAAATGTATTGTTTCGTTTTATTTGTATTTATTGACACTCGCGTGCACTGGTTAAGTTAACGTTTTGAACTAAAAAATAATATTAACTATTACAACAATAATTAACTAACCATTTGAGAAAAAAAAATTATAATAATAATACAGAGAAGAATGAAACCTGCACAGAAACATAATTGAAATATTACAAAAACTTAATTTAAAGTGATGGTTAATCGTAAGCTGGTTTCTCAAAACGTATGACTTTGTTCGAAACTTTATTATTAGAGGATATAGTCTGTAAAATGTGATCTTGACGACGGTTTTGCTGGATCTGTGATCTTTTTAAGAGGGTTTTTTTTTTTTTTTTTTTTTTTTTTTAAGGCTCACGATGTTCCTTTTAGAAATTCTTCCACTTTTAATCAACTTAATATTATTTACGTTTCCATTCTTTCTAATTTTACTTGTTCGTTAAACATAATTTCTATGTCCCTCCTAGTTGTGATATCTGCCACTTTTTCTCCTTTTCTTTAATTGTCGATGCAGATGGGAATGCACATTTTCCCTTATAAATTTTCTCAAATTGCAACAACTTTACGCTTTGTAACAACGTATTCCTCATCCACCTACTAGAAGAGTTCATATTTACATCCAGTTCCTTGCATCTAATTTTTTCATCCTTCAAAATCAGTTTCAATTGGAATTGGCCAACCCTTAATGGCTTTCATGGTAGTAATCACATTCTTATTCTAATTTCTCCGCAATGTTTTTCTTTCCCTACGTATCTTAGATCTTTTCATTATTCCGGATAGATTTTTTCCAAAACAAATTGAACTCTATTTCTCGGTTTATAGTGGACTCTGTGTTTTCTGCTTTTACACCTGATTCTGATCCTATCTCGCAGTACAACTCTATCCTAAATTTAATCATTAATGCTCTTACGGTATCGTTTCCTTTTCGCAGCCCTAAGAGGTCTAATCGTCGTCGAATAGCTTCACCCCTCTGATGTAGTGACAATTCGATGTAGCCTTTGATTATAATTGAGTTACCTTCAGAGCACTTTGTTCTAATGTGGTACAAGAAAATCTTCTTGCTTATGAAAGGGCTAATGCTAGGACTCCTAGTCCATTCTTAAATCTTCTAAGAAATCTTCCTGGAAAAATTTTTGTTTTCCTTTAGAATTACTCCACTTGATCATATTTAGAAAATGGTCACAGTTTTCAAATTTCCTTTCGCTGAACGTCCTTCTTCCTTTAACATTCCAGTTGATCGCTTACTTCGACTCTGTTGCGTCCGCTTATGTTTCCAACGATTACGTTCTCCCGTTGTTCTAGAAGATTTCCCTCTTCACTTCCCCTTTTTGATATCAATGAATTGAAATATATCCTACCAAATGATTTCTCCAGCCCCACTCGGACCTTGACTATATTCCTTTCGTTGGCATTAGAATTTTTACTATTTTTAATTAATTTCTTTCCGGAGGAGTTATACCTAGTTTTTAAAATTTTTGTTATTATCCGTACCTATTCTTAAAAAAAGCTCTTTTCATCATCATGTTTCCTTAGCATCCTGTCTCAATGTCAAAAGGTAAGCTTAACAAGCACCTTGTTTGATGTCTTAAATATAACAAAGTGCTTCTTTCTAATGCATTCGACTTAAGTTTAGATTCGGCTGAAATATCTATGAATCTTTTATTAATAATCAGTTTATTTTGGCTACTTTCATTGATCTTCTTTTGACTACTTGTATGTTCCCACTCTTCGAGATAGAATATTATCAGTTAACATTCCGGTATACTTCACGACTCCTGGTATTAATCTTATATTTAAATGGTAAAATTAATTTTATCTCTCGACTGGTTTCAACTATGAAAAATAGCTCTGTCTTATTCTTAACTTTTTAACATCTATAATATTTCTGTTGCATTCTTTTCTACGACCTTTTTCTTTTTTTGTCGACGATATCTTGCTCTTTTTTCCCTCTCAAAGTATTGTAATTGCAAATGATGAAATAAATCGGTCTCTTGCTATGCTACACCATACCTTCGTCTCTATGTACACATCTTCCTCACAAAATCTTTCTGTATTATTATCTCCTTTTGTCCTTATAATTCCGTTTTAGTTAATGTATTCTTAAACGATATACTTGTCCTTTATAACTCGAGATTTCTTTTCGGTATATTCCGTAATTGTTGTCTGTTCTTTTTTGAATACATTAATTTACTTTCCTCTTCTGTTCTTAAAAGACTAAATTTTCTGAAAGTCCTTTCTCTTACAGAATCGAATGGCGACCCTTATTTACTTATTCCCTTTGAATAAATCTATTACTCGCTTCAAATTTGTTTATTGTTCCTTTATTTATGATAATGCCTTAAAATCTCCTTTCTAAACTGGACATAGTCCAAAATTCGGACTTCCACTCTGTCTTGGTTCATTTAGGTCCTTCTCAGTTTCACCATTACTTGCCGGATCAAATTTGCGATCCCTGTTTATTTGTAAATCCTGTTTTTTCTTTCAAGAAGCTTACTATTGACGTCTTCTAAACTTTTTCCATCTTATCTCTTTATTAAGAAGAAATGGTGTTTTACTCCGGAGAAAATTTCTATCCTCGCACATATCTCTTTAAGTCTAATTTCTACTTGTCTTGTATAATCACTTCTTGTGATCTTCCTTACTCCTCTCTTTACCTTTCCTTCTAAAGTTCTTTTCTTGTTTTTATCTTCCGAATTTCTTTTTTAAACTATAGCTTTGCAGGAATTTTTCATAACAGTATCGATTTATTATTTTTTTCACGTATATGTGTATCTTTATTGATGGCTCGATGGATTCTGCTGAAGTTAGACTCTCATTCATTCACCCAGTCATTCATTTCTCTTAATTTTTCAAACTTCTTTCTTTTTTGTTCAATTTTTATTGCTGAACTGATGGCTATTCCATAATTTGTTATTTATATTTTTTCCCGTTGTCTTTCTCGGATTATTTAATTATTTCTGACTTTATGAGTGCTCTTTAATCAATACTCCGGCGACGTTATCATTCTTTTTATGCATTCTTTCATCTATAATCTCTTCTCTCTGCATTTAGCTAATATCGATATGTTATGGGTTCCTAGTTATGCAGGTGTAGTGGGTAATGAATTGGCTAATTCTCTAGCTTGCGCAACTGCTTCTTCGCGTACTTTCTTTTCTAAAATCCAAAGTTCAAATCTCTTTTATCTTTGTAAAAGTTTCGATCTCGATTTGCTTTGATATCTCTGTTTCGTTTTTTTTTTTTTTTTTTTTTTTTTTTTTTTGGAATAAACCATCTTTCCACCTTCCTGTTCAACCTAATCTTCCTTTCCACCTGTAATTCTACGATTTTCCTTTACTTCGATGTTCTGCTGCGTTGAAGAAAAAAAAAGTAAATAATAAGGAAGAGGGGAACATTAGGATAGAAGAAAGAGCCAGAGTGAACGAAAGTGGAAACTTGCTGCAGTATATTGTTCTTGTTTTTTTTTTTGGTTTTCTTTTTGCTTTTTTTTTAAACGTATATTCATGGAACTGATTATAAATTAAATCTTGATTCTTCGTTTAAATACGAGAATTAGTGTAAATATCTTGTCTCTGCTGGCAGTGATAAAGTATATTTTTTTAAAAAACAATTTCGTAATAAATGCGAAGAAAAATACTTTAATGAATAAATGTAAGGGGAATAGAATTTCAGTAAATTATACACAAAAGCGAATTATTAGAAAAAAATATTAAAAATAAAGAAAAGAGAAGCGATGTCTAGAGGGGTCACCCGGTAGGAACGAAGTTTCACTTTTTGGTAGATATACAAGTATAAAGTCATTCATAAAGTATACGATAAAAAATGACACACAATATAAATCCCGTATGAATTAAAACAAAAAATAAGTTTAAATAAAATTTACACTTGTTTAGAATTGAGGTTATACAACTGACCGCGTACAATGCTTGCTGCTTAAATCTCGATATTCGCTTGCGCGCACACACAGACACACACCCTTATATAATAGAAAGGGACAGAGAGAAAGAGAGTAAAAGTCGCCTGGAGGACGCATAACGCTTTTTCGTAACCTGACGATTTCTGCCAGTTTACTCCTACCGCCAAGTCGCGTAAAAGAATTTCGTTCCAAAAAAACTTTTGCTTTTTCATAGAAATATTACTGCAAATCACCGAAAGTGTTGATCGTTTTTATTAGTTATTAATCAAGTTACAGAAAAAAGTTACAGAATACAGGATTTTTTAATTCAACTTAAAAGAGTGAAAAAGTTATTTTTCTTAAGTGGAAACGAAAGACAAAACATACCATTTCAACAAGTTCGAATTTGTCCTGATTATGAAGTTTTTTCAGCTAAAAACATATCGAATTAAACGCAACTTTCCATTTATCGAAAATTGCCTCTAAAATGATTTTCAGAATTTGAGGTGTTTACGATAATAGAAATTTAATTTTTATTTGTAAACAATACCGATTTTCATTCATTTACACGGTTTAAATATATATTTTTTTAATATTACGTACGTTTTTTTTTTTTTTTTTTCTTTTCTTTTTTTAATCTAGGACTATAAAACACCATTATACATAGCGGCCGAAAAAGGATATCTTCCAATTTTTAAACTGATTTTAAATGCTCGTCCAAATTTAGATTGCATTACAAAAGTAAGTATATTTTATTCGACGTTATTTAGATAGGCCTAGTATTTGCTCTAAAATTTACTAAATTTCTTAATTATGTGGCTAACGCGCCATAAGTTGAGCTGCATAAATAATTTTTAACGAGTAGTCTCTATTTCATTTTTGCTTATTTTTGAATTATTTGAATAAAATGACAATAAGTTGGTACCGAAAGGAAATGCGTATTTTAAAAATGATTATGATAATTTGAGATATCATTATTTAAACTCGTTTAATTGAACTTGTTTTGAAATTTTGTGTTAATAATGGTGCTACATTTTATGCACGAATATACATTCTTCTATAATTTTCGAGTACATTTTTTGAAAAACTAATGTATGGAAATCAAGATATTCTGATAAACAAAATTAAAGAAGTATACGCGTCAGTGACTCTTTAAAAAAAGAGAGTAAAAAATTCATTTTTTAAAATTTTGTTTGATTTTTAAATTTTGCTTGCTTTTATTCATATATAATTTGGTGAACACTTATTTTAATTTCATCTATTTTATTTACTTTTAAATATTACGTGGTTATAAACTTTCACGCTGGAATTGATTTAAGTTAGAATTATTTTTCTTATCTTTAGGACGGTGACACGGTATTGCTGAGAGCTGTTCGAAGTCGAAATTACGAAATGGTAAAATTAATTTTGGATAAAAATGTCCGTGTGGAAGTTTGTGACAAGAAAGGCGATACGGCTTTACATATAGCGATGAGATCTTCGTCAAAAAAAATTGTCGAACTTTTGTTACGAAATCCGATTTATGGTAAATTATTGTATCGGCCGAATAATAGCGGCGAAACTCCTTTTATGATCGACATGCGACACCCGAAGCCTTTGTTAAGTCAAGTGTATGGGTCAAATCGATTGAATACTAACGAAGATCATAAAAATATGCTCGGATACGATTTGTATAGTAGTACTTTGGCAGATATGCTAAGCTCACCGTCTGTTTCCATGCCGATCACTGTTGGTTTATACGCAAGATGGGGAAGTGGGAAAAATTTTTTATTAAAACACTTAAACGGTAATTGAGGACAGTTTCTATTTTATTCTTAGGATTTTTAACGTTAAGCGGTAATTTATTAATACGTGGCGCGTATTTCTACTTTCAACGCATTTAAAATGCTGAAACATTATTATTGTACTAATATAAATATAATTCAACGTAGTAATGTATGCTGCGAGATAATATTTTTACAGCATTTAGATAATTATCTTGAAACACATGGTCGCTTAATTTTTCATAATTTAACCTAATTGTATTACATTCTTTCTAATTATGGGCGAAAAGCAATACTTATTTCCTTTGTCCCACTGTTTGAATTTTGCAAGGGTTTCAAAAAACCATGTATTCATATATATATTATATTGTATATTATGATTTTGCTTTATCTTTTGTGCGTACTATTCTAACATGACATATCTTTTAGGATCTAAATTATTTTTGGGAATATTTATATTATTAGGAATTAAGAATGGGCACGCTTGTTTTGCAAAGTCATTGGTAATGAAATTTTAATATAAATAAATAAATAATTAAAAGAAAATATGGAAAGTTTTTTTTTTTTTTTTTTCGTTGAAAAGGAAAAATTTATCATTTGTTTTAATACAATTGAGCTGCTCACGAATTCCGATGATTCCGATGATTCCGATGATATTGTTATGTAAACGGAACATTTGGAAAGAAAAAAAAAAAAAAACTAGGAATGAAACACAAATAAATGGAAATAGTTTAATGAGCTTCTAAAGCCGGATAATTAAAGTACTATAAACGAGGCTTAGCATTTATTATTTTTATTTAGTAAAGAGTTTATTATTTATTTATCAAGTTTGGATTTATGTTTTTCGAAATAACCAATGAGAATTTTTGTATTTTTATTTGCGGTATTTGAATTTATTTATTTCATTATTTTTATTTTTGATAATATAAATAGCAGAGGTCAATTAACTGAACGAGGATTTCTTGTTTGTAAACATAATAAAGAATTATTACATTCCTATATAAGGAACGATGCAATAATGGAGAGTACATCAGTAAAGATGTGTTGAATATCTTTATAAAAAGTTCTAATAGGTAGAACTGATTGTTACTTAAATACTCGGATTAAACTGAAATTTTAAAATAAGATTGAAATAGTTTCATGCAGTTTTATTTAAATTATGTTTCTTTTTTTTTTTCTTTTTTTGTGTTATAATTTTAGAAATAGATATAATACATTTTTCTTGTGTGGTAAAATTTTAGACGAAATGAAGATATTTTCACAACAGTGGGTCGAACCGTTGTTTCGATTTTACTACATATTAATGATGGTGGCTTTACATATTACGTTATTTTTCGGATTCCTCGCGTTCATACTCACTCAATCCGTATATTACGCGGTTGCGACTGTTGTATTGAGTTTATCGTTCATTTATTTAGCATTCATTGCCATCGCATACGGAAGCTTGAAGTATAAAATCATTATAAATTTTAATTTTATTATTTCCTTTTTTCTTATTTAGTTTGCTTTAATGTTCTAACGAACTCGAATGTTTATATGTTAATAAGTAAATTATTATTTTGTCCGCATAAAATAAATTCCTCTTACAACAAAAATTATTAATTTTGTCAGAAGTTTTGGAATATCATTAATTTGTAAAATTTAGGAAAGTTACTACGGAAATTCATACAAAAAAGAATGCGTCTATATTAGGATTATATTTTAGTTCCAATATTTTTTTGTGTGAAAATTTAAAATTTGTGAATAAAAATTGGCCAATAAAATTAGTGCAATTTGTACACATCTTCGTTAACTGTGAACTTTCGAACTTGTCTCTTTGGATTGATACGACTATAATTATTTGATGATTTAATTGGTAACATTTGTTGAAAAGAAACTGTTGCAGTAAATATTTTCAGTATTACAAGTGCGGTAATAATGTTTCGTTATGGCTAATATCTGATATCACTAAATGATGAGCTAAATGTCTGGTAATAATCAAGGAAAAAGAGTAAATGAGTCTTTTTTAACTTAGATTTTAACATACCATTTTCTTTAAGGGAAACTCATTTGTATTACCCGTTTTAATCTTCTCACTTTGTTACTTCTTGAGGAGTTAGGTTTTTTTATTGCATGTCTCTTCATGTAAATTTCTTATTTTGTTTTAATCAGTGTTTAAGTGGATTTTTTGTTCGTCAACCCGAGACCTTTACCCAGAAAATTTTACTTTAATAATAACACCGTTTAACGAAAAAAGTTTTTTTTTTTTTTTTTTTTTTGCAGTAAAAATCAAAATATGGTGAACCTAATGGTTTTTTTTTGCGCTGAATTCAAGAATGTAACTGCAATTTTTCTATCCAGTATGGATTTTGAGTGAGAGGGAATCTAGATTTTTATTTTCCGGTTGCCACCCATAATATGTCAGTTTTTATTCTTTTTAGGGCTCAATGGTAGTCTGAAAGTATTTTTTGACTCCGTTCTTCATGGTTTCTTTTCTTTATCTTTGAAATTTCTCGACGAAAACACTCCTCATGATCTTGCAATAGCCTACAATTTTTTGCCAGAACCTCTTGATTAATGCTTTTTTTTACTTCTTTGCATCATTGATTCTGGAGAATTCTTGCTTTAAATAAATAATTCCGACTCATTGTTTTGATGAAGTTCTTGATAACTTAAGTCTAATATATAGTTGATGTAAGAATGTATATATTTTTTTTAAATTAATTAGTAGTATATTTTTGAAAATATTTTCCGAGGTTGGAATAACATATTTTCTATGATGTTTTTTCTTTACACGACTTGCAAAAAGCAACAATATTTGGATATATTAACAAAGAGGGTGCCACAATAAAACCAAGAATGAAAGAAGAATTCTGGAATAATTTTTGTAATCAGTAAAAAAAAAACATCTAGGAAGTTGTTCAAATTGTTTTGTGCAATTAAATCTTTGTTGAACAGAATAATTATTTTACAAAATTTCTGTTACCTATAAATGCGCATTATTATCATTGTAATGTTGATTTTTTATCTGTCATTAGAGTCATAAAATAGATGTTCTATAATAATAATAATATTATTATTATTATTATTATTATTATTATTATTATTATTGATCACCTTTGGATCCCGTTAATTTCAACTGTTTTTTGTTGATTTTTTTTTTTCTTCTTTTCCAGTATTGTGCATTATTATTTTTATTTTGCTGTATATTTTAACTATTTAATAATATGTTCTTTTAAATGGCGATTAAATTTTTGTTTTTTATTACGATGTTACAGATTTAATGGGTTGCGAAAATTGAATTTGTTTATAATGAGAAAGGAAGACGAAATTAAGATTATTCTACAAATATTATTTTGCAATCCACAGGGCATAAAGTGGAAAAGTTCTTTGGGTTCTAAACCTATTAGGTGATAAATTTATTTTAAATCGAAAATATTGTTAACAAAATTTCCTTCTTTTCAAAAACTTTTTTGTATTGCTTTTTAATATTTAAAATTACAACGAGCACGTATTGTTTTATTACGATTTTCTTTTTTTTTTTTATTGCTTTGAGAAATAATTTGAAATTTTACGCATTTAAGCAATTTTACATGTGACATAATAACAAAAAGTAAACGGAAGCAATGTTAGATATTTCCACCAGACATCTTGTTGTTAAATAATTTAAAATTATGGGAGGAGGAAACACATTCTAGCTTTTACATAATTATGCTAATATGAATATCAAAGGGTTACGGAGTACTGTTTATTGTTTTTTTTTTTTTTTTTTTTTTTGGCATATTTGATATGAAATTTGCAATTGAACATGCAAGCGCTCGTTTCTTATTACGCTCTTAGAAAGGTAAGATGCATTATATTTTTTATAAGTATATTTTATAACTCGCCTGGCTATTCACAGGCAGGATTTACTTTGCGGGTTCTCTGAAAAGCATTTAAAAAATAAAATGAAAGAAAAACATTTTTTATTTAAGTAAATACATTTCTTTGCTAAGTATGGGTTGACCTTCTGTAAAATCGTATGACTTTGAATTTATTTTAGCAATAATATATACTGTGCGTATGGGAAACTTACTTTCGGTTGAGTTTAAAAAGTAAAGTAATTGGTTCAAAGGGTAATGAAATTATTTTATCTCAGCTGTTTTAATTTGCTGCTTGTAAGTCGAAGCGTCTTTCATCTCCGTTAATGCAACATTATATGCAATAAATTAATTGCTGGTTAATAAAAATAACCGAAATAGTTGTTAAATGTCTTTTTATAGCATGAAGCATTGGTAGATTAATGGAATATTTGAGAGTACGAGAAACGAATTGTTTTAGTGGAACAGTATTTGAACATTAGTTGTTTTTTTAAATCTTCATTTCACTCATTGATTTAAAAAAGAAGGCTTTGACTTTAGTTTACTGTTATAAATTGTTCATATGAAACTTTATTGAACATTTCGATACTTTTAGATTTGCAGAATATGCCTAATACGCACCAAAGTAATTTAAAATAACATTTCTCCGTATCCCCCCGGGCGGTACTTTCTATAATCCTGTAATTATTTTTACAAAGAGATAGTTCAATAAGTATGTAAAATCTACCCCTTCCGGTGGTTTGGTTGAAAATTAGTCCATATGTTTGCCTTGCCGAGAAACTACGATACTGAAAGTTTTGAATCTTGGGTCTTAAATTTCAGCCTTTAATCTCAAAAAATGTATTTTCAGTTATTTGACCTTATCTTTGCATATTATGAACGGATTTTGAAAAACTTAAGTCGAGGTTGAAGAAAATTACGAAGCGCATATAACCTAATCATTTATGGAGCCGTCGTCCGAGGCAAAAACATAACCTAAAAAGTCAATTGAAAATTTCAGACTTGCTTAAAAATTAACGCTTTAACGGAATTTGATATTGAAGTTCATAAAAACATTTTATAGGATAATCATTAACACTCTGAATTTTTTCGTATATTTTGGAGAGGTGTGTAAAGTAGTCAAAATTACAAAAAACTGATCAGCGATTTTTGATGTTTTAAGGGCTTTAATGAATCCAAAACGTAATTTTAGTCTCGAAAATGAGTTCAGCGATCTAAAAAGCCCTCTAGTATACATACTTAATTCAGTTTGTCAGAGTATATGGCTCAAAAATACAAAATGAACCTCAAAAATACCCGTTTGATGGCCTAAAACAACACAGATACACATTTTTTGACGAATTTTGGGACTTTAATTTGTACTAAAAGCGATTTTAATTTCAAAAATTAGTTCAGTGGCCCAAAAAACCCTCTAGTATACATACTTTGTTCAGTTTGTCACGGTAGGTGGCTCAAAAACACAAAATTAACCTCAACAGGACGAATTTAACAGCCAGAAGAAATCCAGATATTTTTTTTTGATGTTTTTCACACGATTTTTTTTTTACTAAACTGTGATATTAACCTCAAAAATCTTTTGTTGGCAGGTTCAAAATAAATGTTTACGTTAAGCTACCCACCCTCTACCTTAGTTTGTACAATATATATATATATATATATATATATATATATATATATATATAGAATTGAAAGTAACCTTAAAATCATATTTAGCGAAAAAAAAACTTCCAGGAGGGTTATCCGGCAATTTGTGATAACAAGAAATTTTTATTTTTGAATTAGAAAAAAACTGTCGGACAAAACTTTTTGTGTTTAGAATACATTAGTAAAATTTTGTTCAACTAATTTTATCCGATTCAGAGATTAAAATATCTTGTTCTCGAAAGTTGCAGAATAACTCTCCAATTACTACAATTTAGTCGGTTTATTCACAATTCCCTACGACAATTCTTAAAATTGCTCTCAGAATCGTGTTTAGCAATCCCAAATATCCAAATTTTCAAGTGTTCATTTTCGACCTTCTCTAGAACGAGATATTGTTCAGGTAGATACATATATTTTATTACTTTTGAAATTAAAATCGCTTTTAGTACAAATTAAAGTCCCAAAATTCGTCAAAAAATGTGTATCTATGTTGTTTTAGGCCATCAAACGGGTATTTTTGAGGTTCATTTTGTATTTTTGAGCCATATACTCTGACAAACTGAATTAAGTATGTATACTAGAGGGCTTTTTAGATCGCTGAACTCATTTTCGAGACTAAAATTACGTTTTGGATTCATTAAAGCCCTTAAAACATCAAAAATCGCTGATCAGTTTTTTGTAATTTTGACTACTTTACACACCCCTCCAAAATATACGAAAAAATTCAGAGTGTTAATGCTTATCCTATAAAATGTTTTTATGAACTTCAATATCAAATTCCGTTAGAGCGTTAATTTTTAAGCAAGTCTGAAATTTTCAATTGACTTTTTAGGTTATGTTTTTGCCTCGGACGACGGCTCCATAAATGATTAGGTTATATGCGCTTCGTAATTTTCTTCAACCTCGACTTAAGTTTTTCAAAATCCGATCATAATTCGCAATACACGAATAAATCTTATGGGCAGCTACACCTTTCCTTTATTCTTTAACTTTCGTTGAACTGTCGGTGGGCTGGCTTTATATCTTATGGGCAGCAACGAGTGTGAGAGCCAATATGTTTATGATTTTTATTGTACAGGACGTGATTCTTTAGAGACGGATATGGTATTTACAATCATATCGTTGATAGTATTTACAACATTATTAACATCGTTTACATTATTTGTATCATCGATAAAAAGTACGCTATTTACACCATTTAAAACATTAACATTGGACGTATGCGTTGCTATCGAAAGGGTAGGACGTTGCTTAATAAAGTAGGAGATATAGTGGTGCGTTTCAACCGCATTGCCATGTCGTGAAAAGACGGCGTCAATGCACTTGGAATTGCGTAATGTGGAAATGGGTAGTTCATTCTTCAGTTGAAGTCCGAATTCTGCGCGCATAAATTCCATGAATGTAGGTCTGTGCGACCTTCGTAAGTCCAAGTTAAGATCACCGCCGAAAACTTCGACCATTTCAGCGTCTTGTACGGAATTTGCGTTAAACTGATCGACGTCTACGATGCGGAAAAAGGGGGTGTATAGCCTGAGGAAACTCGCGGTCGACAAATTCACCATCCAAGAAGCGGGACTGGACCATTCCTTTATCCTCTGAAAGTAAGGGCTAACCATTACACCTATCTTGGTTAGTACAGATGAGAAGGCAACATTACCTTGCCGCATTACTTCACGAGCGGATGGTAATTTAGCGGCTGCCAGATAATTTTGCAGCAGAACTTTTTACTTGATCGCTTGTAAATCTGTGTTTGTCAAATAGGCGGTAGTTGACGGAGGTCGCCGGTAAACACCATGCCCATACCCGCGAAGGGACCCCCATGATCATGCATAATGTGTTGAAGCCAAAAATGTTTGCCCGAGGAGAGCGGATCCAATCATACTGCACTCGTCGATGAAAACGATGTAAACGTCTGCGAAACGCGTTCAGTGCTTCCACTTGGTGGAGGCCCATCATCTTTTGCAAGTTCCTGATACGGAAGACAGCGTGTACAGTGGATCCGATATATCTATAAATAATAATTTTTTTATGGTAAAATTTCGCGGAACGGACAAATTTTTGGAATGACCCTCAGCCATAAGACATATTCATGTCAAAAAAAAAAAAAATGAACTCAGAAATTTTTGTTATGTAATAATTTTATGAATTATGGTCGCATTATAGGGATTTTCTATATAAAAATAAAATTTGTATCTGGAAATTTTTACAACATAAAAATATTTTCTGAACAGTTCATGAAATGTTGTTAATGGTACTTGTTAATTTAATGGATTGTGCAGTTTATGTTATTTATAATTTCGTTCTCTTACTCATTTACTATGGTTATGTGAACTATGGAATATATGTAAATTCTACGGATTTTACGAACCGTTTGTAATTATGCACATTTCGCGAATTGAACAGCAGTGTTTTATAGTGCTTGGAATGGGCAAATTCTGCAAATTACGCGATTTCATTTTCTACGCGTGATGTTTGCGTTACGTTTAAAAATTAAATTTAGCTTTTCAAAGTGGATTACTAAGTTTATATTGAATTTTAAAATGCAGTCAATTTCTACGTAATATGACTGATTGGAAATTTAAAAATTATTATATTATAAATATTTTTTGTAAATTGTTTAGGTATTACTTTACAGATCATAGCCGTGTTAGCAGTACAACTGGAGGTGAAAATGCGGTAGTTCAAATGATCGGTTCCTTATTTGATGCTATGGAACAAGATTTAGGTGTTTTACCAACTAGGTTATATCGTGCTTTTACTCCAAAAGCTGGTAAGAATTCTATTTGCTCGATATTTTTGCAGTAAAATTTGAGGTTAAGATTTTTAGAAGTCCATTATACTTGTACAAGTCAATTTTTTCAGATATACTTTTTCGATTTATTTTTTAATAGATATAATAAATTTCTGAATGATACACTTAAAAAATCATTCTATTCAATGAAAAATAAATTTTAAAAAGTATTTCCGAAAAAACTGATTTTTACAATCTCGCGCCCAAGTGCTGGTATAAATAAGGTTACCACTTATGGTAAAAATTGGATCAGTGTTAAAAGAAATTACTTTACAATTTTACCGCGATAGCATAAAAGATATCTGTCGCTATCTCATTTGACTACGTCGATCATTGAAAAACAAAAAAAATCAAACTAGTATTTTTTCTGTTAAACGAGCATTCGTACGTAAACAATAACGAATATGAATGCGTGAATTTTACGTACACGAACATTAACTTCACAATCTTCGATATTGTGCCAAGGATGCAACTCACTTTACCTATGTTATTGCGTAATTTAAATTTTGTATGAACTTGAAAATTTTCTCATTTTTCATTGTAACTTCTGTGTTTATTAAAAGTTTTTATTATTTCTCGATGTAGATGATCATAATTCTTCATGGCACTGGAGAAGGGTTTGTTGTATTCCGGCCATATTATTGTTCGAGTTGAATTACATCAATATTCTTCTAATGTCGATACTTTATTATTTATATTACAATCCTTATTACAGGTAAGTGAAGTTTATTCGCAAGAAAGTTTTGTCCTATTTCAGTTGTGTTATTAGTGTTAGTATCTGTGTTTTAACCGTATGAGTAATTTACGTATTGTGTATTCGTTATAACGAAAAATTTTAATGATATTTACTTTCAAATTTATGCGATGAATAATTATCATAAAACTATTTTGATGGGTTACATCGTGTTAACTTTTATTGTTTATCAATTTAAGTTGGTTTTTTTTATCAGTACGCCTTGAAATTATTGTTTTATAAATCTGCTGTATTTATAAATGTATTTCTTTCCATTTTTTAGTAGTGTGAAATGAATACACAATTTTGATCTTTGTTTTTCAAATTTTATAAGTCAAAAGTATAAATTAAGAAAAATAATTAAAGAGCAGTTTAACATCTGCAACTTTGTTCCGAATTGCATGGAAATTTTTATTTGTAACGGCTGGTTGTTTGGTAAAAGAGCATTTTGTCTTATAAGGAGAAGTTTTATTGAAATTAAAGAATTATAAAATAGTGAAAATTGGTTATAGCGAAATACCAGTTGTAGAGATGAATATTGCTGGAACCGTCAGAATTCCGTAAAACTATACTTTAACTTCTAATGAAGAATCTTTTTTCATACTGTTTGTTAAATATATAAGTATAATAAATTAATAATAACAGATATAATAAACAATTATAACAAGATGGGTTGTGTCCAAAAACGTTACTAAGTAAGAAAATTTATCTTATTTATCTGTTATAGTTGTTTATTATGTCTGTTATTATTAACTTATTATACTTTAACTTCTATTGGTTATAACGAAACGGCTATGGCGAAAAATTGGTTATTACGACCAAAATTTTGATACGTAGATAAATCATTATTATTTGTAACAAATTGACGACAAAAAATTTAACTTTAAAAGGGTTTTGCAGATAAATTTAACAAAAAAAAAAAAAAAAAGTATAGAATGGAACATATATATTGTGTTATTCTTTGCCTTACTTACGTTGCTAATTAATATGTTAAATTCTTATTGTAAACTTGAGGAAACTGATGACAATCTTTGATACATTACAAGGAATATGGGGAAAAGACAATATTGTTGGTCCCGTTATAATAAAAATTCGAAAACTAAAAATTTCTTCAAAATTAAAGATATAATAAATTTTTTTTTCATAATTGTTTTATATTGATTTAAATTCTATTTTTTCATGATTATACTTTCACGTGTAAAGAAAAAAATTGATGTTTGTGCTTTAAAATTAATTAAAAAAATATTTATAGCTACAATTATAAATAAATCATTATTTGTTTACACAGCGAAAAAAGTTATCGTGTTAAATATTTTGCAAAAATGCAAATCGTAGGCATTAAAAGTTCAAAGTACTCTACTTAATATCGGATATAACGACACTAAATCATTCATCTCTATTGAAATCGTTGTAACCGATTTTCTCTGTAATTAAAACAGGTATAATATATAAGAATTTGATACTATATAAAATAAATAATTATGGAAGTATTTCTTTTCGATTGGTAAATGTTTTTATTCCATATAGTAAAGTATACAAAAACACTATTTTTTAAATTTCTTTTTCTTTTTTTTCCCTTTAATTTATGAACCGGATTGAACTATGTAGCTTATTTTATCTTAGTTCAATAAAAATAAAAATACGAATAAACGTTTAAAAAAAAAAACAAAAAAAAATATTTCATAATATTACAATGAACAAATTTACCATTATAATGCGACTATGTGTTCTTGGTAATAAAGAATAAACTCACACACGTTTGAACTAAATGTTCAAATTTATTTCAATTATTATAATTATTAGATTCTAGATTCTGTATTTTTTGATATATATTTTATGATAACAGTCCTTGTTTATTGCACACGTTACATATATATACTAGGGGTTTTCCTCCTGGCCGCTTCGCCCCCCCCCCCTGGACCCTTCCACAAACCACCGTTTTTTGAGAGTTTCGTCGTGACCAAGGCTCAAAATGCATATATTTTTCGATGTTCTCACTCGACTCAAGGCAACATACAATTGCCCATGAGTGAAGACCATATCCCTCAAATCAACAGCGGCGAAATCCAATGTTTCACCCGGAGCTTTGTTAATGGTCATGGCATAGGCTAACTTGATAGGAAACTGCCTTCTTAAAATCTAAATGCCAGTGTCGCCAGCTATAAATTTGAAACTGATCCTAGGAATTAGAAACGTCTTACATTCATTTTCCGGACGAAGTACTTCAATTATGAAACCTTTAACAGATTTAATGACGACTTTTCTTCCATTCACCAGACCTTCTTCGAAATTCAAATTTCTGATGTGGATACAAATCGCTCCAATTTTTACAGTAATTTTGTGATTTGGAACTCCTGGGTCTGACATTTTGTTTAAAATTTCAGTACATAAATGTGTGGAATCTCCATTTGTTTCTTTTTCATCAGTCAGAGTTGTATCAGCACTATATAAATTTATTTCATCTCCAGATATTTTTTTCCCTATTATCAATCTGTTTATTTGATTTATGTTTTTATTCGTTGGTGATAAAATACATCTTTTGGACATTTTAGAAAAATTTGATAGAACATCATCGAGATAAATGTGATCAATCATTTCATCAAGTGAAGTAAACATTTTTAAATCGGGGAAATTTAATAGGATTCCATTTTCTTCGCCATACAAAGTCTCTGGCATTTTTCCTTCACCAATTTCTAATAGAAATTTTGAGTAACTCGGACCACTTTCGAAAAACACATACTCCTCGAACCCTTTTTATAAGACGATTGCGGCCAGTCTCTATATTTCTCTTTCCACTATCACGATACTGTTCGTAGAATTGCAAATACGTTAGTTTGCTCATTTCTTCAGTTTGTGCCTATCACAACTTCAAAATTACAACGTCGTTTTTCAAATTTAAAAATACACCAATAATACACCATAGAGGAAACAAAAGAAGAATCGTTAACAAAAGATATTTCGTCTTTGTCCACTATGAGTAATACACGTTGAACGAAAAGCCAGTAACGGTTGTTGGGTGGGTGGAAGCGCGGTACTGCGTAGGTAAATACAGTAGTACCGCGTTTTCATGCGATTGGTAATGATCTTATTAAGTTAGCGCTGATCTATTCCCTTTTTGTTTTGAGCCCCAAGGTATGAAAATTTTGGACATCTTATAATTTTCCTAAAAGCCACTGACCTGGAGCTGTCGATTAAAAAAAAAAAATGGATTAGCTTTCTAAGTGCCATAGAACGGTTTCAGGACTTTTTTTTTGATTTTTCGTCTAATAATACGAAAATTGAAATTATTTTGTTGAAAGTTTGAAATAAAATAGCTCCTCAAAAAGTTCAATCGCTAGAAGGGTAGTGTAAGCGAGGGAAATACTCTAAATTCAATTCTCTTTAAAATGAGACCTAGAGCAGTTCAGTAGAATAATTAGTTTTTGATAAACGATTAAAAAATTGAAAAACGGCGAAAAAATGTGATTTATTGCTTTGATTTATTGCTCGTTTTGAGCCCTAAGGTATGAAAATTTTGAGCGTTTTATATTTTTTCTACATGCTGCTGATGTAGAGCTGTCGATTTACAAAAAAAATAGCTTTCCAAGTGCCATAGAACGGTCTCAGAACTTTTTTTTTTTTTTTTGACTTTTTGTCTATTTTTTGATTTATTGCTCGTTTTAAGCCCTAAAGTATTAAAATTTTGAGCATTTTATATTTTTCCTAAATGCTACCGACCTGGATCTGTCGATTAAAAAAAAAATTAACTTCCTAAATGCCATAGAACGGCCTCAGGACTTTTTTGTAATTTTCGGTGTTTGTCTTAGTTTCTTCTAGTTTGGTAGAAAAATTTGATACATCGTTCATTTTGAGCCCCAAGGTATGAAAATTTTGAACATTTTATAATTTTCCTAAAAGCTACTGACTTGAAGCTGTGGATTTAAAAAAAAATATAGCTTTCTAAGTGCCATAGAACGGGATAAGGATTTTTTTTTCATTTTTGGTCTTTTGTCTGATTTTCGTCTATGGTGGAAAAAAAATTTGATTCATTGCTCGTTTTGAACCCCAAGGTATAAAAATGTTGAACATTCTATAATTTTCCTAAAAGCCACTGTGACCTGGAGCTGTCGATTAAAAAAAAAAATAGCTTTCTAAGTGCCATAGAACGGTCTCAGGACTTTTTTTTGATTTTTCGTTTATTTTTTTCCGATTTTTCGTCTATTTTTTTCCGATTTTTCGTCTATTTATTTCCTTGGCGTTTTATTATAGAAAGATATATATATGTACATCTTTATATAGTCTCTAATAATTCTGTATTGTTTTAAAAATGGCAGACACAAAACATAATCCGATGTAATCTTATTATTGTGCTTTAATTTTTGCCCAGTTTTATTCAAACTTATCTGCATAATTGAAATGCAGTTTCCTAATTTTTATATTTTTATTTTTGTAAATGCTTATTCATTCTGTTTTTAATTTAGTGCTTATTTTCAAACTATATTTCACAGCTAAATTGGCTGTTTTTTTACCTATATTTCCATTTAATATTTTCATCGGATTAACAATTACTTTATTATTACTTATTCCACGTTTGAAAATAACTTTTTTTATTACATTATTTAAATTTACTAGAATTAGGAAATTTAATCGAGTGATTTATGGATTTTCAGTTTCTTTTGCTGAATAATTTTTAATAGAGTTTAACGTGCTTTTAAGCAATAATCATGTTGAATTTATAGCTTCGATTTTAAGAAAAGAACATAGAAATCTCAAGAATGAAAAATTATTCCATTAATAAAACTTTATTTTGGAGTTAATATGTTCATAATAATTGTTGTATACGTACATTTTTGGTTTTTTTATTATTTGCCAAAAAAAAAAATAATTTTAATTACCGACGTTCTGTATGCTATCAATAGTAGTCGATGGATATAAAAACTAATATTTAATAACAGTTCTTATTAAATTGGTTCATTTACTTTAATATATTTTCCTATCTATGCTTATTAAATACGTGCACCGTTGTAGAGCGTTTAAAAAAATATCACCAATATAGTTGCGAATTTTTGGTGCTTTCATCGCACGGATGTATTGCTGATGAGCGATAAAATTACAATGAAAAACTAATTATACTTATAAAAGTGTAACTACAACAATTAAATTAATCTTTAGAGTAATTGTATTTGCAAATCTAATTAAAATAAAAAAGTTTTACTAAATACAGTTACGAATTACAGTCTCATTTACCGCAATAATGTAATTACGAATTATCTGAGAAATTTATAATTGTTAATTTTAAATCTGTCGAATTAATTTGTGTATTATTGCAGGCGAAAGTTTGATTTTCAAGATCAAATATTATATTATTTGCTACTGTTCTGTACTACTTGTTTTACTTTATTTATTGTATCCAATTTACGTACATGGGGAATTTTGATAAAATCATTAATAACATCGCCTAGACGTCGTTTGCAACAAGCTATTTCGTCTCTTGATGTAATTAGATCTGAGGGATTTTTACAAACATTGCGACACGAAGTTTCCACGCTGATCAATATGGTAAGTTCGTGTAATATACATACATTTAGTATATTCAAGAATTAACGATATTAAAGTTCAAAATGTTATAATGCAGACGCGTACCTTTTGTTTTTATTAAAAATAAATTTTTATATGAAGAAGGCTATAGATATTATTATTAAAATATTTAACGGATTAAATCAAGTTTTTTTTTGGTATGTAACGCATAACTTATTGGTTTAAAAATATTGGTTGTTTTCAAACTATATTCGCTCGTTATTGTGTTCATGAATTATGAAACTAGATGGTACCTTCGAAACTAAATAAGGGGTACTATATTATATATCTAAGCTGTGAAAAAGTTACGAAATGGTGAGTGAATATGAAACTATTTGGCAACAATAAACCATCACCATTAAGGAATATATAATTTAAATTAAATAATAACACGTGTTGGAAAGTAGCCTCATAATCGTGGTTAATATAATAAATTATGTTTACGGAGTTAGTTTTCGAAATACATACGTTATTTAATTTTATATTTATTTGATTCAAATTATGTATTGTTTAGTGTTGATGATTTATTGAAGGAACCAAACTTTTGAAATACGTATGTTATCACTGACATAGATTTACATTATTATGTTTATAAATGAAACAACGTGTTAATTAAAATTAATATGTAATTTTATTTACGGTATGAAAAATTTGATATCGATTTTTCGATTAAAAACTTTTGATATATTTGCGAGACTATTCTTTCTATCATGTATGTATATGTTTCAGTGATGTGAACGGTTGGGAGTTGCGTGAGGCTTTTTATTTGAAATTTATAGTAAAATTAGAACTATCTACTTCCATCCAAGCGTTAGGTTTAATATATAGTACACTTGCATTTCTTTCGGAGGTAAATAAGACTTACGGTAATTAATCATACAAGAATACAACGACATATAAGAATGGATTTGCAATAGAAAATTAAGAATAAATAAATATAATGCAAATTATTTACTTAATACTGAATATTTCGAAAAGTTTGTTGTAAGAATATTAATATTTATAGTGTAGTTGGAGTGAAATTAAAATAACGTTGAAAATCGAATTTTAGGTTCGTTGCTTTGATGCATTTACAAATCAACAGACAAGATTAGTCATTATTGTCGACGGTTTAGACAGCTGCGAACAGGATAAAGTGTTGTTGATTTTGGATGCCGTTCATGTTCTTTTTTCCGAAAATAATTCTCCATTTATAATCATATTGGCTATCGATCCTCATGTTATATCAATGGTAAAAATTACTGTTCACTGTAAGGTTATTTTAAAATTAAGTGTTTTTAGTTATGATTGAACATTAGAGGGAAAACATGTATATATATTAATTGCAACGTAATTCTTAGGCTACCCCCCATTAGAAAAAATGTTCTAATTTTATGTAACGAAAAATGTTCTAATTTTATGTAACGAAAAATGTTCCAATTTTATGTAACGAAAAATGTCCCAATTTTGTGTAACGTTTGTTATATTTTATAGGATTTTTGTGATTATATTATTACATTCATATGGACCGATTTAGAATTACGTTGTAAATTTTAATCATTTTATACAAAGTATAGAAGAGAAAGAGAGAAATATAAGCAAAAAGGGTCAAGGGGCACCGCCTCTTGCAAGGCCAAAATGGCCGAGTTGTATATATATATATATATATATATATTAATTACAACGTAATCCTTAGGCCAGCCCCGATTATATTTTGTAATGAAAAATGTCACTATTTTATGCAACGAAAAAATGTCCTAATTTTATGTAATGAAAGTTAAATGTTAGATTAGGATTTTTGTGATTATGTTATTATATTCATAATGACCGATTTAGAATTAAGCTGTAAATTTTGATCATTTAACACAAAGTATAGAAGAGAAAGAGACAAAAATGTAAGCAAGCGGGGTCAAGAGGTACAGCCCTTTGTGAGGCCAAAATGGCCGCGTTTATTTATATATATATATATATATATATATATAAAATGTTGTATTTCAATTAAATATTTATTTTTATTATATCCAAATTATATTAATTTTTTAAACAAATTATATTTTTAAAAAATTGCATTTTTATTAAATAAAAACATATGATACGAGTATTATAATTTATTATTTATTTATTACATTTCTGTGTTTTAATTAAAATCGACGACACTATTCTGCTTTAACCGGTTGGGAATGAAGTACTTCGGTTACAAATTTAGTTACAATAACTAAATAACGTATATGTTTCTATCCAGACTGGCCAAACTGTCGTTGTGTTTGTGTGTGTGTTATTATCAGCTGGAAACAACGTTATTTACGTTCCAGTTAGATCTGTATATTTTAATAAGCAGAGCACATTATGTTTTCGGAACCATACGGCCCGGTGATGATGATACTATGATGATGACTGGCGCCGCAGTGATTAGCAACTCTAGAATTTTATACTGTCATCAAAAATTTTAACAGAATTTTTTATTAAAACAGTACTGATTTATTTACTGTTTTTAATGCGCTTATAAATTCCAGATCTACTTAATTTTATTTGGATGTCTATTTGTTACATTTCGCTGTTTTTCGAGATATTAAGATGAAACTGTCATCTACCGGCTCTAAATTGTTTTACCTTTTGTACATTATATTATTATTTTATTAACCTGGTTTTTTTTTTGTTTTTTTTTTATAATTACGTTTTATAATATATTTAAATTTATTTCCATTTTGATTACATGAGTTACTCTTTTTGTAGCAGTCTGTAACTAAGTTTCTGTTACGTTCCTGATCATTAGAAACTTGTAACGTGACATTCCAAAATATTTGAAACTTTATCTATCACTATAGTCTAATTCATCGTTGCAGTTGATTCAGATTTATGTTTTATAGCCAAAATTGTCAATAAACATCATTTGATTTGAACTGACAAAAACCAGACAGTGTGTATTTCGTCATATCGAAAAATTTATGAAAAAAAAATGTGAAAATTTCTCATAACGGATTATAAAAGTTGGAGTGAAATTTTATTTAAACGCGCCGCCATAATTTTTCAAAAATTTCGATAGAACTTCGCATCAATATGAATTCATTTTTGAGTATTGTGCTGCCACGTTGCAGTCGCGTACTCGTAGACCGCGTGATGGACCTCATAAGCGCATTCAATTGGACAAGTTCCAAAACTGCCATAAAAGAAAGAATAATGCCGGTACATCCATCGGTAAACATAATAACGAAGAAGGTGGAAATGACGTTAGTATAGTGAATAATGTTTTGATAACGAGACAGAGTTCGGAAATTGTTACTTAAAACTGCCACTGACCAGCGGCTACATGATGTCAGACATGTTTTACACGATGCAGCAACCAGTGGTTGCAATGTAACCATCCGTGTATGAATAACTGCAGTAGATAAATACTCATCTAAATAATCAGTTGGCTATCATGCAACAGGGAATGCAGCAAAAGCAGCAGTCACAACAGTTCTAAGACCGTTTAAAAGAAAGAGGTTCAAGTGAAATCGAGCAAGTGACGGAAACGAATAATGTGTTGTTATTCCTTTGTAGTGAAAATTCATCCTTTTTCAATATCCTTTAAAACAATTTATAGATTGAAATTTATCTATGTTTTAAAAAGTATAATAAAATAGTTTCGTTTTTTTGATCGTTTAATCTCATTACTATTTTTTGTAATGTTAAAATATGCTAATAATTGTTCCAGGTAGTAGAAACGAATACTAGGCGATTATTGAATGAATCGAACATAACGGGTCGGGATTTTCTGAGAAATATGGTGCATGTCCCATTTTATCTTCAGAATTACGACTTGCGAAAAGCAAACGATGCTCAAAGATGCGCTATACAAAGGAAAACTATGTACGCTAGTCAGTATAATGATGAAGTAAGTTTAATAGATTAAAATACGAATATTAAATAGAATATTATTAAGAAGGAAGAGCGAAAAAAAAGCCTTCATTTTCCGAAAGAAATCTTTTTGAAACGGTCGAAGCAAATAACAACATTTTTTCATATGCGGTCAATTTTTTCGATTTTTCATAAGAAAAATTTGTTTAGACCATTTTTTGTTCGCGGTTAATTTAATAAATGGTAGAAGATTATAATATGTAATCCGTCGCGGTAGATGAGATAGACTGATTTGACTTACTGCAGAAAGTGCATGTGTTCTTTCCTAATATATCTTCCGAGAATTTAAAATAAAAGTGATGGTAATTTTACATTAATATAGCGAGGAAAGTCGATAATATAATATATTTACATTTTAAACCTCATTAATCAATTTGTAATTTGTTTTTTACATTATAGCTGAATTGTAATCAAATTTTTTACTCTTTATATATATATATATACACAGTCTAGCCATAAATACTGATACTGCTTTAAACGAACGTACCGCGAAAAGGAAGCACGATGCAAATTCAGAAAAAATTTATTTCAAAAGTACAAACAATGATCGTTAAAATCATGTCTTAGTTATTCAAAATGACCACCTTTATTAGCAACACGCGACGAAAAACGCTCCGGCCATTTCGCAATACATGTACGGATCGTCTCGAGAAGAATTCTTGCTGCTGGCTCAACAATGCTTCGCTTGAGCGACTCCAAATTTCGGTGTGGTCTTTGACAGGCCATTTCCTCTAACCTATCCCACAGTTCGTAGTCCAGCGGATTTAAATCCGGGCTGCCGGACGGCCAATCACTAGCTGCTATGAAGCCGGGCACATTCTCTGCGAGCCACTTCTGTGTCGTTTGAGTTTTGTGTGCCGATGCTGAATCTTGTTGAAATACCCAATCGATTCCGGCAAACAAAGTATCGTTCAGAGGCTTAACCACTGGTTCCAGAACTGTGTTTCGGTACACTCTGGCACCTGTCTTGACCCCTGTTTCGCAAAAATGGATGGGAGTTACCTCATGCCACGATACGCCCCACCACACCGTCACAGAAGTGGGGTGGTGACCTCGTTGAACGCGTGGAAATTTAGTTTTAGCCTCAGCAGATGAACGGGCATAAATTCTATCATTTTTCTTGTTATATTTTTCCTCTACAGTAAAAATTTTCTCATCTGTGAAAAGGATCTTTTTGTACCCATTTTTGCCGTACAAGCGTTTCAACTTTTTCGCTCTTTCGTATCTTATCGCCTTTAATTTTTCGGTTAAAAGATGACCTGTACTTCTCTTATAGGCTCACCTATGTAAATCATCGGTGAGGATGCGCGATTTTCATCTCCTGAGCGATGATTTTTTGTTTCCGAAGAGGGCACCTGTTAATTCGCGACCGAACTGCTTCAACTACCTTTCTTGTTCTCGCAACACGCGGTCGACCGGCTCGCGGGCGATCAACAACGTCTCCTGTGTCCACAGAACGTTGCAGTGTACGATAAACAAAACATTTCGTAACTTTGAGTGGTTTGAGCAGAGCGAGAATTTGAGACGAGTTATGCCCCGTCTTCATCAGTCCAATTATTGTAACGCGCACGTGATCATCTGTCCAATCCATCTTCGTAGCGTGTACTGAACAGACTACAGCGAAGTTATTTGCTCTTCTACTGTGTTATGACGATGCGCTGACAGTGTTATCACTTTGTTCTGCCCAAAATTCCCCTCATGCAGCGGCAGTATCAGTATTTATGGCTAGACTATGTATATATATATATATATATATATTTAGACTTTTAAGTTGCACATATATTTGATTAAATAACTTGTTAATGTGTTTGTTTGTTTTTAGCCCGTTAGACGATCGTCTAATGAATCAAATATCGGAAGCAGTGAAAGATTAAAAGTGCCTGGTTCGAATAGCGGAAGCGGATCTACAATGAGGAGAGCATCACGAAATAATTCTAGAAAACTAAAAATAAGCGACAGCGTCAACAGTAGTATTGCGAGTAACATGAATAAACTTAGCGGGGCGCAAGATTTGACGACTATATTAACGGCAGATGATTATTTTATCGATATGAATCCAAGATGTATGCGTCGCCTTTTGAACATCGTTTATATTACTGGTAATATTTATATTAATTGAAGTGTATTCTATTTAAGGACAAAATTTCGTCTTAGTCGAAAGATTACGAAATAACAATATATTATATAGAAATATTTGCAGATATTTTTTGTCGACTTCAGAAGCCGTAAACGAGCGCTTGTTCTTTATTTTTGTTTTAATTATTTTTCTGTTTGTTTTAATATTCTTTTTTCATATTTTGGCGAAATTTAGACTAAATGTAGGTTTTATTTACAATTTATACTTTCTAAATTTATCTCGTTTTGATGTTATGTTTTTTAGAATTCCGTACGCATGAAATGTACAAAATCTAAGTAAGATAGTTTAGAAACGACGGAAATATCAAATAAAATACACAACTTAAGAATAGTTTGACTTATGAATTCTATATTTGAAGCATAAACTATAATTGAAATTTTTTAAAGAAAATTATAACTTAAGGGGAATTGATTTTCCCAGGTGTCAAAAATCACAAAAAACCTGTCAAATATGGAATTTAAAGGACTTTAGAAATCACTTATAAATGCATAATTAGCTACCAGATAATCTATTAGAAATTATAATAAATTCAAATTATATAGCAAATATCAAAAACCTTTTCATAAAATAAAAATATCGTCGATAAAAAGTTATTTTAACTTCTCTTTGGGACAAAAAATAATATTTTTTTATAAATATTAGCCCGGATAAAGAAATACAAAAAACTAAAAACATATCTAAAAAAAAAAAAACAAAACATGAAAGAGCATTTTATAGGAAAAATATCCTTCATATTGCAACTTATTGTTGAAGAAGTTATTTAATAACTTTTAAACGACTCACAATTCTCTAATTTAGTCTTTTTAAATTGGACATCGTAGCATTTATTATCTTCAATTACTACTAGTAAAACTTAAACTACGATATATTGAATATTTATTTCCTTTTTTTGCAATATGAATTTTTCTTAACAAAAAATAAAATGAGTCGGCAGTCTGAAACTTAGTAACTCGAAATGGAATTGTGGCAAATACAAATAAACTATTTATATACACTACCGCCGAGAATTTTTCAATTTTAAATGAGTACTGCTAAGGATGTTGTTTTAGTTTAACGATATCGGTAATGTGTAAGGGGACAAGAAAGCGAATATGAATGCAAAATAGATGTAATTGAACAGAGGTAAAAAAGTGTTGGAATATTTCGCTGTTGTGAATAAAGCAAACCCCTTGTTACAACAATGTTCAATATTTTTCTGAAGTAATGACTTCGCGTGGAAGATAAATAAACGGACTTTCGTAACATATAATATTTTGAGAGTTTTATTAGCAATAAGATACATTAATAATAGGTGAAATGCTTTATCCCCTCTTCTCCCGCCTCTACCAAAACAAGAAGTGTTTTATTTCGATCGATGTTTTTTCTTATTTAATATGTTGGCGGTCATTTTTAACAAGTTATAGACTCATTGCTCTTCGCCATTTAAAACGTTATATAAATAAATTTAATTTGGTTCTGTTACACATTCGTTGTTTTCATTCTTGTTTAGCATGTTCATTTGGTGAGATATTCTTTTAAATTTCTTTTATTATCTACGTTTTTGATTATACATACCTGATTGTATTTTTTTTTATTTGCATATAAATAAGTATTATGTAAATGTAAATTATGGCTATGTTTAACTTAACATTCGGAATAATCCTGAGCGCACGAAACATCATGTTTGACTGACCGTTTTTATTTGTAAGGGAACCGCTCATAAACTTTTTTTGTTTATATATATATATTTCTAAAAAAATAAGATTAACGGTAGTTTAATATTTTTTACTGATTTTTATGATTTGTTTTTTCGTACCGATTTAAATATATTAAGTGTAATATTACTTGTATGGATTCCTTTTAATTTTTTCTTTGTCGGGGGTTCCGTGTGATGTTACTGTGATGAGATGCATTCGCACATAATCTTCAAGGATTTCACATGATATCGAGCAGATTTATTTCTTTTATTTTATTTTTTCAAGAAGTATTATCAATTCCAGAAATACATCAAGAAAAATTTTTTACTCGTTTTTCGTAAAGTTCGTTACGCATAAAAATTAAAGTATTAAAAGTGGTATAATTAATATAAATCGGAATGTAAAATAATGGAAATTCGTGTAGAATAATTTGAATAAATTACTGCAGAATTTTTGTAATTATTGTGTCGAGGAAAAAAAGTACGTTATTTAAATATAAGGCTTTAACGTGAAATATAGTTTTAAATTTTCTATTTCCTTTTAAAAATATCCCTAAATTTTTTTTGTTTGCAAGTAATTCTTTATAGAAAAAAAAGTAAGAGAAATTATACGCGTTATATTTCCGCTGTCACGTTATGTGCTGATTTTACAGTTTCAAATAAAATGAAGTATTTTTGTTTCATTTACTTTTGAAAATTCTCCCAAAAATTTAAAAATTTAATAAATTAAGTATGTTTTGTGTATTCGTCATTAGTACTGTTTATCTCAGTTAATACCTCAATTTTTGTTGATTACGCTCCTTATCTTTTTTTTTTTTTTTTTTTTAGGACGTTTGCTTAAATCGTTTCAAATTGATTTTTCTTGGTATCAGTTGGCTGTATGGATACATATAGTCGAGCAATGGCCGTATCGTACTTCATGTATCATATTGTATCATGAAGCCAATGAAGATACAATCGATGAGAATATGTCGTTAAAAGCTGTTTATAATAAGTAAATAATTTCTTAACATAAAAGAGAAGCGAATAAATGGGTGAAGAATACTCTGTGGTGTTAAATAAGGATATTCTTAAGTAATGAAGGGAATGTTTATCGTTTATCGACTAATAATAAAATAAATTTAAAATTTAAAATGCAATATCGTGTTCAAAATTCGCAGACTATCTAATGTTATTTATGAATAAATTGACTGGTGAAAATAAAATATATTTAACGTATCTATTAATTTTTATATTATTTGTTAGTATATTTTGAATTATTGCATATTGAAAGATTCTTTTAGACATATTTTTTACGCGTTATCGTTATTTTTTGGTATTAAATATAACAATTTCTTTAATAAATATTTTTTTTAAACTGATGTTATGCTCAAGAAATTAGAACTTTGTAATTAAAATATTATACAAAATAACGTAAACAACTTTATATAATTAATTAGAAATAGTAACAAAAATTAAATTGAAATATTATTCTATAATGAGATCTTTAGTTATAAAGATTAATTTAATAAAAAAAAAAAAAATCGTTATTGGGAAAGGTTTTTTTCTTTTAACTGTTGGTGTTTAGTTAATTCATTTTTTATTGATCGATAGAATACGTCCGTACTTGAAAACATCTAAGGAATTAGACCCGCTACTAGAATTCGATAAAGATGAAAAGAAATTTAACGTTTTCCTGAAATTCCATCAGTCTTCATTTTTAGTTATTGATCTGCGCATATTTTTACCTTTTACCATTAATTTGGATCCGTATATTAAAAAAGTGATCAAAGAAGAACAACAGTACTTGGAAGATCGTGGTGTATTGATGAATTTAGGATATCCCGGATTTCAAGGTCATCATTCTTTCTCATCACAAAATACTTCCACGTATTCAATTAGAAAACCGTTATATCGCAGACCGGTACGTCGCTTGTATATTTTAACTAACTGTCAGTATAAGTAGTTAAATTTATTGCCAACTTTTTTGACAAATAAACATTAGCGTAATAAATTAATAAATATTATAGAACTCAATAATAAATATTTAATTATATATTATAAATACGTCGTTAAGGAACGTTTTCGGAAAAATTACATCTCCAGTTAAAGAGTACATAAATACAAAGAAGGTTAGAAAGAGATTTTTTCCAGTTCGTCTCAAATCTTTGCTGTATTCGGATGCACTTTGGGTTGTAGCAGGATATTTTTAAAAACTTTATCTATTTTATTAAGTTTTGTAATATTTACCCTGATCATGATGATAAAAAATTTGTATTTAAATATTAACGTGCATTACTTCGAATTCGTTCTCGTATTTTGGTTTTCATTATTTTAACTAATTTTTAACGTATGAACGGGCAAGCGGAATAATTTAAGGAGGGTGACATATCTTACAGGTTCGTAATTTAGTGAAATATCCGCAACCAGAAGTTATGAATGCAACGTTGCCTGCATCATTCACTCAGTCACCGGTCACGTCCATGCCGCAGCAGCCTATAATTCCAACAGCTCGATGGTCTTCGATTGCCCCGGCGGCTGTTTTACACGCAGGAAGCTGGCTACAGAGTAATTCTTCGAAACAAATAGAATTCGATTCGGCATTATTGTCCGCTATTCCGGTAAGCGAGCATGTTGTATAAGTTGAAATATTTAGAAATCGTTTCTTAGCTTCGTTTCCTCCAATTTCTGACTGAGCTAGAGAGTTCAACACTAGCTGATTATTTATTTATGTAATTTTCTGGATAATGTATTTTTACGTTAATCATATCAGAGTTTGTATTTTTAAATATGTTGTAGAGCATTGGCTGTGTCAGTGCATATTATATGTTTATTTAGGTGCATTTGATTTTTTATATATTTAAAGCTTTATATATTGACATTAGTTCGACTATGTGTACGGATCTTGTTGCAGGTAGGTGATACACTTGAGAGTTTTGTCTTTTAAAAATAATCAGAAGTAGTTTGATTTATGGATTTGGAAGCATCGCTGTATATTTCTATGTGATTTCTGTATTTTTTGTTGATAATGTCGTTGAATTTTGCTTTTAAAATGTAGATTGGGGTTAAATAGTTCTTATACTCGCTTAGTTCTATATTTATTGTAATTGCAACTTGTCCAAAAAGGTAGTTTTGGTACTTTATTTATTTGAATTTTTGGTACAGTGTATTGAAGTATTTCTAATAGATTATGAGTGCGTTCTGTTAAAAATTTGGAAACGTTGAGTTTATTTTGAATCAGATGATGAAGTTGTTGCATATATATATAAAAATATATGTACATATATATATAAATATATATTTATTTTTTTTCGGCTCTTCAACCGTGGGCATTAATCCGACGCAAGTAAAATTTTTAAAGTGTCAGTGTGCGGCAGCGGAATTCAAACCAAGTCCTACTCAAACGAAACATCATTGTTTAACCAACTAAGCTAGCTTGTGATGGAATAGAAAGTAGTTTTGCATGATAGTTTAGGATAAGTAAAATTACTTTTCGTATTTGAGTAGTAATATATCCTACCTCTACATGCAAAGTAGGAGAAGGGCTCGTATGGAATGTTTTTAATGTAATTTTTAGGGTTGTGTTTTGTATAGTGCCCAAATTTTTTAAAGTAAAGCGGGTTGCACTATCGTATAATGTGCAAGCATAATTTTTTCTATTTAGTATATAGAATTTATATAAGTGAAACAGCGTTTTTCTGCCAAATCCCCGGGATAAGTGATTTAGCATCTTTAATATATTTAACTTTTCAATGCAATTTGTTTTTATATTATTTATGTGTTTTCCAATTTAATTTCCTGTCTAATGTTAGTTATAATATCTGTAAGTTATCTGTATTTTCTATTTGAATTGAGCTAATTTGTAAGTTAGGTTTATTTGAATTATGTTTTGTTCTGAATGAGATGTTTAGTTTTAGATATGGAAAAGGTGTAAAGTCTTGAGATATAGCCTAGTGATTTAGTTCATTTATAGTATTTTGGAGTTCTATGAATTCTATTTTATGATGCAAAGAATACCGTAATTGGATGATATGTATTGTTTAATATTTGTCAAGACTATCATGAATAGTGTGGGACTAATTACCGAGCCTTGAGGGGTACCATTTTTTTGAATGTTCGTATCAGATATGTAATTATTTAATTTAACACGGAATTTTCTACAATGTAAAAAATTTCCAATAAATATGGGCAGGTTTCCCGTGAATCCTCATGAATACAGGGCTAATAATACTTGATGTTTCTATAGTTTATTGAAAATCTTTTTTTGATAGAAGTTAACTAACGTAGTTATTTTGTTTTAAATTAAATTATCCTGTATTTCGGATGTTGGTTTAGTTAATAAATCTCGAGTGCTTCTTTGGTTTCTAAATCCAAACTGCAAAGAATCTAACAGTTCTAAATTTTCTAATTGTTAGAGTAGTCTGCTGTTAATAATTCTTTCGAATAGCTTTCGGATGGTATTTGTAAGTAAAGTGGGTCCGAAGCTAACAGGGTGTAACGTTTTTTTTTTTGGTTTTAATATTGAAATTATGTGAGCTTCCCTCCGCATCTGTGGAAAGGATTGATTTTGCCGTGGAATATTAAAATATTAGGAGTTCAGATGTTTTATCATATTTATATGAATAATATCCGGATCGGCGGCTGTTGGGCGCAATATTTTATATTCTTTTATATTTAAAAATTTTTTGAAGTCTCCGCAATAATTTTGGTATGATGATACTTCATAAAAGTAGTCAGCTAAGGTATTCGCTATTTCCTGTTTATTATCTGTAAGGCGTGACCCAGACTTGTTAGTTGTTGTTGACTGCACTGCGTGTTTATTTTCAATTATCCTGATTTGTTGTTATAATTTATCTACTGGTGTTGAAACATTAATTGTTTTCACAAAGTTCTTCCAGGAGTTTTGGTTGGCTTTATTTTGTATTTACATTTTATTCTGCGATATATCTAGGTTACGAATATCGTTTAGTGGATTCCGGTTGTTGAATTGTAATTTCAGTTTTATTGTTTTAATGTTCAGTTTTTTTTTTTTATTATTATTATATTTTTTATTTACATTAGGTTCATTGTCACTTGCAACTGACGAATTTTGCGAAATTGGTTGTTTAGTGATTAATTTATTTGGATTTAATTTAATGTGTTCCGTTTTTTCATTAAGAGTTGTAATTTCTGTTAAGTGTTGCATTTCGTTTTGGAAATTATGTTTCATTTCTGCTATTTTTCGGAATCTTGATTTTGCGGATATTGCGTGATGATTTGACCTATTTCTTTGCAGATAGAACCAAGAATTGGTTCACTGAAAAAAAATATTCTGTATTTAGTTTGATCGTGTTCTATCACTAGGTGGTATTTTATCTATTTCATTAGAATTAATATAAAAAATTGTCTAGGATTGCTAAATATATGTGAGAGTTTGTCTTCATGAAATCCTGCTCTTAAGTAACTAATGGGTGAGGTTGTATATTTAAATGTTTTAATCCGCTTTTAATAATTGAGTTCGGTACGCTAGGATATACGTTTGGAATCAGTATTCTTTTGGAGGAATCTGTTAACTTCCTATTTCAATCATATAACCGTTAATATTTATCGATTTATGTTTTTGAAATAGAATATTCAATTGATCTTTATTAACGACCAAAGCACAAAACTGATTCTTTAATAATCTAAAAGCGGCTCGTATATTATTTGGAGGTACAATTTCGCTTTATTTTTCTGCATATGTAAGTTGTATTATTAATGCGCAATTTTTATTTAATAGGTATTCTGTACTTTTATTAGAAAAATTACTCGCATAACTTAATTTACGGTTTCAATTAGCAGGTATATGCGTAACGTTTTGTTTTGTTATGTACGTTGGCCTTTATTATTTACGGCAGATTTTTTTACCATAAGATTATTAGAACTTATCCATCTAACGGAGTTATTTACATTATTACCTGAGGCTGAGTGATGTAATGTATTTTGAGCTGCTATGTGCGTATTTGTTGAATTTGTCGGTACGCTCGGTTGTGTTTAACTTCTCGCGGCCGGGTCTACCGTAGAAGCCATCATCTGATGTTGCTTATTTCCTTATCGTATCTTTAAGATGTTTAATAACTGCTCGTATTAAGCAATTAATATGCAAGCTGTAATTAAATAAAATTAACACCCGAACTATAATTAAAAGAACGCGATGAAAAGTTAAATTTTTTTCACACTGGACATTGTGAACGAAGGATTTAAAAAATTTCATTAAATTTCATAGAGCTTTATAGATAGAAAAGAATTTTTTGAATTTTGAAGAACTGTCGTAATTCAATAATCTTCGATCATAAATTCAAAAGTTCATCTATTTTTGTGAACTAAGTTCTGTGTATAAAGTTTGTACATTACATTTTTTTTTTAGTGTTAGAAGATAACACTAAAAATGTTTTCAAAATAAATTTATATTTATTTATGTTAATCCATCTTTTATGATTATAAGAGAGAAATAATTTTGGAAATTCATTTTTTTTTCTGTAGGAAGAATTTCACAATCGTAGATTGTCAACTTTGACGCGGGAATGTGTATGTGAACTACTGTACAGTATAAAAGAGCTTCATAACACACAGTGTTTACCTTCATACGCTAATCTGATCATACAAAATAACATATGCGGACGCGTATTAATCTGCTGTAATATAGATGAATTAAAAAAGGTATATTTATTTTTAATTTATAAATTATAAAGTAAATAACGCGCAGTGATGGTGTAAGTATTTATTAGTGTAAATGAAAATTTCAGGATTTTTTGATTTAATGTCTCTCTTATCGAATGAGTTAGTGAATAATTTTGATAAATTGTTATACAAGGTAATGGCAAAATGTTGAGCAGATAAGGGTTAATTTTTAAAGAGGTCGATGATAAAAAAGAACATACGATTTTTATTGAAAAGATGAAAAATAGCTATAATATGGTTATCAGTGTAATTGTAAATGTATTTAAAATGATAATAAAATGTGAAGTTTGGTTACTATTTTGCTACGATTCGTTTTGTTAGCCCAATATATTACAAATTGTAAGGTCATATTTAGTTGATGCATTTTTTGAAATAGCGTTTAGTTGTATTTCGTTTTTTTTTTTTATTTATAATTATGTATTTCCAATTTTTAGACGTTAAATATGAAATTTGGTGATTGGGAATTATTTAATTCGGTGATTATTGCAATGAGGGAATTGGAATATCAGAAGAACTTGTTTGATCGAGATCAAAAAGAAGAATTAAACATGCCAAAAACTAGTCAGAATTATCATCCGGAAAGAACAGGTTAAAATACTCTTTAACATAAGAACAAAACGCAAAAAATTGTAAAGAAGTGTTCTGTTCTTGATTTTTTTTCTTTTTTGAAATTAAATTTCGAAATTCTGATTAAACTTTAAAATTTGAAAGATTTTTTTTCTATGCTTTAATCGGCCTCGATTTTAACTAGCATCATAAAACTTAGGATAAATTAATATTTTCGAGTCCACGGGGTAACGAAATACTCGCGCTATGCAGTGCTTAATTCATTTGTATATATTTTATAATTTTAATTTTCAAAATGCTGCGGCATGTTTTAATTGGTATCATACGATGGAATGTGGTGTAGTTTTGTGCAGTAACAAATTGATTAAGTTTCAATGATCACAACAAGATGATTTTAGGAATTGAAAATATGCATAAAGACACATACACACAGACATACACATTGCCGTTTACAAGTATTTGTCTACCAATAAAAGCTCTGAATACTTTAAAATATGTGATTCATAAAGAATTTCGTATAAAACATATTTATTAAACATTAAAATTCTGCAATTAGAAAGTTATAAATTTAACATAAAGTAAAACTATAAATATATACAAAAAAAATAAATGTTAGATTTATTTATATAATTACCTGTTTTTAATTAATTTTATTATAATTTTAGTAACCTGTTTAATATTGCATCAACGTTACAGCCGAAAATTTTTTTCATTCTGTTTTCATTACATGTTAAAGGTGGATCAAAAGATACTGGACATATTTTTCGAACATTTCTATCAAATTCGTCTGTTAAGATCTGGAGATTAGGGTAGTCTGTGAATCCTTCCTTAGTCAGTTGTTTTAAATTGTTCTTACATAATTTATATGTGTGCTTTGGATCATTATTGTGTTGGAATTTGAATTTAGGCAACATTTTATTTTCAAAGATGTTGAAGCACCGTTATTTTCTCACGGTACCTTTAGTTTGAAATATATTACCTATTGTGTTATTGTCAAAGCGGCCCCGAATGGTAATACAACCTTCACCATACTTACATGTCTGCGAACGAATTGTCCCCATTCTGTTCTAAATATTTAAAAACTCGATTCATCGTTTCAAAGGGCACTTTTATAATTTTCAACAGAACTGTTTACGTACCTTTTAGCCAGCTTCAACCTTTGAAAATTATTTATTTTGATTTAAAAAGGTTTTTTTTTTTTTTGCAGCGACATGTCCATGAAGACCGGCTTCTATAAGTCTGCGTTTTACAGTACTTGCGCCCAATTGTTCATCTCTGTTTACAACCATCACGGATGCTATTTTTGGAGTAGTGAGGTGTCTATTACGTGACTACTTTTTGTCGATCATCGATGATTGTTGTTATTCTAAGTTTCTCAGTTCAAATTCTGTTGTATATAGAGCTAGAAGTTTGGAACTTTTTAATGTTGTAATCTACAGTTTGCCTCGATATTGTCATTTCATATGCAATCTAATGATTATTTTTACCACTTTTATGGTAAGCAACAATTAAAGAACGAATTTCACTTGAGAGTTCAAATATTTTAAAGCATATTTGAGTATTTAGAGTAAATTAATAACAAAACTTAACTGAAAATTGGGGGATCAATGAACACCAAAAATCAAATGAAATTAAAGCGGAAAACCATTGTGGATTAATTGTATGAAATGTAAAAAAAAATTTTAAAAAAACATTTCTATTTTATCTTTTATATATATTTTCATTTCTGTATTTAATATGCTTCTCAAAATTAAATTTATTTTCATCTTACTTAATGTTCATTGTTTAATTATTAATCTGTTTCTGTGAATTTTAAACATACCGCTCTAGGTTCACATTTGGAAAATATTTAATCTTTTTATGCTGTCTATTTTCATTATCCACGTTTCTTTAGAGTTCGCAATACATAAAAATTTACTGTTTTTTCCTTTTTTGTTTTCCAAAATGTACTTTAAATTTGTTTGTGCCTCTTTTCTTATGATAATTCTGTATTTCATTTTTTATTATTTTTACCGTCTTCTGAAATTACAATTTATATTATTGGCCTGATTTATATTTAAAGTTGTAAAATTACTGACTAAAGATCAACGATTAGATTCGACCGACGGTTTTAGAGACATGAACTTTGGAAAATATGTTTCTACCGTAATGCAGGATTAGGCTAAGTAAGCATTGTTGTAATGGAAAGAGAATGTATTTTTGCACATAATTTAGTCATTTTGTTTGTGTTCTTCAGTATTTGAAGTAAGAAACTTCATAAATACATTTTTTTTTTTTTGAACTTTCTACATAGTTTATCTTTAAAAAATTGATAAAAGGAAAATTTACGTTATCGAAATTTAATATTAATTTTAAAGTTATTAATACTTTTTCCGATCGTGTTCTTTATAAAAGTAAAATAGCGTAGATGTAAAAATTATATTTTTAGTTTTAATTGAATAGTACAAATTCTTTTTTGTTTTTGTTTTTTAAGAATGGGATGTTTTTATGCACACAATGTCGCAGGCAAAAGCTGCTCTTCCCTATTTTTCTTTACATATGTGTGTGTGTATATATATATATATATATATATATATATATATATATATATGTATCTGTATGTAAGAGAGGGGCCATCTTTAAATCGTCGTTGTTGAACTTGCCGGTATCAATCGTGGTCCGTTGAAAGCGAATGTTACAAAAACTTTTTTAGGCTATCTGTCGTACTATTTTGAGCTCTATCGTGTAAATGTGATTATTATCTGTTAGTGAACAATGTCGATACCCGAAATTTCTTCTAAAACAACTTACATTAATTCCGTGCTCTGCTAGTAATTCCACAAATGCAAAAAATAAAAAATAAAAACGAACATCTATAGTCGATTTAATAGTTTGTGCTGTTTTGCGAATAGATTAGAAGATGATAACTTGATGACATGGCACTATAATATTTAGAATTCCCTGCATGTAATGTACAGAATGTTAATACAGTTATTCGGAAAACTCAAAAAATGAAATAAAATTCAATAACTGGAACGGTTTAACACATAAATCTGAAGAGTATTTTACTTTTCAGTGGACGACAAATTATGCATGACGCATTGACGATTTGAACGGCCTGTTAGAGTGAGAAACAGAAAGGGAGATTACTGTTGTATATATATGTACCTTCTTGTAAGTTTTTGTGAACGCTTAGATTCTTTAAAATTACTTCTTTCATATTACATATAAGATGGAAAAAAAGAATTCTTATTTTCTTCATATATAAATAATTTTCTTAACTAAAAATTGTAAAATAAACGCAAACTTTAAAATAAATTTTGCAACATAAAAAAATCACCGAAAGGTCAATTTTTTATACTTTCGTAATAGGATGTTTATAGTCTATTATTCATAAGGAATATATGAAGTAGAACGCTGAAAATATAAGGATTATTATTAAATTAAAAACATACTTGTAGAACAATTTATAATTCCTTAATTATTTAAAATAGGCAGAATTCTAAATTTGGTTATTAATATCATTATGTCTGAATTTGAAAAAAATATATTTTCAATAGCTTAAATATTTATCATTTGAAATATTTTTGCGATTTTCGTAGTAAGATAATTCGGCATTTTAATGAAATAATTAAAAAAAAAACGGTATACGCACTTTTTATAGACTTTTAAAATGTTCAGAAGTTACTTTATGCAACTCTAATGATCGTTGATATATTACAAACTTTCACGTGTATCTCTGAAAGTAATGCGAACTTTTCGCGATAAAAATGATTTACTGTTTATTTTTTTATTTGCATTTTTTTTTTTTATAATATCTGTTAAAGGGAGGGAAGTGTAACAGATTTTGTTAATGTAGCGCTCACGTAATTAAATAAGTCAGTTCACACAACTAATATTTTAGCTTTACTAGAGTGCTTTAATCCCATGAATTTCTTGTAACTTTAAATAAAATTTATTACAAACTTCGAAGTTTTAGCAGAAATTATACTCGTATGTTTATCGATTATTATTCCAATGTGAATCATTCTTAATTTACGATTTTCAATCGTGAGTATACTAGTAAAATGAAAACTACTAATCATAGTTTTTATTCTTAAGTAATATAAGTGGACTTGGTTTTCTGTAGAAATAATCGTCTTTTTGTAAATTTACACTTGCCGATTTTAAAATAATTTAATAATGTGAAATTTTTTATATAATTTTAGGTTCCTTTTCTAAAGGTAATACAAATAACGCGATTTCTCCTATACAGGATCAACGGGATGGATGTAGTAAACACGCAAGCAAACAAACAATTACCGAAAAACAGGTAATAATGGTTGTTTTTATCATCGTGCTTATTTAAAAAATTTTAGATTCATATATTGAGAGTTATAACAATAGTGACGAAATATACCAAGGCTGTTTAAAAAGTAAAGTTTGGTTTCCTTGCTAAAATCGAAAACTTAACTAGTTTTGAATACAAATTAATACTATAAGATTCTTTAAAGTATATTTTATAACTGCCATCGTTTTCAAGATACTTATCGTACTGAAAGAAAAGTTTACGTATGTCTGTGCTGCAGTCATCGGCCACGAATTCCGAATAGAACCGAAGTAATATATTTTTCGGTATTTTTTAAAATTAATTAAAAATTTATCGTTTTCGTTACAGGTAGGAACATTTATAAAGTGTATTTATCAATTTCTTTGTTTTTATATAAATGTTTTGTATTTCCGACTGTTGTAAGTTGTTTTATATTAACAAAATGTGAATGCGCCGTTTGAAATAAAATTTGTTAACTCTAGTTTACGGTTCGTTTTATTGCAAAAGGGTATAGCCGGATAAGCACTCCAAATTCACCCCCACCTTGTTTTATATCAACAATTGCGGAATCATTTTGGTTCGAAATAAAAAAAAATTCATACCAAGTTTTAGCTCTTTACCCCAAATGTTTTCGGACTTATTTTTTTAAAAAAAAAACCTTAATTTTGGCTATTTTTATACGAAACCCAATTTTTTGTAAAACAAATAAAATTAAAATATTTTTTAAACTGTGTTCCTTCAGATATGCAATCACCAAATTTTAACGGGAAATGTTTTTTATGCTACACTCAGGAATTTTTTAAAACTTTTTGACTTGGTGCAACACTGCGAAAAAATTAAAAACTGATTTTCTTGGGAAACTTTATGTTTTGACATATACAAATATTATTTCAATTAATAAAAAATTATATATTTAAAAGAATTTTTTATAATAAATGAGTGTTATATTACGAAAACGTCAATAGGATTAATAAATATATAAAACAAATTAAAACAGTCTACGTCATTATCCTCATTAATTAAAATGCAGTTTTTTCCTTTATTGCTGAAAATATAATTCAAAATTTTTGTCGGCTTTACAATTTTTAATAGATATCTACCATTACTCTTCTTTATAAGGAGAATAGTCGTAAAATTTGAATTAAAGAAATTACTAACATAAATTAATAAAAAAAAAAAAAAAAAGAACTATATCAGTCAAGAATTAACCGGTTATGATGGGCTCGGTATATGCTTGGGGAGACATTGTTAAAAACAGTAAATAACGCACAAATAAAATATAAAAAAAGGAGGGAGGAGCAATAATCGGCATAAAAAACAAAAAGAACATGGCAGAACCGATAAGAAACACACCAAAAAAAAAAACGAAAATATTTATTAATTTATTTGCGCAGTATTCAAGTGGGGGCGGATTCGGCATGCTTATCAGCCTGTACGCTTTAGTTAGTTATTGAACGTTTATGTTCACTATTAATAATTTTCTTCAAAAATTTTCCGGTGATTTATATTTAAAATTATAATTCTCGAAGCAAATATTAACTGTTATCGAATAGTATTCGTCTTTATAAAAATTCGATTAATAAAAATGAATTATTAACTTGAACGAGAAACATTTTCTATTATGTAATTATTGGGTTTAATTATGTAAATTCAACGTTTTCTATTTCACACTTTTTGTGTAAAATTTTTTTGAAGAAAAAGTCTCTTTGTAGTTCTTGATAAATTATTTCTTATAAATTTAAAAATAACACTGCGTATTTTTTTATTAATTGTACGTGTAGCCGGACTTTGGGTTAATTACGACATATAGTTTATATTTTACTTAATTATATATATATATATTGCCTCACATATAAGTAAAACGTAATTATTTAACACATATACACGCGTACACATGCTTTCATAATCCATTTATAAAGTTTCTTCTGACCTTCTAATACGCTTCTTACGTGAATATTGAAATTATTGAAACTACTATGAATTTCTACAAATAATTACCGACCATTTTTTTAAACTTGTTCTCACCATATAAAATAAGTTAACTTCATTATCCTACATAAATGCATTTGCTAATTTGAGTGCAATAACTGGAAGAGACAAGTTAATACAGCGTTATGTTTTTATTTAAGATATACCAAAGATTTGTTTCTTTCAGATTCTATCTCAGCTAATTACTTGTTTGTCGTTTATTTTCCCAAATATTAAATTGTATATAAGTGTTACCGAAGCTATTTTCCTTGCTGTAGCCAAACTGTGTATAACGAAGTGTTATATTCTATCGTGATAATTAAAACTGTTATTCGTTCTTTAAAAAAATTATATAATATATACTTTATAAATTTCAAGCATTCGTATACTAACTGTCATGTACTTTACGGAACATTGCCGTATTCAGTTTTGTGATCTAGCATAGCCGTAATAAATAATTAATGTAGTTTCTATTGTTAAGATAAAAAAAAGGATACACAGCGAACACTGCAACCCGGCATACTATTGACTTTAGACGTTATTTTATTAATGCGAGCCATAAACCACAAGTTGGAATCTATCAGTGTACCTGGGTCTTTTAGGTTTTTTACGCGATTTAAATTTTAGGCATGTATCAAGTAGCTATTAAATACTGCGTTGGGCCTACGCGTGAACAGTATAAAGCTGCATGTTTTAGTATTAAAATTTGTTTTTACTTTCTACGCTATACAGACAGAGGTTACTTAAATTGTATTGCAGCTTCTTGCAGTTTTTTTTTTTTTTTTTAGATATCCTGCTGTGTACCTTAATGTCATCTGCCCTAACAGATAAAGTCTTCACAATTTGTTCTATATCATTTATAAACTTTAGGAGCGGCAACAGACCTAGTAATGAACCTTGAGCTAACTTGGAAAAACAGTAGAAAGTATCCGAACAAATATCTAGATAGCTTTCGTAGTGTTTTCCCCAAATATGATGCGAAAAATTAGATCAAGAACCGGAGAAGCCAAACTGATATTTTAATTTGGGCGGCAGAATTTTATAATTTACAACGCCAAATGTTTTCTAAAAATCATTATAAAAGGCATCAACTTGACTTTTTTTTTTTTTATTAATATAGTTAGCAATATAATGAACATAATTTATTACGCTGGTGATCGTTGTTTCCTTCGTTAAAATCACGTTGGTGCTGCCTTATAATATTCTTTACTTAATTGTACAGAACTGCAATCGGTCTATAATTAGAGAGCTTTAATTAATTATTACTCGATTTCTGGATCATATTATTCTAGACAGTTTCCATGTAACTGCAAAGACACGAATCTTAATAAATTATAAAGTTATATACACGTAAATTAAGAAATATCCTCACAGCAGCCTTTACGTATATGTAAGGTGGAAACCGTCAGGCTTAGCAGCCTTAAGTTTTAACTTCGGAATAGCATTAAAAACTTCATATTTGTAGATCTCTTTTACGTGGATATGTAGCCGCTGTGTATTGCGTATTAACACTGAAAATTTTATCGTCACAGTGTACTACATATATTTGAAGAAAATAATTTGCAAATTCGCATACAATTTCGTTAGAATTACGTATTATTCTAGCATAATTCACAAACACTCTATTATTAATTTATTCTTTCCGATGTTAACGAAGTTCCAAAACTCAGTGGGATAGGTTTGAATAGAATTTTCAGTTTTGAGTATGTCTAACCTGTAGCATTCCTTAATTTCACTCCTGTATTATTCCTTAAATTTTCTAGGTGTAGTTCGCTATCGAATTTTTCGAAACGGCCTCTAGATTTTAATAGTTTCGTTATTTGTATCGTGAGCCGTGGCGGCGGATACCTTTATTTATATATTTCGGAACCGACTTGTACACTACCGAATTTTGCAAACCTTTTAAATTCACGTAGTCGTTGATCAATTTCATTACTGTAGAAATACATGTTTTAGTTAACAATATTTAAAAAAAAAACCAAAAACTATAAACTTGTTATTTTTTTTCGGGAGGGGGGGATTATATTTATTTATTTAAATTTAGCGCCCATTTTTTTCATATAGATTGGGAATTTAATGTAAAGAGAACTGGATAAAGTATACTCGAGATGGGGGGGGAACCGTCGACGATAACGAAATTTCGAAAGTAGTTTAATGACAGTTGAATAGAAAAACAATAATTAGTGGAGGCATATGTACAAGTTTCTTTATACACGTGGGCGCATCGTTATATGTGTGATAAGAAATAGATTTTGTACATATATCTTAAAATATTCAATAAAGTGTCTGGTAGATACCGATACAGGTGCAGCCACACTTACATATTGATATCAAAGAAAATAACGCGTGTGTTTAATAATACTTCCACACTCACCACTTGACAAAACGTGCATACACAAACGCGTGTCTTTGTGTAACGTAGTATCTTATTAAAAACAGTGGCAATGGGCATCGGCATTTAATAGGATTATCATCGCATGTTTTATGAATACTTTGCACCACATGATCGCATTTTCTTCTTATCTATAAAATTAAATCTTCCTTCGAGAGTCTAAACGTTCTCTTTTCATCATTCGCAAATTGTTTGTATTGTACATCTTTCCAGCTGATGTTGTTAAATCTTTTCTAATTGAAATATGATAGATTCTCTTAATTTACATTTATTTTCTAATACCATTCGTCTATAATTATATGAAACGAATTTAAATAGCACCATGCCTAATGAGCTTACTTGTACATATTTCGGATTGTATTTTTATTTGTACACTTCCGAATGCGGGATGATCTGCATATTGCTTCTCCGCGTATATCTAACTTGAAAGATTTTTCTTGTCGTACTATCGCTGTAATTTCTAGAATAAGAGCATTTCCCCCCCGCTATACATTGCCCATGCGCGCATAATTTTCTTTTGATAAATATACCCTAGCTTTAAGTGCAATTCGTTAAAATAATTTTACGTTGTATCCGTTACAGTTTCAGTTGTGCTCTGAATTAGACGATCTTTCATTATCGATATAGTAAGCTGATAAGGAGAGACAGTGCTGCCTTGGGTACACGAATTTCAATGATTTTTGTTGTAGTGCATGTGGGTATACTATGTTTAAAATATTAACGTGCAATACTCAAATATAATCGAGAAAAACGAATTTAAAATTTCTCCACACTTTATGTATAGGTTATATATATAAGTTATAGAACATTTTGCTTGAATTTGCCGTGGTCCAAGTGGTAACGTTTATAACGTGCACACTCGACGCGCGGGTTGAAATCTAGTTGTGCGTATTTATTTTTTTTCCTTTTTTTTTTTATATAAATACTTGTAATTAATTTTTTTTTATTAGGAAAGTAAATAAATTATTTATTTATTTATTAATTTTTCAATGATTTATTATTATAAATTTTATTCTACTATTCCACGTCTAATATTTTTATAATTTTACTTTTTATTAAAGTTATTACTATTTGACAATAATATTATTTACGATAGTTAAAGATTGATCTGGCTGTGAACACACTTTTTTTTATTTATAAATTCTTATAATTTATTTATTTACTCATTCATTTATTTTTTTACTATTTATTGATTTTTTAAATGCTTTTTTTAGTATTTATTCAAGTTTAATTTCTATTGGAATAGTAGAAATTAAATTAATGAAATATATATATATATATATATATATAAAAAATCAATTGCCGCATGTATGGCTGATCATCACTTGAGAACGGCTTGACCGATTTGGCTGATTGTTTTTTTGTTGTGTTCGTAATTGTCAGGAAAAGGTTTGTGTAAAAGAAAATTTTAGGAAAATCCATCGGAAAAGTTGGAAAGTTGAGATGGAACCAACGGTGCAGAAATGCACACGGGACGAATAAAAAAAAAAAAAATTTTATAAAATTTTAGATAAAATAATTACCATGGTAAATATAAATTAAATGTAAAAATTTAAATAAAATGATTATTATGGTAAATAATAAACTCCAGATAACATTTTATTAATTTCTGGCGCGAGTAAATGCACCACATTCTGTCACTTCACTTTTTGCCTTATTGAAATCATCAAACCTTCATGGCATGATCGCGCTCCTAGTCTAGCTGTCGTAGTCATTCGGGAGAGTTGAAAAAAAGTAGTATTCTCTATTAATTCTTACAGAGGATGCAACGGAATTTTTAATATCTTCTACCGGGAATGTTATTTATGTTCAAATTTTAAATCTTTACTCAATTACTGTAGTTTACTGTTGCAGTAATAAATTAATTTTATTAAAATGCTCAAAACATAGAGATCGGAAGATATGAGTGAAGAAGATGTTATCTTAAATGTGTATGTAATTATGGGAGATCGCGGTGTGAATAACTCGTATCCTTCAAAATGATGGCTGTGAGTGCTGTTTAGTTGAGCGAAACTTTTTGTTAGACGATGACAGATGGGTTATAAAAAGATCAATAATCTTCAGCCAAACGTGAAACGGGAACACCAATTTTTGTTAGACGCCGATAAACATGCTTCCCTCAAAAGAAGGAAAGAATAATCTTTCTTCTTCTTCTTTCGGTGTCATGACCGTTCTCGATCTTAGGCTCATCTGATGGCAAGTTTGATTAATTCTTTGTAGGCACCCCTATCCTTTGCAGTGTGGAACACTTCTTCAACACTGCAACCTGTCCATGTCTGTAGGTTCTTGAACCATGATTGTTCGTCCAACTCTTCTTTTTCCTTCCACCTTTCCCATCAATATATTCTGCAGTAATGTGTACTTCGGCACACGCATCACATGACCGAAGTATTCTATTTTTCTTCTTTTGACAGTGTCGATCAGCTCTTTTTCTTTTATCATTGTCTGTAGTACTTTAGCGTTTGTCTTCCTTTGATCCACGGGATCCTGAGTAAGCGTCTGTAGCACCAAAACTCGAAGGCTTCTAAAGAATCTTTACATAAATATAATTCGAGAAAAAACAATTTTTTTTTTTTTTTTAATTTCCAAGTACAGATTTAAACAGGTATTAATACACGGGCGAAGCTGTGGATAACAGGAAGCAAGCCTGGAACCTATTCGAGTACGTACCGCTCAAGTTCGTTCGTCTGAAACAAACGAGCAACGGGATGTGAGACCGGGAACTGTATTTTTAATATTTGCTACCGGGAATATTATTTATACTTAGATTTGAAATACTTACTCAATTATTGTAGTTTACTATTGTAGTAATAAATTAATTTTAATAAAATGTGTTGAAAAATACTAGTGAAGAAAATGTTCTCTTAAATGTGTAATTATGGAAGATCACCTTGTGAATAATTCGGCTTCCTTTAAAATGGTGGCTGTGTGTGCTGTTTAGTCGAGCGAAAATTTTTGTTAGATCACGACAGACAAGTTACAGAAAGATCGATAATCTTCAGCTAAACGTGAATCGTGAAGATCATTTTTTTGTTGGACGGTGATAAACATGTTCCCAAAGAGAGAAAGAATCTTTAAATAAATATAATTTCAGATAAAAATTTTTTTTTTTATAAATTCCCAAATACAGATTTAAGCGGGCATTAATACACGGGCGAAGCCGTGGGTAACAGCTAGTAAATAATAAAAAAGCAATAAAAAAAAAACGATAAGTAATAAAAAAGTAAACGAATGGGTAAATAAATAAGTTATTTTTTACTTTTCTAATAAATGAATTAATTATAAGTATTTGTATAAAAAAAAAAACAAAAAAAAAATAACGTGTATAGGTAGATTTCAACCCGCGCATCGAATGTACGCGTCACGAACGCTACCATTTTGGCCACGGCGATTACAAGCAACACGTTCTATAGCTTATATATAACCTATTCATAAAGTGTTGATCAAATTTTAAATTCGTTTTTCTCTATTATATTTGAGTATTTCACCTTAATATTTTACCGATAGTAGTATACCCGCATGGTATATACTACCACTACATCACAAATTATTGAAATTAATTTCCCCAAGGCCGCAGCGTTTCCTTGTGAGTTTAATTGTGAAAGAGAAAATTTATGTTTACGTGTATTACTAAAATTCATTTTGATCACTATTGATATTTTGTCGATCGTTTTAAGGTTGATTGTTAGATTAGTAATTATTGTGAGGCATAAAATAATCAACTTTTGTTTTTCAAAATTTTTTAACAAATCAAAGTAATTTAAATCTGCTTAAGTAAAGCGTAATTTTTTATCAGCTTTTTGAACGTGAAAAGATGAACTTTTTCAGGTTTCTTTGGAAGATCAAATGCTATGCGGAGCTTTACAAACCCTTAACGAAGAAGCTTGTGAAGACGTTCTAGGCGAATCGAATGAACTACAAGAAATAATTACTCGTCCAGATGCGCTAATGGAAATACCGGTTTGTGAACCAGGTGAGCGACTTGCACAATTCTTTGAAGACTGTACGTACGTGCGTATTGATGAAAGCGATTTATCTGATGGGGTTTAATTTTGAAAATATCTGTTTTTATAAAGATTGCAGTTTTTCATGCGCAATATTTCTCTTAATAAAACATCGTTCTTTTCTATTCTTAAAAATAATAATGCGTTGTAGTTTTGCTAATATTTTTATTTGCAAGAAACAAACAAAAACAAACCGCTAGTCATTAAAGCAATAATGGTATTTATTATAACCTAATATTTCCGTAGATTGCTTGTATTTTGAATTGTCATTTAATTTAAAATATATTATTTTTTCTTCAGTCATTCGAATCATTACGTTTAATCGATAAAAAAACCGGAAGAATAACTTAGCCCAGCTAATAATGATTACACGTGTTATATTCATAAATAAAGTTCGCGCCATTTTGGAGAATAATGAGATTCGTTCGGCTATAACTGTCGTAAATACCGATATGACAACTGAACCTAACCATATCACACTGTTATCTAGATAATATATTCGCTAGATAATAGCGTGAAAATCTGCAATAATTAAATTCAGCAAAAGGTATTAGCTGTTCACATTTTAAAGAGGTCAAACATGATTTTGTGAAACGAGGCACCTACCGTTTCACAGGAGTAGTCGAAAAAACTGCCACGTGCCATGAAGATAAAATATTGTCGCTTTATCTACTTAGTATATGATGTTTCAATCTAAAATTATTTAAGCGATTGAAACAAAATGCGATAAACCTGTTTAGTGTTGTGCACTTATGTTTACAAATTACTTGAAATAAATAGCGGAAAGTAATTTATAAAGTAAAAAAAAAAAATAAATAAATAAATAATTGTTCTAACTGGATTGGTTTAGCCGCATGTTAGCGTAACTGAATAAAAATACATGTACGATGAAAGCCGTTTAATACGAAATGTGAACGCTAGACTTAAAGCGATAGCATATTCATGGAAATTTGCAATGGAGTCGCAATAGCATCGGTTTTTTTGTCTTTTTCTCTGTTCCGTGTGATATTTGTAATTGTTTTGATTGTTACGTCTTATGTAAATTATTATTTGTTATATGTATTTTAAAATTAAAATTCGAATTGATCCTGGTAATCGCATTTTTAAAACGTTATAGAGATCATCGATGAAACATAAAAATTCTTCTATTTATCGACGTAAAACAGTTATTGTTAGCATCTACCAACTTTTAACACGAGACATTCAATTAGAATAGTACAATTAACGATTTAACTTACGATGTGAAATTCGAACCAACATTTATATCCATCAGCTGGAGTAATAAAAGAATATGCTAAACCTATAATGCCCTTAGAGACTGCATATTTGTTTGCTAGAATTTACTTAACACGCGTGTTTATAATATTTTACGAAAAAAGCGGTGCTGTCGTGTCTCATTGCAGATTCCGGAAAATATGCCGCTGCTTGAAGGCTAACTAAATCAATATGTTTACGTGCGATATTTTGTTCTGATCATGTGAAAATGGGCAAAGTTCGAAAATTTACTGTTTCGCGGACCAAAAAAATGTTTTACATTTTTCATGAAATCGGAACACTGCAATTTTATTAATTAAACAAACATCTTAACGTTGATGAAAATATTACAACGACTGCTGTTGTTTTAACCAGCAACGGGATTTCGGAGGAAATGTATAAGAAAACATCGACGAAGACGATAAAGAAGAAATAAGCAAACGCACAGGAGTAAATGAGATACATAAGTGTACTAAAAGTTGCGGAAACTTTTCTATATTGATAAAGATCTGTCGATTTTTTTATGCAAAGTCAAAGTCCGGAATTTTTAAAAACAGTTTAGAACAATTGGAAAAAGAATTAGTACAATATTTTTTTTATTTTTTTTTTTGAAAAAATGATCTTATAATTATGCATGCGATTATAAAACATTTTTAATTTTATTTTATTACAAAACTCTATCTCTATGTATAATGGCAATTTTTAAAAAACACTACTTTCGGAGTGTGATTTCTTTCAATACGAAATTCTGTTAATAGGAAAAATAATTTTGGTTCTTACAATTTCGAACCTAGTATTTTAACCCTAACTATAAATCGTGATGAAATTATACGAGTAAATATTCGATATTGTCCAATGAGGCTTATTTGGAAGTTATTAGCAATATGTAGGAAAAAATGTACAGCAATAACTGAACGGATCATTTTTTAGAAAAACTTATTGACAATACTTGGATACTGTTGTACAGCATTATTAAGCTATAAAATTTTTTTTATTATGGTTAGTTGGGAATGAATAAATAATCTTAAACATTTGTGTATTCTTGAAATAAGAATGAGACATGATTAAACAAAATTTAAGTTATATCATTTAAATTATACAAAAAATTTACGCTGAATCAATGAGAAGTTGTTTGCTCTGAAAGTTCTTAATTTTTTCTGTCATCAGTCAGTATCTTTCGTTTAGTAAACTATTATGTTAGATTTTGCTTTAGTTTCGGCTCTCTTTATGAAGTTCAGATAAATGATATATGTATACATACATATATATATATATATATAATCATATATTTTTAAACTGATAAAAGTACAATATCATAATGAACCAAAATCAATTGCGAAAATTGTATGTTTTAACTAAAATTTAAAATACAGTATAATATTGTTTTTATCGAGTATTGCTTTACATTTTTCAAAAATCATTTTGCAAAGATTTTTAACATTAATAATTATAAAAAAATTAAGGTAATTAAAATACTTATCATACTGGATAAAATGAATTCTAGTTCTACGAATTTTTTTTCAGTTAGGTCTGTGTAAATTTTATATCATAGTTTAGAAAATGGTGGTTAAAATTTTTTTGTGATACAGATGAACTATTTAGTTTTCCCGTTGTTGTTTCAAATAAATAACTGTTTTATTTATGAAACATACACGGTAACATTTTTTGCGTTTTTTCAGATCTAATATTTTATGTAAATATTTTAGAATTAAATTGTCTTCAAATTATTTCGTAGTCTACTTATTGCACATTAAAGAGTTGGTATTTTCGTGTTGAGTCATCAGTACTTAATTATAAGTACGATTATTAATCGGTTTTAACTTATAAATTAATCATGAAATATAAAAAGTATAGTGATTGGATCAAATAGAAATATAGCAAACGATACATATACTATTTAGAAACGTTTTCGGACACAGTTCATCATCAGCAAAAAATTAATAAAAACCATATTAATTATAAGAAGACTTCCTTTTTTTGTTTGTCACTTGATTTTGTTCCGTTTAATCATTTAGAATCACTTTTACTTTACGTTTTTGTTTAATCAGTAATTATTACTTTGAAATCAAGGAAAAATTTGTAAATGTTGAAATATGAAATTATGACGTTTACGATAAATGAATAAAAAATTGTTTAGAATTTTTTTAAATTAAGTTTGATGAATTCATTACATATTGTTTATCGTTTTAAAACCGTATTACAGCATAAGATCTGGAAGTAGGTAATTTAAGAACCGATAAGTTTAAAAACAATTTGAAAATTAAAAATCGTGTATTGCATATTTTTTTTTTTAAATTATAGTTTATAGTATATAACATATATATCCCGTCAAGCTCGCGCTTGTGTACAATAATGACATTAATATTTAATTATATGTTGCTAAACATAATTATAATTCACTTATACATGAGAACTTTATAATTGTTGTTCATAATTGTGCGCGCGAGCACGTACACGCACACACACACACACACGTGTATAGCCATACATTCGTACTCATAATTTTTATTTATATTTCTATTTAATTGATTATTTTATTTAAGTTTTTTCATTTTACAGCCATCTCATTGGTTTTTTCTATTTTTTTCTTTTCTTCATATATTATTTCCTCAGGGATTTTTTTTAGCATCCATTGTAATATATATTTATTTGTTTGTTCCTCATATTTCGTTTTTGTTTTTTTTTTTTTTTTGTAATTTACTCTCCTTCTTGTCTTGTGCTTTATTTCAGGATTTTTTATATTTTAATATATTCAGATACATTTGTTGTTAGATGTAAAGATGTAAGTCATCGACATTAATATTTCGGATGTGTCTATATTTTCTTTTTTTGGTATTATTTCCAAATTTTTTATCTATAGTTTATTTATTTTTTCCGTGTATAATTCCTTCTAGCTGCACCATGTGTCTATGGTCGTTATTTTTGTTCTAATACTACCAGTACTTAATATACTACTTTTAAGGTCTCTGTTCGCTTTAAGGAGTATATAGCGATTATACTATAAGTTTCATTTTTTTCTGCAATGTTAGCGGTATTTATATTCTGTCGTAAATATTTGACCATTGTAATATCCCTATGTATTTGTAGTTCTGCATTACCTCTGTAATTTCACAGTCTAATTTTTTACACCATTATGTGCATCTTCATTTGTGTGCTTATTATTTAATATTTGTACTTTTTCTGAGTTAGTTTGTAGTATCATTAATTTAATTTTGGTTGAGTTTATTAGTAGATTATTATCACACTCCCATTTGCTCGCCGTTAACAAATTCTGCTTTTTGATTTCGGCTACTTTTAGTTCTTTAGCTATATTATCTGGACGTGCAAAATTGTCATAATTTTTTCTCATATTTTTTTAGTCAGTTTGCATATGTAATATTTAGTATTAGGGCTATATTGTTTCCTCGTAGTATATTTACTTCCATTTTCATTTTTTTGCTTTGTTCGCTTAAATCTTCTGTGATTAATATGAATTGTAATTATTTAAACAGACTTTTTATATATTTTCAAAAAAAAAAATGAAAAAAGTTTGCTAATTTTTAATTGCGAAGATTTTTTTGAATATTGCAATAGTAGCTCCATAAATACGTTCCGTTCGTCAAATTACAATACTACTAGTAATACAAAAAATTAAAGTAGATTGCTGGAAAAAAAGAAAAAGTAAAATTATTATTAATTAATTTCAAAGTGGCAATAAGTGGTGATTTTTATATTGGTTCTGAAGGTTAACAATTTCCACCGAAACGACGCATCATGACTTGGAACAGTATTACAAAATAATAAATATACAATAGAAATATATTTAAATTAAATATAAAACGCGGACCTATTTAGTAATCTTTTTAATCAGACGCTCAACTCTGATCCTCATGGCCAATTATTTTTGAACATTCTTCTTCTATAGATAATGAGTAGTGCTTACAACAATTTTATACATAACGCTATGCAAAACTGGCTTTAAATTATTTATAAATGTTTATTTTATCATTACATAAGTGCGATTCATCTTTGTATGTTTTATATCGACATCTGTGTATCTGCGATGGTGTATATGTGATAGTTTCCCTTTTCATGCGGCTCACGGAAAAGGAATAGAGTTATAGGTATTGCGCAATAATCATAGTTATTTTATATCTGCAAGAAAGCCAACATACTGACCAACAGATAGAAGGAAAAAGCCAGACTTAATTGACTTTTTCATTATAAAAGGAATTGCAACTAGTTTTCTATTAGCTGAAAACCTAATAGATCTATCATCAGATCATACACTAATATTACTAACAATAAGTACTACTGTCATGCAAAAAAAAAAGAAGGCTCTAACAAGAAAGGGTACAGATTGGAGCCGATTTCGTGAGGAACTGGATCAAAGAATTGAGCTGAAAACATACGAACCCCTTATGAATTAGAAGTGCAAACATCTAGCTTCATAGAAGCTATCCAGGAGGCAGGTCAGGTTGCTACTCCACAACCAAAGAATGACTATCAAGAAATTGTCTATCCACTTGAAATTCGTAATAAGACAGCAGAGCGACGGAAAGCTCGCAGAAAGTGGCATAACACACGATCACCATATGATAAGAATACATTTAATAATATTAACAATCAACTTCGGTGTCTTATTAAGGTTAGAATGAAGACGTTGAAAGCTTTCTTAGAGGAACTCAGTCCTTATGCCGATAAGGACTATTCGCTATGGAAGGCTACTCGTCGCATTTTAAGCGACCAGTAACCAGAGTTTTGCCGCTAAGAGATGAAACTGATAACTGGGCTCGATTTGATGAGGAAAAAGCGGAATTTTTTGCATGTCATCTTTCTCGGGTGTTTACACCGAATGATATTCAGTCAGATATAAATCCGGTATCAAGCTACCTAGATAATCAAGTGATAAGACCTTTCAGTCCACTAGAGGTAGCAACAGAAATTGATAAAAATATCAACCTGAAGAAAGCTCCGGTATAGATGAGATTTCACCGGCTGTGCTTAAAGAATTGTCACGAAAAAGCGTTATTCTTTTAACACATTTATTTAATGCATGCTAATGACTTGAGCATGAACCTAATGTTTTCAAGGTCGCACAGATCATCATGCTTAAAAAACCAGAGAAGCCTGCAGAAGTACTTAACTCATACAGGTCAATATCAATACTACCAGCGGTTGCTAAACTCTTAAAGAAATTGTTACTGAAACGTTTACTAACGCTAGTTGGAGTACACCTTCCACTTCATCAGTTTGGATTTCGTAATATACATTCCACAATCGACCAAGTGCATCGGGTTGTTGCAGTAATAAATAGGTCTCTAGAAGAAAAGAAATATTGTTCTGCCATCTTCTTAGACATTGCATAAGCATTCGATGAAGTATGGCATGAAGGCCTGATCTTCAATCTGAGTCATCTGCTGCCAGGTAACCTATGTCGACTGGTTAGGTCGTACCTAACAGATCGGAAGTTCAGAGTTTGTTATGAGGATGCTAAATCAATATTTGGCTGGAGTTCCCCAAGGGAGTGTCCTTGGACCTCTCTTGTATCTCCTGTATACACAAGATTTGCCTGTAAATGATGATAGTACCACCACTGTAACATTTGCTGATGATACTGCTTTAATGGCTGTCGACCAGAATCAGGGGTGATGTTACAAACTAGCTTCAGCAAAGGGTTAATTCGGTGTATAAATGGACTAGAAGGTGGAAGATTATGCTGAATGAGCAGAAATCCATCCACATTCTCTTTACAATATGTACTGCTAGTGGTCAATACTGCATATATCTTGGTAATCAGGCAATTCCACAAGCGGATTCTGCAAAGTATCTAGGTACGCACCTGGATAAACGTATGTCGTGGAAAGTTCATGTCAAAATGAAAGTGCAACAAATTAAAACCAAAGTACGACAATTGTACTGGTTAATAGATAGGCAATCCGTACTGGATACGTCCTGCAAACTATTATTGTACGTCCAAATCATTAAACCGATTTGGACGTATGGAATTGCCGATGTACTGCGCGTTCCAATCGAGAAATGATCTAGCGGCGTCAAAATATAATCTTACTTGCAATTGTAGATGTAAATCGATAATTACGTAATGATGATATTCATACGGATCTTCAGATGGCTACCGTCAACGATGTCATTAAGGAGTTTGCTCAGATATACGAGAAGCGTTTGCATAATTACATAAATGTGGAAGTAATACAGCTGCTAGATACCGGCTATGACACCAAAAGTCTTAAACGCAGACATCCATTGGACTTAGTGATCTAAATATAATTATGGGCTGAAGTCACTGGACTTATACTCCAAATAAAATTTAATTGTTAAACACTTATTATTATTGGTACTTATTTAATTTAACGGTTAAGATTATACTTTTTTTATTAATATTAAAAAAAAAAAAAACGACTGTTAACGATTATTTATATTTTTAATAAGTTTTACTTGTAATGTTTTCAATACTGAGTTCATTGTGAAACTTGTTTTGTTATTAATTTTAATTATTTTTAACTTTGGTGATACAAATATGTAAATTATAAATATATTTAACGTGTTCCTCCTAAAATTCGCTTAGAAATGTAAATTTAAATACTAATTTTCATGTCATTAATGTGCGTGGAATCATTCTATTTCGAGTTCTTATCTAAAAGCATCGAGCAGTAATTATTGCTTTGTTAAGTTTCTATATATATATATTTTGTGTGGTACTTGGTGTTGAATGTTCAATGAAACATTCTTTGGTGAATTAAAAATCTGATGTAAAAACTTGGTGAACCTTAAATTCGTAGATATGCTAGCTGAAAATTAGAATAATGCGGTAACACAACAATAGTATGAAACATTTGTGCAAATGTACAACTTACGTTTTCCTTGAGCCGTAAACGACAAAGCGTTGGAATTCTAAATAGATTTCTCAAAAAATATAATAATAACTGGTTATTAGATTATTTTTTACGTACAATTTTTTCAGTATTTATGGGTTTGTTAACATTAAAATAATATTTATTACCTTATGACATTGGTAAAATTACTAGGGTCGTTCCAAAAATAATACTTGTTTTTCCATAACTTGGCAACACTGCAATGCAAGCGCACGAAAATTGAAGGGATTTTAGATTTTAAGTGTAGGTACGTACTAGATGAAAGAAATTGGCGAAATTGTGTATCACGCGTTAGTAACCATAGAGCCACACTGGGAGAGTAGGTCTGTTTTCGAGCAGCGTGCTGTCATTCAGTTTTTGAGTGCGAAAGGTTTAAATGGGTGTCAAAAATACACGAGGAACTTATTTTAGTGTATGGAGCATCTTGTATAGACGATGGGTTGGTTTGTCGGTGGGTCAGAACGTTCAAGAAGGGAATATCGCCTATCGATGACTAGCCGTGCAGCGGCCGGCCTAAAGACAGTTTTTACCAAACGATACATCAAACGCGTTAAATAGCTGTTAGACAAAGACAGAAGTTTTACGTTGGACTAAGGGAACCACGATCAATAGTGAGTCTTACTAAAAAACACTCAAGTTGAGAAAAGCGATCTGAAATAAGCGAAGACTGCTCGCGACACCGAACGTGTTGCTGTTTCATGATAACGTCAGGCTGGATACGGCAGAAGCGACAGCAAAATTGCTTGAAAAATTCAAGTGGGAAATATTTCAACACTCGCCGTCACACTCACCTGACTTGGCGCCGAGTGACTTTCATTTATTCCTCAACCTGAAACGTCACTTGAAAGCGAAGAAATTCCGAACGAACGAAGAGCTTGAAACCGAGATTAACAAGTACTTAAAAAACTAGCCGTCTGACTTCTATCGCGCGGGAATTTTGAAGCTAAAAGATCGATACCAGAAGTGTTTAGAACGGAAAGGTGATTATGTAGAAAAATAAGTAAAACCGCAAAACTGCTCTTAAAAATTGTTTGCGTTAATTTTTTCTTAAGTTACGGAAAAACGAGTATTACTTTCGGAACGACCCTTGTGTTTCAGTCAGGGGCCGATGTTCTTCTGTTATATTTTTGTTTGTCAATTTTAATTTAATTATTTCTAGACTGTACTGAAATCTTTAATAAAGCAAAGTGAACATGATATAAATACATGTACGATTGTGAACTAAGCGCCCCGAATGATCGGAAGAACAGGTACTTTGGATGAAATCTTTATAATCGTATGGAGTGAGCCGAAGAAAGAAAGAAGGTTACTTATCGTAATAATTAATTGGAGCCGATGGTTTCTGTTGATAATTTCTTTGATTACGACAATTCTGTATTGAATTTTATTAAGTTCAGTATGAATCTGCAACACTATACTGACAGAAAACAGCGAAAAATATATTTTGAATACTGAATATTTATAATTTATGTGTGCAATCAGTAAATTTTAGGCTTTTTAGTTGATTCATGGATTTTAAGGTAATTGAAACCCGGTTGATTTTATAAAGTACGCTTTCATTTTTTTTAAACTCTTTAATTTGTATTTACTCTTAATTAAATACAAGAAATATTAGTATCTTGCTTACCGGTGTCTATTTGATTTTTCAGTTTTACTCTAGAAAAAGACGAGAATAATGTATTATGTAAGAAATATTACAAGTACTTGACTAATATCATTAGTATTATTAATGTTTTGTTTTTTTTTTTTTTAACTTAAGGGAATTAAAATGTTCAGCATAGTATATTTATATATCTATCGTAAACGTGATATCTTTGTAGGGTTTTACACAATTAACCAAAACATTAAATAGGAGTTCTTCAATACAACTCATCATATTTTTTTGATTTATTAATTAACCGTTATAATTATTAAAGTTTGTTATAGACATTATTTCAAATACTTATAAAATATGCAACATATAACACTGTATGAAATAATAATGATAATATATTTGAAAAATTGTTACGCTTACGCGTTTTGAAGCAATAGCTTCATGATCACCATACTCCGTACGGAGAGTAGTTGCAATTGTTTTAGCCCGCTCATTGTATAATTTAAATCCACAAATGAATGTGTAGTACGTTATGGTAAACTTTGCTGGCGTTCTAATTAAAATAATATATTTTTCGTTCGTGTGTGTACTTATTAATCCATTTATGTAAGTCCGTACGAATTCAACATATACGATGTACAAAATTCTCTGTTTATTTATTTATTTTTTTTTGTATGATTTCTATATTTCGCAATATTTTGTATTCCTGATGTTGTTGTCGATTGTGTCGTGCTCTGTTTGCCACTTACTGTTTATTAGTTGATCAATACGAGAGTAGTTTGTTCTATCCATGACCGTTTTCTATTTTCTATTCTGTTCTTAATGGTTGCCTCTTCCGCCATTCTATCTGTTGTTTCGTTATTCTGAATATGCCAAAGTATCCATTTGAAATATATCAAACTATTGCTTCTTGCTTCCCGATAATATTTGATATATTAGATGTAGATAAATCCATCACCTGTTGGTTAAAATTTATAAACATAAAATAAATAAATTCCTTAATAGTGAACAAAAATAAGATAATTTATTTTAATAAGTTAAAATAAATACCTCAGTATGAAGAGACGTTTTTGGACATAGCCCATCGTCAGCTCACAACACAAACTGCACTCAATTGAAATTAAAAACGAACTGCTATTTTTTTAATTTTAATTGAGTGTACTCTGTATTATTAGCTGACGATGGGCTATGCCCGAAAGCGTTTCTTCAAATTGAGGTGTTTATTTTAATTTATAAAAAATTAAATTAACTTATACTTATTTTTGTTCGTTATTAAGGAATTTATTTATTTTATATTTATTTAATATATTGCACGATCAGTCTTGAAATCTTTCATAGTTATATTTTTATGTATTTGTATTTTATTAAAAAACAAAAAAAACGACTATGAATAAATCGGTAATTAGCGATTTTACTGATTTTAAAATGTAAATTAATAAAATGACGTTAATTCGGTGATGTTGCATGAATATAGAATTTTGTTCTATGTTACATATTTTTTAGATTGAATGTTTTTTTGTCATATATTCGTAAGTGGCAAATTTAAATTTAATAAACTCAATTAGACTTAATATAATTTCATGTTTCGATACAACTTAAAATGAAAAATATAAATATTGTTTTATATTTTATTAATCAGAATCAACGGAATATATATTTCGTTTTTGTAGCTTTGGTCAGCAGTTAACATTGAAATTTTTTGCTAGTGCATTCGCATTGTATCCGTTTTATAAAGTTATTTTTAGATGTGTCTGCTATGATTAAATCTTCATAATGGATGGTGTCACCATTGACTTGAGAATTGTTTTTGATAATTCTTGTTGATTAGCCTTATGTGATGATACAGTCTGAATATGCGCGAATCAAATTAACTGTTTAATTCGAGAAATTTAAGAATATTCATCTGCACATTTACTTAATAAGCTATCTGATGAATTTCTTTTCCAAAACAGATGGTAAGGGATATCTTGTAATTTTTGTTGTTTAATACTGCTATTTCCGACATAATAAGGCAAGTTTCATTGTTTTTATTTTAATTAAATAGAGTGTTGCTGATGACAGTGAAAATCGAATCATTCTCAAACAATGAACGGTAGTAACACTTGTAAGGTAGAAGCGCAGGTTGAAGAGCGGAATGATTAGAGTATTGCTTGTTGTTGAATGATTCGATCTTTATTGCTATTATCCTATCAAGGAAAACGTTTTCTATGATTGGCGTAAGATGTAGGGAGCTGATCAATTTTTAGTTGCTAACTGTATTTTTATGACAATAATTTTTCGATAGTTTACTTTTACTTTTGTTAACGCTGATACTATATTTGTTCACGATTATACGTATTCTATGAAGTCACTGTGTTTAAGTTTATTAGTAAGTAAAATGAAATAAAAGATTTTGGATGATTGCTCAAATTCTGTTTCATTGATCGTTTTCGAAAGATTAAACTGGTGATTTTTTTCAAAAAAATTTAAATCTGTTCATGGCGATGAAAATTCGTATTGATGCTAATTTTTTTGTACTGGTTTAAATACGGTAATCTTTGAATACGGGTGAGCCGAAGATTGAAGAAGTAACCGCGTGAATGTAGAGTGGAGTAGGTTTAACCTATTTGTCAAATAGATGAAAACCTATTAGTACAACGAACTAGTAGCGAAGAAATTAACGATGTTTGAAACACGTCTATTAATGTGAAATTCAAAATACGTGGCTTATGATGTGGAACTACTTTTGTGGTGCCGTGATGTTTCTTAATAGTTTTTGTCGCGTCAAGTTGCATTCTTATGATAATTGTACATTTTTCTGTTGATTTTTTTTGGTTTTTGCATTACCAAAAAATTGTATTATCCGCAATTTATTATATTCCTCATTCGTTGAACAGTAATGGATAAATTTTAATTTCTGAAAAGAATTTATGACATGATTTTTTTCAGAACCATTGCGCCAGTGTTTTAACGACTTTTCTGTGCGGCGTTTCAATTACGCTCCGAGGAAGGTTTAAAAAATTCATTTTTGAAATTAGATTCAAACTAATCGCTATTCTTTTGGTCGAGATGGTTAAATTTTTCACGATAAGTACTTTTTTTCCGTTCTTAGCTTGTGATCGACGGATTAATATTACAGAAAAAAATGTTATATAAAAATCATAGAAAAGTAAAGTGTTTTCTGTGATTGTTTTTGCTTATTTTGATTCTAAAGGTAAATAGTTTGCATGTAAAAAAATTATAATGATATTTGCCCTTACTTGTCGTAGAGCTTGCTACATTTTAGGTTCATATTTGCCCTTACTTGTCGTAGAGCTTGTTACATTTTAGGTTCATGGTTATAAAAATATCTCCTGACTGTAAAATTTTTCACGGAATTTAGAAAGTTTCTCCTTTTCTTGTTTTTCATACTCGATAATTTGGTGATCAGAGTGTAGCGGTTTTTATTTTGAAATTGATTTATTTCATTTATTTACTTCTTACTTTCGCAAAATAAATTACGGGATCACATTCAGTTCTTCAAATTGTTACTTTTAAATATGATTAACGTTCTGTGCAGATCTGTCGCATTTTAAACCAATGCAGTACGTAAAGACAGCGAGGAAAAATTCAAAACCCTATGTTATATTTTTAGAGGTATAATTTTACAAAAATGAAATATTTTGAAGCTTTGCTTGATGGTAATTTACGCACAATTTTGATTCTGGATTTTCTTATTTTTCTTTATCCGAAACGAACTTTTTATTTAAATGTACTTTTTTTTTTTTTTTTTTTAAATAATTTTTACCGATTTGTAATATTTTCTATACGGTAGATGTGCACTTCTTAATTCAGTAATATATATTCACATCTGGAGTATTTGATCATTTCGCTCTGATGAATCTTGACTTCACGACACTCTGCTGTATATTGTTGGGGCTGTATGTGATGCATTATCCTAAGTTAAACTGAAAATGAAAAAGAGTAACAGATTATTGTTATACGATAATAGAAATTAATGAAATAGAATCTAACATATTGTGACATATGAAAAAAAAAACAAACATTTAACTCATTCTGAAGTATAAAATATTGGCTCTTTTTTGACTATGAGATGATTTATCTGGGTTTACATATATATATAATAACATTGAGGGAATTACATATCGGCAATTCGTTATTTCAATAAATGTGTTCCTAGAATACCCGCATTTCTCATTAAGAGGCAATCTCCAACCTGCCCCGGAATAATGTATTTTTATGACATTCAAAAAAAAAGTAAACACTATAAAATGAAAAATAATCCCCATTCAGCTAAACACGTATATGAAGAATAAATACTTAAAGTATTTCAGATTACACTTTTAGATTAATATAGTTATTGTTTTAAAAAGTAAATGTTATATATTAAACTGTTAATGTGTACCGACTTCGCTTCAGAATTTTAAAAATACATATTTTCCCATTTCATAGTGTTGCGAATAAGAAGTAATTTTATGTCCCATGTTAATTTTATAGGCGTAAATTAGCCGATACGCGTAATTTATGTCCAGGTCTGTTGAAAAATAACGGTAATTTATTAATAAATTATTTCTTTCTTTTAATAAATAAAGATAAGACGTACGAGCGAAAAACTAATTTCATCGATACGTCAACTGTGGTAATCCGTTACGTGAAAATACGTCGCAGCGCTTTGCGACACTTATGTTGCAGTAAACACGTTTGATTCTTTTCATTTTTGTTTCTGTGCATTATTATAATAATTTACACTATGTCTAAATTACGCTCCTACTGAACATTTTCTTACAGAAATTATAGCTATCATCTTACTTTTAAACGATAATAACATATCGTCTCGGAAATGCACAATAATAAAATTAACCAACAGATTAATATAGACAAACAATTCATTAAAAAAACTGTACTTCTAAATGAAACCAGCTTTTAAGAAATAAAAACGCAATAACCAATTCCGTGGATAAGGGAGTCGGAAATATTTTTGAAATATCCTCTATTAATGGCGTTATATAAATGTATTTTATACATCGAAGTGCTACTCTGATGAAGGTGTTCCCGGTTGCCTCGGTTTCACGGACTCTCGAAGAAATTATCGCCATGTTAAGAACTCTGCGAGTGATAAAAAATTATCGGGAGAAAGTAAATATTTTCGTAGCGTATAACTCTACTTTGTTTAAAGAAAGTATCAATGAAAAAAGTTTCAGTCATGTTGAATGGATCAAAAAATAATTACAAAATTAAACAAATTTCTAACTAGAATAACAATTCGAATGGGCGCGTTTGTGAAATAGTTGGAAACTGCGTGTTGTCACATGATAAAATTTATTTTATAAAACGGGTTACACCAAAATTAATTACAGCGAGGTGTTCTTTTTTATATTAGTAAACTAACTCAGTTGCGATGAAATGAACATTGAAAAATTAAAATGCAACTAAGGAGAAAATATTATATTTAATGTCGAATTGGTTTGATGTTAACGAAATTTTGAATAGCGACTGGCGGCTTGATCAGACCGGGAGTAAAGATAAACCGATGTAGTATGTAAAGTGTACACAGAAAATTGCATTTGGGAGGAGGACATATAACTGTCGGGGTGCGGTTCTGTTTCAGTAAAAATGGCACATTGCCTTTGTGATCTTCAGCAATAATTGTTGCTGAATCTACATTAAAAATTATCAAGCAGTTGTATTATTGTTTCTTTTACATTAAGCAAGTAAACATTTCAATAGTGAATTGTTAAATAAAACAGCAAAAGGCGTATGGTGGATCGAAAAAAAGAGGTATTTTCGATAATTAAATTAGTCTTAAATGGTTAAACACTTTTCCTATTCTTAATGGTAGTTTTGGACATTAATCATCCGTTAAAGAAATCTATCATGTTCTATATCCGCTACTCTAATTTGCATATTGTATAGGTGCGGTCGATATAAATCATTATTGGATTTGTGTAATAGCGATGTTAAGTAGAGAATACCAGCTAGTTTACTAAAATACATAATTCGATGAAATCGTTGCAGTTAATTCTCTTTCTGTGTTTTAGCAGAGTTGAAATTACCACGCATCTGATTGGTAATAATCGGATTTACAATTTTAGTTAGTATCAGTATTTCCATTTAGATAGGAAACTTGTCTGAATCGAGGCATGTAAGAGAAAGGAAACATGAACATTCATTAGCTACTAGAACTGAGAAGTCTAGCGAAGCAACAACGTTTATATACGGTCATTAATGCGTCTCAACTAAACTACAACGGTGAAGGGGAAAAAAATGTGTGAAACAACAAGGTTTTCCCTAAATGAAGATCATCTCGTCTTTAGGTTAATTTTGGATGTAATCAAACTGCTCTGTGCAGTATAAGGAAGTCTTAAAGTTTAATCATTTGATAAGTGTACTCTTTTATGTAGTAAGTACTGTTGCATTTTTGTGTGCATGTGTAATAGGTACTTTGATGCTGTGATAAGCTATGGTTGCGATAAAGATCAAAACAGTTTTTCAATTTAGCTAGATACTGAGGGCGATTTTTAAAATAAAGACAAATAAAAAATAGATAATGAAGCTGTCAGATTGTGCACATTAAAATGTTTTGATTATTTATTTTTTTTTAAAAAACGTTGACGTAAAGTTTTTAGATTTAGTTGTATAACATGGTTCAAATCTTTTTTTCGGAATAACGGTTCGCTATTACATTCGTTTCCACTCATTAGAAAAATCAATTACACTTTGTTTTTTTCTTAAAAATAAAACTAATGATGACTTAATAATTTATATATTAAACAATAATAAAGTACACACACACACACACACACAGTGTGGGTCAAAAGCTAATACACAATTCAATTTTTTAAACAAATAATAAAAGTTAATAAATTATAAAAAAATGTAAAGAACCTAATAACATATTAAAATAATAATAATAATATAAGTTAATATTTTATTTCGAACTTTTTACTTTTTTTACTGATGATGTCATCGATCCAATATTTTTTTTATATACGTTCCCGGACTATATTAATAAAAAAAAACAAATATATAATAAAATTTATTTTTTTATTACCTAGGATTCAACATATATCCCTTCTCGTTCTACACATGTCTTTGCTCTTTCATAGAGTTGTTAGAGAGCTTCGTAATACACTACCTCCGGAATTTCCTTTAGGAGGTCAGTCACTTTTCTTTGGATGCATTTTATGTCACTAAATCGGTGACCTTTTAATGCGTATTTTAGTTTGGGGAAAAGGAAAAAGTCCGCTGGTGCCAAATCTGGTGAATATGAGGGATGGTTGATGACGGTAACCGATCTGTTTGCCAAATATTGTGAAACAATCAGCCATGAATGCGGTCGTATATTATCGTGTAAGAGAAACCAATCTCCAGACTGGTGTAATTCAAGTATAACTCTTCGGATTCTCTTCAAAAGTCGTCCAATACATATGCCGACTTCTTCTGATATCGATGCAATAGATAAGCGGCGGTTAGCGGTCAGTAGATCAGTCGATATTTTTCGTGCAAATTCTACTGCTGGGACGCCCCTCCCTCTGGTCATCATCAAGCGAATCTCGACCAGTTTTTAAACAGGAATACGAACACTTGGCTGCGACCTAAACAATTATTTCCATATGCTTCCTTCATCATATGAAATGTTTCTGCGGCTGTTGAGAAAACGAAACTTAATGATAGCACGCTGCTCCATTACACAAATCGTGACAAACACACAAAATGCGTCAATTTTAAAAGGCTTCTAAAACACAGATTAATTGACATTTCAGCATGATCTCAATAGATTTAGAAAAGATCGGGACTAATAGTATCATTGCAAATAGATAGTGCGTTAAGTGATCCTTTTTTATAACCACAGTCCGGCAACTTTTTGAACGCGCCATGTATATTGTTTTCCTAACGAGCAGATTTCGTTTAGTTTTTTTTTTTTTTTTGAAAGCATCATGGATAAATCTTTTTTATGCGGTCATTAGTTTCGTTTGAGAAACACGATTTCTAGGAAACCTTCAGGAGGAAAAATTTTCGCAAAAAAAAAATTTAGTAATCCAAACGACTAGTCAGTATAATTGAATTACCGTTTAGTTAAATTTTTTGTGTTAAAATTCTATCGAGCTGAAATTACATCGCGCTGAAAATAAATTTTATCAAAATTATTACAGTGAATTTTTACCAACAACCATTTAGAAAAGTATTTTATAATAGCTTAGCTATTCTTTTACGCAAATTATGTTTTTATTCTTATCGAAAATTCAATCAACTATTTTAAACTTTCGGATGATGGTGCCATTAAATTTATCAGCATCTTATAGGATCTGAATGTTGCACCGTGTACGTATATTTGTGCGTAGGTGTGTGTGCGTGTGTATCTTTACGTTAGAGACTTTTCAGGCTTACATATTATACGTTTCTCTAGAAATTTTCTTAATAGTAAAAAAAAGTCGCCGAAAACGGCTGCTATTTTTTTTTTTTTTTTCAAATATAAATGGTGTATTTAGGGGGAAAAAAAAGTGTATAAAGGTGCAGAGTGTGCTTAAATCAGGAGTAAGTACATATGCGTATTTAGCTAAAATAATGTATGATATTAATAAATATAGAATCGTGTGTGTGGTAGTTTCCTGCAAAATGTACTTAAACTAAGGTGGTAAAAGGATGAAAAACATAGTCCCTCTACTCACCAAGCGTGTATGTTGATAGATGAGTTTTTTAAAGTATAACTTAAAATAACTTAAAAAAATATTATCTGCAATGATGTAATTCTTTTTGGCTATTTACAGGAAGTGCATAAGATAGAAAAACACCATGCTACACATTTTCGGTTTCACGAATGAATTTGAGTTTAGGGAGTTAATAGTGTATTAGTTTCCGTTTATGAACTTCCTACGAATCGCAGACTCCATATACAATAAGAGATTTGTAGAATTTTCTCTAGTGATGATTAGTGATTGGGAGCTATTAATGTTATATTTGGATCTAAGATCCTCAAATCTGGAACAGTAAAAAAAATATTCAATGTTATCTTCAACACCAGAGGTGCACACGGTGCACCCAGGCCCATCAGAAAGACGGAACCTATGTAAGTTGGAGCCAAATTTTCCGTGCCCCGGGAGCACCTGCACATTGTAAAAATTAATGTTTAAGTTTTATAATTTTGATCTGTCAAAAACTTTCGGGAAGAACATGTATGTCTTCCTTCCTATTCGACAACTGTCCCACCTCTGCTGCCATATTGCAAGGAATGTGCCATTAATATGGTTTTTAAGAGTTTTGAGGCTTGGGAAAGGACCCAAAGTGGAAAGTCGATATCTAGGAATTGGATATTCTCAACACGGGATATATCTCCATCAACCCTGTATTCAGAGATGATGGGGGCACCCGTGACAAAAAGATCCAGTAGAAGAATGTTTGATATGACATTAGCAGCAGACGTAAGGCAGGTTCTGTACAAAGAGGAAATATTTAGAAGATATTTCCTCTGGTGTTTGCCAACAGCATTTAAGGTTTTGTTATTTATATAAATGATAGAGCCATACCTGTAAAGGAACTGAATCAGACCCTTATACAGGATGACCCTCTCGCCATATTTAAGGCCAAAGGTGTGTTAGGTTGGTATTAAAAGTAGTGCCCGGCTTAAGGTAAGATATTAGTTGGAGGCGAAACCAAGATGAAGGTCACACAGTTCTAAAAACTTCGTAATATGCTACTTAACTCGTGCCTTTTTTTTTTCAGTATTATTTTGTTTTTTTTTTTTAGATTTATAATAACTTTATTATTAATTTAAAATATTGAAAAATTTTTGGGAAGGCAGTTAATTTTAATGTTTGCATACAAATTACGAGTAAATGTATTTAGTTGAAAATATAAGAAACAAAAAACACACATAAAAGTTTGTTCTACAATTTATTTACATTTATACAGGAATAATTTAACGAGGCATTAATTTTATCGTTTACAGAGTGATAGATTAGGGTATAAAATGTTAGGCTGTTAGTTTTATATTGCAAATTTAGCGAGAAATAGTATCGAAGGTAAAATAAAAATTAGGTATGAAAGAAATAATTGTGTAATTTCGATATATTTGATTTCATTCTTGCTGCAGTTGCAAATTGTGTACGTTTTTTTTTATCAAAAATTACTTAATTTTCTATTTCGCTTTGTTTTTGTTTTTATGTGTGCGCAAAACCTTCGGTTTTGAATAAATGCCTTAGGGGTCTAATTTCCGGCTGAAGTGAATTATTTAACCGAGATAATGCGGTTTGATCGAAGTTGAAACCAAAGTCGAAAGTTCGATCAGACTTTAATTAGAAGGCTACACATTGCTCTTTAAGTCGTATACTAGCGAACATACAGTGATATTAGAAAGGGCACAGTTTAAAGTATTCAATCATGATAATTGTATTTACTGGATACAGCAAACCTGTAATTAGTGATTAAGAACAATTAAATCGACTAAGATTTATAGTGTGAGAAGGTATACGTGTATAAGCCCCTCCCCCCCATTCCTGAGACTTCGGGTAGGGTACATTTATTAATCCAAATATTTTTGTTTATTATAATAATTGAATTAGTATAACCCGTCCAATTAAGTATGTGGTATTATGTTAATCTCCATTTTACAGTTCTTTACAAAATATACTTATATATTGTAACCTCGTTAGGTAATGCTATATTATATAATTGAGAGAAAACTATAATATTCCACAGATACAGCGCCAATACGGACAATTGCAGTATATCTAATTTTTGTTTCTTTAGTATATTACCTATTTCAGTATAAGTATATCTATTTGCACATTATTTATTAATAATATTTAATATATTATAGTCTATTGCCATTTCTTTTAATAATTTAATTAAACTATATTATGGTTTTTTAGGACATATTTTCTCGAACGTAATTAGGACTCCTGCTGTTTATTCGAAGGGTGCTTTTTCAGGATCTGCAACCCAGATTTTAATAATTTTTCCGAAACTCTTTTTATTTTTTCCCAATAAGATTGGTTAAAGTCAGTCTTGTTTATCCAGATATATTAGGCTTATAGATTTTTTTGATTTTCAAAATATTATTGATAAGGTTTATACAAGTCGATGGCGCATATCTTACAACAATTGGAAACGTATCGATACATATGTATGAAGCACGCAAGTAAAAAAAATCCTGCTGCTTGTCAAAATTACTGCTTAAGTGTGCGTAATTTTAATCGGAAATATTAATTAAATTAAGAAAACTGGTTGTGTAATCAGAAAAGTTTTTTGCATTGATTGTGTGCGATCAAGATGTGAAAGAAAGAGCATTTTATTATTTTAAAGATCGAAATACGACTAAACACTTTTGTGACTAGGGGGATTTTAAAATGTTTAAACTAAAATCACAAAATTTTTCCGAATTCAATTTATTATTCAGTTTTAAATTAGTATAGATCTAACGTGAAAAGGTAAATTTAATTAATGTGCAAATAAAGTGCTCACCTGTCTTACGGTATTTATAAAAATCCCGATCATCCATCTGTTTGGAATGTTAAATTTTAAATCTGGAAGTTTGTTGTCATTCTTGATGTGCGTAAATTCAAAAATTGTTCATTCGAGTTTGTTCATGCGTGTTATGCTACAAATTAAAATCAGGAACGATAATAATATCTGAATTGTAAACGATAGTAATTAGGCCTACAAGTATAAGAGAAAGGGTCTTTATTTCATTATTAATTACCGATGAGGATGATAAAATGAAACCCCGACATTGTTGCTTAATTATTAAAAATCACGCAACTCGGTATAACTGATTTAATTGTTCAGAATTATTTATCGACCGAACTATTTGAAATGTTTCCTGTTATTTTTATTCAGATTTCTGCAGTTTGCTTTTAATTGATTCTTTTATTATACATTCGTATCGAGCGATTTTTCGGATGTTAAATTATACAGCATTTAAAACTGCAATTCATAACGGGCGATATTTCATTGTTCTGAGGGTTTCTCCAATTTAAGCTAAACTTGCGATCGATGGCATTCTCATTGAGTGGGCGGCCCTTGATAAGAATTTAAATTCATCTGTTGCAATTAAATGGAATAATGTCTAAATTTAATATTTATTCGAAAAACTGATCTCCGGGATCCTTGAGAATTCAATCATCGAAAAGTAGGCAAACAAAGAGAAAACAGTAAGAAACCGAGATTAGTTTGACTGAAAATGTTTTTTAAATTAATAGTGGTCAGTTTAATAGTTTGGTTTGAGTGTCGATAGGTTACAGTATAATGCGCAGAAGAAAGCAAGAAAAAAAAGCAAATAGTCAGGTTGCACATTATTGTGAAGAATTTGTAGAATTTGAATTAAATTCGAGCGAGCCATAAAATAAACTGTTTATGTATTTTTTAATTAATTATTTGCTTCGTTTAATTGAAACTAGAGGAATAAAAATAATGTGTAGTTTGCATAACCACGGAAAATATTTTTTACGTATAATTATGGATTGAAATTTTCATAAACTGATCAGTGATTTATATAATCAGATTTTTACAGTTCTATTGTTTGGTTAAGTTTTAATCATTATTTATATCCGATTTTTAAATTTTTGAAACAATAAAAATTGCTTCTCCCGATTAAGTATTTTCGCTTTCAATCGATATGTTTTTGTATTGTTTAGGGATTGGATCGATCTTTGTTGATGCATTTTAATCAAAACGAATGTAAGGTTTCAGTTTTATAAAAATTACAAATTCGATGCGTCATATTGACAATTATGTGCTTAAAAATGATCATACGTTATATAACTATTTTACGCGTTTCTTAATTTAGCGATAATTAATAAATTAATTACTTTGCGTGCATAAGGCGGGTAATTAATTAATTAATTTACGTTTTATTACCTCAACTAGTAATGATTTCTTCACTATGCTGGATGACTGCTGTCTTTTTCCTAATTTTTCTTGAATAATTGTTTCTTTTTTTTTTCCCGGCATAAACGAAACTATTCATTTTTAATTCGCTGCAAAAATTCATTTTGTCCTTTTTGTTACCGTTTAAACAAAAAAAAGAATAAATAATCAAAAAAAAAAAAGAAAATGTCAGCGTAACGTTAATGGAAAAGCGAAGAAGGTGATTGAAAAAATAGTTCTGGATTTCACTGTAAATTTAACCGTTGCGTTATTTTACATTTAATCATCGGCACATTGCTTCATCAGTATGTACGAATAGTAATATGTTTTATTATTCATGTATAAATAGTAATCTCGTCGTTATCAGTTTGTGTAATTTGCAAGTGTTTACTTAAAAATCATTTAAATGTTCCACTAACTGTGCTTATCGCTGAATTAATGTCGCTATCCGTTACACAATTTAAGTTATTTTTCCTTTATCTACGAACAAATTATATATAATTTGATAATCGCGTTCTACTGTTTTTCTGTTTCATTTCTTAATCATTATTTACTAAACGATTTTAAATTTTGTAAAAAAAAAGATTATACGCTTCGTTAAAATGAAATGAGTTTCGTAGTTAGTTATTATAACATATACGAAACAAAAATAAACCAAAAATCGCCAAGTCAGTGAACATTAGTTTATAATTCCCGCGGTAATGTGGTTTGATATTTTCTTTTCTCCTTCTCTTTCAAAACTATATTTAATGTTTTTAATCTTTTTCGTTTCCCGCAAACTCATTTACTACATCTTTTCTTCGTGATGATTAAAAATGTTGATAACATTTTATCAATTGCTTTTAACACTCATATTGAGTCTCTCGTTTTCTTACATTTTATGAAAATCCGTATTGCGCTTTTCAAATTTTTTCCTTCACGTTGTTCAGTAGTTTCTTATTTAATATTTTTAATATTAGTTTCGCCGCCTATCTGTGTTCTTTGTATTTTCTCGTTATGGGTATCGTAATAGATCTTAAGAAGCCGTTTTTCATTCACGAATATCTCACTATGCAATTTAAGCGGCTCTTCTGTATTTCATTTTTTCAAATATTATGATAACTGCATTCATTGCCGCATCCATTTTTACTGATTTCCTATTTGTCATCACCGGTTATTGTCTCTTATGCCCTAATTCTTTTTTCTTCTACTTCTTGTTCTTCTTTTCAAAATGTCGCCGGACAATTCTTTACTGTTTTTTTTTCTTTTTTAATTTTTTCTCACGTCTTTGAATATTGCTATTTTTTATTTGTAAAGTGTCGAATTAATAGCAACATAACTTCCGTTTTAGGTTCAAATGAAATGAATTTTTGCCAATTAAATGATAACCTTTAATCAATATTATACATTTAATAAATAAACGTGTGTGTATTTACCGGTGTTGTCGGCTTTGTAAATATTGTTTGAAAAAAGTTACCCGGTGTCAGATTACCGAAATTGAAAATTAACACTTTCACACTTCTCAGTTAATCTTCTTATGCATTGAATCTGATCTTAATTATATTACTTTTCACTTTTTCTTGAGCAAATTTGCTCCAGATTTGTGAGCTCTCCAAATACGCAATGAGAAATAAAAAATAATATTTCTAAGTGATAAAACCAAAATACAAAGAATTAATAATAATAAAAAATAAAAATGAGATTAACGCAGATGAATGCTCCATTTTTTAAGACCTGTAAGAAATTCGACACATTTTTAACTCTATCTCCTCTATAATAATATAGTTAGTCATTCTAATCTGTTTCTACTATATGTATAATCAACTTGTTTCTCTGTATGTATACTTTAGGAGGTTGTACTAATCTTAGATGATGATATAGTCTGGATCCGAAACCGCTACTAGAATATTCATTTATGTTTTTTAGTGTTTATTATTGTGTTTATGATTTTTTTATTTTATTTACTAGTTTATTTATCTTTTTCTTTTTTGATTTTTTTAAATTCTACGATTCTTTTCACTCACTTTATCTGCTGGTATTATTACCATTTGTGACATCAATATTTGTGAAATTAATATTTCAGCGCAAATTAAAGAGAAAAAATTTACGTACTATATTCTTTTTCTTTTTAAAAAAAAAAAAAATATAAATGAATTTATATTACGTTTAAAAAATTAAAAATAAAGAATATGCAACGTGGAACGAATTAATTTTACAAACTTTATAATTATGTATGTAAAGATATATTATTGCCATTTGCTGATATTTTTGTGAGTCTAATTTGATCATTTCTTTTTTGTTCTTCAGATGTAATTGGTTATAAACAGAACACTACAAATCAACAAGAAAATGTTAACCTAAATTTTGAAGGAACATCGGAAGTAGATCATCTATTAGAAGTACGATATCTGCAATATACGTTTCATATATCTTTTTTTTTTTAAAAATGTTTCCGTGTTATTTAGCGTTTATATTTTTCATTTCTACATAAAAAGGTATTTACGGGATAGTATATATATATATATATATTCATTCATAGTAATTTTATATTTGTCTACAGCGCAAAACAAATTTTGATGAAAATTTCATTACCATGCACAGGACGGAGCAAAAAACCCGAATATATTTTAGACATAAATAACCGAATGAGATTACATTTTTTATGTAGTTATCTACAGTTCCCTGAAGTTAAAAAACAGTATTTGAGACAAAGTTTATGTGATTAAATATATGGTGGGGAATGTATTCGTTAATTTTTAAACGGCGACTAAATGATGCTTACTTGAACTATGAATTTTATAAAAAAAAATTTATTGAAATAATTTCATTTATTATTTTATGAAATAGAACAAAATAATTATTTTCTGTAATGAACTTTAGGAATTCATTGCCAATATTAGTGCAAACTTAGCTTAATCATGGGTGTAACTTTGCAGCCAATTGGTATAGTTTGTTGCGCATGTTTTTTATAGTGAAGCTGCATCTGGGAAACGAAAGTATTAAAAAACGGTGTATACGCATAATTAAAAACTTACAACGTTTGAAGGTGAAAATAGCGCTTAAACAATTTGATCAAATACAATTTAATTCATTTGAACAGAATTCTGTTTATCCTGATGTCTCCTTTTATTTTATTGCTTTCCTAAAATGACGTGTAATAGTGTAATTAGGTAGTGGAACTATAGAGGCTTCTATAAAATTGTAAGAAGAACTAAAGATACCAATAAATAAGTACTCTCCTGTCATTGTCTGTCTGTGTGAGACTCACTTTAAGCATAAAGTTCACCAGTTACAAAAATATGATATTTTCGGTCGGAACAACTCTACACGTTGGGGTCGTCGCATTTGTGCAGGCGATCTGCTGCTGTTTATCTCTGCAATAATTCTAAGCTATTTTGATGGAAGTACTTTATTCTCAGATATCTCCTTTGACCGTCTGTAATTGTTGTTTCCAACCCACAACATCAGTACTGGATAAAGTGAGATGGAATCCCTTATATTATTTGTGTTAGGTACTCAAATTGTGTTATTAGGAAATATCGATCCTTACTCTGTTACATCAGGAGCTAACACGGATGAAAATGGAATCGCTAACACTGTACTTCATAATTTTCCTGAACCGGAACTAGAAATTTTGCTGAAGGAGGTTGCGAATGCTATTGCATATCGGAAGATAAATAAGGCTCCAGGTCCATATGGTATCCCTGCTGAAGTTTCCAAGACTGCGGGCGAAAAAATTACAAAAACAATTTACCACATCTGTAACACCGTTTGGTTTTCGGAAGAATGGTGCCAGACAACCAATATTACTCTGCACAAGAAAGGATCACCCGAATGCTGTAAAAATTATCGGACTATCTCACTGACTCCGCATATAAGCAAAGTGATGATCAATATTATATACGATCGTTTGTATTCTCTGATGCACACTCAGATCCCACCAGAACATGCTAGTTTTACAAAAGGAAGGGGAACAAGAAAACAGATCCTGAATCTTAGATTAGTTATAGAAGAAGCGTGTGAATATAATATCCCAGTTGTGCTCTGTTTCGTCGATTATAAGAAAGCTTTCGACCGTGTGCATTGGTCGAAAATGTGGTCGATATTAATGGATATGGGCGCGCCAGCACATTTAGTATGGCTGATCAAGCAGCTATATAAAAAAGCTTCAACAAAAGTTTAGATAAATAATGGAATTTACTCGGAAAAGTTTTATCCCGCACGGGGTGTACGCCAGGGCTCTACCCTTTCACCGCTACTTTTTAACTTGTACGGTGAATTCATAATGCGCAGAATACTGCAAATCGATATAACAAATGATACAGTTAACTGGGATGGGGATATCTCGGTTGGTGGGATGTACATCTCTAATTTCCGATATGCGGATGACACCACGTTAGTAGAAAAAAACGTGGAGGAAATGTCATATATTCTGGATCACCTGGTAAAAATCAGTGCAGAATATGGCCGCCAAGTTAACAAAGCCAAAACCAAAATAATGATCATCGACGTGAAATTGAGGGTATTGAAGTAGTAAGCTGCTTTACATATTTAGTCTCTATAGTGGAAAACAGCGACGGGTGTAAAAATGCGATACGTCACAGAACATAGATTACACGCAACGCAATGAGCCGATTAAAAAGAATTTGGGTTGACTCCGCTGTTAGTAAAGGGGTGTTTTTATATGGTGCGAAGACCTGGTCGCTGACTAGCGTAGATAAAAAAAAAACGTATAGACGCACTCGAAATATGTTGCTGGAGGCGTATGCTGCGTGCCCCATGGACAGATAAGAGAACCAATATCTCCATACTAAATGAGATTAGTAATCCAGAAAGGGTATCATCTGTCGCGTTCTGCAGGATACTGCAGTATTTTGGTCATGTGATCAGAGCGGACAATTTCGAAACGCTGCTCATCCAAGGAAAGGTCAACGGAAGAAGAAGTCGAGGTCGCGCACCGACCAGATAATCGGACGCGGTGTGCAAAGCTGCTGGTCGTACCTTTCAGGATTGTGTACACATCGCAAGGAATCGGAATTGTTGGCGCAGTCTGATTAACCGGGTGACAGATCATGGTCACGATACCCCCTGCATGGGGTGAGACGATTTGATGATGATGATGATAGTGGATTAAATTTTTCTACATCCAAATCTCTCTGCGTTACTTCCACAGCAGACATCTGCACTAGGTTACCATGGAATTATGCTTTCTCTTAATAATTCCCCACTTCATTTCTTCAACTCTGCGAAATTTCTAGACTTGGTTTTATCCTCCTCATGTTGTCAATCCTAAAAATGAATGCATAAAAAGCTGATTTATTTATAAATATTTATCCAGTTTTTAATTCAATATAAATGCCAAATTTCTGGCTCGCATTTATGAAATCTTAATTCCTTCCAGATTACACTATGGGTGTCAGATACATTCCTGGTCTAGTCAATCTTTACTTGAAATACTCGATCCTATTCACCATACACTTCTTCACTTAATCCTTAGCTTAAATCGGATTTCTCTCTTAACAGGCGCTTGTGTATTTACAAGAATTTCTCCTCTTACTCACATCCCGTCTTTTATCACCGGTTGTAAGATAACTCATTGGTGCTATCATAAAATTATTCGTCCCTCTGAAATTGAAAATATCCCGACGCCTTGCTTCACTAATGGCCTTATTCTTATTAACCCGGTTAATTAATATTAGTATGAAAGTATCAGATCTTGATAGCTCTTTTGCACAAATTTCTTCCGTGGAATCATATCCTAGCAAAGGTAGATTTATCCCTCTTACGTGGTTTTTTATTCTGTACATTTACTGCAGACGTAAACCACTATGATACTCAGAAAATCTGCAGTCATTTCAGCTCTTTGCATAACTGCATGCCTCCAAAGCAAGTTTGTGCATTAACTGTTTTCCGGTCGTATGTATCCATGAAACGACAGCGAAATTATATCAGTAAGTCTTAATGATTATGTCATGTATTGTAGTCTCGACGTCAAAAAGTAGCACAGAGAGAAGCATATTCTTGGGAACTTAATGACACTTAAAGCTATTTCAATTCAAAATAGCAAGGATACCTCGACTTTTAAAATTAATTACATTCTGAACCAGCTCGGTCTTGTCAGATGTTGGTAACGCTTTTGTAGTGCTGATCGTATCGGAATTGCTGGTAATGAACGAGTCGACTTCGTGACTTGATCAGAACAGCCCTCTGTAATGCTTTTAGGAACTCCACTATTTTGTTAGATGAAGACGTCCTTTTATGATAATAGGAAAGCTAAGGTCGGTTGGCAGCATAAAGAGCTACTTTTTATAAAAATATAAAATTAACAGCTGACCCGTGTTTCCCTCTCTCGAATAATTAGTATTGATGTCCTTTTAGTGTATCTGATAGGAATATTTTATATACTTCAAATGATGTCAACTATGTATTACGGGCGGCTGTTACGATTGTCTTCTGTCACGACGTCTTGATCCGGTCTCAATTGCCATCATTAGAAACAGCGAATAGGTGAGAGAAAAAAAGTGTTCGCGAAAAGTATTTTCTTAAATAATACGAAAATTAGGATGATGCATCAAATCTTAAAAATACAGCGAGACGATCCTGTTAATAAAAGTAAATCAAAATAATTACTTCGGTGACAATCTGCGCTGAAAATGTTAATTAAATGATTTCAGTTACGTTCGACTGAATTGTAGCTTATAAAACAATGTTTATGCTTAAAATTAAAAAAAAAAACAAAAAACAGCAAAGGACGGATTGAACCTTTGTAAGTTATAAAACAATATTCGTATTTTAGAATTAAAAAAAAAAAAAAAAAAAAAACAAAAAAATTATTATGTTTTTTATAATGAAACTGTAAATTAATTTAAACTAAAAAAAAAAAAAAAAAAATAAATATATCGTTGATAAAAAATTTTCAATGGGACTTTAAAATAATTTCAAATTCACCACAGCGAAAAATTTAAGATAATTTTTTCATCTATATTTGCAAATGACGGAAATCTTCATAAAGAGTACTTAGGTGTGTGTTGCGTTAGAAATAAATTTGAAAATTTTGTCGCGCGTGATCGATGAAACCAATTTTATTTTAATCGCCCTGATTTTATAAATGTCACGATAAAAATATGTCGATACGTGCATATTGTTCTGTTAAAAGTAGTGCATAAATAATAAAAATCGAGCAAAAAAAAAACATTAACTATATTTTTATCAAAGTGTGCTACCTAGTTTGATTGTCTGCTTGTATTTTAGTGATCACGTGATCGGTGCAGTCTTAACATTAAGTTAGAGTTTTAATAAAACAACTAAATTGTAAACATACATGTACGAATAAGAGTAAGTACTTCAACACCGAACACGAGTTTTATTATAAATTATCATACAATTAATTGGAAGTATTTATGAACTTTCGGTTTGATACTGTGCTTTTCATTAAACTGTTGACGGCCCCCTGCATATTTCAATGTAATTAAAATTATAGAACCTGAAACATGTTTTTTTCTCTTTTATTCATCCCTCATTTTTCTGCATCACGAAAATATAAATACGATTTATTTAACAAAAATAAATAAACAAATAACAAAAAAACGAAAACATTTTGAATGAATAATGAGAAAAAAAGGTATGAAGAATCTTATTTATTAATGAAGAAATATATTTCATTGACCCTAACTTCTTGTTACACTTTTGTATACTTTAATTTTTGAACGCTAGTGCATTATGAATTTAGAAGAGCTCCAATTTTAAATATTCACAATTATCTAAACTTTCAATTATTTTCTCGGTTAATTTTTAAATAACTGACAAATTTCAAACTTTATTTCATATTTTCTGTCTATAACAACGTGTATTATCGTATGTGTTGTTTTTACTAATTAACCCGTGATATTGGGTGGAATTTGAGTTTAAAGCCCCAAAAAAAAAAAAAAACCCGTGAAATAGTTAACTAAATTAATTTTAATAATACATCTGAAAATGTGGATTGCGTAATTTATAGTAAATTTAGCATAAACACTCGAGTGTATGAAATTTTCAAAATACGTAGTGTCAGTTAATATCGATTCATTCATTGATTCATTTACCAATAACTGTATCCTTACTGTACACTAATTTTATTAAAAGTTTAATAGTTACTTGGCAGTTGCACCGAGAATGCGCATAGAAGGTCGTTGTGAAATAATCGTTCTCCCTTTTTTTCTTTCGAATTCATTGTCTAAACACAAGAAACTTTTGATACTATCGGATCAGGGAAGCAAAAAGGAGAGCGTATGAATTAGTATTAAGTAAAAAAAAGTCTGAGGTTTAAAAGATGGAAATGGAGAATAGAGAGAGGACATTTAAGGGGGGAAATAGGTGTAGAAGCTTCAAAAAATTCAATTTCCCCCCCATAAATTGTTTATAAAACTATTCAAAAATATACTTTTAAAATTTCGAAACAAAATTCCAATTCGTTCTAAAATTGTTATAACCGATTAAGTGAGTGTCCCCGGTTAACAAAGGGTCGAAGCGCGATGTAACACTCTAGCTTAAAAAGTTTTTAATCGATTAATTTACTATTTGGTATATCATTTCTTTACATAAATACGACGCTCTATTTGAACCTTAAACGATATCTTTATTTAAAGTATTTTTTTATTGTAAATAAAAAGTACAAAAAAAAAGGTAAAAAATGGTCTTCTTTATGTTCACACCCCTCTAAAAACTACTAATTTTCAATTTTTTTGAGAGGAGTAAAGTTCACATAGAAGAGACACATATAAAAAAAGTATATTCTTTGTGCAATTGATTTCGGATGGAAATTGTGACTTCCAAGATGTACACAAACTGCTCAGTCGGATGTCGACCTACAATGTGCGGCAGCTGATGTCTCCGTTAATTTTTGAGGAAAAATTTTGAAAATTTCAGAATATGTAGTCTTAAATATATGTATAAAGTTACCTGACAATATTAATAAATTATATAAATTCTTTATGTGTTAAAAAAATTCATGGAAATCGCTGCAAAAACGCCATCCTACACCTATTTCCCCCCTTAAGAGAACATTATTCTAATTACGATGGGAAAAGAATCGTTGTTATGAATATGAAAAATTGTAGAGATAGTGTAATGAGCAACCAAGGAGCTGCGGAGGAATAGTAGAATATAATTAAAACGAACGTGAAATATAGATCACAGATTGTCAAGATAAGAGAAAATTAAAAAATAATTATTGGAAGAAGGCTCATTGAGAAATAAACAGTCAAGAGTAGAGGAAGAAGAAATTAAAGTACCTCAGAAGTTCTTTGTAATAAAAATTATTGAAGAGAAATAGGGCAAATTGAAATTCACAACTAATAAGGAGATACTACAGCCTCGGAGAAACGAATTTCAATGATTTTCGGTTTAGTGGTAGTATACCACGTGGGTATACTATATGTGTAAAATATTAAGGTGCAATACTGAAATATAAGCGAGAAAAACGAATTTAAACTTTGCTTAACACTTTATGTATAGGTTATATTATATAAGTTATAGAACATTTTGCTTGAAATTATCGTGGCCTAAGTGGTAACGTTTGTGTCGCGTATACTCGATAGGCGGGTGCAAATCTAGCTGTGCGCATTTGTTTTTTGTTTTTTTTTTACTCTTTTATTTTTTTAATATATAAATACTTATAATTAATTCCTTTATTGGAAAAGTAAATAAATAATTTATTTATTTACTCATTCATTTATATATATTTTTTTTTTTCTAATAAAAAAAATCTCATTCTACTATTCCACGTCTAATATTTTTATAATTTTATTTTTTATTAAAATTATTACTATTTGAATATAATAAAAAAATGCTATAATTTAAATATCATTTACGATAGTTAAAGGTTGATCTAGCTGTGGACACTTTTTTATTTACGCAAAAATTCTTATAATTTATTTATTTACTCATTCATTTACTTTTTTATTACTTATTGATTTTTTCAATGTTTTTTTTAGTATTTACTTAAGTTTAATTTCTATGACGATAGTAGAAATTAAATTAATGAAATAAATAATAAAAAAGCATTGAAAAAACAATAAGTAATAAAAAAATAAATAAATGAGTAAATAAATAAATTATTTATTTACTTTTCTAATAAATGATTTAATTATAAGTATTTATATTAAAAAAAAGAAAAAAAATAGATAAATGCGTACAGCTAAATTCGAACTCGTATATCGAGTGTCGCGCCACGAACGCCACCACTTAAGTCACTGCAATTTCAAGCTAACTTATATATAACCTATACATAAAATGCAGAGAAATTTTAAATTCATGATTATATTTCAGTATTGCACCTTAATATTTTACACATCGTATACCCACATGATATACTACCGCTATACCAAAAATCATTGAAATTAGTTTCCCCAAAGCCGTAGAGTCTCCTTGTAAGTGTTTATTTAAATTAATTTGATAAGAACGTGTAAAGTTGCAAAGATATGGAAGAAGAGGAGAATGATTTACTCAAAGCGAGGCCTTATGGAAAAAAATGAGTGGGGTTGTTATTAATTTAGTTATAAACATTAGGCAGAACGGAGCAGGTTTCGAGGATACTTAATAATTCAGGTTGTGAAATTTAAAGGGAAATATCAATTTTATTAAGTAGATTTTCCAAGCAAGAATATTAGGCCAAGTATAGAAGAAGGAGTCATTTAAATTCACATTAATAGTATAAAAAAGAATAACGAGAGCGAGTTAGAAAAAAGTAAGATAAAATATACATGAATAAAGTGCAATTCGTCGACAAGCGTTTTAGCTTGACGAAAGTTTTGTATGTAAAAAATAATAAATACATATTTTTCAAAAAAAAAAAAAAATGCTGTCGAGAGAGGAAAGAAATATGGCCAGGATGACGGATGATATGGTGAAAGGAAAAAAAATTAAAGGAGTAGAAAGATAAGTAGTACTAAAAGGAAAAGCCAATTGAAAGTAGCAGTATAATAAAGCTATTGTAAGCCGCAATGAAGCAAGAATACTACAGTACTATCGATTTCCTTCTCCTTTCATGCAACTGTTTTTACTGATGGTTCAAGAGAGCCTGGCGGTGTCGGAGCTTATTTCATCTTTTCAGATTTTAATACTTCAGGATCTTTTTGTCTTTCTTCCTCCTGTTCTATATTCAAGCTCGAATTAATGGCTATGCTACGTTTTAGCATTTTCACTGCTTCTAATCGCTTTTCTTCCAATTAATTGATTATCTTTAAATGTATGAGCGCTCTATCTGTTCCTCCCTTCTTGATCATTCTTGTGACTTTATTATTTTCTGTATACACTCAGTCGTCGCGATATCCTAGTTGCTAGAGCGTTTGACTTCCGTCACTGAAGTCTCGAGTTCGATTCCAGGCGACCATAGAAATTATTACGAAAAATTAAATTAATAAATACTCGCTAATAATCACGTGGAAGGCAATGGCGAACCACCGCGTGTGGCATCATATGCGCGCTACTTAGTACACAGTAGACATTTTTTTATCTTTTTATTTACCGGGATGGGGATTAAAATAAATTAAAAAAAAAAAAAAAGTTAAATTTATAGGAAATAATTAAAGTATACAAATAAACGAAAAATATATATATCAGGTTGTGTTGGTACGATTAAAATCGAAAAAAGACAAAATCAAATCATGTAAAGTGGATTTCGTAGATAATTTTTCTGGAAAAATTTACGGTGCACATATTATTATAATACCATTTTGTTAGAGAGTGCTGTGTGTGTAATTAAACACACATAAAAAATGTATGTGTATTCTTCGTTATAAATAGTTTTAAAATTTACAAATTTTTGGTTTTTTTTTTTTTTAGAATACAGTTAATTGTTATTGGCGCCCAACACTGTCTGATCAGAATATTAATAACAGCAATAACGAAAATGATCTGACTAATAATGGTAATTCGATTTGTAGTACTCCATTACAAAAGAGGAAGTCGCCATCTTTATACGAAAAGGTAAAATTATATAATATTTCATTACTGTCTCGTTTATTAATATATATTTATTTGTAGTAACAAATATTACAGTTGCTTATGGTTCACACTTTCTAAAATTTTCGTGGGCTATAATTCAAATGATTTACACGGGTTCCAGTACAAATAGAAATTGCATAACTCTCTCATTGAAGATATGCCACAAGAAAGAACAAAAAAAATTCATTAGTAGAAAAGTGAATAAAACATTTCTGGGAAGAACAGTTAGAGAGAGCAGGATAGTCGGCTCTTTTTTCCCCCTCGGGCACATGTAATTACCATTGTATAACAAAATAAACAAAAATCATAACAAAACGATTTATACAACAAAATAAAATAATTAATTAATTTCGTGAGAGCTAAAGATAACGATTTCTTCTCTCAATTGCGTTATTCAAAAGTAAAGAGTTCGATAGGACAGTAAAAGGATTATTTAAGGAAATAGTTATTTAGGCATTAAAAATATAAACATGTGTCGCGATGTTGATGTATATTCTCATAAAGTTTTGTTTTTTTCTTTTATGCGGTGCTAAAATTTTACGTGTGATCCCTCAAACGAAAATCTGAAAAAAATCTTGAAAATTTACCGAATTAAAATTTATTTATATTGTTACCTGTTAACGTACTTTATGTCTTATATTATCCGAATGATTTTCCCGGCCAAATTATTTTATGCTGATCTCAGATTTACCACATATCGCGCCCTAAATATTTTATTATTATTTATCGATTTTAGTATACATTTACGTATTATCCTTGAGACACTTTACAACGAAAATGGCTTTTTAATACATGATGTCCATATTCGAAGTTTCTATGTCCTGCATTATTACCATCAGACGTATCTTACTGAATTTCCAATACCGGAAATGTTTGCGGGTACAACGCCTCCGCCTAATCGCATTTTTCACGATAGTGCAATCTATCCTTCTGAAAACTAACCTTTTTTCCTATTTCTGTTAGTTTGATGTCCCTTCCTGTTATTATCCTTATTTTTCTTCTTATCGTTATTCTGATTATTGTCTTTATTTCCATTTTTGTTCTTCCTCTTCTCCTTATTAATATTATTCTTTCGTTTTTTATCCCTTTCCTCTTCTTCTTCTTTTTATGAATATCCTTCTTACTGTTTTTATTATTCTTATTGCTATTTTTCTTTCTCTTTTTATTTTCTCTTTCTTAACCTCGTTTTCTAATCTACTTAAAGTTCTCAGTGCTGGTCTTTGTCATTAAGCGATTGAATTTTACTACATATTGTCTTTCCAAGTCTTTTGCCTATCTTTTACGCAGCTTAATTTTTGGGTCTATAACATTTTCGTTTATCGTATTATTTATTTCGGTTCTTTTCGATAGGATGACAAAATATCAGCCCTATGCTAAGTTTTACACCCGTAGTAATACTGCCAATCAGCACTTGCTCTAATTTCATTCTTATTTCATTTAAGTGCGTGTATATTGTTCTGTTATTATTCCTCATGGGTTTTTTTTTCTTTCCCGTGGTTTTTCTCTGCTGTCCATGTGTTTTAATTTAACCTTTTTTTTTTTTCTCTTCCCCCTTTTTATCTATAATTATTTTTAAAAATGGTTATAAAAATTATTTATATTTGACCGGTAATGGTATCCGTTGTTTCGGTCTCAACATTGATGTTATAAAGATTATTACATCTTTCTCTATATCTTATTAGTTTTTTTATTGTATCGGTGGTAATAATTTATTTGAGTGGTGGGAACTGAAATGTATCAGTTCACTAGTATATAGTGATTGAGAACAGCAGCACAAATAGAAGAAAATTTTTTATAATTCACATAAATAAAATTCATATTAAACATCTTACTGTAAACTCTCTGCTTATCCTATTTTTTTCTCTTTACTTTCTCGTTAATCGGGTTGATATTAGGTTGGACCGTAGCGATGGATTCATTAAAATCTTTAATGTTCCTCATTCATGCACTTGTTCTGCTTGGCTTCCGTTTTTATTTTATCATCCTACCAGCCTATTTCTGGTTTCCTTTGGTCCTTTTTCTATTTTCCACATTTCTCTTTTCCCTTCTTATTATGTCTTGTCAATTTAGAATATTACAGTAGAACTGTCGCAGCCTTAGGACGAATAAAAATTCTCTTGAAGGTTTGCCGGATTTATATAATATAAATATTGGGAAACTTGGTTAAAAGATTCTTTTTACTGTTATATTCTAAATCTGTTCCTTTACAAGTCGCCAGAGCTGAATTCTCCTATGCTTTAGGTTCTTTTTTTTTTCCTTCACACATCACTATCTATATGAACGGTTGTAGAGGGACAAGTGGAGTTGGTTCTGCCTTTTTTTATCCCACCTTGAATTATTCTGAATCTTTTAAACTTCCCTCCTTTTGTTCAATATTCTACGCGGAATCTGTTGTTATTCTAAGCGCTGTTCTTTTTGTTTCCTCATCATTGGTTTTCCATAAAGTTCTCATTATCTCAGATTCTAAAAATGTTCTGCAAGCTATCTCATCTTCTTTTCATGCTCCCTCTTCCGATTTCGTAATATTTCTCATGCGCTTTCTCATTTATGTTCCTCTTTCACTCGATCGAGATTGATCGACCGTGGATTCCTCACCATTTGGATATTGAGGGCAATGAGGTAGTGGATTCCACATTTTCAGCCCGTAATATTGCTTTTCTTTCGTCAGTTGCTCATTTCAAATTATGGCTTAACTCCTATTAATATGATAATTTATAAATATTATATTTTAAAACCATTAAATTACGTTACAAATGTTAACGAATTTTATATATATATATATTTTTGTGAATTAATTATGTTTTTTAAACTTGTATTTTAATTTAATTAATAATTTAATATAAATAAAGTTATATGTTTTAATGAATTGAAAGGTACTCTGTGTCCGTGCAATATATAAAAATATATAACATTTGTAACGTAATTTAATGGTTTTAAAATATAATATTTATAAATTATCATATTATTGAGACAAGCGATTACAGAAAGAAATAACACATAATTAACTCCTATTCTTCTTTATTTTTTAATCCTGCCTCCTTTTATCTCTATTCAGCTGTATCTTCTTCCTCGTCCATGGTTCCTTGACTTCCCCTTTCTTAAACGCTCTACAATCTCCGCTATTTGTTGCCTTCGCTTTAACCATAGTCTTCTTCCTGCATAATTTTTTCGGTTTTCATCTGCTTCTACTTCACTTTGTCCTTTCCACCCCTCTACCATATACTTTCCCTGTGACGCTGATCACATTTTATTTGAATGTGTGGCTTTCTCTGCTGAACAATCGTCCTAATTGTAATATATACAATTATTCTAGTAATAAAACCTTAGCTGAAATTATACCCTTATGAGGTGCTCGGAAATGAATAATTTATCGAGGTGATGTATTGAAATTTAGGGTCTTTTTAACTTTTAAAAGTGCGCAGAAAAATTTTGGTTGGCTTCGAGGAGGCGCGGGTTTTTTATTTATTTATTTTTTCATTTTTTCATTTTTCAAAATAACCAGCCAAGAAAATAAATGAATAACACCGTATAAAGCTATAAGTTGTTGTTCATTCAGTAGTTTAAATGCAATGATTTGATAAGAAAAATACTATTTTTCAGTGTCAAATTTCGTTGAAAAATAACTAATATTGACGTATAATACGGTGAATTACAAAAAGTAATCACGTCTTAAAACCGAATAAAAATTATTAAAAAAGTTATTTTAAAGGTATTTTTTCGACTATTAAATGAAAAGAGTAAATTGAAAGATTTGCATTTTCATTCGTAGGCTCACAGTTGACAACTTCTGATTTGCATTGTTGCCGAAATCAGATTGTTTAAGATTGTTTATTTTAACGTTTTCTTTGATATTCGGATAATGTCTCGCGTAAGTAATACTCCTTAACTGACTTCGAAGAGGAGATAATTTCTTCAATTTTGCAAAGGGAAACAGTTCATCCAGGGATGAACACAGTTTGAACTTGAAACGAAGTTTTGACGCTATATCAGTTGAAAATTTTTAACTGTTCCGGTACATTTAAAAAGTAACCGAAAAAATAAATCTCGATGAATGAATGAGCTTATTTTTTTAAATTATTTTTCTACACTCATAATTACATTACATTTTTCATCATATTTAAACTTATAACAATCATAACTACGCGGGCACAGAAAATGTTTTAAATATATAAAAGATAACATAAATGTATATTGTTACAAAATTTTTGGCCTTTTTTTTGGGGGGGGGGGGGATATATTAAACGGTGTGGATTTTGGTTTTTGTAAAAGAATCGTTTTCTAATTTAAAAATTTTTTCGAATTTCCTGAGAAATACAGACGGCAATTTTTTTATTTCTAGTTTAAGAAAGCCAGAAAAATATTATCTATGGATGTGTGTGTATGCTGTGTTAAAGAATTATTTTCTCTAGTTATTCTGATTTTTAATTTAATTAGGAGTGGAAAACATCAATAAAACCGAGATCTAGACCCTCTTCGCTGCTTGTGCCAAATGTGGAAGACGGACAACAGAATCTCGTAATTTGCGAAAATGAAACGCAACATCAACAGCATGCTGCTGTTGCACGGTCCCATTCGGTTGACAGTGCTTGTGTAAATATAAATTTTTGAAATTTATTACTAATTTTAAATGTATTCGTTATTATAAGATTATTTATAGGAAAATAAAATCGGGTTTAATGTTCGCGAATTATTAAAAGTCAGTGTTAATAACTGTACTCACTCTCCTCCTGCCATAGTGTGCGTTTTCATTATTGAAGATAGGTATGATTATCTCGCAGTTTACGCTGAATAACATTTTAGTGTGCAATTTCTACTAATGCATAAATAACTTGATTTTAATGTATTATAATTTTTTTTGAAGAAATAGTATGAATAAAGAATATATTGGGAATTGATTAAAGCTGACGTAGAGTAAGTAGAACAAAAAGATAGAAATCGAACGAGTCAAAAATTATTTTCGCATTCTTAACTATGCATTTTTGTCACCTGATCAACAGATCATGAAGAAGTACAGCTGCTGATAAAAATGTAAAATATTCTGTCTGTAGCTATTAACTGCTTTTGTCGATAAACCGGTTTACATATATACTTTTAAGAATAATTACCGAAAAATATGTAAATAATACAATTAAATATCACGTTGGGAGTAAAAAAATTCAATCGACCAAATAGTTTATTTGCGGGACGACCAAAAATTCTCAGTTTCATATAAAAACAAGGTCAATCAAGCATGATGTTTCATGCGCTGAGGATTCCAATATGTTAAGGTAAAAACAACCATAATCTATTTTTACATAAGACTAAATTTTTAAAAAAATATTGAATTTTAAATTTGTAATATCGTACGAATTTTTCACGCAACATTCCTACGAATCTGTATTTTTATGTGTTTAAACATTGTTGTGACTTTATTGCCCTTTTTAAAAATTTTTAAAACCTATGAAGCTCGTCGTTAATTATTTCACAATCTCTAAATTTAATTATTTTATTACATTATAATAAGAAAAGTATTGCATGTTTGAAACTTTCACAGTGATTATTGTAAAATGAAAAAAAAAAAAACAAAACAGTATTACACTTGACGCTGTAATAAGATGAGTTTGACTTCTTTCAATGACAAAATTAAAAAATATACATATCAAACAACGAAGCGATTGCTACGTGCAATCAAAGTTGAAGGAAATAAAATAAACTTCAAAGAACGAATCACCAAATAAACTTGCTAAATACGAATGAAAAACAAAGATGAAATAACGAATGCGTATTAGAGCCGTATTCAGTTCATTTAAGTTACATTTTAAGTGACGGAGAGCTACTAGTTTTAAAGAATTTGACTGATTAGTGATATTAATCATCTTCATTTGTTTCTTATTAGCGAAACTTGAACATACTTAACTGAAGTTTGTTCATTTATAGTTCGCACCGGAGTCTTTACTTTAAAGAACTATCAGGCGTTGGTGTAAAACTTGTCTCTCATTTATAATAGCGAGTTAACGCAACCTTTTTCAGTCTTTGTTCATTTTTATTTGCCTTCGTGCTTGTCTTCTAACATTTATCTATTCCCTTAGGTGTAATTAGGTATACTTCGAATTATCGTCTTCTCACCAAAAAGTAGTTCCATTAGAAAAAAAAAAAAAAAAAAAGGAAATCTTCGAAATAATGTAAAGTTTATTTGTATTTATAATAATCTTATTTCGAATTACTTAGTTTTCGTTTTCTTTCTTTTCGTAATGCTCGATATTTTGAAAGTTGCGTTAAGGAAATGAAGTATGGTTTCGTTTGCGACAAATAACGATCTTTCCATCAATATGTCACATGCCCGGAAAAAAATTTGTTTTTCCAAAATTTCGAGCTTTTAGCGACAAAATTGGGAGCTCCGCTATCTATAGTTTTCCTCTAAAGCGCTCTTTTATACATGTGAAATTTTGGTTTTCTAAACTTTTTCACTCCGACTATTACTTACATAAACGTACTTTTTTGGTTCAGATAATTTTTTTATTTTATGAAAGGGCTTCTGCTGGTTGTCTCATATTATGAATTTCATTTTTAAAACGGGTTATCTGGTGATGATTCCATATTATATGTTATATTCTTGAGGATTTTTTTGCTGCCCGGGATAATCGATTATCTTAAACTTATAGGTTGGTCATAAAGAGAAGTTTAATTGCGATTTATGTTCCAATTTTGAAGTTTATAATAGAGCTATAAAATATATTTTAATATTTTTGTCGTTTTTGAACCATTTTATTAGGATCGCGCACATTATATATATATGTTCGGAATCGTAAAAAAGCAGTCTAAGTAAATGTAATTTGAAATAAGAAAAACCGCTTTAAATCAGAAAAGTTTTTAGACTCAAGGAGTTTAAAGTTAATATATGAAATATAGATAAAGTTTAGAAGTTAGAAGGTGAAAAACTCGGTTTAATTTTTTTATTAATCAATGAAGTAAATAAAATATTTAAAAATTACTTACGTACATTTCCGCCTGTGTTGATGAAATAGAATTTAATAAAATGAAAAAGCCGATAAAAGTGAAAAAATGGTCCCTCTCTAATTTTAAAAACATTTTGATTTTAAATTTTCATGGCTATTATTATTAACCATTTGTCTACTTTTACCACGTCACAATTTATTTTCGTTAACATTTAGAATAAGCAGTGCTCTATTCATCATCAGAACCAGACACGGAACTTTTTAATATCAAATGTTCGGAATTACTTTGAGTGTGTCGAAATCGATGTATATATATATGTTGTTTTTTTTTTCTTTTTTCTTACATAAATAAGGCGTTTGTAAATAGCACTTGTGATTTTTTATTAAGTAGCCTCTGAGACGTTTCGATTGTTTTGTGCTAAGCAAGACTCGTGGAAATGCTTCGAGTGTCGAATATCGGTTATAATAATTTCGATCAACCTGATCTTTGATTCGACCATAATTTCGATTACTTCTACCAAGGGCATTTTATGACATCTTCTGTTTTATTATTCTATCAACCTTTGAAAATTATTCCATGTCACGGAGCGAATAAGTAATTTTATTCGTCTACTGATTGCTTTCTTATTTTGTGCTAGATGTTTTATTTAAATTATTTCAGTGTCTCATTAAGCGTTGCACTTTTAAAAAATTCCCTGTATGTTCGAACGCTTCCGTAAACTAATAAATAATTAGAATATTTTTAAAAAACGAGTTCAAATATTTTGTGCTATAACTTTACTTAGGGGGTATGGTGTTAACTTTGTTACCTCCTGTTTCGTATCTTACTTAAATCTCGATATAATATTAATCCGACTATATTCACTGTTTGATACGTATGGTAGTTTGAAGTATTTTCATCGAGGAAAATGAAAGCAACATGTTGGTGTTCAGTTAAATCTAACTCGTTTCCATGAAACATTTTCGTCTAGCTGTGAGGGTCGTATTGTGCTATGAAATTTTTTTAACTTAAAAAAGTGACTGGTTATAAAATAATAATAAAATAATTAAAATATTAGTTATTCTTTTATTTTTATATTAAAGATATTAATTCCATAAAATGAATATTGAAAATATTAATAGAAATTAATTTGTTATTAGGTTACTTAATTTCTAATGACTTTTAAAACAGTTTTGACTTTTTAGTATTTAAATAAAAAGAAAAAAAGTGTACATTATATATATATATATATATATATTCATTAAACAAAAGAGTTTATCTTGATTTTATTTTTTACGCGATGTGATAATTCTTGTAATTCTCCATTAATTTTTCTTTGAATATTCGTACTTTATTCTCAACGTAATTAGACGTGAAATTGTGTTTCATAGGCATTTTTTCATCAATTTTCTCAATTTCCTTTTTCTCCGATTGTTTCGGTACCCCTTTTCAAATTTTCGTACGTTAATGCTGTTTCTCTGTTAATGTAATCCATTTATCACCGAGGCTGAACTTTAATTTGTAATATTTCCTATTATGAATATATTAATTCCTTCTAAATGTTGCTGATTAATATACGTGGATTGTCACAGCTGGCAATTTTATTTTATTTTGTTTTACTAAATTTTTTAATTGCAAGAATTTAATTTTTGTATTATCCGAAAATTTTCTTTTCGTTATATCATATTTGTATATCGTCGTTTTAATTGTTTTGCTTTAACGTATATAGTAATTAGAAATTCTCGTTTTATTTTCTTAAATTTATTTAATACGTGGTTAGTCTGTTAAATTTTGAGCTTTTTAAGCAACTGTGCCTTCAACGTTGAATGATTTCTAAAATTTTAATGGCTCCGTATATTTTATTATGCACATGTATATTATTTTATTAATATTATAAATTATTATTTTTGAAGTATTAATCTGATAGTTTGTTAGCAGTTATTTTATCGTGCTATATTTTTTGTTACAGTGTGTGTCTTCCCTATCTGCATCAAAATTCGAATACCATTTCAATAATGCGATAGTGACGACAGCTGCACCGATGACGGTTGTTTCTTCATCGTGCTCTTCAAATTTGGACGCATTAAATTTAAACATCGATAATAACGATGACGATGATGATGAAAGCACCCCGTTAGTTTCTGATGTATCTTCTCCACAGTCGCCACAGAAAAAGAATAGCACTGTTTACAAGTAATTGTTTCACCTCCTCATTTAATTCGTTGATTTAAAAAAGAAAAAAAAAATAGCCTTTTCAAATGAAGACGTACACCAAATGTCCAGAAATTTAAAAAAAATGATTAAAAACGTATTTTTCTTGCGCAGATAATGGAATTAAAGTCACAAATTAACAGTTTTTTATGGGATTTCATTTAAAATCATTTAATTTTAAGATCACAGTCAAAGTAGTACTGTTTGAAAAAAATTTTCATTTAATTGGTTGCAAAAAAAAAATAAAATACGTATGTATATAAAAAAGTTGTCCGGTTTCATATATATGGGGGGGAAAAAGTTTTTTCAAAATAAAGAAAAACAAAACGATTAGCTAAACGAAATATTTACTAATTCTGTACGCACAAATAAAGCGTAAAAATAGTTGGAACGAGTTTGGTTAATAAGTTTTATATGAATTCAGTGCAGTTTCCGTGTGTATATAACGATATAATTTGTTTGAATTCGATTACTAAACATGTCTACTTATTCGACGTTATTAATCGTTCGATTACGAAAATGTTTAAACAGAATCGAAATAGCGAAAGATCGAGACAATGTACGTTTTATGTGTTCACAGAGCGATTTAATATCGCCGACTTCGGTAAAAAGTAACGATACCAGGGATACCAGTGCTAGTGCCGACTCGCTTAATAATTTGTCAACGACACCGGAACCGCGTCCATTCTGCCAGTTAGCGTACGTCAACGAAAGGAACTGCAACAGCTCCGACGACTCCTCTCAAAACTGCGAGCTATTATTTATTGGCGATACCGCGCAGGATGATGTCAGTAAGTACAGCTGGAGCGACACTGAAACGACAGTTTAGTGGTCAGAATGTAGGCGGTTACGAACGAATTTTTTCTGTTTCTGTCGACAAAAGTCGTACATTAGACGAATGCGTGTTCGTTCTGACAATGTTCGAAGAGAGTGGTACTTTTATTATTTAGTTACGCGAACAGTATTCTAATTTTAAGAATTGTTTCGGTTGGCGAACGATAAAACGCGACTGTCAGACGTCTTTCATGATATTTTTAAGCTATTTTAATTTTTTATTTCAATTTCTCTTTTGCGACACGATGAAACCTTTTTGAAACGGAACCTCTCGGTAACGTTGAAATAATAGCAGCGGTATGATCTCCGGTTCTTCGAGACTTTGCTTGTCTCGGCCACGAATGCCTCCTGTGACTTAGATATTTTAAAGACAAATCTTACTAATTATGATGTGAAATTTTCTTCACTTCACACTTTTTGGATATTTAAAAGCGCTAGTAAAAAGTTAATTAAAAATTTAGTTTTCTCATCGGGCGTAGTGAAGGAAAACGGGAAACCTTAAATAACAGTTGGCTGTAATAACGTGTTTGAAAATGTCGTTGTTTCTAGCTTGGCTCGCTATCAGTCGCTAAAAGAAATGATGCTTCACTCGCCTTGAATATAGTCGGAATGAACGAGCAACTAGAATGACTTTAAAAATGAAATATAAAAAAAAAAGGCGAATGTCATCCCGATGCTATAGAAAATTTCGTTTACGATATCATAAAAATGACCACTGTCCACTGTTAGTTTTATTTTTACGTTACTGTCTGAAGAACTTAGCAGCAAATAAAGTACATTCGTATCGTGTATCCGCTTGCGGAACATCTGTTGAGTTTAATTAAAAATAAAACACATACCTAAAACACTCGTTATGTTAATATTCGACGCATTTCACATTTTTAATTTTGTAACAAGCTAAATAAAAATACAATATGTGGATATATCTCTAATGATATGTTTTTGTTATTATATGCGCCATAAGGAAAATGCTTAAACTGGTGTAGTTCGTACGAAATTTTAAGATCGTCAACACATTATTCATTTTTCACACTGAAGCGCCGACTGGAATAATTTCCTATTAAAGTTGTACTCTCACGCGATAGTTGAAATTAACAAGCTCATACGTGGATTTAAACTTACTCGAATTTTCTGTTTTCTAATCGAACCATAAATATTTTCGTTAAAATCATTTATTGCATTACATGATGAAATCTTTTATAAGAATTTTAGAATTTGGATAGAAATTTATTTATCCTTTTAACAATTAACGGCGAGAATTATATAACACCAGATTTATTTTTGGTAACCTTTTTATGCATTAGAGATTCTATGTAAGTTGAGCTGCAACATTTTAAGAAATTCAGCAATAATAAAGTAAAGTAAAGTAAGTCCCATTTCCTTGATAGGGCATCGGGATTGTGAAGTTAAGGTTCACAATGTCTTCTTCTTCTCGTGCCACCCGATTCGGGTATTGCTTAATCATCATGTATAGATTGGATTATCTGCTGAAATTGATTACGATCTTTTGCTATTCTGACAAGATCTTCTGTTTTCTTAATTCCAGTCCATTTTTTTATATTATCTATCCAAGCAGTCTTTCTTCTTCCTGTTCACAATGTACTAAGACGTAAAGTTAATTATTTTATGACACTATATACATGCATATACATATATATATATATATATATGTATATATATCAAATCAAAACGCCCATATCAACCCATTGCTGGGTGTAGGCAATCCCTAGCGGGATAAGTTAGCCTAATCTCCCGTGCTGGCCAGGCAATTTGGGAAATATATATATATATATATATATATACGCATGTATATGTAAAGTAAAGTAAGTCCCATACTCTTGATAGAGCGTCGGGATTGTGGAATTAAGCTTTTCATGATATACTAGGAGCGTTTTAAAAGTAAGTATTCAACCCTCAGGAAACAAGGAAAAACGGACAAACCAAAATCGAAAAAATATTTTATTATTTATGATGTCTTACTCTACTTTTTTATATAATCGCCGTATCGCTGCAGACATTTGTCATAACGTGAGATCAACTTTTCTATTCCAGTCGCATACCATGAAACGTCCAAATTTTAGAAGAACGCAGCGACCGCTCTGAAAAACGCCGCCCAGCAAGATCTCTCTTCAAGCCAGAGAAGGTATGGTAGTCACATGGGGCGAGATCTAGTGAGTACGGAGGATGTACAAAGATGCCCCACCGAAAATTAGCGAGCAGGAACCTCACTTGAGCTGCAACATGGTAAGGCTACGTGGTACTCACCGCGCGGCCACCTTAGTGATCTGCAAATGTTCTGTAAGGATACGATAGATAGAAAAACGACCTGTACTAACATATGAGAACCGTTTCGCTATCTCACGAGGAAGATCAGATACTGTATAGCGGCGATCTTCGTCCAGGAGAGTGCGTACAATGTTGATTGTTTTGTCGTTCATGCCATCAGAAGGCCGACCACTCCGCGCATCGCCGTGTGTGTCCGTTCTTCCCTCTTCAAATTGTTTTACCCAGCGATATACAGCTGCTCTTGTTATCACATTTTCGTCTCCATACGCTGCACATAAACGTCGATAAATTTCGGCACCAGGAATCTTTTCAATAGTTAAAAATTTGATAACTGCACGTAATTCACATTTGGACGGCACAGCTAGTGTCGTACTTATCGTTTTTTCGCTCTAAAACACGTAATTTGCAACCGATCGTTTCCAACCTTTGAGAATACATTGTAGTAACCTTGAGAAACATGCCTACTCAGTTTCATCCCTTCAGTGTTACCGTGAGTGGAGAACGAAAATGTGTATACTTACTTTTCAAATGATCTACGTACTAAGCCTAATGGATCTAAGGAGAATATTGAGGCCAGTTCCTTCCTCTCGGCCGTCTTTACTTTCTCAGATTTCTCTGGCACCCAATTATTTCAGGCTGGGTAAACTTGGGAGTGACTTAGATTCAAGACGAGACAAGTCTCGAATCCGGGACCTCTGATTTGGTAGCCAAGCACCTTTTATATTTATATAGTATATATATATATATATATATCTTCTATTCTTACTCGATCGTGAGTATGAGTTTTATCTTGTAATTCGTAGGAGAATTACAGGATAAATTAGCGCAGTTGGGGTGCACGTAAGCCGGAGCGCAATCTGGCTTCCGTGCTGCCAATTAACGTGAGAAAGGGTATCAGTGGCAGGGCGAATCAGGACAACTGGCCTACTCACGTTGATACGATTGCTTGCCTTTATGCGACATTGGTGCATAGCAAGACTGATTGTAACCGCTTATTATCACGTTATAAATGCCACCTAAATGTGTCTATACTGCTGTGTACTAACTAGCGCGCATATTCTGTCATCGTTTGGACTTCCGTAACGGAAGCCAAGCGCTCTAGCAACTAGGCTATCGCGACAACGGTATAAATAGTAGACTTTTAACATTGGCAAACGAAAAAATAGTGACCAGTTTTAACATTTGCCAAGTATAAAATTTTGAATATATGCACATGCTCGGTTCACTAAAGTCTATGCCGCGACATTGAACATTTTTTGGTTTCAAGTTGCAACCAACACGCTCTCTCATCCGCAACATTTTCCTTTCTCACCCTATTCAAATTTACCTATTGTGGATTCCTGGACTATCTAGAATCGAAGGTAAAACGACTCGGCCGATATACTAGCTCGTTCATCTTCTTCTACCGGTAGATTTCTCAGCGTTTTTTCATCCCACAATATTAATCTCGTCTCCGTAGCAGTTCATTCCAAACTATAGTTGAACTCGTATTTATTCTCAAATTCAGATTCCTTTTATCTCTTTATCCAGCCTAATCTATCGTCTTATCCCCGGTTCTTCAATTTTCTCTCTATATGGCGTTCAACTATCTGCAATCTGTAGCGTTCGCTGCATCTCTTTTTCGCTACCCTCTAGCCCTCACTTCTCTTTGCTTCCTTCTCCCTTCCTCTCACAACTTTATATGTGAAGCTAACTACATATTATTTGAATGCATCTGTATCCGCTTCCGAACGTTCCTCTTTCTACTAATTGCTTCTATTAATCGGTCTTCCAATTCCTTATTGTGCATTGTTTGTTCTCTCCTTGCCGTCTCATTTTATTGCAACGCTTGAGTCTTTTCAATCTTTTATATCTTATTCCACGTCTCTTCCTTTTCGCTACTTCTTGAGCGAATATTTATTTTGACGAACCCTCAATAGGGGAAAAAAAAAAATATCTAGCAAATAACTGTTTAAAATTCTCGATTTATGTCCTGTTAATGGAATAATAAAATATTTAATTTACGCCTGGAATTATTCGGGTTAATGGCATGAAAAAATAACGGTCTCTTGTCTTCCAAACGTTATTATGTTTATTTTAAATTTATTTCCTGACATTCATCGTAAAAAGACTCGGTGAACTTAAATACTTTTTTCTCTTTATAAAAAGTAATTTTGAGCTTTTATCATGAGTTATAGTTGAATAGAAGAAAATTATTTCTTTCGTCCGTCTTGGATCTTATTCCTGCGTAATCTATAAAATATCATTTGGCATTCGTAAAAAAATTTCGGAACGTACCCCTCGCGAATATTAATAGTTTACTGTTCGTATTTATATGTATTCATCATTGTGCGTCGATTTATTTTGAACTTTTTCGAGGAATATTTTACAAGTTAAATTTCTCCCTTACAGATATTTATTCTACACTAATTTATTTGCTTGCAATTTATCCAGTGTTACACTTCGGCGGAATTTCACTTTTTGTTCAGTATTCGTTTCTTTTTTTTCCCCCTATTTATATAATAGATATGCATAATTATGTTTATGTTGATATACAATATGTTTTTTTCTGCATTTTCTTAATACCATTTTGATTAATAAATATATTTTGAATTCGTTATATTGTTTGACACGTTTTAACTATGTACTAGTCGTTGTTTTTCCCCTTTTTTAGGGGGGGAAAAAAAAAAACAGCGAAGTTTTCTTTTTAAATTCGCGGCGTTATTATTTTTATTGCGCTTAATACGGTTTATTGTAGCGATTTTTAATTAGGGTACAGAATAACAGATTAGAGGTGTAGTAGTGAAGTATAAAGGAACCGGTTTAATTCTTTTTTTTTGTTTTTCATTGAAGTTCCTTTGCGGACATAATATAGTAAAATAGTAAATTATTTTCTTTCGAGCGAAAATCGAAAAGAGATATTTCGATATTTTTCGTCGATTTAAAAAGTATGTATATTTTATGCGTAATATGGGAATTTATCAAATACGAATGGAATATAAAAAGACAAAGAATATGGGTAAAATTTCCAAGAAGTAACATAAATCGTTTTAAATCATCTATATCATTTTATCCGAGACAGGGAAATATGGCAAGTAATTGCAGATTACGCGAACTGTTTTGCTTACATGTTGTTACTGTTCACATAAGAACTTTTTCGAATCTTTTTGTTTTGCATGATCTGCTTTAATTGCACGAAGTATTTGCGGAAGTCGATCTACTTCCGATACAAAATGAAAAAGAAACCGCAGAATGTGCGTACTTGGAATCAATTGTTCGATATCGTTTAGATTTTGTTTTTATTAAATGGGGTTGCGTTTCACATGAAAAAGTATTGACTGTTTTTTTAGAAAATTGTATTTTTTTCTTTGGTCATTTTAATTAATTGCGATATATATTGATTTTTCGAAAAACTTTAAACTTCCCATATGTTATACTTTCTGTATACACAGTAAATGTGAACAACGCGACTTACATCATTCAAAAGAACATGTTACCGCAGTCCGAAAAAGAAAGTCGAATACTTGCCTTAACTGTAAAGAAAAACGATTACTTTCATTTATGCCAAAATACGATCATAACGTTGCAATGGCATTGGCGTAGTATTATTCTTGCTGCAGTACCATTTATAGGGTTGGAAATGCACCGGTGGTGGGCGATGTATGTCATTGGGCGTATTAATTTTATTTCTTTTTTGACTTTCACCTTTTATAGTGCTTTTTTTTTTTTCTGACTTTGCCTCTATTGCACAACACATACACACAGAAAGCACATTGTTTATTCCACATATGTTGCACATTTTTGAAAATCCTTAGAACGTAAGTATTCTCAAAATAAATCCGAGTATATTTTTATTTTTCTACGGGGTTAAAATTACTTTCCCTCCATGTCCGCTCAAATAATCAACTTTTTGTAATTTTATTTATTTATTATTTATTTTTTCTCGAGTATGCTGTAACCGCAGTGACTGCAACATCCGCCACCACTGCTAACATATGGATACCGGAACTTGTGAATTTTTTTTAATCTTCTGTGTCAACGTTATCTTATTCTTATTTATTTTTTTTGTTGTTTTGTTACAAATTATTCGATCGACTAATTAATTAAATATCAGAAATGTAATAAAAAGGATCTATTTTCTTACTGGCGAGACAAGAAGTAATTCACGCAGACTTCTGAATATCATCGAATTTTAATATTTGGAATCTAAATTTTGAATGAAATGTTTGTACCACGTTCTGTTCTTAAAATTATTTTTACATTTTTAAATTTTCGACGCGTGAATATTTTCGAAATATGTAAATTAATTTATAAGCCGTCTTCGTCATTATAGAGTGACCTTCAAACACATATCAGTATTGCATAGTTAGAACGTTTGGGTGTACACTCATTTAAACAGTGTAAGCGCTAATATGAAATAGCTGTTGATTAGCGATGACTGGTATATAAATTCGGGTTGTACGTATTCGATTATAACAGAATTTTACAGTAATAACAGTCAAAAACATCCACTAATATCTATTAATATCTATTAACATTACGAAAAATTAGTTTAAAACTGCCAACATATACAGGTGTTAATATGAATAACTGTACATTTAAGGCATCCGATAAAACGGTCGACAGAGATCTTGACTACGGAGCTGACACAAAAATAAGTAAAATATCGAAAAAGTCACCGTTTAAAATAAACCTTTTAAACGTCATAATGGATAAACTAATTGAATGGTAAAATGGGAAAACTTCCTTAATGAGGTCCCGTAACAACTTTTGTTAAAGGATCGTTGCTGATGGTGATAATGATGCTAAAATTGTGAAATTTAAGGTATAGAGGTGAAAAAAAAGTGAAGTAAGTGGCTAGTTGAAAAACAGAACTCTTTCTGTAATCATCGTTTTTTTCTTCGCAAGGATTCAAAGTTTAAAATATTTTTTCCTACTTAATTTTTACACTTAAGATTTTCATCAGCTATCGTATTTATTTCGGTAAGTAATATCGCATGTTTATTTATTTATTTTTTTAAAATTTAATTATATGCTCACGTACCATTTATAAGCGCAGCAGTTATTACATTGCGCTGAGCAAATGAAATATTATAACCTGCTTATAAAGTGGTTAGCACTCAAGAAATTCAGAACCAATCTAACCTGGTCTCTGTGATGGGATAGTGTATCAAGGAATTCATTCTTTGTTCTCCTAAATTAGTTGTAGTGTTTAATAATGTGTTCCATTGTAGAAGCAACTACTGTATTACAAAATATGCATATGGGCCGAGGAGAGACTTCCTGAAAGATATGACAATGTGACATAGACATCGTGTCCTAAATGCAATCAATTAAGGCCAAAGAATTATTTTCTTGTCAGGTGAAACGGTAGCCACTAAGGCTCAACGTTTAACTTGATAAATTTTAGAAAGGTTTCTGGTCGCAATCAAGAAAAAACCCGTCTTTCTTTCATGCTCCTATACAGGAAAGAAACTATCTCTGGAGACGCGGCATCAGAGGGCAAAAAGAAGATAATGCTGCCTCGACCGCCAAGAACCATACATTCATTTCCAGGTATTTCAGCATGTGTCAAGACCCGAAGAAACTTTATCTGTGTTTCAGCTTGGTATAGTCATATTGTTGTTGTTCTTATTTTCCGTACTAAAGGACCTTTTACAGTAAATGTCCGGATAGGGTGAAGAGAATCCAGAGAATCTGTAATAGTTGGATATTGTTTCTTACTGGGTTGATCCAACAAGAATGTTTCCAAACCACGGAAAATTCCATATAATTCCAAGCACCGGGCAGTAATCATGTAGTCACACAGCTTGAATTTATTTAATTTTTTTTTTTTTAATTATTTCATTTTCAATTTATTTTTCTCAAATGATTTTTACAAGTTTCGAAATTTGTTGCAATTTATTTATGCTTGAGATATTCCATCACATATTTGTAAAAATATTATTTCTTTTTATGGACATCTATATTTAATGCTACCTAATTAAGCACTAATCATTTAAAAAATTAATTTCTTTCCTATTATTTTCCCCAATAATTTCTTTCAAGTTTCAGAATTTATCACGCTTTATTCGTGCTTGAGATACTTCATTTTATATGTTCATGAAAATATTATTTTTTATCTCCTAAACATTTCGAAGGCTTCTCTTTAATTACATCATTCACTGTTTAATACAAGTAAACTATCTAATTTTAAAAACTCCGAGTAAAAGTTTCACTGTAACAACATTTATTCAATATAAAATCCTTTAACAAACTGTTTGTTAAAATATAAAAATATATTAAATTGTAACAAATCCAAGTATAACAAACAAATTTTGTTATACTCGAATTTGTTACAATTTAATATATTAACATTTATTCATTCATTTTTTCATTCAATAAAAGTAAATTTATTTCATTTCTAGGATTTCACATTATTAATTTATTCTGGAAATATAAAAAGATACACCGATTTAGATATGACAAAAGAAGGAAAGAATTTTTTTTATCACTTTTTATGATGTACATTTTGATTTTTTTTACTATAGCCTGTGTCTAATAATACACAAGGAATTTTATATACATATATACATACATATATATGTATATATTGATACGGATTCGGTATTTGCAGCGCTATGTCTTTTAACGATGTCCGAGTTATAAAAATACTCCCCGAAATATAATTAATTCACGATCTGACGGACATCGTTCTTTTTAGTCGTCGCTTTGCCTTGTCAAGTATGCTTACTCGGCCAAAACGGAAAATCCCGTGCCCGTTCGTTCGATCAGCTGCACCGGAATGATACTACACTAGTGTGTCTGTGTAGTGGTAGTGGTCGAGGACTTAGGCAGTGACATGTGCTTGCGGCGAAAGCGCGCATCCGTGCTGTGTGTCGAATGACCTTGAGCCGAAGCAGAGATTTCAGATGTATTCCGCCAAAAGTCAGGCAGGGTAGTTAGTGGGGGAGATCTACGCAGAAGTTTCTGTAAGAACACAGTTCTGCGTAGCCTTTGGTTACCGCTTATTAGTTGTCGATCGTTCGGTGTTCGTGACATATCTGGTCGCTGTCGCACGTGTATCGAAATGAATACGCGCCATGCCGCATAAGTTATTGTATTTTTGTTAATTTTTTGGTAAAAAGTTAAATTTTCTGTTATTTTTTTCTAATCGTGGCCGAGTACATGTATCAGGATCGCCGTCCTGTCAGTTTTTTGTGAACTTTTCCGTCAACATATAAGTTTATTTCTTGGTAAAAGTTTTGGTTATTGAACACGTGGTATCGGCTTCGTGATATCTCTAGCGGGGAGACCGCCGCCGTTCCGGTGCCGGATCGAGAACGAATTGTTGTTTATATTTTTTTATTTTACTTCTATTTTCTATTTTAAATTACTTTCGATAAAATAAAAGCCTAATGCTCGTATGAAAAGAAACTATAAAAAGCAATCACGATAAACTATTTCATTAACAAAAATAAGTGAAAATATTTCACTGATCTCCGGAAACAGCGACTCAAAAATTTTAAATTCAAATACACGTTATTCGTATCAATGGCGCTCCGAAATCAGCGACTCGAGAAGTAGCAATTCGTATCAAAGGCGCTCCGAAAGAGGGACTCGAAGTAGCAATTCGTATCAATGGCCCCCTAAACAAGGGACCTAAAATCACGTTATTCGTATCAATATATATATATATTTTTTTTTTTTTCCTGAAACGTTCCTGTTTGGATAGTATATTTTCGGTCCAAATTGAATATTTGCCGCGAGCGGAATATTTTGCGGTAAAAAAGGAACAGAATTATGATGAAATTAAAAATAAATAAGCTCACAAACATAGAGAACACTATTGGTAAAGACAAGCGTTTTTTTTCGATCTGAAGATATTTAGCTGCCCTCATGTATCGCTATGTAGATGAGTATTTGTGGAGTGTTACATATTTGCATGTATATAATACTTGTAGTATGTTTTAATTTATATACTAAAGTATTATGATGTATAGGATAAGCAAGAATAGTTGTAATTTTGTGTTTTGCATGAACGTTAATAAGTGTGTCGGGCACTCACACAATGACTTGCCTTGTGAGACCTAAAACTTATTTTGAAAATTACAAAAAACTAGAAAAAAAAAAGCAGATTCTTTAAAGAAAATTGAACAGGCGGGAGGAAGTCTAAAGCTTTCAATGTAGCTATGTGCGGTATATAGGAAAGATGCTCCAAAGCCATGAGAGGCGTTCTACCTATCAGTCAAAAAGGTGAGAATAAGAAGGAAATGAAGAATTAATATTATTAAGGATTTCTTGATTATTAAAATCTTGTGGAACAGCTTTAGACTGAAGAGATAGCGAAAGTAAATTAGAAAGAAGCAGAAAATCGGTAAAATCAAAGGTATAGTAAGGAAGTTTATTCGGAAGATACAATTAGTGAAGAAAATTTGCAGTCGATTTGACGTATAAGAAAGAAGGGGAATATTTTTTTTTTTTTTTTTTAAGTAAATCACCAATTCTGAAGTATGAACAATTAAGAAGGAATGTTTTGAAGAAGAAATTGGAAGATTTTAAGTGAATCTACGTGTTGGTGAAGGAGGAACATTAGATTTTGCATGGACTGCAGAAATGGGAATTCACAAATTGAAAGCAACAATTCTGAATATGGTCCAGTGATTTAATAGGGAAGAATTAAAAGGACGATAAGTAAAATAAATACAGCTGGATTTATAGGACCAGATAAAAAGGTGTAAATTAAACAGTGAGTTATGTAATATTGATAAGGAATTGTTCATTTTCAGAAATGAGATTGTCGGAATATCGAAGGATATGATCAGCAAAGAAGAAAGAAGACGATCTTATTGGGAGAGAAGCTATATTCAAAATATATACATCGAAAGGTGCGTGACTTAAACGGAATTCGTGCGGAACACAATTCTGGAAATATGAACTGAATTTGGAAATGCCATTTGATGGACAACATTTTATTTTGTAAGTAGGGAAGATGGTTAAAAGTATTAGAAATATCAAGAAACATTAGCAACAATTTTTGTTTAAGAATGATTTTTAAATATCCGAAATGAAAAAGCTAATGCAATGAGAAGGATCAAGATCAGGACAGAAACCGGACATATTACTGAAAGTAAATCATTACTTTTCAGCTATTAAATCAGGCACATGTTTAGGGTATTTTCAAAAAGCTCCCTTAGGGGGATGGAGCAAGGGGTATTGGACCAAAAGAAGAGGAGTTTTTTTTACGAATTGCATAAATAACGAGGTAATTCCAAGAGGAAAGAAAAGAACCGAAAAGTATAATAGAATTCGAAACTTAAAAGAGAGAAAAAAAAAATTCGAACTGTAAAAAAACAAACAAAAACGGGCGCCAATAACACCTGCAGTATCACACGTAACAGATCGTCTCGGCAGAGCATCAGGTTTTAATCACGGCTATTTCACAACGAATCTCCAACAACATTTCACTAGTATAACAAATAAAACAAATATTTCGTGTCGAAACACCTCCCCTCGACGAGGAGGTGTTACGGAAGGTTTACACCACCACGTGTTCAAATCACCGAATTATAGACAGATTAACAACGGTAGTAACACGTATATTTTGCTAAATTAAGCGAGCGAATCTATCAACACGAAAGAAAAGCGGAATTCACGTACGTATAAAAGCAACCTCTACTCGAATTTTTTCCAAAAAAAAAAAAAAAAGAAGAATTAACCGAGTGGAAAAAACACCGGCATGGCATCCGTATTTTCAGAACAATGGCGAAATGATGAAAAAGCGAAAAGCGACATACAACGTTACGTTGATTCGCTAATCAATCGGTAACTCACCGATCGAACAGCGACTAATTTTTGGCTCGATATCGGTAAATTACCGAAATCAACTAATGCGGCCAGCTGGCCGATCTATCGCGCACATACATTTGTACACACTATTTCTTATTAATTCTCACAACTCGCGCTGCCGATAGACGCTACTCTGTTGTCGTCGGACACACACACATCAGGACCCTTACACAGGCCTCAACTCCACAAGGGCCGAAATTTCGACCGAAAAACGTAACTTACATTCTCGGCCGTGTACTGCAGACAACGAACAATAGAATGATGTCGAGAGATTGAAAATGAAAGATTTTAACTAGAGATCGACATCATCGCTAGATAGCGCCATAAATACCGAATCCGTATCAAAATATATATGTATATATATTCATGCATTTGCAGTTGTATCAACCAAGGGCACACCAGGACAAATTAGTTGATACAATTGAAAATGAATGAACAAATGATGTATATAAAATTTTTCATATATATATATGTGTGTGTGTGTGCGGAGTAGTGCGTGTGCGTAATTTTTAACGACAAGATATGGTTTAAGTACATTCGACAAGTATTCCTAAAGTTCTTCGTTTGAATTTCAATAAAAAGTAAGAGATTCATTTAGCGCCAACGTTTGTTGAGAATAACGAGACAATGATATTTCAATAATTCCATAAATTTCATTTTTTCCATCTTAAAAAGCTTGATACAAGAATTCCTTTAGAATTTTATGAAAAGAAAATCATAATTTCTAGTGTAATTTAAAGTTGAGTAGTTTATTATGCTTACATTTAAATAAATGTAACATTTAAAAAAATAAATAAAAGCGGGTACTCTGAGCGTGACAGTAAAAGGCACTGTTTTTGCAAAGGCTGAAACCGTGCGTAAGATTTATAAAAAAAACATATTTTCTACATACCTAAAGAAATATGTAAAAGTTTTGTAATAAAATGTTAGTTACGCTACTTTTTATATACAACAATTGTGAGGCCAAAAATTGCCTTCTATAACTTTTCAAAATATTTATATTTTACGAAGCCCCTGCGAATTTAGAATTTTATTATTTTTACTTTTAAAAAAATACCTTTTTGTTTGTTTTGTTTTTTTTTTTTTTGTGTGTGAGCGCGCCAGCGGCATTGACCCAACAACAGGAAAAGCTAAGCTAAAATACTAATAAATAGCAAGGCGGTCCGAAATGGACGTAACAAGGTGCAGTAATGCAGGCACTACAGAAGATGAAGGAAAGGAGAGGATAAAGGAAGCGTTATAAGGAGTAGGGAGACCTAATCTCAAGAGCTAGCCGTATAAAAGGGAGCGTTCATTGAGAAAAAAAAAAAAACCTCATAAGAGCAGTATTTTAAACTTTTTAGGTGGAATAACCCCTTATTGCTTTTTTGGCCTTTTTTATAATATTATTTGCATTTCTGTATCGTTCTGTGAACTTTTTTATTAAAAAGCTATAATCAGTACAAATGAAAAATCTGTCTGTTCAACCAAGTCTTCCTACCAATCCGCGGTTCTCTTTGTTTCCTTCACTTCGTCGTTCTGTTCGTCTTCTCCGTAATTCGCTTGCACTCTTGAGCTATAATTTATTATCTTACTTTCGCTTTCATTTTCGTTGGTTACCTCTTCGTATTGTCCTCTCCACTTAAACGAAGAACGTGTTTACGATGCTGATCATGTGTTTATTAAGTGTTTATCTCTTTCTGCTGAGTGTTCTGCTTTCTCTATTCCATTTTATTGATGCTCGGTCTTCCTACTCCATATTGCGCCTCTTATGTCCTATCTTTTTTGTCTCCACAGATTGTTCCTATTATTTGTTCCTTTCTCCTAACAAAATTTGATACCGTATCAAGATATAATTAATTGTTTCTGGGTAAAGGTTGATGAGTCCAAAAAAAAATTAAATAAAATAAAACAAAATTTTCTTGTCATCCTACTTAATTTTTGGTTATACGCAAAATGAGGTAGTTCATATTATTTTCGGTTTTGCAGCAACCACAAATGCAAAGATTACAACAATTTTGGCAGTGCTTTAATGAAAAATTTATATAAGATATTTTTATAATCAAATAGAAGAAACTTTTTGCCACACACAATTCGAAGAAATCTGTCTTAAAAAAAAAAAAAAAAACAAAAGAACTATGTACATTAACAAGTTAAGTAGTCAAAGAAGGTGGTAACTCATGAATCGTTCAGTTTATTTTCAGAGTAGACTTTAATATGTTCTGAATCTTAACTTCATGATTCCTGATGCGAAGGGTTTGGAACTACTTTACTTAATATTTAAAGTAACCAGGTATAAATTCAGATTACTTACGTTAACCAAACTAAAGTTATGTTTGGATTAGTTTTTCTATGTATGTGCATATTTTTTATTTGGAGCTCTGAAATCTATTAGATAAGAATTCAGTCAGAGACTGACAAAATGAAGGAACCAAGAAGAGGAATGGTGAACAAAGAAGAAAAGAACAAAATAAAAGAAGCATTTTTGTTTTTCTATTTGTTGTCTTGTTTTTCTTTAACGATTTTTTTTTTTTTGAAATAGTAAAAAATGTAAAGAAGCGACGGAAACATGCATGTCACCCGCTTACACAACTACACCTCATTACACCTGATAATTAAGCAGTGAACATCCGTCAAACGAAATATTATGCGCCAAGGTTATCATAAAATCATCGGTAACCTATTCGGTGGTCCGATTTATGATGGGACTCGAACGCATCGCAATTCTGACATGTTGTTACTAATACGAGTTAAAACACGTGCCTCTTTAAAACAGTTCGCACTAAGGTTCTTTGCGATTTTCGCTGGTAACATTGACGTTTTCGTTTGGTCTTTTTTTTTAAAGTAATTTTCTATAGAGAACAGTTTGAAATTATTTAACATTTTACGCGGATAATAGGAGTATAATAAAATTTCAGTTGAAACGGCTTGTAGCTTACAGAACTCGCACATTAACAAGGGGAAAAAACAAAACAAGCGGGCGGATCGTGTTCTATCTTTAATCAGAACTGTATTCTGGCTCTGCCAAGCGACGATGTAATTTTTTTGCGCCGCGAAATATCATTTTTCAGCGGCGACCGCCGGAACTAATTGGTTAAGCATCAATCTGCGTAAAATGGGCGATTTTCGTCCGTTGATTTTGTATAATTTTAACTTAATTTTCTTCGAATGTTTCATTTTTTTCCCCCGTTATTTTCGACGACAAAAACTAATAATTTGTCGAAAACCGTAGCACAACCTATAAGGTATCTCTTAACGTGCGACAGAGGAATAAAATAGGTTGTCTGTAAAATAATGTTGGAAATTGGGTAAAGCTATTTCGTTCTCTTACGAGCGCTATTCGCTTATAAAGATACCGGGTTTTTTAAATTTGAAACTAGAAATGTATGGTTTTTTGAATCGATTTTGAGATGATCTCGATTCCGAGAACTATCTGAATAAAATCTGTACTATGCGAGAGGATTAATTAAAATCAGTTTTTAATAAACAATAGCAAAAACAGTCGAATAGAAAAAGAAAAAACAATCGATGCTTCGATTGTAAAAGCTAGCGTGAAACACGTTTTTCGAGTGATACACAAATGATGCTTACAGACTGTTTTGCAAAACATAAATTACGAAAATTTTAACCGTCACAGTTTAAAAACGTGTTCCCCGCGTTAAAAATGTATTCAACAATCAAACAATTAAGAACTGAGTGGATTTTCTGTCTCGTTTACATTGCAAGAGGTAATACAAATCACAGCGTGACGACGATTTTTCTACGAAAGCAAATAAACAACGACTTCTCGGAGAATCACTCAAATTTAATATACATTCTCGCATTTTAAATTTAAAAAATCAATATTATTCGTAAATATTGAAGTACCAAAATGCAGAATCGAAATATTACATTAAAAAATATTCAAAAGCAGAAATACTTAGAATAGCTAGTGCGCGCATAGAATTATACAGATCATTACTCGGAATTTGCTTCTAATAGTTCTTCAGGTCTGTTTGCATACATCAGTCACAACCATCATAGTTCCGAGATATCCGCTCGTTTCAATTGAAAGGAATACTTCTTTTCCGTGTTGTGACGAACTGGTATGTGCGGAATCCGCAGTAAGACGGTGGAGCTATCGAGCGCGAATTATTGGAAAACAATGATAATCGTAATAATAATAATAATAATAATAATGATCACAAATTTCTTTTGAGAAAACCCGATATACACCCTGTCAAGAAAGTATCGGGAATTGTCAATTTAAATCTCCCGGGTAATAGCTAGGCAGATAATTTTTTTTTTCCAGGTTGGTACAACTGTTTTGTATTATGATGCCTATTTTTAGCGCGATCTGTCAACCAGTGTGTTTACAGCAGCTGTTAAAATCAGTCGACCTTGAAGTGTTTTGTCGAAGTTTTACAATGAGTGAAAATATTGAACAACGTACTTGTGTTAAATTCTGTGTTTCGAACGAAATTTCTTGTGCCGATACACTGAAAATGTTACAGAAGGCTTTTGGTGAATCTGCTTTATCAAAAACGCGGGTTTACGAGTGGTACAGAGCGTTCAAGGATGGTCGGGAGACGGTCGAAGACATGCCTCGCTCTGGACGGCCTTCAACGAGTGTGACCGATGATAACGTCGATAAAATCAAGGAAATCGTTGCTGAAAATTGTCATGTGAGCTTGAGAGAGATGGCTCATGGATTGGGCATGTCACACGAGAGCGTACGTACGATTGTGCACGAAAAATTGGGTATGCAACGCGTTGCGGCTCGGCTTGTTCCGAAAGACCTGAATTTCTTTCAAAAAAAGTACCGAGAACAGGTAGCTGCAGACATGCTGGATCGAGCCAATTTGGATCCTACCTTCTTGGAAAAGATAATTACTGGTGACGAGACATGGGTGTACGAGTACGACACGCTTACGAACCAGCAATCGTCCGAATGGCGGCCAATTGGCGCGCCAAAGCCGAAAAAACCTCGCCAAAGCCGATCGAAAGTGAAGATCATGTTGATTGTTTTCTTCGATATTCGAGGCGTGGTACACTATGAATATGTGCCAGCCGGACAGACAGTCACCAAAGAGTTTTACTTAAGTGTTTTGAGACGTTTGAGAGAGGCTATCCGTCGTAAACGTAACGATTTGTGGGTCGACAATTCTTGGATTCTCCATCACGATAATGCGCCGTCTCACAAAGCCATAATTGTGAATGAGTTTTTGGCCAAACACTCGGTAAATATCATCGAACAACCGCCGTATTCACCAGATTTAGCACCCTGCGACTTCTTCCTATTCTCAAAACTCAAATTTCCGCTACGGGGAATGCGCTTCGAATCGATTGATGACATCAAGACGAATGCGACGCGAGAGCTAAAGGCCATCCCGGAAACCGCCTATCAGAAGTGCTTTTCCGAGTGGAAAAAGCGTTGGCATATGTGCATCGCTTCGAATGGATGTTATTTTGAAGGTGACAAAATAAATTTGGATGAAAATTAAAAATTGTTCGTTTTATTTAACAATTCCCGATACTTTCTTGACAGGGTGTATAACTATCATCAGGGAAGCTCCAAATGGCAGCATTCAGAGAGCTATCGCATTTAAATATCTAGGAGAAATGATAGAGCCAAAATTATGAGAAGAGCGAAAAATAAATGGAAACCGCATTTCAGTTAACGATAAGTGTATATAACAAGAAAGTCCAGAAATGCAAAAATACGACACTACAATACAGTGATTAGGCTGGAATGTCTTTATGCATCAGAATGTCTTACAATGAACACATTAAACAGTGTTAAGGAAATTAAAAAGAAGGAAAGAAGGATAATAAGAAGAATCTTCGGGCCAAAATATGAAAACGATATATAAGAACTAATAAAGAGGTATATGAAATAGTTGAGAAAATAACAAATACCATACGTAAAAGAAGGGTCTCGTTTTATGGCCATCCTAAGTAATCAAAAAAATATTCAACATTTTTGATAAAAATCAGAATACGTGAATAGGTTGGTTTGAGGAAGTTTTTTTTTTTTTTTTGTTTAATCCCTCAAGCCACAGTCTGCCGTATTTAACTGCTGCGGTTATCACGACACACTGAGCAGCGGGGTTTGCGACTATATTACTGTTTATTTTAAGAAAATTAATGATTAAGTATGTTGCTGACTTTGGAAGTTTGATAGCATATCGGGGAGTGTTTTATATGGTAGGAGCGTCCGTGCTGATACGAATACTGTGCATTCTATATTTTTTTTTTTTTTTTTTTATTTATTTATTTACTCCGCTGTACCTTGCGGTTTTTCAGCCAGAGTTTCTGATTGTTACTGTTATTATTTGTAGTTGATGTGTTTTGTTTTGTTATTCATTACATAGTTGACAAAGCTGATCAAATTAAAAAAGTTTTTTTTACGTATTTCGGTTATTGGTTTTTTTATTATTTTCCGTTTTTCTCTTTCGTTTTTAAACTTATTGCATTCGAAAGTCGAATGTTAATCGTCTGTTTCCTCTTTACAGTCTTTACGGATGTCTGATTCAGCAATTTTAAATCGTTTCATATAGACACCCCATTATTATTTCCATGTCCGGTTAAAAATTGAGTGAAGTTATAATCGGTATAAAAATGTTTCATTTGTAGTCTTTCTTCTAAGTTTGGAACTACTATTTCCCGTGTTGTTACTTTTCCAGTTTTTGATTTATCACATCTGAGTGTTGCCAGCGTGTCGTATACTACTTGAATTAATTTTATTGATTTGTTTTCGTAACTTTTTTTTGTCTAAAATTTTAGTTCTTCTTGTTTCCATGTTTTGATTTGGTTTACAGTTTCTAACTTTAAGTGTCTATAGGTATTATCATTCCTGTGCTATGATGTTGACTGAAGTATACGATATTGTGCGATAACCAGAGATTGTTCCTATTAATATTTTCCTTTGTAATTTTAACAGCTTATTCTTGTCTTTTTCTCGTAAAACTGGAACATATACTGTAGAGCGGTATTCTGTTATTGATTCAAAAATGGCTCTTTATGGAGTACTATTCTATCTTTATATTTGAAACCGAACATATTTGAATATAGTGATCTTAATTTGAAATAAATTTTTTTAATCTTGTCTATTATGAATTCGATGTGTTTTCCAAGTATTTTTTATTTCTTTTACTATTTTTATTTTATCTTTATCTTTATGTATAAGTGCTGTTCAATGCAATGTATCATTTCTTCCCTGTCTCGTTTTCTACTTATTAGTAGTGCTTGGGTTTTATTTATGTTGAATTGTAAGCCTAAGTTTTGAATGTTTTTACTCAATTTTTTTATTGTTTCATTTATATTGCAAACTTCGTCCTTTTTATTAATTCCTGCTACTAACGTTATATCGTCTGCGTAGCTTATCCATATTGCAGTGTTGACATTCTATATTAGTATGTGTTGGACGGTTGGTATGAAACTTTCCATATAGAAAGGGCACTGCGTTGAAGAAAATGACCAACTTAAAAAATGGTCGTGCGAGTTTGCGGTGTAACCTGTCCGCAGTCGGTTGATTACACTGGAGTCTCTGCGGGAACAATTTATTAGGGGCCAGTTTGTGGAAGTTTAAAAATATTTAAACGAAATGAAGATAGAAGAAGAAGAAATTCAAGGCAGACAAATACTTAGAACAAAAAAATAGCAATGTTGAAAAGTTTTAAAGAAAAACAGGAGAAGAAAACTGGAAAAATATAGACGGAGGAAAGAAAAAAAGAACACTGGCAGAGGATGAAAAAAAAATTATATATATTTTTTTTTATAGCCCCCTTAGGTTTGCTACCAAAGAGCATTAGCTCAGCAAAATGGAAGAGATGCATGAAACATAATGGAAACTATATTTTTATTTTGTCAACAATGGAATCAAGGAACACCTTTAGAACAAGAACAACTGAGAGAATAGACAGAGAAAGAACATAGGAGGCGTTGAAAAAAGCAGCAAGCTTTAGAAGTTGATAATAAAGTAACTCACGCTCGCGAGATAAACCAGAACGTGATTCGCATCACAAATATACTGGGGGAACCAGGATCTAATGAACAAAAGGGAGATGCAGTCAGGGAAAAGCGATTTAGAAAAGAAGAAAGGAGGCTATGAGAGAAACGGAGGCGAGATATTTTAATAATTACGAACCGACGCAAACTGAGGAAATCATAGAACCAAGGATAAAAAGGAGGAACAGGATTAATCAAGAGATAAAAGGAATTAATATTGGCTGGAAAGAAAGGCGTGTTGAATCATGCTTAAATTATTTTACGTGATCCTTAGATGGCCAAACTCGAAAGTAAAATAATAATAATAATAATAATAATAATATTAATAATAATAATAATAATAATAATAATAATAATAATATTAATAATAATATTAATAATATTAATAATAATAATAATAATACAAATAGTATATTATTATAATTATTATACATAATCTCCACAAATGCGCAGGTTTGCGCGAGTAGTGGAACTAATCAAAATACAATTAAATTTTTTTACAGAATAGAACTTTTATAATGTTTAACTTATATATACACATAAATGAAATTAGTATTATATAAATAAACAAATGGAGATTGAAATTTTAACTTTAGCATATTAAACATTTTTTAAACAGAATAAACTTCTATAATGTTTAGCTTATATATGCACATAAATGAAATTAATATTATATAAATAAACAAACGGACATTGAAATTTTAACTTTAACTTAGGTAATATCAGTTCTTTGTAAATTATAACTTAATTATCTGAACAGAACATTGAAGAAAAAATTTTTATTTAGTTTAACTGTTAAAGCTATACTAAAATGTGTTTATAGTCAAATAAATGTCTTCGCCTATAATAATAATAATAATAATAATATTAGGAAAAGGAAAACAATAAAAATTTTCTTCTCAATGAAAATCCTTAAAAAATAAATGAACAAATAAAACAAAATATAAAAGTAAATCCAATGAAAGATAGTTTCCAAACATTTGTTAAGCTCGAATTAGAAAAGTAATAAAGATAATGAATATAAAGATAATGAATCCGGGGGCTTTACAATGATCTATAATTAATATATAATTATTTATTATAAGGTTACATACCTCTATAGTTTAATATCAAAATATAAGCTCTCATTTGCTCGTACAATTACTCTCCTTGTCATCAACAAGAAGAGTAATGAAGAAAATGAATCCGAATCCGGGGGTTTTATAATACCCTGTGTTCATGCAAAAATAACTTAAATTCATCGAAATGTGCTCTTAAGCTGCTTATATTCAGATTTAAAAGTTTAATATTTGACTGATTTGCGCTCATAGGATTTTGGTTAGGAAGTTTCGGTAATCTGTGACATGCATCGATGTCGTTAACAGTTATTTTGGTGTCTGTGGCTTCTCCAAGTTTTACGGCCAAATCAAGAAGATTTTCTCTGCTGCTGCTGCTACCGGGATGTTCGAAACAATTACGTTATTTTTGCGCCTATATTGTTCCAGTTTATCAACGCGTGTTAGAAGAAATGTATTTTGATTTCGTAAATCGGTGTTTTCTTGTGTAGTCGCTGTTATTACGGTAAGCATTTCGTTCATACGCGCATCGAAGGATGCTTCCATATCGAACAGCCGTTCGTTCAGAGATCGCAACTCACTCGTAATTTGCATCAAATCGGATTTCGACACGTCAGCAGAATGTGAATATTCACCATCGGCCGGCAAATCGTTAGAGCATTTTGCACATACACACCATTCTGTCAAATATCGACTATAATTTAGCGAAATAAACTTACCGACACTGATAACCGTCAAATCTGAACGCGTCTTTCTATTATAGAGATGTGCACAATAAAAAACGTTATAACTTTTGAACCGCTTAAGATTTTCCAGTTCCGAAAAAAGCACTGAAAAGATTTTAATGAAAACTATCGAAATTATTTAATTTTAAAAACCGGTACTTTATTTACAATTCACTATTTATGTATGGAATGAGAGCAAAACCAAACACAACCACTTACGATAATAATAATAATAATAATAATAATAATAATAATAATAATAATAATAATAATAATAATAATAATAATAATAATAATAATAATAATAATAATAATAATAATAATAATAATAATAATAATAATAATAATAATAATAATAATAATAATAATAATAATAATAATAATAATAATAATAATAATAATAATAATAATAATAATAATAATAATAATAATAATAATAATAATAATAATAATAATAATAATAATAATAATAATAATAATAATAATAATAATAATAATAATAATAATAATAATAATAATAATAATAATAATAATAATAATAATAATAATAATAATAATAATAATAATAATAATAATAATAATAATAATAATAATAATAATAATAATAATAATAATAATAATAATAATAATAATAATAATAATAATAATAATAATAATAATAATAATAATAATAATAATAATAATAATAATAATAATAATAATAATAATAATAATAATAATAATAATAATAATAATAATAATAATAATAATAATAATAATAATAATAATAATAATAATAATAATAATAATAATAATAATAATAATAATAATAATAATAATAATAATAATAATAATAATAATAATAATAATAATAATAATAATAATAATAATAATAATAATAATAATAATAATAATAATAATAATAATAATAATGATAATAATAATAATAATAATAATAATAATAATGATGATGATGATGATGATGATGATGATGATGATGATGATGATGATGATGATGATGATGATGATGATGATGATGATGATGATGATGATGATGATGATGATGATGATGATGATGATGATGATGATGATGATGATGATGATGATGATGATGATGATGATGATGATGATGATGATGATGATGATGATGATGATGATGATGATGATGATGATGATGATGATGATGATGATGATGATGATGATGATGATGATGATGATGATGATGATGATGATGATGATGATGATGATGATGATGATGATGATGATGATGATGATGATGATGATGATGATGATGATGATGATGATGATGATGATGATGATGATGATGATGATGATGATGATGATGATGATGATGATGATGATGATGATGATGATGATGATGATGATGATGATGATGATGATGATGATGATGATGATGATGATGATGATGATGATGATGATGATGATGATGATGATGATGATGATGATGATGATGATGATGATGATGATGATGATGATGATGATGATGATGATGATGATGATGATGATGATGATGATGATGATGATGATGATGATGATGATGATGATGATGATGATGATGATGATGATGATGATGATGATGATGATGATGATGATGATGATGATGATGATGATGATGATGATGATGATGATGATGATGATGATGATGATGATGATGATGATGATGATGATGATGATGATGATGATGATGATGATGATGATGATGATGATGATGATGATGATGATGATGATGATGATGATGATGATGATGATGATGATGATGATGATGATGATGATGATGATGATGATGATGATGATGATGATGATGATGATGATGATGATGATGATGATGATGATGATGATGATGATGATAATAATAATAATAATAATGTACCGCTAACAGAAAAAAAGCGAAAATTCGAGGGACTACTAGAATGGTACTTGCAGTTATCACAAAACATAGAAGCACTCGATTAAAATCGAAAGGAGAGCCAGTTTGGATTAGTGAATCGGTCTATTTTGTTTACCGGTCAGTTTAATTAAATGGGCCGGTTTTTGTTAGTTTTGTTTTGTTTGACAGTTTTAGTTCGTTCGTTTATTATTGCGCTCGCCGCTATATCGCCGTGTACAGTTCGTACATGCGCGATTAATTTTTGAACTTATTCATTTATCATCGGGATCCGCGATTTGAAATCACGTGAAATATACGCGTGCTTGAATGTTCGATGTTTCTCATTACTATGCGAGAGCGGAAAACACGTTGAATACATACAACTGTGAAAAATACGGAACTTAATTGGTTAAAGTTGTTCCGAGTTAATTGGGTTACTAACTCGTTTGAAATTTCCCTACTACATATCAGTCTGATAGCGGATTTGTCAACAACGGTTGGCACTTATTTGTTAATGTGTGAAATTTGTTGTTTTGCTTACCTAGTCACTGTGATTATGTTGTGATTGCTTTATTTGTTTCAGTTTAATGAATTAAATATCGAAGTTTTGAAGATTAATTTAAAAAAATGAACGCAGTACAGAATATAGTTTAGATATTTAAAATGGAATTAATCGAAGAATGTCTTAAAAATAAATATACGTTGCTCGCCCGGACAAACTTCAACGAATAGGAAAAGGAAAACGTTAATAAAAGGTACTTCCGAAAATCTGCATATACAGCGGTAACCGGGTGAAATAGATTATTTTAGTGTTTTCTTCGTATTTCATTCGGTTTTGAGTGTTCAACTGTTTCAGTGTAGCGTTCTGTTCGGCACTCCCAGTTGCCGAGACATAAGCATATTCTTGCTATTGTATCTCTTACTTCTTTCTCTTTCCTACGTTTTAATAATGACTGATCAGATTAAAATAGAACTGACTTTCCCCCCTCTAACTGTTTCTGAGTACAGGTCTCCCCCCGTAGACGAGTTCAAAAATGAAAAAAAAAAAAAAAAAAAAAATCCTTCTTCAGATTCCTCTAGTCGCGCTGGTATTAATCAGAAGACTATCTTTCTCGTACAGCTGTCATTTCTAGACATCTTGCCGGACGATTTCCCTTCTCTTCTGAATTGCCCAGCATGCTTAAAAAAATCCAATTTTTGAAGAAAAAAAAAGAAATCTTTCCATACTCTTTCCTTTTACAAATTCTCGTTCATCACATCTAAACCGCATCCACCGTCGCGTCCTTGGTTTTCAGATAACCCCAAACCTTCGCTATTACTTCTTCATTTTGTGGTCGTCTTCGCTTCGGTCACAGCCGTCTTTCAGCTTCCCTTTATCGTTTCTCTGTTATTCTCCCTCTCTCTTTGTCCTCTTGCACAACACACTCGCATGTGCCGCTGATTTCACGTTTCTTTCGAGTGTTTGTTCGCTGAAAAATCAGTTCTTTGCTTAGAACTGCTGTGTACCTTAATATTTCCTCCCTCCGTTACATTCTTCATTCTCTTGTTTTCCTCTCACTTACACGCGCGTCTCTACTATCGCTGCGTATTAACATTTAAAATAATTTTACTTTTTCTTATCTTGGTATTTTCGTGTGTTCCTTCAAAAATGTTGCCTAATGCATTACCGGCCCCTCTTTATGCGAATGTAGTCCACGGTGTTACTATTGTCAAGGTTGTGTACATTCTCCAGAACTGTAGGATGAATTCTGTGCCATCGTTTTTAACGATTGTGTCGCTGCTCCGTTTGTTATTTATAAAATTACTTTCCTTCATTTCTTCAAAGTTAAACTTGTTCTCTGAAACTTTCGTTTGAAAATTGAATAATATCCCTTTTTCTCCCAACGAACATCGCGAGCACGCTAAATGTGATTTCGTTTTCCTTGTCCCACCATCGGGTATTATCGGTAATTGCTCTGTAGTAGTTAGTGGCCGTATTGATGGGTGGAGATTCCTTTTCCTCTACTTTGATTATCAACCTCTTTATACACCCGTGCAATAGTTTTTGTTGTCTCCTGCTGCTCCGAATAATTTCTTCTATGATTTCCTTTTCCTTTTTTTCTTATATTTTCCTGTAGATGGATGATAACTGTGTATGACAAGTCCGATAAAATAAAGGAAAATAAAAAAAAAAAAGAATACCGAAACTGTATGGATTAAAGTGTAATCAGTGCTGACGACACTCGAAAAATTATAAAATCAATAAAATACAAAAAACAATTAAATAATGGTCCAATGTTTCAGCTACTCACATTTACGTTATACGAATTTACATTCACCATTCACACATACATGTATAACATTGATTATTTGTAATTGGAAGTGTACCAATCGACTTCACTAAAACTTTATTATACTTTGAAAAACATTTTAAAACATTTAAAAAACATTTAAAAACTACCGACCGACCGATTTCGTCTGAACTATACAGACATACGCTTTAATTATTTCCCATCAATAAAGCCGGTCTTAGAGCCTGGTATTAAGGGTTAGGAATTCTAAATTTTTCATGATCCGTCATGGAAGTGTCTAAAGCTGGATTATCGTTAAATTTCAGCGCGAATCTGTGATAAACCACGTTTGAATATAAGTGTTGTTTCGGTTGATAAGCCTCTTGGAAACCTAAGTTACGATTGGCTATCAATTCATTAATAGATGTTTGTCTCCCCTTTTTCGGACGGTAATGGTCGGTAGATTTATGCATGTTTGGCACAAAATACGCATGCCGCAGATAAATATTCTTCGACGTGGTTCGTGTTTCCCGCATCTAGTACGTCTTGCTGCTCTTTTGCACTGGCTATAGAAACGTGACCGTATCTAAAACGTCCAAAATATTGTGCTGAATTCTAACTAAAGCAAGGGAAGACGTACGCCGATAAGTTCCGCCCGTCAAACTAGACAAGAACAGGATAAATTTTACTTCATCATCAATAACTCTGTTCGTTCGTTTGGTCTTTTAATATATTTCATTAAAAACGACTCGGACACATTTGATAAAGTTGGTTGTCAGTGAACTCAAAATCAACTCCACCCGTGTATCTCTCGATCTAAAGACAAAGTAGAAAAGTTCAAATCCGTTGGCTAACCGAGAGGAATTATTAATGAAATTATTTGTTGAACGAAGAGAAAAGACAGCTGCGCGGTAAATCTTTTTTTCCCCTTGTTTTGGGGTTTTCCCTGGGCTTGCCAATAATAGATGATTACCTATCAACACGTGTACACATAGCAGCAATTAGTAGTCACAAGGAATGGAATTTGAAAAAGAACGCTATACCAAAGATGGAGAAGCAGTGACAATCAACGTCGATAAATGCCAAACATGTGCGTCCTGAAAAAAGGAAGGAGTGACATTGCCGAAGGTAAGAACAAAAGCAGTTAACTGTCCCATTCCATGGCCACATCTGAAATTACAGAGCCCGCACAATAACTCTATTGCCCCCCCCACCCCCTATTTTTCATACCAGTAATATTTTCACGTGCATTATAGTTTATTAAGGTTTCCACGATTTTAAGAAAGATGCATGTAGGTATGCCGATGATGCTGATAACGTTGGTGTGTGCATGTGTGCGTGTATATGCATGTATACACTTTCTATTGCAATGAAGCAATATCTATATCAACTTAATCTATGCTGACATTCGTGCAGTAGGTTGTTGCCGTTATTGTTGTTTGCAGCGAATGAAATCAAAAAATCAAATTGTCGATATAACGTCGATGAATTTCTGCTGGTGTGAACGTTTAATGTATAGTGACGTATAAAAACTAATTTTGACTAGTCGTATTATAACTGCCTTTGTAATGAGCGCAATGTTTAATTAGCAAGTAGCACTCGCCCGCTTGATATTGCACGCCTTCTACCACTCAGCCAAGTTTTTATTATTCGACAGACAGCCAGGAATTTCTATAATACACGTCTTCTTCTCAACCAAACATCACTACAACCTCAGTAGCTCACCTTAACCATTGTGTACCATCACCTGCAATATAACCCGATTAATTCAAAAAGTTCCATACTTTTCTACGTTAAATCACCAACCATCACAAAATCAAGAATTTATGATAAACGCAGTGTTATAGAAAAAAGTGCATGGTTTAGGGGCTATAAAAGTACTTTTTTTAATCCAATCACACCATTTAGGGCTAAAATATCCCCATTTGAGGTAGAAAACATTGCTTTTTACTATAAAACAGCACATATTTCGAGATAAAAGTCAAAATTCATTTTTACTGTAAGCGCGCCGATTTTCGGTAGAGAAACCCTCCAATTTCACTGCAAATATTATATTCTGTTCAAAATGTCATCACTTCTCTGACACCCAAATAAAATTAAAAAGAATTGTTTCGGAATCACGTATACACACGACGCAAATAATATTACATTAAAAAAAGTAAACACAATTATTAATGCGCAATTGACCACCCATGTTTAGTGAAAAATACATTCCAACACTACGCATTCCGATATAATTATATGTAATACTTTCTTATCTGATGTATACGTTCTTAGTTCAATTAAAGCAACTTTTTCTTCTTCTCGTGCCACCCGATTCGGGTATTGCTTAATCATCATGTATGTGGATTGGATTATCTGCTGAAATTGATTACGATCTTTTGCTATTTTGACTAGATCGTCTGGTTTCTTAATTCCGGTCCATTTTTTATATTATCTATCCAAGCGGTCTTTCTTCTTCCTTCTATCATGCCCATTATTGTTAAACTTTTTATAGAATTCATTGCACATAGAGTTCCCGTAAGCTGTATTTGTATTTATATTATTACTGTGCATTATTTTTCTAACATCTTTACCACTTAATGCTATTTCAGTTTATTCTAGAGTCGTTGTATGTTATAAAATATATCTAATAATTATCACTTAGTTTACTACATACACACGCACCACTCGCGTAAGAATTTTTTTTATTTCGCACTCCGTTATTATTATTAAAATTTTTTTCTATTGTATTGGAAAATATATCTGGGACAAGTGCCTATTGGTAGCCATTTCATATGTTTAGTCTGTTCTCAATTGCCGAAAAAGGTTACATATTGGTTTTAGTGCGTTCTGCGACTTTTTTTACGTGTCGGAAAAATAAATCAGAGAATTTGCACTAAATTTTGCTACAATAATAAAGTAAAATGGAACAGCTTTTATGAAATGTCACATATTGATTTCGACGAGTTGGCTATAAGTAAAACATGATGGGAATCTAGCAGTAGTATAAACGTTTCCAAGATGGCTGTGGAGATGTTGAAGGTAGTGAGCGCCCAATTAGCACATCAACAATCGTGAAAAACGTGGACAAAATGCGAGAACACTGATTTTGAATCGCTGTCAGGGAGAAATCGCTGATGATGATTTTGGCATTTATCAATTGACTGGTGCGATGAAATTTGTTCGAATATTTTGTGTATGAAACGTGTGGTAGAAGAATTTGTGTTCCGAGATTATTCGAATAAAAACAGCGGTGAATAGGGTTAAGTGAAGTCAACAATGATGCAGAATTACTGACACGTGTCGTAATAGGTGACGAGGTAGGGATTTAAGTCGAAACTAAGTAGTAGTGTCTCGCAACGCCAAGGTCAACAATTGCTCACTTAACGGCGTACTGTACACCATGAACTATTACTACCAAGGTCAAATGATCAATAGATGTTCAAGTTGTTCATATGCGTGAAGCAGTCCGAAAAAAATGCCCCCGGGGGCATTCCTGATGAAATAATTCATGGATTTTGCACTAATGCGACCGCTCACACTCCGTTGCTTCTTGCGTATTGAATGAATTACGGCCGACTCTTAAACTCCCACTATTCTAACCACGTTACAATCTACACGGACGGTTCCAAGAGCCCAAGTGGAGTTGGTGCAGCCTTTCTTTGTCCTTCATTAAATCACTCTGAGTCCTTTAAACTTCCTTCCTTCTGTTCAACTTTCTGTGCCGAGTCTATTGCTATCCTCCATGCACTTTTCTTCATCAGATCTTCGAAGGTCTCTCATAATTTCCTTATTCTATCAAACTCTCAAAGCGTGCTACAGGCTGTTGCATCTCCTCTGCCTTCCCACTCTACTGATTATGTAATCCTTTTTATACGTTCCTTGATCCATGACCTCTTTCTTTTTTGTGCAATCCAGGTTAATTTCCTTTGGATCCCTAGCCATTCCGGAATAGAAGGAAATGAGTCAGTTGACTTATTAGCTCGGCGAGCTTCTTTTTCCCGGCAGGTTCCTTACTACTTTTCCATCCATCAATATTAATTTTTTGTCCTCTGCAGCGCACAGCCAATTATGGTTTAACTCCTACTACTCCTCATTCTCAAACCCGGATTCTTTTTACTTGTCCATCCAGTCTTCTCTTCCTTTCTGTTCCTGGTTTCTTGACTTCCCTTTTATGCGTCGCTCCAGCATCTCGGCAATATGCCGCCTCCGCTTTGGGCACAGCTGGCTTCCCTCGTCGCTTTTCCGATTCTCTCTCACGGCATCTCCGTATTGTCCTTTACATCCTCCTAACAGTCAACATGTATGTGATCCTGATCACATAATGTTCGAATGTTCATCACTTTCATCTGAACAATCTTCCTTTTACTCCTCTCTCTTATCAAACAATGTCCCTACTCCCTATTGTGCTGCATTTATTCTTTCCCTTCCTTTTCCTTCTGTCATCCAGGCGCTTGATACATTCTTGTTGAATGTTTCACGCCGCATAAAGATCTGATGACGAACCCATAGTAAATATTAAAAAAAAAAAAGAAAAAAAAAGACTTCTGTTTTTTTTTTGTCACCAAAAATCGAGAAAAAAGCTTCAAGGCTTCTTGTTCTTCAAGCGTAGATGAGATTAAAAGAGTACCGTGCAGAAAGAGAGCTTAAATCTATCCTCAAGATTGGGCTTAAAAAGTATTTCGGTCATTGAAGAATGACGTAATAAATGTGCAATGTGTATACATATTTTGAAGAATGTAATAATAACATTGATATAGACGAATAAATAAGATTTTTTCCGAAAAATTGAAAATTCCTGTTATTTTTTTGAGCACATCCGTTTCTGTACGAATGCGCCTGGTTAGGATATAAAACTTTAGCTTTTATTACTGCATGTACCCGCGGGTGAAATTGTCCAGTCAAAGCCCAATAGAAAAAAAAAAAAAAAAAAAAAAAATTATTTTTTTCCTAAAACTTTTTGAAAAATAGAAAATCGAACAACTCGACTGAAACGAGAAACACAGTGTGAAAACGTGGCCGCCATGCGAGAAGCTCTTGATCTATCGCTGATATCGCGTTAAATTGTTGTCGCCAAATAAGTAGTCCGCTAATTGTTTACCTATTTCGAAGTTGGTGATAGCGACGATCACAGACATTAGTATAAAAAGGAGGTGAAGGAATATATATCGATAAAAAAAAAAATTACGCACCATGAAAAAAACCTGTTCTGAAGTGTATTAGTATACGCTAGATAAAAATAAACATTCTGCCACCCACATACACACCTTTCCACTTCATCCCCCCGCAACACCTGTGCCGCACCCCGCCTCCCCGTCCATGTCCCGCTCTGCCTGCTCGACGATTTTCCGTCCTATCTATCATCGGTTCAACGGCAATTTGCAACGGCGCGTTGTGCAATTATTCTAAAGAGTACTACTATCAATCGACTGAAATAGTTCTATCGGTCGTCCGTTCTGCTGTTCGATTATTTTTCGTGCATTTTGTCGCTTTTTCTTCCGTTTGTTCAGTGTCCAGCTCTGGTGCCGGTGCCACATTCGATATTAACGTATTTACAGGCGATTGATTTAATTAAATAATAATAAAGATAAGAGTAACGGAAAACCAGACACGATAACAGTGACGATTACAAAATGTTGTTAAGAGAGAATTCGTTTCTGCAGCCTACATGCGGCATGAAATGTATCCAGCGTATTTTGTTAGCTTATAACGGTTTGTTTGCAGTAAGTATGTATATCCGTCACTTTTCGTTTCTCCGCTGTCTCGTGATCGTTTCTCAATAACAACGCTTCGGCTGTTCCCCGGCCGAGCCTAAATCAACCACGAAAATCACGTTTCCAGATTAAATACCTGCTACTTTAGCCTTCACATGCATCACACATTAACGGCGTGCCATCATTCGGCCGAGCATAGGCAACGCTACTTTTTCGATTACGTCATTCTTATGTAGCAATCCCCCCTAGTTACCGTTTTGCATTATTTAAAAGACACGCGACATTTTTGCGTTACGAAAACGCGCTATGAAAGTTGTAACAGAAATAATAATTGCCACGCTAAAAAGCGAAAATTTAATTTAAAAAAAAATGAAAAAAAAGCCTACAATTCTGCGGCAAGTCAATTTTTATACGTAATTATAGAAAACTCTACATTAACAATAATGCCATTCCATTCTAGGGTCGGACTCAACTTTCTCGAAGTCGACTTTTTCTGCTCGATATGCTATCACTCCTGTAATAATAATTTAAGAAAGGATATCAACCGTCGAGTCGTAGCTTGCCTTCCTGCTTGAATTCCGCCCTATGATGCTCTCCTTAGGTAATCCGGCTTTGGTAGCGTTATTCAATTATCCGTGTATTAATCGATTTCCTTTTGTTTTCTCTTCTTCTAAACAGTTTTTATTCTTTGTTGAGCAGCATTTTTTTTTTGTTTTTTGTTTTTTCTTTCTTTCTTTCTTTCTTTCTTTCTTTCTTTCTAGTTTGAAAAGATGTTTTATGTCATTTAAGGTACACTGAACTAATTTCAATGTATATGATAATGTAAATGTGGCCTAATGGATGTCTCGCCTTAGGCTAAAAAAAAAAAAAAAAAAAAAAAAAAAAAGTTGGCCGTAAACATATCAGCGGTGACGTGTTTTTTTTTTTCTCGGACGTGTCTATTATAGATATTAACCCAGCGCAAGTGAAATTTTTGAAAGTAACAATGTACGGCAGTAGGATTCGGACCCGATCCTACCTGAGCTAAACACCACTGCCTAACCAACTACGCTACGGTAGCTGGAACTAGTGACACTGTTTAGAAAATGATTGAGAAACAGTTAATTGTGCTGGGGGAGGTAATATGGAAAGCAAACTTTATATGATATATGTAAAGTTTTTAATAGAAACTGCTAAGCAAACGGTAAATTATATATATATATTTATTTTTTTTTTGAAATAACGGAATCAGTTGAAGTTTACTACTCTTCTATATTAGGATCCAAGTTTCTTAACCTATACATTAAGGTGGCCAATACAGGAACAACAGAAGGAGATGGAAGAGGAGCAAGAATGTAGTGGGCACAGTAAGGAGTCCGGAGGCTAAGGCCAAATGAATTGGAATAAAGGACTGCGCGTTCCGAGGAGAAATACAAGAGCATTCGAATAGAACGTGATTTACATCACAAGTCAAATTTAAGTTAGGAGGATGAGACTGAACAATATTAAAACGAAAGAGAAAGGCAGGAAGCAGACTGTGATTAAAGCCAAGGCGAATTATTGAAGAAACAATAGAACGGCTGATGCAGGGAAAATGATTAAACCAGGAAGAATGGGGTGGAGAGGGTTGTATAACAAGGTAAAAGGAGTCTTCTTGTTTCAATATGAAGATGATGTGTTAGTTGAGGAGTTAGAATTGTGAGTCATGCGTTTCTCGAATTCGGTCTAATGGTTTGAGACTGGATTTGAAGCTGAATCCGCGGGACCTGGTTGTTGTTTTCGGAAAATAACTAAGAATTTTTTGTTTAAGTGGAAAATTAACTAGAATCTCTCAAGATTGTGTTGTTGGTGTCTAACATTATTCGTAAAAGCGTACGCATTATCACAACAACGACAATCTTCCATTCTTAAGGTAGTATTTTGTTCTTCTAAAATGATATCGGGTTTAATATGATTGCGTTTCAGTAAAACACAATTAGGCAAACTTTTAAACATATGTGAATATACCAATGGGGGGAGTCGTTAATCCAGATTTATTTTTCGGTCTACGAATCGGGGGAAATTTAAAGTTTAGCCGTAGCTGGCAGGAAGTTTACGTTCAGTATAGCTCTTTAGATAATTTTTAATTAGTGTAGCTTTTCGCTAAATTGATTAATTCAGAAAAAAAAAAATAATCGTTATTCGTAGTTTTGAAAATTTCCGCTTCATCACTGTCGTCAGCAGAGGTAAGTTATCATGTCGGTTGTTTTTATAAGAACAGGAAACTGAGTACAATACTTTATTGACTTGCGACAGTATCTTCTGAAAGGTTTATTATTTAATCCGCTGTTTATGTAATTATGTAAGTTTATTTTGACGGCTGTGATTAAGAAATTGTTAATAAGGTTAATTACAACGTTTAAAATGTTACTTCTGTTTGTTTTTTTTTTTTTTTTTTTTTTTTTGCTTACTAATAAAATTATCTTTTCTCAAGAATACGACTATAATAGAAATTTGAAATAGGACTTCCTTTAAGGGCACGTGTAAAAGTGCACCGATCTGATAATAAAAAGGAGTCACTTTTAAAATGGTTCAAGAAATCCGTTGTTTTTGCCAGAGCAAGTAAGGGGAATCGTCTGTATTGTGCTAAGCAGATAATTTAGGCTTTATTAATTAATTATACAAGGAATAATTGGGTAATTTTCTTCTGCTTTCCTTCTCATTGTTTACTTAAACCGAAACTTTTAGATGTGTCCTCTACGAAGCCGCCGGGCACTTATCATGTGCACCGAATACAATAAAATTCACACACAAAAAGAAGATTAAACTAGAAACCGCTGCAAACGTTTTTGTTTTTTTTTTTAATGAATTTGTTAACGAGGATATTAGCCCAAGAAATGAGCAGAATGAGAAAATAATTTTTTTTCCCTTGTTTTTTTCTTGAGCTTGTCAACAAAGAACGATCATCCGTCAACGTACGCGTTATAACCGGTAGCAATTAGAGTCACAAGGAATGGAACCTGACAAAGCAACCATACCAAGGATGGAGATACAGTCAACGTCGATAAAACCAAAACATATGCATCCTGAAGAGAAAAGGAAAAAAAAAAATTTTAATTCTTAAACGTTTAAGGACAGAGGATAAAAATAATTAAATGGTGCGAATGCAGAAGGAAATGAGAGAATATAAGCAGCACTACAAGTAGTAGAGAAGAGTAGAAAAACGATGGTTCAGCAGAAAAGAGCGAAAATAAAAATAAAACATGATATCAGAGTCGCAAGGAAAGTATGTGGAAGGGGATGAAAAGGACAAAATGAAGTATAAGCAGATGAAAACCGGGAAAATGTTGCAGGGTGGACGCTATGATTAAAGCGAAGGCGACAAATAGCCGAGATTGTGAGATGTTTAAGAGAGGGCAACTATCTAGAAAACCATGATGGAGGACGAAAAGATGGCTAAATAGAGGGCTCAAAGGAGGTAGGATTAGAAAATAAAGAAGAACTGAGCGATAGTTTGGAATAAGTAATTTAAGGAAAAAAGAACAATATTATGAGCTCTGAAAATGTGTCTAAAAATTTTCCACTGAAAACGGAGGAACGGGCTAATGAATATGTGCACTATTTTAATTGCCTTCGATGGCCAAATGACCAGGAATCTACAGAAGATTGATCTCGATCGAGTGAAGGAGAAAAAGATACCATGGATGAGTGTGAGAAGTAGTACATAATCGGAAAAGGGAGCAGAAAGAGAAGATTGAGATAGCTTTCAGAATGCACTTTAAGATTCCAAGAGATTATGAGCACTTTATAGAAAACCAGTGATGAGAAAATAGAGAGAACAGTGCGCATAGAATAGCAATAGATTTCGCATAGAAAATTAATCAAAAGGAAGGAAGTTCGAAGGACTCAGAATCTACATCAAAAAGGGCAGAACCAACTTAATTTTTTTGGAACCGTCAGGATAGATAGTGTGTGTGTAGGATAGAAAGGGGAGAACCTAAAGCGTCAAAAAATTCAATCCTAGCGACATGTTGTTGAGGGACAGATTTAGAACAGAACGATAAAGAGAAAGACATTTTTAGTAAAAAAACTCGGAGGAATTGCCATAAATAAAGCCACAGTAATATAGGATAGAGCGGATAAAAAATGTATAGTACAGGAGTAGGAGGATGATCGTCTATTTAATTAGTATGAGAAAAGGCTTTTAACAGATTTAGTTTTTTTAAGCGCGGGGGGTAGGGGTAGGGAGGGGTACATATGATTAATGTGACTGTGGAAAAAGAGTTAAGAAAGATTCCTAAATAACGAAAAGAGTATAGAAATTGGGAACCGTTATTTAAGGTAAGACTAGTCGAAAGAAGGATTAAAAGGATAAAGAATAACGAGATATTGTGATCGTTCGGAAGAGTCGATGAGCACCCTGTCAGCAAAGAAAAGCGAAATAGAGTTAAGAAGAATAGAAGCGATTTTGATACATAGTACAAAAGCGTAAATTCTGTGGAAGGATTTTTAAGGTAGACCTCGAAAGATTAACCTTGCAGAAAAGTAGAAAAGAGAGAAAAAGAATTACAGTTCAGCAAAGTGGACAGGAATTTTTAATTAAGAGCACATTATGCCGAAGAGTGCGGTAAGGTGAACGTTACCAATAGCAATTAATATGTCAACAAAAGCGGCAATTAAGCAGTTTTCATTAATATGATAAACGCCCGGTAGGAACATGCTAATACAAGACCTAGCTGTACTTGGTAGTAATTTTAAATTGTAAAAAGCTTTAAAGTTTAATTAGTTTTAAACGGTTTTTACATTAAATCACTAAAAAAAAGACCTAATCAAAATCGTACTGTTCCGAAATTTAAACTCCGTCGTATAATTTAAAATTATTTTGCTGAAGATAGATGATGGTGTATTAATTAACAATTACACAATTCTCGCGGATCAGCTGTGCGTCGTCGCAATAACTCTCTAAACACCCTGCTAGGCGATTCGGCATTTAGTGTGCCAAAACTTACGTTAGTCAAGTTATAATGGTGCTTCTTAAATAATGATTTATCGCCAACAGTCGAAATTTGTTTGTCAATAGATTTCAACTGATAAAATATATACAACTGAAAATTGGTTAATTTTTCGGGTGACCTTCTATTTTTACCGACTTCCACAGTTCGCGGCATCTAGAGAAGGTTCAGTTTTGTAGTTTTTCATTTGGCTATACTTAATTAGAGAATTTTCCTAAATGTGTGCCTGAAATTTTTAACTATAATAAACGTATCGTAAATTTCTCGACTTTTTACAAACTTTGAAAGTGCTCTTCAAGAGAATCGAAATATGGTTTAGTTTTCTATATCAAACATACCGTGGAAAAGAAATATTTTGTTTTCTTCCGAGTCGATGGCCATTCTTCAGGCTATCTCTTTTTATTTCCTCTTCAAGCGGGCTTTCCCAATTTCTCATCATTTCGGACTCTAAAGGCATCCTTCAAGCCATATCCTCTCCTCCTTCACATTCCTATCATTAGTATTATTCTCTCAATTCGTTCTCTTACCTCCACTTTGCAGTCATCTCGCTCTATTCTTATTGATTTTTTTATGGATCCCCAGTCATTCCGGAATTGACGGCAATGAAGTAGCTGACTCTTTAGCTCGCTCTGCCGCCCGCCTTAATTCATTCCCCGAACTTTTTGGCTCCCTCTCCTTATTGTCCTCTACATCCTAACGAAGCAGTTGTCTGTGATGCTAATCACATTTTCTTTGAATGTCTGCTCTTTCTGCGGAACGCTCTTCCCTTTATTTACTCCTCTTAAAATTAAGGCTTCCTGCTCCCTACTGTGCTTCCTATATCCTGTGCTTTCCTTCTCGGTCTGTTGTTCCTGCCATTGGTTCCTTTATTTCTGCCATTTCCGATCGAATTATGTTTTAATTAATTTACTCTTCTTCCTATTGATCTGGGCGAGGTTCCTGGTTGACGAGCCTAAAAAAAGAAGAAAAAAAGAAACTATTTCCTTTCTTCAGACGCCCTTTCCTTATCCACCTTCAATCACGCCAGATTTTGGCGGAACATTTATTCCCCTCCTATTTTCTACTAGTCATTAGCATTACCGCCTTATTCAGCTAAATCCTCGTTCCCTGTCTTGGTTCCATTCTATTCCTTTCGGTCGTCGCTCCTCCATTGTCTCCCTAATTTGTATCCGGATCAATCATTCTCTACTCCCCTCTTCCCGTTATTTGTTCTGTCGTTGTCTCCTTCTTGTTCTCTTTACGATTGTAATCCTCTTCGTATATGTACTACTGATCACATTTTCTTTGAGTGTCCTGCTCTTCTTAATGAACGCTCCCTTTTATACGGGCAACTTTTGATATTAGGTTTCCTTGCTCCCTATAACGCTTCCTTTATCCTCTCCTTTCCTTCATCTTCTGTGGTGCCTGCACTGCTGTCCTTTGTTGCGTCGATTTCTGATCGCCTAGCTGTTTAATTTTATAGCTTAGCTTTTCCAATTGTTGGGTCAATTCAACCGGCGCGCCCATAAAAAAAAAAAAATAAAAAATATTTTTTTCAAGTTCATGAGGACTTCTCGATTCAAAAAAAAGTGAGGGGCCCCTTCATTATATGTAGTTTTGCTGAAGTTACGATTGGGTAATTTTATAAGCTACAATTTATTGAAATTTTAAAGGAATTTACACGGGCACATTAAAAAGCTTTTGAATATTTACTGCACGATGAAAATTTCTAAAATACATTTGAAGTAATTAAAAAAGGGTGGTTTTTCTTGTAAAGCATGATCTAATACGAGGGTGGTTCAAATATAAACCGGAATTTTTAAATAAACGCCCGAAAAATTTATTGTGGAAAACGTGGTTGCACTGGCAGTTAGACCGGTTTGTTATGTAGAGCAATTAGAACCGCGTAACGTCACTTTTTAGTGTAGTTAGAGCCACGAGTGAAAAAGAAGTACCAGTGTCTGTTGCGCAACGCATCATTATTCGTTTTTTAGTCAAAGACGACGTAAAATCCGTGGAAATTTACCGAAAATTACGCGAACAGTTCGGGGATGAGTGTCTCTGCAAAACTCAAGTGTACGAGTGGTGTTCCGCGTTTCGAAAAGGACGTGAAGTGGTGTCAAACATACCACATGCGCGGCGCCCAAAAACCAGCATTACAGATGAACACGTCAAAGCCATCGAACAACTCATTTTGGCTGACCGACGCGTCCGTGTACGCGATATGACCGACGAATTGGCCATCAGCATAGGTAGTATTGAGACAATAATTCGTGATCGGCTAGGTTATCGCAAAATTGCAGCCAGATGGGTGCCAAGACTTCTGAATTTTGAACAGAAATTCACTCGTTGGGAAACGATGAAGACATTGGCCGAACTGGGCTGGGAAACACTTGAACATCCTCCTTACAGTCCAGATTTGTCGCCTTGTGATTATTATTTGTTTGGCCCGTTGAAAGAAGCACTTGGTGGACAACGTTTCGACAGCAACGATGAGGTGGAATCGTTCGTGCGCAAATGGCTATGTGACAAGCCGCGAGATTTTTACGAAAAAGGAATAAAAAAATTGCCGGAGAGGTGGAAAAAGTGCGTAGCGTGCGAGGGGGGTTATCTTGAAAAATTGTAAAAAATATGAGCACTGTAAGTATAAAATAAAAATTTTAATGACGAAATTCCGGTTTATATTTGAACCACCCTAGTAATTGTAATAACTCGAAAAATTCGATGGGAATTTAACAAAAATACTCGTTTAAATGGATTAAATTTAATTAATGTATACCAAGCAAAGATGATACCTTTCCTGAAAGGTTTTTTTCAAAATTTGACTTATTTTCTTCTATTAATAATTCGAAGCCTTTTAGGAATTGAATTTTTCTCGAATTCTCCGCTGTTCATCTCGGAACGACAAATCTAATTCACCCCGCAATACTCTAAACATAACCCTGCCTGACTGCGTTTATATTTTTTTCTGATTGTCTATCTAAAAAGTTGCATCGCTAAATAATCCGCATGCTCTAACTGTTTGGCATTTTGTTGTTTCGAAAAACGTTATTAATTTTTTCATTAGTAAGAACGATGCAACCGCCCGGTTTGAAATTAAATTTTTTTTATTTTAAAAGTTAGTAACTGCTTATTCCAACGTGTGTTTTTTTTTTTCATTTTTCTTCACGCATAAATTTTAATTATTTAGACCGATTTTAATGTTTGTTAGGTTTCCGTACACCTTTTAATGTACGGAATAATAATCCTAGTAAGGTGGTTCAGGAACGACAAAAATATTCAATTAAAATATGCAATAACTCGCGAACGGTTAGACTTATTAATTTCGAAAATCTGAAACATAAATTACACTTAAAATTCTCGTTAAAAATAACTTCAAACGTTTAAAACCACTTCAATAATCACCTTTAAACAATTCATGACTCATCATCAGTTTTTAAAAGTGAAATTCAAAATGTTAAATCGCAGAAGCTCTTTCATAAAATCAAGAAATTACGGATAAACGTTTATAGAGACTCCTCTTTGGAACTCCTTCTTCTTCTTCTTCTTCTTCTTTACGCCATCTCCGGTCGAAGTTTGGCGATCAATGTGGCTAGCTTCAGTTTATCGGCCGCTGCTTGCAGTAACTCCGACGATGTTGCGCCATCGCTGCATGTCATCCTCCCACGATAATTTTCTTCTACCTCGGCTTCTTTTCCCAGCAATTCTAAGCACAGTTTGCAGGCTTCTCTATACGTTTTCATTGCGATTAATGTGGTCTCGTAGTATTTGACTTTTCTTCCTTGCACAATTAATAATAATTCTCTTTAATAACAGCAAAAAAAATGGATGTTCACGTATTGCACCTCTCCAGCAATCAATTTATTTGCGATCCCGATCATATACAATGTTCGGTTATTTGTCGCTTTCAACTGAACAAACTTCTTTTTATTCCTTCCTTTCACAAATCGGTATTCCCACTTCCCATACTGTGCTTCATTCATTCTCTCCCTTCCTTCTCCTTCTGTTATTCTAGCTCTTGATTCTTTTCTGTCGGCTATCGTTGATCGCGTAAGGAACTGAGTCTCTCTTGCCCGGCTGTTCCATTGTTCTTGGGCCAATGTCCATGTAAACGAACCCATACAAAAAAAAAAAAAAAAAACAAGAACTAATACCCCGAGTAAAAAAGTTGGGTAATCTAAAACATATATGCTTAAAGGACCGCTTTATAATAAATACCCGAGCCTACAACTTTATATTTAGACCCTCGGAGCGCTGAAAGCTGGAAAGTTTTGAAAAAAACGTTTTTTTTCCCGGGCATATGATATATCGTTGGGGAGATCGCTATTTTTCGGGAACGAAACCGTATTTCACTATCCTTAACGAAACTTTCAAAGTTGATGAAAAGTTCAAAAAAGCGCGACAACTGTCGTGTTTGCGACGTAATTATTATAGTTAAAAATTTTAAACAAGGTTAAAAATATACGAATCCTCCTGTATATTTCTTTAGTTCGGAGCATCCGGGTTTCCAATTTTAAAGTTAGCCACTCGGTGTGCCGAAAGCTCGAAAATTTTGGAAAAAGAATTTTTTTTCAGAGTACGGTGATATTTCGATGGAAAAATCTTTATTTGTCGCCAACGAAGCAGTATTTCATTATCTTAACGAAACGTTTATAGTTGGCGAAAAGCACGAAAAATGACGTGCCTCTCCTTCTTTGTGGCGCACAAAATCAGATCTCTTGGTTTTGAATTTAGTATTGCGTTAACGTAAATTATAGTTGTCTGTTTCACTTACATACAGAGAATCCTCAGCGCAAGGAACATCATGCGTGACTGAACATTTTTGTTTACTCGAATCCGCGGGGCTATCGTATAAGGAGACGAATGAGAATCGGTGCAAACAGATACTTAGTAGTCATTCGATTAAAAAGGCGACTTTCTTTAGAGAAATTTTTATTAATATAACAAACGTTAATGACGCTTCAAATGTTATCGGCGTTAATTACCACGGGATAAATATGGATTTGAATAAAGGAAACGAATTTGAAATCTCCATAACGCGATATACGATTGCTATTTTACCGCGTATCACGTGATAGTGTGAATCGAATGATTCTTTCGTTGATTGGAAAAGTTGTAGTCCTCCATATACTGAACTGAAACATTAGACGACGTTGAAAAAGTAGTTTCCTTAGAGATATGTGTTTCCTTTGCTTATAATTTAACCAGACAAAAATTACACAAAAATAGTTTTCATTAGAATATAAGGAAAGTTAAAACTTTGAAAAATGTTTAAAACTGGCGATGAACGCCACTGACTACAAATAATGTTATCGGTGTTAGTTTATATACAAGTAGAGATTCGAATAAAGATAACGAAACCACCAAATTATAAACTCTTGAACCAACCCAGTTCTCTTTACACAGCCTAGAAAGTGGCGGCATTTAACGTTCTGGTTTATATGTATCATCATTCGAAAATATTTACGCTGACAATTGTGTGAAATAAAATTGTTAAAAAAGAAAATATCGATTTCAGTCAAAAAATTTAATTAAAAAAAAAAAAAAGTAATTATTTCATAACAAATTAATTCGACATTAATACGCGTAAAGATATTACGATTATTCTTAGTCATTAACTTTTCAAAGCTAACACCAGATTGAAAAATTCCAACAATGATTAGAAACAATTTTTAATGAGCATGAAAACACATCGCACTCGTTTTCGACAAGTCAAGTATTGGAAACAGCAAAAATATTTAAGGAAGTTTTTAATTGTTTGCAATCTGAACTTGCTGCTGACTTCAAAAAGTCAATGTTGTTTAGGAATTAGAAATTCTTCCTACGTTTATTATCCTGAAATGTATATTACTTTTTTTTTTCAAATAATTATTTTTTACTTTTTTAGCGTATTTTTATTAAACCTCTAGAGTGAAGTCGGTAGTTTTCAGAAAAATTGAATCGTCTTCTACTGAAGACATTTACGGTAATTTTCTCGGTGCACAACTAAGCTAAAATTAAACTGCGATTAATATTTTAAATGATACAAATTATATAACATACTGGTCCTGCTTAATAATGTCCGATAACGCCGATAGTGGAACGTTTACGTTGTACTAAGGAAGGTTCGTACTTTTTTTTTTTCTTCTTTTTTTTTTGTTGCTTTTTCTGGTGGAACTTTGTAACTGAAACAATTGACAAATTTTTAATATTATCAGTGCCCGTTGCCACGGCATTCGTAGTTACACTCGAACGAAACTTTGATATAACTGAAGTTTCTAAACAGGTAGTGCAAATAATTTTGTGTTTTTTAAAAAAATTATGTACGATATCAATATTTAGCCAGTTTAATCTCATTTCCTAATTACTGAAATATGTTTACTTTTCTGAAGAATTGTAATAATTTTCCTAATCTTTTTATTCCTGAGAAAGAAAGAAAGAAAAAAAAAAAGGTAACTTTTATACTGCATTTGAAATTTAAGGGAAATTAAACCACCCAGCGGGTGGAGGTGAGACAGACTAATTCATTATTTTCGATTCACGCTGACATGTCATATATACTATTTTGGAAAGAGTTAATTTGCGCGTGTCGCGTTATTTCGTCTACGTTTAAATTAACCTGGACGTTTTTCGTTTCGTTAAGTCCGTAGCGGTTGCCATATGTTACTACTATTAAAATATAAAGACGTTATAAAGGAAATAAATCTCCCGATTTAATTTTAATTAATCGAATACGGATAAGAGCGAATTATAATCAATACTTTATAACTCTAAAAATTACCGACCAAATCGAATGAATCCTAGAAAAACCCCCCGGTGAATTCTGATAAAACTCACTCGCTATATTTAAACTGTTTTGCCGTTATTTCGACATATATACAATCGAAACTTATACCTTAACATAAGTAAAGATTATAATTATTTCAATATATGTATTAAGTTTTTTTCCCTCGTGGGAAGGTAAAGGTGGATAATCTCCAAAGGTAGAAAGGAATTGGCCCTAATATTCTCATTAGTGCGCCGTTCGGCTCAGTAGCATTATGAAAAGCTTAATTACACAATCCATGCAGACCCGTGCCCAGAATTTTGAAAGGGGGGGGGGGCTTGAAAATTTTCTTCACATATTTATTTTATAAATAACAATACATTTTTCACTAATATTCATACTATCAATAATTCCCATTATTTTGATTTATATGTATTAATAATTTACATAAATGAATTACCCCGCGTATAAAAACATTAATAAAAATTACATAGATTATATCCATAATAAAATATTTTGCATAAAATATTAATGAAATACCTAAAAATATGAAGCATATTTTTTCTATTTTTTTTTTTTTAAAGATAAAAACACCTTTTCAATTTTTGATTTTTTTCGAATTTTTGTGTATTTATAATAACTATTTCAGTTCTCGTGGGGTGGGGGTGGGGGGGGGTTAACCCCCAAAATCCACCCCGTGGACACGGCCTTGAATCCATGATACATTCTGAAGAATATCCATGGGACTCGTTTTACTTTTAGATATTGGGGAGAGTTTTTCGCATTTTTTAAAAATATTTTGCAACAATTTTAACGCTCCGGTGCACAATAAACATTTTCGTTAATTTAACCTGAAATGGGGTGAAATAATCCGCAGTATTAAACTGATAGTTCATCTCTGAAGGGATATTTTAAACGATTTTTACCAAGCGACATTGATATTTATAATCAATTTGTATTATAACGCGAATGTCAAATGAAACACATTTTCATTTCCTATGCGAAAATATGCGTCTTACAATTAGATTCAAAACGGGAAATAATCGTAGATACGAAGCGCACAATTAATTGGACTAGGCTATTTTTTTCGATTCCAAATGTAAATAGTTTGTTTTATTTGTTTTTTTGCATAGTGCAGTGGAAACTAAAAACCAAGAAAATATACCCAAACAACAGCTGAATAGAAACAGCAACTGCGAATTATAAAAAGGAAAAATACGAAATAATAAAGATTTTTATTAATTCATTGTTTAATAACACTGACCGTTATTACTAGAGTGCGGATTTATATGCACAATAAACTTTAAAATATGCTATTGAAATCCAAAAATATGCAAAGTACATGCAAAAACGATTCTAATACTATGAAAATTATATACAAAAATTCGTTAATTATTTAAATGTTACCCACATAATAAAAAAAGGAAAAAAATAGAAATGAAATGAAAATTAAAATTTTACGCCTCTAAAAAACCCCCAAAACACCAACTGATTTTCACAAAAAACAAAAGAATAAAAGCAATTACATACTAGTGAAAAAGGAAATGGAGTAAAACAAGAAGGTAATAAGAGTATGCAACATATCAAATATAAGGAACAAATAAGCACTAACCGAAACAGAATCGAAATTTAAAAAAAAAAAACAAAGAGAAAAAAACATCGAGAATTTCATCCTGTGGACTTACCTAGTAAAATTTTCAGTTTATTTATTTTCCAGCTTGCTGTACTTCGTAGAAAAGTGTGGTCACAAAAAAAGAACGAAAGTTACCTTCTAGTTTAGGCAGGGTTAAAAGAGGTAGCATATTCGTCAAATAAATAATGAACTACATAGGCATTAGTAGTTTTTATATAGAAAGAACGGGTCGTTGAATTCAGAGAACTGATAGATTTAAAAAGAGGAGTAAGCAGTTTGTATGCTGCTTGAAACGTGTTTTAGCTTTCGTCAACGGACAAACAAGAAATCATCTCCTGAATAATTAATTATTCAATCGTAACAAACATAAATTCAGACTTGGTACTAAGAATAAAGGAGTATATGTCGACCGTTTGGCGTTCGCGGATGATTTAACTATCTTTGCTAATGATTTAACGTCAGCAACGAATATATGATCAATCAACTAATAAAAGTCTCGGAATGTGTAGGCCTTAAAATATGTGTTGAAAAAATCAAGTACATGACAAATATTAAAAACAGCCCAGGTTATTTTAATACATGTGCTGGAAAACTAACGCGAATTAAAATATCTAGGGGAATTTATACAACAAAATACACTAGAAGAAGAAAAAGCAATGAATAGTAGAATATGTCAATTAGGTCAGGCATATCACTTGGTGAAAAATGTCTACGATAAAAAAGCAACGAGCATAGGAGCAAAACTAAGACACTATTATGCTACAGTTGTAAAACCAGAAGGATTATATGCATCAGAAACGTTAAATATAAACAAGAAAATATTAACAAATAAATTAGAAATAAGGGAACGGAGAATCCTGAGAAAGATTATAGGAGTTAAATGGAATGAAATGGACAGTTGAAATGGGTTTCGAACGACAAACTATAGAGCAAAATTGAACCATTGTCCATATCAATAAGGAAAAGAAGATTATTATTTTACGGGAATATTACCAGAATGCAAGAGGACAGGTTAACCAAGGGAATTTATGAATTCATGAAAACGAAGAAAATAAGACTTGCATGAATGAATGTGAAATGGATATGAATTTAATGGATGTTATTGAAACACAAATGTGTTTAATAAGGGGAATGGTTTCATAAAACATTAAAATAGAACCAGTTAACCGGAAGAGGTGTCGCTTTCGATAAGCCATAAAAATGCCTTGATGGAGGGTCTCAAGAAATACTGGAAAGGTGTTAAGAAAGGAAGAAGGAAAAGATGTAAAATGAAAACTTAGTTGTTTAGCGTAGTCCATAGAGGCTGAAATCGAAAAAAAAAAAAAAAATTCAATCGCAAATTTAGTCGGTTTTTGGTATGACACGGTTTTGATTTCTTTTCCATATTATTTATATTTCTTTAGCCAGGCTAACGAACAGAAATCAACACATTTTCAGCGTACTGTACTAGCAAACCCAATAAAAATAATATTAATAATAATAATAATGACGATGTTAATAAAAAAGTATGACTTTATTTTAAAAAGGATCAGTTGTGACTTGAAGAAGAAAAAAATGTAGTTGAAGAAATTGCGAAATATGCAGAATATGTGCAAAATGGTAAAGAACTATTGAAAAAACCGATTTATCACAGTAAATGTGAAAAAGTTGATTTTATTTATAAATTCGGTCTCTCGTTATTAAGTTAATACTTCTTTAATATCCGAGTATCGCTGGCAAATCACAGTTAACTAGTAAATACCTGATTTCATTTTTTTTTTTTTTTATACCCCTCTTGGGTTTGCTACCTGAGAGCATTAGCCCAGCAAAGTGGAAGGAGATACATGGAACAGAATGGAAACGATATTTTTATTTTATCAACAATGGAGTCAAGGAACTCCTCTAGGACAGGAGCAACTGAGAGAATAGGTAGAGAAAGAACATAAGAGGTGTTGAAAGGAGCAGGAAGACCAAGCTTTAAAAGATGGTAATAAAGTAACTCAGGCTCGCGAGATAAACCAGAACACTCGAAGAGTACGTGATTCGCATCACAAACATACTGGGGGAACTTTCAGAATGAACAAAAGGGAGATGCAGCCAAGGAAAAGCGATTTAGAGAAGAAGGAAAGAGACTATGCGTGAGAGACGAGATATTTTAGTAATTATGGACCGACGCAAACTAGGGAAATCATAGAACCAAGGATGAAAAGGAGGAACAGGATTAATCAAGAGATAAAAGGAATTTAGATTTTACTATATTTATGTGTAATAAATGGATGAGACGGACGAAATATCTATTGGACAGATGGCCGTCGTAGGTAACCAAATAAATCAAATGAAGAAAAGTTCCGTCTGAAAGTTTGTAGGAGAAAATAAATTAAAGCTACAGTCATTTCCTTCGTCTTGTTTGTAAATCTTATCATTGAACGTGACGCATTATTACGCACTACTACTCCGACAAGTTTCTATCAATTTAACAGTAAGCCTATCCACTCCCATATTTCTAATTAATTCCTCCGGTTACCCCTCGTGGGGACATTCGTAAAGAGAGACACAACGTCAATACTTAATAAAAGATCATTTTTTCCCAATATTACGTTACTACTATAATATATTTTTCTATGAAATCTCGCCGGCTCGTGCACTGCATTGCCTACAGAATTCTTTAATTTCATCGCCGTGTATTTTTCTACAAAATATGAAAGACTATAAAGGGAACAAATAATCAATCGGCTTCTTATAACGCCTATTTTGTGCATCTTTGGCGGCAACTCTTGGTTTGGCACCATTGTCCCGGGCAAAAATTCGCGGTTTTGTAGAACGTTGTTTAGATGGGATGGGGGGATAAATTTGGGACAGAGAAAAAACCTCGAAATACAAGTAGGCAGTGTAAAGAGGATCAACAAATAGTTCAAAAAGTTTAAAGAAGCCTAATCGACAAAATTGGGCAAATTTTAAGGGGGAATAGAGAATTAGACGAATATTTGTAAACAAAAAACGTTTAAAAAATAACTTCGATAATTACATGCTGCTGGAGTATGTACTCTCTAAGTTTGTATTAGACAGACTAGTAGGCTTCCTGCATCATCATATCATTATAGTGCCATACCTCTGAACAGTTGGCTACTACCTCTTTTCGAACATTCCAGCTGTACGAGGACATAGGCATAACGTTCATAGCAATTGTTATATATGACACGAAAAAGACTGCACTTGAAAAACTGATATGGTGGATATTTCATTTATCAATATTCTATTTATGTCTACCTACTACACATCAATTAGCGCGCGCGTACGGTTGAATTATTTATTTTGTAATTTCTATTGTCGCCTGAGATTGAACTAACGGAAGTTAAGTTCTTTAGCAACTGTAGGCTATCATCGCGTGTAGGCCTGCACAGGTACGAATTAAAATCTACCAAGCAAATTGTAAAGACAAACATACAGAGTTCCGGGAACATAAAGAGAAAAAGTAAACAGGCGAAATCGAATTTAGCGTCACGCTGAAGTATTAGGCAGGATCGAAAACGCGAATAAACATCTAATGAGAGAAGGTGTTGGAAAAGTGTATTTGAGAAGACGGCTTAAAAATCGTTTCGAATTGGAAGACTGCCACAATTAACCGTTTTCAAAAATGAAAGATTAATGCCGGTATCAAAAGCTTCGAAGCATATATTGTGTTTCGGCTTATACACATTCCCCGGTGTAGCCTTTTTAATGTTTGCTCTGATAATGAATAGAGTAATGCTATTCGGAAGGTTAATAATAATCAGGACATAGTTTATACCGGAAGTAGGCGTTAAGAAACCGCGAAAGTTTTAGGTTATTTTTGGTTAATTACCTTTTCAATCAAATCTTTTATATTCCTGTGAAGTGTGGCTTTCTTTGGCGGTGCCTTAAACGAGAAAGTCAATTTTGTTTCTTTAAAAATGTATATGGTTTTTAACTTGTTAGAAATAGATTGCACAATGCATTTTTGCTCTGAATGATTCATTATTACAAAACAAATATGACGCAATAAGGAAAACAAACAAGAGTGTTCACTTTTCAAGTGTTTCTAAGGAACGTTCATACTATGAATTAAAAATCTATCATTAATTAGAGTGAAATAAAAATAAAACTTGAAAAGAGAACGAATCGAAAATATTAAACAAAAGCAACTATTAAAGGAACTACTGTAAATATTAATTACAAAATAAATAATTACCTAAATTATCGGAGCTGCCCGTTTTTTTTTTTTGGTTTTTTTTTTTTGTTCCAAGCATAGTGTATGCGCATCGGTTACTTACTTTTCATCTGTGTGCTAAATCCACAACATGTCGTTCATTCTTTAATCTAAACTTTTACACGGGATAATTTCTAGTAACCTTTCAACGGTGGCTCAAATCTTGGAGCTTATATCAAAGCAAATAAACTCTCGTCCCAGTCATTTAATCTTCAACCTCTATGTTATTACATTCAGCTTATAAATAGATGAAAAAAAAAGTTTACTTCGTAAAAACAAATCACGATGGAATGTTGTACATTGTTAAGAAAAAAAAAAAGGTTAAGATTTAAATTAAAAAAAAAACAAGCCAAAAAAGAATTGTTTTAGGCTCTAGATTCCCTGCAGATGTATAATATACCACAGGTGTACAGAGCATTTTGCGACAAATAAATATATATATATATATATGCATAGTCTAAGTGGCTCGCAATATTTTGTCAACCTGTTTTAGCGAAATTAAAGATATTCATTGTATCATTAGCGTATCCGGCCTGTTGTGTGCATTCCCCGGTATATTTGGTGTATCGACCGTGGTGGCTATTGTACGTTTCATAAGGGGTAGCTGCCATTGTGATTTTTAGTGTACACTTCTATAAGGATGACATTCAAATTTTAATTGTTGTTGCTTTAAGATTTTTCAGTTATTCATTTATTCTGTTAGTTTCGCGTGTAAAATAATTTGCATACTGTGTTATATTATTATCTATAAATATTCCGAGCCAAGTTTTTTTATTACTTTTATAGTAATTACAGGAGAAGGTTCCCGCAGTTTGCAGTTAAAGCGATCGCTATCGCGAAACTTTATTATCGTCGTCACAGGTGGTATAGTATTTAATTAAACCTAAGAGACGGTTTGCGCTTCCTTCTCTTTATGTTCACATCAACTAATAATATAATTTTCTTTTAGCTGAAAAAAAATATAAATAAATAAACATTTATTTCCAGGACACGACAGACTGTTCAAATATTAAATCCGACTAAATAAAACTTATCCTTATCAAATATTTATAAATCTTTCGCAGCGAGCAACCCATTAATTTTCAGAAACAACTTATTATTAATTTCGACGTTTTGGCAAGATTTAACGTCTGACGCTGGAAATTCCGTTCTCATTTTGCTCCTTCAAAATCAGGGATAATATTTTCTTCGAAACAGTTACCAACATTTCTATCTTAAACACCGATTGTTCATTTTGATACGCGAATTTAATTATCATCTGTACACAGCATTTATCATGCAGCGCCGGTATTTTCGAAAAATTAACGTGTGATATCACGACAAGGCAATTAGAAATAAGTATTTCAACCAATACGCGACACCTGAAAAATAATTAACGACAAACATTCGTCGCATCGGTGTATCATTTTTAACTTAGCTAATTAACTCGAATTTTTCGTGAACGTTATTTAATTAGACTGAGCCGTTTTTGGTTAATTATAAACTCAGCAGCTTTGGCGCGAGCGTTCTTATCACAAACATTGTACGATAAGGGGGAACAATGAAGAAGAATGCGACGTTTTTAGTTTTTACCGACTTCGAAAAAGAAGGGGGTAATACGTTCGTCGCGTATGTTCTTTTTTCTTGTTTTTTTTTTCTTTTTTATTGATAGTTTTCGTTTTACTACTATTTTCCTTTGCACACTATCCGTGTACGAATGTTTACGGAGAAGTTAAATAATGAGAAAAGTAAAAAAAAAGTATTCGAGTCCAGAGAGATGTTACGATGGACACCGAAATGTAACACGAGGAAAAAGAGTTTAATGAAAGATCTGCGCTGGGTTGACCCGAAGGATGGCTATAGGGGTGATTAATTTCAAAGAAAAAACTGAGGCAAGGTGAGAGACTATGAGCTGGTTCGGGATAGTAGGAGAGACATTTGACATGATTAGTTTATTCGATGGACTTTTTAAACGTCGGGCAGTGATCACTTGCGAGCCTATTTTAATTCTTCCTTCATGTTCGAATAGCTTTTCGACATTGGATTTCGACTTAAAAAAATATTGCCACTCGGTCTCTGCTGATTTTCGAGCCTGCTATTATGTTAGATGGTCCGCCAACTAAATCTTTTAATGCCAAGAAGTAATCGCGGTTGCTGCTTGTCGGAACGTACGGGAATATTACGCCCTGTTCCTCTGTTGGGTAATTGAAGTCGGTTAGCGGGGCTATTTTCTTTATAGTTTTTAATTTTTCGGAGAAGGATGCTGGTACACTCGGTGCGGTCGGGAGGGTTGCATCGGAGGGGCTGTTTTGGATTTTGTCATTTACCGCGGTCGCTGCGGAGCTATCAGCGTTAAAATCGGCAGACGGCTGGCTGCGCGAGTTTATCACGAGAGATAAATCAGCTGAACGCTGCGGGTTTGTTCGTGTGGTGAACTGGTTTTTGTCGGAGTTGCTGATAAGGCTTGAAATATAGCATCTTTCATATTATTCACTACCGTCATTAAAAATTTTTTTTTTTTCGAAATAAAACCAAAAAACCTTTAGTAAAGAAAGCCGATATGATGAGAAACAGAAGTAAAATAAGTTACTATTATAAATATTTAATGTAAATTGATAGAACGATGATTCAAATAACGAATACCTGCAAATTATTCCTTTAAAGCTTTGTGTTACTCAAATCAAACCCAGCTGAACTGACCATATTTAGAAAGTATTATTGCAATTTAGTGTGATAAGTTAGTAAAAAAACGAAATTCTAGAAAAAAAATTCGGTTAAAACGTGTTTTGTAACTAACAAACGTGTAAATTACAAAGTGGTTGTAGCCATTGACGGTTCTTTTCCTTTTTTTATTAAAAACTATTTCACAGTAGAAAATTAATTAATCGCTTCTGTTTCTCAACTTGTTTCTTTAATTTTTTCTTTTCGTCTACAAAACATGCATCGAGTATTGCCGAGTCGATATTTCTAATTATTATTATTTTTTTATGAGTCGCTCGCTTTATTATTAAACAAAACAAGAAAAGCTTCTTGCTTATTGGCTTTATTAAAATTTTTACGAAAATAATATTAGTCCAGTGTTTTGAAGATTGAAAATTTTTCTAAACAAACTAAAAAAAAAAGGAGAAGTTAGCCGACAGTATGTTTCATGTACTGAACATTGTGTGAGTTAATTTAAAGATTACCATAATTTACATTTACATAATATTAAATTCAAAACAAAGATATTTAATTTTTAATTTGAAATATCGTATATATTTCTCGCCCAGTATTAACATAAATGTGTTTATGTTTAAAAATTTTTACGCCTTTGCTTGTCATTTTCGATATATTTTTGAAACCAGGGTGGGATCGCCAAGGAATTAAATATATAATTAAAATCATAGATAACAGAAAAAACTTCAATGAACGTATCCTCAAATAAATTTGCTAGATACTAATAAAAAAGAAAGATAATATAAGGAATATGTATCAGAAGCAAATTTAATCCAGTTATGTTACACTTTAAATGATTTAGAGTTGATAGTTTGTAATTTTTTATATACGGTTGACTCTATACGTTAGCAAAAAAAAAAAAAAAAATGAAGAAAACCGACAATCCATTTGACCGATAATTAATATTAATAATTGTCGTCCGTTTCGTGTCACCATTGCTAACAGAACTCTTAAATTTACATCGCGAAAGTCTGTTTATGAGTATTTCACGCTGAAGTCGTTATTTCAAAAAAAAAAAAAAAATAGAAAATATTTTAAAAAAGCGAATAACCAAATAAAATCATGTAAAACATGTGTCTTGTGATTATATATATATATAGATATATGTGTATGTATATAAAAACATGCTATACGCGCGGAAAAACTAAATCGTTAATGAAGAACGGTATTTTTTGAACGGAATTTCTGATAGCAGTATTTGGTAACTCGTGTTTCTCACTAACACAGATGACTACGTTTAACGGATGATACCTGAAAATACCGTAGGTGGTCTGTAAAAAGGTCTGAGTTCGCCTGCGCCCGAAAGAGGCTGCGCCCGAAAGAGGCTGCGCCCGATAGAGTCTGCGCCCGATAGAGTCGCGCCCGATCGATCGCGCCCGATAGAGCGGTCCCCCCGCTAATAATCCAGTGGTAGGCAATGGCATCTCTCAATTTGCCTGGCCAGTAGCACGGGGCGGCAGATTAGGCCAACTTATCCCGCCCCAGGGATTGTCTACACTCAGCAGTAGGTTATGATATATAGGCATATCATGATATCATGATATCGTGATCTGGGTCTTTTTATTTAGACTGTAAACTTTCTTGGTGCAAGCGTGTCTGGCTTATATAACGTCCAAATTGCGTAATTTAAATTACGTGTTTTCTTATTTAAGATAAATTTTCAATGAATATCAGTTGTAGAGAATATACTCATCTCTCTTTATAATTATCCTATGGAATAATTCATTGGGGTGCTGCCACCATCTTATCAAATTAAGCAGCTATGTCAATTACAAAAATCTAATTTTAAGATTATAATAAAGGATAAAGGGGAGTTTTATAGAAAGAAGTTATTAAACATTAACTATATCCTTATAAAGTTCAATTGCTACAATACACGTTCTTCTTAACGAAGATTTATCGCTGTTCACTTTTCAAAAAAAAAGTATTCTAATATGCGCCACGACATTAATGTAATTTTTCAGCTGAAAACCCTGTTATGTTTTAAAAAGAAAATGTGTGTTTATTCCTGGATTTACACTACCGCGAAATTCTTTAACAATTGCCAAAATTGAATTGAATTTTTAACGTCCATTTTGTATTACCAGTTAGATAATACTTAACGTGTAGGAGAAATTTCTGCGCAACAAAATGTTACGCAGTTTACAATAATGTTCAAAGTTTATTAATTTATTTTTTAGAGTTTCTTAACAATTAATTTTTCATTGCTTCGCATATTTTATTTAACAGCGTATTATTTCTTTCACGGACGACAGTAACACTTTTTTAAATAAATCATTTTACGATTGTCTCTAAAGTAATCCGTTTAATTTGATATAATTCTGCGTCACAATTGATCCAATCTCTGTCTCAGTTACAAGAAAAAAAAAAAAAAAAAAAAGTCACGTTAATTTCGTTACTTTACTGTTTTGCATAGCCGCAACGCAACTTCTTCTTTTTTCTCTCTTCGATCACATCGCTGAGGAATAGAGTATGTCGTGATCGTTTAAACACTTCACTGAAAACCAAACACAACATAAGCTTATTATAATAGCTTCACCGAAAGTGCACTGCATTGTACACACTGTGTAATTGGATTTGCCTGTAAAATGAACCGTCACACAGATTGGAAATGAATTCAACCGATTCAAGGCTAAATCACATTGTTCAAGTACTATATAGTTATAACTGCAATTGCAGTTATTTTAAAAACTACATGATAATGGGATGGGAGAGGGGAAGCGAATGAGTCACGCACGCGGTACCGTTTGATACAAGAATGTTGTGCTGTAAAACATGCAAAACGTACTTGGAAACAAAAAGTTATATTGCGGAAGGTTGGTTAATCGAAACTTTATGGAATTAGAATGTACACATCCAATTGATGTTAATTACACACCTGAAGAAGAGACCGCCGTTTTCCTTTTCCAGTTGCATTTCAGTGGTTGTTACATATAGTGTTTACAAAATTATGCACAAAATACGACAGGTAGAAAAGTTCTTATCAATGCTAGCCGTTACGGAGGAGTGACGGCAGGGGTTTTCGATAAACATAAAAATCTATATACGCTGTTAAATGCCGTTTACAAATAATGTCGCCGAAATGAAAATTGTCAAATTTATTTACCATTTTTTAGATACGGAGTTAGTTTTTTGAAAATAAACTAGCAGGTTCGGTCGGAAACAAATTTCTGCGTAGTCGTCGCTACACCTGTACAGATGATTCTGATAATTTAAGTGTTGGTCGTAGAGATATTTAAAGGTATCTCTTCGAGTTGATTTGATAATAGCTAAACATTACTTTCAAGCGCTATAGACATTTGTTAATAAGTAATGTAATCGAGTTTCTTACATTATTTAGAATGCAAACTCATTTTTTAAACTTAATCAGTACTTTGTAAAAATCACCATCTTACATTTAATATATATATATATATATATATGCGTTCTGGAATGTAAATTTCGATGACTTCGCACACACACACACGGTAATTGCGAAGTTTTGAAACATTCATAAAATTTTTACAATTTTAAGCTGGCAACGAAAAATAGCGCGGTGTTGTAAAAAAAGTAAATTCTGTCATTTCAGAAGGATACTCGATAGAATAAAAGTAAACGAATTAATAAAATTTTCGATTTGCTCGGACGTAGGTAAGAAAAAATTGATTGAAAAAACGCAAAAATAAACATGGCGTCACGAGAAGTCTAAACTTCTAGCTCGAAATGTTTTGCGACAACATCGGACAAAATTTCATTTAGTTCATTCGCCATTTTTTTTTTTTTTTTTTTTTTTTTTTTTTTTTTTTTTATCAAACCCTACAATCCCAAAAAAAACATTATCCTCCGATAATTACTTCACTTGGAAGACAATCGGTGGAAGATAAACTGCATTTCTGTTTGAAATGTAATTGCGAAGAACAAAAAGGTTTTATTTTCTCCATTAAGTACGTCGACTAGAAACCTTCGCTCATAAAAACAAAAAAATAATAATAATAATAAGGCAGTAAAATGAGAAGACGCGGAAAAACCTGAAACGTTTTTACAACACTTGGAAGTGATGACATGTTTTTTTTTTATCAACAGTCAAACGACGCCGTTAAAATTTCCACATATCTAGAAAACTGACTTAAAAATGATAAACAAAATTCCGCGCATTTATGAAAAATTGTTCCGCCGTGACTATTATTCTTGTGACACAAACTAAACCTTTTAGAACGGTTTCGTGTAGAAAAATTAAACTGCTCCTAAGCAATAATTCAGAGAGCATGTACACTCTCTTTTAATTTCAAAAAATTACAACTTGTTGGTCGAACATTTAGTATTCCGATACGCAATTAAATGTATTTAGAATTGCTATACACAATGTTAATTGTGACGATCAGAAAAAGAAAAAAAAAAAACAATTAAAATCCCAGTGTGTTCCAGTTTATGATTAAAAAAAAAAAAAATAAAAAAAGATCCTCACGATATACTGTTCTCTGTATGTTTATAGTACAGGGGTTCACAATATTGAAGTTTATCCAAAATTTCTAGATAAGCTACCTTTCGTACTTTTGTTACACCTTTATATATTTAAGTATGTTAAATTATTTGAGGTCCGCATAATATATTAGTTTTATTGTGTTTTTTTTTTCCCCTTTTAATTAGTTAACAAGTGTCATCTTGATATCCGTTGGAAGTACACTAAATAGTGTGTACGAAGAATATGCAGCGTTCCTGGAATCGAGATGGTTTTCGCCTTCGTTGATGATTATCACCACCGGCGTCGTAATATTCGGAATTGCGCTGTTCGGTGTTTATGGAGCACTTAAACTAAGCGTGGCCGCTATCATGATTGTAAGTAGCACTCACGGTAAAAGAATTTAAACGATAATAATTTCATAAAACTTTTCTACATTATTCTTTTGAATAATAATAAATGTTTTTTGTTTTTTTTTTAAGTAAAAAAAAAGGACGTTTTAAAGTGGTTCGACGGAATAAAATGATGTGAATAATAGTCCGTTCTCAAAATCGGTTGAAATTTGTATTATATTATAAATCAAACCAAAACTACTAGTCATGGTAACTCTCTATTTTTGAACTGTAACAAGATTGAAAGGATGCATATTTATAGTGAAATCAATATTATGGATTGGCATTTGTATGTTGGTGATTGTGCTATTCTTATTTCGAGGATAATAAAAATCCTGTAATGAAATCTGAACGTGTTTATGTCGTGTTTATTAAACTTTTATTTCCTTCTACGAAGAGTGATCTAGTTGAAATCGAACATTACATATATAAGAATTATAGAAGATTAACAGCTGGGGGATCAGAGGTAGCGAAGTCTGAAAGATCAAATTTCACATATATATGTTAATGTATACAGTGAATGACGTTAATCTTTGAACACAGTTGGGATCGGAACAAAAATACACAACAAAAAAGGAAAGAAAAAAAGGTGTATTATGAATTTTTTTAGGCGAATGACAAAACGAAGAGAATCTCTTAAAAAATGTACGGAAACCAAAAAAAGTCGGAAAACAAAAATTAAACACAGCGTCGGTTACAAAAGGAACACAGCAATGGTGAAATCACGTAAATCGTTGAACACATTCCAAATCATGGAAAAATTCCTCCTTCTAGGACAGCAAGTAGGAATTTAATATTTGGTATGACCACCTTCGGCCTCCATAACGGCTTTAAGCCTTCGCGGCATGGAAAAACCCAACTTCTCTAGGTGCTGGAATCTTTGTGCATTCTTCTTGTAGACGATCTTTCAATTCATGCTTGGTCAAACATAATCCCACAGGTGCTCAATTTGATTACAATCTGAGGACTATGGCGGCGTTTCGAGGACCTTCTGATAAGAGCCACTCACGCGTACGATAAGCCGTATGCTTCGGGTCGTTGTACAAGCGAAATTAACTCAGGATTCCCAACTTCTCCGCACTGGGCCGTAGATTCTTTTTCAGGAGGATCTCTTTGTACATAGCAGCATCCATATTGCCTGTGATAAACTCCGGTGCACCTACGCCACTCACAGCAAACAACCCCATACTTTAATATTGTCACCACCGTGTTTTATTGAGGCAGTTAAGTTTTTACTTTCCAGTGCTCTGTATTGGGTTTACGCCATACTCTGACTTTCGCACCATTGCCCAACAGAGGTTGAATTTCGATTCATCCGTAAAAAGGGCATCACGTCAAAATGTTTCCGGTTCGAACTGATACTTTTTTTTTTGGGAACTTGAGACGCTTTTGTTTGTTCGCTGCACTGATATAGGGTTTTCTACGAATCATTCGCCAAAAGTAGTCCATCCTTTTCACTGCTCGGCGTACAGTTGCGGCCGAAATTGTTACCCCTGCGCTTTGGACTAGTTTACGACTTAATTGTGGTGCGCTTATCTGCGGAGTTTTTGTGATTTTCCGCCTGATCCAGCCTTCATCAGTGTCTCAGTTAATTTTCTCGGTTCTCCTTTTTACGGAATTGAATGGATGCGTTTTTCTTGTTTGAAGCGCCATTACTGCGGTTCGCCGAATATTTAGTAACTGCGATATTTGACCTCCCGATAAACCTTCCTCGTAGTTCGAAATTACGAGTTTACGGACCACAAGAAGGGTATGTATTGATCTTTACGTGACATTTTTTCGAATATCAAGCACACTTTTCGGAATCGTGACGAATCTACACTATTTTAAGGCAAAATCTTTTCATGCACCGGTTGTTCCCACGTAGGTGCACTTGCACTGTATGAATCTGACGACCCCGGAAAAACCCATTGCTTGCTTCGCGCTCGGCCTTTTTTACCTGTTCAACGATTAATGTACGGCGTCATTTTGTTACATTTTCACATGTACTGCTCTAACTTCCGATCTACTGCATTGACCCGGCTCAAATTTTGGTGACTTAGACTTCGATATATTCTGTTTCGTTTCACACAACAATCGTATATTTCATTCGGCCATTACCAAGGTATAGGACTTTCCCCAACTTGGTGTGCGCTGTTCAACGAATAATGTCACTCTCACTGTATATTGTAATGTGATCTTCATTTGGTTTTAATTTTCTTATTCCGGTTCGTAAACCAATAAGACGATTCAATTGAATTTCGGAACCGATCTTGTGAATTTTTTTCACTTACCCTCGTGTAGAAAAATAAATTTCTACTACATTATGCAATAATTCAATGTCACATTAAAAGAAACTGGTAAATCCCTAAGAACGTATTCATTATTAGTGTTGACGATTAGCTCGTTACAATTATGTTCGAATTATTGTTTGATGCATGGGTTTGGAAACACTTCTCGTATAATAAGCCGCTCGCGTGTAAGTTGATTCTTCCTAAAATAAATAGAACAATTAATTGTGTCATACGTCATCAAGTACGTTACTTACAAATTCGAGTGAATACGGTCCTATTGACTTTTTTCTATACACCGTATTAATTATCCTAAATAAATGTTTTTATATATTTTGTTCTGTAATTTTATTATTATTATTATTGATAAAAGCTATTGGAAAATGAAAAGTATGCATGAACTAAACGTGTAGTGTAGATAAAGCTCTTAAAATAAAAAGGTTTCTAAGTAAGCAATCATTTTATACTTAAATTTGTTTGTTATATTTGTACTTATTTGTTATAACTTAATATATTCTATAATTAACAAACAGAATGTGGTAAAAGATTCTTTATTAAATAAATATGTATTTGAATAATATGTCCCCATATTCTAATTTTATAATTTCAATTTTTCATTTAAAAGTAATTTAAGTAATATTTCATTTAACTAAGTTTTTATAAACACATTAAATTATTTAAAAAACAAAAATAATTTTTTTTTTTTTTTGGTGGGGAGGGGGCTTGACAACCAAGAACCTTTACTCAGGAACAAATAGTAAGGGGAAATAAGTCGGTTATATTTTAATACGATCAGAAATCTTTGCTAAAAAGCAATGAATATAGCGGGAATAATTAATTTTTGGAAGGAAAGAACAGGATATAGGAAGCACAATAAGGAGTAGGAAGCCCAAGCCTCAATAAATAGAAATACAAAATGAGATGAACACTGGAAGAACACGTGATCGGCGCCGCAAATAACTGCATCATCAAGAAGGAGGGAACCATGCGGGGAGGAAATTAGGAAAAATCGATATATCTATAATGTTGTACAAATCGCTCATACGCTCTAGATTGGATTATTGCAGTTTCTTATATGGCAACGCTTCCAAATCCGTTCTCTACAAATTAGATCGTCTCCTAAACAGTTGCCTTCGGCTTTGTCTCGGAGCTCTGAGGTCATCTCCTATCCCAGCCATTCTATCTGAATCCAATATCTGTCCTCTGTTCATCCGAAGATCTTATTTGGGCTATCGTTTTCTCATTAAACGTTTTTCCACTTCCTCGTCAAATATCAGTAGTACCTCTTATTCTTTTATCCTTCGCCACTGGCGTTTTTCCTCCAATAAAATTCCTATACTATCTCATATATCGTTCCGCCTTTCTAAATTTTCCCCTTTTGTCATTCCTCATCACAAGCTTCCACTTTTTTTCTTACGTCTATTCCAAATTGTTAAAGCCACCAAATATCATCTTCATGCCATGCTTCCTTAAATCCTCTCCCTCTCATATCGTCAGTGTGGAATTTAATAATACAATAAATTCTCTATTCCGTGATCACTCTTTAATTTTTACTGACGGATCGAAGAGCCCGAGCGGAGTTGGGGCGGCATTCTTGTGCCCTCAGTTCTTTCATTCTCGGTCCTTTAGACTTCCGTCCTTTTGTTCTGTCTTTACTGCAGAATCTGTTGCCATTCTACAAGCCATTATTTACATTTCCTCTTCTGCAAGTCCTTCCAAATTCCTTATTGTTTCTGATTCTTTAAGTGTTCTTCTAGCGCTAACTCCACCTTCCCTTTCTCCTTCCACTGATGCTATTATCCTTTCTATTCGTTCTCTACTTCATGATCTATCCTCATCGACGTGTACGCAGATTGACTTTCTTTGGATTCCAGGACATGCAGGCATTGATGGAAATGTAGCCGTCGACCTTCTTGCTAAAGCTGCTGTTTCCAATGGGAATTTTATTAGTAGGGTTCCAGCACACAATATTCTTCTTCCAACTAAATCCTGCCATCTTAGGCACTCTGTTTATGTATCTCTTTTCGCTAATCCTAATTCCTTTTATCTCTTGATTAATCCTGTTCTTCCTCCGCGTCCTTGGTTCTATGAGTTTCCCAGTTTGCGTCAGTCCATAATTACTAAATTATCTCGCCTCCGTTTCTCGCATAGTCTCCTTCCTTCTTCCCTAAATCGCATTTCTTTGGGTGCATCTCCTAATTATCCATTGGATCCTAAAGATTCTCAGTATATGTTTGTGATGCGTATCACGTGCTCTTCGAGTGTTCTGGTTTATCTCGCGAGCCTGAGTTACTTTATTGTCATCTTTTAAAGCTTGGTCACCCTGCTCCTTTCGACGCCTCTTATGTTCTTTCTCTACCTATTCTCTCTGTTGTTCCTGTCCTAGGGGTGTTCCTTGATTCCATTGTCGACAGAATTAAAATATAATTTCTAGTCTATTCCATGTATCTATTCCTTTTTGCTGGGCCAATGCTCTTTGGTAGCAAACCCAAGGGGGGTAAAAAAAAAAAAGAAAAAAAAGGCAGCAAAGAATGGCCAAAACGCATACGAACAACGGAAACAACATCAGAATATCGAAGAAGAGAGGGATGCAAAAGGAACCATGAGTAGGGAGCAAGATTAATTTAACTGACGGATGAAATGAATAATTATTAGAAAAGGAAGAAGCGTAAATATCCGATAGCCCATGATCTGATATGGAAGCTTTTAGAAATTGATAGGGATGAAATTTAAAAAAAAAAAAGACGAGAGGAAGCAGCAGCAGCCCGAGTATCAAAGATAATATCAGCCGCTTCATTATCAAATATGCCCGAGTGGCTATTACAAGTACCAAAATGATGTTTTAATTATACTGTAGAAATTAAAAATTTAAAGTTTTTCTGATAATACTAATAACGATTATTATAGCGCGGGACAACTAGCTGTGTTATTTGGAACGGGAAGGATCCGTTCGTACGTGAGGTTAGGATATCAGAAGTAAAATGTCGATATTAATATTAAAACAAATTCGAAAATAATCGGACATCGTAGGCCGCAAATTGCGATGTTGCAATTTGAACGAATAATTATAAACGCTAAATTGTATTTACCGGTCATCTCGAAAACAATTTTGTTAAATTCGTTTGTTTTCGTTCGCGTGCTGACTATATAATTTACGGTAGTTAGCTTCATACATTTCATAGTGGTAAATAAAGTTTAAAAAAAAAAAAAAAAAAAACCTTAAAATTTCCAACTAACCTTACGATTGAACCTGTAACTAATAAATTAACGGTGTTGTATCTACATAATTGCATTACAACTCAGCGTTACGCTAACTATTTGCCATAGCCATTTACATTATACTATTTTTAATTCCTTTAATTTGCATAATTTTTGGTGTATGTCCGATTATTTTCGTATTTGCTTAAAAGTACTCTCCAATATCGATACTGGGTTACACTATATCGACAGGTGTCGATGTTTGTTGTTATATTGTTTTATCATTGTCCATAAAAAATTATATATTTCGATAGTAAAACATTTAACTGTTTCATGTAGACTAAAAAATAAATTTTTATTTATGTACTACAAATAGAAAAAAAAACTTGACTATAATTACTTTTTAGTTTATAGAATTTGCATTATTTTCTTTTTAATTTTATATATAGCGCTGAATCCAATCTTTTGTCGGAAAATCAATATATTCTTTAGTGTTTTATGTGAAAGAAATACTTGTTACTTTTTTTTTCTTTTTACTTTTTTACTTATGATATTTATTAATCTTGCCCGGTACGGGACGCGTTACTTTTAATTAGATTATTTAATAAATTTTCGGCCGGCAGGTGATCGCAAGAGCATGTGTGCCACACTAAAAATATAAAAGCGCTAAAATTTCCAATAGATTTTTAAAGTATAATGCAAATGTGCTGACTTGGTAGTAATATTAACGAATATATATGTTTATCATATACATTACACCTTCGATAAATCTCAAATAAGACCGAAAATTCAAAATGTAAATAGCAAAACCTCGACTGTTCGATATGCTAGAATCTAATTCGCGACATTGTCTTTTTTTTTTTTTTTTGGGATCGCCAGTCGAGGGATGATTACCCCCAGCATAATAATGTTGTGTTAATGAGAGAGAGGGAGAAACGAATTAAAATTGAATACTACTGGAAATAGAAGCTATGAAGGACGCTATAATAGAGAAATGATTGCCGAAGATGGAAGTGAAAGAATAAAGGAAGCACTGTATGGAGGAGGCAAACCGAGTTTCCGGAGTTGACTATAGAAGTGAGAGCGTTCGGTAGATACAGACGCGCATTCAAAGAAAATGTGATTTGTGTCACAGATTAGATCAGAATCATCCGGATGATGGAAGGAACAAAAAGGAGAAGAGGACATAGAAAAGCGAAAAGAGTCTGCAAATGGACGAGATAAGAAAGCGCGAGAGATGAGGGAAGTCATAGTACCAAGGGTACGGAGGAGGATGGGTTTGGATACTAAGATAGAAGGATTCAGGATTCGAGAATAAAAGAGGATAAATATCGTGCCATCGTCTACGATGGCAATTCCTGGAATGAACGTTTAGATTGCAAAAAGAAAATTTGCATAGAACACCGGTACATGAATTATGGTCTATCGTCGAGGCAGAGAAATAGATAAAAATTATTTTGCCCGGGTTTTCCTTACATGCACCGTAGAAGACTTAACCATTCCGATTACACCGAAGTAATATTTTTATTATATTTTTGAATGATTTTCTCTTTAAAATGAAAACAATCGTGCACATTTTTTATTCTCTTCCGGTTAGTTTACCGAATTGTAGGGACGTAAAGTGTTTTTTACCACTAAGAAGGGGAATTTCAAAATTTCCGTTTCCCACGGATTACACGAATTTCAGTTGCAGCGTTTCGGTATATTTAAATTTGTGTTCCTAATTTTTTTTAATGAAATAAATTAAAGCGATTAAAAAAAACAAAAAAAGAAGAGATACAAAATGTATTTACGAATCAGATGCGTTTAATTTCGGAAGTTAATACTTTTTATATATTATCACGGTGCGCATGGTAACTAACAAAGGTAACGCGCTATTCATAATTACGGAATACAAATAAATTTTCTTAAATAATTACTTTTCAAATTAATATGTTTTCTCTTTTTTTTTTTTTTGTAAATTCACAAATTATTTTATTGTAAAAATGTTTAACGATCGAACGAACTTTTTTAAATCTTTTTACCAGTACAGTATGCTGCTGTTTGGAGTTTTGATAGTGGAAATGGTAGCTAGCATAATTGGCTATGCGTTGCAGGATGAAATAGACGACATTTTGGACGATACGCTGAAGGAAACGATAAAACTATATCCTACCGACAGTATTGCAGCCGCCGCCATCGATTCCCTGCAGGATAGTGTAAGCTGTAACCGTTTTATTCGTGTTTTTTTATTAATTTTTCCCCAGTAAATACATATACGGAGTAATTTAGCGGTCTTGCAAGAATTTCCCGCCTTAGTCACATTTTAACCAGCTAAACGTGCGACATACGTACGTATGTGTACACGTAAACCTGATAATTATTTTTCGGTACTTTTTTTACGCGCGCTTGATTGGTTAATAAAATTCTGTTTTAAAGGGGGTACTGGCGATTTAGCGTAATGTGATAAAACTTGCGATCTACAAACAGACTGCTATTATTTCGTTTAGTAAGACGCCAACGAAGCAATATAAATACACATAGTCAAGCAATCGAGGCTGTGAACTCCTTGCTTGACTATGTGAAAACCGAATTATACAGATAAGATTAGCGTAAACGCGATAAATTCTCGTTTCAAGTACGTCGCTAGAGCGAAAAGTGCAGTAGCATCGAAATCAACCGCAGATTAAAACATATATATATATATATATATATCGTGATAATACCTCACAGCGGACTGGAAGAACGAGCATTGTCGGTGTCGTTTCCTACTCGGTATACAGTGGTGAAAATTGTAGAGAAAGATCTTACCAAAAAACCCATTTTATTACTGAAAAATCAAATTAAATAAGTCCCTTGAGTACTCAGCGCAGTTCTACTGAACAATTTAAATGGAATCAAAAGAGATGCACAGAGGAAGTTTCCCGGAAGTAGATCATCTGGGACCATGCGGTATCTGTAATGGGGAGGAAAAAATCCGAAATTAAGATTTTCCTAAATTGGGCACGCGGTGAAGATTGTGCTTTTTGAGTGGAATCGCACAAACTTCTATGCATCTTATTTACTTTTGCCTAGCGGCTGTCTCTGCAAAGGATCTTCCCATATATTTGTTATTATTATTACTACCTTTTTCTCACTGCATGTCCTTGTTTCATTTCACCGGCAACATAGTCTGTTGACAGTTCGTGCAGTTTCCCCCGCTGTACCAATTGAATAGTAGTGCATTTTACTGTTCAAGAAATTCTAAACGGCCTTGTCCGAAAATTCACTTCTACACTATTATCGTATTTCTTTATTCGCACGTCCGCATTCGATCACGGGCAGCTGAATTTAGTTTTTAAATGCATTCAAAACTAGGGTTCGGATTTATATGCACTAAAAGTATGCACGAAAATATGCATTACGAATTTCATAATAGATAGTGTACATTGAAAAAATAAAGCTCTTTTGTTTTTCGTTCCAAATTTTTATTATCATGCTGCTTTTTCTTCCGTTATATTAATTTATATATCAAAAATTCATTAAATTATAAATCTGGATTTAAAAAATATTACATTTAACAATAAGAATTGTTTTTAAAATTTTCAACAGAAATTGTGTCTTGTGTCTGTTAACGTAGTTTTCATTGCGAAAAACGACCTCTCTACATTGCAAGATACAATTGGTAAATATTTAAATGCAGCCATTTCGGATGGAATGCATGAGCTTTCGTTTTTATCTGACACTCCATCTAATTGAATTGAAACTGCAAATGATGTGTTAGATATTGAAGAGATCGTTTTTTAGATAAAAATTTGTTCCACAAGTTGTTTATGTATATATACATATATACATGAATTAATATAGCAGCTAATAATCTTAATGTACAGTTACAACTCTAATCATCTTCATCGCTGTCTTCTTGTATAACTGGTGTGTGTGATGTACAGCATCGAAAAGTTTTGTAACATGTTGTTCAACAGGTTTTATTAACTTTGATAGATTTTGTGCATGTGATAAGTAATATATTACTGCAGGGACATGTACATAATAGCCAATGGTTCACATACCATTAGCACACTCGCAGTAATATGGGACCACTATGTTCAGTACTATTCGATAAGTACTGTATGTAGCAGTTATACGTCAGACTACTCATGTGACGAGATCGTACTTGAATTTTGATAATTTCTGGTGATCCCTTCAGGTACTGAAAATTGATTTCTTCGGAATCACCCATCATTTCAGCTAAAGATGAAATCACTAACTGTAATTGATAAGTGCCAGTAAAAAGTAATTCGAAATTTTTTTCCGTCAACTCTGGAAAACCTACGACGCCCGCAAATGTCAATTTTTGAAAAGAAACTTATCGGCGATTCCACTCCCGTGTTACACCACCTGCAAATAACCAGCATTTTCATCGTGATCCATTAGTTAAGATAAAACTTCATTGGCGCGCTTACACGGTAAACAAATCGTGAACCAAATTCATTGTGGAACAAATAAGCGATTTTACTGTACAATCCAGCATCCTCGAGCAATTTCCATTTGTGGTCTACTACACCGTGGACAGATTCAACAATCCAACGGACCATCGTTACCAGACGAGAGTGATTTGCTTCTGCAGTTGTAAGCTGGTTCTCTTTTTCTTTTAACGAAGGCGGACAAATATGAATTATTTCAGTACATTGCGAAACGTAAAACCGAAAAACCAACAAAACAACCAGCAGAAAAATGAGATTTACATGTTTCGTTTTGTATTCTTTGTGTCCAAAATGCTAGAAAGTACTTATTATGTCATTTTGTATAAATCTGAAGCCAAAAAAAAACAAAAAAAACAACAAATTATCGGCTCATCGGATATAACTAAAAATTCAAAAAAAAAAAAAAAAAAACGTGTTTTTTTGATTTTTAAGGGGTGTTTACAAACTTCTAAAAATCCGAATGAATTCAGTTGGATAGTTTTTCGTAAAATACTTTGTTTTTAATATATTGGAGCATATTTATAAGTCGTTGTAGTTGAAAATCAAGACGAGTATGGATTATTTCAGTATTTTGTGAGCCACAAAAATGAAAAACCAACCAAAAAACAGCAGAAAAATGAGATTTAAATGTTTCGTTTCATATTCTTTGTGTCCAAAATACTGGAATGTACTTATTATGTCATTCTGTACAAATCTGAGGTCAAAAAAAAAAAAAATTAAACAGCTCATACTAAATATGGCTGAAAATGCAAAAAAAAAAAAAACAGTTTTTATTATTTTTAAGGTGCGTCCACTCCTTTAAAAAATCTAAAAAAATTGATGAAGGTAGTTTGGCGTAAAATACATGATATACAATTTTTTCAGCGAAGTGTTTGTTTTAGATCTTTTCTTATAGCGGTTTGAAATATTCAAATGGATTTTTAAGTTAGGTTTTGTTGCTGAATAAGTTTGAAAATATGTTTTAATTGTAGGGGTTTGAAATATCTTCAATTTCAACCCAAGATGAATAATATCGGTCAATTGGTTCTCAAGATATCGACAAAAAACTCGATTTTAGATTTTACCCCTACGGGGTGGTGTTCCTTAAAGGGTAACGGGCTGAAACTTTCAGGATAATAGTATTTTACGCTGCCTGACACGATGGTATAATTTTTATAACGATTGGTTTGGGGGCATTTTTCACTATCTTACCCTGCTATGTTCTTTCGAATATTATAAAGACGCGACTGTTACATGTGATTCTTTAATTCCACTTTTTTCCTTCCTTTTCGTTATAAAAATAGTTTTATTAATTAGCGGAGTTTAAAATGATTACATTATTTCTCCATAGCTAAATTGCTGCGGTGTAATCGGTCCAATGGACTGGGTGAATATCACGACGAGCCGTAATAAACACATTCTAAGACTGCCAGAGACTTGCTGTGCAATATACGAACACGATCAGTGTGTAGCAGTTAAAGGAATAGGATGTCTTAATCAGTTGGAATTTCTAATTTCGCAATGTGGACTGTTATTTAGCGGAACGGTTATCGCTATCGCTTTAATACAGGTACTGATTACGTTTAGATCGCTGCATTGTAACGATATATAAAATACACTATTATCCATTTTGCCTTTATTTAATATGAAATTTAGAGTAATATTTATGACGTAAAATTATCGTCAGGTATTAATAATTAGTCTGTTCCATCGTATAAATAAATATTTGTAATTTTAAAATTTACAGATAATGGGCATAATGTTATCATGGAAATTGGCGAAACAATTGCGATACCAGAAATCATTACGAGATCAGGTTAAATGGGAGGTGAAAAAAAATATTACAAATTCATATCACAATTTTAAAGCAAATGGTAGTCTGTACACTGACGAAAAATTGGCGGATAAATTAGATTATATTTAAGATAATGTTAAATTTCGTTTTTTAAGTTACCAATTAAAGTACTTTGAAGATTGATATTATATAGTATATATCGTATTTGAGAAATATTTTAAAATTATGAAAAAAGTTGTTCGACTGCATAGGTTTTTAATGTTCGTTAAAAACACACTGCAAAATTTACTTTATGAACGGGTTATTTTGATATAACAAAAAAGCGCATTATTCATTGCGAATTTTAAATAAATTTGCAGTTTCTTATAGCGAAATGTATTATCATCAAATATGCGTCTATATGTATCAAAAATAAAAGGATAGTAAAAAATGTAACACTTTTATAAGTGTTACTCTGGTAAAGACTTACATAACTGATGAATAGCGCAGAGATGTAGACTAGCTACTGAGATTGTATATAAACAAAATATCCTCCTAACTGTCTCCTTATAATTTCACATTTTACTAAAAGAAATTTGCTCCCGAGCTTTCACTTCACGCGGGATAAATAATAGTTATCTAACCATTGTACTTTTGAGTAATATGTATTATGGAAAATCAGTTTACATTTTTATTCTTCATAGAATTGCTTCTTCAGTATTTGCCATTTCATAGATGACCAAGTGTCATGAACTGGAATTGGTCGTTGTATTTCGTTTCGTGAGTGTTGAGAGTACGCCCGTAGCCAAGAAGGAAGACACCGGGATTTAAATACCACCCAAATTTTTTTCAGATTAGTTTATGGAAGAAATCAGAAAAAAAAAAAAAAAAATTATACAGTATAGTATTAAAGACAAAATATTACGAAAAATTTGGAGATCTACTTCCGTGTACTATTTATTTTGGAGCGGATTTTTAATTTTTCGTTCTTATAAAAATGTAAATGAACCTTTGCGACTGTGCAACATTTAAAATTATTCATACGAATAGTAAATTGTTAGATTATGTAACAATAAAATGAGTAGCATAATAATATTTGTAGAGTTGTCGCGTGTTTTTTTAATTTTTTTAATTGCAAAAAACTATTTGAAGGATTATGCCGATCCAGTACACCAATCTCCCCCTGAAGTTAATTCTAGCTGTGAGTCTGATTAAAGGACTACTGTTTTTTCGAACTTAAATAAATGATTATACATCATAATTGTAATTATATTCGCTAATGTTTTAACGTTAATCAATTTATATAATTTTGTTAATTATATAAGCAGTGTAAAAATTATAGAATCGGAAGTTGTAATAAGAACTACTTTAGCCAGTCTTTAATAAGTAATTATTTCGCATTACCTTGTAATTTGCTTTGACATATTAAATGAAATAAATTCGATTTCCCGAAAACCGTATTGATTCGTTATTTTTTATTTTTTACCTATAAATTTAATATTTCAGATTTATCACAAACAAAATAAAGGTTTTTTTTTTAATAATTCATATTTTTAAACACGTTCTACCTAATTGTATTTCTCTTTTGGTTTTTTTTTTTACCATTTACACGTATACATAAATAATAACGCCGTTAAATATATTTTGCCAATTACTCTATCAATTTAAAAGATTTTTTCCATTAAAGGGAAAATAATTTTGCCAAATTACGTTAAATGCATGAATTATTTTTAAAATTTTATTTTTAATTTATAATAAACTGAATGATTATAAATTAATTTGTTTCGTAAGTTATTGATTTATTAAAGTAATAAATTCTTAATTTTTTTTGCCATCTTTTACTGCTGCTATAAAAAAAAAAAAAAAAAAGGTTATTAAGAAAATGACAGTTTTCTAAAAAAGAATTTAAAGCAATGTTTTTTGGAAATTATTTAATACGAATTTGGAAAAATTAAAAATATTTAAATTGAATTGTAAAGTTCGCAACATTGAGGTACATTTAAAGTCGTAAAATAGAGTTGATAACATTATACTAGAAGCTAATTATAAATAATGCAGTTAAAAAAATTATGGATAATTTTTAAATTAAATCAAAGTCATTTGATGGTTATTTTTAAAAGTCTTCGAAGCTTTAATCCGTTTACATACACTTTAAAAAACAGACCAAACGATGAAGATTTAAAAGAAAAATTAATCGACTTCCGAATTAACGTAATTTTAAATTATGTTTTGAATATAAAATTTTGGAATAATTTCGATATTGGTCTTTAAATTTTTATCTGAAAATTAGTAAAACGTATTAACCGTTCTTACTCTATTTATAGCAAGTTATTTGTATCAATCTAGATTTAGATTCTTTTTAATATTTATTCCAAAAAAATTATACCGAATATTATTTAAACGTATTTAATTTTCCATTCGCATCGAGTCTAACTTATTCACAGCTAACGTTTCGGATAGCATTACTCTCTATTCATCATCAGATGCCATTCGAAAGCTGTAAATAATTTGGACGTCGTAGTCTGTACCGAAAATAGTTGACTGGTTAATACAAAATAAACCGCGAAAGTTTTTAAACTCTTGTGATTAATTTTTTTGCTACAAAATAAACAAATTAGTGATTTTTTTTAATAAATTTTTAGAAGCGCGAAATATAAAAAATATTCGGAAACACTAGGCTTCAGGGAGTGCTTAATAGTTTAGAACAATGATTAAATTTTACATAAAGCCATAACGAACGCTAGACAAATGATGTATAATCACTATTTTACAATCGATGATAATAGACAATTAAAATTAACCTAAATGAATGCAATTAAATTCATAATTTTCATATTGTGATTATTTTGACACTCTACTGGATGAAATTTCTAAAAATACTGTAAAACCAATATAGAACAGTGTTGGTTTATTTATGAATTTTCCCTGTATTCGACTTATTCGTACTATACTTTCTTGTTCCATTATCAGCAATTCAAAATCATATAACGAGCTTTTTTTTCAAAATCATAAAAAAGTCGGACATCACTATTTGATATTCGACAGTAATTTACAAAAGGCATCGACGAAAACACGACAGTTTTCAGAGTTATATATTGATTCCGGGGTTTATAAATCATATTACCCAGCGTAAGCTTAAGGAAAGTATCGGCACGTTGAAGTTAATTACTTTTTTAGAGATTAATCCTTTAAAAAGAAGAACCTTATTATGTACCACATTAAAGTTACTTTTAGAAATAAACAAAAAATAAATTTGCATGTTGTAAAAGCAAATTTAAACAAAAAATTTCACAGTCGATAAAATGTCATTTGCAGTAGTCGGATGTGAAAATAATTAATTTTAATATCAATTTAAGTAACGATTAAATATATAAAAGTTTATAAACTTTCTCAAGAAAAATGGCAAATTTGAAATTGCACTTTTTACGACACAAAAAATTAAAACGTCAATTATTTTCACTTTACGATGTTGCTTTAGTACCCATACCAATAAAACTGGCGAACTCTCTAATTTACCTATAACAGCTTTGTGCCCCACCGATGTGTCTATTTTTTCATTCGGATTGTTTTCAATTTTTAACAACTATTACAAAAAATATACATATATAGGTATTTAATATTGTTATGTACTCTTGTAGCTTCGTCGTTCTTCACACATACGCTTTCCAACGGCCAACGCTATTTTGACCATGCACACCGCGAAACCAGTTCGCTCACCAACATAGCCGACAGAACAACGGTTGCGTTCGGCGTTTCACGCTACTCGGCCGAGATAGCATCTCCGATAACAATTACTCGCCGCCACTTACGCTGCCGAGAAAAACCCGCTGATCTAGATGATTTTAATAATCGCGAGAGAATATAATTTCCACCTCTGACAGCGTTATCAGGGAGCGTATAAAACGTCATAACTAATGATGCAACGAATAGTTGTTTGACCGGATACCGGATACCGGATATTCGGCCTAACCACCAGCCGAATATTCGGTATCCGGCCGCCGAATATTCGGCTGCTGGTGTGATACCTACATTTTGAGTTTCGTAGGTGCGTGTCGCGTACCGCCACGCCGCTCGCGCAATATTTTGTAAAAATATATGACAACAAATATGAAAATCTTTTTCATAACATTGATGTATAATAAAAATACAAATATGAATAGGCAATTCGAAATGGAAATGAATTTTGATTTATTTAAGCTGAAAACTTTAAAAAAGTTAAGTTGATTCAGTTCGACGGCAAACTGCAATATCGGCGAATAAAAATTTATTTTGTACAACCAATAATTCGAAATATAGAATTCATATGCACCGATTTGAAAAAAAAAAGACCAACTCATTTATCTGCGTCGCCTATATGGATACAACAGTATAGATTAGTCAGCAGAAAGAAGGTGATGCTTGGCAGCTCTTTTTTTTTACGCTAAAATGAAAACAAAAAAAACTCATCTTCTTTTGAAGTGTGTGTCTTTGATGTTTCGTTTTTGTTCTAGGATAAATTAAAATGCTGTTATGCAGTATGTGTATTTTAATCTTATTCATGACATTTTTAAAGAAAGGAGAAAAAATAATACGAGTAGTTGTTTTTTTGTCGGTAATTTAATATCACATCGCATCGGTCGGTTAAATGGTTACCTACGTGTTTTTTAGTTTTTTTTTTTTTTTTGTTTTTGTTCTTAAATGAAAGCAATACACTTTGTTTTGGGTTCATCTCTGTTAATAGCTTCCACGTTTATTTCGAATAGCTTTTTTAAATTCAAAGTTATTTAGTTTAAAACAGTTTGTAATACAATCAACTTGAATTAGCGATTATCCATATTTGGTACGTAGAGATATTTGTTTCATTAATTCAATTATATTTTTCTTACATTTATGACTCTTCTAAGCTGAAACCCACGCTACGCCACTGGTAATAGAGACAGTTTTATCGTGTCAGTCAGCACGAAACAATTTCGTTTGTACGCTCGCGTATTTTTAGATAATAAAATAAGTTAGTGGTGTTATCGTGTGATACTTAGTGGTTTTGTATTAATTAACATTTACCTACTGTGTCATTAGTGTGTTTATAAAAAATGGCAACAAGAAGGTCTCCGCTTTGGAATTATTTTGAGATAGACAAAGAACAAGCTAAATACGCTATTTGTTTAATCTGCAAACTAAAAGTTTCACGTGGCGGAGAGGGAAAGAAAGCTGGAACCTCGTGCATGAAAAACCACTTGAAAGCCAAGCATCCTGATGAGTTTAGCGAAATTTATGGTGGTTCGTCCTCATATGTTGGACCTGCTATTTCTACGAGCTCAACTGCAAGTACTTGTACCGCGGCCTCTCAACCATCCTTGCAAAAGCAATTGACTTTAGCTGAAACTGTTGAGCGAAAACAATATTGGGGGATAAATGATTCGAAATCGCAGGAATTTCACTATTTGATTGGCGAAATGATCGCGTTGGATAACGAACCACTATCCATTGTTGACCGAGTTGGATTTAATAGGCTCATGCAAAAAGCGGTGCCGAGGTACAAGTTGCCCAGTCGCACTTATATGACTGAAAAAATAATACCGGACATATACGACCGAATTACCAAGAAAATTATGGAAAAAATTTTAAACGCTGCAGCTGTTTCCATTACGTCAGATATATGGACTTGTGACCACAATAATGAAAGTTTTCTGAGCTTCACCGCCCATTGGATATCTCCAGATTTCAAACTGCAACATGGCGTTTTGGCAATGAAGCCCTTTTCAGGGTCTCACACCGGAAATAACATAGCAAACGAGCTTAACATTATTGCTGCACGGTGGAATATTCCATTAAATAAAATACATATTATTGTACATGATAGTGGGGCTAATATGGTAAAAGGAGTTCAAGTGGCTGAATACGATTCAGCTAGGTGTTTTATTCACTCTCTCCAGCGGGTCATTACTGAATCGTTTAAAACTCAACCTGATTTAGTAGAGATGCTGAATGCCGCAAGACGCATTGTAACTCATTTTAATCATTCGGGATTAGCACAAGAGAAAAACTGAAGGCAATTCAAAACGAGTTAAAGTTACCGGAACATCAGTTGGTACAAGATATCAGTACACGTTGGAACTCGACGTACTATTTACAAGAGCGGCTGCTAGAACAGAGACGCGCTGTTTCTCTGTATATAGCCGACCACAATAAACTCAGCAACTTGACTCCTCAGCAATGGAGTTTAATGGAGCAATGCATCATTCTCCTCAAACCATTCGAGGAAATAACGAAGATCACGAGCTCAGGTTTGTCGTGCATTTCAGAAGTTATACCGCATGTAGCGGTTTTGATGAGGTACATTCAAAAGGAAGAAACTTCACGCAAAGTCCCTAACTTATTGCAATTTCTAACGTCCCTGAAAACTCAATTGCAACAACGCTTCGAACATGTTGATGAAAATCCAAAGTATTTCCTGGCTACATTATTGGATCCCAGGTTCAAGACCAACTTTTTTGGGGCAATACAAGCAGAAAAGGCTCGCCAAAGCCTCTTATTGGAGGGTCTAAAACTGAGTTGCAGTGAAGAGGATGCATCCAGCAGTGGAGGCGATTCACCTCCATTGAAGAAAAGAGTAGACAGTGGCATGAGTGTTCATGATTCATTTTGGGACTGTTTTAATGAAGTTGCCAAAGATAACAATCAAACTGAAGACTCTGATAATAGTGCTATAGCCAATGAACTTGACTTTTACTTAAAAATGGTTCGTCTTGATCGACAAAGTGACCCTTACGCATGGTGGGCAGCAAACGCCAAACAATTTCCGATTTTGGTTAAATTTGTCCAAATTTATCTCTCTTCCCCATGTAGCAGTGTGTACAGTGAGAGACTGTTTTCAGAGGCTGGGCTTATATATGAAAACAAGAGGAATCGTTTGCTTCCTAAAAATGCTGAAAATCTTGTTTTTATACATCATAATTTACCTTCGGTGGATTTCCAATATTAAATTAATTAATATTACTATCACTAGTTACAAATAAGTAAATTTTTTAACTATCAGTATTATCACCAAGTTACTTTAAATAATTGATTTGTTATAAAAAGTTAAAGTTGTTTAAAATAATAAAAAGCTTCAATTACAACTGTGTCTTTATTTAGATTACATTTATAAAATCTACCAAGTTTACTATCCGGTATCCGGCCGGATAGTAAAAAAGGGCCGGATAAGCCGAATACCGGATAGTAACCGAATATTCGGTGCATCTCTAGTCATAACTGCCGAATCCGTCTCAATATCTACGAAGAGAAAAATAATCGATGAACATAGTTGTTTATTGGGTTTGTAGTAATATTTTATTTCTGTAAGGAACAATGTTCAAAATACAGACATACATATATGTTTTAAAAGAATACGATAACCGAAAAGTTATCGAAATACACATTTAAAATAAATAATCTGTAAAGGAAGAAAGAATAGACTAGTGTTACAAAAGAATTCTTAAAATACGACAAAAATATTCCAAATTCATATATCTCCGAATTCAGTACAAGCACAGTCGTCTATACGAGTTTTCAGCAAGAAAATAAAATCGATTTTCAATAGAAAAATGGCAAAACGATGTTTAAAAGCTATCGTAAAAACTGCTTATAACGATTAAACAGATATAAAATTACGAATATTAGTTTCGAATGAAACTATCTAAAAAGAAATAAATACAAATAATATTTTTGCATAATGATTATATATAGTTATCGTTAAAGAACAAATGTAACTTTTTAGCTTTCTCCAAGGCGACGCTCGAATTGCGCACCGTTGTTTACCTGGCCGATGGTTAAAAAAGGTCTAGTAATTTAAACACTCGAATTGCACACCGAATGTTTGCAGGTATAAAATATAAAAAAACTAACACAAATCGCACTCGGACCATGATATTTGTTGGACATTTCCAAAACTGACGGCCGCTTTATCGTATAACATTTGAATATGTTCCGATGGCTTTGAACATTTTTACGCGCCGTATACTTAAAAAATGATATTTAAAATCCGCCAACGAAAAGAAATAATACCAATTTATCTATTACAAAATATCTCCTCTATAACGACCGTTTTTTTTTTTTTTTTAATTGGGCTCGTCAACCGAGGACCTTCACCCAGAAACAATTAAGGGAAAACGAAAGTTATACAGTGAGGCGATCAGCTATCGCTAATAAGAAGGAAACAATGGAGGGGATAATAAGTGTAGAAGGAAAAGACAGGATATAACGAGCACAAAAAGGAGCAGGAAGCCCCAGCCCAAGCAAGTGGGAATATAGAGCCGAGCGCTCCACCGAAAGAGCAGAGCACTCAAAGAACACGCGATCGGTGTCACAAACAACCGCATCGTTTGAATGGAGAGGACAACATGGGGAAGAGGTCAACGAGAGGCGAAAGCGTGAGGAAGGTAGCAAGGAATGGTTTAAGCGCAAACGCACAATGGAGACAACAACAGAGCGAGGAAGTGAAGGAAACAGAAGGAACCAAGGATTTGAAGGAAGATTAGGCTGAACTGACAGATAAAAGGAGCGACAATTAGAAAAGGAGGAAGGGTACATATTCGACCAAAATCTGAGATGGAAATGTTTACACAAAGGCAAGAGATTAGAGGATGGGATTTTTTTGAAGAAGAATGTAGAAGAAGAAGCAGCAACCCGAGCCAAAGAATCAGCCTTCTCATTACCTGAGATGCCAGAATGACCAGGAACCCACAGCAAGTCAACATGGATTCCATGGAGAGAAGAGAGAGTCCAAATGAGAGAACGTATGCGGAGAATAGAAAAATCACAGGAATGATTAGGAAGAGGAGAAGAGATGGCTTGAAGAGCACTCATGGAGTCGGATATGATCAGAAACTGGGAAGAAATACGATTGGAGGAGATAAAAATAATGGAACGTAAAATAGCCATTAGCTCGGGTGTAAATATGGAACAGAAAGGAGGAAGACAGAAGGATTCAGAGAAGTTATAGTCTGGAAGAATAAAAGAAGCACCAACCCCATCAGGCCCCTTAGAACCATCAGTGAAAATGGTAACATGAGAAGGGAAGAGAGAATTGACAATACTGTGGAATTCCTGTTTAATTACAGCTGGAGGGAGAGATTTTGCAAGTGTAGGCGAAATAAATACTCTGGGAGAATGGCAGAGATCGCTGAAGTTAAAGGAAAAATAAGGCAGACTATTAAAGGAAATTGTATACGGCCAAAATGAACTAAGACGGAGAGAAATAAGGGACAGGATAGGAATTTTCCTAGGCACAAAGCGCCAATTCCGAGAAATTGAAAGGTAGGAAAAAATGAGAGAAGAAGATGAGAGAGAAAGACGTTTAGCAAGGAAGCGATAGCCCAAATAAGATCTGCGAATAGACAGGGGAGGAACATTCGATTCAGCAAGCAATGCTGGAATAGGAGAGGATTTAAGAGCACCGAGACAGAGTCTAAGACAAGAATTTTGGATCAATAACGACCGTTAATTAACAAAATATTCTAGGTTAATTTTAAAATTGTATATAATTGTTCTAACTTCCAGTTTCATTTTTCGTCTACGAAACAAACATTATATACTACTTTTGATAAATAACTGTGATATACATATATATGTTCTCATTTATAATCATTAAAAATTCATTCTAGCTTTTGCAATTTTCCAGTTAGCTCAACCTTCAACAATTTAACATACCCCTAACTGCCTATTTACATTTATGATCTTTCTAGTTTCAAAAGAATTATATTATTTGTGATCAAACGTGTATTTTAACTCTTGACACAGCGATAGATAAAATTTTTCTTTATCTACAAGTTATACTATTTTTTTTTTAATAAAATATTTCGCTTTCATATATACCATTAATATTAATTCCGTGCTACCATTAATGTTAAGCAATTATCAGTGTTGACAATTTTATTATTACGGGAATGAATATTTTCGGAACAGTTGGAATTCTACAAAAATGCTACTGTAATATAACGATATTCTGGTACATATTTTTATTTTCGATAATTAGAAGTGGAGCAGTTAAAAACAGTGTCGAATTACTGTTATATACCATTGCAAGCCGGATGATCATTTTAGTTATTTTTTTCGTGAGGAAAAATTATGACGGTCACACGTTTAAATGTAAAGTTATGTTCAGAAATAGTATTAAAATGCTCTTACAGAAAATGCATAATGTTCGAACAGCTCATCTAACCCAAACATCGCCTAAAAAGTTAAGACAATATGACGAATTTAAAATTACCTAAAAATCACTTCCAAATGTATCTAACTCGCCAACCGATATCCATATTCCTGTAATTTAAACTATGCAACAAACAACAACTTTACATCCGGTGGCGTAGCGTGGGTTTCCGCCGCCCGGGACGGAAGAAAATTTTGCCGTCCCCTTATTTAGATATTTGAATTCAAAAGACTCGTAACTTTTCGGCAAGAACAATCATCATTACTGGGTGTTATACAGGTTACAAATAAAAAAGTGTCATGTATATATGTGTTTTACAATATAATAATCACATTTATTACAAAAATTCTTACACGTATGCCACTTACATTGATAGAACAGGTACAGAACACTTATGATTATGTAATAACGGTTGACAAAATTAAGTTATTAGCGAATTGAATATAAAACATAAAAAGAATTAAAATTAAAACTAGAACGGGGACGCCGAAATCTTAAAATTTTGAAAAAATTTTTTTTTTTCTTGGGCTTGTGATATATCATTAGAAAGATCTCTCTATTTGTCGGGAACGAAACCGTATTTCATTTTCTTAACCAAACTTTCAAAGTTGCCGTAAAGTTCAAAAAAGCGTGAGCTCTAATTTGCAGCTCCCTCTTTGCGACACGAGTATTATAGCTACACATTTGTAACATGGTGGAAAGTACATGACTCCACGTATATTTCTCTGATTTGAAACAACCGGCTTCCCAACTTTAGAATTATACCCGCGGGGCACCAAAAATTAAAAATTTTGAAAAAAAATATTTTTTTTCTTCGGTTTGTGATGTATTATTAGAAAGATCGCTATTTTTCGGGAACGAAAACATATTTCATTTTCTTAACGAAACAGTCAAAGTTGCTGAAAAGTTAAAAAAAAGCACAAAAAATCACGTGTTAGCCCCCTAGCGAAGCGAATATAACAGCTAAAAATTATGAACACGGTTAAAAATATGCGCTTCTATGTATATTTCTCTAGTTTGAAACGTTCAGGTTTCCAGTTGTAAAATTAGACCCTTAAGGCGCCGAAAGCTCAAAATTTTGAAAAAATATATTTTTTTGTCCGAGCTTGTGATATATCATTAGAAAGATCGCTATTTGTCGGGAACGAAACCGTATTTCATTTTCTTAACGAAACTTTCAAAGTTGCCGAAAGGTTCAAAAAAAAAAAATTACCTGTCTCCCCCCTACTTCCAGGAATATTGCAGCTAAAACTTTTGAACACGGCTAAAAACGTGCGCATCCCCTTATATTTCTCTAGTTTGGAACATATGGATTTCCAGTTTTAAAATTGGACTCTTGGGGCGCCGGAAGTTCGAAATTTTGAAGAAAAATTTTTTTTTTTCTAAGGCATGTTATATACCGTTGGAAGGATCGCTATCTGTCGAGAAAGAACCCGTATTTCATGTTCTTAACGGAACTTTCAAAGTTTGCCGAAAAGTTCGAAAAAGCGCGAGAATTAATTTGTGACGCGAGTATTATAGCTAAAAATTTTGAGGAAAGTAGAAAATATGGGCATCCATGTATATTTCTCTGGTTAGAACATCTAAATTTCCAACTTTAAAATTAGTGTCTTGGGGCTCTGAAAGCTCGAAATTTTGTAAAAAAAAAAATTTTTTCAAGTGTATCATTATTGGAAAGAGCGCTATTTTTTCGTTAACGGACCCGTATTTCATATTCTTAACGAAACTGTTTGGAATTTACTAAAAGTTCATAAAATTGTGAAAAATAACATGTAGCTCCGCTTGTAATTCATGTATTGTAGTTCAAGATTTTGAACAAGGTTAAAAAAATGTGCGTCCCTGTTTGTTTATTTACTTTGGAACATCTGGGTTTCCATCTTAAAATTCGGAACCTTAAGCGCCGAAAACTCGAAAGTTTTAAAAATATTTTTTTTCCGGTCACGATCGATGGAGAGATCGTTATTTGCCGAGAACGAAACCATAAGTTCTTAACCAAAATTTTAAACCTTGATATTCCAAACTCGAAAAATATATGTCGAAGCGCAAATGTTTAACCGTGTTCAAAATTTTTAGCTGTAATACTCGCGGCGCTAGAGGGGAGGGACTGTTTGAATTTTTTGGCAACTTTAAAAGTTTCTAAATACGGTTCGGAATTATGTTTAGAGACTCTGGTGGAGCTGGCGTACAAATTTCGACTGTTACTGGTTGAATATCGGATGGTAACATTATCTGTTGAAAGTTAATATCCGCACGAACGACTAATATTATTTCCCCATGTGCACAACTAGCAAGCACCGGATTTACTTACTTTGTTTACTTTGTTGATTTACGTGCCGTGTACTGCATCTAGGCCAGAGGCACTATCGGAATGTGGGAGAGCTTAAATCAGAGAGTATAGGTGGATTAATTTAAGAAAGGTTGTTAGGTTGTGAGAAGCTTTGAGAGAGTCGGAAAGAATATTTTGAAGTGCTCTTTGGGAATTATATTGTGGGCAGCTTATAAGGAAGTGGTGTACAGTGATAGGAACATTGCAGTGTGAGCAAATGGGGGCAGGTTGATTTTGAAGGAGATAACTATGGGTGAGTTTAGTGTGACCTAGACGCAGACGAGCGAGCACGACTTCTTCTTTCCTGTTTTTTGACGAAGAAGTACTCCAGCGAAACGTAGAGTTCCGTATAGCACGCAACTTGTTGGAGGATGGTGTCGTTGTCCACTTGAGATTCCAAGATTCTTGAACTGACTGTTTTATAACTGCTTGAAGATCATTAATCGATGTAGGTAGTTGAGGATATGGTTTAAACTGGGATCCTTCTTTAGCTGCTAAATCGGCTAGATCGTTTCCGGGGATGTTGACGTCAGATGGTATCCATGCGAATATGACTTGAACATTAGATGACACAATTTTTGCTGTTGGATGTTGTTTGGGGTTATGTAAATCTTGTAGACATTGCAGTGCTACGAGAGAATCTGTACAGAGAATATAGGAGCTGATTCTATCCTCGACGATGGTATCTGTAATGGCCATTTTGATAGAGTACAGTTCTGCAGAAAGAATTGAAAAGTGCGGAGGGAGGGAAAAACGAAGAATAATGTTGGTTGAAGAGGCAGCTCCGCATCCGACTTCATATTTGTTTTTTGATCCGTCAGTAAATATCTTTTTGTGGTGAGGATATTGAGAAATCATATCGTTGAAGGAGTTTATTAGGATATTGTTTAGGAGTTCCGTGTTTTGGATACTGTGTAAGACTAAGATCCATTGTAACTGTATACTCGCTCCAGGGTGTGGAATAATGGGGAAGCGGATCCGAGAGACAAGAGGGAGGTGTAGGTTTAGTGAAGAGAAGGAAGTTTGAATTTCTTGGAAGAAACAGGGGGAGGCGGTTGGAATCGTTGCAGAAAAGGAGGAGAGATTTGGATTTGAAGAAAAACGGAGGTAGGAGAAGAGAAGGGAGCGTTGTTTATATACACGGAGAGGAAGTTCGCCAGCTTCATCTAAAATGCTGTTTATTGGAGTAGTAGGAAAGGCTCCAATTGCAAGTCTGATTGCTAAATGATGAATAACGTTTAGTGTAGATAGCAGACTTTCACTAGCAGAACTGTAAGCGGCTATTCCATAATCCATTTTTGATTTGATAATGGAATGATATATTTTTAATAGCGATGATCGATTTGAGCCATAGGTGGTATGAGCAAGTTTTTTAATTAGATTGAGTTTGGAAATACAGTTTGCTTTTAGGTTGTTAATATGAGGTCTCCACGTTAGTCTGCTATCGAAGATTAGTCCGAGGTATTTTGCAGTGTCTGCTGTTTTGATATGTGAACCATTTAAATGGAGATTCTGCTTGCATTTGTTAATTCGACAGAAGTGAACTGCTGTTGTTTTGGAGGAGGAGATTTCAAAACCGAATTTGGTTGACCAATTGACTAATTTGTTGACTGTCTCTTGTAGTATTTCCTCTCCGAGAGCAACATGAGCGGCCGAGATAAAGATGGTGAAATCATCAGAGTACAGTGCATAGTTAACTGGGGGGGGGGGGGGGGATCTGTTTTACAATGTCGTTAATTGCGATGTTGTATAGTGTAGGACTTAAAACTGATCCTTGAGGAACTCCAGTGGATAGTTTGTAACATGATGAGACTGAATCTTTAATTCGGACATATAATTGGCGGGAGCTGAGAAAATTTTGAATGAAAAAAGGCTAAGTGGCCTTGAATATTCCAGTGCTGAAGTGTTAACAGGATCTTGTTTATCTGAACTTGATCGAACCATTATACAAAGTCGAAAAAAATAGTTAAATGATGGTGTTTGTCCGAAAAAGATTTTTGAATGGAATTTCTCAAATGCATTAATTGATCTATAGGAGATCGACCGGTTCTGAAGCCACATTGTTTCTTTGTAAGTAAGTTTCTTGAGTCGAGGAGCCATAGCAGCCGTTTATTAACAATTCGTTCAAAGATTTTGCTAGTTACTGATGTTAAAGAAATGGGTCGATAGTTGTTGATGCAAGTAGGATTTTTGCCTAGTTTGAGAATTGGAATGATTTCTGCGATCTTCCATAATTTAGGAAAAGAATGCGTTGTCCATAATTTATTAAATATAGAAAGGAGGAAATTAATTGTGGATTCCGAGGAGTTAAGTAGCATAAGTGCGTGAACTCCATCGGGAGCCGGGGATGAGATTTTTGTATCTTTAATGGCACATTTAGGTTCATTGATTGTATTGAGTGAGTTGTAAGGCTCGTTATTTGATGAGAAAAATTGATGCTGGTAGTAGATGTTATTTGTATCCACGTTATTAGCAGAAGAATTATGTGATAGGATATCTGCAAATGCTGTAGCCATTAAATTTGTGTCAGTAATAAGGTGATTATTGACGATGATACAAGAAGGTGAAGACAAAAATGGTCTTCTATTTATACTTTGAATTTTCTTCCAGACTGCGGCCGAAGCGGTTTTGAGATTGATTGAGTTCACCTAGTCTTGCCAAGACTTACGTTTAGCTTGTTTTAAAATGTATCGGGCTTGTGCCCGGAGTTTCTGGAAAGTTAAGTGATTTTCTAAAGAAGGTTGAGATTTTGATTTCTTCAGGGCTTTGCGACGGTTTCTTATGACAACGGAACATTCTGTGGACCACCATGGAATAGAATTGGGCAGGATTTTTGTTTTTGGTGAGTGTACATTGGCGTGTGATACTAGTTGATTTGTAAACCACTGAATGTGGGTTTCAGGATCTAGTTGGCTAGTATCTTTGGAATTCAAAGTGTGGGTTAAGGTGTGGTTGAAGGCTGACCGATCCATTCTTCGATAGGCGTATTTCGGTTTTGGAGATGGAGAAGAAAAGTGTGGTTTCTTTGGGCGAATTGCGATGGTTGGGCGATGATCACTGCCACTCAGATCGTGGTGACCAAAGACTCGGAATTCGCCAGGAAGATCAGGAGACGAAAGTATAAGATCCAGATTAGACCAAGTTCTGAAAGAGAAATTGTAGTGGGTTGGTTCAGCAGAACGCATTATACCAAGGTTGTAGTTTTGAATTAGAGTTTCCAATATTTATCCTTTTTTGCTTCTCTTGGTACTACCCCATGATGGGGAGTGAGCATTAAAATCGCCGCATAGAAAGAACGGGTGTGGTAGAGAAGTAATAATGCTGTTAAGATCTTCCATAGAGGTATTATTATTTGGGGGAAGATAAATTGATCCAATGGTGATTGGTGTAGACAGGAATATTTTTGCTGCAACAACTTCGATGGCTGTTTGAATGTGTATTTGCTCAAAATGTATTGATGATTTTACTGCTAATAAAACACCGCCAGACGCGCAAAGAGAGGATGACCGGTCTAATGAAAGTATGTTGAACGATGGGATATTAATACAGCAGTTTTGTTTTGTGTGAGTCTCTTGTAAACAGATAATGGATGGTTCATATTGATGGATGAGAACTTTTAATTCCTCTAAATGACTAAAGAAACCATTACAGTTCCAGCTTATGAGTGATTCTTTGTTATTTTTGTACATTGAATAATATTATTAATTTTGTTGAAGAAGAAAGGATGATTGCTGAAGTTAGGCTTATGATATTTGATTTTATAATGGAAGGGAAGAAAGATTAATGATGTCTTTTAGTTTCCGTTTTAGTTTAGTGAATTGAGTTTTTATCGATTTGGAATTTAAGAAAATGTAAGTTTCTTCGAGCATTTTTATTATATCTATCAGGGAGACATTGAATTCAGTGAGAGTTTGATTAATATCTGTAATCATTTTACTTTTAGTATTGTCCATTAATAAGGAAAAATTTGTAGCTGAAAGTGAGAATTCTTTCTTTTTAAATTTTTCATTAATGATGTCTTCTTATAGAAGGTTGTTCTATATCTTGTTCTGATTCATCTTCAGATAGATTAGTGATTGGCTTGTCAGGAGAGTGGGGCTTAGCATTGTCATTATATTTAGTTCTAATACATTGTTTTTTAGGTTTCATTAATTGTAAGGTTTTGGCAGGGACTGTATTTGTTTGAGTTTGATCGTTCTCTTCTGAGGATATCGTTGAAATGGTTGACGGTGGTGGACGTTTAGAAATATTAGAGGAAAAGGCATTTATAACGAGGTGAGATGGTGGTGACTGTTGAGAAGGTAGGGGAGAATCGATTTCGGTCACTATTTCTGAATTTTCTATTGAGTCTTCTACTTCTTCGTCAATAAACTGAAGACAATCATCTGCTTTATGTCCTTTTGTGCCACATCTAAAACAAGAGAGTTCGTCTGAAGAGAGAAAAATACGATAGGAGTGATCAGAATAAGTTAGGTTGAAGGAGCTTGGTAAAAAGGAAAGATCATTTTCCGATTGAATATATACTTGGCGGCGCCAACTTATGACATGAGAAAACATGTCGTCAGATGGATTGTCACATGTAAAATGGCTATTGGAGATGAAAGTTTTAATTTAAAAATATTCACAAGTACTTTTTCTATTTCTGAGTTTGGGATAATTGGCGAGACATTAGAAAGAATTAGTTTTTTTGAAGGAGTTTTGAGTTTCCTTGTTTTGATAAAATTATTTTCATGATTAAAGCCTCCATGTTCTGTTTGGAATTTTTCTACGAGATCTTTATTAGAAAGAAAAATGATGACCCTATTACCACTAACTCGGGAGGCGGCTATAATATTTTTAGCGCCTCCGACAAGATGATGGATAGAGAGGAGATAGTCGCGGATTTTAACTCCTTGAACGTGATTAAAAATAATTGCTTGATCTTCTTTGGGATATGTCATTGTAGTAATCGGAATAATTCGTTGTTTAATTTTATCTGCATAGGATGGACGGGTTACTTCGATGAAGGGATTCATGATAACTAGGAGATAAGGAGGTTAAAATCGATAATGTCTTTATCAACGAGCAACGGCTCGCCGATTAACGAAAGCGAAACGATAGTTTAAAAATTGACTTACCGCACGCGAAGAAAGAGAGTGATAATAGTTTACAAAAACGATACGAGACCGGATGCGACGAACTCGAGAGAACGGATCACTTTACTAGAACGCGAGAAACACGTGATAGACGAATACTGCGTAACACGAGACAAGCACCGGATTTGATTCGAGAACTTTATAGTTTTTTAGTTGTAAATGTTGGTTTTGTTTTAAGTGGGTTTCTTGAATGCAAGGAATAAACGAGTTTGTTAATCGGTGTTATTTTTCTTTTGGCTTTATCGCAGTACAAGACTGCAGCGGTTTTTAGAATTTGGTTAGGTTCGTTATAATTTGCGTTAGTGGTGTTAGTACGAAGGCTAAGAAACGGAATGGGATCGCAGGTTTCGGTTTGGTTATTTTCATTACGGCTTGTGTTAGTGTTGTTATGAACTGTAATGAAAGGAACGGGGACTCACCGCATCATTGTTTAGGTGGTACGTCCGCCTGATGAAAAACAGATGCGAATAGTATTTCGTTTTGTTAAACAATTTAACGCACTATGCTAGTAAATAAATAAAAAAGAAAAAAAATTAATAATGGTCTAACGTATTGAGAGAGTCGAAAGAAAAAACCGAATTATTAAAAAATCATCTCACCAGTCTTTGTCACATCACGGAACTATATCGACCTTTTTTAGTAAAGTAACACAACCGAAAGAAATTTGATAACAAAGTAACCAAATCGCCTCGAAATTCGGTTTTCAAATTAGTGACATTTACAAAATTCGTAAACTATAATATCGATTACCGTGTTTCTCCCTCTCATTCGCCGAGAATCCAGGACGCAATCACCAACGTACACCAAACTGCCAGCAGGGAGCACCAGCATTCTAGCAGCCGCAGCAGAGTGATACGTAGCATCAATATTATTTCTAATTAATATTTTTTGTGTGATTTTGTTTATATATTTATTAAATGCCTTTAACGGTCGACTATCCAAGATCATAAAAACCTTAATATTAGTATTATTAAATCTAAACCAATAAGTTAAAAAAATAAATAAAAAAAAAAGGATTTAATTAATTTTTCTTCATAACCATTACATTGCACTTCAAATTAGTCTAAGCCTTCGATTCAAATTAGTATTTTGATTTACTGTTTTAAATTATTATTAGAAAAGATCTCTTAAATTTATTAACATATTAAATTAAAATAATAAAATAAAAATGGAAGTTTATTCAAACAAATTTTCTTACATATACTAAATAATTATATTTATTGTTAACTTTCATACGGAATCCTCAGCGCATGAAACCTCATGCTTGACTGAACTTGTTTTATATTTCATGCCTGCAAACTTCCGGTGCGCAATTCGTGTGTGGAGATTACATACCTTTTTTTAACCATCGACTCAGGTAAATAACGGTGCGCAATTCGAGTGCGGCCTAAATATCTGCTGCGCAAAGCTGTTTAACAGCATAATGCAAGAAGTTCCAGTTGGCTTCGGCTTCAAAAAAAAAAAAAATTAAAAAAAAAAAGGAATTAGAACACTATTAGCTATAAAGCATTGTTGTTTATCAAAATTTAAAGAATATTAAAAATTAAAACTACTGAATGTGATTAAAATAATATTTCAAATGTGTCGTAATAAATAGAGGCTAAAAAGAGTAAAACACCTAACCTAGGACGCTGAAAGCTCGAAATTAAAAAAAAAATACTTACTTTCCGGGCATGTGATATTAATAGAAAAAGTGCTATTTGTCGGGAACGAAACTATATTTCATTTTATTAACGAAACCTTTGAAGTTGGTGAAAAGTTGAAAATAGCACGAAATTAAATATTACGTAAATGTAAATTATAGTTATCTCTAACTTAACCACTAGCAAACATTATGCTTGACTGAACTTGTTTTTGTTAGTTTAATAATAGCAACTGGTAATTCGAGAATACATATATATATACATATATATATACACATATAATTAAAAGATTAAATCGATCATGAAATTACGTCAGGGTTAATCATTCATTTGAAAAAGTAAATCAAAAATGAACAAGAAGTAATCCTGTCATTTGCAATTTCAATATTTGAAAATAAAAAATGCAGTAACCAGCCTGAAAATTTGAATGTGAAATTTTAAATAAATGTACGTACTCAAATTCTATTGATAATACTACTAATCGTTATCAGTGGTTGAAAAAATTTATAGGCATCTTTGTTATCACCCAAAACATTTTATTAACAGCAATTCAAGATATTAAATGGTTATTTTTTAACAAATATATTACTCTCGGTTTATAATTCGAAACATTTGGTCAATTAATTGTAATTAAATATAACGAAAATCATATAATAATTACATGTATAATTCTACTTTTGGCATCGCACTATAAGCAATTTACATCGAATCGCAAACAATATAATAAATATCATGAACACTTGGTTGTTCGGTTGCAGCATTTTCATCGGATGTTTTGTTAATTTCTTCCTCCTCTGCGTCAGTAATTATCTTAAGAAGTTTTTTCTTTATTTTCATTTGCGACTGATGGCTCAATTTTTGTGTAGGAATACACAGATTCAATCTCGTCCCTTAAAGTTAGTATCCGTATTCCGATTATTCATAAATGAAATTAAAAATCTAGCCATCTCTTGATATTTCCATGGTTTCAGGTTTCTAGCAGCTGCACCGTTTTTATTTGCATGCCGTTTAACACTATCGCGGTGACAACCTCTTAACTTCTTCCACATGTTGTGCTTCGCTGTTCCACCTAAACATAAACATTGGTTCCAATTACTATTTATCTGTTACTTTATACAAAACGTAAACATTCAACATTTCTAAACAGTAGTTCTTATTAAATTTTGTATAACTGTAAAATTAAGTACACCAAACTCTTAAAATTCACAAAGCAAACGTTCCACAATTTCTTTGCAGATGTCAAGTCTAATGTTTCATTTTATACTATTGTTACAGGAAACTTGAAAAGGCGATTAAATATTTTACTATTGCGTTAACAGAGCGCGTAAATTTAAATTTTTAAACAAATATCCATTTAATGATATTTTTATCGCAATTTAAAAATAAAACCCAGCTATCGCAAATTGAACCGTGCATGTAAACGGTGATTTCCCATTTCGCCTAAATTTAAGGTTTCGGTTACTCAGGTAATAAAAAAAATATCAGACAAACATACGAATGATTTCGTGTTGGCAACAGTGCGTCATCATTGTCGAATTTTAAACAGACTAAACGCATCGTTTTTTTTGCTATTTGATTCCGCTGTCAATCTTTTCTTCTCGAAAAACAACAAAAACGTTTAAATAAAAATCAGAAGTGAAAAAGTACCGCTAAAAACGTATTAAATGTAAATATACGCGAAACGACGACTCCGATTAATATTTGCGAGTTATTCCATTCGAAGTCCAGTGCTGTATAAATCCCACTCGCCTTATCAGTCAGTATGTAGGAAGCCCCTTATTGATATTTAGTGTGACATGAAAAATTAAGGTTTGCGGAGTTAAAGAAAAAAGGGAAAGAAAAACAATCTAAATAAAGATTTGTAAACGGATAAATAATGCTTTATTACAAATTGAAAACGATGCACATTTATGCTAGTTTTATCTAAGTTCCTCGTTAAAAAACAAACAGAATAATTTTTATCTTTTTCTTCATTTTTTTTTTTTGGATCGAAATTTGTTTTTAATATTTTCTTTTTTTTCTTTTTTTTATTTACACCACTTCAGCCCTTAGGCCACTATTGGCGACGCTACAGTTCTTTTTAAACAATACTTAAATATAAATCAATAACTTTATACTGATCACCCCCATCGAGGTGTGACAGCATTGACACTAGGAATTATAATATTATTACTTTAACTATGTATAACTCTTAATCTAATCTTAATATCTATTTCTACCGTAAACGATCTCGCCGTTACCGATAATCCCACTCTACTCCACGCACATAGGTCATCAGATGAGGAGAGCGCAGGACCTGGTCCTTTTTTTTTTTTTTTTTTTTTTTTTTTCAGTTTACTATTTACGAACACGGCGCTTATTACTTACCTCCACTGCATTGTTCAGTATCATTGATACCCCTACCCTACACCATGTGCGTTGTTGAGGTAGGGAGAGCCTGCTTGCACTATTTCTGCAACAGCTCTGGTATGTACTCCATCGTTAGCTATGATTTAATACATCCCGGCACCACTTCCTTCTTAGCCTTCTTTGTGGAACGCCTAGAAGATCCTGGTGATACATGCTGACCACGTTGATATTACCACTGTCTGGCAGCTTTTCAAAGAATTTCCTATACTGCTCAGCATAGTACTCATGAACATAAGGAACATGCAGATCATTATGTAATGTGTCATTAGAAACAAAGTATGGAGCTCCAACTATTCTACGGAGAATCTTCGACTGCAGCTGTTGGATTTTACTGATGTTACTTCTAGCTGCCGATGATCCGTACACCTCAATACCATACCTCCATATGGGAGCTATAACCGCCAAGTATATGAGACGCCTGCAGGACAGCCTCACAGTCGATCGTGCATCGAAAAATCTTTTTAGTATGGCCATTCTTGTTGCTATATTTTCTTTTTAAATCTTAAAAAGAAGCAGAAAGTGTATTTATTTATTTCTTCTCTGTTACGTTGGACTTGTCAGCAGCGGACGATTTTACCCATCAAAAAGAAGGTCTATTTAAAAAGTTAATAAAAAAAAAGTAAAGTTACTATTAAGAAAAAATGACTTATTAAACTATTAGTATACTTTAAATTTTTTGTCAATAAACTTGTTTTTAATTTTTAATTTTTTCCGACTTACAAATAGAAAGAGGTTATGTGTTCGTCGCGTTTTTTTTTTTTTGTTCGCGCATAACTCATATTCATATGGATCGTCCATTTTACTGACTCAGACGCCATTTTTCGGCAAATCCGAAAACAGATAAAGAAAACAAACCTTAAATTTTACTATTTAAAATGTTTTAATTCAATAAATTGCCAAAAGATCGCGATTTAACATTAAAAAAGGAAAAAGAAAATATAAAAAGACGCTATTCAATTAACCAAATATTTTATAATATACTTTTGACATACAAAACAAAAATTTATAGCAATTGGGAGAAAATAATTTTTTAATGGATGATAATTTCTGTTATTCTCTGTTGCCGAAATCTAAGTGAATACCAGTGATCAGTAAATCTTCGTTCTGGCGGGTCTGACGTCACAAACCCCAGAACTGTGTGCAGAGGGCAGAAAGTAACCCAATTTCTTGCACGGGCGCCGAAAATTCACCCAAGTTTCCCCAATTTTCCCCAAATTTCCCGCAATTTTTCGCAAATTTCCTCAATTTTCTGCAAATTTCCTCCAAATTCCTCTGTACAGGTTCCACGCATTTCCGATAGTTCGAACCGCTTAAAAACTAACCCAAGTATATTATTTAATACCTGAAACTAACCCAAGTCCCCGCCCACCCCTCCTGTCTACAGCGTTACCGCGATCTTTTTAATTAATTCAAAGTCTAAGTATATGTAATATAAAATTAGCCAAGTATTTATTTTTAATGTGTAGAGAGTAGAAAGTAACCGATTATAAATTAACCCCAGTATATTATTTAAAGCCCGAAACTAACCCAAGTCCCCGCTCACCCCTCCTGCCCACAGCGTTGCCGCGATCTTTTAAATATTTCAAGGTCTAAGTATATGTAATATAAAATTAACCTAAGTATTTATTTTTAATGTGCAGAGAGCAGAAAGTAACCGATTATAAATCAACACAAGTATATTATTTAAAGCCCGAAACTAACCCAAGTTCCCGCTCACCCCTTCTGCCCACTGCACTACTACGATTTTTCAAAATGCAAGGCCTAAGTACGAAAATTCCAAATTTAACCCAAAAATACTATTTAAAATCCTGTATTTAACCCAAGTCTCCGCTCGCCCTTCCCACGATCCCGCGCATATATCCAACATAGCGTTAGCCGCCGCGAAAGCATACGTACCACTCCCGCGCATGCGTCGTCCGTTCCCGATACCGCGATCTTTTTCTTTTTTTTAAAAAATATTTCGAAGCCTAAGTACAAAAAATTCTAAAATTAGCCTAAGTATATTTTTTAATTTTCGCGATTCCCCGTTTGTACAAGTAAATGTGGAAACATACACGCCGTTCCCGCGCATGTATCCATCATAACATTAACCACAGTGAAAGTGCACTCCCATTCCCACGCATCGCGCCTTCTACTATCATGTGTATGTATTATACATGCCTTTGCGTGTAATATATGTAGCATACTTTTTAATTTTAATTTTTCAAGGTTGGGAGAGGTAAAATTTTGCCGGAGTGATAAAAACGTCTGAATCTCAACACTTAGAACCCAAATTTTAAAGGAATTTTCCGAGTCGCGCTCCGTTCCGGCATTTTTTTTTTTAAATTTTATTTTTAAAGAAAATATTTGAACGTTTCATCAGTCGAATGAGAGCGGGCGAGTGTGCTGCTACGAGATGTATTATGTAAACGCGACCGCGGCTGTAATGGAAATATTTAAATGTTCCAGCAACTAGTTGAAATTGTCACGAGGTGAGGTGAATTCCAGTCGTTCGTTCGAAATTAACTAGTCGATCATCTATGCGCACTCTCACACGCCACCGATAGAAACCTGTTCGCGATCGCTACACGTTCACACACACGCACATACACACCGGCATTTGATATATATTTTTCCTACATATTTTTTCGTCTTTTTCCGCTTCCGATCTTATTTGTAATTCGTTGATTCTTTTTTTTATTTTTCCGTATTCTCCGTTCATTGCAAAAGCACACCATCCATTCATGCACATCTATCAAGCATTATGTTAGCCTCTACAAAGGTATGTACACTGTAATTTTCCATACACGCTCCTGTCGCCACCGAAATAAACGCCGCGATAACACTCCCACACACACATACACGCCACCACTTCGTATATATTTTATTTTCGAGTCAAAATATTATAGAATTAGCCTAAGTATATTTTTCTTTTACGCTTCTGTTTATTTCTTCCGAACCTTCATAATTTTTATATTTTTTTTTTTTCTCCGATTCTAAAAATAAATCTGTCAATGTATTAGCCACTCTCTCCCTCGCACAGATTATTCCCTCACATTCATCTGCTACCGGTAGTTCTCATTTCGTTCTTATTAATTTTTTTCAAGTCTAATATTATAGAATCAGCCTAATTATATTTTTTTTTCGCTTCCAATCATTTCCTCCGACCGTTGATAATTTTCTTATTTTATTTTTTCTCAGGTTCTAAAAATAAATCCATTGGCATCTTCACTAGTATGATTGCGCACATATCTTCTGCCGGTATTTCTCATATTGTTCATAATAATTTTTCATGTCTATGTATTATGGAATTAGTCTAAAATATATTTTTTCCCCTCTAAAGACTTTTTCCAAACGTAAGTATTCAAACATTAATTCGAGTATATTTTTATTTAACGCTGTTTCATAATTTCCCTCTCCCTTATCCACCCTACACAAATTTCAATTATTTTCTATTATTTTTCATGAGTACATCCCCCTGAAACTACAGTGAAACCACACCAAACATTCTCACGCACCATATAGATTTTAACATCATTCGTAATAATTCTTTTCGAGTCTATTAGTTTAAGATTATTTTATTTTTTTCAAACTCTAAATATTTTTTTTTTTCAATATCTTTCATATTATATTTTTTTCCTCAATATGTCCGCGTACCCTCATAGTGCAAAGGTACTCTGCTTATATCCTTGCATGCATGTTGCCATGTCGTTGATTTCGATCATGTGTCAAGGTCATCGAGTCTGCCCGAATCTTCCATGTCATATCTTTTGTAGAAAAACGGTTCATATGTTCACACCTACACACAAACACCCATAACCGAAAGAACACCTCTCAACTTCGTTCATCTGCGTATGTAACCAGCTTTCACCAAAGGAATGTGGTTTATCTGATACGACTCAACATCTTCAAAGACTTGCATCGAGCTAGAATCTCGAAAGGATCTGTTCAGGCAGTCAGTATTAGTGCTATGTCGAACGTGTAGAATTTGTTGAAGCAGTGTTCTTCACGCATTAATAAAAGTTTGCTCTAACGTTAAAAGTAATAATTTTCTACATTTTTTAGTAAAAAGTTAAAAATATTATTCAAACATGAATAACAACATTGTTTCGAAAGTCGACGAATTTATTCAGAATTCATTTTCGAGTGATAGTGTCACGCATACAACTTCATCACCTCCATCACCGCAGTCAGATGATTGTTATACAGCAGAAGAATCAACATCTTTTGTACATAATATCATTGGTCCTGTATTATTAACAGAACAAGCAGATATAGCGGAATATTTTGTAGATATCAGCATCCATGTAGATTGTGATTATGGTTTTCGAGTAACTGAACTAGCAATGATTGATATGTCCGGTGGAAAATGTTTGCATATGCTGTATAAGCCAAGCAGAGCATGGCATGCATCAAAAATGCCACATTTACAATGTTCTTCGATGAGTCATTACTTGAAAAATCCTTCATTATTTCCCTGTCGGGAAGAAATATTTATGGCACGTGATATATTCATGATATTATCTCAAAAACCGAGAGCTCGCATATATATTTTAACAGTATATGCTAAACTTACACTAATGGAACTTAACGAAAAGTCTGAATTGTTGAGTGATTTAGACTATGAAATCGTTAATATGGATCAAGTCTTTCGACTACATAGTATTGAGAATCTACATGAAGAGTATTTTGGTATAAGCAATTTGATAACCTGTAAACATCATAATGAGATTGATAGTTTTCATTGTGCAGCGAAAAACGTTATGGTGATGAAGGCCTGGTACGATCATGTTATCCATCCGCTGAAGCTTATGAATAATCTCAATATAAATGATTTAAGTCAGTTGTTCATTACAGCCACCAAAGAAATGATAATTACATTATTTCCAAGTTGTGTTGGTGACATTTATACATTTCTACCAGATAGATTAAAACAGGATGATACGATAAAATCACTTCTACCATGTTACGAGCATGAGCATGATGAAGAATATTATATCGATGATGATATATTGCGACGGAGTACTCGAAATTGTATGAAAGTAAAAGATTGTATCGATTGTCAATGTAAAATTCGCACGGATTAACTATTCATTATTTCGATCGTTTATCAATTTTGTGTATATTTGTATATATTTTTTTCCCTAATCGACAGTCCGTTCGTTTTTTGTGTTTTGTTAATCATTTTGTAAATATATTTTTATACATATTTAAATTTTATTTCTATATATTTACATATATTTTTTCTTTGCCTTCAATTCCCTCCATATCTTTCATTCTATTGTATATATTTTTTCCTAATTAATTTTAATCTTTTTTCGCTCCTTTTCAATTCAGTTTATTTAACTATTTAACTATTTCTCTATTTCTTTTTCCTCCTCTTAACTTAAAGTACTGGTAATGATGAATATTACAAAAATCTGAACCAGTTGTATAAAGTGTACGTGTAATTATTGTCTAATTTTCGAATATAATCCCGCATAATTTGTTCATATCTTTTTAGACTAAAACATTATATTTTTTATTCTTTCTTTAACGAATCTAACTGTTCAACTTTTTCATGTACATCACGTACATCAAGTATTTTCCGCAGCTGTGTGAGTTTTCATTAATTTGTAAGACACAACCTAAGACCCAGAGAGTTCTCTCTAATTGTTTAAAATCTTTCATAATCACACTTTTTTTATTTTACATATATTTTTTGAGGTATATACAGGATCGTCTATGAGGTGTGTTGATCAATAGAGCAACAGGTAGAAAACCTACTAGCTTACGAGACACAGCATGTTTATAGAAAAAACGTGCTAGCATGAGCAGATCAGAGTTACAATGTGCGAGTGAGAGACTGTATGCATGTATGTGTGCGAGAGCAACAACTTGATTATAAAAAACGTCGAAGATACATGCATCTATCTGTGAACAATTATCACATCAAACATAAAAAGGCTGACTAAAAGATTATTATTTTCTTTTTTCATTCATTCTCGCCACTATTACCACTCGCGCCCCACTGTCAAGACCTCTGAACATACATTACTAACCTCACCGACACTATAATATTTTTTTCTCTGTGTTATTAAATTAACCCAAGTATATTTTTATTCATTTGTTACGCAAACTTTTGTTCAAATCTTTCGTAATATGTCGTGCACACATTTATAGCCCACAGACACTACTCGCTTCATTACCACGAATACATCTCTTTCATTGTTACTTATCATAACATAGTTTTTCCTGAAATTGTAAAAAAATTCTCTTCGTTCCATTCTTCCAAGGTGTTTTATTTCCTAATTTCAAATCATGCATAATTATTTAAGAATCAAATTAAGTATATTTTATCATTTCCAAAAAATTAATTATCTCTGTACAAGGCATTAACTCATTTTTCAAAACAAACATATTATTTTTTTAATCTATCGTACATATCATTTTTATCATTCAAATTTTTTTCTGAATTCACAAATAGTTAACCTATAGAAAACATATTATTGTAAACATACATGACGAAGTCACTCCTCATAATTGCATCATGAATTCATTTTTTTCATTTTTTTTTACCATCATGAAATTGTAGTAGTGTTTTTAATTTTTTATTTTCCATACGTGACAAAAGCAATAAAATCACGACATCTATGAATACACACCATATGCTTCCAATAACCTATCATGCATTTTTTTAAATTAGTCCAAGCATACTATTTTTTCAGTAACAAAGCCGATCATACATAATTTTTTCTTCTATATAATCACTAATCTATGAAAACACTTGATTCGTTTTACTCATACTGTAGCAACCACTCCTTTTCCCTCATGCTAACAAACTTCAAAATTTAATAATATAACACGAAATTAATCTAAATATCTGTTCATGCTATTAAAATTAATATATCAATCTTTACATTCCTTTTGTACATTTCTGAAAAAATCCTACAACATGTTTTAAAATTAATCGAAGTATACTATTTTATTACCTAAAATCAATTATTCTCTCATACAGTTTTTTTCCAATCATCCATAATGTTTTTTCTGTATTGTCATTATTACAAAGTCATACAAAACAACAACACATTTTTATTCATAATGAATCCTTCATTCCATTCCGTTCATGCTATATACCATTATCATTCAATTCAACGTTATGAAATTAGTCTAAATATACATTCATGCTAGCAAAGTTATTATCTCACCCTTTGCATTGTTCCAAGATGATTTATTTTACATTTTTTCTTTAAATTTCCCTCATATTATTATTTTTGAAATATAGGATGATGACTATGATTAGAATTAATGATTATGAAGTGAGAGATGCATGGTGAAATTGTATTGTCATTATATGCGAGATGATGTGTGTTTGTGGGTGAGTATGGATGCATGTAAAATATATGAGTGTGTTAGTAGAAAACATCCGTTCATGCGTGAACACAGGTACAGATACAGTTATCTTTAACACTTCGATCGTTGCTAGTGATAACCATCATTATTTATGCTTTCAATCCTTCCACTTCAGCAATGCACACATACAGCTTAGCAATCGCCGCAGCCATTGAACGTTGTAGGACTGCAATTGTGATCTCCATTTGATTATTAGGATTTAAAAGTCACATCTTTGAACGCTTGATCTAATGCATCAACATGATTTTTTTGTATTCGCCCACCCGCTGCTGGAGGTTCCACTTAATATTCTCAACAGACTATCATACAGTCGTTTAATAAGAGAATCTGTAAGACCCGAGACATTTACTTAACGTTTTCCCAACACATTTACAGACCTACCCTGTACACTAAGGAAATCTTTAAACATCTCTGTAACCATTCCTTTTAAGCTGGCAGGAGCAAGGAACTCCTATAAACGTTTATCAATCAGCACTTCATCGTTCATCGCCCTGGTTTCACTCGCCGTTGCACAGACATGTAATAAACATTTTCTTCTTTTACAATTTTCTTATGCTATAACACTATTACATCATTTTTCCTCGTTTCTAACTAATTGTAACAAGTTTTCCATTATTTCTCAGCATGTTCTTCTGTTTTAGGACCTTTTGCGCCATTTTTTCATCAATTTATGTTATTTCACATCGTTTTTCTGGTGATTTTAGTGCCTTTCACACAATTTTACTAATTATTTTCGACTATTTCTTAACATGTTCTTCTGTTTTAGGTCCTTTTTGCACTATTTTTTCATCAATTTATGTTATTTCACATCGTTTTTCTAGTGTTTTACTACCTTTCACACAATTTTACTCAATTTTTCCCCCATCTTTGAAGATTTTTTTTTTTCCATTTATCTCATACATTATATCTCCGAATGTGACGATTAGCTATCCTTTTAAGTACATTTTTTAATTCGATATAAGTGAGGAGTACTTTTCAGGTCGACATGTATACTTCGTGATATGACATTCAATTCATTATTAATCTATGTTTCAACAGGTTTGTGGTCGGTTGTTGGAGGTTTACAGAACTTTCTGTTGCATTGCTTATAGTATAATGGTTCTTGTGTGCTAGTAAGATGATGGTGTTTTGTGGGGAATAATAAACATGGGAAAGAGAAGGAGTGCGTCCCATCAAGCAGGGGGAGTGATGCTTTGTAATTAACTTGGGTATTGCGCGCATTGCATGGCAGTTATAATATGCTCGAGCAAAAATTAGTCGCTGTACTCGCATGGTGTTTATGTTATTCATTAAATGTTCACACTGAGAGATGCAATGGGCTCATCAACAGATGGATCCATGCTATCATTTCGATTTTTATAATTGTAATCTGCACTGAGTATGCATGTATTACAACGAACCAATCAACTCTGTTACAGATGGTAATGTTTGAGGATAGATAGTGAAACGTTCATTAGAACATGAATGTGTATACAAAGTGTTGTTACATCACATGTATGTCATCAAATTAACTAAAATGTTGCGTATATAGTAAAAAAAAAGAAATGAGGGTTTTTCCCTAAGAGGGCGACTATAATAAAATTGATGCGATTTTAGATGGAAATGGGGTATTTTACAGTAAAAACACTGTTTTGCACCTAAATGGTGAATATTCTGGAGGTTAAACGGCATTTTTCACACAAAATTTGATGTTTTTTTATAAATGTGGCTATTTTACTCCTACATGGAGTAATTTCTGCATGAGGAGTACTTTTTGGACTGACATGTATACTTCTTGATGTGGTATTCAATTCATTCTGAAGCTATGTTTGAACAGCTTTGTAAATGGTTGGGGGGGGGGGGGGGGTTACAGAACTTTTCTGCTGCATCAGTTATAGTATAATAGTTTTTATATGCTAGTGAGATGAAGGTGTTTGGTTAGGAATAATAAATATGGGTAAGAGGTGGAGTGCATCCCAATCAAGCATGGGAGAGTATTGTTTGGGAATTAACTCCATTATTTGCACACATTGCAATACAATTATAATCAGTTTGGTCAAAATTACTTGTTGTATATCGTCCATGTTATACATTAAACATTCACACTGAGAAACGGACTGGACTCTTCGACATCAAGGTCCATGCGATCATTACACTCTTTTTCAACAATTTGTGACGTTTCATACTGTTTTTTAATGTTTTGAACGGCTCTTATGATGTATTTCAGCACATTTTCACAGATACAAAGTTCGTAATGCGAAATAATTTGAATTATTTCGACAGTCTTTACACACAAATAAAATACTATACCATTAACACACTCAACATGAAACAAATCATTACAAATAGAAATAAACATCGAAATTGCGCAGAAATTTTAATGAAATTCAAGAAGCATAGTGTATATGAAAATGAATATATTCTTTAAATCAACACTCCAAACTTGCAGTTTCAGAATTATATCAGACCCTGACTAAGAACCCCCTTGTTCCTTTTGCTGCATGTATATGTATATAATCATATATTATTAAATTATACATATAACTACATATGTACATATATATATCTAAATATATACATATATATATCTACATATATGCACATATACATCTACATATATACATATATATCTACATAAATACACATACATATCTACATATATACACATATATATCTACATATATACATATATATCTACATATATACACATATATGTCTACATAAATAAATATATATATCTACATATATACATATATATCTACATATATACATATATATATCTACATATATACATATATATCTAAATATATACATATATATCTACATATATGCATATATATATCTAAATATATACATATATATCTACATATATACATATATTATCTACATATATATCTACATATATACATATATATATGATATCTACATATATATACATATATATCTACATATATATACATATATATATCAACATATATATACATATATATATATATATCAACATATATACATATACATGCAGCAAAAGGAACAAGGGGGTTCTTAGTCAGGGTCTGATATAATTCTGAAACTGCAAGTTTGGAGTGTTGATTTAAAGAATATATTCATTTTCATATACACTATGCTTCTTGAATTTCATTAAAATTTCTGCGCAATTTCGATGTTTATTTCTATTTGTAATGATTTGTTTCATGTTGAGTGTGTTAATGGTATAGTATTTTATTTGTGTGTAAAGACTGTCGAAATAATTCAAATTATTTCGCATTACGAACTTTGTGAAAATGTGCTGAAATACATCATAAGAGCCGTTCAAAACATTAAAAAACAGTATGAAACGTCACAAATTGTTGAAAAAGAGTGTAATGATCGCATGGACCTTGATGTCGAAGAGTCCAGTCCGTTTCTCAGTGTGAATGTTTAATGTATAACATGGACGATATACAACAAGTAATTTTGACCAAACTGATTATAATTGTATTGCAATGTGTGCAAATAATGGAGTTAATTCCCAAACAATACTCTCCCATGCTTGATTGGGATGCACTCCACCTCTTACCCATATTTATTATTCCTAACCAAACACCTTCATCTCACTAGCATATAAAAACTATTATACTATAACTGATGCAGCAGAAAAGTTCTGTAACCCCCCCCCCCCCAACCATTTACAAAGCTGTTCAAACATAGCTTCAGAATGAATTGAATACCACATCAAGAAGTATACATGTCAGTCCAAAAAGTACTCCTCATGCAGAAATTACTCCATGTAGGAGTAAAATAGCCACATTTATAAAAAAACATCAAATTTTGTGTGAAAAATGCCGTTTAACCTCCAGAATATTCACCATTTAGGTGCAAAACAGTGTTTTTACTGTAAAATACCCCATTTCCATCTAAAATCGCATCAATTTTATTATAGTCGCCCTCTTAGGGAAAAACCCTCATTTCTTTTTTTTTACTATATACGCAACATTTTAGTTAATTTGATGACATACATGTGATGTAACAACACTTTGTATACACATTCATGTTCTAATGAACGTTTCACTATCTATCCTCAAACATTACCATCTGTAACAGAGTTGATTGGTTCGTTGTAATACATGCATACTCAGTGCAGATTACAATTATAAAAATCGAAATGATAGCATGGATCCATCTGTTGATGAGCCCATTGCATCTCTCAGTGTGAACATTTAATGAATAACATAAACACCATGCGAGTACAGCGACTAATTTTTGCTCGAGCATATTATAACTGCCATGCAATGCGCGCAATACCCAAGTTAATTACAAAGCATCACTCCCCCTGCTTGATGGGACGCACTCCTTCTCTTTCCCATGTTTATTATTCCCCACAAAACACCATCATCTTACTAGCACACAAGAACCATTATACTATAAGCAATGCAACAGAAAGTTCTGTAAACCTCCAACAACCGACCACAAACCTGTTGAAACATAGATTAATAATGAATTGAATGTCATATCACGAAGTATACATGTCGACCTGAAAAGTACTCCTCACTTATATCGAATTAAAAAATGTACTTAAAAGGATAGCTAATCGTCACATTCGGAGATATAATGTATGAGATAAATGGAAAAAAAAAAATCTTCAAAGATGGGGGAAAAATTGAGTAAAATTGTGTGAAAGGTAGTAAAACACTAGAAAAACGATGTGAAATAACATAAATTGATGAAAAAATAGTGCAAAAAGGACCTAAAACAGAAGAACATGTTAAGAAATAGTCGAAAATAATTAGTAAAATTGTGTGAAAGGCACTAAAATCACCAGAAAAACGATGTGAAATAACATAAATTGATGAAAAAATGGCGCAAAAGGTCCTAAAACAGAAGAACATGCTGAGAAATAATGGAAAACTTGTTACAATTAGTTAGAAACGAGGAAAAATGATGTAATAGTGTTATAGCATAAGAAAATTGTAAAAGAAGAAAATGTTTATTACATGTCTGTGCAACGGCGAGTGAAACCAGGGCGATGAACGATGAAGTGCTGATTGATAAACGTTTATAGGAGTTCCTTGCTCCTGCCAGCTTAAAAGGAATGGTTACAGAGATGTTTAAAGATTTCCTTAGTGTACAGGGTAGGTCTGTAAATGTGTTGGGAAAACGTTAAGTAAATGTCTCGGGTCTTACAGATTCTCTTATTAAACGACTGTATGATAGTCTGTTGAGAATATTAAGTGGAACCTCCAGCAGCGGGTGGGCGAATACAAAAAAATCATGTTGATGCATTAGATCAAGCGTTCAAAGATGTGACTTTTAAATCCTAATAATCAAATGGAGATCACAATTGCAGTCCTACAACGTTCAATGGCTGCGGCGATTGCTAAGCTGTATGTGTGCATTGCTGAAGTGGAAGGATTGAAAGCATAAATAATGATGGTTATCACTAGCAACGATCGAAGTGTTAAAGATAACTGTATCTGTACCTGTGTTCACGCATGAACGGATGTTTTCTACTAACACACTCATATATTTTACATGCATCCATACTCACCCACAAACACACATCATCTCGCATATAATGACAATACAATTTCACCATGCATCTCTCACTTCATAATCATTAATTCTAATCATAGTCATCATCCTATATTTCAAAAATAATAATATGAGGGAAATTTAAAGAAAAAATGTAAAATAAATCATCTTGGAACAATGCAAAGGGTGAGATAATAACTTTGCTAGCATGAATGTATATTTAGACTAATTTCATAACGTTGAATTGAATGATAATGGTATATAGCATGAACGGAATGGAATGAAGGATTCATTATGAATAAAAATGTGTTGTTGTTTTGTATGACTTTGTAATAATGACAATACAGAAAAAACATTATGGATGATTGGAAAAAAACTGTATGAGAGAATAATTGATTTTAGGTAATAAAATAGTATACTTCGATTAATTTTAAAACATGTTGTAGGATTTTTTCAGAAATGTACAAAAGGAATGTAAAGATTGATATATTAATTTTAATAGCATGAACAGATATTTAGATTAATTTCGTGTTATATTATTAAATTTTGAAGTTTGTTAGCATGAGGGAAAAGGAGTGGTTGCTACAGTATGAGTAAAACGAATCAAGTGTTTTCATAGATTAGTGATTATATAGAAGAAAAAATTATGTATGATCGGCTTTGTTACTGAAAAAATAGTATGCTTGGACTAATTTAAAAAAATGCATGATAGGTTATTGGAAGCATATGGTGTGTATTCATAGATGTCGTGATTTTATTGCTTTTGTCACGTATGGAAAATAAAAAATTAAAAACACTACTACAATTTCATGATGGTAAAAAAAAATGAAAAAAATGAATTCATGATGCAATTATGAGGAGTGACTTCGTCATGTATGTTTACAATAATATGTTTTCTATAGGTTAACTATTTGTGAATTCAGAAAAAAATTTGAATGATAAAAATGATATGTACGATAGATTAAAAAAATAATATGTTTGTTTTGAAAAATGAGTTAATGCCTTGTACAGAGATAATTAATTTTTTGGAAATGATAAAATATACTTAATTTGATTCTTAAATAATTATGCATGATTTGAAATTAGGAAATAAAACACCTTGGAAGAATGGAACGAAGAGAATTTTTTTACAATTTCAGGAAAAACTATGTTATGATAAGTAACAATGAAAGAGATGTATTCGTGGTAATGAAGCGAGTAGTGTCTGTGGGCTATAAATGTGTGCACGACATATTACGAAAGATTTGAACAAAAGTTTGCGTAACAAATGAATAAAAATATACTTGGGTTAATTTAATAACACAGAGAAAAAAATATTATAGTGTCGGTGAGGTTAGTAATGTATGTTCAGAGGTCTTGACAGTGGGGCGCGAGTGGTAATAGTGGCGAGAATGAATGAAAAAAGAAAATAATAATCTTTTAGTCAGCCTTTTTATGTTTGATGTGATAATTGTTCACAGATAGATGCATGTATCTTCGACGTTTTTTATAATCAAGCTGTTGCTCTCGCACACATACATGCATACAGTCTCTCACTCGCACATTGTAACTCTGATCTGCTCATGCTAGCACGTTTTTTCTATAAACATGCTGTGTCTCGTAAGCTAGTAGGTTTTCTACCTGTTGCTCTATTGATCAACACACCTCATAGACGATCCTGTATATACCTCAAAAAATATATGTAAAATAAAAAAAGTGTGATTATGAAAGATTTTAAACAATTAGAGAGAACTCTCTGGGTCTTAGGTTGTGTCTTACAAATTAATGAAAACTCACACAGCTGCGGAAAATACTTGATGTACGTGATGTACATGAAAAAGTTGAACAGTTAGATTCGTTAAAGAAAGAATAAAAAATATAATGTTTTAGTCTAAAAAGATATGAACAAATTATGCGGGATTATATTCGAAAATTAGACAATAATTACACGTACACTTTATACAACTGGTTCAGATTTTTGTAATATTCATCATTACCAGTACTTTAAGTTAAGAGGAGGAAAAAGAAATAGAGAAATAGTTAAATAGTTAAATAAACTGAATTGAAAAGGAGCGAAAAAAGATTAAAATTAATTAGGAAAAAATATATACAATAGAATGAAAGATATGGAGGGAATTGAAGGCAAAGAAAAAATATATGTAAATATATAGAAATAAAATTTAAATATGTATAAAAATATATTTACAAAATGATTAACAAAACACAAAAAACGAACGGACTGTCGATTAGGGAAAAAAATATATACAAATATACACAAAATTGATAAACGATCGAAATAATGAATAGTTAATCCGTGCGAATTTTACATTGACAATCGATACAATCTTTTACTTTCATACAATTTCGAGTACTCCGTCGCAATATATCATCATCGATATAATATTCTTCATCATGCTCATGCTCGTAACATGGTAGAAGTGATTTTATCGTATCATCCTGTTTTAATCTATCTGGTAGAAATGTATAAATGTCACCAACACAACTTGGAAATAATGTAATTATCATTTCTTTGGTGGCTGTAATGAACAACTGACTTAAATCATTTATATTGAGATTATTCATAAGCTTCAGCGGATGGATAACATGATCGTACCAGGCCTTCATCACCATAACGTTTTTCGCTGCACAATGAAAACTATCAATCTCATTATGATGTTTACAGGTTATCAAATTGCTTATACCAAAATACTCTTCATGTAGATTCTCAATACTATGTAGTCGAAAGACTTGATCCATATTAACGATTTCATAGTCTAAATCACTCAACAATTCAGACTTTTCGTTAAGTTCCATTAGTGTAAGTTTAGCATATACTGTTAAAATATATATGCGAGCTCTCGGTTTTTGAGATAATATCATGAATATATCACGTGCCATAAATATTTCTTCCCGACAGGGAAATAATGAAGGATTTTTCAAGTAATGACTCATCGAAGAACATTGTAAATGTGGCATTTTTGATGCATGCCATGCTCTGCTTGGCTTATACAGCATATGCAAACATTTTCCACCGGACATATCAATCATTGCTAGTTCAGTTACTCGAAAACCATAATCACAATCTACATGGATGCTGATATCTACAAAATATTCCGCTATATCTGCTTGTTCTGTTAATAATACAGGACCAATGATATTATGTACAAAAGATGTTGATTCTTCTGCTGTATAACAATCATCTGACTGCGGTGATGGAGGTGATGAAGTTGTATGCGTGACACTATCACTCGAAAATGAATTCTGAATAAATTCGTCGACTTTCGAAACAATGTTGTTATTCATGTTTGAATAATATTTTTAACTTTTTACTAAAAAATGTAGAAAATTATTACTTTTAACGTTAGAGCAAACTTTTATTAATGCGTGAAGAACACTGCTTCAACAAATTCTACACGTTCGACATAGCACTAATACTGACTGCCTGAACAGATCCTTTCGAGATTCTAGCTCGATGCAAGTCTTTGAAGATGTTGAGTCGTATCAGATAAACCACATTCCTTTGGTGAAAGCTGGTTACATACGCAGATGAACGAAGTTGAGAGGTGTTCTTTCGGTTATGGGTGTTTGTGTGTAGGTGTGAACATATGAACCGTTTTTCTACAAAAGATATGACATGGAAGATTCGGGCAGACTCGATGACCTTGACACATGATCGAAATCAACGACATGGCAACATGCATGCAAGGATATAAGCAGAGTACCTTTGCACTATGAGGGTACGCGGACATATTGAGGAAAAAAATATAATATGAAAGATATTGAAAAAAAAAAATATTTAGAGTTTGAAAAAAATAAAATAATCTTAAACTAATAGACTCGAAAAGAATTATTACGAATGATGTTAAAATCTATATGGTGCGTGAGAATGTTTGGTGTGGTTTCACTGTAGTTTCAGGGGGATGTACTCATGAAAAATAATAGAAAATAATTGAAATTTGTGTAGGGTGGATAAGGGAGAGGGAAATTATGAAACAGCGTTAAATAAAAATATACTCGAATTAATGTTTGAATACTTACGTTTGGAAAAAGTCTTTAGAGGGGAAAAAATATATTTTAGACTAATTCCATAATACATAGACATGAAAAATTATTATGAACAATATGAGAAATACCGGCAGAAGATATGTGCGCAATCATACTAGTGAAGATGCCAATGGATTTATTTTTAGAACCTGAGAAAAAATAAAATAAGAAAATTATCAACGGTCGGAGGAAATGATTGGAAGCGAAAAAAAAATATAATTAGGCTGATTCTATAATATTAGACTTGAAAAAAATTAATAAGAACGAAATGAGAACTACCGGTAGCAGATGAATGTGAGGGAATAATCTGTGCGAGGGAGAGAGTGGCTAATACATTGACAGATTTATTTTTAGAATCGGAGAAAAAAAAAAAATATAAAAATTATGAAGGTTCGGAAGAAATAAACAGAAGCGTAAAAGAAAAATATACTTAGGCTAATTCTATAATATTTTGACTCGAAAATAAAATATATACGAAGTGGTGGCGTGTATGTGTGTGTGGGAGTGTTATCGCGGCGTTTATTTCGGTGGCGACAGGAGCGTGTATGGAAAATTACAGTGTACATACCTTTGTAGAGGCTAACATAATGCTTGATAGATGTGCATGAATGGATGGTGTGCTTTTGCAATGAACGGAGAATACGGAAAAATAAAAAAAAGAATCAACGAATTACAAATAAGATCGGAAGCGGAAAAAGACGAAAAAATATGTAGGAAAAATATATATCAAATGCCGGTGTGTATGTGCGTGTGTGTGAACGTGTAGCGATCGCGAACAGGTTTCTATCGGTGGCGTGTGAGAGTGCGCATAGATGATCGACTAGTTAATTTCGAACGAACGACTGGAATTCACCTCACCTCGTGACAATTTCAACTAGTTGCTGGAACATTTAAATATTTCCATTACAGCCGCGGTCGCGTTTACATAATACATCTCGTAGCAGCACACTCGCCCGCTCTCATTCGACTGATGAAACGTTCAAATATTTTCTTTAAAAATAAAATTTAAAAAAAAAAATGCCGGAACGGAGCGCGACTCGGAAAATTCCTTTAAAATTTGGGTTCTAAGTGTTGAGATTCAGACGTTTTTATCACTCCGGCAAAATTTTACCTCTCCCAACCTTGAAAAATTAAAATTAAAAAGTATGCTACATATATTACACGCAAAGGCATGTATAATACATACACATGATAGTAGAAGGCGCGATGCGTGGGAATGGGAGTGCACTTTCACTGTGGTTAATGTTATGATGGATACATGCGCGGGAACGGCGTGTATGTTTCCACATTTACTTGTACAAACGGGGAATCGCGAAAATTAAAAAATATACTTAGGCTAATTTTAGAATTTTTTGTACTTAGGCTTCGAAATATTTTTTAAAAAAAAAAAAAAAGATCGCGGTATCGGGAACGGACGACGCATGCGCGGGAGTGGTACGTATGCTTTCGCGGCGGCTAACGCTATGTTGGATATATGCGCGGGATCGTGGGAAGGGCGAGCGGAGACTTGGGTTAAATACAGGATTTTAAATAGTATTTTTGGGTTAAATTTGGAATTTTCGTACTTAGGCCTTGCATTTTGAAAAATCGTAGTAGTGCAGTGGGCAAAAGGGGTGAGCGGGAACTTGGGTTAGTTTCGGGCTTTAAATAATATACTTGTGTTGATTTATAATCGGTTACTTTCTGCTCTCTGCACATTAAAAATAAATACTTAGGTTAATTTTATATTACATATACTTAGACCTTGAAATATTTAAAAGATCGCGGCAACGCTGTGGGCAGGAGGGGTGAGCGGGGACTTGGGTTAGTTTCGGGCTTTAAATAATATACTGGGGTTAATTTATAATCGGTTACTTTCTACTCTCTACACATTAAAAATAAATACTTAGGCTAATTTTATATTACATATACTTAGACTTTGAATTAATTAAAAAGATCGCGGTAACGCTGTAGACAGGAGGGGTGGGCGGGGACTTGGGTTAGTTTCAGGTATTAAATAATATACTTGGGTTAGTTTTTAAGCGGTTCGAACTATCGGAAATGCGTGGAACCTGTACAGAGGAATTTGGAGGAAATTTGCAGAAAATTGAGGAAATTTGCGAAAAATTGCGGGAAATTTGGGGAAAATTGGGGAAACTTGGGTGAATTTTCGGCGCCCGTGCAAGAAATTGGGTTACTTTCTGCCCTCTGCACACAGTTCTGGGGTTTGTGACGTCAGACCCGCCAGAACGAAGATTTACTGACTACTAATACCATTTCATTTAAAATGTAATTTTCAATAAATATTTCAATATACAAATATTATATATACATATTATTTACCTGTTCGATCTGTTTTTATAAATGATACATCCATTACTATATTAGACTGACTCAAAATTTTTGTTTTATTCACAAGCGAAAACTTATAATATTCAAGAGATAAGAATAGTTTCCTTCAGAATGTGCATAAGACCCAAGCCGGAACAAATTACGACTTCATATGGTAAAGCAGCCAGTATGCGATGATTTTCCGCATATTGAGACAAATTTGGCATTTCTTACGACCTTTAATGACGCTGTCCGAGCTAAAAAAGATAATAAAATTTGGATAACAATCATTCAATTTGTCGGACGATCTCGGCAGCGGGCAAACGCGGCATTGTTTGTCAAAGGGGCTTTCTGAGTTAAAAAATCGAGGGATCCCCACTGCGCAAGGGTAATCTTTTTTTCTGCCCATCAAACGTGACCGTGTTGCCAAGTTGATTTTTTCAAATTGTTATTATTTTTTTTTATGGGTCATTCCATTTTAAGGTGAAATGGGAATTAGGCGGAATGGTACCAGACCCATGTAAACATGTTCGGAATTTAATATTTTACAAATGTAGAATCCGTGAATGTACACAGCCCTTATACAGGAAACAATTTTACAAATGCAGTACAATTAAATTTCTATGATATTCATTCATATGGCAACAAGTTGAATACTAAGAGTATTACTATAAATTAAAAATCAAACTCTATATTATGTTACAAATTTTGAAATATAATTTTACTTTTAACTTTAATAATTATTGTCATGATTACGGAGTATGTCAGTAATCTTTTATATTATTTATAACCAGAATTTTCTCTAATACATGTTTTTTATATATATTTAATAGAGCAAGAAAAAAGAATATGGATACAAACATTTATAACTTTCCTTTTACAATTGTTCATGTATTTCTGTCACTTCTGCCTCTGTAACTACTGGCAAGACAACGGTTTACTTTCCTCTTTTTTGTTTTTGAATTATATCACATGTATTAATTCAAGCGAATCAGGTAATGATTTATATCTAATGTAAATGTATTAATTACCAAGCTTATGCACTGTGTTTATATATCGGTGTTGTATTTTAAAAGAGAAATCGTTTGTTAGATTTAACATATTGCAATTGACAGTATTTACTGCATTAGGAATATTGCTAACATTAATAGAGCGTTCCTGTTGATATGAATTTGACGACGCAATTAATTATTTAAAAGTTATTACTTGATGTAATTTGGGTGCGTGTACTAGCATGTGTTTATTAAAAATTTCGGAGGTTCTATGTGAGCAGCTGAATATAGAATGGTTTTCTGGTTGGAAAACCCGTTTTGTTAATTATTATTTTGACTTATATGAGGCCAATAATCACTTTCGCCGTCAGAGGGGGTTGAGTGTTGATTACATTTCATTTAAGAGATACAACAGTATCAGCAGGTTGGGCCTTTCCCTTGCCCAGGTATTATATCTTCTTTGAAATGCATTCACAGCCATGAACATAGGTCACTTCCATGGGTCGTATGCAGCGCGCTTCTTTATTTAATTTATCTTTTCTCATAATGTTTTCATTTGTAAATATAACATTTTTAATTTAATTTTACTAATGGTAAGTAAATTAAACTTTACGGGTGTTATTTTAGTATATTAAATATTTCACTTTCTCTAAAATTACTACTTTTCATATTCCTCCTATATTATTTTAACGTTAATTTCAGATATTCTAATTACGTTACTTCTATTTTTAACCTAACTCAACTATTTTGATGAAAAATTATTTCTTTGGCTAATTATTACTGTCCAAATATTTCCAAAATAACATGACATGTTTACATTATTCTATATTCTACTTTAATATGTTTTCAAGGAAAAATGGTGCATTTAAAATTGTCTTTTAATATTTAATTTTTACATCTTTTTTGTATTGCTTAACCAATTTTTTAAAATTTTAGACGGGATATTCAATTAGACCAATGATTGTAGCCGATAAGTTTTTTATTTTGAATAATAAAATAGATTGATTTGATTAAAAAAAAAAAAGAATATTGGCTTTATTTAATTTTTATGCATTAACTGAATGACTTAATATGCTCCATTGATTTAAATGCAATATTTTGTTTTTGTAATAATTTGTGTGATTATGGTGTTGTAAGTGGTTATAGGGTTCAAACACCCCTCCCCTGAAATAATAATGCATGAATTAAATAGGCCGAAATTCAGACTTTTCAATTTTTGACAAAAGAAAAGAAAACCGAAATTTTTACGAATTCTATGGAAAGGGCTGTTTTTAATTTGTTTTTATTGTGGTGTTCAAATATTGCATATACAATAATTTACTACAAGACTTTAGTATACTATTTATAAATAAATATATTTCATGATAACACACACACATTTATGTATATATATATATTTATAAAAATATTTTTGTAATTCCTTCCAAAATTTTGGTCTAGGAAGGGTCTTGCTCCCAGGAGCGTGTAGCCGCCGATGGAGACGGGAGTGGCGAAAATACAAAAATGCCGCCAACAAAAGTGAGTATCTTCATGTTTTCATCTTATTACGCGACAATTTAATTATTCATTGTCATATAAAAATAATGTTATATTAGAGTGTTATTTTGCGGACATGCTCATGGGAATTTAGAATTTTCATAAATGCAAACATTTAAGTTTTAAAAATATCTCTATCAATTATTAGACATCATTCAAATTTGTTACTTTAAAAATTTTATTTCAATTTTTTATATCCAAAAACAGGAGTGGTATGTAATTTCAATAGTTTAAATCGGTTATTGATGTGTAAGCATCGAGTTAAAAGAGCATGAAGTGAAAGAATAGAAATGTTATTAACTTTTTAAAAACTTTTTAATTAGTTACAGAATTTCAATTTATTTATTTATTATTGAATTTCAGCTTGTTGTAAAATATATTAATCTCCCCGCGTTCTGTATAAATATTTTTTATTGCAGAAAAGATATGACGAAAGTAAACTAGAACGTTTATAGAAGATGAATGATGAATGGAATACCATTTTTTTAACGGATTGTATAATCAGTTTTTTTCGATTAATGAAAATTATTTTCGCATAATTTCCAGAAATTTACGTCTGTGCGCCAATTTGAATTTACCATTTTGATATTTTAGCATGTTACATCATTTTCTGTTTTTTGTCACAATGTTTGGCAATGGTATTCTATTAAATTTGTTTTTATTGTTTTAATTTATTCCATTGTCAATTTTGTTTTTTTTTTTCTTCTGCGTGGTTGTCAGTTATTTTAGCCGTTTTCATTTCTTTTATTGCTTTAAGACTTATCGCGTTAATATTTTTATAATTTCAATTATTTATTCTGTACATTTAATTATCAATTTTTTTAGTTTTAATTGTATATTAAATGGAGTGTCCTGAAGGTGGCGAAAATTCTCATTAAGAAGCAACTTGAAGTGACAAATGAAAACACATTGTAATACCAAAATTTTATGATATAAATTTGTTGTAATTAGTTTCATTTTCAATTTATTCATTTAAAGTAAAATTTAAGCAAATAAAAATAATTACATGTAAACTTATTTCTGCCATTCCAAGTACATGTACTTCACCTAATAACGTAATTATAAAAATTACTGACGCACGGGTCAGTTTACTTTTTCTTTTTAATTGAGTGCTGATATTGCACTTTAATGATGCAATTTTAAGTACTTATCTAAAAAAATTTGAAAATGAACTTTTACAAAAGAAACTGTCAGTAATATATTTCGTTTTTCTGTCATTGAAACGTAATTATTGCCAATTATGATGATAATTATCTTATCTATGAATAATGATTTTTAGTTTAAAAAATTCTGTCTGGTCTCTTGTTCTTTACTATTCTTACTTGCTTTTTAATACAATTACATTTTCATTTTGGAGAAAAAGAATTATTAAACAGTAGAAAGCTGCATTATTTAGAAATTGGTTTTTCAAATTAATAACTTGTTTTCTTTGTTATCTATGAAAAATGATAGTTCTCTAACCAACAACCATAATTAAACAGCAATAGAAAATAATCAGTGGTATCTATAAACTATTGTAATTATCAATATAAAGTCTAAAAGAGTTCAGTGTTGAAGAAATATTGTTGGTGATGGTAGTAAAGATGGAAAGGCTTCTTATGCATCAGGAATGTGGTAAATCCATCTACATTACTGGTAAATATTATGAATATGGTACCAAATGTGATATATGCAATGAAATATTTATGGGTTGTCGGCATTTTACTGATCACATTCGATATTGCCGTGTATGTAAAATTTGTAATTATAAATTTTTGATTAAGATTGAATTTCTGGCGCATAAAAAAGTATGTAACCATTCTGAGAACGTGTGATATGTGTAAAAAACCAAAAGTATATTCTCATTTCGTAAGCACCAAAAAAAATGTACTAGTAGCAATTTGTAATATTACTAACAATTTTACATGGAACAGTGAATCAAAGTTACATGAAAATAAACATGTCACTGATGGCATCATTGAAAATTGCAGTAGTGTTAATAAAAAATCTACATTAATAAAGCATAGTTATACAAAAAACCACGTTATATTGACGCATTTAAGAGACCATGATTATTGTAAAATTAACGTAAATGAAAGTAAATGTAATGATTGTAATTTAACTTTTAACAACAGAAAAATATTATTACAACATACATGCAAGGATAAGAAAGTCTTGAAACGTAGAATAATATGCCTGAAACTGAATTGTAAATTATGATTTTTTAAATTTAGCACAATGGTTACTCATGTGGAAAAACGGCATATGGTTCCATCAGAAATGGTTACTAAAGATTTTCAGTCTTATGTGGAATTTGTACAGTGGAAAAATTTACTGCAAATGCGCGATTATGCTTATTTTATTAAAGTAAATAAAAAAAAAATTAAAATCTAAACAATATGAATATTTTGCCTGCCAGTTTGACGCAACATATTTTAATTCCAATAAAAACTTGATTAATAAAAATTATTGTTAATGTAAATTTGGACGGGTTCCATATTTTATGTGTCCAGCGAGAATGTTAGTCTGCATTGAAACCAGTTTAGGTAGGTCAGAAAGTATGCTGAAACACTCCCATAAATTATTGTTTAAAAATACACAGTGGCATCGCTTACCATTGTCAGTGAGGAATTTTGTTCTTCATTCATTAAGGCGTTGCATATCTTTTGCAGAAATTAAAAGGAAGTTACAGGAAGACAAAGGCATGAATGAAGAAAATTACGAAGGTAAGCCAAAACAGGCCCATTTTGTATGTTTACGAGAAATAAATCAGTTAGCGCAGAATATTAAAATGTTAGATAGGTACCACAAAGACGATGCCACTTCCACAGCAATCTTGGTCTAGAAATACCATAATCTGCTCGATTGTATTCTGGTTTATGAGACTTGGGGCTTGCCAGAACCTATCATCGGTAATATTGATTGAGTTGAAAATTGTGATGAGCTATTTGCTTTAGGCTTTCAGAGAAAGCAACAACTAAAGGAAATGGTTAATAGATGAAAACACATTCTGTGCATTGATTCAACTTTTAATATTGTTGCGGATAGGAAACTTTATTTAGTAAACATTGTTCCTGTTGATATGAATTCGATGACGCAATTAATTATTTAAAAGTTATTACTTGCTGTAATTTGTGTGCGTGAATCAGTATGTGTTTATTAAATTTCAGAGGTTCTACATGTGCAGCTGAAGGTAGAATGGCTTTCAGGTTGGAAAACCTGTATTGTTAATTATTATTTTGACTTATATGAGGCCAATAAACACTTTCACCATCAGAGGGGGTTGAGGTTTGATTACAATTCATTTAAGGGATACAACGGTATCAGCAGGTTGGGCTTTTCCCTTGCTAGGGTATTGTATCTTCACTGAAATGCATTCACAGCCGCAAACATAGTCACTCCCGTGGGGCATACTTATAGTGTTTAATTTATCTTTTTTAAACTATTTTCAATGTTCTCGTTTTTAAATTTAAAACTTTTTATTTTAATCTTACTTATGGTAGGTAAATTAAACTTTACGGGTGTTATTTTAGTATATTAAATATTTCACCATCTTTAAAATCACTACTTTTCATATTCCTTCTATATTATTTTAACGTTAATTTCAGATATTCTAATTACATTACTTCTATTTTTCACCTAACTCAACTATTATGATGAAAAATTATTTCTTTGGCTAATTATTACTGTCTAAATATTTCCAAAATAACATGACATCTTTACATTATTCGATATTGTACTTTAATATATTTTCAATGAAAAATGGTTCACTTTAAATTGTCTTTTAATATTTAATTTTTACATCTTTTTTGTATTGCTTAACCAGTTTTTTAAAATTTTAGACGGGATATTCGATTAGACCAATGATTGTAGTCGGTACGTTTTTTATTTTGAATAATAAAATAGATTCATTTGATTAAAAAAAAAACAGAATATTGGCTTTATTTAATTTTTATACATTAACTGAATGACTTAATATGCTCCATTGATTTAAATGCAATATTTTGTTGCCCTGTGGGGCACAGGCTGCATGTCGCTAGAGGTAGTTCTCTAGATAGTAGTCACTCGTTGCCAATTGGTGTCGGTCCACCGACAATGATACAAATGATGAAAGCCATGAATTTCCACGCGTCCACATTGTGCGGGGTGGTATCCTCTTTTGGTAGACTCGGTACTGAATGTAGGAGCTAAAATGGAAATTCATTTAGCTGGTGGTGAAACGGTGGAGTATTGTTGGCCGATAACAATACACTAATAAGTACCGTTAGTCACATTACTGCAGCTACATCTTGCAGACTACCAGCAGCTCAACCATAACCAAAGTGTCCCAGGCAAGACTAATATTCTATGAATATTATGTCTTGGGGCGAGTAGGCGAGTATCCAGCGCCTTAAAACTGGAAGAATCGGCTAAGGGAGTAAACTCCAATAGAAAATCTGGTTGAAGGCAAGTGGGAAACCACTGCTGTATGTTCCCCAGGTAATCCAATGGTAACAAATCAAGAAACGGCCCTGAGTTCGGTGCAGTTCTTTAATGGGCACAGGGTGCTAAGAATACCGCCGGTTACCAAAAAGATTACTAACATAGGAACGTGGAATGTCCGAAGCTTATTCCAACCTGTAAAACTGGCCAATGCAACAAAAGAAATGAAGAGAATGCAAATAGCGATTAAGGGAATATGCGAGCATAGATGGATTGGAAATGGAGAAATAAGATATACAGGTGGAAAATTATACTATTCCGGAAACACAGATACCAATTATAGAAATGGGGTGGGGATAATGGTAGATGAAAAATATGTACATATGGTAGCAGGGTTTGTACCCTTATTGGACAGGATAGCAATGTTGAGCTTAAAATCTAGATGTACAGTAATTAATATAATACAAGTGTATGCGCCAACTACAGATCCAAAATACATTGAAGAAATAGAGAAATTTTACGAAGAACTGCAGACCGTAATGGATAGCACAAAATCGAATGAAATCGTCATTATAATAGGAGACTTGAACTCAAAAGTAGGAAGAGGTAAAGTAGGAGATACAGTCGGACCTTATGGATTAGGAAATAAGAATGAAAGAGGAGAAAAGCTAGTTCAATTTTGTGAAGAAAATAACATGGCTATAATGAACACATGGTTTGAATTACCGAAAAGACGTCTATATACATGGTCATTGCCGCGAGATGATGGTACAATGGTAAAACATCAAATAGATTATATTATAATTCGGAGAAGGTACAGAAACATGGTGAAAAGAGTTGCAGCGTACCCTGGAGCAGACATTGGGTCAGATCACAATCCGTTAATAGCTAGAATAAACTTAAGATGGAAGAAAATGGACAATAGAAGTCAAAAGAAGAGAATTGACTTCACCAAACTAGGAAATGAACAATTAAAAATGAAGGTAGCGCAGAAAGTCAATGAAGCATTCGAAAGTGCATACACTACAAACGCAAGAGTAAATATTAAAGACCGAGTGTCACTAATTAATGAAGAAATCAGAATAGTTTGCCGGACAAACATAAAATCAGAGAAGGTTAAGAAAAGGAATATATGGATGACGGATGAAATTCTCGATTTAATGGAACAACGCAGGTTAGCAAAAGGTACAACTAGTTACGCAACAATTCACAAAAATATAAAGAAAAAGATACGAGAAGCAAAAAGTGCGTCGATGAATATAAAATGTAATGAAATGGAACAGTTAGAAAGAAAACACGATACGCTGAATGTGCACTGCAAAATTAAAGAGATAACTGGCTTGTACCGAAAAAGAACACAGCAAAACTAATTAATGAAGAAGGCAAGCTTGTAATAGATATAGATGACAAACTCAGATCGTGGAGTGATTACATTAAAAAAGTTTATAGTGCCTCTAGAGTTGAAATAGATACGCCAGTTGTAGAAGAAGAAAAATACAAGATATTTAAATCTAAGGTAGAATATGCAATCAAGGAAACTAAACAGAGAAAAGTGACTGGACCAGATGAGATACCTAGTGAAATAATAAAATTATTGAACAATGATAACATCGAAAAGATAACAGCTCTGTTCAATGAAATATATAATTCAGGAGAAATACTAGATGAATGGCTTCGATCAACATTTGTTACAATATCCAAAAAAGTAACGGCAACCAGATGCGACGATTACAGAACGATCAGTTTAATAAGCCACCTTCTTAAAATATTCATCAGAATAATACATGCAAGAATCAGAGGTGTCTGTGAACAAGACTTGGATCAAAACCAGTTTGGCTTTAGACAAGGACTCGGAACCAGAGATGCACTGATGGCGGTAAATGCACTTTTCCAAAAATGTCGGGACCAAAGGAAAGATATCTTCGTTTGCTTCTTGGATTATGAAAAAGCATTCGATAGAGTTAAACATAACAAATTAATTCAAATATTACAGGAGAAAAATGTTAATGCGTATGACATAAGGATTGTCAAGAATCTATACTGGAAGCAATCGGCCACAGTTCTAGTAGATGGAAAAGAATCGGAAAAAATCGAAATAAGCAGAGGGGTACGACAGGGTTGTATATTGTCCCCACTACTATTTAATGTATACACTGACGAAATATTCAAGGAAGCAATCTATGAGGTCGAAAAAGGCGTTAAAGTGAATGGGAAATGGTTAAATAATATAAGGTATGCGGATGACACAGTACTATTTGCTCATTTGATAGAAGACCTACAAGAAATAATCAATAATATGAATGACGCAGGTATAAGATACAGGCTTAACATAAATGTGAAGAAAACCAAATTTATGGCGATAAGCCGGGAAGAATATCCAAATACAAGAATCTTAATCAATGGTCAGGAAATAGAGCGAGTACAAGAATTCAAATATCTCGGATGTTTTATAATAGAGAACTTAGACCCTGAAGTTGAAGTTCGACGTAGAATCGGATATGTTAAAACAACTCTGAAAAAGCTGGGAAATTTATTGATGAATCGTTCGATTAATTTGAAAACCAGGCAAAGGATGCTCGTATGCTACGTATATTCAGTTCTGTTATATGGTGCGGAAACGATAATATACACAGCTAAAATAATTAATCATTTGAAAGCTTGTGAGATGTGGTTCCACAGAAGAATGTTGGGCATCCCATGGACGTGGAAGTTTAGCAACAGAAAAGTATTGCAATTAGCTAAGACTGAACGAAATGTAGTCGAAACAATACAGAAACGCAAGATAAAATACTTCGCACACGTTATACGAGGAAAGAAATACAAATTATTAAAACTGATTATACAAGGACCAATTGAATGTCGAAGAGGTCCAGGGAGAAGGAAGATGTCATGGTTAAGTAACATACATCAATGGACTGGGATAAAATCAGTGGAAGATCTAATGAGGGCTGCAGAAGAGAGAAAAATTTGAAAATTTGAAATACCAAGGATCGTCTACGCGCAGTCATGCGTAAGACACAAGAAGAAGAGAAGATTTTGTTTTTGTAATAATTTGTGTGATTACAGTGTTGAAGAGGGTATAGGGTTCAAACACCCCTCCCCTGAAATAATAATGCATGAATTGAATAGGCCGAAATTCAGAATAAATTTATATCTTTTCAATTTTTGACAAAAGAAAAGAAAATTGAAATTTTCACGAATTCTCTGGAAAGGACTATTTTTTATTTCTTTTTATTGTAGTGTTCAAATATTACATATACAATAATTTACTACAAGGGTTTAGTATACTACTTATAAATAAATATATTTCATGATAACACACACACACATATATATACATATATATATATATATTTATAAAAATATTTTTGTAATTCCTCACAAAATTTTGGTCTAGAAAGGGTCATGCTCCCAGGAGCGTGTAGCCGCCGGTGGAGACGGGAGTGGCGAAAATACGAAAATGCCGCCAACAAAAGTGAGTATTTTCATGTTATATTTTCATCTTATTACACGACAATTTAATTATTCATTGTCATATAAAAATATTGTTATATAATTGTTTTATTTTGTGTACTGAGGAATTTTGTTCTTCATTCATTAAAGCATATCATATCTTCCACCGACATTCAAAGGAAGTTACAGTGTAATGTGTCCATTACATGGGACTAATAAAATTCTAGAAAATAAAATAAAAAAATAATCAAAAAAATAAGTAAAGAAATAAAAATAAAAATAATTTGGAATGAGCGGTGCGAGTGCGAGTGTGCGCGTGCCTGGAACTGTTGTCAGTGGGACCAGCCAATCAGCATCCTGCAGGAAACAAAAAGGATCTACCTGATTCTGCCAAGTCCAGCGGTCACGGTCGAGTAGGCGGTCGAAATTTGGAAAATCCAGAGGAAGATTTTAGCGAGAAAGGCAGTGGCAGCCTTATAGAGTTGCAGTTTTACCTTCAGTCAGTTAGTTGTTTTTCTACCGCCACTGAGTTATGTCTAGTACCTCCGAAGAGCTCGCGGAATAAGAAATTGTTTATCTATTGTGGGTTAAAGTGTTCGGTCGTACCGGTAAAGGTGACCAAAAAATCGGTAATAACGAAAATTGTTAAATTCGGAAAAAACATAAACGAATCGTGACTATTGGAATTCATCAGCCAGTCAACGCAATGCAGATTCACGGACCACGGACCACCGCCGATAATTACGTACCATTTTGTTTTATCGTTAATTAATTCTGTATATTATTGTTGTTGCCGTATTCATAAATTAATATTGTGTTTTTCAGCGGTCGACCGGTAAAGAAAGATAGGTGTCCTTTTTATATAATATATTGTTCATTTTCAAAAGTTCTGAAAGTAATCTATTCAAACCCTCATATTTTAAAATTTTGATAAAAACTAAAAAGTAAATCAAATCCACGAGTGTAAAACCTCGTGGTTGGCATCCCTGATTACCAAGTTAACATCTAGAACCGTTACATTTGGCATCCCTGGTGGGGAACAATCTTAGAAAATTGTTCCTTTGTGGGAACGAACTCGAATAAACTTAAACTTAAATTTTAAAATATATTTAATCAATTCTCTTAAACTTAATGATGTCAACCGACATGGATTTAAACAAATTAATGAAGTTTTTAAGCAATAAATTTGAAAATATGGACCAAAATTTTAAAGAACAAAAAGCCGAAAATAAGGAATTAAGAGCAGAATTAAACCAAAAATTTAACGAACTTAACGATAATATAAACTTAAAATTTGATAATTTTAAAAAGGAACTGAAGGAGATGGTCGAGGAAAAGGTGGCCGACTTAGAGAAGAAGGTTGAGCAAGAGCGAAAGAATAATGAGAAGGAGAGAAAAGCGGACCGCGCTGAGATGATGAAGTTGACGAAAGAGGTAGAGAAAGAAAAAGAAGATAGAAAGAAGGAAAGCGCGGCTAGGAAGAAAGAACGAACGGAGGATGGAAAGAAGTTGAAGGATCTTGAGAAAGGTATTGAAGAGAGTGAGGTGAAGCTGCGCTCGGAATGGCAAACCACGATAGAAAGACTAGAGGAAACGTTGCGGGAGGTAGCCGAAGAATGAGAAGGTAACCGCGCCGACCATCGCAAAGTGGGAGAATTAGAGTCCAAGTTGAGCGAGATAAAAGACTAATGTCTAACGGAGATTGAGGAGGTCGATCGTAATAAAGATTTATGTATCAGTGAGTTAAGCTGAAAGTTGGACGAGTTGGAAAAAATTTGGAAGAATAAGAATGAGAATACCGATCGTTCGAAGTCCCTGTAGGAGCAGAGGATGAATGAGATCTTCGGACTCAACGAAATTAAGAAAATAACCCCCTACAACGGCAATAATGGCAGACTACATTTTGTCGAATTTGTAAAAAAAACTTGAAATCGGGTTTGCAGAATGGGAAGTAGCCGAAAACTTACAAATTGAAATCACAATAAACTATATCTGTGGAGAAAAGTGGAATTGGTTAAAGTCTTCGTTAAAGCAATGCGCCAGCTTCGCCGAATTAAAAGCAACTCTGAAAGAAAAGTTTTGGAGCCAGGAGGAGCAAAGCCGGCTGCGCAGTGAATTCTTCTCGATGCCGAAATATACAGGTCGGATCGAGAACATAGAACAATTTATCACAACCTGGATAAATCAATTAGAATATTTAGATAGTCGAATCAGCGAGGGCGAATTTATAAATATTCTTCGAAATTGCCTGCCCCGCGAAATCAAATGGATGTTGAAATGCAGGAATATCCGAACTTAGAGCGAACTGATCTCGGCAATCAAGGAAGAGATAAAAGAAGAAGATTTCGGAGAAAATCTAAGCGGCGGAGTTAGACGAGATCCCGTTGAAGTAGCAAAGGGAAATAGACGATATAATTATGAGAGTAATAATGATGCTCCCGGAAAAAAGCAATTATTTAAAATATCAGTAAAAAGAGAGGCGAAAACCGATGTTTCAGGGGTATCAGCTGCTTGGTGACTCGCAGCTGGTCAGGTTCGCAAGAGAAACGATGAATATTTACCCGAAATTTATAAAGGGCGCGTTCACGACCGGCTATTGTCGGGGTGGACAAAATGATAAACGAATTGGCTACGGCAATTAAATCTAATGAGTACGTCTTAATGAAAAAAGTTATCATAATAATTGGAACGAATGATCTCCGAATGGGCACCCGTGCCGAAAGGATGAAAAAGGATCTTCAAGAATTGATAGAGGTGCTAAAGGACAAAGGATTCAAGCAAATCATTTTAGTGACGATCCCGCCCATATATAAATACGAAAAAGATCAAGAACACTGGGATATAGTAAACGAATATAATAATTAAATTAAATCCCTCAAAACGGATGATATCGAAATTGTAAATTTTGGAGATCAATTAATTAAGGAGAACAGTGGTGGTCCATTGAGAAATAATTAAAGAGGACCACTACGAGGAATTCATCGGGAAGGACCGAAGGGTGGATAAGCTACACCTGAACCGAAAAAGCTTCTTCCTGCTTGACCGCGTCCTTAAGAACCATTTTTGGGACCGCCAATAGCGAAGTAAGGCAAGTAGTCAATAAAGAGAGACTCTAGCCGTTCCACTAATCCGAACCACAATTCCTACCCCGAAGGTGAAAAGTCACCCCAGACCGGTAATCCGAACACGAAAGTCACTCCAATTCATGTCCAGGTGGTCAAAATTCACACAAGTTTCCCCCGATTCCCTGGAGTTTCCCCTGGACGGTTCCCGTGCATATCCACTAATCCGAACGTCCAAACAGTGTCCAGGGGTCAATAAACTGTCCAAAGTGTTATTCGGGGGCGCAAGTAACCCCAATTAGTGTCCAGGTGCTGAAACTTCCTCCAAGTTCCCCAAATTTCTCCAAAATTCCCCTGCACGCGTCCCACACATTTCTGATAAACCGAACCGATTATTAATTAGCATAAATATAATAATTAATGTCCGAAAGTAACCCAAGTCTCCACTAGCCCCACCCACCCACTGCTTTACCACAATTTTTTTTTTTTCAAAATTTAGGACCTAAGTAAGAAAATTCCAAAATTTAACCCCAATATATTATTTAAAGCTAAAATCTAACCTATAACTCCAGTTCACACCTCTCACACGTATATATTTCGTTCCCGCGCATGATCCGGTCACCGTCGCAAAGCGCATGTGCCGATCCCACGCATATTCAGATCTCTACAACAATATCACACCCACACACATGCGCTCCGTTCTCGATACCGCTATTATTTCTTTAATATTTCAAAGTATGAGTATATATTATTATACATACGATACATATATATTTTTTTTAACAATCTTTCATATTTTTACAAGTATAGACACACCCGCGACGAAAAATGCTCCAATCATATTCTTGCATGCAAACACCACTGCGTTAAAGTATTTTTTTTATCTATAATTTTATTTTATCGTATTATATAATTATTTTTTTTATAATTTCTTATCATGTAAATATATAGCTATGTGGTGGTATGACGGGAAAGGATATTGATAAATAACATGTGATTTAGTTCCCGGAGAACTGAAAAAATAAAGCATATCATAATATATATGGAATATACTTTTAATAAAAATATGCGTGCATGATTCTCGCATTAATTAATATTTTATATTTCATAAATTATTTTTCCGCGATATACACGAGTGTGTGTAAGTTTCGCTAATGCTAAATGTGTAGAGAGAGAGAGAGTGACAGAGTGACAGACAGATCGAAAAATCCTGCTAGTTTTACAAGACTTGACATGTTGGAAGAAAAAACGCAGTTCGAAGAAAAAAAAATGTCGCTAATTGTGATGGACGAGTGAGTGAGAGAGTGTATGTGTGTGTGATATAGAATATTATATTCTCCAATGCATCGGTGTGATCATGAAAAAACAAAAAATACATTGAAAAAAGGCTCCAGATGTCTCCAAACAACAACATTCACGTTGCACGACTATCTGTTCTTAAAAATGTACCACTACAATACCAATCTTCGAAGAAATAACTAAAACGACTTTTGAAGGTATATGTACCAGAAGAAACATGTTTTTTTTTCTTCATTGCATGCATGCAGGTATGATACACATTGTCCCTTACCGTCATGTTTGTTTGAACAAAGGGGTTAATGATCTGACACCGCTACAACATGACTAATGATTGTTATAGCACATCATTGATGGGATCATAAATAACCGATTTATAAATTCCAAGTATCTTTTCTGACCAGTCACATTGCAAGGCTATCCATTCGTAAAAATGTACTGCTACAAAACCGATTTTTCTACGAAATTTGCAAAAGCGACTTTTGATGGTATATGTACCGAAGAAACCTGTTTTTTTTTAACGGTGCAAAGGAGAAGTACGAGGGTGGTAGCTGGAGAAAATTCGAACTCCACGATCACTTGAATTTGTGCAGTCGATTGGTAAACTTCGATCAGCTTCGAAGTCTTCAAAGTTATTTTCAATCAACATTTCTTCAACATTTATTTAATCTGGTAAGTACAAATTATATGTTTGTATTTTATTTATTTGAAATATTTTCTCTATGTGATCATTATTTTATACAATACAGTACTATAAAAAATTAGCGATCTATTCAATATTAAAATATCAAATATCCTTCTTCTAATACTCATACAAACAAATAATTTATTTCTCTTTTGTGAATTACTTCTTTTTGATCTCCTACAATTCTCATTATTATTGATTTATTAAAAAATATATCCGTAAAACTTAAACGAAGTATACCTTTAATATATTTTTCTTTCAACATATAACTAATGAAATATATTTACCCGAGATAAAATTATTTTACTTTTTTCTTTACGATAGAATTTCATACATTTTTATTTTATTTTACATTATATTAATTACCTCATGTGTATGAACCACGTTTCTTTTAGTGTATTCCTGGATTTATTCAGATATATTTATTTGGCGTGAGCAAATCTTCTTTTGTTGCTGAAGATTTTATATTCACAACCAACCTCGTGGCAAATTACGTTCAATATTCTGAAATTTTCTGAAAATATATAACTGTAAGTAATTGTACAGTTTTTATCTTCCATATTATTTTTTCATATCAATTTAATATCCCATACTCACAGATTTTTACATTTCTTCCTATTTTTACGATACTTCCAAGCAATTTTCTTCTTTTTCCATTATTTTTTATTCATTCCTTACAGACAATTTACTCAAACTAAACTATAAATATACACTACATATCATTTTCTTTTTCCAAAATATTTATCTTGCTTTGTATCTTATTATTTATATTATGCTGTGTGTATTATGTCGTTATATCTGATTTATAAAATTATTTTTCTTAAACTACTTCCGCTATACTAATCTATATTTTTAATTTTGTTTCTTTAGCACGGGATTGTTCTGTTCACAAAAGTGGATTTTCAACATTTTCATGATTAATCGCTGATAGAGCCCACGAGTAGTGAGGTATCTTAATATATACTGAGAATCCGAAAGATAAGAGGCATCAGCTAGAAGCCGACCTAGCCTTCAAAACACATTTTTCATTTTTTGGATCTTTTGCTGTTGGTGAGTGTTGTCGATAAAATTTTTTATTTTCTTCACTCGTGTGTAAATATGTTCCGTATTATTTTTAGTTATTAAATTCGTGCACTAGCGCCACTAAACGATCGGCCATTTTTCTAAGGGATGGCGTCGGTCTTTGTTTAGACGGCATGGCGATTTTTTTGTTTGGGTCAGGCAGTCTACTGCAGGTAGTTGCGGATGTTGCGCGTGTGAGATTCTAGCGACGGCCTTTGTGCGTGTTTTGGTCGCGTAGATGTGTATGCACGTGGTGCGACATTTCCGTTTTCTATTTTGTAAATGAAATTGTGTGAACGTTTAGTAAAAGTCGTTTTGGTATTATTTGTTTGTTGTTTTCGTGAGTTCTTGTTTTTGTTTCTCCGTATCGATATTTTGTTTTGTGGCCCGGCGCGCATCGAGGGTCTTTACAAATTATTTTTGGGATTGACTACTTTCGAATATATCGCGTAAAAACTATTCGAGTTTAATTATTTCGGTTTTATATTTTTTTTATTTGAATTTTACTTACAAAGATATGTATATTTTTTTTAAATTATTTTATTTACAACAATTCAGAAGTGGGATACGTTCGGTGTTATTCGCTGCGTGTGAGCAATATGTCCGACGACCAAGAGAGGCCCGCGAACCACGAGTTACCTCGTCAAGAAAATTCTGACACCCCTGTGATTTCCGCCATCGATATAGCTGGATTAACATCAGCTCTTACAAGTGTTTTTACGAGACTCGTATCGATCTCTACATTGGGAGCACCTGTAAGGGATGTCCCCTTATTTAGCGGAGAAGACCCAGAACAAGATATTGGGCAATGGCTTGAAACCATTGAACAAGTTTGTGATGAACAACAGTTGACCGAGGCACAGAAATTGGATTTCGCGAGAGACAAGTTACAAGGAGCCGCGTCCGATTGGTGTTTTAGTCTACAAAGGGAGTTAAATACTTGGGAGAACTTCGTCGACAAAATAATTCAAACTTTCAGTATTCGAGTCTCGATTATAACGAAACTGGATAAAATGCGGAAACGTGTACAGTCAGTCGATGAATCGGTAAGCGCTTATGTAATGTCAAAATTTCGATTGTGTACCGATTGCGGACTGCTGGAACAAGATACATTGGAAGAAATAATTATTAGATTACGTCCCGTCGATTTGTCCGAATATGTAGCATTGAGCCGACCGAAATCATTAAATGACTTACTGGACGTCATTAGATACCGGGAACGAGTGACCATCTGTCCAAAGTCGAGTGGCAGACCTTCAATTATGAACCAAACGGGGCCGTTCGCCAACAGTTCTCTAGATAGAAGAGAAGCAGCTACAGCTAATTCGAAGGTAACGTGTTTTGGATGTGGACAAAAGGGGCATTGCCGCAGAGATTGTCCGAGCAATAATTCACGATGGAACCAGCAGAACAATCAACAATTAATTAGGCATACATCGTCGTCTGGAGGCCTGTCTGTTCATAAAATCGATGTGCGTATCAATTTTATTACCGTTCAAGCGTTAGTTGATACAGGATGTACACACTCGACCATCACGGTAGAAACCGCTCGAAAAGCTAATGTCGCCTATTCAAAATCTGACGTCCGCGTATCAGGTTTTGGATCGTTTCAAAGTCTGCCAGTTGCCGGTCGTGGTGACGTAAACTTAGAACTCGTAACCGTTAAACATCGCTGTCCCATACTTATTGTTGAAGATAAACATCAACCGTATGACATGGTACTAGGACTAGATGTTTTAGATTGCGGCAAATTCGTTTGGTCAGGCGGATCGGGCGACATAAAAATTACACCCAACCGGAAACCTGTTAGTCGAATGTTGCCACAATTAATCACGATCACTCCATCGGAGATGAAGGAAATGGATCGACCGTGTCGACAAGATTATGCCGGCCGAGAATATCCAACCCCGGATGATAATAGAATATCTCCAATGCAAATAGGGATATCAACGGCGTTTGAGGTTGAAGACCAGTCAGAAAAACAGCAGCGACGCAACCAACGAGACAAGGAACTACAACAATCCGTCATGTTTAGTTCAGTCAGCCCAGATCAGCCCTTATTTCAACCTTTTGTCCGCAGTGATCTGCAGATTGGTGAGTCGGTCGCACATTTAGCTGACCAAATTCTAACGACCATAAACGAGCACCGAACGGCATTTGCTGTCAACTCTCAGGAATTAGGCTTGACCACACTAACCAAAATGAAAATCAATGAATATCCGAACAGTTCGCCGATCCGATGTAAACCGTATGGAGCCACGAGTGTCGAACGTGAAGAAATTTCAAAAATCGTTGAAGGTTGGAAGAACGCAGGGATTGTGTCAGACACCGAATCGCCATACGCGTCCCCAGTCATCCTAGTTACGAAAAAGGATGGCACTTCACGACTGGTAATCGACTACCGACGTTTGAACCGCCAAACCGTCCCGTTAAACTTTCCAATTCCCACCGTTGATCAACAGTTGCAAGAATTGGCTGGAGCGTGCTATTTTGTAGCATTGGATCTTGCCCAAGGATACCTACAAATACCATTAGCTGAGGAGGATAGACCAAAAACCGCTTTCATTACGCCAAGAGAAACTGGCCAGTTGAACCGGATGATGTTCGGCCTTACCAACGCGCCATATGAATTCCAACGCTTAATGCGAAAAGTGTTTGCAGATCTACAGGACTTCAAAGTTTTGACTTATTTTGACGATATACTCATACCAGTTAGAACGGAAAGTGATATCGTACCTAGATTAAAGGTAGTCTTGACTAAACTCAGAGCAGCCAACCTAACGTGTAACATCCGAAAGTGTCAATTCGGTGAACGGGAGATTGACTACCTAGGATTTCGAATTAGAAGGGGTGAGATTGGACCAGGCGCGACGAAAGTAGCCGCCATCGAACACTTCCCGCAGCCAACAACGATAACAGAAGTGCGCCGATTTTTGTGGATATCATTATTGACAATGCATCGGGATATACCCTTGCATTTTTTAATAATGCTATCCCCTAACTTAATGCTGTACACCTTAGGACGAAGCCCAATAAATGCACATATAGGCACACCATTAAGCTCGTCCTTGAACTTACCCAATACTTTTTTATTAACTAAACTAAAACACTTATGACTAGGCGAGTAATCACTTGTATCATATATGTTGAGGTTGTTTTTCACATCCTCATAGAGATCTGCAGTCCGAATATTATATATAAAAGAGTCAGTGTCAGTGTATAGAAGCTGCAACCTCTCATTTCCGTACATGGGCATCATCACATTATAGTGATGCTTATACATAATACGTTTACTTATGTCTAATATAGACATACCCACATATATCGGCTTATTAAATAAAAGTTTTGTAGGATGCTCATGTATGGCGCACAGAAATGGGTCCTCATTATACAAGGTTCTATCCTTGAATCATGATTTGCCCACAAGTTTTGTAAATTTTACTTTATTGCAGACCAGTTTAATTTTGGGCCGTGAACGTATGTTTTCCATCGTTTTACCAAATACTGCATTATTCAAAAGTTTAAAAAAGTTCTTTTCAAATTCATTTTTGGCCTGCTGCCGAAAAACAGTGTTCAAATCGATATATTTTTTTAACCACGGAGTCTGTTCAAATTTTATTCCTCTATGAATTTTGCAAAGTTTTAATCCATTTTGAATAGCCAACTTTAAATATGTATAATGAATAATATATCTAGTTTTGTTCTCTAGTGTTGCCACTAGTTTCTTTACATTACCCAATCGTGAGACCACTTTAGACTCCGGGAGGAAGGGCAAATCATTGTGCAGAGAATGCAGCTCCTCGGGATATTCTATATCGACTTCAATGACATAACCCAATTGGGAATCATCAGGGACTTCCATGACGTCTAAATCATCGATTTCCTCTTGTGTTAGCCATTTAAACCCTTTATATGGTAAAGCCTCCGACATGGCAGTACCATATAAATTGTTGCAGTCTATATAAAATATATAGTTGGGATCATCTCCACCATCACTACAACCAGACGAAGAAACAAGTGGATTCCGTGCTTCGCAATATCGCATGACAGACTGGGTTAACCCCCCACGAATTGCCGACTCAAAGAAAAGATACATGTCGTAATCTGTGAGGAGCTCCATTTGTACTTCTGTAGCTTTCAGCATGGCCTGAAAACTTAATGCAGGAGCACTGAAGAACCAGCATGCGTCAAGACCATATTTTTGAAAGCAAACGTCACGAAATTGCTCGAAAACATCAGCTAAGATTAGGACATCTGTCCGAAGATAGATGTCACTATACTCACCTAATGTTCTAACATTTAACGTGCTCCACACATTTTTCGCATGATTGTAATCATTGATAGAGATGTGGGATTTTGAGAGGGAACTATAGAAATCTTCCCGGGCTGGTAATGTTGTTTCATTTAGTTTAGACTCATCGCTGCAGTATTCATAAGGAAAAACTCCTTTACGACACAGCAGTGATAATAGCGAAGGGTTGGGGATGTTGGCGAGAGTGTGTCTGAAGGCATCTTCAGGCAGATTCTGCGCTAACTTCCCCAGACTGCTTGCCATAAACTGTAATGAATCAACAAATCTCAGACTGATGTTGCTAGACACTCTCTTTGTAAATCCTTTGTAACGTTCCTCTGTATTGGCCAAGACAAAGATATCTTGATCGTCATATGCTAGCTGCCTAACAATTAGGTGACTATCATAGCCAGTCAAGTTATGTATTATCACTGGCACAAACGGAGGAAGCTGATACTGGAGATTACACTGAGAATGAGCAGCACCCTGGAAAGCCCCTGTTAGATGACAATGATCAGCCACCTTGTCCCCTCTCAGCAGATCTCTACATATATGACAGTGGGAGGCATTTGAGAAATCTATTCTATCTTGCGGTGTCATGAATATACATTTTTTCACCGCATAGATTTTCTCAATTTCCCTTGCCTCCTGCACCAAACACTCTACAAACTTCTTTGCAGCGTCACGACCACGGTACAACTCTGGCGATGTCACTGTATTGTTAACTCTATCAACAATGTAATAACAATAGGACATCGCCTTGTGCCGCTGTACCTTGACAGTGTTAGCACAGGTGGCGTTTTGCGTTCGACGATGGAGAGATGTATTTTCTCCATCACCCAACACCACATCAGACTCATTGACAATCTGCATGTCAGGATTATCAACATCCATGGCGGTAGCCCCAACAGCACTCTGCATCACCTCATCCTCACCACCATCTTGGATGGGTACAAGCATACACTCAAAGTCTGCATAAATAACGTAAGGAATAAACTGTTGGCACTTATACTTGTCATATTTCAGAATGTTTTTCCCCTCTGCTGGTACAGAGGCTGCAAGGGGAGGCACATCTGCGCATTGCCTAATATGTTCCAGATACCTCCCCTCATTCTGTGTGTGTGACAAGCATCGATGACAGATAAACATCCGGTGTTGTATTGAATTTATCTGCCTACCAACAAGTCTACTCAGGTTCCTTATACAGCAAAAGTGATGCTTCTCCCCATCCTTCAGGAGGAGGAGATTGTGATGGTGTTCCCTAATCTCTTTGGCAATGCATAGGGGGAAGATGTTATTTTTATCATCAACACCATACACATTGACGGATGCTGAGGGGTTAGCTCGCTCAAAGATGTTTATGTCTGATAATGGTGTTGGGAAGGAAAAACCTCTCCACACATAGCGATTACTCAATTCGGAGTTATAATTATATTGGTTACATCTTTCGGCATTCCATGACACAAACTGAGCCAGGATGGCGTACTTAAAGCACTGCTCATCACTGGCTTCGGAAGGAATCACATTCACCACTGCCTTCTTCTTTTTCAGGGGTGTGGGAAGATCTATGAAGGAGCCCGCCCGTTGAAGGATGTTTCTAAAATTGAGACGTACCTCGAGGTAGTCTATATTTACAATTCACCAGCCACTCCCCGAGGCATTCTCGAATTTGTCAACATCACCCTTCAATTTACTGACGGACTCCTCATACCACTCTTCCACATCATCCCCTAGCAGTAGTAAATGTGCGCTAATAGGGAAAAACTTTGGTGCTCTGTCCACCTCCCCATTAGCGACCATCTTCTCGAACTGGCACTGCAATAAAATGCTGGCCTTAACACCAGTACCAATCCGATCTTCAATCTTCTCAGTGGCAACCTCCGAAATTTCTGTCAGAAATTCATCAATATCCACCCGCATTGGATTTTTGTTGATAATTCTATAGGTAGCCAGGCAGGTGCGGTATTTCGTTGATATCTCCTGTACTGTGTAACTGATGTCTGGTACAGCCATTTTTTTTTAATTTTTTAAACACAAGACTCTATATCAAAACAGTGAAACAATTACAATTATACTAGCAGTCATTGGTTATTGTAAAGGGTATTTATACTTGAATTTTATGTTTTTCTGAGTGGTAATTACAGTCATTTTAAAAGATCTCAAATATATAGACTGATAGTAGGTATGTAAAATCTCTTTTAAAAGACATTGATGGATTACATATATAACAACATAACATATTACACATAATAACACAAAATAATATGACATATATTCATCATAAAGCATTACCTAGTATTTCTATTTTTAATTTAAAGATAAAATATATTTTTGAATAATATTAAAAAATTTTATGAAGAATATAATTTTGAGTGAATAAAAGAATAATTTTTCAGATGTAAATGTCAGCAAAATATAAATCACTTATGTGCATATGGAAATGTGTTCATTATTCATATACATTTCCAAAAAGAAAAAGAAAAAATCATATTTTTAAGTATTAAACATTTTTCTAATATGTTTTGAATAAATAATATTTTTTCAATAGTAAATAATGACAAAATATAGATCGTTCACATGTATATAGAAATATACTATTTGCCTACATTTATTTCCAGTATTAAAAATTTTCTCCAAAAAATTGTGTTTTTGAATAAATAATATTTTTTCAATAGTAAATAATGACGAAATATAGATCATTCATGTGTATATAGAAATATCACATTTGCTTAAATTTATTTCGAGTATTAAAAATTTTCTCTAAAAATTGTGTTTTTAAATAAATAATAATTTTCCATTATAAATAATGACGAAATATAGATCGTTCATGTGTATATAGAAATATCATATTTGTTTACATTTATTTCGAGTATTAAAAATTTTCTCTAAAGAATGTGTTTTTAAATAAATAATAATTTTTCCATTGTAAATAATGACGAAATATAGATTGTTCACGTTTATATAGAAATACCACATTTGTTTACATTTATTTCGGGTATTAAAAATTTTCTCTGAAAAATATGTTTTTGAATAAATAATAATTTTACCGTTGTAAATAATAAAGAAATATAGATCATTCACATGTATATAGAAATATCACATTTGTTTACATTTATTTCGAGTATTAAAACTTTCCCAAAAGATACAGTTTTTGAATGAATATGCCATGTGAACTTGTAATTTTTTAAATTCGACATAATCAGTTGTACATTTCAAAAAATTTAATAAATAAATATACATTCATAGAATTCAACATTGTAAATATATACATAGAAAAAAGTACACAACACAGTTTTCGTTTATTTTAGAATACACATGGAGACAAATAAAAATATACCACATTTGAAATTTTAAATAATGATTTGCAAGAATGGAGGTTTTTTTCAATATGAATCGTAATAATCAAAAAGAAGAAGCATGTAAAAGATTACTTTGAATGAAATAAAAAAGATAAATTATCGAATAATGTGTGAAATGTAATAGATTAAGACACTTGTATTGAATGAAGTGTGTAATATACATTAAAACAGAAACATAAAATGAAATGGTTCGTAAATATTTTTTTTCTTTATGAAAATGTAATGGAAAAAGCACGAAAATAATAATTACTGATTGTTTTTTTTTTTTTTTTGTAGACTTCAAATGTGATATATGCTATGTATAAGTATAAAATATTTCAAGTACTTACTGAAAATAGAAAAGATCTGGAAAATTGAATTCTTCAATGGCTTTTTTCAGTATTTTTCTGGTGGTTAAATCGTTTTAAAACTGCTCCATGTCCGATCAACAATTCCAGTTAAAGAAACAAATTAAAAGATAAGATTAGTATAATGAAAAAAAGAAAAAATAACACAATAAAATATCTATCATATTCAAAATAAATAACTTCGCATATAAATGATTAAATAAAAATGTTCAATAGCTTCAAAATATGTGGAATAATTCAACATCGGAATATAGCAAAAATTAAAATAATAATGTTACGAAAGTATAAATGTTTCTATCCATTTCAAAATAATTACATACATGTGTAGATGGGTAAAATAATAATTCAATTTTTATCAGTTTCAAAATAATTTCCATGTGTGTGGAATGTAAATTAAAAATTTCTAATAGTTTCTAAATAATTTTCGTGTGTGTGGACTGTAAATTAAAAATTTCTAATAGTTTCTAAATAACCCCATATGGGGTAATATCTCTTTTTTTTTTTTTTAAATTTCAATAATAATATACGAAAAACAATTTTCTTTTTGATGAATTGCATGGTAAATCATTCAATAAAAAGTAATATACAAATAATACATGAATAATATGTGAATTATAGTTCAATCCTAAATATATCATCTGAGGAATAGGGTAATAAGTAAAAATTTAGTGAGAATATTGAGAAATATGAGTAAATGGTGTATAATATAAAATCTGTGAATATATACTTTAAATAATGTGGAATGAAAAGTGTTTGAATTAATAATACTGAAAGAATCTTTATGAATAACAGTTGAGGAAAAATAAAAAAATGAGAACGTTTACTTACCGATATATATTTCCCCTTTTTCGGAATCGGTGATATTCTGTTCAAAAATGTACGGCTCCCCCCGTTTTTGTTAATTGAAAAACAATCGCCAATGGTATATCAGGATATACTACATAAAAATATATTTATATGGAGAATTAACATAGTATTTTACATCACAACTTCTAAATTTAAATATTAATAGTAATAAATAAAAAGCTATTAACTAGTTTGAGGAAGAAATATGTTGGGTGTATCCTTATATAATTTTAAATCATGGGTAAAGATATCATGAAAAATTAGTAAAGAATATTTATTCCTTTTATCATATCTATCACTAATTTGTGAAAATAGAAATAATTAAATACAATTTCGAGAGATATTATAAGACGTAAGAAAATAGATATGTTCCAATTCTAATATTTTTGACATGAAAAATCCATTTTATTATATGAATCAATCAAGTGAAGTAAATAATACCAGTATATATATTAAAATTAATACCGTACTCGTCTTTGCAAAAATTCTCCGCTATATACATCTGTAAAATCTATTATAAAAATTACGTAATTAAAAATATGTTATGGGGTCTAAGAAAAGAAAAGCAAATTTTTACGAGTATTGAATGAAAAAAAAAAAAAAAAAAAACAGACATTGAGCAGTGTACTGCATTAAACAGTGAATAATGTAAGGTAAGAGAAATCTTTTGGAATATTTGAGAAATAAAAAATTTTCGTAATGCGTAATGAAATATCTGAATCATTTTTGTGAATTCTAAAACTTATTAAAATGACGAATAAATGGAATAATTCAAAAGAATAATTATGATCTTATATCAAAAAATAAGAAATGAATAAATCGCGCTAAATTTCGAAGTGCGTAAAATTTATCTGAAGGACTAAACAAAAATGAATGGAATAATTCCAAAGAATAATTACATGCATGTACATAAGAATGAAGCAATTAAAAAGAATAGTTAAATAAAATTTAAATGTGTTATATTACTTACCGAAATAAATATGTTGATCGATGACCAGAATGGAAAATATAAAAAGAAAACTTTGAAAATTTTAAATACTCCGAGAGAAGCGAAATGATGAACACTTGAAGACTTTAAGTTTTCAACTGATCGTCATGCTCAAATTCTCAAATGCTCTATACCTTCATCTCCGCGATTTCATTATTATTATTATTATTATGTGTTTAAACTAAAGAGGTTTTCAATGGTAGATTTAGATACATTGTTGAAATGTCATTTATTCGAACATTTTCGAGTATTTGGACAGCTAGCACGTTTCCATATTTCTATTGCCGGTAGTGATTTGGTCACCTCATTAGGTATGTTTTTACCGTTTTTCCCATTTCGCGGTTCAACACAATGTTGCGGTTGCTTAATTAATTATCCATCGTGACATTTAAAAGGTTGATTTTAAACGGTGATTTCCGCAATATATCGCTAGCCTGCGCGGTCCATTAGCCGAACGGCATTTTTGTCAGTTGTTTTATCGCAGGTATCGAATGTGTAAATACATATTCTGGTATCTGTGTAAAGTATTTTAACGGTCTTAAACTAATTTTTCATAATGACAATGGATATTCACGGATATTCATAACAGTCTCCGCTGTAAAGTCCTGTTATAACAGAATACATACATGTTATCCCTGACATGTACCGGTTATCGTGGTACAAATGCTACTATGAATTAACACTTTGACCATTTACACGTACGCACACACACATAGATCCTCCAACAATACCGTACCGATATGTATCTACACCTTTTCTCAATAATGTTGTAGACTGTTCATAGATGGCTCTACATATTTCGAAAATATACGCGCGATAGAAAATTTACAAATGTAAACATAGAAAATAAAAAATGTATGAAGGGGTTGCGATACGGAAATTTCCTTCGAAATTTTAGATTCTTGATAATAAGATTCGAGCGTTTTCAACACTCACTGAGAATTAAATTCGATATTACTCGTAAGAAAACAGTAATTTTTATTATCATTACGACATTTAATTAATCATTCAATCGAATATTTTTTTAAATAAAAAAATTAAAGCAGGAATGTAAATCAGTTATTAAAAAATAAATAATATGATAGCAGCGACGTATACTTTGTATCGTTATTGTTCACGATTGTTATGTGTTCGGAGGTAAATAAATAAATAATAAAAAAAGAAGAATTACAAAAAGATTTATAAATTTACGATGTACTGGTAATGACAGAGAATTTTTTAGAGCTGTAAAAAATAAAATATACTTGTATTTATTTTGAAAATTCATACTAGTATAGAAAGTATAAGAATGTTAAGATCCGGTTTCAACGGTTGCGTTAGCATTTACGTGTAGCGCTATGATAGAAGCATTTTCGCTTTTGCGATGTGTGAGATAGAGACTTACGCCCCCGTACATAATGTATCGGACAAAGAAAAGTTTTATGCAACTGACCGAACGAAAATCTTCGCGATTCCTAGAAATACCGGAACGGTGAAAACCTGTATTTTACCGCGATTCCTGCAGACTGACCACTGATAATATTGATAACAACGAAAATCAATAATGATAATAACTAATTTTACATATGTTACGAACGCTCGTAACCGTATATACATCATTGTGTGTGTGTGTGTGCGTAATCCTCCAAAACTAGTTGCTACCCAATAACAGTAATTTACGTACAAGCAAAGGCATGCATCGACCAATTGATTGACAGGTACAAGGTCACTTGCGATGGCACGTGTACGAATTTACCGCGATGGTGATGATGATGGTGATTTTTACATGTGTGTGCAGACGTATATACACGTACATTTGCATGTGTGTGTATTAATTAAGGGATCGACAATCAAATGGAATGCGGTTCCGCGGTCCGAGACGCTCCGGAAACGGCTCTGGAAGGCCTTAATCAACCGTGGCGGCATCCTTTGAGTTAGAATCGGTGTTTTCCCTCTACTCACGATGTGTACAGATTTTCGGATTGAACGATTTATGGCAAGCTGACTTGATCGATATGACACAATACACACGATTCAATCGAGGGAATAAATTTATATTAGCTGTAATAAATACATTTTCTAAATTTGCATGGACCATACCTATAAAGAAAAAAAGCGGTCCAATAATTGCTAAAGCATTCGAAAAAATTTTAACTGAAAGAGGTATTGAACCTCCTAAACATTTGCAAACAGATCAGGGTACTGAATTTTATAATCCACAAGTACGAGCTGTTTTAAATCGATATAATATTAATTTATATAGTACTCATTCGCCGCTTAAAGCGAGTATTGTAGAACGTTTTAATCGAACAATAAAGAATTGGATATGGAAAGAATTTACCGCTAATCGTAATAAACGCTGGTTACAAGTTTTACCTGAACTTACCTGAAAATATAATACAAAAATACATCGCACAATAAAATTTGCACCTACCGATGTAAATAAGAATGTTGAAAGACAAGTTGTTGAAAATATAGCGAGGGAATGTAGTAAAGCAACCGATCGCTTCTCTACCCCGAGCGGATCGAAAAAATTTAAAGTTGGTGATATAGTTCGTATTAGTAAAGTTAAAACATTATTGGAAAAAGGTTATACTCCTAACTGGACCGGTGAATTATTTACTATAAATACGGTGAATTCTACTTTCCCTACGACATATACATTAAAAGATAGAACTGGTAAATTGTTAGTTGGTACTTTTTATGCTGAAGAATTACAAAAAACATCCTATCCTGACGTATATTTAATTGAACGTGTTATTCAACGACGAGGTGGAAAATCATTAGTTAAGTGGTTAGGATTCCCGAGTTCGGAAAATTCCTGGATCGATAATAAAGTTTTAGTAAATATTTAGCAGACTACATAATGCCACTTCATAAGAGTGGTAAATATATGCCAGAAGGTGGTTCTGGAGCACCAACAACGATTGAATTAGATTCTAGTGGAAATTATAACTTTAAAGGAAAACGATTATTAAATGTTAGTACGATCTATCGAGAACCTTCAGAGTCTGAAGTTGTATCTTACAAACAGATAAAAACTCTCACAGCTGCGGAAATACATGAAATACACGAAAAAGTTCAGCAATTGAATTCGTTTGTTATGGAACAAAATGTTGCATTACACGCTCGAATTATGTTTTTGCATAAAGATTTAGATGATAAAATTAGCGATAATATTTCGAAAATCGGGATTCATAAGATCAGTATTGATATGTTGAGTGAAGATGTGTTAAAATTTAAGGATGATACAATATTTAAGTTATCAATGTATGAAGAACAAATCAAAAAACTAACGGATAAATTAAATACGGTTTCGAGTGATTCTTCATCGTTATCTATGCGTGTTTCAAAACATGAAAATGATGTGAAAAGTACAATTCAAATATTTGGAGGTTTAATAAATGAGTTAAATGGAAAAGTGACTGTATTGTTGGATAAATATATTACTAAGGAAATAATGGATAAACAAAAAGAAGAAATAGAAAAACGTTTTAAGGAAATAATTGATAAACAACGTGAAGAAATTGAAAAGCATTTTATGGAGATGATTGATAAAGTTCGTGAAGAAATTAAAAGGGAAAAAGTACATCGTGCCGTAGATACGGTTCAATTAGCTGTAAAAACTGATAATTTAACTGAACAGTTACATGATATTAACTCAACTATTCAACGTAAGGATCAAGAGGCTTTAATACAGACTGGAGTTGGGAATATATTATCAACTATAGTAAAATCGAAAATTTTAAAATAATTTTAAGTTTATGAAATAAGAAATGTAAATATATGAAACTATTTATTATTATATATTATAATGTAATAAAGTTTACATGCGTTATATATTTCGAAAGAAAACATTGTAAAAGTTTTTTTGAAAAATAAAAAAATATGTGAAAAAGAAAAAAATGTACTTCTTTATTTTTTTAATAGTTTACATAAAATGCATGTTACGCCAACTGATCGCGTCGCAACGATGATTGTTGTTATGTTCGAATTCGTCTTTCATTGAATCCAGACATCCCCAGCACGAGAATTTAGCATTCGGCGATTGAATTCGTATGAGTTGACTAAATTTTTTAATCCAGGCAAACTGGAAATTACCATTCGAACCCCAGTACAACATATTTGTATGATTACGGTGATTTAAAATGCTATGGTTTTTGCGGAATGCATAAACGACTTTAATTTTATATTTGCACATTTCAGCATCGGCTCCATCGTTTTCTATTAATTTGTATAAGTTAATAGATACACCATTCGTTCGTTCGAAGGTTTCAATATCTGCCAGTGAGCGTACAGGTAATCGTATGAAATTGAAATCGTACACATTCTGTAATAAATTATATTGCCACATCGAGAACGGATTTTTCGTAAACTTCGCCAGAATGGCGAACAAAAAACTATTTTTATTTTCCGTATCATTCATATGTTTTAAGTAGATTACAGCACGTCGATTGATTATTTCTCTCGGAAGTTCGACCTTTGACGGACTGATATCTTCAGATGGTGCTGGTAGTGGAATTTGCGTTAACGGTGGCGAATGTAAATATTGCCAGAATTGAGTATGTGATGAATTTTCTACCTCTTGTGAATTTTCTGGGTTTTGTGATATTATCGGTGGTGGTGGTGGTGGTGGCATATGTGTATCTGGAAAACCACTCTGCGCAACATCGTCATTACCATATTCGAAAAAATGTTGAATAAATTCTGCAGTATTTAGTGGTTTCGAATCGTTTGCGACAACGGTATCGGTATTCATGATGAATATGATGAAACAATTTTTATAAAGACGAAAAAATTAAAAAAAAAAGAGTTATTAAAATCTTAAAAACTCGTGATGAACACTGCTTAGAGAACGTGTATGTGTTTGACGAGAAATTAATATTGAGCGATCGAATAAATCTATTCAATGATCTGTCTCATTGACTACCTTTAAATCGGGTATGGCAGTGGAAATGTTACATCAGAAAAAAATGTTGTTCCGTCGAAAGAACTTGATTACATATGTGTATACGGATAAAGTAGTCAAGGACTTTGAGTATGAGTGTGTTTTTGTGTTAGTGTGTACATGTAGGGTGTGGATCTACAATATGACATAGACTGGAATAGAAATTATAAGAATGTTAAGATCCGGTTTCAACGGTTGCGTTAGCATTTATGTGTAGCGCTATGAGAGAAGCATTTTCGCTTTTGCGACGTGTGAGATAGACTTACCCCACCGTACATAATGTATCGGACAAAGAAAAGTTTTACGCAACTGATCGAACGAAAATCTTCGCGATTTCTAGAAATACTGGAACGGCTAAAACTGTATTTTACTGTGATTCCTGCAGACTGACCACTGATAATATTGATAACAACAAAATCCAATAATGATAATAACTAATTTTACATATGTGTACAGATGCTCATAACCATATATACATCATTGTGTGTGTATGTGTAATCCTCCAAAACCAGTCGCTACCGAATAACAGTAATTTACATACAAGTAAAGGCATGCAACAATCAAATGATTGACAGGTACAAGGTCACTTGCGATGGCACGCGTACGAATTTACCACAATAGTGATGATGATGGTGATTTTTACATGTGTGTGCAGACGTATATACACGTACATTTGCATGTGTGTGTATTAATTAAGGGATCGACAATCAAATGGAATGCGGTTCCGTGGTTCGAGATGCTCCGGAAACGGCCCTCGAAGGCTTTAATCAACGGTGGCGGCATCCTTTGAGTTTGAACTCTCCTTTTACCTCTACTAACCTGCCACCCGAAGAAGTGAACGAACTCGACGGTTTCCACAGTGGTATGAAGATTTCATTACATAACCGCAACAGGATGTTCTCAGGTTTTCTGTTGTATAATTTTGTTTCGTTCTGTTAAAAATGTGTCTTTTTTTTCATTGTTCATTTTATCATGCGAATTGAGTCTATCCGTCTAGTTTACAAGCATGTATTAATATCGAAAATTAATCGTTAAGTTTTGATTCCACTTTTCCCCTATTATTTAGATCCTTAGCTGATACTCTCTCGTTCGCTTTTCTATATCTCCATTTAGCTAATCCAACCATTATTCTTGTTAACCGTCCATGTAAGATCTACTCCTTAAATTCAAACGAGGGCGTTTGCGGTCAGAATGTGCCGAGAATGTTGTCGATAAAATTTTTTATTTTCTTCACTCGTGTATAAATATGTTCCGTATTATTTTTAGTTATTAAATTCGTGCACTAGCGCCACTAAACGATCGGCCATTTTTCTAAGGGATGGCGTCGGTCTTTGTTTAGACGGCATGGCGATTTTTTTGTTTGGGTCAGGCAGTCTACTGCAGGTAGTTGTGGATGTTGCGCGTGTGAGATACTAGCGACGGCCTTTGTGCGTGTTTTGGTCGCATAGATGTGTATGCATGTGGTGCGACATTTCTGTTTTCTATTTTGTAAATTAAATTGTGTGAACGTTTAGTAAAAGTCGTTTTGGTATTATTTGTTTGTTGTTTTCGTGAGTTCTTGTTTTTGTTTCTCCGTATCGATATTTTGTTTTGTGACCCGGCGCGCATCGAGGGTCTTTACAAATTATTTTTGGGACTGACTACTTTCGAATATATCGCGTAAAAACTATTCGAGTTTAATTATTTCGGTTTTATATTTTTTTTATTTGAATTTTACTTACAAAGATATATATTTTTTTTTTAAATTAGTTTATTTACAACAGTGAGTAATAAAAATATTTATTTATATATTTACGTTTAATATATAGCACATTTGATATCCATGAATATGTTTTATTTTTCTGATTTTACTTCTTTACCATATCTCCTTTTACCTGTGAATATGTTGTTGATTTATATTTATGTTATTTAATTATGTGTTGTTTTATCTCACTATATTTTTTATTTACGTCTATGAAACCAAAATGATGAAAAAAAGAAAATTCTGACTTAATACATGATGATTTTCTTTTTAGAAAAAGAAAAAATAATACAATATTGATTACTGTGCTAAAATATGCTTCCCTTCTTTATAAAATAAAAAAAAAAAAACAAATAAAAAAAAAATGTAAAAAAATAAAATCTAAAGATCGTACATCATACCTTTTCTTTTTCAGGTAACATTCACATTTAACTTCTCAATCACCATCATGAAATCTTTTGCAATTTCTTTGTTATTATCATGTATTATAACAAAGAAAAAAAATAAAAAAAGTAATGAAAAAGACGTTGTAAATAATAAATATTATAATAATTTATAACATACTATAAAATGTTATTGTCATAAAAGTGTTAATTATAAGAAATTGCTTTGCATAAATTATCCACCTGCTTAACATTTGGGATGATCACATTTTAAATCGTTTATTTCTCCTACTCCCTGTAAATATCGTTAGAACCAGTATATATTAAGGAAATTAAAATTATGTTAGCTATATTAGAGTTAGATCTCTGTAAATATTATGAAACTGTTTTTAATTTATGCTCCTCCCCGCGGCATGACTTTTATAAAGATAAGCTAAAAAGTAGAACCTCACATTATCAAAATATGCCATACAATGTTATAATTAATGATTTATTTAATATCAAAAATATATTAAATTTAGACTTATCTGAATATAAAATGGAATTACATTTATTTAGTCATAATAATAGTAATAATAATAAAAAATGTAATCCTTTTTACAATATGATACAAAGGATAAACATACAGTCATTGACAGTGTAGGGGTATTATTTTCGAATAGTATCCCGAAACATGCTTATCCTTTTGTATCATATTGTAAAAATTTTATTGATAATAAATTGTTTTTGCGTTGTAATGAAAAATCGATTAATTTTTATAATTATGAGATCTTTACAAGCATACAAAAAACAATATTAGATTTATCTAATGCAATCAACTTTAACATTAAAAAGAATTATATATATAAGATAGATTGTGAGGAGGAGGATCATGTTTATATTGTAATGTGTCTATTACATGGAACTTATAAAATTTTAGAAAATAAAAGAAAAAAATAAATAAAGAAAAGTGTATTTGTAATCATATTGTGAATAATATATATTACAAAAATTTCAAACACCCGAAGATTTGTAAATGTGTAAATTAAATTATGTATAAAGCATTATTATGTAAAAACTACCACCTATTAGATAATATATAAATTCACCAGTTCGATTTCGATAACATTTTACCAGATCTATTTCCATTAATAAATGTAAATATTATTGCACACCTATATGATAAAGAAATCGAAATTATGTTAGGCTTAAGTAGTCGATAAAGGGCGACTCTAGCCGTTCCACTAATCCAAACACCAATTCCTGTCCCAGAGGCGAAAATTCACCCCAGACTGGTAATCCGAACACGAAAGTCACTCCAATTCATGTCCAGGTGGTCAAAATTCACACAAGTTTCCCCCGATTCCTCCAAGTTTCCCCTGGACGGTTCCCATGGGTATCCACTAATCTGAACGTCCAAACAGTGTCCAGAGGTCAATAAACTGTCCAAAGTGTTATTCGGGGGCGCAAGTAACCCCAATTAGTGTCCAGGTGCTGAAAGTTCTCCCAAGTTCCCCAAATTTCTCCAAAATTCCCCTGTACACGTCCCACACATTTCTGATAAACCGAACCGATTATTAATTAGCATAAATATAATAATTAATGTCCGAAAGTAACCCAAGTCTCCACTCGCCTCACCCACCTGCTGCTTTACTGCAATTTATTTTTTTCAAAATTCAGGACCTAAGTAAGAAAATTCCAAAATTTAACCCCAATATATTATTTAAAGCTAAAATCTAACCTATAACTCCAGTTCACACCTCTCACACGTATATATTTCGTTCCTGCGCATGATCCGGTCACCGTCGCAAAGCGCATGTGCCGATCCCACGCATATTCAGATCTCTACAACAATATCACACCCACACACATGCGCTCCGTTCCCAATACCGCTATTATTTCTTTAATATTTCAAAGTATGAGTATATATTATTATACATACGATACATATATATTTTTTTTAACAATCTTTCATATTTTTACAAGTATAGACACACCCGCGACGAAAAATGCTCCAATCATATTCTTGCATGCAAACACCACTGCGTTAAAGTATTTTTTTTATCTATAATTTTATTTTATCGTATTATATAATTATTTTTTTTATAATTTCTTATCATGTAAATATATAGCTATGTGGTGGTATGACGGGAAAGGATATTGATAAATAACATGTGATTTAGTTCCCGGGGAACTGAAAAAATAAAGCATATCATAATATATATGGAATATACTTTTAATAAAAATATGCGTGCATGATTCTCGCATTAATTAATATTTTATATTTCATAAATTATTTTTCCGATGGTTCTCAAACCGAATCGAGTGTGCTATCTATTGTTTGTTCGCGTTCGCGTCTTCCTTATCAGCGCATTGTAATCGATAAACCGGTGAGACCGTTCTTTTATTATCTAATTATCTATTTATAAGATTACGATTTCGCAGCGTACTAACTATTCGTTAATTTCCACCAGCTGTACTTTCGTTTACTGTTAGAACTCTTACTTTTATTTATTTAATTTTCTCTATTCTGTCCTTTTTTTTTTTTTTTTTTTTTTTTTTCGTTATTTTAGTAGTTTTCTTCACTTAAGTCGCTTAGTCGGATAGATGAGCTCGTCTAAGGGGGGCCGCTCGGCGGCCTCCTCCATTTCCAACAAACCGTCTCGTGATGGTTTGTCTCTCAGTTTGACGGAGGTGGATTCCTCTAACAAACGGAAACTTCCAAGTCCTTCTTCGCCTAAAGCATCCTTGCCCCCTAAGGAATTTCGATTTTCACATACCGATTTAAGCGCTTCCGAAAACAATAATAATAATAGTAATAATAATAATAATAATAATAATTATATTAAGAGTAGTAATAATAATAATAATAATAATTATAATAACAGTAATAATAATAATAATAATAATAATAATAATAATAATGATGATATTTGCAATAATAATGATAATTACAGCGAGAGGAGTAATAATGTTACTACTTCCACTGATTCTACTGTTACTCCTCCTACTAATACTTCTACTATTACTACCATCAATAATAATATTAACAATAGTAACAATAATAATTGCAACAACAACAACAATAATAATAATAATAATACGAATAATACGAATAATAACAATAATACGAATAATAATAGTAATAACAATAATAATAATAATAGCATCACTAAAGAAAATTTGTTGTTTGCCTCTGATCATCCAGGGCCTTATACCGTTTACGTCGAAGGTTGTTCTTCAGAGGAGAACCTCGGCAATCTTCATCCTTTGGCCCTTGCCAGGCTAATTTACTCTGTATCCTCCTCCCTTACGAGCATTGTCCCTCAAGGTAGGGGCCGTGTCTCAGTTAAATTTCCATCGGTCTCTTCCGCAAATTCTTTTCTGGCGCAGCCTAATTTCTTCGCATCGCACAATATTAAAGCGTACATCCCCAACGGTGTTCTTTTTAGAATGGGCATCATTTCAGGCGTTCATCCGTCCTTCTCCGAGGAAGAAATTGCTGAAGGAATTGAGTCCTCAATCCCTATTGCCTCAATTCGCCGAATTTACCGTTCTTCCGAAGATTCTAAAATTCCTACCCGCTCAGTCGAGATCAAATTCCATAAAACTACCCTTCCCGAATTTGTCTCAATTTACAGATTTCTCGTTTCCCCCAGTGTCCGTTCACCTACGCAGTGTTCAAAATGTTTTCTTTTTGGTCACATTTCAAAACACTGCCGTAGTTCTTCGTATATCTGTTCGCACTGTGCTTCCAAGCACCCAGCCTCAGAATGTAGTTGCCTACAAGTTCCTCCCACCTGCCGAAATTGCAAAGGCTCTCACCGTGCCTATGATCTGTCTTGCCCTGAGTGGATTAGGCAGAAAGAAATAAAACGTATTATGGCTTTCGAGAATATCTCTTTTCAAGAAGCCACACTTATCAAAAAGAACAGCTTAGCTACTCATGCCTTTTCGTTTGCTGACCGAGCCTCCTTGCCTTCCTCTTCCCACAATAATATTACTAAATCTCCACCATCACTCCCCTCTCTTCTTTCTAACTCTATTCCTCGTCCCAAATCACCTACATTCCACAAAAAACGGTTCTCTAAACCTATCTACGATTCCTCTCCCCAATTCCCCCTCTTCCATCTAATCGTATTCCTTCTCCCTCCAATGGATGGGCTCTCAATAAATCCGTTCCTTCTTTTCCTAACTCTACTTCAGAAAGTTGTCTTCCCGCAAATCTTACTAATATCAATCCTGTATCCTCAGCCCCTCTAAACTCTTCCTCTTTGGATCTTTCTCCCTTAATTAATAATATTTCAACAGCGGTTCTAGAGCTTCTTTCTTTAAACAACATTGCTTCCTCCTCATCCTTTGCTGATTCTCTTTCTCGTTTCCTCTCTAATAATATACGTTCTTAATAATTATTCTCCTAATAACAAGGAAAAATCAAATAGGACTAAAAAGGAGTAGAAGTGATAAGATTCAGGGCAGAATTTTCTCTATTTTCTTCTTTTGTCCTTCCCCCTTCCCCCTCTCCTTTCCCGTATCCTCTTGCTCAATCTCTTTCCAATTGCGCAGTATGATTCATCCAAGTCAGTTGGCCATTGACTCAGGTTTAAGCACGGCTTTCTCCTGTTTTACATTTCCTTTTATGTATTATTAAAAGGGCCGTTGCTGTAGTGGCCATACCCACTATTGAGCACTGGTACCTTTTATCTTCTTATTATTTTCTCGAATGGGCTCATGTCGAGTTGACGTACTCAATCTTTGGGCTGAGTTCCATTCGAAGTTGCTTTTTTTCTCACTTTTACTGTTACATTTATACAGTTGTGAGACTAGCTGGCGTGTATAGCTATGGCTTCGTAACACCCAGCTCCAGTTTTAAGTGCAATGGTCTAACTACAACTGACTTTACTTTATTTATTTGGATGTTTTCATACCTATTTCCTGTTTCTCTAAAATCTTCATATATCTCCTTCATTTCTGCTCCCAATTGTGTTTTATCATCTCCCTTTCTACTACGCTCCGTTTCCCTCTATAATCTAGCTGCCCTGACTCACTTCCTCCTGTATTCTAATTATTATAGTCGATTGTTCCTTTCTTCTCTATCCACCTATCCTTGCTATTTTAGTATAAATGCTTTGCATTTATACCCTCCTCTGTGCTCTCCTTTTGCTTCCTACTCCATTCTCTTACCTCTTTTTTTCCTAATCCCTCTTTAGCTCTACAATGCCGGCTGCGTTTAATCTGCTACAATGGAATTGTCGTAGTCTCAGAGCCAACAAAAATTCATTGGAGGGTTTGTTGGATCTTCATAATATCCAAGTTGCTCTCATCTCGGAAACGTGGCTTCGGTCAGGCGTGGATTTTAACATTAGAGGCTTCAAGGTAATCAGAAGCGATCGCGATGATGGCTATGCTGGTTCTGCGATCCTCGTTAGAAATGGCATTCCATTCCATTCTCACAAGATTTCTCTCAACCTTCCTTCTACTCCTAATATTCCTAATATCGTTCATATCTCCATCAATCCTCCTTCTATGCGTCCTATTAACGTTGTTTCGATTTATGTTCCTCCTACTTACGATCTTCGTCACTTCCCCCTTTCTACATTTTTCTCATCTATCCCGCAACCATTTATTATCGGCGGCGATTGGAATGCTCATTCCCCTATGTGGGGCTGCACATCCTACAATAGCAATGGTTCCATCCTTGAGAATACTATCCTTTCTGATAACTTGGTGCTCCTTAATGATCTTTCCCCAACCTATTTTAGGAATGCTTTTGTCTCCAGTTCTCTTGATCTAACTCTTTCTTCCCCTTCAATTGGTCTTAACTTTACCTGGAGAACCCTTTCGGGTTCTTTCGGCAGTGACCATGTTCCCATAATAATTACTACTGATATTTTTCCTTCTCCAACTTATCCCAGGCATCTCCATTCTCCTCGATGGAATCTCAGCAAAACTAATTGGACTCTTTTCCGCTCTTCTGTTGATTCATCACTTCCTGATCCACAGATTAATTGTGATCCCATTTCTCTCTATAATTTCTTTTCCCATTCTATCAGGTCTGCTCTTTCTCTATCTTCTCCCCCTCGTCGTTCTCCTGCAACCACTCATCGTTGTGCGGCCTCATCTCTTTGGTGGAATGAGGAGTGTAACGCTGCATTTAACCATTGTCGTTCGACCTTCAGATCCTATCGCTCTAATCCTACAACCCAAAACTTTCTGGCTCATAAACAAGCCAACGCCAGGGCTAGGTTTATTCTTAAAGCCGTGAAAAAGGCCTCTTGGAAAAAATTCTGTTCTTCCTTTTCTAGAAATACTTCTCTCTCACATATTTGGAGGTTGGCTAGAGCTTTTAAATCTCCATCCTCTGAACGTCCTTCTCTTTCTAATGTATCTGAGGATAGCCTAATATCCTTCATTGATTCTGTCGCTCCTGCCTACGTTCCTTCCTTTGACGAACTGTATTCCAACACCTCTCCGCAAATCTCGTCCCCTCCTTCTCACTTCCTCACTTCGGCTTTCAATCTTAATGAATTATTAGCTGTTTTATCTAAATCTTCCAGCCCTACTCCAGGCCTTGATGGTATACCTTATCTTGCTCTTAAAAATCTGTCTGAACTATCCCTTAACTTTCTTCTCAATCTTTTCAATTCTTTCCTTTCCAGGGGTTCAATCCCCCCCTCTTGGAATTCTTTCATTATTGTCCCTATTCCTAAGAAAAGTTCTTCCTTACGCCCCATCTCCTTGGCATCCTGCATCAGAAAATTGTTTGAGGGTATGCTAAACAAGCGTCTTGTCTGGTGGTTGGAACACCATAATGTGCTTCCTAACAATATGTTCGGCTTTCGGCCTGGTATCGGCCCTCCTGATTGTATCAGTCTTTTTGTGTCTCATTTATATAAGTCCTTTATCCAAAAACATTATACTCTGGCTTCCTTCATAGATGTTTCCTGTGCTTTCGACAATGTTCATCTCCCAACTTTAAGAGATAAAATGACAGCAATTAACATTCCAGTGAATTTCACTTCCCTTGTTATTAAGCTCATGTCCAATCGTTCTATCCACCTCTCTCCTCCATTATTTGACACTTCTAGAAAGGTTTTCTGCGGTCTTCCTCAAGGTTCCTCCCTCAGTCCTACTCTTTTTAACATTTATACTGCTAGTATCGCTTCTCTTCCTTTAAATTCCCACTCTTTATTCTTTGCCGATGATATTTTGCTTTTTTCCTCTTCCCACGATATTGACGCAGCTAATGATGCTCTCAAATCGTCCCTCAATTTCCTTGAAAGTGCTCTTGCCTCAATTAACCTTTCGATTTCTCCTTCTAAGTCCTCCTGCGTTGTATTTACCCTTCGCCCTTATAACCCTGCTTCTGTTAATTTATCCTTAAATAGCACAGATATTGCTCGTGTTAATTGCTTTCGTTATCTCGGTATCTTTCTCGATAGTCGTTTGACTTTTTCCGAACATATTAAATATCTTTCCTCCTCCTCTACTAAACGGTTGAACCTGCTGAAGGCCCTGTCTCCGACTAAATGGGGTGGTGACCCTTTCATTCTTATTCTTCTATATAAATCCATCGTCCGCTCCAAGCTTGATTACTGTTCGTTCATTTATGCCTGCGCTTCCAAATCCCGTCTCTCTAAACTTGATGTGATCCAAAATTCTTGTCTTAGACTCTGTCTCGGTGCTCTTAAATCCTCTCCTATTCCAGCATTGCTTGCTGAATCGAATGTTCCTCCCCTGTCTATTCGCAGATCTTATTTGGGCTATCGCTTCCTTGCTAAACGTCTTTCTCTCTCATCTTCTTCTCTCATTTTTTCCTACCTTTCAATTTCTCGGAATTGGCGCTTTGTGCCTAGGAAAATTCCTATCCTGTCCCTTATTTCTCTCCGTCTTAGTTCATTTTGGCCGTATACAATTTCCTTTAATAGTCTGCCTTATTTTTCCTTTAACTTCAGCGATCTCTGCCATCCTCCCAGAGTATTTATTTCCCCTACACTTGCAAAATCTCTCCCTCCAGCTGTAATTAAACAGGAATTCCACAGTATTGTCAATTCCCTCTTCCCTTCTCATGTTACCATTTTCACTGATGGTTCTAAGGGGCCTGATGGGGTTGGTGCTTCTTTTATTCTTCCAGACTATAACTTCTCTGAATCCTTCTGTCTTCCTTCTTTCTGTTCCATATTTACAGCCGAGCTAATGGCTATTTTACGTTCCATTATTTTTATTTCCTCCAATCGTCTTTCTTCCCAGTTTCTGATCATATCCGACTCCATGAGTGCTCTTCAAGCCATCTCTTCTCCTCTTCCTAATCATTCCTGTGATTTTTCTATTCTCAGCATACGTTCTCTCATTTGGACTCTCTCTTCTCTCCATGGAATCCATGTTGACTTGCTGTGGGTTCCTGGTCATTCTGGCATCTCAGGTAATGAGAAGGCTGATTCTTTGGCTCGGGTTGCTGCATCTTCTTCTACATTCTTCTTCAAAAAAATCCCATCCTCTAATCTCTTGCCTTTGTGTAAACATTTTCATCTCAGATTTTGGTCGAATATGTACCCTTCCTCCTTTTCTAATTGTCGCTCCTTTTATCTGTCAGTTCAGCCTAATCCTCCTTCAAATCCTTGGTTCCTTCTGTTTCCTTCACTTCCTCGCTCTGTTGTTGTCTCCATTGTGCGTTTGCACTTAAACCATTCCTTGCTACCTTCCTCACGCTTTCGCCTCTCGTTGACCTCTTCCCCATGTTGTCCTCTCCATTCAAACGATGCGGTTGTTTGTGACACCGATCACGTGTTCTTTGAGTGCTCTGCTCTTTCGGTGGAGCGCTCGGCTCTATATTCCCACTTGCTTGGGCTGGGGCTTCCTGCTCCTTTTTGTGCTCGTTATATCCTGTCTTTTCCTTCTACACTTATTATCCCCTCCATTGTTTCCTTCTTATTAGCGATAGCTGATCGCCTCACTGTATAACTTTCGTTTTCCCTTAATTGTTTCTGGGTGAAGGTCCTCGGTTGACGAGCCCAATTAAAAAAAAAAAAAAAAAAAAAAAAAATTATTTTTTCGCGATATACACGAGTGTGTGTAAGTTTCGCTAATGCTAAATGTGTAGAGAGAGAGAGAGTGACAGAGTGACAGACAGATCGAAAAATCCTGCTAGTTTTACAAGACTTGACATGTTGGAAGAAAAAACGCGGTTTGAAGAAAAAAAAATGTCGCTAATTGTGATGGACGAGTGAGTGAGAGAGTGTATGTGTGTGTGATATAGAATATTATATTCTCCAATGCATCGGTGTGATCATGAAAAAACAAAAAATACATTGAAAAAAGGCTCCAGATGTCTCCAAACAACAACATTCACGTTGCACGACTATCTGTTCTTAAAAATGTACCACTACAATACCAATCTTCGAAGAAATAACTAAAACGACTTTTGAAGGTATATGTACCAGAAGAAACATGTTTTTTTTTCTTCATTGCATGCATGCAGGTATGATACACATTGTCCCTTACCGTCATGTTTGTTTGAACAAAGGGGTTAATGATCTGACACCGCTACAACATGACTAATGATTGTTATAGCACATCATTGATGGGATCATAAATAACCGATTTATAAATTCCGAGTATCTTTTCTGACCAGTCACATTGCAAGGCTATCCATTTGTAAAAATGTACTGCTACAAAACCGATTTTTCTACGAAATTTGCAAAAGCGACTTTTGAAGGTATATGTACTGAAGAAACCTGTTTTTTTTTAACGGTGCAAAGGAGAAATACGAGGGTGGTAGCTGGAGAAAATTCGAACTCCACGATCACTTGAATTTGTGCAGTCGATTGGTAAACTTCGATCAGCTTCGAAGTCTTCAAAGTTATTTTCAATCAACATTTCTTCAACATTTATTTAATCTGGTAAGTACAAATTATATGTTTGTATTTTATTTATTTGAAATATTTTCTCTATGTGATCATTATTTTATACAATACAGTACTATAAAAAATTAGCGATCTATTCAATATTAAAATATCAAATATCCTTCTTCTAATACTCATACAAACAAATAATTTATTTCTCTTTTGTGAATTACTTCTTTTTGATCTCCTACAATTCTCATTATTATTGATTTATTAAAAAATATATCCGTAAAACTTAAACGAAGTATACCTTTAATATATTTTTCTTTCAACATATAACTAATGAAATATATTTACCCGAGATAAAATTATTTTACTTTTTTCTTTACGATAGAATTTCATACATTTTTATTTTATTTTACATTATATTAATTACCTCATGTGTATGAACCACGTTTCTTTTAGTGTATTCCTGGATTTATTCAGATATATTTATTTGGTGTGAGCAAATCTTCTTTTGTTGCTGAAGATTTTATATTCACAACCAACCTCATGGCAAATTACGTTCAATATTCTGAAATTTTCTGAAAATATATAACTGTAAGTAATTGTACAGTTTTTATCTTCCATATTATTTTTTCATATCAATTTAATATCCCATACTCACAGATTTTTACATTTCTTCCTATTTTTATGATACTTCCAAGCAATTTTCTTCTTTTACCATTATTTTTTTTCATTCCTTACAGACAATTTACTCAAACTAAACTATAAATATACACTACATATCATTTTCTTTTTCCAAAATATTTATCTTGCTTTGTATCTTATTATTTATATTATGCTGTGTGTATTATGTCGTTATATCTGATTTATAAAATTATTTTTCTTAAACTACTTCCGCTATACTAATCTATATTTTTAATTTTGTTTCTTTAGCACGGGATTGTTCTGTTCACAGAAGCGGATTTTCAACATTTTCATGATTAATCGCTGATAGAGCCCACGAGTAGTGAGGTATCTTAATATATACCGAGAATCCGAAAGATAAGAGGCATCAGCTAGAAGCCGACCTAGCCTTCAAAACAAATTTTTCATTTTTTGGATCTTTTGCTGTTAATGAGTAATAGAAATATTTATTTATATATTTACATTTAATATATAGCACATTTGATATCCATGAATATGTTTTATTTTTCTGATTTTACTTCTTTACCATATCTCCTTTTACCTGTGAATATGTTGTTGATTTATATTTATGCTATTTAATTATGTGTTGTTTTATCTCACTATATTTTTTATTTACGTCTATGAAACCAAAATGATGAAAAAAAGAAAATTCTGACTCAATACATGATGATTTTCTTTTTAGAAAAAGAAAAAATAATACAATATTGATTACTGTGCTAAAATATACTTCCCTTCTTTATAAAATAAATAAAAATAAATAAAAAAAAACAAATAAAAAAAAAATGTAAAAAAATAAAATCTAAAGATCCTACCCCATACCTTTTTTTTTTCAGGTAACATTCACATTCAACTTCTCAATCACCCTCATGAAATCTTTTGCAATTTCTTTGTTATTATCATGTATTATAACAAAGAAAAAAAATAAAAAAAGTAATGAAAAAGATGTTGTAAATAATAAATATTATAATAATTTACAACATACTATAAAATGTTATTGTCATAAAAGTGTTAATTATAAGAAATTGCTTTGCATAAATTATCCACCTGCTTAACATTTGGGATGATCACATTTTAAATCGTTTATTTCTCCTACTCCCTGTAAATATCGTTAGAACCAGTATATATTAAGGAAATTAAAATTATGTTAGCTATATTAGAGTTAGATCTCTGTAAATATTATGAAACTGTTTTTAATTTATGCTCCTCCCCGCGGCATGACTTTTATAAAGATAAGCTAAAAAGTAGAACCTCACATTATCAAAATATGCCATACAATGTTATAATTAATGATTTATTTAATATCAAAAATATATTAAATTTAGACTTATCTGAATATAAAATGGAATTACATTTATTTAGTCATAATAATAGTAATAATAATAAAAAATGTAATCCTTTTTACAATATGATACAAAGGATAAACATACAGTCATTGACAGTGTAGGGGTATTATTTTCGAATAGTATCCCGAAACATGCTTATCCTTTTGTATCATATTGTAAAAATTTTATTGATAATAAATTGTTTTTGCGTTGTAATGAAAAATCGATTAATTTTTATAATTATGAGATCTTTACAAGCATACAAAAAACAATATTAGATTTATCTAATGCAATCAACTTTAACATTAAAAAGAATTATATATATAAGATAGATTGTGAGGAGGAGGATCATGTTTTTATTGTAATGTATCCATTACATGGAACTTATAAAATTTTAGAAAATAAAAGAAAAAAGTAAATAAAGAAATAAATAAAATAAAAATAATTTGGAATGTGTGGTGCGGGTGCGAGTGTGCGCGTGCATGGAACTGTGGTCGGTGGGACCAGCCAATCAGCATCCCACAGGAAACAAAAAGGATCTACTTGATTCGGCCAAGTCCAGCGGTCATGGTCGAATAGGCGGTCGAAATTTTGGAAAATCGAGAAGAAGATTTTAGGGAGAAAGGTAGTGATAGCCTTATAGAGTCAGTCGCAGTTTTACCTTCAGTCAGTTAGTTCTTTTTCTACCGCCATTGAGTTATGTCTCGTACCTCCGATGAGTTCGTTCTATAAGGAGTTTTTTACCTATCGTTGGTTAAAGTGTTCGGTCGTAATGGTAAAGGTGACAAAAAATCGTTAATAACGAAAATTTTGAAATTCGGAAAAGATATAAACGAATCGTGACTATTGGAATTCATCAGCCAGTCAACGCAACGCAGATTCACGGACCACGGACCACCGCCGGCAACAGTGTTACATACCATTTTGTTTTATCGTTAATTAATTCTGTATGTTATTGTTGTTGCTGTATTCATAAATTAATATTGTGTTTTTCAGTGGTCGACTGGTAAAGAAGTGTCCTTTTTATATAATATATTGTTCATTTTCAAAAGTTCTGAAAGTAATCTATTCAAATCCTCATATTTTAAAAATTTGATAAAAACTAAAAAATAAAGAAAATCCACGAGGATAAAACCTCGTGGTTGGCATCCCCGAGGACCAAGCTAACGTTTAGAACCGTTACATTTGGCATCCCTGGTGGGGATAAAATAAAAATTTTTATCCTTCGTGGGAACGAACCATTAAAATAAAATAAAATAAATAATTAAACATTAATTTTGATATAAATTTCGAACTTTAAATTAAGTAAATAAAAATGGATAACGCTGAATTAATTAATTTTTATAAGTCTCAATTTGAGATGATGAATGCTCAAATGAATAATCAATTTAAAGAAGTTAATAATCAATTTAAAGAAGCTAATAATCAATTTAAAGAAGTTAATAATGAATTTATAGAAGTTAATAAAAAATGAGATGAACAAAAATCAGAATTCAATAACAAATTTGATGAGCAAAAATCAGAACTCAATAACAAATTAGACGAACTCAATATTAATAATAAATTTAGTAACTTTAAAAATGAAATAACCCTGATGGTCGAGGAGAAAGTAGAGGAGTTAGAAGAGCCTGTCGAAGAGGATAAGAAGAGCATAGAGAAAGACCGGAAGGCCGATCGTGCCGAGATGAAGAGAGTCATGAAGGTAATAGAGAAAGAGAGAGAAGAACGGGAAAAGGAGATTGGGAAGGATAAAGAGGAGCGTATAATAAGACCAAGGGAGCGTAATGAGAAAGGAAATGAAGAAAGCGAGTATAAATTACACTCAGAATGGAAAAGAGCTTCACGAAAGAAAGAGCTGATGGAAAAAACTGAGAGAGTTAAAGAGCTCGATGAGGAAATCGAGAAAAACAAAGTCAATCTAAGTACCAAGACGGAAAGTGGAACAAGGTACAAAATCGGAGTAAATAGAGAATTTAATTTCCCAAAGTTAGAGATTGAGGTAAAAATTAAAATTGGTAAGAATGAGGTCATTAAAAGAATTAACAATTCTAGTGGAGTAAAAAACAAAGGTATCAGTGATTTCTTAAGGAAATCAATTGGGAATGTAATTTATAGGATGTCTAAGAGAATCCGTAATGTAAAATTTAAGGCGAATATGAAAATAGAAACACTAAGTGAAGACCGATGTAGAAGTCGGAAGAATAAGAAAAATCGATTAAGAGAAATCAGTGAGAAAAAAGACAAAATATTACGGGCGAGCGAAAAAGAGATTCGGAGTCAGGGAATGTTAAGTGAAAGTGTAGAAGAAAATAAAAATTATCACAAGGCCTCTGTAAGATTAATTAATGAGCGTCGTAGTAAATTGAGAAAAGGACGATCTAACCATGATCTAAATAGGAGAACAAATAAAAACCGTTTAAATAAATTTAAAACATGTAAACTTATCAGACCCAGTATACACGAAATAGCGAATAGTAAATGGAAAGAAAAGATCCAAGCAAAGGAAAGGATCATACCGATTACAGGAAAAGTGTTCCTTACAAATAGAAACACAACAAGTTATGGTAGGCGTGGGAGTGTATCGCAGTTACATATTTGGTGCGATGGTTTCTACGGAGTAATTACCTGAAATATGAGTAATTGAATGAAATCAAATATTTTAGATAGTTTAATTGTAAATAATGTAAATAGAAATTAAATTAATAAGTAAATGTAATAGGAAGAGAGTGGCTAAAACAGCTACTAATGTTAAGAGAGAATGAAAAGTTAAATGTTATTAATAAAATTTAAAGGGAATTCGACTAATTGCGATAAAGTTGTAAATATAAAAAAGGGAATAATTAGTATAAATTTTTGTAATTTGAACCGAATATGAATTACTAGAATTTCGGTAGTAAAGATAGAATGTAAATAAGAGTTAAGTTTTATAATAATAGTACTGGTAAAGAATCGGTATAGAGGAACGGGAGTAGTCGATAAATACAGGAACTGGGAGGTCCGCTAATCCGAACCCCAATTTCTGTCCCGGAGGCGAAAAGTCACCCCAGACCGGTAATCCGAACACGAAATTCACCCCAATTCATGTCCAGGTGGTCAAAATTCACCCAAGTTTCCCCCGATTCCTCTGAGTTTCCCTGGACGGTTCCCGCACGTTTCCAATAAACCGAACATCCAAACAGTGTCCCGAGGTCAATAAACTACCCAAAGTGTTATTCTGGGGCGCAAGTAACCCCAATTAGTGTCCAGGTGCTGAAAGTTCCCCCAAGTTCCCCAAATTTCTCCAAAATTCCCCCATACGTGTCCCGCTCGTCTCTGATAAACCAAACCGATTATTAATTAACATAAGTATATTAATTAATGTCCGAAAGTAACCCAAGTCTCCGCTGACCCCGCCAGTCCTGCTATGGTACTGCAATTTTTTTTCAAAATTCAGGGCATAAGTATGAAAATTCCAAAATTTAACCCCAATATATTATTTAAAGCGTAAATCTAACCCAACACCTCCGTTACACCTTTCACACGTATATTTCGTTCTCGCGCACGCTCAGGTCGCCGTCGCGAAAGCGCACGCGCAGATCCCCCACATATTCTGATGTCCACACCGATATCCCGCGCACACACGCGCTCCGTTCCCGATACCGCGATTGTTTTAATATATTTCAAAGTCTAAATTTTAATTTTCCCGAGTCCCCGATCTTACTGCCATATGCCAAGACGCACGTCCCGATCCCGCGCATATATCCAATATAACGTTCTCCGTCGCAAAAGCGCACACGCCGATCCCATGCATATTCCAATGTCCACAGCGATATCCCACGCACACACGCGCTCCGTTCCCGATACCGCGATTGTTTTAATATATTTCAAAGTCTAAATTTTAATTTATTCCAAAGTATATGTAATATATTATTATACATACGATACATATATATTTTTTTTAACGATCTTTCATATTTTTACAAGTATAGACGCGCCCGCGACGAAAAATGCTCCGTTCATATTCTTGCATGCAAACGTCATTGCGTTAAAGTATTTTTTTTCATCTATAATTTTATTTTTCCATATTATATAATTATTTTTATTATAATTTCTTATCACGTAAATATATAGCTATATGGTGGTATGACGGGAAAGGATATTGATAAATAACATGTCATTTAGTTCCCGAAGAACTAACATATCGTAATATATATGGAACATACATTTAATAAAAATATGCGTGTATGATTCTCACATTAATTAATATTTTATATTTCGTAAATTATTTTTCCGCGATATACATGAGTGTGTGTAAGTTTCGCCGATGCTAAATGTGTAGTGAGAGAGAGAGAGAGCGGTGGAGAGAGACAGAGTGACAGACAGATCGAAAAATCCTGCTGGTTTTACAAGACATGCTGTATTGGAAGAAAAAACGCGGTTCCAGAAAAAAATGTCGCTAATTGTGATGGACGAGTGAGTGAGAGAGTGTATGTGTGTGTGTGATATAGAATATTATATTATCCATCGCCTCGATCGTGAAAAAACAAAAAAAATACATCGAAAAAAGGCTCCAGTTGTCTCCGAACAACAACATTCGCGTTGTAAGGCTATCCATTTGTAAAAATGTACCGTTACAATACCAATCTTCGACGAAATTAACGAAAACGACTTTTGAAGGTATATGTACCGAAGAAACATGTTTTTTTTTCTTCATTGCATGCATGCAGGTATGATACACATTTGTCTCTTACGGTCATCTTCGTTTGAACAAAGGGGCTAATGATCTGAGACCGCTACAACATGACTAATGATTGTTATACCTCAACATTGATGGGTCGTAAATAACCGATTTATAAATTCTAAGTATCTTTTCTGTCCGGTCACGTTGCTCGACTATCCGTTTGTAAAAATGTACCGTTACAATACCAATCTTCGACGAAATTTGCGAAGGCGACTTTTGAAGGTATATGTACCGAAGAAACCTGTTTTTTTTTAATGGTGCAAAGGAAAAATACGAGGGTGGTAGCTGGAGAAAATTCGAACTCCACGATCACTTGAATTTGTGCAGTCGCTCAGTTAACACTGAAGATCAACAGTTTTCAAAGTTTTTAAAACGATTTTTAAAAAGATTTTTTCAAAGTTTTATTTAATCATCCGTCCATCATTTATTTAATCTGGTAAGTACAAATTATACGTTTGTATTTTATTTATTTGAAATATTTTCTCTATGTGATCGTTATTTTATACGATATGGTACTATAAAAAATTAGCATTCTATTCAATATTAAAATATCAAAGATTCTTCTTCTAATACTCATACAAACAAATAATTTATTTCTCTTTTGTGGATTACTTTTTTTTTTGATCTCCTACAATACTCATTATTATTGATTTATTAAAAAATATATCTGTAAAACTTAAACGAAGTATACATTTAATATATTTTTCTTTCCCCATAGAAGTAATGAAATATATTTACCCGAGATAAAATTATTTTACTTTTTTGTTTACGATAGAATTTCATACATTTTTATTTTAATTTACATTATATTAATTACCTCATGTGTATGAACAACATTTCTTTTAGTGTATTCCTGGATTTTTCTTTGGAAAAATAATTTGGTGTGAGCAGTTTCGTGAGTGACAGCAGATCATTATAGATACAGATTTATATTCACAGCCAACCACGAGGCAAATTACATTCAGCACGGGATTGATCTGATCACAGAAGCGGATTTTTACGACCTAGCCTTCAAAACTCATTTTTCATTTTTTGGATCTTTTGCTGTTTGTGAGTACTTAACTTATCTATTTATTTACGTTTAATATATAACACATTTAATATCCATGAAATCGATTTATTTTTCCGATTTTACTTCTCTACCATATCTCCTTTTACCTGTGAATATGTTGTTGATTTATATTTATGTTATTTCATTATGTGATGTTTTATCTCACTACATTTTTTATTTACATCTACGAAACCAAAATGCTGAAAAAAAAAAAAGAAAATTCTGACTTAATACATGATGATTTTCTTCTTAGAAAAAGAAAAAATGATACAATATTGATTACTCTGCTATAATATACTTCCCTTCTTTTATAAAATAAAAAAAAATAAATAAAAAAAAAAAATGTAAAAAATAAAAATCTAAAGATCGTACCCATACAATTTTTTTTCAGGTAACAAATCCCCTTTCACTTCAACATCATGAAGATATTTTTACTTTCATTAATATCATGTTTTTTATCTACCAAAAAAAATAAAAAAGGTATTGAAAAATGTGTTTGTAATGACGTTGTAAATAATAAATATTATAATAAACAACATACTATAAAATGTTACTGTCGTAAAAGCGTAAATTATAAGGCTCTCCTTTGTGGGGACTACCATCTATTAAATAATTTTAATATACACGTGCGCAATTACGACCATATTTTAAGAGATATATTCCCTCATTTAAATGTAGATAATATTAGACATCTCTATATTAAGGAAATTGAAATTATATTAGCAATATTAGAGTTAGATCTCCGAAATTATTATGAAACTATTTTTAATTTATGCTCCTCCCCACGGCACGACTTTTATAAAAATAAGTTAAAATGGAGAACCTCGCGCTATCTAAATATTCCGTACAATGTTTTAATTAAGGATTTATTTAATAGAATAAAAATTTTAGATTTAGATTTAAATAACCATAAAACAAAACTCGATTTAATTACTAATAATAATAAATGTAATCCTTTTTACAATAAGATACAAAAGGATAAACATACAGTCATTGATGGTGTAGGGATATTATTTTCGAATAATATCCCGAAACATGCTGATCCTTTTGTATCTTATTGTAAAAATTTTATTGATAATAAATTGTTTTTGCGTTGTAAAGAAAAATCGATTAATTTTTATAATTATGAGATCTTTACAAGCATACAGAAAACAAAATTAGATTTATCTAATACAATCTACTTAAGTATTAAAAAAAATTATATATATATGGTTGACTGTGAGGAGGAGTGTTATTATTATATTATTAATTTATTAAACAATGTAATAAATAATTTTAATTTTAATAATAATATGTTTGATGACGAGGACTATATATATACGACTGATTGTAATTATATCACAATCGATTACAACTCGATCGACGACAAAGTTTTTTTCAATATTTTTTCTAAAATGTTGGATTACGAGTCGTCGTATAATTATCGTGTTAATTTATTACTTATTTTTACATTTAATATAAAAAATTTTAAAAGTACAATTAATAAATATAATATTAATATTGATGAAAGTAAATATGTTAAAAAAATTTAAAAAAATAAAAAATTACGCATTTTAGATACCTTAAATATTTTTATAAATAACAAAAATTCTGTATATACACTATAAATATATTTTTTTGTTTTATTCAATGAGTTTTATTATTTCATATATAATATTTTAGCACATATGCATACGTAAAAAATTATAATCTTGCATAAATAAAAAGAAAAAAAGATATACAATAGTTTAGGGTTCGTGCTTATTTTTTCAAAAAAGGTTCTTTTCAAATAAAGGAATAAAAAAGGTCACTGCACCGCATGACCGTTGCTGTGAAAGGTTCATAAATATCCATTTAGAATGTCACTTTTCAGGCACTTACATGATCTAAATACGTCGTTAAAATAAAGATATTGTAATGTGTCCATTACATGGGTATTAAAAAATAATAATAAATAAAATAATAATAAAAAAAAAATAATAATAAAAATAATGTGGAATGTGTGATGCGGGTGCGGATGTGAGCTCGCATGAAACTGTTGTCGGTGAGGGGTGGCCAATCGCCGTTCAGAAAAAAACAATAAGATCTACCTGATTCGGCCAACACGGACCGGAAGGCGGTCGGAATAGAAATGACGACAAAAAAGAAGATTTTTTAGACGGAAGTGAGTGGTCTTTTGGCTGGATGAAGTTAGTCTCTAGTTTTCGCACTTTTGAATCGAGTCGTTTGCCAACGTTCGTTAGTTTTGGGTTTACCAGCAATCTGCGGAGGAGTCCTGTGCGACCTGCTAAGAGAAGTAGTTAGTTTTGGCAGAAGTTTCGCGTTCGGTCAAGTTGAAAAAGACAGTTATTTGTTCGAAAAGTAAAACTCCGAAATTCGCGACCTTATTAAAGAATAGTTGGAAACGATCGAACGTCCGTTAAAAGAATCAACGACGAATCCAATTGTTCCGTGACAACCGACCGCCGCATCGTCAACCTACGGATCACCCCGGATATCCACCGACAACAGTGATACATAGAATTTTGTATTATATTTGTATATATCGGTTTATATTAAATTTTATCCGTATTATCCGAATTAATCATTGTTTTTCAGCGGTCGACCGGTAACGAAAGATAGGTGTGATCCAGTTTATTTTAATATATTGTTTATGCTTCAAAATTTCAAAAAACTTAAATTATTCTTAACTTAATAAAATCTAAATAAATAAAATCCACGAGCGTAAAACCTCGTGGTTGGCATCCCTGGATTTAAATTAAAAGCGGTGACTAGTTGAATAGTACCGTTTCAATATATTGCGAAAGCGGATTTTACAGGTATATTTTGTCGAAAAACTTGTTTTGACACGTCGCAAAGGAGAAATTCGAGGGTGGTAACTGGAGAAATCAGATTTCTCCGATCACTTGAGTTTGCAAGTTCGTGCGTTATAGTTTTGTGTTTCTCACTGCGATCTAATTATTTTTTCAAAGTGTTTTTTTTTTAATTGTATAAATACGTTCCGTGTTACTAACCGTTTTGTGTAGCAAAACAATATTTTTGTTGAACGTTTGTTTTTTGTTTTGTTAATAGTGATTATAATGGCAGCATCAAACGCGGAGTTAGTTAAAATGTTCCCGACGCGCGTATTATTCCACGTGGAAAATATCGATACTAAATTTCGTAAAAGACTCGCAACGTTCCGGATTGTTAATGATAATTTTAATATTCGCGATATCGATAAATATTTAGAAAAAGTACAACCGACTATTTTAGATTTAATTTCTAATAACATAGCTACCGGGATAAAATGCAGTAGGGTATTGCATTCGACGTTCCGCCGCGCGACCGCGATTACTAAAGGTGATCATATCGCTCAAACGTACTTTTCGTCGGATTGTAAACATTTAGTTGCGGGAGACGATTTCGACGACTTTTTCGATACTTCGTTCTGTAAAATTAAAGAAAAAATATCGAATTTCGAGCACGTGAAAGGCTCCGGTTGGACGATTGACCGGATCGTTTACCTCGAGGTAAAATTAAATTTTGCTAATATTTTGTCGCGCGCGTCTTCGTTTTTACCGCTACCGAAAATTATTAGTGCTCGTAAAGCAATTATTAACGTACAAAATCATGACAATTTATGTTTTAAATATTCGATGCTCGCAAAGTTCGTGAATATAAGACCCCACGAAATGTACAATTATAGAAACAAGCCCGAGCTTGACGCGAAGTACCACTAGCAGGGAATTTCGTTCCCAGCCAGTCTCGACGATATTAAACAGTTCGAAAAAAATAACGCGAATTGTTCGATTAACGTTTACGGACTCGACGAAAATAATTTTGTGTACCCTGTAAGAATATGCAAAGAAGAACGTGCAGACCACACCGATTTATTACTAATATCTCAAGGCGAGAAGCGTTATTATTGTTACATTAAAGATCTGGAACGATTGGTTGTAACTCAAATCAACAGTTGTGGTTGGCGAATACACATTTGTCGAAGATGTCTTTGGCACGTGGATAGTGCGGAAAAATTAATCGAACACAAGAAGATCTGTAACGATCATTCAGCGGTAGCTGTAGAAATGCCTAAACCAGGTAAAAATATATTACAGTTTGACAAGTTCCATCAGCAACAATATGTGGGGTTTTCAATCTATGCGGATTACGAATGTTTTATTCAACCCATTGCCGATGACAATAATCGTGAAAACCAAGGTGAAGAAGAAGAAGAAGAAGAAGAACCGTGTGCGCGGAGGACTCAAAGAGAGTTGCCGCAATCGAATACCGTTAAAGTTCATAGGCACGTGCCTATGAGCTACTCGTACTTAATCGTTTCGCGTGCTGAAGGTTACGAATTGCCTCAGTGTTTACATGGTCAAAGACTTTATCGCGGCCCCGAGGCTGCGAAAAAATTCGTCGAGAGTCTCGTTGAAGACGCGAAAACGGTGTACGACATTTACAAACAGAAAAAACCAATTGTTATGACCGCGAGTGATATTGTAGCGTTCGACAACGCTACAATTTGCAATATTTGTTCGAAAGCAATTATAAACACCGATAAAGTTCGTGATCACGACCATTTGACGGGTAAATTCCGCGGCGCAGCGCACTCAAAATGTAATTTGGAAATGCGGCTTCCATATTTCCTCCCCATAATTATTCACAATCTTACCGGTTACAAGAGTCATCTCATCGTCCACGAGTTGGCTTACGATACATTAGACATTTATGTACTTGCAAACAGTGAAGAAAAGTTTAAAGGATTTTCAAAACAAATCGTACCGGGAAAATTCCAGCTCCGATTCATTGACTCGTTCAACTTTATGGCGTCGAGTTTGGAAAAATTGGCGAGTTACCTGCCCGATAATGGATTTCATCATACTGTTTCGAACATCAAAGACCCTGGATTACTCTCCCTTTTCCTGACGAAAAGGATATTTCCCGTACGAATACTGTAGCGATCCTTCGAAACTTGAAGAAGAATCGTTGCCTCCGCGGTCTGCTTTCTACAGTTCGTTATCCAAATCAACAATCACGGAGGATGCGTATCAACATGCACAGAATGTATGGAATATTCTTGGAGTTCGGAATTTGGGGGAGTACTCTGATGAATATTTACGAACTGATGTATTATTATTAGCGGACATATTTGAAAATTTTAGAACGGTATGTTTTAATATTTATAAATTAGACCCTGCATGGTCATATACTGTGCCAGGGTTTAGTTTTAATGCCATGTTAAAAATGACTGGTATTCGTATAGAATTATTAACCGATTATGATATGTATATGTTTTTCGAATCGGGAATACGTGGCGGTTTAACACAATTTGTACAAAGATATTGCGAAGCCCGTAACCCCTACATTACGAATAATAATGTACCGTCCTCGTCGTTCTCGCCGTCGCCTGAGTCATCTTCTTCATCGACGTCTGAAGAAAATAATTATATTTTGTATTTGGACGCTAATAATTTGTATGGTTATGCCATGAGTGAACCCCTTCCTATAGGGGGTTTCAAATGGATGACCGAACAGAAAATTGCGCAATTTAATTTTAATAATATCGATCTGGACGGTGAGACTGGTTATGTATTTGAGGTAGACGTCGAGTATCCAACAACTCTACATGAAATACATAACGATTTACCATTCCTTCCAGAAAGGAAGGTGGTCTCGAAGAAAGGGTCGATAAAAAAATTATTTGCGACATTGGAACATAAAAATAATTATATTGTACATATTAAATATTTAAAATTAGCGTTATCTCATGGCCTTGTACTTAAAAAAATTCATCGCGCCGTATCGTTTAGCCAATCGCGCTGGCTTAAGCAATATATAGATTTAAATACTAGTTTACATCAAAAAGCTACAAATGAGTTCGAGAAGAACCTTTGGAAGCTTCTTAATAATAGTTCTTTCGGGAAGACTTTGCAGAACATTAGGAATATGCTAGATATTAAGCTCGTTGCTGATGAAATTAAATTTACAAAACTCGTTACTAACCCCAGATTTAAGGATCGCACGATGATTTCCGAAGATCCGTTTTTGTATGCTGTCCACAGGAATCAGAAGAAATTATTGTTTAATAAACCGATATTTGTAGGCATGTCGATATTAGATATAAGTAAACATGTTATGTACAGTTTCCATTATGATGTTATGTTAAAAATGTACAGTAATAATAAGTTAAGTTTGTTATATACTGATACCGATAGTCTAGTTTATAATATAATAACTCCCGATGTATATAAAGACATGTACGAAAATTTAAATTATTTCGACATCAGTGATTACCCCACCGATCACATGTGTTATTCGCTGGAGAATAAAAAGAAACTGGGGAAGTTCAAAGACGAACTGAATTCCATTCCAGTGACTGCATTCGTAGGTTTAAGGTCGAAAGTATATAGTATTAAGGTAGATAATAAGTCCGTTATTACTAAATGTAAAGGTATTCCATATAATATAACTAAAAACGAAATTACGTTCGAACAGTATAAAACATGTATATTTAGTAATAATAATATTTCCGTCGAAAATTATCGTACCGCTTATTTAATAAGAAGTTTCAGGCATGAAATATACACGATTCGATCGACGAAGCTGGCCATCAGTTGCTTAGACGATAAAAGGATCGTGTTAGAAAATAACATTCACACATTGGCTATAGGACATACTGCCTTAAGCAATGTTGTTGATAATAATAATTTGGGGACCAGTAATGGTGAAAATACTGTCGATTCGGGCCCCTCCGTCAAACGTATTCGTTTAGATTAATTTTTGTATATATTTTTTTTCGTCCGCCCGCCCGTTTGTACCGTTCTTTTTTCTGCCGTTCGTACCGTTCTTTTTTCAGCCGATCGCCCTGTTCTTTTTTTTTGTCCGTCCGTCCGTTTGTTTTGTCGTCCGATCGTTCGCTCGTTTTTTTGCTAACATTTCGTATATATTCATTTGTATATTGTTTGTTTATTTTGTATATATTTTTTCCCTCAATATCTATTCATTCTCATATTGTATATATTTTTCATAATTATTTTTTCATATTTTTCCCATCCTTTCCGATTTCTGTTTATTTAATTTATTTAGTGATCTATCCTTCTCTTCCTCCCTCTTAACTTAAAGTACTGGTAATGATGAACGTTTTCAAAAAGTCTGAACCAGTTGTGTGTATAATGTGTATATTATTTTTTTTAAGAAAAAAATTGACAGTTTATTTGCTCTTAAAAAAATTTTTTTAACATGCAAAGGTAGTTTTTTGGAAGATCATATTATTCTTTTTTGTTTTAGGACGTTGTTTACAAAAAACATGTATTTCGTTTTCAATTCAACCGCAAAAGAGTTATTTCAAATCGACTTCGATAAAACTAATTGCCCACAAACATATTTATACTATTATGGAAGAATCTCAAACGTTTTTGAGAAAAAGAAAATAACATATTATCCTGATAAATCCGTTTTTAATGGGGTGAGAGAATGTTTTATTTATAATTTCATGGATTGGTATAACGAAAGGTTTAACACTTTAATTTGTTTGGAACAAAAGTTACAAAAAACAGGTAATATATGTAGCGATATAGACACATTTTCCAACAGATTTATTGATGGTGTAACATCGATAGAGGAACAATATTTAGAATTGGGGGTTATTTATAAAAAATACTTCGCCCATGAATTATATATTTTTAGAAGTGAAAAAATAAAAAAAAGATGTTTGAAGCTTAAAAAGAAGAAAAATAAATTGAATAAATATAAACAAATGCGTATAGCATACAAAAATAGTGTTCGTAACATTACAGTATTTATAATAAATCGAGAGATATATAATATCCCCCTCAAACAAATGTGTAATCCATACAGAAATTTTACATCAAAATTTCATATTATCGAGAATAATAATAATTTACATATTTAGTTTTATTCGTACTGTTTGTATATATTTTTTATGATTCATTGCATGCACATAATTTCATATCACCGCTCGCTTTTTGTATCCTCGTTCAACGCTCATTTCATGTATATATTTTACATTTTTATGAGGCATGTAATAAATGTTTTCTCTCATTTCATTATTTACGTGTTCATTATATTTTTTACCAATATTATTTACGCGCTTGTGTGTGTGTGTGTGTGTGTATGTGTGTTTAGAATTAATGTGAAGCATATGGGGGAAGAAGTGAAAAAAAAGTAAAAACGATATATATGAAAATAAATCAAGTATATTTCATAATTTTATATATAAATTTACAAAACATCATGTGTTAAAAAAGAAAATACAATTCAAAAAATCTTATTAGCTAAATAATAATGATTTTTTTAAAAAGAAAAAAATTTTAATCTTCAGGAAACAGTTTAAAAACAACTTCGCATTTTCCACAATCGCAAACGACGTTTTCATCGAAAAATGTGCTATCTTTAGTTTCAGGAAACATTTCTCGTATAAATTCTGTAAAAGATTCATGTTTGCATTGTTTACAATCTTTAATTAATGATGCATGCACTCTAGTAAGAGGATATGAATCTGGTATATCAAAACTGTTATGTTTAGAACACGGTAAATATTTTTTAATACTTTCATTATTCTTCAACGTTTCAGGTAGTTTATCGTATAATTCGAAAATTTTATCCGGACATTCTGCAATTAATATCTCCGCAGTAGCTTTCTGTAACATTTCATTTATGGGGTATTTTAATACAGATAAAACTGGTCTAACATTCATATCGAACCATTTCATCATTACATGAGCATTTTGTAACGAACATGCATTAGTTTTTCCGTCAGTGTGTGCGTCACATTTTACAGCATTCGAAACAGCGTGGTACTTATTGTTTAAATTTCGTAAATTTGGCATAGCATAACGCGTTTCTAAATTAATTATTTCGTAATTTGAAATCGATGATTCCATAAATTTTTCCCATATAGTTTCAACTTTTGCGTCTCCTTTAACGTAAATTTTTAACGGCTGGAATCTAATTAAAACATTTTCCAAATCGATCGTTATATTTTTATAATCTGAATCTCCGGCATTCCACGGGATAGAATGATAATTTCGCGTAACCCACCAATTTGTTCGTCTTTTACTATTTGATAATATATTCCAATCGAACGGTGGTTTATAAATTTGATGAAATTGTAGATCACCATCCATACTTAAAATCGCTAGTTCCTTAATTATGTAGGCATTATCATTATTTTTAAAACATTGAAAATCGATTATAACTTCGTACATATTATTATTCATCGTTATTAACAACTAATTACAACAGCGAAACAAACTTTTTATAAAAACTTTATTACTTTAAAAAATACAAACGGAAAAAACCTTAACGCGAGCAAGAACAGTACTTTCACAAACATAAAATAACAAATACTAAATTGTAAAATGAGGTTCTTTTGTATTCACAACTCTAATACATTATAACTGGTTGATTTATCGTGTATAATAAGAGCGTAACATGACGTGTTTGAAGGAACATTATTGAGCGTCTTAAAATCAAGTCTAATCTGCAGCGTACTACCGTCATTTAAGAGCTCGTTTTGAAAGTTACACGGTATGATGAAAAGGGGGTATTTACTAAGAAAATCTTCTACACTCACAGCGGGGTGCGGCGGTTCTTTTCCATAGTACATTGTTTGAAAATTGGCATATAACAAGTAGAGGTTCCCGAACCTCTTTCGAGCAAAATCTAAATTCATTACTTCGTAAGGATATCTCGTTGAATTTATGTAGGCACAAATTTCAGATATGTTCAAATGGTCGAATGTAGAAGTATCTTTAGTTAAATTATTTTGTTTATTCGTTTGAAATCCAATAATAATGAAACGAGGACGCTCTACCGTTGATGATGATTTAATTATCCAACTGTGTTCTGAAACAGTGGGCAGAGCCGGTTGATGAGAAAGTGTCCATGTTCTAAATTGAATAGGCACGTGCTTTATCTTCTTTATTCTGTTAAGTAAGGATATTTTCACGCGATCGCTCAATTTAACAAACGGTAGTTGCCATGCAATTGTTTGAAATGTTACATTAATTGACTTATCGTCTGTTGCGGTAAAGGCATTTTTGTCACTGTTGGCACGGATGAGAACAATTTCTTGACTTGCGTGTACGATAGCACGTCTATAGTCCTCTGCAAAACCAAATATGTACCGTAAAGGAATAATAAATTGAAATTCCAACAACTTTTTAGCTCCGGTGTCTGCTGATGTTGAGGGGGTTGATGGATCTGTAATTTCTTGTGTAAATACTTTTAATTCTTCCGTATTTAGAGCGCATGTACTATAATTGTAATCTGATTTGATATCTTCCGAACATAATAATCTACGCATGAGAGTCATAATTCCAGGGTGTCGTACACATTCTATGGTATTTCCATTAATTTCATACCGTAATTCAGAGAACAAAAATAGCGGACCATTCATTGAAAAATTTACAGATGGGGAAACTGTACCTTGTAGAAGTAGATAACTTTCTGACGGTAAAGTAATAACATCCTTTTGCTGAACAGGTATTCGTATTTCATCGCTAAGATCAAATTTTGAACTGGCATAAGGTTTGTGAGTATATATTTCATAACTGGCAACCGTATCGTCCGTAAGGGTATTGGGTGAATCAATTTGTAATATATGTTCCATTATACTGCACTGCACTAATATATACGATTTATCTTATTCAACTAACACGCTGTAACCCAACGACTTAAGCACACGAATACTTTTACTACTCAACGTGATTCTTCTTTTTCTTTCTCTATTTATATAATTTTCTTCGCTTCGAACAGTCGTTTGAGAGCGTATATACATATATACTTTTATTAGTGTATATGATAGGCATTTTAAACGTTATTAAAAGCTTTATTAAGATGATTACGAACTGGTTAGATGCAAATTTATAATCAAATCTTCACTAGCAAAATCAACGATATTCCCGTTTTGGTCCTTTATATATACATTTAACTCTGAAATATAATCCGTACTCACGGGTAAATAAATAATCGTTTTCGGGGTTTCAGAAATCTTATATCCAGGCGCTATATTTAAAGGAAAACTGTAAATGAGATGAGACGATGTTCCATTCGTATATCCTCCTGATGCTATGCTACAATATACATTCAATATATTAATCGGTGTAATTTGTACCGTGTTAGGACTCGTATGTTTCATTAGAGGATGTAAAACATCTGAAACACCATCAAAACCCAATAATGGGCCAATACTCCGCGGACCGGTAAATTGTATGTAATATTTGCTTTGTATAACACACTTTAACGTTCTTTCGTCACCTTTTATAATAATACCATCATCTAAATGTTCTCGTAAGTATTCTTCGATATCGCTCACTTCATAACATCCGCTAGGTAATATAATAGATTTCGGAGGTTCATTCACGTTTTCCACATAAGCAGAATCATAGTAATATAGCGTATTACATTCAGACGTGATATTATGTATAGAATGATATGTTGTTAACGATACTAATCCAATACTCCACTGTCGATTATTTGCTAATAATAATGATGGATATATATTACTAATCAAATTACCTTTTTTACCACTTAACTGAAATAAGTACGACATGGCGATATAATAATAAAAATAATCGTAAACTATACTTTTTTAAACAAACTTGTATTCGTATACAATAATCGAAAAAATTTTATAAATGTACATGCTTATATATAAATTTTAACGTTTTCGAACATCAAATGGGACGGGTAATGTATTTGTTAGAAATCTTAAACATAGTTCTCCGCAATTAACCGTATTATAACTTTGATATGCACATCTATTGTATAAAATCTCAATCTTTGCATCGTAATTGCGTAAATAATTAAATCTCTATGGAGGGTGGTAGATTACCATAACTATCGAAATATTCTGCACGTTTTGCAATCTTTCTGTATGCAATCCAGTGAGTTCCAGGACCTTTTTGCGAATCCATATTAACAATCGCGCACTCATTTTTCTTAGGTTTGGTAGGCAGCCCATCTCGATCAAAAACTCCTCTAAAATTTGGAATTTTTAACTTTTTCGCGTAAAATATAATATCTAAATTTGTTAACGCTCTATTGTCAGGTATAGAGTTAACCTCGAAAAAACTGATTACGTCTCGATACGTCACTATATGGAGCTAAATATAAACCAAGACCACTTCGATATGGTCATAAATAAAGTCCTTTGCCAATCTTTTTATCAATTTTTAGACCTTTGCCTGCTTTAAAACTTTTTCTAGCATCATTTACATCCTTCACAGCTTTTGCCATTGATGATACTGACGATGAAATTCCACCCAATGTAGCAATACCAGCTAATAAGGGGATAAGGGGGAGAGCTCCTCCAGTTTTGGTAATCGGAATAATTCGAACATTTTCGTTATCAGCTACTATAGGATTTAATTTTTTAACGGCTGTAATCGCTTTTTTCATACGTCCTTTAAGAGTTTTTTCTTTACGAACAGCCTTCCGCGCTACATTTAACACGTCTCTGAAATATAAGTTTTTTCTTTTCGAAGATTTTGATTTAGTTTTCCGTTTCGCAGCTTGTTTTTTACCAGAACGACATCCACCTCCTAATTTACATTTTACTTTCATAGCGTTCGTAGTTATCCAAGCAGCCGCTTTCTCCCCGAAACTACTATCTGATGCTTTAACACGTTCCCAAGCTTTATTTTCTAATAATCTGTCCGCTTCAGCTCGATTTTTATTATCAAAATACTTGCTATATGCTATATCATGTGCTTTAGCAGCTTCATCCAGTGGGTTTATACCTGTTACACCGCGACTTAGTTGACGATCTAACTTTGTACCGGGTCCCAAATAATTATAACCAGGATAATGTAATTGTACTGGAAGGTTATCTATAACTCTATTTAACACAGTTCCAAGACCGCGACCACGCTTTATATTCTTTTTTAACACGATAACTTTTCGTTGCTTTCTCGCCATATTCAGAAATATTTTTCTATATATATACTTTTTATCACACGACTCTGCGAGTTTTAACGCTATATATAGGTGTATTTATACTTTTTATCAGGTGTTGATGGTGATTATTAAATCAGTAAAATAAGCTAAAATGAAAATTGAAAAGCAATCAACTATATTACCTATAAGTAACGTGCTAACACTAGTAGAAGGTAGTGATACGCCAGACCGTTATAAACATGGCTCGTTGTTCCCAAATAATATAAGATGTTTAATTATTGGCCCGAGTGGATGTGGAAAAACAAATTCGTTATTTATGTTATTAACACATTCGAATGGGTTGCGTTACGAAAATGTCTACATATATAGTACTTCTTTATATCAACCGAAATATAAATTGTTAGATACGATATACAAGTCTACGCCTGAGATTGGTTATCAAACATTTAACAAGGAGGATGATGTAATAAAGCCTGATGCGATTAATCGGAATTCTATATTTATATTTGACGATGTACCTGCAAATACTTCTCACCCTGTTCTACAACAGTATTTTTCGATGGGGCGGCATAAAAATGTGGATTGTTTTTACTTGTGTCAAACATATGTAAAGATCCCTAAACATATGATACGTGATAACGCTAATTTCATACTTGTCTTTGCGTAAGATGATATAAATATACGTCATATATACAATGAACACGTTAATGGTGCTTGTTCGATTAAGACTTTTAAGAAGCTTTGTAATGTATGCTGGAAGAATAAGCACGGATTTCTAGTGATTGATAAAGAGTGCGAAGTATATAAAGGGCGGTTTCGTCATGGTTTCGATGAGTTTATAGTGATTGAAGACATAAAAGATGGCTATGAATAGCGTTAAAAGAAATATAGAAGATGAATTACAACTTAAAACTGAATTGGAAAAGATACGTACTGATATAATGAATAAATATAATGCGTTAAAGTATGCGACTAAATCTATTACAAATACTTCAGCTGCAATGCTTGAACCTATTACGAAACCATTGTCAGAGATTCGAGAAGCAATACAAAAACCAAAAGGAATGAAAAAGGCTGATGTTACAATAATTAATTCCCCGGCTGCAAAACGAAAACTAGTACATGGTACTCCCAGGAAAGATTTCGATGAAGAATTGGAAAAGGACACGTTTAATCTAAGTGAAATAGGCCCCTTTCGTATTGATGGAGATGAAGTTGAACCTAGAAATCAAATTTACGGAATAAAGTATAATCCTATTCTCGATGAGTATATGCTGGGTACAACAACAATTTCATGGAATAAAGATCGCGGAGAAATATATTTAGGAAAAGGAAACAATCGCATGAAATTTCCTTTCACGGAGGGTGTACTGCATTTACTATTGGAGACTAAAGTAGATAAAAACAACTATGATGACGATGATTTGGAGATATATAAACAATTATTGCAATTTACTGGAGCTCATTTGCATGGTAATGGTATGATGAAAGGTCTTGACAATGTGAAATATAAGAATATAATTCGCCCGTTGTTTCGAACTGCAGAACACAGTGGAAAAGGTTATAACAAAAATTTATCGAGTACGAAGCATAAGAAAAAGAAGCAGAATCGTATATATAATGATGTCAGCGCTGGGATAAGTCTTAAAAGACCGCGATTCGAGTATTGGAACGATCCTAATGAATTAGTTGAACGATTATAACTGTTACACGCGTCTAAACAAAGTGGTAATACGGGTGTAGATAATGAAATTTTAGCGATCGAGGAAGAGTTGGCTGAAGAAGGATATATTAAGTTACCTTATTGATTATTAGTATTAGAAAAAAAATATGCCTACGAAAAAATCATCTACATCAAAATCCTTACAACGTGGTATAGCTGACGAACTTCATAAACCTGCGCGAAAACGTTACCCTACACGATGTGTGCAACTTTTCGGCATAAACGATTTATGGCAAGCTGATTTGATTGATATGGCGCAATATGCAAGATTTAATCGAGGACATAAATTTATATTAACCGTAATAAATGCATTTTCTAAATATGCGTGGACCATTCCCATAAAGAAAAAGAGTGGATCGATAATTGCTAAAGCGTTAGAAAAAATTTTAGCTGAAAGAGGTGTTGAAGCTCCTATTCATTTGCAAACAGATCAGGGTATGGAATTTTATAATCCACAAGTACGAGCTATTTTAAATCGTAATAATATTAATTTGTATAGCACCCATTCACCGCTTAAAGCGAGTATTGTAGAACGTTTTAATCGTACAATAAAGAATTGGATATGGAAAGAATTTACTGTTAATCGTAATAAACGTTGGTTACAAGTTTTACCTGAACTTACCCGAAAATATAATACGAAAATACACCGCACGATAAAATTTCCCCCTGCTGATGTAAATAAGAACGTTGAAAAGCAAGTTGCAGAAAATATTGCAAGAGAATGTAGTAAAGATGTAGATCGATTCTCTCCCCCGAGCAAATCAAAAATTTTTAAAGTTGGTGACGTAGTTCGTATAAGTAAAGTTAAAACGTTATTGGAAAAAGGTTATACTCCTAACTGGACCGGAGAATTATTTAGTATAAATACAGTGAATTCTACTTTTCGAACGACGTATACGTTAAAAGATAGGGCTGGTAAACCGTTAGTTGGTACTTTTTATGCTGAAGAATTACAAAAAACATCTTACCCCGACGTGTATTTAATTGAACGTGTTATTAGACGTCAGGGCAGAAAATCGTTAGTTAAGTGGTTAGGTTTCCCGAGTTCGGAAAATTCCTGGATCGATAATAGCGTTTTAGTAAATATTTAGTCATGCCACTTCATAAGAGCGGAAAATATATGCCCGATGGTGCATCTTCAGAAAGTGCAAGTATTGTTTTAGATTCGAACGGAAATTATAATTTTAAAGGAAAACGGATATTAAACGTTAGTATGTTACAACGAGAGCCATCAGAGTCTGAGGTTGTATCTTACAAACAGATGAAAACTCTCACAGCTGTGGAAATACGTGATGTACGTGAAAAAGTAGAGCAGTTGAATTCGCTTGTTACGGAGAAAAATGCTGCATTACACGCTCAAGTTATGTTTTTGCATAAAGATTTAGATACAAAAATTAGCGATATTATTATGAAAATCGAGATTCATAAGGGTAATATTGATATGTTGAGTGAAGACGCTGGAAATTTTAAAGATGATACGAAATTTAACTTTTCAACTTACGAAGATCAAATTAAAAAACTAACGGATAAACTAAATACGGTTTCGAAGGATCTTTCAACATTACCTACACGCGTTTCAAAACATGAAAATGATGTGAAAGCCACAATTGAAATATTCGGGGCCCTAATAAACGAGTTAAGTGCAAAAGTGAGCGTATTGACAGAAAAGCAGATTACTAAGGAAATAATTGATAAACAACGTGAAGAAATAGAAAAACATTTTAAGGAGGTGATTGTAAAAGTTCGTGGTGAAATTAGAAAAGTAAAAGTACAACGTGGTGTAGATACGGTTCCAGTAGCTGCAAAAACGGATAATATACCTGAACGGTTACACGATATTGACTCGAGTAATCAACAGAATGATCAAGAGGCATCAATACAGGCTTGAATTGGGAATATATTATCAACGATAGTAAAATTAAAAATATATATTAAATTGATTTTTAGTTTATGAAATAATAAATGTATATATGTGATATAATTTGTATGAAATAATGTAAATATATACTCGAATAAGAAAAAATACGTCTTTATTTATTTATTTAAAAAAAATACTTTAACGCAATGACGTTTGCATGCAAGAATATGAACGGAGCATTTTTCATCGCGGGCGCGTCTATACTTGTAAAAATATGAAAGATCGTTAAAAAAAATATATATGTATCGTATGTATAATAATATATTACATATACTTTGGAATAAATTAAAATTTAGACTTTGAAATATATTAAAACAATCGCGGTATCGGGAACGGAGCGCGTGTGTGCGCGGGATATCGGTGTGGACATCAGAATATGCGGGGGATCTGCGCGTGCGCTTTCGCGACGGCGACCGGAGCGTGCGCGAGAACGAAATATACGTGTGAAAGGTGTAACGGAGGTGTTGGGTTAGATTTACGCTTTAAATAATATATTGGGGTTAAATTTTGGAATTTTCATACTTATGCCCTGAATTTTGAAAAAAAATTGCAGTACCATAGCAGGACTGGCGGGGTCAGCGGAGACTTGGGTTACTTTCGGACATTAATTAATATACTTATGTTAATTAATAATCGGTTCGGTTTATCGGAGACGAGCAGGACACGTACGGGGGAATTTTGGAGAAATTTGGGGAACTTGGGGGAACTTTCAGCACCTGGACACTAATTGGGGTTACTTGCGCCCCAGAATAACACTTTGGGTAGTTTATTGACCTCGGGACACTGTTTGGATGTTCGGTTTATTGGAAACGTGCGGGAACCGTCCGGGGAAACTCGGAGGAATCGGGGGAAACTTGGGTGAATTTTGACCACCTGGACATGAATTGGGGTGAATTTCGTGTTCGGATTACCGGTCTGGGGTGACTTTTCGCCTCTGGGACAGAAATTGGGGTTCGGATTAGCGGACCTCCCAGTTCCTGTATTTATCGACTACTAACGGGAATCGTGCAAGGATAAATTGTATGATCAAGTTATATTTAAGTCAGATTAATCAATAATCGTGCAAGTACGCAAAGGGTCAAAGTCTAGTTATATGTGTAAAAGGTTAAAGTGGGCTTCATCAGCCATGAGAATTTTCAAAATTTTAAGATATTATATTTCAAAAAGCGGTGTGTTTCAAAAGAAAAGACTATGTCGAATGACCATTTATAGTTTTATGACTATTACTTGTTTTTTGTCAGAATTTCTGAGGATTTCTTTGACTACGTTGTTACATTACTAAGAGTAAAAAGGAAGTTTCACGAGCTGTTAAATGATTCCCACAAATATAAAAAGGAGCTGAAATGTGAGAAAATCGTTGAAATTTAATAATGTTAGCCGCAGCCCATAGACAAGCATTCTCGGAGGAAAAAAGGTCAATCAGCGGTTCTCACGAACCAGTATATGTCCGGGTATTTTACGAACAAAAGGCGGTATTCCGGCTAAAGTAGAACGTCGACCAGTCTGCGGAATAGTTGGTCATAATTAGCAAAAGGTTTAGTAAATAACATACCGAAGCGACAAATAAAAGGACACTAACAAGAAATAGAAAAAAAGGTTAACGGCATGTCATAAAGTGTGTCAACTAAAAGCATCGACTCCGACCAGAAATCATGTCAAAAGTAAAAAATAAAGGGACCGGGGTTCTGGAAAAAGTATAAAAATAATCATCTATTCGTAAACCGATAAAAGAAAAAGGTCATTTGTGTAAAATAGAGAATTAGACCAAGGCTAATGATACCGACATATTCGTGAGAAACTCTAGGAAAACAACAAAGAAAGAAAAGTATATCGGTTATCGATGAGAGATGTTAAATACAAAAGAATGAAAGGAATGACCGGTATAAGGGCTAATGCCCGAGCAGGTAAAGCGGCAAGTGTTGGGTAAAGGAAAAATATGAACAGAAATAGGTCGGCGAGGCAGATGAATGAAGGAAAATTTAAGTGACCATCTAGCATAAATAAATATACCTTAATTAAACGATGGTTCGCAAATGTAAATAGTAAATAAATGTAAATACATTAGAATTGTAATCAAAATATTAAATAAAAATTTTTTTCATCAAAAAAAAAAAAAAAAAAAAAAAAATTATAAATAAATTTTTTTTCTTCGGGATGCGGGCATATGTAATGTGTCCATTACATGGAACTTATAAAATTTTAGAAAATAAAAGAAAAAAATAAATAAAGAAATAAATAAAATAAAAATAATTTGGAATGTGTGGTGCAGGTGCGAGTGTGCACGTGCATGGAACTGTTGTCGGTGGGACCAGCCAATCAGCATCCCACAGGAAATAAAAAGGATCTACCTGATTCGGCCAAGTCCAGCGGTCACGGTCGAATAGGCGGTCGAAATTTTGGAAAATCGAGAAGAAGATTTTAGGGAGAAAGGCAATGGTAGCCTTATAGAGTCAGTCGCAGTTTTACCTTCAGTCAGTTAGTTCTTTTTCTACCGCCATTGAGTTATGTCTCGTACCTCCAAAGAGTTCGTTCTATAAGGAGTTTTTTACCTATCGTTGGTTAAAGTGTTCGGTCGTAATGGTAAAGGTGACAAAAAATCGTTAATAACGAAAATTTTGAAATTCGGAAAAGATATAAACGAATCGTGACTATTGGAATTCATCAGCCAGTCAACGCAACGCAGATTCACGGACCACGGACCACCACCGGCAACAGTGTTACATACCATTTTGTTTTATCGTTAATTAATTCTGTATGTTATTGTTGTTGCTGTATTCATAAATTAATATTGTGTTTTTCAGCGGTCGACCAGTAAAGAAGTGTCCTTTTTATATAATATATTGTTCATTTTAAAAAGTTCTGAAAATAATCTATTCAAATCCTCATATTTTAAAAATTTGATAAAAACTAAAAAATAAAGAAAATCCAGGAGGATAAAACCTCGTGGTTGGCATCCCTGAGGACCAAGCTAACCTTTAGAACCATTACAATATTATTAATTTATTAAACAATGTAATAAATAATTTTAATTTTAATAATAATATGTTTTATGACGATGAATATATATTTACAAATGATTATATTTATGATAGTTTGATGAAAGAGTTTTTTCTACCATTTTTTTAAAAATGTTAGAGTATGACTCATCATATAATTATAAAGTTAATTTATTACTTATTTTTACATTTAATATAAATAATTTTAAAAATGTCATCAACAATTATAATATAATTATTGATGAAAGTAAATATGTTAAAAAAATTTAAAAAAATAAAAAATTACATATTCTAGAAAAATTAGATCTATCATTATCTGAAAAAAATTCTGTATATACATTATAAATATATTTTTCATATTTTATTTAACAAGTCTATTTATTTTAAACCATTACATATACAATTTCTAATCATAATTATACAATAGTACAGGGTTCGTGTCTATTTTCAAGAGCCGTTTTCCATGAACGGTATAAAAAGGGTCTATTTCTATCGTTTATGTACTGAATTGAGCTGATCAATTTCATGTTAAATTAACATCCTTAAATAACATCTTATTCAATATTTTAAAAAGGTTCTTTTCAAACAATGGAATAAAAAAAAAAAAGGTCTATTTCTAACGTTTATACACCAATTTGAGCTGTTTAATGTAAAGGTAAAATAACATCCTTAAATAACGCGTCTTATTTCGTCTTTTAAAAGATCGTATTCGTGCTTATTTTTTCAAAAAAAAGGTTCTTTTCAAACAAAGGAATAAAAAAGGTCACTGCACCGGATGACCGTAACCATGAAAGGGTCATAAATAATCGTTTAGAATATCACTTTTCAGGCTCTAACATGATCTAAATACATCGTTAAAATAAAGGTATATTGTGAAAGCGGATTTTACAGGTATATTTTGTCGAAAAACTTGTTTTGACACGTCGCAAAGGAGAAATGCGAGGGTGGTAGCTGAAGAAATCAGATTTCTCCGATCACTTGAGTTTGCAAGTTCGTGCAATATAGTTTTGTGTTTCTCACTGTGTTATAAATATTTTTCAAAGTATTTTTTTTAAATTGTATAAATACGTTCCGTGTTACTAACCTTTTTGTGTAGCAAAATAATATTTTTGTTACCGTTTGTTTTTTTGTTTTGTTAGTAGTGATTATAATGGCCGTATCAAACGCAGAGTTAGTTAAAATGTTCCCGACGCGCGTATTATTCCACATGGAAAATATCGATACCAAATTTTGTAAAAGACTCGCAACGTTCTGGATTGTTAACGATAATTTTAATATTCTCGATATCGATAAATATTTAGAAAAAGTACAACCGACCATTTTAGAATTAATTTCTAATAACATAGGGTTAGATTTTAGCTTTAAATAATATATTGGGGTTAAATTTTGGAATTTTCTTACTTATGACCTGAATTTTGAAAAAAAATTGCAGTAACGTAGCGACGGGAGGGTCGAGCGGGGAACTTGGGTTACTTTCGGACATTAATTAATATACTTATGCTAATTAATAATCGGTTCGGTTTATCGGAAATGTGTGGGACGCGTACAGGGGAATTTTGGAGAAATTTGGGGAACTTGGGAGAACTTTCAGCACCTGGACACTAATTGGGGTTACTTGCGCCCCCGAATAACACTTTGGACAGTTTATTGACCTCTGGACACTGTTTGGACATTCGGATTAGCGGATATGCATGGGAACCATCCAGGGGAAACTTGGAGGGATCGGGGGAAACTTTTGTGAATTTTGACCACCTGGACATGAATTGCAGTGACTTTTGTGTTCAGATTACCGGTCTGGGGTGAATTTTCGCTTCCGGGACAGGAATTGGGGTTCGGATTAGTGGAACGGCTAGAGTCGCCCTTTATTGACTACTGACTTATTAGAATTAGATCTTCGTGAATATTACGAAACCGTCTTTAATATATGTCCCTCCCCACATCATAACTATTATAAAAATAAATTAAAATCTTATACTTATCATTATAGTAATTTATCATATACTGATAGGATTAATAGTTTATTTAATAAAAATAAAATATTAAATTTAGATTTATCAAAATATGAATCAAAATTGCATTTATTTATCGACAATAAAAAAAAAAAAGATTCTTGCAATATGATCCATAGGGATTTGCACACACTCATGAACAATGTCGGAATATTATTTGCAGATAATATTCCTTCATACATAGAATCTTTTGGATCATATTGCACAAATTTTATCGATCATAAATTTATTTTGCATTGTAAATAAAAATCGATTAATTTTTAAAATTATGAGATCTTTACATGCATACAGAAAACAAAATTAGATTTATCTAATACAAACAACTTTAGTGTTAAGAAAAACAATATTTGTAACATGGAGTGTGAGGAGGAGGATATTGATTTTATTAACAATTTAGTATGTAGTTTTGTAAATAATTTTAATTTTAGTATTAATGATTTTGATTACAAAGATGTGTATAACGGCCCTTATTATAATTTCATGAACGATCTATATTTCATCATTATTTACAATGGAAAATTGTTATTTATTCAAAAGCACATTCTTTGGAGAAAATTTTTTAATACACGAAATAAATGTAAGCAAATGGTACATTTCTATATACATGTGAACGATCTATATGTCATTATTTACAACAGAAAAATTATTATTTATTCAAAACACATCAGAAAAATGTTTAATACTTAAAATATGATTTTTTCTTTTTCTTTTTGGAAATGTATATGAATAATGAACACATTTCCATATACATATAAGTGGTTTATATTTCACTGATATTTACATCTGAAAAATTATTCTTTTATTCGCTCAAAATTATATTCGTCATAAAATTTTTTAATATTATTCAAAAATATATTTTATCTTTAAATTAAAAATAGAAATGTTAGGTAATGCTTTATGATGAATATATGTCATATTATTTTGTGTTATTATGTGTAATATGTAATTATGTGCTATATGTTATGTTGTTATATATGTAATCCATCAATGTCTTTTAAAAAAGAGATTTTACATACCCACTATCAGTCTATATATTTGAGATCTTTTGAAAGGACTGTAATTACCACTCAGAAAAACATAAAATTCGAGTATAAATACCCTTTACAATAGCCAATGACTGCTAGTATAATTGTAATTGTTTCACTGTTTTGATATAGAGTCTTGTGTTTAAGAAAATAAAAAAATGGCTGTACCAAACACAAGCTATGTGGTTCAGGAGATATCAACGAAATACCATACCCACCTGGCAACATATCACATTATCAACATAAATCCACTGTGGGTGGATATTGACGAATTTCTGTCAGAAATTTCAGAGGCCGCCATTGAGAAGATCGAAGACTGGATTGGCACTGGTGTTAAGGCCAGCATTTTGTTGCAGTGCCAGTTTGAGAAGATGGTCGCTAATGGGGAGGTGGTGAGATCACCAAAGTTTTTCCCTATTAGCGCACATTTACTACTGCTAGAGGATAATGTGGAAGAGTAGTATGAGGAGTCCATCAGTAAATTGAAGGGTGATGTCGATAAATTTGAGAATGCCTCAGGGAGTGGCTGGTGAATTGTTAGAATAGACTACCTCGAGGTACGTCTGAATTTTAAAAACATCCTTCAATGGGCGGGCTCCTTCATAGATCTTCCCACACCCCTGAAAAATAAGGCAGTGGTAAATGTGAGGCCCTCCAAACCCAGTGATGAGCAGTGCTTTAAGTACGCCATCCTGGCTGAGTTCGTGTCACAGAATGCCGAAAGATGTAACCAATATAATTATAACTCTGAATTGAGTAATCGCTATGTGTAGAGAGGTATTTCCTTCCCAACACCATTATCAGACATAAACATCTTTGAACGAGCTAACCCCTCAGCATCCATCAATGTGTATGGTGTTGATGATAAGAATATCGTCTTTCCCCTATGCATTGCCAAAGAGATTAGGGAACACCATCATAATCTCCTCCTCCTGAAGGATGGGGAGAAGCATCACTTTTGCTGTATAAGGAACCTGAGTAGACTTGTTGGTAGACAGATAAATTCAACACAACACCAGATGTTTATCTGTCATTGATGCTTATCATACATGAGGAATGAGGGGAGGTATCTGGAACATATTATGCAATGCGCAGATGTGCCTCCCCTTGCAGCCTCTGTACCTGCAGAGGGGAAAAACATTCTGAAATATGATAAGTATAAATGCCAACAGTTTATTCCTTATGTTATTTATACAGACTTCGAGTGCATGCTTGTACCCATCCAAGATGGTGGTGAGGATGAGATGACGCAGAGTGCTGTTGGGGTCACTGCCATGGATGTTGATAATCCTGACATGCAGATTGTCAATGAGTCTGATGTGGTGTTGGGTGATGGAGAAAATACATCTCTCCATCATTGAACACAAAATGCCTCCTGTGCTAGCACTGTCAAGGTACAGCAACACAAGGTGATGTCCTATTGTTATTACATTGTTGACAGAGTTAACAATACAGTGACATCGCCGAAGTTGTACCGTGGTCCTGACGCTGCAATGAAGTTTGTAGAGTGTTTGGTACAGGGGGCAAGGGAAATTGAGAAAATCTATGCAGTGAAAAAACATATGTTCATGACACCACAAGATAGAATAGATTTCTCAAACGCCTCCCACTGTCATATATGTTGTAATGTGTCCATTACATGGAAAACAGAATAATTGGTGAGAGTGTGAATGTGTGGGTGAATGACATCCTATTGTCGGTTAGGTGGCCAATCACCAGGGACCAAGGAAGAAAGGATCGATCTGATTCGGTCGCCTGCTGGGGTGGTAAGCGGAAAGATGGGAGAAATGTTGAGTGGTAAAAAACGATTTTTGAGAAGAAGATCAGTTCCATTTGTACCTTTGAAAAAATCAGTTCCGTTTTCTTTGTGAAGAATTTTGGGTTTTTACCTTTGTCTACCTCCACTAAGAAGTTGTTCGTTGTGCGGAAGTTTTTTCACGTGTATATCGACGTAAGAAACCAGTTGTAATTTTGATTTTTTAAATAATTTGAATTTCACGACGGTAAAAGAAAAGTCAAAAAACAATCGAAAGTCCAGAATAATAACACGCCATTGAGTCCGATTTTTCCGTGCCGATTGACAGCAGCAGCACCAACCTACAGAGCCCACATAAATACCGATACGTAGTGTTTATATTAATTTTCTTATTAATCGTTATTTTCTAGATAAATTTTGTGTTTTTTTTAGCGGTCGACCGGTCCCGAAAGATAGGTGTGAGTTTTTTGTAATATATCGTTTTTTTTTTTTTGTCAAATTTCAGTAAATAGTTTTCCTCTTATCATAATAATAATAACATTCTTAGATAAATTCAAATCAAATTTAACTAAATCAAATCCACGAGCTTAAAACCTCCTGGTTGGCATCCCTGAGGGCCAAAGAGAACGTCTAGAACCGTTACATTTGGCATCCCTGGTGGGGAACAATCTTAGAAAAACTGTTCTTCCGTTGGGAACCACACCCCAAATAGATTTATATTGAAATTGTAATTTTCCTTTTAATTTAAAAATAATAACAAATAAAAATGGATACGTCCGAATTATTAGCTTTTTTCAAATCTCAATTTAATGAACTAAAATCAGAATTAAATAATAAATTTGAAGAACAAAAATCGGACATAAATGATAACTTAAATAAAAAATTAGAAGAAATGAATAATAGTATCAATAATAATATAAATTTAAAGTTCAATAGTTTTAAAAAAGAAGTGGAGGAGATGGTCGAAGAGAAGGTCGGAGAATCGGAAGAGCGTCTAGAACGGAAGGTTGAGCTGGAACGGAAAAATAATGAGAAGGAGAGAAAAGTGGACCGCGCAGAAGTGAAAAGGTTATCGAAAGAGATGGAGAAGAAACGCGAGGATAGGAAGAAGGAAAGTGCGGCTCGGAAAAAGGAACGTACGGAGGAAGGAAAGAAGTGGAAAGAGATCGAGAAAGAGTTGAACAGTTGCGGTGAGAGCATGAGAGAGAAATGGCAAGAGAAAATTGAAGAAAGTGAGGGTAAGTTATGTTCAGAATGGAGAAACGCGGTAGAAGGATTGGAGGAAAACTGGCGAGAGATAGCCGAAGGTGTGGAAGGGAGTCGAGTGGAGGATGGAAAATATAATGAATTAGTCTCAAAGCTCGTTGAATTGAAAAATCAATGTCTGTCCGAGGTGGAGGAAGTTGACCGGAACAAGGACATACGAATAAACGAGCTAGACCGAAAATTAGCCGAATTGAAAAAACTGTATCAAACTAAAGAACCTAGAGATAGTTCAAAGTCTCATAAGGAACAGAGAATGAACGAAATCTTCGGGTTGAATGAAATCAAGAAAATTATCCTGTACGATGGAGATAATGAGAAATTCCGTTTCATAGAATTTATCAAGAAATTGGAAGCTGGCTTCGCTGAGTGGGAAGTGTCCGAAGAGTTACGGATTGAAATTACTATAAATAATATTAGCGGAGAAAGGTGGAATTGGCTAAAGGCATCTCTGAGGCAGTGCACCAGTTTCGAAGCATTGAAGACGACTCTAAAAGAAAAATTTTGGAGTCAAGAAGAACAGAGTCGGCTCCGCGGCGAGTTTTTCTCAATGCCAAAGTATACCAGCCGGATGGAGAACCTCGAGAGATTCATTTTGACTTGCATAAACAAGATTGAATATTTAGATATCCAAATAGGCGAGGAAGAATTTATCAACATCATTAGAAATTGCCTGCCCCACGAAATCAAATGGATGTTGAAGTGTAGAAACATTCGCTCAAAAAGTGAGCTAATTTCTGCCATAAAGGAAGAAGCCAAGGAGGAGGATTTCGAGAAAGCGATTCGACGGGAGGCAGCCGACAATAAAAGCGCGAATAAATCTGATAGAAGTTATAATAATAATAATTACAATCCAAATAAAAAGAAAATGTACCAAATAGCCGTAGATAAGGACATAGAACCGAACTATAAAAGATATCAATTGTTGGGAGATTCCCAATTAGTTCAGTTTTCCAAAGAACTATTAAGTACTTACGCTACCGTCATTAACGGAGCTTATACAATAGGATACTGTCGAAGAGGACAGAGGATAGATGGATTGACTAATGCGATCAGGAGAAATTTTTACAAGTTGGGGCAAAAGGTCCTAGTAATGATCAGCACCAATAATCTTCGAGTCGGCGATAGCGCCGACAAAATGACGAAAGATCTGGACGAATTAATATATCTATTAAAAGATCGGAAAGTACGACAAATCATTCTAGTGACGATTCCTCCCGTGTATAATTTAGAAAAAGATAAACGACACTGGGAGACGTGGAGCAGATATAACGACGCCATTCGGGCAAGAGAAGATGAAATTATCAGTGTGATCGATTTCGGTAAGGAATTGATTAAGGATAACAGTAGTGATGCTCTACCAACTGTTAAATAGGACCACTACGAGGAATTCATCGGGAAGGACCGAAGGGCGGATAAGCTACACCTGAACCGAAAAGGCTTCTTCCTGCTTGACCGCGTCCTTAAGAACCGTTTTCGGGACCGCCACGAGTAACTTGGTCCGAGTCCCTCGTAAATGGCGAAGTAGGGTGTCAGAAAAATAATAAAAACATTCATAAATTAGAGGTAGAAGATGAATTATTGCGCGAGGAAAAGTTTAAAAAAAATGATAAAAAATGGCTAAAACCAATAATTAAGATTAGGGTATTCGATCAAATTTACAAAACATTATTAGATTCGGGTTCCGATATAACCGCGATATTTCAGCAAACTTGGAAGGGAATGATTAAACAATATAAGCGTGAGGGACTAGCGCAATTACCCGTGAGCAAACTAAGTGTAGTCACCGCATGTAATAAGAGTACTTTTAAAATCAATACTCAAATAATGTTGCCGATAAATATTAAGGATGAAATTTTTTGGACGCAGCATATGTGATAAACAAATTAAATATCCCTATCGTAATAGGCAACGATTTTTTCCATAATTTCCAAGTAAATTTATGTTTCCGGAATGATATCGTAAGTTGCAAAAACGCGAATGGTAGGAGAATACAAACAAAATTTAGTGGAGAGAAAAAAGAAACTTTGAAAATAAGCATGGTAAATCGGAAAGAGGAAGAAACAACGATCGAGATAAACGACTATCAAAAAATTGATATTATGGAGAAAAAGTTAAAAGAAAAGATTGATGAGAAACTAGAAGAAAGTTCGCTGACAAAGGAGGGAAAATTAAAAATGAAAGAAATGCTATTAAAGCACAAAGCATTGTTTGAGGATCGACTGGGGTGCTGCAATCAATACGAGTATGAGATTAAGGTGAAAGTAACAGAAGCGGTTGTGTGTAATCGGACATATCCGATACCAGAAAGCAAACGGTCGAGTGTAGAAAAGGAAATTAAATCGATGCTTGATTCAGGTATTATTACGACTTCTACTTTGCCATATCGAAATCCAATCGTGGCGGTAACGAAAAAGAACGGAGACGTCAGAATTTGCCTTGATGCTCGGTATATAAATAAAAACCTCTTAAAAGAACATGAATCGCCGATTCCGATCGACCAGCTGCTCACCCGATTCAAGACGGTAAAATATATTACGTCCATTGACCTAGTCCAAAGTTTTTTACAAATACCGCTAAAAGTTACGTCGAGAAAATATACAGCGTTTACGTTTGAGGGACAGTGTTACGAATATACGCGAGTACCATTCGGTCTCATAAATTCCGGAGCCTCATTCATCAGGGGCATGCGGAAAATCTTAGGTAGTGATTGTAATGATTATACTTTATCGTATGTAGATGATTTGCTAGTCTTCTCCGAGAGTGAAAGTGAACATATAGAACGACTGAATCAAATTTTGAATAAACTAAAAGGAGCAAATATGGCAGTTAATTTAGTTAAAACCGAGCTAGCTAAGGGCGAGGTAGACTTTGTGGGATACCGACTATCTGCTGGGGGTATATCAATGATTCCGGAAAAAATGGAAAAAATACGAAATTTTCCCGCACCAAAAAATCGGAAAGAAGTACAACGATTTATGGGACTAACGAATTTCTACAGAAAATTTATAAATGATTATGCGTACCTTTTAGAACCAGTAAGTAAATTGGTTACAAAATCTGAGGATTTTGAATGGGACGAAAAAACACAAAAAAATCGTTTGAGGAGTTTAAGGAGAAATTTGCGCAAAGCGTGCAGCTACAATCCCCGGATTATGAGAAAGTCTTCTATATCGCATGTGACGCATCGGGAATTGCAGTAGGGGCCTAATTATATCAGTATAAAGGAGGAAGTCCCCGTCCGATCATGTTCATTAGCAGACTGTTAAATAAACATGAACGAAATTACGGGATAACGAAGAAAGATGTGTTAAGCGTTGTATACGCCTGTCAAAAATTTTAAATTATTATTCAGGGGTATCGAGTCATCATCGCTACAGACCATAAATGTCTCAAATTCTTATATAAATCCAAATGGACCAACGAACGATTGGTGCGTTGGTCATTATATTTACAACAGTTTGCGCTAGAACTAAATTATATCAAAGGAGAAGTGAATACAGTTGCGGATAGTTTATCCAGAATGTATAGCGAGGAAAGCAAAGTATGTCAGAATTAATATCAAGATTAACCGAAAATCTGGTATAAGAAATTTATTGCAAAATATTACGGAGAAACAATTACAGGATAACGCATGGAAAAAGGTTCGAGAAAAACTCGCAACATCTGAAATTTTAAGCAAATATTATCAATTATATAAAAATGTTTTATTCATTAAATCGCATAAAAATAGAAATTGGCGATCACCCCGTTAATTTGGGAAGTACACCTTTATTTTGGACATCCCGGGGTAAAAAGAACGTTAGACATAATTACAGACGATTGTGTAGGGAAAAATTTAAGTAAGGAAGTAAGAAAACAATTAAGAAAATGTGAGACATGTAAGAAGATTAAACCAATGAACGAAGCGAACAAATCGAAAATTAAAAGTATTATCGCGACAAACCCGTTAGAAATAGTCTCGGTCGACGTAGAAGGACCATTGCCCAAAGTAGGAAGAGTAGATAAATTACTCGTCTTTTATGACGTCTTCACTAAACACGTAAACTTATATCCGATCAGAAAAGCCACATCGATGGTGGTGGTGAGAAAATTAAAAGAATACGGGAAAACCTAGCGCGTTGATCTGTGATAATGCGACATATTCCGAAGTAAATTGTGGGATGAATATTGCGAATCGGAAAGGATAGAAATCCGTCACACATCGATCTACTCGCCAAAATGCAACCCAGTCGAAAGAATGAATCGCGAAATTACGAAACTCTTGCAGTTATACGCACACAAAAACCATAAAACATGGTTAAAATACATAAGCAGGATGGAAGAGATTTTTAATCACTTACCAAACACTGTTACTGGGTTCAGCCCGTGTTACTTGATGAAAAAAGAGATTCCGTATAGATTAATTTATAACAATCTGTCGTTCCCAGAGAACAGAATTTATAACTACGAGGACAACATAAAAACAGCGCGGGAAAATATATGGGAGCCGTACGAGCACGTAGAAAAAGAAATGATGAGATACAACATCGAAAGTACAAAACAAGAGATCATGTATATTTGAAAAAACATACATTGTCGAATAAATTTAAGAAGCAGTGCCAAAAGTTAGATTTGCTTTATGAGGGGCCATACGTGATCAAGCGAAAAGTCTTTGATAATGCTTTTGAGATTTGGGATGAAGAGAAAGGTATCAGTAAGGGCACCCATAACCAGGATAATCTCCGACCCGCAACATAAAACTTTGTATATATGTATATAGTAAATTGTAATAAATGTAAATAGAGGTACATGAGAAAGTGAAAATATGTAGCATAAGTAAATATAAATGTCATACCTTGTCGGAAGGTAAATAAATATATTTCACAATAACACATATATATATATATATATACTAGCGGACCCGGCAGACGTTGTTCTGCCTGAATGTTGGCTTGTCTGCTATTAGCGGATTGAGGAAACGTTTTTTCAATATTCTAATTTTCTACGGTTGTTCAAAGCAAAATCCAAAAAATAAGTGCAATTTCTCATCATCCTGCGCCGTTCAATTCTCGTGAAACTTAAAAATTTTTAAATAAATTTAATGAAATCGTAAAATGAGGGCCTACACAGCTGGAATGAACAGTTAGATGATAGTAACAGATGTGGTAGGCAGACAATTTAGACTGGGGCAGCAGTCCATTTTTTCGATTCTTTATCTTTTTACATATAACCTTTTTATAGTTCTTTTTTTTTTTTTTAACTTACGAATAATCTAAACGATTGAACAAAAGAAAACAAAACAAAATGTATGCATATCTTTTCTTAACGTAGTATCATCCTAAAAAAAAGAAAAGAAAACAAAATGTATACATATCTTTTTTAAATATAGTATCAAATATTATTTTGTTGTTTTCTATATTCGCTTACACGTTCTGTTGTTATTTTATGCCTGAAACGCAACGGGCATTTAGCAGTCGATGTGATAGAGGCGTCTTTAACATTTTTAATTTTTTATTTCTTGCTACGGGCATTCCTCACTTATTTACAAATGGAAAACAAAAATACAAATTACATATATATACATATACAACAATTATTTATTTCGCTATATTTATCTAACCAAAATACTTTTCTTCGCATAAAGTTCTAACGTTTTATTTTTTTATTTTGTTTAAGTTGTTTTTACAAATGAAATTTTGTATTATTTCGTTACAAATTCTAATTTCATTCTGTATTAAGTGAAATTATTTAGTTTTCCTTTATTCCCACTTGCGTTTCGCGGCCCGTTTCTTCGCACTTTAAATTATTTCACTTAGTAAATTTTCATAACGACAGCAGCGTTCACATATATTTATTTTTTAAAAAAAAAAAAAAGTACACGAATACATCAATCAAAAAAGTAAAATACAGATTAAAATATCTGAAACCCTGAAACCGTTAGCAGGGTAATATATGTGACAGGAATATGTTAAATTGAATTCTTTTTAAAATAAGATATTAGTATTATTTACTTTTTTAAATGCAATGATGAAATTCGTTTTTTTTTTTTATCAGAATCTAAGTGATAAGTCACTGTTGACCATCACTCTAAACATTTCAGAATTTATACGCTTAAATTATTTTTCAAAATTTGGGCTCTTTAATTATAAAATTTTGGAGACTTTGTATTTTTCTTATATTCTAGTGATTTAAATACACTAATTTAAAAAAATAGCGACCCCCCAGCCGCCATGGAAAGAGCTGTGGACTATTTTTTAGTTTCCAGTCTTTCCGCTTTAAAGGTGTATTTTTTCAAAATTCGGTTCCTAAATATCAAAATTTTTCGAATTTCATATTTTCCCCGTATTATAGAAGCCTTGGTGCGCGGGTTAAAAATTAAATTAATAATTCGTACAGAAGTGGCTGTAGAATTTTTTAAACATTTTTTTTTTAAATTCGATTTTTATACATTTTTAAATTTGGACCGTTTAGTTTTAAAATTTTGAGGGTTTTATAATTTTCATATAATTTCACGACGATACTACATCCGATTGAAAAAATAATTAACTCTCTAGCTACTATAGAACGGGCTCTACGATTTTTTTTCTCGAAGCTTTATGAGATAGTTTTCTGAGTTTCTACAGATAAACCTAAAACAATACTTTGTTGTTTTCTATATTCGCTTATACGTCCCATTGTTAATTTAGGTCTGAAACATAACTGGCATTTAGCAGTCGATGTGATAAGCGTCTTTTTATATACAGCGTTTTTACAGAATTTTTAATTTTTTTTTCTTGTTAAGATAAATAATAAATCGCAATAACGACTGAAATATAAAATTGTCACTCGCCGCTCAAATATGAATATTTTCATACAATATTACCGAAAGTTGCGAAACTACGGAACACACATTAAAAACGAATACGGATAATATGCGAGTAACGAATGGGCAGATGAAGCACATTTACCGAAATGAAAATAGGAAGAGGTCTGAATAACTCAGAACACGAAAAACACTATTGTAATGTTGGCAGTCGAGCTTTCGATTTCCTGCCGGTCATTAATTTTTCGGATCAAGAACTTTTCAGTTGTTATAAATTTCTCATTGCTAGGGTAATCTTTTGGTGCTCTTCAAATTTCTTTCGTGATCTGATTGCCGGGACGTGAATGTTTCATTTTTCTCGATAGTTCTCGTAGTACCTGTGAAGTTAGGTCGTTTATTATTTTATTATCTCTTTCCCGATTTAGGCTGTAGCGTGTTTAAGAGAAATGCAGACCGATTTGCACCGTAATCGCTAAACAATCAACATCTTTTTATTATATATTTAGTTTATTGTCGCGAACATTTAACGACGGTAAATGTGGTCCGCTACAATTCAAAAATGTTAGAACGACCTTTTACTCATACCTCTATACCTGTTTTCTTTTCTAGGTATATGGTAGAGGTTTTCTTTCTGTTTTTTTTTTTTCTAAGTGTGGCACGCTACAACTTTAAATTTAATATGATAAACTGATCATCGTTAGTTAGAGATAATTCCTCCCTCGAAAATAATAATTATCGCAACAAACAAAATTTTATCTTTGTTTTTACTTATTTATTTATTTATTTTTGGGCTCATCAGCTATCGGGGTATTAATCTAGCGCGCACTATCGTTTTTGTTTACCCTTTTCCGTTAACTGCAGCAGCATTCGAACCATTGAACGAAGCATCATTGTCTAACCGAATCACACGTCATGTTATTTAATTGTTAGTACCCGCCGCACCGAGCAGTTGCTCGGCTCACAAAATCATACTGCCTTCAGAAATTAAATTACGCGATTCGCCCTTTTTTTCTCTTTTGAATATTTTATGAGACCAGATCCAAATGTTGCGAAAATACCGAACATACATTAAACCACGAATACGAACGGATAATACGCGAGTAATGGACGGACAGCAAAAAAACAAACGTAGACCACGACCTGCAATAATTCTCCTACTTTTGTAACTCCAGTTCATGTCTTAATATTTTGGAGTCAAAAAATCCTTCTTCTTCGCACCATTTTTCATTTTACCGCTTTTATCATTATTGTTTAGAGAAGGTGAAACGTTGGTCTTCTCATAGAATGTGCAAAAAAATTTGTTTTTCGTTTTCTGATTATATCCATTAGTACCGGATCCGTTTTCATTAATTGTAGCGCACCGCGGCATTAGTGTAGTTGCGTAAGGATTTCGAATTTGGGTGTGAATAACATTCCCCGTAACAAATAGTAAAAATTCCATTGCAGGATTTTTTATTTCTCTGTAAAAAATAATAGAAAACGTACCTTTTTTTAAACTCTCTGCAATGAGTACAGTAAATAGGCTAGAAGTGGAACTTGTTTGTGTAGATCATGTCATGGAGTTTTAATGTGTTCAATAACGCAAAAAGAAAAGTAACGGGCCATAAATTATTTATTTCACTTACACCAGAAATTAATAAAATGTTATTTAGAGTTTATCATTTACCATAGTAATCATTTTATTTTAATTTTAATTGATGAATTTTACGGTTTTAAATGCACTAATGTTATGAACACCACCGATAACACATTGAACTATCGTTTTCAATTTAATTATTTTTCGCAAAAAAATATCAATATTCAATGCGGAATTTGTTGTTGTTATGAAATCATGTGACAGCAGAACTGGCAAACTGAGCATCACATCGTGACGCCATTTTCGCCAAATTCTTTTAATGTTCCGACTTCTTGGATGAAATTTTCTAAAATTTTCTTTCATACAAACCTTGTCCTGACAATTACGAACAGAAAAAAACAACAAAAAGACAGCCAAATCGGTCGAGCCATTCTCAAGTTATGATATTTTATATCTGCGCAATTGACTTTTACATATACAATACTATTAAAGGAGCTCGCCGAAACCCGACGAACGACAGAATTCCAGACCGCGATCTAAATAACGTATACTGGAATAATTTCTTTACTGTAGCGCTATCTGTTGGGAATGATGATAATTGGTGTTTCGGCGCTAGTTGGCCGCATTTTCGATCGATTTTTATTAATTTTATAATTTATTTATTTATTTTTTTGACTTTGAAGTTGCCTGTTCTGTTCCTCCCAACCCTATAATTAAACTTCCCAAATTTTATAAAAATCGGATGGATAGTTTCGGAGTCCGTAGAGGACATACATACATACTACATACATTCATTTTTATATATATATAGATTTATAAAAATATTTTTGTAATTCCTCACAAAATTTTGGTCTAGAAAGGGTAATGCTCCCAGGAGCGTGTAGCCGCTGGTGGAGACGGGAGTGGCGAAAATACAAAAATGCCGCCAACAAAAGTGAGTATTTTCATGTTATATTTTCATCTTATTACACAACAATTTAATTATTCATTGTCATATAAAGATAATGTTATATAATTGTGTTATTTTGTATACTGAGGAATTTTGAAGGCGTTGCATATCTTCCACAGAAATTCAAAGGAAGTTACAGGAAGACAAAGGCATGAATGAAGAAAATTACGAAGGTAAGCCAAAACAGGCACATTTTGTATGTTTACGAGAAATAAATCAGTTAGCGTGGAATAATAAAATGTAAGATAGGTACCACAAAGACGATGCCACTTCCACTGCAATTTTGGTCCAGAAATACTATAAACTGCTTGATTGTATTCTGGTTTATAAGACTTAGGGCTCGCTAGAACCTATCATTAGTAATATTGATGGAGTTGAAAATTGTGATGAGCTATTTACTTTAGGCTTGCAGAGAAAACGACAACTAAAGGAAATGGTGAATGGATGAAAACGCATTCTGTGCATTGATTCAACTTTTAATATTGTTGCGGATAGGAAACTTTATTTAATAAACTTTTTTGTCCCCAATGAGTTTGACTATGGTTATCCTGTAGCCCATTTCCTAACCTGCAGCCTTGAAGAAAATGTTTTAACTTCTTTATTTAGAAATGTGGGTTATAGGTCCCCAGATCTTCAGATAAATGCATTTATATGATGATCCTGCATTATTTAATTCCATTATAAATACTTTAACTTCTCCAGTCATGATTTACTGTGCAAGTGGCATATTGTTCATGCCTGGAAAAATAATCTGAGATCTAAAGTTAATTCAACTGAGCAATGGAAGAACTAGACCAAGAATTTTTTAATCTCTTAAATATTCAAGATGTAGACCAATTTTTTAAGCTGAAAGCTGACATACTCAATAAATATAGCGATACCTCTAAAGATTTTATTAATTATTATTTAATGTATTATAAAAATAGAGCAGAGAAATGGGCAATGGCTTTTAGGAATTTCTTCCATGCAAACACCGATACAAATATGTATGTGGAATCACTTCACAATCAGCTGAAAAGCATAATTTTTAGACGACGGCTGATTAGAAGAATCAATGATTTAATACACTCAGTTTACTGAATTTAGAGCGTCGTCTTTCCTTGAGCAAACTAAAAGATTCTAAATTGGGGAAACTACATACATCCTATGACTAGTCTATTAGGGTTCATCACATGTGGGGTCTATTAATTAAGGATTGCTGGATCACCCAACTAGTTTAGGACCAATGGAAGGTTAGGTCGGGACAACATTTGGGTATGTATTATCGAGTAGAACGTGTTCTGCTAGATTGTACTTCCCAGGATCATTATTTCGTTCCGTGCCTGAGATCCAGTGTGTGGCTCTTTGCGCGCATTTGTATTGGTGTTGCTGTCCTGATAGGTATGCCCCTATTTGTAAACACGTTCATAAAATTTGTTGTTTTATGAGCATGGATTTACAAATAGCATTAGATGATGGCCCACCTGTTGTGTAATGTGTCCATTACATGGGTCCAAAGAAATTGTATAAAAAATAAAATAAAATAATAAAAACAGAATAATTGGTGAGAGTGTGAATGTGTGAACAAATGACAGCCTGTTGTCGGTGGGACCAGCCAACCACCATCCCAGAGGAAACAAAAAGGATCTACCTGATTCGGCCTAGTCCGGCTGTCACGGTCGGGAAGGCGGTCAAAATTATTTTGGAAAATCAGAGAGAAGTTTTTTAGCGAAAAAGGCAATTGCGAGCTGACAGTCGGTCAGAGTTAGTTTTCTACCGTCACTGAGTTGTTTCTTTTACCTCCGAGGAGTTTGTGTTATATGTCTACTAGAAAAACCGAAATTGTATATCTATCGTTCATTAAAGTGTTCGGTTGAACCTGTAACATTGACCGGAAATCGTTAATATTGAAAATTGTAGAGTTCGAGAAAAACTCAACCGAATCGTGAATCCAAACATAAAAACTAACCGCTGATTTACGAACCACGGACCACCGCCGGCAACAGTGTTACATACAAATTTATTTTATAATTAATTGTGTATATTATTTCGTTGTCGTACCCGTAAATTAATAGTGTGTTTTCAGCGGTCGACTGGTAAAGAAAGATAGATGTCTTGTTTAATAGTATATTGTTTATTTCAAAAATTCAAAAAGTAAATTATTCAAATCGTCATATTTTAAAATTCTGATAAAAACAAAAATTAAATCAAATCCACGAGCTTAAAACCTTTTGGTTGGTATCCCTGAGGACCGAGTAACGATGTGAACTGATACAGTTGCCAAAGTAGTTAGCGACCACGCAGTTATCAATGAAGTTCTAAATAAAGCAGTAAGTATTAATGTAAATTCTAATAATATTGTAATTAATGAAGATAACGGAAACATTGATAACTGTGATGAAATTAATAAGGGAAGTAACGTAAAAATTTCACATTTTACATTATAAATTTTAAAGGAATATGATGAACTGAAAATCTTAATTAATGATAATACAGTTAACATAGTTGGATCATATATTCAAAAAACAAGAAGGGACTTAATTAGTACTTGTAGAGGTATTTCTTTTATTAAAAATGTAGAAATATGTCCTCGCACGAAAAAATTGCCGCCTAACGTAAAAGCAAAACCGCAGTATCATTATCCATCATTAAATAGTGTAAAAAAAATTAATTTTAACATAAATGCACATAAGGGTCAGTGTAATGAGGAAATGGGTAACGATGAGTGTAACGTAAAAACTAGTTCAACTTATTGTAATTTTGGTTTTTCCGATTCAATTACTGACCCCGATTCTATTTTAAAAACGTTATTTACATTTAATAAAGAATCGATTAATTTAATTCATTTAAAATCATTGGATCCATATGTTAGCGACAGAAATTATGAAATATTAAAAAGTAAAACTGCAGAAAGGTTTACTGTGTTATTGATTATTTCACTTATATCTGCTCTCTTCCTTTTTCTTCCGTGTTTTCAGTACCTTCATTTGCCATGCAGTTGTTACTTTCGGGTACATACGAACGTTATTTCGAGGTTGAAGGGTTTCTTCAGAAAATAATAAATTCTGACTTAACTCTTATTCCGTGCAACTCAAATAATGTTCATTGGATTTTGTTAAGCGTGAAAGTAACAGACGCAATCATTGAAGTGTACAATCCGTCTTATTCTAGTATTTCTAATGATAATTACAAAGTTGCGATCAGTTGGGCTAACGTAATTAATAAAAAGTTAAATTGGAAAATCTTATCGCCACCTCATGTTTATCAACGTGATGCTATGAGCTGTGGTGTATTTGTTTGTTATTGTGCCGAGTGCCTTTTAAAACAGCAACCCTTAACGAAAATTTTAAATACCGATGTTTATAGAAAATATATATTTAACACTATTGTAAATAGTGAGAAGAAGGACTTTTAATAATTAATAGAAGTTAATCTCGTAAAGTAAATTCCATTTTTTTTTTTTTTCGTTTCCGGCTCGGTACATTCATTTTTTTTGTAATTATTTGTTTACCCCGACCGGTTATTAGTAAGAAATTTTTACTGTTTTTTATGTGTATGCTTTTATGCAGAAATCGTTTATTATATTATAATTTTATTTGTTGTTTTTCTTTTTTCCGCTCGGTACATTCGTTTTCCTTTTGATAATTCTATTGGACCCGTCCGATTACTGATAAGAAATTTTTACTGTTGTTTTATGTGTACTTTTATGCAGAAATTATTTATTGTATCGTAATTTGATTTTTTTTCTTCGTGTTTTCTGCTCAAAACATTTATTTTTCTTATAATAATCATTTGTATTTAATTTTGTAGTGTATTTTGAATAATTCGGAAAACTTGGAAAAGCAGGTAGTTTATTTTTTTTAAAAATTGGCCAATTTGTTTCAATAGTAATCATTGAGCATTAATTGTAATGTAACGTAAATTGTTTTTTATAAAAAATATTATTTTGTATTATCTATTTCGACAGTCGTATAATTAAATGATAAGGCAGATTTTGACATTTGCGCGCCTAGCTGACGTCTTTCGAAGTTGAGATATATGAAATCACGTCATCAGTACATGGTCATACTTGTGGAATGGTATTAAAAAAAACAAAAAAAAAAAAAGCGCAGTGACAGATCAAGCGAGGACTTCTACTCACAAACAATTAGAAAAAAAAGACCTGCAAAAGAATTATTTAAACTGCTTTGCCGGTAAATAACTTTATCTCTAAACAATAACACATTTTTTAAATTTACATCAAAATCTCTGAAATAAACAAAATTACAAAAACAAACAATACCGACAACATGCAGGCAACATATTTCTTTACATACGATGCGTAAAAATGTATTTCAAATGTGATACGACAAAGCGGCCATCAGTGTTGGAACCACTAAGTCCAACAAACAGCGATTATGGTCCCGGTACCGTTTTCGTTCGTTTTTTTTTATATTTCATACCGGCAAACTTCCGGTGCGCAATTCCCGTGTTTAAATTATGCCTTTGGCTGACACACATACGTTTCTCTCTTCAATCGTGAAGATAGTATTCTGTATTGGAATCGTTTTTTAACAAACGAATTGCATTTTCTCGGATCGGTTGTTTGTTATTGTTGGGTGGTGTAAGTTTCTATCACATTCTGTACCTGATCGAACCCTGTTTTGTATGACCTTTCACGTGCAGCAAAAGGACATTTTATTTTTTACTTGACCGCTAGCTGTTCGGTTCGAATGCCATCTTCTTACTATTATTAATTGTTTTGTGGTTTCTTGGAAAAACGAATACAGCGATGACGTTCTTTTGTTGTTTTGACAAGGGTCTCGATTTGAAATTTCACACGTTTGCATCTTGGTCAACTCCGATGACCCCTCTTCGTTCTTTTAAATCTTTTATTTGTCTTGCTCACAAAATCTTTGGACTGCCTTAATTTTTTATCTTATCCGGTATTGGGGATTTTATATATATACAAATTAGGTATTTTATGTAAAAAAATATTTTGAGTTCTAACGGAAGAAAATAAATACTATAACATTTCTATTGGTGATGTTCTATTAAAAACAATTTGAAATCAATAAATCGATAACACTCAATAAAAGAAAACAAAAATGAAAAATTTTCGAAAGAAACAACTGCCTTAAAAATAAGACAAGGAAATAAAACGTATATAATTAAATGGAAAAGAATATATTGAAATATATGAAATGACTATAGTTTTATTGTAAAACAGTTATTATTTCAACGGAAAAAGAATTATTAGCAAAATAAAGAAAACATAATCTCATTGTTAAAAGTAATCCAATCATAAGGATATCCTGTTCGTAGGTAGTTCGTTGAAAACATCCTCTCTTTCTAATTTTTTTCCAGAAACGTTACTTATTATAATAGCACATGAAACATAAATTGTAAGAGAAAAGATGGAATATGTTTCTTAGAAGATTTTACACTTTGCTTTTGATGAGTGTTATGGTCACACTGATTCAATTTGGCATATATGCTATGATTTGTTTACATATATTTGTAGGTTAGATATTACGTAATGTCATGCCGGCTCTTAAATGTTCCGATATATAATTAATAGTACTTTTTACATGTTTACAAATGTAATTATGGAATATACATCTTTAATAATCATCGAACTGTTATTACAAACACAACAATGAGTGTAAAGATACATCATTCAACTGTTTGAATAAAAAATCTGTTAACGAGACAAGCTTCGTCACTGAACAAAAAAATGTAGTTATTAAAAAAATGTATTTCTAATTTCCATTTTTTAAGAAAATCATAGAAATGATATAACAACCAGATGCGTGAAAACAAACGATACAAGTAGTATCAGTTTTATTTATGGATCTATTTCATCTTAACAGTTCATCTTAATAAAAAATAAAGAAGTAAAACATTTTTATAAAACACGAAATGTGTATAAATCATTATAAAGGTTCAAGATTTAAAAACACCAAGAGGTAGTCGAGATTAGTTACATCTTTTATTTCATATGTTCCGACGTTTTGACTACGACCTTCAATTGCACCTGCATTGTTATAGAAGTTAATCTAAATTGGTAAGTCAAGTAAGGAAATAAAGTGATTAAAAATCATTTTCCAATGGAAAACCATTTCTATCATATTACGTTATATCGTCTTTTGTTTTTTAATAAACAGCAACAATACAGTAAAGAAATAAAATCAAGTTTTTTAAAAATTAAAAACCGAAATTGATACATTTCGTTTATTTGAGCTGAAAATAAAGTGATTAAAATTTTTTTTCGCCTTTGTTTGTCTTTTCCGATATTTTTTTGAAATTCAGCTAGATTCGTCAAGAAATTAAATATACAATTAAAATCATAGATAACAGAAGAAACTTCAATGAACGTATCCTCAAATAAACTTGCTAAATACGAATGAAAAAGATAGATAATATAACGAAAATGTATTAGAAGCAAATTCAGTGCAGTTATGTTACATTTTAAATGACGTAAAGTTGATAGTTTGTAATTTTTTAAATACGGTTGACTATACGTTAGCAAAAAAAAAAAAAAGAAAAAAACCGATAATGCATTTGACCGATTATTAATATTAATCATCTTCGTCCGTTTTGTATCACTATTGCTAACAGAACACTTAAATTTACATCGCAAAGGTCTGTTTATCAGTATTTCACGCTGAAATCGTTATTTCAAAAAAAAAAATAGAAAATATTTTAAAAAAGCGAATAACCAAATAAAACCATGTAAAATATGTATTCTGTGATTATATATATATATATATATATTTATGCATATATAACATGTTATCCGCCCAGAAAAACTAAATCGAAGAACGGTATTTTTTGGGTGCAATTTCTGATTCCGTCAATGACTATCGACCGGGTCAGTGTCACGCATCGGTCACATGTACCGTTTTCTCATATTACACAATGGACCATTTTTTCTGGTGTTCCAGAATGGTCCTTTCTTACTGCCAACAACCTTTGTCCATTTATTATTAAGAACATTTAGTCGGAATATAACAACCTTTTTGGTAGTATGGTTACAGTTTTAACACGACTGTTTTTTTTATTCATACCACTCTCCTTTTGCTTTTTCGACTCGGCTGTTGATTACATTTGTTTTTCTCACGTATCCCATCAGCGATTTACAACCGTTTTTTTTTCCACTTTATATGTACGAATAATTCTCACGACCGTTTTGCACCAGCGTTTGTTGGCGGGCTGTTCTCCGTCAATCTGCCGATCGTTTCGGTCGAAGTACACCGGCACCTTTTTTCTTACATGGTCCTCCGACATTGTCTTTCTATCCAACACGGCGACTTTCTAATAACAATTATTACTTTGTAACATTTATTGGGGATATATTTGTAACATCTCTGCGACTGCAAACCGTAAATACTTTTCAATTTTGCCAGTATTAAATTTAGTATTTTAACAATTCTATGTGGTGATTAAAAATATTTGTAATTTTCTGTTCTGTCGACCGAAAATAACCTAATTTTGAGAATTAAATTCTTTCAAACTCTTGTACTAAAGTGGAAAATTGTGTGTACATAAATGTTTGCTTTCAAATATATTTTCAAAACTCAAAATAACTATCCGAACTTATGCTGGCTTCAAAACTAAAGCTCTGTTTCCAAAAGAAAACAAATTAGATAGTGGTAATATGTACCAGACAGAAACCAAATGCAACATTGAATGCTAACCAACAAGCGATACTTAATTCAGTCGGTGTACAGGTTTATATATCTACGACAAAATGCGAACTAGATGTCGAATTATTTATCGGAGAAATCTGTCCCGTACGCATTTTTAAGCGCGCTACGGCTGGAGGTGCAACAAAAAAAAAGAACAGCGTATTCTTAGAATTATAAACAGAACCAAATCTTTTCTATGTTTATCATGTTATTTGACCCGGACTGCTGATAGCGAATTATTTACACTACCCGCGATCATGTCGCTTGTAAGTTATTTATAGTTCTTCCCGATTGCTAGATATTTCTCCCTTTTTAGGATTTCGTATACATACATATAATGTACGGATTCCTAATAAGATAGTACACAGAGACAAAAATATCAAATAAAAATCAATAATTCACGAATGATTAGACTTGTTAATTTCGAAATTTGGAACATAAATTACAATTAAAATTATCTTTAAAACGATCTATAACTTAAAAATGACCGATTACCCTAGGCGGCAAAAAACCCAAAAAACCGTCAAGAATTACATAAAACGACCTCAAAAATCATTTAAAAAATCATAACTCGTCACCCGATAAACCTATAACGCTGAAATTCAAGATATAAACTAAAATGCAGGAGTACTTTCATAAAATCGAAAAATTACGGTACAAAGGTTATGTAAAGTTGCTCAAAATTTCAAAAAAGCGCAAAAAATGACGTGTCCCCCCTAGTGGCGCGAGTATTGTAGTTAAAAATTTTGAACGCGGTTAAAAATACGCACGTCCCCGTATATTTCTCTAGTTTGAAACATCCGGATTTCCAACTTTAAAACTGGACCCTCGGGGCGCCGAAAGCTCGAAATTTTGTAAAAAAAAGTATTTCATTTCCTTAACGAAACTTTCAAAGTTGCTGTAAAGCTCAAAAGAGGGCGAAAATTGTGGGACCCCTAGTGCTGCGAATGTTATAGCTAAAAATTTTACAAATGGTCAAAAATATGTACTTCCCCACGTATATTTCTGTAATTTAGAACATCCAGGTTTTCAGCTTTAAACATAAAACTCCGGGGCATCGAAAGCTCAAGATTTTGTAAAAAAATATTTTCTTTTCCGGTCATGTAATATATCATTTGAAAGTTTGCTATTTACCAGGAACAAAACCGTATATCATTTTCTTTACCAAAAAATTCGAAGTTGTCGGAATCTAATTGACGACCATTTCATTTAATATGTAATTTGCAATAAATGTTTCAATTTACAAATATTAGATATACATATATATTATTTACCTGCTCGATTTGTTTTTATAAATGATACGTCCATTATTACATATATTAGAGTGACTCAAAATTTTTGTTTTATTCACAAGCGACAACTTACGATATTCAAGATAGATGAAGTGTTTCCTTCAGAATACGCATAAGACCCAAGCCGGAATAAATTACAACTTCATAGCGTGAAGCAATCAGTATGCGATGATTTTCCGCATATTGAGACAAATTTGGCATTTCTTACGACCTTTAATGACGCTGTCCGAGCTAAAAAAAATAATAAAATTTGGTTAACAATCATTCAATTTGTCGGACGATCTCGGCAGCGGGCAAACGCGGCATTGTTTGTCAAAGGGGCTTTCTGAGTTAAAAAATCGAGGGATCCCCCACTGCGCAAGGGTAATCATTTGTTTTTCTGCCCATCAAACGTGACCGTGTTGCCAAGTTGATTTTTTCAAATTGTTATTATTATTTTTTTTTTATGGGTCATTCCATTTTAAGGTGAAATGGGAATTAGGCGGAATGGTACCAGACCCATGTAAACATGTTCAGAATTTAATATTTTACAAATGTAGAATCCGTGAATGTACATCCCTTATACAGGAAACAATTTTACAAATGCAGTACAATTAAATTTCTATGATATTCATTCAATTGCCAACAAGTTGAATACTAAGAGTATCGTTATCGTATTATTATCGCATAATAATCACTCAATTATATATGCATTCCATATCTTATTTTAATTTACATTTTTATTCTTATTTTATATTTCCTGTAATAACCAGAATTTATTAGCACTTATTTTTATCATGTACTTATTTTTATTATGTATCATAAAAGGCAGACTTTTGATATAGCCAGAGGATACACAGATATGAATTAGTTAGTACAATTTTTACGAAGTAACGAAAGAGTCTTGTCTTATTCGTTGTAATCATTTTACCCGCGATTTTCATGTATCTCTCGTTCTTAAATAAAACTTATAAATTTTCGAATTGAGAATTTCAATGATATTGGCTTTGGCTAATGTCCGCGATTTCTACTTTTAAAAAGTTATCGTCTCTCGGCACGATAACAGTATTACTATAAACTAAAAATCAAACTCTATATTATGTTACAAATTTTCAAATATAATTTTACTTTTAACTTTAATAATTATTGTCATGATTACGGAGTATGTCAGTAATATTTTATATTATTTATAACCAGAATTTTCTCTAATACATGTTTTTTATACATATTTAATAGAGCGAGAAAAAAGAATATGGATACAAACATTTTTAACTTTCCTTTTACAATTGTTCATCTATTTCTGTCACTTCTGCCTCTGTAACTACTGGCAAGACAACGGTTTACTTTCCTCTTTTTTGTTTTTGAATTATATCACATGTATTAATTCAAGCGAATCAGGTAATGATTTATATCTAATGTAAATGTATTAATTATCAAGCTTATGCACTGTGTTTATATATCGGTGTTGTATTTTAAAAGAGAAATCGTTTGTTAGATTTAACATATTGCAATTGACAGTATTTACTGCATTAGGAATATTGCTAACATTATTAGAGCGTTCCTGTTGATATGAATTTGACGACGCCATTAATTATTTAAAAGTTATTACTTGATGTAATTTGGGTGCGTGTACTAGCATGTGTTTATTAAAAATTTCGGAGGTTCTATGTGAGCAGCTGAATATAGAATGGTTTTCTGGTTGGAAAACCCGTATTGTTAATTATTATTTTGACTTATATGAGGCCAATAATAACTTTCGCCGTCAGAGGGGGTTGAGTGTTGATTACATTTCATTTAAGAGATACAACAGTATCAGCAGGTTGGGCCTTTCCCTTGCCCAGGTATTATATCTTCTTTGAAATGCATTCACAGCCATGAACATAGGTCACTTCCATGGGTCGTATGCAGCGCGCTTCTTTATTTAATTTATCTTTTCTCATAATGTTTTCATTTGTAAATATAACATTTTTAATTTAATTTTACTAATGGTAAGTAAATTAAACTTTACGGGTGTTATTTTAGTATATTAAATATTTCACTTTCTTTAAAATTACTACTTTTCATATTCCTCCTATATTATTTTAACGTTAATTTCAGATATTCTAATTACGTTACTTCTATTTTTCACCTAACTCAACTATTATGATGAAAAATTATTTCTTTGGCTAATTATTACTGTCCAAATATTTCCAAAATAACATGACATGTTTACATTATTCGATATTCTACTTTAATATGTTTTCAAGGAAAAATGGTGCATTTAAAATTGTCTTTTAATATTTAATTTTTACATCTTTTTTGTATTGCTTAACCAATTTTTTAAAATTTTAGACGGGATATTCCATTAGACCAATGATTGTAGCCGATAAGTTTTTTATTTTGAATAATAAAATAGATTGATTTGATTAAAAAAAAAAAAGAATATTGGCTTTATTTAATTTTTATGCATTAACTGAATGACTTAATATGCTCCATTGATTTAAATGCAATATTTTGTTTTTGTAATAATTTGTGTGATTATGGTGTTGTAAGTGGTTATAGGGTTCAAACACCCCTCCCCTGAAATAATAATGCATGAATTAAATAGGCCGAAATTCAGAATAAATTTATATCTTTTCAATTTTTGACAAAAGAAAAGAAAACCGAAATTTTTACGAATTCTATGGAAAGGGCTGTTTTTAATTTGTTTTTATTGTGGTGTTCAAATATTGCATATACAATAATTTACTACAAGACTTTAGTATACTATTTATAAATAAATATATTTCATGATAACACACACATATATGTATATATATATATTTATAAAAATATTTTTGTAATTCCTTCCAAAATTTTGGTCTAGGAAGGGTCTTGCTCCCAGGAGCGTGTAGCCGCCGATGGAGACGGGAGTGGCGAAAATACAAAAATGCCGCCAACAAAAGTGAGTATCTTCATGTTTTCATCTTATTACGCGACAATTTAATTATTCATTGTCATATAAAAATAATGTTATATTAGAGTGTTATTTTGCGGACATGCTCATGGGAATTTAGAATTTTCATAAATGCAAACATTTAAGTTTTAAAAATATCTCTATCAATTATTAGACATCATTCAAATTTGTTACTTTAAAAATTTTATTTCAATTTTTTATATCCAAAAACAGGAGTGGTATGTAATTTCAATAGTTTAAATCGGTTATTGATGTGTAAGCATCGAGTTAAAAGAGCATGAAGTGAAAGAATAGAAATGTTATTAACTTTTTAAAAACTTTTTAATTAGTTACAGAATTTCAATTTATTTATTTATTATTGAATTTCAGCTTGTTGTAAAATATATTAATCTCCCCGCGTTCTGTATAAATATTTTTTATTGCAGAAAAGATATGACGAAAGTAAACTAGAACGTTTATAGAAGATGAATGATGAATGGAATACCATTTTTTTAACGGATTGTATAATCAGTTTTTTTCGATTAATGAAAATTATTTTCACATAATTTCCAGAAATTTACGTCTGTGCGCCAATTTGAATTTACCATTTTGATATTTTAGCATGTTACATCATTTTCTGTTTTTTGTCACAATGTTTGGAAATGGTATTCTATTAAATTTGTTTTTATTGTTTTAATTTATTCCATTGTCAATTTTGTTTTTTTTTTCTTCTGCGTGGTTGTCAGTTATTTTAGCCGTTTTCATTTCTTTTATTGCTTTAAGACTTTTCGCGTTAATATTTTTATAATTTCAATTATTTATTCTGTACATTTAATTATCAAATTTTTTAGTTTTAATTGTATATTAAATGGAGTGTCCTGAAGGTGACGAAAATTCTCATTAAGAAGCAACTTGAAGTGACAAATGAAAACACATTGTAATACCAAAATTTTATGATATGAATTTGTTGTAATTAGTTTCATTTTCAATTTATACACTTTTCAGAACACGTTCCATTTGGAATCATCGATCGGGGAATTTTTCCGAAGTGAAAATCCAACCTGACTCCCCTATGATGTCTTACTTCTTTATCATTATCCAGTGTAATAAAAAAAAAACAAACATTCCAGCAAAATATAATTAATGAAATTTTTTTCTTTCTTTTTATATTATTTTCTTGTTTTATTATTTTTTTTTTATATTTTTAACTGCTGGCTCCCAGCCAAGGAAGCCGCGAGTCGAAAACCCACACTCCGCCCCCGTGAACTGAACTCAACACCCTATTTACCATCACCGTCGTCTCGACTGGTCTTTCCTATCACACAGACCCAACAGCTTATTAACAGCGCGCAGGACCTGCGTGGGCGAGCATAATCTCCTGAACAACCTGTGAATCCGTACATACGCGTTTCATTGCGTGCCGTTACTCAGAATTCCTCCTGACCAGCATGGCCACATCTACACTTAAGTAGCGCCCACACTGTCCTAAGCGATCCATCGTAACTAGCATGTTAATCAGCGATTGTACCATCAACGATTCCGGTACAACATGGCCACAACCACAATCAAGTGAAGCCCACGTCAAACCAGAATCATTGCTTCAATTCAAGCACTATATGCTTGGTTCTTTTGAGACAACATGGCCACCATACAATCAAGTAGAGCCCACACCGCCCAACATGTTGTTCATGAACGGAGAATGACATAATATATTAAAAGTAACCATAATTGCCGAGACGATTATCACACATAAACAAGGTCCTGAATCAGTTCCACGCGAACTGAAGGTAAAGTCCTCGACCCGTCCTCAGCAACGCAGCCGCGAAGCAAAAATCTTGACACGACGGCCGAAACAGATATCATCCAGACAGTTGTTTTTCTTTTTCTTTTTTTTTTTTTTTATAACCTTTTATTCAACTCGGTTTGTCGTTCTGCCTGTGAGGGGGGATATGAAATACAAAAGACAATATAATTCCTGTAATCAATATATTGAATAAAATAAAGCAAAATAAAATACAATTTTAAATTTATTGTCCTTTATCGAAATACGTAGTTAAATGTCAAGACTAAAAGATAAAAAAAAAAAATTTAAAAACAATGGATTTCACTTTTCAGAATATTTTGTAGTTTCAGATTTTAATAATAAATGCTGGTAGGACAAAGCAATTAAACATATGGTAGGCAGAACAGGTGAGCTGGTAACTCCAGATACCAGGAAACGGTGGGGAACAAATAGATAAAAAAAGTCATTGCTCTTGGCTCTCAGCCGATCAGCGGGCGGTCACATAATGGCGGCTCGAAAATCATGCGCTACGCATGCAGTAAAAATATATATATATATAACAAAAAACAAAAACATAAAGGAATCGAAAATATCGTAACAAACAGTTCGTTATTTATTTTTTTTGTATTAATTTTATATTAAAATGAGAAAATAGAAACTGCTTTTTAATAGAAACTAAACAAAAAAAAAGAAAAAGAAAATTAGTTAAACAAACGACGACTTAGCCTATTTATATGCAGATGTTAAATGTTTTGCGTATTTATATATTTATTTGTGAAAGTGAATTACTGAGAATATGTTGTGCACATTTTAAAATCCCCCGAATACGCAGTTTACCCTTATTATTATATTTCGCAGTGATTTAGTCGAAAATTTTTTCCAATCGTTAGGAAAACAGCTGATCACAGATAAAATTACAAGACGCTTTTTATTTGTTTTTATAACGAATAAACCCCGATAGAGATAAAGCTGACGACGACCCTCTATATACCTAAAATATAATTTTTCTAATAGAAAACGTATAGAAATATATATTCATAACAATCAACGTATGCAGTGTCATTGAAAACATTTTCGAACCATCCGGAAAGCGAATCGGAAGGACCTCTACATATTTGTTGCGTTCAGCATTGAAAAGCAAAGTTGTATATGGAAAAAGGCTTTAAATTCATAAATGTGAACTCATAAAATTAGTTTTAAAATATTTTATCTTTTATGAATATGTATCCGAGATTAAAAAAAATTAAGAAGTATGTGATCCGCATCTAAGTATATTTCCCGAAAAACATGATTTTACAAAAAAAAAAAAAAATACCGAGCTTGGCTCGGTCGCCCGACTACATTATATATATTTAACGATTGATGTTTAAGACTAGTAAATGTTCATCGCACTACATATTTTAAATTTTTTTATAATTTATTTATCCTGCCAATATAATTAAATATTTAAGCTTCGTTACACGGACCACACTGCCCACGACAACATACCCTAGACTGACTTATTGTACAGATGATATTTCTCCGACCCGCTTTATATGAAATTGCATAAATAGCTTTATGTATTTGAGATCGAGCTCCAGAAAAAGAAATTTAAACAAACAAATATTTAAAGTTGCAAGTTCATAACCGGAAAATCAACATAATATGTTTTAATCTCGTAATTATTATGCAAAAGAAATGAATTTCAACGGAGCAACGAACATTTCTGATCCAAATTCGTACCCTTTGGTTTCCTGGGTGTAGTCACAATACATAATCGTAGCTAAAGAAGCAAAATTCTTGTACTGGCACACCAGAAACTGCTTAGATACCACGAGAACACCAAAATTTGTCCCCTATACCTGCAACCATTTCTAGGCTTCCAGCATAGTATGAAGTAAGAGCTCTAGGACTGCAGCCTTTTAGTCATCTTCATAAAAAAGAATAATAGGTATCTGAAGAGGGTGTCAAAATAAATGGATTTTGGGTTTTGTGAATAAGTATAAGATTAAAAAAAAGTTAATTAGTTACAAAAAAAATCTCGAGCAAAGCTCAGTCGCCCAGGTGTTTATTATAATTATATTAATTAATCCGATTATATTTTAACCAATATCTATATTGTATGATCCTTTACACCTATCTTTCTATACCGGTCGATCGCTGAAAAACCCAGTATTTATTTACGGATACCACAACGAAATAATATGCACAATTAATTAAATATAAAATAAAAAATTCTACGTAACACTGTTGTCGATCCGTTGGTTGGCGGTTTGTTCATCAGCTGAAGAGATCAGATATTAATCGGGCCTTTACGTTCGTGTTCCGTGATTCGTCACAATTTACCGGACTTAATAATAATTTCGACACTTGACGATTTTAAGTCACTACCAGTAAGAATACCGACTATACTTTGCAGGACGATAAATCGCGACACAAATATTATAACTTTTTCTAGAAAGCAACGACTGCTTTGCCAAGACTGATGGTTAACGTACCACTGACCAAATTGAAGAGAGTAATTAATTTCGTCAGGGGTAAAACGCGACTGCTCTACTATAAAACATCTTTTCTCTGATTTTTTCCAATTTCTCCCGCCCTTGCGCCTATGTCTGCTGGAGATAACCCTATACAGTAGATCCTTTTTTCTAGACGGACGGTGATTGGCTACCGCAATCGACAACACGATTTCAAACATGCGTACATTTGCTCTCGCACCGCCCATTCCTAATTATGTTTTATTTTTTCCATTATTTTATTTTTATTTTCTTTCACATTTGAATTTTATTTGTTCCATGTAATGGGCACATTCAAAAAGGTGTATATTTTTTTATATATTTCTGAACAATCTTATTAGGCTTCCATACGTTACATGTTGAATTATAAAAAGACCGTAACGTCATTTTTGTGGTTAATCCGGTAATCTTTTTTTTTCTTTTTATGTGTGTGTGTGTGTGTGTGTATTATTTAATATTAATAATAAATGATGGTAAACAAAAAAAAAACAGTTAATAATAATCGCCGACTGCTTCTTCTTACTGTTCCCGCGACCAGTTAATTAGTATATAATGGAGTAGATAATATTTTTTTTTTTTTTGACCTGGCTATGAGTACCATTTGGCCACTAACTACTTATTATTAATTAAATCATTCTATTTCCTATTAAATCAGTTTATTTCTCCTTTTTAAATTAGTCGATTTTCTCTTTTTTGGCCTTCGCTGGAAATCGAACTCTTGACCACTATCTCAGCAATTATCGCGGCGACCAGATGGTATTAACGATATAATTTTTTTGGTTTTGATATATATATATTAAGATTATACATTCATCTAGCAGATGTTTATCAAGTACTGGTCAGTTAAAATGGAATAGGCATTATTAACAACATCATTTTTTCGTTTTAATAGAAAGATTATACATTACAATTAACCTGTCATCTGTTGGACATGCCGATTCTCCAGTACTGGTAAAGAAAACTAGTTACAAAGGTATATTTTTCCTTTTGATGTTTTTCTATCGAGAGAAAGAACCGAATTGATTATTTAGCCAAAATGTTAATTATTCATGATAATATGTTTGATTGTTGTTATATATTTAAATTTTGCGTTTAACGGATTATCGGATGACATGTTATAAATTTTTGAATGATTTTTTAGATTGTTTTAAATACCGTAATGTTGGTTTTTTTTTGCACACTGGGGAGGACGTATCCATCCGGACCACCTTTCATACTAGTATTAAGGTCAGCCAGCTTTGCCGGTTCGCCCTCCTCACTGGAGTTATCCAGCACTGCTGGAATGTTCCAACTCTTTTTGTCGTTTTTTCAATTTTTTAATCGTTTATCAAAAACTAATCATTCTACTGAACTCTGCTCTAGGTCTCGTTTTAAACAGAATTGAATTTGGTGAACTTTTTGAGGAGCTATTTTAATTCAAACTTTTAACAAAATAATTTCAATTTTCGTATTATTATACGGAAAATCAAAAATCAAAAAAAAGTCCTGAAACCGTTCCCTATGGAACTAAGAAAGCTATTTTTTTTTTTTAATCGACAGCTCCAGGTCACAGTGGCTTTTAGGAAAATTATAAAATGTCCAAAATTTTCATACCTTGGGGCTCAAATCAAAAAATAAATAGATCAGCGCTAATTTAATAAGATCATTACCAATCTCACATGAAAACGCGGTACTGCTGTATTTACCTACGGAGTATCGCGCTTCCACTTACCCATCAATCGGTACTGCGTTTACCTACAGACTACCTCGCTTCCACCGACCAATCAACCGCTATACTGCCTTTTCGTTCATCGTGTATTACTCATAGTGGATGAAGACGAAACATCTTTTGTTAACGATCCTTCTTTCGTTTCCTCTATGGTCTTTTATTGGCGTATTTCGACGATTTTAAATCAAAACAAGGTTGTATTTCGGAGTTGGTGTATTTGTGGTGAATTTAGTACTGTTGCACGATTAAAACGATAGGGTAAATTAGAGAGCAGAGTACACGAATTTAGCAAAAAAAAAAAATCATTGTTTTAAGAACAAACTTGGTCACGACGAAACTCCCACAAAACGGGGGTTTGGAAGCCCCCTAGTATATATAGGTTTATATATTTATTTATATATATATATATATATGGCAATAATACGAAAATAAATCAAAGATAAAAAAACTTATCCATTTTCTGCTTGGCCCGTTGGCTCCGGGATCCTTCCTCCTTGACGAATCGATGACGTCGAAGTCCCTGTTCGCCGCGCCAATGTTGCGAACTCACCTTTTCTATGTGATGATGCGCAGCCGATTAAGGGAAAACCGGACGAAAAAGATGCGTAAAAGAAGAAAGAAAGCGAGAAAAGACTAAGAAGACAAAAAATAAACAAACAACAAAAAAAACTAAAAGTCCGCCGCGGATAACTTTCGGTTTGAGCATTAGGCCTTTTATTTTAGACGGAAAAAATATACGAAAACGATGAGATGATATATTATTTGAAAGAGAACGCAATCAATAAATTGCATTTATTTCGGACGGTCGTGCTACCTTCTCTAAATCGTTTAACAGTTGCAGATAACAAAGCACTCTTATCGCATTCGATCTACCTGAGCCGGCCTTTTATCTATTATTATCCCTTGACGTATTACAACACAGTTAGATATTTCGGCACGTGTCGTAGTCCGCGCGCATACGCGTACGCCATCGATCCTTACACAAAGACACACCAAAGTCGAAAATCGACGACGTTCGAAAATCAAAAATGGAACTAAAGACAGAACAAATCATTTGCTATTTTGTGGTCGAAAGATCGCGCCACCAACCCTGATTCGTATCAATAATAATCGCCGACTTCTTCTTTTTCTTCTTCTTCTTGATGCTTTCGTGACTAGTTGCATGTAATTAATCTAAATTCACGGCGTTATAATGGAATAGATTAATTAACGATATCATTTTTTCGTTTTAATAGATATAACGGAAGACTATTACAAGGTGTTATTAAACTGTTATCAGGTAGGGGGTGCCAGTTGTGCAGTTCTAGGAATATTTTACGTATTTTTATTTTTCATTCATTTACTAACAATAACTTAATACGATTAGAAGAAAAACTTCATTTGGAAATTTGTTTTCATCGATAAATATGTCATATTTTTTTAACGTGCTTTTTAAAAACTCCGTTTAAAATCGTTTACCTGATCAGGTATCGCGATTACTACGTTACAGTAATTTTTATGTTTTATTACTTTACAATTATTTATTTTGGAAACTCAAAACGATTACAAATAATTTAAATATAAAACCACGGTACCGATTGCATGTTTTTTTGTTTTAATTCTCTTCGTCGGCTAATTAGGTGCCAAGAACAGCAATATCGAAACAGGTAGAATTAATCAACCAAATCGGCAAAGGAAGATACAATGAAGTATGGTTATCTCATTATAGAGGTGAGAAGATTGCTGTTAGACAATCATCTCTTCTAGAGCAAGTTAATTGGCTTCACGGGAGAGGAAACTGTATTTGGTCGCTCACTTGAGGTATAAAAATGTATTAGGTATGTATATTTTATGAAATTTTCGCAGTCGTTTTTCCTTCAGAATTTCGTTGTATAATGAGAGTTGTTAAAAGTAAAGTTACTCTAAAGAATTATATTGAAGAGAGGGGAAAAAAGAAAACAGTTAAAAATGTCTTCCTTTAAGGTCGGCGACTCAATCGTGTGAACAAACTGGAAATTTTGTTGTAAAACCAGGAAAAAAAGTAAAAATAGTATTAGTTTAGAGCGTTACAGGTTGAATGTTTCATATGAAAGTTCAAGTATTGGCAATAGTGAAATACGTTATTATGATAAAAGCATTTTATTGTGCTCTCATAGGAAATGTGTGACGTTGGATGGAGTAACGATTTACGTAGGTGTGAAGATTATGCACTTTCGTATTACGATGTAGTCATGGAACATCCTTCTTTCGGAGAAATGAAGGAAGCCGTGTGTGTGTGTGTGTGTGTGTGTGAACAAAATTAGGCTAATTATACCAGAACGATCGAGTAAACACTCCCGGTTTGTAATTCATCCGTATTTTTATTTTATTTTATATGTTAAAGGTGCATTTTCTGTTATTATTATATGTACGCTGAAAGTTCTACATCGAGTCACATTATAATGATAAGTAAAAAACCCAACCGACAACAGTACTTCAATCATGCGCACATTTACTAGCGCATCACCCATCCCAAATTATGTTTTATTTTTTCGATTATTTTTAATTAATTTTCTTTCCTATTTGGGAAATGTACCCTAAGACGTGTAATGAACACGTTACACGCATCCCAAAAAAATAAAAATTTTGACAAACATTTTTATTTAATATTTTCACTACAATTTTAATTTATTTACATTTGAAGGTCCGTTGTTTAATAGTTTATTTATTAGCCTACATTTATTTACGCCAGATGATTGGTCGCTTTATTTCTTCTTCATTCCTTTTGCCAACACGCCGAACTATTTTCGCTCATATTCTGTAAGGATTTAACTATGTCCTTTCAACTTAAACTATTTTTCTATTATTTGTCGACTGGTTTTTTATCGCTGGCCGATTTTTTTTAACCTACTGTCATCGTTTTACCTGCTCGATCCTTTGCCGGTATGCTGGTCGTTATATACATATTTTGTATCAAAACATCGTTAATTTCTTACGGACGTACGTCTCGCTGATTTTTTCTAGGAATCTCTGACCATTAGGTTATTATCTGGTTTTCATTCTTTCGATAATATTCCGGTATTGTCTGTCCGGATCTACACTAATATTTTACACCAACGACCTTTTTTCTATTTCCGATCTTATGAATATCATTTCTATACATTTTCTAAAAACTCATCCATCCCTTAATTGTTTTCGGTTATGGCCGATCGTTTAATGTGTCTAGCGACATTCCGTTAACCTTTTTTGCTGTTTACCGTATAGAGTCTTTTTAATTGTTCGCCTCGGTATTTTATTAACAAGCTCTTTTGTTAACTACCACCGATATACTCAGAAATACTCGGTGATATTTTGCCTTCGTCAGACAGTCCCTTCTTTCTTTATCAAAATACTCGGAAATATTCCGGCTCCTGATGAACGTATACCGTTCTAATCCTTTTATTAATTTATGGCCCGCCGTTAACAATTCCATTACGGATATTTCAAAATTGTCGTTTGCTTTTGTATTAGCCGGAACGATTTAGCAGCGTGTAAAATTTTGTCATTAATAACTCAGAATGTAAAAGCATATTAAGAGAAATACTCCGGAATTCTGAAAAAGGATCATAATAGACGTGAAAGCGACAAATTGTCACTCAAACGAAACGGGTTTTTACCGAACTCGAGTCATAAGTTAAAAACTAGCACAATACGAAATATATGCATTAAAGTTTTGATACTTAGCAATTTAAGGAGACACTGTGTTTTTGGTCCAACATCAATTTTTTGCTAGTATATATAATACGAGGTTGTTGTATAATAAAACACAGTCTTATTTTTATATTTCGCAACCACGCCGTATTATTTCTAATTCACGAGAATCGTTTAACGTAAATTGCTGTTTAATCGATATTATTTTTAAAAGTAACTTGATTTTTTCCCATATGAACCGAACATAATTTAATTTTAACTAAACCTAACATGGACGTTTAACAATAATTTTATATCTACGTCTTTTTCTAGATTATCGACAGAAAACAAATAATTACGCGAATTCGATTTCTTTTGCAAACGCTAGTAATCGATTTGCAAATTATAAACGCAAATGTTTTCTTTAAAACAAATTTTCAAAATTAAAACGAACATACGAACTTATACGGACTTCAAAACTAAAGCTGCGGTTCAACAGAAATATATACATTAGTTAAATTTCGTACGAACGGCTGACAGACAAACTGATATTCATTCCGTTCTATCGCAAACCCTTTTTAAGAGATTTTACAAAATTTAGAATATTTATTATAAGAGAAATTAAGAAATGCGCATTGAAATCTGTAATGCAGGGGCGTAGCGTCAATGAAAGCGATGGAAGCGCCGCTTCCTCTAACAAATTAGTACGAAATTGTTTTTTACTATTTGCGAAAAGAATATTAACATAAGAAAGAAAATGAAGTAACTTGTTGAATTTAAGTGCCAGAATTAAAAATTATTGGAAAAAAAAAAAGCACTAGATGAAAGAGCAACTGCAATAGCGAGCGACAGAAACAGCCCTATATGCTTACTATTTCATGTTGCTACTGCCTAGTAGGGATGTGTAGTTCGTGAACGAACTGATTGAAAGAACTGATTCATGAAAAAAACTGAAAAAACTGATTCACAAAACTTAAAATAACTGGTTCTGTATGAACTGTTTCGGGTGAAACGCGAATGAACAAAATGAGCCGGAGCGAATAGCCCGGACAGACAAAATAAAAACGATTACACAGACGCTTAGTGTAGTAAGATTTGTTTACATGTAGATCTAAAAGATTTTCGAAAACAATCAGTTCTTTGGGAACCAGATAATTGAATCAGTTCTTTATAGTGAACTGATCCGAAAGAACTAATCAGCAAAAAGAACTGTAAAACCCATCACTACTGCCTAGAGTTGTCTCTGAACGAGTGTACTGATGGTAGAAAAAGGTTGCGCACGCATATTCAAGTTGGAAGCGCCGGGTTGTGTCGTTTCGAGATCATGTAATTTTCGCGAATTTTCATCTATGAAATTCCAGAATAATGTGTATCGAGAGCGAAGAAAAAATGGACGACACACATCTTCAGTCTGGAAGCGCCGAGTCAAATCGCTTTACGGTTACGTACACCGATCATACAACGCGATTTTTGTGCATGTCAGTGTGTGTGAGCACGAGCATAGGATAGTGCGGTATTTGCAGTACATTTTTTTTGGATCGTTTTAGATACGCTGTCGTTTACTAACAACGGAACTGGAAGCGATGATTGGTCGCGCTTTTCAGTCCGTATATCACTACAGAAGATGCTACGCCGGCTTGTTTATCTTATTTCCTAAACTGCAAATGTACCAGTCTGTTAAAATGCAAACACTTTTGAAATTGAGGCTACATGTAATTGTATATGTATTATTGAAAAACATCTACTGATTAGTTTCAGTTCATTGAGTTTTCAAGAAAAAATTATTGGTATTCAAAATAATGAACCAACGCGCCTATTTAGAAAATTCGATTACAAAATTAAAAAATATGTAAAACATATTTTTCCATAATTTATCAAACTTCTCTCTATGTATGTAAAATATTTAACTGTCATTTTCAAACAAATTTATGTGCAACAATGACCTGATTATGCGATTGCGAGAAGATAAAAAGTTGTTCTGTTAGGCTTACTTTTTATTTAAGCAAAAAAAAAAATGCGTGAAATGCAAATGGTTTTTTGACTTGATTCAGTTTTTGGGGAAAACAGAAAGCTGTGGTGAAAAAGGATATTTTTAAAAATTACCGATGTTATGCAAACAAATATGTCTAATAATAGGGGTTTAATGATGTAACCAAATTAAAGATTTAAATCTCTTAAATAAAAAATTTTTTTTAAGTTTTCAATAAAATTTTCTAGAAGACTTTTCAAATTTAAAACAGAATTACAGAAACTTTTTCGATCTTGCAAGTTTGAAATGTGTACTTTCAAGATTCTAACACACATATAAAGACACTGCGGTGCAGCTTCTACTTGACCGCTTCAGATCTAGCAGATGTTTTTCTAGAAGTGTGTACAAGCTTTCTCATTTAACAACCACAATTCCGGCAACTAGTTCATCTACAGAAAGATCGTTTTCAGCAGTGAAACGAATAAAACGTATACGCATGATCAGGAGTGACCATCTTCATTAGTTTTTTTTTGTATTGAAAAAGAATTATTATCAAACATTAGGGGAAACGACCAGGCCCGTGCCCAGAATTTTTTTTTTTTTTGGGGGGGGGGGGGGTGAAAATTTTCTTCGCAAAATTTATTTTATAAATAAAAATAATTTTTTCACTAATATTCATGCTATTAATAATTTCCATCATCTTGATTTATATATTAATAATTTAAATAAACGAATTACTGTATAAACATTAATAAAAATTAAATGTTATTGATTATACTCGTAACAAAAAAATTTGCATAAAACATTAATGAAATACCTAAGCTATTTCAGTTCTCATGGGGGGGTTTAATCCCCAAAACCCACCCCGTGGGCACGGCCTTGGAAACGACTATCTTTTCGTGATTATGTAATAGACACTTTCGCAAACAAGAACCGGAAAATTGAATTAATTTACAAAAAAATGAGACATTTCGATCCTTTTAATTAATTTTTAATTCTGCTCTGTATTTAACCGAATTTTACGCATGCTTATTTTTATATAAAAAAAATATCTGATCGTGGCGCTTCCCCAGTTCTGAAATTCACGCTACGCCACTGCTGTAATGACGAATTTGTTAATTTTGTGGTAAGTGTCTTTATACATAGTTTTGAAAATAAATTTTCAAGAATATTTTCTCTCTTTGCCCTAAGCTTCTCTGATTGACCCTTGTAATTACTATTCCGTGGTTTTATTTTTATATATATAAACTCGGCCATTTTGGCTTCGCAAGGGGCTGTGCCCCTTGACCCCTCTTGCTTACATTTCTGTCTCTTTCTCTTCTATGCTTTGTATAAAATGATCAAAATTTACAACATAATTGTTATCGGCATCAAGACAAAGAAAATAACATAATCATTAAAATCTTATCCTAAAATTTAACTTTCATTACATAAATAGGAGCCGGCCTAAGAATTACGTTGTAATTAATATATATTTATATAGAGTCGGTAAAAATTAAAATATAACAAACGTTACATAAAATTGGGACATTTTTATAATATTAGGTAAACATAATAATGTAACAATAATTTTTTTTTAAATATTTTTTGTCGAGACCATAAGGTAAAAATAAATTAAGAAATTTTAAATGTTGTATCCAATAATCTGAGACTTGTTGTAGAGCTATTAGTAAACGCCCCGATGAGTTTCTCCAGTTCATTTTCGGTTGAAATTTAAGTTCGTTCATTTTTAATCTTATTCATACTGTGTGAACTATCACAAACTAGGAATAAGAGCAAAAGTGAACGGGGTAAAATTTGAACCGAAAATGAAATTGGCGCGAAAAAGAGTAAAGTAACGAAGAGAAAATTTTAAAATAATGTTAAAATAAGATAAAATTACTTGTTAATATATTTATTTGATTAACAAATTGTTGCAGAATAGAGTTGAAAAAAAATGGTAAGAGGGAACTGACGAAGATCATAATCAGGGGGAACGTAGATGGAGACAATGTTAATAGGGTGCGGAAGGCTAGTACAGATAGAGACGTGGACTCTGTTGGGTTGGTTAGGAATAAGAGGAAGGTTCAAAGAAACATTGTGAGAGCTGAAAGGAATGCCATTTTCATCGAGCATTGCGGAACCACCGCACAATAATTGGTATAAGGTAAAACAAAAAGCAAAACATTCGCAATAATGTGCTTGAAATAGGTTGGAAGGGAAAGTAAATTGTAACGATTAGAGATCCGGAGAAAGTAAATCGGGGCTAACAACAAATTAGAAGGGAATTTAAAGAGTAATGAAAAGAAGGAAGAAAGAGTGCATTCGTGTAGGAAATCGTAGGAGGCAAACAAAAAATTTCCGTTAGGAGCAAACAGGTTTTGAAACTTTTGCATAAATGAAATGATATCCGTTAGGGTTAAATTATGCTTCGCAAAGCTTCTTGCTATATGCGCTAGTAAATCTCACTGCTGAACCAGTGGAGCAGTAAATGTGAGAGAAAACAGAAATAATTCGAATGCAACCGAATTCAAGTACTGAGCAAGTTATCTTGACGTTAGTGCATTCGAACGAGAAAAAGATGTAATAAATGTACTGAAGCCTGACAGTGATTTGGAACACTTCAGCGACTGTACGATTTACAAGTAAGAAAGAAGAGGAGACATTGAATATTAAAATTAAACAGTTATACAACTGATTTAAATATTTTATTTTGTATGTTGGCAGAAAGATCAGATAGGAAAGAAGTAAAGAGAATTTAGGGTATAAGAAGAGAAACAGAAGAAAACAGAAAGAAGAAAATTCAGTCCCGAATCTTCCTACTTTCTTTCCTATTTTCTTAATCGTAGAAAGAGGAATTAATTTATCTGAACGTTACTGGAATGAAAACGAGATAAAGAATCACCAAAGGAAGAAGAAGAAGAAGAAGCAGTATTATTAGATGAGAGTATTTCCAAGATGGCTGAAGTAATATTTCCAATTAAAGGAGAAGAAATTGAATGAGAGGAGTTAGGGTGACAAACGAGGCAGGATTGTCCTTAACAGGATTTGAAAGAATATTATTGATTGAAGTAGAATTAGACGGAGTAGGAATAGATTTGTAGAAAGCCGATCCGTTAGAGGGAGATGGGTTCGATGGAAAAGGAGGAAACTGCGAAGAGGGTTTATAAAGCGCTTTGAGTTTCATTTTATGACTTTCAGGAGCCACTAATTCTATTAATTCTTTCAGTACAATTAACCTCTTGAAGTATAAAAAAAATAAATGAATAAATCCTCCTTGCATTTTTAAACTGTTTCTATTGGCTGAGTTGAGTATGCGTAATAGCAAGACTGAGAATATGTAAGCTGCAATGCATGTACAAAGCGGATGGGTATATTGCCCTTATAATTGCTATCATTAAATTTTTCATGCATTACCCCGCGCCTTCGCCATATCCACGTCTTTTCAAATAATTTAAGTTAGTTTTAATTTTCTTCATTGAATTAATTACTGTTTTCCGATGGCGTCCGTGGTTAGCGAAAACAAGGAAATCTTGCTTTTTTTTTGGTTGATCAGGGTCAATATAACGAGCATACATTTGTTCAATTTTAGAAGTAGACTTACTCCGTCAATCTGTGAAACACTATGATTTGTTTTACGCAAGGTTACAATGAAGTTATTGCATACGTCAGCAATCTTACTTTGAGTTTTTGGGCATACGTACATAGATGCACGACTGGTTGTTTCGAAATGGGGTTTTAAATTTTCATCTCCTTAAAATTATCAATAAGCTCTTCACCATTCAGTGAAATTATGATGTTCTCCAAACGGTACAACTATTTTTTTCTTTATAAGAACGATTTTTTCGTTTTTTTACACTTTTTTTTTAAAACTATTGTTAACCTGTGTTTTTGTTGTTTTTTTTTTCAAACTATGATTGAAGGCGTCTCCTCGAGTACACTACCATTAAATGGAAATGCTTATAAATTTGAAAATAGCTTCCACGGTTTACATTTCTTTCACATCGCACACAAATTATTTGTTTTCTTGCTGGAGGTATGTACTTACGTATAATGTTTCGATGCGAATTATTCAAATTGCCCCTAATGGAAGTATGTAAATAAAGTTTACTTTGTTACCTGATTACATTTAAAACTCTACACTGATTACATATCCGCGGCGATAATTAATATACTTTTTTTCCATTAACTGAATGTGCAAAATTTTATTATTTTTAAACGTTCTTTAAATATTGCTTCAATTAATTTTTACAAACGCATAATAATAATAATAGTAATGATAATTGTAGCCGAAAAATTTAGAATATTATAAAGTCGCGACTGTTTTATGTGATTCTCTAATTCCCCTTTTTTCTTTCCTTTTCGTTATAAAAATAGTTTTATTAATTAGCGGAGTTTGAAATGATTACATTATTTCTCCATAATTAAATTGCTGCAGTGTAATCGGTTCAATGGACTAGGTGAATATCACAATGAGCCGTAATCAAAGGCGCACTCAGGATTTTTTTTTGCTCAGGGCTAGAATTTAGAAGATGAGTTCTGGTGGTAACTCGGTATCTCGACTAAGTACCTATCTATTTCCGTGGTTTGTAAATAAAAATAAAAAAAAAAAAAAAAGTACAAAATTAACGAATATTATTATTAAAAAAATTACAAAAAAAAAATAATAATAATGGAAACGCCTAACATTATGTTTGTAATAAGCGCAAATTAGATAAGTACACGAATTTTATTTTAACAAAATTAGCTAAAAGTATATAACATTATACTTTTAATAGAAGTAAAAAGTAAATAGGTATGTTCTTAAAAAAAAAAATTAAGTAAAACAAAACATTACAAAACGAAATTAAGATTTCGAAGATTTTTTGGGGGGAGCAATGGGGCACCCCCCTTGAGTGCTCCAATGGCCGTAATAAACACATTCTAAGACTGTCAGAGAATTGCTGTGCAATATACGAACACGACCAGTGTGTAGAAGTTAAAGTGGACTGTTATCTAGCGGAACAGTTATCGTTTTCGTTTTAATACAGGTACTGATTACGTTTAGATCGCTGCATTGTAACGATATATAAAATACATTATTATCCATTTTGCCTTTATTTAATATGAAATTCGATGTAATATTTATGCTATATGATTATCGTCAGGTAGATTAGTAGGCTGTTCCATCGTATGATTAAATATTTGTAATTTTTAAATTTATAGATAGTGGGCATAATGTTATCATGGAAATTGGCGAAACAATTGCGAGACCAGAAATCATTATGGGATCAGGTTAAATAGGAGGTGAAAAAAAATATTATAAATTCATATCACAATTTTAAAGCAAATGGTGGTAGTCTGTACACTGACGAAAAATTGGCGGATAAATTAGATTATATTTAAGATAATGTTAAATTTCGTTTTTTAAGTTGCCAATTAAAGTACTTTGAAAATTGATATTATATAATATATATCGTACTTGAGAAATATTTTAAAATTATGAAAAAATTTGTTCGACTGCATAGTGAAGCGTTACGATTGGTTTTAGTTATTTTTATATACCCTCAGGGATGCCACCGCGGTTTCAGATTCGCGGAATTATGATTTTTTAAATTTAAGGTTGACTTTTATTAGAACCTTTCCAATATTTGATAAAAATATTTGTTTATTTGGTTTAACTTTACAAAGAAATTTCGATACAGGTCGACCTAGAAAAACACCGGATAGATAAAGATATAAATATACACGGATATACAATTAGAAAAATATATATTATGGTACGTATCACTCTGGCTGGGTTACTCCGGGACCGGTAGATACTTCTTTGACGGACCGACACACGATGGAGGCTCTTTCCGACGACGATAAGGAAACTTGTTGTTTAATTGCGAAGTCGAACAGTTTCATTAAATATTTCCCACCGATCGGGTCTTGGACCTTTCCGGATCGAAATTTCTTTCGTGCAAATTTACTTCGGACCGTTAATTTCTCGACAACACGACACGTGGTCTCGCTGACCTTTTTTCTTTTCTTTTAACCGAAACCAACTCGCGACTTAACTTCGCTCTCGGCAAGCAAGGAACTAAACTGGAACTCTCTCGCCTGCTTTTCTCCTTTCTTTTCGGCATTTTTTGATCTTCATTTCTTCCGAACCGGTCTCCTCCCCGTCGCAGACCAGCCAATCATCTCTTCTTTTTTTTACTGATCATCGCGTGCATTTATTCCCTCACTTGATTTCACAATCCATCGCTCCCCAGCCAGCAACAGGTTCCCACACATGCGCACACTTACACTCACACCATTTGTTCTTGGTACTTTATTAAATTTATTTATATATATATTTATTTTAATTCTCTTTAAATGTAATGGTCACATTACAATAGATTTTTAATGTTCGTTAAAAACACACTGCAAAATTTACTTCACGAACGGGTTATTTTGATATAACAAAAAAACGCATTATTCATTGCGAATTTTAAATAAATTTGGTTTCTTATAGCCAGATGTATTATCATCAAATATGCGTCGATATGTATAAAAAAAAAAGGATAGGTATGCGCTATTAATGTAGTAAAAAATGTAACACTTTTACAAGTATTACTCTGGTAAAGGCTTACATAACTATTTGAATAGCGCAGAGATGTAGACTAACTACTGAGATTGTAAATGAACAAAATATCCTCCTAACTGTCTTTTTATAATTTCACATTTTACTATAAGAAATTTGCTCCTCAGCTTACACTTCACGCGGAATAAATATCGAACTCTTGTACTTTTGAGTAATATTATGGAAAGTTAGTTTACATTTTTATTCTTCATAGAATTGCTTCTTCAGTATTTGCCATTTTATAGATGACTAAGTGCCATGAACTGGAATTGGTCGTTGTATTTCGTTTCGTGAATGTTGAGAGTACGCCCGTAGATAAGAAGGAAGACAACGGGATTTAAATACCACCCGAATTTTTTTCAGAATGGTTTATAGAAAAAACCAAAAAAAAAAATAAATAATTATACAGTATAGAATTAAAGACAAAATATTACGAAAAATTTGAAGATCTACTTTCGTATACTATTTATTTTGGAAGTGGGTGGATTTTTAATTTTTCGTTCTTATAAAAAATAAATGAACCTTTGTGAGTGCGACATTTAAAATTATTTATACGAATAGTAAATTGTTAGATTATGTAATATAACAAGAAATGCAAACACTACGGAGGCTAGAGTGCCGCGTGTAAATAAGTATCGTATTAGAATCCAAGCCTTTTATATGGGTTCAAAATGATATAATAAAACCACCTAAACATATAAAAGTTCACTTAACTAACTATAAGGAAAGGCGTAAATTTTTTTTTGATTATATTAACGATCTTATTTAGTTTTAATGTTTATTTGAATTTCTTTTTTTTTTTCTTATTTATTTATTTATTTTTTTTTAGCCATCAATGAAACAAAACTGTGAAGAGATTTTGTATTGTACATTTGTTTGCTCTGTTTATTCGTGCATGGGTGGGGATATCGCTGTCTAGGTATATATGTATAAATGTGCGAATGTATGTTGTACCTGTCCGTTTGTTTACATGTATGTAGATGCAAACGTGTGTGGGTTGTGGGCCCGTTTGTGGGTAAGCGAATGAATGATTGAATGAGTGATGATAGTAAGAAGGCATATATATATATATATATATATACTTATTTATGGTTTATATGTATAAATGTTTTGTTTTATTTTCGGCATTTATTGATTTCGTTTTAATTATAATTTACCTTAATGAATAATTCGTCTTATTTTGCTGCGAGCGCATTATTTTATTTTTATTTTGTCTATTTTTTATATTGCATTTACTATGTACTTCGTTGTATACGCATTTTCATTTTCTTTTCGTACACGTATTTGTTTAACCACAGCTCGCGCACGTTGGTCATTCTTTTATAAAATACATATAATTTGAATTTGAATAAAATGAGTAGTACAATAAAATTCGTAGTGTTGTCACGTTTTTCAACTTTTTTTAATTGCGAAAAACTATTTGCAGGATCATGCCCTCTGCGATCCAGTACACCGACCTCTCCCGGAAGTTAATTCTAGTTGTGAGTCTGGTTAAGGGTCTACTGTTTATTATTTTTCATCTTCTACCTATAAATTTAATATTTCAGATTTATCACAAACCCAATAAAGGTTTTCTTAATATTTCATATTTTTAAACACGTTCTACCTAGTTGTATTTTTCTTTTGGTTTTTTACCATTTACATATACATAAATAATAACACCGTTAAATTTATTTTGTCAATTACTTTATCAATTTAAAAGATTTTTTCCATTATTTCGTTAAATGCATGAATTATTTTTAAAATTTTATTTTTAATTTATAATAAACTGAATGATTATAAATTAAATTGTTTCGTAAGTTATTGATTTATTAAAGTAATAATTCTCAATTTTTTTTGCAATCTTCTACTCCTGCTGTAAAAAAAAAAAAAGGTTATTAAGAAAATGACAGTTTTTTAAAAATGAATTTAAAGAAATGTTTTTTGGAAATTATTTAATATGAATTTGGAAAAATTAAAAATATTTAAATTGAATTGTAAAGTTCGTAACATTAGGGTATACTTAAAGTCGTAAAATAGTTGATAACATTATACCAGAAGCTAATTATAAATAATGCAGTTAAAGAAATTATGGATAATTTTAATATTAAATCAAAGTCATTTGAAGAAAAATTAATCGATTTCCGAATTAACGTAATTTTAAATTATGTTTTGAATATAAAATTTTGGAATAATTTCGATATTGGTCTTTAAATTTTTATCTGAAAATTAGTAAAACGTATTAACCGTTTTTACTCCATTTACAGCAAGTTATTTGTATCAATCTGGATTTAGATTCTTTTTAATATTTATATTTATGCTATAAATATTTTGAATATTATTTAAACGTATTTAATTATCCATTCGCATCAAGTCTAAATTATCCATAGCTAACGTTTCGCACAGCATTACTCTATTCAGCATCAGAGCAAAATGCTATTCGAAAGCTGTAAATAATTTGGACGTGGTCTGTACCAAAAATAGACGATTGGTTAATACAAAATGAACCACAAAAATTTAAACTTCTTTGATTAATTTTTGCTACGAAATATACAAATTAGTTTTGTTTTTTGTTTTTTTTTATAAATTTTTAGGAGCGCAAAATATAAAAAATATTATCGGAAACATCCTACTTTTCTTTTTTTTTTTGTTGAGTTTGTCAAAAAACAAAAAAAACATTGACCCACGAAAAGAGAAAAGGATGAGAAGCGGAATGAAATGTTTATGCTATCAGATATGGAGGATAGGAAAGACTCAAGTGCTGGAATGACCGAGGGTGATGGCAAGGAGAGAATAAAAGATGCACAATACGGAGTTGGAAGACAAATTGACAGAAGAGAAGAGTAAAACGAAGAACGTTCAGAAGCGATACAGGTGTACTCAAACAAAATGTGATTAGCATTACCTATAAAGTTGTGAGAGGAAGAGTGTAGGGAACAGAGGAGAGAAGCGAAATAAGGAAGCAGGAAGCAAACTGTGCCCAAAACGTAGGCGACAGGTTGCAGAGAGTTAAACGCCGCATGGAGAGAAAATTGAAAAACCATGGATAAGACGGTAGATTAGGCTGGATAAAGAAATAGAAGGAATCCGGATTTGAGAATGAGGAGGAATACGAGTTTAACCAATACTTGCTGAAGTGGAGCGGAGATTAATAACACTCTACTTCAGGGAGTGCTTAATAGTTTAGAACAATGATTAAATTTTACATAAAGCCATAACAAACGCTAGACAAATAATGTATAATCACTATTTTACAATCGATGATAATAGACAATAAAATTAACCTAAATGAATGCAATTAAATTCATAATTTTCATATTGTGATTATTTTGACACTCTACTGGATGAAATTTCTAAAAATACTGTAAAACCAATATAGAACAGTGTTGGTTTATTTATGAATTTCCTGTATTCGACTTATTCGTACTATACTTTCTTGTTCCATTATCAGCAATTCAAAATCATATAACGAGCTTTTTTTTCAAAATCATAAAAAAGTCGGACATCACTATTTGATATTCGACAGTAATTTACAAAAGGCATCGACGAAAACACGACAGTTTTCAGAGTTATATATTCATTCCGGGGTTTATAAATCATATTACCCAGCGTAAGCTTAAGAAAAGTATCGGCACGTTGAAGTTAATTACTTTTTTAGAGATTAATCCTTTAAAAAGAAGAACCTTATTATGTACCACATTAAAGTTACTTTTAGAAATAAACAAAAAATAAATTTGCATGTTGTAAAAGCAAATTTAAACAAAAAATTTCACAGTCGATAAAATGTTATTTGCAGTAGTCGGATGTGAAAATAATTAATTTTAATATCAATTTAAGTAACGATTAAATATATAAAAGTTTATAAACTTTCTCAAGAAAAATGGCAAATTTGAAATTGCACTTTTTACGACACAAAAAATTAAAACGTCAATTATTTTCACTTTACGATGTTGCTTTAGTACCCACACCAATAAAACTGGCGAACTCTCTAATTTACCTATAACAGCTTTGTGCCCCACCGATGTGTCTATTTTTTCATTCGGATTGTTTTCAATTTTTAACAACTATTACAAAAAATATACATATATAGGTATTTAATATGTATGAAGAGAAAAATAATCGATGAACATAGTTGCTTATTGGGTTCAGTAGTAAATATTTCTGTAAAGAACAACGTTCAAAATACAAACATACATATGTTTTAAAAGAATACGATAACCGAAAAGTTATCGAAATAAACATCTAAAATTAAAAATCTGCAAAGGAAGAAAGAATAGACTAAAAGAATTTCTTAAAATACGACAAAATATGTTCCCTGAATTCATATAGCTCTGAATTCAGTACAATGCACAGTCGTCTATACGAGTTAAATATTAGTTCAATTTCAGCAAGAAAATAAAACGGTTTTTTAATAGAAAAATGGCAAAACGATGTTTAAAAGCTATCGTAGAAACTGCTTATAACGATAAAACACGTATAATATTACGAATATTAGTTACAGAATTTACGATTGTTTGAAAAAATAATGACACGATGATTAATATATAATAATTCAAAAGATTCTATTTTTTATCATAATTAAAACTATTTAAATATTTCTTCATTAATTATATAATTTTTTTAATCTAGATAAATGGTACTTGTGGAATTAGAATGAACAATTATGAATGTTTAAAAATACCTATTTTGTTATTTCCCGCCGCGTTAGTGATTTTTTCCCTGCAGTGTACTATATAATAAATGGGAGCTTAATAAATTACGTTCAGAAAAAAAAAAAAGAAAAAAAAAACTATTTTTCATACGATTTTAGACTACGTTAAAGTTTTGATAATAAGAAAAAGACAACAGTTTTTTAACGCCGACGTGAATTAATAATTCTTTTTATCGGAGAAAATTTTAATATATATATAAAAAAAAAAAATCAAATAAATTTACAAACGAATTTTCAATATAAATACACAAGTGAAAAATTTTTATATTAAATAAAAATAAATTACATTGATTGGTATGTATAATTATATATGTGACAATTAGTGTCGTAGGTTATTTAGAAATAAAATTGAAACGTTGACATGCAATTTATTTTTAAAAATTCAACGTGACATATGGAATATTTAACTTTCTGTTTGAATGAAACTATTTAAAAAGAAATAAATACAAGTAATATTTTTGCATAATGATTATATATAGTTATCATTAAAGAGCAAATGTAACTTTTTAGTTTTCTCCAATATATAACTACAATAACAAATAGTTTAAATTCGGTATTTGAAATATAAAACAAATCAGTATTATATTGCAGAAATATTGCAGAATTAACGTACACGGTGTTTCAGTTTGATGTTACCATTTTTACAGGGATTTCCACTAAATCATCTCTGGCTCAGAAACGAGGCATTGTACGCCCCAGGTCTAATTCGCCCATCTTTTAGCTACAAAATGACGCAAATTGCATCTTGAACGGTTTCGTGTAGTTTGAGTGTGGGTAACGAAAAGAGCGATGGATCCAGTTTTTTTGTGCGGTAGAGTGAGGTCGGTTTTTCCTTAAGTTGGACTACACATTTCTGTTCGAATAGTTTTGGATTACACTGCTATTTTAACCTTCCATTTGTGACGACTGTAACCAGTTAATTTTTCACTGTGATACGTCTTCGCTATCTGTAAACTGATAATTTTCGATTCGCTATTTCGTTGTTTTGAGTTCTTTTTTTGTTGAATATTTTACTACTCGAAGTCTACATTTAATTTATGAATTGGAAATTTATGCACACAAGATACTACAAGAAGAAAATGAAAAATTTCAAGAATAGAAAGTATAAGTTCGGAGGAGCTGAGAGATACTTGCTAGAAGAAAGCCGATTATTCACCGCGTCGCACATGTACATTCTCAAAAGACCAACTCAGGTACGCGAATGTTTTCACAAATATTTTAATAAAGATCCTCCAAGCTGTTTAACAATAAGACGAATATTCGCTAAGTGAAATGAAACCGGCTCACTTACAAACATTGTCGGAATGTCAGGTCGAAAATGAATTGCTCGTATTGAACGTAATATCGTTGCGGTGAGAAATGCATTAACTGAAAACAATGAAAATTCCATTTGAAAAATTAGTTGAACATTTCCATATCAACATGTCAGCACATTATTTCAAAAAAGAAGTTGGTTTAAAACCGTATAAAATTCAATGCCATCAAGCGTTACTTCCTTAGGAAAAAGAACGCTGTAAAATCGACGTCAGTGTTTTGTATGCCACATGTCGTTGTTCAATCTTAAATTCAAGGATAAGCTGGTATTTAGTGATGAGGCTACATTTCACGTCAGCGAGAATGCTAATCATCGAAGAAACTGTATCATTTGGGGAGCAAGTAAACCAATCGTAATTCGAGAACACGTTAGAGATTCACCCAAAGTAAACGTTTGGTGCGCCGTAAGTAATTCCAGATGGTTTGGTTGTTCCATATTTCCAATAAGCTGCTACTGTCAACGGAGAGCGATATCTGAACACGCTACAAGATTTTTTCATCGACAACTTATCATTGTATTTACGACAAAACGGTTATTTCTTACAGGATGGAGCCCCGCGCCATTACACTTCAGCGGTACGAAGGATCCTCGATAAACATATTTTGGTAAACGTTGGATCGGTTGCGTGGGCCCTATTTCTTGGCCAGGGTAAAATCTGACCGTGGAGAGTGCTGAAAGAACGCGTGTATGCCGCAAAAATTAGAGATCTGCGTCATCTGCGCAATAAAATCGCACCAGTAGCCGGTACAATTACTCCTGAAATGTGTCGAAAAGCTATTGCAACTGCGATCGAAAGTTTTGATTTATGTATGGAGGTAGATGGAGATCAGGTGTCGAATGTTATATTCATTAATAATTTTTTTCATTATGTGTCACGTTTCTGTTTCGATTTTGTATTAGAATTGAAGATAAAGCTTTCTTTTTGTAAAACGCGTTTTTTTAATGGTGATTTCGATTGAAGATAAAGCTTTCTTTTTGTAAAACGCGTTTTTTTAATGGTGATTTCGATGTACTAAATATCTGCAATACAAAAATAGATATTGAAGTGTAGTTTGTGTCATTTTGTAGCTAAAAGATGAGGGAATAATTCGTAGATTTGAACGTGGAGCGTGTATGGTGTCCCGTTTCTGCGCTAGAGATTTAATGAAACTCCCATAAGAATGGTAACGTCAAACTGAAAATATTAAATTATACATACATAAATCAAAATGCAAACTGTATTACATTTATACAACAAAATTTATAGCATATTAGTACATAACTAATTTGAAAAACAATATATTCGTGTATGCCAAAGAACTGTTCAATTGTAAGAGAAAATTCGGGATAGCCTAGTTGCAATTTGGTTTCCGTTACGGAAGTTTTCTGTTTGATTCAGAGCGGCGATAGAAATTACAAAAAAAAAAAAAAATTAACCGCTAATAGTTATGTAGTAGGAAGCAATGGCAAACCATCTCGTATACTAACATATGCGCATTGGTTAATATACAAGACAAACACACTTGGAGCTGCATTTGTAGCGTGATGATAAGCGATTCCGAGAGTAGTCTTGCGTTTATATTAATGTTGAATATAACAATTGCCATGAGCACTAGATCTGTACAATTAGAATGTTCAAATAGATAGTCATGACGTTTGACATCGAGCGATACGAAAAAATAAAGATATCAAAATAATTACGTTTTAACTAAAGAAACAGTAAATAATAGGAACTCAATTTAAAAATAGAGCAATTTCGGAAACTAAAAAATTCACATTTTTACATGAAAATATAAATTCGAAGTATTCTACGAAATACACAGTTCTTAACTCTGTTTAACCTTTCAACGGACATCATGCACCTGGCAGATACACACGTTACATTTCTGATCTACAGCTATTGATGGAAATGAATGTGACATATAATGTTTCCTATTTTCTTTTTTAAACTTTGTAATAACTATTCGCTAAAACGTGCGTTAACATTTTATCAACTAGGCATTGCAACTGTTTCCCTAAATTTTTTCCATGCTGTGTACAAAAATATTTTCTTTTTTAATTTTATCTTATTTCCAGATTATTATTGTGCTGTTTTTGCGTAGTTGGTTCCAAAATATTGTATATTAATTCTGGTTAATTTTTTTTAGTAAAAATTATAATTGGTACAAAAAAGTTTTTTATGCAAAACGAATATCACGCAGAAATCGTTCGTAAATTACTAGACAAAAATGCTTAGTGACACAGTGATTTAGAGATCAGACATTTATAGTGAAGCCAAAGACGTTTTCAAAAAATGCAAAAACGTGTTATACTGACGAAGTTGAAGAAAAATTTAACCTTTATTTTGAAAAGAATAAAAAAAAATTAAGTGGTAGAAAATAAAACCTACTCAAAATGCCAGAATTAGAAATTAGAATCTCCTTAGGCTTCTGCTTGGAGTAAGTTATGGAGGTAAGTGAAACAGTTATTTACTTAGTAATGAAATATTATAAGATACTTTATAGAAACAGATTGATTGATAAAGAAAAATTATTCCCGCGAAAGAGATGCGAAAGGATAGGATTAAAAGTATTTATCGATTTTCTATATCGAACTTGAATATTTTGCCGCAACTAACAAAGTTGGGACAACAGTGATGGAGTATGAAAACTTTTCGACCAACAATGAATTCAAAACGATTTATTTGACGTTTACAATTTGATAATAAATCAACGCGTCACGATGGCATTAAAATTTATCAGCTTAGCTTCGTTAGGAGTGTGTTCTTAAAATTTTTTAACAACTTTTAGTACCGTGTTACCCATTTGCTGAAAATGTAACGGTAGATAAATAACATGAGTGTTTTCGCGAAAAAATTGCAAATAAACAATATATTCCTTCTAAATCTGCAGATATGGAGTAAAAATGTACGCTGTATTGATTCAAAATTGGTAATATATGAAGGTTTACTACGTAGGAAAGTAAGAAGCATCTAAAAGTTTCTAGTGAGGAGCCGTTTCGCTTCGAAATATTCCTAAAATTTATGGGGATCATGATGATTATTTACGATAGTGAAGTTGTCAGCTTTTTAATTTAAATTCGCTTGAAGAAATCGCGCTAAAAGCTAAAATTAGTTCCATTCATATTTATTAAAATACTAGAATTGAAAAAAAATTAATTTTCTTAAAATATTTCTCTTTAATTATAGTCGATATACAACAATTGTTTTCAAATATAGATAACGGCAAATTTATAAAAAAATATTATTTTTTTTGCATTTATATATTATTTTTAACATAAATTCAGCACCGATTTATTTCACTATCCAAGAACCCCACAAATTTCGCAAATATTTCAAAATCAAATGTCTCCTCATTGGAAACATTTTAGAGTCTATTGTTAAGGAAGCACCAAATGCACCATAACTTTTTAGTAATAAGTCGTCGGGTGTTATAAATATTAGTTAGGTCTATACTGAAAAGCAAACCAAGTATTACAGCAGATATTTCGTTCACAGATTTAAATCTCGTGAGAAATTATCATTCGTGGGTACTTTAGAAAAAAATGAAATATAAAATTGTCAATTTAATTATTAAATATTAAAAATAGATTGTTAAATTCAAGCATCTCCTCGAGAGAAAACAACGATTGCATCGTATATGTCCAAAAAAAGAAAAAAAAAGAAGTGTTTTAATCGTTTTCAATTTGTATTTTGATGACTCGATCGGAATGAATAAACTGTTCAAACTTGGATGTTTATTCTTCATAATCAAAGTGGATGTAATAAAAAACTACGTTCTACGTAAATAACACTCATTGATGGCCAATGATTATTTCTTACTTTATACGAAACATAGTTGAAATTAATACCAAAAGCATGTGGCCATTCAAATATAATTTTTAAATTCTCAGTTTCCTGGTCCAAATCCTCCCGATTTCCTTATTACTAGAAAAAAGAAGAACGGAATTTTTTTGTTACTATTGATAATATTTGACCGTCGCAGCGTATTTTATACGAATAAAACAGAACTTCGTAATTTTTATTTAAAGTAAAGTACATTAAAAAGTTTATTCACTTTTTAACGTTTCGAATGATTTTTTTTTTTTATTAAAAATATCGTTTTCGACTGTTTTTACTTTTTTCCCGGTTTTATGACAAAATTCCCGGTTGGGCGACCATCCTGAAAAATCAGTATAATTTAGAAAAAGAACGATTAAATAATTATCCAGGAAGTTATTCTTCAGTCAGTTACAAATCAGAAATAGTAAATTAGTGGGTACCCAAATATTTCTTAAAAGATTCTGCAGAATTTCATTTTTATTCGATGAATAAGGAAATGAAGTCACAGTTTCGAAGACAAACAAAAAGAAGTCCCATTAAAATTGCAGAAGTGTAGACAAAAAAGGCGTCTCGCTGTGTAATGGTATGTCAGAAATGTTTATAACTCGTTACACTAATGTTAATTGTTTTACAATTACAAATGAGTTTGCGCATAATATTAAAAGTTTAATTGTAATTATTTTAACAATAAATTCTTTGGATAGTAATGAATCCGTATCTACCCGATGCATTGTGTCCGTTCGTGTTCATCTATATATCGCGTTCGACGAAGAGTTAAAATTATTTGAAACGTATAAAATCTTGCGCAAAAAATAAATTAGCCCCGTAGATCATGACAGATTTCCATTTAGCCGGACTAAATTTCTCATTTAATAATCGCACATATTAAGAAATGTTTTATTTTAAATCATCCGTTGAATCACGTTCGTGGTAACAATCGTACGTTTTTTTTAACATTAAATAAAACGGCTCGACTTCTTTATAATTATTTCCACCGGGTAGGTAAGGGTTCGCAAATTCTCTATAAGCGATACTTATTCGACGTTCTTCGATATCACGTCGCATGATAAAATGTTCCCACATATAACGTGCTTCGTCCGATAATACTATTAGCGATCTTCTAGGAAGCGGAATACGAACGACAATAACGTCAGTTTTCGGGTCGGAGACTTTATTAAACGGAGAATAACTCAAATTATATTTATCACCCAGTGCGTTATTATACTTTATTAATGTCAGAACAGTATCGGATAAAAGATTGACGGTTATAATTCGTTCACCCCAAATCCAACAATCATCAATATGAGGATCGATGGAGGCTCCGTTATTCGGATTGTATTCTAAATAACATTGCTCGATAGTTACAAAATCTTCTAATTTATAATTCCGGAAACGATTTTGGATAAATAACATATCTACCGGCAGACTAGAATTTTTTATTCTTATCTTATGCTTCTTGAAGTTGCACGCCGGTCCGAAATTCTGAAATGTACCGAATATATGTATACTTAATAAAGTTTAAACACAAATATCAGATCAATTACAAAATGGAATACAATTAAGTTTTTTTTAGTCTCACCTGCTTTCTTCGACCACTTTGTGAGCTTTGCCATGGTCTGCTATCGCAGTTATTTATTATTCTTTCTTCTTCTTCTTTGTTTAGAAATTCCGGATAAACTCGAATACCGGGTATAAAAAAGGAATTCGAAGAATCACTTCTATTAGGAACGTGAAAGGAATGGTTCACTGAATCCTGATCGCAATAAACTTTATCACAGGACACACAATAAACGTACACAGGCCTCCCAATTATCTGTTAACAAGACAAAAATACAATGACCATTCAGAACAACTCGGAGTTTTGCATTAGAAGTTCAATAATGTTAGGCAAATTATTAATTAATCGGAATTATTATTGGCACGACTGAAGTTTTTACATATCGTTCTTATGGGAAAAGTGTTATTAACTGTTATTTCGTTACGAGCAAAAATCGTAAATTATCACTTGACGAGCATTGTTGAATTCAATAATTACCGAATCAAAAATATTCAGTTGTTTATCTGGCAAATTAAATTCATTTTCACACTTTAAGCACGTTCGAACACCTTTGCAGCCGCAAAAATTCGACCTATCCATTCCACTACATTAAAGGTAAATTATTAAAAATCTTATATTATTTTCAAATTTTTATACTTTTTATTGACTTGGCAAATTTTTATTGAGCGGTATATTGGTGAAAATTTTTAAGAATGGACTTACACTAATCAATCTTGCTACCGAAACTAGATAAAAAAATCCGTCCAAGTGATATAATCAAAAAACTTTATTCAATTTTTATTATTATTTATTAGTATTATTTTTTTTTTTTTTTTGAGAAAATAATTATAAATGAAACATTTACGTACTTACAAACTGTTTTAAAAATATATACGTTTTGATAAAATTATACCCTACATACATTTCACTGATGCAATATTAGTATCCTAAAAAATGGTGATGAATAAATTTTACTTGCACCAGATCCGTAAAAATGATCTTTACTTTAAACTTTATTTTAATTACATTTTCATGCGCAAAAAAATAAAACTCGGTTAATTGTAGCGAAAAAATAATTTTATTATTTTTATGTGTTTTACATCTTTTAACAAATAATAAACTATAAGACTGCAGCAAAAATTAAAATTTTATTTCCTTTACGACCTCGAAAATTAATTTTGCCCATAATAATATTGTTTAATGTTTTACATTTTGTTTTTGTCGAAATTTGTATTTTTAATATAATTAAACAGTTACCGTGAAGTGTACGAAGTGGTACACTTTTTTTTTTTTATCATAGACATGAAGTAATAATGTTAATGGAATTTATCTGTGTCATTTGTAGTTGTTTTTTATTTAGTTATAATGAGCTATTATGTAATATTATAAAGCGTGTAGTGGTAGATAGTGGTTTTGATTTATGACCCTAGAGCTGTGTAATGTATATCCATTTGAATTCCCTGTCTAATTAAAATTTACGGGATTCCAGTACGTTTGCGGGTTTAAAATGCTACGAAAAGAAATTACGTAGGAATTGTTATGGATTTATTCTGAATAAAATAAAAATAAAAGAATGGAACAACAATCGCAAAATACGCCGAAGGAATGTTCCAGGTAATAAATTTAACTATTATTTCAGTATGTAAAATACCGTAATCTTTATAATGTACAAGAATGTAAGATATGGCGGTCTTGTATAATTTTTTAAAACGCCGATTTGTCGTAGAATGATATATCTATATAAAATTTATTATAATTTCTGATTTTAGTGTGTATATATGTTAAGTATTTGTGGAAATGATAAAAGTAAAATTTTATACGTTTTTGTATTTACAGTTTTGTTTTAAATAAATACGGCTATAGTTCAATTACTAATTTTTACGAAAATTCTACACTAAAAAAATTGTATTAATTTATTTATTTATAGAGATTTTAAGTTTTTAAATTTTTTCGAGTTGTTAGCGAGGAAATAATTCATTCTATATTTCCTTTTAGTATATTTTACTTTTTATATTGTATTGTCACTCTAAATAAGTTTTTTTTAGTATTAATAGATTATTTTTTCTTTTTCTTTTTTTTTTTTTTTTTTATAATTCAGTTAGGTTTTACAGACGTATTTCACTAACAATGTATTAAAGTTAATTCAATAAAGTATTGTTGAAAGTAACGATTATAACAGATAAAGTTTAATTTCAATCTGTATACAAAATTCGTGTTCATCCTTATACGATAACTTCTACTTTGCAGATTAACTGTGTTGGTTTAATGCATTTAAAACTACGAAATATTTGAATTGTATTTGAAGTAAAAGGATACATGAATAGAATCGTGATAAGAATAGAGAAATTAAAAATATAGAATTGAAAAAATATGATAGTTACAGTAAATCAAGTTTTTTCATTTAATAAAGGAATATATATGATTTTAATATAGCTCGTTCAGTTTTGTGTTTGTATTTTTTATCATTTGTAAATGTGATTAATTTATTATAATTTAAATGCTTAATTTTATTTTTTACATTGTTGGATTTAATCTATTATTACTAGTACGGAAAAAATTAATTTCTTGTAACTCTGCTTGCTCCGTTTTTTTTTGTTACAGCTGCACCTAATTATAATAAGATTCTTATTAAATTATTAAATACTTACTTAGAGAAGTATTTATATATTCTTTTTTATTTAGCTCTTATTTAATAGTAATCTATATTTTTAATATTTAGCGCTAAACGAGCAGAACATAAATGTGCATATTATATTTGATGAGGCGCTAAAATGTGTCTGATAGTGTGTTATTTTTTTTTCATATGTGCTTATAATATTATCGGTTTCGAAGAAAAAATTTTACACCTAAAGAAGCTTGTTGTTGTAGTTTTTGAATAGCGGCTGATGAAGTGGAGTAGTAATAAATTGAAAGGAAGAAAAGATAAATTGCGGCAGTACCAGTTTCAGCGAAAGAGCATTTTAAAAGTTTCATAATTAATTATTGAGCTGTCTTTTAATTTTTTGTGGTGCATATGACATTAAGTATATTTAAAAAAAGGGCCAAAAATTATTGCGCGGTGCAGATGTTTAAATTTCACACGGATAGATAAATAGCTGTTTTTTAATTTATACGTAAATCAAAATGGTTAATTATGCAATTACAATCAGATCAATTTTAAAAATTGATCTTATTTGAAGTTATAAACTGTACATAATAATAATAGTAATAATAATAGGCTTTATTGTAATTTTAATACAGTTTAGTAAATGTATTTAAGTCGAAATAATTTTTATGAGTATATTACTCATTTTGTGTATAGTATGCAGTGTAAAAAATTATACTTAAACGCGTTTTATTTCAGAATCGGCGAGTATTATAAAAATACAGTGGAACCGTTGCTTGCTGCCGGCAACGAAGATAAACTGTGCGAATGGTTAAAGAAAAGTGGACTTATTTCGAAACAGATGCTATGTAATAATGAAGAATGCCAACAGCACCCGATGACTTGGAGTAAGGCGAGAGTTATCGATCGTTTTAATTGGATATGCGCGAAATGTAAAAAGAAGGTACCGATAAGACATAGAACATTTTTCGCCGAATTAAAATGCGATTTTGCCAGTATTTTTACCGCGATTAACGGATGGTGCTCGCATAAAATGTTGGCCGATATCACGGAAAATAAAAATTACAAGATAGCTGTCGGCAAGCGGATTTATACTATGTGCACGTCGGCCGCTGAGACGTACATGAAAAATCATGCAGAAATTTCGATACTGGGGGGTAGAACCGCGGATGGCGAAGACGCCGTAATAATCGTCGATGTATATCCTGATGGCTCGATGACCGTGCAGCAGCATAATAATAACAATTATATGAAGAGGGTATTATGCATTGCTGACACCTCTTACATACCAGCAAGAGTATGGGCCCAGTTATTAGAACCGGCAGATGATGGAACGGTAAGTATTCATTTTCGATTATTTTTCGTAATTAATTTCTTGAAATAGAAATGTCGCCTTCGTCTGGCGCTATAATCGCACGACGGTCACTCTAATTGGCTAAAGTGTTTGAATAATTATTAAGAGCGTTTTGAAATTGTTTTTAAAAATGAAAACGAAAATACAACTTTTTGAATGTGTAATCGCTTAACAATTGTAGAGGATTAAAGATGCTCGCGAATTTCAAGATTGTACTAATTAATCGGTAGTTATAACAGATTCTGATGAAATAATATAGGAAATAATTTATCATCATTAACTGATGTAATTTTAAAAGATAACGGATAGTAAAGAGGTAATTAACACTGAATTAGAATAAACCATATGTTACATACGTTTGTAGACAAAAACACGGTTAAAAGGAAGAATGAATTACAAAGTGATCTTTTTTTTCTTTTTTTTCTTTTTTTTTTAAGATTTAAACTTTTACGTTACCGTTTTTATTTAAGATCATTAAGGTATTCTCTGTCATGTTTTTCAACAGGTGGATTTAGTTACGAAAAAAGTAATTTTAACGTTTGGTTTTTTCAAGGTTATTTCCAACTCTGTAGCGATTTCATAGTGCGAGGTTTGACTTTTCCGAATATTCGGATTAAACTCATGCTTTTGTCAACTGAGTTATGGGTCGAATTTTTATTTTGTTCACTGCGCGCACCTTTCATTCAAGATTTAGATATCTTATACAGCGAGATGCTAGGATTCTATGAACTAGAGAAGCGAAAATTAATTTTTTTACTTATGCAATTATGCTCGCGCGTCTTTACATACGCATTTTAAAAGTTTTTAACACCATATATTTCGATTAATGACACATACATATATTTGGTAATTTTCAATTAATATCTTAATATATTACGAATACGGTGTTATTATTTGACATATTTCAGTGGCTTTTCTGAAAAATTAAATTATTTAGTTTATTTCAGTTAGAATTTTTCTTTTTTTAATTTCTACTTTACGTGAATTTTTTTTGTTTCATAAATAGCGTTTTAAATATATTTTTTTTGCTGATGGGGGAGGAAATTACAAAATTGAAAAAAAAAACTGTATACTATACATAATTAGGAATAAAATGTAATTAGTTTTTACTAGTTTAGTGGAATCTTCTAACCAAAAATACTAAAAAAAAAAAAATTAAACATTGTTTTAACAGTGTTATATGAAAACATTTTTTTTAAAATTTCTATTGCAATTTTAAAATAGTGAAATACTAAAAAGCGGTGATGAGTTGTTATAGAAAAAAAAAAAAAAAAAAAAAATCTCTTTCTTCCAAAAACAGGAAAAAAATGGGAAATATTGTATATTATCTGCAAATGTGATTTTAATTTGATCAAAAATGATATTAAAAAAAGATCGCTAATGATATTTTTTTTGAATATTAGTTTATCATTGATGTTTTATTTTAATTATAAATATAAATCTGTTATCTGATTAAAACTGATAAAAAAATTTTTTTTGGTTTATTTGAAAAGTAACCCCCTTTATGTTAATTTATATCGTAAATAATTTCGGAGGGTTAAAATTAAAATCGTACACATTTCTTTAAATTTATTAATCAATTGTTATAATTTTCCTGGTACGTATATTACAGAGGTTTATTAACTACATAGAAGTTAAAATCAAACCGTAATTTTATGTTGATATTAAAATTAAAAATAAGTCGCAGGTATTAGAATAATCTTATATGTATATTATACGCTAGTATTGTTAAAAATATGTATGTACGAAAAATTAAGTTAAAAAAAAAAAAACACGTTTATAGAGTACCGAAAAGTCATCTGAAGAACATTTTTTTCCCGTATGTTTATTAATCATGTTTTATGTGTACTATGAATTTGGTTAATTAATCTATTAAATGGTGTATCAACATTAAGTATTTCTGTATAACTCTGAATCCCGCCACTAAGACATGTGCTATTACGGTCGAGTGTGCGTATGTACTTGTATGCGTGTATATACATATACATATACATACACACATATTAATTACAACGTAATTCTTAGGCTACCCCCCATTCGAAAAAATGTCCGAATTTTATGCAACGCAGAATGTCCCAATTTTATGTAACGTTTGTTATATTTTATAGAATTTTTGTTATTGTTATTCAAAAAATGTCACAATTTTATGTAACTAAATGTATAACGAAAAATGTAACGAAAAAATGTCTTAATTTTATATAATGAAAGTTAAATGTTAGAATAGGATAGAACTTTTGTGATTATTTTATTTTTTTTGTGTTGATGCCAGTAAGAATTACGTTGTAAATTTTGATCATTTTATACAAAGTATAGAAGAGAAAGAGACATAAATGAAAGCAAGAGCGTTCAAGGGGCACAGCCCCTTGCAAGACCAAAGTGGCCGAGTTATATATATATATATATATATATATATATATGTGTGTGTGTGTGTGTGTGTGTGTGTGTGTGTGTGTGTGTGTATATGTATATACATACATAGTTAATAAATCGATAGAATTATGCGGTCTTCGTTTTATTAATGAAAGAAATTATGGAAATAATATTTTCGTTATTATACAAGCGTTGATGAAATAATAAAAGTAACCGAAGTAAATCATTTAATGTAAAATACACTTATAAATTTTACAATTAAACGATTTTTTTCATTGTTTTTTTATTTTTATTTTTATAGCTGGATTTTAAGACAATCAAGGATGCGGTAATAGCTCATATAAAACCGAATTCAACAATTGTGACCAGTAATATTTTATATCCTTGCGTTTCAAATATACCTGGTTTTATGGAGGTAATTAATATAAACAACTTGATGATATATGATCAAGCGGAACATCAGAGATCTCTTAAAAATATAGGTAAGTGGAATATATTTCTAAGTGTAATAAAAGAAAAAGCATGCATTTAAATTTAGATTATAATTGTTCATTTCCATTTTTTGTATTAACATTTATTAAAAACATAAAAAAATAACTTACATGTTTTTGACACTGTGATGAATTTATAAGTCATGAATTCATATGCTACAATAATGTTTATTAAAAATCGAATTAAATCAGATTGGAAATATTTATCTTGCAATACACTTTAAAACTACTGAAAACTTCTTAAATAAAAAAAAAGAGTATATATAACGCGTATCTGTTTATAAGTTTGTGAAATAATTTCCGTCAAAGAATACACTAATATTTACAATAAAACCCGACGAAATGATACCGGAGCTTTAGTACATAAATCTTGTTATTATTAAAATAGAAATAATTTAAATATACTAAAAGGGTAGCACATCCTTTGCACAAGGTTGAACGTGCTTAAGGAAAATTTTTCTATTCTTTGATTTACCTAGAAAATGTATGTTGAGATATTTGAGCAGTTTTTGTAATCAGCAGATAAAGCCTGTAATGATATGATATATTTCATTCTAAAGTTCTTAGTTTAGATTAAAGTGCCGTTGTTTTGACAAAGTAAATTGATCGCTAGTAATTGAAACGATGAAATTTTTTTGTAATCTTTTTTCGTTGGAAACATGTCACTATTTCATGCTATAGTTAGTAACTTGAGCGATATTTTGGTTATACTATAGAAACTATTTGGACCACTACTGTCGAAACATGTCAACAAATGCAACACATGAATCCTAACGCGGCTGAACAAGCTTTGTGGGAATTACAGTGGAGACAGATATTTGGTATCGATCCATTCCGTCACATTCTTCAACATCTGGTTCAGTATTTCAACGCGCAGCACGCTTCTTCGGCGGCAAATTCCAAATGAAAATAAGTATACGATTATCTTTTATTTATAATACTTTTTTATTTACTTTTCATTTATTATTTTTATTAAGTATTTCGTTGTTTTTAATTGAATAATACCGACTAATTAAGACAGGCTTACTTGGAAGAAGTATAAATGTAATGGAGTATAGTAATGATAAACGACGTATGCGTCATTTCGATTTGTAGCTCTTGTGGTATCGGTTATGCTCTCTTACTCTTATTAAAATGACGATACATGTTTTTTCCTTCTTTTCTTTTTATATTTTTCCACTTTTTCTAGATGGTAATAAAAAACTTTTAGAAATCGGTCATTTTTAGGTAAGGGTTACTTCTCTGTTTTTATATTTCTCCTATTCTGCGATAAGGTTAGTGTTTATAAATATTTTTGGCGCATAGGAATACAGCTCTAATTTTGTAAAAATAAATAAAATTGGTTATTGCATGATATATATATATATATATATATATGTATATGTATATGTATATATTTTTTATTGATCTGGTCTGCCTCGGTTTACTAGTATAAAATTATGGGCGATGAATTGATAATGGGAAATATGCTTCTCCCCAAAAGATTGTTTTTGTATATTGTTATACAAAAAGTTTTAATGGCAACGTCTGTGTCTGAGTGGAAAATGAGATTGACAGTAAATATTACATAATTTTAAGTTGCTCAGGTTAGAACAATTTTTTCCTTTCTTTTTTTATCAGTATAGTTTTAAACATATAGATTCAGTTTTTTGCTGTAAAATTTTGAAGATGTAATAAGATTTTTTTCCTTTTTTCACGATTTATAATTGAAAGGTCTTACGTTAATCAGTAGTTATAAGGTCGTCGCGTTATATGTTACTTTTTTTTAAACAAACACCTGTATCGGGGCTAGGTGATCAAATCTCGATGAATGTTATTTTTGCGTGATCTTTTAAATTAATACGAGCATTAAAAAAAAAAAAAAATGAAATATCCATAACTTTGTATATTTGTTACTTTGTGGGAGAATGCAGCACCCTATGCCCTCTATATCTTTTGCTTAAGATTTTTAAGGTTCCCGGCGGATTGAGTAATATCACAATATTAATTTTATGTATATATATGTATACGATTCAAAAAAAAAAAAGCAGTTTATTATTTCTTCTTGTTTATGGATTATGGAATTAAAATAATTTAATTTCCAATTAAAGAGTAGCAATTTTTTGAACAATTATTGAACGCTAAATTAGCTACTTAAAATTCGGATTCTGATAACACAATTGTTTACTTTATGAACTAAAATATTTACTAGTAATTTTAATTGTATATTTTATGTAGAATATGCGCGTGCACATATGTATAAATACACACACACACACACACACACACACACACACACACACACACACACACACACAATCATATTCTTCCAAATATGTATGTTAAGAAATTTTGATAGTGAATTTTATATTTTTGCGTTACTATATTCCATTGTGAGGAATAAATGCGGCTAATATCGCTGTTCAGTATTGTAATTTTAAAATTATGCTTTAAACTAAGATGGCCTTGATATTATCTTAGTTTTAGTTTTAGTTTTAGTGTGTCAGTTTTTAAGGTATTGTTTAGCGATTGTAGCGCTTAAGATCGTCATCGGTATTTTAGACAAATTTTCTCGTTATCTTAGGTTTTAGTGCAATATTAATTTTTTAAAAGAAATTGTAAGTTGTTAATAGATGCTAAATGCAATTATTTCTTTTTTTTCTCACTTTATTTTTTTTTAAAGAAATATGGCTTATTTTATCAGTTAAAAACAGTTTATTACAATTTTATTTATTTAGAATTGAAAAATATTGCCGATTTACTACCGCTTCTCGAATGCGAAATTTGTTATTTGAACGCATTTTAATGTAATATTTTGTACGTTTAATTTTCATTTAATTCCTTATTATAACTACTTTTTTTTCTTTGTTACGTCAAAAAAAAAAAAAAAAAAAGAAGAAAAGAAAATCGTTAGTCACGAATTAAACAAGTTACTGTTTTTCCATTAGGGATAGTGTTTTTATGTTATTAGCGGTGTAATGATTTTTGTAAATATCGCATACATCACTGAATTAATTAAAGTACCTTTAACTTACATGGCGCTATATATATATTTAAAAATGAAAGATGAACATCGACTGTAGTCTGATTTTAGTTGATGTTTGTTTCTTATCAATAAATATATTCCTACATATTCCGCTAAATTATTGTTATCTAATGTTATTGATGATTTTATTTCTTAATCACTTCGATTTCTTCAGTTAAGTAATCGAACCACGCTTAACGTACTATAGTCAGTTGCGGTCCTTAGTCCTAATTTAATGCATTCAAAATTGACGGATGATAGTTAGTTGTGACGGTGAAATAAATATAAGTTTTTACCAGAATTTGGTTGTGATTAAACATTAATAAGCCTTGAAAATGCTTTTTTAAAAATGTACCCCCGATGTTCGGGCCGCGTCATTACAGTTTAAATTGTCTTTATAATTTAGAAAAAGAAGAAAAAAAGTATTAAGATTTAAGTGATTTATTTTGCTTTAAAAATAAATTATAACTATAATACATCACATTTTTTTTGCTAGAAGCTTATTACTATTGATTATTTTTGTACATAATAATAATTATTACTTTTTTTTTTAATCGCTTCGACTTGCGGATATTTTGAATCACAAATTTATTTAGTTTATTAAATAGAGACTAGAAATAATAGGTTATAATTTTTCCTTATATTGTAAACGATAAATAATTGTCCATAATGTTTAATTTTAATGAGTTTTTTTTTCTTTTTCTTTTTCTTTTTGAAGAATGTTAAATTCGCTTATTTTCAAATACCGAATGCTTGTTCGTGTCGCATAGCCATGTGCTATGGAGCTTTAAGTTAGATAAATTTGTAAAATGGGTTCGAGTGCGTATCGTTCAGTGTTATTTTCGCGTAATCATATCGGTAAAGAACGCCGCGGGTTTACTACAACAACACTGTACGTAACGTTTTATTTTCGTTGTTTTTGTTCTCCGCAAAAATTTGGTTAGTAAAATTAACGTTTTCTTTTTATTAAAAATGTCACGAAAAAAAGAAAAAAAAGAATGCATTTAGTATTCGCCGAGTTCAATATTTTAAGTTTGTTATTTAAAAATTGTACGTAATTAAATCCGGATAAACTAAATTCTCGTTATTGTAAACACATAAAAGACTTTCGTATTATAAAAAAAAAAGAAAATGACATTAGGTTTTTAAAAATGGGTTTTTATTTACCGCGTATTCTAGCCGGGAAGTAATGAGACGATTTATTTTTTCGTATTTGTAGGAATTTTTAGTGCACCACGTAAACTGTGTTTATTTCGGAAAAAATGTTCAAAGGCATTTACAGCAGTTTGTGCGTATTTTTTGCAATTTATCTACACATTTTTTTTTTTTTTTCCAATTCAAGTGGTACTAAATGTGATAATAGGGGGGAAATTATATTTTTCATCGATAAGTGATGTATAATACTTTTGTGTGACGTTAATAGAAAAAAAATAATATTTGCTCGATAGGTACGCATGCTTTATAAACAGTTGTGGTGCTGATAGTTTAATTTTCAAACATTTTCCTTGAATTTTAGTGTTCTTTTCGTAAATTAAAATAATTAACTTTAAAAAAATATTGATTTCTAATTTGCCTCGGGGTATTGTCAACATTTTAAGTAGGTAAAATTTTGAAACGACGCTTTTATTTTCTTAACAGTGCAATTATTAGTCTATGTAAAGTATATAATTTCGTTAATAACGATTGTTTTACGTGGAAATTAAATTTTAGAAATGCACTGGTTAGCGTGTATTTGGTTTATGTTGTTAAATAATATATTTGTAGTTATTTTTTTTTCTTTTTTTTTTTTAATAAGTAGTAACAAAATTTTAAAAAAAGGCCAATAAATAGTGATAGACGATTGAAATAACGATTAATTTTTATCCGGTACCGTTACATTTTTCATGGTTTGTACGGGAAATGTGTAATATCAAGTTAATGAATAACATGTAATAGAATATTTACTCGAGTATTTTATTATTCGTTTTGTTTCGAGTTGATATTATATATGTTTATATATATATATATATATATATATAATGTTTACAATGACAAACGGGTAATTAAGATTGTATTTTTATTTATCGGATTATCTTTAAACTGTTTTATTTGCAGCTTATTATATAATGATTTTTAAAGACTGTTTATGTTTACTTTTTTGTCTGTTATACTACTACGTAAATGAATATTTTTACTTACATACCAACCGTTAGCGTTTCCTATTTGTATTCTATCAGTATTTCTTTGTTTTTGTTTTTTTTTTTTTTTTTTTTTTTTTTTTTGTTGAACGTAATTTTGAATATTTGTCTGTTTTTCTTCTTTTTTTAAATACATATCGGTTATGGTATAATGAACAATTTTGTTGTACAAAAGCTTATACTTGCCGTAATTTTTGTTGTATATTTTTTCCAGTTAAGGAAATAAAGTTATTTTAAATAATGTTCATTTTGTTTTGTGTAATGATCGTTATTTTTTTTTTATTATTATTATTATTTTTTTTTGTATTAATAAGATGATAGAAGCATCTTGTTCAGTTGATAATGCCGGAAAATTCATGATTAATTTTACATTTTTACGTATTTTGAAATGTAAACCATCTTTTTCCGTTTGGTAGTATTGCATTCGTCGTTTACGATTGGATTTGCGTACAGGGTTTTTGGGAGTTGCGTAGACATAAACTTTAAGGTACGAACAGAGCAAATTATTTTTCATAAGTATTTCGCCGACTCCGATTTTTTTTTTCTTTTAATTTTTTAAGTTTTTTTTCTGCTGGCTCTGTAATTAATTTTTGTTTGTACAGTAGTTGGAAGTATCACTATTAAAATCTGGTTTTATAAGAAATTACAATTCTTATTTCATTGGATTCGTCGTACTACATTGAAAAGTAGCGAAAAGCTCTAAAAAAAAAAGTAGCAAATCAAACAAGAAGTTCGAAAATAAATTTCTTTGTAACTATCATTAAAAAAAAACAAACAAGCAAACAGAAATCCTCCGCTTGTTCAAATACTTCAAAAACCATTTCTGTTGATGATCAATCGAATTTTTAAAAATATTAATTATTTAACGTTGCATGTGTCGTAGGAAAAAATTAATAGCCGATCGATAGAAATAATTAAAAAAGAAACCAGTATTTCTAATATAAAGATTATCGTTAATTTTCAGTATATGTTCGAACATTCTCGATGTTTTAATTTTATCTTTCATTTTCTCGGGCTGTATCGATGTTTTTGTCTTTCGTTAAATTATCTTGATTTAGTAAAATTCCCTTTTTTTTAATTTTCTCGGCTCGTCTCCGAAAGCTACAAGTTTATGGTAGTTCTATATGGCTGTGTGAATAATTGGTTCATTTGGTGTGCCAATTTTGAAATAGATTAACGGGGACACGAACAGCACTAATTTTTCTAATAGTTGTTACATCTAGATATCCGAAAGCTCCTAAAAAGTTTTTTTCTCATCGACCGTCAATGGCCTGTGAGTTTGCAGGCTGCTTATGATTACGAGTTTTGAAATTGAAACAGACATATTAGAAAATACACAGTCTTATCGGCTATTTGAAAAATCCAAGTAACAAATCAGATTTGAATATAAACAAGTTGTGAAGCATCGACTTATTATTATAATATAGAGGAATTAGAATAACAACGGTGACCATACACTTGCCCCACAAAAAGGTTTATACTTACGTATGCGAGATTAAATCTGCTATTATTATTTTGTTAGTTACAGAAGCTAATGAATTAAGAAGTTGGAAAATCATACAGCGCAGAATTTTAATTTCAACGATTTGTATTTTTCTTTTTTGTGGTATTTAGCTGTTTTTTAATATTCTAAAATCGAACATTGCGAATCAAAATTTGTTTTTTAGGTTACAGATATTATATCGAGATAATAAAAAATATCCCGAAGTCGGTAAGGTCTTAAATATGAGTGTAGTAATAGCGGTGTTGTCTGCTGACTATCGATATCTCGCATATTTTGCATTTCTAAGCGCAGGCAATTAGTGTAAACAAGTTGATAGAAAATGGACCGATTCGAAAGTTTTTAAGTTGTGCTAGAGATGTATACGAATGCAACGGTAGAGCGCTCGAAATATAATCAATATCTTACTTTAAAATGTCAAATTCGACAATTTTTATCTTTAGCCAGGCGTCTGCACTATATTTCACCCCGGTGGTGCTAGGAATCAAAAACGAATCTAATCGTACAGCGGACGAAATAAATACTACTATCACTGTTTCTGGTTAAATTTACGTGCAAGAAGATTTGTAAAAGTGTGGAATTAAATTTACACGTATCAATTCGCAAAAAGATTAATGAAATTCAAAGGCACTCTAAGAATTCGAACAAGAACATCTGCACCGAATACGTTTTTCATTTATCGTTCGTGGCGATCTTATTGTAGAAGTACACGATGAACTCTCTATAGAATATTATTTCGGTGCAACTGAATCAAAATCCGATGTACATTTTACATCGCAACCTTTTCCCTAATCACCTCTCGTGAAATTAGATATTAAGATTAAGGATCGATGCCGCGTTGTTCAGTTAAGCCAATGGAGATTATTAAATAAATCGTATCGACGTTTAATGACGAAGTATCTGCATTCTTATTCTTCAGTGATTCCACCGACTATTCTCATGTGAAGGAGATTATAAAGCGCAGTTTGACACAGGCTCTACTTATGTATCGACACGGGCAAGTAAAAAAAAAAAAAACAGATTTTCTAACTTTTTTTTTTGTTTTTGTTTTGTTTTAATCGAAATTAACAATTTTTTTCGATTTGAGTATCTAATGAAAGTTGCCTTTAGTCTCTCATGGTATTTATTTCAGTTCGAGTAACGCGATGTAACTTTTGTAGGGGAGTGTCAACTGCTAGTGATATGCTATTCCGATATTTATTACTTCAACCGTGAGTGTGTGTGTGTGTGTGTGTGTTTTAAAATTATTCACGAAGGGAACTGAATCTTCTGACTGACCTTTATACCTCCCCTAGCTAAAGGAATAATGTAGTTTCGGGCAATACAAAGATGGGGTGTGCAGCGAGACAGCTTATAGTGAAGATTTCAAAATTCTGAACGAAACGTCGCCCTTATCGACATCGAAATAGAATTTTTCGATTATGTAAACAAAGAAGAACGTTTACTCGACGTTTGCGGGTGATTTATTACGATGAAATTGGGATTTACCAAATACGACGCAGTCGATAATGTGTGAAAAGATGAGAAAACGATCGTTTTTAATAATTAACAAGAATGCACATCCGCGCTCTTTAATTTTTACTCGAGCGTATTGGATTAGGCTTCTTATTTTATGCTGGCAGATTGAACCGGAAGGATGAGGGGGTGAAATTTAATTCGATCGATGAAAAATTCGTATTAAGATCGAAACTGTATTTTATTAAACGCGCCGCCTTGAATTTAGTCGTACAACGTGAACAAATAGATGAGACTAAAGTTGAACGACGAGAGTAAATGCTGATATATGTAATAAAAAACGATTTCGTCTTCGAATTGAACTCTATTAACACAGGCAAGCATTTAAATGCTGTATGTCAAAATGGTAAGATTTAATCAGGATGAGAACTTTGCCGACAGAGTAAACAAATATGTAGGGACTACTATAAGAATATCCGACTGTCGAGGGATTCGTCAGATTTTCGTATTATCGAGTTTTCTGAAGTAGGAGGAATGGAAATTTCTGAACTTCATGGTACTGGAAACCGTCAAAAGAACAAAAAAGTTTATTAGAACTATATCGGAATAAAAATGTATTTCCCGGCAAACCTACTGTGGTGTTCTCTCTACGCTCGATAGAATCACTCGGGTAGAACAAATGAGCTGAACAGAGTAAATATGTTCTAATGAAGTAAGTATGGTTATAATTCTTTTTCGATTTTCTAAATTTTTTCCCCTGCATATGGTTTATTTAATATTTTCGATAGCCTTGGGGAAGGAGAGTGTTTATAAGGAAGGAGTTTCGAAAGGTTGAGTTTCATATTATAGAATTCGTACTTTCGATTGGTCTTGTAATCTCTCTCTTCGTTCGTTAGCTCGATTTCGAGCGTATCTAGCTGTACAGAATAGGTAGCGTTCTTGGTAATTATTATATTCAAAACGCTGGTGTACACACGCGAAAGACTACATTCGGAGAACTGATTAGTTTTATCGGTGTACAAATGCAGTCCCCCGTATATGTGTCTATTATGTATACTAACTAGCGTGCATATGATGGGATACGTAGTGGTTTGCCATTGATTTCCACGTGACTATTAGAGAGAGTATTTTTAATTTAAAATTTTTCATAATAATTTCTGTCGTAGCCCAAGATCAAACTCGAGACATTCGTAACGGAAGCCAAGCGCTCTAGCAACTACAGGTTATCGCGACGACTGGACGTATACAGAGAATAATTAATAGTTGTTTAAAGTTTTTGAAAAGTTTGTTTTTTTTATTTTTCCGGAAATTTACCGAAGTACCCCTTGTTACATTCCTTCGTACTGTTGTTACGTAATTTCGTCATTACCATGAGGATACGTATTTAAATTACTTGTTTACGTTTGTTACAAATATGTGTTGTAACTACGTTAAATGGGCCTTTAAGTTTTAGTAGACGGTTAAATGCGCAACTTCCGTAGGTAGTGAAGTGCGTAAAACATTAAAAAAAAGCAAACAAAAAAAACAAAAAAAAACAACAAAAAAAAAAGTATATACAAATAAAATACTTTAAAAATATGAAGATTTTGATTGTACACATGATGCGCGGTACATTGTATATTTCATATGTACGCATAATCTGAATAATATTGCAATACATAAAAATCTACATTTATAAAATCCTAGCGATAAAAACTCTTATAAAAGCATACAAGCAAAGTCACGCATATGCTGAAATTTTTAATGTGCCGAGTAAAGATAGTAATAAAAATTTCTCAGTCCGGAAGTTTTGAAAATAGGTTGCTTTAAATTTCGAAACTGCAAGAGGGACTGCATCGAATTAATTAGTGTTTTAAAATTTTAGCCTGGCAAGTACAAGATGTGTAGATCTATGTATAGAAGTTGTATTTGAACGTGATATCTATCGAAACGAAAAATAATGGTTAGTTTACCGCAAGAGATTCTCTTTTTCAGACAGATGTAAGTTCTCGGACGTATTATATATAATAGTAGCAAACGAAAACAGACTGCTATTCTCCTATTTACTTAGACGCCTTCAGTTTTTCCGTTAAGAAATTTCTCTGCTTCAGTGTAAAGCTAGTCTATGATCAGACAAAACTACCCTCATATAAAACGGATTCTATTTATTAAAAATACGTTAGATGATCGTTTTTTTTTGCGAATTTCATGCAATATCCTTATTTAAATTTCACTTTATTATTATTATTATTATTACTATTATTATTATTATTATTATTATTATTATTATTATTATTACTATTATTATTATTATTATTACTATTATTATTATTATTATTATTGTTTTACAATTTAAATTTAAATTATTGTCTTAATTTACTCGAAAAAAAGAAAATAAACACGGAGGAAATTACCTTCTTACAAAGCCATTTGTATTTAAACCGAAATCTTCCGGTTACACGTCTGTTGTTCATTTCGAGTATAGGATAGTTTTAAATGAAATCTTTAAACGAGAAAGAATCGATTTTGTTGACGAGAAAGATATTTTAGATGCGAATTTATTCAATATATTTCCATAGAAAAATCACAGTGTTTTAGTTTTGCTCTGATATTTTCATTTTAATTCCACTCAAAAACAAATTAGAGAACGAACCAATTTTTTAATATTAAAATACGGTTAATATTGAAAAGGTAGAAATTAAAAATTACACAACTGGTTTCGAATCGATTCGAAATGACCGTTGTGACTTTAATTACATTAGCTTATTTTTGTATGCCTTTTTACGCTGGTTTTTGGACCGGTTTTCCTTATGCAGTTTTTTCATCTTCCTCCGCTATTCTGTTTTGAAATAATGTAGGCAGCTTTTTTTTTTTTTTGCTTCGGTTTTTGACGTACTCTTCCGGGAAATGAAATGTAAGATTTGTTAGGATTGGGCTAAATTTGAAATTTATATTTACACTACACCGCTGAGATTTTTGTTAGTAATGTTTTCAGTCGATCGATGAGAGACTATCTTGTTATGTTTCGTATGTTATAAATATGCGTGTGTTTTGAAATTCCGCTTTCAATATAATTTTTCGATTTTTATCAAGAAAATAATGGGCGCAGGTGAAATTTTTGCCCGAAAGTTATCGAACTATGTCCTAGAGGATATTTTTCGTGAATTTTTGTCGATATTAATTTTACCGCAAATTGGAAATAATCGTATAAGTTTTTTATGTATTAATAATGTTGCGTGCGCCAATAGCAGATTCCGTTCAGTTGTGTTTTACGAACGAACCAGCTGTCCCCGGATCTAGAACTGAAAATATAATCGAACGGATTTGTGTGTGTTATGGTGCCGATGTTGTATGGATACAAATTTCGAATTTCGCTGAAGTTGTCGAAAAATTACCGTGCTTATTGAAAAGTGTTAAACATGTGCGCGCATTGTATTTCTTACTAGCTTTACACTTGGCTTATGTCGCACATCTGTACTAATCTGTAGCCGTACGAAGATTCTTATAAAACTAGAGCGAACGTTTTATCCCGTTCATATGTTATATACTTTTTTATTCGGAAGAACGGAATACAATAAAATTATGGAAAATAACAAAGCTGGCCAGTAATCACTTTTTTTCTTTTTATACTATCTGCCCTCATAATTAATTTTTCATTAAATTGATACTATCTTTTTGATTTTAATTTTTTTAGAACTAAAAGGCATCATATTTCACTATAATAAATCGTATAATTAAAGTTAATAAAAATACACGAAACTGCGAATAATAGGGGTGTGATATTAAGGAAATTATTAGATTGCTATTTGTGTTTATTATTATAATGTTTCCGTAATGATTCGAAATAACGAAACTTTTTTTGTAGTTTTGATGAGAAATTTAACTTTAATCATATTGAAAACGACCTTCTGACCAATCGTGAGGAGCAGATAAAAAAGACAAAAATGAACCGTACCGTTTCTCGGTTAAACAATCGGCATCTTATTCAAGAAGACGAGATATGTTTTTGGAAATAAATCAAATACGGGGTTAGAAAAAAATGTTTTTTGTAAATATCAGGAAGCGGAGTATCATCAGTCGGCCAGCAAAAAAAAAAAAATTGGTAGAATCCGCGTCGAGAGAAGTAAAAGACGAAAAACAATCTTCAAACGCTGTGTTATTAATGCTTATGCAGCTCAAGCAAAATTACAAACATCAGCGCGCAGTGATGCAGCTTACTTGGAGGTTTCGTTAATTTTTAAATAGGACTTTCGGTTAAAAACTTTTAGGCAAACCTGATTTAATATAACGAGGTGTAATCTTGGAATAAGTGAAAAACAACCGGCATCTTTTGTTTATTTAAATTTCGAACCGTTAAATTTTTTTGCCGGGTGGGGGGCTTGCTTTCGACTTTGCCCCTACCGCTTTAATGTATTATGTTAGGAAATTCGATTCTGAAGCGATGAGAGATGGAAAAAACAAAGGATTGAAGTGTGTAAGCGAATTGTTTATGGAGATGTGAATTCAAAGGAAACCCTATATAATAAGGTACCGGAAGGCTAACTGTGTCAAAATTTTCGAATACAAAAGAGAGAAGAATGTTCGATAACGAGAGCCGAACAACATTCGAAGAAAACATTTCAAAAGGAGAATCAAAGTTGTGGAGGGGACGAGAAGGAGATAACGAGCAGGTAATTTTAAATTCTTTTCTCTTTTCAAATTTCATCTTTGAATACACTGATTTTTTGTATATTCATTATTCGACACTGTTCTTATCAAAATTTTTGAATATACCTTCTATTTTTTTTTTTTTTTTTCTTTTTCATTTTTGCGTATAAGTACGGTTTTTAATAATACCATACAGCCCCGGCAAGCTTCAGTTATATTCTTACTAGTGTTACGGAAGAAGAGAAAACATATATATTTCTCGTAAAAATTTTGTAATCCGGAGAATGTTGTAATATTCAAAATCGGGTGAAATAATTGCCCGGGATAATCTCGGTGTCGAAGGATTTACAAGTAAATACGTTGTTTTAATTGATTTCGCTCGGCAAAAAGCAGTAATTTTAACATCATCCGGCGCAATTTCTTTACTGAGATTGCAAACCAGTCTTACGTTTCTTCAATAGTATACCCCAATTAAAAAGAAACAAAAAAAAAAAAAATCCTAATTTTTGCTTTATTTTCGGAAAAATTTCCTTTTAAAAAGTACAACAACGTTAAGAAAAGATATATAAAAACACCATAATAAGAGTTGTTGATATTGTAATAAGTGTTTTTTTTTTTTTATTTTAGGCTATAATATTAATATTTTCCGTAAAGGAAATTAAAAAGTTGTCTTTTTAATTTTTTTTTCTTTTGTTCTTCCCTTCGTTGTTAACTCGAGCGAAACGGTGAAAATAAATAAATCGTAAATTCTCTTAAAATTAATTGTGTTTTTTTTTTTTTTTTCTTTCTTCTAGATAACGTGTTTTTTACGAAATTAAAAGTAGACGGCCACCCCGACCGGTTCTACATGGATGATGATAAGCTGTGTTTTAGTCTTGCGATAAAGCGAGCTGGTAATATAAATGCTTGAATTACGAAATATTGAGAATTATTTTAATTAAAATGTAAATTAATATAAATAATATACCGCTTAAGAAATAAAACGCCGTTGTGTCCGAAAATTTTTGGAAAATAAAAACAGGAAGTGAAAAATAATTCGCGATTCGCCGCAATATGCTTCGATTATCGTTTGATTCACTTATTGCCGGTAGCTCGGTTTAGAAGCGGCACGATTAAACTCGATAATCGTAGTCGGTTCCTGAAATAATAGAGAATAAATGCGTTTAATAACTAAATTAAAAGTGCGCTTCTCGTATTACATCGAACGGAATTATAAAAGTCTTAATTGTAAAATTTCTTCCGCTTTATTATTAAATGTTCCTGCCTACGAGTACATAATACTTTCCATTAAGGCTGGAAATTCAATTAACAAATTACTAATGTTGCCTCTCTTCGTCTAGTTAATCTTTTTCTTCCTACGTTGTTAAGCTTGGTAGTTTTGCGATTATTTAAACACGCGCGAAATAACAGCTAACACAGTATTTTGCAGCCCTTATTCCCATTCTATCTATATAGAGTTACCAGTATAGCCGTGCATTACGAAATTAGCCTTTTTTTTTTTTTTTTTTTCGTTATCTGAACTTCAAGCTGCTCCTTTCTTTAATAATTTTTTTTTCTTTGACCTTTAAAAGGTCGCATCCGGCAGCTACCAATACGCTCTCGTGTTAAGAACTTTGTTCTTACGATGACTATCGTTACTGTTTTTCAAATTGATCGTTAATTCTTTCCCCGAACATTCTCATTTATACCCTTTACACTTATTTCCGTATTCTGCTTGCGCGTCGGATTCATTTTAACTTCACAAAGTGAATATATAGGGTAATTAAAATGACGGAGAAGAACGTATTAAAATTGTTTTTTTTTTTTTTTTTCATTGTAATGCAAAATATTCTTTCATTTTTATTGGTGACATTAGTGGAATATTAACTGTTACGATTAATAAGAGAACTTATTATTCTTTTTCTGGTTTTTTTTTTTTTTTTTTTCATCGCTTCTTATTTTTTGTGTCAGTAAGAATTTGCTGTTTCGTATAATTCGTCAATTTATATTTCTGGTTTTCGTTCGAATTTGCTTTTCAGAATAGAATACCATCATTTGCGAACGTAGCTGAATTTTTACGTTTGATTTTTGATATCTTTTTATTGGTGTTGATTTTTAAATGCCCCTGTGTGTGTGTGTGTGTGTAGAAAAGATAAAAACGTACAAAGCGAAAATTACAGCAGGAATCGTAGCGGCATTTAAAAGTGGCTGAACGTTCAGTCTAAGGTGTTACTGGAAAGAAAGAAAACACTAATGGCAACACTGATATATGTGCAGAAAATAAGTAGCTTTTTAGTAATTCATTTATCAAGAAGTATTTACGCCCCATCATATAGCCTGAAAATCGCAATGTGCATACTAGAAAATAATATACTCATTGGCGACTTACATTTTTTTCGAAAGGACTACCCCGATTTGATTATAATAGCGTCGTAACAAAAGAGTAGGAATTTTGTTTCGCGACAGACTTTTGGGCAATATATCGCACTATATATAAAATTGCTTTTGACGTTTTATTGAACCTTTTGCGCGACAACGACCTTTATTTATTATATTAAATAGAAAACCTTTATCATTTAACTTATTTCGTTACCCGTTGATTATATATTTATACGGAAGAAAACAAATAAATTACGTAAACTGGTCATACTGAAGATACGATAATGCATTTTTTGGATGATTTGAAAAAAAGGGCTGAAACCTTTTGTCTATTATACTAGTGAACAGAAAACATTATTCTCAATCGTCATGATGCCAGTGTGTAAATATAAAAGAGAAAAATGTTCTTCCTATTTTTATTTATTCGGTAACTGCATTTGGTCCGATGTAATCTATAGCGGCCTAAAAGTGTTTTAAATTTCGGATTTTGCTTGTGGCGATTAATCTGCGATTCTGCTGGTCCCTGTCAAGTTTCGAGACATTGCCGGATATTTCCGTAAGTTTGTAAACGTGTTTTTATTTATTTATTTATTTATTTATTTTTTGTTTTTAAATAATTTTAACGAAATGAAATTCGAAATTCGACATTTTCATTCGAATTTCTGCGTTTTATTTCGTTACGGATGACGACATTTTTAAACGGGATATAAATAAATAAATTTTGCAAAGTCTGTGTGTACTATTTTTTAAACTTTTCCAACTTGATAGTTTTTTTTGTTTTTTTTTTTGTCTAGTTTAATATTACGGGTCAAAGGAAAAAAAAGAAACCGGAAATGTTTTTTTGAACCGAATGAAATATATGTAAAAGACCCGCGGATGGTATAGTGTGTGTTAGGCGTTCGGTAGAAGTGTGTGACAGATGCGTTAGAGATTACTTACTTTTTATGCGGCTGCTGTTTACACTTGGCAACCGGGTCCACGGCACAGTCCGACTGCGAGTAGGTCGAAGGCACGGACGTAGGCTTTCCGAGACTGCCGGAGGATATTTCGTTGTTGTTGGTCAATATGTCGGCTGCGGAAGCTCCCATCAGTTGAAGGATACCTTCGGACGGCGCTATTACCAGGGTGACGTCGTTCATGTGAATTCGTAAGTTTTCGCTTCCATTTTGCCTTTGGTCGTACACGACGTCGTCCAAATTTTCCGCGGTCCCGTCTGAACCGTACGATTCGCTGAGGGCCGCAGCGTGCACGCCAAACGTAAGCCGGCTGGTGACCAACAGCGATCCGAACAGTAGAACGGCAAGGCTAGAAATCGCGTTACTGCCGGTTGGAAACATGGCAAAGTCTCTCTGTTCAAAGTATCACGATCTAAGCAGCAACACGGCTAAGTTGACTCCTGGACACGGAACTAGCGGGAAATGATCTTCTTCGACCGAGCAATGGAAGTACCAACAACCGGTCATTTAATTGGCGTAAACACAGTGCGGCGCGTTCAGTACCGATGGCGCGTTTTATAAACAGGATGCCCGAGTCGGTGAAGAAGTCGTTTACGCGGGAACAGGAATTCGTCATTATTACTCTCTCTCTGAATAATTCGCGACGCCGCGGCGATTCCCTACGACACACATAGGAAGCTGAAATAATCGCGTATTAGGCCATATCGGTTCATTGACGTCGTCTTCATCTAAGACAACGTGCATACGCGCTGCGCCGTCGATGATGCTGGATAATTTTCTCCAGAACCATTCCAGCTGGCCACTGTGAAGACCCGCGCTCGTTTTTTCGCTGCTCGCGCGCGCACACAGCTGACGCAGATAAGTGTCTGGAAAAGCGTGTCCATATGTGTGTTGAAGCGATCCGTGTTATCAGCATTTTTTATTGTTGCGTGATTTTTTTCCTAATATTTGCTCTTTGCTGTTGCTGCCGTAGCTGTTGCTGTTATCGCACTTTTAATATCGAACTGGTTCCGTTTCCAGCAGACGTACACGATATAATAATCCCGACGACGGCACTGCAACTCTATTTTCTGATCCGGAATGGCGGCGCGACGGCGGAAGGGGGTGCCTATTGATTTATCGTACTACTTCGGATAATTATTCTCGGTCGAGTCTTGCGGAGGTCACGACTGTCAGTGCACAGTTATCGTTGTGTTGCGAGCTGCTTTCAATAAAGAATAACCCGTTATCGAGCATTCGATTCACATCGTTTATTTAATTATCGAGACCAGACCGATCAGATATATCTGTATATTAATATTAATAATAATAATAATAATAATAATCATAATCGCACGGTCGAAATTCGACTGGTCACGCGCTGGACAAGTAGTTCCCCGTAATTTTAAGAACTATCGGCCGAAATAAATTTCTTTTTCCGTTCCTCGTTGAACGATCGTTGTTCGTATTCCATGTGGAGCGGCTGCATTATTATTACCTGTTTTTTTTTGAAATGAACGGTCGAGTGTCGGTTTTTAATTACGTAGCGCTGGTCGTTTGGGCTGCAAGAACGTAACGCAAGAAGCAACTGTTTGCCTTAAATAATAACGCGTTAAAATATGTTACGGTCGTTTGATTTAAATCAAGTTAAAAAAAATCGAGATTGTGAGAATATAAGTTTTGGGCGTGACGTGAAAAAAAGTTAAAGAATAATAGAAATAAGAATTAATAAAAGTTCAAATTCTACGCTTAGTATTAAAAGTTTTACAGCCCCTTTTGATGAGCCTGTTAGTAAAACATGTTTTTCAAGAAGTTTATTCGCGAGAGTTATAAAAAATAATATATCTATAATGTCAGCTAGAGATCATTCGCTGGGGAACCGATCAAATAGCTTTCTTTTTGTATGGGATGTTATCGGTTTCGTATTTCGTCGCTTGACTTTTTTAATGGGGTCGTATTTGTTTTCGCTTGTACAACTAAACACGTAACATTACACATACACAAAGAAATAGAACCTATAGTATTAATGGAAATTTTTATCGAATGAAGGAGAAATATCGATATGCATTTTAGTTTTGTGAGCTTGTATTTTTCTAGTTTTAAAGTTCCTGCACTAGGCGTTTTTAATTTGAAAAAGGTAAATTTTGTTGTTCAGTTCTGGCGAAGTCCGTTTTTGAAAATGATTGCGCTCAGGATGAAGAATAAGACTTTTTTTACGTTTTTGCTTATAGAGACGTTCGGTTACCGGGGTAGTGGGCATTTGGACCTTAATTTTATTATTTTATTTCATTTCTTTCTCATACAATGTTTTGGATGTAATCGTTGGTGATTGCTTTTTTGTTTTGTTTTTTTTTTTACGCGTGTGACTTGTCGCGTTACCCCTATTATATTATATTTTATAAAACGGAAACGGTTTCAACAAGTTTTGTGACATTGCTACGGTATGGCCATAATCTTGTTAAGATTGTTTTGTTTTTTCATTTTTCGCGCTGTCTAGACGTGTATGTAAATTGTATGTTACCCAGGTTTTTGTTGTAGGTTTGTGTTATTTTTCCAAAGGTGAATATATGTTATATTGTTATTTATATACGCGTGTTTTCCAAATGAATAAAATAATATAAGTAATTCACCGACTGAACTAGAAAGCGCAATTAATATATATGTATATTAAAAAAGTAACAACACATCGACAGGTTTCAAAGACACTGCTCTATAATCATGACGAATTTTCTTTATTCACCGTGATTACGACGGAGCAATGTCTGCGAAATATGTATTCCTTTTTTTTTTGGTATATATTAATTGTGCTTTCTAGTCTAGTCAGTGAATTGCTTATATTTTTGATTTTTGATTATTGCGCTTCTAACGCTTTGTATTTATGATTTCGTTTCCTATAATTCCTAAACGTGCAGGAATCCACAAAATCTAGCGACATTTTGTGTATAAGACACTGATAAAATTTAGGGTCTGGTTGCTTTGAAGTGTAATAGAGAAGGCTTCGCGAATGACGGTTAATTCAAAAACAGGCGAAATGTTAAATGTGAGTATTGTTAAAAGGTAGTTCGATATTTTCGGATGTACACACTTGTATGTGATTGTTTTTGTGTTAATAATTTCGTCAAATTTTTTTTTTTTTTATTTTTTCGGTTTAGAAGTTTTAAAATTTACGATGTAAAGACAAAAGCATCATCGAGTTCGTTTATTAATTATTACGTCCGCTATAATTTTCGATGTGATCCATAAAACAGAATACAATTTGTTCGATTCAAAGTGAATTTTAAACTTTGATAGTTTCCCATCGTTTAACAGTTTGCGAGTTAAAACAATCTTTTAATAAAATATTTCGGTTAAACGGTATAATTTCAGCTTTGGCAAAATCACTGATCAGTAATTCTGGCTTTGTCTCAGTCCGCGTGTTTCACCGAATAATTTTGAAACTACAGATTTAGGAACTTTATTTTACCTACGTTTTTCCTTTGCTATTCAACTAATTTAGTGTCCTAACGTGATTTAAGCGATTTAAAAATTATTAAAGCCAAAAAATGTTTGCAATAAATGGCTGGTGTGAGGTGGCAGTTTCAATACAGTAATATTATTATGTACATATTTTGGTATTTGTATTACGTCTAATTCAATACTTTTTTTCAAAATAATTTGTAAATACTGTGTACCGTCCATCCAACCATTTATTGTGTAGCTGCATACGTAGTGTTTGGATGTTCAGAGTGCCTATTGGTGCAAGCCATTGATCCCACAAATTTTTACCCTCGAAAATAATTAACGGCGGTGTTGCTTTACCGACGACTTTCGCTACAGCACATTAAAACTGTATCATTTTCTTTGCCGGCACCGCTCGTTGTACGAATGTTTTACAATTTTTGTTTCCGAGGGATCCGAAAAAAATACTACTTTCGTCCAAATTCCATATCTGATGCGGCTTATTTTCTAAATTTAGTTCTTTAATTGTCTTCTCCAGTAAGTCGAAATATTCATTTACAATAAATGGAGCTAAACTTTTTTTTCCTTGCAAATTCTATACTTTGCGGCACTTTAATAGATAAATTGTGTCTCCGTTTAAAATTTAAAAACCAGTTCTCTCTAGGGATTGCCCGTTTTTAAATTGCGCGTTATGATCTTATTACGGCTAACATACATATTTGGCAGCTATATTTATAATTTCCATTCTAGTCAAACCAAATCCCCACTTTTCCATGGTACAGAGTCGAGCAGCTAAGACTTTTTCCTCTTCTAAAGGTATATCTGGCGCTCTACCAAATTAATTACTTTCTTGACCTCTTTTCGACCTTTAACGTGATCAGCTAGAGTATTTTTAGATACATTTTAAATTTCACTAGGCTCTGTGTGTTAACTGTCCCAATTCCCCATTTCTCAACAGCTATCTGCAACGTTTCAGGAGTATATAAAACTCCTTTTACGAATATTGTATGTGTTCGCACCATGGTTATGCCCTTGAAAAATTCAATAACACGCCATCTATTAAGTTCACTTCGTCTAACTTCATCATACGGGGCTAATACATTTCAAAAACTTAACATCGGTGTAAGTGTGTGTTCTATAGGCCGCACCTGTCCTTGCGACCGACTAAATTAAAAGCTAATATACATTTAAACCCATTTAAAAATTATGCTATTTATTCTGCAGCTGTAACTTCATAACTACGTTTTTTCTATTACTCGCTGTAAATTTAACTTTATAAGTTAAATACTACTTGTTTTCGCACCAAACGGTCACGTCACTAACTATAGCTTATAACCATGCACGCGTGCTTCACTAGAATTCATAATAATACTAGTTACTACAATATACATAGCAACATGATAAAAACAGACGCTATGACATTGTGAACGAAAGTAAGTGCTACTTGCCCCGCCTTACCTTATTTGAAATTTCAACGTCATTTCAATAGCTGCTTTACCAGTCTATTTGAAGGTAAGCTATATCTAGAGATTGGATTTTATCGATTATTTAAACAGATGATGATCCTACGAGATCTTTCTATAACTCTGATTTTGTTTAAATGCAGCAAGTCTAGTGATTTTGTTTACGATTCAGACTCGGTTCGTACATCACTGTGAGTTATCTAATGGAGTCGTAGCTATCCGTCCAGTGTAGTAGTGCCTATAGCCTGTTCACATGCTTTTTTGTCCATTACTATAGCCGTGTTAACTATTCGGAGATTTCTGCGCGTATTGTGTTCTTCCGTTGATGATAGACCAGATGGTCTTATTATTATCCTCGGAGTTTTATTTTGGAATCGTTGTACTGCCATAATCTTTAGAAGGCACACTATAGGACTTTATTTTGCAAAATTGCTTTTGATGTTTTTCTATTAACCGACAATTTTTTTTTTTTTTTTTATTATTTTAGTTTTTAAATTTTAGAAACAGAAAGGATACTGTTTTAAAAATACGTTGTATGAAATAATTGTTTACTTCTTCTTCTTTTTTTTTTTTTTTTTTGAAGATGAGATCTTTTTCCCGGAGTTATATGTTAACCGGAATTTGGGATCCGGCAAAAATGTCACGTTGGCAGAACAACTCTGTTTTAGTACGGTTGGTTTCCGCATTCGGATTTATTTATGAAAAACATTCAGAAATTAAAAAATACACGCAGCATTTTCGTAGCGAGATAATCATCGCTCATCAGATAATTTTGATAACTATAGGCTGCCGTAAAAATTCTGTATTTGAATAACAAAAAAATTTGCGTATTTTCACAAAGTCCACTTATGGAATGGATAAACCGCAACACGTTATTAAGTTTTTTTCTAAATACTAGTGAAGCACGTGATCATGGAATTATCAAAGAACTTGAAGAATCTATCTTAACCGAAGAGATTGATTTATCACAAGATGCTGGCATTCCTGTTGTTAGTGAACGTCGGTAAAGGATTCACCGCAGAGGATTCTAGTTACTATGTCAATCGCGACGATGTGAATCACTTAGACCATGGTACGACATTAAAATGTTCTCATCCAATAATTTCGCAGATAATAACACGGCACCAAAATTATCCACATAATACACCACAACCTCTTCTCAAACAGTATCTTCTTCGTCTTCTTCTGAGGTTGCCATGCACTAGGCAGTGCGTCGGCTATTCCTGTCTTTTTTCCCTTGCTGTCTTGAAGAGTCTTTCTGTATCCCAGATGTTGGTCCATTCTTTGATATTTCTTAGTCATGGATATTTTCTTCTTCCTGATGTTCCTTCAATTCTTCCCTGTAATCTAAGTAGCTCGTACTTTGGGCTTCTCAAGACATGGTCACCTTGACCATGTATGTTATCTTTCGTTTTTTTTTTTTTTATGGTTGCCAAGGGTCTTCTGTCTAATTTCTGAATTTGATACTTTATCTGTCCAGGAAATCTTTAATAATCTTTGTAAGAACCGCATCTCTGTAGCCTCTAGTCGTCTGATAGAACTGCCTTTAAGTGTCCAAATTTCAACACCATAAAAGAGTACAGGGGTAATATCACTCTAAGTCTTATTTGAAGCGGTAGTTCATTAGCGAGTGTTAGAGTTTTCATTCTTCTAAAAGTTTCCTTGGCCATTGCACACCTGATTTGTGTATTTCTTCATCGCAGTCTAATTTTCGATTTATCACAGATCCGAGGTATTTGAAATTCTTAACTCTTTCGATATTGGCCACTGTAAGGTTTCCTTGGATGTTTTGGTCTTCTCGTTTTACTACCATGTATTTTGTTTTCTTAGCGTTGATTTTAAGTCCATACTTCTGCCCAGCAGTATCCAGTTGGTTGAGCATTTGCTGCAGTTCTTGAAGGCTTCCTACAATGATAGCAGACTCATCTGCATATCTAAGGTTACTTATTCTTTCACCATTTACTTTAATTCCGTATTCTTTATTCCAAAAAGCATCTAGGAAAATCTTTTCTAGGTATAATTTAAAAAGAAGGCGAGATAGTACGCCGACTTGTCTTACACCCTTCATGATTTTGAAAGCTTCTGTTTTCACATCTTTGTTTACTACCACTTCAGCTTCTTGATGCCAACGGAGGTTCATAATTACTCTTACATCCTTTCCATCTAGTCCAATTTCTTTCAGTGTATATTGATGAGAAGATAATGTGTTTCACAGTGTCAAATGCTTTCTCGTAATCTATAAAGCGCACGTATACATCCTGGAAATGGCTGTAACACTGTTGTAGGAGGATTTTCATGCAGAAGAGATCTTCACAGGTTCCAAATCCAAATTGGGTATTACCATTATACTGATCAAATCTGTAAATTCTCTCATGTAATACTCTGAGGAGTGTTTTTAACGTGTGACTCATGAGCGATATTAGGTGAAAGTCGGCATATGTTTTGGTATTTGATTTCTTTGATAGTGTGATGAAAATAGATTTGAGCCATTCTTGAAGTATCGTACCATTATTATAGATTTTATTAAATAACGCTGTCAATCTTGGAACTTCAATACACTTAATAATCTCTGCAGGTATGTTATCACAACCAATAGCCTTTCTGTTTTTCATTCTTTTAAGGGCTACTTCTACTTCTGAGTCTAAGATCTCTGGGCCTTCTTCCATTTGGTTCCAATTAGTTTAAGGTGGTGATCTAAGGTCATAAAATAGATTCTTAGCGTATTCTTTCCGTGTTTCAACTAGTTTTTCTCGGTTTGTAATAATTTCATTATCTTGATTCCTGATGGCTACTAACTTAGCTTTCCTCATGGTTCCAGTTATCATTTTGATAATTGTTTTATACAGCTCTGTGCTTAATTCGCTTTTTAGTCTCTACCTTCTTAAGCTTCTCCGGGTCTAGTCTTAGATTTGACTTTGCTTTACACACTGCTTTGAAGTTAATTCTCATGGTTGCAACTACAGGGTTTCCTGGATAAGTTTTAACTTGAATTATGCTGTTTTGAAACTGTCTATTGACCAAAATGTAATCGATTTGATTCCGAACAATATTGTTTGCATAGTCCTGCGGTGACTTCCAGGTATAGAGTCGTCGTGGAGATGAATCATGAAATGTGCTCTTTATCACAGAGCTTTCTTGTTGGCAAAATTCTACAAGTAAAATTCTCGGTCATTGCGAAATTCCAAACCAAACTTTCCGGTTACTCCATCAAACTGAATATTTCCAACTTTTACATTGAAATCTCCCATGATGATGTTCAGAGGTCATGCTTCTTTAGATTATTCTTGCTTTGTTGTAATTCTTCGTAGACATCCTCTATTTCTTGGTCTGATTTCCAATCTTGATGTTTTTGTATTTCTCCTTATCGAGCGGGAATATTCTTAGCACCCTTTAGTGATTTAACACCTGCCACGAGACTGGGGGCCACGGCTTTATGGTTTCTCGACATATTGAAGATAGCGAGGGTTGCAGAAATACAAAGGAGTGTCCTGGGGAAAGGTTGAACACCATGGTTGCCCGTTGTCTTTGGTGCTTGGTTTGTTGAAAGGTTTTTTGATGGACCACATCTGTTGTATAGACATGGTTTAGGTAGCTATTGTTTTGAAGTTAGTGGATTCTTGAATTGTAACTATTGCTTCTACTATGGTAACAAGTGGAGTGGGTGTCCACTTGCCCCCCTCTAGCTCTGCCAACGCCCAAGTATGTTGCTTGGTTTAACAGCTCTCACCACGAGAAGGTGCTAAGTAGGAGTTGAAGCTGCAAATGGCGTGTGACTGCGCTTGTGCTGTCATATCCACGAGTATGGCGCCCACTACAGTTCCCATTCAAATGAGAAAATTACGATAAAAAAAAAAAACAGCACAATTAAACGGAGTGCAATCGTAACTAAGAACTCTTCATCAGATGAAAGAGAAGACTAGGGCGCATCGTTTGAGAACCAAATAACACCATTTATTACGGATTTTAAAGAATACAAACGAACAAAATATAGTAATCTGCTCGGACTTTAATTTTTTTCCTTTGAATAGATTTTAATTTGTGTCAATCAGACCACAGCGGATTCACAAGAATAATTTTAAAAAGATGCGAAGGTTGGCCTTTGAGGGCGGTTTAAGACACTGTTAACGATTATTCGCAGTACGTTAAAACCGTTGAAATTTTCGAATAAACTGTCCTTCATTTAACACCTTGTTTTTTTACACATTTTGATAACAATAGTTCACGCAAGGTGACAGATAAATGTGTTAGAAAGTGAGTACGAATGCAAATGTAAATGAACAGAGATGGAAAAAGGTTTCATAAATATAAAACGAAGACCCTGTTCTTCACCACCGCTTGGTATTCCTTTGAACTAACGACATTTCTTCGGTGTGAAATATAAATAAACCGATTTCTGATACGTATGTTTAAGAGTTTTGCTAGCCAGAAACAGACAAAATGATCAGTATTACCGATTGGTCAAATTCTTCATCGAATGGTCTTTTCTTTTTCTTTTTTGATGTAATGTGTAAAGTCGTACTTAAAAAGTTGTAAACTAATAGCTCTCAGTTATTTAAGAAAATTTGGTTTCCTAATATACATTCCTTACTTTATCTTTCCTTTTCTATTCTTATTTACAGAGTTTATGTGGTGATATGTTCTTTGAAGTTTCTTTTATTATCTACGGTTTTGATTACATATCACATTCGCTGTTCGTATATGTTGTCGGTAGATAGAGCCGAGTTAGTGGCCGAAATACATAATAAGCGAAATTAACGCACAATGTAATAATAAATCGAATAACCAAGTCAACTAACTATTTAAACTCCTAGAGACCTTCGACGTCCTTCGGGTGGCCAAAAAAAAATACGGATACGAAAAAAAATTGAACAAACCAAACGACGAACAAATATTACTAATACACACAATAAATACAATTCTGTTCGACGGATATCCATGGCGCAACTAATTTTAGCGAGTCCTCGAATAAGTATAATAACGTCGGACCACTGAATTTAATAATAATACGAATTTAAACAAACGCTAACACAATTTAATATATATAAAAAAAGAAAACGGAAATCTATTAACACGTGTTATACATGTCTACGCGACCAAAACACGCATAAAGCCCGTCACTAGAATTTCACACACGCAACAACCTTTGCAATTACCTGTTGCAGACTAACTAACTGGAAAAAAAATGGCATGCCGTTTAAAAAAAGGCCAAAGTTATGCTGTCTAAACAAAGGCCGACGCCATCCCTTAGAAAAATGGCCATTCGTTTATAGGGGCGCTAGTGCATGGATGAATTTAATTTATAAAGTAATACGAAACATATTTTTGCATGTAAAAATAAAGATATAAAATAATTCCTATCTTCCCGAGACAAAGCCGAAAAAAATTAACGTAAAGTGAGAAAAGGATAAAAAGAAAATAAAACCGGTGAAATTAAATTAAGAGCGAAAGCTAAATCAGAACAGCCGACAGGAAGTTTTTAGAGAAGTCTATAGCAAAGAGGTAAATTTGGATAGTACAACTAAGAAAATAACGGATATAGAAAACAAAAAAAATTTATCGGAAAGAGTATATATGTATATATATATATATATACATACATATGTTTTTTTAATTTTCTGGTTAAAAAAAGTCAAACTCATCATATTATTAGTAATTTTGTAATAATAAGCACGTTATATTAAAAATAAAATTATGTTTAAAAAACTAAAAACGGATGCTCTTTATATGTAAGATGCGCTAGAAAGCGTAAAATAATTTAAATTCCTTTAGAATACTAACCTAAGAGTGAAGAGATGGACATTAATAATTAATTTCAATTCAAAATAAAGCACGGTGTGGTTTTATATCATTTACATTTGTTGAGGGACTTAATGACTACTGGATAAAATCACCCGATGATTTATTTTGAATTGAACGGAATTATTTATGTTCACCTCTGCACGCTTATGTTAATATTCTAAAAGAATTTAATTTTTTATTGTGAACTAAAATTAATTATTAATGTGTACCTCTTTTAGATTAGTATTGTAAAAGAATTTAAATTAAATTAAGGCTTTTTAGCGCATCTTATTATATATAAAGCATAGCTATTTTTAGTTTTTTAAACTATAAGTTTATTTTTACTTTTTTAGTCTTGAAGGAAATGTAATAGAAGGATCATATTTAATTATAATAATAACCTCCGTTTAACTAAAGCTATACTTAATTCTGTTGCATCTACAGTTCACTCTTTCCGTAAATTCAACAATACAATAGAGCACACTATCAAAATCCATTTTTCGTACTATATTAATTAATTTGTGTTTTCAGCGGTCGACCGTCCAAGTAAAATCGTTGCAGGTAAATTTATAATACAAACTTTAAACCTTAATCCATTTCTTGACTTATCTAATAATCATAATAATAATAATAATAATCGTAAAATAAATAATAATAACAATAACAATAATAAATAAAATACAACTTGTTAATTCCGCGAACTAAATCCGCGGTGGCATCCCTGGACACGAGTTAAAAACGCATTAATTGCAACGTAATACCGTTACACAGTCTAACAAAATTTTTTTGGTTTATCGACGGTTTTCTTCGACCGATAAAATTGCAGAACAAATATAAAAACAACTGATCGCGCTAATTTTACCAGCAGTAACATCTTTAGACTAAAAATAAAATTAGTTTCGCAGGACTTCCCCTAAAGAGATCTAAAAATTCTGATCAAAAGTGAAACTTTCGAAGTTTTTATTTTTGTAATCCGTGGCTTGCCTGATAATCGAGATCTTTTTGCTTTTTCATTTTTAAATCGGTGGAAGTATGAAAATTGTTTCACGCGACCGCGAACACTCTACGACCACGACCGATTTATATTTACCGAAAATTATGACCGCCATTTTTTCGACATTTCAAAATACGACACACACACATGCTGGTCGCCCGGACAAGATTTTATAAATAACACTTTTCCCGTTTGTAACAGCGGTAGTGTTCTTTCAGTTGGCTGTGTGATACTGATATGCATCGTTGAATGAAAAAATTCCAAATATCACTATTAAACGTTAGACCCAATCTGAATCCGGAAAAAGTGTAATTATTCGTTATCCGCATTATTGTGGGGCGGCCAAATAAATATTGAATTAGTGGATTCGATGTAATTGCAAAACTTTTTAAACGCTTGTTTGTTGATAAGAAAGCTGAAACAACTTTTAAAAGTGTTCTATATCTCGCATAGCTGATTGTCGACCGAACTTACAAAATGTAAACACTTCAATATGCGGTCTTACTTCCGCGGTTTATAGAAGTCGCCGTCTTGAATTAGCCGCACAAGAGGTGTGTATAAATCTTTCGAAAATTCGAGAGAAAATCGTCTTCCTAGTACAGAGACGAATACCACCCCCGCTTAAATCAGAAAATGGACTATTCAAAATAAAAATTCGCTCTCGAAGAATATTAGCAGTACCGAAAATTTGCAGAATTTTTCCATCAATCTATATTACTCGTGGTATAAAATAGAACTTAATTTTTTCGTACATTTTATAGACCGTTACTTAGCCGCATCGTTTCAGTTTCTCAAATGTATGTGAGTGTAGATCAGTTGCGCAGATAGAAGAAGGATATCTATTCCCGCCGGGTGCGGCACCTACGGGGAGAGGGTGAAATAGTTGAACTGTTTTTGGAATAATTCAAATTTCGAACTACCAACGTTGTATTAATTACTTTACTTCGTTCTATCTTTCAAAAATAATTTAGCGAGAAAAATCTTCAGTTGCGCTCGAGCGCTTTGAACCAAAGATTCCACAAGAAACGGCGATTGATTACTCATTTGACGCGTGCAAGTAGATTCTAGTGGTATTTTTACTTGAAGGAGTTCCGTTTAATGAAAACATATATTATCCTTGCGATGATGAATGCATGTGGGACTTAATTCGAGCATTTTTGAAATAATTTATTATGAAATTCTTGTAGTGGATTGTAATAATTACAGTTTATTATACTTTTTTATTCGGATACTTTTTGTTCGTTTCAAATCGGTTAAAGAAATGTAAATAATGATGTAGCAGAAATTAAACGCATCGTATTTCATAATATCACTTGAATTATAAGAGAATGATAAAAAATCAATAAAAAATCAACCTAAAATTTCTTCAGAATCTTATGGAGGCTGGTTGTTCGACGTTTTTCTTGCGATGGGAGAACAGACATATACAAATAAGGAAATGTTTTGCAAACGTAGTAGATTACATAATAGTGCTTCTGGCTTATAGACACTACTCGAAAATAACATATTATTATTACTACTAGTATTATTCTTTTTTATTTCTTCGTTTATTTATTGATTCACAATTAATGTTTTGCATCGGCACAAGTGTAGACGGTTATAGAAGTAATAGCGAATTTTTCACGTTTTAACAGGATGGAAAGAGATTTGTACGATGGATTCGTTTATTTCGGAGAGAAAAAGAAGTTTGCTGGACAATTTCCCAAAGTGAATTTTCCGGTTGACAGTGTTTCCGAAATTTTCCAAATTTTTTTATCCGACTAGCGTCATTAAAGCTTATGTTTTCCGAAAATAAGTTTTCTCAAATGTACAAGTTCGCTGATATTGGTTTTTCAACGTGACTTTGGAAAACGACTACTAGACACACACTTTGTTGAAATGACGATCAGTGAACTCTATCGGCACAAACAACGGTAGGCAAAAGATTTACACGTATTTTAATTTCAATGAAATGACATGTTCATGTTAAAAGCTCTAAGCGAAGGAGGAGATACTTGCATCGCGGTCCTCGCCTCGGAACCAATACGAGAAGCGTCGTTGAGTAACAGCCGCAGGAATTACAAAAAAAGCAACAAATGCCGAAGTAAGACAGCGAAGCTCAGTTTGGAGAAAACGATGAAATCATTATTAAAAAAGAACGCTGATACGTTACATAATAACTTATCAAATTATTTGAGAATCACCTCTAATAAGAGCGCAGTGGTCACATATGTAAATCTGTACTTTTAACGTATCCGTAATTTTAGGCTAAATAACATTTCTTCCGCGAATGAAATCTCGGGGAAATTGGCATTCGAGAAAAAATTCCGGATGGTGTCTGTGTGTGACAGGTTGGGAAAATTCAGGGATAAAAAGGAATGTCAATGGAAAAAAAGGCTTTTTCTGAAGAGACTTGAAGTGAAGGGCGGTTGAGTGCGTATTACGGATATGAGAAGATGATTAACGAACATCCTTCGAATTACGGGAAGGAGTTGAAAGAAAAACGAGTCAATAGAATACGCCTGTAATGTAAAAATGGCCTGGAGTTTCTGCGATTTGTTGAGATTCTATCGAATGGACATTCAGGCTAGTCCACCCGTTCTAGTTGGCACAAGGTTTGGAACGTTTTCTTCATCGACGTCAATCCGGTAGTGTTTGCTGATGAGAGTTTGCACGATCGGAGGAAAGAAAGGATTAGTGTTGACAGATTGCCGGCGACCAGTTTTCATGTAAGTTTCAATGATAGGATGATTAACTTTATTTTCGGTTTTCTTGAGAAAAATTTGTAGTAACTGGTATATTCGAACGCTAAACAACAGTATATTTCCATTACTAGCAAAAATGTTAGCTAGAGAGATACGAATTTTAACCTTGAGTTCGTGTAATTGCTGGAATTTACACTGACTTCTAAATTATGAAATTCTACGGAAAACAGTTTATTATTTTTTGTTTCCAAACAACAAAAACGTCAATTTAACCCGATCCGAAGATGTAGAAACGATGATTTTCCGTATTCGAAAGATGATGAAAATGCATGTGATTAGCGACGATTGCGTAAACCCCATTGATTGATCGATAAACTTTTTTTGTTTTTTACAATTGTAGGTTGGGACTTTTTAAACCGTGCAAATTGGCGTATTTATTAGCGCGGGAGTAAGTGCAGATTTGATATCGCGTATAAACAGAAGATAACGAATAAAGGTGCGTTTACACTGCAGCTTCGCAAAGGTCGTTCGAAATGTCTCTTGCGATGCATAGAAAATTAACGGAGATTACTAATAATAAGGAGGTTTATTTTGGTACAGGCAAGAATAGCGGATGATTATTAAATTTCGAGCGGATTTATGAACCGTGTATACCGGTGAAGAAACGATAAGTTTTTCTCTTACGATGTATGAGCTAAAAAAGCAAAGTGAGTCCTGCATTAGCAGGCTAGTATCGAAGATTGCGAAGTTAAGAGTTCGCAATAGTGTTCAACAGCGCTGATTACGAGACACTTATTTTGAAAATTCAGGATACCGCATTTTTTAATAAAATTATTAAGGAATACTATTGAAGGTAGGAAGTTTTTATTTGGATTGAATCCGAGAGTGGAATCCTATTATGGGTATATACAAATATGTCTGGTGAAATACGTTATGATCGGCGTATACTATGAATAACTAAACGAACAAATAATATTCTGTACGTATTACTAGTAAGAAGAATGAAAATATAATTCCGAATAATAATTCGATATAATAAAATGTAATAGGAGACACTGTGAAATTAATATTTTTAATTCGCGCGTAAGAGTGTGAAAGAAAAAGTCAGCGCAGATAAGTCCAACAGAAGTATAGTAATAAAAAAAATTAAATATAATGGCTTGCGTGCTGATAACGGGTTTTTGGCTGTGAGTTATTAATTAAATTAAAATAATAAAGTTAAATTTGCTAGTCGGCACTAGTTCAAAGGCAGCCGACAAAAATGAAGAATAAACGAAGAAAGGAAACTTAAATAATTGCTAGCGCAATACTAGAAAAAGAACTAAGTACTGTAGCATCTCAAAAAATCGTAACGAACCAGAATTATGTAGTTCGTAGCGCTCTACACGGAGTAGTCTGTTGGAAGCACCCACATACATTCTACTAACGATCCGAGCATCCCATCAAAATGGAACAGATAATTATTTGCATACCGCGATATCAATTATTCTTGGTGGCATTATGCTGTAAGTAGGTCTGTAGAGCGCATGCATTATTAATTATTAATATTCTGTTAGCCGATTGCAGTATATAAGATGCATTAGCTCGGTAAAATTCACACACAGATTCAAATCGGAAGCATAATTAATTTTAAAATATACATACATACATATACATACATAAATATATATATATATACATATAAGTGCCCTGCCTTCCAGCTGCTAAAATAACAATAGAACCTTGCTTGATGCATTCTCGCCTGGGATGAAGACATTGCACTTTTTTTTTTCTTAAGCAAAAACTCGACACAGTTAAAATCAAGACGTGGTTTTTTAAAAAAATATAAATTCTAGCAGAATTTTCAAAAATTTTTATTTTGCTTGCTCGAATTGTCGGGAATTTTCTACCTTCATATTAATCTCCTTAGCACCCGATTAAATTCTACATGGCGCTTGTCTTCGTGACAGTACAATAATAAAAAAAAAGAAGAAAATTTAGATATACAAATTTTCGAGAAAATTTTGCTTTCACGCATTCTTCTCGCTTTAACTCGTTATTAGAACGTGTCAAATACTGCGCATATGTAAAATTATCGTAAAGATGTAGGCATATTCACAGAATTTTAAACTTTTCATTAAATAAAAAGTTAAAAATATTTTGAAAACACGCCTGCAGGGATATTTTTTACCCCTCCCTCCATATATATATATATACATATATAACTCGGCCATTTTGGCATCCCAAGGGGCTCTGCCCCTTGATCCCTCTTGCTTTCATTTCTGTGTCTTTCTCTTCTATACTCTCTATAAAATGATCAAAATTTACAACGTAATTCTTATTGACATCAACACAAAAAAAAAAACAACATAACCACAAAAATACTATCCTAACATTTAACTTTCATTATATAAAATTAAGACATTTTTTCGTTACATATTTCGTTAGATAAAATTGTGATATTTTTTAAATAATAATAACAAAAATTCTATAAAATATAACAAACGTTACATAAAATTGGAACATTTTTTTGAAACATTTTGCGTTACATAAAATTGGGACATTTACTTTTTCTAATGGGGGGTAGCCTAAGAATTACGTTATAATATTATTATAACGTAATTCTTAGGCTACCCCCCATTAGAAAAAATGTCCCAATTTTATGTAACGTTTGTTATATTTTATAGGATTTTTGTGATTGTTATTTAAAAAATGTCATTATTTCATGTAACGAAATATATAATGAAAAATGTAACGAAAAAATGTCTTAATTTTATATAATGAAAATTAAATGTTGTTAGGATAGGACTTTTGTGATTATGTTATTTTTTTTTGTGTTGATGCCAGTAAGAATTACGTTGTAAATTTTGATCATTTTACACAAAATATAGAAGAGAAAGAGACAGAAATGAAAGCAAGAGGGATCAAGGGGCATAGCTCCTTGCGAGGCCAAAATGGCCAAGTTTATATATATATATATATATATCTTTATATATATAATTCTTCTGTGCGTGTGTTTGTGACTGAACTCCTCCTAAACGGATGGACCGATTTTGATGAAATTTTTTGTGTGTGTTCAAGTTGATTCAAGAATGGTTTAGATTCACAATTCGGTCCACTACACGAAATATGAGGTTTTAAATAGTTGAGATGAGACCAGCGACACAGAAATGTAACCGGGACGAATAAAAAAAAATTAATTTTTATAAAATTATAAATAAAATGATTACCACGTTAAAAATAAACTAAACCCTTAAATTTAAATAAAATGATTACTATGGTTATTTTATTAATTTCTGATGTAAGTAAATACACCGTTTCTGTTACTTCACTTTTTCCGTTATTGAAATCATTAGATTTCCATGACATAATCTAAACATATAAGTCGCGCTCCTAGCTAGCTGCTGTACTTCTACCACGAATCCCAATGATTCCTTCAGACTCACCTATCCCATTCAAACGTTTGCAATTTCCAATTCGCTTGGCATTTGCTATGACTTACACAAGATCAAACAATGACAATTTGTGGCTTAGATTTAGAAAATCCTTGCTTTTCGCACGGCCAATTATATGTTGCGTGTTCGAGGGTTGGCAAACCATCGAATTTGTTTGCTTTTCAGATTTAAGACGAATTTATGAAGAAAATTTATTTTTTTTTGCCGTTTTTGGTCCAAAAGGAGGGTTTAAATAATTTTTTATCCGTAATTTTTGAATTTCATAAAAGGGCTCCTGTGTTTTGTTTTGTATTTTAAATTTAGCTTTTAAAGGGTTATCGGGTGAGAAGTTATGAATTTTTAAGGGTGATTTTTTGAGGTCGTTCTGAATTCCATATTACATATATATAAAACGAAGTCGGATTAGTTATATTACTTATAACTCAAGGATGGCTGGACAGATTTTTATGATCTTTGATTTGTTGAATTTGTCTCCGCTCCGAATAGCAGAGTACGAAGTAAAATATATATTTATGAAGAAAATTCATTTTTTTTTTGCTGTTTTTGGTCCAAAAGGGAGGTTTAAATAATTTTTTAACCGTAATTTTTAAATTTCCATAAAGGGCCCCTGTGTTTTGTTTTATATTTTGAATTTCGCTTTTAAAGAGTTATCTGGTGACGAATTACGATTTTTTTAAGGGTATTTTTAAGGTCGTTCTAAATTCCATATTATATATTCTAGATGGTTTTTTGCCGCCCAGGATAATCGCTCAGTTTAAAGTTGTAAATTGTCACAAATAGAAGTTTAATTGTAATTTATGATCTAATTGCGCTAAGTCAAACCGTTTCCGAACTATTGTAGAAATAAATATTTTTGTCGTTTCTGAACTGTCTTATTGGGATTCCGTACCTTATTGCGTTTACGGAATCTTAAAAATCGGTATAAATTTACTTTAAGAAATTAGAGATCATTAGAAACCCCTTTTTTTTGTGTGTAGCCCATCATCAGCTAACTGCATAAAGTACACACTTTATTAAAAAGTATATAAATTGAGTATTTACTTTAAATTTTTAACATAAATTTATACTGATTTTTGTTACTAAGGTGAATAATGCCTTGCTGTCACATGAATTATATTCATTTCAATGTAATTAAAATATTTATCTTTTTGGTTTTCGCAAATTTATTGAACTTAATTCATTTTGAGTATTAATAAAAACTAAATTTAATTTAGCTAATAAGTTAAAATAAAATTTATTGTTTCTGCGGCGGTACGAAGTTCGCCGGGTCAGCTAGTATATATATTAATTACAACGTAATTCTTAGGCTACCCCCCATTCGAAAAAATGTCCCAATTTTATGTAACGCAAAATGTCCCAAAAAAGTGTCCCAATTTTATGTAACGTTTGTTATATTTTATAGGATTTTTGTTATTGTTATTTAAAAAATGTCACAATTTTATGTAATGAAATATGTAACGAAAAATGTAACGAAAAAATGTCTTAATTTTATATAATGAAAGTTAGATGTTAGAATAGGACTTTTGTGGTTATGTTATTTTTTTTTTGTGTTGATGCCAGTAAGAGTTACGTTGTAAATTTTGATATTTTTATACAAACTATAGAAGAGAAAGAAACAGAAATGTAAGCAAGAGGGATCAAGGGGCACAGCCCCTTGCGAGGCCAAAATGGCCGAGTTTATATATATATATATATATGTATATTAACACTAAGTGTAACGTGAAAAAATAGTGATGCTCTCTCCGTTTTCGTTGAAACTTCAGCGCTTCAAAGTCTAACAGATGGCGATTAAATATTTTTCAAAAATACCTGCGTACTATTCATATTTAGAGGGTAAATTTTGATTCCGGAAAAGAAAAAAATAAGTTAAAAGCAATTTTAAAATAATACCGGTAGTATTGTGTTTATCTTCTTTACGCATATCACAAATGCTTATAGAGTCCTATACCTTTTCCGGGACACGGAAGTGTTTAAAATTGCGGTTATAAATCAATTCGGAAGAAACCAAACAAGAAACCTAGAGCTATTCAATTAAACAAAGAAGGAACATATGTCTAAGGGGAGATCCCTTTTTAGAACTTATTCTAACGACTATACTTCTTAAGTAATCACCGATAAGACTGATCGACGAACTTATATGGTACAATTTCTAGTACGAATCATTACACACATATGGTTTAAAATTATACGGAATAAATGGTAATATTTCCGTCAGCGATCAGAAATGACACTGCGGGAGTTTCGAATATACCGTTATATTTAGCTGTGGAAATTAAGGTTGATAATATTTAAAATTTTTTACCTATGTTAAAAATGAATTTTCTTTTCAATCTACGTTTGCCCATGATCAATAACGTGGATTAGTATTTCAAGTGACAATATAGGGGGAGCTTTTTATATTGAGCACTTCTTTAAGGAGAGTCAGACACCCCCCCCCTTTTTTTAACGATTTAAATGACTACTGAAATTGTTCACCGATACTTGTATTAATATGGTACTGGCCGATAAACATTCGAATGAACAATGAGAATCATCAAAATCGGTCTAAATAATCGAAAGGAGTTACGCGAGAAAGAATAAAAACAAAAAAAAAAAAGAACTTGTTGAAAAATATGAAATTAAAGAGAAAAAATCTAAAATTTAGCATTTTTTAGCATTTCTTTTTGTCAACTTTTCTTTCAATTAATACTCAGTTGGCAAGGGATTTTTTATAGTTCTTTGTTATTGATATTTGGGAAAAAAACTTTCCGCTGTCAAATATTATATAGGTGGGTGATTTTTCGCGGTAGTCAGTGCGGACTGATTTGCTTGTCGCGATTGGCTCGTTTTTTCCGACGTATTTTTAATTGTCCGCTCGCTGATATGACGGTTTGAGTGGACTCGTGGATGTCATGCTTTTATCTGACGAGGAAAATTTAGCAATTAATTTGTGCCGACTCAGCGTCTGAACGGTAAATTAAAACTTCATTACAAGACATAAGTTAATTAGATTGAAGATATAATATACCATTGATTAGTGTTATTACAGAGGAAACTGATATTTTTCGGTTTTGCTCGTTTCCTCTGTGATTAGCATCGTAGCTTTTTCACCGACGAAACAAAAGTGTACACCTGTACACATATTTTGCAAGTCATTTTAAAGAAAGTCCCGAAATCAACGAAGCCAGACTGAGCCGGATTAGCCAGATTTCATCGATGCCGCAGTCTGATAATTTTAAATAATCAAAAAGAAAGTACCGACGAAGCTTTGTTTCTTGTTAAACAGAAGTGGAAATTACCTTGGCAGGTAATTATTATTCCGGTATACATGTTTCTTTTCTTCAACTTTAGTTACATAAACCAGCTCCCTGCAATTATTTTTCTTCCCTCGACATTCCTGATGAATAATAATAGTCCTCGGAGTATTTGTCATTCAGTGAGACTCTAGCGTTATTTTTTTTTTAACAAAAAAAACCGCTCCGAAGTAAACTTTTTTTTTTTCATTTGAAAATTATGTTCCACTCGAAAAAGGGATCGCAAAACGGAAATCAAAATTTTTGTACGTGTAAAATAATATTTTTTAAATGGGGGATTTATTTACTTCTTGATTTAAGTATTTTGTGTCAGACTAACTAACGAGAAACGCGACCCGGTAACTATGGAACGTCGAGAAAAAGAGGAAAATGGTGTTAGATTGTACCGCATCCGGAAATACAAACAAACATAACTTTGGTTTAACAGAAAAGGAAAAGAAATGAAGAAAACTAAACTGGGAAGATTGAGATATGAAACGAATGGAAACTTTAATGATGAGAAAGGAGAATGTGATTTTTTTTAGTTAAACATAACTATTGTTTTGAGGGATCATGATGATAATAAGTAATAGAAAATCGAAAAGAAAAAGAATGTGTTTAAAGCGGGGATGAATGCTAAAGGAAATACAGAACGACTGCGATCAAACGGAATGAAAAGGCTGAACGAATATCGGGATAGATAAAAAGAGTGAAGGTTGGATCATTACAGCCCCTTAATTTGGAATGAGAATACATAGAAATACTGTAGGCGAGGAATTTATTAATAATTCATCATTAACGGTGGTAGAGTAGATCATTGACTGCGTCGAACGATGCCTCAAAATGAAATTAAACATCCCCGGAAAATCGTATAGAGCGATAAGAGAGCAGATAGGAAGATTAATAAAGTCAGAAAAGGTTTGCAGAACGAGATTAGCTTGCAAAATGCTCTTGAAGTCGGAGAAAAAAAATTTGTTACCATTGTGCGAAAGTAAAATGGATAGCTTGAGAAGAATGCTTAACATTCGGAAGACTTGGAACGTTCAGGGTTCAAAGTGAGTAAGGTTGGTAATTTCATCGCTTTGAAAATCGTCATTAAAAATAAAAGAGAATAAAGAGTTTAAAATACGATTGGATTAGGAACGGAATTAGCGTGAAAAAGAAGAAAAGATAATTATCAGAAAGTGTAATAAATCTGAAAAACGAAAGAGAAAAAGAGCAAGTATATAATCAGCAGAAATTTGAGATAGGATAAAAGTAGATGTGAAACAAAGACTATTATTTACTGAGCTAAACTGAAACAGGTTTATAAAATTACTAGCTGTTACCCACGGCTTTGTCTCTATATTAATACCCGTTCATTTGGCAACCCTAGGAGATGCAATGGCAGCAATTAATCTTCCAGTCAAATTCACCTCCTTAACAATTAATCTTATGATGAATCGCACTTACCTCTTTTCCGCCCCAGAGCCTCTAGCTCCAAGAAGTGTATTCCGTGGTCTTTCCCAAAGTTCCTCTCTCAGGCATACTCTTTTTAACATTTACATTGTTGCTATGGGATGTCTTCCTTTTAACTTCCTTTCCTTATTCTTTGCCGATGATATTGTTCTTTTTTCCTCTTCTTGCGACATCGAAGCTGCCAACGAGACGCTTAATTTTTCCCTGGCTGCGCTACAACACATTCTCTGTCGTCTGTTCATCTTTCTACTTTTCCTTCCAAATCTTCTTGCATGGTTATCACTCTGCGTCTGTACAATCCTGTTTCTGTTAATATTTCCATGAATTGGATGTCCCTTCCTCACGTTAGTTGCTTCTGCTACCTTGGAGTTTATCTAAATAGTCGACTAACCTTTTCCGAGCATATCAGTTATCTTTCTCGTTCTGCCATTCAAAGATTGAATCTATTGAAATCCTTATCACCAACCAAATGGGGTGGTGATCCTCTTGTAGTCATTTCCTTGTATAGGTCCATTATTCGCTCGAAGTTCGATTACAAATCCTTCTTTCCAAATTAGATAGAATACAGAATTCCTGTCTCCGTCTATGTCTCGGTGCTCTTAAATCTTCTCCTATTTCAGCAACGCTTGCTGAATTTAATGTATCTCTTCTTTCAGTTCAAAGATCTTATTTGGGCTATTGTTTTCTTTCTAAACGTGTACCTTGCACTTCCTCTCAACTTATCCTTTCCTACATTTCCATCGCCAGAAACTGGCGTTTTGTTCTTAATAAAATTCCGATCTTAGCTCTTATATCTCGTCGTTTTAGTTATTTTTCGTCCCGTATAATTTCCGGTAATAATTTTCCTTACTTTTTCTTTAATTATTTTGATCTCACACACCCTCCCAAAGTATATTTTCTTTCTAATTCTTCCAGGTCTATGCCCTAAGCGATTATTAAACAGGAATTTCACAGCATTATCAGTTCCCTCTTTTCTTTTCATATACTCATCTTCACTGATGGCTTTAGGGGGCCTAGTTTTTATTCTCCTCCTTTTTAATTTGCCCGAATTCGTTCGTCTTTCGTCTTTCTGTTCTATTTTCACAAATTAATTAATGACTATCCTACGTGCAATTATTAATATCTCCTCCAATCGTAACTTTTCCCACCATATGATCATATTTGACTCTATGAATTTCTGGCTATCAGTTCACCTCTTCCCCCTCTCTCATTAGACTTTATCATTCTTCGTATACGATCTTTCATACACAATCTTTCCTTTCATCACTCTATCCGCGCCGATCTGCTGTAGTTTCCTGGTGTCACAGAGACGCATCGAGGGTAACGAAATGGCGGATGCTTTGACTCAGCTTGTTGCCTGCTCCCACTTTTACTTTAAAAAGATCCCTAGTACTAATCTAATTAAGTAAGAACTTTCACTTTAAATTTTGGTCGGATATATATACTCTTCTTCTTTTACCAATGATAGTTCCTTCTACCTCTCAATTCAACCTACTAATTCTTGGTTCTCAAAATTCCCTTCTTTTCCACGTTCTGTTATTGCCCCTATTATTTGCCTACGCTTCAATCACACTCTATTGCCCTCTTCCCGTTATCGTCTCTCTTTGGTGTGTCCTCTACATCCTGATGAAGTATTTATCTGTGATGCTAATCACATTTTCTTTGAGTGTTCTGCTCTTTCTGCGCTTTCAAAGTCAAGGCTTCCTGCTCCCTACTGTGCTTTCTATATCCTGTCCTTTTATTTTTAGCCTGTTATTTCTGCCATTTCTGATCGAATTAAGTTTTAATCAGTTAACTCTTCTTCCTATTGTTTCTGGTTGAGGTCCCTGGTAGACAAGCTCCCCCCAAAAAAAAATTAATACTCGTTTAAAAATTTTTGTTCCACCTGAAATTATATTTATGTAAAGATCGTTTCTCTCTTTGGGAGCACGTTTATCACCGTCAAACAAAAAAATGGTCTTCACGATTCACGTTTAGCTGAAGATTATCGATCTTTCTGTAACTTTTCTGTCGTGATCTAACAAAAATTTTTGCTCGACTAATCAGCACACACAGCCATCATTTTAAAGGAAGCCGAATTATTCACAAGGTGATCTTCCATAATTACACATTTAAGAGAACATTTTCTTCACTCGTATTTTTCAACCCATTTTATTAAAATTAATTTATTACTACAACAGCAAACTACAATAGTTGTGTAAGGATTTTAAATTTGAGTATAAATAACATTCCCGGTAGCAAATGTTAAGAGCACAGTCTTCAGTCTTGCTTCCCGTTGCTCGTTTGTTTCAGAAGAACGGACTTGAGCGGTGGTACTCGAACGGTTTCCAGTCTTGCTTCTTGTTACCCACGGCTTCGCCTGTGTATTAACACCCATTTAAATCTGTACTTGGAGATTAATAAAAAAGTTTTTGTTCTTTCTCGAATCATATTTATGTGAAGTTTCTTTCTCTCTTTTTGGGAAACATGTTTACTGCCGTCTAACCGAAAATTAACTTTACGATTCACGTTTAACTGAAGATTATCGATCTTTCTATACCCATCTTTTTACTTAACTAAACAGTACACACATTGAAGAGGCCGAGTTAATCTCCCATAATCACACTTATATCTTCCGAATTCTACGTCTCGAGCATTTTATTAAAATTAATTTTTTAACAAAACAATAGACTACAGCAGGGCCGTGTCCAGGGGGGGGGTAACCCCTCCATGAGAACTGAAATATTCTTACCTTTGAAAGAAAAAAGAAAAAGTATGCTCTATATTTTTAGGTGCTTCATTAATATTTTATGCAAAATTTTTTGTTACGAGTATACGTAATTTTTATTAATGTTTATATAGTAATTCATTTATATGAATTATTAATATATAAAACAAAATGATGTAAATTATTAATAGTGTGAATATTAGTGAAAAATGTATTGTTATTTATAAAATAAATATGCAAAACTAATGTCCCCCCCTCTCAAAATTTTAGACACGGACCTGGACTAGAGTTAAGTTAAGTAATGATTTCAATTTTTAATATTCCCGGTAGCAGATATTAAAAATTCCGTTACATTCTCATTAAAACATAATAGAGAACACTACTTTTTTTAAACTCCCTACAGTGACAATTAGGCTAGAAGCGCGATTAAGTCATGGAGGTTTGGAGATTTCAGTAACGCAAAAAGTGAAGTAACAGAACGTAATGTTTTTTTTTCCATTTCAGCCTCTGTGGACTACGCTTAATAAGTCTTCACTTTACATCTTGTCCTTTTTCCTTCCTTAACATCTTTCCAATATTTCTTGAAACCTTCCATTGAAAGGTATTCTTAGGCTTATCGAAAGCGATCTATTGTGATTTACTTGTTCTATTTTGAAAATTGATGCCGCAACTGCTTTATAAAACCATTTTTTATTAAATATTTCTGTTTCAGTAACATCCATTAATTTTATATCCTTTTCACAAGAATGTGGTGTATTTACTTACGCCAGAAATTAATAAAATGTTCTTTGGAGTTTAACCATAGTAATCATTTTATTTAAATTTTTACGTTTAATTTATATTTACCATGATAATTATTTAATCTAAAATTTTATAAAAAGTATTTTTTTTTTATTCGTCCCGTGTGCATTTCTGCATCGTTGGTTGCATCTCAACTTTCCGACTTTTCTGGTGAAGCGCGTTAGAGAAACTGACGAACATATGGAAAGACCACTCCATAACAATAGGAACTAAAAAGAGACTAATGGAGACATTAATATTCTCAATAGTAAGCTACGGCTCCGAATCATGGACGCTGAACAAAACGTTGTCCCGAAGAATAGAGACATTCGAAATGATATGCTACAGACAAATGCTCCGGATACCATGGATCAAGCACCGCTCTAATGCTTCAATATTAGAGGAACTGGGAATAGATCGGAAAGACAGATTAGTGCAAGTGTTAAATAGGCGGGCCCCGAGATTCTTTGGCCATGTGATGCGCCGAGAAGGATTGGAAAAAATGGCCATACAGGGAATAATAGAAGGTAAAAGGAATAGAGGACGACCTCCGATCAGGTTTATTGATTATATTAGAAACACAACAGCTGGTGGAAGCAGCTCAAAATCGAGAGAAATGGAGAAAAATTGTTGAAATATGCTCATGATTGGTCACGACGTCTGAACACAGACAACGACATAGAAGAATTAAATAATTATTACGTCGACATTTTTAATACTGCTTCATAATCATGGTGAACTTTATCGATGGTTTTAAATGAATTTTCCCATTCAAAATTAGAAGCACTATTTCCGTAAAAAGGATGGAAAAATATCACACTAGGGACATTTTCCACGAATACCTAAGCCAGTGTATGTTTTTCCGGTTTTGGAAACTTCTATTTTTTCTTATTCGCATCTATATTTTCATTGATGGCTAAATTTTCAATTTATATCATGCAGAAATGTACAAAAAGAAGGAAAATTCGGGTTAAGTGAAGTTTGAGAAACAATCGATGCACTTAAAAAAACGGAGGGCCCGCTTCTTTCACTATGTTAAAGTTTTCTATATAGCGAATATTCTTGATACTTGAAAAATTAGGTGTTCAAGCAACTAGTACAGAATTGATACGGAGACAGCTAGTTAAAATGAATTATGCTGAATATCTGAAAGATTTGCAATTAAAATTGGCGTCAAACAAGAATGCGTTGTAGCTTGTAGTGTTTAATACTTACCGAGAACACATAACGCGGAGAAAGCATTGCGGGTTGGGTAGACGCACAAGTAATCTTCAATATGCCGACGATGATAGTGATAATCTCGAGAAATGAACTAGATGTTCCGAATAGATCGAAATACAATTTATTGCTGAATAAAGATAAAGCTAAAATCATGGTAGACAGAGGCAGTGTAACAGATTTGAGCCATACACACGGTATATGAAGTAGTGGGCAATCATTCATTTATTTCGGCTCAGTGATCAGTCGATATGGCTCGAACGAAGTGAAAATGACGAGAAAAGCAAAGCTAACCCCAGGGAAGCGGTAAAAAGCTTACTGATATTCGGAAAAACCGTGATTTAAAAAAAAAAACCTCACCAAAATAAAGATAGTGCTTACACTGTTATCTTCCATAAGGCTATACGGGGCGGCCTAAACCGGATGTTAAGGATGGCTGATCAGAAAAGAATAGACAGTGTGGAAATACGGATATGGAAAAGAATGTTCAAGATAAAAACAATGCTCTATGCTGAGCGAGATTGGTTAATCTGAATGATTGAGTTTCACGTAAATAAGTTGGATGTTGAAATATATTTCGGACACATCGAGAGAAAAAAAAGATACAGCCTAAAAGAAGAGATGGACTACAGGAAGAGCAAATGATAAACAGCTTTATAGAAGGTGCTCGGTGAGATGGACGAAACCGATAGAGGATTTCTTATTTTAATGTTAAAACCAAAACGATAGTGCAAAGACAAAACCCCAAAATAAAATTCGGCTAGCGTGTCAAGACTTGAAAAAATTAAAAAAATCTACCGGAGGCTTTATATAGAAAATCGGTAAGAACAGAAATATTTACATTAATAGAAGAAAATAAAATATATCTAGCTGCAGATGAAGTAAAGGAGAAATTTGGTTCATATATTTTTATAAAATACTTTATAGTCCAAATGCCAAATCAGCTGCGATTCACTCTTTTGTTGTTGCCTTTTTAATTGATGTTAAAATGTCTGTTCAAAATTGTAATGGAGGGGAAATTAATAATTGATAGTTCCCATTTTTACTACCAGTGTAAGCGGATGCGTTGGTGTCGCAATAATTCTGTAGTACTACAAAGAAAATGTGAAACCTCTGGAGCACAAAAGTACGTAGGAGCACTAATGTTGCACGAGTGTTGTGGTTGTATAAGGAACTACATCTTTGCAATAAAACTTCTAATATGTAGGAATGCTCTAGTGTCGCTTTAGTATTGTGGTAGTAAAAGAAACTGTATTCTTCCAAAGAAATTATACATATATCTACCTGATGGCAGTAACTTCTATAAGTGAGCTACTGTCTGTGAATAGTTTTAGATGGTTCAGACAAAGTGAAATAGTAGAATTGGATATTGCGAGTATGCCTGATAATGGTTCCATTGGTTATGCACTTGAGGTGCATTTGAAGTATAGTTCGAATATGCATTTAACACGCAGTGATATAAGCCCTGAAGCTAATAAAATCAATAAAAACTGTAATAAATTGTTTAATATACTGAAAAACAAATGATAAACAATGTGAATTGCATTAGGCCTTTAATTGGAACAAGTGTATCAAGCCATTTATTTCAATCAGTCGGCATGGTTGAAGTCATACATTGGCTTGAACACTCTGTAGAGGAGGCATCTAATGAATTTTAAAAGAACTATTAAAAGCTGATAAATAACGTGCGATTTTGTAACAGTGATGAAAAATATCGGACATTGAATTACGAGTAAGATTCAGCTTACGACTGATTAAGCAAAGTTTACTAAGCTGGTCAAAAAAATAATTTTAAGGACTGAAGTACATTTAGTGAACAATAATTTTTAGCCCTGGGATACACTTAAATCCAATAACAATTAAATTTAATAAACTAATTTATTTCGGAATGATTATTTTAGATATAAGCAAATTGAAAATTAACGTAATTTTGTATTGTGATGCTGATTCGCTTATAAAAACAGCTGATTTTTGTGAAGATATTGAAGATAATTCACAGTAATTTGATACGAGTGATATTCGAGGGATTATCCACGTTATTCTATGGAAAATAAAAAGAAGTTCGTAGCACTTCAGGATGAATTAAATGCGTAATTAATGAGTTTATTGGATTATGTATAAAAATTAATTTAGTAAGTGTTGCAGATTATATAGATATTAGAAAATTTTATAGTATACAGAGTCATCTAAAGTTAAGAATGAGTTTAACTTTATAGATTATTATAATTGTGGGACTAGTGTGTGTGTGTGTGATAAATTAACCGATAATTACAAGGCATTTCATATCACACGAAGCATTTGACACTCCAAGGCAGACCAAAATAGTATTAAGTGGCAAAGATGATAAAAGAACAATATGTATTAATAATGTAAATACAGTAATTTATGTAAACTCTCTATACAATGAATTTCATAAAAAGTTTGATACTGTTTTAGCTGGGCCAACGGCACACATGTTAGATAAGAAAGGTCCGCATTACATGATTATTTAGCAATATGTATTACTATTAAGGGTAGTGTTAAAAATTAGGGAATCTTACAAAATTAATAAAAATACAACACTAAGAATAAACAAAAAAAAACGCTCATTCTCTTCTTGCCTATTTCCATGGCGTCATGAAAAAAAAACTTACCCTAAAACCTCTGATCAACCATTCTAACTAATATAATATCTTTATTCCTAATACTTCTTTATAATATCAATATTAAAATATTTAAGTAAGCTCTGCATTGGTGACTAAGCTTTGGCATTATCATTGCAATTGTAAAAATACATTTAATGTAGTAATTACTCGTGTACTTTATTTATTTATGCATGCATATAATTATTTTTAAACATTTTAACATTTTCAAAAACATGTAACACACTCTGTAAAAAAAAAAAGAAAAAAAAAAAATATATATACTTTTTTGTCTTTTTTCTATTCAGTATACGACATGCCATTATGTACCCTTATTATTAAATATATTTGCTCCATCGGTATAATCTGAACTGGGGAATCAATTAAAAAAAAGTGTTAAAAATTAATGTTAATTTTTTACCGTGTAATAAATTTTGTATTACCAATTGTGTTTATTTCTTTAATTTAATGACATTAAAATAGTTTGTATAAATTTAGTCAAGGTGTTACTGAAGTGATATTATTTCTAGCTAAAATGAAGTATTTGCAGTAAAATTTGGGTTTCTACTAAAAATGGGTGCTTATAGTAAAAATTTTTATTTTTTTGTTAAAATATTACTTTTGCCTAAATTATATACCTCTTACCGTTATATTAATTTTCTTTTTTATTTTTTTGTGGGCGCGCCAGCGGCATTGACCGAACAACAACAGGAAAAACTAAGCTAAAAAACTAAACAGCTAGGCGGTGCGAAATGGACGCAAAAAAGGACAACGGTGCAGGCACCACAGAAGATGAAGAAAAGGAGAAGATAAAGGAGGACTTATAGGGAGTAGGGAGATCTAATGACAAGAACTGACTGTATAAAAGGGAGTGTTCATTACGAAGAGCAGGACATGTGATCAGCATCACATATACGAGGAGGATCACACAATCGTGAAGAGAACAATGAGACGGTGACAGAGTAAATCGAAAGCGGGAATAGAGAAGTAGAGAATGATTGATCCGGAGACGAATTAGGGAGACGATAGAAGAGTGACGACCGAAAGGAATAGATTGGAACCAAGACAGGGAACGAGGAATCGGCTGAATAAAACGGTAATGTGAATGACGCCCGTCAAAGACATGATTGGAGGTGGATAAGGAAAGGATATCTGAAGAAGGGAAATGGTTGAGTAATGAATGAAGGCGACCAGCAGAACGAGCCAAAGAATCGGCTGTGTCATTGCCATCAATTCCGGAATGACTGGGGCCCATAAAAAATCAATAAGAATAGAGCGGGATGGCTGCAGAGTGGAGGTAAGAGAACGAATTGAGAGAATAATACTATCAGAGGAATGTGAAGGAGGCGAGGACAGGGCCTTAAGGACGCTTTTAGAGTCCGAAATAATGAGGAATTGGGAAAGTCCGCTTAAAGAGGAAATAAACGAGATACCCTGAAGAATGGCGATTGACTCGGCAGAAAAAATAGTGCAGAAGGAAGGAAGCCGGAAGGACTCAGAATGCCGAAGCGACGGGGCAGTAAACGCACCACCCCCGCCATCCTCGCTCCTGGAACCATCGCTAAAGATCAGTGCATGAGCAGGAAAAGAAGAATTCAATAAACAAAGAAATTCATTGTTGACTGCACCGTGAGAGGAGGAATGGGCCCTAAGTGGGAGAGAGGAAAATTTGATAGACTGCTATAGGCTATTGAAGCTATGAGGAAAGTAGGGAAGAGTGTTGTGGGAAAGGACAGCGGGAGAAAAATTAGAAAGACGGGTAGCAATGAGCGACAGGATTGGGATTTTATGAGGAGAAAAACGCCAGCGGTTTTCGATATACAGATAGGAAGAAATAAATTTGGACGAGGAGATGGGAAGCCGTTTAATTAAGAAGCGATACCCAAGCTGAGAACGGCGATTAATTTTATCTTAAAATCATGTTTCTAGTGGGACGGTGATTTTTAGAGATCTATAGAACTCTTATCTTAATGGTTGTGTTGAAAGTGATAGTTTAGTTGAGGGGAATTATCGAAGATGTTATACTGGTTAAAAATTTATTTATTACAAAGTTTTTAGGTTATAAGGATTTTGTAAATACAAATTTTTTATTCAGAAAATTTTTTTTATTTATAAATTTTGCGAATAAAAAAGTTATATCTACAAGTTCTTTATAATGGAATTTTTCAGAAAAAGAAAAATGTTTAATCAAAAATCTAATAACATTAAGTGTTTAATTATTCCTACCAAATACATAATAAAAACTCGGATGAGATGTAGAATGTGTGTACTATTATGCGCCATTTGTTATTCGTTATTTAAACTATAGATTGACCTTATTACAATGCAATTATAATATGAGACAAATAAATTAATTTTTACGTGTTTGCAGTATATTTAGCTTACATGTATACCTTGTCAACAATATCCTCATCATGTGGAAGTATATAAACAGTTCGATTTTCTAATTCAATCTGCATTAAGCGGGGTAACAACATATCATTGAAATTGTAACAGTGAAGTTGGTATACATACAAAGGGTGGGTCAAAACAACTGCAACTATTCTCCGTATGAAGTATGGACGTAATCCAGCGCACAGTGGGGTATTTCTTTGATTTAGATGGCCAAAAGTCCATATTGAAAAAGTGATGACGGTTGAAAAAAAAATCGTTTTTTTATGCAATGAAATTGTTGACGCGTCATAAAATTTTATTTCCGGTTGGTAGTTGTTCTAGGTTATTTGCTGGTGGCGGTTACGATCATTGTTGCGAAAGTGTTTATTAGATCTGATGTTCGTTTATTTAGGTTAGTGTTACTATTTAAAAAAACATTATTTAAAGTAATCTACTGAATGTATAATTATGGGCATTACTGAAGCAGGTATGTGGAAGTGTTTTTAATATATTATAAATATAACTGAACTTCTACTCCTTACAGTGCCCTCTATATTCTCACTTTTCCATCTCCTTCTGTTGTTCCCTTCTTAGCTAGCCGCCTTCATTTCTCCTGTCTCTAATCGTTTCTTGATTTAACTTGTCGCTCCATATGTCCTTCTATTCTTTTAATCTCTTTTGTATTAGATGAATGTCCTGTGCTGGCATGCCCATTTAAAAAATAAAAAAAAAAAAATTATGCAGCATCGGTAACCATTGGGCTGCCCCCCCCCCCATGGAGCCTTGAAACTTTTTAATCAACTGGCTATGATGAGTATTCATAGGCGCGTGATCATGAACAATTTGCCAGAAATCCACGAAAATTATGTTTTAATTAAGATTTTATTCTTGTTTAATAAAATATCTGCCCTTACTACAAATTATAAATTTTATTTTTCCTATAACTTATATCCTCTTTCTATCACATCTTGCCCCCCGGCTCATCGGCTGGCGACGCCCTTGGTATATTTAGAGTATATTTATATAAGTTTAAAATTATAGATAACGAAAATTGCAAAAGATGTAACTTTTTAGATGATATTAGGCACCACATATTAAACCGATGTATAATAATTATAACAATAAAATATTCGAATAACTTCTACGCTATAGAATTAATTACAAATCTGTTTAAAGAGTTTAATGAATTTGTCGTGGAAGAAATTACATATCGCAAGAAAAATTCAATTATATAATAATATAAGATAATTAAGGATAAAATACTAGTGTGTATTTAAGTTAATGAAAATATTAATTTAATATGATTGTAAAATGGGATTACAGGAAACCGAAAACTTAATCGGATGGTGCCTGTAATGAACATTGTAGTAAACATTGTAAATTAAACGAATAAACAGTCCCAGCCAAAGTTATTATGAATAGGGGGAAAAAAAGGTCTAATTCAGTGCTTACAAAACTACTTATTTTTTGTGGCGATTTCAACTCCCATAGTCAAGAAAAACAGCAAAATTATCGGATCAGACATTTCAAATCAAGATTTGACCACTTTGAACTGCAACACAAGCACACACTACAACTTTTCTTCTCGTAAATGGTCAAGTATAGATTTAGTTATTTTTTCTCCTCATCCCAACAGCTCCACTTTAGTACATACCCATATCGATCTTGCCGGCAACGATCATTCACCCTAATCATTCATCATTAATTTTATGCTCAAAAACATGCTTTCCTTCAAAGAAAAATAAACTACAACGATTGGATTCATATAGATCACGCCGTGACAAATATTTCGATTGCAAAATTTCAAATGTTATAAATGAGACAGTTAGGGGGAAGTCCCGTACGCGTTCGATTCAAAAACGATTCAAAGCAAAACAGCGTCACGGGACACAGTTTACACCGGTGACGCCAAAGGCCACGACGGGAGCGGTCAATTACTGTTTCTGACGGGAAAACGCTGCATTACATTAGATGTCTAAGCGAGTGTTACTGCTAAGTTTTTGTGTTGAAGTGTTTGTGATAATTGTTAACAAAGGCAGTGCTCCATTATTATTATTCGTTAACTTTAAAAACAGTTTTGTTGATTTCCAAAACAGTTTTGTTATGGAACACATAATTTTGGCTATTCCCTGTTCCCTAGTATCGGACACAAAGTTGTCCCTTAACACCGGGCAGCGAACAGTTGTTTTTTCTCGTAAGTATTCGTACTTATTAAAATAATTATTATACGTAAAGAACAAAAGAATGCGGATAAATCGAAATGGAAGAGACAAAAAAGAAAAGAAAAGAAAAGAAAATCGGACCAACAAAGATTACAAACTGTGGTAGATAAGGTTTTGTCCAAAGAAATGGGGCGTTGAGAGAAATTTTGTCGCATTGTAACATCCCAAAAGCACTCTACATGATACGACATCGGCATTGAACCGTTGAGAAGTGATATTGCAAGCTAAAAATTGTCGCCATTACCAGCTGTTGCTAAAAAATTGGGCCTGACTGTGCTAGGGTACAGGGCCGTTGATTTAACGTGAAACGCTTATGTCGGTTTAAGTATTAACGATTGAATTGAAAGCAAATCTGACTTCGTTCTAAAAATTTTAATACAAACACGCATTCAGTACTTTTTATTTATTAATAATCAATAACGATTTTATTTAACATTGACGTCAAAAATAAGTTTAAATAAAATTTACACGTGTTTAGAATAGAGGTTATATACAGCTGGCCGCGTACAATGTTTGCTACTCGAATCTCGATATTCGCACGCACGCACACACACGTATATAATAGAAAAAGAGGAAGAGAGCGAAGGTCGCCTGGAGGACATTTCGTTGCGCGATTTCGTTTCACGAACGATTTTAAAGACGTTTCACGTCAAAAACGATCAGCGGCTCGGAAGAGAAAATGTGAAATTCTAATATCACTATATAGAATTGCTGTTGAAGAAGATTAAGAAGAAAAAGAAAAGAATGGGTGCTAAATTCAAAATAGCAGTAGAAGAGAAGGGGGAACAAACCAAAAGCGTAAAAACACAAACGAAAAGTGGAGAAAACTAAGAAAAAGTAACCATAACTGAAATACCTGACATAGGAAGAACTACTCGCCCAGTGTGCTTAGAAGAGTATGACGAAAACTGAATATAGGGTTCCAGCTGCAATGGGTGGGCTCATGAAGCATGTTCGGATATTCCAGAATATGCAGATGCGTACAAATGCGATCTATGCAGCATGTTTTGAAAATGTCTCAGGTGTTTGGAGTCGAAGTTAAATCTGTCCGGTACTAGTGGTGTCCCTTTGCAGTGATTGCATTTGTCTTTATCAAAGTTTGATTTGGGTTTGCAAATATGTTTATGCAGAAGTTGCATTTTTGTTTATTTATTTTGATTTTAAACTTTGTTGATTTAGTTAATCCATAGATAAATTTACATTTCTCGAAGTAGTTTTTATTTTATTTTTTAAAAACCTTAGCTGTGTCCGTCTCTACGGGACTTCCTCCTAAATTTTTCACTAAATTTCTCACCTCTATGATCGAAAAATTTTCACCTTTCGTACCACTTCCGAATAAAATAACACGAATTTCAAACTCCGACGTGTCCCATGGTGAACAGATGAATGTTCCGAAGTCGTTAGAAATAGACGTAAGGTCTTAAAAAATTTGAAAAACTATTTCCATCCATGATAATCATCTCGGCTATAGAAAAAAGCGTGCTAGAGTTAGATAGATTTTAAAATAATCTAAGATCTTGGTCGAACTTCATCGGTTAATTTTGTTGCGCCTACAAAACAATCATGGGAAAAAATCGGATCGATAGAAAAATCGTCATATTCTAAGTTCCAGTTAGAGCAGAGTAACAACCAACGCAGAGGAAATTCTTAATCATTTCGTACGGCATTTTGCGAATATTTATAGCGACACAAACTGCGACCCAGCCAAAAAAGAAAACAAACCATTTTCGCAGTTCGATTTTGAAAGGTCAAATTTTAGAGCACTATAATCAAAATATTTCACCTCATGAACTGGAAAATTCTATAAAAAAATATAAAACCGGTCCCAGTAGGGACCTTTTTCGCGTTCTTCTACTTCAAAAAGCGCCAGATAAACTCATAACCCAATTACATTGATCTTCTGTGGATTGCTGGTCATTTGGGTATTAAGTGTAATGAATTGATATTTATTAGCCGGTTTTTCCATTTCCAGATTTTTCGGCACATTTTCAGCCCATAATATTGCTCTTTTTTCTTCAGTCGCTTATTTCAAATTGTGGCTTAACTCCTATTCTTCTTCATTTTCTATTCCCGCTTTCTTCCACTTCTCTGTTCAGTCATCTCTTCAACTTCATCCATGGTTTTCTTGATACTTGCTCTCTGTCTGAAACGCTCTACAATCTCTGCTATTTGACGCCTTCAAGTATAGTCTCCTTCCTGCAAAACTAAACCTATACTTCAAAATTTTCTAAAAATACCGACTGAAAAAATCGTTTTGGGGTGTGGACATACCAATTTTATTGGCAAGCCCTTGTTTTCAGCCTATTTGTGTAAGTAAAGTTACAAATATACTTTTTGTTTGCTTGTTTATTCAGTGTTAAATATTATAGCAGCAAGAATAATGAGAAATTACATTACACAAGTAAAAAACATTTATTATCGTTAAATTTAAATACGCAAATTCACAATTAATACCGCTATAGAAAATTTATAAAATATACGGGGAAATAAATAAGAAATAATGAATGAGCGGATAGAATATCTTGTAGTCGCGAATTTGAAACAGCTCTCGTAGAATTCGACGGAAATTCAAAGACTCATTGTAATTTACGAATTTGTTTTCAGTTCTGGCTAGTATAGCATTATCTGAAATTAAAACAAAAATAATTTACATGTAGTGATAAATAAAAACAATTCGTTAAACTATGCAATAATTAAAACCGTACCCCATTTCGACGCCCCAAAAAAATAATAAAAAAAAAAAAAGAAGAAGTAAAACCGTATCCCGAAATATTATGCTGAAGCTGAAATTTCTGAACTATTCGGTGCAGTTAATTGTTAAGTTGTGTACTGTTTTTAAAGAGAGAGAGAGAGAGAGAAAAGTATGTATAAATAGAAATGAACAGATCATTAATGCAAGCACATTCATTTATTATGTTGTTAACATTTAAATCGCCTCATAGCTTAAGCATCGCCTAAAAATCACTAATTTATCATTTGTTATCGTATTAAAATTGTTATTATTATTGGAGTATTTTTATTTATAAATACGGTCTCGTTAAATCCGTTATAATTATGATTATTTAATATATTGCATTTATTATTAATATTTCATTATTTTACGAAGAAAAGCAACTTTAATGCTTAAAGTGCTATTTTTTGAGTCGTCTTTTAATTATGTAAATTAAAATACTAGGTTTACGTTTTCATTTTTATTTATTTTTGTTTATCGTCTTTTTAATCATAATTTTGCGGCTGTATCTGGCAATTTTTTGTAGTATAGCTTCCGCTACGATACATACATATCTGTCAATACATTCAGACTGAGAGGACTCGCTGCTATTTTTAAAAAATATTATTATTAAGCTTGCTTTTAATAGTACCCTCTGAGCTAGTATTTACAGATAGGTGGGCGTGATAACTAGCTCAAAATTTAATTAAAAATTTAGAATTGTATTTTATTTTGCTTTATTTTATTCAATATCTTGATTATAGGACATTTACAGAAATTTAATTTTTTCTCCTTCCCCCACTCCCTCATTCGTATATATCTACATCTCTGCTGTACATCGTATACAGTCTGTCAAGCGAATGAAGTCCGTTCGAGTTTCGTTGCCGAATATGATGCTTCAAAGTAGTGTACTAGGAACAGGGCACGTATTAACGCTTGGCGCGTATTTCAATATTTCCGAAAAAAAGTCATATTGCCACCTTCTCCTGTTATTCCTCCCCTATAGGAAACTACTATCTACATGTTCTAGAATCTTTGAAATCAGCTTACCTACAATAACACAGTGAGACATTTTCATGTTTTCCCTTAAAAGTGGGCTTTGTACAGTCATTCAGGTGTCCACCGACACATTGGAATGTCGTTTGCTTCGCTGCCTCCGTCGACAAACGTCGCCGTGCAAACTGTGATTTACTTTATACATATTATCTCGCAACGTATGCGTAAAAATATACATTTAACAACTAACTGCCGCTAGTACAAGGTTCCTTATTTACATCGCTATCGTTAGCGGTAGTAATATTGAGGAAATTACGTGTGAAATATACACAAACCTACGATCTTCACAGGTCTCTCTACAAGTCGCTATAGGTAACACTTTAACCGACTTCTGTTGAATGCATACTCGCGTATGTGGGAAATCAGTCTCATTCAATGCTCTCTTATTAGTAATCAGTTGTATCTAAGTAAAGACATGAAATTTTCGTAACGATTTTCCGTGACGGTCCATTTCGTGACGTTTTAATTTCGTAACGCTTATCAAGTTTATGTGCCAAAGCAAAAAAAAATAAAAATGTCAAAAAAAAATGTTTAACAACTGAAATGTGGTTTTGCATTTGTTTTAATTGTATTCCCAGGGATACCCCCCGCTGTCACGTTAATACTGTGGACGTAATATTTAATTATTTAAATATTATTATTATAAATAGAAAATGTTGTTATCTGTTCAAAATTATATTATTAAAATCCCCACATTAATTTTTCTTTATCGACCGACTATTGAAAAGACATAGAATAAATTTATAAAATTTAATACGAAAATAAACTAATATAAAACATAAATTGTAAGCATTGCTGTTTGTCGGCGGTGGAACAGGAATGTGATGGAGCCAATTTCCAAAATCGACGATCAGACGGTAATTTTGTTGGAGGAAGCACAGGAAACTTTATCGACGCGACTTTACGACAAATTTTATTGAACTTTTTTAACTATTTCATCCGACGTTAACAATTTTCGAATTGGACTAGCGATTTTATTATTCCGCTTTGCCGCCCCAAGTCACTTTTTCTTAAGGCGATTTGCACGCGAGGACCGTAAACGAGCGACTTCTTCCTGAAAACTTTTTCTTAAAAAGTGATCGCTTCACGATGACTAACCAACAAATTATTGCCTGCTTTCACCATCATTTATTGCTAATGGGGTGTGTCTTTCTTTAGTGATTGCATGACGATGCACCCCCCCCCCCCCCCCGACTGACAAACAGGATTTCAAGCACGCGCACATTCTCGCTCGCACTACGTTTTCGGTATTTTATATTTTGTATAATATAATGTGTCCCTTATAGACTGTAATGGGTGCATGACACAATTAATAAATTGTTCGTACAATATTAAACTTTTACCAGATACAGATAAATGTTTAATAAGTCCTAAAAATTAATCCTGCTAGAGAACAGTATTATAATTTTTTTTACGAGTTGGATATTTCGTTGCACATTTACAAGCATCATGGATATTTAATTTCATTTGATGATCGATGTAATTTGAAAATATTTCCAAATCTGCGCTTTTATTAGTTAGAGGCGCGCGTTCTTTGTTTATGGTGGGAGTAATACCAACACTCACTATTACTGGAGTGTTGTGGTCTGAGAGCTTAAAAGTGACACCATTTTACATAAGATGTTAACAGTTTGTACGTTTTTGCTATGAAAAAATCAAGTACTTCCATGTTACCATTTATACGTTTGGGCCAATAAGTAGGATCGTTTGATGCAACAACTGTTGGTACGTTTTCAGTGATTATATTTCCGACAATTTTCTCTCTGCAGTTACTTCCAACACAATTCCATCTCGCGTTTTTTGTATTACGAACACCTCCTATTAAAATCCTTGGACCTAGGCCAGTTAAAATATTCCTTAATATCTCTCCTTAGGAATGATTACATTTGATGATAATACATAACTGCTAAGGTAAAATGAAGTTGTACGCTGCTTACTTTAATAATCAATATACTTGATAAGCATAAGTAGCTTCAGTGTCGCAGCTATGACAATGATTTATATTACTACATATTAGCAAAGCCTTCGTAAGGTTTGTCATCAGGATGTGAAGTACAATAGGCAACATAACAAAAATTCTGAAAAATTACTAAAAGCTAATAAGTCGAAATATAGAAAATAAGAACCGATTTAATAGTTGGAATAATGAGCTTTTATGCAAAAATTTTCAGAAATTATATAAAATAGGCTGTAATAGCTTGACTCGGGCTGGCGCATAAGAACACGCGTTATCTAGTAATTAAAAATCCATAAAAACAGCGGCAACGCAACGTATAGACTTTGTTTATTTTATTTATTTGCCAGATGCAAATCAATATTAAGCACAATGATGAACAAAAAATAAGCGAATTGTATTCAAAATAACATTGAAACGACAGAATTTGTTTTTAGTAAATTGCACGAGGTGCACGAATAACGAACAACAAAAAAAACGGCCATGTTTTTTAACCGTTGGCCAACGGTCAATTTTAAATGTTGCCACAGATCATATCGATATGAAATGCGACATATCGATAAACGATATTTTCGATCTATATTTAAATAAGAAATATTATTTATAAACAAAAAAATATTATTTATGATTAAACGAATATTTACAAATAAACAAATATTAGTTACGAATAAATAAATATTATCCAAACATACTCCCGAGGCTGGACACTTCTAAAGGTTGTCCAGCAATTTCACAATCTTATTGGTGCATATCTTTTTTTAACAACATATCTTGTACGAATTGATACGACCCGCACCTGTCCTTGTAGGTGTGGATAAAAACTTGCTCAATGCGACCTATGTGCCGTTCGTATGGCCTAGAGTTGTCTTCTTTAATGAAGACGATATCACCGACGGCCAGGTTCTCGATAGGCGAACTCCACTTGTCTCGGCCCTTTAACATATTGAGATAGTCCTTAGACCAAACAGACCAAAACCCTTGAACCTGATTTCTTAAAAGTTTGAACCGTTCAGATAACTTGAGCGACTTGTCAGTTGTTTGTTCTGTGACTGATATCGAGCAGACAGGCTCGCCAATTAAGAAGTGTGCAGGATTCAAATCATTCAATTCGTTGCTTAGCACCGCGAGGCATTTTGTTGCTAAAAACGATGCTGGAGCAGTTCCATATATAACCGTCTTCAAACGATAATCGAGAACTTTTTCTTTGTGTTTTTCTCGTCAAACAATTCTCTGAAGATCCCGATCTTCTTGGTGAACTATAATTTGTCTATACATTTTTTTAAATGTCGGCAGAAAAGACGATGTTATGTTCACGAAATCGAACGAGAACGTCGAATAGTTGCGGCTGTATTGTTGGACCGGCCATCAAGATGTCATTTAACGAAACGCCCGATTTTGATTTTGCTGATGCATTGAATACGACACGTAGCTTTGTTGTTGAACTTTCTGGTCATAAAACTGCTTGATGTGGTGTGTAGTATGCTGGATTGAACGAATTTTCGAATAAAATTTTGGACGGACATTTTTCCATGTGGTCGAGGTTTTCATACTCGCGCATGAAGTCGATATATTGAGTCCGAATTTCTGCATTCATGCGCACTTCATTTCTATTTAACCGTGCAACAGCCCTCTCCCGCGATTCTCCGATGAGAGACGGGCCCTTTTTAAGAGGTAGCCTTACTAAAAAACGGCCACTGTTGGTGCGCGAATACGTCTTTTCGAAATGGGCATTGCAATTTTCATGCTCCAAATTAGACTGGTTTTCAATACTTGCTTCTTCGATGTACCAAAATTTTTCTAGTTGTCGACCGATATCGAATGTTGTCAAACCACAATACTCACTATTTGGTTTGTTTTGTACCACGTATGGACCACTGATCAACCATCCGAGTTTCGAGTTATGAAGAAAAATTGTTTCGTATTGGGAATTTTCGTTTGAGATAATTGCTTCATAAAATTCGGCACCGATTACAATATCCACATGATCGTGACGAAGTTGATCTTCAGCGAAATTAAACGTCGGATTATTTACGACTGTCTTTGTAATCGGATCAGAAACAATTTTAAATGGAATTTGAGCTACAACGTCAGCTTCTACTTCCAGCGAAAAGCTTCCAAAACGAGATTTCAAAATGAAATTTATAGTTCTACTCGATGATGTGCAATCTCCAGTTACACCTCCAATTGAGACGCCTAATGATTTTGATGTAACCCATCTATTGCTATTAACGAATTTTTCGGTAACTAAATTTCCCTGGGAACAATTGTCAAGAAGAACTCGAGCTTTGATGACTTTTGTAAATCCATTTTCAGTTGGCTGCACTACTGATACAACTGCGGTTGGGAGTACTACCAATTTATTTACATTTGACGTTGCTATGCCGGTGAATGAAGTTTTTGTGGCGTTAGTATTTGTAGTCGATGACGACTGAGAACCATTTACCGATAACGATCCTTCAACAGAAATAGGCTTGTGGAAATCATTCTCCCGATGTAACATCTGATGATGCCTACCACCACATTTTGAACAGTTCGGACGAATACATTTAATTACTCCGTGTTCGCTGTTAAAACATTTCACACATAACCTTTCTTCTTTTTTAACGATATCGAATCTTTCCTTCACCGATTTAGCATGGAATTTATCACATTGATTTAGGTAATGCTGTTGCGAACATGCAACACATTTCGGCGTTTTGCTTACGATCGTTGTGAACGATTTCTTTTCCGCTGTTTGAGCTACTACCGGTGACGATTTATGAACCGATAATAGATAATTGTCGGTAGCGAACGATCTTGCCTGTAAAAATTTTTGTAGAGTATCCGATTTCGGGAACTCCGCACTCGAGTCCAGAGAATTTTCGAATTCTCTGGCAGTACGCACGTCTAATTTTGAAGTGACTATATGTGCAACGAATTTCGAAAAAGTTTGTTCTATAATTTCACCGTTTGATTTAAGACATCGAACAATCACGTCAGTTTGATCTAATAGCGAGCGAATTTTAGTTTCATTTTTTATTGGTTCCAAGTTAAGCAACTTATTAAACAGTGTGCGAATTACTGTTTTTTTGTTATCGTAACGCGATAGTATTATGTCCATGCTTCCGGATACGCACTATCCGTTAACTCGAAATCGCGAACTATTTCATGAGCTGAACCAATTAATGATTGTTTTAAATAAAATAATTTTTGTACATTTGATAAATCAGTGGAATTATGTACAAGGTTTTCAAACAGTTCTTTAAAATTTTTAAAACTAAGTAAATCACCGTTAAACGAGAGAACTTGAATCTGAATCTTTTCGAGCTTGGGAACAGCTGCTGATGATTGACGAACTGACTGATTTACGTCGCTTGGCAGTAACGCATCTCGATGTGATTCTACAGACAATTTTTTTTGAAATGATTTAAATTTTCCTTCATACAAAGTGCTTGTTTCGCTCCACATTTGAAGGTCCTTCATCATGTCATCAGCTAATTTATCATAGTCTTCGGCTTCTTCATCTGCTGCCATGAGAAGTTGTTCAATTTCTGTTTGGTGTACATCTAATTGGATGCGAAATCTATTCACTTCGACTTCAAACCGAGAAACTAGTTCCATGTCTAGTGTTTGTTTAAGAAGTTTTTCAATTTGACTTTTTATTCTGCCGAGTTGCGGTTTAGAAAGACGAATCTTTTTTTTCATTTGATCAATTTTTAGAATTTCTTATTACTGATTATACTAAAAGGAAAAAAAAAAGAAGTGAAACTTATTTTAAAACCGAAATTTTCGAAGTGATATCCGAACAAGAAATTAAATTCTAGTGTCCTAAATTATGTAGCACCGATTACGAATGGAATAAAATTATTCAAATGAAAACGAATAAATATTTATCGATATGATCGAATGTAACTTATAATAATAAAAGAAAATAATAATGCTTACTGCAACTAGAAGAGAATAATTTTCCGGTGTTGTATTCAAATAATCGACGATTGAGTAAACGGGCAACTTTCCGATCCACGATATTAAAAACCGAATATGTTTCTTTTTTTTTCCACGATATAGGGCTTCCGAAAAATACACGAATAGCACTACTTCGAATTTTACACGGTAAAGTAAATAGACTCTTTATTGCTTTTGTAACCGATGGGAATGTGATTCGAACACGATATTCGGAGTTGTAAATTCCGAAGGTTAAACACGATAAAAACACGATTTAAGATCTATTTCTTACCGAAGAAATTGAGTAAAATATACGAAATTAGCTTTTGTTTTGAGATTAGTTCGTAACGCGAAATTGACTGAATCCGGTCCGGAGGACCAAAAATGTTTAGTTTATTTATTTGCCGGATGCAAATCAATATTACTCGCAATGATGAACAAATAAAAAAACCAATTGTATTCAAATTAACATTGAAACGACAGAATTTGTTTTTAGTAAATTGCACGAGGTGCACGAATAACGAATAACGAACAACGAATAACGAACAACAAAAAAAACGGCCATGTTTTTTAACCGTTGGTCAACGGTCAATTTTAAATGTTGCCACAGATCATATCGATATGAAATGCGACATATCGATAAACGATATTTTCGATCTATATTTAAATAAGAAATATTATTTATAAACAAAAGAATATTATTTATGATTAAACGAATATTTACAAATAAACAAATATTAGTTACGAATAAATAAATATTATCCAAACAGACTTTATCAAGCACTCGGATTGCATCTTACACGCTAACACTGTAAAATTATACAAGTAGGTTATAAAATAGCGATAAGGTAACACTGGTTATTACATGGAAGTTACTTAATATTCCTTCTATAGAAAACTATTAGGAGCAACATGTAGAAGTTAAAATATTATAGAATTTTCGGCTACGGATTGATAAACGTGTAGAAATGCCAGTTATAGTATCGAAGAAATGTGGATATAGTGGGTGTTGCAAGACCAGGAGGCGTTAATGTTAACAAAAAGGAATGGGAGAAAATATTTCAGTACAGAGACCTGACAGTTGAAATAAATCGGCTGCGAAAAAAATATATCAGTGTTATTCTTCTATAGTCATGGCAGCTGTTTGAACAATAACAAGGGAATTATCTGAAAAGTTGTAAAATGTGACAATACTTCATTGATTTTTGCATTGTCATAGCTTAATTTTTTTCATACCTTTTTCTTTCCTTCTATTGATATATATATATATATATATATATATATATATATATAACTCGGCCATTTTGGCCCCGCAAGGCAAGGGGCTGTGCCACTTGACCCCTCTTGCTTACATTTCTGTCTCTCTTCTGTATTTTGTATAAAATGATTAAAATTTACAACGTAATTCTTACCGGAATCGACACAAAAAAACAATAACATAATCCAAAAATCCTATCCTAACATTTAATTTTTATTATATAAAATTAAGACATTTTCTCGTTACATATTTAGTTACATAAAATTGAAACATTTTTCGTTACAAAATCTTATATATATATATATATACATATGTATATGTATATACAAAGTCGGTAAAAATTAAAATATAACAACCATTACATAAAACTGGGACATTTTTTCTAATAGGGTGTGGCCTAAGAATTACATTGTAATTAACATATATACATATATATTGTATATCTGTAGGAAGTACTTTTAGTGTATTTCTATGTTTCAGCAATATAGATTAATTTGATTTGAGTTTTCGCAATTGCAAATTACTGAACCTAACATGACCAATCTTCATTTGCAGTGTCAGTTAGTGATATTTTAATTATAAACATACTGTGGACAAACTTGTTAATAAATCGAGTGTCCTTAGAATTTAGTTTTTTTTTTTTTTTATTGGAATCACAATTTATTAAACATACTTAACGTTATCTATGCTATCCTGATTATGAAACGGGTTTTTGAAATCGGTTGGATTCTATGATTCTTATAAGTATTATGCATGCATTTTAATAATTTACGTTTCACAGGTGATTTACAAAATTCTATAATAAGTCATTAGGTTACTTTCAGAGATGGAAATGCAATTATTTGAGAGATTTTTTATGGAACATCAATCTGATTTCAACCAAGAACTTTAACATTAATCAGTCCATGGGGATGTTTCAAAAGGAATATTAATATTTAAATGCCTTCACTTGTAGAAATACTGTTATAGAATTCCACACATTCTGCAAATATTGTGATTTAGTATACTACCAACGTATATACCATTTTTTTAAAGCCTTTTCCCTTTATCCGTTATAATAACAGAGTCACCTTTTTTTTGAAGGGATCATTTCGGTAAGAACGATTCAGCACGAATCTTTTTGGCGGTAGCCAGCAAAAGGGTTTTTATTCAGACCTTCATACAAATCGCCTGCTCTGTGTTTTCCAAATATCATGCACTAAAAACATTAATCATTAGTGTTGTGAGAAACACGGATTACCAAATTTATTTCTACGTCACTATAAAGCATCTATTCACTGCTATTAGTAGTAATTTCTCGCAAAAAATTCCGTTTCTCGTTAACAGTAAAGTTTTTCTGCCTGTTTAGTAATAATATATATACGTCTTCTTCTTCTTAAGGTGCCGTATGCTACATAGCGCGTTGGCGCAACTTATTCGTACATTTAGCTGTACCGATATAGGTTGTGTATAAGGCAATTATTATATGCAACGCAGGTGTACACAAGCAAGTCTACATTCGGAACTAATTGTAGCCGCTTGTTATCGCACTACAAATGCAGTCCTATTTATGTCTGCTGTGTACTGACCTAACGGGCATATGATGTTGAACGTGGTGGTTTGCCATTGCCTTCCACGTGATTATTAACGAATAGTTTAATTTAATTATTTAATTCTTGTAATAAGTTCGTTGTCGTTCGGGATCGAACCCGTGACCTCCATATCGGAAGTCAAGCGCTCTAGCAACTAGGCTATCACGTGTGCACACAATAAAATGCATATTTTTAACGTGATTTTATTAGATTATTCGTTTTTCTTAAACATTTTTAGCTAATTTTCGTTTTTTTAAGATTCTGTACACACATGTAATACGCGGAATCTTAATAAGACGGTTTGGAAACGATGAAAATATCAAATAGAATTACCTTAGAAACAGTCTGACATATAAACTTCAAAATTGAAAAATCAAAATTAAAATTCTTTTTAAAACGATTTTTAACATATTAAGATGAAAAATGTAAAACGTCGTCAAGGAATATATAACTCACCACCAGATAACCATTTAAAAGTTCCTCTAGTTCATCTTTCCTTCCGGTCTCTACAAAGTTTCTCATACCCAAAATTGCTAAATAGGAATTTACTCAAAATTGCCTCACAGTCTACTTATCATACTCTGTGATCTTTACCGATGGATATCTAAAAGCCGCCATGGTGTTGGCGCGCCTCTTTCGATCTCCCAGTTTTACTCTGAGTTACCATTCTTTTGTCCGGTTGTTGCCGCGAAACCAACTGCAATCTTCCATTCAATGTTGTTTATTTCGTCTTCTCGCAATTCTCGTAAAAACTTATTAATATCGGACTCTACAAGTGTTCTCTTAGCTATCTGCTCCCCCTCCCTTTTTGTGCCATTATCTAAACTCGCTCTATGATTTATAATCTCCTTTCTAAATATTCTATCCAAAAATCGATTTTTTGTGGGTGTTCCTGTCACGTTGCTATTGCTGGAAACGAATTAGTCGATTCTCTTCAACCGCAGCACGAAAGGGTGTCCCTTTATTGAAGAGTTTTCAGTTCTTGCGCCTCTTTTTTTCTGTTTGTCATTGGTGATTATGGCGTCTGATAGTTACATTCTGTCTTTCTTTGCCAGATTCATATTGAGCAATAGAAGGTTCTATGTCATCTATCAGGGAAAATATGGAAGCGACAAAAATATGGACTTCCACATATTGGCCCTGATGCTCTAAAATATATACACAAACGATCAACCAGTTGGAGACGATTGTGATCATTTCCTATATGCTGACGACCTTGTAGCCACAATACTAGGAGATGCTCATATTGAAGTACAAAAAAAGCTGCACGCATCCTTGATAAGCTACCACGCAAAGAATGCTCTTAAACCAAACCCGGTCAAAACCCATGTTTTGTAGCTTTTACCTGAAAAATGCGAAGGCCAAGTGCAAACTACAGCTGAGATGGGGCGTATTTCCACTGAAACACTGCGAAAATCCAAAATACATCGGTATCACACTTGATCATTCTGTCACACCTTCAAGAAACACTGTAAAAACATAAAAATGAATATCGAAGTAAGAAATAATATTACAAAAAAGATAGTGTCAACAAAATGGAGAGCCAAACCAAGAACTTTGAAAACCACAGCCCTGGGGGCCCTTTGTTACACAACCGCGGAGTAGGGATGCCCGGCATGGAGAAGATCAGCGCATGAAAAGAAAATCGATGACGCCTTAAACAACACTATCTGCCTGAAACCAACCAACATCAAATACTCGTCGTCGGAGGTATGTGGAATTGCATCCCCATCAATAAGAAGGGGTAGGTGGCGGCAGACATAGAAAGAACGAGAATGGAGAGTGATCCTCGACATGTAATGCGTGGGCAATCTGCTATGACATCACGGCTGAAATCTAGAAAGGCCTTCCTAACAAAAACGGATCGTCCCATCACTGCTGAGCTAAGCGATGCTCGGATAGCTAGGTAGTCGAAGATTGCGGGGTCCCGGCGAAACGAGGACCTAGTGAGCGGACACAGCCTTACACACCACCAGGCATGGACCATCTTAAACAGACTCCGGAATGGATGTGCGCGAACTGCTGAAAATCTGAAGAAGTGGGATTTGTAGAAGAGCGGCAATTGTCCAAATTGCGGTGAGATACAAACGCATGATCATTTCTCTTTGAATGCGGCGATGATACCACCTGTAGAAGCGAGAACTTATGGAACACATTGTGGTGCTTAAATGGAAAGGCCAGATATAATTTTTTTTGGGAGTCAAGCGAAGAAGTCCATGAACACGAAGAAAAAAAAGAAAGGCTGTACCTGCGCCCATACGTTCACTTCGCAATCGTCCGCGGTTTTATAATTTTCTATTTCTTCGTCATTCAGTGATTCTGCTATTTGTCGTCTACGTACTCTTTATTACCTTCTGCTCTTCATAGATTCTTTCCCATTACAATATCATCTCCTTATTGCCTCTTACACTCTCATAATTTTCATTTGGTATGTGACCTCAATCGTATTTACCCCTGAGCGTTTATATTTTTACTTTCCACCCTGTACAGTGCTTCTTTCACACTATCGCTTTTCTCGTTTTCTGTCTTCCTTGCTTTTGCTGCTTTTATTTATTTCCTTAGTACCTAACCGAATTAGGCTCTGATATTTCTCTTCTCTTCTCTTCTTTATAATCTTGTAAGTCTGCTGGACTAACACCATTTTTAGGCAAATCCAAAAAAAAAAAAAAAAAAAAAAAAAAAACTATTTAAAAGTGAAATTTAGAGTATGAAACAAAAAGTAGAGAAGACTCTTTCATAAAATAAAAGACTGATGAAAACAAAAAATATTTAAACGTCGCCTTTAGGCAAAATTCAGTATAAATGTTCTGCGAGAATAAGTTTAAAACGCCAAAATATATTTTGAACATTCGCATAAATGAGCGCTTTAGAGCAAAAATATAACTTAACTTCGACTTCATACTTAGACCCTCAGAGGGCATCGGAAGCTCTTAATTTTTCCAAGCGTGTGATATATTGATGATGAAAAGGAGAAACGAAACCACATTTTATTTCCTTAATGAAATTTTCAAGTTAAGTCAAAAAGCCCGAAAAATGACCTGCCCCTTTTCCCGCGAAGCGCGGGTGTTACAGTTAAAAACATTTCGAACAAGTTTATAAAATACGCGCATTTCCAGATATTTCCCTACTAGTTTGAAGCTTCCGCATTTTTTACTTCAAAATTAAACCCCCGGGCCGCTTCAAGCGCCAAATTTTGGGTATTGTTTTTTCTTTTCGTGATACCGATGGATAATAGATCGCTGACAAAAACAATTCGGTATTTCATTAAGGGGGCCTTAAAATTTTTTCTCAACCATTCATCAATGTACTTATATGAATCACGGAGGTGTTTGTCAGTTAAAATCGAAATAAGGCGGTAATGAAATTCGAAATAAAATTGCTGCGACCACTAATAAATAAATTATTCACGTTCGTTGTTTTGATAAGTTTAATAGATCTAGGTCTGCATAATAGAAGGCGAGCACGAACGTAAATGTTAATGAACAGAGATAGAAAAAGGTTGTAATAACCACCGGCTGCTGTAAATGAAGCAGACATTTGTTTTACACCATCGTCCATATCTCTTTGATATATTCGGTGTCAAATATAAATAGACTTCTGATACTTACGTTTAAGAGTTCTGTTAAGAAACACAGATGAATATGATTAATAATCGTGCAAATTCCTTATAAGTGTTTTCGTTTTTTTTTCGATTTAATATGTAGTCAGCCATATTTGAAAAATTATAAAAACTAATAGCTGTCCGTCATTGAAAGTGTGTAACATAAATGGATCGAATTTAGTTCTATCTCGTTATTTTATCTTTTTCATTCGTATTTAGCAAGTTTATTTGATGATAAATTCCTTTAAGGGGGGTTTCTTTTATCAACTACGGTTCTGATTAGTAATCGCATTAACGCTTTGCACGTATGTATTTTTTTATTTTGTTATTAAAAAAAAATCAAAATTATCATATTATAGCATCAGCAGCAGGTGTAATACTTTTTTTTTTTTTTATTATAATGTAATAATCGAGAATTCTCGGAGGTTTTAAAATTATACTTCGATTCCTTAATGAAGTTTTCCTTAGGTTTTAAAAAATGTCCAAAAACGATCAATAAAGCCACAAAAATTTTTGAACACATAAATATACTCATTTTTATGGGGAATACACTACTCGGTGAGAAATACGTACAATATTACAGATTTAAAACTGAGAATATTTTTGTATTTGATATTATGTAAATGTAAATTATGCTTTTAACGTATGGAACCCATGAAACATCACGCTCGCCGAACTTTTTTTTCGTCTTTAATTCATTTAGGAAATCCAGTGCAAGCGATAATTATCGTTTTTTGCCTGTAGCTGATTAACTTACTTTCGTAAAAATCGTGTAATAAAGTCAATAATAAGAAAGGCCCTTTTGAACTCATGCATTCGATAAATGGGCTGCGGGAAAGTTCTGTGAAAAAAAAAATGGATAATATTTTTAAAGTTGTGACGGTAGTGACAAACCACAGATGTCTATATCCGCAACGAAGTGATTGTAGAATCAATTTAACACTATGGTCGAAATAACAGTTCTTTCGAATAACATCAAATTAAACAACGGATTAAAATTACGGTTTTTTATAATCTATTCATTAATGTTCAAGATTGGGCACATACAAAAATGTGAAAATTGTTACATTCCTCGCAGAATTATGTTAAATATATTAATTACTTGTTACATAATTTTTCATTAATACTTACTTCGGGTACTATGTAAATTGAAGTCCCCGAGTAAAAACGCTCTTTATACATATAATAATTTAAAGGAATTAATTAATAAACTGGCGTATAAAAAGCTTTGAACAGAAGCCCTCGCCCGATAGTACCCTCGTTGGAAGGAACGATCCGGCCAAAAATAGTCGATCTCAATACACTCTATCGAAATCTTCCAATCCGCAGTGTTCAGGCCGCAACTCCTTTATTAATTCCTAACTTTGTGACTAATTCTTACTTGAAACCCTGCAGTTATATAATCTCAAATGTTTTCATTATAATTTTTCCCTTGAACCACGAATGGTGCGTTTTTGACTTTTTCTACGTTGTCTTCCATTTTTGGCACTATCGTTACCGCTGAGCTACCGGCCATCTTACGTTTCATAATTTATATCTTTTTCCAAATATTTGATTATCTCTGACTCCATGTGTGCTCTTAAAGCTATTTCCTCTCATTTCCCCCCTCACGCCTCCTCCGATTTTTTTTTTGTTCATTCCCGGTATTTGCTTAATTAAACTCTTCTCCTCTCACTTCATTCTAAAAGTAAAGTAAAGTGAGTTTCATACCCTTGATAAGGCGTTGGGATTGTGAAGTTAAGGTTCACAATGTACCGAGCCCAACTGCACTAATGAGAGTAGGGGGGCCAGTTCCTTTCTACTTGAGATCCGCCTTTACTTTCCCAAATTTCTCTGGTACCCAATTATTTCAGGCTGGGTAGGCTTGGGAGCGATTTGGATCCGGGACGAGACAAGTCTCAAACCCGTGACCTCTGACTTAGTAGCCAAGCACCTTAACCACTAGGCTACCACGCTGCCTCACTTCATTCTACCCACATCGATTTGCTCTAGGTTCCTAGCCGTATGGGGTCAAAATAAACTGCTAGATTCCTTGGGGGGCTCAGATTGCTCTATGTCTTCCCTCTCGCTTTTATTTCGCAAAAACTTCTGCCTCTAATTTTTGCTTCCATTATGTAAGAAGTCTCAAAATACTAGATTCTGATCGGATATTTATGCCTCTTCCTTTTCCAACCGACTTTCTTTCTACTTACCCATTCTAATCTTCCTATCCAGCTTTGGTTTTACAATTTTTCTTTGCCCTTCCGCTATTGTCTCTGTTATTAAGCCTTAATAGTATACTCCTTTTCCTTGCTCACGTTTTTTTTTTTTTTTTTTGTTTTCGAACTTCCCCTAAATGTCCACTCTATATCCTATGCGCGATCCTAACCGTATCTTTTTCGAATGTTCATCCCTCTTGAATGAACGTGTCGCTTTCTATTCTGATTTTTAGCTCCTCAATCCCCATTGTGCTAATAATTATTCCCCTTCATTTCCATCGTTTCCTTGTTCTTTTATTTTAACAATATCTGACCGAATCTATAATTGATTCCTTTCCTTTATATCGTTTTTGGACTAAGATCTGCAGTAGAAGTGCCCAAGAAAAGAAAAAAAAAAAAATTCGGTGTAGTGAATAGTTTGCATTTAAATTATTAAGTAGTTTTTCTAACAGTCTTTGCTGAATTTAGTTTGATATTTCCGTTTATAAATTTTTCCGGCCTGCACACAACTCTACATATTGTTATATTAATTAATAACAAACACACTGTTTTTAGGAAATATTATAATTAAATTTTATAAAAATTACCACATGTTTCGGCAACAAATGTTATAATACAAATGACATTGTGATTTATGCTGATATAGTAAATCAAAAGCGATTGAAAAATTGTTAATGTTATTTTTGAATCATTCGTTAAAAATTAATATAGAGTAAACTCGAAGTTTAGCGTTTTATCTTTCCGTACATTCTGTCATAATATTTGATACTAAATTAACTAATAACATAAAGTACCGCCACCCATCGCTTCCGTCTTTCCAAGGTGTGTTCCATATTCTCAGCCGAATCATTTGCCATTTTCAAGTGCTTGGAATTCCTAACAGCTGCTCCACCTCACTCCAAATACCTTATCCTCTCCGACTCGCTCTCTGTCTTAAAGGCACTTTGTAACTGTCACACCGACAACGCGCTGTTACAACGCATATTACTTCTCCATGACCTCCTTAACAAATCCCATGTCTCGATAACTTTTATGTGGATCCCCAGCCATGTTGGCTTGCCGGGCAATGAGGCCATTGACCGAGCTGCTAAAGAGGCCTCCACACTCCCTCTCCTCACCTCCCGGTTTGTTTCCTCTAACGATACCAAGCAATTCCTGAGATCACGCATAACCAAATCTTGGGTCCGTGCATGGAAGTCCAACCATCAAAATCAACTCCTCCCCGTAAAACCTAATCCTCTATCACACATATCCTCTCCGTTCCGATCAAGAAAGAATAATATTATTCTTACCAGACTCCGCATATCCCACACAAATCTTACCCACTCTTACCTTCTACAACGCATGAACCCTCCTCTCTGTCCCTTTTGCCTAACAGCTCAACTCCTTATCCCCCATATTCTAACATCCTGCCAGGCACTTACAGTACTCAGAACCCAGCACAGCCTCCCCGCCTCCCTACCTCAGCTCCTATCTCAATCTTCCTCACATATCCATAGTGTTTTCCGGTTCCTGCAGTCGCTTAAGCTATTAAATCTCATCTAGACTCTAGCCAGCCCCTGGGTGCATATGGCCCGTTAGTGCAGCCTGCGCCCGATCAATCGTATAATAATAATAATAATAATAACATAAAGTAAATTCTGGTATAAAAGTTTTTTTTTTTTTTCTACCCTGGGCGCACTAGCGGTCTTGACCCAACAACATCGTAAATTAAGAGATAGAACTAAATAGACAGACGGTCAGAAATTGAACACACAAAGGGCAGCAGGGGCGGGGAACAACTGAAGGCAATGGGATGGAAAGGATGTAGGTAGCGTTAAAGGGAGTAGGAAGATCCAAAGTTAAAAGTTGGGCGTAAAGTAAGGAGTGCAGAACATTCGAATTCGCTTTTTGTCTTTTTTTAATTTCTGCTGAATAACGGGTGGGGCAACATCTATAATGGACGACATAATAATATTATTTCGTTTTAAAAAAAGGGCTAGATAAAAATCCGTATCCTTTGTACCTTAATAACGGAACTTTTTGGAATTTTTTGAGTTTTATTGTCGGGGCAAAAATATTAAAATCGTTTTTTATATAACTAACGATAGTAGCAGGTCAAAAATTTCCAAAAAAAGGAAAAAAAGCTTCGAAATAGTCGTTTTTAAAGAACCGAAAATAATCAATATAAAAAATATAGGTACATCAGTAGAGATGGAGAAACTCTATAGTTCGATTAGTTCTATTAATAAACACATTAATCAATATGTGCGTGCATGTATATATATATATATATACAATAATGATAACTTCATTCTTTACCCGACTTCGATCACTTTTTTGTCCTAAAACATTACTATATATTGTATACATAAAAAGACAAAATGTCACCAAAATTTTGTGCCAAAATGTGACATTAAAATAGTGGGGTCGTGCTAAGAATGACGTTGCAATTTTTCTCGTTCTATACGAAGTATAGAAGTGGTAGAGCTTGGGGTCCGGGAGTGTGCTCAGGCGGGGTCACAAAGGACCGAGTTATATACATATGTGTGCATAAACGTAAAGAGGTACCCCTAAGAATAATCTGAAAACTGCTACGAGTTGGAGCCGTATCCAATGAGTATTAAATCTTAGTAAAAATCGGATGGTTCCGGACGTAAATTTTTTTTGTAAAAATATTCTGAATTTAACTTCTGTTCCTTCACTGATATTTATAACGATGCTATTAATAAACTCGAAGCTTCACATTTCCCGCCATGGAAACATCCCTTGGATGTAACGGTCTTCCATAATTCTTATAGGATTCGGTTTTGATTGGCTACGTTGTACTTCGCTAAATTATGTTTTTTGTTTTTGTTTTTGTTTTTTAGCATTCCGTACACATATAATGTACGGAATCCTAATAAAATGGTTCAGAAACAACAAAAATATCAAATAAAAATCAGTCACTCACGAACGGTTTGACTGATAAATTTCAAAATTATCGGATCATAAATTACACTTAATAACCGCTTTAAAACCATATTTATAACTTCAAACTATCCGATTACCCTGCGTGACAAAAAATTCAAAAAACCGTCAAGAAAATATAATATGGAATTTAAAACGACCTCAAAAATCACCCTTAAAAAACTCATATCACAACGTAACCTTTTAAAAGTGAAATTCAAAATATAAAATCGAAAAATTACGATTAAAAAAAATTATTTAACCCCCTCCCCTCTTAGGATAAAAACAGCAAAAAAAAAGGTATTTTCGCGTAAGCAATAGCCCGAGTAAAAAAGTTGAACGTATCTCAAACATACGCATAAAATACCGTTTTTATAGGAAAATACTATAATACGAGCTCACAACTTTATATTTAGATCCTCGAGGTGGCAAAAGCTCGAAAATTTTGAATTTTTTTTTTTTTTTCCAGTCATATCGATAGAAAGATCGCTATTTGTCGGGAACGAAACCGTATTAATTTCGAAATTAGTATAAAGTTCAAAAAAGAAACGAAATTAGCATTATGTGAATACAAATATTACGGTTATCTTTAACTTAAGGCGCGGAATCCTCAGCGCATGTAACATCATGCTTGACTGAAAAAAATTTCTGAACTGATAAATTTATTAGCCTCGGAATTTCTATCATAGTTTCCGCAACGTAAAATAAAACCAAAAAAAAAAAACGTCACATAATTTTTAAATAGCGCAAAAACGTAGCAGAACTTTTACCTTCAGTATATGCTTTTTTCGTTAACTCTGTTTTTACGACATTGGTTAGCTTTTATGTCAAGTTTGATATAAATATTCCTTTCTTCTCATTATGGAGCATTATAATGACTATGCAATTTTTGCATGTCGCAAAAAAATTATGTAACGAAAGTGATGTCTTATTTTATATAAAAACAAAGAAAAAAAGAAGATAAGCTATTTGGCCGGACTGGGTTTTGTAATGGAGAACTTGTATCGAGCGAACTATGAAAATATTAAGGGAAATCTCAGAGATGGAACTGAAGCGACGCAGGTAGCATCAGCCGAATAATGGTTTTGTATAAATTATAAATGATCTTCGAAGAATATATGTATACCGGAAATATTAATGTAGAGTTGTAATCTTCTTTTTTTTAATAGTACACGTCGAATAAGTTAAATATCTACATATTTCCAAGTTTGTGAGCCATTGGACGGCTTTGTATATTAGATTGTGGAAGTCTTTCAATTGTTCCGGAATAGAGATGTCTGCCGGGGTATGCCACCAACGGGCAGGTTGTCAAATCTACCACTCCCCATTTCTGCATGGTATACGCGCACATGTGACTTGGTCCGTCCTAAATCGATTAAGAATTCGCCACTGTTTCCGAGGTAAGTCCATTCCTGGAACTTCCTGAGCGGCATTCTCCATTAATTGCGCAGTTTTGATGATATTACGGTTTTCGTTCCAGGTGTGGCGCCATTTATTAGACGTATAATCAGTGTCGCCTAAGGTGGGTAGATTTTGGATCCATGACTTCTTTGATCTTGGCCGTTAAAAATGGAAGTCGTACAAAACCGAAAAAGAGGTCGAAGTTCTAAAATTTATTTTAATTACGATGGAAAATATTACATTATGAATTGAAACCAGCTCTTCCGAAAGAATTATAGAAGACATCATTTGCGGCTTCATCCCCTGCTTCAGGGGAAGAGGGTAGATCCAAAGGTGATGATTATATATATATATATATATATATATATATATATATATATATATATATATATATATATATATATATATATATATTAACTAAGATATAATATCATTTTTGTATCGATTAACGTTTAAAAATGACATGGTCAATTAAAACCAACTCCTCCGATTGAAGACTAAGGATTCAGAGTGTAAGAATCGAATTTTATATCACACACATTACACATATATGCCAGGGCTCGGTCATCAAGCAGGTTTGAAGATGGAAGTTAATTAAAAATTCTTCGTCACGATTTAATGCCGCGCAAGGATTTAGAAAGAAAAAAAAATGTACTAAAAAGTTGGAGAAAAAAAAGCAGAGGAGATAACGAATATATACATACCTGTAAGGTACACGATCGACCAGAGTATGATAAATTTCTTGCAGCACTTGATGAGTTATATTATTATTGAAGTTATTTTGGTACTCCATTTCAGTTCCCACTCCGAGGCAGTATTTGATGAAGACGAAAATTAGAAAAGATATCAGAAAGATCGGTATCAGAGAACTATCCGCCATATCAAAACCGTTTAGCACGATAGCCGAAGACTCGCAGACTGCCGATGAATAATCTATGCCCGCGTTTAGGAGTACAGGGCTATCACGCTGTTTTTCGCATTTCTTCTCTCTCTTTATCGCACTCGCCAGCTTCCATATGTGTAGAGAAACACGTGGGGAATACTCTATGTGTATGCGCATATATACACACACACACACACACACTCACACACACATATATACATATATATATATTCAGACACACTTGTTACAACGGTCGTTACAATTGCAACGTGGATATGGGGTTTTGCTTGTATTTAGAGTCGAATTTCACCGAACTCTCAATAGTTTCGAAGAAAGTCTCGTTTCCCCATCGGATACACAAAGATCTGAAGTACTTTCCGCATGATTTGTATAGAGGGAAAGTATCGATGTCGGTGCGTACGGGGAGGAAGCGGCAATGACGTTAGACTAAACGGATATGTATCTGCAGCCGTCGTAGAACTGAACAATAAAAGATATTTACAACATTAACAATAATAATGACAGCGTTCTCGTTCTCGATGGGTGATGATAATAGCGTGTCTACCTACAATAGTTTTCATGCACCAATCCGCGATACGGAGAAATGTGTGCATCTGTATGAGAATGCAAAATCGCGCGTATCAACAACCAAATTACTACTCGTTACCACTTGCAAGATGCGATAGATGAAGGAAATAAAAAAAAACCCCACTGCAAGACGTTAGATGCGAGAGCATTCGACGCGCCACTAATGTTATTCGTATCATTAGCGGTATTGTTGTTAGTGCTGAGACATTTTACTTATTGTGTGTGCAGGCAACTTGGTCAAATATAATAATGTTGGCCGTATCGCCGCGACCTAAATAAATATTCCTCTTCGTAATCTTGAATATGTTTTTAGCCATATGGAAATGAAACATTTTGTCGAACTTTGAAATGCGCCTGCTTTATTCCTATTCCCACCTGCTTGCCGTTCTTCTGCTATGCCATCGTTCGTCGGTTCTACTCGTATTTGTAATTCGTACATTTTGGCCAATTTTTTTTCACCGCCCGAGTCACTATGGGTAGCAGGTATACACACACACACACACACACACGAGATATCTGTAAGCAGTGAGTAAGCAGATATCAGCGTAAAATTATGACTGGTACACAGTATCTCGTCTCCGGAACGTAGGTCGGATTGTGTCGAAGTACGGCGCTCTTATAAATTGCGATTTAGGTGTTTTTCTTTTCTTAATTATTAGGCGGTTGTCGATGATTTCGGAATCTGTATAGTCGAGCAGGTGTGACAACTGACTATGGCAGTCTGTTCACATCCTTTCAAAAAGTTGCCTTTTTTTTCTTTTTATTTAAGAACACATCCGTTTGGGAAAATACCATTCATGTCGCGGCCTTACCTCCCTTTTTGGTTCCATTATTAAAGGCGTTCAGAAAATTTAATCACCGCGCGTAAGTTGCAAGAAACTAACTGAGGGAAATGTAGATTACGATCGGTATGTGTTAATCTATTTGGAAAAAGATATTTTCTTCACACCGGACTGAATTCTTTTTTTTTTTTTGCCGGCCGTGCCAGCAACACGTTTACCACAACGCGAGAAATTAGATGGCGGGAGGTTATCTATTATTATTATTATTATTATTATGGGAAAAGTTTAGAAACTGAGAAATTGAAAGAAGCTAACAAAGAATAGCAAAAGAGGGAAAAAGAAGGAATAAGACGGAGCGGAGAGGAAAGCCATGTCAGAAAGTAAACCGTGATTAGGGAGGATATAATAGAGCAGCTACAAATTAAGGAAATTGTCGAAACAATGAAGGACCAGATGAGAGGAGTTAGAGATGGGAAAGAAAGAGATCAGACATGCCGCGGGTGAAAATAGAAGGAAAAAACAGTTTATGGAAACATCCATACAGCGTATTTACCTGTAGCTCTCTTTATGCGAATCCAGCAACCGGATACATCTAAGTACGGAACTATCAAGCAACGCAGTAAAAGAGAATCGGAAGGAAAGAGAGAAGATACTTCGATTTTTTGTATACGATTATGTAAAACGATGTTAATCAGTGCGATTATTAATGAAACGATCGCCTTGTTACATTTCTTTTCATACAAATCATTAGAAAAAAAAAAAAAAATGTTTTTCTCCGAAATGATTTCGTAATATGCAAAGAGTACGCGCCTATCACCAGCGCGCATGCAATAAAAATCACGCTACACTCACAAATAAAGGTAGAAGTATCCAGGAGGTCGCAGAAAAAAGCTAAAAAAAGGAAACTACGAACGACTTCATCTTCGTTAATTTTTAAAAAATAGACCGAATTTGTAGGCTTACACAAATCAAATTACATTCTTTGTAAGGAAGCCTGTGCCTATTACAGAGTTATGGCCTGAAAAGGAACATGGCCAACTTCTCTGCAAAAGCTCAAAAGTATTCAGTATGTTTAGAATACATCGGAAAGTATAGCTTAAGATAAATGAGCGGGGAATTTAAGAAAAAAACGAAAGCAAAATAAAGAAAACAATAAACAAAGTGTAATGAAAGTGAGAGAGAGAAAAAAATACCAACTTTAAGATTTATTTAAAAAATTTAATAAACGTGCACTAAAAAGTAAAAAATAATTGCTCGATAATACACTGTGAAATATATGCCTTAAAAACGAGGAATATTCCGATGGTAAGAATTAACATGTATAAAGTTAAGTTACTCCCATACCTTTAATAAGGTTTCACGGATTGCGAAACTAAGGTTCAAAATATACTAAGCTCAACGACAATGATGAGAGTAGGCAGGCTAGTTCCTTTCTCATGGGATTCGCCTTTACTTTTCCAGATTTCTCTGGTATAACTAATATTCAATTTCAGATTAGGTATAAGCCTGGGAGCGACTTGGATAACGAGGCAACTCTCGAAATCCCATAATACCTCTCTGGTTTGGTAGCTAAATATCTTGATATATATGTATATATATATATATAGGGTGATTTTTTAAGAGTTAAGTTTTTCAGGTTGGCAGCACTGGTTGGTATTGGCGTCCAAACGTCATCTGTCAAAGTGAAAAGTTTTCAGTATACTCTGCCATTTCATCATGGAAAGACTTACAAACGAGCAACGATTGCGCAAATTGTTGAAATTTATTTTTTCGAAATTCGTGCTCTGTGAAAAATGTGCATCGTTTGTTACGACCATATTATGGTCGTCATAATTGACCTGCCTGGTGAATCAACAATTCGTGCTGTTATCACCAAATTTCGCACCAAATTTGGTGATAACAGCACGAATTGTTGATTCGCCAGGTCGATACAAACGATGCACATTTTTCACAGAGCACGAATTTCGAAAAAATAAATTTCAACAATTTGCGCAATCGTTGCTCGTTTGTAAGTCTTTCCATGATGAAATGGCAGAGTATACTGAAAACTTTTCACTTTGACAGATGACGTTTGGACGCCAATACCAACCAGTGCTGCCAACCTGAAAAAACTTAACTCTTAAAAAATCACCCTATATATATATATATATATATATATATATATATATATATATATATATATATACATATATACAGCCTAGTTGCTGGAGCGCTTGACTTCCGTTATGGAGGTCACGGGTTCGATCCCGAGCGACGACAGAACTTATTATAAGAATTAAATAAATATTCGCTAATAATCACGTGGAAGGCAATGGAAAACCACCACGTACAACATCATATGCGCGCTAGGTCAGTACACAGCAGACCCACACGGGACTGCACTTGTAGCGCGGTAACAGGCGGCTACTATCAGTTCCCTAAGTAGTCTTGCGTGTGTACACCTGCGTTGCATATAACAATTGCCTAGTACACTATGCCTGTGTCTGTACAGCTGAGATGTACGAATAGGTAGTCGCCGACGCTCAGAAGCTGAATATGGCACTATAAAGAAAGATATACACGCACACACACACATACACACACACACATATATATATATATGTATATATATGCATGTATATTGGCTAAATAATCATGAAAGGTAAGCTTAATACTTTCGGATATGCCATTTTAATTATTTTAATGTAATGTAATTTAAAAAAAACACAACTTTATTATTATAAATAACTGAAATTTACATTGAGAAACATCAAAATTCCGAGGCTAGTTTCATGCCTAAAAAGTCTAATTAACCTTTTTAGTGTAAATTTTAATTAAATTTGTACTAGTTTGATTTAAAAATCACCAAGTGCAAAACGCCCGGTTTTTTCCGCATGATCGAAATCAGTAATAAATTTTAGCCCATTGCATGGATATGGGGATGTGGTTCAGAACAACTCTATGGAGTGTGGAAATAGCTTATTAATAATTCAAAGGTAACACAGTCAATCACACAGCTTTCCCAAAATAGCATGACTCTCTTCACAATAATTTAAATATCACCTTCGTTAAGGACGTTCATATTGCATGTAATGTAAAAAATTTTTTGAGAAACTAGACTCAAATCCAAATTCTTGTATTACTTTTATTAGTAAAATGTGTAAATCAAAACAAAAAGGAAATTAAAACGAAAGAAATAGTGCCGTAACATTTTTCCAATTAATGAAGGCACCTACTGTCGCATGCTTAATGCGTTTATATAAAATTATGACGTACTTCGCGCAACATATCTGGCAAGATTTTCACACTTAAATGTATATCCAGAACAAGATGACCGCCGAAATCCCATGATACTTTGCTATTTGGTAGCCGAGCACCTTAACAACTAGACTACCGCGATAGTCGACACCAAGTTCAAATTGCAAAAAATCACAAAAAAAAACATTTTAAACTAATGAAATGAAATATACCCGTTTTCTGTGAGCCAACTATTAGAAACTCCAGAAATATTTAATAATTTCGTTTCTCGATTGCTGCAATTTTAAAATTTGGTCTACCGAGACCCTAATTAAGCTGTGAATGATGTTTAAGAATAATGTGATAACATCCCTCCTCTAAAATATGTTAACACGTATTGTCTTTTATTGAGCAATTATTTTTTACTTTTTAGCGCTTTTTTATTAACTTTTTCGAGTAAATCTTGAAGTATCGGTATTTTTCCTTTTCTTTTTAAAACAACTTTATTTCACAATCTTTAGGGTAAATATTTTTGATTTGAGCGATAATACATCGATAGACCAACCTACAATGCTATACTCATTTTTTGTATAAAGCTGAGCTATTGGTTTAAGAATATAATGTTCAAATTTCGTCAGCAACGGGCTCGTAAATCATGTTTCGGCAGAAATTCATTACCTTTATTTCGAATCTATATTTAACCGTAATAATCAACGTTGATAATTTATTTGAATTTTGATAATTAGTGATGGTAAGTGTAAGCTTTTCGAAACATTAAGGTTTTAAGATTAATCTTTTAAACATGGTGTGTGCCGTAAATTGTTTTCCTAATTATATCCACACCCCATGTAAGTTTTAAATGTTTAATTTAATGCTGTTGTTTCTTTTGTCTTTTTTTCTCCGAGAAGAGGAGGTATAAAATCAGCTTTTTTGAAAAATTTCATTAGTTTTTTATTAAAATAAACGAATTATCGAAAATTCCGAAAAAGATGAAAATCCGACCGTGATATATAACTAAATAAAAATAAAAGTAGTTTGATGATCTTTTTTTTTTTTCTTCTTTTTTTAGATTAGATTAATCTAGAAAAGGTAAGGACTTTTGCTTTTTAATAATTATTAGAGGGATCCTGCAGTTTTTTAAACTACCGCTTAAAATTTTATTAATGTCGGGGAAACCTACGCATCCGTATAACTGTTCATTGTGAAATAATTAAACAGTTAGCTGATTAATTATGCGCATGTCTTTTAAATGACCTCCGATCTTCATTCGCTATATTTAAAAACTTCTCTAACACCAAACCCATGATGGAAACGATTACTTCGTAATTGGTTTTGTATAATGAAGGTTTTAATACACTTGACAATATCAACAGTATCACGCTTCTGAATAAATAGTGTATCGAGTTCTTTCTCATGATGATGGGGCTAAACGTGTTAACCAGCCCAAAAATAAAGGAAAACAACCAACGTCGTTTAAATTATTTTTAATACCTTTAAAATAAAATTTGCGTATGAAATTTTAAATATAATTATAGGCACATTAATAAAGCATGTGTACCATCGCATATGTTCTTAAAATTCGATGTACACATTCTATAAATATACATATGTATATTAGCTATATTTACATCAATACGATTAGAACTCTCGTTCGCGTTAGATGGCAATATAGAAACTAAATTCCTATTTCCCTTAAGAAATTGTTGATTAACGTACTTTTTAATATCCCTTTTAATTTTTACTTCCGACCGTGTCGAAGGCCCCTTCATGTCTTAAAATTTCTATTAACATTTTTCGCACCTGTCCGAATAGTCTTTGTTCTCTTCGTAGATTTCTACGGTAATCGCTTTTTCAGTTTGTTTTATTTTTTTTCTAAGCGATGAGATTTTGTTTCAAAGTCGTCTCGTCTTTTGACATTTAATGCCCGGGTTTCGTCCGATGGGAATATAATTTTTCGAGACCTATCTTAAGGTTTGTTTCTCTTTGTAAGTACTTGCTTTGCTTGGATGGGGTACGGCTTTTTCAGTCTAGCAGTGACGATCAACTACCATTATCCGTTCAAAGTATTTAAAAACTATTCTTTTTTTTTTCTTTTTTTATGTCTACAAGTACATTAAGAACAAAGGAAAAAAGTCGTACGAGACTCAGATCTTGAGACGATCAGAGATAGCTGACAAAAAATAGTCAAGAGCTTGGACAACAGAAGGAGAAGGAAGGGGGAGAATGAACGAAGCACTGTATGGAGTGGGAATATCGATTTGTAAAAGGGAGGAGTAGAGAAAGAAGCTTGTTCAGTTACAAGAGGCGAATAACCGAACATTATGTGATCGGGATCACAAATAAATTGGATGTTGGAGGGGTGCAATGAACAATAAGAAGACGGCACATTCCACTTTAGCACTTTTCCTTTATTTATCGAGATGTTTAATTACCGTTTACCAACCGTTACAATTTTAATCTTTTTAATACTGATATTTGTTCAATATTCTTTATATTTATTATCGGTGAATTAGATAATGAGTATTTGTTGTCGCCATTCCTTTGTCGTTTGTAAACCGTGTATTAGTAGCGATCATATTGGCTAACAAAAAATAAATTAACATTAAATATGTAAAGCGAAATATCTGAAACTAAATTTATAGTTGGACTTCAATGATTTTTGGAATGATAAAACTCTATTGATCAGAGCTTATGATATGAAATATTTTAGAATAATATTAGATAGAAAATTAACACGGGGAAAACGCGTAACATCCATATTGTCAAAAGAAAATTAAACTTTATTACGTTTGACAGTTTTTCTCGTCAAAGCATATTAAATGATTACATTTGACTTTTTACCAGTAAAGGTTAGCTTATGACATAATTGACTGGCAGGTGAGGGGGATCAGATTACTTCTTAAAAATATCGCAAAATTTCGTTTTTCGCGCAGTTGGCCATCAACCCACAAAATCAGACAACACTAAAATATTACCAATAAAAATCAGTTACATCAAGTTCAATTTGTAAATTTCGCTTTTACAGAGAAAATTTCTTTGATCTGAATCAAAGACAATCGGAATTGCTTCGGCTCCCTGACTATGCGCTTGTGTTCTTATCCATACACCTTATTTGGTGCATAGTGACACGTTTTGTCTGTTTAACCACTATAAACAGGGATAAGAGATGTACTTACACAAGTCAAAGAAAGAATTTAAACGAGGTTTCTTTATCGAGAACTCAAACTAGAATTATCTGGATGAAACAAACAGCTATTACGATTAGGATGTCGCTGACTTTCCTTTTAAACTTTATGTGTACACCGAAGCAAAATGCGATGACATAACACATTCCATGAGATTAGGTTTCAGAATCACACAAAAACTGAAATGCCGTTATAGAAGCGAGATAAATATTTTCATCGAATGCTGTTGAAAGTTCACTTTTTAGGGTTTTTAGGTACTTAAGAGGTAAGTGAATTCTCGAAAAGTGCGCTAAATTAAAAAAAGGCATTATAACTGTACTCCGTGTTGTTAATTAATGACGATATAGTCCGAAAACGTTTCTTGAAATTATGCTATTTTATAATTTATTAAGGGGTAAATTTATACTTATTTTCGTTTTTTTTTTGTTTTTTTTTGTTTTTTTTTAATGAGGATGAGGGGGATTTATTTATTTTATATTTATAAATTTTCACAAAAAGCCTGTACGGATTTATGTACACTTAAATGTATCGCTATTGCACCTTATATCCGTGCTTGCATTTGGTGTCACTGCATCGATGCGAACTGTATCTGATACCAGACGGGCAGAGGATTGTGAACGTGAAATCACTCTTTGAAACTCTTTCGCACTACGCGGTCATATAAAAGTCTTACTCGCATTATAGTTTCATGCGAATGGTGGTGGGATCTGTTCTTTACTTTATTATTCGTTCTTTTTATTGGTAGCTCTTTTCTCTCTTTTTTTTTTTTTAGTTTTTATTATATTGTAATGCAAAACGAAATTACCAGTACTATTGTTGCTAGTGAAGTAAGGTAGGCTGTTGATAAACGGTCATTTTTATTCTATTACATCGTGTTGTAATCATGAAAAAAAAGGGTACTCCTTTCGAACTTTTTCGTTGGTAAAGATCTCTCACCTGAGGATTTCCATTTTATCCTATTACGTAGAATGGATTAACTAGATTCGATCCGTTTTAAAATTGATCTGGGTAAAATTATATGGTAATTATTAAGGTACAGAACGTAGGTATCGTTACAAGAAAGATATTGCAAAAGTTATTTGGTTATGGAATCACGGTGTCAAGAAACGAAGTCGTTTAGGTCTCCTTTTCGGTTATTGAAATCTTCGCAATAATTGTTTATTTTAACTTACCTGAAAACATTTCATCCGTCAATATTTCTCGGCTCTGTTCACAATTATTATTGGAAACTTAATTGAATTCAAAGTTGAAATGATGAAAAACCGTTCTTTTTAAGTCTGCTTGCAAGTATGAAGTGCGTAAAAATTACCAAGTGTGTCTTACTATTAGTTAATGACATGGACCTTACCATGTTAAGTTTATACCTTAGATCATCGTTTGTAGTAATTTTTTCCTTTTGTTACGTTGTTAAAAAGTCCTCCGAAAAGGTGGCTAACATTCAAAATCAACGTATTATCGGTTAATTTTAAATGCCTTTACTGCGTCGAGCATATGCAAGATTACGTATACGTGATATTATTTAATAAAAGAGTTTTTCTCGAATTCTTAATCAATGCGCTTTCATTAAGAACATTTTTTTTTTTGTTTTTTTTTTTTAAATCAGAAAATTATGCCTTTTAGTTACTTATTGGAATTGTAATCAATATATATATATATATATATATATATTATTTCTAAAAAGTGTTTTTTTGTGGCAGTGCCATATCTTCTTTAATTCTTTATCAAAATTAATGAAACGTCATTTTAAAGCTTGTTCCTCGCTATTGACGAAAAATAGTTATATTTTTTGAAATTAATGTTTCCATAAAAAAAAATTAATTAAACAAATTTAATGTTAACCCTAACATTCTATCAACTAAATAATTCTTATAAATTATTACTAGCTGCGTAATAATAAAAAGCAAATAGTATAATAACGTGGAAATAAGTAAAGCAAAGTCTTCATTACAATACATTATAGCGCAAGTATTATCTATCAACTAAATAATATAGTGATAAATAAATATATAAATTAAATCAAATTTTATTCGTAAATCAATACAATGAATTAAATCAAGTAATTACATTTGCATTACCCGTAAATGTTAAATAGATATTAATTTCTATCTTCTACATTTCAGGTTATTGTTGTAAATTCTTATAAATTATTATTATAAACTCGTGTATAATTCCGAAGGACACAACCGGCAGACCAAGAGGAAGACCTCGAACCAGAGTGTGTACCACACCATTAGAACCTATCACAGATCGCAGAAGGAGAAATTCCAGAAGTGATGAACAAAGCCAACTTCAGCTTCAGAAAAAAAGAGAAGATTAGCGCAATCGCAGTCAAAACAGATTCAGGCAACAGTTACTGCAAGATAACAACTTTGTGTCATCCTCTTACCTACTTAACCTCCATCAACTTATTAGTGCGAATAGACAATTGTATAATCTTCCAAAAACATATTGTTCTGCCCGTCTTTTTCCTAAAGGTAATGAAGTGCAAACACATAGTTTCGGTGATTTGGACAAATGCGCTGTAAAATTATTCGCAAAGAAGTTTATTAACAATTCATCGAAGATATATTGCCACAAAGGAAAGATTGAGTTAGAGTCCATTAAAATTTGTGAAGAGCTTCAAAAATTATATTATACTATTTGCTGTTTATTATTACGATATTATGCGAAATATTCGCATAGGTCAGCTAGTATATTTATAAAATTGTAAAATAATTTTTATGAAACATTAATAATACCAGATTTGTTTAATGAAATCTGTGGGGTTTTTCGGATATTCATAGCTGTCTATAATTGGCTGATGATGTAAGGTTATTTTGACAAATTACTAATGGTGAATTGTAATGGTACGTAGTAATACAAATCATTTAGGTGTGTTGACTGATTATTGAGAAGACACGAATTCCAAGTGTCCCGAGGATGTATTTTATTTGTCATCATTTTCAATCTCCGAAGATAAGGCTATTAATGACGATAGGCCAGGCAAAATGATGTTATTGAGTTGCACATAAAATATGAGTAAAAGTCTTTTTTAACCTAATGTGACCCCATCGACGAGTAAATTTGTGATAGTCGTCGAGCTGTACGGTAAAGCATGGTGATAATCTTGATAGCTCGGAACCCATAGGTAATTTTGCTAATTATGATGTAATTCTCGATAGCATTTGGTCGATAACTGCCACTATAGAGTCTAGGGTTATTGCTGAAAAATAACCCAAACAGTTTCCCCACATAGTCCGAAGTAGAAACATAGCCAATAGTCGAGCCGAAGGAATCGATATTATACTCGCGAGGTTAAGAGACAAGATTTAGGCAATTAAGTTAGCTCCTCTGACCGACACGAAGTTTCAGATATACGCCTGCATAAATACGATTCGAATTTCGGGACGTCGTTAACTTTTGTAATTTATCGAGTACTTCAAAAATATTTCAAAAATCTGTTCTTTTTTCCCTCCTTAGGTGTAATTTCATTCACAATGAAACTGTCTGAGCATTTTTTACATGTAATTCTTTCAGTCGTTCTTTATTTTTATGTAGGAACATAACAACGGCAGTTTCGTTTAAAAATGGATGATAACAAAAACAGATTGAGTAGCATCGAACTTATTGACGCAACTAATTTTGAATGAGGGGGGTTTCAAATTATAATAGTAATCTATACAATTTAGCCGGGAAATTGAATTAAACAGTACTATAATGATCGAATTAGGATTTTTTTGGTGAGCCGCAGTGAGAGTCTTAACAAAAATTTGTAATGAAACTAAATTTGGCGGATGCAATAAAAAACCCCTTTTTTCCTTTATTAGTTTATTAGTTTTGCAACGGTAATTTACATAGCGCTGGATGGCTTCAAGTGCAGGGTGAACAGTTCGATTCGGGACATTCAAAAATTTAGAACTTCCACGATGGATAGTATTAGAAATAAAATTATTCAATTGCCGTTTAGTTTACACTAAGCATCAACAGAATCAACTAAACGAAATGATTATTAAAGTTTTCGAAATACAAAGCAGTAAAAGAGAATAAACGGGACTTCGAAAGTTGAAGCAAAAAGCTAAACAAAAACTACATAAAAGGAAATAAAGCGAAATACCGAAATTCCGAAAGAAACATAAAATACTGAGTGAATATCAACGGCACGACAAAAAACAAAAATGAAGGCTGCAATCACATAAGCAGGAGTTCAGAATCGGGAATTGTCTTCAAAATCTCCTTTATAATCTACGAAATAACAGTTCTCCAAGTCGAAATACAAAAATATTTTCGCGGTAAAGATGGGTGACTCCAACTTGTAGTGCATGTTAACTCCACAATGTTGTGTAAATAGATTCTAACCAATTTCCAGAGTGGTCCCAATGTGTAGATTTCGGTTACTGTTACAAATTCATTTTCAGAATCGCGATATAAATAACCATTGACTCTAGCATAGAGTCGGAAATCTTACATACGGTTTGCCACTGACATTATGGCGCGGACATTCGCTAACTTCTCCTTTCATTGAACAGCGCATCTGCACGCAGCCATATACACACCCGCACAATAAGTTATTATCAAGGAAATCCAGCGCATATATATGATAATAGTTTCGCTATAACATGAATTTAGAATAATACTAATAGAATATGAAGTATGACTCCAAATAAGAAAATCAAAAATAGCTGCTGTATCAGTAAATTTTGTTGACAGTTATATTTTAATGCTGAAACAAAGGATCTACTATCGCTTAACAAAAAAAATTGCTTTTTTTTTGAGTCGAACCACTACCGAATTTTTTTAAGAATTAAAGTCAACTCAATATTACATAAAACTGTTGGTTCATTATCAATATTCGTCCGATACTATAAGTCGAAATCGAATTTTGTTTACTAAACATTGCTCTAACTCAGAATCAATCTCTGACGACTAGTGATAAGTAAATTCATTATCCAGAACTGTATCTTGGATAGCCAAATTGATCCGACATCTATGCGCATAGTACACTCAAAAATTGGAAATAGTTTGAACTGGTTGTCGACGCAGCGTATACCAGTGTTAGGTTACATTACGTATGTTAGAAAGAAAGAAGGAAATTACAAAATAGCTAATGTAGGAGTGAAATCATACAGCTGGGTCGGAGTTGTGGATAGATGAACTGTAGTCGAAGTTGCATCATCAACTCCACTGTGTGGGATACGGATCATCCGAGGATACAGATCCTCCCAGACTTACTCATCACTACTGACTACTCTGAGTTCAAGTCGACTTGCAGTAAACTCTAGAATCGAAATCGTCCGCCTCTAATTCATGGTTGATGTTTAACCATTTCAGACCGGCTTGACGGTTAATTTTTCTTCAAATTCCTCATAAGTTCCTTTGATGAATCCACTATTCTGTCGATAGAACTAAGAAATTGTTAAAACAAAATGGCATTATTCTTTCTATCATAACCATCAAAGAGTTTCCTGGATTTAATTTTAAAGATTGCAATAAAAAATAAAGAAGTAAAATAGTAATAAATATAAAACTATTTCAGTTGCTTATCAGCTCTTGTGATACCCTTAAAATTAAAGTTTTGAATAACACTGAACATAAATTCGCATTTACAAAACCTTTTGCAATAATCTCACTCCATTACATCTAACATAATTTTCTGGCAAACACTTACAAAGAAGTAATGTTCACATATTACGATCTTATCGTATTTCAGTTTTCAAGGTTTTAATTGTCTCTTAAACGGTCGAAATTTTAAATTTAGTTGCTTATGTAACTGTTAAAGGATATTTCTCTCATGCCCTAATTTTGGCTCTTTTACTTTTAAAGAATTAATATAAATCATATTTTACCTGACATCATGAAAATTTGTTTACATATACATGAGTATATATATATAAATAAAATCGGCCATTTTGGCCTCGCAAGGGGCTGTGCCCCTTGACCTCTCTTGCTTACATTTCTGTCTCTTTCTCTTTTATACTTTGTATAAAATTATCAAAATTTACAACGTAATTCTTAGGCCGCCATTACATGTTACAATGAAAAAATGTCCCAATTTTATATAATAAAAAAAAAAGAATACAACCAATGATTTATACCATCAATTTTATTAAACTACTAAAATAACTTAACATACCAGAACACATATCAATAATATTTTTTTTGCGCTTTGATGGTATTATTAAATTAGTAATATACTCTTTACATGTTCTTCCTATATGGTGGGACTTCTTATTCAGTAACCTGCGTAATACTAAGAAGTGTATTCATTATGTTTCCAAAAACGAAATATGCAATAGTGAAGAAATTGTCACATTTAAACGTGATATGCCTTTTGGTTCGAAAACGAGAGATGTAGAAAAGTTTGAAGCGTTTCATAGCATTTTAAGTCAACCGCTTCTGTTATACTAATAAAAAATAATAAGAAAAAAAAAATTATCCAAAGGGACAACAATTTTTTGACAAATCTTCAATTTATGTTCACTGATTGTCATCATTACTCACACATGGTACCTAAGTTGAATGCTACTCTTTCTATTAGACAAAGAATCAGTAAATTCAGTCTGTATAAATATGAGTTATGCGCAAACAAACATAAAAAAGCCTAACAATTATGTTTAATTAATATTTATATTAATTGCAACGTAATTCTTAGATCGGCCAGCATTAGAAAAAATGTCCCAATTTTATGTAACGAAAAATGTCCCAAAAATTGTCCCAATTTCATTTAATGTTTGTAATATTTTAATTTTAAACCGACTTTCAAAAAGAAAAAGGTTACACCATCGTCCTGTTTTTTGTTTTTTTTTTTACGTCTGCTTGTGTATAACTTATATTCGTATAGACCGATTTAGAATTACGTTGTAAATTTTGATCATTTTATACAAAGTATAGGAAGAAAAAGAGACAGAAATGTTAGCAAGAGAGGTCAAGGAGCACAGCCCTTTGCGAGACCAAAATGGCCGAGTTTATATATGTATATATATATATACATATAGTTGTATATTTCTTTAAATAATTCACATCATACAGTTATAAGAAAATTGAAAAATAATTGCATTCATTAATTTTATATATTAAATTATTTTCATTAATTTTCAGTTTTACTATGAATTATGGAGATGAATAAACGTAGTTGTAATTTTTTTCTTCAATTTCGTCCTGGTGTGGTAGTTTTGAAAAATAAAAAATAGACTGATTTTTTTTTTTAAAACCTATACTAATTTAGAAGTGTTAGGTTTAAAATCAAACAGAAAAACATAATTTTTGCATTAAAATTTTTTGTTTTTGTAAAAATACATTTTTTTTTTTCGTTAGAAAAGGAACGCCAGCGAAAAACTTATGTCTATAATTTAGTAAGGAAAAAAACGAGTTGATTAATAATGCGTTAATAAGCACTGGAATCCAGAAGGGTTTCTAATAACAGAGTCCCGACATAAAATAAATGAAATGCTTTTATTAGAATGTAGCGAAAATTTCTTTTTTTTTTCAAATATAATTTTTTTTATTTTCACATCTGATATTATATTTTGTTTACTCTATACATTTATGATATAGGGACGCCCGCATCAGAAATTTGTGGGTCAAAGTGTACAGTTTTTAGTACTTCAAGCACTAAAGAATTTAGGGAAAATGATTGAGTTTATAAAAAAGACCATGTTTTCTTTTATTTACCTCCTAAGACGAAATCTGAAAAATAAATTTCAGCCAATGTCGCGTTATAAACGAAAGATATATATTACAAGTTTCATTTCAGTTAGTATCGAATGTCCAAATATGTATGTGCGAAGGATTTATGCAGGTCAAAATGATCGTTCATCGTAAATTGAGATATTATTTAAATATTTGTATAAATTTAGTGTAATATAAATAATTAAAATTTGCGATATTTTTAGCATTATTAAAGGTTCTGTATGAATATGCATAAACGGAGCTAAAAGTGTGCTTCGCACAGAGTTTAATTAATTTTTTTACATTGTAGAAAAGGCCAAGAAAAATGAATGTTGTCAAAAAGTCCCTCCGAAAAATGCAGGGTTTTAATTGACGTAAAAAAAAAAAAGATACTATACCAGTTGAACGATTTTCATTAGTACGCTTAGGAAGTAATGGGTCACAGAAAAGGCAAAAAAAAGGGTAATTTTAGTTATAACATTTTCGATGGATTTTTCCTGTCTCTAAAACTAATTTTTTAGAAACGACAAGTTCGGTAATTCATATTTCGGATTTGCTCACTTCACCCTCAGTTCTTCCCAGTTTAGCAGTTTATCGAAATCCTCGCCAGAACTTCGCAGTTATAATGTTCGTGTATTATTCTTTTTAAAATGTTTTTTAAGCTGTATTAACTGAAAACTTTCACTTAATTTCTCCTGACTTCTCAATTCTAGCCGTTTCCGTGGTTCTTAAAGTCTAATATAATCCTCGTTACTTTTTGCGGGGCTGCCCTTTTTCCACGCCCGACTTCATTGTTCGAAGAACTTGTTCATAATTTTCATTCCACTAGGTAGCGCCATAGTCTAGTGGTTAAGCTGCTTGGCTACTAAATCGACACGGGTTCGAGACTTGTCTCGTTCCGGATCCGAATTGCTTCCAGGTATCTATCCAATCTGAAATTGAATTGGTTATACCAGTGAAATTTGGAAAAGTAGAGGCGGATCCCAAGAGAACACTAGATCTCCTACGCTCATTATTGACGTTGGGCTTGGTACATTGTGAGCCGTAACTTCACAACCCCCGAAGCCCCGATAAAAGGGTATGGAACTTACTTTACTTTTCATCTATGCTTATAATTTTTCTTCAGTAGTGCTACGGTCAACTGTTATGTTCATGAATTTCTGATTTCGGTCCATTCTTCTAACTCTGTACGTCTTCCAGCTTTTATGGTGAAACTTACAGTTCTTCGTTTTCAGTTTGCGCATCTATATTTGGAAATTTGTTGACTTCGTATTTTAATTTAATTTCAGTCAGATAGTAATCGGTATCAATATTTTCTCCCTCTCTAACCTTCACATTTATAATTTCCCCGTGATTATTATAAGATGTAGCCGCATGGCAGATTCACATTGATTTCCATGTTGTTTGCTTTCTGGGTAGTTTTTTTAAGTTTGTTGACGTTAATTTTAACTTTCAAACTTTACACAACTTTATTAATCTTTCGCCATTTCTATTTGTTCTTCAGCGCGTGCTGAATATTCTTCTCTTTCTTTACCAACTTTAGCATTAAAATCTCGTAATAGTATTTCAACATTTTTTATAGAAACCTTTGGAATTTCATGTTCAAGAGGTTTCTAGAATTATTCAACTTTCTCGTAATTGTTTTTTTCTTTGTTCGACGATCACTATTAATCGGAGTATGACAGTTTATTAAGGTATGCACGGTTTATTTGTATCACGTACGAGTGTCATAATTGATAAACGTTCATTTGCCGAGTAAAAATCTGCGATTAAGTTAATTGTTCATCATAACACTCGTTCCAAGATATGATATCCCTTTCGCAGTATTTCGATCATTTCTGCTATTGAACTACACGATACCCTTTCGATTTCATCATATCTTCATTTGTAAATCTCGTCTTTTGAAGTACTATAAGTTGTATTTGGACTTTTATCATAACTTTCTGATTAATAGTAGCGAAGTTTAATTTTTCAAAGTGACATTTTCGTTTTTAACGTCAGCGTTTGCAATTTGTACATTTCGCACGTTAGTCTAGGTTCCACTGAAAATAATGGCTCGAAGACGTCGCCTTTTGCGCCGTAGGATCCTCTTTTTAGTTAACCTCCTGGAGCAATTCTACGAAGATTAATTTCAATCATGCATAAGTTGGAAAATTGGTATAAATTAATTCATAATTTACACCGAGTTTGTAAGTCGCAGCAATGTACTGCAGTCGTTCAATTATGGAGAACAGACACGCGCTGTTCAGTAAGTCACTCCGTTGGAGACAGACACTTCTGGATTTAATTGCCATTGGAAAAGCAGTGAACACCCGGTGACCTCAATTATTCGCCGGACGTGAAGCTTTAAAGGCAGTATTGTGTGCGTCACAATTGACTATAGCGTCGTATAAGATTAACATTGAATACACCGTATAGCTTAAAAAGTACGATTTTAAACTTTCACATTTCCGCTATATCTATAAAAAAAGCTTACACAGAATTTGTACCATGTTGATATCGCAGCTCTAAAGCTACGATCTCGGAGTTTCGTATTATCGTTTCTCGATGTGAAAAGAATCTGCAGATTACTCGCTGGGTCGCGAAGGCTCTCTAATGCACACACGTAGAATGTAGGGCACGCTTAATTCTTGTAATCTAAATCCCACCTAATTATATAACTTGCACCTTCAAGGGCTCTTCCAAAACCCGGCTTAATTTTGATTTCACCGTGTTAAATAACGTCGTCTTTAATATGACCAGACAGTGGATGTCGGAATTCGTTATACTATTTTTGACAATTTCCGACGTCTTCCCTTCGTTATTGCGTGAATGATATCTATTAATAACTGTGTAAGCCTTCTTAACCGGGTTTTTATCGAATTATTCGTTTAAATACTAAATAATTTCAAGTTGCTTTACATTAATGTGAGGAATTAACGAAAAAAACTTGCCGCTTTAAAATGTTAACGTTACTGTACTTTTAAATGAGACTGTTAAATTGTAGGTAGAATGTAAAATTAATTCAGACTGTTTACATGTGAATCTACTAACAAAAAACATCCACGAGAGAGCCTAACTGTTATTAATAATAATCGGGATTCAGGTAAACTCGTATTACATCATATATCGAAATAGCGGTGCGATCATATTCCATCGCAAATCGACAGAATAGTACAGGATCGATTTTAGCATAAATGTGTTTTGTCGTGTTTCTGCAAACCAAAAATATACGTATTTTTTAGTAATATTATAATTGGTCATATATTTTTATATCTAATCGACCATTACTTAACATTAAGCCACATCCTTTTAAAGGGTATGAATTGTAAAGCCGAAATCAATTTTATAAATTAATTCGCAGTGAAGTTTTCTGCTACATCGTATTCCATCCGATATCTACACTTAAATCACCGTTATAATTTTCAATATTTACACCATAAATATCGAGATCAGGATGTGCTATCATGTTTATCTGTTTTACTAAGAATTTTCAAGCACGCAAAATAATCTGACAGAACAATGTCGTTGTTCTAATTTTATCTCCCGCGAGACTTTGAATATCATCGCCAATTCGATAGTTTTTGTGATGAACAAATAACAGCTCCGAGATTTTGAATGTTCTTTCGATATTAACGGTTTTCTACTTTGTGCAAATGATACCAACGTATCCATACATATATATATATATATATATTTATTTATTAAATTTGTTAAATGTAGTTTCTTTCGAAATAGAATTATTCGCTTTATTTATATTAATCGTAATAAGTAAAGAAAAATTCATGAGTATTTAATAATTGTATAGGGTTACGAGGAATTCTGTAAGATCTATTTTTACTTTACTTTGTTCAGTTAGAATGACGGTTCAAGAACTCTTCCCATCGGGGCTGAACACTCCATCTTCAACGTATTTATGTAAAATCGGCAAGTTTGTATCAGGTAACTTTAAGAAGAATTTGTTACTAGCGAATTTTTTAATTATTCCGCGTAAAAAAGAAGTATAAAAAAAAAAAAAAAACGTTTAAAATAATAGACGATTTAAGAAAATAGAACTCGTACGATTCGTATTTAGTATGCTGTGCTTAGAGATTTATAATAATTATATCGCAAAAAAAAAAACGCATTTTAGAAAATAACTACGCCACTGCCGATATTTCTAATTAAATAATTACGTAAATTCAACGAATATTATTATAGCAGAAAATTCTACAGGTTTTTTTTGCAACCAAATTATTTGCTGTACGATTTTCATCGAGTTGCTTAAGATGGCCAAAATTAGTTTTACGCGATTTTCATTATAACCGCCCCGGTTACTGCTGGATGTTGTCAGAACAAACATCGTTAAAATATACAGCAAAGTAGCTGTGTCCGATTAATGTTTAATTAGTCAGAGGGGAAAAGTGGGTTAATTATATATCACACCTGTTGATAATGATGTTTACAACGACCGGGATATGTTAATGAAGAGCACGTGATAAAGATGAGCATCGCGGGACCTTAGATTGCCGGTGTAATAAATAAGAAATATTCGAAGAAGGAAAAAATAACGTACTGCACTCATGACTAAAAAGACGAAAATTTGTCTGTCCTCAATCTTGGAGTTTCTCTGTGAATTTGAGGAAATTTTATTTAAATCGAACGGCAGTCAGGGGAGTGGATAGTCAACAAAATCGTGGGACGAGAAAATGCGGAAGGAAAAATTATAAAAGGTAGTCGTTAGTAGCGAATCTCTTTTAATATTTTTGCAATGAGAAGTATGGCTTAATTCGAAGTTTACTGCTCTTTTTGATGTGATTAATTTTTCTTGTTCCGAAGAAAAATATCTCTCTATAAGTAGTGTCTAATAAGGTACTTTTAAAAGTGGAAAATTTCGGTATTTCACGTTATTTTTTGGATTCCGTACACATATAATGTACGGCGAATCCTAATAAGATAGTCAGAAACGACAATAATATTCAATTAAAATATGCAATAACTCACGAACAATTTGACTTATTAAAATTTCGAAAACTGAAACATATATTACACTTAAAATTCTCTTTAAGAAAATCTATAACTTCAAACTAACCGATTACCCTGGGCGGCAAAAAACCGTCAAGAATATACGACCCCTCAAAACTCACCCTTAAACAATTCGTAACTCATCATCAGATAATAGTCCTTTAAAAGTGCAATTTAAAATGTAAAACAAAACGCAGAAGTTATTTCATAAAATCAAAAAATTACGATTAAAAAATTATATAGACCTTTGGCCTAAAAACAGCAAAAATAAGGATGTTTACGTAAGCAATGGCCAAAAGTTGAGGAAACCAAAACGTATTTCAAAAGCATATGCATAAAGGACCACCGCTTTATAGGAAAACTATAGCCGACCTCATAAATATTTAGATCCTCGAGGAAAGCTCGAAAGTTTCGAAAAAAATATTTTTTTCCCATCATGTGATATATGTTGATGGAAAGATGGCTATTTGTTGGGAACAAAACCGCATTTAATTTATTTAACGAAACTTTTGAAATTAGTAAAAAGTTCAAAAAAGCGTGAAAAATGACGTGTCCCCCCTTTGCGGCGCGAATATTATAGCTAAAAATTTTGAACAAGGTTAAAAATATAGGCATGCATCACCCCGTATATTTCTTTCGTTTTGAACATTCAGTATTCCAACTTTAAAATTAGCCAGGCGGGGGGGCGCTGAAAGCTCAAAATTTTTGGAAAAAAAAGTGTTTTTTTTTTCCCGGGCGTGCGATATATCGTTGGAAAGAAAGCCGTTTTTCGGGAATGAAACCGTATTTCATTTATTTAATGAAACGTTCGATATCGGCGAATATTTCAAAAAAGCGCGAAAAATGACGTATCTTTCCTTCTTTATGGCGCAAAAAATCTCAAATTTCTTCGTTTCGAATTTAGTATTATGTAAACGTAAATTATAGTCTTACCATAAGAGGGAGAATCGTCAGAGCATGAAACATCATGCTTGACTGAACTTGTTTAAAGATGTTTACCATTTCATCTATTGCTAAATTTTTTAGAACTCGTTAAAGAAAAACGTTAATCTGCCCAACGCTAAATGAAAATGGTTTTATATTCTCGTGTGAAATGTGATTTGCATCTATTAACGGGAATTATGTACAACTGTATTATATAATTAGCCGAAGAGTCCAAATTTTAGTTTCTTCGCAGCTTATTAGCCAAAGTTTAATATTTCTTTTAATCAACTAAATCTTAAGGTTCCCAATTAATTACTCCACACCAATTATATTGTTGTGTTTACGTCTGTGAAAATTCGCTTATGATACGTACTGATGTTTCAAATTGATTCACCGTTTTATAATTTTTTCTTTCTCTTAACATGGATATGTTTCACGTTTGCGGCTCATTCTAGTGCGTAATGTAAAGGTGTTATTCTTAATTCATGATTAAAAGTTTGAGTTCATTGAAACGATCGTTTCAATGCGCACCATTCGACATATGTCACGATGTCTTTACACGAAGTACCGAGGTACTGTTTCAATTTTCTTCTTAAAATGCTACGCTTTTTTGGTTAAGTTGAACGCTTACTTTTTATTTTTTTCTTAAATATTTTAATTGCTAATCGTAAAATGATTTGTATTATAGAAGCGTTACCGGCTATGTAGATAACATAACCCAAGTATTACATTCGCTTCGGCACTGAGCGATGATGAAAATTTGAAGATGGCCTCTATATGAGATGAATGAATTTTTACTTTTAGTAACATTATGCACATTGAATTATTTTTAAAATTCCAATCTGCCGTCTAGAGTGACTGAAAACATTCACATATGACACACATAAACATACAATACACGCATACACACGTAATTTATGATCTTTCGGATCTCGCCGCGGCAGCCCCTGGAGGACGCATTGTGATGTTTCTTCTAAAAATAGTTATAGAGCTGTAAATTATTCTTTAAAAACGAATAAATTAATTTACCGTTTGCGTAGTAAATTCTATTAAAATTTCTGCAACAGAAAAACGTTACACATTTCGTAATGGTTTTTTATAATGCTTCTTGTCATATTACTTACATCGAAGAATAACGTTGCCATTAAAGTATTGGCAACAAAACAAATAAAAGTGAAAATGTTGTATACAATAAAAGTATTTACAATAATCTAATAGAAACTATTATACGTCATACAACTATCTGACAGAAGTTGCGTTGAAATCTTTGCATTATATATATATATATATATATATATATATATATATATATATATATATAAAAATATATATTATATAGAGACACATGCAGTGAAAATCGATTATAACAGCATCGATTATAGTGATTTACTAGTTACAAATACTGCTGAAATCGGTAGAATTCCATGAAACTATTAACCTCTCTGCTGGTTACAACGATTACAATGAAAAAGTCGGTTATTGCGACTAAAACTGTGGTACGCATCGTTTCTCTGACGACACAAAATTTAACTTCGAAAGTTTTTCGCAGCTAAATTTAATAAAATGAAAAAAGTGAAAAAATAAAATTTGTACAGAATGGAGTAGACATGTATATATTGTTATTCTCTGTTCTCTAGTTACGTTGTTAATTATCATGCTAAATGCTTATTTTAAGCTTAACAAAATTGACAAGGGGAAATCTCTCGTACAGGTGTTATTATGAAAAATATTGAAAAACAGCCTATACTACTCGTCTTGCTATTATAAAAAATTGAAAATTACAAATTTCCTCGAGAGTACGGAAAAATTGAATTATTGCCCTTTTTTTCATACTTGTTTTATATTGATTTAGGTTTTACTTATCGATGATTGCAAAGAAAAAAATTTTTCTGTTTGTGATTTTTCATTTTTAGTAAATTTTCAAAACCCTTTTTAGAAAACTCGATTTAAAATTTCTTAGAATTCATTTGAAAATTCAATGATTAATAAAATAAGGTTAAAGTTATTTTTAAGGAATTCATTTTAACAATTCAACAATTAAAACAAAGTCACTATTTTTAAGGAACAATTATAAATTTGGTAAATTCATAAGCGAAAGCTATTTCCAACGGCTCACATAACATCTATATATGTATATATACATATATATATATATATATGTATATATATATATATCGTATGTATATACAGATGAAAACGCTTAAGGAGATTTTTCTGAAGAGATTTTTAATAAATTTGCAATCCGACTATTTTCGAGGATTTTGTTAATTTTTTCATCGCGTCGTCGTAATTCACGACAATTAACTTTTTTTTAAAAATTATTCTATCGCAATTATTGGCCACGATGCTTAATTTTTTCTTATACCTTGTAAATAAGTATAGCTAGGACTCTGTAAGGACTTCGTTTAATGGTTGGCCGCATAACGTTTAATGGCCCCGCAATCGACGGGGGTCCAAATAAACTAAATAAACAAAAATAAAATTATTTAATCGGAATAAAAAAAAATGTTTGCAATCAACGCGATTCTAATTTACATGCATTTCGCGCTAAGTTAGACACGTTTAAAGTGCACTATCCAAAATGAAATAGCGGGGGCATTTTAATGAAAACCTCAAACATTGCCAGTGCGGAATTCAAAATTCAGTTAAAAAGGACGCGATTGCCGCGAGAAAAATTAAAAGTAATAAAAAACGAAATGAAAAAAAAAAAATAGCAAAAGGAAAAACAAACTATAATAATAACTTTTATTCGAAAAAATAATTGAAAAAATAATTATATATAATTTAATATCGCAAAAGCGCAGTGTCGAAGAAGAATATATGTAATATTTACAACAGAGTGTTTTCAATCGAACACGTTAAATAGTTAAATATCCGAAAAAGGATAAATTTGATTTCTTACCGGCTCGTATTAGTGGACGCTAATCTCGATCTAGGAGTAGAGGAAGAGGTACGCGACTGATCTTTCTCGTTGGACGAGGAATTTTCTTTGCCGACGGTCAAATCGCCGCTAATGGCAGCCGTTGATACCGCGACGAATTTGTCTCCGCTTTGATTCGTCTGCACAACTTGGTACGTTCGACCTTCCGAGGATTTTTGGCTGGCCTTCCTTTGCGACGCCGTGACCGCCGCCAACGAGGCCAAAGTATCCGGCAAGGTGGTAATTTTGATTATATCCGCTTCCACTCTTTTGGCGGCCGCACTCTGCACCAGCACCGGAATCTCGTTCGGCTTCTTCGAATCCGCTTTGGAACTGTCGGCCGTCGTCAACGACGACGATGACGACGAGGATCCGGATTTCTGCTGATCCGATTTCGGCGAAGGCGATATCTTCGGCTCGATCCGGTCGCGTAACGACGTATCCTTAACCTGCTTCAAACTGTCCTTCGAACCGGTGGCACCGGCCGATTGTGACTCCTTCGAAAATCCGATCGACTCCTTTTCCTTGTCCTTGTGCTGCTGCGCCGCCAAACCTATATCCTTGTCCTTGAGCGGAACGATTTTCACTTCGTCGAGATTCTGTTTGAACTTCACTTCGTTCAGCGGCTGCTCCTTCGCCAGTAGCGAGGCTAAATCTTCGAAATTCTCGAACTGGCCCTTAATCGAGTAGTCGAGGAAGTTGATCTGTTTACTCGGTATAATCAGCAGCACGATCTTGTCCAAGTGCGCTTGTATGTTCAAATCTCCGTCCTGTCGCTGGTCGTACTTCTTCACCGAGTAGTCCTGCTCCGATTTCCGCGCGACGGCCGCAGCGCCGCCGATCGCGGACGCATATTTTTCGTCGTCTTGCCTTCTGAGCGGACCGCAGACGACGCTAGAAACAATCAGCGCGCTCCCGATGATCAGAATAACCGTCTTCGACAATGCCATGGCACACTGGCTCTCGGCTGCTCGTTCGATCGTCGAGTAATGATCGAATGCTGGAGGATAGCCTGAGAAAAGAACGCGCTACGACTAAACTTAAGTTACTATGCTCAATTATCTTCGATTTTAGCAGCGTTTATTCGCTCTTTTAATAAACCATCTTGGTCGCGGTCGCCGGGGTTGCCTCTATCATCACGGCAGCGATTCGATCTGCACAAACGAAACCGGTTGTTCGCATCCGACGTTTACTACGCCGGTATCTGCACACCGCTTCCTCGACACACACCGTCTACTACGCCTTTCGGCCGTGTGTATTTATCGGAAGAGATTACTTTGTGTCATGGATATTACGCGCGCGACGTCCGCCATATATCAATATTACGATCTTCGATGCGTCATCATGATGCCAATCGATTGCATGTGCGTGGCTTTCGTTATTGCTGCCCCCCCCCCGCGCGCTCTTTCTTCTTCCGCTGGGTCCACGATTTCAGCTGCATCACGACGGAAAATTTTTTTGTCGAACTTTCTTCAAACGAACATTAGTTTATTATCGTTTTTCTTTTCTTCTTTCATAAATGGGTACGCGTATAATAATAACGTCGATTTTGATTATTCGTCCAGGACGGTAGGTGGCAGAAGATTCGCCAAGAAAACCCCATATATATATATATATATCGTTTGACGATAAAATCAATTTGTCGAACCGTTATTGTTAGCGAGACGAAAAATAGATTTCGATTGAATAAGAAAAACACACTTCTTCGCAACATTTTTAGATTCAGTGCTACACACTGTCCTCCTAGAGGAGACGTAATTGCCGAATTTTTCTCTAATGCAACGATGTGGTTATTCTCTTTTAATCGATTTTTTAATTTTTTAATTTTTTTTTTCTTTTTCGATCATTACGGAGAAATTACAACGAACAAATAAATTTTTGCTACAACGAGAGCTTCTGGGAATGTATCAGTATATGGGAAATATCTTCGCGCAGTTGAATTTCTCACAATAAACTTTTAAAACTTCTTAACATCTCCGTTGTTAAAAGCCCCCCCCCCGTTGCAATTTTTTACCTGCGATACACTTTACTGTAAAACTATTCCTTCCAAATTGTTTAATTAAAAAAAAAAAAAAAAAAAAAAAAAAAACCCAGAAAAACAAAGTTTTGAATATTCCGGTGATATTACTATGTACGAATTCGGCATTCTATCGCGATTCCTCCTGGAAAATAGATTATTGGTTATTAAAAGAATTGTCGCTGTTAGAATGTGTGCATGCACAGGCGAAATTCGAGAGGCAGGTTTGTTCGGAGTCTGGGATTAGGGAAGGCAAAATATTAAAGTAAAAGCTGCACCAGAGGAAGAAGAAGAGAGTGGAATTTCAATGAATACGAAAACAGGGAATAAGGAATTTCTTCTTCATTTATATCATGTCAGCCTCAGATATCGGAATTTATAGTGTTCGTGAAATCTGCCGAACGATGCAACAAAATTGTTTACGATGGTGATGGCTTTCGGATTCGGATATTCAGCTCGATAAGCGCCAGTTCAATGTGATACTTTATTATTTCGAAGTTTTTTTTTTACTTTTTTATTGGGCTTGTCAGCTACGGACGATTACCCATCAAGAAGGAAGAACGTAGGACAAAATGAGGACACTAAGAAAGTTATTCGGGGAAGGTGGAGACGGCCAGAACTACTATGGAGAGACAGCAAGGGAGTCAAAAAAGATCGCGGTACTAGAACTCGTGCAATTAGCAGTCCGAAGGGAAATAAATTTGTAGACGAAAAAATATCAAGGATGATACCTTAAAGGAAAGGAAAGCTCTCATGTAGTTGACGATAATTCACTTTTTTCAGCTTTTAAAATGTACTCCCTCTTAAAAGATCGGCGATAATAATTGTATCATCGGTTTTGTTAATAGAATTAGCCTAGTTAATGAAGCCAATAATAATGAAAAGTGTACATTTTGTTTTATTTTTTTTGGGGGGGGGGGATACTTTATTTTATTTATTGATTTTTACATCTTAGAGATTTTAATATCGCGGTTGCGGGACAAAAAATTGTCAAGAACCGCAATATGATTAAAAGATACCGTGATTCCTTTTTGTGTTTTAGAAGAGTAGTTCTACAGATATAATCTCTATCATTCCATGTCGTCATTTGAATTTAAAGTGTGTGACAGTTTTGTTTTTTCGTTTCGTTAAAATTGCAAAACGTGACTTTCTCAGTTGTTTATTAGAAATTCGAAAGCGATGCGCGAAACCAAATTGATTTCTAGTATGATAATTTTTAACATTTTAAGCGAATTAAATGAACCGGAAAAAGCAAAAAAGTTTTCTCTCTTTTCTTTCCCATCCGTTCCGGCTTATGAAAGAGCTTTCAAAAAAAAAAAAAAAAAAAAACTTAAAATAAAGAGAGAAAGAATGGCTAACGGCAAATGATGATGCTACGTTTAAAAATGGCTTTTAAAAAAAACGCCTAAGTTAAAATTATCTGCATAATATCCATTATATATCGTATCAAATGTAGATAAACCTCGGTAGTTCGTTCGTTAAAATTTAATAAAATAAATAAATTCCCTCAAATAAGTGTAAATTTATATTTATTTAAATATAAATTTATACTTTTTTGATTTTTGTTAATGACGGGAATTTATTCTATATTCGTTAAATGTATCAATTAGCGCACACATTCGCCTAATCTTAAGGAAATATAAAACCTTCATATTTAGATACATCGTAGGATCACTGTGGCCAATCGTTTATTATTTAGTTGCCGTTTAACGAGCTAGTGGGACCAGCTTCCGTTTTTTTTTTGCGCTTTTTTCTTTTTCGGTATTATATAGGCTTTTTGTGAATCCGGTAGAATTAAAATCTTTTTTCATTCAGTCTATTTTTCTAATATTTCAGAGTCAACGACTAGGTTATGTAAATCAACATAACATGATATTTTTTAAATGGATTTCTGCTCATACAGGAATTATCGGGTTATTGAGACACTATGCAGAACATACAAAAAAAAAAAAAAAAACGTTAAAAATGAAACCGGGAAAAATTTATAGAAAAACTTTGTTATTAAAATATGAGAGCATTAAAGGGAAACGTATTATTCTATAAGGCTGCGAAGAGCGAGATGATTGCGTGCAATCTGCGCCGAGTTACGACATCGTCGAATGATGCCATTTCATTTGGTTAGAATAGGAATTAATATTCGTTCAGAATGTGAGGGTTGATTCGATGAGCTGCTCGTTGTTCGGCATTGTACCTGATAAAGAACACTAGTTAAAGAAGTTTTAAACAAATATTATCGTACGTTGCCGATAATAAATAATCTGTTGCTATTTGTTATCGAACAAAATGTCTTTTGCCATCTCTCGGTTAACCCTTTCTCTTCCCGTAGATTTCTTCCTGTTATCTCTTCTTCCAATACTGTCTGCAGCTCCATATTCCAAACTATGGTTTGACCTCTTACGTTTCCTCATTCTCCAGCCCGGATTCCTTTTTCTTGTCTATTCAGTCTTCCCTTCATCCCTTTCCTTGGTTTCTTGACTTTCCTTCCATGCGTCGCTCCGACATCTCTGCGATCTGCCGTCTACGCTTTAGGCACAGTTTGCTTCCTTCCTCGCTTTTCTGTTACTCTCTCGTGCCGTCTCCTTTTTGCTCATTGCACCCCTCCAATATCCAATTTGTGTGTGATCCCGATCACATAATGTTCGGGTGTTCAACTCTTATTAAGCTGCTTTCTACTCCTCCCTTTTACACATTCCCACTCCATACAGTGGTTCATTTTCTCCCTTTCTTCTCCTTCTGTTATCCAGGCTCTTGATTCTTTTTTGTTGGTTGATCGTGTAAAGATCTGAGTCTCTTGCGTCCTTTTCCCTTGTTCTTGGGCCAATGTCCTGTAGACGAACCCAAAAAAAAAAAAAAAAAAAAAAAAAAAAGCCTTTTGCCCTCCCCAAATAGAGGTACGCTAGGGTTCGTAATATTTCCTTTTCTCTTCAATTAACTTTCGCTTTTTGTGATCGGCTTTAACGTGTGCTATATTTCTTTTTCAAATTCGCTAATATATCACAAAATGAAAATTAATTCACTAGTGTGTAGACTGGCGAAAAGACTCTCCTCGGGTAGTCGAAAAAAGAAAAAAAATCGATAGACTCCTAATTGGGCCTCGACCTCTCTCGGTTATTTTACATTCCGTACATACATTGTGCTACTTAAGATATTTAAGATTTTGTAAACCAGTTTCCTCAAAATTACATTTTTAATCAGCCTCTTGATTACTTATATCGGTTTTTCCTACTATCAGCCGGACCACATTTATTTCCTTTAGTTTTTACGTTATGTCCGTATCATTAGGCCTAGTTTGAGTTTGTCATCGATTAATAATATATCTAGCCTGTTTTGTTTTTTATTGTCTTATCTGTTAGTTATTTCCCGGTACAGCTTATTTGATTTATTTTTCATTTTTCCTACTTATATATAAGATATGGGGCAGTTTCTTTTTAGTTAAATCGTTCTTGACGGCTCTAGTGTATAATTCTAGCTATATCGTCGTGTCTTTTTCTGTAAAATTATCACCCCACTTTTTTCGCATTCTTTCAATAGAGAAGTATTATTTCACCTTCCTTACCACATCTTCCGAATTTATTCATAGCCTTTGCATCTTTAATTATATACATATTTTTTATAATTGTTCATTCTTAACGCTTGATCCTGGATGGCCATTCCTAGTTCTCCTTTTTTTTAGCCATCTGTTTAAGGCGTGTGCCTGGCTATGAATTTTCCGTGCAATGCTTTAGCATTAGTCTATATCCCAAATTTATTTGAAATCTTTCAGTTTGCTCATAATTTAAGTTTTCAATGGTGTGATATTTTTAATTCTACTACTGTTTTGTGAGCGCAACACAGACTGTTTGTTTTTTTCCCTTTTTTTTGTAAAAATAAAGTTTCAGTATTTAGCTTATTCTTACATAGATGTACGTTTTTCAACTACTCGTATTATATGTCGTCATTAAGAAATATTAGAAGAAAAATACTGCGGTTAAATGCAGCTTCGATTAAATTGTTAAAAAGAATGTGGGCCATGACGAACAAAGTTGGTCGGTTAGGGAAATTCGATAAACGTTTTTATAAAAAGAATACGTTATATTGTGGAATTATTTAAATAGTACGTTGTATTTATTACTCCTCTCAAAAAGCAAATTGTTTGATGCGGCATTATTACTATAACAACGTGCTTGTAATTATTTCGAGTTTCCGTTACCCTAGCCTTTTCCTTAACAGTTCTTTGACCTTTTTCGAACATATATCGTTCGCCGGCTTCTATTTTTTCCCTTTCTTTTTTTGGCACGCCCTCAGCCTTAATAGAAAAGAACAAAGCATCAAAGTAAGACCGGTGGTGATGGAAAGAAAAGAACAAAGTATCGTAAGGAGTAGAAAGAACCAGAGCTAAGTTTTGAGAACGTTTTCCAACAAGGAATCTGCGTCGCTTACGTAAACACTAGATATCAAAAACTGTATCGTAGTTGTCGAGTCGATGGGAAAAAACAACCAGATAAACGCAGAAGGAGAAAGTGAAAAAAAAAAAGAAAGAGAAATGAAACAAAGGAATGATGGTTAAATGCAAAGGGAAGAAAGACAAAGGACACTCTAGAAATATATGAGGGGAATGGTAAGTGGGAAGTGGTATCATAAAGGAGTTGGACGATTACGAAATTGACGGGTAAATCGCGTGTACAAGGATTTTACGAAGGGCAACATTGATCGAGTTTTATGTCGGTCTTTTAAAGGCGGGGATCGGAGCTGATTGGTGAAGAATCGGCTACTGCATCTATCTCTGTTGCTATTCTGAGATTGCATAATTAATTGTTTTTACGTAATCTCGATAAATATTTGATCCTAGTTCGTGTTTAGTTATTTTAGGTCGGTGTTGCGGAGGCGTTTTGCGACAAATGATAGCGAACGAAATATTACTAATGAGAATATTTATGTTTCTATTTAACGAAAATCTTTTAAAACTAAATTCAATTACGACATTACGAATCTGATTTTTTCCGGGGTGTCAGAAAAGTGCGAATGGTCAGCGAGTACGGAAATCGGCAGTGTACAAAATCGTGCATCTTTTAGTGATAATATGCGTGTCATGGAGCAACTGCTACTCTACACCGAAGAAGATAAATAATAGATTTACACGGTAATTTCATAATTTTGTATACGAAATCAAATTCCGCTGTACCCTTGTTCTTGTCTCACATTGAAAACTATCCTATGCATGTCCAATTTTATTATAATTAACTGTGGGCTTAGTATATGGTGAGCCTCCTAACTAACTCCCATGCGCCCTAAATACCTTACTTTACTTGTAGCCTCTTTGCGACTTAGTATTTAGTGTGGTTTTTTTTTCCAGTTTTTTCTGATAAAATGCGCGTCAACACGCTCAGATTATAATTATCAGCTGCATTGAATCTACCTCGTACTGCGTACTAATCTATCTTTATTAAATATACATATCTAAAAACACGTATTACAGAAAATAATTATAGTTATAAAAATATAAAATATAGCCGACATGTTTCAGAGTTACATAAATCATGGCAATAATAAAAAAAAAAAAAAAAAAATTGTGTATCTCCTACGTTTTATTACTATTATTGTGAGCACGGAGTTGCCGTTCTGTACCGTATAATTCTTTTTTAAGTTATTCACTTCATTTATCTTTAATATATTTAATATTCTTTTTCCGGTTTCGATTCGTTAATTTTTTCTTGCATTTAATGTAATTTTCCTTGGTAGGACTCGACTATTTTATAATTTAACTAAACTAATAAAATTCTTTTCTTCAATTTCATCTTTGAACATTTAAATGCTTTCGGTTTTATTTGGCAAAAAGATTTTACGAATATTTTTTTTAAATGTGTTCGGTAATTGTTCTTCTCTTTTTTCATCCGTCGTTTCCAAATTTAAGGTTGGCGATCCACGGTTGAAAATTTTCTTTTACAATGGCCGATCGGAGGAGTTGTATAGAAGGGCAGTCGAACCAGTTGATAAGATTGTCCATCCATGAATTTTGTCGTCTTCCTCTCGATCTCTTCCCATTTATCTTTCCTTTTAAAATGACCTTCAGAATTTCGTATTTGGGGCCTCGTATGATGTGTCCGAGGTACTGCAGCTTCCGTTTCTTGATGGTTTGCATTACTTCACAAGGGTCTTTCCCCCCGTTTTTGAAGTACCTCGATATTAGTAACTTTTTTCACCCATGATATTTTCAGAATGCGCCGATAACAGTACATTTCAAATGCGGTAATCTTTTTTTCCAATGATGCATTCAAGGTCCAGCTTTCGCAACCATAAAGCAAAATAGAGAAGATATAACACCTTAGTAGTCTGATTCGAATTTCGAGCCTTAGGTCTTGATGGGTGAATGAGTTTTTCATTTTGGTGAGAGCTCTTCTAGCTTGCTCAATCCTGCTGCGTATTTCCGGAGTTGATGTACAGTTTTCCTCTAGTATACTTCCTTAGTACAGCGAAAAATAAAAAAAAAGAAAAAAGGTTGGTAAAGCAAAGAAAATACCTGAGAGATTGATGTGTAGATACAAAAGAAATGGACACACGTACTATTAGCAGATCCAGAACGAACAGATAAATACGGTTGCCGTTTTTGTAAGAATTTCGTTTTAGGAAGAAGCAGATTTACGATCACGTACTGCAGCCTACCACCAAGTTTTTATTACCTATCATTATCATTATTATTTATCATTAATGTTATCATTATTTTATATATATACAATCATTAATATCATTATTCTCAGTTGCAAGCAGGGCGATGAGATGTGGCATATTCTTTCTACCATTCTCATGTTTACGTTCGGATGCACATGTTCGTCAAAAGATCAGTTCCGTTACATTATAGCGATAGCGCTGGCCGATATTAACGGTACATGAACGGGTAAAAGAGCATTAGTTATCGAACCGATGTTTTTCCACACATATGAGTAGACGCTAGTTCGGAACATTGTGAATCGATTTAAATTACCTATCGACGTTGCTCCGAATAACCAGTTCCGTTGCCGATAAGATCATCCGGTTCTTCCGTGGAATTTGTAGTAACGTGTCTATGACCCGCGGAATGTGTTTTGTGACTCTTCCAGTTTTGCTAGTTAGCCGCAATTATTGCTGCCATAATTAGGTACTCTATTTCTCGGACACAGTTATAAAAACCTATTTTACCGCGGTTTACACTTATTGGCTAGTCACTGATTGCTCGTTAACTTGAAACTACCATTTGCCAGCCATCTGCATGTCGTTAAAAATGATGCGGAACAAACCATATATTGATTTTACAGATACTGTTACAGTCTTTGAAAATGCATTTTCGTTTTGACTTTATCTATTTTTTAACGCTCTGCGATGTAATAAACATTCTTCTTATTGCTTTTATTATTACTACTACTACTAGTATACAAATATATATATATACTAATATATACACTAATGTACACTAATGTACAAATATACTAATACTTCTGCTAATGTTAAAGTACAGTTGCTTCGTTTGTTCGTTACATTTATTATATTTTACTTTGGTTCTATATTTTATTTTTTATTTTTCCAGAAGATTTATTTATTTTCCTGCCTTTAGCATAATCACGAGCTGTTAGGCAATAATATAGATGCGTGATTGTCGTGAATAATAATAGCGTTATATATGTATCGTCGTCGGCGAGTGAACTGTGCTCAAATTTATTCAGTACTTATTAAAGTGTATTTTCATGACTTTCACGAACATCTAAAAATGTAACGGGCAAATCAATAAGTGTGAGAACTAATAAGTTTCACGAGCGCTAATACATTTAGCAGTAATATGTGTTCTATGCGCTGCATTATCTATGCTTATGGCTGAAGTATTTTTCACTTAAAAATAAAGGAAAAAAGCAAATATCGATAAAAAGCCAAAAATATTATTCACCCCCCCCCCCGTGTAAATTCTATAAACAAGGTTCTGTATATTAGAATTGGTATGGTAAATAAATGTATTTCTTCATAGAACAAAGATATTATACCTGTAAAAATATACACCGGTGGTAATTGTATTATTTTTTAGCGTAATCTAAATAAACGCGTTGCTTATTCTTTTTTAATAAACCCTAAAAATACGATGATGATCACTTAATCGCCTCTACAGTTGTTATTTTTCGTATGATTTTGTCTCGAATGTGTGGTGACCAGTCGATTTATAGAACCCAAAAATCTTTAATTTGTGAAACTCATCAAAATCGTTAGTCCGAAAATCCAGTTACATGTGAATATACATATTCGAGATTTTTGCTCATATTAGAAGATATATTTGTATTTCGATTTTTAGTTAGAGAAATAAATAATAATAGAAAAGCATACCCGGTGTTTGTGGATATTATGAAAGCGTTCGGTAGCATATCATGAAATAAACTATTCTAAGTCGAGGAGGACGCAGGAATAGACTGGAAAGATGAAAGAATGATGTATAATTAATATAAAAATCGAGAAACAATAACAGATAAAGAAAGAAATAAAGGCTAAAATAAGAAAAGGAGTTCGCCAATGATGTTCGTTAAAGGAGGCAATAAATAAATATGAGCTGACAATGGAGAAAAAAAAAAGACAAAAAAACCATGGCATTAGAAAAAGAAAAAGAACACAGGCTGAAATCGAAAATTAGTAACGAAATCATTGAACACAAGTGCAAAGTTTTAAATACTTGACAACGATCATAACAGAAGACAAAGAAGTAAAAGTTCGGAACAATAAACTAAATGCGCATTTGTGAGTATTTTTTTTTATTTTTTATTTTTTATTTTTTATTTTTTATTTTGGGCTCGCAACCGAGGACCTTTACCCAGAAACAATTAGAATAGGAAGGAATCAATTATATCTTCATACGATATCAAATGTTGTTAGGAGGAAGTAATCAATATAATGGGAATAATGTGTTGAGAGGGAAACGATAGGACTTAAGAAGAGGCGCAATATGGAGTAGGAAGACCGAGTATCAATGAAATGGAATAGAAAGCAGAACGCTTAATAGAAAGAAATAAACACTTAATGAACACATGATCAGCAACGCAAACATGCTCTTCGTTTAAGTGGAGAAGACAATATGAAGAGGCAAACAACGAAAAACGAAAGCGGGAGGAAGATAATATAAAGTATGGCTTAAGAGCACAGACGAATAACGGAGACAACAACAGGACGACGAAGTGAAGGAAATAAAGAGTACCATAGGTTAAAAGAAAGACTAGGTTGAACAGATAAGAAATGAATGATTATTAGGAAAAGAGGAGGCGTAAATATCCGATACCGTAATTTAAGATGAAAACTTTTATACAGCGGAAGGAGATTGGACGATGGGACTTTTTTAAACGAAGAAGTGAGAAGAGGCCGCAGAGCCAAGAAGTCTCCTACCGTAAATATCAATATAAATGTAAAGGAGGGAAGAAAGAGAACGTGGATAAGTGAGTGTATGCAGAGTATGATAAAATCACAGGAATGATTAGGTAAGAATGAATTGAAGGGCGGTTATGGAGTCAGATATAATCAAGAATTTAGAGGAAAGGTGATCGGAGCAAATGAAAATGATGGAACGTAGAATAGTCATTAATACGTTTATGAATATAGAACAGAAAGAAGGCAGACGGAAAGATTCTGAAAAGCCGAAATGCGGGAGGATAAAAGAGGCACCGACACACCATCCGGCCTCTGCGAACCATCTGTAAACACGGTTGCATGCGAAGGAAATTGAGAATTGATAAAACTGTGGAATTCCTGTCTAATTAGGGCGTATAGAAGAAATTTAGAGAGCGTAGGTATAGTAAACATATATTTGGAGGGCGGCAGAGATCGGCGAAATTAAAAGAGAAATAAGCGAGATTGACAAAGTATGTAAGGACAAAACGAACTGAGCCGAAGGGAGACGAGGGATAAAATAGGGATTTTCCTAGGTACGAAAATCCCAGTTCCCCTAGAAATGGAAAGATAGAAATGGATAAGAGTAGAGGACATGAGTGGGAGACGCTTAGTAAGAAAACGATAGCCCAAATAAGATCTGCAAATAGAAAGAAGACTAATATAGTCAGAAGGACCAATACCAAGCCGAAAGCCGATTAAATACGTAATATTACGCCGTAGCCACCAAACAAGACGCTTGTCGCTTGTTTAACATACCTTCAAACAGTTTTCTGATATAGGATGCCGAGGAAATTGGACGTAAAGAAGAACTTTTTTTAGGAATAGGAATGATGATAAAAGAATTCCAAGACCGGGGAATTATACCTCTGGAGGAGAGGAAACAATTAAAAAGCTGAAGGAGAAAAGGGACTGTTCAGACAGGTTAGTAAGGACCAGAAAAGGTGTATATCGTCCTGACCGCGAGTAGGGCTAAAAGATAGATTCGAAAAGGACAGATTTTAATTAATAAATATTGAAAGCAGAAGTTAGGAAATGTGTCGGGGAATTATGCGAAGGTGGAGTTAGATGCAGTTCGTCAACTGTTCGGAACATAAGCAGGGGCAACGGAATCGATAAAGGATTCTAGGCTATCTCTAGAAAGGTTGTGATCGGAGGGACGTTCAGAGGATGGGGATTTGAAAGCTCTCTAACCACTTTTTCAGATATGAGAAAGAGAAGTATATTCTAAGAGAATGAAGAATAGAAATTGAACTTTTTTGAGAATTTAAGTATATGCCTAGTTCTTGAATTCGTGAGTAAAAATCAACAATTAACATGCAACAAATCGACGTAGAAATGAAAATATTTTCATTATGGATGTGAAAATTGGATGCTACACGAACAAGCAATGTGGAAATACAATTATTGATAAGGATGGAACGAATACCATGGCCATAGGAGTAAATATGATCGGTCATGTACTGAGACACAATGATATTATAAATGCAAAACGAAAGGAAAAATATATGTGGTAAAACGGCTAGAGGAATGTTTAGAGATATCAGAAATATAAAGAAACGTGTATCGATATTTAACGATTATGCTGAATTAGAAGTTTACAAAAAAAGTCATTATAACTGGTAAGTAACTTAAGAAGAAAAATGGAAATTATAAAATTTATACCAAAATAAACTGAAATTATTATTAAATGTTTCGAAGTGTAACCCGTGTACACACTGTATCGGAATTACACCGGCCTCAAATTGTAAGAATCCGTTTTTTTAACGGAACATCGTAAAAAAGTGTTTTTCTTTTTTTGTTTTTTATAAATTTATTTGCACCTGCCAATTATGGACATTAAGCCAGCACAAGTGATGATCATTTTCGATGTAGTTCTCTTCTCGAACGAAACACAGCTATCTAAAGGCCAGGGAGGGAAATAAAAATGAAAATCGCTACGATGTACTTCGACAACTAAATAAAAGCGATGTATCTTTTTTTTACAGTTTGTTTATTATCAAAAAAAAAAATCGAAAAAAAAATAAAAATGAATAAACAAATAAATAAAACATTTACAGTACGGTGTAATATGAAAAATTGTTAAGCAAAACATAAAATATCTAGCGGTTCCGTTTAGAAGGATCGTTAAGGTGGCAATTACCTCTCTGTATAATAATAAGTCTTTTAGGTGTAAAGAGAGAAAAAAAGTCGTTAGTTTTATTGGTTTTTAACGACATTTCAGCGCCGTTAACGGAAAAGGGTTATTTGAAGAAAATTTTTGCAGACCTTTAGTCAACGTGACATTTTAGATGACATATACGAAAAAGTAACCCCCCAGTGGTGGAAGTGTCGCAATAATTTGCCGCGTCGTTTATTGCTAAAGTATGTGAAACTCTCGGATCTTTAATTACAAGAATTCTATTATTTCGTTTCGTAATGTCCTTCTTATGGGTGCCGGCTCATGTTGGGATTCCAGGCAATGAGCGTGTCAATCGAGCAGCTCAGGCGACATTGTTCTCTCCAATGCCGCACAACCCCCCTCTTCCCTCTACATTGGCTCATTTATTTACGCAGTAAACTGGTGAAGAATGGCAACAGGAATGGAGATCTTCAAGTACGTTTCTCCGAAGCGTAAAAACAACCACGGAGCCTTGGTGGCCCACAGACGGAGTTTCCCGCAGAGATTTTTCTGTCCTGAATCGTCTCCGAATAGGACATATAACCCTCTCGCACGGCTACATATTCACGAGCCAGGTACCCCCAAATGTCTGCCCCTTTTGTAGTCAACCGAGCGCCCCATCCACCTATCACCTACTTTTCGAATGTCCCTCTTTTGCAGTACCACGATCCATGCACTTCACCACTTCCTCGAGTTCTACGATACTGTCAAATGCTCCGCCCGCGGTCGCAGCTGTATTAGCTTACACGCGGAGCAGCGATCTGTACTATCGCGTTTAATCCCCTTAAGTAGGCTCCATGTGCTGTAATAGCCCCACTAGTTAAACACGGCACATGGAAACCCTCATATACAATCTTATAAAAAAAAAAAAAAAAAAAAAAAAAATTTCGTTTTTTTTTGTTTTTTTTAATAATTTATTTTTTGAAACGCGAAAATTTTTGTCCTGAGAAAACTCTTTAGAAGAAAAATAAAAGCCGGCAGAGTTCGGATGAAAAAAATTCTCCAAAACTACTTGCATACGTGTGGTCGTTATTTCTCGTTTTCTTTTTAAGGCTCGTCAGTGTTGAGGTACCTTCAAACAGAAGCAAAGGGGGTGGAAAGAGGAGTTAATCAGTTGTTTTTTTTTTTAGCTCTCGCCAAGTGACCGTTTTTTGTCTTTGTAAATTCAAATTTTTACGTAAGGCGAATTTAATTCCATCGAATGTTGTAATATGAAGAAGAGGGAAGCGATAGAAGTTTCTTACGAACTCGAAACTTGCGCTTATTAAATGGTGGAAAAGCTACCATCAGAATAAATAATCCGCATATGTAAAGAATAGCTTTTCAGATTTTTTAATTATTCTATCTGAATTGCCGTTGAGTTCCGGTTCTTTGACCAGTGATTTTAATAGAAATCAGTATTAAAGATGATGCATTATGTAATGAGCGTCGCAGATTAACTCTGATTACAAGAAAAAATGGAAATTCAACAAGAGTGACTGAAATAAATTCACAAATATAACAGAACGAGACATAAGTACGTTAGAGAGGTGTCCTCCTTCGAAAATATATTTTTCTCCAGACATTGACTGCAGCATTTAAGATCATTCGATGATGCCTTCTTTGAAACAGTGTTTTGGTGAAAAATCTGTATCAAGGGGGGGGGGGTATGGAGTAAGGTGTGTAGTACTAAAATTAACCGAAGAAATCTCGCGTTAAGGAAATTCAACGGAACAGGTACAGCAGAGTCATATCTCGAACATAGCCCGTTATGAAATTTTTGAAAGGAAAGAAAAAAATCATCTTCGATGAGATATTGTGAAAAATTCAATAGACACGCTTCTCTTGACGAAATTCTATCAATTGGTTTCGTGGATGTACACTGCTTCAGTTCTGACGTCTTGTCTTATGTAAACAATTGATAGAGTGGATGTCATATCGGGACGGAATAAGTTGTACTTTGTAAACAGTCCTATTTTACGGTTAAAAAGAATTGAAGAAGAAAGAGATTCATCCCCAGGTTCGTCACATTTTTTCGCTACCGCTACAAAGTACGGATGCGAATTGTGGAGCTACAGTGCAAAGAGCAATATTATGAAAATTCAAAGATACCAAAATATAACTCTAAGGTTAATTGTTGGCGCGCAATGGCACGTAAGGAACACAACCATACATGATGACCTTTGCATGGATTATGTAGCCTGATGTTATCAAGAGGATGGCAACAAAACATCAGGAGCGGTTATATAATCACACGAACTGGACTGCAATTGGCCTACCGAATAATTCGCCACAAACGCAAGTGCGCAGATTAAAAAGAACAAAACCTTCTGGCTTAGTAATTAAAAAAAAAAAAGAACCTTTATAAAAAATATTCAAACATAAGTTACTAATAGAGGGACTAGTCATTGAACTACGAACTCTTCACGTCACAATAATTTACCATATACCAGCTACTGATAGCCAATAGGCTAGAAATGGCTTCTAGAGGTAGAAAAAAGAAACTACATCTAAGAAGAGATAAATCTAAATATTTTTCTTCATTTCACAGGTTTGGATGTATCTGGTGTTGTACCTATATTGAAGCCAGAAGTACTTTATCTTTTAATCCTCGGTATCATATAGACACCTATATGTTTAAGGTCGTAGCTTTAAAAAAAGACAAGGCTTGAAATTGTAATTACAGATTACCGTGGTGGAGTGAATAATAATCTTCCCATAGGAGATTTTTGATTTTAGAGTGGGCATTGGTCCGCTATAAAAATTGCTCAGTACATCCACTGCAAAAAAAAAAAATTTAATAGCAATTTTTTTAGACCTAAAAGGAGAATTTAATAAGAAAAATAGTTTGGTATTAATGAATAAACATAATCGAAATACCGAAAAATCCAGAGCTTGTATATGTATTTTTGAACAAGTATTTATATTTTATAACCATATAACAGGGGGGATATTGACGTAAGGAAGGTGTGTAATGGATTGAATCGAGATACTGTTAAATATTTATATAAAAGAGCTGCTTATCGATTCTACAGGCAACGCATTAACGTCGCGTGTCTTATGCCGGTGACTTCGTTGTTTGTAATGAAAATAAATAACATTACGGATTGTACTCTTAGCACGCGGTCGGAAAACTGTAAATTTACTCAATAATTATTTTCATAAACATTTTTTTCAATTATTTTCCCCGATAGGCCGCGTAACACGGAAAATTTCTATATTAATATAGTCATCCAGTCAATACGCTATGGAAATAACCGGGCGGGTAATGAGAATGCGCGATATTTCTTCCCTGCTTTGACAATAGTCGAAGCTTCATAACGGTGCGTAATGAATTGTCATTGTTAATATTTTTGTAAACAGTGGTTTAAAACATTTGCTTAATGGCGGAGATAGGTGAAAACCAAAAAAGAAGAATGGAAAATGACTTTTGAGTTGGGTAGAGAGTAAAAAGGCTGGGAGGAAATGGAAAAGCAAGAATATAGAAGACACTGTAAAAGGAGTAGGGAGGTCAAGGCTAAGATAAATTGGAATAAAAGATCGAGCGTTCTGAGGAAATAAAGGAACGCATTCGAATAGAACGTGGTTTTCTGCCTTCACAGTTGACATTTAAGGTAGGAGGATGAACGAGACACAAAGAAGATTGAACAAGAGCATAACGAGAAGCCGAGAGCAGACTCGGATTAAAAGGAAGGCAAACTATGGAAGAGAAGTGGCTGATGCTAGGCAAATTGTTAAACCAAGGAGAAGAGGATGATTCTGGCCGTAAGGTAAGGTAAAAGAACGAGTCAGGATTGGAGAACAAAGAGACGGACAGAAGAGGATCAGTCCAAAAGTCACGCTGAGAACGAAAATAAATATTCCGGCTGTTCAACGTGCTTTGTTTACTTTTTTTGTTAGCCTAGCGCCTTATTTTTACTCTAGCTCTGTATTATATTTGCATTTCTGTTGATATCGACAAACACGGTGAAAGCTCATGCAACTTCGATAATGCGTGCTCATTACACTCTGCTTTCGCTTTTATGTTTATTCCATCGCTACATCATGCACTCAAAATTATGTTACATACTCATAATTTTCCGCTCATGAAATCGGATTAGCGATGCTGACTCATCCTCATGCTACCGATTTTTGTTATGTAATCGCTCCCTACGTACGATCGTTAAAGTACTAAAGACTCTCTTTCCATGGACTTTTTCAAACGGGTAGTTGATTTTCATTTACACGCTAATTCCCATTTTTCGTAAGATATTCTATGTTTTATTTATAGTCTTATGTTTGTTTAGCAGAACAATTTGTTCTTCGGCTAGTGTGTAACTTAAGCATGACGAGAATCTACTTAAAATATAACTCACTAATTTCTTAATTTTGTGACTATCGTTCATCTTGTAATTTAATGTCTTTGGAAGAAATTTCAGGTTATAAATTATTCATCGATGTGCAGTGATTAAATGAAAAAGCTGTTAACCTGTTTAAGCAACAGTTGGCTTGAATTCCGCCGCCGTACACACTTCAAAACACCGCTTAATCATCCACATCGAGTCAATGTCCTTTGAAAAAGAATAAAAAAAAAATAAAATAAATAATAAATGCTCCTAACTTAGCAGCGGGGGAGAACGGAAATTTTACCTCTCATTCCGGTTTTTCCGTTAGATCGAAAAAAGAAGAAGAAAAAAAAAACGAATATTTTTTTATTAATTTTATTCATTTATGTTTCTTTAATCGGGAGAATACATCTTTGCCCTCTATCGCGATAGAGAAGAGTTAATAAAACTAATTTCCCGAACTAGACTTGAAAACTTCGGTCGTACTGTGTAATTATTTTTATTATTGTTAATCCCCGTTGCACGTTTCATATTTAAATTGCTTCATAATTTCGCTCGCAGTCGGCAACTCACTTGACAAGCAGTACTTTCGTGGTCGACGGTGAATATTACATATTACATAGATATATATATATAAATATATAAATATATAAATATATGTATGTAAATACGTTACTAATGATCAGCCAAATTAAGTTAACCGGCTGATGATAGTGTGCTTGTAATAACCTAGATTTTAATAACGGTTCTTTTCGCGGGTCATTTCAAAACCGCCTTATTGAACAGTTATCGCGATCTCTTCATGCATCCCTAATCATTCAAAATGGAGGCAAAAAAATAATGACTAAATAAACAAACTGGCAAATTGAGAACCGGATTTTCACGAGCACGACGTTTCGATATTGACATTGATAAAGTAGTTTTATATTCTTCCGAGGTGAACTTTGAAAAGTCAACCAACTTAGTGTTTGCCCGGCATTAGCATTTCTTCTCGCATACGATTCGGTTCCAACGACGCCGTCAGCTATTATTGCACCGACATACGTTCTAGGCACTGTCCGAAGAACCTAGAATGAAGCATTAACGGTCTCCTTTTTTTTTCCTTTTCTTTCCAGTCATTTAAATATCAGTTTTTTAAAACAAAGTTGTCGATACAATCACCTGGATAGAAGAAATTTAAAGTACTGACGAAACCTTATTTCGGGTTTTGCGGTAATAATAACGAAGCAGGGTATTGAACGATATATCTTATACAAAAATCTACTTAGAATTAATATCCCCCCCCCCCTACAGTGCTTCCTTTTTACTAACATTTCCTCATCCATCGGTTATTCCAATAATAGCCTCTTTCTTGTCCGCAGTATCTAACCGTATTCGATTCTAACTTAAATAGATTAATTTATTATTTTGGAATGGCCTATATTAAGAGCAAGCCCAAAAAAAAAAAAAATAATAATTAAGAAACACGCTTTTTTAATATACTGCAATAGCTGAAGGAAATGGGGATGTAAAAGCGAGTAATGGGAGAGCGTGGTTGGTCAGGCGAAACTGTTCGAATGTGAATCCGAACACACTGGAAAAACCACATCGCCCGTGTGCAGTTTAAACAAATAAAATAGCTAAAAAAAAAACAAAAACGACTTCGATATTTACTGTAAAAATTTTATAAAAATACGCTTAAAAAATTATTTCATTCGATAAAAGATAATGTGACTGTCTTAAAGTAATATAACTGAAGACATTATTATCACTCTTAATCGGAGAGTCTTGGTATTTAGATCGCGCTACTCTTTAACTAAGCGCGTAACAATGCACTCATTTTTTTCACAAGCCTAGTTTGAAAGCGTCAGAGCAATATTTAGCGAGGGTTTTGATTATTTTGCACTCTGATTTAGTACTAATCCTAAAACGAGTCGTCTCTTTGCTGATGAATGGTGTGTAATCTGTTTCGACCATGAAAATCAATCTTCGTTTTTTTTCTTTTTTTTTTCTTTTTTTTTTTTTTTGGCTCGGACCAAATTGCAACATCTTTCTGGCCAATAATTCCCTACAATCAACAACAACCAAGCAACGTAAAATGAAAAAATCTAAAAAATTAATAGGATAAAGAATAGAATAAAATAAAGCTAGTCTACATAAACAAAATAAACTCTAATGAATAAGGGTGGGTGTGGGGGGGGTGAATTTTAAATAGCGCAAAAATTAAATAATAATCTTATTTCCTTCAATAAACTTAAAAAGAACAAACAAAAATGTTATCGCTTGTTAGAAAATAAAAAAATATACAGTGGAGGATAAATACCGTACGAAATCAGGTCTTTAGAGAAGACGAGTCTTTTGTTGTCAAATTGGACACGCAATTAAATAACAGGTGGTTAATGTCTTCTGTAAAATTTTGCCGACAATAATTAATTAACATTTATCTCCTTTGGTATATTTTACTGCAAAATATGTTATTTTTTATCGAGTAAAATTATTTTTTATTTCTTAGTTTATTTTCATTGAATCCGTCGAGTAAATCTCGAAATCTTTATTTTAAAAAAAAAAAAAAACAACAAAAAAACGCTTTATTTCACAATTTTTAGTATAAATATATTTGAATGATAAAAACAAACTTAAAATAGTGCTTCTTTCTTTCATGTATAAAAAGCTGGATATTGTTTCAGATATTCCCGATGAACTTTATGAATTTCAAATTATCTTTATTCAAATTGGTATTTCTGTAAACTAGCACGTCACTCGTGCTTATCACACTCTTTAATTAAAAAATTTTTTTGGGTGTTCATATTTTTCCGATATTCTAATGAAATTTTTATGACTATTCCTCTGGTAGTATTATTCGCTCAATTCGTTTTCTTCCTCTACTTGACAGTCATTCCGTTCTATTCTTATTGATTTTTTATGGATCCCAAGTCATTCCAGAATTGACGGGGCAATGTCGCAGCTGATTCTTTAGCTCGTTCTGCTGCTCGCCTTGATTCATTCCTTAACCATTTTTTTCTTCTTCAGACATCCTTTTCTTATTCACCTCCAATTACACCAAACTTTGGTGTATCCCTCCCTATTTTCTAATCGTCATTCGCGTTACCGCTTTATTCAGCTGAGATTCTTCGTTCCCTGTTTTGGTTCCGTTCTATTTCTATTGTCTTCCTAATTCGCTTCCGGATCAATCATTCTCTCTTCCTCTCCCCTCGCTTTCGATTTGTTCTGTCGCCTTCTCCGTATTGTTCTCTTCACGATTGTTATCCTCCTCGTATATGTGATGCTGATCACATTTTGGTCGAGTGTCCTGCTTTTCTTAATGAACGCTCCCTTTTATACGGCCAGCTCTTGACATTAGGTTTCCCTATAGCGCTTCCTTTATTCTCTCCTTTCTTTCATCTTCTGTGGTGCCTGCACTGCTGTTCTTTGTTACGTCCATTTCAGACCGCCTAGCTATTTAGATTTGTGGCTTAGCTTTTCCTGTTGTTGGGTCAATGCCGCTGGCGCGCCCATACAAAAAAAAAAAAAAATTGACTAAATATATATACTAATATTTTTTCAACAGCTTATTTGATGATTACTCAGTCAGTATGTGCTTATGCGAGACTACTATTCAACGGTCCAATCACTGGTAAACAAAGAATCATTTGAATCACTCCCTACGTGGTTAAAAGTTATGCTTCTTCTGTGTCGTTGTCTGTGGTTCAGACGTTATGACCAATCATGAACATAATTCAACAATTCGATTTTGAGCTGCTTCCATCAGTTTTTTGTGTTGATAGGCCTGTTATATTTTGCATGTAATCTATGAACCGGTTCGGAGGTCGTCCTCTATTAAAACTTTCTGTTATTCCCTGTATGACCATTTTTTCCAATCCATTTCGGCGTATCACATGGGCGAAGAATCTCAGGGCCCGCCTTTTTATCACATGCACTAATTTGTCTTTCCGATCTATTCCCAGCTCCTCTAATATTGAAGCATTAGAGCGATGCTTGATCCACGGGATCCGGAGCATTCGTCTCCAACAGTACATTTCTAACGCATCTATCTTTTGTCGATCGGATTTACGTAGGGTCCAAGTTTCTGCGGCGTATAAAAATACTGAGAATACCAGACTATTCTCGCTAGTCTTATTTTTACTTTCTTTGATACCGCTGGATCAGCCCATATACGTTTTAGCCGACGCATAACACTTTTTGTTATGTTTATTCTGTGTCTGATTTCTGCTTCCGATCCCCCTCGATTTTCTACTATCGAACCTAAATATCTGCACTGATTTACAATTTCCACGCCGTTAACATCATGCAATTCCGGGCGATTGTCGTTTTTTCTAACTATGATCATAATTTTCGTCTTATCTTTATTAATTAGTAACCCATATTCAATGGGTGGTAATTTTCTATTTCGGCGGGCTTAGCGCTGATTAGAAAAGCTAAATCATAACTCACAATATACCGCTGATAGGAAAACGGAAGGGGAGCACTTGCCGAAGGTGTTCCTACTAATAAATACCGTTAAGCTTTTTACTGCATTACAGCAGCAGACTATCAGCAACCCGCTCGTGACGTAGGTGTCCCAGTCGGATTGATGAATAGCAATCTAGAGCTGGTAGGCGAGTATCCAGCGCCTCCAAGCTGGACCTTTCGGCTAAGGGAGTAAACCCTAACAGAAAATCCTGCGGCAGGCAAGGGGAAATCACCGCAGTATCTTCCCAAGAGCACCATGAAATGTCAAGAAAACGGATAGATTTTGTGCCATGCGATCCGACTAGCAATCGGCGTTCTGACGTCCGGGGTCAGAATGTGAAATATGCTACCGGGCCTTTTAAGATACGAAATATAAATAGATTCGGAACGTGGAATGTTCGTGGACTTTTGGCTCCAGGCAAACTGAGGATTGTGGAGAGCGAGCTTATGAGACACAACATTCCAATCTGCGGGCTTGCAGAAACTCATTATAACCAGACTGGTCATTTTGAAACAAAGGATTTTAATGTTTACGCTTCTAGTAACAGTAATTCACACAGAGAAGGAGTGGCTTTCTTGGTAATGAAAAGGTACAATTATATTGTAAAAGGATATCAAGCAATCAGCAATCGTATAATTATGTTGAATCTAAAAATAGAACCCATTAACATGAATCTGATACAGGTATACGCCCCAACAACTGACGCGGATGATACAGAAATTCAGTCTTTCTATGATGCACTGGCAGGTACGCTAAACTCGCTTCCACGTAGAGAAATTGCAGTTGTAATGGGAGACTTTAATGCCAAGATAGGCGATACAAGTGCTGACGACCACATTCGTGATTTTGTTGGTAAGTTTGGAATCGGAAAGCGTAATGCAAGAGGGGAAGATCTAATTCAGTTTGCAGCTGACTCTCAGATGCCAATTATGAACACAATGTTCCAATATCATCCTCGTAGGAGAGTCACATGGGTATCACCTGGCGACAGATATAGGAATCAAATCGACTATATACTTGTGAACAAGAGATGGAAGTCATCGTGTAAAAATGTGAAAACGCTACCAGGCGCAGAATGTGGGTCAGACCATAGATTGCTGATGATGGAATTCCGGTTAAGACTCCACGCGCCAGAAAAATGCAAATTGAATCCCAGAATGAAAATTACAAAACCAGAAACTTTCAAACTAGCCTTGAACAGAATAGCGCAACCCCAAATACAACCTGTCGGAATATCACCTGATCAACAATGGACTGAGTTAAAACAGAAAATACAGCAAGCTTATTATACGTCACAACCGTGTAATTCAACCAAAACATGGAAGCATTGGTTCTCAGAGGATACGATAGCAGCCATTGAAGAACGACGAAATTTGCCTCATGGGTGTGACCACTACGAAGAAAAGAGAAAACACTTAAGCCGGATAATTACTAAATTAAGTCGCAGAGATAAAAATAAACATCTATCATCTATTTGCGAAGAGGTTCAATCGCACGCTGAGAAAAATGAAACAGGTTTCCTCTTTAAGAAAATACGTCTAGTAGCAAGGGAATTTAAAATGAGGAAGCTGATATTGCGTGACGAAAACAATGTGGTTAGGACTGGTTTCGAAGAAGTGGCTGAAGCATGGAGGAAGTAGTGAGCCAAATTATACAGTGCCGCGGATGAAAATGAAATCGCTAACACTGCACTTCATAATTTTCCTGAACCGGAACCAGAAATTTTGGTAGAGGAGGTTGCGAACGCTATTGCATATCTGAAGATAAATAAGTCTCCTGGCCCAGACGGTATCCCCGCTGAAGTTTTGAAGGCTGCGGGAGAAAAAATTACAAAAACAATTTACCACATCTGTAACGTCATTTGGTTTTCAGGGGAGTGGCCGGAGGAATGGTGTCAGACGACCTATATTACTCTGCACAAGAAAGGATCACCCGAATGCTGTGAAAACTATCGGACTATCTCACTGATACCGCATATAAGCAAAGTGATGATCAAAATTATATACGATCGTTTGTATGCTTTGATGCACATTCAAATTCCGCCAGAGCAGGCTGGCTTTACAAAAGGAAGTGGTACAAGAGAACAGATCATCCTCAATCTTAGATTACTTGTTGAAAAAGCGCGCGAATATAATATTCCAGCTGTGCTCTGTTTCGTAGATTATAAGAAGGCTTTCGACTGTGTGCATTGGTCGAAAATGTGGTCGATATTAATGGATTTGGGCGCGCCAGCACATTTAGTGTGGCTGATTAAGCAGCTATACGAAAAAACTTCAGCAAAAGTCCGGATAAATAATGGGATTTACTCGAAAAAGTTTTACCCCGCGCGGGGTGTACGCCAGGGCTGTACCCTTTCACCGCTACTTTTTAACTTATATGGTGAATTCATAATGCGCAGAATACTGCAAATCGATACAGCAAATGGTACAGTCAACTGGGATGGAGGTATCTCGGTTGGTGGGATGTACATCTCTAATCTCCGATATGCGGATGACACTACGTTAGTAGCAAAAAACGCAGAGGAAATGTCATATATTCTGGATCGCCTGCTAAAAATCAGTGCAGAATATGGCCTCCAAGTTAACAAAGCCAAAACCAAAATAATGATCGTCGACCGTCTTGAGAATAACCGCCCAACAATACGTTGAGGGTATTGAAGTAGTAAGCCGCTTTACATATTTAGGCTCTATAGTGGAAAACAGCGGTGGATGTAAAAATGAGATACGCCACAGAGCACAGATTACACGAACCGCAATGAGCCGTTTAAAAAGAATTTGGGCTGACTCCGCTGTTAGTAAAGGTGTAAAGATTCGGTTAGTGAACTCCCTCGTCTTCTCAGTGTTTCTGTATAGTGCAGAGACCTGGTCAATGACCAGCGCAGACAAAAAACGTATAGACGCACTCGAAATGTGGTGCTGGAGGCGTATGCTGCATGTCCCATGGACAGCCAGGAGAACCAATGTCTCCATAATAAATGAGATTGGTAACCCAAAGAGTCTATTGTCATTTGTGGTGCTCTGCAGGATACTGCGGTATTTTGGTCATGTGATCAGAGCGAATAATTTGGAAACGGTGCTCGTCCAAGGAAAGGTCAATGGAAAAAGGAGTCGAGGTCGTGCGCCGACTAGATGGACGGACGCAGTGTGCACAGCTGCTGGTCGTATCTTTCAGGATTGTGTACACATCGCAAGGGATCGGAATTGTTGGCGCAGTCTGATCAACCGGGTGACAGATCATGGTCACGATACCCCTACATGGGGTGAAACGATTCGATAGATAGATAGATTCAATGCTGCATTTTTCAAGACGACTTAATGTATACGTAAAGGGAATTCGAGATCGATGGTCGATTTCGTATAGGTCACCCAAGTCTCGAGAACAGCGCACCAGTAAGTCAACATACATTCTGTGATTATCAATAGGCCGCAGCCCTCAGAGCGTAATTAGAGGGTCTCATAATTCCTTTAAACAACGCTCACAAGCGTGCTGCACTTCGTTAAAAAAAAAAAAAATTAGCGTTATACATATGTAACTCCACGGCCAAATGATTATAATAACAACGATAGTAACAGTCAGCACGTGCAAGTAATAATAGTAGTAATAATAATAATATATATGTGTATACATATCAACATATAAATATGATAGGTAAAAAAGTAAAGCAAGTCCCATACCTTTGATATAGGGTGTCGGGGTTTGTAAGTTAAAATTCACAATGTACTAAGCCTAATGGATATGAAGAGAATACTGGGGTCAGTTTCTTTCTACTTGGAATCCGCTTTTACTTTCTCAGATTTCTCTGGTATAACTAATATTCAATTTCAGATTAGGTGTAAGCCTGGGAGCGACTTGGATAATGCCCGAAATCCCACGATTAGCCAAGCACCTTAACTACTAGGCTACCGCGCTACCAAATATGATAGGAATAAATATTTTTTCGGAAACTATAACTTCGCAATGATATCTAACAGAAGTTTACCAATTTGATGGCTATGAAAATCTATTGACAAAGACTGGCTTTTTAGCTGATTACTGAACAGTGACGAAAAAACCCGTTAAACGTAAAAAAGGAGTTTGTTGTTGAGAATAATGCATTTATGGTTTTAAAGTTTCCTTGACCGATCAGTCGTTATCGCGATTTAATTTATTAGTTGTATAAATTCCACACAAAAGCATCTTCGTGTTCTATCATTACGGCTAAGAGTGCATTAGTCGATTTTTGTGTATCCCTGTAAAATGTGATTAATTGAATTTGTAAAATTTCATATACGTATTTATTTACAGGGTCATTCAGAAATAAACCGTTTATTTAAAAATGAAAAATGAAGTAAATACAACAAATAATAAACCAAAAGACAGATGAATTCGGGAACTTTTCTTTTCATTACATTCAATTTTCTAAATGCGAGCCTTCAACTTCCGCAACATGCTTCAACTGAGAAACGAAATTTCTGACCGCGAGCTCGGAATATATTCATCATTGCTTCTTCAATCGCCCTCTTTAGTTCTCAAGTAGGTTCTTTCCGATATCTTGTTTCAAAGAATTGACAAAACCATGAAAACATATTCTTCTGTAGAATACATATTTAACAGTAGTAAACAATAGAATGACAAAACCGGATATTGTTTTAATAGAATGCTCCGCTTTTATTTAGTACTGCTAAAATGAAAGCGCTACATGCAGTTTCAGATTTTTTACAATTTCTTGTAAATAGAGCGTTATTTCCGAATGACCATGTACAAATAGTACTCTGAAGTCTTACCCTCAATTATTGCATATGCAAAATTCTAATAAATTACAATAAAAATGAAAGGAAACAAAACAAAAAAAAACAAAACAACTATTGACATAAATATGTAGAAATATGTAATTTTAAATATTCTTTAATTACAGTCTGTATTTTAATAAATTATCAACTTCTATTATATCGCAGTGGTGAGTAGGGTAAAAGAAATAGTTTTGGCTCAGTGGACAGGGCAATATCTGCGGGGAGGGGAGTAAGTGATAACAAGCACCACGCCACCAAGCTGCAGTATGGTTTCACCTATACCCTGGCCCTTATATGGGCAACGTTATTATTCTTTAACTGCCCTACCACCCAGATATCTTTCAGCCACTCCCATCCATGTCCTGCACCTATAGACAGCCCGACCATGCTGCTCAGGTACCCGATAACTTCGAAACCCTTATCAGCAGCAAGCTACATATGTTTTATTATGCAATGACTCATTTACCACTTGTCCCCACCAGATGACGCATCCTGTGCGGTCGCTTACCTTCTTCTTACACGCAAATGCACCACTCGTGTTTTATCCATATATTATACATGTATAATTGAAAAATAAAGAGTAAACCAATCAGTACTGTAAACGTCACTATATTTAGATGTTTGTAATAGACATGGGTAAGAACTTTAACAGAGGAGATACATCCACACCTAAAACTGGAGCACTTATAGGCATATTCGTTCTAGCAGCGGTCAGTTGCATGTGACTTATCTGATAGTTTTCCATTAATATGTATCAAGCTATCATTCATAGCTCGCATTATATTCTACACATTTTTATTTTAATTTTGAAAATGTTATTTTCCTACATTTAAAATAAATATTAAATTAATACGATAAGGGAGTATAAACAGAAAAATAAAAATAGGTTGTCCTTTGATTCATTTTTATTTTTGTTTAAAAAGGATATGTACAGATTACAGAATGGACAATTGAAGGGGATTTGCTAACCGATTATAAATATTTAGAATCCATAATTTTAGTTGCAAATAAAATATTTTATGTGCGTGCTTATATATGTATTATAAAGTTTAAAGACGAATAATCAAAAAAAAAAAAAAATCGTAACCGGTTCTGTAGTAGCTAGAGAATTAACTTTTTTTAATCGACGTATTTTTGTCATTACCACATATAGGAAAAAGTGCGAAACGTCAAATATTTTAAAATTGAAGAACCCAAATTCCAAAAAGTAATCACATAGAGTTGTAAAACAAGAAAATTAGAAAAATAATAGCCATTATATAGTAATTAAAGCTACAGATTTTTAACTAGAAGGTTATCAATATTTAATAATCGTTCAAGAAAGTTTTTAAAAATCGTCAAGAGTTTGACAACGTAAGGCTGAGTTATCCTATCTGCTTTCGTTGGAATATTTGTATGTGCGTGGGTGATTGGATTTCATCTGTGTGCTTGTTTATGTTTGTGTGCATGTGAGAGTGCGTGGATATATTTTGGTGCTGATTTGTATTTTTCATGTCACATATATACATATAGTAGTGTTCTAATTCAAGTTGATGTTGTAGTAGTCCGTTTGCATTCCACAAAGCAATTTTAGAAGACACTTTCTGTGTATTGTCCATCAATTTTTATTAACAAGAGCAGACATGATAGTACTGATTATATTACCGAACATTGTATTTTGTTGTTGAATCATTTCTTTAAACAATGATTTTATCTCAACAAGAAACGAATTTAAGATTTGCTTGATGTCACTGTTGGCAGAATTGACAGAGGCAGTATTTTGATTATTTGAGATTACCTGAGTCAATGGTAAGCTTATTTGGAATATTTTTCGTTAGTTGTTCTGCACAGGTACAAATTGCAAGTTAGATTGGTTTACTAATTGTTGCTGCATATGTGAATCGTTCGGTTGAGCGATCCGTTGTGAGCTTAACGATCTATTAAGTATATATTTTAATGACGATTTTCGAGTCTTTTTTTTCTTTAAGACTCTTTATGATGTTAGAGATTTCAGAAGTTAAAACCTGGACGGGCATTTTCAGTACTAACGTATGGGTTATTTACCGTATTGGCCACTTCGTTTATTGCCAATGAGGTTTACGGATAATAAATGATCAGTTCCGAATTTCGTAGCAAGCAGTTGACATTTTTCCTTAGTGTTGATGAAATTTGAGTTATTTTCATTAAGTGTAGGGAATGCTGTTGTATCTTTTTTCTTAATATTCTGGAAGGTTCCACATATGGATGGAGTTTCCGTCAAATGAGAATCAATAGGCGATTTCACGACTTATTCATAAATTTGGAAACTTCTTCTCTTATCCAGGAATTGAAGGATCTCAATTCCTCACAGTCTGCTAAGTTTCGGTATCCAGTCCAGTGCCATCTGTGCCTGTGTTGAATCTTAATTAGCCTAGTAATGAGTATTGCAAATTTTATTTTCCTCGTCGAAAATATGTTTTTTTTTTTTTTTTGAAACGCTGAAGTTTGTGGCGACCTTGATTTGATTGATGAATTGAATTCCAAAGCCGGGCCGACTGGGTTCCTCTCTATTTCTTCGTTTAGGATTCTCTTTAAGCGGAGCCATTTTGCTGAAATTGTACATTGTGAGTTTGGTGACTAACAAAATCAAATTTTCAAGTTGTGTTTAAAACTAGATCGAGCGAGATGGATACGCTGAATAAAATGTCCTGAAATATAATATGCGGTGGCGATTAGAAATAGTGGAAGCGCCGTTTCTCCTAAAATATGAAATGGGAAAGTAGAAACTATAATGTTTCGCTTTTAATTTAATGATTTGTTAATTTTTGGTTTTTATTCGTCTAGCTGTATTTTATTTGTCCATATTTACATTAAAAAAATTTTACGATTTTTTTCTTTTTTAATTTGTTTATTCTTTGTCGCTCGGCACAGCGGTCATTTGCGATGAAATATTATCATTTACAAATCTTTACAAACTTTAAAATGTAATACTTAAATTAAATAATATACAAATATATCGGAAATTTTTAAAAATTGTAATATATTTTAGCAGTTTTCCGTATGGTCTGATATAATTTCTGTAACGTTGGGCGTCGAAATTTTTGCATTTTATTAAAAAACATTCCACTGTGAGAATCTCTCTGCGAGTGTCGCAAAGTACCGCTGGCTCTTTGTCAAAAATGTACCTGTGAGTGAAGCTGCAGTGACCTATTCCAAGTTTTGAACAAATTATTTTATCTTTTCTGTTTTTCCAGCAGCTTGTTTTCCCGTCTAATAGTGTGTTTTTGATGCGGTATAATTTGTTTAATTGGGAAAGTTGATGCATTCGTTTTGCCAAATTGAGTGAATCATTTTATCGAATTCTTTCATCAAAGTTCTATCCATGTTTTTGGACCTGTTTATGTTTGTAATAGAATTCTGAATACTCATGCACCGTGGAGGTAGAGTGTTCTATTATATGGTTTAAGTTACCGATGAATTGTATTTTAGGTATTTTATTATATTTTTGCCTCGTATTTCCAATGATTATTTTCATACGGATGAGTAAAATTTGGTGAGATGAGGATTTGTTGAATTTGAGGATAGTTTTGCATAGTATTTTAAGGATAGAAGTGTATTTTTCTGTGCTTTAAGAGTAAAATGTTCGTTTTGGTGTGAAGGGTAGAAATCGGGCTTGTATAATAAGCTGTAGAGCGGGATTTTGGACGATGTTTAATTCTTCGAGAAGGTTATCTTTCGCGCTGTTGTATACTTTGGATCCGTAATCCATCTTTGATAGCGTCAGTGCGGAGTAGAAGTTTTTCAGAGATTTTTTATCTCCTCCCCATTTGGTATGAGCGGTTATTTTTAAAACATTTAGGGATTTTTGACAATTTATTATCAAGTAATCAACACGTTCCTTAAACGATAGTTTACGATCCAAGTTTATTCCTAGAATTTTCATGTTTTCGAATGGACCGGTGTATTGTTCAATTGAATTGCAGTTTGGAGGCCCCTTTCGTCTATTACCGAACGTAATCGCTTTCGTTTTATTCGCTTAAAATGAAAGTCCGTTTGATGAGGCTCAACCATGCAGTTTGTTTGTCGTTGATTGTAATATTTAGATTGCCTAAATTAGTTTAAGTCGCATAAATGACTAGGAGTTCGTCCTTGACAGGAGGTTCGAAGATTCCGGTTATATCGGAAATACCATTTTCTTGAATTTGCGGGGAGGATAGGATATCTTGAATGCGGACTTGGAATGTTCTATTTGATAGAAAGTATTTTATAAATTTGCACATGTTTCCTTTTATGTTTCATTTCACGAGCGTTTTGATAATTTTATGTCATCATTATAAGCATGATGAACTGGTTTGTTACGAATTTCGTCCCATATTTGCTGTTGCAGTTTGACCATCAATGGTGCTCCTACGAGAGCGAAACTCATACTGCATTGGATTCGAGAAGTTTTTTTTGTTCTAATACTCATTTTAGTCTCGAGTTAATTATGTTTTCGAGGACTTTACATAACGTGTTAGTTAACGAGATAGGTCGATAACTAGCTGGTACCACGTCTGTTCCACGTTTTAAGAACGGAATATTACATGAGCGTTTTTCCAACTATCTGGTATTTTTTGGAATTTCTATATTATGTTGAAGAATTTGATAATATTTTGTAAAGATGCTGAATTACTTTTTTGATCGTATCTACATGAATTTCGTCTGGACCAGCGGCAGAAGATTTCTTATGTTTTAGGGCGAATAAGAGTTCACCACATGTGAGAGGTGGGTTGAAGTTTTGAAAAGGTTCGTCCACACTGCTATTTTTAATAGGCTAGGAATATAGTGAAGATAACTAGAGCTTCGTCCAAAATTACGTATATTAAGCCTAAAGGTATAAATAATTACATTGATAAAACAAAGGGCTCTGTAATGATTGACTTGTTAGGGAAAATTCCGACGGATATTATAAAAATAAAGTATGTGATTATTTTTTTTCTCTTTATCTTTTCTCGGTTAATTATATATATATATATATTTTTTTTTTTCTTTTCACTTTTTTTTTCTTGCATTAAGTTTTTATACGAATTGCTATTGTGTTTTTTGCCTTGTTTTGTTTAAATTTTGAATTATGCCATATGCTGTTATTTTTAGTTGGAAAATTATATTGCGTTTGTTTTTACTTTGTTTTGTGACACATTTGTTAGTTAAGCGGTTAATTGTATATGATCGATTGCAACTTTATTACAAATAAACGTGGTAACTGTGATGTGAATCTACAGACGGGGGCGGTTGCCTTGTAGGTTCTCCATATGTTATTTAAAAATAAAAAATCCTTGTTGTTCGACGTGACACTTTATGTTTTTGAAAGCAGTTGTATAGTTTTCTGTGGAGAACATTTGGTGAAAGTTATTTGTTATTTGATTTGTGATGTTTTCTTTTTACAAGAAAATTTTTGAATTTGATTTGATTGCAGTAATTAAGGTGAAATTTTGTTTGTTTGAGATCATTTTTACTTTTTTTTTTTTTTTTTTTTTTTTTTTTTTTCTTTGGACTCGCTGACAAAGAGCATTGACCCATGTTCGACAAGAAAGGAAAGTATTGCTAAATTAATTATTCAGATTCGTACGCGGTCAGATATCGCATCAATGAAGGATACAAGGGGAGCGACAACAGTTAACGAAGGAAAGGAGAGAACAGATGCAGCACTATAGGGAGCAGGAATATTAAGTCTCAGAAGTTGAGAGTAAAGAAGGAAACGTTCAGACGACAGTGTGGAGCATTCGAAAAGTATGTGGTTAGAATTACATTCGTGGGCATCATTTGGAGGATGTAGCGGACAGTAAGGAGAGTCTGAAAGTGAAACTCGATAGAGAGATGAAGGAAGCAAACTATGATCGAAACGCAATCGACATAAAGAGGAAATAAAATAGCGCTGCAAAGACGGAAATTCATGGAACCAAGGATTAACTGGAATATATGGCTGAATAGAAAGATAAAGGGAAAATTGGTTAGAAAAGGAGGAAGGATATGAGTCTGACCAAAACCTATAATGGAATTTTTTAGATAATGCAAGTAAATTATTAGCAGTGAACTTATTAATGGGGAGTCCATTAACAGCTGCACCACGAGACAACTGATCAACTCTTTCGTTTCCTTCTATACCAACATGGCCTGGAATCCAAAGGAACTCGATCTGAATGTGGTAAGTTTGGAAGAGGTTATGGATAATCGAGCGAATACGAAGAATGATTGGATCACAAGAAGGATGAGGAAAAACAGATGAGATAGTTTGTAAAACACTTTTAGCATCAGAGATAATTAGGAATTTATTATTGTCTCGTATTAAGGATATGTAAAGAATGGCTCTTAATATCGCAACCGATTCTGCAAAGAAAATAGAGCAAGTTGGAGGAAGTTTATAACTTTCAAAGTAGTTGTGAACAGCATATAGGAAGGATGCTCCAACGCCGTGAGGACCCTTCGATCCATCAGTATAAAGAAGAGAATGAAAAGGAAATAGAGAGTTAATAGTGTTAAGGAAATCTTGATTAGGTTGTGGAAGGGATTTAGAGTAAGTGGACAACAAAGATAGATTAGGAGGAAAGAGAAAGTCTGTAAAATGAAAGGTAAAGTAAGGAAGTTTATTATGTATTATAATTTGTGGAAGAAATTTAACAAGTCGATTTGAGATATGAGAAAGAAGGGGAATTTTTTTGGAAGTGAATCGCCAATTCTGAAGTAGGGTGGAGTAGGATGAAATAAGTTTTGAGGAAGAAACTGGAAGCCGTTTTAAAAGAAAGCGATATCCCAAGTGAGATCTACGGATTGGTAAAGGGAGAACATTGCATTCAGCATGTATTGCAGGAATGGGAGTTGATTTAAGGGCTCCTAGACATAAACGAAGAAAGCAATTCTGGACCCGATCCAGTTTACAAAGGAGAGATCTGGAGGAGTTACCATAGATAAACGAACAATAATCTAGTTTGGAACGTACTATAGATTTATAAAGGATAATTAAGGTACTAGGATCTCCTCCCCACCTTGTTGATGAAATAGATTTAAAGAGATTTAGTCTTTTATTTACCGACATATGAAGATAGTTAATGTGCTCGAGAAAGGAGAGACGACTATTTAGGAACAGACCAAGGTAACAAAAATTTTTAACTAAGGGAATAGGAATGTTATTTACTGAAGGGTTTATTAAGGAAGGATTAAAAGGTCGATAAGTAAAATTAATACAAGCGGATTTAGACGGTGAAATAAAAAGGTGTAGATCTGAGAGTGAATCATTTAATAATGACAAGGAATTATTCATTTCTTCGTTTGCAGAGCTAAGATCGTGAGAAGTGGAATATAGAAGGATGTCATCAGCAAAGAAAAGGGAAGACGACCCTATCGGGAGGGAGGCTATATTAAGAATATATATATTGAAAAGCGTAGGACTTAAACAGGAGCCCTGTGGAAGACCATTGTATACAGTTCTGGAAGTAGAGTCAGGAGGTGTAGAAAGATGAATCGCACGATTCTGGAACAACCTAATAACAATTGAAATAAATTGAGATGGAAGATTAATAGAAAGCATTTTATTTTGTAAGGTAGGAAGATGAACATTATTAAAAGCATTGGAAATGTCAAGAAATGCGGCTAAAGTATAATTTTTATTTAAGAATGAATTATAAATGTCCGAAATAAAGAGACTAATGCAATCGGAGGGACCAAGGCCAGGTCGGAAACCGAACATGTTACTGGCAAGTAAATTATTACTTTCCAGCCACCAAATAAGACGTCTATTTAGGATACTTTCGAAAATTTTCCTTAGACACGGAGCAAGGGATATTGGACGGAAGGAAGAAGGATCTTTTTTAGGGACTGGAATAATCACAAAGGAGTTCCAAGAGGGAGGAAGAGAGCCAGTGGATAAAATAGAATTAAAAATATTAAGAAGAATTTGAAGAGATTGGTTGGACATATTTTTTAGAACTCGATAAGGTATACCGTCTAACCCTGGGGAAGTATCATTGGCATTGTTTAATGTATAACGCAGTTCATTAATGTTGAAGGGTAAGGTGAGGAAATGAGGAGAGGAGTCGTTGGAAAATGAAGGAGGGAAAAGTTCTTCCGAGCTGGGTACATACGAAGGAGAAATCGAGTCTAAAAAAGGAATCAACTTTTGCAATGGAACATTGGAAGATATAGGATTATGAGAACGGGAGACTTTAAAAGCTCTAGCCATCCTCCAAATTTGAGAAAAGGGAGTATTACGGGAGAAAGAGGAACAAAATTTTTTCCAGGAATCTTTTTTGGCTGATTTGAAAACAAATCTAGCCTTCGCATTCATTTGTTTATAGATTAGAAGATTGGAAGTCGAAGGACAAGCTCGGAAGGTTTTGAAGGCAGATATACTGACATCATAAGCGGCTTTGCATTCATTATTCCACCATATAGATGAAGCAGTGAGGTGCTTAGGATTTTTAGGAAATTTGATTAGTGGAGAGGAGGAGGACAAACTTGAATTGATTAACTGTGTGAATGAATTATACGACTGAACAGGATCTATATTTGTAGGAATACAAGAAAGAGATGAGTCCAGTGTGTTTCGAAATTTTAGCCAGTTGGTTTTGTTAAGATTCCAACGACAAGCTTGAAGGGGTTTATGGGATAAAGGTAAAGGAAAATTATTGAGGGATAAAAGTATAGGAACATGATCACTGCCAAAAGTGTTGTCCAAGGTTTTCCAGGAAGAATTAAGGCCGACGTTGGGAGAAGTGAAAGTTAGATCAATGGAGCTATATATCGTTTGATTTTTAAAATAAGTTGGGGAAAGGTCGTTTAAAAGTATAACATTAAAGTCAGAAATGATATCTTCAATGACCAGGCCATTAGAGTTACTCGAAGAGCAACCCCAAAGAGGAGAATGAGCATTCCAATCTCCTCCAACTATAAAAGGATGTGGAAGGGAGTTAAAAAAAGAAGATAATGGAAAACTGTGAAGATTATAATTAGGAGGAATGTAAGCAGATATAAGGTGTAAGGAGTGAGCATATTTAGTAGGAATTGAGACGTGAACAAAGTTAGGATTGGATGGATCAGATGGAAGAGAAGGAACAATGTCATGAGAATAAAACGGAATACCATTTCTAATTAAAATTGCTGACCCTCCGTACCCATCAGTTCGGTCTGACCTGACTATATTAAATCCTTTAACAGAGACATCAGAGGAGTTCTTAAGCCAGGTTTCTGAAAGAAGAGCGATGCTAATTTTGTAGTGCTGTAAAAGGTGCTCTAATACATTTTTATTAGTTCTCAAGCTACGGCAGTTCCACTGTAAAATATTAAGATTCAAGAGCATAATGAATGGACATAGAAGAAAGAACGGGAAAATAAAATGAAGGGAGTAAGGAAGGGAAAAAATGGGAGATTAGGGAAGAAAAACAAAAATAAAATAGGCATTGAAATTTTTCACTTATAAGGTTGAAAAAGAAAGAAAGAAACCTCTGCGGGATAAAATATTTTAAAAGATAAAAAATAAACAAAACGAAAAAAAAAGGTAGAGTAAACCGTCGCCCTCTGCTACCAGCTAACCTAATTAAAGGAAGTATAGAGAGGGGATGGGCTGAGTCATTTAGGAAGAACTGCCATTTTTGCCGACTCACTAACCTATCAAAAGGTAGTGTGCAAAATGGCCAGTGGAGGATAATAGAAAGTAGTCTATTTTTTCTTAACGAATTCACTGACATCGTCACAACAATGAGGAGAAAATAGTAAATGCACAGAGATAGAATCCTTGCTGACTTAGCTATGTTAATCAGTAATGTTATAAACCATCGCCCTCTGCTACCAGCTAATCTAATTAAAGGAAGTATAGAGAGGGGATGGTAGAAGCCAATAAAGGAGAACTGCTCCTTTTTATTAAAAGTCTTCGCCGACTTGGCTATACTAAAAATTAGTGATATATACCATCGCCCTCTGCTACCAGCAAGCCTAATTAAAGGAAGTATAGAGCGGGGATGGTAGAAGCCTGTAATGATCTGTTCTTTTTTATTACGCACTATCCCATTAAAGGGAAGTTTGCAAAAGAGGCAGCCAGCAAAGATGAAAGGAAATAAGAAAATAGTAGAGAAGGAAACAGCTATGTTAATAATCCTTGTGTTCAGTTTAATACTGAAGTATAAAAATAGCTGAATAAAGCGATTAAGGTACCAGGACCTTTTCGCGTACTTATTCGTAATGATATAAAAGAGGAAACAGAAAGAAGATGTAGATTTATTAACAAAGATGTGAATTTTTTTTGAAAATGTGGATACGTTAAGATATTTGGTAATGAAGAAGTTATACGACTGTTGAGTCCATAGGAAGAGGAGAATCCGCAGAGGTCTGTTGAACATCATCAGAGGGTTTTTTTCTAAGATGTGAAAGGAGAAGATCAATACACGAGTTTATTTCGGAGGGATTAGAGATAATAATATTTTCTTCATGTAGAAGGGCGGATAGACTGGAATGAATATTCGACAACAGATCGGAATGTGATTTCTTAATATTGCCTTGATTGCTCATAGGAGAACCCGTATCGCAAATTTTATTTGAAAGTTCATAATTGCTATTAGATGAAGAGATACTATAATTACTAGAATCCTGAGGTAAAGGTTGGGAATAAGATTTCTTGATTCCACTGAAAGGATGAGCAGCCTTAATATACGGAAATGAAGGAGGTTTAGCTGTAGGTACATGTTTTAGTTTGCGTGATACGGGGTACACATTCCGTGTGTTAGGATTGTAAGTCGGATGAATAAGAGTTGGAAAGTTATCAGTGATTGCCGAGCTGTAACTTTGGGCTTTTGTAACGGTTTTTGATTTTTTTATTTCTATTGCCTCTTTAAAGGATACATTTTCATGAGCCATAATTTTTTTGATGTGTAGTTGATTAGAATATTCGGGACAGGAGCGGTCAGTTGCTAAATGGTCTCCGTGACATGAAACACAAATAGCAAATGAAGGATTAGCAGGGCAAAGGTTGGTATCATGATTTTCAGTGCATCTAGCACACCTAGCTTTACTTTTGCATATGTTTTTAGAGTGTCCATAGCGAAGACAATTGTAACATAGCATGGGCCTCCGGATACACGGTTCAACGTTAAATTTCATTCTATAGACGTATACATACTCAGGTAAAGCAGAACCTTGAAATTTGATTTCAATTAATGGCAAAGGAGTTAACTTATCAGACACTTTTTTTTTGATACGTTTAATGCCGTTAATAGTACAAGAAGATTCCAATCCTTCAATAATGTCTTCATCCGTCATGTTTGTGTCGATGTTTCTAATTACTCCGAATCGATGTGTTAAGTTGTTCGGTATGTAACCCCGAAGGTTATTTTCTTGAAGTAACGACGATAGGAGAAACGAGTTTGCGGATAATAAAGAGTTAAATTCTAGTCTAAGCCTATTTCTACCTGCTGAAGTAAATTCCTTAATTCCATAGGTGTTTATGGAAATTCGTTTAGCAATGGCTAAAGGATGTAAAGCTGTAATGTTTTTGTCAATGCTTTCAATTAGTACGTAGAACGGACCTGCATGATTCGAAGGAAATAAATTAATCGAAATATTTTCTGAAGAAGTATTGGTTAAATTAGACTCGTTAGATGCTGTTAGTTTAATTTCTTTCTCGGGTACAGCTGATAACGGAGATAACGGTTCTGAAGTTTTGCGTTTGTTGTTACTGTCATTAACAATAACGAGCGGTAAACTATTCTTACTTGTCGAGGAGGCTTTAGTTGGTTTATTATTAGCGGCGGGGGCCCCTGGGGACCCCCCCTTTGTAGCACTCATTAAAGTACTAGCTACTCCGGTGAGCTAGAATTGTAAGAAAATGGGGGAAAAAATAGATAAATAAATAGTAGAAAAAATTACTCAAAATCAAAAGAAAGATAAGATTGCTGATAACAAAATGGTAGCGGAGATAATAAATATAAACGCCGATTAAAATCAGAGAGAACTAGTTGTCGGAATTATTTTAAATGGAAAGATCTTACCCGATTCAGATGAACGCAGGAATACACACTATCCACAATCAAACACAGACCACCTTTTTATCATTTTTACTTTATTCCAGACTTCTTTTATGATAGTATTGGAGTTGAAAGCAGAAGTAAATTTAATCTATGATTGTTTTTTTGCTTTGCGAATAGTGCATTTACATTTCGCTCTGGCAATTTTAAAATTTTTCAAATTTTCTTATGAAGGATGACGTTTGACAATGGTTAACATACGTTTTTTTTTGTTTTATCGCTGCTTTGCATTCGTGATTTTGTTTGTACCGTTTCGTGGAATGTTTTGAGTGGCAGCATTTACGATTTGACTTTTAATCTCGTTTGTATCACTGGTATTTTCCGGTAACTGCAGATTGAATTGGTAAAGCTTTGCTAATCTGCATCTTTGATTCTCCGAGTTGGGTATTTTTTGTTCTAATTGTGATTAAGGAGTGTTTCAAACGAAATTAACACGGAAAAATGGCCGAATTCAACCAAAGTAGGAAGAATATTCCAATTGAAAATGGGAACTAATGGGCAACTACATACAGCGGGGAGGGGGATACATCCATTGCTGAAAATGTGGCATTATACGAATTGAAGTGGATGTGTGGTCTGTTGTTGAGTAAACAAAGATTTTCACGGTCAACGAATTTTTCAATGTTATTTTTTCTACCGTTTGTGAATTTTTGGCTTCATATAATGTTGTGAGAATTGATATCCCGGCTCAAGAGAAATGGCGTCGGTAGTAGTTTGATGATATGATTATGGCTGTTTTCTGTGATATCATCAGACTGGTGTAGGTATAAGAAGCAAAAAGTGAGTTTGATTGGATGTTTTATAGTAACAGTTACAGCTTGTAAGTTTGTTCGAAGAATTTGAGGTTCACAGAGTAAGTAATTTTTGGCTCCAATTGGTGACACCGCATGCCGCAATCGAGTCCGTTTCCATATCTTTGCGAAATTATGTGAAAATGTTCAGGTTATAGTTTTCGTAAAAATATGATCTCCAGGTTATTTTGCATGATTAAAATCTGTAATTCGGGAAGTTCATTTTTCGTATTTTAGATTACAGTTCAAAATTTTTATATGATTATGATGTTTTCTCGAGTTTTGAACGGTTACATAAAATTACTCCTAACTCCTAAAAAGGAATTACTGACGCGCTCCGATTCTTTCTTACTCTAGTTTTTTAATAATCTTCATGAATTTAATTTTGGTGCATCTGTGATGTAAAAGTTCCCGTGTTTCTTTCAACATCTCGATAAGTAGAATTGGTGATTGAAAGATCGTTTTTGACCCGAGTGACATTTTGCGCATTAGGCGCTTTGCACATGTCCACAAAAATAGTAAAATTTTAAAAACTGAGAGGGTGTTTGTGATTGTTTTTAAAGCGACGTAATCCTCATGGGAGCGAGAATTTCCTTTAAAGTGGGTTGCGGTTTTTCGGACTTGATTTCTTCTTCTGACTAGGTATCAGTTTTATTGATTCAGGGATTGTCTTCGAATCATTTACGTTTCTTTTTAGCCGGTTTGTCAGGATTTTGTAGCGAATGGTTTATGTCCATTTTGTTTGAGAAGCTCTGGAGAGAGAGGTCTTTTTACTGTATCGGTTGGAAGAAGAAAGAAATTTACGAGTTCCAGATTATTATTAATCCGGAACATACTTGGTTGAGTTGTTGTAGTATCTGTAACATTTATGTTTGCCTCATTCATTTTTATATTTGTTTTTTTCTTTAGGTCCCTGTCCCAAGATTCAGACTCAAGTGGAAGTTTCTCCTCGTGTCCTCAGGACAGTTTTCGACTTTACGTCCTCTGCTGTGACATTTCAAACGTCAAAGCTTAAGAAAATTCAGTGATTTTGCTCTTTATAATGAATCAAGAACGAACCAGGAATTTTGTAATTATCAAAATCGGTGAAAGTGTAAAATTGGCGTTTCCAATTGGTATGTGGCCGAAAAATTGGTTACGAGGATTTAGTCTGAGCTGTGGTATCGGTGCGCGGCGATTTTAAGTTTCAATTGGTTTATCACATATTTCTCCAAACTGCTGCTGGGAATGGATGGATTTACATGTGAGAGTATGATTTTTTTTCATAGGATCTGTTAATTTGCGGAATTTTATAATATTACGATTTGATTTCGAAGCCACCATAGTTTTAAATAAGTTCGTCAGCGAGAACTTTTGATTTTAGATGAATAATCATGTGGTTTTTGCTTGCGACGACATAGAAACTTTTGATAGGAAACTAAAGGAGAAAGTTTCGTTAAGCAAAAACAAAATCAATGTGACATTTTATAAAAAAATAAATAGCAATACTGCTATAATTAACTCTAGTTCTAAAGAAGACAGTCAGAAGCTCTGTAGTGAGATAAAAAAACACATTCCAGACTGTAAAGTTAGTGAACAGAAATTGTTGAACCCTACAATCCTAATCTTCAGAACTAAATATATTTCAGAGGATGATGTTAAAGAGTACATCGTTGACATTACTGAACAAGAACCTATTGCAGTGAATAAAATTTCTACGGATCGATCAAATAGAATGTACGTTCAACTTCACCCTCACCGGTATAAGACGCTGTCCAACATTGGGAGATTAAGAATCAAATGGGAATCTCTGGAGTTTGTTGATGCCACCAATCCACGAATGTGCACAAAATTCCACCGATTTGGCCATCCGGAAAAATTCTGTAAGTCATCTAATTAATATGTTATATTCGTGCAGCATTGTTAAGAATTAAAAGTTTGCTCAAACTGTATATTTCATAAGATTAGAGCCTCTTCTGATAAAACTAACCTAGATAATAAGTTAACTAATAAGAATCTTTTAAGTAATTTTGTTGCAGAAATTGATCCTATTGCAATTAGTAAGAACTGTCCTGTATATGTGAAATCATTTGAGAACTTAAAGTCACATATAGATTTTGGCGACCCTTAAGTTCTCATATATTAATGTAGATAACTGTCGAGCAACACAATTACTTTTTCTAAGGAAATCTTTAATTGATGGAATAGATGTTTGTATCTTATCGGAACCATATTTAGTTGATGGTTCTATCTCTATTGATCCTAACTACACCTCTTATATAAATGATAGAACAGCAATCATTATTAAAAACCATATTGTACATAAACTTTTATTAACCAAACACAATATCTTAGCTGTTAAGTTGGATAAATTTTTATTAATGTCTTGCTACCTTTCACCCAATAAACCTAGGAATACACTCATTAACAATTTAGATCATATTATTAAAATGTACCCAAATTTATCAATAATAATAATAGGTGATTTCAACATCAGGCTACCTCAGATGGAGCCACAAATCAGACACAATCTTAACTCATTTTTACTTCAGGATTTAATTTATAGCAATAACCTAGTCATTAAAAATTATAAATCTCCTACATTTAGCAATTACAATGGAAATAGTATTATTGACTACCTCTTGTTGTCTAACAGTGTTAATCATCTTATTAGCTTCCACTTAGAAAACTTTGACTTGGCCTATCATAAAAATATTCTATTCTCAATACTATATAACTTTGAAAAATCTCCAGACAATCTTTACTCTGAAATAGATATACACAAATTCAGAGAGACCCTGGACAAAAATTATATTAAAATATTGCAAGAAAATATTAATAAGTGCACAGATGGACTTGTTCTAGATAAATATGTCAACCAGCTAAATACTTATATCAGTGGAATTGTTAAGAAATTTCAAACAGTTAAAATAAGGCCACATTGCGACTGGTGGACGGAAAAGTTAGATATAATCAAAAATAAAATTAACTTAACACGGAAGAAAAAAGCTAAATGTAGAGATTCAGTGAAACTATTTTGTATTAATAACACATTATATCAGTTAAATATAGAGTATAAGCGTGAGATTTCCAAGGCAAAATTTCAGCAGTGGAAAGATCTTGTTGCCAACAGTACTGCATGGGGCAAACCTTATAAAATAAGTATTAAAAAAAGGCTCAAAACTAATATTCCTGACATAATTGTTGATCAACGTACCGTCAGTCTTGACAAATGTAATGCTTTCCTGAAACACTTTTTGCCTTATAGATAAAATTAGCAATAAAATAGTTAAGCAGCTAAATCTACAGTTCACAGATCTCCTCCTCTCACTTTTTAACAAATGCATTAGTCTTCAGGTTGTCCCTACGTGTTGGAAAGCTGCAGATGTTATATTACTCCCCAAATCTGACAAAGCCCCCACAGATATTACTGCCTATCGCCCTATCTCTTTGCTCAGCTCCATAGGTAAGGTCTTTGAGAAGACCATTAATCACTTCTTTCACTCAGAAATAAATGAGCATTCCCTGCTGCACCTCAACCAATTTGGGTTTCGTTCAGGATGCTCTGCTGAAAGTGCAGTTTATAAACTTGTCACAGTAATCAAAACAGCACAGTCCGCCGGACTGTCTTCAGCCGTCTTCTCCTTCGATATCGCTGGGGCATTTGATAACTGCAAATGGTCAGCGATTATCGACATAACTAAAAAGAATAAATTCAACCCATACATAATTAACATATTGAGGGGTTAGGGGCAGTCAGAATTTTCAAAAAAACGATTTTTTTTTTTTTTTTTGCATTTTCTCAAAGTATAATATTTTTAAAATATTCTCTGAAAATTTCAAGAAAATCCAACGAATACTTTTCGAGTTATTTAACGATGAACGGCAGACTCTTCGACGCTCGAGAGCAGGTAGCTGGCGGCAGCAGTAGGTAACCGATTTTTCAGGTTGTATTGTCATAGATTGTTTGTTATTATACACTCATACATACATTTTCAAATTTTAGGTTGCAAAAGTGCTGAAAGTTATTTGTTTGTCATCAGTATGCCACCTGTGGTAGTTGCAGTGAGCAGTCAATAGTTGAGCGTTTAAAAAAATTTTTTTGAGTAATTTATCATGGGACGTGATTTTGCAAAAGGTTCGAGAGAACTTCGGAGCTTTAAGAATTTTCGTAAATCGCGTCTTGTTAAAAGAAAAAATGTTTTCAATCCGAAGCGGAACGTGATAAAAGTATTAGCAGTACATCATCTAAAAAATTGAAACGGAGCACGGAAGATGTACCCGAAGATAGTAGTACTGAATTTAGAATTATTAACTTTATTATGGTATTTAATGCTATTTCAAGTATTGTTAAGTGTAAAAAGCGTAACGGAAATGTTAAATTTCAAACAGCAAGCACACGTGGTCTGGGGTTTAAAATTGTAGTTTCATGTGACAATTGTGTAAATGAATACATTCCTTCCTGTTCTTTCGTTGGACATTCGTATGAAATAAATAGACGTTTTATATTAGTAATGAGAATACTAGGAATAGGATTTGAAGGAATGCGAAAGTTTTGTGGTCTAATGGACATGCCGTCATTTTTAGATAAAAAACACTTATACAATATTATTGAAGCAAATATTAGATTGTAATACAGCTGTCGTAGAATCTTTGTTGAAAAAAGCCGTGAACGAACGAAAGCAATCAACGTCAACAAGTGAAAATAAAGATACGAATGAATTGACTGTATCTGGGGATGGAACATGGTACAAGCGTGGATATACATCTTCATTTGGAGTTTCTTCTATAATGATTATTTTACCGGTAAAATTCTTGATTTAAATATTAAAAGTGCATATTGTAAACAATGTGAATATTGAAAGAACAAAATAAATACGGCTGAATACGAGGAGTGTGGCGACATTTTATCACTACGGCTCAACCGATGACCATCCAAATCACAATATGTGTCCAAAAGGCGAAGATTCCCGGTGCTCTTACCAGCGCTCTGAAGCGCATAGAGAACTTGATGCTTACACTCAAGATTTTGCTTTCTTACCTCCTGATGTTTTAGAGGCTATCGAACCAATTTATAACGACCTGCGTCGTGACAACTTACTCTCAAGATGTGTCGGTGGATTTAATCAAAACAATAATGAAAGGTTTAATCAACTAGCGTGGAAAATATGCCCAAAAACTATAAATACTAGTTATACCATCGTACAGATTGCTGCATACATTGCTACTGGCATATTTAATGAAGGTACACATTCATTATTGATAATAATGAATAGACTGGGAGTAAATTGTGGCCCTAATTCTCATCAGTATGCCGAAAAAACGGATGCTGCGCGTATGAAGGTGGCAGATAAGCGCGCTAACGATAACACTCGAGAAGGCAGAATGCAACGTAGACAACAGCAAATCGATATTTCGGAAGCTTCTACATCGGCTGAAGAATTATTATATGGCCCAGTAATAGATGACTCGGTGTAAGTAATCAAATGATTCCTCTTTCTATACATAAATCGAGTGTAAAACTTTAAACGCGTTTTTCTCAAAACTATGTTTTGATTGTCGGTGACCACTATCATTCAAAAACCGCTTGGTGGATTTGAATGAAATTTATACAACTTTTTTAAAACATGTTAAACTAGTGACTGATCGAAGGATTTTTTATAAACAATTTACTGTTGCTTTTTTTCGGAAAATTCGAGAGTATTATTGTCTGAGGTCGCCATTTTGTTTATTTTCAAAAAAAAAAAAAAAAGCTTCGATCAGGCACTAGATTAATTATTTAAATACTAATTTTTTTTTATTTGAATGATTTTAGGTGAACTGTTGAGAAGTTATGGTGGTCACCGCAAAGGGCTACTTGTGAAACAGGGGTCGACACATATAGCGATAACTTTTTATATAATAAATTATTTTTTTTCAAATTTGGGTGAAATCAAGTTGAAACATGACATAATGATGTAGTATTGTTACTTTTATAAAATAAATAAAATTACTGATAAAAAAAAATTATTAAAAACACTTGTTTTTTCGTGCCTCTGACTGCCCCTAACCCCTGAACAAGCTACCTGTCAGACAGAGTTGCACATATTAGTATCAACAATGTCACTAGTACTAGGAAAGCCTTCTGCGGCGTCCCTCAGGGCTCTGTCCTGGGACCAACACTATGGAACCTGTTGTATTCTACAGTGCACTATGAAGTCGAGAAGTTTTGCAAATACTTCAACAACAGCTGTGAATTAATATCATACGCAGATGACCTCTGTCTTGTCTTTAATATTACCAAATATTACGACTTTGAACAGATTAAGTTAATAATTGAATTTTTAGAAAAGAAAATTAAGAGCTTAGTTCTCTCCTTTTCCGCTACAAAATGCAGGTTTTCTGTATCTGGTAAGAAGAAGGACGTTGTAGCCATTAAAGATACAATTAAAAATTTCCGACTCATTTCTGGCAATGTGATACAACATACCCCATTATTAAAATATCTTGGAATTTTCATTGATGATAGGCTCTCTTTTGTGCGCCATTTGCAATACATGCATTCTAAATGTAACGCTCTTTTTGGCAAGCTCAGTCGGCTGCAGCACAGCACTTGGGGGCTCCAATATGCAGAACGGCTTATCTTGTCTGTGTATGATTATGGTGCCGCAATCTATGTCACATCAAATCTTCTTAGAGATCTTAATAAACAACAAAAGAAGTTTCTCCTAAGCATTCCGTCCCTTTACAGAACAACGCCCACGTCAGCCGCTGCTGTTATTAGTGGGGTGTTCCCTTTGGATCTATTTATCATTGGCAGGGCAATGATAAGTGAATACCGTATTCTCGGTGATATTAATATGTTAACAACTACTCACCTACTCGAAAGCATGAGTTCTCAAACATTTAGTCAGACTCTCTCAATCAAAGAATTTACTAAACAAGTTTTAGGTGCCTTAACAAGCGAATGGCAGAGAAGATGGGATGTGGATCCTACAGGAAGAAAAACATATCAAATATTTCCTAACATTACTGAGAGATTGAAGCTAAAAAAACTAACTATCAATTTTTACAACTCGCAGCTACTTTCTGGCCATGGCAAGTTTGCTACCTGTTTGCATAGGTTTCACCTTACTATGGATCCTCAGTGTGCTTGCGCACTGTTGGTGCCCTGGACGACTTAAATCATTTTGTCTTTAAATGTCCTGCCTTTGCGGTTCTTCGCACAAAATACAATACTGAAAAAATGGACTCTCTTCTCCTTAACAACAAAAATCAATTCAACTTCCTCAAGTTCTGTGAACATGCAATGCGGCTCAAGTTTCAACTCATTCACTAATGTATTTATTAACTTCAGTTAATACAATGCAGAATACAGTAAAAACTGACTAGTTACAACTATGCTCAACTTCTGCTGCATTACGATAAATAATCTTATACCCCATAAAAAATGTTTTTCTCTATAATAATAACATATTTGTAGATAATAGTTTTTAAATGTTGATAGCCGTATTATTATTAAGTTTCTAATTCACTTACAATTTTCTTTTTTCTTTTTTTTTTTTGTAAAACTAATTCAACCGTGAACCCATTACTGTTTATTGTTTTTATTTTAATTTTTACTTCATCATAGTTGATAAATATTTCTTTATTATGCAACTAAATTTATAATCACTTTTTTGCTACGGTTGGGACTACGTTGTTGTCATCCTGATCATTACCTCTACTATTGTATAAGTACTCTTGCAAGGACTATCTACACACAACTTTTCGTTTCTTCAGTGTAGTTTATTTTATCTATTTATCTTTTTTCTTTTTTTAATTTGCGATTTTCTATTTCCACACTTAGTCCTTGCACCTCATTTATATACACTTTTGCTAAAATAAACCATTTATTAAAAAAAAAAAAAAAAAAAAACTTCCGGTGCTCCAATGATGTGTTTAGGATCCTTACGTGTTGGTCCTAGTTAGTGCGACTAAATAATCTCGGATTTTAAAATCTAACACGCAATTAAATACTAGACCCTGTTCGTCCGTCGGATGCTCAAATTCAGTAATGGGTGCAATTTTGTTTTTAGTTTCTTGAACTTATGAAGAATTTTTTCCCAGCTTTAAAGTCTATAGGATTTGATGGTTTAGTTTCGGATTTGTATTTTTTTTTTTTTTGTTTTTTCTTTTTTTTAAATGCGGCAATGCAATAGGAAAATGATAAACACAAGAGACAAGTTTATAATAAATGTGATTTTTCAATTGTGAATGTTATCGATTAGTTATAGGAAAATGAACGCAGAAACACGCGACCAGTTTATCTTAAACGTAACACGTATCTACCGATTTATTTTATTCGCGCATTCTATAAAATTTGAAATCACAGTGTAATAGAAAAGAAAAAATATAATTAAAAATATTTACGTATAAAATACTATAATGAATTGTTCTAATTTGATCAGAGCGGATTTACTTAGAAGTAATTATTAATTAATCGGAAAATCAGACTTGAATATTTTTATCAATGCACGGTTATCGTTAAATTTCGTGAATTTGATGTTGGGAATGTAAGTTAAAAATGTGACAAATGATCAAAAAAAAAAAAAATGAAGAAAAACGAACATACATATGATTTTATTGAAATCGGTAAAAGCAATTCAATAAGTTTATTCAAACGGTGCTATTAGAATGAAAATTTTATAATTGCAATAATTTACTGAGTTATAGCTATTTTAGTGGCGTAGCAACCAAGCCCGTCACGCTGGAGCTGACCATTTTTGGTATGATGACATTATATAAACGTATGAATATAGGTAGCCATAAACACTTAAAAATCGATTAAATGAAGAGATATGTATGTCAATTTAAAAAAAAAAAAAACCTCAAGCTGCTATAAAATGGGCTGCGGACATCCCCCCCCCCACCAAATAACGTACATGGATATAGGGAAGTAATGTTTTTTTTTCGTATTTTTCAACATTATTGAGTTTTTATTTTTATTTCATACATTAAGTATTGATTTGAGGGTTGTGCTCAACTGATGAGGTTGTTTCACCCTATGAATTATCGGTGATCAAAGTGTTTGGAGGAAATTTCAATAATTAGAACGGTGTTTGCGGATAATCTATGGGGCTGGTTGTTGAATAAATAATTTTGGTTAGAGATTACCTTTCAAAGTAGAGATAAACTAGTAATAAAAAAGAGTTCATTTTGAAAGATGAATAGAGAAAATTTAAATTCATACCCGTTTGCTAGAAATAATTAATAATTAAAAAAATAAATAAATGAACTAGTAGCAAATTAAAAACTACATTACATTTATTTAGTTTGCTATTAGTTAATTTATTTCTTTTTAATTATTAATGAATAGCGAAAATCACTATTTAGCTTGGACCGTTTAATTTTAAATTACGGGGGTTTGTGAAAACGAAAATACGCCGATTAAAACAAAAAACAAATTTTGTATTTACGATAAAATGGGCTGCGGAATGTTTTATATTCTAACGACGATAGTGCATCATATAAAAGAAACGACTTTTTAACTTTCATGAAAGAATTGCAAACTATTTTTTTGGATCTTGGTTTTACCACTTTAGGGGTGCGTTTTTCCCAAAATTTAGGCTCTTCAATTAAAAAATTATTGGATTTTTGTATTTTAAGGACAAATATGATTTTTTATACTTACACAGAATCATCAATGCCAGCTCCGTACAGTGAAACACTGTCATTCAGGATGTCCAATGCACCTTTTTGTTGCTCTTTCCTACGTTGGATTCTACCCTCTTTACTTTGTACGTGCAGCTTGTTCGTCCGCTCTGGTTATTCATTGGTAAGCACTTGGCCCTTTAGAGAGATGCTTATTTCATTCAAAATGAACAATAAAGCAAAAGATGCTTCATTGAAAGTGCATGCTGCTACACAGTTGCTGCAATTTCAACAACGATTGCAGTACCGCTCACTGATTTTGGAGAGATTTTCCAAATAAATTGATTGAAACTCTCGTTGTTATTCTGCGTGAAACCTCCGAGACACCGCTGCAAAAGTGCATCCTTGCTCAAATCTTCGTAGATTGGTTTTATCGCTTCTGTAACATCTGTAGGAAGAGCGCTGTAGCTGTGTTTGAATGAATCCAGAGTGTTTGCAGCCGCCGTTTTTTGCCATTCACACCAAGTATCCTCACCGCTCGGGCATTTGTTGTGATTCTCGTCTGTCGAGCGGTAGTGATAGTATGTCGCCCAAATCGCATTTTTCATTTTTTTTTTTTGCACAATCGCGGTTGCGTCGGATGGCCAGTCCATAATATACGGTCAATTTGTCGATAATTTTTGCAGTGAGTTTACCTTTTCCAAAGAGACTTTTCCTTTTTATTTTTGTTTTCCTGTTTTAGTTTCACTATCAGCCACAGTTATTTTTACTAGTTCACATAAACGAGTTTCTTTTCTGCATATTACCTATGCACTCTTTCTTATTTATCGTGTGTAATCTGCACCGTACGGTTCAGCATTTACCACACCGCTGTGTAGGTTCTCGAGTCGCCATCTCCTATATAATTTTTAAACATAACTCCAAAATATTCTAAGGAGCGTTTGAACATCTCTGTATGATGGCATCTACTTCCATGCTGCCTCATGGACCAACATGATTTATTTTACAGTTTCCGCTGTTGACGTGTTCTTCGTTCCATTCTTCGAATTCGGCGGTATCTAGCTTGTTTTCCCAAATTTCAAATTGCTGGTAGTAAGAACTCTTGACAAACATATCAAAAACCTTTCCGGTATAGTAACCGATCAAAGAAGCGACACCGAATAGCGAACGGAATCCCCACGTTTCTTCCATGTTCCGTCGCCTGATACTGTTAATTCGTTAGTATCTTGTACGTTATTCGCTTTGCATGTTTGCTCTTTCTCTTCTTTTACAGCAGCAGAAAAAAATCTTTTTGCAACATTTTCTACAGCCGCATGTATCTTGTATATATGCGTGTTTTTGTTTTGATAAGAAAGACTCCGCTAAATCCATCAAACCGCAAAACTTATCACATCCAGCTAATAGGCCTAACACCCGCACGATGAAAGCAAAACGATGATTCACTTCATAATGCGATTGCCTTGACCCTTCTATCATTCTTTCACTAGACGGAACATACCGAGGCTCTTTGTATTTGTCACGTGACACTTTGATTTTGAAGGCTAAACCTTCCATTTTGCATGTGCGAAAAGACACTCTTTCCCCGCACAATTAACGCACTTCACTAATGTAGATAAAGTTTTGAAAAATACTAAAAGGAAGTCTATAATTCTGTAATGTTTCTCTAAATTTTTCTCTACACTTCCTACAGTACTCAGTTTTCTATTTTTTTATACGATGCGCTGGACGCTTCCACATCGTCATTTTTGCGTTTTGGGAAAGTTTTTTTTCTCGGTCGACCCAAAATATCACCCCACCTTTCTGCCAATCTTGTTTTTTTTGGCATTTTGCAAATAAATAAATAAATTTATCACGACATAACACAAACCGAGCGAAAATACAGCTACAAACGAATGAACACAAACAAAAATTAACGGAAAACTACGATAAAATTTTACCGTCTCTGTACTCATCTGCTCGGTTGAAAGTGGGCCTGTAAACTAATTTACCGGAAATAGACTGTATACGATATGCCGGGAAATATACAATATATGCAATTTATATACTTACAAAGACCCATAAAAGTAGAAAGTAATTATAAAGCGATTAAAGCAAATTCCAGGTAGGCGCGTTAAGCAGTCGTCAGGCAGGTACAAAAATCGAGCACAAGGATCGAATGCCTTTCTTATCGCCTAAAACGAAGAAATAAAACGTTCTTGAAGTTGTTTTTGCTTTTGTGGAAAATTGCGTTATTAGGATTTGATTCTAATCTGGTCCTAGTTTTTATCGATCCCTGACGGTTTCCTACTTCGGTACTTTTTTTCGATTTTGTAGGAAATGTTCAGTGTGTAGAAATTAACCGTTTATATAGAATAAAAAGTTGTTTTTTTTTTCTTTTTTGTTTTTAAATATGAAAAAATCATAATTCAAAAATAGCAACGTATAAGGAGCGCATTCAGTGAGATAAATGCAACGCGATCTATTAATTTATTTTAAACGAAATAATAGTAGTAATAAAACATAAAAAATAAATAAGAATATTTAAAATAAGTTAAATAAAAATATATGTAGGAAACAGTATAGCTGTTGGCAGAAAAGTATAATATTGTTCGCTTTTTAAGCGCGAAACTATCGAGATAAAGATCACTGTCTACTAGTTATCGACTTTGCGGTCGTTGATGAATTTGTTTCCAGCATCAGGGGCTGGAAGGACTTGATAACTCCAGGGGTATGGACCATTTGTAAAAATCTGCAAAAATATAAAATAATATCGAACGTGAATTAAAAAATTATTATATAGTTAAAAATCGTGCAATTGCCAGCTTGCTGCCAAACGCCATCTTCTTTTCTTTATCAAATGCGTGCGAAACAGGGTAACAGCTGTGATGCGATAAAACTTTAAAATGAAATTTCGCGTAAAAAAGTTTTTTTTGCACGTAACGGTATGTATAAATAATTAATGCGTACACGAATGCATAGGCGTGCGTTGTATTTGGGTGTCTCTGAGATCAAAGCATGGGGCTTTATACCGCTCATGTCGGATGGCGGAGTAGTTTTAATAATATCCGTAACCGCATTTGTGCAGATAGAATAATCAATCGACCGAATGATGCCCTCGCGATAGCCTAATAGCGAACTCTTGGTTATTAAAATAGTATAGTTATGAGTTCGATTTCCAGCGACGGCCAAAAAAGTACAGACTGATTTACCGAAAGGTTAATATTAAATGATTAGTCAGCGGCAAAATGGTATTTAAAGTCAGGCCAAAAAAAAAAAAAAAAAAATGGGACCTTTCCGATGTCTTTTATTTAGTGGTGAATGAGTTTTTCTAAAAATTTTTGATCATTTATAACATCTTCGGGGGAGCTATGCATTTTATCCACCACTCCGATCACTTTTGGAGACACGACTGAAAGTAGTAAGTTTTTCTCAAAACGAACGTCGTCCATTTTTATCGACTAGAATTGTGGTTCTCTCGCTTCCGCGAAACTCTTCATTTCACAAAAATCAGATAATAACTTTCTCATTTACTTCAGTGCGTTCGAGAAATTCTGAAACATTGTTTCCGACGCATAGTCGTCATTCTAGACCGTCACAGCGGCTGGTGAACTGAATAGTATCGAAATTTGGCGCGTATTTAGAAAAAAATGTGTGGAAATTTACGACTATAACGTGCCGTACCCACAAATCGCTGGAGTGGGACTAAAAGTTTTTTTTTTTTGAACAACAACTGTCCGATTTCGGTAATTCAATAAAATTATACATTTTTCGTGAATATTCTCGCTCTACTAAAATTTTTAAACTTATACAAACTAGTCTCTAAGGCTACAAAAATCAGTTAGTCCTCTAATCTGGTCAATCTTCGCCCAACGATTAGTTAGTAATATGTCGCAAGTATTGAATTTCGAACTAAAATACATGAATTGTTTTGGTCATAAAAAATTATAGGGGGGGGGGGGGGGGGGAGTACGACTTAAAACATTCGATTGGCTACCGGAGCTAGTCCAACGGTGTTAGCCTTATATGTGAGAGTGGCGAGTGGCCGTTATATCTCAGGCGAAAACAATTTTGTTTTAATTCGCTAACGCATCTAAAATCCTCCCCACCTTCGATTGCTGCTTCCCAAATCTCCCAACACATACCTACTTCGTTGAAAGATTTTATTTTGTATCTTAGGGAGAGCGCCCATCTAAGCGATACGATTCCGATACGACAGCGATTTTAAATCGTAAGCGATAGCAACACGATTCCGATACGACGTAACGCCCACTGAAGCAACGCGATTTATCCGCTGGAGAAGCAACTTAATTTATGATGTGGTGTGATAGTGCAAAAAATGTCATATTTTTCTTCGTTTTCCTGTTCTTTTTTTAGTGAAGAAGCAATGTATCGTTAGTAAATCTTAACAATTTAAATCACAAAAAGAAAACAACGTTATTGAGTACATCCATTTTTTCAAAAGAGTAACAAAATAAACGCTTTAATGTTTATAAAAAACTGAATATATACTCGGAAAAGTTCTAAAGTTTTTATGGAATGAATAAGGAAACGTTTAATTGGTTAGTAGAGAAAATTGGCCAAAAATTGTAAAAAAAAACACCCATTTTAGAACATTTATACACTGCAGAAACGTATTTTAATCACATTACGGGAAATACATTTGTTAATTATGTATATCTAAATGTTTAGAAACATTTTCTATACCATATACATATATATTGCTGCTAATTTATATTACATAACAAAATAAGAAAATGTAAATATTAATATTTATTTCATAAATATGAATTGTTTTTAAAAATATTCTGAAATAAATTTAAAACGCCGATTTTAAATTGTTATTTTTGCCGATTACTCATATTACGCATAAAAATTCAGAATGTAAACAAACAATCGCTTGCTCAAGCAACTAAATATAAAACATGTAGCACTCGAGCGACGGCGATACGATAGTTGCTTATCGGTTGCTTGTCGCATCGCGTCAGTGGGTGCTAACTCATATAATAACGTGGGTTATATTCTGAACTACATTTAGTTGCTATCGTATCGGAATCGTATCGCTTCGGTGGGCGCTCTCCCTTACGCAACAACAATTTTTAAACTCCATATAGATATACATAAATACCTTCCCAAATTGCATGATAAAAAACATCTTCAATCCTTCCACCATGAACAAACTACATAGTTAATGTAGATTTGCCACTTCAACAAGTTGATAAACATGCCTCATCTGTTGTAATTAGCTCCAGTTTTCGAAATTTGATGTCAGGATGATCGAATAAAAATATTCACAGATGGCTCTAAATCAGATTCAGCCGGTTGTGCAGTCGTTATAGATCAGGCGGATACCATTACGCATTACGAAATATGTTTTCAATTCTGTCATGCGAACTGTTTTCTATCAAACTCGCCGTTGGGACTTCGTAATCGAGCCCAAGTTCAATTTCTTCTTTTGCACCGATTCTCTTTACCTTCGCTTTCTCGATTACGGTAATTCCATTTAAAATCGCAACACCCCCCATCGTGAAACACATTATTTCATCACTATCCCAAGAATCGAGTCGCCGTGTGAAATTAATTAGTTGACCTCACCACAAAAGAAGCTACTGTTTGCTTTCCCATTCCGGATATTACGATTCCTGTTATTTACGACGCTGATTAAAATATCATTGAAAAATAAATGGTCTCCAATTTGGCACGAACTCCCCGCATCAGATAAGCTTCGCTCAATTCGGCCGACTACAGAATACAGTGGAATGCATCGCTGAGAGGGGAAGTAGCACTGTATCGATTGCGCATTAGCCACATTAAAATCTACCCCATATTCTCAGAAAACCTTCCCGTCCCACCAGTACGACACATGCTCCATTCCAATTTCCTCTTCAGTACATCCTACTGCATTGTTCCAACATAACCGGTCTCAATTACGTTTTCCCACCACGCTCCCTGACCTACTCCCCGGAACAATGAACAAACGCTTAGATTTCTATTCCTATTTCTCAGTAACTGTAACTTGCACAAAAGCACATTTAACTTCCCGTTCATCGGTGCCTCCTGGGCTGTGTTGCAGTACCCGTCATGTTAATGGATTAAAGTGAAAAAGTAAAACGATACCAATGTTTACTAAAGCGGACCAAATGGCTATATCATCAGTGCCTGTCATATTCGTAAGATTAAAAGAAAGGTCAATATAACAATTAGATGGTTTCATTTGGGGACAGTTAAGCTTTTAGCAGTAGTTTGTCTTTTTCGAAATGTAAAAAATGTTTTCGCTCCTCTCCATCCCTCGCACACTAAACAATAATAATTATTATTTATTTTAGAATAATGCTTTTATTTACTTACTATAGTGACAAAAAACTGTCGAATACGCTAAGGTCATAAATTTTCGCGAATAAATTATAAAACGAAATTTTGTAATATACATAAATGGCAAATGTAATAAAGTAAAAACGTTTTGATAAACTATTTATAATTAAAATATTTCTCGAAAACTAAAACGGTAATATAAAATAAAACTTTGAAAAATTACAAGAAAACTGTTTTAATTTTAAAACGCGTTTCGAAAGTTGAAAAAATATAATTAAACTTTCGCAATTCCTCTAAAGCTAAAATTCTTGCTCTCGTGTGGTCAATAACTCTACTGATTCGGTAGACGCATTCAATGAAATCCAGCGTAGCCATTTTGAAATTGCTACACACTTGAAACATATGTGTGGTAGAGTATATTATGTAGAAGGTGCATTTTACTTTTTCAGCTGAAACGGTAAATAGTAAGATAGAAATTCACTATTCTATTTCGTATCTACAGCTGTTAAATATTTTCATATATATATACATATATATTTTGTGCATAATAAATTATATTTTTTATAACGTCAGGGTTAATCGATAGCCGTTCGAAAACGAAATAAACGAAAAGTAAATAAAAAAGGTGAAATATTTTTTGTATCGTAGGAAGCGATTTACAGCTTTTAGCATGAAACTAGTGCGCACTTGAGGGTATGTGTAGTGGGCCATTTGAATGAAATTATAAGAGGATGGATATGAGCATTGGCGCACCCAGGATTTAGTAGCATATAGGAGAAAATGTAAAGGCGGAGGTCAAACATGTTTGGTATATATCTCTTCTCTCATTTGTGTATTTATTTTTGTGTAAAATGTATTATTTAAAAACACTTTATATTTTTATCAAATATTAATTTTTACTGTCAAAAATTTTGCCGAAAATAAATTTGGCGCCATTATTATCAGTGTCCGTTTATTCTTCCTTCGAGAGGACTGCAGCTCCGTAGCTCCCCCGTTGGGTGCGCCAATGGTTATGATGATGGAAGCTGACCCCTCTATCTTATTGATTTTAACCTAATATATAGATTAAATGGAGGAAACATTTACACACCGATACGAGTGGCACTAGGCCATCTGATCTTGTTTTTTTTTTTTAAATATTTTTTCTCTTTCACAATGAACCAAGTTTTGTCTATGCAAGAATTTCATTTTTTAACTTTTATTTTTTCTAAGTAACTTCGATTTCGTAAAGCAGACAAAAAGTTAATATAGCACACTATAGTTGAAAAATTTAACTTTCCCCTGGAAGCATTATCGATAAGGCTCTCGATTTTGTTTTGTATCTTCTGAAAGACAAATTTACAATTTTTTTTGATATGTTAAGTGCCTTGCTACACAGGACCGTAACCTTTTTTAATTATAAATATCATTCGATCGTTAGTAAGATTAAAAATCAACATGCCTTCGAATTATTAACAATAGTTAAAAACTCATGATAAATAATTTTCGGAAACAACTTATGAAAATAAGGAACATGTTAAGAGGTCCAAAAGATAGTTTACCTCGGTTACACTGTGCCGGTGTATACAAAGTACCCTGTTCGTGTGGATTAAGCTACATCGGTCAGACTAGTAGGCTTATTGAAACCAGGGTGAAGGAGCACAGGGCTGATTGCGCGCATAGGCGGGTGCGCAAATCCGCCTTAGCGGAACATCAGTTGAAAACGAATCATACTATCAAATTTGAGGATAGTGTTCCTTTAGCTAAGGAAGTTCACACCGGCAGGAGGTTGGTTCGAGAAGCCATCGAAATTGAGAAATGGCCAAATTTCAACAGAGAAGAAGGTCTACGTGTTCCCACGGCATGGAAACCAGTCATACGGTTGACGAACTTGCATCTATTACAGCGACCAGGTAGGTTTCATTTTTCTTTTCCAATTCTGGGTTATTTGGTTTTAATTTTGACTGTGTCCCTTTAGGTACCTAGACGCCCGCCACCGCCTTTCACTTCTTTTTGGTCTTTTGTTCCCACATCCCGCCGATCCCAGTGGTTTCTTCCTTCGGTTGGATTTGCTTTGTTTCACTTCGTTTGGTTAAGCTTCCGTTGGTCCAATGCCCGGGGCCATGCCCTCTGGTGCTTCTTCCGGATAGGTTTCGAGTGGGTCCTCAGGTGCGGATTCCAAGCAATTTTCAGGTAGTTCCCAGTCCTTGTTCAGGTAATCCAACTGTTTCTGTTGTAATATTTCCTATTTTTGTTCTGTTCACTTGGTTGTTCCGTGCGTTTTCAACGTTTTCAGTTTTAAGTTTTATTTTTTATAAGTTGTTATTCGTTTTTCCCCCCTGTCCCAACTGTGACCCGATGTTTTTTGTTCCTTTTGTAAATTTTTCTAATTCCTTTTTTCTCATATGTTTTTACATTTTATCTTCGGTTGTTATGCGTTTTGTCGGTTTTTCCCGTTTAGATTTTGTGTTCCTTTTATTATTTTTATTAATTTTTTTTTTTTTTTTTTTTTCTTATGTTTTTATAATTTATCTATCTGTTGTTATGCGTTTTGTCGGTTTTTCCCGTTTACATTTTGGTTCCTTTTATTATTATTTTTTTTGTTTTTATATTTTTTCTATGTTACGTCGGTTTTCCTGTTTAGAGGTAGGTTATCTGTTTTGATTTGGGTTTTCCATGATTTCTGATTCTTATTTTAATGTTATTGTCAATCGCAATTTTCGCTCCGTTCTTCAGTTTGCTTCTGATGATGGCCAGTGTAAGCTGGTCGAAACGTTAAGCGAATAAATATCTTTTTCAAAACACAGTTGTTCCCGAAAATTGTTTATCATGAGTAATCACTGTGAAAGCTTTAAATTTTTAATAGTTAAAAACTTCTTATATTGCGTCTCGGTCATCGAGGAGTTGAGCTAAACGATGCTATTGACTCAGTTGCTAACTGCTTCCGATGGAAATTGGTCATTCCTTCTTCAAACTTCCATATCGCGGCATTACGCTGCCTTTAGAAATTAGGTAGCTACCAGTCGGGATATCGGTAAATATTATAATAATATTGTTCAATCGATTCTCCCTCCGTGTCCTTGATAATATTTCCGTCTTTGTTATAACGTGTCTTGTAGACTGGATAATCTTAAATTTCGTGCATTTTTCTATACTAGTAGAGCAAACCTAGGTTAGATTTTATTAGATCATTTGCTGCTCAGCTGAGACCGATTTGAACACAACGGAAGAATGTTTTTACTCTGTTTTCTTTCACAAAGTATCCATTATTTGGTTTGGTCAAAGTGACATCATTAGTCTATTAAGCGAACTTTCTTATAAATTAACGGCATTTGCAGATTTTTCGTTATTCATGTTTTTCTTCATATGTTATGATTATCGTGTGTTTTTTTGTAGGATTATTAATTTTTTTTTTTTTTGTAACATATATATGTATATCATGTGTATACACATATTTTTTGAAATAAAGTTTTAAATGTTTCAATTATGAATTTTAATAAAATGTCATAGTACAATTTAAGTGTACAAAAGTATATTTAAATTGACCAAAGAATATTAATTCTACAGAATAATTTGCTAAATTATTTACAAATGGTGAATACGTTTTAAAATAAGAAATTTTCTTTTTCGTAATAAAAACAATAAAAAATTTAAACTCCCCATCTTTAAATATTCGACAAATTACAACTTTTAAAATAACACGTTAAATTTTTAGTAGTTCTGGTTTTATTAATTTTTGAAAATGTAATGAAAAAATGTATTGAAAAATTTGTAATTTTCAATAGATTTAAAAAAAAAAAAGTCTATTAGTAGAATAAAAATAACGTAAATTTTGTGATTAACTGAATATGGTTTCTCTGGTGTCACTACTTACTTCCCTGTGGTAAATAGGGATCATCATCAGTTTAAAACTTAGTCATTCGTGTAAATCGGTGGCTAAACGAATGACATATTTCGGATTAAGGAAAAGAAAATCTTTCTTTTCAAACTGTACAGTATTAAATGAATTCAACAGACCCTTTTAACATTCAAGGTGCGTAAGCGGTATTAACTAAATTACACGCTTATTTCCAGTGGCGGATTTAGGCCTGGACCTAGAGCGGTAACATTTGCGGGGCGCCAAAATTAAATAAGTTGCTAAAATTTAAAAGACGCTTGAAACCAAACGTTTGTTTTTCCAGTCGCAAAAAAAGTCGAAATTGATTGCTTTTTTTTTTTTTTTTTTTTGGTCAACAATAAAACATCTTGTGATTTTATGCATCAAAGAATAATATATTTTTATCATAATTAAAGTAAGTTTATTATGCATATGTAAAAATTGTTGATTCTTAAAAAATTATTATCGAAACCCGTCTCGATGTATATGTGTAATATATGTGTACTTTTTATTTTTTTTCATTAAAAAAAAAGACGGCGTACTATCACGGGCCTAGGGCATTATCATCATTAAATCCATCAATGCTATTTCATTAAAATGTGTATTGCAGTTTTTCACGTTTTAAAAATAGCATTGAACAAATAATTATTTAAAATTTTTAGTTTACGTTCTAATTAATAACGCTACAATAAAATATTTTGATCGACATTTTTTTTTTTTTGTTGTAACAACGGCTTTAAAAAAAGAACACCATTAACTGAATTTTCAAAGGCAATGAACGTGATTGTGTTTAATTTATTTTTACGTGCATTTTTATATAATTTTTCATTCATTTAAAAAATTCTTTTCCTCTTTTGAAAACGAATTATTAATCTTTTTCTGTATTAATTTTAAAAAATATATTGAACTCTTTATATAACCTAGGGAAAAGTAGAGTGTGTTAACATTCGTGAAGAAATTGGGTTTATTACTGTTTGTACGTATATATATATATATCGTATATTGGTATATTTAATACCGCATTTAAGAATTGCCTTTGATTTTGTGTAACTTTCGATACAAAAATGATACGAACTAACGGAGATTAATTATTTTTATCTCCTCCGCCATTTGTTTAGGTGTACAGACAATAAATTGCGAAAGGAAGTTCAGTATATCAACGTTACAAACAAAAATGTCATCGTTGGTAATTGGGGTGGGGGTAAAACTTTTAATTCAAACAAAGGAAACAGTATACGCGTTGTAATAATTTTTTTGGGGGGATTTGCATGGATCACATCCGTCTGATTTTATCAGAGAAATTAAATTGCAATGTCAAGAGATATTGTATCCTATGCGTAAGGTAGTATAGTGCTAGTGCTGTTTTGTGAGGATCTCAATTTTCTTTCACACCGGCTCCCCGTGAAAATTGAGCAGGCTGAAAAATACGTGCTATGTGATAATTTACAATTTTAAAAAGCCCACCACAACTTTCACCATTCCATCAAGCTATTAGATAGGTTCTACGAGAATTTAAATAATTCAACTTTAATATAAAATGAAAAAAAAAATATATATATGTACATATATAAGCAAAAAACTAATACTATAACGAGCGGTTTCCAATCTCTGTTTTATAAAAGCTTACACTAACGTGAAAGTTTGCGATAATTAAAGAGATAAATAAAAGTTTGAGGTTTTTTGGCGGCTGAGGTCGACTTCACGGTGATTAATTGTGCACTGGAAATGGTAAAAGGTGCGCTTTAGGATGTGAAAAAAGCATTTAAACTGATAAAGAACGCGTGCGCTGCAGATAGTGTGAAAATGTTCTCAAGTGCGTGTGTGTAGATCAGGAACTGAACTTACGGTAAATGGGGCTTCCTTATTCTTCGGCATCTGCCCAGATTATCTTTGTAAAAGCCGGGAGCACACTTTCTCGTCACTCTAAGATTGGAATCCGCCGTTGGAGATGCATGCATCAATGCGTTACTACTATTTTCATTGTGTACCTGCTGCTGCTGCTGATTCGGCTGATGCTGATATTGGTGTTGTGGATAGTTCGACGGATGAATAATAGATGGTTGCGGATAGGGTGGCATTTGTTGACTGAGACTGGCAGCCGTGTCCTGAATTATCGAAGAGACATCGATGTTCAGTGGCGTTCCAACTGCGTTACTGCTATGATTCGAGTTACTTACTCCGTCGACGTAATTGTAGTTGTAATTATTGTTGTTCGGATTCACCGGCGAAGACGCAGTTGAGGATGGCTGCAATGTGCTGCTTACATTGTGCGCCGTCCATGTTTGCTGTTGTGTCGGTCGATTGTGGACGCTGCTACTATTGTTTGTTGGCTTTTCAGTCAGGTCCGTATAATCGTAATCGTACTAATGGAAAAAACGTAAAATCTCGATAAATACACACCAACAAAGAGTTGTCGCATTTTGTTTGCACATTTTTGTTTTTTTCTTTAATACCATCTGTAAAGTAATTAAAAGCGAATTTGAATTATTCTACAATAGTTTAGCACTCCTCCTTTCTGTGTTACTACTTAATTACTATGCCGGAAGAAGCGGCGATGTTCTACGATTCCGTGTAATGCGTTATTCCTATACAATTCCCGATTAAAAAATGTTCTCTTACTACATATATAAATCGACCGTAATTAGGTTGTACATGTGTAAACCGCCGGACATAGATAGACGGGTTGTACTGTTTCAGGCAAAACAGGAGTTTCCTTAAAAACTGAATTTTTTTTTTTTTTTTTTTTTTTTTAAAGTACTTGAGCAGAGATTTCTGTTCAGAACTACTTCTTTCTTTGAGTTGATTAGTTAGTACAGTTTTGATTAAAGTATGAGTTTCGTTATTTTAATTTCTTTTTAAACACGCGTTATTTTTCCCGCGCAAAATTTATTGCTATACTTAAAATAAATTAAAAATTTTATAGTTTTTTTCCATTTTTTAATATTATTATTCAATAAACAAATTAATAACTAATATAAGAAATGTTTAAAAAATATTTTTGCCCGTAAAATTTTATACATGTAATTTTTATTTTATATTAGTTATTATTCCTCTATAAATATGTCCTTCTATACAATACGCTGCAATTATAAAAATAACTAACATTTTAATTTTTGAGTAATTGATTTTATGAAATTCGATATGGTTCACTTAAAACAAGGAATCCTACTATAATTATTTACAGAGAATTAGACTTAGCTAATACGATTTGTTAATTTAAAAATGCTAAATTTTCATCGTCAAAACTACATTTTCTATCGACACAGTAATTATTTATTTACATTTGTCGTGTTTATACTAATATATATATATATATATATATATATATATAATGTATATATACATAATATATTTCTGTTGAAAAAGTGTTACGAGACTATAACTGATTGGGATGATCAGTTTACGTCGTCAGTTTGAGATACGTAGACGACATTTCCTTGAAACAACTAGTACAGGAAATCACAACTAAATCGCTTTAAAAAAAAATTAGCTCAGAATTTGGCCTACGGATTAATAAAGCTAAATTCGAAAATTACTATTCTGATATCAGAAAAATCGAAGATAGTGGAGTATTACAGAATCCACCATCAAGAATAGAAGCGGTCACGATTTAAACCTGCTACATAGAGTGCACAAGTGACTCGAGGTACAATGGGCGCCGACTCTGCAGTTAAAACGGTCGTTACACGAAACGCAAGGAAATCGTATCGACGCATTAGAAAAATGCCTATCGCGTATACTTTGAACAGCAACAGAGAACAAATGAGTCTCAAAGGAAGTCGATATAAATAAGAGGCTGCGCTCGGTGGTACTCAACAGAATTCTACGATTCCTTTATCATGATAGCAGAGCAGAGAACACGCAGACATTTCTCGTTCAAGGCAAACTAAATGGAAGAAGAGGCATATTGCCCTGCTAGATGAACGGATGCAGATTGTTAATTTCCTCATAATTCTTTATCAGAGTGTATACGAATTGCTCGACACCCAGATCCATTGTCTGCTCAGGTCCCATGATCACAACACGCCTTCATAAGGGTAAAACGACTCTTCGATGATAATATGTATAATGTATTAATGGTGGAATTTTTGTAATATATATAAAAAAAAAAAATGATATGAAATACATAACATTTTTGCTAATTTTAAAAAACGAAGGTTATACATATATTCGTCGCTTATGTTTCTTTCTTATGTTTGTTTAAACACAATTTTTCATCTCGTGGGTCGTTTAATGATTTTTTATTTATTCAAAAGTGTACTGATCGTAGTAGTACGAGTAGTGATTGAAATAAAGAATTTCTTAATATATATGTATATATATACATATATATTTTTTGGAAAACGTTAGCCATGGACTTATATGTATAAAAAGAGAAGAAGGGAAAGTGCCATCAGTTGACATTTGATTTGGTCAGATATTGACAGTATAAAAGAACCGATAGCTGAAATGATGAATGGGAAAATCGATTGTCAGAAATAATTAAATACTTGAAAAAAAGGCAATTAGTAGAAATAAAAATAATGTAGAGTAGTCGTTAATTCATTTATAGATGTAGAACCAAAATAATTCTGAGAAGTTAAAATTCTGAAGGATAAAAGAAGCTATGATCTCTCCTCTGGAGCCATCAGTGAAAATGAGATTACATGTAGGGAAATATGGAATTGGTGTTTAACCAATGCTCTTAGGGAAGAGGTTTGTAAAAGTAACGTAGAAAAAATACTTTGGGGAGATGGTGTAGAGATCGGCAAAGTCGAAGAAAAAATATAGGAAATCATTATATCAGATTGCATCGGGTGGTTAAGGTGCTTGGCTACTAAATCAGAGGACACGGATTCGAGACTTGTCTCGTTCCGGATTCAAATCGCTCCCAGGTATATACCTTATTTGAAATTGAATTAAGTACCACCAAAATCTGGGAAAGTAAAGGTGGCCGAAAGATATAAACTGGCCCCCCTACTCTCATTAGTGCCGTTGGGGCTTATTGTTAGTATACTGTGAACCCGAACTTCGCAATCCCCGACGCCCTGTCAATGGGACTTACTTTAAGGATAAAATGGACGAAGACGAAAAGAAATAGTAGTTAAGACCGGGATTATTTTCGTAGATGTAAAACATGACTTTTTATAAATGGAAATTGAAGAAGAATAGAAAAAGTGAGTGAGAAAGACTTTTAGTGAGGAAGTGATATGTTAGATTCGGCAAGAATTTCTAAAATTGGAAAGGATTTAAGAACACGAGGACAGAGCTGAAGGCGCACGTATTTTAGATTATATCTAATTTAGAAAGACGGGACTTGGAAGCGTAGCCAGAGAACAGGAGTCGAATTTAGAACGACGATGGTTTGTATAAAATCAGTATATAAGGATTATCACGCTGGGGATATAGCTTTTAACAAGTTTGGCTACTCAATAACCGAAGAAGAAAGATAAATATCCAATATAGCAAAAGCAACTAATACGAAGAAGGGACGCATTGTTTAAGCATAGACTAATCAATATGCAGGATCATGAGGACGAATCGGAAAAACAATAGAAGAAAACCCAAGAAATAGAAAGGTAAATTGGTAGGGAAAGTGCATCGAGAGACGAATTAAGAGCCTCATTGGCAGTTACAATATCGGAAGAAGAAAAAAAAAGAAGGATATCACCAGCAAAGAATAAAGATTAGGAATTCAAGAAAAGGAAAAATTATTAGTTTAGATGAAAGAGTAGGATGAGGAAAAGAACCTTCGGAAAGACTGCGAAAACCATTTCTTGTAGCGCAGAGAAATTGAGAAAAGAGGTGAATAGAACTATTCTTCCTGAGATTAATAATAAAGGGAAAAAATTGAACTGAAATGTTACTAACATTTTTTCTATTATGATTGGTAGATAGATATTATCAAAAGCACAGAAAACTCCGATACTGAAAGTTAAAATATAATTGTAATTCTTCTCATACCCTCTCTCTTCTATGACCTTTTCCTTCGTCAATCGATCAAGATCAATCTTCTGGGGATTCCTGTTGTCATTTAGGCATTGAGCGTAACAAACTAGTGCATATTCCTTAGCCCATTCTTCCATTTCTGGTGTCAAATTTTTGGACACCTCTTTCCAGCTCATCATGTTGTTTTCTTTCCTTAAATGACTCATTCCTTCTTACGCTTAAACGTTTAAAAATACAACTTTATTTTTTCCTCCTTTCCTTTTCTTTGGCTAATGTCCTTATTAACGAGCCCATAAAAGAAAAAAAAAAAGTCATTAGCGTATATTACTAAAAAAAAATGTTGTGTAAAGACATGCACGTCTTTTTTCTTTTCATCTTCCTTCAGTGTACCCAGGCTTTCATTATACGCTTGTCGCATTCAATATATTACAATACGATTGTCGTAGTCTCAGGGTCAATAGAAATTCATCAGAAAGCGTATTATACTCGTATCTTCCCAAAATATTTGTATCGCTATAATTTCAGAAACTTGGCTTCGTCAAGAACTTTAATATTAGAGACTTCAGGCTGGTCAGATGCGATCCTTATGACAGATATGGACATTCTGCTTTTTTCATTAGAAATACAATTCCCTTTCCTGTTCACAACGTTTTTCTAAATCTTTTTTCCTCTCGTAATCAACATTATTCATGTACTTGTCTTCTTTACTTGACTTCCATTTATCTTCCTCCTGGCTATAAACTTCGTCATTTCCCTCTTTCTTTTCATCTCAAAACCGTTTTTCACGGTTGCCGATGGGAATATTTATTCCTCATTATGCGATTGCAAGGTCCATAAAATCAGTGTTGCTGTCCTCAATAATTCTATCCTTTCGATGATCTCTTTTCTACATATTTTATGTTAGCTCCCTCGATTTGCCTTTTTCTTCTCCTTTTATCGGTTTTTACAATAACTGGAGAGAACTCTTATGGGTTCTTACGATAGTTATAAGGTTCCTATGTCAATATCCTCTCTGAATCTTCCTTCTCTACTTATTTCAGGCCTCTTCATTCTATTCCATGCAATCTATTTTAAATCAATTGAACTCTGTTCTGTTCTCTTGTAAATTTTTTGCTTCCTAATGTTCAACCTAGTATTGATCCCGTACGTTTTTATAATTCCTTTTTGCAGTCGGTCGCATTTGCCCTTAGCGTTTCCTCTTCATTTTACCACACCGTTCATCATTCATTCGCCATAGTACATTGTCTTCTCGGCGATGAAACGAAATGTGCAACACTGCATTCAAGCATGGTCGAGCAATTTTTAGAAATTTTCGTTCAAACCCCACCACAGAAAATTTTCTTACTCATAAATGGCGGTCGCAAAAGCTTGGTACATACTAAAGTCTTAAATCTCTTGAAAGAATTTCTGCTCTTCTTTTCCCAAAACTAACCTTTCTTAGCATCCTGAATGAGAAAACTATTTGTAGGTATGTTGAACAGATGTCTTTTTTGGTAGCTGAAACGTAATAATGGTTTTTCCAATAATATGTTTGACTTGCAATTTGATAGGCTATTTTGATTGCATTAGTATTTTTAAGTTATAATTATTAAGTATGTCAACCATTTCTAAATTCATGTATAATTATGCAATTGCTTTTTAAATGCGACCGACTGCAAAAAGGAATTATAAAAACGTACGGGATCAATACTAGGTTGAACATTAGGAAGCAAAAAATTTACAAGAGAACAGAACAGAGTTCAATTGATTTAAAATAGATTGCATGGAATAGAATGAAGAGGCCTGAAATAAGTAGAGAAGGAAGATTCAGAGAGGATATTGACATAGGAACCTTATAACTATCGTAAGAACCCATAAGAGTTCTCTCCAGTTATTGTAAAAACCGATAAAAGGAGAAGAAAAAGGCAAATCGAGGGAGCTAACATAAAATATGTAGAAAAGAGATCATCGAAAGGATAGAATTATTGAGGACAGCAACACTGATTTTATGGACCTTGCAATCGCATAATGAGGAATAAATATTCCCATCGGCAACCGTGAAAAACGGTTTTGAGATGAAAAGAAAGAGGGAAATGACGAAGTTTATAGCCAGGAGGAAGATAAATGGAAGTCAAGTAAAGAAGACAAGTACATGAATAATGTTGATTACGAGAGGAAAAAAGATTTAGAAAAACGTTGTGAACAGGAAAGGGAATTGTATTTCTAATGAAAAAAGCAGAATGTCCATATCTGTCATAAGGATCGCATCTGACCAGCCTGAAGTCTCTAATATTAAAGTTCTTGACGAAGCCAAGTTTCTGAAATTATAGCGATACAAATATTTTGGGAAGATACGAGTATAATACGCTTTCTGATGAATTTCTATTGACCCTGAGACTACGACAATCGTATTGTAATATATTGAATGCGACAAGCGTATAATGAAAGCCTGGGTACACTGAAGGAAGATGAAAAGAAAAAAGACGTGCATGTCTTTACACAACATTTTTTTTTAGTAATATACGCTAATGACTTTTTTTTTTTTCTTTTATGGGCTCGTTAATAAGGACATTAGCCAAAGAAAAGGAAAGGAGGAAAAAATAAAGTTGTATTTTTAAACGTTTAAGCGTAAGAAGGAATGAGTCATTTAAGGAAAGAAAACAACATGATGAGCTGGAAAGAGGTGCCCAAAAATTTGACACCAGAAATGGAAGAATGGGCTAAGGAATATGCACTAGTTTGTTACGCTCAATGCCTAAATGACAACAGGAATCCCCAGAAGATTGATCTTGATCGATTAAAGAAGGAAAAGGTCATAGAAGAGAGAGCGTATGAGAAGAATTACATAATCAGAAGAGGGAGAAGGAAAAGATTTTTAAAATCTGAGATTATGAACAATTTACGGAATAAAGAAAACAGCGCATCGAATAGCGGTAGATTCCGCATAGAAAATTCTGCAAAAGGAGGGAAGTTTAAGAGACCGAAAATCTAATTGAATACAGGACAAAAAAAGCGGAAACAATTTCATTTGTTGGAACTGTCAAAGAGAGCCTAAAACACAGTGAGAAATTAAATTCTGGCGATACGTTAAGGAACAAATTTAGAACAGACCGATAAAGACATTTAACAGGATGAAGGAAACTGGAAAAACTGAAAGAGAAGTAAAGACAGGTAAATTGTTTGCGTTAGAAATGTCAGCAAAGGTGAAATCCGAGAAGACCAACTTCCCTTGATTGATATTTTTAGCCGCGGATTATAAAACATTTTGAAGACTAATGATCTTATGTATTTTTACTTGAACTTCTTAAAAGGGTCAAGGGTAGAATGATTTTATGAAAAACCAGTTGGGCTATTTCGTTGGCTGATAGTGTAGTCGGAAAAAGAATGACTGCCAGAGCAAAAGAAGGTCCTCATAGAATGTCCTCAGTTCTCCTCCCTCAGATTTTCACATAACCTTCCCTCCTCCTTATCTACCATTCTCTCTGATGACCCCATAATCCTTTCGAACTTAATCCGTTTCCTACATCAAGCAAATCTATATCATACAATATAACCTCACTCCTCGTTAACTTATTATATTCGCTTGTAATTATCCGTGCCTCTAGCCAATAGTTGCTGAACACGGCACGCTAATTCAAATAATAATAATAATAATAATAATAGAAGCGGATAGGTTTGCTCTGACATGAAGAAAAATAGTGGCCGAATCAGAGATAATCACCGAATAGTTTTTGACAAGTATCATAGAAATTGACAAGAGACGCGATAGTTAACCCAAAAATTTTATTTCGATAACCGCAATCTACGAGAAAAAAGAATTTTCAAACGTTTAACACGTATTCGAATTTTGTACCTTAAAGGAGTCAAATCAGTTGGAATGTCATGAATTATGCGGAGACGGAATAATAATGATTGCGGAATACATTTTATCGTATTGGGCCATCACGATATCCTCGTGAACTCTTTATTATTAAGATAGTGGTCATGAGTTCGATTCCTAACGACGGCCAAAAAAGTATATACTGATTCACAGAAAAAGGTTAATTTAATGATTACCTAGTGGCCAAATGGTATTTACAGCTAGGCCGAAAAAAAAAAAAAAAAAAAAAAAAAAGAATTATCGTATTCTAAATTCTTTATGAACGTTGTCAGAATAAGCAACATAAAATTTCTCAGTCAGCAGTTTTCCGCTGAAAATCCACACAGCAATTCAATATTTAAACCTGGACGCGCTGCTGATGCAGTTTTATTAGTGGTGAATAGTGGCAACAGCGTTGATCTGAAAAAAGTACGTATATTCACTGTTGTTTATTTAGTTTCCATAGACTATGTGCTAATCGCCGAATATTGTTTATTTTGCGAATACTACTTGAATCGTGGAGAAGCCCAGTTTAAAAGAAATACCGATACCTGAAGTATTAAAAATTTAATAAAACGACACTGAAAAGTAAAAAATAATTACTCCCGGTAAGAAAAGAATTCAAAGTAATATATGTTCATGAGGATATATTACGATTGAACTTAATACTTTAATTAGAGTGTTTTGGTACACCAAATTCGAATGGCAAAAATATTTAAAAACCATATTAAATGAATATAAGAAGACAATAACTCGTTTTCCGTAGGCCAAATATTGGAAAAGCCAGGAATTAAATATATTCCTGATGTTGGAAACGTCAGAAATATATTTAATTGCTGACTTTTCCAATATTTGGCCTACAGAAAACGAGGTATTGTCTTGTTATATTCACTTAAGGGGTAATATCGACTTGTGATTTTTTTTTACGTTTTTTTTTTATTGGCTTAAACACTCCCTAAACAAGAATGATGTAAAAAATTGATTATGAAGGGGGAAACTTGCAAGTGGGTCCAAAAGTCGTTTTTCCGAACATAGTCATGAAGCAAAATTAGCGGGTTTTCAAGTGGGCACGAAAGCATGCATTTGGGTCTTCATTCTTCTTTATACGAATTATACTGACACTTTTCAACTTCCAGCTTTCAATTTGATTAATAGAGATGCCTCTTCTACGCCAATTTTGAGGCTGAAAAATCAGCTGTTTGTAGACAGTCCGTTAGAACGTATAACAGTTAGTGTTCGGCTTCTCCACGTGTATATCAGTGTTCCGGTAAAATTGTTAAGTGTTGAGACGGTACTTGCACGACTATCTTTTGACAATGTTCGAGTTACAAATTAATCTCCGGTCGCATCATTAAAATCACGATCTCTCGAACGTCGTTCTAAGTTGCATCGGTGCTTTGTCTTTTGTTTTGTCAAGAATGCTTACTCGGCCAGAATCAAAAATCCCCGTGTTCAGTAGGAAGTCCAGTTGTTTGTGAGGTTGCGTCGGGGTAGAGACCACGTTAGTGTTTGAGTGGTAGTAGTCGAGGGTTAAGACAGTGACATGTGCCTGCGGCGAAAGCGCAGAATACTGTGTGTGTCAGGTAGCGTCGAGCTAAGAGCGGTTCTGTAGACCCTCCCCACTGGTGGCAAATTTGTTCCCGATACAGCTGTTTATATTGCTGTTTTATACTTCAACGATGGTTACAACGGATTAATGCAAGTTATGGATCTATTGGATGTATCGGATTAAATTGTTACAATTTTTGTACCAAAGCCGATGCGACGCGCAATTTCCTTTTACGAGCGATCGCTCACCGAAAAAGCTAAACTGCCCGCAGGGACGTAATTTGGACCAGGAACGATGAGGAGAAGGAAAACCTCAAATTAGAAGGCTACTTATATGGAGCAGGCATAGCAGATTAGAGGGAAAACGAAAATTTCATCGAAATTCTACTACTCAAAAAACAGCAATATCTCGAAACTGTATTTTTCAAATTGGGCGTACCAATAGCCCTCTAAATTTTTATCCGATTGACTTAAAATTTTAACTGTAACTTTAAAATAAGATTTTCTAGTGAACATCGTAGGATTTTTTTTGATTTTTACAGATTTTATGAGCCTTTTTCGACCGATTTTTTCAAAGAAAAAAGTAAAAAAATTCAAATCACCGCCATCAATTTTTCGAAAAAATCCTACGATGTTCACTTCATTTTGAGCTATATTTTAAGAAACTTTTTGGTTTTTTGTTCCAGATTAAAAATTGTGACCTGTAGTGCTACGTATAGACCGACTGATATTTTTTTTTTTTTTTTTGCGTGCGCTACTGTATAACCATTTTGTATTGTACAAATTAAATTAATCAAAGTTTTTTGTAGTTAAAGACTGCTACTTTCATCAGCACGAAACCTCATATCTCTATTTCTTTTCTATCGTTCGTGGTAAGTCTCAGAAAATCACCCGAAATTTTGTGAGCGCTAGGTAATATTACCCCTTAATATGGTTTTTAATTATTGCAATTTGAATTTACTTTAAGAATATTGTTTAAGCGTAATATCTTTAATTATATTTTACTGCGAAATATAGGAACCTTAATTATCGAAAAAACTATATATACAATTTTTACTTTTTAGCGCCAGTTTTATTCAATTTTTAGAGTAAATATTGAAGTCGGTATTCTTTTTTTTTTAAGAAAACAACTTTTTCTGTTGAGTTTCAAAAATACTTTACCGTTCTATACGAATAAACTAATATAACTATTGACGGTTAATGAAAATACTTCTGCGCAATAAATTCGTTGTTGCCAATTTAAACAACTCTTTTGTAAACATTATAGAAGAACTAGTAGTGTATCCCTCTGGCAGTTCAGGGCGCTGGTCACATTTTGCTGAATCCAAAAATTGTTTAACTGACTTTAAGAATTCTTTACCGGGTAGCCCGTCCGCTATATTAATTGGACCACCCGTGTTTAATCTCGAAGCTGCGTTAAGGTGGAAGGAAAAAAAAACTTTTCTATGATTTTTCATCAGCACACATCTTACCGGGATAATATTGGGTTAATACACTCAGTTTTATATGGTAGCGAAGGAAAGGCAAAAGTACAGCTAAAAAAAAAAAAAGTAACAGTCACTAGTGTCGATACTCTCCATTTCTGGTATGTAGCATGATGCATTTCTAATCTAGTACCCGCGGCAAATCAGACTTCGTAATGACAAACTTCACGCTAACTGTGAAAACAATAGAAGTATTAAATATTTAATTAAAAAAAGAAAAAAAAAAAAAAAAAAGAAAAACTGGCCATCCTATTGAGAATGAAAGGATTCAGCTATATAACATTTTTTCATCGGTATTATACTCAAGTTTACGTCCATACTGAGCGCAATTCTGAGTTTTTATAACTTTCTGATTTTTCATTTTCTTTACTTGCTTTTTCGTAAATAATGCAGAAGTCATCGTGATTTTTTAAAAAGAAATCGAACTACTCCGGATTATAACTTCCTACTTTCAGTCGAATTGCACGCATCTATCTGACGACTAATGCTTGAAACGACCTCTTTCTTCATTGCGTTTTTTAACTTTATCCGAACAGTAACTGCTACTACTTAAAATATACTGCTCAGAATAACCAAACAGTCCTCTATTTTGGCTAGAATGACACATATACTTTGAACTTTATAAAAAAAAAAATCGAACACGGTTGAGCGATATTTCAATATACATTTCAAACTTGTTTCCGATTTAATTAATGCTGTTGTCGAAAATTTTCCGACCTATAAAACCTAAATCTAAAAAAAAAAAAAAACAAAACAAAATGAAATAGCCAAATTTTTAACCGTTTAAAAAAATGGTGGTTTTTTGTTGTTTTTTTTTAATCCGCAAATTTCGATAAATCTAGAATTTTGCTTGATAATTTTAACCGCTGCTATAATCATTACCGAATTATTATTTATTATTATAAGTGTGTAATTATTTTCGAAAATATTTTTGTATATGGAAATAAAATTTAGCAATATAATCTTTCCTCTCGAAGTTGTCATAGATACACACACACACACACAAGGTTCTTTGTAGCGGTTTAACATCAGCTCATTTTATTTGAATTGTCTTCCTATCGGTGCGCCCGTAATAATTTATTCACGCTCTAGCAACTAAATAAAATTACGAGAGTGCGTTGACATTTGCTCAAAAAAAACAAAAACTACATGAAATTAGATTGTATAACACAATGAACGTAGCTTAAGCGGCATCCCCTCTAGAAATTAAAAATATTGCGATATTAAACAATGATTTTTTAATTTCACTTTTAATTGCTTTTTTTTTTTTATATGTAATTGATGACCTTTTTTCGTTTTTTTTTTTTTTTATGAAATATTCGGAAAGTATTTCAAAATTAAAGAAAATTTTTTTTACGATAATTCGTGTTTGCTTCAGAATTAATTCAACTTTTTCTCGAGATGTGTGTGTATACATATATAAATATTGTGTAGTTTTTCATTTTTCGTTTTTCGTTGTTTTTTTTTTTTGTAACAATTTTAATAACGATACATTGTAGGAGAGACAGAGAATTACTTACTTCCGCGTTCACCGATCCATCGTCCAGAATAGCGTACAATTCGATGTTCTTCAGATGAATTTGCACATTATAATCACCCAACTGACTTTGATCGTATCTGATCGAGGCCGCCCACGCGATAGCCGATACCGACAAAAATGCTACGCTGTAGGCAAGCAAAAATTTTTCCAATCGGAACTTGGACAAACATATGATCATGATATTAGATGGAAGTTTCGATATTGTCGAGATGAAGCGTACTCCGGAAAATAAGCCAACGTTCCAACAGAGACTATTTTATTGCGTAGTGATGGTATTACGAGTGATAGGCGAACGTTCGCAAAAGGTGAGGTTCTCGTCCTATCTGAACCGAAGATCACACTGCTTGATCATAATACACCAGAGTGTAGCGCAAAGATCATCTGATCTATCGGTTCGTTCTTCTCGTTGTTTTACAGTTAACTCTGCCTAGTGTGACACATGTGCTGGCCAACAACCTAGAAATTCGTTTTTCTCCACCGCCAATGTTTCGGCGCTGATCGAATCGCGCTAGAGTGAGAACGGAACCAGGAAGGAATTGCCAGTATCCGCACAGTGACCGTGGTTCTAGTTCAATTGAGGAGGAGGAGGCTACCTTTTTCGGATTGGACAGCAGCGCCGGTATGCGCATGATATCTCAATAAACACAGGACGGTCATGCCGTTCCGATCGTCGCGACTATCACCGAAACTCGTTTGCGATAAATCGAGATCGCGCACGCGTTCAATTAAAATCGCGTTTTCATTTAGCTCTTTCATGACGGAAACAGTTGACAGGATAATTACGGCTCTTCGATTTTTTCGTCTTTCGGCGGCGATGAACACTGTGAGAGTCTGTCGGTCACTTAAAGAGATGTTTAGGAACCGAATATTAAAATAAACTTCGAGTGCAGTCAAAACCGAAATAGTTAGCGTAAGTTTAAGATTTGAATATAAAATATCCAGTTGAAACTATTGGAATTTCGTTGCAGGATTCTTTGATGAAACCAACGTATTCAATTTTTAAAATATTCTAATTCGATATATATATTTTTCACGGACTTGTCACTAAACTAAGTATTCACGTGGTTTTAAAAATGATAAAGAACTATTACGATAAAGAACTATTATGATAAAGAACTATTATGATAAAGAACTATTATGATAAAGAACTATTTATAATGTAACGATGTTGCGCGATTAAGTAATTACGCAGCAATTTAGTAAATGTTATAAAACTGTTCTTTTAATTGTAATATGTTTGCTGCCGAAACATCTATCAGAATCAACTGAGTATGATCGCCGTAGGGCAATAGTGCTTTTATCACACTACGATTGTCTGTTTATTATTTCTTCTGCGCCATTATTTCTCCTATTTCCTTTAGTTTTAGCCATTAGCTTTCTTTTATTTCCTTTTATTTTTTTCAATTAATAAATTTATGTAGAGGTTCTTTCTCCTCGTTGGTAGAGAAACATGTCCATCACTGTTAAGCAATAAACGGGGCCCTTACGTTCAGCTGAAGATTTTCAACCTAACAGTGCGATCTATCAGAATTTCGGGATTTCGTTCACGTAACGAATGATTCCATCATTCGCTAAACGAATTTCTTTGAAATTTTTATTAGTAAACGGAAAAATATTGGTCGCGTTTCAACGAGATGATCAGAGATGTAATGCGAACAATTGTTCAAAAAAGTTTCATAGAGAGGGCGTTCGACTGGCTCGCAACAAAGATCTGTAGAGATATTTTATACATCAGACGAATAGAGTTCATAATATTTCCATCTGCGGAAGTTTTCAACGTTTTCTTTATTCTTCTCTTTTCGGATCACATATTTCTTGCCCAAGAATTTATTTTAGATAGATTAATTAATTCTTCGTCTGACGTGTTTCCTACAGACTGTAACTGATTATCCAGCTCGATAGTACATAAATGTTCAATCGTGACAATTTTAAACGTTCGAATGATTTACAAATAATCGCAAAAATTAAAATGATTACAAAATCAGAGGTATATTATTAACCCTGCAATGTGATAGTAAATATTTGAACTGTACACCTATCTAAATAAAATATTTCAATATTTATAAGCACACCGACAAGAGACAAGTTACAGTAATCAGTCGAGACAAGTATGATTATTAAGGCATCAGTTTACATTTCCGCTGTGATGATTGGTGCGTCCCCCCGAATACGCGTACTCGGATTCCTGTGTTCGACTTTGAAATTGTAAATCTTTTTTTTTTTTTTTTTTTTTTTTTTTTGTATTCGACATGAAGGGTGGGTCAAAGCCGCTAGCACGCTCAGGGTAGAAAAAAAGAGGGGCTGAAATTTTACAGAAAACTTTCTTATATATTTTAATAGGCAATAGAGACTGATTATTTTAAATCCAAAACTTTACTACTCAGCTCTTGTGACAGTTTAAACGAAAAACTCGTAAAACGTGACAGAGTCCATTAAAATTCGTTAATAAGGGCAATAGCCACGCTTTGGGAAATTCAGGTCAAGTTTGTTTTTTAGTTAATACCATAATTGGTTTGAATTTCAAAAACAACATTAATAAACTCTCTCCAATATATCGAAAGTTGAAGTGAGTGAAAAAAATTCTTTTTCACACTTCTCACTAAATCGCTATGTTGTTTCCATCATTTTCAGGAAAAAAATAACTTTAGATTCAGGTTCAGCGATCTTTCTTTTTTTATATAGACGGTGTGTCAGAAAAGTTCCCGAAACTTTTAAAATAAATGAAGTACAATTGAATGTAAAGTAATTTATTCGAATTAATTTTCAACATGGTCACCTTCTCGAAGTATACTTGAGCGCTTGTACAACGATTCGAAGCTTCTCTGGTACTCCTTTGAAGTAATGGCTCTGAGGCACTCGGTGCAAGAAGTTTCAATGTCGGCTACGTTGTCAAAAAATAATCGTCCTTTCAGGTGCATTTTAAGCTTCGGGAATAGAAAAAAGTTGCCAAATCAGGCGAATAGGGGGCGTGATGGATCCGTGGGGTTTGATTTTTAGCGAGATACGCCGAATGCGCGTGCTCATTGTTATCCAACAGACTGCACGATCCGGGCTCCTTGTACTCGGGCCGTATGCACTGAATCCGACGCTTGAGACGTTTCAGGACCTCGACGTAGTAGGCAGCGTTCACTGTTTGATTTGGAGCAGGTATTCGTGATGAACCCTTTTGCATCAAAATAAACGATGAGCATGGTTATCACCTTGGATTTTTGTTGGCGCACTTTCTGAAAGTCCTTGAGCCGGTTATATCATGTGTAAACAGTCGTACGTGATAGTACACCTTCTCACCTAAACCATCATCGATCAATTTTTTGCGTTTTCGAAAACGTTTTTTTTAAAGCCTAACACAGAATTTAATTGCCTGAACGAATTTCTCACTTTTCATCCATTTTCAGTTTTGCACATGCGACCTAAACCTTCACTAAAATACGTCTAACTCGAAAACCAATCAATGGAAACTGCTGCAATTTTATACATATACACTCTCGGAGGATGTAGCAATACAGTACGGGTATTGATTAATAGATCACGTCACTTGTATGTGTGCTAAAAAAGAAATTCGGGAACACACCGTGTATATGTATAAATATATAGTATTTTTAATGGGTTCATCAAAATAGATATTGGCCCAAGAGAGTGAGAAGAATGAGAGGTAGGATCAGATGTTTACGTGATCACGTATAAAGGATAGAAAAGACTCAAGTGCCAGAACTGTTATAGCCACACAGCAGCTAAACACGGTACAGGCCGTTGCGTCTACAAAAGAAAAAAAAAAAGTGCCGGGAAGGCGACAGCAAGAAAAGAACAAAAGATATGTACAATAAGGGGAGTTGGAAGACCAATTAATAGAAGAGAAGAGTAGAAAGAAGAGCGCTCGGAAGCGATACAGGTGCGCTCAAATAAAATGTGATCTGCGTCACCCATAAAGTTATGAAAGAAAGGTTGGAAGAGACAGAAGAAGAAGGGGTTAGAGAAAATCAAATAAGAGATGCAGAAAACAAAATGTGCCGAAAGCGAAGACGACAGATTGCAGAGAGAAATTCGATCTTGAAAACATGAAACAAAATTGTTTCCACCAATTAGTACCACCATGGGGTAAAACTACCTGATCATTTTAAGGTGGAATCCGTCAATCTTATGCGAAAATCAGGCATGCGCACATCAAAACCATCAAATAAAAATCTAATAAACCATTACAATATTCCGGTTTCTGTGCTCTTATAATATTGTTCTACATCCAGCTTTGAACAGTTTAGAAAATACTGGTCATCTACTTTATCCCAAGCCAATAAATTATAAGGTAAACCACATCTCAGTTATTATCATTTCCAACAAAACTTTTAAAGTTAAGTAGTTGTTTTTGTTGGAAAATAAAAACGTAACTTATCTTTAGTCTCTAACTAAAATGCTTTTTTGTTAAAAAAGATATCTATGATTACGTTCGATCATTTTCTTTACACCATTACAATGAAGAGCTATTTTGCGTTCCATTCCTTTTCATTTATTTTTACTATTATTTTTTTTTTCGATATCTCAATAACTTTTTTTTTTTTTTTTTTTTTTAATAAAATAATAGTGAGGATTTCCATGCGCTGTGTTTAACTACTGAGGCTATTACAGCACATGGAGCCTACTTAGGAAGGTTAAACTCTATGGTATAGGCCGCTGCTACGCACGAAAGCCAACATAGCTGCGACCGCAGACGGAACGTTCGATAAGATCTTAGAGATAGAGGTGGTAGTGAAATAGGTGGATCTTGGTGCCGCAAAAGAAAAACATTCGAGAAGGAGGTGAGATGTAGACGGGGCGCTTGGTTGACCACAGAAGAAGCAGACATTTGGGGGTGCTTGTCCCGTGAAGATATACCCGTGCGAAAGGGTTGTGTGACCTGTTCGGAGGCGATTCAAGACAGAAAAATCTCTGCGAGAAATTTCGTCTATGGGCCACCAGGGTTCTGTGGTTGATTTTATGCTTCGGAGGAACGTACTTGCGGATTTCCATTCCTGCTGCCATTCTTCTCCAGTTTGGTGCATAAATAAATGGGCCACTGATTTCTGTACACAAAAGTTTCTCTTAAACTGTTTCTGTGAGGAATTAATCTGAAGTACTCAGAGGTTGCGAGACAATTCGAGTCAATTCTCTCGTTATCGAAGTTAAATTTACGTGCTTCACTTTTCCGTCTTTTATATATATATTTATTTTCATGCCTGCCTGAGGCTATGAGCCGTACACTTAAACTATACTGAAACATTAAATACTTAGGAACATATATAAAAGCAAATTTTGGAAATAGAAAATTTAAATGAAATTAAAACTATCAGTAACCACCAGCTTTGTATAAAATGAAATAGCTTCTGTTGAAGCGCATGTATTGTAATGCAATGGAAATGTTTAGAATGTTAAATCGAATAAAAATACGGCATGTGGCATGTTAAAATAAAATGGCTGCAAATCAACTCGGTGGAAGAAAAACACACATTAAAGTATAGATTATTAGAACATATGTAACGTAGAAACGCCATCCGGACACATAAAATTCGAATGACAAGAACACTTAATAAAATATATATATTTATCATCGGAAGACAAACTTGAATAACACTGGCGAAGCAGTTTCAGTGAAATTATCAGAAATATAATTCCCGATCGAATATTAACAGATATTATAAAAATCGATGTTTAGTGAAAAAATTAAAGAACGAAGTGCAGATTGCAGGGCAATGGTTAGATTCCTAATTAATCGATTTTCCGTTTAACTATTCGTTACATTCGGTATAAGAATATGTATATTATGTTTTTATGTAAATTAAGAATGAATTGTAATTTTATTTATTTACTATAAAATCTTGTTCATACACTCATCTTATGTATGACGCTTTAGTTTATATTACTTTCCCCCGATTTTTCAGATTTTTCGTTTCTCTCTCATCACTATAGGGCTTCTCAAATTGAAAAATATTGAAGAGAAAATAAAATTCTCTCAGAGACTCACAAAATAATATTAATATCGCGCGTTACTTTTAGAAACTTGGCTCAAAGATTCCTCCGACCTTAACGTTCGGTGTCCCTTTAATTAGTTCCAACTGTAGTAGTAACGGTATATGGTGGTTCAGTCATCTTAATTAGAAATTTTCTAATACAGCATCTATTCTTTCGATGCAATTCCTTTAATCTTGACAAATCCTAATAATTCTTTGAAACCGCATAATTTTATCTCAACTCCAATCCTCCTAATTACGATTTACGAAATTTTTCCTTTTGACCCTTCGTCAATTCTTTCTCCTTCCCGTATATTATGATTGGAACACTTATTCTTCTCTTCAAGGCTGCGTAATAATTAAAAAAACAATGATTATGCGTTTGAAAATTTTACATTCGTCTAAACGACTTAATCGTTTTTATCGATGGTTCTGTCATCCATGTTAAAAGCCTTTCGCCTCTTAGTAGTATCGATTTGTCTCATTTTCGTTTCTTAAACTTTTAGCTCCTAAAGTGCCCAACTCTAAATAACATTCCGAAAAATGACTATCACATTGAGATGAACTTAGAGAGCTGGCCGAATTATCTAAATCGACGTATTCTAAGATATTTCACACTCGGTTCGTTCAAACCTGTTACCTTTCTTTGTTCAGTAATCAATATACCGTGACTTATGTGACTACGGAGATTTTTTTAACAGAGGGTCCAGTCTTCGTTATGTCTTGGGGAAAGTATGCTAATCGCAACCGCAACACCATTGGGTCTTACGAGGATGAGTGATGCGTGGTGAGTACGAATACGCGTGAGACGATCGCCGCACAGGTACGCTTGCGCAGACGCGTGCGACGAAGGGCTAGCAGCGCGTTTCCTTAAGTAACCAAAAGAAGTCGTCATTTTTCTCGAATCGGAGTGACCGCGGTTATTGTGTTCGTGTCATTTTTATTAATAAATTCCCCATTGCCTGTCACAGACAAGAAGAATCTAAAATGTTTCCAATGAGGGGAGCCATTTTGTTTCGAAACATTCCCGAAATTTACGGAGTTTATGATGAAACGCTCAAGCAACATCACATTTTCTTCCTTTTTTACACGGATTTTTAATTTAAACTCACCCGAAAGAAATCACGCTAAAAGCTAAAATTAGAGTTCCATTCATATTTATTAAAATATCGATTTCTCTTATCGAATCGTTTCACTCCATGTAGGGGTATCACACACTATTATAATTGTTTTCATATATACATAATCATATATTTATTAAACATATTATTTTGAACAAGTACTGATTTATTTCGCTATCCAAAAATTTCACAAATTTCGGAAATATTTCGAAATAAAATGGCTCCTCATTGGAAGCATTTTAGGCTAATATGTCACAGTCATAATTCTTTCGTAATAATAGTTTTCCCAATTTTCTTTTTTAATAGGTTCCCGCGGAATTTTTATTTTTGTCAAATTTTATTTCAATATTCATTTCTTCTAAAAATTTCTCTTCTCTTTTTTCTTTATTGGGTCCTTTCCAAATTACACTGGCCCAAATTCTCGTTCCCTTTAATTTCTTTCGATATTTTTTTTTTTTTTTTTTTTTTTTTTTGCCAAATTGCTCCTAGCTGATAACAGCTATCTGGCAATTTTAGTATTAGAGCGTAACATTGAGTAGCACTCTATCCAGCGATAGGTGCAGAAGATTACTTTTCCTTTTTGTTAGGCTAAGTCCATCGGCTTGACTCTGTCAAGCCGCCGAACTTCCATCGAATTATCCAACAATACGATCGCTAAGTAATTTGGATGTATCTCCAGTCTGCTAGCATACTTTTTTGCATCATTAGTTATTACTTCTAGCACGGTCTTGATTTTTAGATCTTCATGTAGTGTTAAGTTGGTGATATACCACGGAGCATTGACTATCATTCGAAGGATTTTATTCTGTATCCGTTGGATGATCGCTATATTGCTCTTTTTCGAGCAGCCCCATAAGGGGCAACCGTACCGCCAAATTGGCTTTAGGATTTGAGCGTATATTAATAGTTTATTTTCAGGAGATATTTCTGATTTTCTGTTTAATAGCCAGTACATTTGCTTCAGTTTTGCATTTAGTTCGATCCGTTTTGCTGTTATGTGTTTCTTCCATGTTAATCTTTGGTCGAGATACATACCAAGATATTTTACATCTGTGTGTTGTGGAACTGGAACATCATTCAGGATTATATCTTCCGTTGGCACAATTCTTCTGTTAGTAAAGATTACTCGCCTTGATTTGCTTTCATTAGTTTTAATCTTCCATTGGCTAAACCACGATGAGAGTTCAGTAACAGCTTCTTGAATGGTGTTACGCGCTTTAACCGGGCATACATCCGAGCATAAGATCGCGGTATCATCACTTTCGATATGACCAGACTTTTCAGTATGGCTTCCTTAAATCTATCTCTCCCGCCTTAACAATAGGTGAACATCTCCTCAAAAGAAATGTAAAACTATTGCACGACGCTTGCAAAGCGCTTTTTGATTTAAACGTATCAATTTTTAAAAGAGATTTCTGTACACTTAGCCGCTTGCGCACAGGCCACACGTCCATGTCGCATAATTTTATTTTGCAAAGAACCCCCCCCCTCCTACGAATTGTCCTTTCTGTGGCCAAGATGTTGCTCCCTCAACTTCTCACATACTGTACGACTGTCCAGCACTATCACCCTACCAGCCAGCCCTCTTCAATTAATAACAAAACAATCACCAACATTCTTGAGAATTCCCCCAATGCAATTTTATCTGTAACACAATTTATCAGAACTAGCGGAATACGCAGATATCTATAAAAACAAACTGCGCATCTTCGTGCTGTAATAACCACAGCAGTTAAACACGGTACAAGATGTTGCTTTCACAAAAAAAAAAAACAAAAAAAAAACTTTTTCTTATTCTCTCCTTTCAAATTTTTTTAGCCCGTAAAAATTTCAATTCTAAAGCCAGATTTTCCTTGAAATAGCAAACTCGTAGAATACCTTTTGTGTTCCTCCTTCTCACGATCCCCAACCATCAATGTTATATTTCAAAAATAGCCAAAGCCTTTAGATTTTCTAATTCTTAATATTTTTTTAATTATAATTATTTTCCCGTTTATTGACTCTTTAACAAAGATATGCTATCTCCCAAAAATCCCACCCATTTTTGTATCTCCTTAATTCTTCTCGCATTTTCTTAACTTTTTTTCTCTTACACTATTCCATTCTCTAAAAAAAAAGCGATTTTTTTTTTTTAATTCTACTCCGAGTATGCTTTTCCCGTTCTGAACGATTTTTTCGTATGACCACCCTTTTAAATATTTTCACCTTCTTTTCTTTATTCCGATTCTATTAACACTTTCATTATTATTCCCATTCGACAGTTAACTTGTTTTACCGATCTATCTTGCTCCGGATAATAAACATCCATTTTAAGGTAGAGATTTCACTGCACTCACCGAGTGCTCGAATGTTTAATACATTCGAAATACGCACGGTACAAGTAAGCCTCTTCGCTATTATCCTGCCGATAAATTATAGGCAAACGGGAAAATCCTCTTTCCGCATAATAGAAGCAAATCAGGTGACACACATTATTATCACGGTGTAATGATTTATTATAATTCGGTAAATTTATATATAAAATAATAATATGGGTAAAAATTTAACTATATTTATTAATTTTTATTTAATAATTTTTTTTTTCAAATTATTGACCAATTTTCAACGTAACTTTTTCTTCTTATTATATTTAAATATATAGTTGTACATATATATGTATATATTTTTTTTATTCGTTCTCCTTCTACAATTCCTAATATTCTTTTCACTTTTTTTCGTTATATTTTTTAACTTATTTTTATGTATACTGTTTGATTTATTTATTTATTTAGATTTTTACTGCCTACATAGGCTATAATCTACTTAATCTAGTTACAGTACGGTACATAGTTTTATAAAACTAAGTGTAGCATTGTACGTTTAAGAAATGTGATTATGTTATTGTTTATCTCTTTATCCAGCCTAATCTACCGTCTTATCCATGGTTTTTCAATTTTCCCTCCATGCGGCGTTCAACTCTCTCTGCAATCTGTCGCCTACGCTTTGGGCACAGTTTGCTTCCTGCTTCCCTATTTTGTTTTTCTCTAGTCCCCTCTCCTCACTGTCCCCTACATCCTTCCACTCACAACTTTATAGGTGACGCTAATCACATTTTGTTTGAATGCACTTATATCGCTTCCAACCGTTCTTCCTTGTACTCTTCTCTTTTGTCAAGTGTCTTCCAACTCCGTACTGTGCATCTTTTGTCCTCTCCTTGCCATCACCCTCGGTCATTCCAGCACTTGAGTCTTTCCTATCTTCCATATCTGATCGCGTAAACATCTGATTCCGCTTCTTATTCTTCCCCCTCTTCTTGGGTCAATGTCTTTACGACGAACCCCAAAAAAAAAAAAAAAAAAAAATTTCTTGATGTCCAAAAAAGCGTTGAGGTCCGTGGTAGTTGGTTGGTTGGCGGTGAACTTGGAGCAGCCTAGTACCAGATGTTGTATGGTAATTCTTTCACCAGGGCATGTTTCACAAATCGGTAGCTCTTTCCTCTCGAGAATGAACTTATGCGTCAGCTGCTTTAGCCTGATAATAGCTGATGTGAGCGGTTTATTCTTTTTTGTTGCCTTGAATATTTTGTCCGTCCAGTCGCTATTGTTCAGTTTTATCATGGTTTGATTTATTTATAAGTTAAATTTTTAATATTTTACCTTCGTTATCTCATCAGATAATTTATCAACTTTTACCGTTTAACTTTAAATAGTTTCACAGCTCAAACCATTTTTCTTATATATGTTCTTTATTTATTTATTAATTTATTTATTAATTTATTTATTAATTTTTTATTGATTTCTTATTATTTGGACTGGTTCATTATGACATTAACTCAGCGCAAGAGAAATTGAACCGTATTTCCATGCGCAACAATGGGATTCGAGACAGTCCCTAACCTGAACAAAGTACCACTGCCTAACTCTGTGTTGCCCCTGCCATTGGTTCCTTTATTTCAACTATTTCCGATTGAATTAAGTTTCAATTAGTTGGAACTTCTTCCTAATTATTTTTGGCTGGAGGTCTGGCTGACGAGCCTAAAAAAAACAAACAAAACCAAATAAAAAACCTCCAAAAAAAAACAAATTTTACAGGCTATTCTGATTTAGTTAAGTTTTACCGACTTCAAAAAAGAAAAGATTTTTTTTTTTTTTTTGATTTTCACTGTGGACCGATTCCAATGATATTCTTTGTTCATTCGAAACTATATAACATTCGCGATGATGGTACCATGTGAAAGTACACCGTTGAGTATCGGTTAGCAAAAATACTCAGTAATAAGAAAAAAAAATGTAAAAAATAAATGTGATTCCCTTAGATAATTTTTTACATTAATATAACGGACACGTATAAATTAAAAAGTCGCTTTTAAAAAAGTTGATTTTTAACGGAAAAAAAAAATGCAAGCATTATGCTAAAAATTGTAAAATAAATCGTATTTTTTAGGTAAAAAAATTTACTAATACTTGAAGATTTACTATAAAAGTTTAATAAAAACAATTTATCGGTAACAGAAATTTAATAAAAATGGACCAAAAAGTAGAAAAAAAATTATTCAATAATAAAATATTTCAGAACCATGTACCTCAAGGTGATATGATAATTCTTAAATACTTAAGTTTCGGTACACCAAATATTACAATTTTCAATTCGGCTCTAACTCTAATTAAAGTATTAACGTTGTGTAAGAATTATTATAATTTTATCTTAAGGTATATTTTTTACTGTAAAATATGTATTATCTTTTTATCAAATAATTGTTTTTCACGTTTTTATAGTAAATCTTAAAATCCGGTATTTTAATTTTAAAAAAACAAAAAAAAAAAAAAAAAAAGAAACATTTTATTCAATCTTTTTACCATTTAAGTATATTAAAATTAATTTTATTCCTGTTCGTTGATTGTGTTCGACCTTCTATTTTCTTTCTATGTCGTTAATAGATAACTGCTAACGTACACGTAATCACCGAAACTGTTACTTCTTCAAAATATGCATTTATCCTACTTATGATGTTAACTGCATAAAATAATAAGTTATCTAAACTGATGATTATCCGGAATTCAGCCATCTTCATTAACCGTACTGCCTTACTATTATTAAATTATGTCTTTTCCTTTCTTTCTTTCGAAAGTATTTGCGTGTATCGACGGGCTAATGTCTCTATCGGGTCACGTCAACTATTGTACGTCGACAAAAGTTTAATTAAGTCTCGTCGATAATAACAAGGCAGAAATTTTGCTCATTATGCCGCTAATCGAATTTCGATTGTAAGTCGGTATTCTTCAATTCGCGCACTTTGGAGGAGTACTTTTGTCGGCTTGGATACTTAATTAACCGCAGAACGTGAGAAGAAGTTCGACGAAGATGTTTGTGTTCAAAAGGCTCACACGGACCTGTTTTATTATAATCAATTGCCATTTTGCGTTATTTTCATTATCACGGTGAAGTATCGATGTATTTTTTTCACATGCGCAAGATAGCCTAAATTACTTTCTCCGAGCGTAATCTAATTTTTCTTATTACGGCCACACTGCATTAGCAACCCATTTCTTAAAGGACATTCTGACCAGGTAGACGATTACCCTGGTAGCCTATATTATTATTTGGAATTCATTTTGAATCAATGCGCCGGCGTCGAAGTACCCCCCCACCTCTTATACTTTGTTTCTAGTCTTTCCTACCCTACTGAACGATTTATTGTTTTTTGATCGTTTCAAAATATTCCGTTCTTCTAAATTAACTTATTTTTAGTGAGTTCGATTCAGAAAAGCAATTCTGTTCTAATAAGTTCTCTGGTTAAATAGAAGCAAATCTTTTATACCGTAAAAAACAATGGGAGAAAAATTTAAAAAGACGGAATATTTTTCAAAATTAGATCAACTGAAATTTAAAAATAGACATATTCTCACCTCGATTGCAGGAATGGAATTTATTTGAAAAAAAAAAAAAGGAAAAAGTATCGATATTAAAATGAAAATTCGTTTTTCTCTACTAAACACTAGGTTGCGATACGAGGCGTGTATTCGAAGTGATTTTAGTTCTAAGGTTTTTCGTGAAAATATCCCTCTTTATCTGTTACTGAGCGGATGGAAATAGTCTTGGACGGACATACAGTCTTTGATGCAGTTTGAAAATTCGTAATAGACAACTATTTTGGCGACGAAATGAATTACATATCCGGATGTGCCCGGTTCACGTCGTATTTAATGCTTGAGAGAAAAATTTTCTTTTTTACTCTAGCTGTTAGCACTTACTGGCTTCTTTTTGTTCCCCTACCTCTACTCATTTCCAAGCCTTTCTCCTTATGAACGAACAATTTCTTCCACCAATCGTAGACCCTTTCTCCGCCTATATCCCATTGCATATTATTCACCCCGGAACAGATTTTCATGCACACCCTCTCACCATCTTATGATCGTATACTTTATCTTAATTTGATATATACACCGTCTGTCGCACACACACATCAAAATACATGGCCCACTGGCGTTGCATGTATAAATATTGGAAAGAGTCAGTTTTTAATTTTTTTTCTTTTTTTTTTTCGTTGCATTAAAATGCTTTATAAAAATATTAATTTAAGATTATAATCTTTAGTATAACGATATTTTTAATTATATAAAAAATACTAATCGTTATTATCTATTAATCAAACGTTCCGCATGTCAGTTGTCAGGGTAAAAATAATAATTTTGTTTCGGAGCAACTGGGCTCCGGCAGAGCAGCAATAAATCATTGCTCACTTTGAAAAATTGCTCCCAGCGGAGCTGCTCCGGCAAATCACTTGTCCGGCACATCTGTAGGGAGAAACCTTATAAAATTACTACTGATAAGCATAAGAAACTTAGAATTCCCTTACTAAAGGATAATATCCAAAAAATATGTGATCTTATTGATAAAATAAGTCTAATTATTAGAACACTCTTTCACGATGCCGATAATAATACTGATAAGTATGAATCAAAGACGTCCAGAATTCGTGAATTTCTCTGATAGATAATCAAACTTTAGATAAACTAATCGATAAACTCAAAAATAAAAAGCCAAAACGACCTAACCAAAATACCTAACAGATTAATAAAATTAATTTGCGAAACAAATCCGAAACTACCGTTAAAAATATATCAGGCACGTATTGATAATATAGCAGATCTTGAAGTTTGAAAAGATAGCAAAGTATTATTATTATTATTCAACAAAACAGGAACTAACCGAAAACAGACCAATAACTCTTTTGCCCACAAAGGGGAAAGATTTTTAGAAAAATAATAATTCATTATAAATCCGTAAAGTATGAAAATTAATTTTCCCTTAGAAACAGGTATTCAACAGAAGGCGCAGTTGTAAAAATCTATGATATCTTAAAAGAAGAGTTTAAAACAAACTACAGTTAGTTCGATGCTACTAATAAGTTTTGACACTTCCGGCGTCTTCGACATGATAAAATGGTCTGCGATTTTAGGGAATTTCCAAAGTAAAGTCGTACTGATATAACCGAAAGAGTAGTGCGGGCTCTAATTAAAATACTTCGAATTAGAATAATTAAAAAAAGAATATAAGTCTTAGATCCAAAACACTACATTCTTTTTTTTTTTTACACAACGCATTATCCAACTTCCTGTTTAATTACATTCATTTTAACTAACTACTACTTACAGTTTCGCTTATTCCTTTTCTTTTTTCTTTAAATCTTATAATCATTCCTTTGTAAAAGAATTTAAGACATTCGGACAATTTTCCCCAAAAGGCGTGATTGCAGCAAGTGTACTAATGCCGCGGTGACCAACACTTTATTTTAATAGTATCTTTCAGCAGTTCATACGCACACATCCTGACACTTGTAAAACTTAAATACATTATTACTATTTTCTGTTACAGCGGTACATATATTATTTTTACGACGATGATTGCTAGCAGTTACAGCAATGCTCGCTCACTTAACTTCAACAAGAATCAGTCAGACCGATGTCAAAACTTTTTCTCACTAATGTCTTTTTTTATAATTTCTTGACTCCTCGTTTTCCCTTTCACTTTTCTCCTCTCGTCTTTTTCTGTACATTCTATTCTTATACTTTAATTTTTCTTTTCTTTTTCTAACTCCCCTTTTTTCTTTTATCGAGTCTTACCTTTTTTTCCCATTCTCTTCCCCTCTTTACAATTTACAGTTTTCTTCTTCCTTCTCATTTCAGTAGCTATAATTCACCATGGCTGCTACTCCAAATGTTTTACAATGGAACTGTCGTCGTAGTACTAAAGCCCCAATCTGAAATACAGCTACGATCGGATATGAATTTCAATTTTTGAGAAAACAAGCTAATTAAATGTGATCGCGGGATGGTTACGGTGGATCCTCAATTCTTATTAGAACGCCACTTTCATTTCTAACGTTGTATCCATTTCCTCTATTTCAAACTCTGTCCATTCACTAAGTATAACTTCCATCTCTGCAACTCCTAGCTGTGATCTTGATTATTTTATCCTCTTACTCCGACTCTTAATTCTATCCTTTATCCGTTTATTATAATCGGCCGTGGAATGCCGGGCTCTCGTATAGAGTTGCTTATCAATGGTGCTGTTTTTGAAAATCTCATTATTTCCTACAATATAGTTCTCGTCAATGATTTTTTTCCTATTTATTTTAAAAGTTCCTTTAGGACTTTCGACCTAATATTTTTTCTCCCATTATCGCTTTTAGCTACCTCTGGTCGGTCCTTACGGGCTTCTAAGGTAGTGATTATCTTCTAGCCTTGGAAATTTTTCTCTTTCTACTTATTTTAAACCATTCCATTGGAATCTTTCCAAACTAAACTTCAATCTTGGTTCCTCACTCAGTATAAGACTCTGATTTCAACACAAGACTCTAAAATCTCAACACAAGACTCTGATCTTGTATCTCTTTACAAATTATTCCTAAATTCTATCACTAATGCTCTCCTCTCTTCCTCGCTGACCACCGTTGTTTAATTATCATAGAATACAGCCTGATTCTTTTAGATGGAATGAGAACTTTAATGGTACATTTGATCATAGTCGTTCTTCTTTTCGAGCATTCTGTGCAAATCCTTTACTCGAGAACTTCCTCGATCATTAATGAACTAATGCAAAAGATAGATTTATTCGAAAATCTTCCAGAAGCCCTCTTGAGAAAATTGTCGCTCTTATTCTTCAAGAGCTACCTCACTTACTCGTATTCGTAAATTAACCAGAGCATTTAAATCTGTACGTCCCGCTATCTGTAACCTCCTCGTTTATAGCTTGCTATTTTTATTGATGCTATCGCTTCCGCTTATGCTGACGAGTTATATAATCCTCTTCCGTCTTCATCCACATTTCTTAACTTCATTCGCCTTCATGAAGTTTTCCAGTCCCACTGCGTGTCTCAATGGCATTTCGTTTCTTGTCCTTAAAATCCCGTCTAATTAATTTCGTCATACTCTTCTTATGTATTCAATTAATTTATTTCTAGAGAAATTACCGTTCTTTGTTCGAATTCCTTTATTATTATTCCCATCTCTAAAAAAAGACTTCTCTCTACGTTCCATTTCTCCAGCAACGTGGCTTAAAAAATGAAAATTACATGTGTACTCAACAATCGCCTTATTTGGTAGCTTGAGCGAAACAAAGTATTTTCATCCAGTGAGTGTTCAGCTTCCTTCCAAGTGTTCTGTTGATTGTGTTAGTTTTTTTGTCTTTGACATATACAAATCTAGCTTTGCTAGGTTCTTTACGTTTTAGTTTAACGTCCTCTTTAAACTGCCATATTAATCCTAATTACAAAGCTATTTTTGTATCCTAACAATATTTTCTTTGCTTGTCTACTCTGTATTTTAACTTTTATTTTCTTACTTCCTAGTCTTTGTTGCGCCTGCTACATTTTATCCTTTCTCTCGCTTCCTATTATCGCAATTCTTAATTCCTTCATTTTGCCAGTTTCTGATCGGATTAGTAAGTGATCGATTTTTCTCTTCTAATCGTTTCTAGGCCGAAGTCCTATGTCGACATGCCTTTCAAATGTAACTGCATATTTTTCGTTCTTATATGTAACCATACAACTTCCGTAAATAATTCGATTTTAGATCCCCTAGCACACTTCTAGTTCAAAAAAAACTATGTAAGCGATTGCGTTAGTGATATAAACAGTTTACACGTAATGGACGAATCTGTAAATACATCAGGTACTATATTAAAAATAATACCAAACTATGCATTACCTATGCTAATATATAAAACTGTAGTGTTCGTGCTTTGAAATTATTTACGTGGTAATCGCTATATTGGGTGATTTTCATCGTAATTATGCGACAAGTATTTCTTTAAATGTTTAGGATATGAAATTCGCACAAGCTAAAACTTATATTACCACCCGAGGGTCATTGACATCGCAAATATGGTACAAAATTTGTTACGGTTTAACGTTTGAATATTTACCAGCAAAAGAGGGAGAGAGATAATGATATCAAACTGCTTATATCGCATCTTGAAAAAGTAAGAAAACTGTAACTTTCGTAAAGGAAAAAAACTGTAATTATCATTACTTTTTTTCTTTCTTTTTTATTGTTCCTTCAATGATTTAGCACGATCGATCTCTTTTTAAATTGGTTTCTAATGTTTTGGTTAATTTCACGAGGACATCGGGTAAAGTAACGCCTATTTTAAACAAAAACCGAAAATATTTTTATCCGCTTGCCTGAAAATCAAAAAGTAGAAAGATTATATTTATTTTAATTAACTGATGATACGAAATGGCCATTTCAGAAAACAAAGAAAATCGAAAAAGAAATATTTGAAATGACGATCGGTACTACACTAAACTAACATGGCTGTTTATAATACGTTTTCTTTTATTTAATTAGGCTTTCTTTAAAAAATCTTATTCCCTTTTTTTTGCTTTTGTTTTATTCATATTTCGAGTTATATATATATATATATATATATATATATATATATATTCGTATTTTCTATTCGATAAGTTTTGTTCATTATGTTTCGATTATTTCGTGTAACCGTGGTAAATTACCTGTTGCAAAATTGTTCTACTCTAATTTCCGCCTTTATTGAATTTTTTTATTAACTTCTTCTTATTTTTTTTATTCATTATTCGTATTACTCAATTCTGACACCGTGCCTATTCGTTTATTTACATAAGCGATCACCGGCATTCGCACATCGATACTTTTTCGAGTATTATTCGATGGTTGTAATGTATGTAATTCGTTGTTTAAAGTGTTCCGTATTAATTTTATAAAATATTTACATTTTTGTGTTGAGTGACATTTTTATATTTGAAATGTAAAAATATTGCGATCTATCGTTTTTTGTTTTTTGTTTTTTTTTGTATTTAAGAACATGCGTTTTTATTTAATGCATTATATGTTACTAGTCCAATGCCTTGTCTTTCAAGAGCAGCTCGAGTTAAGGAAAATATCTGAGAACATTTCCTTCAGAACCAGTAAAGAAAATCTGATTACTTCCCGTCCTAAACCTCATTTTTCCATAAAAAATCTCCAACTTCACATCATAAAATTTTTTTTCATTAGCTCAATCTCACTTTCCTCCTCTTCCCTCTAATAACCATAATTATCCTAACGGTCTTTTCTTTTCAAAACATACTTCTCTCATCAAATCTAGTCTCATTACTAAAAGTTCCGAGGTGCCAAATGATGCTCCGACTAATCTCAATCTTTCCATATACCCTGTATCAGCTCCCGGGGCAGCTGTCAGGGGGAATTTCAGTTTAAACTTCCAATAAATCTCTCTACAACGGCGCAATAATCCTGAATTTCAAAAATTAGCATATCAATTTTTCCGCTTAATCCATTTATACTCTTCAGTAAATATTAGCCTATCTCCGAACTTTTTTTTTCTCCTTCTTCTGCCTTTTTCTCTATCTTCGTTTCTTTCGCATAGTACACCTTCTTGATAATCCCTAAATGAGTACTCAGAGTTTAAGTGTCGACTGTTTTAAATCAGTCTCCTTCTTATATCTAAACTCTTTTAGGTTTAAACTATTAAAGAGCATAGCGCTCTTCCTCGGTAACTTAGACCTATTGCATATCTCTTTATTTTTCCTTCTCATACTTCCTTTGTGTATGCTCTTTGCCGCACTTGAACTATAGCTGATTGGCTTTAGTCAATTTCAGCTTTAGCTTCATCTGCTATATTATTCTTCCTCTTAGAAATATGTGTTTTAATTTAAAATTTTTACAGTGGAATTGCCGAAGCCTTAGAGCAAATAGAGGTCCTTAGAGACTTTGCTCAGTCAAAATGAGATTAAAATAGCCTTGCTTTCAGAGAAACATGGCTTAAACAAGATACTCATTTCACCTGTAAAAACTATTATGCGATCAGATCTGATCGGGGTGATGGATACGGTGGCGCCGCAATTCTTATCAAAAAGAACATTCAATTTACTGAACACAGTGTTCAACTTCCTCTCTCTTCCTCACTCCACTCCTTGAAGATCCAAGTTTTCTGATCCTCTTCACATAATGTCTGTCTACATTCCTCTGTCTTACAGCCTTTAGGACTCTTCTTTCTTACTCTTCCTTAATTCGATTCCTCATCCACTTAACGTTGAAGGTGATTTGAACGCTCGCTCGCCACTCTGGGGCTGCTCACACTACAACCGAAATGGTGTAATTCTAGAAAAGTTTTTCCTTAAAAATAATTTAGTTTTACTTAGATTCTTTGCCTACTTTTTTCAGAAACGCTTCAGTTACTAATTCTCTTGATCTTAGCTTCTGTTCTTTTTCCATCAGTTTGCAATCTAGCTGGAGAGAACTCTGGATGGCACCTTTGGAAATGATCACGTCCCTATCCTTATTTCCTTTTCTGATTTCTCTTATTTTGCTGTTTCCAAACTTGCTCTTAATCCTCAGTGGAATCTGTCCTGGGCTGACTGGGCTAAATTCAGCTCAGTGGTGGATTCTTACGTCTCGGGATGATTCTCAACGGCAATACAACTCTTTCATCTTACTAATGCTTCTTCTTTGTCGTGTCCCCCTTCTTCCCGTTTGACCTCTCAAGCCTAACATAAATCCTCTTCCTATTTATGGTGGAACGATGAATGTAAACGTGCCTATGACTTTAGTTCACGGACGTTCAGAACCTTTCGTTTCAATTCCACTTTGGAGAATGTACAACAACAGCAGGGGGTTGTAAGCCGTTTGATATTTCAAGAAGTATATCGGCTCACACTTACCTACAGTATTTTCCTAATATCCGGTATTCAAACAAGACTACCATACGTTCTAATTTCGTTTTTTCCTTTTTTAAGAAAGAAAAAAAAAAAAACAAAACAAAAAACGTATAAATAATTAAAGAACGCGGTAATTTTAATAGTCATTATCGATAATCAGAATTATAATCTTCAAGATGATACCACCGGTCATTTATATTAAGTATTATCAGCGGTAAAGAAAAAGAACTTTATGCGTGTTGCGAATCATGTCTGCCTTAATAAAAATGTTCGAATTCTTCACGGCAAAAATCATCGTTATCCGCACGTTACATGTGCAATTTACCGGTAAGCTTTGTATCTTTTATTGTTGCCAGTTCTTGAGGTTTTTCGGTATCGTTGCGAATTCAAAGAATACGAGTGTAGTATCATTAAACCGAATCGGCTCTTTGTTAAGAAATCTAACTGCGATAACGATAAATAATTGTGAAGAATGTTCGCTTGCGAGCGGAATAGCCGCTTTAATCTGGTTGTATTACGTGCGATTCCGACAGCATGTATATTGTTGAGAAAGCATTTCTGCCAGCAAACGTATTATCAGTAATGTGTGTGGTCAGAGTGTATATACACGAATGTAGTTTAAGATGAGCGAAGAAAAGGTCAGTGATCTGAAGATTCAAGTTGAATTAAAGAACGTTCTGGCACGACTTTTATCGGCCGTTTCAGTTGTTTCTGTCATTTACTGTTCGAATCGTTGTTGCCATATTCGTCCTTTCTGTTCGTCTTTGTATGTCTGTCGATTTTCGAGTTAGTCGCGTCTTATTCGAGCATCTTTATTGCTTTTACGTACGTGTTTATTGATTTTCTCGCACCATGCGGCAGTTATTGCAGGCAGCTGTTCGTTTCTAGTCAGCTTTCGAGTTTTCCTGTAACGATAGATCTTTTTACCTTACCCGTTCATTTGATAGGAGTTACTCTTTAGTGCTAGTCGAAATAATAAAATTTTTATGAATTTCTTAAGCTCTGAATGAAAATTGTTTTTTTTTTTTTTTTGTTTTATAATCTTATTCGAGGAGTAACAGACTTCTTTTACGATTCTCCTTGGAAATTATTTCTCCGAATCTCTCAGAATTTCTTCCTTTTTCTCAATATTTACTGCCGAACACCATCCTACGGTCTATTATTTATACCCGTCATCCTTTCTCCAATTATTTGATTATTTCGGACTCCATCAGTGCTCTTCACGTTATATAGTCTCCTCTTCCTACTCGTTCCTCTGTCTTTATCATTCTTCAAATACCTCCTATCATCTATAATCTTCTCTCCTCTCTACATTCAATTAATATCAACGCTCATAATGATCGATATTGTCTAGTTGCTGCTTTTTCGCGTGCTTTCTTTTTTAAAATCCCAGGTTTGAACTTCCTTTTTCTCCTTTGTAAGCAGAGTTCCATTCTACTCTTCAGTCTGATATTTTTGTTTCATTCTTTTAGAGTAGCCGCCTACCGTCTGCCTAACTTAATCTTCCTTCTCATCCGCTGTTTCGCTATTTTTCATTTTTGATTAAATCAGTAAATTGGCCTGTTGATTTAAATTTCCTGAAGCCATATTTACGTTGGCGTATAGTTGCTTCTATTTTGGGGTACCAGCATGGAACAGATTTCGCTATTGATACTAAAGTAGCATGAGCGATAGTATCGATAAAGGTGCTAGTATTCTCAGGTAAAGATTTAGATGGTTTACCGAGAATGTTTACTTTAATTGAAAACGTATCCAATCCGTCTTATGGAATAGAAACTGAGACTTAGTCGGAGTAGTTTGAAGAGGGGTGAACTTTTACTAGACGTATAAGTATAAGGAAATAATCGCTAGAGCATAAAATCCTGTAGCACAAAAAGGTTAGAACAGATGGAAAAAGAAACAAATGCTAGGTCGATCGTCGGTAAAGTAATATAGGATGAAGTGAACTTTGTGGAGGCATCAATATTAGATCATTATCCACAATAAATTTACTAACGACGAGGTCGTGTCGGTTTTGCAGTGTTATAGGAGTGAGTGGGCCTTTAAAATCACCGAGTAATTTTAGTGGCGGGCTACTTGAGACAGCGCTGATTGCAAAATGTGTGGGCTTATAATATAGTTTGGGGGCACGTAACGGTTATAGAGAGTTATCGGAACATCAGGTATTCAGTAGAGACGGACATCGTGTAATCGTTTTGCGTGTGGAATTTTTTTGTGAAATATGGTCGAACCATCGAAACGTGTGCATTTAGGCGATTTAAATTATGAAGAAACTATTTTAAAATGGTTCGATGAATGTGACAGTGGTAGTGATCTATAAATAGTGTGCCAGAAGGCTATAACATTGAATCAGAACACAATACTAATTCAGAGCTATCTGACTCAGATGGCAATGAAGAAATTGTTGAAGACGAAGTAAGTGATAGTGATAAACGTTATATATATATGGTAAAAATCGGTACAGATGGTGTACGCCAGAAGTTCGCCCATCGTCTAGAATACAAAAGCAGAATATTGTAATAAAAGTTCCCACACTAAAAGCAAGAGCAAGACCACTATGCAAAAATTGTTCTTCAAAGCTCATGCTGGAATCTAGAATATTTGTTACATTTTTATTTTTCTTGTTTTTTTGTTTATATAATGGCTTATAAACTTCACAGTATAAAATAATACATTTTACTTGTTTTCTCTTGATTTCTTTAAAGCTTAGTTTGCAAATAAGTTTTTATTTTCTATTTATCGGCATCATTATTTACTATGATAATATTTTGCTAATTTTTGTTTTAATTATTTTAATTTTAACATACCTAAGTTTAGTAATGCTTATAATATGTATATCAAATGAAATATTTAGTTTATTTGTATGTTTGGCTTTCTTTTTGGCCTCCCAAAATGAGTAGTCTCACAGAATACGCCGGACTGTTTATGTTACAAATATAGCACCGGACCAGTTAAGGGTTAGTAGAGAAATGAACCAAAATTCAATGTTGTCCGTTACCGAAAGTAAAAAGGGATATAGTAGTTTTTCCCGCTAGATTATTGCAGGACTTCAGGAGAGTTTTTCGTAAACATAATATAGCAGGGAAGTAAATTGAAAAGAGTTGTTTTAGTTCAGCAAGTTGAGGATAATGATATTATTTTGAACCATAGTTATTGTTAATTTTTAGATATAGTTAATCTCTACTGCCTGAGAAAAATTTCTGATTGCTTAACAAGTTTGTTGATCAACTGTGTGAAATGTACTTCCATTGATCAAAGAGGAAGTAACGTTATCTGAAAGCAATGATAAAGCAAAGGAATATAAAGCCAAAAACTTCATAAAAGTAGGTCCCATTTCTTAGAACAATCATCGCGTCTAGGTCCCCTTGTATGCTATCAAACAACCTAGTTGAAGAAGACAAGTAACACCGAAGAAATGCACTATAAAATAAGAACTAAGGAGGCCAATAATAGCATTTAACAAAATTGAAAATGGAGCAAAATGATGCGTAAAAGAAAGAAAACTGTTAACAAAAGCGCATAGAGAATAATCAAAATAAAACCTCAGAGTGGAAGAAACTATGAGACTTCTATCATATCTAAGACTGTAGTACTTTATATGTATGGATAAGGCTTTATTTTACAATATTAGTTGTATCGAATTTACTGAGAGCGGATAACAACGAAGAGGCCAAGATATTCTTAGAAGAAAGAGAAGAAACATTATTCATAACCGAAGTGTCGATTCGACGTTCATGACTTTAGAGGAAGATAAGGTTACAGAAGAATTCGGTGGGTAAGAATAACGGAGCTATATGGGAATAGCACGCGAATTGAGAGAATTGTCGAGGAGACTTCGGATTATAATAATGCTTTTAAAACGGAATAATCTTGACGTAAGAAGAAGACAAATTTCTAAAATAGTGTTGTCGTCTGCTCTTTGTAGTGTCAGATGATTTAGGTAAGGCAGAAGAATTAGCAAGATTTAAAATATTATCAAAAGTAAATGCAGGAGCAGCTATCATTTCGCTAGTATTTTCAACTTAAAAGTAAAAAAGTGTTTTGAAGACCCGTGATTTTGCGAATCACTCGATCATCAAAAACTTAATAAAAAAATCTAGAGCCGACTAGTTATAAATAGAAAAGCCGTTTTCTTAAGAAATAAAACATTATGCGGAATAGCGACTACCAGCATATAAGGAACAACTACTTATGCTGCGGCATTTAAAGTGGTCAAGACGAAGGGAGCTGTAACAGAGTTTTGGCTTACTGTTCATTGGTTCAACTTTAACCCGATAGGAATATCATAAAAATTAATAAAGAGGATAGGAGAATAGTGCATATCAATCTGATCTTAAAATATTATCCGAGCTATACCGTTATGCGGTCGGTGAATATTAGAGATCGGAATATCGAATGAACAGTTATAGAATATTTTAACAATAAGATCTGCTGGAATATCGTGGACCATACCAAATCGGAATAAAAAAGATTGAAGAATAAACATTCGAATTTTGAGTTGTTTGTAAAGCCGCCATTGGCATAAAGTTTACATTTTTACTGGAACGAGAGATAAGCAACGATTTTATCATGAGACATTCCGGCTAATACGACGGATGAAAATAGGCGATACTTTTCTTTCCCAAATTTTCGATGAAGACGACAATCTGTCCAACATGGTGCTCAAGAAAAATAGTCAGGATGGTTTCTTAAGTACTTCTGAGGAATTAGCTGCCCATGTCGATCGGCTTATTAATATTCTCTACTAAAGAAACATTATTGTTTTTCAAAGCAGATAAATTTGACGAGGACAGAGAAGATAATTGTTGAACAGTTTTATTTGTTTTATTGGCAGTTTAAGCAGGGAAGAGAGCATTGCTGAGCGAGCAGTTACACCAATTCACTCGTTTTCGTGAATCCCAGCGTGGCTGCGTACTCGTACCCATGCATTTGTGTAGTGATATCTGGCGGATTTGAATCACTACCGGATGTCTGGACCAAAGGTTTGAGATTATAGCCAAAGAGCTGACGAATCTGTCACTAACAGCGTTTTTTGGGATACCGGTACCACAGAGAGGCAGAAGAATATCTCGCATATTTCCCGACCATACAACTGCCATTAAGTCTTACCGTTTATGGATATATTACACGCCTCAAATAAATAAGAAGTGTCGCTCACCTATTAGTTGGATGACCTTTTGCTGCATCTGTGTAGAAAATTAAATGATTAAAATATTTCTAAATTGTAACTTGTGCTAGTTGTACCGGCGGTCCGGTTTTGCGAGCCAAAGGAAATTTTTGACAGCCAACAAAACGACGGTTTTGCTAGCCAAGTAAAATGATATGTTTACATCGGCAACCAAGCGAGACAATCGACATTCCATTTCGGCGATGATTTTTAAAATTTATACAATTCGGTCTCATTTATAAAGAACATACGTGCACATAAGCTTTTTAGCATTCCGTCTACATATATAATGTACGGAATCTTAATTAAGATGGTTCAGAAACGACAAAAATATTCAATTAAAATATGCAATAACCTGCGAACGATTAGACTTATTAATTTCGAAATTTGGAACATAAATTACAATTAAAATTCCCTTTAAAACGATCTATAATTTCAAGATGACCGATTACTCCAGACGGCAAAAAACCGTCAAGAATATATAATATGGTATTTAAAACTACCTCAAAAATCACTTAAAAAATCATAACTCATTACTAGATAAACCTTTAAAGGTCAAATTCGAAATATAAAATAAAATGCAGGAGTCCTTCCATAAAATCAAAAAAGTACAGTAAAAAAATTAATTAAACCTCCCCTTTTGGGCCAAACAGCAAAAAAAAAGGAAGTTCACGTAAATATTAGCCCGAGTAAAAACGTTGGAGAAACCAAAACGTAATTTAGACATACGCTTCATAGGAAAAATATAGCTAAGCTTCAAACTTTATGTTCAGACTTTTGGGGCGTCGAAAGCTCAAAAAGTTTGAAAAAAATATTTTTTCCCCCGGCATATGATGTATTGTTGAAAAGATCGCTATTTGACGAGAACGAACCCATAAGTCGTTTCTTTAACGAAACTTTTGAAATTGACGAAACGTTCATGAAAGATGAAGTATGTCGCTTTTTGGACGACGCGAGTATCATAGTTAAAAATTTTGAACAAGGTTAAAAATATGTAGATTCCCGCATATTTTTCTAGTTTCCAGCATCCGAGTTTCCATCGCCAAAATTAGACTCCAAGGGGCGCGGAATCCCCAAAATTTTGAAAATAATTTTTTTTACCGCTCATGTGATATATCAATTGGTCAGTTAAAGGAAACCGTATTTCATTTTCTTAACGAAATTTTCAAGATGGCGATAATTCCAAAAAATCGCAAAAAAATACGTTCCTCTTCCTCTTTGCAGCGGAAAGATCTGATTCCTTTGAATTTAGCATTATGTAAACATAAATATTATAGTTTTACCTATAAATTAACATACGGAGTAACCCTGAGCGCATGAAATATCATGCTTGACTGAACTTGTTTTATTTATTTATTTTGTATTTGGTTACCGTATAACCATGCAGATTGATTTCAATGATTCTTCGTTCATGCAGAAGTGTACCACCGGTAAAAAAGTGATATCAACTTCGAAGTTTGTTATAAAAGTTAAAAAAGGCAAATGCGCTGCAAGTAAAAAATAATTAGATAAAAGGTAATGCATTTCAGAGTAATACACTTCTTTTCAAAACCGGCAACAAGTCAAAGTGGAGTAAATGTTCATTATTCAACTTACAGAAAGTGAACAATTATATTATTATATGTACTCATTAATTAGTTTTTAATTATTGTTGCAATTTGAATTCGATGCTGACTGAAAAAAATTAATGTTAAGTGTTTACGTTTTTGTGCATGCTTTTAATGGGTAGTACCACGAGCGGAACAATGTATTTAATAAAATACAACGAAAAGTATTTCAGTAAAGTAACACAAAAGTAGCCCTGAAAAGAATTGTTTGTAACAAAAAGTTCAGCTGATCGGGAAATCGTGAAGGTGATAAAAAAATTAAAACGAGACTAAATAAAAAAAAGTGATATAATAGGAAAGAAATAATTAAAAAATGGAAATTAACAAAAAACAAACTAATAACGAAACGAGCAAACGGTACTATGCACCAATATACTACATATCAAATATCGTAAATAAAATAAAGAAGACGAAATAAATGAAATGAATGACAAAAACAAAAAAATATTTTGGTTGCCTCCAAACTTGGAACAAAATTTGCTCGCAGTGCATGTTTAATTCTTAACTGTTACATACGTTATTTCTGTTATCACGATTTTTTTATTTGTAATTACACTACGTACTAAATTCATATTCCACCTACTGCTTTAAATAATATTTAAATTCATTTAACTTATTTAATTAATCTAATATTAACTAATAACATTAACAGTGTAAAAAGTGCATGGTGAAGTTATCAACGCATATGTACAAGAGATTTTGCCGTGAATTTAAAAAAAGTATATACGTATTTACGAAGCGATAGTAATTTTGCTCTTAAGTCGGATAGATGAATGAATATCGATGTGCGAAACTATTACGTTTATGTGTGGTATGCCGTTTGTTCGGGACGAAACTCGAACTCTTTTCGATTTGCAATATGCTGAATAATCATTTCCTAAAATTGCTCGCTAGTTTCCTATTTCATCTACGATTCCGTATAGCGGTAAGATGCGTTGTTGCCAGAGAAAAATTTACTTCTTGTTCGTAAAATCATTTTCGTCATTTAATGTCATCAATCATGTGAAAATAAGGAATTTGGCTCGCAAAACCGGTGCGCCCTAGTTGTACCATATTTTAGTATTAGAGCTCGTTGCATTTCGTTAGAAAAAAAACAACTAATGAAGATGGTCAGGGGGCCGTAGTCTCAGTGCGTTAAGAGTCTGTTTGGGGGAAATTAATTACGTTTATTATTTGACCTGGCATTGAATCGAGAATTTCTGGTAGTAAGTCACTAGGGCAATTTCCGTGTGTAGTAAAGTCCTATGTATGTGTAAGAATAGAGGAACATGTGTGGTAAGATTTCTCGGTGGATGTAAAACTTTCTGAAATATTTTGATGGGAAAATATCCGACAAAGTACACAAGTTAACGCCCCAATCTTTGTGCATACGGAATTGTGCGAAGGGCGACATAGAGCACTAAATCAAGGAAATTAAGTATGGAAAAACAGGATGATGAATAGGCTTACGACCCGTAATTGATTCTGCAGAGGACTAAAGATTTATAGACGGAAAGACAGATTTTATAAGGAACCTTATGTTTCACACTTATCAACACTTAAGGATAGACATAAATTTGTAACATTTGAAATTAGATACGTGAGAACGGCACAAGGAACTTAGCAGAGATTGGAATAGGATTAAAAAGTTTTTAAGTTTTAAGGAGATATTAGGAGTAGTCTGACGCTCACTATGGAACCTCGACACAAGCAGATATTGACTGAGAAAAGGTAAGGCCGTTATTATTACACTAAGACCGTGGTTTATTAACATTTCTTTGCGGGATCTTTTGAGTATTTTCTGGAAGGGGATATTTAAGTCATAGTAGTTGTAGAGATGAAAGTGATAAATTGCTGCCAAAATTCTGCTTTCTGTGCCTGGCGAGGGCTTTTGTAGCTACGCTACGTTTCTTAAACTCAATGGTATTTAATCAGCAGCAAAGTCAATCGATGTACTGTTGAACTGTTCCACAACTTCAGGCGCGTTTACATATTACTGCAGGAGTGTGACTGGAAAGATTTATTAATGCCATGATTATGGAGTACGTGACTCCGAAACATGTCGGCAATTTTTTATATTTTAAATATATTTTCTGTGATAAAAGTGACTTTTTTATATATAATATTTTGGAAATAAGTTGTTCTAATTTAGCTGCGAGTAGAATCCGCCGAAATTCATTGCAGGATATCCTTTATTACCATTATTATTTTCTTTTAATTGTTTTGTTCGGGTGCTTAAGGATACCTTTATCACGAAAAGTGGGAAGTCAGGAAGCAAAATGCGAGTGGAGAAAGATAAAACAACAAAAATTACTAATCTGTAGCCTGATCAGATTCTGGCATCCTGTGATAAGTTTGTTGATCAGCTGCGTGAACCTTGCTTTTATTGACTAACGTTGCAGTAAACAAATAATTATCTGAAAGCATTCAGACTATCAATATTTTTGGTAAAAGCATTTACTACAGTAACTGGGTTGTGGTGGCTTTGGGCCATGTCTATTAAGGTTACAAAGTTTTAAAAATGTTGGACATTCTTCATATTCTTGCACGACTGCTTCTACTCGCTCCTCTGGGAAACGGTAAAGTTAGGCTCCGCGGTTTCTTAATTACTACTAGACTGTCTTCAGTTTGGTTACTTCAAGTATCCTCTACAATTGTCGCAACACTATTTCCTGCGATTGACCCTGTAGACGATCGATTTTGGCGGCTACTTGAATAAATGTTCTGTATTTACGTTCAATACAAACTAACCAGAAAGATTCGGGAGGAATAGGTAAATTGTCACTCTCGACGTATACTTTTGTCTTTTTCGGCTAATTGTGCAGCTAAACTCTGCACATAGTTTAGTCTGAACCAAAGAAGCAAGATTATCAAGGCTAGTTTTAATCTTAAAACATTTTCGAAGTTGGGGTTTAATGTTGGGAATGTGAGCGATATATTTAATAGTGGGGTTTTCTGTGCAGTTTTTTGTAATCGATGACCCCGGTATCGTTTATGATGATAGGAGTTCGGTTCAAAAAACAAATTGCAATATTTTTTTTCACTTCAGAAAAATCAGTACCTGATTATTACTGATCTTGAAGCTAGCAATTATGTTTTTCGGTCCTTTTACTAGGTTTTTCGGCGTTGTAAAATAATGTAACGAGTTGTTGGACCTCTCAACGTGTGGCAATAGAATACCTTTTAGTTGAGAATAGAAAATATATTACTGAGAAGATAGGAATTATAGACTTAGTTTATTAGAGAAAAAAAATTAGTTTAAATTCAAAGTTAGGGAACGTTTAGTATTGGTGTGACATCCGCCTCTGTAGCTGCATTAGGTATATTGAGATTATTTTTCGTTACATTTAACGATTTGTATGTTTCTGTTGCTTTTAATTCTAACGTTTTGCGAATAATGATTTTACCTATGAAGAAGGAGCATTTTTTTCTTTCTTATCTGTCGAATCAGGTTTTGCTGTGCATTAAGTGCATCGAGTATGGCCAGTAGTTAGCAACGTCTTAGAAGAAAAGAAATACTGTTCGATAATATATTTAGACGTAGCCCAAGTTTTTGATGGCACGAGGGGCTGATGTCCAAGCTTAGCACTTACTTGCTAGATAATAACGTCGGGCTGCTGCGGTCATACCTATCAAATAGAAAGTTTTGCGTTGCTCACGAGGAGGCAAAATCAAACTTCTACAGTATACAGGTAGGCGTGCCTCAGGGTTGCGTACTCAGGCCTTTACTCTACCTTCTGTTCACGTCCGATGTACCAAAAATTGAAGGTACTACACTTGCTATGTACGCGGATGATACAGAAGTTCTTGCGGTCGGTTGCACGCAAATTGAATCGAACCTCATCTTGAAACGTGCACTAGACAAGACAGTCATGTGGGTGAAGAACTGGAAAATCAAACTTAATGGAACGAAATCAGTTCACGTTACGTATGGCTTGCGGCCAATAGACATGCATCTTGGTGTCTACATTAATAGTAAGCAAGTGCCAACATCTGCAGCAGCTAAATATTTAGCAATGCACTTAGATGCAAGATTAACTTGGCAGACACATATTAAAGCTAAACGTGACCAGATTAACGCCAGAATTCGTCAGCTGTACTGGTTACTAGGACGACATTCGAATCTCAGAGTCTATATCATAAGAGGCTCATATTTATCTGACGATCATGAAGCCCATTCCGGACATATGGTTTACAGTTATGAGGATGTTCTGCACCATCCAACCGTGTCATCATCCAAAAGTCGCAGAATAAAATCATACGGCTGATAACTGGAACGGTTTCAGCGCAACAACGATTTACATCGGAACTTGCAGCTGAAGGAAGTGGACGACGTCGTTCATGAATCTGCTCTTATGCATGAACAGCGTCTGCGCAGGTCCATGGAAATACAGAAGCGCAGCAGTTGCTGAATACGACACTACTAAAACGTAGGCTTAAGCGTTTAAAGCCATCATGTGATTTATTAATTTTATAGTTATCTTCTTCTTCTTTGTCGTAGTTCGATTCCGAACGTCGTGACCTTTCATGCAGCCCCATGAACGATGTTTCGCCACGCATCACGATCCTTTCCTGCGTGCATTGCATCAATAATCGGCATGTTTGTTGAATACTTTATTCGGTCAGTAATATGGAACACGCCTCCTCTGACGTTTCCCATTAACTTTACCCTGTAGAATAAGCTTCTCGCTGCCATCCCGCCTAATTATATGACCAAAAAATTGCAGCGATTGCTTCCGAATGGTTGGTAGTAGGCGGGTGTCTGTATCAATATGGAAATATTTGTTCCTTTTGCTACCTACGGAATACGGAGCATTCTCCTGTAACATGTCATCTCAAAAGCTTCTATTCTTCTGCGCAGCATTAATTGTCCATGATTGAGAACTGTAGGTGCCAATGGGGAAGACTAGAGTCTCTGAACTAATCGCCTTTTTTATTTGTTTACCAATACGACGATCTTTCCATATTTTAATTAAACTTGCGAGCGCATTCTTGGCCACACCAATTCTTCTTTTTCTTTCGTTCTGGCAGTTTCCTTTATTTAATATAAGAACACCGAGGAGGTAAATGAATTCTTCCATCTCGTTTATATCCTAGATTAATCGGAATGGGCGCGGCAGCTTACCCTGTCTGTCTACTGTCATTAGACGAGTATTTTGATTGGTTCAACTTCAGACCAGCTTCTTCACTAAACCTCTTAATACATTGGAGCAGTTCTACCATTTTCGCTTCTGCATTTGTCAGGGGTGTTGTGTATCATCGACATAAAGAAGACTTGAAATTTTTTTCCCGCCCACTGAGACTCCATTTTGCCAGTCTTCTGTGGCTTTTCTAACTATCCACTCTCCGTAGATGTTAAAGGGAAGTGGCGACAAAACGCTTCCTGACTCCTTTTCCAATTTTGAATGGTTTGGACAATTCCCCATTAATCTTGACATAAGCCTTGTTTTTTGAATACAGTGCTCTAATTAACTGTATCAAGTGACTTGGCACTGCTATTTCTTGCAATATTCTCCACAGTTGGTTCCAATTCACATTATCGAAAGCTTTAGAGTAGTCGAGGAAACAGAAGATGGCATGTTCATTATGTTTGTAAAGTTTTTCTATAATTTGCCTTATGTTTAATATTTGGTCTCTTGTTCCTCGGCCTGGTACAAATTCGGTCTGTTCTGGAGATATTTGTTTAGAAGAAGATATGGTTTCAGTCGTTCCTGTATAATGTACAACATTACTTTGCTTCCATGATTTATTAGTGAGATTTTATAATTATGGAACTTAAATAATTTAATAGAGTGTACCAGCGGGCTACGTCTCTTCAACCACTTATCCTTATTACTTATTTAAAAGATTATTCTTAAAATTGTAATATAATTTAATTAAAAAAAAAAAAAAAAAAAAAAAACGGTTTTGTTGTGCGAGCTATTTGTGTTACCGACTTCAACGATGATGCTGACGGTGACAACACAGCAGTTCCGTCGAGAGTCGTTGGTTGATTGCAGCTCTAGGTGGAGGAGCCTGTTGTATAACTATGCTCAGGCATTTATAGCTAAGTTCAGAGCAAATAACTACAAGTTGTAGTTAACACTAAACTGTTTTGGAACGCGCGGTAATAGACACTTCGAGAGAGAAACGATTCAATTTCTCTATTTCTTGGTTCTCGAAAGAAAAAAAAAATGTTCCCAATATCATTCTACAACATTTTATTATTCAGAAAAAAAACCTTAACTGATTCCTTAAACATTAATCCATGGTTGGCCGCGGATCAGCACTATTACCATCAAAGTATCATTCATTGCCATTCTCTTTTTGTCCACCAGATATCCAACACTTCAATAGCTGATAAGAAAGAAATCGTGATTACCCACTGCACGTAAGCCATCATTTCATCGTTGTCTCTGGTTGTTTCTTAAAGTTATTTCGGTAAAGTTTTTATTTTTACACCATACAGTCCGGTCTCGAATACTGTGGCTAAAGACAGCCTATGCGTTCTCATACTCCAGCTGTTCTTTCAGAGGCCCTCTTTAATGATTTTGTTTCTAATTAATGTGCTATTTCCGTACTTAGATCCATAGGGCTATTCCCTTTAATGTGATTTCTTTTACATCTAGCCTGATCTATAGTGTGACACGTAAATCAACGAAAAGTATATGAAGAGTTGTTTAAATCATCCTATTTGTTCAAATTATAAGCTATAAATACGCGTGAATGCGTGTAAACTTATTTAACAACAAACAGAAAAAATCAGGTATCTGTTTATCGTCAACGTTTTTTTGAAAATTTTTCGATCAACAGATAATAATAATAATTAAAAGTTTTGAAAATTATATGGAATTGTAATTTGTTACTTTAAAAAAATAAAAAAAAAAAAAACAAAAACAAAACCAAACAACATAACTTTTACTCGTAATTTATCTAAAAGATACTATAATTTGTATATGAGTATGAAGTTCCTGGCCGAGTTTCAGCGAAATAAAAGCTTTCATAATAATATTATAGGCAAGTTTTACCATCATCTCGGTAATGTTCATAACAAAATTGCGCAATACTTTTTACTAACTTGTGCTTAAGTTTCTGAGGTTTCCCAATGTTTGTTGCACTTCCAAAAACTGCTTAAACAAATCTCTTCCCCCCAAATTGATTAATCAAAACAGCTACCTTGGTGTGGTTGGTTAAGCGTGGTGTTTCATTGTTCAGGTAAGATCCGCTGCCGCTCATTGAAACTTCAAAAAGTTTCACTTGCGCTAGGTTAAAAAAGATATATTAATCGAAATATCTTTTTATGCGCATGAACTTTCCGAAGTAATATTTTTAGTAATCCTAATGTTACTTTCCAATACTTCACACATTTAGGTTGAACGTATGATTGAAGTAGGTTACTTGTTGTATAACTAAAAGTTTCAGTTTCGTTTACTTTTTTCAGTGTCGAATCAACTGAATAATACGTGATAAAAATAAAAATCCGCCTTTGTCGAACCATCTGTTTAAGTAATTCATTTTTCATTACATAGGCACTTGCGAAATCTTTGTATATAACAGGTCTGTAAGTATACCACGACGATTGAAGTTCCCACAAAGTGTGTTTCTCTTTTTAAAGACAGTAATGTACGGTAACTGCAGCAATTATTACAGTATAAAATTCTGACTGAATCTAGAAAGTTGTCAAATAATCCAAAAAAAAACAAAAAAAAAAAAAAAAAAAACATTTTACTATATGTTACACTAGTCCACTAAGATTGCGCACTTTTTTGAATAACACATCTATCGGTTTTCCGATCAATTAAATACATTACGTGATGTTTACCACTGTGTTAAAAAAGTCCTTCCGATCGGTTAGTGCTGCGTCAATGGATTTTAATCATCTTTCACATGTGGAAAACTTTTTTGATACTCCGAATATATCTGCAGTAGCAAAAATCCTCCCATACAGCTGATAAATCTTTTACTAACACTTAGTTTACTGTCTTCTTTTTAAAAAAAATGAAGCATGATAAACCCCATTATAAAATGCCACCCAGTAGACACACGAATGTATAAGTTCCATTGAATAAAAAATCACATTAATTTTGTAATACACCTGTAATAATTAAAATATTAGTGGCATTATATTTAAAATTCAAATTTTCGGGACAAACGCGCCACTGTTTAAAACGTTACCTAACGTCCCGGATACGTTTACACAGCCCACCTCATCAGAATTTAAAATAATAAATCGTATAAACATGTATCTGAAAAATTAGATAATGTTTTAAAGAGTGACGTGTTTATACTGAAAATTTGAATTTGATTTTTGCTACTACGAACCGCGAAAGATCTTTACGCATTTTAATATTATAGTCGATAAATTATTTCCCAAAAAGAAACGACTTTTACAGTTACTCTGATCTTAATTTACTTTTTAACTACACGAATGAAAATATGCAATATTTTTAAGAAATAATGAATAGAATTAATAAATTTTAATTTATCATTTTCTCAGAATCGATACATGTTTCATCATCAGAATGTCACAATAAATCTCCGATAACGGATCCTGTGATTTTCTGTGAATTTCTGTGACATTTTAAATATTTCAATTTAAACAAATATTTTTAACATTTTAAAAATTAAACCGCAATCAAAAATATACTCACGCTGTACATAAATGATGCGAAAAAGAAACAGATGCATTTATTTGTAAAACATATGAACTGCTGCTAATAGAAGTTATTTATGGCTCTATCTATCGGTAATGTATTAAATTAACCATTATGGAGGAGACTTTGCCACTTTTGATACAGAATAGCTTGGGGCTTAGTAATAGGAACCTGTTTTTATTGATGACATTTGCTTTGCAAAATTTTCTCCTTATTAAAAAATAACCATAATCATTTTACTACATTACCCTATTATCCTCGCACATCAGTATTTGTTCTAATCATGTATGGTTTACTAACTAGCAACAAATCGAGCATGTAATGTAAATCACCTCTTTTATCCGCTTTCATTTTGTACACTTTGATATATGTACTAATTAATTGTTCATTGTTTCTCTCTCCAAAATACACATGTCAGTAACCATGTACGATTACTTCACCCTTACATACTGCTAAAGTTGTACAAATTGAAATCCGTTGTTCAGAAAAACAAACGTAAAGGATTTTGGAAGTGTTAGTTAATACTATTTTCTGAAACGAATCTCCGCTCTTAATTAATATTTCCTCGCCGGTGGTTAGAGTAACTCCGTTTCCGATCTTCGCTAGGATCCTTCAGAACTTCACATTGCTTTGTCGCATAATTCGTTTAACGACTACAGAGGATCTTCTTGCAAACCATATTCTTTTTTATAAATCGAGGTTTAATGTCTATATTGATACTGGCGAAGTAGGTTGAACTGAGCCAAATATAATTTTACACTTTTCTAAGCAATGTGGTAAAAGTTGATTCAGTTTTAATTTCATTGACGTGTACGAAAGATTCAAATATAGGGGTACACTGGGGTCGCTTTCGTAAAACATAATAAAAAACTTTTTCGACATAGATATGCCTCGTGGCCGGGAGTCATCCTATGAAATGTGCATCATGTATACGTAATTGTTACCCTAACGACGTAATCAAAACAATCGTCAAATTTAGAGCTTCTTAACCGGTGGTCCCTGGAAACACCCAAAGTGATCCGCGAATGTCATCCTAAAAATATTAAAAAGTGACAATGAATCGACAGAACAGGAGCCGCCGCCGCAGTGTGGCGCGCGGGTGCGAGGGTGTGCATGGTGCGTGTAGTGAACAGCCAGCATCTGACGCGGTTTATGTTCGCCTTTTGTTTTAAAATTATTATTATTATTTATTTTATTTTATTGGACTTTGGAAAGAACCAATCAGTGTCCATGTGCAAACTTGAATAAAAAATACATACCTACTAGAGGTGTGTAACTCAGTACTGATTCGAATCTTTCTACTGATTTGATAGATTCGAAACAGTAATATGAATAAAGGTAACTCAGTAACTCTTTTGACTCACTAATTCAGTAGTCTACAGAATTAAAACAAATTGCCCTGTGATCTATGATTGTAACAGTTGTTTAATTTACAAAGAAATTTTAATTTACAAAACAACAACTAATAAGAATTTTTTAAGTGCTTTAATAATTACTACTTTGCTGTGTTAGTCTCAAAACAACTGAACAAATTTAGAATTTGTTGTTAAAACAATTTAAACAGCCTGTTAATTAGCTTCGAATTCCAAATATGAAGTAGTTTAATTTCAAACACTTGCTTTAACGATTCGTTTTTTTTTATCTGCATATTTAACACCTTCAAATATATAAAATAATTATTACTTAATATATAAATATATTACACAATTAAATATTTCACAAGTTTTATAAAATATTAGATTTGTTGTTTTCTAACAAAATTTCTACAAACTTCCTTACTTCCAGTGATAATTAGAATTTGTTATAGAAATTAACTTTACCATTCAAAATACTGTGTATTAGTAACTAAAGTTCATTTTAGTTAATGTTAAAATTATTCAAAATTCAGAATATAATAAAATATTTCTTTAGTTTAAAACATTCCTTTGCAATTACAGTTGCATAACTAACTAAACATCATAGTTAGTTTTTTTAAATTCTACTTCTAATTTTGTTTGTATTACATTTTTTCAATCTTTCGTAATTTATAAAGAAAGTTCTTTAAAAAATTAATACGTCACTAAAGTTTAATTCGTCATTTCTACAAATATTAATTTAAATGATACACAGTAGCTTTTATAATAAAAACAAACTTGACACAACGTATAAATTAATACAATTATAATTAATAATACTACAAGTTATTTTTCTTATTTATTTTTACACAATAAACGATACTAACTATTAATTTTAGCCAATTTACACGTTTCTCTGTAATACTGCATAATATGTTTATTTTTAAAAAAAATTATACCCTTTATTAAAATGTAATAAAAAATGATTTCTAAACCCGTCAGCTGAAAACCCTATAATTGCAACTGCTTGAGAATAATTTCGGATACGCTTCTTTAACTTTTCATTGTCGTGGATGAGAATCACTCAGTGAATAATTCAGAGTTAAATGTTTTAATTGATTTACTGATTCAACTGAGTTACTGAATCAACTGAGTCAACTGAGTTACTGAGTTACTGATTGTATACAATCAATTTACTGAGTCAGATTCAAAAGAGTCACTCACTGCAATGAGTTACTTTTCCCATCTCTAATACCTACATATTAACGTTATACTAAAATTTTAAGAATTAAATACATAAATAAACTATGTAATAAATTAATAGTTCAATAAATGAATGATCTAATTTTAGTTTTAAAGAAAAAATAAAAAAAATACTAAAATACGAATAGATATAAATTTATCTAAAACCTACCTTTATATTAAAATAACATATTCATAATGAATAATAATAATCGAACTTAATAATGCATATCACGAATTAGGTACTAAGAGTATAATATAAATATAAAAAGTAAAAAACCACTGTATTTGTATTTTAGTTTTTTAACATTTTTAATATTACTTTTAACGATTATCGATTTCATAAAGCGATATAAGGTAACTAAATTTTACCCGGTGTTGAAGTTGACAATAAACTAAAATACCTAAATTTGCGGCAATCACTATATTCACCTTTTGTTATAAAGTTATAAGATGTCAATATTAATTTAAGAAACATGAGTGAAAGTACAGAAAATACTTTGGATGATTCAGTTAATGAAGTCCAATCTTCAGATGTTACGTTTAGTGAATTGGTAAGTTTCTATTATAAATTAACTGAACATATTTTACTTGCATATGATTTTCTGAAAACTGATTTTATATTAATCTTCGCTTGGTAAGTTTAATGCAATAATATTTTTATAAGGGTGTTACGGATGTATTGTGTGACGCATGTGAATCATTAAAATGGACATTTCCGACGAAAATACAGAAAGAAGCAATACCAGTGGCTCTGCAAGGTAAATAATTTATAAATTAATTTTACGCTTTATTCTCAAAGATGAACTTCTATTTATTTTGTGAATTGTTTTCACGCGGTTAAGCTATTAAAATGTGGTTTTGTATAAATAAAATTTTAATCCAATATACTGTTTTATAGTTGAGTAAGTTATCAATTTTAATGGAGAACTTAATAATTTCATTTATTTACGGTTTAAATTAATTCTAACCTGTTTTTAACCTGTTTTAAAAATATCGGTATATATAAACTTACGAGTACGTATTTAAGTGTTCTTTTTTTTTTTTTAATTATATGTCTTAATTGTTTCGATTTTTAATTTGTTTCGAAATAGAATTGTAATTTGAGTAGATTCAGATTACAAATTATTCAGTTCTAACGATTTTTTGATAATTGTTTCTGATATATGGAAAATTTAGGCCGCGATATAATTGGTTTGGCTGAAACTGGATCTGGAAAAACAGCTGCATTTGCAATTCCTATACTACAGTCGTTATTAGAAAATCCTCAGAGATATTTTGCATTAATTTTAACGCCCACTCGTGAATTGGCGTTTCAGATTTCGGAACAGTTTGAAGCTTTAGGTTTGTTTCAGTTTTTATGAAAAATAAAATAAAACGATTCAAGTTATAATTTAATGCAATGTAAATGTATAAAATTCATAATATTATGTTAAGTAATGCTAGAAAATAAATAAAAATATTAAAAAAAAAGAAGAAAAAACAGTATTTTTATACAATTACAAAATGGATTATTTTGATTCAGGAGCACGCATTGGAGTTAAATGCGCTGTAATTGTCGGCGGTATGGATATGATGTCGCAGTCGTTGATGCTGGCTAAAAAACCTCATATTATAATAGCTACTCCTGGTCGTTTGGTAGACCATCTTCAAAATACGAAAGGATTCAGTTTAAAAGCGTTGAGGTATTTGGTTAGTATCTTTTATTCTAACAAAATCTAATGTTTATTAAAATTTGTATCTGATTAATGATAGATACAATTATTGTCCGCTAATAAATTAATTGAATCACATGTTTCATCAAGTATGTACTTAAAGACGGAGTGTAATGTAAGTTACTGACAATAAGTAAAATTGCACAAAATCTTGTGAATGCAATTTTCGATGACATATTAAAATTGTGTTAGGTGATGTTATTTTAAGCATTTGCGTATTGTTTATTAGTAATAATAATCATAAAAAAGATGAAATGGCGTAGTAAATAATTACATATGTCCTTCTGTACTCATTCACGATTTTAACTATGTCCGCACGCGCAGATTAAAAGACATTATTCGGATTTATTCAAATAAAACAATAAACAAAGCGTATTTATTGATTTCTCCAGGACAAATTTTTTCGATTATTGATGTGAATTTGCTCGTATAAACAAATTGGTATGTTTAAAGATCAGCATGTAGTCAAGTTGCGAATTTCGCAAAAAAGGGAAATGGTTCCGTTTGATTATTTACTATTTTAATTATTATTGTAATTGCTTTGCTTTTCTACGAATTTCTGTATTTCCCTGTTCAACTTATTTCATCTTTACATGTACAAATAAAACAAATTTCCGCAGATTTTTTAAAATTAGTTTTTTTAGTAAGACTATGATGTAACACCACTATTTCGTAACAGTTCGTTATACCAAGTAGAATAATTTAATTTTAAATTATTTATGAGTATCTATAAACAAATTAAAACTATTTTGAAATGTTTGCAATTTGATACTATTACAAATTTAAAATTATTTATATGTACGACTCAGTTAAAATTTCGAAATGAATTTCTGAATAGGTAATTTTGTAGTAAATTTTATTTAAAATAATTTAAAATTACTTTGTGACAAAAAAAAAAAAATCATAAAACAAAGAATTAACCAAAAAACGCTTGCATCAAAATTTTAACTTAGCTATAATTTCAAGTAATTTTAAATAGAATATTTTTAAAAGTTAAATAATTCAAATTGTTTATACGTACTAGCAAAAATATTCTTAAATTATTTTGTTTCAATTAATATATCGATTAAATTAGAAATTAACAAACTGTTACGAATTAACAGTATTTAATCTTAGTTTTCACTGTTCTTGTTGTTCTTACACATTGTTAACATTTTTAATTATGATAAAAATAAACTTTAACACTTTTATAACAATTGTATAATTTTTTAAAACCCCGACGCTTTTCGAAGCAAACACTTCATGTTCACGGGAGTAATTATAATATAAAAATTATAATTACTCCCGTGAACATGAAGTGTTTACTTCGAAACGCGTCGGGGTTTTAAAAAATTATACAATTGTTATAAAAGTGTTAAAGTTTATTTTTATCATAATTAATCTTAGTTTTACTTTTTTTTTTTTATTTATTTTCTTTTTTATAATTTTGTCGAATAACTAACAAAACTATAACCTTCACATTTCAAAACGAAATAAAAAAATAATTTAAGAAGGGATCTCGCGTTTTTTTATATATTTTTTTTTTTTTTAGAAAAATAAATCAACGATGTATTTTTTTTTTGCTGATCTATACTTAGCCCGTTAGGCTATCACTAGATTCTGTTGTATAGTCTAAACACTTGAACGATCCCCGTCCACTGACGTAGGACTCAACCTTATTTTAAGCACTTAAATCGAATGGCTTCTTTCTGCGTAGCCTACGTATCCCCGTCGGATAATTCAGTAACGCCACTGCCAGTACGTTCATATGAATTTGAAGTCTTCCGATGTGTCTTGCGGCTGATTTTGCAATAACCTCCCTTATATAAGGAGTATTGAGATCTTGGTGGAGAGTTCTATTTTGTACGTACCACGGAGTATCAACCATTGCTCTCAACGTCTTATTCTGATATCTCTGAATTATATTAATGTTTGAATCTACTCCGCAGCCCCAGAGTTCGCAACCATACCTCCACACTGGAGCAAGAATCTGCCTGTAAAGTAATATTTTATTATCAACAGAGAGCTGCGAGTTTCTGCCCAGTAACCAGTACAAATCAACGATGTATGTTACAATTTTTAGAAATAATTGACGATATACGAAATATTCTTAATTTTTCTTTCACGCAGTAATGTAAAACGCGACATTGCAGTCGTATGAAGTTGACTTGGATTTTCCGCCATGCAAAACCCAGACCGTAAAAATAATTTAAAATCAAAATTTCAAGAAAATTTTAATAGTTTAAGTAAAAATGCACAATATGAACCAATAAAGTATGATTAAAATTCATAGAATTGTACAAGAAAAACAAAAATTTTTCGTAGACAGTTGTTAATAACAACTGTTTAAATTAAAAAATCAGTAATTGAAGAAGTTGTATGTTGTGGACAAATAATTAAAAGCACGTGAAATTTCAGAATGATAGGCTGTATAGTTTTGGAATTTCGTTGCAGTCACGCAAATTTAGGATTTCGAGGGAAACGCATTGAGAATTTTCGCAAGGAAAAAATCGGTATTTTTTGACTGTTTATCGATTTCTGATTAATTACCTATTGATCATTGAACGTACCTTTTATTTTACTTAAAATTCTGCAATTTAGCCATTTTATCTTTTTTGTGAACAATTGGAGTTTGTTCAGTTATAATATTTAAATTCTGTATTGTTTGTAGAAAAAGGAGAATCATTCATTGAATATTCTACCTGTCAAGTAAACAGCAGCCTCAATGCTTTTCATGCCATAATTTAAGTGTTTTCGAGATAATCACACCAAATGCTAGCGTTGTAGCTCTTACAAGCATTTTGAGCATGATTATTCGAGTTCCCTTCTAGCAGGTTGTCTCAAGATAAATCTTAATAAATAAGCAGTATGTGCTTCTGTATGCACTTCATGAAGAAAAGACTAATAGTCAAATTCTTGTAAGACTTATGCTGTCTGCCATTTACATTACGAATTGCGGCTTGAAGAACAGTGCTGATACTGATGATTTTTGTTTATTGAATGATAAATGATAAAATATGTATGTAATTGCATTCTTTCCATTTTCTACATTATCAGTATTTCGTTTTCCATATCTTTAAGATAATTTTCTAATAATTTGATTAAAAATAAAAAGCGCCAAAAATTTTCGATTTACCAGATCTTTATTTCTTAAAGTACAGTGCGTGAAATGTTTGAAATCACCGAATATCCTCTCTGATTAAATGGTGTTGTATTGTAACCTATAAATAAATATTTAATATTTTCAATTAAAACAAAAAAACAATAAATAAGACTGCTATGTATGTAGTGATAGCAGTATTTTGTGCATATATTTGTTCAGTTTTTAAGTTACTGAAATTAGTGAACAATGCACCATTATTTGAGGAATTGATATAGAATGATTTATCGAAATATTTAGATTATAAAATTGAAGTAACATATTTTTAAAGAAAAAAAAATACCAACTTAAAAATTTACGTAAAAAATAAAACATATTTCGGAGTAATTTAAGGAGATATTATGGATAGTTCTTAAATAACATTAAGTTTTTGAATTCAAGTTACAACAATATTTAAAAACGATTAAATAAGTATAACTAACAACACAGTTACTCTTTTTCTATAAGCCAAGTATTGGAAACATTGAGGATATTTAATGCGGCATTTAATTATTGCAATTTGAATTTCTAATAATGTGTGTATATATGTATATTATTTTTAAAAAATTTTAATGCATTTTTATTAAATTTTCAGAGTAAATTCTTAAGTATCGGTATTTTTTTTTTTTTAAATAAATAATTTTATTTTACAGTTTTTAGTGTAAATATTTTTGAGTGGTAATATAGGTAGGCCAACTTAAACCGATGCTACTTTCGGTCTGTATAAAGAGCTGGATGTTGGTTTAAGAATGTAATGTTCAAATTCCATCAGTGATCAGTTTGCAAATCGCGTTTTGTGCGTTTCAAATTATCTTTATTCGAATCTATATTTTAATAGGAAACTAATGTTGGTAACATTTTAAGTCACTCGCGTTTATCGTCCTTTTAATTTTAAAATTACAGTTGTTGATGAAAATTTTTTAGCTAATTTTTGCCCGGTTATTTAAACAAAGAATATCTTTAAGAAGCCTTTTTTTTTAAATATTATTTGATGACTACTCAGCCAGTACTCGCCGATGCTGCTAATCGGCACTAATGAGAACACCACTGCCCGCATGATTTGTAATAAATAAAGAATCATTTGAATCACTCGAGAGGTCAAAAGTTATACGTAGTAATATTAAGGAACGTAATATTTCCGTCACTGATGAGGTTATAATTCGGATTCGTTTTGTTTATTCGAACCTATATTTCTAATGCAATTAACGGTGTAATGTTTTAAGTGAATTGTGTTGACTGTATTCAAAATTTCTCTAAAGAGATGTTTTTTTTTTCACATTATTTGATGACTATTCAGTCGGTGCTCACCGATACTTATCCGTATTTATGGAGGACCAGCGCTAACCGATGCAGCTTCCATTAAATAAAAGATATTATTGGAGTCAATCCACATGATCATAAGTTGTGCGTAATAATATTAATACACGTAATATTTCCTCTATGATGAGCTTGTAAATGTTATGGCGGTTGCAAATTCGTTTTTTTTTTTTTTTTTTTCTATTCAGATCTATATTATCCGTGATAATTAATGTTGATAATAGTTTAATTATTTGTCTTATTAAAAATCATCTTTTTTTCAACTTACGTTTCCGCATAGTAAGTTGATAATATTTCAAGTGTCAACGGTGTTTGTTATATTACTAAAAAACTTTTATCGGTGTTCACTGATATTTATCGTTACTCATATGACACGATCACTAACCAATACACTTTCGAATGAACAAAGAATAATTTGAATCGGTCCACATAGGCACAAGTTATGCGAGAATAAACAAAAAAAAAATACCGACAACATGGGGAGCGAGTATTTTTTTTTCAATTTTACATGCGACTTGTCCTAAGTAGACAATAAATAACATTGATATATTATTTTCGTTTTAACTCAATGGTGGCTATTCCCTCTTTGATTCATGCATAAAACCGGTCAAAATTATAATTTAAGGGGTCGAAGTTTCAATTCACTCGGATTACATTTTTTAAAGCGGACCTGAAGTGCACGATATTATCGGTAAGATTGGCTGCTAACAAATTAGCACAGTGTTGTAATCGTATGTGTAATACTCTAGGGGAATGACGGTCGTCATCGTTTCAAATATTCCACGGTGCTGCAACTATACTTAGAGAATGTTTGGAATCGTTGGATGATTTTTATATTTGAATTGCTGGCTACTCCCCAGATTTCAATACCATGTGCCTCCCATATTAGTTTTAAGATGGATTTGTATAATAAAACTTTATTTTCGTTTGGTATTTGTTCATTAACTAGTTCATGTTTCGGTATTTAAAATCCGATTGTTTTTTTTCTGCCAGAATATGATTTTTCTGGGTTAGTCGTTGATCCAAAATGAAAACCTAAATATTTTACGGATTTTGTTTTAAAAATTATCTTTCCATTCAGTTTTATCGGTATATTTTCAAAGTTCCCATTTAATATAAACAAGTTGTGGTTGGATTTTGAAGTAAAAACTTATTCTTTTCGAAGTCAACAGCAAAATAACTAAAATACGGTTATTTTCTCCAAGTCAGAAAGGATTACGAAGATGAGTTTCATTATATAGCATCATACTTACTAGCCGCTTCCTTTTTTTTTTTTTTTGTAGGTAATGGATGAAGCTGATCGTATACTAAATATGGACTTTGAAGTGGAAGTTGATAAAATATTAAAAGTGATCCCTCGCGAACGACGCACATATTTATTTTCTGCAACGATGACAAAAAAAGTGCAAAAGTTACAAAGAGCGTCGCTACAAAATCCGGTGAGGGTAGAGGTATCAACTAAATATCAAACAGTGGAACAATTGTGTCAATATTATATATTTATTCCGTTAAAGTTCAAGGTAAGAGAGTTCTTTCAATGCACATTCACAATTCAGTTTTACGGGTACAACTTGGTATTCATAAGTCCGTTATTTATTGTTTAGGACGTTTATCTGGTACATTTGTTAAATGAAATGGCCGGTAATACATTTATGGTGTTTTGCTCAACCTGTAACGGTACCGTTCGTGTTGCATTAATGTTGCGCAACCTCGGCTTATCGGCGATTCCGCTTCACGGTCAAATGTCGCAAAATAAAAGATTGGCAGCCCTTACCAAATTCCGCGCTAAAAAAAGATCTATATTAATTTCAACCGATGTAGCTAGTCGGTAAGTAGTTATTACTAGTGTATCGTTAGTGTTTTATTAGCGATTTATACAAAATGCAATTTATCGAATTCGAGAACTACATTGAATTTATTTGTTTGTAGCGGTCTTGATATTCCGCATGTTGATGTAGTGGTTAATTTGGATATACCGACGCATAGTAAAGATTACATACACCGAGTTGGAAGAACAGCCAGGGCCGGTAGATCGGGTAAAGCAATTACGTTTGTTTCGCAGGTACTTATTTTTCCTTTTGCATGTGAATTTTTTTATCTGCTCGAATAGGATAGTACGGATGGTTCAAGTGACGCGCAAAAATAATTAACCTTTATGTTTGTTTTTTTTTTTTTTTTTTTTGAAGTATGATGTAGAATTATATCAAAGAATTGAACAACTTATTGGAAAGAAATTACCGCTTTATAAGACTGAAGAACAAGATGTAATGTCTTTGCAAGAACGGGTTTCAGAAGCTCAAAGGATAGCGCGAATGGTATTTGAAATTTTTTTTCTCATATTCTACTAAATAAATCCGAGTCAATTTTTTTTTCTGTTGCCGCCGAAATTTTATTATTCGACTCAGTAATAGATTTTTAAAAATATTGAAAGAATTGTATTTATTCGGCATTTTCCGTTTTGTTTTCTTTTTGTATTATGATCGATTAAGAAATAATGTGTGCATAATATGTATATTGAAGTGCGACTTAAAAATACTCTTCTAACACGGTTCAAGCTAAAAAAAAAAAAAAAAAAAACTTTTGGGAACCGCATGTAAAAAGTAGAAAATATTTGGAGAATTGCATCATTTTAATGTTACCGTGCGAACAGAGTATGGAAGAAATTAGCTGTTTTTTATTATGGCCAGGACACGAAAAGCAGTATTAAAAAATATTTTTATTTCTTTCTATTAATTTTTGTTCTCCACACATAAAATATTATTATGTTTTTTAGAACATGAAAGATTTGACTGAAACTGCATCTGGTAAACGTAAAAAAGTGGCTGATTATGACGACGACATGGAAGATTCTACGGGTGTCCGAAAACGACTAAAGAAAAATAAACCAGATTTCAAGAAAAAGAAATTTAAAAAGAAGAAAAAATAAAGTACAATATTTTAAATAAGGCAATTAATTATTTGAATTTTTTTTCCATTTCGATGTTGCACTCGTACTGCTTCTTGTGTATTCTATATACAATCTGCCATCTATTCAGAACTCGACGCTTACACTTATTCCAAGTGTGTCCACGACAACTGTAAGCATTTTCATCTTCATCAAACGCTGCTTCGTTTTCACCGAGGTTGATCGGTGGCAAATAACTTTTCGTCTAAATTCGCGTCTTAATAAAATACACCTTTAATTACTTAATATTTTGTATACGTACTAATACATTTACAAAATTATGCAATTCTGAATGTATTCCGTAATGCGAATGTAAGTAACGATCGAGTTTCGAATAATTAAAAAAGATCCTTTATTTTCGCATAAATAACAAACCAATTTATGCGCTAAATTTATATCGGTTATTTAGATATTGTTGTAGTCCGCTTTATTGACAACGCGATTACACAATGTATTTATAAGTTAGTTCGGAGTAGTACCTTCATAGCCTAATTCAAAACTACACCGATAGAGCTAATCAGATTGTATTTCGTTACTATTTTTGCTTTATATAAAATTTACAAGTTTAATCCAAAAAAAAAAAAATCGAAATCTCAGACAAGGTATACCTCACACATACATGATTTACTCCAACATATTACATATAATACGAAAAAAAACTAACGACATGATAAAGAATAACAAATAATGACTGTATAAAAATAACTTGTCTCGTTTTCGCTATTCCCTTGTCTCCTCTCCAAATTGTCCTCTCCACCCCAATGAAACGGTGGTTTGCGACGCCAATCACATCGTTTTCGAATATCCATTTCTTTCTGTCGAACGTTGTATTTTATATTCTTGTCTGTTGAAACTCAACCTACTCCTTATTGTGCATCTTATATTTTGTCTTTCCCCTCGCCATCAATTATTTCATCCGTTAGTTCCTTTATATTGTTCATACCTGACCGAATCAAAATTTAACTGACGGTTCTTTTCTTTCTTTCTGTTTCTGGGTGTAGGTCCTTAGCTGGCGTGCCCAAAAGGGGGATAAAAAAAAAAACAAAAAGAACTTGCTGGTCTTCTTTACAATGTCTCGAACTCCCGATGTCTAGATCGTTACGCCTCCTTGTTTACGTACAGTGTAAAATTCTCCGGACGGCGACCTTTTAGGATTGCTAATCTTCCTGACAAGTCGGACGAGCGATGCGGCTATTTACAGTTGACGAATTTTTTCGATCTTCGACGTCTCGAGACTGTTGCTCGATGCTGGTTTTCGGTGATACGAAAAAAATGGCGGTCGTTATTTACAAAATTTACATATTATTAAATTGACGGAAATTAGCACGAAGTAATGATGTTTTTTCTTGATTATAATTTTATATGTTATTGATTATTAAGAGTACGTCCACTGACAACTTTATCGATCAAGCAAAAAAAAACGAAAGAGAACATACTAGCCGCAGCTACATTACCAGGGCTGGCTTCATTGCAGCGCTCTATACGGCCACACGCGTAATCCCGGCCAACACCGCTGATAATGACATATTCTCTTGTTCGAGCTTATTATATATATGATACATGCGGCACGATTCTTATCTGTCGCCTACCAGCACGCAACAATATTAACCTAAACATTTATTAGCCCCGTTAAACGTTATACGAATAAAAATTTTAATTTTATCATTATCTAAAAAAAAAATATATAAAAATTATCGAAGAATTTAACAGTCTAAATAGTATTTTAAATCTAATATGTTTCGTAGAGTTTCGTGTTTTAATCGGTCGCATTGCAACCGATAGTAATTGAATAGGTTACTCCGAAAAATGTTTATTTCTTTTTAAATGGTATACGCTTCAATGATTAACACGTGTAAAAATTCAAAAGCTGTCACGAATTTAATGTAATATGATTTGTTTGATTTCAAATAATTTTTTTAAAAAGTGTACATTTATCTCATATAAAGCTACTTACATATTGATGCAGCGCGACAAATGAAACTAGTTACGAGATTTAAATTGCTAGAAATTTTAATTGCACAAATTTACCTTTCGACATGTAACTGGAGCGATTTATGACAGTCAAGACGCAGCCATGATACATTAAACATGGTATGAACCAACTAGTTCGAAATTTAATTTGTTTAGAAGTGATTCGTCCTTTTTTTTTTTAATAAAACTTTCATTCTCGCGAATTGTAAAAATTCTTGTATGTGATCTGGATTGTAATAATAGCAATCGCATTGCTGTTAAAATATGAAACGTTTCAGTTTTTCAAAGAATTAAAATATAACTGAACGATTGGGGGTGGAAGGCGGGACAACCTTCTTATTCGGAATTTTATAAAGTGTTCTTTTTTCTTTTTGTCGAGAAAATAACAGCTGATTTATAAAGAATAAAAGTATTAATGAAATCGAAGAAAAGCTAAAAGCTACTTCGAAATATTTTGTACGGTGACATAAGATTTGGAAGAAGAGTGAATCAACGTGAAAGTTATGTTTTTTCCGCAAAATCCTAGATCTAGTAGAAAATACAAAATCTGAATATAAACATAACTGGTACATGAAGCCGATTTTTTGAAGAATTCAAACCCGAAATGTTCGCGTTATCAATGTTTACAAATTTAGAGAAACGATAATTAACAATCATCAGTGTTTATTGCTGAATACATATAGTCTAAAAATTCAGAAAGATATGTATAAAATTTTGAAATTTTCAGCAAAACAATTATAAGGTACAGGTTATATATATAAGCCTAACTGACTTCGGATAATCAAAAGCATCTCTATTTTATTCAAAGTACTGCCGAAATTAACGCGTGCTTAATCAAATCAAAATTTTGTAAGTTACACGAATCTTTGTTAAAAGAAACATTTTGTTCCCCAAAATTTTTTGGATAAAAAAATAACACAAAAGTGGAACTCAACAAGCGTTCGTCATTTTAGGTAAATTTATGTTATGGTAAAACTAAAGTTTGTATTTTATTAAGAAATTTAAACAGCCTGAATTTAATTTCAAAAATTGTCAAAGAAATTTAGAAAAAGATAAACATTATAAATTTGCAGATTATAAAAATGAAGTTCAACAAAATTTAATGTTTTCTATATGTTGCTCTTCCTCGGCTTTCCAATGTACCGTATAATTATTTGAATAAAATATGTTAGTTTACTTTAAATTCTTTACTGTCAATTGAAGAATTTTAAATTCTAAGTCGCTTAGCTCATTAATTATTATTTTTAACACGTTTTTATTAATTCGCTTTCGTTTCTGTCTATTCGGGTGGAATTTTACAATGATTTTAATATAACCTCTCGGTGAGCCATAGACTTCGAATTTTGAACATGGCTTAGAACCGGTTGATAATGCATTATTATATAAATTAATAATATATTTACATTAATCAGAAGGACGTCATCACGGGATTAACTAAGGCCGGCTTGTTCTCAGATTCTCTTTTGTGTGGATCTTCGTATATGAGATTATGCCCTCTCCCACTTTAACAGTTCTGCCTTTCCTACACTGCTCCTCGATTTCTCTCTCTCTCTCTTTCCCTTTTACATACGCACGTGCACGAACGTATTCTCCCTCTATGTCTCTGTTCTCTTTAAGATGGACGTCGTAAGCATAAGCAGTACCGACACGGTCTTACGGCTTGTGCTTTTGCTTACGTCATTTTTCTGAACGGAATTACGCTTTCGCTGCGTCGCAGCTGTTGCTATAGTCGCTGAGATGCGAAATTTCACAGACATAAGACTTAAAATCAGAAAATAATTATTTAAATAAATTTTTTTCTTTAAAAAAAAAACACATTTTCAAAATGGACTAAAAGGTATAAAATAATTTTTCCTAACCCCATTCATATAAATAACACCATATAGATTGTCTTGAAAATTTGTGATTGTAAAATTTATTAGCTATAAAAAGAACTTGTAAGATTTATAAAACGAAATGCTAATTTCACAAAATTTTACCTACTGTGACAGCTCATTCTTTTGGGAAATTTTATATTTTCGCGGCAATAAAAAGAGATTGCTTTTTACGTAGTGTTACATTTTTTTGACGATATGTTATAGAATAACGAAAAGAAACAATTTTTAATTCGCGCATTAGGCGAGATAAGGCGAGTTTTAATCTGTCAAATTTTGCATCGCTAGCTTTTGAGAAAATCATCGAAATGCAAATTTAAGGGCAACAAAATTTTCGTAAAAGCATTCTTTCTTTTGGGTAACAATTTTTCTGGCGCGGATTCCAATGAGAATGAAGGAAATGATATATTTGAATGATTAAATAACGCATTGTTATAATGATGAAATACAAAAAAAAATAATAAACATAGAAAAACATTAATACCAATGGTATAAACAAATTATTTTTCTTTAAAAAAAACAAAAAACAACTTAAACACGCAAAATAAATATACAGTTAAACACAATGATTTATCTATTGAAACCCTGAAAGCCTGGGCAAAGTATGGCAAAGGTTGTTATCAGTTGAAATATAAAATATCTCCGCACCGTGTTATTTTTTGACGGAAAAAAAGAAAAATTATATTAAACAAAATGATACAAGTTGAATTATTATTAGGTTCCATTTTTTTAAGGAATTTGCATTATAGAGGGGTGTTTCACTTTTTATTTTTAATTGTTAGACTCACTAGAGATTCTAGGAAGATATCAAAAGATAACCTCGTCTCTTCGTGAACTCTTAAAGCCGGTTATCGACAGAACGGTCAGAACGTTTATGCGGAACTTGCAGCCCTTTCAAAGGTTTTAAAATCATTTTGTTACTTTATTTGACATAGTTGGACAAATGACCATAAAAACCGTTGTAAATAGTCTGAAATCGAGGTATATTTTTTTGTAGCAGAAACAAATTATTTCGAAACTTCCCGAGATCTTTCTGTGTAAATCGAAAGTCTTGTCCTACTTTTCAATATACTGTACAAATATATTTAAAATCCTTTTCGAATATGAAAATATTAGATCCTTAACTTGGCCATTAGTCGGAAGAAACGTAGACACCCGATAACTTAATGTGGGCCAACTGAAGTCTGAATAAGAGCGAATTTTTCGATATTGAAATTTGACATATTGTTTCCATGCATAGCACTGGGGTCAACCTTGTAAATGCCCAATTTTAATATAATTATAATACATTTTCTGGTAATTTCTTTAAATAATATTTTAAAAATCATTAAACCGTAAACACAGAAGTTATTAAAAATTAAAAAATATCTCGGCATGTTTCGGGGAAACAACGTTCGTTATACGTGAACTGCGCACAATTTAACGGTTGGCCTGTTGAAGAATTTGCAGTTCACCTGTTCTGTAACGAGACCCACGGAGTCCCGGAAGTAGGTGAAGTAGTCACAGAAGTATTTTCAAGAGGAAGCAGGGAGCGCACCTCTTGCACACTGCGGCAGTCTTAATTTTGTCATTTTCCTCTTCAGCGCCTGATTCTCATTAGTATCTTCTTTAAAAATTTTTTCAGCTGGCTGAAATTTCGGTCGTTTGAAGAACAATCGTAAAACCAAGGCCAGATATGAAGACTAGAATGGGTAGGTAGAAGAAAAGTCGGTTCGAAACGAAGAGGCATAAATATCTAATCAGAATCTAGTATGAAGCTTTTTACATAGCGGGGGAACAAATTAAAAGCAAAAGTTTTTGCGCAATAAAAGCAGGAAGACGCAGCAATCGTGAGTTAAGGAATCTGACAGTTCATTTTATCCCCATACGGTTAGGGACCCAGAACAAATCGATGAGGGTAGAATGAAGTGAGAGGAGATTTTAATTAAGAGAGCGAGTACGTAGGATAAAAAAAATCGGAGAAGTAAGAGGGGAAATGAGAGGAAATAGCTTTAAGGGACACACATGAAGTTAGAGATAATCGAATATTTGGAAAAATATTGATGGAGGGAGATATAAATTATGGAACGTAAGATGGGCATTAGCTCAGCGGTAAAGATAGCAGGAGACGAAAAGACTCAGAGAATTTTATGTCCGGAAAGATGAAAAGGCTCCAACGTCTTTAGGCCCCTTCGAATCATCCGTAAAAATGGTCTTGTTAAAAGGAAATCGTAATTTTATAAAACTGTGAAATTCCTGCATAATTGTATTAGGAAGGGATTTGGAAGAAAGAAAAAAAAAAATAATACATTGGGCAGATCGGAAAGATCTGAAAAATCGAAGGAAAAGTAGGGGAAATTATTATAAGAAATTGTGTAAGATGAAAAGGAATTCAGCTGAAAAGCAATGTGGGCGAGGATAGGAATTTTCTTGGGAGTAAAGCGCCAGTTTTGCAGAATGGAAAGGTACGAAGGAATAAGTCTAGAGGATGATAGCATAGGCGTATTTACACAGGAAACGATATCCTACGTAAGATCTGCGGATGAAAAAAAGGGGGCGAGTTTGACTCAGCGAGAACTTCCGGTATTGGAGAGGAGGATCTAAGAGCACCAAAGCACGGCCTGTTTCTGTTGCATTTGAAAAATAACATCTGCGAGAATCGTTCAAATGGATTAGCATATTTAAGCGTCCACAGGAGGATAGCGGAATATCCTGAAGAAGTGAGAAAAAAAAATGTTGCTTTGTAAATTTAAAATTTTTTGATAAACAAATGTTTGCTTTAATTGCGGTTGTGATAATAAAAGATATCAAGATAATAATAACACGTTTTGTTTTATTTTCTAATTATTCTGGAAATTAGGGCAAGTAAGCTAAAATTATTATTCATTTCTTGGGACAATTGGACCCGAAGCGATCTTTTCCATTTTTTTAAAACTTCCCCTGAAAAGTGGTTCAGCTACGCCGCTGCACTCCATATTATTTTAAGCTTCGGAAAAAACTCAGCATCCGTTTTTGTTAAAACTATCTGATAATAAAGTTTCGGTTTAAATATTTTACAGTTCGGTGACGTTCATTTGGATCTCCGGATACATTGGGGGGCCTGGTAATGAGAGAATCCATGTGGCAGCATGCTCGGCTTTGTTCTCGCCAATGCCAGGGGATCTACCATCCTCGATAATGCACATTTTTTTCAAGGAAGTGCAAGAACCAGCGGAGAACGGAATGGACAGCTAGTACAACGTTCTTAAAAAAAACATTAAGCCCACAATCGACCTCCGTGGTGGTTACCAGAGGGAATATTCCTGCACGATTTTGAGATTCTTAGCCAGCTGCGAATCGGCCATGTCACTGTCTCTCATTGACATATAATTCGCCTCCGATTATGTGTCTCTTCTGCGGCCAGTCTGCTATATCGACAGTTCTAAACATATTTCTCACGTGCTCAGAGTTCGCTACGTTCCGGACGCAACATAGCCTACCGAGTAACATGCAGGACTATCTGCCAAATGCTACAACTAACGACCCACAAGCGTTTTCGTAGAACGAGTGATTTGACCCAGCATGTATAAGTTATCTTCGTATATGTGCTGTAATGACCTTGTTATTTTCACATAGCGCACATAAAAAAAGGAGGTGAAGAGAACAGAAACAAAAAATCTAGAATTACAATCCTTGAAAGAAAACAGCCGCAAGGAGAAGAATTTATTGTAAAAAAATAACATTTTATACTCTTTCGTTGTTTTTTGTGTTTTTTCTAGTCTTCATGTTCTTTTTTAAAATCAATTTGAAAAGTAATATTAGGTCTAGAAATTTACGAGTTGTTGGATTGAAAAGAGAGCCTACCTTCTTCCTATAAGAATCGCCAAAAAAGTGAAAAGCAATTTTTCAGACGATAGGTCCCTTTTAATTAGACCAGGTCATACATACACGTCGAAACCGATCGTACAGTTTGACTTTTTTTTTTTTTTTCTTTTCTCCGAATAAAGTGCGCTTTACCAAAATCATTATATTTCGTTTGTTTTTCTCCCTTTCTCGAGTCTGAGTTTCCCACTTTTCTCAACAAGGGATTCTTGAAACATTCAAACTTAGAAAAACTGATAAAAGAAAACTATTATGGTACAGCAAAGGATATCCTGCAGCGGAATTGTCGCGATTTCTATTCACAGCTAACTGAATTGGAACAATTTATTTCTACTTACTCCCTTGCCATGGGGCGTACCCAGAACTTTTCCAAGGGAGGGGGGCATTTTTTTTATAAGATCCACTATACAATCATATAAACACTCGTAAATTTTGTGTACTCTAATTTGATGTATTTAATAGCAATATCTACAAAGGTTACGGATTTATTAGGATCTAAACATAAATATTAATTTATTTACCAATCTATATATAGAAGTAGTGGTACATACTGAATTTTCGAACTTTTTTTTTTTTTTTTTTTTTTTTTTCGAACTTAATGACGGTAAACGCATAAAAATGTATAATACCTGAATGTTAATTAATACCAGAATGTGTAATTTAAAGGGATGTGAAGATCCAGAATAAAAATAATAAATGTGTCTATGAATGCTAAAATTTATTTAAAAAGAAATTGTAGACACCTTGGTTTTTGAACAAACACGTCAATAACTTCATTCAGAAACTGCTTATCTATTCTTTGCCTATGTATACTCATTAAATGGAGACCGTTCAATCACTCTTCAGTAGTAGTTCATCTGAGTCATGTTTTTATCCCTCGTGGTGTAGAAAAAGAACGTTCAAATAGAATATGTTGTAACAGTAATTGTTATCGCAACTTGTATGACTATTTTAATCGAAGGATGAAATAATGCATACTGAAGTGTAAATCGATTAATGACAATTGCTCAATATTTGCAATAGATATTGTTGGAGTAATCGTCCAAAAATCAGACCAGTTTCCTGCTTCATAAAGAAGATTTTCAATTCCATATATTTCATTTATTACTTTCATATCGGTTATAAACTGATTATTTGATGTAAAATTTTCCTTGCCCAATAAGTGAATTCATATCCAAACCAAATTCCTCATTATTTGTTACAATCAAATGAGCAATTTTTTCTATGCTCTGATCAGCTTAACTAAACAAATTATAAAAATTCTTCTTTTAACGTTTGTGATTTACAGCAAAAATATCGGGCACCTAGTGAAAGTTGTTCCATACACTTGAGATATCAGCTGTTTCATCAGCTATAATCGATTAATAATTCCACAAATATTTATTAAGACATTTGAATTTTTAGCGATGTGTATTTAACATTCTGGGTAAAATTATATGATCTCTTTATAGTATATCCCCAGCGTCAGCTCTGAAATTAATCAAAAATTTATAAAATTACCAGTTTCTAACGATTTTCCACAAAGACCAATGAAATGTGTACCACAAAAAAAGCAATTACAGAACGAATGGACAATAATTTGTTTTGATTTTCTTCTATTGTTCGCTTCGCATGTGCATCTACCTGGCCGTCAATAGATAATTTCTTTCCCTCAATGACTTCAACAAAATTAATTTCATCCCATGAAGTATTTTTATGGCAAATACTTTTTATGTGATATACAACATATTTATGGAATTTTTTGTAATTATCGTAGGGTTTTACTATAAATGATCCTTGTAAACCTCGTTCAATTTTTTGAGGAAATAAAACAGTAAAGACATAGTGGTCGTTTTAAGCACTTTGAATAGGCTGTCCAAGACGAGTTGTACTAACTACATATGAATAAAACAGCGACTCAACTGTCAAAAATCTTTACAAAAATTATATGACTGATTTAGTTTCGAACAGTTTATTATACGAGGCGTGTTTTTTAAGTAAGTACCGTTTTCAAATTCTGCCGATGCAGCGCTGCAGTGGGCATTTGGCGCATGCGCGCTGTGTACCTGCATTTGTCAAGAAGAAACCACGCGCTTTTACGGAAACATTCGCCCGTTTTTACACGTTTGTTTACGAGCGTTTAAAATGCCTCCGCCAATGGAAAATCCCGCCGACTGCGAAATACGCGCTGTGATTCGTTTTCTTAGTGCTAAAGGTGTGTAAAAGCTGCTGAAATTCATCGCCAGATCAGTGAAGTGTATGGAGAAAACATTATGAGTGAAGGAATGGTACGGAAATGGGTTATAGCCTTTAAGGACGGCCGCGCGGATCGTTATCAAATGAGTTCCCTCAAGTGTCAAGAAGTGTTCTCTATCAGATTGTGACCGGACGCTTAAATTATCGAAAGTTGTGTTCGCGCTGGCTACCGAAAATGTTGACTGAGGAACACAAAATCAAACGTTTAGCCAGTGCGTTGAGTTTCCTTGACCGGTACAGTACGGAAGGTGATGATTTTTTAAGCACCAAATTGTCACAGGCAACGAAATATGGGTGACATTTGTTACATCGGAAACAAAGCAGCAATCCATGGAATGGCGGTATTCATCTTCACCCAAGAAATTGAAGTTCAAACAAACAATTTCAGCCCGGAAAATCATGTGTACTGTGTTTTGGGACAGAACGGGTGTGTTGCTTGTGGGTTTTTTGCCTCCTGGTAACACAATAAATGAAACAACTTATTGTGAGACCTTAAAAAAATTGCGTCGTGCAATTCAGAACAAAAGGGGTTGCATGCTGAGTGAAGGAATCGTTTTGCTCCATGACAATGCCTGTCCACACACGACTAATCAAACTCAAGATCTCATCAGATCGTTTAGCTCGGAACAACTTGATCACCCTCCTTACAGTCCCGATGTAGTGCCCTTTGACTATCACGTGTTCTCCCATTTGAAGATGCATCTGAGTGGTTAGCGCCACGACGAACATGATGAAGTCAAAACGGCCGTGTTGGAATGGTTATCAGGTCAGGCGGCAGACTTCTATGATGAAGGGAATCAAAAGATGGTCGTACGATACGATAAGTGTCTCTTAATATTGGTGTCAGTTATGTAGAAAAGTAGATTAAAGGCTTTCACATGTAAAAATAAAATTGTTAAGAAAAGTGAACTTGTTTCTTTTTTCTATTGCAAAACGGTACTTACTTAAAAAACACGCCTCGTAATTTTAAGTTTGAATTCGTCTATCTGCGGTTTTTCAATCGCATACTTTCGTTTGTTCAATTTTGAAAGAGCATTTGGAGAAAATGTATTTCGCTATCTACAAATGGTTGCCCCCGGTGTAAGTTCTAAATAAAGTATAGAAAATGAAAAAGATGATAGGGATCATGATGACTCAACAGCTGATGGAGAAGATGGGCCGCTTTCATTTCTTTCAAATTTCTCGATAACAAACTCATATATTTTCGATGATCCATTTTACAAGGATTACTACAGAAATATGCCAGGTTCTAAAATAATAAAAATTAAACTATGCTCAAACTTAGTTGACGGTCAACATAAAAAAAATTGACATGAAAATCAAAGTTTGAATAAATTAAAAATTCAAACAGATAAAAATAATCTCAAGAAAACAACAATGTATGTATGTGTTTTAATTCCCATTTTGCCTGATTCTATTCGTCTAATCTCAAGACACTTTTCGTTTACCGGATTGGAAAAAAAAACATGCATACAAGAAATGCTCACAACAATCAATGAAAAAAAAAAAAAAATCATTATAATCTGGCCAAAAGATGAGAACAGAAAAACAATTTTGTGAGTTATTTTTAAAATATCAGATTTCTTCTCAAAACGGAAAGACTGATGGGTAGTTACGAGCAAAAATATTATAATTTCCTATTTGTTAGATATATAATAATTAAAAGGAAAATAAGCGTGTAAATTTCAGTTTTAATGTCAATTTAAAAAAAAAAAAGTCGAATTTTTGCCGACAAATAGTTCAAGTTTAGGAAAAAAATGTGTCAATATTTCGAAAATACTCTACAATTTTTTCTATCGTTTATAATGAAATTTCTTAACACATCTTTATGTGTTCTTGGCAAGTATGATTCTGTTATGACGGAGCTAATTGTACACAACCCCGAGGGACCGTAAATTATTTAAATTTAACAATTCGAAATATATTAATTTACATTACGAAAACATTTAGCATTAAAAATTGAGAAAAATTTGAATATAAAGAGATGCTATTGCATTAATTAACTAAATACCTTAGAATATACTGACAGTATAAAAATGAAAATCAATAGCGCATTAAAATATAAATCATTTTTGAAAAAATGACAATTATGTTTCTTTAATATCACTCATTGAAATCTTATTAAATAATATAATTTTGTCTGTAGTATACTTTTTGTTAAGGGGATTAGCATTATACATAATTTTACTTTGGGTGTCTTACTAAAATGAAAAATTGTGTTATTTGTTTCAATTTTTTCATTTTATTTCAGCCAGGGGGACGCAATTGCCCTCCTTTTCCTATACTGGGTCCGCCTTTGTCCCCTGCAATAATATACCTACAAGATATGCACCTACAGACATGGCACGGCTCAATAGTACAAAACTATTCCTTGTTCAGGGTTGATAGTGATCGCAGACTGCGGCCTAACACGGTGGTGTAGCTACTTTGGTTCACGCTTCTACACCAACCTATCCTCGTCTATACAAATAGTTGCAGTTTTCGTCCATTTTCCCCAAATATTCCAATTGCGCTTTGCAATTGCTATCTAGCTTCTAACTCTTTCACACACCCACATACGCTTCAGTCAGTACTGACTCTCAGGTACTTCTACACCATTAGTCCTGCTTAGCGATTTCAAGGATCATTCGCCTCTGTGTGGCGCAACACTTGTAAGTTTACCGAATTTTGTTTCTACCATTCATTTGCGTTCTTAAACCATATTCTGTTATCTTCCTTCTGTTTTCGCTGTTTGTTAACTCCCTCTCCATATTCAAATGACGCAGGTACTTTGCTACATTAATCACGTGTTCTTTGTTCTGTTTTGATGGGTTCTACTTTCTATTCCTATTTTCTGCAGAGCTGGAGTTTCTTATTTCTTATTGCGTCTCTTTTATCTTGCCTTCCTTTCTCTGCAAATTGTTTGTACTACTTGTTCCTTTTTATTAACAATATCCGATCCGAGTAAAATATAACTGACTCTTTTCCTTTCTAATTGTTTCTGTGTACAAGTGCTTGGTTGACAAGCCGCAAAAAACAAAAAAAAAAAAAAAAATGGAAAATACGGTGTACTCGCGACAGGTAATTTCCGATATTTTTGATAGTAGGATTCGAACCGAATTCTACTCGAAGGAAACACCATTTAGCTTACCGACTGGGTGCTCTTAAATCCTCTCCTATTCCAGCACTGCTTGCTGAATTGAATGTTCCTCCCCTGTCTATTCGCAGATCTTATTTGGGCTATCGCTTCCTTGCTAAACGTCTTTCTCTCTCATCTTCTTCTCTCATTTTTTCCTACCTTTCAATTTCACGGAATGGCGCTTTGTGCCTAGGAAAATTCCTATCCTGTCCCTTATTTCTCTCCGTCTTAGTTCATTTTGGCCATAAACAAATTTCCTTTAATAGTCTGCCTTATTTCTCCTTTAACTTCAGCGATCTCTGCCATCCTCCTAGAGTATTTATTTCGCCTACACTTGCAAAATCTCTCCCTCCAGCTATAATTAAACAGGAATTTCACAGTATTGTCAATTCTCTCTTCCCTTCTCATGTTACCATTTTCACTGATGGTTCTAAGGGACCTGATGGGGTTGGTGCTTCTTTTATTCTTCCAGACTATAACTTCTCTGAATCCTTCTGTCTTCCTTCTTTCTGTTCCATATTTACAGCCGAGCTAATGGCTATTTTCCATTATTTTTATCTCCTCAAATCGTCTTTCTTCCCAGTTTCTGATCATATCCGACTCCATGAGTGCTCTTCAAGCCATCTCTTCTCCTCTTCCTAATCATTCCTGTGATTTTTCTATTCTCCGCATACGTTCTCTCATTCGGACTCTCTCTTCTCTCCATGGGATCCATATTGACTTGCTGTGGGTTCTTGGTCATTCTGGAATCTCAGATAATGAGATGGCTGATTCTTTGGCTCGAGTTGCTGCTTCTTCTACATTCTTCTTTAAAAAAATCCCATCCTCTAATCTCTTGCCTTTGTGTAAATATTTCCATCTCAGATTTTGGTCGAATATGTACCCTTCCTCCTTTTCTAATTGTCGCTCTTTTTATCTGTCCGTTCAGCCTAATCTTCCTTCAAATCCTTGGTTCCTTCTGTTTCCTTCACTTCATCGCTCTGTTGTTGTCTCCATTGTGCGTTTGCGCTTAAACCATTCCTTGCTATCTTCTTCCTCACGCTTTCGCCTCTCGTTGACCTCTTCCCCATGTTGTCCTGTCCATTCAAATGATACGGTTGTTTGTGACACCGATCACGTGTTCTTTGAGTGCTCTGCTCTTTCGGTGGAGCGCTCGGCTCTATATTCCAACTTGCTTGGGCTGGGGCTTCCTGCTCCTTTTTGTGCTCGCTATATCCTGTCTTTTCCTTCTACACTTATTATCCCCTCCATTGTTTCCTTCTTATTAGCGATAGCTGATCGTCTCACTATATAACTTTCGTTTTCCCTTAATTGTTTCTGGGTAAAGGTCGTCGGTTGACGAGCCCAATTAAAAAAAAAAAAAAAAAAAAAGAAAAAAAAAAGGCTTACCGACTGCACAAAGCGGTAACAACACGAACAAAAACAAGTTACGTAGTTCTTTTATTTTTTTTTTTTAATACAAGCATTAGAAAACATACATTCTTCAAAATTCGGATTTTCCTAAAAGTACCTTTCCTACATAATCATCGTTATCGTTTATTTTTTCTTTTTATTTTTGAATTAGCCAAAAAATGGCGTCAGTTCAGCTGTCTTTATCAAGGTTGTAATTCGATTCAGCTTGTTAACTCTGCTTAGTAGATTTTTATTAAAGCGGTTGTTTATCATTAATGTTATACGTACAATTATTAATTCAATTAAAATTTAAAAAATATTTCAATAGGTTGACATACTTTTTGTGGAAACAAAAATTTTGAAACCAGTCCATTAAATTTACTCGTGGCGTTAATTTTTCATAAAATACACAATTAGATCGTGCACCACATGTTTCCTGTATTTAAATAATTAAGGTAAGTTTATTTAATTTAATTTTGTATAGTTTTACTTTGACTCGATTTAAATAATTATTTAAAATTACATTAAAAATGAATAATATGATATTTAGCGATTTCTTTTTCCTTGCATCGTGTACTTCTTCAAACATTCATATTCCTACGAAGAGTACGTATTAAAAAAACAAACTTGAATCCCAAATTGTTCTATTTCCTCGCCTCGCGTTAATAAATTTTGTCGAGAAATTTTTTTCATAAGAGGTTTAGACTGCTAATAATTCTCATATTTGCATATTATTTATTTAAATGAAATATAATTTAGGGATTATAATTAATGCAAAATAAACCAGTTTAACTTAATATTTTTATTTTGGGTTCGGTTATATGTTTATAACAGCACATGCGTATAGACCACTAATTATTTACATATTGTGAACGTATTAGGTGCTTCAGTTTGCATTTATATAACGCTTAATTCGTTTTTCTTGAATAGAATTAAGATTTCGTCGCATATAGATGCGACGAAACTAAATAATTTAATTTACTCGCGCCGTACATATTAATTTTAAAAGCGGAAAAAGAAACTGCTTTTATCAGATATTTTATACAGTGTCCTTAGTATTTTTTTTTTCTTAATATTAAAAAATAAATTTGATGTTTCAATACGTACATTTAGTAGAGGCTGAAAAAAACTTTTATTTTCGAATTGTCCTTTTTTTTTTTTTTTTTTAAGTTTCCAAACTGAATAATTCTCGTACTAGTAAAATCAAAAGTATATGATAGATTACTGTGAGAAGAATTCGTTAATACTTATGATTCTGTTCATTTGTTAATTCTCATTTTTCTTTTATTATTTTATTCTTTTATTCAGTTCGGATTAGAACGGGCTATATCTCCTTCAAATCCGTTATTGCACACTGTGGTATAATACAGACGCAATGTTTTATTAAAGCATTAAATGCGAAATTATAGTTTATTTTTTATGTGATCATTGTCATGAACTTTTTTAGAATTTATAGAATTCTTTATTCACAAAAATAACGTTTGGAAGTGTTAAAAAATGATTATAGAATTAAATAGAGCAGAGAAAATATTTTTTTATAGAAAAAGATAGGTGTTATTATAAAATGAACATTACAAGTAAGAAAAGGTCGGTTTTTTTGGAAAAGATCCAAAAAATACTGAAAGATATCAATTATCTCTTATTCCTTGCTGGCAAAATAATTTTTTTTTTTTAAATGGCGCTCGCTAAAATTTAGAAAAATCAACTTTTAACATTTTTAACAACTGGCATGACTAAACATAATTCGGTAAACTCGCATTGTGATTGATTAGAAAATTAAATTCATGTGAAATACGTCACAGAAAAAACATATTATACGTGACGATCTCAGTGACGAAGTTGTTATGGGCGTTTTTTCTCCTTCGCTAGTAGTTTTTTGTGGTGAAAAAGTTTAATAAAACAGTAAATCTACAAATATTATCGCCTCTTTTATTGCTGAATGTGCTGTTTGAACAAATTTAATATTTTATTGTGTCCCTTGTCTCCCTTTCCTTCAGAAATTAATTCACATTCCTTCTAAGTAATTATGACTCCGCCTAAAATATTAAATTGCGAACACGGTTTAAACATTTGTTGTTTAAGCGTTTTTAAATTATAAACTAAAAAAATGTCGAGTTTTAGAAACATTTAAAACGGAAAAGTATTTAAAAATAATCTTTAAAAACGTAGTAAAGAAATGTCTGTAAAGCATTTAAAAAATAATGTGAATGAGAAACAACAATACGTTTATAGCGAAAAAAAAAGAAAGTCATTAAAATATGAGAAGTGTATAATTTATATTAGATACGAAAAATTCGATGAATATAAAAGGAACTGAAAATAATTTGTTTTAAAACTAGGTGACTTGGACATGAGCGCGAGTCGACTTTCACGTGTCCATAAAACAGAATTCGACTCCGACTCGTGGAGTGAGTCGGACGAGCGTTAAAAAGTGAATCTGTTTAATATGAATTCGACTCCAAATTCTTAAAGGGTACACGAGTACGCTGTTCACTGAAAGAAGAAAAAAAAGCTAACGTTTTCCGGAAAACTCACATAATCTTCAGTTGTTTATATTGTGACTCTCTAAACAATGAATTCGTAACAGTAGCGGAAAACGAAACTCTGAACTCTGGACACAAAGTCGACTTACACAACATTCGACTCGAATCTAAACAAAATTGCAACTGCAGAATCGATTCTCGATATGTACTACAAATTGGAGTCGCACATCTCTATCAAGTGCAGGGAAAGTACTTATCTATTATACACTTATATTACTATAACAATGATAGTAATACTAAATTCTCGAATGAAATATTAACCTCGGGATTGCATACTTATATTTAAGGAAAGAGAGAGAGAGAGAGTGAGAGAGAAGTTAGAAAAACACATTAAATTATAAAACAAAACAAAAAAAAAAAAAAAAAAAATCGTTGTACATAAGTGTTTTGGAAATAATTTGAAGTGTTCAACACGGGGGTTCGAGTTAAACTCTACAACTTCTACTTATAACCATCGATTGCGCTCGTCAACATTCAGTGCGAGTATAATTTTCGGCTTCGTAATAATAGGTACACTATTATATTAATATATATGTATGGCATAACTTATTACAGATAGGTACGTTTTCTTAATGAATAAGGTGTCGTTTCGAAAGTAAATATATCATTAAAATACAGAATTCAGAGAATCTGGGTATTTGGAACCGTCTGAGTCGAATTCTTCATCCCATAAATCGTTCACTTTTAAATTATTTTTATTCGTTGCTTGGTACAGAGTCCACGGCTGTTCCAAGGAATCCGGTGCGATGTGATATAAATCTGAATCACTCAATCTAAATAAAACATAACGATAACGATAACAACAATTCTTTTTAAAAATTTTAATTACAAAATACGTTGAATTTCTTAAATGGGTAAACTGAAATCACTAATAATGGTAATTTTTTGAATTTTATTCAGTGAAAATGTGTCAGCTTGACATACTTTCTAGGACGATTATCGTTCTTTTTAACGTGATTACTTATGTATACAATATGTTCAAATTATTAATATTATACGATCAATTTTCATTCCTTGAAATATTTAATATAATCTGTATTAATGATGAGACTGTTCTTAAGTTGGTTGGAATCAAAAAAATCCTATGACGAAGTCTGTAAAATTGTGTTACGTATCATTCTTACGTTAAGAGTAGTAAGACAAGAAAAAAATTCTGATACGATATTCTTATGTAACGGTTATAAAATATTTAATTTTACAAAAAATGACATAGTTAATTTTGACAAACTCTAAAATAGATTCGACTTGCATTTCAAGTCGTCAGATTTTTTAGAACCAATTTTGGATTAAAAAAATTTATCGATAAAATTAAATTCGACTTCGGCTTACAGGGTCGAACGATTGTTAAAAAATAAATCTGTTTAACATAAACTACTCTGCATTCTCAAAAAAAAAAAAACTAAAAAAAAACACCGGCGTTTCAAGTCTAGAAGAATCGGCTTATTCTTTGTTAATGAATTGTAGATCTTTTATTGTAGTGTAAGCGAGACTACAAAAACACTTTAATCCTTTCAGCCCACGTTGTCTGTTTCTATCATCTAACTGAGATGATATCGATCACGTGTAGGAACTTTAGGTGCCGTATGCTGAATTCGTTTCATAGTGGAACCATTCATTTTCCCTGTGTATTCGTTAGTTTTCTTTGTTAGTAACACATTGCACGGATGTCTACGTTTGTTCGCAGTGTTTGCTGAAAGCGAAAGATAACTAACATGTTGGGGTAAATGTCTGCGATTAAAAGATGTTCAACTCTATAGAGAGCCTCCGGAGTTGTTTATAATGCGATGCTAAACAATTAATTTATAACGATAACAACTAAACATCGACGACACTCGACTTTTGAGTCGTCGTGAAGTCAACTTATACAACATTTGACTCTTGACTTTAATCAAGTTGATGGCAATGTGCATTGTAGAGTTGACATGCACTACAAGTAACAGCCGACCATATCTAATTAAAATCGATCGGAGAATAGCTTCAAAGAGCAGCCTCTCCGTATAGCATGATTCAGAGAGTTAAGTTTCACAGATATCAATGACTCTCCGGTCACTGTATTATCAGAAAAATCGGGCAACGTTTTTACATAACGAAAATTGTAACAGAAGCGTTTTGTAAAAGCTATTAATGAAATTCGCAAATTGTGGCATAAAGTGTTGCCAACAATCGTCGCCTCATTAACAATTGCTACACAATTAGAAAATTGTGTAATCAATTGAAATTTACTCATTTATAAGAACTGTAGATCACTGTCATCTGGCAGTCCGGGATGGTATCATCATAGCGGGGTCACGCAGTTATAATGTGTATATATTAGAATTTTCTTTCTTTTTTCTCGCACAGAGTAACTTCGGATGTCATTCTTTTACTTTTCATCAGGTTTCGGTAGTAAAGCTAAATTACCGCAGAACCAATAATATTTAGGGAGGGATTGCTGCATTATGTTCTCCTAATTACAAAAGTTTAGCCGAACTCATTGGGCTAAAAAGAACCTGCATTATTTCTATGTTTCAAGAAAAATAAATAAAAGTAAAAACAAAAGGAAAAGGAAATTGCTTAGAATTCTTCATTTTTATCTATATATTCCTTTAACTTATTGATACAAAAAATTAGCTAAAGTCGACAACCGCCGAAACCTTTGCTAGTCCAGTAATCAAAATTTCAGCGCTACACTTATTAAAAAGCCTCCATTTACGGCAATAAACGTTAAATTATCCCAGATATTTCTTCACTCAGCGGTCCTTTTTGTATTTGCGAGTATAATAATTTATATAGTATATCGCTTGTGTGTAAATATACGCGCGTATGTGGATATTGAAATAAAATCTGTTACCGCAAGTCATCGTCGTCTGAGTTGCAAGCATTTTTGTACGTTGAATTTTCTAACGAACGTTCCGATATGGCATCCAGATGTTCTCTCTGTTTATTTATCGTTTCTATGAGGGAGCTGTGCGGTCTCGGTATATCGTAATCATATTCTTTCGTAACCTGATAATTATAATATTTCACGATCTACGTTTAATTGTTGAAGTTTAAACGAATACTTTTTTTCTTCTTTAAAAACATGCTTGGCTGAGTAATAAAATATTCAAATAAACAATTTTGTATATTAGAAAAATAATAATAAAACATTTTCGTGCATCCTTGATTCGGGATTTTAATACGCTACAAGTGAAATCATAAAGGCGCGCCGATACTGTTTGATGCACCCAGGTTAAAAAAGTTGCGTAGTCATCACTTCACGGCGACGGTATGGCATAAAAACCAAATTTTTAAAATTTCGAGAAACCTTTGCTCGAGGATAATTTTAAAATACATCTTTTTCTTTTTTTTTCTTAAATGTAATAATGTTTTAAATATAGAATATGCACTTTTTTTTTTTAAATGTAATAATGTTTTAAATATAGAATATGCACTTTTTTTTTTTAAAGATATAAGTTTTTTATTTCAGAAATTTGTATATGAAGGTGCACAGACTAGGTGTAAATCAATTTATTACTATCAAACCATACATACACATACGAGGGTGGTTTGAAAAGTTCTGGGCTTGGCCCAGAAACAGCGCTGCTAGGGTTAATTTATCGAGCGCGTTGTCCAGTTCGATCCTTCACAGCGTCACTGAACAAGTTTCAGCTTGTTAGAAAACGTATTATTACCAGTTTTAAAGCAGCTTCAAGTAGAGAAGTCGTGTGTTACGTAAAAAATGGGGAAAAAACGAAATACGAGCTGCGATTAAATATATATTTTTAAAAGGTTTAAATGCAACACAAATTCAATCTGAGCTCGATGTTAAAGGGGAGTCTTCTCCTTCAAAAAGCACCGTTAAACGCTGGGTTGCAGAATTTATGATGGGTCGCACGAGCAGTGGACGCCCGATAGAAGCAACTACGCCAGAAATCGTCGAAAAAATACACAAAATGGTGCTGAAAGATCGGCGCATCAAAATTAGAGAGTTAGCTGAAGGTGTAGGCATATCGTCTGAATGAGTGTACCATATTTTACACGTAGTTTTGGGCATGAACAAGCTCTGCGCAAGATGGGTGCCGCGTTTGCCCATATCTGAGCAAAAACAGCGTTGAAAAGACATCTTAGCTCAAAACCTTCAGTACTTTAATCGCAATACAGCCGAATTTTTGCGTCGATTCATCACTGTTGATGAGACTTGGGTTCACCACTATACTCCAGAGTGCAAAGAACAGTCTAACTAATGGATTGAGAAAGGTCAAGCGGCTCCGAAGAAAGCAAAGGTGATTTTGCCCTTCAACAAAGTTATGGCGACGGTTTTCTAGGATGCACGGGGAATAATCTTCATCGACTATCTTGAAAAAGGTAAAACAATAAACGGAGCACATTACGCGGCTCTGCTTCAGCGTTTAAGCGAAGAAATAAAAAAAAAAAAACGTCCACATTTGGCGAAGAAAAAAGTCCTTTTCTATCGAGACACTGCTCATACCTCTGTGGTCGCGATTGCAAAAATCAACGAATTAAAGTTCGAATTACTTCCGCAACCGCCCTATTCGCCAGATTTAGCACCGTGCGACTATCATCTATTCCCTAATTTGAAGAAATGGCTCGGAGGAAAAAGATTTGCAAATGATAGTAAGATGATCGTCAGTGTTGATGAATATTTTCGAGACCTTCCTGAAGAACCCTACAAGGTCGGTATTAATAAACTTTCCGAGCGATGGAGCAAATGTGTAAGCCTAAATGGAGACTATGTTGAGAAATAAAGCGTTGTTTTCATAAAAATATGTTTTTTTCATTGAGAGGCCCGGAACTTTTCAAACCACCCTCGTACATGCCATTACACATGTAGATATATACATATACAGAAATAGACAAAAGTTTATGTAGAAATAAAAAAAAAAAAGTGTGTGAGTAGTCCTGTTCGAGTGTACTTAAAGAATAGAGGCAATAGACAGGGTGACAATATCATGGTCCCGACTATTGCCGTAAAGGTGATTTTATAAATTTAGTTGCATAATAATAAAATATCTGACAGCTTTGATGCACTGAAAAATTAAACAGTAGTGGGTTAACGGTTGAATTAGTTTTAAATCTCAATTGTAAGTAAGTTCTGAACTTAATAATACTGCTATCGATACTTCAAATTCTTGTTTTTTAATATTGTATAAATGGTTACACAGTAGAAGGCATTTTACGGGATACAAAGTAAAAAATGTGGAACGCTTCACGATTTTGCGTGTCATCCTTGTGAAGGGGCCATGCTAATCTTCTCTATATCGTTCTAATTTTTTATTACATGTGTCGTCGATGCGGACACATACAATATGCATTAGAAGAAGGATCGAAGTTTATGTGAACATAGCCTTCTTTCTTTAATAGTCAAATCACAAAAAGACAAATGTCAAATATGTCAAATATGGAATATTACAAGTAATTGTTGTTTCACGGTCGCTTTGTCAACCGATACAAATGCTTGTATACGGTTTTTATTTAATCGCTTAATTGTTCCATCTATTATATTTACAATATGAAAGACTGGAATTTTTTCCCAATGTTTACAAAAAGGTGTCGGCTTGATTTCGAAAACCATTTTAATCTAAAATTCCCGTCACCAAAGAGTCGTAAGTTGTACTACAAAAAAAAAAAAAAAAAAAAAAAAAAAAAAATTGTGTAAATATATATGTCAAACAGTCGGTAAAAAGAAAAACGTGATCCTTTTTATTCTTTTCCTAACTGCATCCGAACTTTTTTTGATTTCTTTTATTATCCTAGATCGTTCTATTTTTCTTTAATTTTACGATAGTGCTGAGATATTTCGTTCCACCGAAAGAAGTTTAATCGAAGTGGAATAATAACGTAAACTGCATCGTACAAAGCCATTTTGTAATGCAAAAGCAAAAATCAAAACTAAAACACTTTTCCGAGTTTAGCAATCTCGACTTTTTTTTCTTTCAGATTTGCACCATAAACAAATCATTTGAGCTAGGACCGTAGCCAGGAATTCATTTTGTGGGGGGGGATGCATGTGGACAACGGCTTCAGACAGGAATTCGTTTCGGGGGGAGAAAGGGGGGCATTCCGAACAATACGTAATACGTAACATTAAATAACATGATATTACATTTTTTATACTTTTTTTATTTAATTATTTCTATAAATATAATAATAAGATACAAAGTATTTTCTAACACAGTTCATAATCGGTCATGGAGATTTTCAGACATAGCTTAAAAGATTCAAAGTAACAAATAATGATAACTGCAAAGTATGTAAAATTAAAATAGATACGCCGGACCGAACTTTTTTAGAATGTTTAGCATTTAAACAAGTACGAAGTAACTATTCGAGACAAGCAATGCATTTGAAAACTGCTTCAAAGACGGAAACAATACTCGAAATACTATTAACAACTATATTAATACGTAATAATGAAGCAAAAAAGTCTCCTCCTATCTTTGCGTAAACAGAATTAATAAATGAGAAAATGAGTTCAAACAGGAAGTTAAGAAGAGTACAGAAAAACAACCGATTGGTAAAACGCTCTCCTCTGTATTTTCTGTTATTTACAATTAAAAGGAAAGGAAAAAATAAAACCCAAAACATTTCGGAAGGGGAGGTGACCCCCTAAACACCCCATCACCTGCCTACAGCCATGATTTGTACTAATTATAAATCGTTAATGACACGAATAATTTTTTGTCTTTATGGGATAATTGTTCTAAGACTAACAAAATCCAAAAATACAAAAACAAACTTTACGATGTTTTGTCATTACTTTAGTAATTATTGACATTTAGCTTCTACTCCAGAGTGCTAAATGTTTTATTGTATTTATAAATTTTAGCGAAATGTTATCAAGTCTGAACTCAATTTCAGAGCGGTAATAAGTTGATGTTTGCTTCTCTTTTAGAGTATGACATTGAATTTTTTTTGAGTGGAAAATTGCAGATTAATCTATTTTATGCGAAACGCCAATAGCTCTTTTGCATAACACGAATTTTTGATACATCACGGTGGTACAAACACGCTGTCAGAAGACCAACGAAAATTTTAAAATTAAACGAACGATAAACAAGAGTAACACTTAAAGTATTATTGCTTACCACACATGGAAAGGCGGACTCGAATAAAGATAATGAATTTAAAACCACCAAAGCGCTATTTATAAGTTCGTTAATGGGCGGGATTTGAACGTTATAATATTCTTAAGCCAATACCCAGCAGCTCTTTATAGGGTGTACCGAAAGTAACACAATTTTACGTTGGTCTTTCCGTATTATCAGTTGAAATTATTTACATTGAAAATTGTAAAAGAAATATTACAAAAAAAAAGAAATATCGGTACTTGAAGATTTAATTTAAAAAAAAAAGGAATACAAGTGCACTAAAAAGAAGAAAAAAAAATTATTCGTTAAAAAGTAATATATTTTAAAGTAGTATACAAAAGGATATTACACTTGAACAACAATATTAATACTTCGTAGATTCACTGTCTTCTTCTTCTCTCGGTGCCATGGCCGTTCTCGATCTTAGGCTCATCTGATGGCAAGCTTGGTTAATTCTTTGTAGGCACCCCTATCCTTTGCTGTGTGGAACAGTTCTTCAACACTGCAACCTGTCCATATCTGTAGGTTCTTGAACCAAGATAATCTTGTTCGTCTAACTCTTCTTTTACCTTCCACCTTTCCCATCAATATATTCTGCAGTAATGTGTACTTTGGCCCACGCATCACGTGACCGAAGTATTCTATTTTTCTTCTTTTGACAGTGTTAATCAGCTCCTTTTCTTTTCTCATTGTCTGTAATACTTTAGCGTTTGTCTTCTTTTTGGTCCACGGTATCCTGAGTAAGCGTCTATAACACCATAACTCAAAGGCTTCTAATCGGTGTAGCGTTCAGATTCACTGTACTAAATTCAAATTGCAATAATTAAAAACCATATTAAATTATGAATATAACAAGAACTCGCTTTCTATAAGCCAAGTACTGGAAACATCGGAAATATATTTAATTCCTGATTTTTCCAATACTTGACTTACAGAAAACGACATATTGTCTTCTTATACTCATTTAATATGGTTTTTAAATATTTTTGCCATTCGAATTTGGTGTACCGAAGCACTCTGATTAAAGTAGTAATATAGAGTTCAATCGTAATATATGCGCTCATGTATATTACTTTGAATTCTTTTCTTACCGGGAGTAATTATTTTTTACTTTTCAGTGTCGTTTTATTAAATTTTTAATACTTCAGGTATCGGTATTTCTTTTAAACTGGGCTTTTCTACAATTCAAGTAGTATTAGCAAAATAAAAAAAAAAGAAAAAAAGACGCGAAATAAACAATATTCGGCGATTATAGTCTATGGAAACTAAATAAACCAGAGCGAATAGAAATACGTACTTTTTTCAGATCAGCGCTGTTGCCGCCATTCATCATTAATAATTGCATGAGCAGCGCGTCCAGGTTAAAATTTGATTTGCAGCATGGATTTTCAGCGGGAAACTGCTGACTGAGCAATTTTCTGTTGCTTATTCGGTATTTTCGTTTGATCGGCAAATTCGGCGGAACCGCTTTATACTGGCACTGTGCGCAATACAAAGTTGCAATTGATCCTTGGTTCTCCTTATCCTTTTCCGCTACATAGTCTCTTCCGCGGAAGACTCTTTCTAGCGGATGAATCTCATCTACGTCCGACTCGCGTAAGTGAAAAGACTGAGACACTATCGAGGACAATTGCTGACTATCGGCCAGGCTGCTTACTGACTTATCGTCGTGGATAAGTATCGGTATTATGACCTCTTCATTCTGGTCGTTGGTTTTGCCGTCATTCATTCGGCAACTAATATCGTCAGAATTTGTCTGGACTCCTTCCTTTCGTTGATCGGAATTATTATCGGAACGCGCTTTATCAATGTATCGGTTATCGATATCGCTTGGATTGGGAATATTTTCGGAATTTTCCGGCTCTTCGCAGGGATCTGTTGAACTATCGCTTCCAACAGATTGACCAACTATATTCTCTTCGCCCGTATTGGCTTCGTACATATTATTTTCCGTTTCGTTCGTATTATCGTTACTGTTTGAAGGCGTGTTATCATCAAAGAACTTACGAATTTCCGTATCGAGTGCACTTTCATTAACATCGATATTTGAATTCTCAAACAAGCTGTCTTCCAAGTGTGCACTAAATTCATCGTCACTGGTTTCCGCTGCGAATAAAATGTATTCATCTTTAAAAAATAGAAAACGTAAAATAATCCAGACATACCCTGTTATTAATAATTGCGCGCACGTTAAGTTTTCTTCATTTTTAAAAAATACTATTCAACTTCAATTTTTTTGAAATTTATTTACAATTATTATTAAAAATTTTTAATCCGCTGAAAGCCCTATCGATGGGTGGGGGGGGACTCTTTTGTCTAAGAAAACTTGGGAACCTATTTTGTACTCGTATTACATTTTTCATCACGGTCCCTAATAGTTTAACTATCTGAAATTTTTAAACAATTTCGGATTTTCAGTTTGAAGCCAGTTCAAAAATAATAGTGTACTTACAAAGTAGGCAGATGCTTATCTAAGAGCAAGTATTTGTATGTGAAACCTATTCCAAATTTCGAAAGTGTCGGTACAATCGTTTCCTACCGTTTTAATGGGACAAGATGTGGTTGAAATTAGTCAGTTTAGAAATAAAGTTAAAAGATAATAAAAGAAATTTGTGTACTTTTTGTATTCCAATGACTTAACAATATTTGTAATTCCATTAGCCTGGCTGTTTTAATTTTCGTTACAAATACCATTTCTCTTTTTAGGCTTAATTATTTATTCTTTCTAAATATAGATAAGGTATCGCGAGAAGAAATAAATTCCAAAAAAAAAAATAAAGTGCTTTCAGTTAGGAAGCGACGAAGAAGGAACAGATTTTCCGGTGAAAATTCGTTATCTTATAATGTAGTGCGTGCTTCGATTTGTAGGGGGAGTATTCTAGAAGGTAGAGGAGTTCTAAAATTGAATGAATTTTGCATATTTGTGCCCAAAATAATATCAGTTCTTTGTTTTATAAAACGTACGCATAAAGTAATTGTCGCTGCTAAAGCTTCATTTAAAATCAGTCTGTCGCCTAACTTTATAGCCCCGGCTGTAGTAGATATATTAATGTATCTACGAGGGGAGGTTAGTGATACAGTGTTTAAAAATTAGGCTACAAAGAGTCGTTTCTTCTTTTGAGTGTTGTGGTAACGTAGTCAGGGTCATGCGCGCTGAAATTACGGCCGAAAAAAGTACAAAATTTGTCAATTGAAGGTGCTCCAAAACAAAAATTCAGTCAATGAACTTCATCGGAGCATGTTAAATATTTGCCGGTAGCTCTATAAGATTATCCACGTGCAAAAGTTATAATCTTAGTTTTGAAAAAAAGTTGTAAAACTTGAGAATTTTCTCTCAATTTATCGAAATTTTTACGTTTTCTGTTAACTATTTTCTCTTGTTTACGTGCCATAATACTTCAGAAGTACTGGGCTGAAAACTGGTTAGATGTCGATAGTAAAGATACACGCATCAAGGACGCACTGATTAATATAATTTTATCTTAAGCGAATCTGCGGAATAACTACGGCAAATGTGATTTTCCACCATTTGGAGAGGAACAAGTATTTTCCGACTGTTATTTATACTTCATATTAGAACTATTTTAGGCAAAAATTGAAGAAAAAAAAAATTCGCATGTCTGGGCGGAAGTATGAATTTTACGGCCATGTGGATTTGGATTTCACCTCAGAATGTGCGAGCGTATTTAGAATAAGACCATCGAAGCTGTTTTTTTCTTCTTGGTATTTAAAAAAAAACTGCTTACATTTGACAATTTCCACTCGTATTCTTTTGTACCTATTCGTGTCTTCGGTGATTGTAGGTTTAGCGGTATTCGCTATCGGTTCCGGAACGTCCTTTTTATCACCGTCGTCGCCCGCTAGATTATTGAAATTTCGTTTCTCGTTAATAAACTAAAACAAAATAGCGAAAAATATTAATACCAAAAAATGTAGCGTGTCTTTTGCACGATCTAAAAAAAACTCTAAATACTTGTGTCCACGTAATTAATACATAAACTGAATATTTATTACAATTCGAATATTTTTGGGAATATTTTATTTGAACATTAAATTAACCGCCTTAGAGGAAAACTAAAATAGCCGCCAGTTTTCGGTAGAATTTGTTTTTAAAGCCCAAAAAATAAAAAAATTAAAGAAACATCAGTAATACGAGTATGTAAGTTTGGTTTCGGATATATGATTTTTTTTTTTTTTTTTTTTTTTTTTTGGTCTGCAATAAAACCATTTGACCAGACCGCATTTTACCGAGAATTCGTTTCAGTATCGATGTATTAATATATTTCTACGGCATCAACTGTGTTGCCCAATCAGTCGCCATTTGGTTGCAGCCATAACGACGTATCACATTACTCGGAGTGGGCCATTGCATACTAGTCCCACTGCCACAACCATTTCTCGCAAATCGTGCTTTTCATCAAACTCGCCGATACGTCGGCCGGGTCTACATCATAGCGCTCCAGCATTAAGACTGATAAAAGGGCTAAACCGAATCTCAATAAATAATCTTATTTATTTAAACATTATAAATTGCCTATATTGCTAAAAAAAACGTTTTTTTTTATTTTTTGCTATTAATACCGTTGAACAAATAAGGTGTGTACATTCATACTCGAAGTCTATATAAGACTTGCTTTTAGAATAGTAAATTTCTGCCTCTTTTTTTACCTTCTTAAATGAGTTTCTCCCGAAGAAAATAATTAGAAAACGCAAATATAATATTTCGTCGCGATAGTCTAGTTACTAGGTCACTCGGCTTTCGTCACAGAAGTCTCTAGTTCGATCCAAAAATAAATAATTAAAGTAACCGCTAAAAGAATATCACATGGGAAAGGCAATGGCAAATGTGCATACTACCATATGCGCGTTAATTGATGTGTAGTAGGCAGGCACGAATAGGACTGTATTTGTGTAAATCAAACAATCGCAATATCTAGGTGTAGTCTTTTGCGTGTATACATTCACATTGCATATAACACAATTGCTATGGACATTACGCCTATGCCTGTACAGCTCTAGAATGTACGAATAGGTAGTCGTCGACGCTCAGGAAATAAGTATGACACTACGACGATGATGAAATATAATATGTTACATCCAATGAGCAAAGTAATCGGTAAGTTAGTAATTCTTATAACACATAATAATCTCGGACATAGCATTGTGCGCCGGAATAATTAAAGTGAATTTTTTTTAAATTTATTTGTTTGTATCAGTTTTAGATTCAACTCAACAATGAGAGACCGAACACCAAAAAATTTCGTTAGAAATAACGTTCTTGGAAGTGACTTTATAGACAATTACAACAGGTGCAATAAAAAAAACTTCATGCTCCCGTAATATTGCATTATTAACTAATTTACAAAATAGAATCGTAATAAAAATAACTTCCGTACGGTATAATTTATAAAAATCTGAGATTCAGTCTGCCATCCGTAAAAAAAGGCGATGAATGTTAAATTTTAAATTAAACGTTATAGAAATTCCGATTAGCATTAGAGTCATACGTATCATTAGCCGGTTTTTAGATTTTTCGAACAGTCTTATTAATGTCATATTTAAATATTTGTAGCTCTATGCCTTTGTAGTTATTTTGGTCGAGGATTTTTGTTCCTTCTTTTAAATACTACGATTGTGGACGATAAACTGTCTGTTTCATTTGCTCTATTTCCAACATTTAGAAAGAACGTCGCTCGTCAATTTTTAATCCATTTAACTTGAGCTACAAAACGACTTTCTCATAATCGATTTTACGTCAATTTCGGTGCTTTCACCTAGCTTAAATGATTTTTAATTGCCTTCGGTATAGGTTTTGGGGCAGTTTTAAACCAACTTTTACTTTCTCGTAATCCGTTCCAAATAAATCGATTTCTCGTTTTTCGTTGTTTATAATTCATATTAGACTTAAATAGTTACTCTACGAAGTGGCTAAAGCCAAGAGTACAAAAATATGGTGGATTTGCTGGATGTATGTATAAACATTTTTTGTTAGATATTTAATCGTCTTAACAACTGTAGTAACCCAGTGTGCAAAGACGGTGATTACGTTTATTTTTAGTGTGGCACTGGAATTTGAGAATTCCTCTGGAAAACGAAACACAGGTAGCCGGCTGACCAGCAGATGTATTTCCGGACTCTACTATGTTGGAATTACCGCAGTTATTTAACCGGTGGACTAACAATTTTACCGCCACCAGCTCCGCGCATAATGCTTTCTCTTTCGTGATGTGCCATTTTTAAAACCGATTTCTAAACTGAATTCAATTATTAACTAAGAGAAATGATAAGGCACAATGACAACAAACTGCGCTGTACCACTGAAATTGTGGAATGCCGATAATTCATGTGATGTTTTATTTCCGGTAAATGGATAAGTTTTTTTCTCGAACTATTTTAATGACTGTTTAATACTGAATTTTTCGAGTCTAGTAAATTTGCGGTTCTCCTACGATAAATTTAATTACGCGCGAATTTAATTTCATTTCGCGGAAAATATTATTCTCGTCATATTCCACCATATATTTTCTTTCTTTCGTTTTATTTTACAAGTAAATAGAGCCCTTCTCTTTCTCTATTAGTTTCCTAATTGCAAGTTCATGTGTCTATTGTAATATCGCTGACAATTTTCAAATTTTTGTATCTCATAGTACCTGTTTTGTTCCGAACAACAACAAAAAAACAACTCCGCGGTTTAAAAGCTTTTAGAAAACAATTAAGAATTTTAGCCCATCATATCCTTGGCATCGAACCTTTTTTAGGAATTTTCACGGTTCAGTTGTACAGTTCGGCCAAACAGCTGCAATCTGAATAAAGTAAATCGGAAAACTTACGAACGAAGGAAAAATACAATACGCAGAATATAATAAATCCGCGGAATGCGTATTATTTTGATTCGTGCGAATCCCCTTGAGGAAGAAAAAATGGAATGAAAGGAGCACTGAACGTTCTGACACCATTGGAGCGTCCGGAGACGAACGAAAAGCTGCGGAACCGCTAACAGACATATAAAAGTTGTAAAAAGTACCAGTCTTCCCGATGCGATAGAAGGAAAACTTGAACTATTTTCAGAAAACTTAGAAACAGCCTTGACAAATAAATACGTTCACCGAGAGATGGGGAGGAAAATCAGAATTTTCGTTAATCGCCAATCAAGTCAAATTAGAAAGCGTTTAAAAAACTTACGTACGAGTATTACGCAGATGTTTGATCAAATTCTAGAAGAACAAATTAGCTTTCCGGAGTATGTGAACAATTGAAAAAACATCAAAATCTTCAATACGCGTAAAGATTTTTAAAAAATTGAAAACTGTCAGTTAGAAGCCGAGGAAATAAGACGAAAAGCGTCCGATTAAGATAGAACAAGATTGTTTGGAATGGATAAGGGGCTTCTAGAGAAGAAAGTTGATGGGTGGATGATAGTTTTTTTTATTTTTTTATTTTTTTTATTTTTTTTTATTAGAGGCGATTAGAAATAGAGCTTAGAAAAGGTTGGAGTACAGGGATTATATCTGGAGATGGAAAGGAAAGGACAAAGGAAGAATTATACGGAGCAGGAAGACCCAGTGCCAAGATTTTGGAGTACAAAACAGAGCGCTCGGAATCAAGGGCAGGGCATTCAAAGAAGATGTGGTTTGCATCACATATGAGAGGAGAGATGGAAAGGTTGTAAATATACATCTTGAAAATGATTTCGAAAAAAAAAACATTTTAATCATTAGACTATAACTTAGTATAGCCGTAAAAGTTCGCTTTCGGAAAGTTTGTCAAATTAATTTCCTTCTTTAAAACGCTTACAAGTTCAAACAGGAATGTCGAAACTAAAACACACATAAAACCACGGCATCGACTAATCCAGTGTACATGGTGTATATGCACCGGAATAGTTAATGAAGATCATTTCTCAGCTCAATGGCTCCTCCTCTTTTACCGCTGCCAGTTGATACTCTTGTAATATTAGCTATCAGCTGTGATTTAGTAACTCTACGATGAGATTGCAAGAAGTTCGAACATACCCCAATCTCCGAAGAAATAAAGAATGCCATTACCGATCTAATTAAATCTGGTAATTAATACATATGTCGTCTGAAACAAGCTCTTAAAAATCCGTGAAAATAGTTTAGGGGGTTCGTGGTATCAATTAAGCAGCCTAGAGTACGCGTTGCATGTACCGAATTGAAAAATAAAAATTGATGTAATTTATACAGCGTGAAAATCGGAGGTAAAATATGGAAAATTATTACGATCAATACAGCGCCTTCAATTGATTTTCTCCTTCGCGAACATTCTTTTGACACCTTATTATGCTCCGGGAACGTCTTCATTCTTTTCATTCAACGGCTGATTCTTTAATAAAACACAAAAATGCGACAAGCATCAACAAGTTTGCCCATTTCGTATCAAAAAGAAAACGTGTTTTCATAGTGACGAAAAATCATCAGCTGAAAAATTATCAACGAAGATACTATATCTAAGTAACATATTTTACAAAGGAAATCGGCTATTTCGCACCACTCGTTGAAAATATAGTTATCATTAAATCTGTTTAAATTGCACGATTTCTCCATTCTCATATATAAACAGCGCGGCAGGCCACCCTCTTTTGGTCATTCGACGTGGAACGACGGTTTTTACTCGGATTAGCAAACTATATTTTTTAGGTATCACCCGCTAAACGTGACAATTTATGTTAGAAATATAAATAACCAGATTTATTCCATGTCCTATAAAACATCCATTTATTGCTAACAGAAATTTCATGGAAAAAAATACCCATTCCTCGTTAACAGTTTAGTTCTTTTGCATATTTACTATAAATGCATATATATTAATTACAATGTAATTCTTAGGCATTAGAAAAATTGTCTTAAAAACAATGTCCCAAAAAATGTCTCAATTTTATATAACATTTGTTATACTTTAATTTTTACCGACTTCGAAAAGGAAGGAGATTATACGTTCGTCGCGTATGTTTCCTTTTTTTTTAACCTATATTTATATAGACCGATTTTCCTGATTCTTTGTCCACACTTGGGTACCATGTGAGTAATGATGAAGATCGGTGAACATAAATTGAATATTCGTCAAAAAACGTAAAAAAATTGTGGTCCCTTTGGATAATTTTTTATTAGTATAACAGAGGTGGTTGACACTTAAAATGCTACCAAACGCTTCAAACTTTCCTACATCTGCCGTTTTCGAACCAAAAGACGTATCATCATCACGTATAAATGTGGCAAATTCTTCGCTATTGTACAGTTCGTCGTCTTTCCGCAATTCATGTTTAGCGCTCGGTGGCGGTTTTCGTTTTTGGAAACATAATGAATATACTTCTTATTATTGTGCAGGCTGATGAATAAGACAAGTCCTATCATAGGGAGAAGCATATGAAGACACTATATTGCTATTTTAATAATACCAATGGAAATGTAAAAAAAGTACTATTTATATGTCTTGTAGTTTGTTTCGGTAGATTAATAAAATTTATGGTATAAATTATTATTGGTTGTATTTCGTTTTTATTATATGAAATTGGGACATTTTTTCGTTATAAAATATAATGGGAACCGGCCTAAGAATTACGCTGTAAATTTTTATAATTTTATACAAAGTATAGAAGAAAAAGAAACAGAAATGTAAATGGGGCCAAAATGGCCGAGTTTATTTATTTTCAGTTGGTTTTTTGTACACTTTTTGTTTAACACTAACTTTCCTTCGTATTTTAATATTTACTTCTGAAATAATTTTTATATTTATAGTTATATTCTGAGTTTTTTTAATTGTTAATGTTTAAATTTACATCAGACCACTACTCGTGCAGTATTGCGCATATGTGGTTTCACCTGTAAAAATTCCAAAATATATTTGATTTGATTTGATATATGTACATCACTTTACGTAATTTTATTAGATTATTTTTTTTTTCTAAATCAATCTATTTTCGCTTTTTTTTTTTTCCAAATTAATTTGGATAATCCAGAGCAAGAGATAGTTTTCAATCTTTGAAACATCACAGGTTAATTAAACTGGAGCAGGCGATTAACCTTTTTTCGTAGGTTCTGGTACGGCAGTGACAGCATCTATACAGGTCCACTTGTTGGACTGATGTGTAGTACTACTATTAGTAATAATAATAGCAGAAACTTATTTTCGTAAAAATTGTAGTCAATAGGAACTGGGATTTTGAACCCTTCCGTTGAAAATTTAAAAGAAAAAAATATCACAAAGTTGAACCAGAAACAGATCTTTCCATCGGTATGTCACAAAAAATTTGGAGTTTCCGTCGCCTTGTGTAAGTATGAATTTGTAATTTTTCCTCAAAGCGTTTTTTTATGTGCATATTTGAAACATTTTTGGCTCCTTCAACTTTTTCACTCCGGCTATTACATGAACATATTTCTTTTTGGCTGAATTTTGTCCAAACGGCAGTGTTTAAATATTTCTTTATCGGTAGTTTTTTATTTATGAAGGTGTTTCTGCTTTTTGTTTTATATTTTGAATTTCACATTTAAATGGTTATCTGTAGTGGGGAATTTTTAAGAGATTTTTAAGGTAATTTTATTATAAGTTGTCTTAACCGTTCTTCCGATTTTGAAGTTTATATGTCATGTCGTTGCATAGCTACTGCATATTTTGATATCTTTGTCGTGTCTACAACGTCTTATTATGGTTTCGTACATTATTAAAAAACGAAAATAGGTTTACAAAATGTTTAAGAGAAATGAAAAATTTAATAAAATCACGTAAAATATTTATTTTGTGCTTATGTATGTGCGGAAATTGCTGGAGAAGAACGGTACTTTTCTACACGAAACTGCTGGTAGCATTAATGGATGACATAGAAATAAATTTTGGTAAACCGTGTTTCTCAACACAACAGCGGATGAAATTTAAACAACGCCGTCAGCAATTCGTAAAAAAGGCCGGAACAAAATGCCTGGCTCGCTCCTGCCGAAAAGAATCACCCCGGAAAGAACCTCAGTTCCGAATAGCGATTGCGTTCACATCTCCACCTCTTCTATATTATTTCATTTTAATTTTAACACAAAGTCGAAAAATACAATAATTTATCGTGTATTTCGATTTTATTTTAAAGACGCACTATTATTTCATTGGCTGCCAAAGAAATAAAAAAAAGGTAAAATAATAATGATGTAACGTATAACGTTTATTACATTTCTGTTTTTTTCTTTAACCGACTTTAAAAAAGGAGGAGATATTCAATTCGACTTTATTTTTATTTATTTATTTTTTTTTATGTGTGTTATCTCAGAACTTTCTTCTAGGTGAACCAATTTTGACGATTCTTCTTTTATTTAAAAGGTGGTGCTTTTCATGTGGTCCCATTTAAATTTGATCAAGATCTGATCGGTAGTTTTTGAGTTATACTTAATGATGCTTTTCGTTCATGATTAGTTTCAACGTCAAGTTAGATTTACTGACTTAAAATACTATAAAGTTGCCAAATTACCATGGAAATATAGCTTTTGATGTTTTTACCGTGGAAATGTAGTTCAAAATAAAGAAATCGATTTTTTTTAAGTATTAAGTATGGAGAATAATGTGAAAAAAAAATTGATTTTTAACAAGAAAAAAATTCAAGCATAACGCTAAACATAGTAAAAAAAATAAATATCGATACTTGAAGGTTTATTATAAAAATTTAAAAAAGCACTAAAAAGTAAAAAATAATTACTCCCGATAAAAAATATGTATATCAGAGTGTAATATACCCTTAAAGGTGACATTATCGTAATTCTTATAAAACACTAATACCTTAATTAAAGTTGGCGTCAAATTCATATTATAATAGTAACTATAAAAACTGCGTTAAATATTCATTAAATTCTTCCTAGATATTGTAATATGAATTTCATGCCGACTCTAATTAAAGTATCAGTGTTGTATAAGAATTACGATAATGTCACCTTTAAGGGTATATTACACTCTGATATACATATTTTCTAATCGGGAGTAATTATTTTTTACTTTTTAGTGCATTTTTATTAAATTTTTATAATAAACATTCAAGTATCGATATTTATTTTTTGTAAAAAAGTATTTTTTCTTTCTTCTAATCTTTCAATTTAAAGATATTACAGCTAAAATAGACGAAGAAGTAAAATTAAAAAAATCATAAGCGAGTCTAATATACGCATTCACTGGAGACAACAGACCGTGTTAGTGTCCGTGTATTAATGTTTTCGCTACGAGCTAGATCTCTCGCGTTCTCCAATGATCTGCCTGTTAATTTTCAGATGGTATCTGTTTGGTAAAAATCGGGAAAAATGCATTCCATCTGCTCGTACTATATAATCGAAAAAAAACGTAAAGTACGTAGCATGGCAATTTTCGTTTTTTTTTTTATTTCTTTCATTACTGATACATCCCTACAATTTCACTATCCCTTTATGCGCTATTATAAAAAAATCATCCAAAATCGTAACATTTTTTGTTTCAAGATAATTTTTACAATCTTGCTTCGAGTGCAATATAGTTAATAATACATAAATTGCTTCACCACTTCTATACCGGCGATTTTACGAATTTACAAACAGCTATTCTCCCGTTTGGTTCTCATTTTCGTTTAATCTTTAAACCGAACTGCAAGACTTTTGACTGGGGTAGTTCGTAAGGACGTAAGAAGTGGTTTGCAAAGTCATTTGTTATTTTAAACAAAATTAATCCGATTTCAATTGAAATTCTGTTAATTTGTAACCAACAAATAATTAAATACGAATATTATTCATTATCCCTGTATGGAGAGGTACACGTACTTATTTTTAATAAATAAACTAAGGCGGAATGTTAGTTGCAACCTCAATTTTCTTTTTATTCTGTAGAAAGTTATCATGAAAAGAAAAAGAAAAAACCAGCACAGAAATATGTGGTTCTAAACACGGGTGCAATATACGAGGAGCGAGATTTTACGGACGTTCCTTTATAGTTTCGTGATTTCAAATTGGAAGTACTTTTTTGGCTTACCTTGTGCGAGTATTTTCATACGCAAATAAGTTTGAACTTACAACGTTAAGGTTCAGAAAAGAAGCATTCGAAGAGTGTAGCGAATGCTTTTAATTTTTAAGGTAGGCTTCACGACTTTATTTGTAAACATCAAGGCCTCCTGTACAAACTGAAGAACATTCTGCCAAATGATATTTATGCGGTAATACAATCCTTCTTGTCAAGAAGGAGTTTTGTAGTGAAGATAAATTCATCAATGTCCGGAAAATACGGGATAAATGCATCCGTCCCACAGGGAAGTATACTTGCGCCATTGTTATATTCTGTGTACTCTGCGGATTTTCCAGTACTAAAAACCACGGCAACAGCGACTTTCGCTGATGACATCTGCATCTTAGCGGCAAATAGTGATCCTTCGTGTGCTTCACTACTGTTGCAGGAGCACTTGAACAAGATTGAAGCATGGGCAGAGGTGACTTTTACACTAAACCAACAGTCCTGTCCACAGGTAGAAATAAATAAAAATGTTCTTCCGCAAAGCAACAGCGCTAAATACTTAGGATTAACAATGGACCGACATCTAACATGAAGGACCCACGTCGCGTACACAATGCAAAAAATTCGCTCAAGACTTCAAATCTTAAATAGCCTTATGGGAAGAAAGTCTGCCGTGAGCATGTCTTGCAAAAGACTAATCTATCTATCCGTACTGGCGCCAGTATGGCGGTATGGCATCGAAGTATATGGCGCAACGTCCAAGAGCAATATCAACAGAATTCAACAGCTTCAGTTTGAAATACTCAGACAAGTTGCCAACGCTCCTTATTTCGTGTCCAATAGAACACTCCATCACGATTTGAAGATCCCATTCGTGCAAGACTATTACAAACTTCGATATGGTACGTTCTTTAGTAAACTTGAACTCAGTGAAAACATAGAAGCGTCCAGCATGTTCTGTTCATCTCTCTCTGGGAATCCGCGGAGAAGACTCAAGAGATACTGGTGTAGAGACGCATTACCCGGATAATCTCGAGAAAATTACAACAGCATCCACGGAATTAATTTCACTCGCTCAAACCTAATTTGTGTTGAACAATGTCATGAAATAAACTTAATTTGTAAAAGTTTTTTTTTTTTTTTTTTTTTTACTGTGATAAATATTTGTCTATTGTGTGTAACGTAAAATAATAGTAAGTTATTAGTATATTAATTAAAAATCATGTCTTTTTCTAATGAGAAGAGATACGAGGAAGTAATTACTTAACGTAGAAAAAGTCAAGATTTAGTTAACCAAATAGCAGCGCCAAATGCGGTTCTAAGACCGGAGTGGTGAAAAAAAAAAAAAGAAAAAAGAAAAAAAAAATTTTACTTTAACTAAATAAAATTCGGCATTTGAAAATTCAAAAAAAAAAAAAAAAGTTAATTAATTATGCATCTTTTTCACAAATGCTAGAAAAAACATTTATATTACAATTACCCTGTAAATGTTACACGAAGTTAATAAGAAATTACGTTTATACTGTTATTTTATAAAGGTTTGTGCTTTTGTTTGTAAATAGTTGTATACAAGCTTAATTTTCAGATATTAGAATAATATTCCATCACTCGCGCATTACTTGGGCATAGATGGTATTTATGTAATAATAATAATAATAATAATAATAATAATAAAGCTATTTTGATTTTGAAATACTGTTTCACCGAAAATCGAGGAAGATGTGGAAGAAATCCGAGATGAAGTTAACGAACTGCAAAATGACAGCAGCTGTAAAGTTATTTTTGAATCTGTCGTTAACCTAGAAAAAATTCAAAAGTGACTCTTTTTTTTTCCAACCTTTGAAAACTCGCTTTACGGTATTCTGCGCTGTTTTTAACAACTTACTTATGCAAGCAGGGAAAACGAAATCTAAGCAAAGAATTCGTTCGGGTACAAATTACGTCTCTGGCTTTGAGCGACGTTGGATATCGAGAATTTCATAACGGGTAAAACAAATGATAATAGTCCTATTAATTTAATTTTGTCGGTTTTTATTAAAATTATATTACTCGTTAAGTTTTATTATTTTATATTTTATTAATACTTAATTGTATAATATTCTTGGATGAAAAATTGCGATTCATTTGAATTTTTTTCCCATCTTACCATTATGGAAGTAGTCCGCGGTAAAAAATAATAATCAAATGGTTCTTATTCGTTGTGAAGTTGGGAACAAATGGCGGGAATGACTATATCACGTTCCTTGAAAATCTATTTTATTATTAAATTAAAATTAAAAAAAAAAAAACAAAAACATACGCTACTTGCTAAATAATTCGAATACGCAGTTAAAAACAGTAAATGTTACGGAATTAGGCCGACATTTGCATTAGAAAATGGTAGAATTTATTCTAAACATTTCCGAAACTCCCCAAAAACATCGTAAATAGCGTTAATAGGTTAGGCGACCTTGACAGCTTCTATTAAAACCATTGAAAAAGATATCGGGGAAATCGTATCGTGTTGACAAAGGTGTAAAACATTTCGATACCACAGTAGTCAACAAAGAAAGAAGAAGATAAATCTACAGGTAGAAGTAAAGAAAATATTTATATCTTTTTTTATTTTTTATTTTTTATTATTTTTTATTTTTTATTATTTTTTATTTTTTTTAAGCGTATCAACTATGCGCATTAATCCCGGGTGCAGATGAAATTATTGGAAATTCCAATGTGTAGCGGCGGCATTGGAACCAAGTTCTATACGAAACACTACGGTAATGATATATATTTTTTTTTTTACGGTAATGATATATTTTTTTTTTTTACGGTAATGGTAACACATCAAAAACATGAAAGTACGGTAAATTATTGATAGTCAGTCAACCCGTTTAAGCTTGCTTGAAGCAAAGTGATCCAGTTGGCTGAATGGTAGAATGAGAAAACTTTGAGGATTCCTACGTTTAAGTCTTCTTATCTTGAAATTGAGTTTCAATTAATGTACGCAGAGCTATATTATTAATCAGGAGTGTCGTCAGGGCGCGAATAACGAAGATAATTAAAAAAGAAAAAAATTAGGGATCAAACACATTTTCGGCAGTATTCTATCAAAGATGATAAAAAATTACAATTATAGTTCCAGTCAAATCGATTAATTTACGAAATGCAATTAAAATATTTTTTATCGGGAATATGTAAGAGATAAAGCTAAAAAACAAAAACAGAATTAACGAAATAAAATAAATGTATCAAGTTCTTAACGAATCTCATCATACGATGCCAGTAAGAGATTGTACATTTTTTCATTATTAATTTTTCGCTACGTATATTCTATTTGTAAAATAAATAACTTTTTCTTCAATGCATTCACTTAGCGAATACAATTTTATTTACGGAAGGGTTGGTGTGATTATTATAAACGAAAAAGCTCAATTCGCATCAACGATACTGCTTGCGAAAAATTAATTGCTACCATATCCATGGGTCTATCCTTTTTAAATGTCCACGTTTCGATGGTTTTAATCACGGATAGAGATAACAGTGACTAACATCCCCTCTTAAGGAACACTACGCCCCGCTGGGTATCCAGACTCCTGGTATTCATATTTAGTTTGTCAGACTAGAGAGTATAGTGTGAAAACCTGAGGATTCGTGTATTTCGATATAGCCTAGATAGATGCAAGCGGTGCGAAAAAAGAATTAAAATAAAAGCGCCTACAGTGTTTGAACTGCGCTAGAAATCTTTATGCGGCTACCGCATGGATTAGATGTTTTGCTCGAGCGAGGAACATAAATAACCCTATAACAGGTCTAAAAAATAACAATTTTTCAATTCAGCAATTCAGTACCTTTTTTTTCCCCCCCTTATATAATATATATATATATATATATATACCTGTATTTTGTCAGCAAGAACATTAGCTCAAGAAATGGAAAGAAGGAGAAATAAATTTCTATTCTTATGCGTTTAAGGGCAGAAGATAAATATAATTCAAAGGCAGGAATAACCGAAACGGCAGGAAATGAGAGAATACAAGCAGCACCGTTATAACAAGGGGGGAGTAGTAGGGGTATGAAATTTGAACAGAGAGAAAAATAGAGGAACGTGATCAGCATCACAAAGAAAGCATATAGAAGGAGGGTGAAAAGGACAAAATGGAGTAGATGCAGATGAAAATGATGAAGAAAGGAGACGTAAGCGAAGGTGCGTACCTAGAACGATAGAAGATAACGTTAATTAAAGGTGCAATAGCAGCGATAGTCATATAAATAACCTCAAAAATATATACATACATGCAATGTTTACGTTGCACACTATCTGATATCGTAAAATCTGTGGAATTTACCTTGAATTTTAACTTTCAGATTTCGCAGTGACAAGCAAATAGGCAAACACGCAAACAGAAATATTCCTTTCGCGCGCGATACATACAATATATGTATTATTGGAATTAGTAACATTAATCATTACGACTGTTTTTAATTCATTATTAATTGCTATTTGAATCATTCACCTCCCGTTTGCCGGTATCCATATTTTCGTCCGCAGTCTTTTTAGGCGTTCTCTTCCGCGAAAACCATTTCTTCCAAAAGCAAAAGCTGTACCGGCCAAAAATGATCCTCCGTCCGAACAGTCTGCAACGTTTCGCGCGGCTCGCGGTCGGACAATCCGAATTGTTCTTGACGTTGCACTGCTCCGATTCGCTGCTAGACGCTTTCATGGGCGAATCGGATCTCCTGTGCTTGTTGGCGCTCGAACTAGACGCATTTTCCTCGGGCACATCCGAGTATCGCACTGAGTCGGTAAGAGTGAATTTAGCAGATCGGTCGCGAGACTTGGTTCGTTTTCGGCAGCAGAATTTACAACTTTCACTGTTAATTTCGCTGGCGCAGCTGCCGGACCGATCCTCCTCGTCCATGTTACATTCATTAGTAATCAGCGTCGACTTTGCGACGTAATTATTTTTAATGTATTCCGTCGTAATCTGGTTTTTTATGCATAACTTTTGTCCTTCCACTCGTCCCCGCTGCGCACTACTGCTAATTGTTCCATCGCCAGTGACCGCCAACTCTGCATCGAGTCTTTTATCGTTGTCATCTCCATCGTGATCGTCAGCTATATCGTTACCTATCGGCTGCTCTTCTTCTTCTTCTTTTTCTTCTTCTTCGACAATTAAACTAGTCAGCGATGCCGCATCTGGCATCGCTTGCTTATCACTACGATTCGCTTTCTCCGCCGTACTAATGCAGATATCACCGTTAGCAGCGGTCGTTCGCTTTTCCTGCGGTTTACCGCACGAATTTTCCATAATCTCCGCATCCGAGTGCGACGGACTAGCACCAGCTCTCGAATATTCCTTTATCATCTGGTCCCAGTCCGGCATTCCGTCGTTACTCTTCCAGTAGTCCGTTAGCAGTAACGATAACTCCGCTTTACCGATATTGTTACCGTTATTATTCGTCTCATCGTGGTCGGTCTCATCCCGTTCCGAGATTTTCGAAAGGCTATCCGGGTACATTTTGAGCCGGTAAATCGGATTAACGGCAAGGAACGATGAGGACGGCGACGAGGACGACGTCGACGACGAAGGGGAAACGAATTCGTAGTCGGAACGGTTACCTTCGGCGACGGAAAAGAACCAATTGTCTTCGATCTCCGCGTCCAGTTCGAGAAAATGCGTCGAATCGCTCGGTTCGCTGCTGACTAAATTTTCTTCCGTCGACGCTTCCACGACTTCTTGTCGATCGGCTGTCGTCCTATCGGCAGTGTCGACGCTCGCACGACCGTTTTCTTCGCTCGATGACTGTTGCAACAACAAGTTTTCCGGGTAGACGTCGATTGAATTAATCTCGTTTTCCTTATCGCTGTCGAAACAAGAATCATCTAAGCAGCTGTTTCGCTCACTGGTCGGCACCGCGGCCGCTGATTTCTTACCGCTTTTAGATTTCCTTGTCGGTTTTCTGATAATCGTCTTTTTCTGAAATTATTGCGGTAATATCGAAATTTTAATCGCGACATAATTTAGAATTATTAAAACTTAATTAATCTATAAATATTACGAAAATTTTTGCAGTTTAAAATTTCCTCAAAATCAGGACACGATGTAATTCATTTCATTTAGAACTTAAAAAGCAATTTCGTTAATTACTACAGTATGTAAATTGTGGAAAAAAAATGTATGTTATTTTTGGGCATACATGTATATTTTTTTTTTGTTTTTTGTTTTTTGTTTTTTTAACAGTGAAAACAACAAATTACGAAATATGTGACAAAAGTTGATTTTTCTAACTTTACATAACAATAAAACGTTGTTTTTAAGAAAATTATCGATAATTCTAAAACGGCATGTTTCAGTGTTATAGCATCACATTCATCAGATTATTTTCTTTATTGAATGAGTAATCATCTCAAATCCGAAAAGAGGAAAGAAGTTTTTACTATTAGCAGTTTTTAAAATTAACTTATAGGTAATGTCATTAAATGCCATTAACATTTTTGCAACGACAACATAAAACGATGAAATGAACTATTTTCACACAATGACAGCTTTTAATTTTTTAAAAAAAAAAAAACAAAAAACGATATTGTAATCATTAATATATATATATATATATTAATGATTATGCCATTTTTACGCCGGGAGTAACACGAAAATCCTGTAATATTTAATCTGAAGCCTTTTTTTTACTATATTTATAATCATTTTGCAAAAATTGGAATAGTCAATTAAAACCGATTTTTCTGTAATAATTATAGAAGGCGATCATCCATCGCCCTATGACGAGGTACGAAGTATCTAACTATTTACATATATGTACTATGTACCAGTTAAATTGATTATTTTCATTTGAATTCCTACAAGTTTCCTTTATTTTAAGTAAATGCGTGTATAATTTACACATCACAGCGCAGAAATACGTTAGTGCTATGAAATAAATTATAATTTTTGCGAAATTAAATAAAATTACCAATAGCGTAATCACCATTATGGAGAGAACTTTTCCTTGAAATATGTAGGTAATTCAATTTTATCTACTCTGAATGAATATAATACAGGTAAGTGAATATTCAAATTTCTCGGAAAATGTTGCCGTTAAATCTCGGTACAATATTGATTTTACCATATATAGTATATACATGCAAATAATATATATTCTGTAAAATGTTTGGAAATAGTTTTGGAGGATGTGTTTGTTGAACCCTCCTTCCGTGCTTTTTTTCCCTAACTACAGGGCGTGATTACGTCGTCTTTCTATTTTACTTCGATTAGTTGATCGTAGAACACTATTTTACAAAATCATATGTGCCTAAACGAAAAAAAAAAAAAAAATAAATACAGCGTTGCAGTATAACACAGTTTTCAAAAAATTAGCGTATAGTTTGTTTCGAAGGTATTATTTTTTATTATTTAACACGAAGGAATTTTCGAATTTATTTAAGCAGGATTGTATAATGTGGTAACTTCGTCATCACTGGTTAAAGTAGTTTTTGCTCAATAACTTGGGGGGGGGGGAATAATAAGTAGGTATTCCACGCTGCAATTGTTATGGTTCGTAAGTTTTATTAACCCCCCCCCCCCCCCCCCCCCCGTTCGTTGTTGCTGATTTATTAATGCTAATAATTGGGTAGCACTTGATTGTTCGAATTTTGCGTAATACTTTTTGTAACGCCTAATCATTCCTACATGTTTCATAGTGTTTGTAACTTAATTATTTTCGCCATAGTTAGCGCATTGCCTTTTCGTTGAATTAATACGATTATGGCTGTTTCCACAGTTTATAAGTACATATACTTTAAATGTAAATAATTGAAAATGACCGTTAACATGCGATACTAATGTTATATTTTTTATAAGTGTCGTTTTCAATTATTATATACATTTATAATATATATTCTATGTTGCTTGCAGTACACACTTTTGTGTGCCCATACTTCCGACGTGTTTTCTTTCGCTGAAGCTCCCATTTTAACTTTCATACATAGCAGATGATTTTCTATTTCATATATATCAAGATTTTTATCGGAAATCAACAAAGAACAATGACACACGGGGCATCTTGCTGACTTTAAGTCTGACATTGTAGTGTGTCTGAATAAAACCGGCTGAAAACTTCTCTCCGAACTAACGTACATGTAATGCTCGATTTTTTTTATCAGGTAAATATTTAATAAGTGCTCGTTAAGTATTTGCGTTGTTACATTTCGATTCCGTTATCAGTTAATATTATCTGCAACCAATAGAATATACTATTTTAGAAAGATCAGTTAACATTTTAGGATAATTAACAACTTGGTACATTGTTATTATCGGAGATGTTTTCGGCTCACCTTGATTTTTATCAGTAACCATTTCATCATCTTATTTCTCATCCTTATCATCTACATATTTATTTTTGTTTGTTTTTATTAGTCAGTTCATTAATCTCGCTGTTACTTTTCGCAAGAGTAGTACTTGCAACGTATTCCCTGCATCTTTTACGTCTATGAACATGTTGCCACGAGTGATCTGTATTAGACACATAGCAAGCGCGTTTGTGTATTCAGTTACCTCTTACAAATACTCGATCGATTAACAATAATACTGGTGCGTACGCATTTACGACTTGGGTATGTTTCAGCAACAGCAGTGTAATAGATGTTATGTTGTTATTAATGGATAGTAGCTGAACAAATAAAGGATAAATTAATATTACTTGATTTGCTGGCGTTTGAACTTGGCACAACTTTACTTAATTGATATTTGATAAGTTGTGAATATCCTCTGTCCCCAATGAATGGAAAAGAAAATTATGATAAAACAATAATTAATCAAAATTAACTATAAAAAATCTTGAGCGCGAACTCTAAAACAATCACAATGTTCTCACCTAAATATTTGGCTTCAATTCAAGAGAGGTCTAAATCCCACTAAGTTAGAAAATAGAAATATATATATATATATTATACGTATATATATATATATTATATATGTATATATATATTATATATGTATATATATATATATATATATATATATATATATATATATAATATATGTATACACACATATATATTTTTTTTTTTTTATTTTTTTCCCCACTGTACCGGTAAACCCACAAACAGTGCACGTGACCTCGACCATATGCTGATTATTTACACCCTAGGAATATAACGTAATTCCCAGGCATTAACCCAACCCTCCAGTGAGGGACTAGGTTCGAGTTATTAATTCTTTTTACAGACTGCCAAGATCACCATGGCTACCGATACAGTAAAGTATGGCCCATAGAACCCTGCAAAATCTATTAGTGATCATCACAGCATATTATTGTCCAAGCATGATTATTACAATATATAATATTAAGTGTATCTAGTTAACACGATGTCCAGCAGAGCATGGCCCGTGTAACCTTGTGAATTACCATAAAGGGTGAAAATGTGTACTGGCTCGAGTACCATGGCAGCCATACGATTCAGTATGGCCCATAGACTCCTGCTGGTATTATTTGCGCATTTAATAAATACATTATGCTTTATCAGGGAATATCTAATTTAAGTTATCGGAAGAGCGTCACGGCACCATTTCCGACGTTTTAACCTCCGTCTAGGGTTACCACCCGGCAGTGTTCTAATATACATTTTGTTGATATAGGGGTTGGTATTTTTACATCATTTTTCGAAGAACTTTTTATATTGCCTGATGTGAACTTCTTGGATAAACGGAATCTTTAAATCATTATGAAGAGTTGCGTTGGAGACGTATTTAGGCGCTGATGTGATAGTGCGCAGGATAATCGACTGCTTCCTTTGGATACGTGTTAGGTTACTTCTGCATGTATTCCCATACAGTTGCAAGCCGTATTTCCAAATGGGTGCAATGATGGTAAGATATATAGATCTTTTTAAGGTAAGACTTAGGTTAGACTTCTTCCCTAGCAGGGGTACAACTGTCTAGCACGAGCAGCCACTTTTTGACAAGTCTGCGCAACATGCACCCGCCAGGTGAGTCTTCGATCCAGGTACATCCCCAAATACCTCACAGAGTCCGATTGTTGGATCTCAACGTTATTTATTTTAACTCTGGGGCATGCCGTGAATCTGTTTGGTGAAGGAGACATGTTGACACACACATATATTAAAATGGATCAGTTAACTTGACTACTTCTAGTTTCTTCTGTAGAAAATTATGTTTATTTAATCATTTCTGGGGGAAAAAAATGATTCCCACTGCGAATATTTCACGAAAGGACCGATAAATTAGGAATTGACTAGACCAAGAAACACGTAAACAAAAAACGAAACGGCTCGGTAAAAAAATAATTTTATTCAACAAATCAACCGGATTTATAAAAAAACTATACACTACATAGGCAAGGCCGTGTCCACGGGGGGGAGGAGGTTAAACTCTTTCCATGAGAACTGAAATAGTTATTATGAATACACAAAAATCTGAAAAAAATTACAAATTTAAAATAAATATTGATGATTTTTTACGATGTTATTACCTCTACCTTTAAAAGAAAAAAGAAAAAATATGCTCCATATTTTTAGGTACTTCATTATTATCTTATGTAAATTTTTTTATTACGTGTGTAATTAATAACATATGTAATTTTTATTAATGTTCGTATACGGGGTAATTAATTAATGTAAATTATTAATATGTAAATCAAAATGATGGAAATTATTAATAGTACGAATATTAGTGAAAAATGTATTGTTATTTATAAAATAAATATGCGAAGAACATTTTTACCCTCCCCCCCCCCATTCTGGGAACGGGCCTGTACATGGCCTTTTTATAGATCCGGTTGATTTGTTGAATAAAATTATTTTTTTACCGAGCCGTTTTTTTTATTTTTTTTAACCGACTTCAAAAAAGGAGGAGGTATTCAATTCGACTGTATTTTTTTTTTTTTTATTTATTTTTTTTTTTTTGTGTGTGTTACCACAGAACTTTCTTCTAGATGAACCGATTTTGATGATTCTTCTTTTATTTGAAAGGTGGCGTTTGTCATGTGGTCCCATTTAAATTTGATCAAGGTCCGACCGATAGTTTTTGAGTTATCCTTAATAATGCGGGAGATTGAAGCTTTTTGGATGCTTTTCATTCATGATTGTTTTCACCGTCGGATTAGATTTTTGACTTAAAATACTATAAATTTGCCAAATTACCATGGAAATGTAGCTTTTGGTGTTTTTACCGTGGAAATAAATGTTTTAATTTAATTGAATAAAAATGCACTAAAAAGTAAAAAATAAAATGCTTTTTTACAAAAAATAAATACCGACTTCAAGGTTTATTATAAAAATTTAAAAATGCACTAAAAAGTAAAAAACAATTACTCCCGATAAAATATATATATCAGAGTGATATAACTTAAGGTGATATCGTAATTCTTATACAACATTAATTTTTTGGAGTTGGCATCAAATTCATATTAAAAGAATAATTAAAAACTGCATTAAATGTTGATTAAATTGTTCCTAACATGAATTTAATTCCAACTCCAAAAAATTAATGTTGTATAAGAATTACGATATCACCTTAAGTTATATCACTCTGATATATATATTTTATCGGGAGTAATTATTTTTTACTTTTTAGTGCATTTTTAAATTTTTATAATAAACCTTGAAGTCGGTATTTATTTTTTGTAAAAAAGCATTTTTTTTATTTACGTGTTTCTTGGTCTAGTCAATTCCTAATTAATCGGTCCTTTCGTGAAATATTCGCAGTTAGGGTCATTTTTTTTTTTTAGAAATTACTTAAAAAACATAATTACGCCCTGTCAAGAGTATGGCACTTGCTTTACTTTACTTTACTTTATGTCGTGTATGGTAAACGGTAAACATCGCCTAGATGGAATAATTTTAAGTAACGGAGAAGCAAAAATTTCAACGACCGAAACTTATGACATGTGGGAGTGTTAATACAATCAATTGACTTGGAATAATTATCCTGACAAAACGGCATTTTATTAAAGTCATTCAGTGCTCAGTGCATAATTCACCACTTTTTAGCTAGGAAAGAAAATTGAAAAAACATTACTAGAGATGAACGCTAAAAATACGTGATTTGATTCTAAATCGGACCTAAACTGCACTGAATTATAAAATAGAAATATCAAAGTATATGTGTGTATATATATATATATATATATATACGAGTATTTAAAAATAATAATAATAGATTACTAATACGACCTGCTGAAGTCCTTATCTCTAACCAAATGTAATCCTTGTATCTTTATTTCTCTGTATAAGTCTATTATCCGTTCCAAATTTGATTACTGTTCATTTTTTTATGTTGTAAATCAGACGTAACTCAAAATTCTTGCATTCAACGATATCTCAGTACTTTTAAATTCTCTCTAATTACCGCAGTTCTTGTTGAATTTAATAGTGCCACCGTTTCCTATTTGCAGATCTTAATCAAACTATTGTTTTCGTGCCAAACGTCTTGCAGCCGCGTCCTCTTCTCTTATCTATATCTAACTTTCCATTTCTAGAAACTGATGTTTCAACTCGTATCAAAAACTCCCTATTCTATCCCTTGTCTCTCTTCAGCTTAGTTCGTTTTGTCCTTACCCAACAATCTCCCCTATTTCTTCTTTAATTTCGCCGAACTTTGCCATCCTTATAAAATGTTTACTATAGTTCTCAGAATTTATCCCACAAGCCCTAATTAGACAAGAATTCTACGGCATATCTCGTGTATCCGTGTTTATTGATAGTCCGGAGAGACCGGGTGGTGTCGGTGTCTTTTTTTGTCCTCCCAGATTTTAACTATTCAAAATATTTTCATCTACCTCCTTTCTGTTCCATAATGACTATGCTACGTTCCATTATTTTCATTTCCTCTAACCACTTTTCCACTAAATTTTTATATTACATCTGACCCAATAATCGCTCTTCAGGCCATCTGTTCTTCGCTAGCTGATCATTTTTGTGATTTTATTATTCTTCGTTCATACGTTCACTTGTCGACGATTTTTCTTTTCTCCATTCCGTTCGCACTGTAATATTTGCTGTGGGTTGTTCCTGTTTAGGCATTTTTGGTAGCGAAGCGACAGATTCTTTGGCTCTGCGTGCTGCTTTTTCTCACCTCTCCTCTTCCAATCTCCTTCCGCTGTATAAAAGTTTTCCTCCCAGATTTTTTATTTTGGATGTACACACGTTTTCTCTTTTTCTAATTTTTCTCATCTGTTTAATTTCGACTTCCTGCTAATCCGTAGTTCCTCTTAATTTCCTTAACTTCGTCGTTCTGTCGTTGTCTCCGTTCTGCGTTCTTAAGCCATATTATCTCGTTCTCTTTTTCATTTTTCGTTACTTTCCTCTCGAATGAAGTACTTATTTGCGATGTTGATCACGTGTTTCTTAAGTGTTCATATCTTTCTGTTGAGCATTCTACTTTGTATTCCAGTTTGCTGCGACTTGGTCTTCCTACGCCGTATTTCGCTGTTCTAATATCCTGCTCATCTCTCTCCCCACATTAAAATAAATTCCTACTGATAATATCTGATTGCATCGAGATATAATTGATTCCTTCCTTTTCTAATTGTTTCATGAGCCCCCTTCAAAATCGGAATGAACCATGAAACTGAGAAAAAATATTATGAAGAAAAAAGTATAGGAAAGAGGATAGACAAACACACGAGTCCGTATAAGTTTTTTTTCATTAATAGTACGTGGGAAAATCGATAGCGATGAAATAACGAAATGAATAATGAAAGAGGCGGTGAACGTAACAAATGCAAAACATGCCCCATTTCTATATGTGACGAATTGTAGTGTAAATAGAAATTGATGTCAAAAAGTGGATTGATATTATTATCTGTATATAACAGTTTTTAGCTACATTTTACATAAAACATGCCATTAACCCGACATAATGGAAAAATGAGCATTTTAAAGGGGAAAAAGAAGTTGATATGTAGCCGAAAACTATTATATAAATAAACATAGATATCAAAATTGTTGGACAATCAGAGGTGGTACCGTTAAACCATAGTAGCAATTGGCTTTTTGATATAAATTTCTAACATTGTTTGTAATTCATTGCAATATTTCGCTATTCATTACACCAACCGCAGGCCCGTGTCCAGAATTTTGAAAGAGGGGGGGTTGAAAATTTTTTGCGCATATTTTATAAATAACAATACACTTTTTCACTAATATGCATACTATTAATAATTTCCATCATTTTGATGTATATATTAATTTACATAAATGAATTTCCATGTTAAACATTAATAAAAATTACATATGTTATTGATTACACTCATAATAAAAAATTTTGCATAAAATATTAATGAAGTACCTAAAAATATAGAGCAAAAATTTTTTCTTTTCTCTTTTAAAGGTAAGAACACCCTAAAAAATCATCAATATTTATTTTAAATTTTTGTTTTTTTTTTCAGAATTTTGTGTATTTATAATAATTATTTCAGTTCTCATGGGGGGGGGGTTAACCCCCAAAACCCACCCCGTGGACACGGCCTTGACCAACCGCCTCTTTTAGTATTCATTTCATTATTTCACTGCCGTTCGTTTTTCTACTTAGTACTGATAAAAAAAAAAGAAACAAAGGTTATTTTTAGGTTCAAGTCTTTCTGGTTTTTTTACACATTTTTCGTACACTTTATTAATAGTTTTCTCTGGTTTTATAATTCATTCTTATCGCTCATCTATTATTATTTTATACATGTAACATGCATAACTGTATCCTTGTTTTTTAATTCTGTGCGATTGAATTCCGTTTCAAAATTTCATATCACGTATTCTACATTCACCTCTACTAGTATTCCTATTTTGATTTCATTATTTTCTAGGTGAAAAAATAGGTTAATTAGCGTTTTCCGAAAGTCGAACAATGTATTATAACGCGAATTTATCTTAGTTCCAATCATATACTACTCGTGTCAATTATGAATATTTTTATACACGGAATGTCTCATCAGCATCAAACCATCGGAGAAGATTTCTGTAGGTGCAGATCTAAATGATGCTAGATGGAGGTCTCGTGAATAGATTGCGGACACAAGTTGGAAGAACCGGCGGCAACAGTCTGAAAAAAAATGGGGAATCTCGGCAAATTCACTATGTACGTGTAACGAAGAGCAGTCTAACTTGTTCTCGTGTAAAATGTGCTCGGTTAAGTGCAACTTTGCTGACGTCGTGAAGTTGAAAGGCAATGCAATTGGTTTCATTTGGATTATTGGGAATTCGTATTGTAAGACACGACGAAGAAGAAGAAGTATGATTTCAGATGTCGTTCGGATTAAAATTACTTACACTAATATACTCCCCAGTTTGTCTCTCCTAAAGGAAAATAAGTGAATTTAGATCTCCTTCAGATTTCGGAATGTAAAATATATTTTCATCTGTTGTATTAATGTATTATTCCCTTTTTTGTTTTCTAATTGAAGTTGGGGCATTCTGGAAAAGACATTTTTGCATAATTTTATTTAATGTTCAGTTTAAATGTGTGTTGTTGGCGTTTAGAGATTTATTATCTTTTAAATTTGAACGATAATAAATTTAGGACGAGCAAAAAGTGTGCGGCGTACCTGCGCAGGAAGGTGAATTTCTGCGGAGAACGTAGTCATCGCTATATGATCGATATTCTCAGATAAGGAGATTAGAGTGATTAAAAGATCGGGAAAACAAGACTTACAATTAGTAGTATGTTTCGTCGAGTTCAAAGAGATGTATTACGAAGTCCAATATGATTTTAATTGCAACTGCAAAGGGACCACCCCGAATTTTACTTTTTTATTTTTCGTTGACGGTAGTATAGGGGATATTGGACAGTAACCATTAATTTCGCAAATCACAGATAAAATTTATCGTATTATTATTTTTATCGTAATTTCCCCTTTGTTGTTGTTATTCAGAGAATTCTCAAATGTTTCGGTTTAATAACTTCGGCTGTAGCAGGGGTCACTTGAATGGTATCTTTAAAACAACGTAGAAAAAAAAAAACGGGGGTTTAAAAGAAGTATTTTAAAACGAAATACTTACTTTAGTAGGCTAGAAAATATTTTTAATCAAACCAGCGTAAAAAAATTAAAAAATCATATTTTCCTGAAATTTTTCCTAAATGTATAATTTAAAATTTTTCCCATCAAAACATTCCGAGTTTTGCGGGAGAGGATGATTTTTTATTACATATTTTTCACGGTGTTTTTTACATTCGCTATCGGGAAATTTGTAAAAGTGAATAATTTCGTGTCAATAATTTTTAATAGTTTCTTCTCTGAGATAAAATATTGAAACCTGACGACGCTAAGTCATTAAACGTACGTCATTACGGTACGGAACGTGAATAAAACAAAAAAAAAAAAGGGAATTGTTTTTCTGTTTCGCAATGAAACATTTACATATGTATGGGTTCTTTTACGATGACTACAATTACTTATTTTACGGTGCGAAAAATGCAAAGAGGAATTTTTCTGTATCACGTGATTATTTCATCAAATTCTTTCGAAGGAAAACGAGAAAATATCTTTTTAAGTTCAAATACTTCACACCGTGTAGCTGATTAATGTTTTTAATTGCGAAAAATCAAAAAATTTGAGATAAAATTTTATCGGCTGAAGCAATTTTTAATGAAAAATACTAACCCTGATCACGGTGCAAGAAGGAAAATCAATGGTGAAACAGTTGAACGCGAGTTTTATGTTTTGAGGCATCGCTTGAAATAACGCTTGAAACCACTGTTGCTGCTTCACTTTATTTTGAGCTCTCTGCAAAAATAAACGATAATGAGTATACAAATGAATACAACGAGTAGTTATTCTGCTTTCGTGCAATCGTTCAACGTAGTAATTTCTAAAATTAACATCACCAATTTTTGTGTTTTCTTAATGTTATAATACTTTTAAAATAAACGCACACACTTGCACGCAAAATAATTATAATTCAAAATTAATTAAATGTTGCCGACTAGTTTTAACAGAGATCCATATAATCGTGGCTTTATAAATTGGTAACATAAAGGCAATACTTTATGTTACCAATTTATAAAGCCACGATTATATGGATCTCTGTTAAAACTAGTCGGCAACATTTAATTAATTTTGAATTATAATTATTTTGCGTATAAGTTTGCGCGTTTATTTTAAAATTATTAACAGTACTGATTTTTATTATTACAGCTGAAAATGCGCGGGATGCCCCCCCCCCCCCCGTACACTTTAAAGATTATAACGGATTATCTCGTTAAATCGCGCCTGGTACGGTGAAGTCAGTTTTCTTTCATCTCCATATTTTAGCTATTGTCGTGAGTTAATTTTTTGTAATTTCATCAAACAAGAATCAGGCGAAATTATGGTTTGCAAGGGCTAGAACTGAAGCTCCGTACACATGGGGACAACCATTTGGTAATTTATAAAAAAACGCGCTTTTTAAAATGTATTTCCTGAAAATATCTTTCACTGTGTGATACTTTTGAAAAAGTCCGCAAATGTCCGCAAATGTACGCCAGGCCTAACACAATACTCGTCGATGTGGCTTCAGATCCCCTTCACAAGCCGGTGCTGGCGCGAGTGTCTCTCGGGATCATTTTTCAGACTTGACTTTTGTTTTCGTATATTTTATAATTTTTTTTATTTATTTTTGTACGTATTTAAATTTCTTTCTGATTCTTACGTAAATAAATTAGTCAGAAATTACGTCGTTTGTAAACGAAAATTTAGAAAACATTTGAGAATGAATGTTTAATTTTTGTTCTCTATAATCCTTATTCTTAATTACTTTAAAGATGTTTTCATACCGAAATGTCGGAAACAAGAAGGCTTGAATAGCGTTAAATAATTTTATTTTTCTTGCGAAGTATTTTTTCATTATTCAGAATATTTCTATAACGATTAATTAATATGTTCCCTTCGATTAAGTTTTAGTGACACATCGTCGACCCGTTTTACAGTATCTTATTACATTATTTAGCGGAAGTTACGAGTGTGGAGGGGAAATTTGCGGATATAGATTTAGATACAATAAGTACCGGAGTCGATAAACCATAATTTTCAGAAATGTTGAAATTAGAAGGGCTTTCGGAGGATGGGAATTTAAAAACTCTGGCCATTTTCCAGATATGTGAAAGAGAGATATTCTTAGAGAAAAAAAAAAAAAATACCTACCAAAAGGACCTCTCCGATACTTGTAAGTATATACATAAGTTGCGAGACTGCCTTTCTAAAATCAATATTACTCGCACCGTCTTCATGGAATTTCGGAAAAATTGGTTTTCGTACAACACCCCCTCTTCTTTTCTCAACCGAAGTTTCGGAACAATCGGATTTTGTCGTAGCAGCGCAGAAACAGTTCGTGCAAGCGTCTCTTGTTGGTGGTAACGCGGTCACAATTTTAATATGGAAAAAAATTTGGAACAACATTTTTTGTTTTGTTTTGAAGCGGTTAAAAATGCCACTGAAACATTCGAAATGTTCTACAGGTAACTTATTTGGAATCCGTAATGTCTTATACACTAGCATGTTTCATCGGTATAACCGATTTTCGTCGGATAGAAAGTCGATTGAAGGGGAAGGGTTGCACAGCGAAAACGGACGGAAACATCGCTCGCGTCGCGGCTGTCTTGAAAGAACATCAAAATGCAGGCTGCAGGTTGATAGAAGAGCTAACCACCGGTATTCGAAAAAGAAGCACCGTTCAACGAATTATTAAGAACGATTCTGGAGGGATCGGGCACTTTTTTTTTTTTTTTATTGCACGATAATGCACCGGGCGGCGCGCACCACTGCAATTAGCGCACAATTTTTAGCAAGAAAAATGGCTCCGGTGCTCAACCACCGGGCTCGCCAGATCTCAGTCCTCCAGACTATTTTCTATTCCCCCCAAGTTGAAAATGAAGTTGAAAAGGGGACCATTTTTCTTCAGTTGACGAGATTCGAACGGCCCCGTGATAACAATAACTGCGTTAAACGCTTGTACAAACTGTTACTACACTGCTACGAATGATTGTTCCAAAACTTCGTTTGGTGAAAGAAGAGAGTTTTGTATAAACTTGTTGTCAAAATTTCACAAAGATTGCGAAAATAGTATTGATTTTAGAAAGGCAGTCTCACAACTTATGAGGGACTCATTTTTCGTTCGCTCGCTTATGAATAAGAAAACGTTCAGGTATACGGTCTAAACGAAAGGTTCTAAAGGTGACACGACTATGGTCAAATGCGGCGTTAAATTCCGCATTCCACCAAAGAGATGAGGCTTTTTAATTTTAATAATTAAATGACTGACGAGGCGAGTAGGAGAAGATAAAGTTATGCAATTTAAAAATGAATTGTAACGAAGTATACACAGTTACGTATTATTTTAGGGTCTTTCGGTTTCCGGAAACATTCAGGCGCATTGATGGAAACGAAAATGTTGTCCACCTCCTTGTCAGATCTGCAGCCTCCAATGGAAGTTTTATTAGCAGGATTCCAGTACACAATATTCTTCTTCCAACTAGATCCTGTCAACTTAAGCTTTGGCACTGATGTTTCGCGTTTCGCTAATCCTAATTTCTTTTTATCTGTTGCTTTTGTCCATTCTTCTGGTTCTTGGTTCCATTACTTCCTTGATTTGCGTCGGTCCATAATTACTAAACTATCTCGCCTTCGTTTCTCACACACTCTTCTTCCTTCTTTAAATCGCTTTTTCTCGGCTACATCTCTCTTCTGTTCATTGGATCCTGAAGGTTCCTCTTATGTTTGTGACGTTGATCACGTGTTTTTCCGATGTTTATGTCGTGAACGTAAGAAGTTACTTTATTCTCAACTTTTAAAACTAAGTATTTTTCCAATGCCTCCTTTGTTCTTTCTCCGCCTATTCTCTCGGCGTTCCTGTTCTAGAAGTGTTCCTGGGTTCCACTACCGATAAAATAAAAATATAGCTTTTGCCCGGTTTTATCCCATTTTTCTGGGCTAAAATGTTCTCTGTTAACAAAACAAAAAAAAAAAAAAAACAAAAAAACAACGTATTTTTGTGATTGCACTCTATCTCAACGGGCTTCTTTGAAAATGAACGTCGATCGGTCAATAATTCGTTGATTCGGTCACTAAAAATAGTTTACACTACGTAGAGGGACTTGACTGAAAATGATGAGCAAAATTTGTAATTTGTTTTCAGTCTTTTCATTTACAATTTCACTTTAACGCAAAATTTTAGTCACGTTTATCAGTTCTAACTTTAAAGTGAAAAAAAAAAAAAGTATTTTTATGTGTCATATTTTGAATTTAATTCGAAGTAATTTATTTAATAATCAACATTTAAACACATACTAAGTATTTTCAAAATAATTATTAAAATATTCCAGCATTATTGTAATGATATACGTGTATATTTTGCTTATATAAAAACAGTGAACGAACAAAAGGGGAATTTTAGTGAACGAGTTTTAACGACCGGGTCATTTCAAAAAAATTAACGCGATTTCACCTTCCTTATTACTATTATTTCTGTTCTGCTACCAACTCTCATCACTGGCCAGTCTACCTGTCCATCTCCGTTACATAGGTCGCGAGCCGTTGCATGCAGATATTTTCACTGAGAACCTGTATTTCAGTAGTTGCAACGCCGCTGAATCCTAACGCACCTTGTTAGAAGACGGTATTTTTAATCGAATAAATGATTGCATTAGTATTAGTAATTTGTTTTCAGTCATTGCACGTGGTGACCGAGCATTGTACTTTTTGATATTTCACTTTTTTTGTTATTTTGTATTTTTGAAGAAAATGTAATTTTTATTTTAAAACATAAAAATAACAAAACTTTATACAGACATATTTTATTAGACTATGTCGTAGAAATATTATTGAAAACAACAGAGAACACATGTGATAAATACGGTATTGTAATTAATACCAAGAAAACTAAAGTAATGAGAATAGCAGATCAAAGTAAACCAAAGATAATACTCAGAAATGGTGAATTAGAAGTGGTAAATAAATACAAATACACTTAGGCGCGTGGCTTAATAACGCTGGAGACTCAAACGAGGAAATTAAATGTAGAATAGGACTGGTCAGAGTAGCATTTATGAAAATGAGAAAACGTTCAGATCGCATGAAATATCTCTTGCATTAAGAATCAGAGCTTTAAAATGCTACGTTATGGTCCGTGTTGGTTGTGAATCATGGACGATAAATGCTAAAATAATAAACGCTATAGAAGCCTTCGAAATGTGGTGCTACCGCCGTATACTGCGCATACCGTGGACCGCAAAAAAGAAAAATAAATAAATATTAAATACATTGAAAAAGGGCAGAGAATTAGTGAATATAATCAAACGAAGAAAAACAGCATACTTAGGACACATATTAAAAGGTTCGAAATATTATAAACTGTCACAGACCATAATAATAGGTAAAGTAGAAGGAAAAAGAACAGTTGGAAGAAGAACGATTTCCTGGCTTGATAATATCCTGAAATGGACGTCTATGAAAGTAGAAGAATTATTCCATACGGCAAGGGACCGAGCATTACATCAAGGAATCGTCGCCATGGTTGCTACCAACGACTGAGAACAGTCAAATGGATATAAGAAGAAGAAGAAGATGTCGCAAATACTTGCAACGAATGCAGTCTCATAATTTTACTGCTAAAATTGAATTAAAACACCATTTAAAAAACCCTTTTCTTAAAAAGTAAACGATTAATTAATAATACGCCCTTTCTTGAATATGTTGGTCAGCTTGTTCGTCCTCTTTCTAACAAGCGATACCGGAAGCATCAGTTTCTATTTTAACCCATATTGTATATACCTATTTTTCGCTGACAATATATTTCTACATCTAGACAAAAATTCATAATTTCACTTTTTTCTTTTCATTAATCATTTCAAATTAGTTGTAAAAACTTCATCTTCATTTTATTAACTTCTTTATGGTTAATAAATTGTGCATTTGAGAAATGTTTCTAACGTGGCTTTTAATGTTTAAAAGAAAAACGGCCAGTATTTGGAATTATACTTTTTTTTTCGTTTACATAAGCTGTTGATACCTTCTATACTAAACGAATTACTGCTAATAATAAAACCAGTCAAATAAAAATACCATCTTTTATGTCGATGTGACACCGCAACCACTGAAAATAATGCAAGTAATTGTGACGCAGATTCGTAGCAAAAATATATTTACATTAAACGTCTCATTTATATACATCCTGCAGTGTGATAAAATATCATATTTCGCGATATGGCGATTCGAAATATATCAGTGAAATATTTTATATCAAAATTTAAACGTTACATTCCTGACTTGATATCGTTTGTTTATTGATATTAGTATATTTGTCCGAGATAATACGGACTCTTATTTGAAAAATTAAGTGTGACTGACATTCAACTGATATTGAAGGTGAAGCCTGATAAGTGTTGAGTAAAAAGTAGACGGACCTAGGTTAAATACGGACACCTTGGCGATCTTAAAATTTGCTCCAAATCATGAAAAAAAAAAGAAAAAAGACGGTATGTGATCTATTGCAAAAAATTAAAAACATCTCGATCAAAAATAGTCGTAGAATTCATACTGTTTCATTTTTCGATTCGGCGGTGCATGGGTCTGAGACATTCTCCTATTTCGAAGATTCTCATTTTCGTATGCTTTGTCTCTATAATCCTGAATCGGTTTATGTTGAATACGAAATATGCCTCGGTCCACCGTTTGCGCGTTATATAATAATCCCTGCTGGCGCTCACGCTTATGAATAGCCCTAATCGGCAAAATTATGCCATTCTTGGGTGCCGAAAATTTCGTACATTTACTGCCCCCGTCTACAATGGTAGACAAAAATCTGAAATACCGACCGATAACAGATGTGGTGGTGAAGTTTCTAAACGTATATTTTTCGGTTCTTTTTTGAGAGTTATTAACCGGAGATGACAAGTCAAAAATTAATTCGATTCCGCAAAGTACTATACTGCTTAAATCATAAAAATCATACGATTAGTGATGACCTATTACTGGTTTAACCCTCTGTCAGACGTTGCGATACTCAAGGATTTCCCCTTTTTTATAACTCATTTAACCTATCGCCGTCGAATCTGAATTTAGTGTTAAATTAAAGCTGACATTTTTTTTTTTTTTTTTAGTCAATTCAAACGAGTGTTAACAGTAAATTTTCAACCATACCTTGTTCTAATGAACACTAAATTCATCGATTGTAATAAATATTTGAACTTGTCGTAATAAGAAGTTAAGTGTTATGTTAACTAACGCGTCTCTGACTCGGAGTATAAATGACGGTCGAATTGTAAAACACTCACTTTCGATTGCGTCATATTTTTTGGAATTTCTTAAAATTACTGAAAAGAGAACGCTAAACCAAATTCGCTCAAAATCCAGTGCCACGACCTACATAAAGACGCATTGAAATGACGAGAACCGCAAGTAAATAACAGATCATTTGTTCTAAAAAAAGAGAAACAAATAAACAAACTATTTCTTATTTTAAAACAGATTATTATATGCAGGAGCGGATCCAGAAGGACATTTGGACGGGGGGATTATATAATTACGTAAAATCCCCTACGGTAGGCAGTAGATTTGAGAAATACCTTGTTTCATAAAGGAAATAAAAATAGCGACCTCTTTAGAAATTCATAAAAATGTTTTAAAAATAGGTACATAATTATTACAATTTTTAATTTAACTTTTGTCTTATATTTAGGGGGGTGAAAAATAAAACGAAATTATGAAATTATACCTTAAATATGGTAGTTTAGAAATATTAAGAAAGGTAGTATTTTTATCAGATTCTATCCTACTTTTTTATTTTTGTTAGTAATCCGATCAGAATTCTTTATTCGTGAGCAGGTTTAAACATATATATATATATATGTATATTTCTCACTGAACTCTATTTTCATTTACATTAAAAAGTAAAGTGAGTCTCAACCCTTGACAGGGCGTCGGGGATCGTGAAATTAAGGTTCACAGTGTACAAAGCCCAATGACACTAATAAGAGTAGGGGGGCCAGTTCGTTTCTCCCGGCCGCCTTTGCTTTTCCAAATTTCTCTGGGACCCAATTATTTCAGATTAGGTATATACCTGGGAACGACTTAGATCCAGAACGAGACAAATCTTGAACTCGTGACCTCAATTTGGCAGCCAGGCACCTTAACTACTAGGCTACCGCGCTGTCATTTCATTTACATTAAAAAATAAAAATTAAAAATAAATAAGAAAGGCAAAATATATCGGATGACAGTTGGGTTTAAAAATTAATAATTTTACTAGAAAACAGTATTAAATATTAGTTATGTAATTAAATTCATAGGTGTAAAATTTATACAAATCTTTTATAGCATAAATTAAGTTTCTCTGTTATAACACATTTTTTCATAGAGGCTTTGGTTCTTGGGTGAGTGGTGGGGAGAAATGCCCCCCCCCCTCCCGTTGATCCGCCACTGTTATATGCATCGTGGGCCGTCGATTCACATCGCACTCGATCTCGTGTTATACAAATAATTCAAATTAATAAATTTACCAAAAGTCAACTATTTGTATTGAAAAGTGAAAGGATTTCATCTTTAGTTTAATGCCTCAATTCAAATTTCATATCGACAGATTGAGCAGATTACAAAAGAAAAGACAACCCCTTTCGAGTATTGTTTATTGGAAGGTTGTCTCATTAGTCTGTGATTTTTATAAGCAGTATCATTTGATTTATTGCGTTGGTTAATCACAACCCTTTTAAATATGAACCGGAAGACATTTTTGGCACTTCACCACACCTGCCATAAATCCGTCTTCCAGATTTGTGTTTTGTCATTTCCATAGATTCGTTAGTACATTTGACGTTTAAGAATGTAATATTTTTGCAGCCAGTTCTTGAAATATTAATTGCTATTTCTTATTCAAATCATAATGCGATACATTTCCGGGTTTTTATTTTCGGTTGTTAAAAGATTCCCAGTTTTCTCGCAGCTGATTATCTAGTGTTTAAAATCTGTCACGCAACTAATTTATTCTTTACTAACGTTCTCGTATTTGTTAGATTAACAGCTATTATGCAAGAAGAAACAGCTATTTCCAAATTTCGATGTTAACACGTTAACGTTCACACATTCGAAGCGCATGTATGAAATATACCAGGGAAAAAAAACAAAAAAAAAAAACAAACAACGTCGACAATTGTGATTAAGCACAATTAGTAAATTTAAAATTAACATCTTCCACCGTAATTAACACCAAAAACTAAATAATTGACATAACTAAAAACAGACGAATCTTAACATCTAAAACAGCTACTAACTCTGGACTAGACTATTTATATATGACAGTGATTTGTTTTTCGTTCTTTCTAATTGAAACGCGTTTTTCTCTAAGAACGTTCTGCGAGTAGGCAGAAACGTGACGTATGCTCCCTTAACCATTTTCGGTCAGAATTTTTGTGAAAATGTTGAAATACAGTTTTAATTTTCGATCAAAGTTTTGATCAGTTTGAGTTTTTTATTTAACTTTCGGTGAAATTTCAGAGTTTCAGCGATAAATAATGTAAAATATGTTCGGTTCTATTTTTGACTGAAACATAAAAATAATCTAAATAGTACGAGTTTTAAATTGCAAATTCAAAAAAAGAAAAAAGAAAAAAAAAGAAAATTTTATATCTCTCCGAACAAAAACCTTTAAAACGCCCTCTGATGGAAATGGTAATTGAAAAACACATTATCTTTTTCGGCATTAAAAATGGCAATATCCCGGTTAAATATGGAGTTTAATAACGTAAGATGTAATAATTTTAATTTTGAAAACGTATTTTTATAAATGTAAGATATATTCATAAAAATACTTTTCATTAGCTTAGTTAATGTTACAGAATAAAAAAAAAAAATATTATTTCGGGGAAATTTGAACAAATCTGGAATAATTATAACGGGAAACGTCCTATCAATATTTCTCGAATACGCCGGAAAGACAAATAATATAACTTTTACCTGTGATTTTTTTTAAATAACGGGACAGGAACTATTTGAAGTTCACTTATATAAATATAATGTCGCAGGGTCTGAAAACTGTGCAAGGTAAATTTTCAATCATATTTTGCTAGACTGCAATAATAGTACGAACGTAATTTTTAACTATGGTACATTTAATAGTTTTTTTTTTTTTTTTTGGTGTACAGACTACAGAGTCAAGCTCACACTTGGACGTACGACTCGGAAACGATTCTTTTCGGTCTGGTGAACGTACACTATCTCTGCATTCAAGCGTGGTTTTCATCTTCATTTTTCAGTGCGTAATTCGATAGTACTGCCCCTAAATTCGCAGAACCTTAATCTACTGGCCATGAATGTGCACGAACGTTAATTGTGTACGTTTGTCCATGATTCCTTAATTAAATCCGCTGGGGGAAACTCTAGAGATAAAATTTACACAGTTTACCATAAATGAATGTTTGAAGAATTTGCCGCCGTTTTGTGAATTGAACTTATTATCCACACTATATCGAATCGATGTGCTAGAATAGTATATACGTATGTGTGAAAGGAATAACGGTAACAATAAAACAGCATACAGCATCTTATTAGCCTATTGAGAACTGAAGACGACAAAATATCCTAATGCGACTAATATTTTGGAGTCAGTCGCGTTATACTTCTTTGTCGACACGTCTGCTGGGGTCGAAATATGAAATTTCGCCTTAACTCTGCTGAAGTATGGTTTACACTGAAATAAGATGATCCCCCCGGGTTAACTTTTTTAACGAATTCAGTTTTAATTGAAAGCTAATTAACGCAATAAATCTAAATAAATATCATCTACCAATGAAACCTCTAGTAGTTCCCGTCCTACTTAACTTTACCCGTGTATATTATTAAGCTCGATCAAATTCGTTCTAGGGTATAAATAAAAAGCATCAAATTGCATCGAAGCTAAACGCAGCTCCGCTTATGCGCTACTTTTCCTATCAAACAAAAAGAAAAAAAAAGAGGTGAATCTTAATTGTGTTCCATTAACGATTTCTTATGATATTTATCGGCTTTATTTATATATACAGTAGAACCCCGGTTATCCGGGTTAATCGAAACCCGGGTTTAAACATTTCCGACTATGACGCGTACCGTGTTTTCAAAATTAAAACGACGAGAAACGGGCACGTGACTCATCACGGTGGTGAGTGACTTCCTGTGCCCCTCTCTCATGCTATGTATTCTATCGCAGGTCACAAAATGAATAAAAAATGCATAACAGTTTATTTTAGCTTGAAATTCCTCTGGCACTCATAGACTGCCACCAACATGCATCAGCAAATCAAAAAAAAAAAAAAAAACCCGAGCCTTAAAGAACATTACATAAAATGCTTTACCGGTTTTTTATAGAGCACAAAAAACTGCTTGGATCTCTTCTGAGCTGTTTTCCGAATGGTTTTTTGATCAATTTGTGGCAAAAGTTGAGAAGTTTTTAGCTGAATAAAAAAGGCGATTTTATTGATTGACATTGCGCCTGCACACCCTTATGAATTAAAAATTGGCCGTATTGTGTGGTTCACTTCCTTCCCCCAAACGTTACTAGCCCGAATCAGCCTCTGGATCAGGGTGTCATAGAAACGTTTAAACGACACTAGCGAGCGATGTTACCGAAAACCATTCTACAAGATTGCGAAACACAGAATAAAGAAATGAATGAAGCTCTGAAATCAGTGAATGTGATTTATTGGCGTGCGCAAGCATGGGACAAGATTCAAAATGAAACACTTCAAAGGTGCCGCAGAAAACTTTATGATGGGCTAGAAGAGGAAGAGGGAACAGAAAGTTTTGAAAACTTGTCGGAGATAATTCGTACAATCCCTGCGTGCGAAGATATGAATGAAAGTAACGTGGACGAATGGATCGTCGTAGATGATTCCGGAGAACTCACGGACCAAGATACTATTAGTAGAGACAGTTTTGCAGCCAGCTAATAACACTACAGAAAATATGGAAGTTCAATGTCTTAGAGGTACGTAAGTCCAAGCATTGCATGCCTACGTACAATATGTCATCAGTCAGTACAGTACGTAAGTTGTTGTTATGTATTTTAGGTTGCACTCGCATGATGTTGAACAGTGCACCGAGTTAACGCCTGCTGACGTCCTGTTAATAAAAAGATGGAGGGATATCGCTGCTCGAAAACGGCATGAGGGACGCAAAAACGCAAAAAAAAATATCTAAATACAGTACATTATGTACACATTGTATGTAAGCACTACATACATGTATAAGAATATTAATTACGTAAATTTTTATACTTAAATGTATAAAAATGTTGTAAATATCGTTTTTAAAATTAAAAAAAAAAAAAAAGCATAACTGTAACTTACAGAAATAGTTTATAATCCATTTCCCTTACATATCTTATTTTAGTAAGCTATTTTTTGATGTTCGTGGGTTAACCGAAAAAATCGATTATCCGAAACGGCCGTCCCCCCTTTATTTCGGATAACCGGGGTTTTACTGTACCCCTAGTTTACTTATATAAAATTTACCGGGATTATTATTATTTTTTTCCTGTTTGAAATTTCATTTTCACTTTCGAAATTCAACTAATAATGAAAAGGGAATGTGTGATTTTAATTGCGAATCTGTCTAAAATAACGAACTTGAATTTTAAACCGCGTGTAATGTTCGTATGTTTTTAAATAAATTTCGCATGTTTCTGAGAAATCCTCGATCCTTTTTTTTTTCGGTATTCATTTTCTATATGAAATAAAACAAACAGAACAGAAATGCTCCGAGGCTTTCTGCCGAGGTAAAGCAATCTTGGTTGATTATAGACTTACGCAGCACATCTACACGGTCAATGAATAGTTCAACGTTGTAGTTAAGTGTAGCGTTGCAAATGAATAAATTAATTACCAAAACTATAAACTGCGAGTGCGTATGTATCTCAATGCGACGGGGCGGATAGGACTGTATGCAGAGTACCAGAGCCATGTTTAACGAACCGCGACACGGCGATAACTTCAAATACTCCAAATACGACTTGTAATAAAGCAACAGCTGTCCTTCGAGTACGCACCAACATTTTTTCCAATGTTCTATGAATGTCTGTAACAATTAAAAACGAACGTGTACGGTAAGAACAGTGATTGAAAATCGAAAATAGTTTTTTTTTTTTCTTTTAAAAGAATACGATAAAAAATCTATTCTAATATCTGAAATAATTCGCTGTCTACGAAAATGCACGCTTTCTGGCCTGGTAGTTAAGATTCTTCGGTTCCCCAGTGTCGATATGGGAATAAGACTGCATTTCTAACTCAAATCAAAGTTAAACTTCTGACTCTCTAGTAAGATCTACCGCAAACAGCGATATATAAGTGTAAAAAAAAATCGAAACAAAAAGATTTATAATCTCTGTACTGTGTGAACTGTACTAAATTATCGCGATATATTTAAGGAAAAAGATAATGGTTTTCTAGAAACTGCAGTTATACAGAAAGAAGGTATCTAGAAATTACAAGATAATAGTAGCGAACGCGTGCTACCGTACCGCATCCGATTGCAATCAATAGTTACAGATCGAAAAAGTAAATGATGAAGGTTTTGAAGCTGTTTACAAAATGATGGAAATTATTAATAGTATGAATATTAGCGAAAAATGTATTATTTACAAAATAAATATGCGAAAAAAAATTTACCCCCTCTCCCCACACTTCAAAATTCTGGGCACGACCCTGTCTTCTGGGGTAGTGTTCGATGTATAATATATGTGAGCAGAAAAGATAATCGGTGCGGCGAATCTGCCTTTTTATTCATTATATGTTGTTAAAAGCTGCGAGAATAACCGCGCGTTATATAATCATTGTCTAATTTTAGTCGATGATCGCATTATTTTGTTGTTTTATATTTTGTTTGACAATATGCAAACAAGTGCAATAAAAAGAACGAACGTGAGACTTTCTGAACTATTGTAAGAAAGACCCGTTCTATTATGATTGGCTGCCGAGAAACACGTTGGAAAGTTACCTATCGTACTTATTATTAAATTTATACCGGTCCAATTGTTATTTTCAAATACACCGGCAAGTTGACGGATCCATGAAGACGTCACACTACTTGGAGCGTTATAGATTTGAGCTACATGCGTAACATTTGTAACTAATCTGTTTCTAATTGAAAAAAGAATGCAAAGATTTAATTAACGTGTGGTGACAGTACTTGCGTGAAATATTAACTATATTTTGTATTGAAAAATTTTAGACTGGCATGTTTTCATGTATGGATTTTTTAAATTTTGCGACGAATAAGCAGTTCAATCAATAATCTAAAACTGCAAGTTATATAGCATTGTTCTCTTTGCCGTTTGAAGAGTAGCATAAACATAGTATTTAAGGAGTAATTCAAGTATTTGAACAACCAATAGTATGCATTCTCTTTTTGGTCAAAACAAGCACTTGTGTATAAAATAACCTTAAACTTCGGCGGTCTTTTTTGTATTAACCAACTGTCTACTTTCGCTATAATCTACGGGGCTTAATTATTCATAGTTGACGTTTTGAACAACATTAAAACCAAAACCCAATTAAGGTTACACGAGAAAACTCAAAGCTATATACACATACGCCAAAACACAACAAATAATTATTTCCGTTTTTTTTTTTTTTCTTCTTTTTGTGGAGAAGGCACCGACCATAGATGTTAATTCAACGCATGTAAAATTTTTGTTAGTTTCATTGTGAAGCAGCGGAATTCGAACCAGGTTCTACCCAAACGAAACACTAACCAACTAGGTCACGTCTCAGCAGGTGGGTTGTGTTTCGGAACTTCTGATTGGTTGCTCAGTTTTCATCTTTCATTTTTACACAGTTAATTACGGTAATTAAAGAATATTTTTATGTATTTAAAGTTACGTATTTCTATATATTTATATCTATACTTTTTTTTGTTTTTATTGTAGTTTGTTTCAATTTTTTATATGCAATGATTGACTGCAAGACTTTGGTGTACTATTCATAAATAAATACATTTTATAATAATATATATATATATATATATATATATATATTTATATATACAAACATAAAAATGTGTTTGAAAATTCAATAAAACATGTTTCTGCTTAATTTTGCAGTTTTAAATTACAACGATTAATGAAGTAATAAATAAGTTTTGAATCGTCAACATAAAGTTTTTAGCCATATTTTGTACATATGAATTGTGTGTAAATATTTTATTTGAAACATTTTTCTTTTCCGTACATATGTATATCTAATAATGAATATATATATCTAATAATGAATATATATATATCTAATAATGAATATATATATCTAATAATGAATATATATATATATCTAATAATGAATATATATATATATATATAGGTACGTGTAATATTAAGATGAAGTGAAATTAGAGAAATATGTATCCTTTTTTTTTTACTTTTACAATCGTGGTGAAATTCTCCGTGTCCTTAGGAAAGATGTAAAATATCAGTTTTTTTATTGAGATGTCCTCGCACTGTTGAATTGCAGAGAATAAGCACTCTTCTTTGTATCTATGCATTATTGCATTATTTTTAAACACTTCAATTCTCAATTTTAACATTTATTTCTCTCTTCTGTAAAAAGTGAATCGTTTTGTATGATGTTGTGCTCTGATATAATATTAAAACTTCAAATAAGCATCGACGACAAAACAAATCGATAGCAGTGTAATCAAATATACGTATAGGATGAATATTCAGGAGAATAAAAAAAAATTTACATTTCATATTTAACAGTAGCTTTTAGTCTTAGTTGAATCATAATCTTCGTAAATATCTTTTGAAGCGGTAGTTGAACATTTTTATAGGCGCTTCGCAACTTGTGTGAGAAAAAAAAATTCAAACAATGCTGATTTAGTAGCCGAATGACATCATCAAGCGATAATTTCGGTGTTTATTTTGAAGCATAAAACTTTAAACCTACGTGTACCGGGGTAGTTACTGTGTATTATTAATATTGTAATTAATTTCTTTACTTTCATCAGCAAACGAATTATTGAATGATTTTTTTTTTTTTTTATAAGTTTACAAATATAAATCTAGGCGCCGTGTGTAAAACTACCCGGGGCTATTACGGCACCTAGACTCACTGGGAATTACAAAAGGCGGTGCAGTCTGTTGAATGATGCAAAATTCAACACTGCCCGAACACAATCCGGGTGGTTCAGCAACAGACGGTGCGGTGAGGTATAGCTAGAAGTACGGGAAGTATGCCGGCACCATTTCAGCATGAATGATTAAAAAATAATTATTCCCTTTAGTGTTACTGGATTAACAATTTCGATTTGAAATGTTACAACTTTGTTTGAAATCTTTCATTTGATTCAAATCTCATCCTTCTATGCATTGTTTCCAAAAATTCCCGAATTTATTAGGTTTTCTTGGAAACAAAATTTTTAGTAATGTACGGTAAGTTAGCAATTGTTACGATCAGAAGTGATTGAACGGTGTACTTTATTAATTAAATCAAAGAAAACACACGCTGATGAACGTGCAACAGCTTGAGTTTGTTGTTAAGATGTATTTTGGGAATCGGTCGTACGCTATACGTTTCGAAAACATTTCGAGTTAAATCCGAAAAATCCGGTACCTTCGTGAAACACTGTAAAAGCGTGGCTGGAGAACGAAAAAAACCAATCCTCCGGGCTATACCTGAACCGTTCGAAAACACTTGAAAACATCAAGCGAATTCGAATTGCTCTTGTGAAAAGTTCTTCTTCGACGGGCTGGTGAACATATTTCTTATACTGGAATTGAAACGCAGACATTGTCTCAGCCGCACTTGGTTTCAGCAAGATGGCGCAACTTGTCGTCTTACGTCTCGAGAAACCTTGGCGTTGTTATGAAAATACTCCGGTACCGGGGAATCATCTTCAGAAACACCGCTTTTCCTTGGCCACCGAGATCACCGGATTTATTGAACTGTGACATGATGTCCATTAGTATATCCGTTTTCATATTCCGGAACCGGCGATAGCACCACTTTTCGAATAATAAAATACGTTTTTCCATATATCCTTTTATTGTCCACGTCTCATATAGGAGGACGGATCATGCATAACATCTTAACACCTTCTTTTTGATTTTTAGATTTAATCTTCTGTCGCAAAGTACATTCTTTAGCTTCATTATGCTCAAGAAAACCAAGTTTATGCTGCCCTCAAGACATCCAGTTGTAGATAAAAATTATTCCTTAACGGTAGAGAAATTGAACGCAACTCGATATAATTTCAGATTATCGCAATGTTTTGTTTTTTTTTTATTTGTACGTCGGAGTATTGTATCACTATGAACTTCACGACTCCGTTTAACTCATAATGGTACTGTTGAAATTTGATAATACTTAAAAGTATTAAGCTTTTCAGAGTTTAGCTATCCAATCTTAACTAGCAACTGTTCAGTCGCAATTGATAATAGATAAACGTCTCAAATTTTACTTATCATCCGAGTCATTCACACTGATACCATAGTATTTCTATATTGATCCCGTAAAAAACTGCACCGTGCAAACGGACCAAATTTCAACATGCCAAGTTCTGCAGTTATTGTTGTATGCTGATTTTTATGAAAATACTTCGAATTTACAAGTTTAAGCCCATTTTCAGATTTTTATTTAAGATTCTACAATTTTTCTTTTATTTATTAGTCAAGAGTGTTGCATGTATAAAATGACAACTTTCCAAGCCCGACATATACTTTACGTTACAATTGTTTAAAAAATACGATAAAATCTGATCATGCTGAATCCATTCTGGAGTTTTTATTTAAAAATTTTCGGATATCGTAATTTTTGTGTCCAATGTGTGGGTCGAATTTCGACTTTGTACGTCCAGTAGATATTGTGCTACATATTCTGATCATCTTATGTAAAATGCTTAAAAAAGGGTTGCCGGATAAAGGTGACGGTTAACTATATAAATTTTAAAATTTTTGTAATCGAGCTGCGGATACCACCGTGTAGAAGTTTACGGATAGGACAGTGATAAAGTAGAAAAAATTCAAGAAACCAACGATTAGATGGAAACATTTGAGAGAATAAATTGATAAAAGAAGCGATATTTTAAAAAATGCAACTTCTTCACTACTGCGTAAAGATTTTGAGTAATAGGTGATTTGATTTTGAAATATTTTTCGACTATTACGCACACGATATAGTATAACATATTTCCTCACCTAAGAACTGGGATGTCACTGTTTCGTTCTATTGCCCCTTTTGAGTAGTCTACAGCATGTTTTGGCGCCACACTTTTCCTGATATATTTTTTTGTATTATCGAAATTTCTCCATTTTCATCACTGACTGCTGCTAGATTTTTCGGGAAAGAAACCAGTTGGAAATACAAAAATTGATTTGTAACAACCTCAATGTACGAATTTAAAAAAAAATCATATCCACACTGAATCTTAATTCTTTTTTCTTTATAATTTCCTAAATAATGTTCGCAGATTCCCTGGGACAATAACTGTGCAGGATTTTCAGTTTCATTTGATCGACTATCAAACTTTCTCAAGATTCTTATCCGTTGTCCTATGAGCATCCGTTTTTTTTTTTTTTTTAAAAAAAAAAAACAGATCTCCACCCATTTCAATCCCCGTGAGCTCGAATTTGATATAAAGCGGAAATAAAAATAAAGACCCGTTCCAATAATACGGAAAAGATATCAAAGCATAATGTACAGCAAGTTACAGACAAAGCGCTTAAATTGATATCGAGTTTGAGCATATGGAGGATTTGACGCTCCAAACGAACGAACAGAAAAAGAATTGTCAAATTTTCATTTTTTGTCTCAACGTTCGTTTCTTTCCTAGAGCGGATTCCGATATTTTAATTTAGGCCCTAAAAGTTACGCGTGATTTTTAGGAAAAAAAAATCGAATCTAGAATAAGGTATTTCCTTGGCTGGTTAAATGTGTTTTAGAATGAACCGTTAAACCACGCTGTTATTTCGAAATATACTTTCATCGTCACTAAGTGTGTTACCTTTGACGCCAGCAAGTTCATCGCTGCGAGGAACAGGTACAAGAGCATATTTTACCACGGATTTTGATTCGTAATTTAAGCTGAATATGTTTAAAGGTTTCTGTAGTGAGATCTTTTGGTCTTTCCAGATTATTGAAATGCCAAATTTCGTGCATAAAGAACAGTAGCCTAAAATATTTTCAATGGGGAGCCGTAGACTACAATGCGAAACGCACTGGGGCTTAAGGCTAATTACCCCCAGAGGTCGCGTGAAAGCTATGATAACAGCTAAAGCAGATCCGGTTTCCACGGGAAAGCCAACTTACTGGTCAGTTGATTTAGCAAAAATGCCAGACCTGCTTGACTTCTTCATTGTCAGAGGAGTATCATTTAACTACATGAACATTGAGGAACTCGTAGAAAATTATCTTCAGGCCATACGCCCGTGTTTAAGTAAAAACAACGGCATATTAAAAGAGAGAGGAAGAAGTTCCTTACCAACAAAAGAACAGACTAGGAAGTATTTAGAACCACGTTAGAAAATACAACTGATCTGTCTATTAAACTAAAATCAGCAGCAGACATAGAAGCAATAGAAAAACTAATCAATAATATCATCTCTGCTGCCAACGCTGCAACACCTCTTGATGAATCAACCGAACATCAAACGGTAACTTATCCCGTCGAAATTAAGGACCTTGTCTCTCACAAAAGGAAAGCTAGGAAGCTGTGGCAGAAGACTCGCAACTCAGCGAGCAAGACAAAATGGAACCGTATTAGTAAAACACTCGATGAAAAAAGTTAAGGAAGTTAAAAATATTACATTTCAGGCGCATCTAATTGTAAGTAATCTCACAGCCTGTGTTAAAACAGAGATTATTCGTTGTGGAAAGCCACAAAACTGATGAAGAGACCAATTGAACAAGTAGTATTCGTGAAAATAACGACACCTGCGCTCATAGTACAAAAGACAAGGCCGAAGTGTTTGCCAAGCAGCTACAAAATGTGTTCCAGCCGAATAAAATCACTTCGGACCTAGATTAAAAGCCGTCCATTCAAAAAGATAGACGGAAATTTAAAACATTTCACGTCTATGATAGAAATTAAGAATTTAAATGCGAAAAAGGCGTCAGGTCGTGACGGAATTCGTATACTAAAAGAGTTGCCTAGAAGACCTCTGATACTTCTGACGTATTTGTTTAATGCCTCGTTACAATGGAAAATAGTTCCCAAGGCAATGGAAAAGAGCAGATATAATAATGTTTCTGAAACCGGGGAAAATCCGCCAATGAAGTATCATCATACCGACCCATCACGAGATCCAATATGTTGAAATTATTTGAAAAGCTCATTCTGAAACGTCTTACACCAATCATAGAAAAAAGAGGACTCATTTCGGATCATCAGTTTGGTTTTCGGAAGAACAGTCGATGCATCGCATTACAAATGCTATCTTACATGGCCGACCGGCAGTTTCGTGTAAGCCACGAAGAGGAAAAAGCGCAATGGAAAAACATATCAGCGGGGGTTCCGCAAGGAAGCGTCCTGGGGCCGGTCCTTTATCAGCTGTATACTGCTGGTATTCCGGTCAACAGCCGAACAATGACCGCCACGTTTGCTGACGATACAGCAACACTAACAATCAGCCAAGAAATGGATCTGCTACAATCAACTTTATGCGCAGCATCGTCAGCTGAATGAATCGTTGGAAAATTAAAATTAATAGCGAAAAGTAGGTGCATGTAAACTTTACATTGCCGGAAACAGATAATATTTCGCTAATATTAGATCAACGAATTATCCCACAAAAGGGTACGGTTAAGTATCTGGGGATGCACCTGGACACGCGACTAAACTGAAGGCATCACGTTCACCAAAAAAGGTCTACAAATAAAGGAAAGGATGAAAGGGCTCTGGCCAATTGGCAGGCACTCGGAATTATCCTTGGAAAATAAACGACTTTTGTATACGGCAATTATTAAGGCAATCTGGATCCAATTGTGAGGCTAATACAACGCTGTCAAAACATAGCACTAAGCACTATAACAGCAGCGTACAGAGATACGATAGAAACGATATCATACATCGGGATTTGAAGTTGGCCACGGTGGCCGAGGAAATCGTCAGATACGCACTCAAGCACGAGAACAGATTTGATAAACCACAGCAATAGCGAAGCGGTGCAATTACTAGATCATGCCGGAGACATCAGGAGACTGAAACGACAAATGATCTACTGTTAAATCTTTATTAGTGCCGGAAGCACTTCGCTGGAAGTGTGTAACCTTACGCGTGTATTCTCTCTTTGTATGATAAATATTGTCAAAGACCAAACGGTCGTAACAATAATAATAAACAAAAACGAAATTGGTGTGGTTTTTCGATAGTGAAATAAATCAGTATTCGTGAAAATATTAAAAATAATATTATAAATGCGAAAAACAATATTTTTATAAATATGTATATCTGTATATAGTGACTGTAATTAAAGAGAAATATTTTGGAAAATTTTTTTTGTTTTTTTGCAAACGATATTTTAATAAATACGAGTATGAATGGAACTCTAATTTTAGCTTTTAGCGCGATTTCTTTCAGGCGAATTTAAATTAAAAAGCGAAGAAAATGCGATGTTGCTTGACCGTATTATCATAAACCGCATAAAATTCCGGGGATATTTCAAAACGAAACGGCTCCTTATTGGGGAAACATTTTAGATGTCTGAAAGAAGCATGACACACAAAAAAACATAACGGTAATAAGAAGACCGAATTTTATTGCGGTCTTCAACATTACATGCGAAATAAGTTTCGCAATATCCTTTAACGAGCGGGATAAATTTATTTTTTGACCATATAACGAAAAAGGTCCAGCAGATAAGCTAATCGCAGTCACGATTTCAAATGACCAATCTACTTTTTTTTAAAACGGGAACAATTTCTATTTGCAGTTGTATATTTTCTTTAGAAAAAAAAGGAAAACCGAAAATCGCGTGTTTCATATTTCATTTTCGAAATTCAGCTTGGCTGCATAACTTTTCGAGATTCCTCTTAAACGCTACTAGAAGCGATCAAACTTTTACAACGTAGAGTAGGATCATACGTTTACAAAAACCAGAGCCAACTTTTCTCACGCGATAGAGCGTACTTCACATCGATTTCTTTACTGATAATTTTTCTTCGATAGCCTCGTCCGAAACATTTTCTTCGCCATACAGAAAAACCTAAAATTACGTCCATGTTTTTGAGCTTAATGTAATAATTTTACACACCAATTTACGTGAGCGCCAGTGTCGCGAAATTGCTTACGCATAGATTTATAGAACGTCTTCAGTACATACGTATTAAGTACGCGATGTCAATGAATTTAAAAGCGAAATATTAATTAGTTTTATAATAAATTGTTCTCCAACGTGTTATTTAATATTTTAATTCTGGATCCTTCTTTAAACAGCTAACCACAAAATTTCATCTCCGTATTATTCTAGATTATTCGTTTGTAGTGTAGTGCAAAAATTAGTCCGCCTTCACCTATTTATAAAACTATCGACAAAAAAAAAAACAAAAAAAACAAAGTACCACTTCCCCGCCCTGAATGTTCTCTTAATGCGAGCCGACAAAATCCAATTTTGCACACTTAGGCAGCTTTCGAAGAGCTCGCGTACCGATTTATTTCACGCGTGAGAACAATTGCAATCTACGAATGCACTATGAAATGGCTTTGTCTTTACGTCATATTCATTATTGGTCCGCATCTATTTCCATTTTGTATCAATTATACCGGTAGTCTTATCAACTTTCGTTCTTGCATAGCTATAAATTATCTGTTTTTTATTATTGTTTTTCTTTTTAATTTCATTATTATTATTGTTTTTATTTTTCTTGTTACTGTTACTATTTTATAGAGCGGTAGACTCGCTTCCTGCACCGTTTTACTGATAAGAAGTTTTCTACTACACCGCTTTTACTAATATTGCAATTGTGACTCAGTTTTTTACGCGCAAAATTGTGGGCAGTTGTGACAAATATTTCATTAATAAAATGGAATACAGAATAGAAATAATTTTTAATTTGGCTTACTATATTTTCAGCGCGCAGCGGTGCTATTCAAACCAGCTCATACCCGAACAAAATGCTAAAACAAACACAAAAAAAAGGTTTAAACAATCTTCAGAGTCACGATTAACCTCGGTAAGATCTAACCGTAGACAGAAAACTGCTCTTTGCCAAGGTCGCATTGGTCGCACTTCAACTGCTCATTCATATCTTTCGAACAACAGCTTATCATCGCATTGTGTTCGTTGCAATGATCCATTGTGACGATACAGCATCTGGAGTACAAAATGATACGGTCAAAATTTTCACTCTCTTTATTACTTCTTGAGCCGGTCAAATGAATAATCTCTCGACTTCCATCATTGAATCGTGAATATCTCTCTGTTGTAGACCGGTCGAGCACAATCTACAAAACTTTTCCTACAGCTATCCGGATCATGTCCGACCATCTGGTTCGAACGCAGCCATGTCTTCTTTTTCGCTCTACTTTTCCTTCAAGAATTCTCGTTTTAAATATATATAACACGTTAAATACTCGAATGAAAAGAAATAATAATTCTTTTTTTTCCAAAAACTTCAAAATTCCTTTATCCACCATTCATTCCGTTGACAAAGAACGAAAATGTAAAAAGTAAAAGGAAATAGGGAAATTTAGTTCAAAAGTAGCAACGGAGCGGGATGGAAAGGACGTTGAATTTAGCATGGACAACAAAGAGTAAATCTCAAAGGTTAAGTTCAATGTAACCTGGTTAACGAATAAACGATTTTACGGGACATACGAGCGAGATCGATCATCGTCCAGCTTGCTTGAAGAAAAGAACTTTGACAGGTTAAAAAAAAAGCAAACAAGATTAATACGAAATGAAGTAAGGATACACGTAGCGTAAGAAAATGTGGTTTGAAAAGAATAAAAGGACAGAAAATATGGGGACGGTATAAGGGTTAAAGAAGTGAATGCTATTAACAACTTTTAATTAAACGTCATGAAAAATTTATTAAAAATATTTATATAAACACTGACACACATCATGTTTTTCCTATTTTCAGGTGAAGTTTAATTAAACGTTTTTACAATTATCCGAAAAAGACATAAATATAATTAAATATTTAATTTGAGAACGTTTTCTGAAAATATTGTAAACTTATGAAGTTGCATATTAGCTGAAAGATATCGCGTTGATGAAAGAAGATAAGGATAGGTGTTATTAGTTTCATTAGAAGGTGAATAGAATTCAGCAAGAAATTTCGTTTTATCAGATGCTATCGAAAAACGTAACGCTACACTAAGAAGATAAATAAAGATAATTTTTTTAATTTTTTTTTTTTTTCCCCTTTAGTAGAAAGGTTTAGACCGTGTACCATCTATAACCAGGCTATCGCGGTACGTGGACCTTGAATTTATTGCCTTAGAGCAGTGGTTCTCAAACTTTTTTAATGACGGAACCCTTTTGGGAAGCAAAATACTTGATGGAACCCTACAATAAAACAATTGTTTTTATAAGTGTATTCTTTATTAATCAGCATAATAAAAGTACAATGTAACAGTTACTAATTATTATTTACTTCACCACTTGGCAAGGACAATAATAGAAAACATTAAAAAAGAAAAAATCTGGCTAGTGGGAGGTATGAAACTGTTTTTTATTTTTCATCAATTGGTTGATATCAGGTTTGATGGAAGAAAGTTGGAGTCTCATATCAGCTTCGGCGTCCAGTCTATTGCGATATTTTGTTTTCGTGGCTGCGTAGGTAGAGAATCCTCTTTCGCACAAATATGTAGTTGGGAACGGGAGAAGAATATCCAGAGCCATTTGGCCAAGCATTGCATATTCATCTTGGATTCTGCACCAAAAATCATTGAGAGGCGTCGTTTTGAACAGTGACTCCATACTTGTGTCTGATGACATTTCTAAAAGAGATTCATATATCTCGTTTGACATGTTTTCAGGCTTTTCCAAGTTGGGTAAAAAAGGATTATGAATCCATGAATTCACTTTAATTTTTGTATTGTGTTCTTCGGGAAAATATTTTTCAAAAGATGCGCGCATCGAACTGAGATATTGGACCAATTCTTCAAACACATCATCTTCAAACATTTCTGAGTCGTTTTCGCTAACAAACTCACTGAGTAACGTAAAGCTTTCTATTTCTTTCTTACCAATGCAAATGATCCAAAAATCTAATTTTCTTTTAAAAGCAGTTATTTTATTATAGGCCTGAAACACTGTTGTCTGTTTACCTTGCAACGATAAATTCAATTCGTTAAGTTTTTGAAAGATATCCGCCATAAAAGACAATCGGAACAACCAAGTTTTATCATACAAACGGTCCTTCAAATTAAAAGAAGTATCTGCTGAAAGAAACATTTGTAACTCGGCTCTAAGTTCAAATAGCCTTGTTAATTTATTTTACCCCGAGACAGCCATCGCACTTCTGTATGGAGCAGCAGTGTTTTATGTTTGCTGCCATAATCTTCACACAATAATGAGAACAATCGGGATTGTAGTGGTCGTGATTTGATAAAATTAATTATTTTTACTGCTTCATCCATAACTAATTTTAGATTTGACGGCATTTGCTTCATCGCAAGTGCTTGTCTATGCAGAATACAATGACTGGAACTACAATTAGGCGCTTTATTTTTCATTCGAGACACTGCTCCTGCTGTTTTACCTGTCATCGCCTTGGCCCCATCTGTACAAATGTCAATGCAATTGTTCCAACTGAGATTATTTTCTTCAAAAAATATATTTATTTTAGTAAAAATTTCTTCCCCGGTAGTGTTCGTAAGCAGCGGTGAACACATAAGCATGTCTTCTTCAAAAGAACTTTTATATGGATATCTCACAATAACCAGCAGGCTAGCCAAACCAGCGACATCAGTCGACTCGTCCATTTGCAAGGCGAATCGTGTATTTTGTAGACGTGTAACTAGTTCTTGTTTGACGTAGCTTGCCAGATCATGGATTCGTCGTGAAACAGTATCGTTTGATAGCGGAACAGTAGAAAGATGCTTTGCAGATTTTTCATCGAGCATACATTTTGTTATGTCTAATACACATGGTTTTATTAAATTCTCAGCGATAGTGTGCGCTTCACCTGCTTGTGCAATGCGATAGCTAACTAAATATGATGCCTCCGTGGCCTTTTCGTTGATAGTTTGTGTTACATGCATCATATTTTTTTGACTTTCTAATAACTGATCTTTTTTGCGAACAAAAAAATCTTTATTCTTGTCTTTAGACTCGGGGTGTACAGTTTTTAAATGTCGGCGCAATTTGGCAGGTGCCATGGAACTATTAGGAAGCAGTTTACTACAGAGCATGCAGAGAGGTGAGCCGTTGGAATCAACAAATCTGAAACTGATATAAGATTCATCATACTTCCTTTTTTTCGTCTTTGAAACCGTCGAGCTTGACGTCGTGGCATCATCTTCTGGATCGGTGATTGCTATATTCTCCGCGCGCACTGCTTTTGAACATTCAGCGTCATTAGAAGATGTTGTTGCAACACGTTTAACACCTTTAAGCCAACGTTCCATTCTTCTTTATTTATAATGTGATACTAATCGATTTAGTCCCTGTTTCGGGAGCCAGTTGATACTAATCCGTTCTTGTATCAATTTAAAAAAAAAATTTGCGATACAAAAAAAAAATACAAATTTAAAAAATACGGGCGCCAGTGGCAAAGTGGCGGTTTGCCACTACCGGAATAGCTCCGCCGAGCAGAGCTTTAGGCTTTTTATAAAAAAAAAATATAACAAAAAACAAAATTAAATTAAGAACATTCGCGAAAGGACTAGAAAAGATATATATATATATGTATATGCACCGAGCACGCGGTAAAGAAAAATCGGATATGCGTTCGACCGCAGCTCGTTCCGACGACAGTTCAACGGCGTGTGGCGGCGACGATGATCAGAATTCCATCAGCCGACGACGATAGAATTACGTATATTCCCGCGAACGGCACTGTTTCAGCGAAGACAATGGTCTACGCTTCTACGCAGACGCCCGCACTAATTACCCTGCCTGATTTCGGCGGGATTTTACAATTTTTGTGCAGCTCGATGTTACTCGGCACACAGCACGGACGCGCGCTTTCGCCGCAGGCACAAGTCACTGCCTCAGCCTTCGACCACTACCAGCCAGACACTAATGCGTCTCTACCCCAGCGCGACCGTGTACTCGACGATCACGCCACCGATTTCGGGGATTTTTGGTTTTGGCCGAATAAGCATCGTTGACAAGACAAAGCGGCGATGCAATCTAGAACGACGTTCGAGAGATCGTGAATTAATGAAATAGATGGAATGTTAATTTCTAACTGGAACGTCGACTAAAAGATAGCGCCAAAATGCCGAATCCGTATGAAATGTTACACGTCAGGATAGTGGGGTTTAAATAATGCACAATGGTTACTGCGTATAAGAGGCTAAATTTAGTACAAGAAATGTATAAAACTGAGACAACAGAATACAGCAGGCAGTAAAACAATGAACACTAGTTTCTCGCTAGCGAGCTTGTAAGTAGGTAGTAACTTATCGCTGCGAACGCTAATCGTCAACTGAGGACGCGCGACGCGCGATCGCCGCTTTTAAGGTGCGTTTCCAATGACAGCACTTGGCAGAGGCCTGATTTTACGCGTGCGTTCTCACTTGCACGTCCGCCGCGTTCACTCCTCGCTTTGTCCTTTTTTCTCACTGTAAAATTTGACAGCATAGGTTTTAAAACTAGTGAATTCAATTTTCACGTTAAAAAAGCTCTGCGTTTCCACTTATTTCCGTACTCTTTTTCTTGTTCGAAATACGTTTCGAAAATTCGGAATCAGCTGATTCAGCTGTTTTCGTTACAATTTTAGTATTTTCTTTGTTTTTTTTGTCAATTTTTTTCAACCAAAATGAGGAGCACGGCAGATTAATAGAGTTGGTGCACCAAAATCAGTGTGCCTGTAACATTGACAAGAAAGTATAAAAATAATTATTTACATAATTATGACAGCTGATTTTGAAAAAAAAATTGAACGCATTTGGAACAAGAGCTTTTCCAAGTTTCTCTGCTCTCAAAAAGTGCTGTCATTGCAAACGCACCTTTATACTTAGTCCTAGACTCGATCTCAAATATTCTCGAAAATACTCCAGTCGGCACCTTTGATAAACAAAAAGCAAAAATAAAAACAGAATTTTAAAATTTGCGTTGTAAACAATATCGACTTTATCCTTTGATAAAGGATATTGTAACACATGTTTATACAAATACAAATAAATAAATAAATAACGTTCATAGCGTTTTGTCTCCGCGCGGCCGCGGAGCGACCAGAGAGAGGTGTTTTGATTTTTTTTTCTAAATTCTTGCGGAACCCCGACAGAGGTATCACGGAACCCTAGGGTTCCGCGGAACACACTTAGAGTATAGCTGCCTTAGAGATTGAGTTTAGGAGGATATCGACCAGTGAGGTTATCCGTAACGTTAGTCAACGGAACCTAAACATTCCTGAAGGATGTAAGAGATTGTACGTCATGAGAAAGCAAGCAGGGAGCTCACTTAAGATGGAGATCGGGGGAAAAGATATTACGATTTTTTCAGGAAGATGAAAAAAAAAAAAGTAAGGTCGCTTTTGAAATAAGCAATTTTTTCTCTCAGTCTAAAAGCGGGCGGATTTTAAACTCTTCCCTTAAGCTGTTTTGTAGGCTAGAGGAATTTTTTTTTTTTTGCAAAAAAAGTTTTCTATATAATTAATAACGATCGCTGCAAATAATTTCCATTATTTTTTCTTCAATTCGAAATACCGAAAATGTGTATATACTTATGTCTAAGCGAATGGCTCGTGTTATTTTTATACTTCTTTGTTAAGTTGAAGAAATATTGTAAAATATAATTATGGCCCTAAAATTCTGAATAATTTATATTAAAAAGCGTCCGTTAACAATAAAATATTACACGTACAAAAACTGAGCGATATGTTTTTAAAAATGTAGAGAAAAAACCGTGACAATATATTTTTCATTTTGAAATCGGTTTAACTATATTCGAAATCCTTAACCAAAAAGCGCAAAATCAATTATTTCGCTAGTTTCCAAAAAAATAACTTCTTTCAGTCATTTTAAAATTCGGGCAAGTCAACTCAGTTTCCTTAGTGTATTAAATTAAAGAACAACAAATTCGCTATAATTAAATAATAGTTTACCGGTCTTTTACGGTGCGTTAAATGAGACACAAAACATCTGATACGTTTATGGTACTTAAATTTTATTAAAAGACTTTCTATTCCTTTTTGCGCATTACGCACTACACGCTAAATTGTTAAATACAATTTAAAATTCTTTTTTAAAAATATTTTTCATGCAAGCTCAGAAAAATAAAGAAATTACGGTAGTACTAATGGGATTCACGGCCAGCGACTACCCGAAAAAGAGGTTATTTTAAGAGCTTTAACACCTATTCGTTACGATTCTTAAAAAATGTTTGCAACATCGTTTACAAATGTGGCAGTATCATATTTTTAATATTTATTTAATAAAAACTCCAACATAAAATATTAAATATAATTCGTATATCAGTATAATGTTATCGTTTTATAGATATCACATAAGCATCTCCATATTTTATCATTATGACTAACCTCCTCCCATTAATTAGTTGCTACTAGATAGTCTACTGTACACGGCTTATGTTTGGCGAAGCTAGAAATAGACGCATTCAAAAATTATTCGTCCGATGATATCCAGAATTCTTAATTTATACAATATAATAAGTCATGAAGGCACGTTTGTTTTATAAACAGAGCAGCATGCTGTTGAGCGAAATTCAAACCCCACGCAATTTCCCATGAAAAAATTAGGATGACAATTTAATAAGATCTGTTTGTACTAACACAAATGTCATATTAAAAATAACAGTTTTTTTTTATATATATATATATATATATATATATATATATATATATATATATATATATATATATATACACGTCAGTCCACTCTTAGGAAACGAAAAATCAGATTTGTGTAACATGTCTACGCGTATGTCATAATAATTATTATAATATGATCTGTATTTTATTTAATATATAAATTACAACGTAATTCTTAGGCTAACCCCCATCAGAAAAAATTTTTCCTAATTTTATGTAACGAAATATGTAACGAAAAATGTAACGAAAAAATGTCTTAATTTTATATAATGAAAGTTGAATGTTAGGATGGAATTTTTGTGATGTTGATGCCAGTAAGAATTATGTTGTAAATTTCGATCATTTTATATAAAGTATAGAAAAGAAAGAGACAGAAATGTAAGAAATAGGGGTCAAGGGGCACAGTCCCTTACAAGGCCAAAATGGCCGAGTTTATGTTGTATATATATATATATATATATATATATATATATATATATATATATATATATATATATATAATTCGGCCACTTTGGCCTCGCAAGGGGCTGTGCCCCTTGACCCTTCCTGCTTTCATTCCTGTCTCTTTCTCTTCTATACTTTGTATAAAATGATCAAAATTTACAACAATTCTTACTGGCATCAACACACACAAAAAATAACATAACCACAAAAATCCTATTCTAACATTTACCTTCCGTTATATAAAATTAAGACATTTTTTCGTTACATATTTCATTACATTAAATTGTGACATTTTTTAAATAACAATAACAAAAATCCTATAAAATATAACAAACGTTACATAAAATTGGGACATTTAGCGTTACATAAAATCTGGGACATTTTTTTGGGACATTTTTTCGAATGGGGGGTAGCCTACGAATTACGTTGTAATTTGTATATACATATATATATATATATATATATATATTAATTACAACGTAATTCTTAGGCTACCCCCCATTCGAAAAAATGTCCCAATTTTATGTAACGTTTGTTATATTTTGTAGGATTTTTGTTATTGTTATTTAGAAAATGTCACAATTTTATGTAATGAAATATGTAACGAAAAATGTGACGAAAAAATGTCTTAATTTTATATAACGGAAGTTAAATATTAGAATAGGATTTTTGTGGTTATGTTATTTTTTGTGTGTGTTGATGCCAGTAAGAATTACGTTGTAAATTTTGATCATTTTATACAAAGTATAGAAGAGAAAGAAACAGAAATGAAAGCAAGAGGGGTCAAGGGGCACAGCCCCTTGCGAGGCCAAAATGGCCGAGTTTATATATATATATATATATATATATATATATGTGTGTGTGTGTTGTGTCGTTAATTTTTTATATGTGCTATTGCAAAAAGCATATTAATCGTTACTTATATTAGAAAAATTCATTTATTGATTCACTAAATAGTTAAAAAGTTGTCGAATTTGAGTGTTTATTTTAAAATTATGAATGAGTATGTCGGTTACTACAATATTAATAGCTTAATGTGTAAAAAATGTAGATAGTTTATGTAACATATTTTTGATGTAGCGAGCAAAATTTTCAATTATAAATAAAAAAAAAATTGTAGGCAAAAAATTCTCTCATAATCTTCGCTTTTTGGTAAACATTAAATTATTTGATGTGATTTTTTGTTTTTAAACTAATGTATGATATTCAGTCATGTCTTCTTGGTCTTCTTAATCCATACAATGATTCTTATGTTCTCTCATTTCCTTCCTTGTCGTTCCTATTCTAGCTTATTTCATTCATTCAATCTCGTATCAGATTAAAATCGAATATGTTATTCTCCTTTTGAGTTATTACTTAGATTCCTTGGTTGATTGGGCTGTTGCTCTTCGTTAACGTACGCATAAAAAAAAAAAAAAAAAAAAAAAAAAAAAAGTATTTCTGTGGAATAAATTAGATTAAAGATATTTGTATGACTGACATGCGCACGCATAAAAGATGAAATAGGAACTAATAAATTTAATGAGAATATACATACTTTTCGAACAAAAAATTTGTTGTTTTTTTTTATTCTTCGTTGTTCTGCATTCGCAATTGCCGTGCAAATTTTTTCAGCCAGTTATGAACAAATCTGAATTTTCAGTGGATCGTTGTAGTGTTACCGAAAATAGTGTCTAGGCGATTTTTAGATGTACAAAAAACTTCATTATTTCTTAATCCGTCACTTACTTCATTATTACTAAAACGCATCAATAATGAAGAAAACGATGGATGAAGGTTAAAGAAAGAAGTTTTTCGAAAGAGGTTTATAGTAAAGTAAACAGCATTTTTGTTTGTGCGTACATTTTTATTAGTTGATAATAACGTGTGTTTATTATTGAGAATTCTACAAAAATGCAGGTTCACTTCTAGATGAAGCAAAGTTAATATCTCTAGTAGCGATGAAAAATGTAATTCGACGAGTGATTTAATATCGTTGAAGAAAAAAACGGGATAAAATGATGCTATACGTTTTGAACAGATTTAGAATAATAAACCGAAAGAACTGTGCTTAAAAATATTAGTTGTTTGCTGCACTGTTAATACTAATATCCGAAAATCATCAATTTCACAATAAATACTCATTGTGTTAGTAAAACTCAGAGAAACTATTTCTCTTTCAAAATTGTAGGAGATTATAGTCGAAACTATGGTTAAAAATTTACCTATGAGAACTGAATAAAATTCGAACAGCCTGGAGCACACTGATAAAATTTCTAGATGTTCTTTCTTATATAGAATTATCGATAAACCAGTCGGTACCGATTACGTTATTTTTATTCGTTGCGCGTTGGTTATTAGTATTTTTGTCTGATCGATTTATTAAGAGATCTCCCGACTTTATTAAATACTTCCGAAAATACTAAATGTATCGAAACTCCGTTAACCAGTCTAGCTCGATCGATGGTCTAATACCGGTACTATCTGGCAATCCATCAAAGTCGCTGGATAGCGTAAATACGGCGTAACATTACAAAGATAAGCTTATCGGCGGAACAATCGTTCTTCTATGAAATACATCATGGCAGCGCTACATTGAAATTTGGAAACCGACGCCCCAAGTTATTAACCCGAATAAAAGTAAATAGCCCTCTTCGAGATTAACAAGTAAAGTCGGTTAATATGTTGAAAATTTTCGTAATTTTTTTTTCAATAATTTTGAATTGAAAAAAATGAAATAAATTACTAATTTCAATACTAGTATAGAAAAAGGAATTCATTTTACCGAGCATAAAAAGATTAATAATTGCTTTTTTTCTTTTTTTTTTCTTTTTTTTTTTACTTTTTTTTATTTTTTTTTTTATGGAGCGGTCGTACTTTACGTAATCAGTTTCGGTACTACCAGTAGAATTCAGTACTTCTAAGGATAACCTTTTCACTTGCCTCTAGCGAAACAAATTTCGTGAGGTAAAATACAAAATCGGATGAGGTGAATCTCGATAGATTTGTTAGTTTCAGATGCATCTTGGTAGCAGCATCATTTGTAGTACTCAACGTTTTGTTTCTTGAAAATTCTAAAATGCTATTAATAAAAATATTGTAGTGTATTCATACATCTCGTGTGTTAAATAGTTAGTATAATAAAATTATAAACAGTATAAAAAACATATTTTAAGACTGATTAGTAGGAGTACCCTTTTACGGAACTAAAAAAAGAAAGAAAAAAGATATTAATAGAAATAATTTTAATATTTTATTATTTGAACACTTGAAGAAAATCTGAAAATGATTTAAAAGAAAACCAAAGAACAGTAATAAAAATTAACCGAAATGTCTAATTTTTAAATTTTCAATAAAAATCTTTAAAAAAATTTAAATTAAATATTTAAGTTTATTTCTTTGGATTTCTCTTAAATCATTTAGGTTTCCTCCATCAATATAATACTAAATTTATCTTTATTAATATATTTTTACTTTTATTTTTAGTACCAAAAATTTGGTAGATTACTTTGAAAAAACGTTTCTAGAATATTTGATTTAATATTCAATCTTGCCGGTAGTATTTATAATTTGTACCATTTTATTAATAAAATAGACGTCTCGAGTCCTATTCTGAGAAAAATTCACATATTCTCGAATATCGCAAAAGGGTATTATACGGAGTATTTATGATGAAAAGTGTATTACAATTAAAATTTTACCTAAATTTTGGTGTAAAATTTTCAACATTTTTTTATCCAGATCTTTAAATTAATAAAAGTTCGCCAATTACCTCGTTGAAGATTTAGAGATTTATTAGATTGCATGGTTGTTCAGGGTTTTTTTTTTTTTATCAAGGAAAGACTTCTCCTTCATAGCTATTGACGTTACAATCTACACTGACGGTTCCAAAGGTCGAAGTAGAGTTGGCAAAGCCTTTTGTTTGTCCTTCTTTAAATCGTCATGAGTCCTTTAAACTTCCCTCCTTCTGTTCAATTTTCTGTGCCGAGTCTATTTTGCTATCCAGCATGTCCTTGTCTTCATCAGATCTTCAAGTGACTCTCGTAATATCTTTATTTTATCAGATTTTCAGCGTGCCTGCAGGCTATTGCATCTCCTCTGCCTTCCTACTCTACCGATTTCTTAATGATTTTTATACGTTCCTTCATTCAAGATCGTTCCTTTTCGTATTTAATCCAGATTGATTTCTTATGGATTCCCGGTCACTCCGGTATAGAAGGAAATGAGTTAGTTGACTCATTATCTCAGCTATCTTTTTCCGGCAGGTTTCTTACTACATTTTTACATTCATCAATATTATATTTTTGTCTACTGCGGCGCATTACAAATTGCGGTTCAACTCCTACTGCTCCCCTCATTCTCTATCCCGGATTCTTTTTACTTGTCCATAAAACCTTTATTTCACCTCTACGCGTCGCTCTAGTATCCGGGCAATATGCCGCCTGTGCTTTGGACACAGTTTGCTCCTTTCATCGCTTTTCCGTTTATCTCTCGCGCCATCTCCATATTGCCCTCTACATTTCTCCAAAACTCACTTTTTATGTAATCCTGATCACATAATGTTCGAATGCTCTTCGCCTTCATTAGAACCATCTTCTTTATACTTCTTTCTGTTGTTAAGCAGTGTTCCTACTTCTTATAAAGCTTCGTTTATTCTTTCCCTTCCTTCTCCTTCCGACATCCAAACGCTTGATACATTCTTCTTGTATATTTCACGTCGCATAAAAATCTGATTCTCTTTCTTCCGCTTTTTCAAGTTCTTTGGCCAATGTCCATGTTGACAAACCCATTGAGGGGGGTCATAAAAATCTATTGAATTTCCATATATATATATTGCAGTCGTTATGTTTCTCGGATGCTGAATAATATTAACAGTCTACGAGGGGAAAAAAACCTACTGCGATATTGTTTAGCCGTGGTATGTTTGTACGCCAATCGAAACTTCCGTTCACCATTTTCGCAGATTTACCATCACGGCGTGTAGACCGCGTACGAGTCACTATCATATGTTTCCTTAATATTACACAACTAGGAAATATCATGGTTCAAATAGGTCGTTTGAAAACTGTGGCCAATCATTCACTTTTTAACTGCGATAGACAAATTTGAAGTTTTTTCTTTTTTTCCCCTTTTTTTCCTTCTTTTATCTTTTTTTTTCTTTTCTTTTTTTTCTTTTTTGATGTTTAGTCCCATTTTCAATTCTGATTTGAGATACTGGAAACTCTTTTTTTTATTAGTCGGTTTTTGATTCCAAAAATAATTCAATCTCCATAAAAATCGGCTTCCACGGCTTGTATAAAACTAATTTTTTTCTTTTTTTGCGAAAGTTTTGTAATAAATATTATAAATTAAATGGCAAAGATTGGTTAAACTGTACTTTTATCGGTATTTCAAAAAAGAAAAAAAAAAGAATCTTTTTTTTCTTTTTTTTGGGGGGCTCATTAACTAGCGACCTCACCCAGAAACAATAGGAAGAAGAGTTAACTAATGAAAACTTGATTCCATCGGAAATGGCAGAAATAAAGGAACCAGTGGCAAGAACAACAGACTGAGACGGAATGGACAAGGTATAGGGGAAGCACAGTAGGGAGCAGGAAGCCTTGACTTCAAAAGGAGTAAATAAAGGGAAGAGCGTTCCGCAGAAAGAGCAGAACACTCAAAAAAAATGTGATTAGCATCACATATAAATACTTCATCGGGATATAGAGGACAATAAGGGGAGAGGAAACCAAGGAGTGACGAAAACGGGAAGCGGGCAATAGAGTGTGATTGAAGCGTAGGGGAATAATAGGAACAATAACAGAACGTGAAAAAGAAGGGAATTCTGAGAACCAAGAATTAGTTGGAAGGTTAGGTTAAATTGAGCGGTAGAAGGAACTATCATTGGGAAAAGAAGGAGAGTATATACATATATCCGACCAAAATTTAAAGTGAAATTTCTTACTTAAGGACAAAAGATTAGTACTAGGGATGTTGTTAAAATAAAAGCGGGGGCGGGCAGCAGCCTGAGCCAAAGCATCCGCCATTTCGTTACCCTTGATGCCTCTGTGACACCAGGGAACCACAGCAGATCAACGCGGATAGAGTGATAAAAGGAAAGATTGTGTATGAGAGAACGTATATGAAGAATGATGAAGTCTGATGAGGGAGGGGGAAGAGATAAACTGATAGCCTGAAGGACACTCATGGAGTCAGATATTATCAGATAGTGTGGGAAAAGTTACGATTGGAGGAGATATAAATAATTGCGCGTAGGATAGTCATTAATTAATTTGTGAAAATAGAACAGAAAGACGGAAGGATTCGGAAAAATTAAAAACAGGGATAATAAAGGAAGCCCCGACACCACTAGGCCCCCTAGAGCCATCAGTGAAGATGAGTACATGAGAAGGAAAGAGGGAACTGATAATGCTGTGAAATTCCGGTTTAATAATCGCCTGCGACATAGACCTCTAGAGGAATTAGAAAGAAAATATAATTTGGGAGGAGGGCGCGTGAGATCTAAATAATTAAATTTCTTAAATAATTTTTAAAGACTTTTTCGTTAAAATGTTGGGAGGCTAATGGTAGAATTACGAATATGTGAAACCAGCAATCCTTCTCATTCTCTCACGCAAAGCAAAAACTCGTCGATGATGATTTCTAAATGAATCCGTCGATTTTAATCAGCATTGGTCAGTTATATTTCTTACATTTCTAAAATAAAACTTTTAATTTGAACTTACCAGTTTCTTAACTTTTCTTTCCAGATAACCACTAACCTTTACGAAAGCTGGCTCTAAAATGTTGTCTGTAACGTCGCCAGGCATACCTATAAATAGATAATGCGTACAAATAAGTTTTCTGAACATGCAGAAGAAAAGCAAACAAGGTTCGCCTATTATTATTTTTGGAAATAGATTATCGGAACTTGTTGACTTTGAACGCAAGCTCGGAAAAAAGATCAGTAATTTTGAAGCCAACAATGAAAGGTTTCAGATAGGCGAACGGAAGTATGTCGAGTTGTTCGAATTTACAAAAATTGGTTGTAACATACTGCGGATGGAACTATTTCACTTTTGCCCACCGAATAAAACTGAATCTTTTCAAAATATAATAAATTCAATTATCAACGCGCCGTTCAGTCTTTCTTTACCTTCAAAATGTGTCTTTCATGATTTCATCTATTTAAAATTGATCCGCTACTTCCGTAACAATATATAAAATCGCTCTATTTGTTTTTCTTTCTTTTAGCTGATGATAGTAAATTCTCGAAAATTTCTAGAATATTTATTTATAATTATATAATATTTTTGTTTTGATCTTGTTGCTGAACGGCCTATACCAAAATACTGCTGGGAAAATAAAGTTAGATGATGCAAGTTCAAACATATTTCCCTTCAAAAGGAGTGTTCGACAAGGATGTATACTATCACCTACATTCTTTTAACATATGCATAGAATATGTAATGGAAAAGATGCTGGATGGATGTCATGGGACGTTTCAATTGGCGGTTGTAGAATCGGTATGACAGCCTCATTTTAGCAAATTCAATAATTTACGTCAAACCTGAAAACCATCAGTGAAAAATATGGTCTACGGATAAATGCGGGGAAGACTAAAGTTATGATTATCGATCGCACAAGAAAAATACCCGATCAAAGGGAGAAAAAATTGGTGATTACAACGTAATGAATAAATATAACCACCGAGGGTCTCTGATTGTGAGTAATAACGGAAGTTGCGAAGAAGAAGAAATTAATGAAAATTTCGGAAAACACTGCGATCACTAAGCGGAATAAAGTTAAATTGAGCAAGGGTTGAATTTTTCCAATAGCTACATACGGCCCGGAAACATGGAGCCTCAGCCCCTTGACCCCGCCTGGGGCACCCCCGGACCCCAAACTCTGTTACTTCTATGTATATTTCGTATAGAACGAAGAAAATTGGAAATATTTTAAATGTAAACAATTTAAAAAAATGACCATTAACATTACTGATGTGATATTTTCTGTTATACGAACGACATATACATTCAATAATTCACAAAAATATATAACATAATCTAGATTGCAAAAACATTAAAAAACAGTAAAAAACATTTAAAAAAACGATAAATGTAATAAATTAGTCCAACCGGTTTCGTCAATCGTTCGACATATTCATGGACTGAATTTAATTCGGATTGTTTAATGAAAGCATACTAAGAAAACAGTTTTTTAATCTTTTCAAATGATACCAAAAGAATTATAAATACATTGATTAGATTAACGGTTCACCTAAAAACCGATTTCTTTTTTTAAAGATAAAAATTATACTAGCATCGATTTAATATAGTTAAGGTTATTCCTAAAAAAAAAAAATAATAATTCAACGAAACGATGTAAAAAATTATTTAATTAACTCATTACCGCAGAAATTTAACCAATTTTAAATGAAATGCCTTTTAGTTGCAAATATTAATATCATATTTTAATTAATTTTGATTGTAATGAAAGGTGTTAAAGGGAAATAAGTTTTAAAATAAAAACAAAATCCAAAAAGATATGAAAGCTAGTTCAAATGTTGATTGCGAGCAGTGTTTTATTTAATTTTGATCCCATTTCTTATGTCCTGTTTTATTCATTTGCAGCCATACCGCATGTACTTCAGTAGAATTCGAGAGAATCTTTCTCCGGAATAAATGTAATTTAGAAATATATCCGGTCAACAGATGTTATATTGTACTTTTAGCAGACACTTGGCTATTGTGCCGACGAGACTATTTAACATCAATAACTCATCGATACGACAGGAAAGTGGATACGATAAAACGGCAGTATCAATCAGAAATAGTATCAACTATTTGTTACTCCCTACAGACCTAACAATATTTAAAAAATTGATAAGAGATCAAACGCTATTTCTGTTTACATCAATTATAAGCGGTCTGAAGGGGTTTTCAATTATTCTCCCCCGGGATAGTGATTAAACTTTTACATGCAATAAACTAAATATCCTAAGCAACATACGTGTATTATCTTTGATGGCCATTTCACCGCATTGAACACCTAACTGAGCTGTACAAGTGTGGGGAAATTTTAAAAATGATCGGTTCTTCTATTAGAATAAATAGTCCCGCTTACAATCGAGTAATTTTTCAATAGTCGTTTTATCGAATATTTATCTCGGCTGTTCATACATAGGTGGATGTTTCAGTCTTCTTGATCACTTTCCGATAAAGATCAGAATTTATTAAGAGGAGCTCTTTACATATTCAGAGTTTTTACATCGCTAGAAGGTTGGTCCATGGGAAGGTCTAGAGAGATTTAGCGCCGCACATTTGACTAATCTGGTCAGCGAGATATTGTTGATTCCGCGAACGCCGAGAAATACAGATTTTTTTTTTACTATTTGCAACTCTGCCCTGGATAATTATTTTTTCTTATATTATATAAATAGAAAAAAAACAAAAAAAAAACAACTTCATTCTTCTTTTGTTAAAACAAAAATTGCAGATATAAAATCGGCGAGCATAATTTTGTATTGCAAAGATTGCGAAATAATAGCAATACTTAACCGAATTATCCAAAGATTTTGCTGCTTAGATAGGCGGATTTTTAAAGAGTTCTAAAACGAAATCCTTTTTAGGGTAATTACTGTGTGCAAAGTTTAACAGAAGCGCACCGGCTCTAAAAGAAATTTAATGACTAGTCAAGAAATTTAAAGATCAAAAAAATTTTCTATTCCAGAAATTCTGAAGAATCTATTTGTTTCGGAGCCTTACTGATATAGGCTGCTCCCGTCTATGTCTTCGCCTCAATTCTTTATTATAGCAACTATGTAGATTTACTTTTCTTTGGGAGAATGTACTTTTACAAGATGAGCCAAAAGCTGGAAATGGTACGTTTCAAGTTATCAAGCGGGGATATGATATTTGTTTACAAATATATTCCGGATGTTACTGCTGACAATCCTGCAATTATTTTCCTCGACTACCATTTCTTGTCTAAAACTATCAGTTACAATGAATTATTTCTGCCAGTACGAAATAAAAAATATTCTTCCTCAGGATTAGAGATAGCCTTGAAATACTCTGTTCTAGGGGAAAATTCTAAACATTACCCGGTGATTAACGGTTTTTACAAGAATGTATATTTCTAGAAAACTCCCTGACAGTTTATATTCCCAAACTTAATAAACACATTAATAAAGTAACGTCGTAATGGCCGTTGCTTTTTGGCTTCGTGTTTTACAAAAAGGTGTTAAAATAGTATTCAAGGTACTTATGCAATAGTGTAGCCAAGTGAAGTTTCGGGAGTGAGGAGAATTTCCCAATTACGATTCTTAAAAAATGTTTGTAACATTATTTAAAAAGGCGGAAATATTATTTTTAAAATATTTTTTTTAAAGTTCCAGTATAAAATGTAAATATTAATATTATTCGTAAACACTACTATACGTTCTTATAATTTCTGCCAAATTATTATTTTTATAAAATATCATTTTTACCAAATTTAAAAATAATATTTATTCATTTATTGTTCCACATTAATGCAGTTGTGCACTTTAACATCATTTATTTATCAAAATACATAAAGACAAAACCGAATTAATGAATAGTTCCGATTATATAGAACCACAATCATGGCATTACAAAATTTCTAGCATTCCAACTTAACTGCTGTTATAATAAGAAATAATCCAAAAAATTAGAATTTATTCAATTTCCACGATTTGTTAATTATAATAATTCCCGTGAAAAACTTCGCTACTATGATTATTATTTTATTATTATTTTTAACATTATAACTAGTGCATTGACAATATTGATAATATTATTTATTTCCCTATTATTATTCTGTTTAATTCTTCTTTCCTTATTATCATTTCTATATTGTATTTTACGGTTGTAGTTTTTTATACTACACTATCGGGGATTTAGGGTGCATGTGTGCTTACATTTAGAAGTACGATAAGAAGTAATTTTGTAATCGTGAGCCAATATTATCATCCAAATTCATTTAGATACCTTCGGTTACCAAATGACATCATATTGGTTCAGGAATATATTTCTAGTTCGTTCGTTTGCATGCATACCGCTTCAAAACAGTTTAATATGTATCACCTATATACTTGTATTAATTATATATTATTTAATTTAGTTATTGTTTTATTATAAATTTTTATCAACTATTAGTATTTTAAGATTAACGGTTTAGATAAGCCGAATGCAGAAACAACTTATTTCAAAAAAGTGTTTTTTTTTTTTTTATTATTATTTTTTACATGTTTTTCCTCTTTCTTTTTTTTTCTTCTATATCGTTATAATTAGATGTTAGGTATCAAGTATAACTCTTTTTGTGAATGTGTGGGTACAGATGACCTATAGGATAAAAACCCTTTAAGCAGAAATTAAATTATTTTAACTTTAATTAAACTGGGACGGGCAGCTTCGAAACATGCCGGCTTTGTAAATTCATTAACAGTTTAAATATAAATATGCTTGAAAAAAAAGAAAATGTGCCTCGGGGCACAGGGCAGAAGTGAAACTTCAAAGGCGTTTTCACCAACTTCGATTTAAGGTTATAGTATCAGTACCAAATTTAGTAACAGTAAGAATCAAATCGGGAGTGTTCTGTGGTTCCCATAAACACATATCTATAAATATATATAATAAAATAAACTTTAATAACAAACAATATAGATCAATAAATTAGAAAAATACCTATTTAGAAACGTTTTCGGGCATAACCCATCATCAGCTAACACTAACTTAAAGGAAACTGAAAACATACTGAAGTGAATATAGGGAATACATGTGTATATATAGTAGATGTAAAGAGGAATAAACATGGCAGGTATAAAAATCTATAGGTTGAAAATGCTAATAATTAATATAAAATATAAAATAAAACAAGAAGACAAAAAGTTAAATTTTTATATTAAACAGTGGATTATTATTATTAGGTGTTTGGTCATTTAAAATATTATTTTTATATTTATTTATATAATAATTTTCTGCAATGTTCATATTATTACCTTTGTGATAAGTGGCCAGGATGGTTACAGTATTTTCTATTGAATTAGGTTTATGTTTATTTTTAATTAGATGTTCTGCATAGGTTGATTTTTCTATTTCATTATTATTAAATGCTTTTATATGTTCTTTATATCTGCAATTGATTTTTCGCCCTGTTTGACCAATGTATGATTTCTCACAATCAGTACAATTTATTTTATATATACCGCTATTTTCGTAAATATTATTATTTTTTAAATTTAAGGTGTTTATTTTATATTTTAAATTATTTTTAGTTTTGAATGCTACATTTAAACCTTGTTTTCTGAATAAATTGGTTAATTTGTATATGTTATTGTTTATAAATGTGAATGTTATCCATCCTTTATTGTTAGTAGCATTATTGACTCTTAATTTTTGAATATATTTTGATTTTGATTTTATTTTGTGAATTAGTTTATCTATTATTTGTTCGTCATATTTTATATTAATTATTAGCATTTTCAACCTATAGATTTTTATACCTGCCATGTTTATTCCTCTTTACATCTACTATATATACACATGTATTCCCTATATTCACTTCAGTATGTTTTAAGTTTCCTTTAAGTTAGTGTTAGCTGATGATGGGTTATGCCCGAAAACGTTTCTAAATAGGTATTTATCTAATTTATTGATCTATATTGTTTGTTATTAAAGTTTATTTTATTATACCATTTTAACAAACAGGATGTATTCACCTACATATCTATAAAGTTTCACTTAGAAAAAAACAAAAATGATCGATGCCGTTCTTTTTCCGATTCTTTATATCCACTTTGGGAATAAAGTATTAAAGATCACTGGTTAAATTATGAGTTATAAAAAACAAATAATATTATTTGTCTTTTTACCGACTTCAAAAAGGAGGGAAGTTATATATGTATTCGTTGCGTATGTTTTATGTTTGTGCGCGCATAACTTGTGTTCATGTAGACCGATTTTAATGAGTCTCTTTCATTCGAAAGCATTCCTTCGGTCGGCAGTAGTGCGATGGGAGTGCATCAGTGGTTATCAGTAACGTCAGCAAATAACGTGAAAAAGTGGCGGGATTTCTTCAGAGAGAAGTTTTTAGTAATGTAACAGAAGTATGCTTAATTTTAAATACTATCAGTTTACCGCGGAAGCGCAGATTAGAAAAAAAAAATTGCCCCACTGACAGAATTTGAACATAATGTTCTTAAACAGATACTCAACACCGAAAATGGCATAATTTTAAGTTGGTCTGTTTATATTATCATTTAAAAATAATTACACTAAAAATTGATTGAAAGAAAAGATACCAACTTCGAAATTTATTCCAAAAATTTAATAAATCTACACTGAAAAATAAAAAAATAATTACCCGATAGAGAAAATAATTCATTTCAAAGTAATATACTACGACAAATCTTGAACAACATTAATACTTATTAGATTAGGCGCGGAAATCGCAAATTCCAAAAATATTAAAAAACCGCATTGAATATACCTCTAATGGGGTTTATAAAAAATAGGTGATTGCGTTTTTATGCGCAATTAATACGGTTTTTAATTGTCGTAATGTGAACATGTTGTACCGAGGCATCGATGTTGTTTAAGCACAATATCCCTTAAAGTGTATAGAAAAGCATCTAAAATGTAACCTTTGGAGGAGCCATTTCGTTGCCAGATTATCTCTCTACGGGTTTTTATTATATGCGCGAACATGCTCATGATATTCTGTTCGTTCCCGAATTATCCGTAAATTTTGCGGAGTTTTTACTCTTGTAAAAATTACATTCGGTTCATTTCCAGAAGATTCCAAAATTCGTTATCGCGAAAGTAATTATTTAGCATTTCAATTACTTAATCAGAATTAAAAATTCATTTCATAGAATTTTATTTTCTACTAGAGTACACCTTATCCATTAAAGATATAAATATGGTAACTTTCACGAACAAAATTAAATACATTTAATGATATTATTTTAATATTATAAAAGATAAGACCTGAAAAAAAGTTGAATAAGGTATTAAATATTCTAATGACAGCATTTAAACGTCTAATAGGAAAATAATAATTTACTTCAGAACGTTATATACCACAAAAAACAATGTTATGAAAATAAAAACATCTATTTCGCTTTTCAAATTATTTCTTGTCGTAATTTTTTTAACTAATAACTTAATTTTTTAATTACGCTTATATGGTTAAAAAAAAACAAAAAACAAACAATAATGATTATTTTAAAATTTATGCAATCATATAAAAATATAATTTTACTTAACAAGACCCCCTAGTAGGATACTTTGGCAACGACAAGGCTTCTCCAAAGGTTACATTTTAGATTATTGTCTTATTATTACTGTCAAGTATCTTCTATCGAATATGGAATTATTTTTTACCTTTTTAAATATGTTTTTCATTATAATGCGGTGCGACGGTAATTGCATTTTTCAGTGCAGGTAGCGGACACGAGTCAGCGAGGCTGTTAAAGATTAGTTTTACAAAACGGCAGAAAGTGAAATTATCGGGACGAGGAAAAAGCTTCGCTCGCTTTCAGTAAATTTGTAACTGTTCATTTACTTTCTAAGGAAAGATATGTTACCTGCGACAAAGTCAGCGTCCACTCTGAGTATTTGCACACGCAACAAATGAAACGACAGTGTAATTAGCGGTTTTATTACCTCATGTACGTAGAGTCACTCATGTATCAATGACACATCGCGTAGCCGGTAAGTTGCTACATCGTTTACTATTGTTCGTCACGAAGCAAAAGCCGGCCTAGCATGCACTTCCTAGTCTTTTACATGCCCGGTTGAATTTGCGTAACGTAGCCCCCCCGTCTACTGGACATCTCCGATTTTCTGTTATTCGCACGACGCTGCTCGACTAACCGAACGAAAACGGTTCGCGGAATTAGAGCCGTTGATGGAAATCGTCCAAACCGGAAGTTTGATGACCGTATTTCAACTAGCTGACCGTGATGCTGCTCGATTCGTTCAAACACGTTCCGTTAGAATAGGCCCAGTTGTGTCCGATGAAATAACACAACAACAAAGTGCTCTATTGTTTTTCGAGAGATTTTAGCAATGGGCGACAAACGCACTGATATACTGTCGATATATTGCCCATATGAAAATTCGCCATAGCGAATCTGCAATTAAAAGATGAGTGTGGAATAAAGCGCTCACTTTTCTTAGAAATCGATGAAAAATTAAAAGCTGCTTATTAAAAATAATCGTACATTTTTTTTCCAGTATGCGAAAGGTAAAATTCTCACTTCTGGAAACCTTAACCGCTCGTTTCTGCGAATGTAATTGAAATCAACGTCATCGAAGGGGACTGAATAATTTTTTAAATTTTATAATCGATTCGTCGTTATGCATCCCTCTGAAGTTTAGTTGCTTTTTTGATTTAATACTTTTTACGTTTAATATTTTGTTGTTTTTAAAGAGGGTTACTTCGCGCGCTGCCCCAAACTGCCTAGGCCATCGCAGTGCCATTGAAAACCAGAAGCCCGGCAGACTGAATGGAAGTCATGAGCGCCTGACCACCACAACGGCATGAGTACTTGACGGGACGTCTGTCAGTAATGTAATTTCGATGATGTGCACTTAAGAGCGAGATATGCGCGAGACTCTGATAGGTATTCATCGGCAAAAGAAAGTGGCTTTAAGGCTCGCCCGAAGTGGAAGTCGCATTAAAAAATCGTACTATTCGCAAAACATTCGCGGGAGACGAAAAATGAGAAAATATCGAACGGGCAAAAAATCGAATTGACACTGAGGATAGACAGAAAACGTCGCAAACGAGTGCCTATAGAACGTCACTTCGCATACGTTCCCCCTTATCTATAATCTTCTTACACATCAATTCGTATCGATCTGCTCTGGGTCCCCAAGTCACAAGCGAATAAAAGGTAACGAATTGGCCCAGACTCCTTAGCTCGGATCGCTGCATTGTCCCGCCGCTTTCTTGCTAAGATTAACCTGCTTCTTCTACGTAAAATTTTCCGTTCTAGACTCTGGTCAGATATTTATATGTTTTCTCTAACAAACAGTCCCGTTACCTGTCTATCAAGGCGAATCTTCCGGCTCACCCTTGGATTTGCGATTTCCCTTCGCTTCATCGTTCCGCTGTTGCGTCCCGTTTGCGCCCTAACCACACAGTCTTCTACCTTCTTCACTCTTTCGTTTTCTTTTGACTCCCTCCCCGCAAACTGTCCTTTTCCTCCCACTTACCGGGCTATTTTTGCTGATCCTAATCGTGTATCTTTTTTATATGTCCATCCTTCTCGGTGGAACGTACTATCCTTTATTCGAATTTATTATCTCTCGGGCTGCCTACTCCTTATTGCGCCTCTCATCATTATTTCCTTCATTGTTCATTCAGTTCTTTCTACATTCATTTCGGTCAATCTTTGATCGTAATTAACCATTCCTCCTCCTCATATTGTTTCTGAGCGGAGGTCGTTTGTCGACGTGCTCAAATAAATTTAAAAAAAAAAAAAAACAAAAAAAAAATATCCTTTCGAATGTTTTGTCTCTTAAAACCAGTGATTTTTCGCCTCATAATTTCTTAGTACCCCGCGTGTACGTTTCAAATGTGGGCGAAATAATTATTATTATTTTTTTTTTTTGTATAATTATTTAAAGTAGCTTTTGCCGAACATTATTAATACCTTTTCGTGCCTGTAAAAGTTACACAAAAAAAATCGCAAATTTATAGAAATTCGCGCATTTTCGTTGTTTTTCCAAAAAGTTCTTCTTTCCGCATTTGTATTGAATTTGAGGAAAACGAAAGACTTTTTTTTTTTTACCCAGGTTAGAAATCTCCGCCTTTTTTTAACGCCCCGTAATCAGTTCCCGTTCATTAATTTCATTACGATCGTTAAAAAAAGAAAGTTGAAGTAAAATGTTTTCTACGGTAAATATGTAAATTCCAGGTAAAAAAAGTTATTAATTCCGGCGCGTTTCGATTTCTTACTGTAATAACTACAATTAAAATCGTTTTTTTCTTTTTTCTCTTTATTTTTATTCTAATTACCCCTTACCTCTTTTTCCGATTTCCGGAAAAGACAGTCGCCGTTTAAGCTTTTTTTTTTTTTATGGCTCTTCTTACAAAACTCTTGATTACTTAGACCGATTTTAATGACGAAAGTGTTCTCCTAGGGTCGGAGTAATTCTTAATATAGCCCCGGGTAAAAGGCTTAAAACATCTGTTCTTTTTATGAGTTTGTCAGTGAAAAAGTTTAGCCCCCCAATAAATGGGAAAAAGAAGAAAATAAATTTATATTTTTAGATAAAAATAGTTTGGAGGCAGCAATTCCTGCTCATGTAACTGATTCTCCAAATTCGCTCCTTAATTTCTAATTTATCTGCATCCCGTTCTATCGTAATCGATCTACTACTACGGATTTCCGGTGATTACGACATTCCAGGCAACGAGTTGGTTGACTCGTTGACACGTTCGGCGACGATCAATGGCCTATTCATTAGTAGATTTCAAACTCTCTATTGTCTCTCTTATCGTTCCCATCATGATTTCTGGACCGAATTCTATCCTTCATTCTTTATCAATCCTCGACCCTTTTTTTACCTTTCTATACAGCTCTTTCCTTCCTCTCTTCCCTGCTTTTTACCTTAGCCGTTCGATTATTATTTCCTCTATAGTTCGCCTGCGGCTCAATCATAGTCTGCTTCCGGCTTCTCTTTTCCGTTTTTCTCTTGTTCAATCACCTTTAGCTCAATTATACTTGCGATGCGAATCACGTCTTGTTCGAAGAATGTTCCTTTATTTCCTACGAACCTGTATTCTAATCTTTTGCGCCTTGGCCTCCCCACTCCCCTTATAGTGCCCACGCCATTCTTGCATTCCCCTCTCTTAATTGTAGTTCCTTCGTTAGCCTTCTTCACCTCCTCAATTTCTAATCTCATTTCCTTACATAATGTACAATTCTCCGCGTTGGGTAAGTTCCACTACTGTTGACGTGCCCGAAAATTGGGAAAAAGAATATTCGAAGCAAGAGGAAATGAGAGAATATAAGAAGCATCGATAAGGGCAATAGGAATATCGGGTTTTAATACAAGATAAATAGAAGGACGATTGCTCAGCAGAGAAGTCCGCTCGTTTAAATAAAATGTAACCAGCATCACAAGGAAAGTATATGGAAGAGGGTGAAAACGACAAAATGGAGTGGATGCAGAATGTTAATTACCTCATCGATGGAAGTACAGATTCAAAAAGTTGAAATCTCCATGGCGCCATTTTTCATCGCTGACCAAAATATTTTACATATCTTAACATATTAGCGTGCATAATTTTGACCATGCAGACTGACTCCAATAATACTCATTGTTTATTCGCAATTATACGAGCGTCAGTAGTCCCGTATGGGTCGCCCGTAAGTATCGATGAGTATCGGGTGGTCATCAAACAACATTAAAAAAAAAAAAAACAAAGCCTTTTTAAAGAAATACTTTAATATAACCGGAAAAAGAATTAGCGAAAAAAAGTTTCCATTAGATTGTAAGGAAAATCTGAATGTGCAAAGTTTTAAAATTAAAGGCGATGGATAGCCAAAATCAAAAACACTGCCCTACTTTCTGTACTCTATAAAGCTCTGGCTATCGGTTAAAGAATGTGCGGGTTATGAAATGACTTTGATAACCAGCACACTCTTTAACCGATAGCCAGAGCTTTATAGAGTACAGAAACTAGGGCAGTGTTTTTGATTTTGGCTATCCATATCATCACTGACAAATATCTGCACTAGAAATTGTGAAATAAAATAGTCCTTTAAAAATAAACATATACCAAGTTCAATATTTACTTTAAAAATTCAATAAATCTATACTGAAAGTTCACTGAAAGTTCACTAAAAAATCATTCAAAATTCATTCAAAATTCACTAAAAATTCACTAAAAATTCACTAAAAATTCACAAAAAATTAAAAAAAAGGATTATTTAATAAAAGATAACTCGGAGCAATGTAGCACTCTTTCAAGGGGGTGTTATGATGATTCTTAAACAATATTAATATTTATTAGAGCCTCGATAAACTAAATTCAAATTGCAGCAATTTAAAAAAGCGCGTTCAATGTTCCCGATATTATAGGAAACGAATGGGCATTGTTACGCTTGTTGAATATATGGTTTTTTAATTGCCGCAAGCTCTAGCGAGACTATACGTAAGTATTAAAGCTTAAAAATGTCCCCATATATGTGAGGGCGCACGGAGAAAGTGACCTAAGGGTCAAAACCCGATTTCTTTTTTTTCCTCATAATCCGATGTGAAAAATATCGGAAAATCGAATAAAATTTGTCCCAGGATGCCACCCCTAACGCGTGAAATACAAATAGAAAAGCTAACTTTAAAGTTTAAATGGCTCTCCTGAACAATTTTATTTTTTACCCATAAGTCCCTATGCGTCGTCACACATTACTTTGAAATATATTATTTTTTATTTTTCGGCGCGTTTTGCGTTTTTATTATAAATCCGAACGCTGTCAATTTTTTTAACTACCATTTTAAATAACGCATATAGTTTGTCGCGTTATTGCCTCATTATTATTACATTTCTGTTTTTTTTTGAAAAATGTGCATTTGAATATCGAGTGGAATATTTTAATACCGAAAGACTGCGTTTCCTGATAGAACCGGGTTCGAATCCCGCTGCCACACATTGAAAACTTCTAAAAATATTTCACTTGAGCTGGGATAATATGTCCATAATTCCCTCCCAAAAAAAAAAAAACAAAAAAAAAAACAAAAAAAAAACATATAGCTCTCGAATACTTCTCTAAAGTATTTTATTATCTTGTAGCTCGTGAAAAACATATTCAACGTATTCGAATTTGTGAAAAATACTTTTTCCTAATCGGCTGGCGATGACGAAAATGAGCAAGCGATTAACAATTAAGACAAAGCGAAATACAATAAATATTCTATTTATTCATTGTATACTGTTTCTGTTAACGCAGACAAAATGCACGAATATGTGTACTGTTATGAAAAGCAAAAAATGTGAAAATTTACCCGATTTTCTGTTGAGATATTCTTCGTAATTACTTTATTTTCTATTGCCAGCATGTAGAGTTTAATTTTTTTTTTTTTTAATTCTTGAAAGTTTCAATGTGCGACAGCGGGATTTGAACCCGGTTCTATCCGAATGAAGCACCACTATCTAATCGACTATGGCACGGTAGCCAGCTGGGTGTTCAATTAGAAATAGTTTTAGTGAAATTAGTCGAAATACAAAAAAAAAAAAAGCGGATACGGCACAGCGACAAAGAAAGAAAATTGATAATTGGCAAGTTAGTTCAGATAGGCCCTTACGATGAATATTTGCTGTTGGAAAAATTATAATTTTTTGATTAATCCTTACTAGTCTCACACGGCAGACAATAGAATATAGGCATGCGGATATTGGATACAGAATATGTGGCCATGAAAAGCTAAACCTGTACAATAGGAATGCACCAGTAATATAGGGTAATCTTAACGCTGAATGCCGAACAACACAACTGCCAGGAGTAATACAGAAAATCTCAATCGATCTCTATATTTTTAATGTGCTTACCGAACTACGCTAAATTTTAACTTGGAATCTATTTGGATAAGTCAATAGGTTCGTGAAAGGAGCTAGAGTGCCGTAAAGATTTCCAAGAAACTGTAGAAAATAATCTAATTTTGATGTTTCAAGTTCATAAGAACAAAAAATTTAAAGTAATTACTGAAATTGAGAAATTTTGCGTAGTTAAAGAAAATTTATCACAGAGGCAGAGTAGTATTGTAGATATTTTAGTAAAAGAAATTATTCGGTTATATTTGTAAACATATGCGTAACTTTTAACATGCTCGTATGTTTACCGAAGCTAGTGAAATTACAGACGATATTTTTCAAAACAGATTAGAATACCGCGGGGATGAATTCAAGGAAAAATGGAACAATTTTCTATTACGCTTCATTGCTTTTTTTTTTTTGTTTTTTTTTTTATTAATATTTAAAACTTGCGATTATAATGAAGTAATCTTTATGGCGGTTATCTATCCACTCTTTTTTTTTTTATGTTTCTTTTTAGTTCTTAATTTTCCCACCATGAAAAGTTGGCCGGATCTGTGACAATGCTCGCAGAATTAACACAATAGTAACCATCTTCAGTCCTACCCGACCTAGGTCAATACTGCGGCAATCTTCAGGCCCAGTCGAACGCACTAGTATCGATAAAAGATTCACGACGATCTTCATTAAATGGTCAGCGTAATAGCACGTAGGAACCTTCCCAGCTTCAACAAAAAAAAAGAAAAAAGAAGCTAAATTCGATACACAAAGTTCAACGGGGGGTTGGGGGGAGTAGAAAGGGAGCAACTTCAACGGTTAAATGTCGTCGGGAGAGGAAAGCAGATGCCCTGCATCCATATGTGTCTTACCAGAATTATTCATAGCCGCTTACGTAATCACCAACTTATTCCGATATTCTTAGCTTGTAAATATCAACGCCTACTTTTAATTCGTGTTTTTTTCTGCCCTTCTATAAATGTATTTGGTTTCCTTTTTCAAGATAATACCCTCCCTCCGATTTTTCCAGTACTATTCAAAGTCCTCTAACGAATCTGAAAACTACCAACCCTTTTTTTTTACAAAACAAATCATCTTCCCTTTATTACACACACTTTTGCCTCGGCGTTTTTCTAGTTTAAAAATAAAAGTGTCGCAAATCTCTCGAGATACTGAAATTCTTTGCTTATTTTTCGCAACTATTTAGTCAACGGTTCAGTTTGAATTAAGCGAATTTATCATTTTCATTTTGTCGAGTAATAGAGAAATCTCGAAAATATTTTCCGAACCACGATTAGCCGAAAAATTTACGAGCAATTTTAAGGACTAGAAAGTTTTTATTTATATTATAATTATCGTAGTCGAAACGTAATTTGGTCACACAGAATTACGCAAATACGATTTAATTTAAGATGCGTTTCCTTCAATTTTCAGTAGTATTACATCACTGACACGGTCTGGTTACGAGCATTCCGGCTATGAAATTAGAATATCGAACGCTGCGATGTTTAACATCAACCAACTCCACTACTATATTCGATATTCATAGTCCTCTCACTTTGCTTTTTGCTGGATTTTTTTTTTTTTTTTTTTTTTGTTCTTTTAAAATTCCGTAGGATCTTCTTTCACTTCATATTTACATAAACAACTGAAATTCTGCCGGTATAAAAATTTAAAACTGAAAATTGGCTTCATTGAAATATTTAAATAATGCTTTTAGTGTAATATACACACTGTTAGATAGCGAAAACGATTAAAATATATGCAATTTGAAAAAGGGTGCGCTGTTAATACTACTGACTTTTAATTTTTTACTTAATTAAAACATCGATGTTACGAAACATTAAAATTCTCCGATGGGATAGAATTGAAAAAAAAATATGCGTTCCGCAATAGTTCTGAACCTCTATGGTATTGCAAGTTTGGACAATCAAACACCGCGCCGATCTAAGCTTTGGTTTGTATACCGGAAGTTAAACTGCAGCTCTAAGAAGGTGGGATTTTAATTCCGGTAATGAACTTTCTGCGAATTCGTAATCGCCTAATCTAATTAAATGGTAATTTAAAGTGAATGAAAATTTAATTTTTCGATTAATTTTTAATCGCATTTTAAATATAAAATGTACCCAGAGTATTTTCTGTAACTGGTAATTTATTTGAAATGAAAATATCGAAATTTATAATAAAAGAAGAAAAAGAGCTTTTTACATTTCAATTAATAACGGCGGGGAGGAATCGTTCAATTTTCATTATTAAAGTACTCATTTGAAAAAGTAAGAAACCGATTTATTCATTTTTTTTTTGTTTTTTGGCCCGGCATCTAAATCATTTGTCCACTTTCTATTCAATCCAATTTTATTAATTTGTTTCTTTCAGTAATTTATAGTCGCTTTTTATTAAAGATAAAATATAAAATTGACGCGACACAATACCCGAGAGAAATGCCGATTTAAAATGAAAACTTTTAGGTGTGTCGGAAACTTTAAGCTGCAAACCGTTGACTATATACCTATATTTTTTTTAGTCGATCGATCGCAAAAATCGACGAGTTAATTTGCGAAAAATGTGATTGAAAATTTTGAATTTTTTTGATTTAATTTATACTTTGAAAAATTAACGAAACAAGAATAGAAAAACAGGTTTTTTTTTTAGTTTTTTTTTTCTAGAACGCAATTGAGTTTGGAATTTTCATTTGAAACAAAATACGAACACTTCGATGAATTCCAGATGATACGCCGAATAAAAGAACAATTACAATGAGCTGCTTTTACAAATGTTTAATTATTTCAGCCGAGAACAGTCTCTATTGTTCGTGATTCGACTTTCCGTTTTAAAATTAAAAAATATCAATGATTCAAAAATCAAAAAAGGTAAAAAAACTGAATCATGTCTCCTTAGCGGCAAATATGAACACTTGGAAGCTTATATGTTGATAACGACTTAATAAAATTTATAAAATATTGGACGAATTATCGTACAGACCGAACACGCGAATAATAATAATACCAAATAATTCTGATTAATTGTTCAGGCCAAAAAAAAAAAAAAAATCTGAATTCACTTTAATCTCTGGCAATTTTTTAAAAAGTCACGGTCGACATGCCTGTTGTTGATGAAATGTTCATTTTAATGGTTCTCTAGCGGAAGAGTGATCAGCTCTATTGCAGCCCCCCCCCCCCATAAGAAACATCCTCAATCGATTAAGTTTGTCTGACTCGAATTTCACGTATATTCCGTTTGTTAGTGCAGTTAGTTAATAAAATAAAACAAATTTAAACAGATATTAGAAACTTTTCATGTAGCTCATATTTAAAAACAAAAATATTAATAAAGATTTAGTTGTACGTAGTCTGAATCTAAATTATCTAGAAAAAAAGAAATGAAACATATTGATAAAAATGATCGCAGTACATGTACGATATCTGGAATCTGACTTGGCCATAAATTTTACTAGTGTCTAGCCCCTGAAACTCCTCATAGACGTTAGCAGTATTTTGCTCTTTGTATTTGTTTACATTTTGCACTTGGTGAAAAAAGGTTCAACACAATTATAAACGATAGAGTGAATTATTTGAATTAGGTAGAATTTTTTAAGGAAAATTTCTGCAACTCATTTTAATCATATTACAAAACAATAAATATGAAAAGCGGAACACTAAAAGTAACTCAAGAAACTAGAAATTTGGTTATGTATACCACTGCAGAATATTCAACTTCAATTTCAATATCAAATCTTTAACTTAGTAGAAAAATGTAAATAAACATGGAACAAAAATACTGATAACATATATGAGCAGTTTCAGGGGCTAGACACTAGTGAAAATTTTGGCTGAAATGAAATATTATTTCGAAAAATGTTTCTAATCGTACCTATTATTTTTTGTTTTTTCAAATGTTTATTTTTAATTAGATTGATTTTTTTCGTTAAATGCTCGGCGACAAATTATATTTCTGCGTTCTCTAACGTCAAAACTTCAATAATACACGTACATATATCGTCGTATAATATTTACTAGCTACGTCTCAATTTATTTTTGCACCTAATTGATAAATATAATCTATTTCCTTTTGTTTTGTAATCTCTATATATTTTTTCTTTGCTTTTGTTGTTATTCTTATTACACGCTGTTTCCTCGCGCATTATCCCCCTTTTTTTATGTTTATCATTGAAGTGAAACTTTTTATGGGACATTATACAAGTTTTAAGATAAAGAGTAAACTCGTTGAGCTAACAAAATCTGTTAAACTACTTGTTAAACTAGTTGTTAAACTACTTGTCCTTTTCTAATGCCCGTTCGCTGGAACGTACAGAAAAAAGTATACAAAAAAAAAAAAGAAAATTAATTCCGATGTTTACACACTGGCATAGGTAAAAAAAACATATTGGGTTTATAATAGATAGGAAAATTTTAATTATTACAGTGGTAAATATAGATTCTAGATAAAAGCAACGTGATATGGAACTTGTTTGGATGCTGTTTTTTCAAGATACTTAATTTCATTAATATCTGAAGTATTTGTTTCTTATTATAGTTATATCGTAAGCCGATTATTTTCAAATAAAAGTTACAGTGATAATAAAGATGATGAAATTTGTGGTATTTTTTTTTTTTTCCCCTATTCCCGAAACTTTGTGTAGGGTACATTTATTTAATGAAAATATTGATTCATTATAATAACGGAATTAATATAACCCATCCAATTAAGTATTTGGTATTATATTAATTACCATTTTATAGTTTTTTTTTTACAATATCTACATATACTTCTACTATTTACTTAAAATAAATGTACATTATTTTTTCGGAATTTTATTTCTTCTATTGTAAATTTATTAAATTCATTAAAATAATTTTGAACAAGTTGTTTTATATCATAATTACAGAGTCCGTTATTATTATAATTGCATCCTTGTAGGATATGAAAAAATTTATGGTATTTAGTTTTAGTCGCAAAAACGAAAACTAACGGCGTTCGTTAGAAGTGGAAATTTTTATGGAATGGAAAAACTATCAATGAGGAAACAAAAAAACATACACTGAAGTAAAGATAAAAAAAAAAAATCTGAATTCACTTAAAACTATAACAGAGATGATTTGTTTAATACAAACAATAATGTGCATATAATTCGAGATTATCTGCATATTGTTAATGAGATTAAACCCTACAGAAGTCTTGCATGCACTAATTATACACGTAATATAAATAACAATATAAATAGCAATATAAATAACAATATAAATATGTGTACATGCAAGTGTAAAATTTCGGTAGCATTTGATTGCACATTGTTTATTGATTTAACAAAAGTCATATCTGTTATAATTTTAAGTAAAGTTTTCTTTACTTCAATGTGTCATTTTTTGTGTTTCCTCGTTTAAAATTTATTGCATTCCATCGAAAGTTTCACTTCTATTAACAAACGCCATTAGTCTTCGACAGACGCACATTTTTTTCTCCTTCTTCCTGAAGCCATTCTTTTACATGTATTTTTCCTTTCTTTAATATTTCCTTAGGTATTTTATTAGAATGGCTGTTGTGTATGATTAAGAAAAAATTATTTTCCTTCGTTTCGTTGGACTCGAATGAAATTCACTTTACGGCTTCCGCATGCGTTGCTAATGGATACTTTGTCTTATTATACCGGCGTTGCGACTGATAGAATCAAGGCGCATACCACTAGAAATCTGGTCTGATAAAGAATCATTTTTATATGGCACCTTTTTAAGATTCCTTCCTGATAAATTTTACATATCCTCGCAAAGTGGCAAGATGTGCATTGCTACAGTGTACGTAAACAACCGAACGTTTTAGCTCAAAGAAGTATCACGCTTTACATCGCATATTTAACGCACATGAAATTCTCTTTGTAACGAATGTTTTTGTTGCATAACCGTATCTTCATACATGCATTAAAGATAAATTTATTTCGTGCGCGCGTGTGTGTGTATGTGTGTATATATAATCGTACAGCTCCAGACTATGAACAACTGCACGAGATTTTTGAAAATATTTTAAACCACACCCCCAATATCCAAGCTGTTCTTCTGGTGCAGTTTCGATGACACTGATAACAGCTGGAAGTTACGAATCACTATATAAAGGGCTTTCTTCTGCTCCAACTGATAAGAAATTTAACATGTTTTTTTTTAAAAGAAACTTATATATATATATATGTTTGCAGCTTTTCCGGTTATTTTAATTTAATTGTTAAGCAAGATTTTACATTGTAATTGTTTAAAGACTAGGTTGATGATAGTTCTTTGCACGCTTTTTAGCATTTTACCTAGATACTTCTGGCGCAATAACAATTAAAGACCTCGGAATTCCGTTTAACCAAATTACCTCGGGCGGTCTGTCATCGACACCAGCGCTAACATGTCTATCAAGAATAAAGCTTTATATTTTCTGCACAGATTGTGAAAATAATAAATTTATATCCTTATAATATAGCATTTATTTATTATTATTACTAATATTTGGACATCATTAACAGTTTGCCATCTAGAGCCTGAAACTGCTGCAAATTTCGCATAATTTTCATTAGTGAAAGTCGACTACAGGGATTTATATTTTAGAATTATTACTCGAACTATTATTAACTGTGGCAGATTTTTCGAACATACGCGGTTGTTATCAATGTTAAATATGTGTTACCTGGCTGTTCCGAAGAATATATGTTATCCATCGCTACAACAAAATTACAATACCGTCAACGGCTAAAACGTTGCCGAGAGGATTGTGTTTAGTTTCTTTCGAGTATATCAGTGGAGTGTCGCGGTACTGAACCTAGGGCAGTATCGTAGAAGTCGCAGCGGATTTTTTATTAGACTTTGCGTATGGATGTCTAAGCTTCGAAAGCTTAATCGTACTGACGAACCATTCAGCATGGAGGATTGCAGTAGCTTTCTAGAATCTAGACCGTACAGAGTGTGTATACGATGTAGTCTAGCGCGTTTATAAACGACGGAAACAAACAAATCCCAACCGAGACAGCGAGTCGCAAACTCGGTCAAAACGATCGCACTCGCGTAAGCACCAACAGAAGTGACAACGAAATATTAAATAAAACGAAATACAACGTATCGGCGATTAGATAATGAACACGATAACGAAATAAATGATAATGTTGCAAAATATTCACAGCTAAACTCAGTCGCGAAAAATATTTCACAAAAATTGCACACGTTCACAACTAGAATACGTGCTTCCATTACGTACTCTTTTTAACACTCTGAAGACTGAATTCAAACACGCTCGAAATATGCACAAGCAAACTCGGCTAGGTTTTTTTCTTTTTCGTCCGACATTAAGCACAATTTACCGCTCAGCAATCATTAAAAATTATCGATCTAAATGAAGAATAGTTTTCGTGGTTGTTAAAGTTACCTGTGTACGTTTTTATCACCTGCGCTGGTACGGTCAGAACAATTCTTATATTTCATTAACACTTTCCGAGACGATACTGTTTACCGCCAGAATTACTTACATGTTTTACAGTTTTACCGATTCTGGCAGACAACATTTTCTCTAATTTTACTTTTATTTCTCCTTCGTATTATAATATTCTATTATTTCTTATTCATTTTCTCTCCTTCGCCTTAATATTCCTTTACTGCTTATTTGAATTCTTATCGCGTTTGCAATATTTTCGTTCGCCTTTTTTCTACGTCTTTCCTTGGCTTCCATTTTCGTGTATAAGAATTCTTAAAGCTGGTTACGCCAATCAATAGAATTGGTTTGATTGCCGTAAAATGTTTTTATTGTTTCTCTCGGCATTTTCTTTCAGTGTTCCTTGCCTCCTTTAATTAGGTTCGTTGATAGTGTACACAGACGTAATTAATTTTTTTCGGGATACCGTATCGTTTTCCTTGTTATTTTAGCTTAATGTATTTTCTATAACGTTTTCCGTTAGTGTTTCCTGGCGTCCCGTTAACTAGATTATTGGTGGTTAATGTTACCACGCGATCCATGCGCAATGATTTATCCGAGGAGCGGTGGAAATTTGGAATGAAAAACTCTCTGCTAATCATAGTATTTTTCTTCTTTACTTACTTCTTGCGTAGTTCGTTATTCAAGTTAAACTATACGGCTACATCATGGTCTTTCCAATTTCTTACTCATACCTTCGCCCTTCCATTATTCCCCTATTGCTAGTTTACGTTTGTCTGCTATCAATTCATTCCCTTACCTTTTTTTGCGTATTTCTTGTTTTTCCTTTCATCGTGACTTTTCAACTTAAAATATTACACTGGAATTTCCGTAATCTTAGAGCAAATATAGGAATTTTCTCGAGAGCTTGTTGTATCAATATATAAACATCGCGCAGCTATCGGAAACTTGGCTAAAGGATTCCTTCAACGTTATTATACCGTTCACGGTTTTTCTTTAATTAGTTCTAATCGTAGCGGTGGGTGATAGGGTGGTTCAGCTGTTTTAGTCAGAAATGACATCCATTTTCTACTCACAATATCTCTCCTTTCTTACTCTGTATTCAAAATTTTGTCGACATAATTAACAACTTCTCAATATTATTTAACCTCATCTCAGCCTACGTCCCTTCTGATCTGTGTAACTTCCCTTTTCAATCATTCGATAGTTCCCTCCCTTTCCCTTTTATTATAGCCGGTGATTGGAATGCTCGCTTGCCTCTTTTGGACTGTAGTGGATACAACAGTAACACGGTTTCGTAGTTGAAAATTTTATCTTACCAAATTATTTAATTCTGTTTTAATGACGGCTAGTCTCTTTTTACGTCAAAAGTCTGTTGTCCTCCGGTTTTATTGACTCGCCATTCCGCGTTTCTTTCTAATCTTAGTCCCAACGATTCATGGTGAACTCTAAACGGCACCTCTTTGAAAGTTACCATATTCCTATCATCCATTTCTTTTAACGATTTTCCTTCTTATGCTTCCCCTTATAAGCCTCTTCACTCTCCGAAATCTCTGAAGTAGACAGGGCGCCATCTTCCGCTCTCTCGTTAACTCCTCGAGCTCTCTTCAATTCCTCTTAATTTAAACTCTTCTTCCCAATACGATTTCTTCATTGAATCAATCTCCTCCGCCTTAACTTATTGTTCTCCTTCTATCTGACTAACTCGCAACAAAAAACCCAGAACGTTCTCTTCATGGTGCTGGAATGAGGTCTGTAAGGCGGGCTCCTGTCCTTCAACTTTCTGGTTCATAAGAATGCCAATGCTGAAACCAGATTTTCTCTACTAAAGCAGCTAAAAAGAACTCATGGAAAAGCTTCTGCTCTTTTTTTTTTCTTTTTTTTTTTTTTTCGATTCACTTCTATTTCTCATTTATGGAAAATGGCGAAGGCCCTTAAAATGCTCTCTTTCCCAACGTCCTTCCAATCATAATTTTCCTTCTAAAAAACTAGAAAACCGTCTATTGATTCTGTAGCTCCTAGTTATGTTCCTGGCTTCCAGAAACTTTCGCTTCTAGTATATTTTCTTACCTCTCCTTTTACTTTGTAAGAACTTCGTTCATCTTATTCCTCTCCGGGCTTAGATGGTATCTCTTTTTCTGTTCTTAAAAATCTTTCTGACTTTTTTCTCCAGATACTTTTAAACATTTTCAACTTCTTCCATGGTTCCGGTTTTACTCCTTGAAACAATTTTATTATTGTTTTCATCGCAAAACTTTATTCTTCGTCGTTTCGTTCTATTTCTCTTTCAGCGTGTATTAGTAAGCTTTGCTAAAGTTTAATTAAGAAAACGTTTCGTTTTCGTTTGATGGCTCGAGCACAAATGTTCGGTTATCGTCCCGGACATGGTACCCCAGACTGTATCAGCATATGTTACTTATCAATGAAAAATTCTTAACTTCCGCTTGCGTTGACATATTAATTTCTATGGTAACGTTCGTCTTCCCACGCTGAAATTCCTGCCAAGTTTGCTTCTCTTATTATCACTGCCTCTCAATGCACAACTGTAATTCTTTCCTTTTCTTTCTACTCTAAGGTAAATCTTCTAATGGTTACCTCACTGCTCCTGCCATAAAACATGCGCCCTTTAATATTTTTACTTGTATCAAAATCGCTTCTCTTCCCCTCTTACTCTAATTCGCTTTTCTTTGCTGATGACGTGATCAGCTACTTATCCCATCGAAATATCTCATCATCTAACTCCCGCATTCGAAGCTAGAGAATGTTACCAGAAATATGCTCTTTCAAATATTTATCTCTTTATTTCTCTCCTCTAAATCCTAGTTTGCTTTCTTTAATCTTCGTTCTTTTGATTTTCTCTTTTAAAATTAATATTACATTAAACGGTGTTTATAAACCCTTTTCATTATTTAGATATCTCTCTTGATAGCCATCTCTCCTTTCGTAAGCGCATCAATCATTTCTAGTTCTCTCTTAAAAAACTCAATCTATTAAAGGCCCTATCTCGTACTAATTGAAGAGGCGATCATCCTACTCATGTGCTATAAATCCTTTATCCGCCTTATATCCTAGTACTGTTGCTTTATTTACTGTAATTCCTTCAGGTCTTTTCTTCTAAAATTAGATTCCATTTAAAGTACCTGTCTTTCATTTTGCCTTAGTGCCCTGACGTCTATCCCGATTCCGGTCATTCTTATCCCGTATTGCACTTTGTTCATAGATATCCTGTTTGGTTTATCGCTTTTTATTCTCTAATAAAATTCCAATTTTCTCTCGTATTTCTGTTTGCTTTCTTCAATTTTCATCATAAATTTATAGTCTCGATAAACTTTCTTATTTCTCTTTCAGTTTTTTCCACTTTGCTTCACTTAATGTGTCGTCAGAATTGAATTTTCCCTGCCTTGTGTTCTTTTTTTCGTAAACGTATTATAATACCGCTGGTTCCAAAAAGCCAAATGAAGGTGGTTCTATCGTTTTTTGTCCTGCCTTAAATTATTATGAATCTTTTATCCTACTGTTATTCTTCGGTTCCTCATCCCTGGTTTTCCATAAAGTACTCATAATCTCGGATTCTAAATTCACACGCTGATCTCTTCTTCCTTCTCTTTTTTTTTTTTTTCTGATTATGTAATACTCCCCATACGTTCTTTCACCTATGACCGTTTCCTCCTTCGCTTCATCGAAATCGATCTTGTGTGTGGATTCCTGGTCATTTAGGTATTGAAGGCAATCGTTCTTCCGTGTTGAGTAGCAGATTGTTGGACACATTTTCAGCTCATAGCATTGCTCTTCTTTCATCGAATGGTTCACATTGCAGGCTACAGATCAACTCCGATTCTTCTTCATTTTCAAATTCTGGCTATGTTTAATTTCTCCATTCAACTGTTTTATCTCTTCGCCCATAGTTCGTAGACTTTTCCTCTCTTAAACGCTCTACAATCTCAGCTATTTATCGTCTTCGTTTTAATCATAACTCCCTTCCTGGATCATTTTCTCGATTTTCATCTGCATTTCCTATACTCTACCCTTTTCATTCCTCTTTCACGTACCTCGTGATGTTCATTATATTTTGCTTGAATGTTCGTCCTTTCCTACTGAACGATTGTTCTTCTACTCTCCTCCACTAAAACTGACGGTCCCTCCTCTCTTATATTCTATCATTTCTTTCCGCTTTCGTTATTTTTTTTTCAGTCTTTATCATTAAACGTTTAAGAATAAAACATTATTTTCTGCTTTTTTTCAAACTAATGTCCTCGTTGACAAAAAAGATAACGAGAATTAAGTATGAAAGAAGTATATAAACAGTATAAATAGTGCTAATTATAGTACATAGTATGTAGAAGAAAAATAAATAAATTAAGAATGCTTTTTTTATCACCGCGGTTAATTCGGACAGCAGTGGTTTAATCTATATTTAATATTAGAATTTTTTCCCTTTCCATTATTCACCGTGTATAGTTAGCGGTCTGCGGAGGGATAGCTGCACTCGATTACTGGTGAATAATGTCAGACCTGGTCATAGCCTATCATTTATCCTGATAGCTACATCGCTTAACTGTTATCGATTTTTCCTATTTGACGTAAACCTCGTCGTTACTGTTGAAATTTTAAATTGAAACTAACCGGAACGTTTGAAAAATTCAGGTCGCGCAATACAATTTGAGGATACCAAAATTCAATTAAACTCGGCACACTCTGATCGTTTGAGAAACCCGATTAGTAATCGAAAATTACCAAAAATATCATTAGTAAAATGACGCCGGTTATAGTCTAATTTGAAAACCAGATATCAGTTAGGAGAAAACTGCTTCTTCGAAGGTGAAATGATTAGCTTTAGCCGGGTCCGAAATTATTGACCAATATACTAGGGTTCAGTTACCGTCCTGCAGGTCGACAACTATACACGATGAGTGATGGAAAGGAAAAGAATTCTAATATTAAATACAGGTGAAGCCACTGTTGTCCGAATAAGTTGACCGCGATAATAATGCCGACTATTGTGTACATTCCTATTTCGCTTATATACACCTACGATGATAGTCCTAGAGCACAGTTACTCTTCACTATACTGCTTTTTTTCTGTCAAATTCGCGTTATAATCTGTGTTAAAAAAAGGTTAAGAGTGAATTTGACGTGGGTTCTATCGAAAATAGAGACGCGTGGATAATTATTAGATTATGTTTTAATATATTTTTGAATCAGTTTCATCGAACCAATCACCGTTTTTACTGTTGGCACAATAACGGATGCTATTTTTAAAACATTACATCGATCATTGTGAAAATTAGATATACAAAAGCGAGAAATATCGAAAAAAACGCTGAATTCACGTAACTTTCCCTAACAAAAAGTAAAAATCCTTAAATCTCTTTCTTAATCTTTATGCTACGAATAACACAAATCTCATAGATGCCCGTTAAAATACTCCAATTTGCAAAAAAAAATTTAAATGACTTTTGATAAATTCAAATATTATTACGAATTGATGGAAATATAAAAATTTAATTCTCCAAAAATTATAAACCTATTATTATTTTAACTCCAGATGATTCATTAATTTTTTTCCCGTTATTAAAACATAAAAAAAAACACACACACACACACACAATAATCGCGTAATAAGTAAGTTATTATTTACATAGTCGATTTGTGCTGACTTAAATGAATTCGAACGTTAAGTTATAAATGATTAAAATAGAATAACAATTCCGTTTCCTCCGCATACGTTCGATATCAAAATCGTTGCGTAATGAACTTGTTATTTTCTATTTTGCCGAATTATTAAGTTATCAGTCAAAAATCTAGGCCGAATGCTGTATAAGGTTTAGCGAAATTGTAGAATTAAAAGTCTGACAAAGTGAAATTAGCGCGAAAAAATTACAAAGGTCGACTTCGGCAGTTTCTGGCTACTCAATAAATTTTTTTCAGAATTTAAATATGTTGTGAAAAATTAGGAAAAAAGTCTTGCAAAATTAAAAAGCTAATTTTAAATGTAAGTGAAATTAAACAATTATAGATATTTGACATAATTTTCCCTGTAAGAATAATACATTGCTGTTGTTACTCTATCCGTTCTGTTTTAGATTTAATTGATAAGATAAACTTGTCAGAGTTAAGAACATACATATCTACGTCGTCCATTCTAATTTAAAACTTCCTTCCGCAATTGCAGTCTCTAATTTCCAATCACTATTTTGTGATAAAATAATTTCATTTGTTCGGCCGACGCTCCGGATGTCTAAATAAATACCATACATTAAAAAAAATTTAAATGTGATGGCAAGCACGGAGAAATACCGTACTGTTCAAATTTTTTGGTCAATAATCTTGTATAAAGTTATAATAAGCGTTGAAACTTTTTTTGATTTTTTTTCTTTTTTGTTTGGTTTGTTTTTTTATACGGATTTGCTAATAAATAATATTTTGTATTCGAGAATTTTTTTTCTAGAACCTAATAATATTCAAATAAACCGCAGTTGGTCTACATCATAAAATCGGTTAAAAATTTTGAATGACTTAAATACAATGTCAAATAGAAATTGTTTACATTAATAAGAAATCGCAAAAAAACGTATATGAAAGTTTTGTTCCTAAAACGAAGATAAATTTCGGGAAAAAAAGTATATATGTTTTCATAAAAGTTAAATTAAAAATTATTCTCTTTACGATTTGAATAACTTTTTTTTAAAAAAAAAAATAAAATAAAAATCTCGCCTCTCAATTACAGTTACGGTTGTTTTATGTTTGTTCTTTTTTTTTTTTTTTTTGGCCCGGCGAGAAACCATCTGGCCACCAACAACCTCTACGAATAAGCTAGACTAAACAGTGTGTATAAATAAGTAGATTGAATCCTAAAACGTCATGGAATAGGAGAAAAGAATACCGTTAGCAATAAAGTTCGAGCAAACATGGCCGCAATGACGTAACATAGCCCATGTATGTCGAAAATTGAAGGATATGAAGTTAACACTGATAATTATTTACAATACAATTCGAACACACACGGCCGCAATGATATGATATAGCCCACGAGTACCAAGAAGGATAGAATATAAAATTAACACTGACTATATCACATCCCAAGTGCAACAGGCACTGGGGTGCGACTGGATAGCAGTAAGTTAAGGATATATAGACTTAGAACCGAGTAATTAGCAAGGTAGTAGCAAGACCTCCGAAGATTCCAGTTATTAGTCACATCAGAACTCTGAAACCGGCCTTTCACCACTAAATAGTAATGCTGTTATTAATAATAAATTTAAACAAAACCACTACAATATCATCGGTATAATATGTAAGATGTTTATTCTTAAATATATGTATAATATTTGTAGAGTTTGCATCAAATCTTTTTAAATGCAGTTCTATTTTTTAATTTTTAATCTCTTCGATGAAGGCATTTTGATTTTTTTTTTTTTTTTTACGAGTAATTAATATGTCGTATAATTAGATAGTATTTAACGATTTCTGCTTTAATTAAAAAATCTGTGAAAACTCTTACGTTGTATACACATCATGATGATGATATCTGTATTCAGTTTGTATTATGTTGTCGGGATTTTTGACAGACTGAGAAGAAAAAAAAATCTTCTATTTATTTATTACAACAGTACATTTTAAAATTTTAACTGGTCACTAACGCGAAATTATACATTTGTCGGAATTTTTACGTATCGTAAACGTAAGCTTAATCATAATTACCAGTATTAACAAGTAAACAAACCACTCGAATTAAAAAGTCAATTGAAGATAAGGTAAAAAAAATTCTTAGCCTAAAAATTTACGATAGTTTTAATTTTTTTTTCTTGTTTTTTTCCCTGGGCTTGCCGACAACGGACGATTGCCCATCAACACGTGAAAATAGTAGCAATTAGAAGAGAGAAGGGAACTGGCCCCCCTACTCTCATTAGTGCGGTTGAGCTTAGTGCACTTTGAATCTTAACTTCACAATCCATGGTATCTTATCAAGGATATCCATGGGTATCACTTTACTTTAGAAGTCACAACGAGTGGAACCTGACTAAGAACATTGTACCAAAGATGGGGAGAAACAATAACAATCAACGTCGTTAAATGCAAAACATATGCATCCGGAAAAGAGAAGGAATCTTAGTAAGACGAGAGGCAATGTAGCAGAGAATGGAAACCTTATTAGAGGAATAACATCAATCTTGCAAGAGAAAAGAATATACAGGTGCAAGATTATTTGGATAAATACACGAGCAGCATTACCATACAGAAAACAGCAGAAATCAAGTTTGGATCGAACAATGGATTTGTAGATCATAAGAAGTATCATAGGGGCAGTTCCACAATCGGAAGACGATTTAAGATATTTAGGCCTTATAGAATAGACGAATGAGGTAGTTTACATGCTCAATAAAGGATAAGCGACTATTTAGAAAGATTCCTAGGTAGCGGAAGGAGGAAACAACAGGTATAGGTGTATTGTTGATATATTTATGTTGATTGACGTAGGATTGTAAACGTAAAAAACGAGCCGCCGGGGTTTCTAAGAGGTATCATTATTTTTTCGGAAACCAAAAATAAGAAAAAAGAGCAAAAAAACAAACAGAAAAATTAAGAATAATAAAGTAAATAAATAAATATTCTAATTTAAGTCAGTGGTACACTAAAGAAAGAAATTGTTGATAACATAAATTTAATATATAAATATATACAACCAGTTACAGAAATAACGACAAGTAAATAGAAAAAAAGATTATGTCGTCTTCGTTTTGGTCATAGCTTTCTCCCTTCGTAACTTTTTCGTTTTCTCCTCGTCTCTTCCCCACGCTCTCTTCTTCACCCAGAAGATTCCTTCTTTTTGTGTGATGTGCATCATGTTTTCTTCGGAGCGTTCTTCTATTCTCAGTTGTTGGATCTTCGTCTTCCTACTCTATACAATGACTCTTACGCTCTCTCTTTTCCTTCTTTGCCGGTTAGTCCCATTCTAATTTCTTTCATTCATTCTATCTCGCACCAGATTAAAACCTGATATGTTACGCTTCTTTTGAAAAATCATTTAGATTCCTCGGTTGATTGGGCTGTTACTCTTCGTTAGCGTGCCCAAAAAGGGGAAAAAAAAAAAAAAGATAAATAATAAAAGGTATTCGATCTTACCAATCAGATCAGCGATTAATTAATAATGGCGAAGCGATAAACCCTTAAGTGATAGGCGGAGAAGCGAACGTGAGAACAGAACAACAAGACCATGTTTTAATTTTTGCTACACGCTTCTCTTTGTATAGCAGTGAAAAATAAAATTGCCTTCACGTTTCTTCAGACGTTTTTATTAATTCGGGGCGAAAAATAAATTCTCAGTAAATCGGATTATTCCTCGATCCGGCTAATTTTAAGGTCAGTTATTATAACCACTGTTAAGGTTCACTGTGCAAAGAGACCCACTCGGATTGTACTAAAATAAATAATCTGAAAAATTGATTAGCAAAAATAAGGGAAATTTTATAACCTAATTCAACTAGAACTAACACATATAAACCGTGGAACCGGAAAGTTTTTAATAATGTCGAAGAAAAAAATTTTTTGACTGCGAATAAGACACACTTCTCGTTACAATCGACACGATGCCATCCGGATAGATGGAGCATATTAACCATCTGTTGTTTTCCTTTCCTCGCTATGATGCAAATCGAAGGAAATTTTTCCAAAAGTTAATTTCTGATTTTCCGTACAAATTAAGTTAAAGTTTTTAAATAAAATCACTCAATATTGATTTTCAAGAGGTGCGAAATTTACAAATAGGGAATATTCTATAATTACGAATAAAGCAAAGCTTCTGCGAAGTTGTGAGAAATAAATCGTGACGATCCGCATACATTCTTCTTCCTTATATACATATTCGTTGTCGAATTTTTCTTTAAAATTACGTTAAGAACAAGACCATTTTTATTCACATTTGCGTGTCAAATTTTAATTTTCAAGTCTACTCCCTTAATTTATAAATTTTTCTTTTTCAAATTATTACTAAATTAGTTCATCAGTTTCTTGTTAAAAAAAAAAAAAAAAAAAAAAAGTTAACGTTAAGCAATAAAACGAAATTAGTATTGAACTCTATTTACAGAGTTGTTAGGTTCATGCTAAACACCTAACGTACACATCACGAATAATTTTCGTCTTTATAAAATGTACTTTACCAATTTAATCGCACAGAAAACCTAACGATTTTAATTATGTAATTTCCGTGTTTTACATGTAAATTTTGCTTTTTAAATCGATCGCGTTATCTAGTGAAATTTGTGGGAGGAGTGAACGCGCTTCAGTGATTTGAGAGATTTCAGCTTTTTCGCCGGTCTCGCACAATAATAAAACACAATTACGAATATTAAAATACCGAATAATTATAAACATAAGCATAAACAGAGATACAACGCCAAAGACAGGATTGCGATTTAGGTGCCCTTCAAATTTCGACCATACTTGCATCTTTAGTGATTTTATTTTTTTTCCCTTTTTTAAACGAAAATGGACCGCCGCGATATTAATTAATCTCTTTATTACTAATGTTTCTATCCTTTTTCTGCTGAACAAAAATGAGACATTCTCCGAAACGCATTTATTCATATTCATTTTAAATATTCGCTACTTATAATTATTCATTATTTTATTTGATGATTTTTCACAGGGCTCTGCTAATCTTCTCTGTATCGTTCCAATTTTAGTATTATTTTCATTTGATTAATCAATCAACAAACGAGACTTATAGAGATGGTACTACGTTGTTAGCTTGTTAAATTTTATTCGAGTAAATGGTTTTTGAAAAAGAAAAAAAAAATGCTCTCTTCTCACTTTACTTTTTTTTTATAAAAAAAAATTTTACAAAGTGCACGAAATCTTCAAATTTTCGGCAATATTTTTTTCGTGAAATTTTACACGATGTAAATAATATTTATAGTTTCTTTTTTCATGATCCTCGACTGCGAACGCCCAACAGTTATTGAATCGAGTTTTTGTAATTACGATCAGGTCGCAGAGCAAGAAAAAGAAAAAAAATAACCTAACGTAATTTTATTTTTACCGGGCGCTAACCTGTTTGCGTTCCCAATATAGTGTCTGATTCGTGCATCATTTGGTCTATTTTCGTGATTATTTTTACTCAAGTTTGGAAAATGTTAACGTTAAAAATACTACGCACTCGCACGAAAAAAAAAAAAAAAAAAAAAAAAAAGGTGAAACAAAATGAAAACAAATATAAATTATTGTTGTTGAGACTTACTGTTTAGAAAATGCTAAAAGAACGGTAATAGAGAAAATGAACGGAATTTAAACTAATAAAATGTAACCGGATAAACGAGAGAGCAATTAACAAACACTTGGATGAAAATAACGCTGCTATCCGAACCGTTTGATTTAATTACACTAAAAAGAATTATCTTGTGGACGCGAACTGCAATTATTATTTTCCTGAACAATGTCCACATTAGAAGTCAGGAGTGACCAAAACAACATCCACATCGTAGCGCGATCAACGACGCGAAACTTTGTGCAGGCCTCGCGTCTGCATAGTAGCGTCGACGCGATATAATTTATCTTCCCATAAGTCCATTTGTAAGCGACCGCACAGAGCACATAACCAGTCCATGCTACAACTACCGTCTTCTCGTTACATATACGTTAGCACCGTGTTAATGAAAATCGAAATTAATGGCAATTTCACCTGTCTGCTTCGGAGCAGTGAATCTACAGAAATAAATGCCTGTTTAGCCGAAATCGAAATTTTTTACAAAACGAGTAGCTTATCATATGTTCGTCGCACGTGATTTTTTCTTCTATTTTTTTACATTTATTCGCGCATATCTTCGACGATTTTTCATTAGAAAGTATATCGGTTAGTGTGGCGTTACCAAATGAGTACCCGTTAAGTATATTCAGTAGTCACTTTAATAAACGTTAAAAACAGCGGCGACTTAGTTTTTAGTAATACTATAAACAAACGCCGTTGACACTTAATATATTAAGCACGGAAACGCAAGTCGGAAAAAAACTAATTTTTAACAAAGCAAAAAAATGTTAATTTTATTAAATTTTATTGAATTTTATTAAATTTTATTAAATTTTATTGAATTTTATTAAATTTTATTAAATTTTATTGAATTTTATTAAATTTTATTAAATTATATTATTAAAGTTAATTTTCACCGATGAAAAATGTAGACTCCGAGTTGAAATCGCACCACTTACATCACTGACCGAAATGTTACGCATCCTGACATTTCTGCGGAAAATTTTTGACCATCTGAACATATCCTTTACTAATTAAAAATTGTACCGATATAATCGGTATAAGTATCGGTGAGTAGTTGCTGAGCATAAACCAAACATTAAAAAAAAAGGGAGCCCCATTAAGAGAAATATTTTTATTATTTAATATAACCAGATAAGAATTTGTGAAAAAATTTTCATTAGAATATTCACCGAGAAAATATGAACTATTATAATTTTAAAATAAAAATGGCGATGAACGCGAGTGATTTGTAAATCGCTGCTCCTTTACCGAATGTAGCACCACTTTATATTGTTCAATCATCGTTCAAAAATATTTTCACTAAAATTTGTTAAATAAAAAAAAATACCAACTTCAAAATTTACTCTAAAAATTGAATAATAATTCAATAAGTGAAAAATAATTATTTCGTAAAAAATAACAGATTTTTATATTATTATTATTTCGAATTAGCCACTGATGGACTACGTTGTCAACTGGTTCTGTCATTCTTTTTCCTCTCTTTCCATACTTCTTCTTCTTCTCGTGCCACCCGATTCGGGTATTGCTTAATCATCATGTATGGATTGGATTATCTGCTGGAATTGATTTCGATCTTTTGCTATTCTGACTAGATCTTCTGTTTTCTTAATTCCGGTCCATTTTTTAATATTATCTATCCAAGCGGTCTTTCTTCTTCCCGGATTTCTTCTTCCTTCTATCATGCCCATTATTATTGTCTGTAGTAATTTGTATTTTTCGCCTCTCATGAAGTGTCCAAAAAATTTCATCTTCCTTCTTTTTACTATTGTCGTTAATATTCGGTCAGTTCCCATTAGTTCCAGTACTTTTTCATTTTTTAACTTTTTTGTCCACGGTATTTTCCACATTCTTCTGTAGCCCACATTTCAAATGATGATATGCGCTTCCTCATATTTTCCTTTATGGTCCATGTCTCGCTTCCATACAGTAGCACTGACCATGCGTAACATTGCAATATCTTGATCTTGATCCTTAGGCTTAATTTCCTATCGCAAAGGGTGTTTTTTAATTTCATAAATGTGTTTCTGGCCATCTCTATACGAGTACGTATTTCCATATCAGAATCATTACTTTGTGTTATCCAGCTACCTAAATATTTATATTTTTCCGTTCGTTCAATTTCTTCGCTGTCTAAAAATAATTTTTCATTTAGATTAGGCTGTCTTGCAACTACCATGAATTTTGTTTTTTTAGTATTTATACTGACTCCTTTCTTCTTGCTTTCTACTGCAACTATGTCTAGTAGCCTTTGTAGGTCTGTTACATTTTCCGCCAGTAGTGCAGTATCGTCAGCAAAGCGGAATCACTGAAATTCTTTCGCCTGCAATTTTTATCCCTTCACTACGTTCATCTAATGCTTGAGCAAAAATTGCCTCAGAATACAGATTAAATAGTACCGGCGACAATACGCATCCTTGCCTAACCCCTCGTTTTATTGGTATTTGATCTGTTAGTTGCTCATCTATTAATATTCTTGCATGTTGTTTTTCATAAAACGTTTGTATAATCTTAATATCCGACTCTGGTAGATACCTATATCTATTAATGTTTTTATTAATTCCGTGTGCCGTACCTTGTCGAAAGCTTTGTAATAGTCTATAAATGTATACTGATTTTCCGAACTCCAGTTGTCTTTGGATTAATGTTTTCATACAAAATAACGCTCTTCTCTTGTACCCATTCCGTTCCGGAAACCGAACTGGTTCCATTTCATGTTTTCTTCGCATATTTTAATTATGCGTCGATGAATTACCCGCAGAAATATTTTTAGAACGTGGCTCATTAGACTAATTAATCTATATTCATCACATCTATATGCATTTGTTGTTTTTGGTATGGTAATGAACCTTGATTCTAGCCAATCTTCCGGTATTTTCCCATTTTTATAGATTACATTGAAAAAGCCAGTAACTTTCTTGATTTCCATAGGACCCAACATTTTTAATATCTCTATTGGTACCTCATCAGGTCCTACCGCCTTCCGTACTTTAGCTTGCTTGATTGCCATCTCCACCGCAGATTCCAAGATTGGCAACGTATCCCCGTCTTCCTGTGGCATCCTTTCTTCTTGATCATCAAACAGCGTTTTCACATACTGCTCCCATGTTTTTACCTTTTTATCAGTATCCGTTATGATATCTCCGTTCTCCTTCCTTAGTAAAGTTATATGTCTTTTTTTATATGTATGCGTCGTTTCTCTAATCTTCCTATGTATGTTAAATTCATCATGTTTGCTATGTAATTGCTCAATCTCTTTACACTGTTCATTCAACCATTCTTCCTTTGCTCGTATGATCTTTTTTCTGATGCTTTTGTTAATTTCTTTATATTTAAGCGGGTTATTTTTCCACTTTCTTCTATATTCCATTAGGTCTAATATTTCGTTGGTCATCCAGTTCTTGTGTTTTCTGTTTTGTTTCCTTGTAAGTTGCTCTTTTGTTATCGTATTAATTGCAGATTTTATTTGTCTCCAGTCTTCTTCAATATTTCCAGTGTCTCTCATATTTCGTATTTGATCATTCACCTGCTTTTTTATTTTTTCCCGTATTTCATGGTTCTGTAGAATTTGTAGGTCTAATCCTATTTTCTTAGTTTTTTGGATTTTCTTTACTCTTATGCATATCTTTGCTTGTAGCAGGTTGTGGTCTGTATTCGCATCAGCACTTGGCATAGTCTTTACAGATAATACGCTATTTCTAAAACGCTTATTAGCAATTATAAAATCAATCTGATTTCGGATTGTTGTTCCCGGTGCATCGGCTGGAGATTTCCATGTATATAGCCTTCTCGGTGGTAACTTGAAGTATGTGTAGTTAAGTCATTTCGTTGGCAAAAAACTGTACTAAGACATCCCCTCTGTCGTTTCTGACTCCCAATCCAAATGGTCCCGTTATCTCTTTTGTAATTGCATTTCCCACTTTGGCATTGAAATCCCCTATGATGTATGTGGCTTCTTGTTTTTTACAGCTTTTTAGTACTGCTTCAATATCCACGTAAAATTCTTCAAGCTCTTCCATAGTTGCTTCAGTTGTAGGTGCATATATTTGTATAATGTTTATGTTCACTGGCTGTGCTTTTATCTTAAGTGCTATTATTCGATCATTGTAAGGAACACAAGATGTAACGTTTTTATCCCATTCTTTATCAATTATTATAGCAACTCCTCTATGATGATTTCCATTTTTGTCACCTGAATAATACACTGTCATATTCCCTGTTGCGATCTTTCCTCGCTGAGGCCAAGTATATTCAATTTTAGTCTTTTCATTTCCAGAACCACATTTGATAATTTCCCCGGTTCGTATAATGTGCGCACATTCCATGTACCCATAATAGTTTCCTTCGTATGATTTGTATTTCTTCGCCCCATTGTTTTGCCTCTCCGGAATCTTAATGTCCCATTCCTCTGTTCAGACGTCTTATCGCAAAACTGTCGGAGATTTTTTCCTTCGTGTGCTGTTATCCCACTTGTGTTATTGTCCAGTCTCTCAATTTCCACACTAGACCTGGGATCCATCATAGCATGGCCAGTCGCATATTTCCCATTACCAAGCCTGGAAACTTGATAACGCCGGGCGCCAGCCGGACCGTGTGGCATATATATCCTTTCCTTTTTCACTTTCATGATGATATTTCTTGGGATGATACTGCAGTGGTTTCTCGTTGCCTTCTGCAGGATTTTCTATCGGGGTTTACTCCCCTAGCCGAAAAGACCCCGTTTTAGGGCGCGGGATACTCGCCTACTCGCTCTAGATTGATGTTCACCAATCCGACTGGGGCACATACGTCTCGAGCGAGTTGCTGATAGTCTGCTGTTATAATTGTAGTAAAAAGCTTAACGGTATTTATTGGCAGGCAAACCTTCGGCAAGTGAACCTCCCTCCGTTTTCCCATCAGCAATATAATGCGAGTTCTGATTTAGCTTTCCTGATCAGCGCTTAGCCCGCCGAACAGAAAATTACCACCCTGCACGACGTGAACGTACAGAACTCACATGGTTGTTGTTTCGTTTCTCCGTCGGCGGGACTAGCACCATATGACGGTCGAGTGACTACTTACTAGAGAAGGTAACTCTAGTTACAACAACCTGTGCCCCGCAGGGCTTTCCATACTACTTTCATTCTTTCACTGTGTTTTTTTTTTTTTTTTTTTCTTTCTTCGGTCCACAGAACGCCAGATCTTCTTTTACGTTTCTCCGCGAATCTTTTGCAGCAAAATAATTTTTTCTTTAACGTCGATCGCTGTTCTATATCTTCAGGCGTAATCTTTAGTTCATCCAGGTCTTTTACGTACCGTTTATTTTTAGCTTTCGCATGTAACTGAACAACCTTCCGGTGAACCTGCTCGGCTCCATCCTTTGCATATGTCCGTAGAATCGAATTCTTCTTTACCGGATCTCGGTAGTGATGCTTTCCACATGTTGGTATATTTCCTGGTTGCTCCTTTTTATATATTATTTTCCACCTTGTTTCACTGGTCCCAGTATTCTTCTTACGATCTTTCTTTCTGCGATTTCAAGTTGCTCATTTAATCCTTTTATGTTCATTGTTAGGCCTTCCGCTGCATATAATGCTTCTGGTCTGATCACAGTTTTATAGTGCCTCAGTTTGGCATTTCTTGATAGATATTTCTTTTGTTAAATAAAAAGCCGCTTTCATTCTATCGATCCTATATTTGACTACTTCTTTTTCTGACCCACTCTGCTAGATTAATTCTCCCAGGTACTTGAATTTATTAACTCTCTTCACTTGACCCACATCAGTTTTTATTCTATTAAGAGCGGTTGTAATATTTATCATAAATTTGGTTTTTTCAAAGGAAATTTGCAGCCCTGCTCTATCCGCTTGCTCCTTTAATAGTTCTCTATGCCGCTTTGCTATTTCCATAGATTCCGCTATTATTGCCAGATCGTCTGCAAAAGCTAAGCAATCTATTAATAAATTATCCTTCTTGTATCCTAGTTTAATTTTCCCAGTGATGTTTTCTTCATTCATAGCTATTCTCCATTCTCTTATAACTTTTTCAAGTATGCAGTTAAAGAGTAAAGGTAACAGACCATCTGTCTAATTCCTGTTTTTATTTCAATCTGTCTAGAAAATTTCACTTTAGCATATGTGTTTGGTAACGTTTTTATTATTAAGCTTGTGGTTTTTTTTTGTCCAGGCCAAATTCTTTAAGGACATTAAACAACACTGTTCTATCTACGGAATCGTACGCTTTTTTAAAATCGACGAACGTTATTACATATTTTTTAGATCTTTTCTTTAGATACAGTATTATTGACTTGAGGTTGAAAACTTGTTCCACACATGATCTATGTTTCCTGAAACCACATTGATATTCGCCAATTTGTGGGTCCAGCTGTTCTTCTGCTCTAGTTTGAATTGTCTTAGAGAGTATTTTATAGGTAACTGGTAACAGCGAGATACCTCTATAATTGTTCACATCTGTTTTATCTGGAGGCATAGAGTCGTCATTCCTATGACCTTCTTCGCAGGTGAAGGTTAGTGTTGGTCTCTCTTTCGCAGTTTAGCAGCGTTTCGAAATACTCTGCCAATATTTCACAATTTTCTTTGTTACTAAAAGCCATCTTTTGATTTCTGTCTTTGAACATAAGGCATGGATATATAAATTTATTCACATTTTGTTTGAATGTTTTATAGAAATCCCTTGTGTTGTTCTTCCAGAAGGTCTTGCTCGATTGTATTTAGTTGATCACTGTGATATTTTCTTTTCACCTCTCTAATGATTTTTAATGTCTCTTTCCTCGTTTCTATAAAATATGTTCTATTTTTTACATATATATATATATATATATAACTCGGCCATTTTAGCCTCGCAAGTGGCCTATCCCTTGATACCTCTTGCCTACATTTCTGTCTCTTTCTCTTCTATACTTTGAATATTCTTTGCTGATGACATCCTACTTTATGCCTCATTTCACGATATTATATCAGACAGCGAGGCACTTAATTCGTCTCTTTCCGTGTTGGATCATTCCCTTTCCTCAATTAACCTTTCTATTTCTCCTACTAAATATTTACTCTGCGACATTATAATCTTGCTTCTGTCTATCTATCCCTAGAAAATACACTCCTTTCTCGTGTTAATTATTTCTGTTATCTTAGTATCTTCTTTGACAGTCGGTTATCTTTCTCCGAACACATCAAGTATCTTTCCTCTTCAGCAACCAAAAGACTAAACCTGCTGAAAGTCTTATCACCAACCAAATGGGGTGGTGATCCTTATGTCCTTATTTCTCTATATAAATCTATCATCCGCTCAAAATTTGATTACTGTTCATTTCTCTATGGTTGTGCCTAAGTCCCGACTCTCTAAATTGGATGTAAACCAAAACTCTTGCTTTCGTCTCTGTTTTGGTGCTTTTAAATCCTCTCCAGTTCCAGCAGTCCTTGCCGAATCTAATACACCACCCCTTTCTATTCGCAGATCTTATTTGGGCTATTGTTTTCTTACTAAGCGTCTTCCACTCAAGTCCTCTACTCTTATCCATTCCTATCTTTCCATTTCTAGGAACTGGCGTTTCGTACCTAGGAAAATTCCTATTCTATCTCTCATTGCTCTAAGGCTTAGTTCGTTTTGTCCTTACATAATGTCCTTTGTCAATCTTTCTTATTTCACTTTTAATTTCGCCGATCTCTGCCATCCTCCAAATATGTTTACTGTTCCTACGCTCTCTAAGTTCCTTCCGCAGAACCTAATCAGACAGGAATTCCGCAGTTTTATCAATTCCGATTTTCCCTCGCATGCAACCGTGTTTACAGATGGCTCGAAGAAGCCGGATGGTGTCGGTGCTTCTTTTATCCTCCCAGATTTTGGCTTTTCAGAATCTTTCCGCTTACCTTCTTTCTGCTCCATATTCACAGCCGAATTGATGGCTATCCTACGTTCCATTATTTTCATTTCCTCTAATCACATTTCCTCCAAATTCTTGATTATATCGGACTCCATAACCGCCCTTCAGGCCATTTGCTCTCTCCTTCCTGATTATTCCTGTGATTTCATTATACTCCGCATTCGCTCACTTATCCACGCTCTTTCTTCCCTTCATTCTCTTGGAATTGATTTGCTATGGGTTCCTAGCCATTCGGGCATCTGCGGTAATGAAGCGGCGGACTCATTGTCTCGGGTTGCTGCCTATTCTCACTTCTTCTTTAAAAAAGTCCCTTCGTCCAATCTCCTTCCTCTGTGCAAAGGTTTTCATCTCAGACTTTGATATCGAATGTATACGTTTCCTCTTTCTCTAACAATCGTTCTTTCTCCTAGTCTTCCTGCCAATCCGTGGTTCTCTTTGTTTCCTTCACTTCGTCGTTCTGTTGTTGTCTCCGTTATTCGCTTGCGCTCTTAAGCCATACTTTATTATCTTCCTCCCGTTTTCGTTTTTCATTGGTTGCCTCTCCATATTGTCCTCTCCACTCGAACGAAGAGCATGTTTGCGATGCGGACCATGTGTTCTTTGAGTGTTCATATCTTTCTGCTGAGTACTCGGCTTTCTACTTCAGTTTGCTGAGACTTGGTCTTCCTACTCCATACTGCGCCTCTTATGTTCTATCTCTTCCCTCTCCACAGATTGTTCCTATTATTTGTTCCTTTTTCCTAACAATATCTGACCGTATCAAGATATAAGTGATTCCTTCCTATTCTAATTGTTTCTGAGTAAAGGTCCCCGGTTGACAAGCCCAAAAAAAAAAAAAAAACAAAAAAAAAAGAATAAAATTATCAAAATTTACAATGTAATTCTAAACCGGTCCGTCCATATGAATATAATAACATAATCACAAAAATCCTATAAAATATAACAAACATTACATAAAATTAGGACATTTTTTCTAATGTGGGGTAGCCTAAAAATTACGTTGTAATTAGTATATATGTATAAGGGAAAATATAATTATTTTTAAACAACATTCATATCTTAATTAGAGTCTCGGTAATTCAAATTGCAACTATTAAAATCATATTAAGTGAGCATAACAATGCACTTTTTTAAACTATAAGCACAGCCTCCTGGAAACTTCAGAAATACTTAATTCGGCTTTTTAACTGTAACTTTAATTAGGTATACTCTAATTGAGGTATGAGTATTGTTTAAGAGCAATCATAATATTTCTTCTTTAAGGTATATTTTAACGTATAAGCATTTTTCATCGAGCAATTATCATTTATTTTTTAGGGCATATTTGTTACATTTCTTAAGTAAATTTTACAAGTTGGTATTTATTTATTTAACTATTTCATTAATTTTCTTTCGATTAAAATTGCATCTCTTTTTTTTTTTTTGTTTTTTGTCGGTTTCTCCCAGTCAAAATTATAACTTTCTGTTAAGTCGATTATTCGTGTATATATGTATATGTATATCTACCAGTAATGCCAGATTTTCCAACTATGCCTCGCTGAATATATAACATTGGAGAACATTAAATTCATTGATTTAGATCTATGACTTGTTTTTAACTAACTTTGGGCATCAGAATTCCAAAATAACCACAGTTTTTGTTTATCAAGTCAACTTTTTAAGTTACAGGATAACTTTGTCTCAAAGATCACGCAAAATGCACATATAAAGGAATATAAAGGAAAAGCTTATCAAATATACTGTTCACAAAGAATAATTTTATTCATACAGAGGATAAAGTCAAATAAGTCCCATATATCCTTGACAAGATATCATGGATTGTGAAGTTAAGGTTCACAGTGTACTAAGCCCAACGGCACTAATGAGAGTTCCTTTCTCTCGCCCATCTTCACTTTCCCAGATTTCTCTGGAACCCAATTATTCAGATTAGGTGTTTACCTGGGAGCGATTCGGATCCGGAACGAGACAAGTCTCGAACCTGCGTCCTCTGATTTAGTAGCCAAGCACCTTAACCACTAATATATACATATATACGCAAGTTAAATTGTGTTCGTACAAATAGTAAAGTTTTGTTAAACGCATACATTTTAAGATAAAATATAGCTTTTTCTGGAGTATTTATAATCTGTAGACATTCTAATAGTCAGTCATCATATATGTACATTTCATCTATCTTAATACCGTACCTTCATGACCTTCAAATATTGGTGGAATCGCTCACTCTGCTCATTACTGACTGCACCAAAATTTTTCGGCAAGTCAACGAGATGGCTATGTAAAAAAAGACGGTTTGATGTTCATGTTGCAACCGCGCATTTTGAAGTTCTCCAAGAGTTGCTCCGGACAATTTCGGTGAAACTCTGTACCCGTGGACTTCTAAGAAAGTCTTCGACATTGGTTTTGAACGTCAATCGAGCATTCTTTTGAAGTTCTGTCATTGCTCCGATGAAGTACTCACTTCTAACGAGCTGCCGAATCTGTGAACTATCAAACACACTGACCTCTTTATATTTTCAAATGGCAGGCGAGGAAATTCCAAAATGAGATTTTTAAAACGGTCTCCTTCAATTAACAAAGATTTAACAAATTGCTTCATGAGACCGAGTTTCATATGCAGAGCGGGAAATAAAATGTTCTTTCTGTCGACAAGTGGATGATGTAGAATGTTTGAATCACCAGGTTTCAGGTCAGAATCTTGGCGGTAAATTCGACTGTACCCACTGCTTTCACGAGCGTTGCTGTCCCGCATACACAAAAAAGAGGAATACTCGGTATATTTGCATTGCCGGACAAAGAGGAAATAGACCATTTTACGGTCAACACAGATGATCCATTGTGTGGGATTGCAACAAATCAATGACTCTCTATATGTCTTCATATTCTTCACGCAAATAAACTGAGGCACCAAATAAATGTCCATCGTGGAGAAATCTTTTAGCTATCAATGAACAATATTGGATTATAGGCTGAAATTCTCAACTCTTCCATTAAATCGTGTACGTTATGACAATATACAAATCTATCATCACTTCGAAAGTACTGCAGAAACGCGCTTTCTCTTGATCGAACGTAGGATACCTTAGCTGCTTTTTCAAACACGTTTTCCTCGTGTAACCTTAATGCTAATAATTCTAAAACTTTTTTTGATAGTCTCAAATCTCGTACCAAATCATTCCACTCATGCTGCTCAAATCCCTTACGAACAGAATCATCTTTAATTTCGAAATCTTCGTCATTGGCGTCACTTCGATTTTCACCGAACTCGTTTCCTCTTTTTCGAAAAGGAGGGTAATTCTTTGGAAACTGGCACTGGGATTCCAGCCGAATGAGGCAGTAGGAGTATAGCTGATGATAAACCAGGATATTTTTTTTTTAATTCTTTTTTCTTGCTATATCCTGACGTTTTCACTATACGAAAGTAACAATCACTTAAACAACCTTCGGGCCTCGCCAAATCATAGGTGTATACCAAATGGTAATTTATCACATGTTTCCTTCGTCCACATCCATAAACTTTCGATACACGGTTTGCACAGTTTGCGAAATGCCCATGATTTATCTTGATCGAAAATTTTCAGTTCAAAGTAGGCAAAATAAGCTTTGCTGATAAATGTACCGATATTTGTGCTTTGACTAGGAATGGTAAAACTACCACATTTATAACAAATCGAATCAGGATTATTTAAGCATTTACGATACAAACTACCGGCAGAGACAGACATCAGAACGACACGCAACATCTCACTACAATATCTCAAGCGGAACTGAATTAGTCCAAATTGAATGTGTTGTTGGTCTCCTACGGCATCAACCCCTCGTCAGTCGGAGGAGTTTTGTGTCAGCTAATGGGAAAGCAATAGTGCTTCCTCGCTCGCTCGTTCGCTCGCGCGGAGAGGGAATGATAGAAGAAAGCTATAGAGAAAAAACTTGACACGGTAGAAAAAAACAGACTACAGTTTTGAATTCAGCATAACGAAAACAACTCAAAATTAAACTCAACAGAAACTTTGTGTTACAAATTGTTCCTTGATGTCATTCATGTCATTGTGATCTTCTAGAGATGAATAATCCTCATTACAGAATACCAAATGGTAGACCTCCCCATACATACTTTTTCTCTTTCCGTCTCTTCCTTTTCCTCGGCACCACAATTAAAATACTTAAGCTTTAGTGATGGTTATTTCAAATTTTATTTACACCAGCCTTTCATCACTGAGTGGACGCACACATTCACTCATACTGCATAACCATATAATACTTCAGTTCGAAATTATTCAACTTTACTGTTACATATTAACTGTAATTTTCAGTTTCTCTGACCGACATGATTTTTTTTTTTTTTTATCCCCTTTTCGGCTCGCCAATCAAGAGTCTTTACCGAGAAACAAATAGGAAAGAAGTCGGTTATATTTTAATCGGATCAGAAATCTTTGATAAAACGGAACAAATAGCAAGAATAACTAGCGGGGAAGGATAGATTGCGTATGAAGCATTCCCGAGTGGCTTTGAATTTTGCAGACTCCTCTAGGTGCAACAATAATCACATTAGGTCTACCTTTATTAATGCCATTAATCACTTGCTGTTCAGCTGCGACAAATACGAGCACAATAGGAAAAGTTTTATGAAGAATTAATTTCATGTGGATTGTTTTTTTTTTTGTTTTTTTTTTTATGGTTCCGTCCACGTAGTGTTCATTGTTTACTCTTTTTTTTTTTTTTTTTTTTTTTTTTACAAATTACAACTGGCCAGAAGGCCATCCAGCAATTGGACTGTAACGCGAAAATAACTTGTTAGGGGTTAGCATCTAGCGATGGACCCCACTGAAATTTTAGTAACATAAAACTAGGCCAGATCAAACGGTCGACTACGTTTTAACCTTCGAACATCAAGACTATTATCAAGAAGATTGATCGCCAAAACGTTTGTGTGTGACTCTAAGCGGCCTATGTATCGCTTGATCTCGTCTTTCACATATGGGATATTTAAGTCTTGATGTAGAGTATGGTTAGATACGTACCAGGGCGGTGAGACTATCAGCCTTATAGCCTTGTTCTGGAACCGTTGTATCTTGTTTATGTGTGTATCTTTTGCACAACCCCACAACATTAAACCGTATGCCGAAACGGGCTTTATAATTATTTTGTACACTAAGAGTTTATTTTCCAATGATAAACTAGAGTACCTGCCAAGAAGCCAATTTAATTCTTGCAATCTTATATCTAGATGTTTTCTTTTTTGGATAATATGCTTTTGCCATGTTAATTTGCGATCCAAATGAATGCCTAAGTATTTTAGATCTTTATCCTGGTTGATAACCACCCCATTTATTTTTAACGGCTGATACGTAAAATTTCGCAACGTGAAGTCTACTTGCGTACATTTACTTTCGTTTACTCTAATACGCCAACGACTCAGCCAGTTTTCCACTTCCGATAAAGTTTTTTTTCAATTTATTCGAAGTTTCACTATTGTCTTTACCGGTAGCTAATAGTGCTGTATCGTCTGCAAACGTAGCTGTTATCACGCTATTATCAACTGGAAAATCGGCAGAGTAGATTAAGTAAAGCACCGGGCCCAAGACACTTCCTTGTGGCACGCCAGCAGATACAGGATAGATTTCAGAATATTTATTTAGAATTTTAACCTGGCATGTGCGATCTTCAAGGTAGGATTTTAAAAGAAGGTACAAAGGATGCGGCACTATTTTTTTAAGTTTATAAAGCAGACCATGATGCCATACCTTATCAAAGGCTTGTTTGACATCTAGGAACACACCCGTGCATATTTGCTTAGTTTCAAGACTTTCTTGAATAGTATGCACAATTCGGTGTACCTGTTCAATGGTCGAATGTCTTTTTCTGAATCCAAATTGATGTTCAGGAACAATATGTTCCGCATTTAAAATAGGATTCACCGCTTTAAAATTATTTTTTCAAGGAGTTTTGAAAGGATCGGGAGCAAGGAAATTGGTCTATAGGATGAAACCTCATCCGGTGCCTTACCGGGCTTTGGTATAACTACTATTTGCGCCAATTTCCAGGATAATGGAAAATACTGCAGACGAAGAACAGCGTTAAAAATATTTGTGAGCAATAATATACCTTTTTTTGGTAGCTCAGATAACAATTTATTGGTAATTAAATCAAAACCCGGACTTTTTTTATTATTAAGTTTAGTAATTGCGTATTTGATTTCGCTGGGAGACGTTGGCACAATAGGAGGGCTTAACTGTAAAGGTACACTTAAAAAATCATGTATATCGGTTTCGTCGTTTAACTGTAAATTTGGCTTAAAAACATCAGAAAAATATTTGGCAAATTCCTCGACTTTTTCTTCATTAGTTCTAGCCCATGTACCATCGGGTTTGCGAATTGGGGGAAGGGGTTGAGTGGGTTTATTTCGGCTTTTGATCACTTTCCAGAGGCTGTAATTTGTCGCCTCCGTGGGTGAAAGTTCCTGCAGGCAGCGTTGGAAGGATTCATTTTTTGTATTTTTAAGTAAAATTTTTAGCTCTTTCGATTTTTTATTTAACAGAGTTTTATAATAGGGATTTTGAGAAGATTGCCATTTCTTACGGATGATTCTTTTTTCTTTTACCAGGTCTAGTATATGGCGCGGTATATTATGTGTTTCTTTTATTTTGTTTATATTTGGAGTACATTTCCATGCAATACTCTGTACAGCTTCTGTAAAGTACTGAACCGCTGCATCTACATCTGATTCCGTTTTTAATGATAAATTTAATTTTAGTGTAGAATTTACAGATGCTCGAAAATCTACCCAATTTGTATATTTATTATGTAAGTTTGGAGATTTATCTTGGGTTATTAATCCTGTACTTACAGTTAATATTACAGCACTGTGGTCGGAGCATAAATCAAAATTTGGATCAGCTTTTACGTTCAACATTGAAATTCCATTAGTAACAAAAAAATCTAAAGCATCAGGACGTTTGTTTAAGTCAGTAGGCCAATGTGTCGGTACGCCTGTTGCCACACAACCAAAATTTCTATTTAGCATTATTTTGTTTAAAAGTTTTCCCCTCATACAGCAATTTTTACTATGGTTCACCTTATAATTAATAACAACATTTTGGTTTAATTTATAATAATAATAATAATAATAAAACAGTAGGGGATAGAGGGGAGAAAAGAAAATTAAAGAAAGAGTTTATTGAAGAAAACCGGATTTTTATTTATTTATTTTTTTTCTTTCTTTTTTCTCATTTATTGGAGTTTATTACTTTGTTGATGAGGACAGTTAGTTTTATCTCATTTTATTCCTTATCAATCTATTTATTACATTCTTTATTTATTTATTTATTTTTCTTGAATTGTAGTCTTTGTTCAGTGTGGCTACTTCCTTTTCCCATCAAGCATTCTAAACATTGCCAGGCAACTGTGGTCATATTGTGAGATGGGAATTTTTCAATTTTTTAATTTTTATTTTTCATTTTCTTTTTTTTCCTGGAAAAAAAAATCTTATTTCTGTTTGTTAAGTTTCATCGGACACTGTGGGCACTGCTCTGCAGTTATGGCTATATTGCAGAATGATAACCTATTTTAATTTCTTATACTGTTTTTTTTGGTTAATTTAATTTGACATTGTGGGTACCACTCTGTAGTTGCTGCCATATTGTAAAATGGAATGTCCGTTCCCTGCTTTCATTCCTTATTTTTATATTACTATTAGTGTAGCTTGCTGGTCAAATGAACTGTATTTGTTCAGGCCAAAAAAAAGGAAAAGACAAGAAGCACAATATGGATTTGGAAGCCCAAGCCTCAACAAATAGGAATACAAAGTAGAACATTCCACAGGAAGAGATGAACACCGCAAGAACGCATGATCCTGATAAAATTATCTAATTCGTATTCATTTATCTTATCTCTACGAACTTCCTTTATGTGTCTATTTTATGCTAAATGACAATGTTTTTATCATTGACTAGTCTCTTTCGCATGTTTCGCACGTGTTACCATTTACAATTTTACATTTTATCGTAACATAGCTGATTGAACAGCGATATTGGACTGGAATTTGGTCTGCATCCCGCTGGCGCACATCGAAAACGTAAAAAATGATTACTTAAATCGGGCAAATTTCTACAGTCGAAAAGTCCAAATAATCATAATAATGATAATAATTATAAAAAGAAAAACAAGTTATACGCTGCTCTTTTTAAACCGGTTACAGTATAAACACGGAAGGTTCTCATGTGCTGCATTTAAATGTAAGAACTGTGAGACGTAACTGGGATGAATTTATAACATTCATTCACGGGTCACCTGTAAGTGTCATCGTATTAACCGAAATAAATATAAATAAGAATGAATTAAGTTTATATAATGTAACAGGTTTCACGAATATTGGACTTCAAAGACCTATGGAATATAATGGGGATATACTTGTGTTTGTAAATAATAAATTTAGATTTCATATTCGTGAAGTTAATAACACGCCAAGTATGGATCTGGTGATGGTCGATATAGATATTTGCAAAAATAATCCATTTCGATTAATTTCTGTATATAGATCACCGAGCAAAAATGTAGGCGAATTTATAAACGAAACTGCAATGCTCCTAAAAAATTTAAAAATAAAGATAATTTCTTGATTTGTGGTAATTTCAATATCGATTTTTTACTCTATAATGCACAGGTTGAGAAATGTTTAAATGTAATATATGGGTCAGGAGCAGTATAGCCAATAAATGGAATTACGAGAGAAACAGAACGGATAGGTATGTAGAAGTACACAATCCTGTATAGATAACATATTTCTTAAGTATAATTCAAATGATATTACTTCGTGAATTATTAATACGAAAATATCTGACCACTTCGTCATCTGTTGTGCGTTTAGTATATTGAATCTGAAATGTCAACCTCTTAAAAACTCCCTAGAATATGTCTTTGATGAATAAAGGTTACATAATAAGATAATTAATTATAACAGGGGCGAAATAAGGAGTTCACAACGGCAGGAAACCTATATGATCATATACACTCAGTTTTTAGAAGCATGTATAGCGAATGCAATTTGAAAGTACGGGAGAGGGAAAGGGTGAATAAACATACTCCTAAGAATGAATGTATGAGTCAATAAATAATCAATTTTATGAAAATTAGAGACCAGCACTTTAAACTTACAATTAGTAAAGGGAATAGAACCAATATTTGATATAAAAAACTATTTAGGAAATATCGTAATATAGTTACAACAGAAATAAGGAATACTAAACAAAAGTATTATCAAAGTCAAATAGTGAAAGAAAATAATGATAGTAAAAAAGTATGGAATGTAATAAATAATATTGTTAATAAAAAAAAACAAAACAACAATTGATGATGCCATTATAAAACGTTTCGAAAATACTGCAATAATAGCCGAATAATTTAGTGAATATTCTATACGCTCAGTTGAACAATATAGACACAAATGCCACTCTCAGTTACTGAGTATTAACTCCGATAATTTTATTTTGTCTTCTTTTTTCATTCCCCACCTGCAAAAAAAATCCCAAATAGAATCAATAATTAATAATCTAAGAATTCATAAGGCACCTAGTATACTCCTGAGGGTCTAAAATGAGGCATTGTGAGACCGATATATAAAAAAATACCGCAAAATCAATTTGAAAATTATCGTCCAATAACAATTATACCTATAATAGTTAAAATATTAGAACATTACATTGATAAACATTTAAGAAATTATGTGGAAAAAAGAACTTACTCTATGAAAATAAACACGGTTTTAGAGAAAAAAGATTTACGATAACATTACTAAAATTTATTGTAAATAAGATAAATATGGGACTATCGATGGGGAACTAATTTCTAATTGCACTGGAATAAATTCGCCATACTTATTGAGGACAACATTGATCTAAGAATAAGGCTTAAAGATGGAAATGATATCCAGCAGGCTGTTAATAACCTTACTGTTACCATTCAAGCCGCATGTTACAGCTGTACCAAATATGGCGAAGGTAGATATAATAACTAACCTATACTGACCGCAATTCGCAATCTTATAAAAGATACAAGATCAGCAAGAAAAAAGTGGCAGCTATAAAACCAGGTATAATCAACTTCGAAATAAATTGAAAAATGAAATCAAGAAATATAAAAACTTGTCTTACAAATACCATATGGATTCATTAAATATGCAAGACAACTCCTTATGGATAGTTACAAAAAAACTACTTCAGGATACGCACACACAATATAATATTAAACTTAGTAATAATGAATTCAGCCAAAACAGATTATCAGAAGGCGAATGCTTTTGCTGGTTCTTTAAAAAGGACCTTCACTTCATACAGCTATATCGTGTTCATAAACTCATTGGAACAACCGCTCCAACTAGAGCTTCCAACCAAATCATTCTTCCTAAAAGAGATATACAGATGTCTCAGAAGTACTCCTAAGAAAAGGACACTAGGTGCTGATGAACTAACGGGAGAGATTTTGTCGCAACTCCCAAAAAAAGCCGAAATTATGATTTGTTACATATTTAATGCCATCATTCGAAGTAGATATTACTCGGATTCGTGGAAGAAAGCAATTATACTAATGACACATAAACCTAACAAACCTGAGTCAAATTTATCCTCCTGTAGGCCCATCAGTTTGCTTAGTACATTGTCAAAGGTCATGGAAAAACTCGTTATGCATAGAATGTTCCTAATCCTAGAAAAAAAGAAGATAATCCCATCTCACCAATTTTAATTTCGGACCCATCACTCAACAGTGCGTCAATGACATAGGATTGTAGATAATTAACGGTGTTGGAAAGAAAGGAAGTTTGCTAAACAGTGTTCCTGGGTGTGTCTCAGGCACTCGATCGTGTCTGGCACTCTGGATTTCTTTTCAAACTAAAAAGAATTCTTTCACTGGATTTGTATCTAATTTTTGTTTCACATCTGAATTACCAAACATTTATAGTTAAAGTCAATGACTGAAACTCCGAAGAAAAGATAATTCGTGCATCCGTTCCGCAGGGCAGCCTACTTGGTCCTATGCCATATACTATTTACACAGCTGATATGCTTACATCAAACCAAATAATATTAGCTACGTTTGCTGATAATGTGGTCATCTTATCCTACGATGTCAACCCAACGTTCGTGACTGTGGCGGTACAGCAACAAGTAAACAGGATTCAGGAATGGGCCAGAGATTAACGTATTCGATTTAACGAACAGAAATGCAAACAGGTTATGTTTACAAATAAACGGCTAGTATGTCCCAGAGTAAAAATTAACAATATGGAAATACAACAATCGGAAATGGTGAAGTACTTAGGAATCATGCTGGATAGGTGGCTCACATGGCGCTATCATATGGCACATGTGCGAACGAAGATGATGGTTCGTGCCAGTACGTTATATCCACTACTAAGTCGTTACTCACTTAAGTGGTCTGAAGTTAATAAGGCAAATATATTTAATCTATATCGCACCGATATGAAAATATGGAATTGAACTGTATGGTAGTACTAGCAAATCAAACTTGCAGCGGATACAACAACAGTCTAAGATTTTACGAACTTAACAGCAGCCCCAAAAGTATGTATCTAATGAGACCTTGCACGATGATCTAAGGATACCATTCGTCGACGAAACTAATAAAAAACAGTATGAAAAATTGTTCAACAAATTATCACATCACTGTAATTCAAACATTAAAAAAATGTAAAGAAGCACTCTGCCGGTAAATCCAGCCAGGAGGCTAAAAAGAAAATGGTGCCAAGATACGATTCCAATTACCTAACTTTCCTTTTCATTAGACATATGAGTAAGAGAGAAATGAATCATTACATGTGCAAGTCTCGCCAAAATTGATCTATATAATATGTTACAAACACCGCTGTTTGTGGTATAAATACATACCGGTACAAGGTAAAAAAAAAAAAAAAAAGTTAATTAATATTATGATATATAGAATAAGCAAGAATAGTTGCAATTTTGTATTTTGAATAAACGTTAATAAGAATGTCGGGCACTCACACAACGGGCATACTTGCCCTGTGAAACCCACAACTTATTTAATAAAGAAAAAAAAAAAAAAAACCTAAAAAATTATTTTTATTTTTTGCCGGTTTTAGAAAAAGGAGATTATACGTCTATCCCATACACTTTTTTTTTTTTTTTCGATGTGGGCACGTCTTATGGCTGGGCTCATACGGCACCTAGACTCACTGGAAGTTACAAGAAGCGGTGCAGTCTGTTGGATGCTGCAAAATTCAACACTGCCCAAACACAATCCGGGTGGTTCGACAACAGAGAGTGGGATGAGGTATAACTAGAAGTACGGGAAGTATGCCGGCACCATTTCAGCAGATGCTCTACATTAGGCGAGGCCATGAACCCGCAAAGAGGACAGGAAGACGGAAGAGAGTCTCCTTCAAAAACGTAGTTGTGTGACAATGCGATGTGACCACATTTTATTTAAATTTTTACATTTATATTTACCATAATAAACATTTTATTCAAACTGTGTTCAACACAATTTCAGTACATTATTTTATTTTTTTTAATGGGTTCGACAACATAAACTTTGATCCAAGAACGGAGAAAAAGAAGGGAAAGAGACTCAGATCTTTACACGATCAGAGATAGCTGACAAAAAAGAATCAAAAGCTTAGATAACACAAGTCTGTTCTTCGAGATCTTTTAGCTCCACTCCAAGTCTTGATAATATGCCTTGTCTTGAACCTTCAAAATCTGTCTATGCATTCTATCAGTACTCTCCTACAGCTTTTTAATGTGTTCCTTTCCAACGGTATAACCACTCCATCTTCAAACTCTTTTATCATCATTTCTAAGAAAAATTCTTCCCTACATCCGGTTTCATTAAAATAATGTTTTTCCCAGTAATTATGTTTGGCTTTCGGCCGGGTATTGGTTCTTCTGATTATATTAGCCTTTTCGTTTCCAGTATATATAAATCTTTTATCCGGAAACATTACACACTAGCTTCTTTTATCGATATTTCTCGCACTTTCGATAATCTCCATTTTCCAAATCTAAAAGATAAAATGGCAGCAGTTAACATTCCAATTAAATTAACTTCCCTTATTATTATTAATCTTATGATAAATCTTTGGAGGGGGGGGGGGGGGGGTCCTCACTTCGGATATTACCGATGAGGCAAATATATTATGCGTTACAGAAGTACAAATTGTATGATGGTGGGGTCGAAACGACCCATCCAATAAAGTTTTTGGTGTCAGATCATCTTTAACATTGATTGCGGTAAATTAATACAAGTGTATATCTTGCTTACGGAAATTAATTTCTGTAATGGTAAAATCATTAAACATTTGAAAATTCTTAGTTACTAAGTCTTCTGCTGAGCACTAAAAATGGAAATCAGTGCTATTACATCCAGCTAAGATATGAGCAGTCGTATCAGGAAAATTACATTTAATACAATTAGGCGAATCAGCAATTTTAAATAGGTGTAGACAGCCTTTAAAATTTCCACGGCCAGTGAGGAATTGTACGTTAAAAGCTAGCCCCGCAAATTCTGTTTCACCAACTGCATGCCCTTATGAAATCAGAGGGTGTAATATATACTTACCGCCTAAACGACTATTGTTCTGTTTCAAATGTTTTAGATCTTTCTTTGTCTTTAGTTATAATCTTCCAACCCAGTGTTCCAAAATTCCCTTCTTATTTCAGACTGGCTTCTATCTGTCCAAGCCATCCAGAGTCAACACAGTTGCAACGCCTTCCTAGCCAAAATGAAAGACGTGATATACTGACTTTCACTATTCAATGTACATATCACATTCTTATGGATTCCTGGTCATGTCGCAATTCCAGGTGACGAACAGGTCGACTTGTCTGTTAGGACAACTCTATCTAGCCCAATGCCGTTCATTGTTGTATTACTTCGATTGGGTCGATCAGTCTTCCTAATGTGTTATTATTAAAATTTATAATTTACAATACCAATGTAGTTTTCTTTGACAAGTTCTGCCATTTACTCTGGTTAATTGACTTATGCAAGAAAAGAATAAGCTGTGTAGGATGTACATTGGTATAATATATGACATTAAATTCAAAAATACTCACATACGGACACTAACACAAAAAAGAAACGACTACACACATCCAGGGTCCTTCACAGTTTGCGTTCCATAACACGCCGATCGTTGTATTAAACAACATATATATATATTATATACGTAAACATAAACGACTAGAAATAAAATAAATGTAACCTGCGCGCCCCAACCAATTTTTTGCTAACACTGGCCGAGAATCCTTGGCAGTCCTCTCTGAATGAGCGTTCTGTTCTGAAAATTATGTCGAACTAGATTGCTCCCTTTTTACTTCAAATGAACATCAAATTTCCTTCTTTGGATTACAATTTTTTCGATGTATTGTATGTATGTACGTGTTTAGTTACTTTAGGAAACAGATCTTTAAAATAACGTTCTTTTTTTTTTTGTTTTTTTTTCTAAATACATTGCACCGATATATTATCATAAGCAATATTGCTCGCGGTAAAAATAGTGTAGGAAAAGGTAAGGAAAGAAGAAAGGAAAAAGGCAAAAGGAAAAAGGCAAAGAACAGAAAAAGTCGAACCTAGCAGTTCCAATGAGACGCTAGATTAGGATTAATAATCAAACCAGGCAACTGCGGCGGACTAACGGGTGGCGGAAGGGGCGTCCCGCCCCGGGCATCTGGTCCTGGGGGCTTCTAAACGCCTTCATGTTTCCTTGATCAAATCCTAAACAAAGCTTTAAAAATATGCTTAGTACCTATCTAAGAGGTGATTTGGGGTTAGGAGGTCCCATACAAATATCATCCGGTACAGATAAAGTACGAATAAATAAATACAGCCTGTACCAGTAATATACAATTTTTAAAATAAAATTACTACTACTGCTAATCTTTTTAATGTCTACAGTTTTCGTTCCAGTTTCACTTATCTATTGCACTTCGTATCTTTTTACTATTCTCGGTCCTTTGTTAAAGGTTATCTTATCATTATAGATAATATAGATAGTAATGTCCGTGCTTTCAATTGAAAGAATAGTTTCAAAAGAAATTTATTTCACTGAAGTTATCGAGGTGTTCAGGAAAATGAAGGTACGAAAACACATATAATATGCTATAATAGCTACATACTTACTGAAAATAAATACTACCTACAACTTTATTTTTACTAATTGTTTTTTTTTGCCGATCGATTCGTATTTTATTTTCTATGTATGTTTATTTAAGTCGAATTTAAATTTCACTTGCAAGATTTTCACTAAATAAACATAAACACTTATACATACAAATGTGAACTGAATAAAATGATTGTAAAATTACATCAACTTCTTAAACTGGGGGCCTCATTCAGCTTTGCCGCCCCGGGCCTCTGACGGGCTTAGTCCGCCACTGCTAGGCAACAATAATAAAGAATGAAGTAAATGCTATTAAAGACAGTGAAGTTCAGTTTACGAAGTAAATGTAATTTAAGTGATAGGTAGCGCATCACAACACCATTTTCTATTCCTAAGACGACTGTATGGATTTCCTGGAATAGTTGTCGTGGTTTGAACTAAGTTGCAATTTCTCGAAGAACCATTTGTATTGTTCTGCGTATACATCAGTGCGGAATGGTACATGTAGGTCTGAATGTAGTGTTAAGTTTGAAACATATTTCGGTGCGGATGTTATAATACGAAGTGTTTTCGATTGTTCTCTTTGAATCTTCGGCAAGTTAGATTTTAAAACTATTCCATATAGTTCCAATCCGTACCTCCAAATAGAGGCTATCACTGTTAAGTACAGTTGCCGTTTGATATTTAATTTCAGGACTGATTTTCTTCCTAGTAACGGATATAATAGCCTGCGCCTATTGATAACGTTTTTCCTCGTTTGGGTGATAATATGATAACCCCAATTGAGACATCTGTCCATGTACATGCCGAGGTAACGAATATAATCAACCTGCGGAATTAAGGGAAATTACAAGAGCAGGTGACTTTTATGTTAGTAAACGTAATACATATGTTGACATTTAGCTGGATTGAATTTTATACGGCAAAGTTGTGCTCAGGTAACTATCTAATTAATATGGTTCTGTACAGCCGCATTTGCGTATTTTACATTAGTATTAGTAGCAAGGACAGCTATATCATCGGCAAACGTAGCTAAGATCGTCTGATTAGTAGTAGATATATCGGCAGTGTAGATGGAATAAAGTACTGGTCCAAAGGTGCTTCGTTGTGATACAAACGTCGGGATGCGACACTCTTCCGAGACAGAGACATTAATACGGACGGTAAAAGTTCTTCCATTCAGGTATGAGCTACACAGTATGTATAAATCCGAAAGAAGGACTCGCCTTAGCTTGTACAGCAGCCCTGGATGCTACATTTTATCAAAAGATTGGGCAACATCGAGGAAGGCTGCGAAACATATTTCACCTTTTTCAAGCGTTGAAGGTCTTGCTTTTTAAGTTACCAGCGTGGCGACCAAGGGCACCATGTCAACACTAAAATGCATGGCACCCTCGCAACACTTTTACACGTGATTAAACAACTCTGAAAAAAGAAAGAAGAAATGATTGTATAAAATAAGTTGTGGGGTATGTTTCGAAAAAGAATATACTCCAACAAAAATCGCTATTTACCAACATAGGAGATTGACAGTTCTGGGTAAAAAAAGTTGTTAAGGTTTTAAGAATTATTTGGAAATTAATCAGTTAACAAATTAAAAATTTTATTTATAGCTCGATTGAAAGAAATCAGTAAATACGCTGAATATGTACCTTGCGCTGGACATTCTTTAAATTTAATCGGCGTTAAAAGCGTGGACTGTAATAATCTAGTCGCAAAATATTTTTATTTAGTGCAAAAATTATATGCTTTTTTCTCGGCGTCGACGTACAGGTGACAAAAATTAGTATCTGTCTTAAATAGTATAGAAAACTGATAAAATCATTATCTGATACCAGATGGTCAGCCCGAATTGACGCTGTTAGTGCTATTCGTGGAAGTTATTGCAGTATTTTAAAAGTTCATTCGCAACTTTTGAGTGATACATCGCAATCAAGTGAAACTAATGAACTAACCCAATTTGATAATATTTTTTAAACTATTTTTTTGGGATGACATGTTATTAAAAATAAATTCAACTAGCAAAATTTAACAAAAAGAAAATATAGACTTAGCTGTAATTGTGAACTTTTTCGATTCTTTAGAAAAATGTCTTCATAATTTGAGAAACAAGTTCAATGATTATATGAGCGAAACAAAAACATTTACTGAAAAAAATGAAATAACAATTAGTGAAAAAACGTTAGACTGAAAGCACGATGTGTTAGATTAACGAGATTCGAGGGAAAAAGCGATGATAAAAATCGAAATTTTTTATCCCATTGTTGATTCTTTTTGCGTTAATATTAAAAAACGAAAGTTAGTATATGATAACATACACGACAATTTTAGTTTTTTTTTTGCATTTACAAGATATGGCAGATGAAACAATAAAGAAAAATTGTATGAAAATTTCTGAAAAATATGATATTAATATAGATGCGGAATCTTTAACATCTGAATGTATTCACTTTAAATTTTACTTAGAATCATCAGAAAAGAATAGCAATTTATCTATAATGGACTTATACACCCGAATAAAAAAAAATTTATAGTTTCTACCTTTCCTAATATAGAAATATGCTTTCAAATATTTTTAGTATGATGTTCATAAATTGAACTAGGGAAAGAAGTTTTTCAGCACTCAAGTTTCTAAAAAATCAGCATAGAAGCAGAATGCTTGATAAAAGAATAAATAGTTTAGCAATGATGTTTATTGGATCAGATATTTTGGAAAGGATAAATTTTGAAAACATTATCCCTGAATTTGCACTAAAAAAATGCAGAAGAAAATTGTATAAATTATTGTATTTTTTAAAGTAATAAAAACTCCTTTAATTATGTCTTTATTAATTAAACATTAATATATTTCTCAAAAACACTATGTAAAATATCATGGAATTTTATTCATACTGAAAATATGTTTCAATTTCACAATTATTGGTTTATTAAAATAAAGTATTTACATTTTATGTTTGAAATTTTTTTTTATTTTTCTAATATTCTGAACTGCGCAGCCAGTCAAGCAATCTGGGGCCCCCAGGTTCGAATTCCGGGTTGGAATGGGAAAATTCGCTAGTGATTCAGTGGACTGCAAAGGAACAGCAACGCGGCCCCTTGCTCCTTGTAGGACCTTTGGGAATATATACGTAATTACTGTATATAACTAATTCAGAATATATATATATATATATATATATATATATATTCTGAATTATTTTTTTTTATTCCATCTTAAGGGGCCCCCTCGAGACGGGGGCCCTGAGCCCGGGCTTCGTCGGTTTATGGGTAAAGACGGCACTGCCCTCTCTCGCCGCTGTAGAACATCCGTTCCATTGCTCATCTATCACCGCGCGCATCCGTTAAAGGTGGAATCACTCTCGAAGCGACAACCCCCAACCAGCATCCCGCTCTTATTTACTCACACATTATAATTAATCTTTTATTTTTTTATTTAATTTTTTGTTTTAGAATTTTTACATTTTTCGTTTGTTTTGTTATAATATGCAATGTGTACATATTACAATTTAAAAATACTGTTCTAGAGTAGAAATTTTCACATTGCATCTCTGTTTCTGACGATTTATTAATGCAGGAATCGTAATTTGTGAACGTAGTTGAGAAGCTTTTTCTTTTGATTTTTAAAATCTTCCTCCTTAGTTCCTCGGATTTTGTAAATTCCATCCTCCACTGCATCACCATATATAAATACTTTTATATATAATAGCCAATATGTTTCATTTTGCAAAAAAGCTGACTGAAAACTTTAATGCTAAATCGAAATAAGAAATTCAAAATTTTGTACAGCACATAATAACTGTCGTGCATTGGTACAATTTTCATGATCATTTCATTGAGTAATGTCTTTAGAACTATCAACAATAGCATCAAATAATTTCAAGAAAATTCGAATGGAATTATAATGTTCCAGGTACTACTTTGTTGTACATAATGCTCTTAAGTTTTATTTTGTGACTTTCGAAACCTGTTGATTCTATTGTTTCTTTTTATACATTTAACCTTTCATGTACCTAAAGAATGAATAAATACTCCACACAATTCTTAAAAAGTTTCTAATTGGCTAAAGGCGAACAAGCATGAATAGTAAAATTGAGAACATATGAACTGCAATGCATAATATGCATGGTTATATTTCCCCTATCATTGCCTGAACACCATTAACTTTTTCCCTCATTATGTCGACTCCATCATATTTTTGTTCTTTCAAATAATTTAAGTTAATTCCAAACAAATTATTAAGGCACCATGACTTATATACTTCCTGGACGGCCCAATTAACTCTTATGAATTGTTGATGTTTGCTACGATCCTTAAATGGTAATGGAACTTTAAAAAAATGTAAATCGACAAGTAGAAAACGTTATAATTACATTTTAGAATAATAATATTGATAAATATACATCAATTTACAACACCAAAAAAGAAAAATATAATTATTTAATTGAGTGATAGCTGTGATATATGCAATAATGTCATACCAAAGAATATTCTCTAAATCAGAAAACATGGAATAAAATCCCAAAGAAAGATAAGTAATTCTTTTAATAATGAGTACAACTAAGAGACTTAATAAACTTTAAGTAGAATATAAAGAGAGTTAACTATTTCACAAAAAATAAATTTTACCGTGCAACAAAATAAATGTTACAAATTTCTTTAATTAAATTTTCAAATTGGTATCGATTTTTATAAAGTATCGATGATTTTCAAATACTTCAATTTGATCCGGTTGTGTCTGGTGATCATTTCAATTCTAGTTGCAATGCACGTCCTTCGGTTGTAATTAATTTATTTTATTTAATTTACAAATTTTGTCTTTTAGTCTGGTATGTAGTAATTGATTTAAAACAGTTGTATTTATTAATTAGATGTTAATTTATATTCAGCGTGTAATAAGGTGTAATATTGTTTGATAGGAAATTATCAATAGTATGAAATAGTTTAGCTAAAAATTAACCTTTTATGGGAAAATAATATTTCGTGATGAGTAATGATTTGGAATTACAAGAGGAAGAAGAGGAAGCACTTTTATCGATTTATTATGGAGATCCTGCCTTTAAACAAGTGTCACGAACTGTTTACCAGTATAAGGTAATTTTTAAATCAGATTTTACAACTTCGTCTTATATTGTCACGTATGCGGTAATGCAAGTTTAATAAACCGTGTACTACGGAATTACCAATTAAAAAGTAATCCATCATCACATCTCATTTCCATTTTAATTAATAAGTTCTGGATTAACGCTTTATAAAACTTTAGTTCATTTTTGGTTTTATGGAATGCATGTATTTAACACTATTTTAATAATTATATTTAGTTATCTATAAAAACGGTAAATCATTTTTGTTTACTTCATTATATCAATATATACAACGAACTTTTTTAAGTAAATCTATAGTAAAATAAAAATGAAAAACTGGTTTAATATTTATATATCGGTACTTGTAAATATAAATACGAAATTTACAAAATTAAACAATTTTTGTTTTATTAGTGATAATATTAAATAGTGTCTATTGATAATAATTTTACCATCGCAAAATCTATTGGATGTTAAATTTTTATTAATTTACGTTAATTTTATATCTAAAATTAATAGTAAATTTGCAACGTGTCTAAATGAACGTTTAAAACGTGTGTACATTTCAATAAAATTAATTAAAAAACATCTTTGAATTTTTAGTTCAATGCATGCTATTTTAAATTAAGCTTTAATATATTGTTACGACAGTTTATAAATTACTTTAGCAAAATTTTTGGTAGCGCTGTTGCAATATAAATAGTTAATAAAAAAATATTTAATATTCTTTTTAAAACACCACTCGAAATTAAATTAATAAAGTTGAACTATTTCATTTCTATACTAGTTTTATTAATATCACATAAACTTATGGTAAAACTGTAAAGCAAAATTTTCCGAATACCTATTGATAAATACAAGTGAATGCAGTTCAGAATTTGAATATTTCATTTTTGTTTCCCCTATTATACTTCCGAGTATATTATCCTTTAAAATACATTTCTCGTATGAAATTTAAGTTAACAGTAGATTTTTTCAAAATACGCATAATTTTCTACCTTAAGAAATTGTAATAAATATTTTATTTCATTTTAAGTTTTAACATTTATATTTTGATTCGAAGTCAGATAATTATGAAGTGAATAATATTTTTAGAAGTTTGTTGTGGTGTTTTACTTTATTTCACATGTTTAATATGTTTTATTAAATTTTAATAAATGTAACCAAATTATTGATAACTCTTATACTAGAAAAGTTCTCCATTTCTTGTAGAAAGCTTCTAAGTTTAATTTATAAATATTTCGTTTAATATATACTTAATTTACATTCCTAAACAATACTTCTGAAAAAACTATTTAATTCTTGAGTTAGAGAATTCCCGAAAGCTTTTAAATGTACAAATAGTTTTCTGCCAGTTTTATTAATGATTTATTCGTTGTAATAGATATATATTGCATTTAATTAACCTATTTTATTTAAAACATTAAAATAATTAACCATTTTTACTAGCGTATTTAACAGAATATCCTGAAATTTGTATTGCTGATGTAAACAAAAAATGTTTTGTAATTCCTACCAGATGATGAAGGTGCAGTATATCAGTTTGTTATTTAGTAAATTATAAAGCAAACTTAAAATCGGAATATTTTGTATTTTGTCATTTTTAGTCAATTCTAATTTATCTAATAACGTTACTAACATCATTCGTATAGAGGCTGAAACACACTGGAATAATTGTAGCATCCTGTTTTTAGAAAGCTACGTATTTTACTATTTATACGTCTTAACCATCGATATATATGGTTTTAAAATTAAAACAGCATCGTAATTGTTAAAGGCAAGAGTTTTATATGTTCTTAAATTTTTATTTAGTTTGTCCTCAGACACTTTTTAAGATATGTGCTTATTAGTAGTTCATGACTTTTTGATTTTGCAAATATGTATTTATTTTTACTATATTTGTATAGAGAATTATAAAATAATGAATAATTTTTCCTACAAACAATGTTATTTGCAGTGTGCAACGGAAAATGATTCACATTCTTTCATATTAGAAGTTTCATGGCCTGAAACTTATCCCACTGAAAAACCGATAGTCAATTTGGATATTTTTTATAACGATCATTTGTAAGTTAATTTTTAGAAAATAAATATTTTATAGTATTAATCATATTTATTACTTTAAAAATATTTATATTTAAAGTAATGTATTTGAGTTTATATGTGTATGTGTGTGTGTGTACATATATATATAGGAATTAACTATACTTTTGTCAAATTATATTTCTGTGGAATGGTTTTTCATTTGAAAAAAATATAAAAATTCATATTGTTAAATTGGAGTTATAAAATTATCAAAAATAATAATTTCAAACTTTCAGATCTGCTTACTACTTATTTTTGTGATTTTTATTAGGTCTCCGGCACTTAAAGAATATATAAAAGAACAACTGTACGAAAAAGCTGAACAGTATTTAGGTTTTGCAGTTACATATACTTTATTTGATTTAGCCAAAGATAATGTACTTACTTGGCTTACCAACAAGACATTTGAGCAAACTTCAGATACAAAAAAAAATACTGCGGTATTGACTAGTGATATATCAAAACTGGTTAGTTAATTTATGTTTTTAGAAAGCTTGTGTGTGGTACTACATTAACATTTTCAGATAATCTAAATAATTATCATCATTACGTAAGGCTAAATATTCAATAGGATCGAATCAACATCTGTTTTATTCATTACTTTCTATTCTTTATTCTTGTTTTTTTTTCATTTTTACTACTATTTCGATCATCACTGTCTAGATTACATTTATTTCTAATTGTGTTTTTTGAAAAAACTACTGTTCGCATTTCGGTCGATTTCACGATCATATTTAATAAATGATCTTGGAACGATACTACGAATTGAAATGATATAGAAATAATTTTTGATTTGTAAAATTGGATCAATTTTTCCAGTATCAAGGAAATGTCATTTAATACAATATTGCATCTGTGTTTGAAAGAAGTTTGCGCACTTTTGAACAAATAGCTAATTTATCGATTTGTTTTATTTCCATTACTGTCTACCAAGAGCGGATGGGCATTATTTATAAGTTAACCGAGATTTTTAAGAACCTATGGAGGTGCCTCAAACCGATAAATTTTTGGGGATAATTGTTGTGAAAATACATTTACCAGTTTTTAAAGCAAACGGCTGAAGAGGAGGATTAAACGATAAAAAGGCGTGTTATAATTAATAGAAGTATACAAAAACAATTCACAAAACTGAATTAATTATAAATAAACTCTTTTATTTATAATTTTTTTTGAATTGTTTTTGTGCATTTTTATTGATTATGGTATTGAGTAGTTCACAAGTTATATCATGGATCAACGTAAAACAAGATCGTTGTAATCTATATTCGATAAAACATCCTTTTCAGTTTTCGCTACTATGACGCTTTTATAAAATATCATTAAATACCTAAAGAATTTCTACGAATAAAAATTCTTTATCAATTTCACTATAATTTGGGGGATACACGAAGCCAAATTTGGGGTACATGCTTTCATCAAAATGTTCGTTATTGTTCGCTACGGCGGTATCCAGTATCACACTGTAAATATCGATTTTGAACACTTCGTATTCGTCTTTCGATGCCAGCAAATCTTTTTTATCAATACATCTTAAATGTTTTTCATAGTTTTTTTGTTGTTTTTTTTTTTTTTTTCTTTATAATCCGTTTAATTAATAGTTCAGCTACGGCGAGCATTTATACGTTTCAGTTTCAAAATGGAATCCTTTTTATTGACAAGTATATCGGCCGCATCTTTTACTTTTTTTAAATCTGTACAAAACAGTAATAAGTATATTACATTTCATGAAGTCTCGACTTTTGAGTTTTAAAGATAACTTGATAATGGAGTTGAAATTTCAAAAATTCTTAGGTTTATTTGGCTGGTTAGAACGGTTTTCTAATTTTAATAAATTTTTTTTCAAATTACTAGCCTTTAAACCGCATCGGACGAAAAGCGATTATCTTTTTTAATTTCTGGGAAGGTTTAGATTAAAGAAATTCATAATCAGTTCAACCTTTTTCCTTTTCTGCAATGAAGATGCATAATTTCATTATGTGACATGCTCGAGTAATTAGTTTCTACAGAATCGCGGTGCCGAGAAAAATTCCAGTCAGCTCTATTGCCTATCCGTCCATGCTAGCTGTAGCCTTTTTGTTTGCCTGCTTCCTTTCCCTATAAGATGAATAATATTTCATTTTATTTTGATATTAATTAACTCATAATATCTCACGTAATTTATAAAACTTCATTGCTGTAATACATTTATTTTCAGCATTTTATGACTATTTTCTTTCAAACGTGGTTTGAAAGTAAAATATTTTGACCTAGAGGCCATAAGACAAACAGTGAATCGACCCTAAAGGGATATTTCGATTATCTTTTGAGGGTATGTTGGTACTAATTAGATACGTTGATCCTGCAAGTTTTAAAACTTTATCTACTTTGATTTTTGAAAGGGTGAAAAAACGAAAATAATTTTTTTCTCAAAACGGTCTAACTGATTTGAATGAAATTTAGAACCATCGTAGAGGGGTATATAAAGGCTATACTTGGAAAAAATAACAGTGCATAATCTCTATAATAACCATTAGAAACAGATGATTTTTTCTGAAATTATAATTTTTTTTTATGATAACCCTTTTGTATAATTTTGAAACTAATTTTTTTAATGTCTTTTTTAATGTAGAATAACCTCCCAAATTTTTAAATTGATCGAAAAAGTATGCCACGTTAAAAAAAAATAAAAACTAATTTTTTTATATAAAAATCGCTTTATTTCAATGTTTGTATTTTTGAAACAACAGAAAATAAGCTTATTCCATTAATTTGTAGGTGCAAGTAACATAAAATATTCAAAAATTAATTATAAACTATATTGAGATGTTGATAATTTGTTTTAAAATTCGAAGGGATATTTTAAGTAAAATTATTAATATTTGGATATCATTTATAATTATTTTTTGAATATTTGAATTAAAAAAAAAAAAATTGTTTTCGTATTATTATTTTGAATATTTTGTTATTTGTAATTATAAATTAATTGAATAAACTTTTTTTCTGTTGTTTCAAAGGTATAAACATTAAAATAAAGCGAACATATAGGAGGTTATTCTACATTAAAAAAGACATTAAAAAAATTAGTTTCGAAATTATACAAAAAGGTTATCATAAAAAAAAAATTATAATTTCAGACAAAATCGCCTATTTCTAATGGTTATTATAAAGATTATGCACTGTTATTTTTTCCAAGTATAGTCTTTATATACCCCTTTATGATGGTTCTAAATTTCATTCAAATCAGTTAGACCGTTTTGAGAAAAAAATTATTTTCGCTTTTTCACCCTTTTTTCGATTTATTCAAAAATCAAAGTAGATAAAGGTCTAAAACTTTCAGGATAAACGTATCTTATTAGTACCAACATCGGCCCAAAAGATCATCCAGATATCCCTCTGGAACCGATTCACTATGATTATCGTCCAAATGGTTTTTTGTAAATGTATTTCCCGGAAGTGAAATTAAAAGAATATTTCAAGAGAATGTAAGATTAGTATAGTAACAAAATGTCGGAAATAGAATCTGGCAAAGATAAAATCGATGTTGTAAGAGTGGCAATTTTGTAAAATTCAGTATATGTAAACATGGGTATCGGGAAGAAAATATACCTAACCCTACATTATATTATTACAATTGCTTGTGTTTATTTTAAAGCAGAATAAGAGAAATTTTCCACTTCGTTGTATGTTCATAGTGCCATATTTCATCATATGTTGACATTTACTTACTGTGCTAGCATACAAGTAATTTACAGAACTATGTACGCGCGTACATGATTTAAGGAGTGATCATAAATTTTACAATAATACGATTTGATGTATGCATCTGAATTAAGTCTGCTTAGCAATAACGTATTTTTAGAATGGACAAATTACAAAATTGTTAATCTTTTAAAGAATAATGATTAATGATAAAATTAATTTTTAACGCTTCAACATAAAAAATAAGGTGCCAATGTGTGTGTTTGAAACATATTTTACATTACCTAAACACGAATTCTTTAACGCAATTGCTTATAATTTGGGCCTGTTGACATTCTAGTATTTAATTAAAAGTGAACACGTATCAACAATAAATATAATGTAAGCAGTTAAAATTTAATTTGAATATCACATCACATTTTGGAAAATAGGTTCAATATTTATGACGATAATAGAAAAAATTAAGGCCATCTTAAAAGAAAAGGATGAAAGCTAAAAAGTGAAAATTCAAAATACAATCGGAATATACGTGGTAATTTGTAAAATGTTTACAGTTTGTTTGATATTCATTTATTGATGAGCAGGAAATAATGATTTTAAAAAAGGAGAGCAGAGTAAAGAGAAAAAGTGATTTCATAAAAATCTGACATTTTTTTTTTTTATAACATTGAATGATATCTCAGTTATTAATTAATAACAGAAGAATACCAGTTTACAAATTTGCGGAAATTAATGATTATTGCCAGAATTGATACTAGAATTCAGTAACAAGTAGATGAGGAAATTCTTTTACGTTACATGATTAACTGTGTCAAGTGTTACATAGCTCATTCGCATATAACGCTGAATTATTTTTAATTCTAAAACGTATAAAACAATTTAGATGAATATTATTTTAATAAGCGATATGAACTTTTTCGTCATTACTTTAAGAAAATGTTTTGAAAAATTCTAAAAGTAAAAGTTTTCAAATATCTATACGGCAACGAAAGTATATCATTAAGAGTAAAGAAAAAAAATCACTATTTTTGAATAGGAAATTACCGAATCCAGTCAAAAGAAAATTGTAAAGAAAGAACACCTAACCAAAGCACAAAAAAGAAGACAATGGGATAAAGGAGAAGGCAAAGATGACAAACCACGAGGCTGGAATTGGGTAGATATTATAAAACATTTATCTCAAACAGGTTCCAAAGAAAGTGCGTAGTTTAAATACGAACATATACGCGTGTATTTATCTGTGATATTTGTTTACCTAAATGCGTTAATTTAACATGAAATTGTTAATAAAATTAATTTTCTATATATTGCCAGTTTCGTTAACCTATGTTATCGCGATAGCCTAAGTTGTTAGAGCATTTTGACTTCCATTGCAAAAGTCTTGAGTTCGATCCCAAACGATGACAAAAATTATTACAAAAATAATTAATTAATCGCTCGCAGTCACGTGGAAGGCAATGGAAAACCGCCACGTGTACAACCATAGCACACTAGTTGGTGTACAGTAGGTATGCACCCACCGAACTGCATTTGTATTACGATAAATCAAACATTTACAATCAGTTCCAAGTGTAGTCTTGCGTCTACACTAGCGTTGCATATAACAATTGCCATGAATTACATCTGTACAGCTAGGACGTAGTACAAATGGGGGTAGTCGCCTACGCTCAGAATTGAGTATGGCGTTATAAAGAAGATACGTTTCCTGAATAACTGACCAAAATATTTCAATACACAGATGAATGTATTTTATTAATTATTTCCACTAAAATTGCTCTTCAAACTTGAATGTTTGCTTTGCAAAGTACCATAAAATTTAAATTTGAAATTTGCAATTCAAGTTCTGTTTCAAAACAAACTTTGAAAATTTATAAATTCAATCAATTTTTTGGCGCAGTAGAATTTTCTAAGACGTAAAAATCATTTTTTGTTTTTTATCGACTCCAAAAAAATAACTTTACAAGTTCGTTACTCGAACGGATTTTAACGTGTGATGAAACTCGGGTGCACCGTTCATTTTTGAATCAAAAAGAGCCAGAGTATGGAATGGTGGAGATAGGACGAAGCTGCACCATAGAAGGCGAAAGTAAAATTATCGGCGAGAAAGGTTCTTTTGACTGTGTTCTGGGATTACCGAGGAGTAGTCTACGTTGACCTTTTAACCGGACGAAGGATTATTAATGCCGAATAGTATTGTCAACTTCTCGATTCAGTCAAGGCGGCATATCGTTCCAAAAGACGCGACGTTTCGATCAGATCCGTATTGCTCTTGCACAATGCTAGGCCACATACAGCCACCCCTACTCAAGCCAAACTCGACCAAATGCACTGGACAACCGTTGAACATACGCCATATAGTCCAAATTTAAGTCAATGCGATTATCATTTGTTTGAGCCGCTGAAAGAGGCATTTACGGTTAATTTCAAATACCAAAAAAATCCGGATGTAAAAATTATATTATCTGATTAACACTGGGTAATAACTACGTAAGTCTAAGCGGACTTTTACGAAAACAACTACGGAGTCCTGAAAAGGACTATTTCGACAAAATAATTACGAATTTCGGGTTTAAAAAAACGTTAAAATACGGGGCATGCACAACAAAATAAACGACACACCTGATAAACAAACAATAATAAAGAACGGACTTATCAAAAATGACGGACAGACATCAACAACTCAGGTAAAAAAGACTCAATCGCAAACGGTTGGTTAGCAGTCATTTTGGCCTTTTTTTTTGTGTTGCGCAATAGTAAATAAAAATGGTGGTCAGATCTAAAATAACTGAAAAACGTGTCTTTTGCAAGAAAATCTAAAAGCGAAATCGTTAAGCGAATACGGCATTTAAAAATTATTAAAAAATTAAAATAGACATCGTTTAACATGTAAAAATTTACTATTAATAAAGGTTGTATGCAATTCGTGCGCAATTGGCTCTCTGACTTACCGCATGGCATTAAAAAAATTACCAAAACTCTGGGAAAAATGCATCAATAAAGGTGGTAACTATGTAGAAAATCTGTGCTAGTGTTAGATTTTTAAATGTTTCGATAAATTTTAATTTTTAAAAAAGTCTCATTTAGATTTGACTGACCCTCGTATATAATGATTTTTTGTGTGATAAAAAGTGGCGGCAATTATGGTTTCATGTGAGAGCCGATGTGCATTGGTAAACACAGACTGAGTAGTCATCTAATAACGTAAAACAAAGGAGTCTCTTTAGAGAAGTATTTATTAATGTAACAAATACGATTGACTTGAAAATAATCAGTGTTATGTACCATGGGAACGTAAATTAAAAAGAAAACGAATTTTTAATATAGTCGGACAAAAATTATCTACGAAATTTGTAAACAATTGCTAAAGAATTATGTCTTTTAATTGGCGTTTTTTGATCGTTAAAATGCAGGAAAATCAGAAGCTCCCAAAATTTTTAAATTCAAGGTGCGATAAACGCGAATAACTTAAAATATTACTGTCAATGTTAATTTATAAGTTGAATATAGAAAACGAATTTGAAAACTTCATAGATCCTTTTACAAGTTCCTTACTGATAAACATATTACTTGTTAACAATACTGCGCATAGCCTTTGACCAAGCCAATTGATTTGAATGATTTTTTGTTTATTGGAATGTATACTTGTCAGTGATGGTTCCTTGTGGTGGCCAAGTAGGTTATCGCAAGACCAAAAAGAAAGCGAAAAGTACCGACCGATATATACGAAAAATACGAACTTTCAAAAATATTAACATTAAAGGGTCGATGAATGCAAGCAGCTTAAAATGTTAATCAGTGTTAATTACCATGGAAATGTAGATTCGAGTAAAAATAGCGCACCTAAAACCCCCAATGCCATTTACACGCTCATCAATAGCAGAAATATTAAGTTGAACATAACTTTTCAATAATACGCAGCTTTATAGAACGCAGAACGTAGCGGCATTTTTGGATGGATTTTCTGTATTATCACTCAAGAATATGTGCACTAAAAATAGTGTAAAATAATTTTATTTCAGGTTGTGACAATAATTCAAAAATAAATTAAATATTTTTGATATTTTTAATACTTGTTGTATAGAAAACAAATGATTATATCGTTATATTTATTAAACGGTGTTGCAATTTGAATTTGGTGCCGAATGTACTTAAGAACAGTTCTAATATCCTTAACACATCATTGTTGTCTTTTATCAAATAATTATTTTTTATTTTTATTATTGTTTGTAAAATTTTTAAAACAAATTTTGAAGTTGACATTTTTTAAAAACAATTTTTTCACCATTCCTTTAATTTTTATATTTCATAGAGCACACATCTGCTAACACAAATGCCATTAAATCTCGTAAGTTTAATTAAAGTCTTAACTGAAAATTATTTTATTCAATACCATAAAATTATAAGTACATATATAAAAAATTTTCTTAATTGTGATTAATTAAAATGATGTATTGTTTATTGCGTTTCCCAGTCTGACCGCCACTCATTAACCAATAGCTGATGCTTATTTGTAGTCCATCCTAAAAATAAAATCATTAACAATATTAATGAAATGTTTTTATTATATTATAATTTTATATCCCAGTTCACTAAATTAACCCAAAAACAGTATTACTAGTTTTATCACTGAACAAGCTCCAAATATTTAAAAATAAATATTTTTCTGTGTACAAATCGATTAATTAAATTTAGCTGACTATATGTTATGTATTTCGCGGCAGTAATCATATTTAGCGCCTCTAAAAATGTATACATTTTTGAGTTGAATTTGAATATTGACTAAAACTGGTTATAGGCCGACAATAAATTAGTGAATCTGAATTAAATCGGTAAAAAATATTGAATGTACAAAATTCAGATATACATCTAAAATCTGCATATGCTAACTGAAATACATATATATATATTGAGAAAAATTACCTTTGACATGTAGATCTTTGAAAAATGTATTCCAACTATTATTAATAAAGTCATCGGTAGCTTCTAAAACTTCACTCTGAGAATCGTATGAACTTTTACATTTTATTTCACTTAATATTTGCGTTAATTCCAAATATGTGGAAACCGGAATAACATCGTTCTTCTGTAAACATAAGAAAACTAATATTAGAATATTTTAAATTTTATATTCTGTAAAATGTAATCGTCGCAATACTTCTAAAACAGTCGAACTACTAAAAGTTGGGGTCTTCGCTTCGAAATCTGGTAATGATAAGTAAAAGTTTTTAAAAATATAAATAATCATTTATAGTTACGTGAAAAGCAATAACAAATCACTACGTACACGATCATATACGTAAAAGTCGCTGTATATACTATACATATGTGTATATTATATATATATATATATATATATATATATATATATATATATATATATATATATTTATTTGGACTGTACTTTATCAAGGTAACCACTCGTTATAGTCGTTTTTAAGTGTAACCTTACTTATGCTCATGCTGCATATAGAATTATTTTAAGCTTTTCTTATATCCGCACAAGAATATAAAAACCGGCGGTTACGAATCTCAAAATCAGCAAGCGCCTCTAAGTAATATAAAAAAAGAAAATGTAATATATCGTTGTTAATCTTAAGAGATGATAATTTAGTCTCACAATGATAGTCTTACTTGATAGATACCTATGTTTGTTTGTTGTGTTTTTTTGATTAGGTATTAGTTTTTCGAATAGCACTCATTGTTAATAGGTTAAAATCTTAGGCTACATTAGAAAAAATGTCCCAATTTTATGTAACGTTATATTTTATAGGATTTTTGTGATTATTTTCTTATATTCATATGGACTAATTAAGAATTACGTTGTAAATTTTGATCATTTTATACAAAGTGTAGAAGACAAAGAGGTAAATGTAACCAAGAGGAGTCAAGGGGCCCATGTGAAATTACGACTGTGCCCTGTACCCTGTCCGGACACAGCTGTATGTTCATCATCCGTTTTGAGAAAATCCCAAGTGCAACATTGCGCACTGCGTTCCGTTGTACGAATATTTTTGTGACGTGTTTTTTTCAGCTCTATTCTTTTTGATCTGTATAAAAGCGTGATATGTGATTTTTTTTTAATTTTATTTTTCATTATGCTACGCAGGAAGTCGTACCTATCAGTTCATATTCATTTTTTCGTTGGTTTTATGGATGTTTTTCCATTTTTCTCGTTGGTGTACGAATATTTATGTGACTCGCTGTGTATGTGTGTGTGTATATATATATATTGTGATATTTGTAAAATGTTTATTGTAGAATTTAGCAAAATATCGAAAGCGAACGCGTGTGGAAATTAAACATTTTACTTGATGTATATAGCTGTTTGCTATAGCAAATATTACAGCGTGGAAATATGCTTTCAGTACATCTTGGTTCGACGCTTTCTTGTGCAAAATTATATATATTCGTTTTGCCGATTTAGACGAAACTAAGATATACTTTTCCGGTGAACGCATTATCGCATGTGCAATATGTGTATACTCATTGGTTTCTTCAAGCGCACTTGTCAACGAACTTCCAATAAATATTTGATGATCGCATAATCTTTTATCTAAAACAAACAGAATAATTACTAGCGGAACTTTCTGCATCTTAAAGGTAAAGAATGATAAATTTCAACTGTCTTTTATTTTGTTAATATTAATTTTTTCAAATAAGGCATGTATCTTCAATAATTTTGCCCTGTCACTACCACTGTTTCTAGATATATTGTAAAGCGAAATTTCACTTATAAATGGAGAGACGTCTTTTTTTCACATAATAACTATTAATCTAAACACAACACTATCAGGATTAAGTTTTATTACTAAATCGATTAAAACTGTTTCCGTACATTGGAAGAATTCTAGAAACACATGTACACACAGATCGATAAGTGCAGAAATATATCTATTTTTATGCGCGCGTTCGATATGATCTTGAACATCTACAAAACGCGTTAGTAGCAATCAACAAATCTTTCTATACCATTTAATTTACCGATACCACTGAGCTACCATATTACGGCACTGTTTCGCCCCTAAAAAATAAAAAAAAGGCAATCCCTTTATTGGTTCTTTAGGTTTAAAAAACATATCGAAACCTGGAAAGCACATAATAAAGTGGAGACGGGAGCGTTTTCTAGCCATATTTTCCAAGTACGGTGGAGTTATGCAAATGCAAATGAGCATTATTGTAAAATGAAAAACAACAACTGCTTGTATTATATTTTAACAAAACTGTCGTCCTTTTGCCAATAATTGTAATTTCAAAAGTGTAGCGTGAATTTTATACCACTTATACTAATTGCTTGTTTTCACGTTAATTATTGAAACAACAGTCGATGTATTTGTCGATTCTCTCACTGCTACGAATTAGCTTCTATTGATTTTCGGTCTTTTCTAAATTTACTCGGCCATCATGATATTATAGAACGATATACATAATTCCGTCTCTACAAGCTGCCCTACATAACATAAATTTCCGAACGTGTCTGAGCTCGTATTGTTTTGATTGTTGATCTGATTTTGTTATCTTCTATGCTTTATTCAGTACTTACTCCTACACAGATACCATTGTAACGGTAAATAATATATATTACCGGCGTGCTGAGCAAACTTTAAGTAACATTTTAGTAAAATGTCTAGCTATTACCTACGCAAAGTAGCGGTGGTGCTGCATGTATTATTTTTAAAATAACTCGTTTACATTAACAAAAGATAATTTTTTCTTGATATATCGATTGTATAATTTTAATAGTTAAGTCTTAATTTATCTCTCGGATCAGATCTGAAATTGCTAATTGTCATTACATTTAATCCTAATAGAAGTCACGTAGTTACCAAAATATTAACATTTTTTGATAAATTCGTAACTTTTGTTAATATTTTGCGCGTTGTTTCTATAAAAAAATTAAGGTTTCGCTTTTTACCTAATATTCGCTAGGAACTATATTATTAAACGTATATCAGCACAATTTTCAACAATCAAGAAATGTGCATTTATTTTTCTCTCAATTAGAGACATATTAACCTTTATAGTCTGAGCCCATTTTAGTGAATCGATTTTTCGAAGATAGTACAAGCCAAATTCTTGGTCTGGCTAGATTTTACAGTGGCCGCCCAATTGGGAATTTTGCCGTAAAACCGGCGGGGGGAGGGGGGGATAAAAACAGCCAAAAACGACATTTTTAATAAGAAAAAATCATTTGAAGAGAACAATGAATGTATTTTTTAATGTACTTTACTCAAAATAAATTGCGAAGTTCTGTTTTATTCATATAAAATATGCTTCGGTGGTCAAGTATTATCAATAGTAACACAAAAATTCCATTCTTCTTTTTGTACAATTCTCGTAATCAGGAAATCAGGAGGATTTAGATTAGGAAAATTGGGAATTTAAAAATTATTTTAGTGGTGCAACACTTTAGACCTACTATAGTGATACGCGATTTTCGGCTCAAATTATTATTATTATATATATATATATATATATATTTTTTTTATTTTTTTTTGTTACTATTTAACAACGTGATAAACTATACAAAAAATTTGATGTTGAAGATTTTTGGCGGTACTAGATAGGTTTGAAAACTGAAAAAACTTGTCAAAAAAATGAAGTAAATAGTCCCAAATTAAAATTTCCGGAACTTTTTTTTATAAATAATTTAAAATGTGAAAAATGTTAAAATTGGGACTAACAACCAAAGAAACGATCGCATACGCACACCCCGTAAAATGTTATATGCACGTATTTAGAATAACATGCTAAGAAGAGCGAGCGTTAAATCAACCGCACGCATACGATTATGTCTGTGGGCTCGGTCGTGGGTTTTCGTAAATAGAGCGGGTATGACTTAGCATGTTATGTGTAATACAACTTTTTCTGTAACGATATGTGTAAAATCTTCTCGTGTGAATTGTAACAGCACGGTTATACGCAAGTTTACTGAAATAATTTTTGAGGGGGAGAAAAAATAGTAAACAGTTTCGGCAGAATAGTTACATATACATGTTTACGTTGGGGTTACTACTTGTGGCAGAACAGGTTATATACTAACTTTTGCCAGAGGGGTACCAAAGTAGCAGTACGGTCTCGAAAATGTGATCGCTACAAAACCAAATTTGAACCATTCAAACTATTCTAGATCAATTTTTTTTAATCTTTACATATTATAAATTAACTATAAAAAAAAGTTTCAGAAAAAATAATTTAAAACAGCTTACTTAATTTTTTGGACGAGACTTGTTAATTACCAGATCCTACTTAGAGCCGCCAGACAACTACAAAACTAACTTTTTTATACAATTTATTATGTTCCGAACATTTAAAGAAAGATTGGTAAATTTTTACATTACTCGCATCGTTTATAATTCATATTAGTACGTACGACGTCGTTTCTTTTTAGTTTACCTGTTAACCAGATTGACGAATAATTATCGGTTAATGTATTTCATATCTTATTGGAAATTAAATAAAAATGTGAAATCATAATTTAAAATTTAAAAATTGCAATTTTTTACGATTTGATTAAATTTCTCTAAAAAGAAATTATTGACTTTTATATTCAGCATCGTGTTCTTTTGTATTTCAGGTTAAATTCATTTTTGCGGATTTCTTGGTTTTACATGTTTTTTTTTTTTCTTAAATTCGTCGCGTTATTTTTTTTTTACAAAGTGCAGACTTAGTAAAATAAGAAATAACGCGAAGATAAGCAAATGAGTTTTAAAAAAAGAATCGCGTAAAACAAAAAAATCCGTAAAAATGAATTTAAGATGCCCAATATAATAAAACTGAATAATTTTTGTTATAAACGTTGACCCATAATAAATCATTTAAAAGCGAATATTAATCCGGTTACGCACGAAACTCGGAGTAAAATTCTAAAATATGGTACACTAAGGAAGATTTTTTCTCTTACTACACTGCGCAATTTTACTTTACACAGCGAGGCCTTATTTGCAACAGATACATGAATTTTTCAATGTCGCCACAGAAATGTATCCGGTTTATTAAAGCACGTAAATTTTGCCAGTATGCCGTGTTTTTTTAAAATTACTACACTTCTCATTTATTTTACATCATTTGTAACGTTATTTTTAAAAAAATTTCCATCTTCGCTTCTTTTTTTTTCGCGACGTTTTTAATAATATGTTCGTTATTTTTTAAAAAAAAAAAATCTGTTTCCATTACTTCACCTTTTTTTGCGTCATTTTCATTTTTGATCGTAATTTTAATTCGCTCATTTTTGCTATTATTCGTGGTTTTGGAGTTAGTTCATACACTAGGGATAACGGCAAAAATGAACGAACTAAAAGTACGATCAAAAATTAACTAAATGCGAATAGTTAATCGAAAGAGTAAAGCGGCAAATTAACAAAAACTCTTATCATTTCTTACACGTTTCAGACGTTTCAGCGGAGTTATCTCTGCCAGATCTTGATTATTCTGTTCTATTAGATTAAAGTAGTAGAATAGTAAAAACGCAGAAGTAATAAAATTGACCGAAAAATTCTTGGGCGGCCTATTAGTAATTAATGTATATGGACTGCAGAGGAAAGCTGATTTTTCTAAAAAATACTAAAACGCCTAAAAGTCAAAATTAAAAACAATTGTTAATTACATTTATTATTTCTCTATCACTTTAAAATATATATATGTATATAAAAGAATAATATTGTTTGAATTTTCTAGTGAAAGCTATATTTTTCCCTTACATATATACATATTTATATGTATATGTTCATTAGCAGGTGCGCCTAGTATTTTTTTTCACAATTTTTTCAGGGTTCTGATTTGACATATTGCTGTCTGAGAAATTTCTGTAACAATTTCAGTTCTTGTACCGTGAAATATGAATTATAAAAAAAATAAATAAATTGAAATTTTGTATTGCGGGAAACCGAATCTTAATCCCGTTAAAATTCCCCGTTTCATTCTCCATTATATACTGAAAGCTTGATATGTTGAATCGGTTCAATAGCTTTTGCTTAAAAAGATCAAATAATCGAACATTATTAAAGACAACTGAGTACAAACTAGTAATCATAAAGTCTATCAAAAGGGATGAAAAAAAAATTCCATAAATTCGAAAATAATGGACAAAAATTATAATTTTATTTTTATACATAAAATAACCGATAATTTGGTACTTATTACACTAATATAAAATACCTGTTAAACCACGTCCCAATACAATACTTTCTTCCTTATTAATCCTCGATGTATCTTCAAGAATTTTTCTTTCTAGGAAGTGTTTGATAAGCAAATTAAAACGCTCCATGTTTAGAGTAGTCAAAATTAAACAGTGAACTGCTTGGTAGTTGGAATACAGGTGCATCACAGTTATGAATACATACAGTAACCATATTAGTCTGAAGTATAAAGACTAAATTAAAAATGATTACGGTAAATTAAATTCTAGGAAATATTTAATTGAAAATCGAAAATTATTCAATCGATCAAGAATACTAGTGTTCGCCCACTGGTGGAAATTCGATCATAATTATTATTAAACATTTGAGGAAAACATACACTTTTATATGTTCTTATAATACAAAACAGTTCAATACCATTATAATTGAATAAAAAATAAATTCGATAAAATAACAGTAAATCACAATTTTTGAAAAACCCTCATTTGTTGATATTAAATGGCGGCAACTTAAGATTTAGTACATTGTAAAAAAGCTAATGATGATTATTAAGAAAAATTAAAACACTTTAATAAAAAAAAAACATCTATTGGCTATAGCGATTTTATTTTTCATTTTTCGTATTCATTTTTTATTTAAATAAGAAAAAAAAAATGTTTCCAAAATTTAGTGTATCGTCAATAGCTACTAAACAAAAAAAAGGAGCGGTTAATAAACAGAGGAGAAAAGATTGAACTGTTTTGTCTTTGCCTATTTATATATATATATATATATATATAGATAGATAGATAACTCACAGTTTGCTATTTTCAATGTTGGATAAAATAAACAGGCTAACGAAGGAAGCCACTAAATTAACACACATTTCTTGACTACCATCTTTTGCAGAAACGTCACCCGAGTTACCACGAATAGCCTATTGAAAGAAAAAAAAACGTCAGTCAAAAATGAGTTTCTTGCGCTAAGGATTCCGCGTGTTAAGTTAAAAGCAAACATAATTTACATTTACATAATACTAAATTAAAAACAAAGATATTCAATTTTAAATTTGTAATATAATCGTCGCGATAGCCTAACTGTTAGAGCGAGCAAGTCTCGGGTTCGATCCCAGGCGACGAAAGAAATTATTACGAAAAATTAAATTAAATACTCGCTATTTCATGTGAAAAGCAATGGCAAACATGCATATCATCATATGCGCGCTAGTTAGTACACAGCAGACACACACCGGACTGTACTTGTACATCGATAAAAATCATACATTTACAATCAGTTCCGAATGTAGTCTTGCGTGTGCACACTAGCATTGCATATAACAATTGCCTAGTACACTATGCCTATGCCTGTACAGCTGAAATGTACGAATAGATAATTGCCGCTCAGAAACTGAGTATGGCAACATGATGATGAATGTAGTACATATTTTTCACTCAATATTTTTGTGACAAATAACGCGATCTTTCCATTGATACATCGCACGTCGGAGAAGAAAAAAAAAATTTTCCAAAATTTGAAGCTTTTGGCACGGCACCCACGGGCTTAAATATAAAATTACAAGTTTGGCTATATTTTTTCCGAAAAGCGCTTTTGTGTATATGTTTGAGACACATTTTGCTTTTTACAACTTTTTCACTCCGGATATTATTTACAAAAAATTTTTTTTATCCAAAAGAGGGAGATTTAAATCATTTTTTACCGTCCGTTTTTTATTTTACGAAAGAGTTTCTGTGTTCTGTTTTACATTTTGAATTACACTTGTAAATGGTTATCTCTAGTAGTGAGATGAATTTTTAGATGATTTTTGAGGTCATTTTAAATTCTATATAATATAATCTTGATAGTTTTTTGCGTTTTTTGTCCCAGGGTAATCAGTTATCGTGAAGTTATGGATTGTCTTAAAGAGAAAAATTTAATTATGCTTTATGATCTTATTTTGAAATTTACAAACCGTTTCTGAGTTATTGAATTTTATTTGATATTTTTTTCTGAACTGTTTTACTAGGATTTCGTACATTATTTGTGCAGGGGATCCTCAAAAAAAAAAAAAAAAAAAAAAAAAAAAACAGAACACAGAAAGATCATTATTATTGTTGACCTTTCTTATTTTTCCGTTTTTTAGATTCGAGATTATTTTAAAATTGCTCCAAAACATATTTATCACAAATAAAAGTAAAGTAAGTCCCCATACCTTTTGCAGAGTATCGGGAATTATGAAATGTTACGATTTTCTCTCAGTCGCCTTTGCTTTCCCAGATTTCTGTGGTACACAATTTTTTCGGACTAGGTAAACCTACAAACGACTTGAGTCTAGAACGAGAAGATCCTCGAACGCATGACTTCCGAATTGGTAGCTAAACACCTTACTATTAAACTACCGCGCTACCACAATCTCTGTAGGAAGAAACAGTTCTTACATAACCAAGTAAAACTCAAAAAAAAAAAAACATCTGTATTGATACATACATATTAAAATTGATGTGGTTAAATCATAAATAATACTATTTACATATAAATCAAAATAATATGATGTGCTAAAAATTACAAAATATTTTAAAAGTGCGAATAGGATAGCACTTTTAAAATGCAAGAGTCGAATATTTCAAGAACTTTTTATAAAACACAAAATGAAACTTTATTTGTTTGCGATATAAATCAAATTGTCTGCATCAGTCGAAAGCGCGTTAAACTTCAACAGTAAAAAATCAAAGTTTTATTATGCATATATATATACAGTAATCTATGAAATTTGTTTTTACGGTGAAAATGATTTTATTCGATCAAAGTTGATTCTTTGTATTTCTTAAAATTTTTCAGATGAAAAAAAAATTTTAATTTCAGGTAACGAACTTTTCAAATTAATTGGAACTTAATAAATCAATTTTATAATAAACTCAGTACTGCAAGCACTAATTCATAGTGCATGTTCATTAGAGTTTATAGCTGTAGAAAGTTTGTATGTAAGAAATTAATGTTAAGAAACATAAGTAACTAGAGTCAAATTTTACAATAAAATTTAACATGTTTTATCTGTTTATGTAAAATGTTAGCATAAATATTGTTGCATGAAGTGTGTATACTGTGATTTGCTCCATTTGTAGTAATTCTCTCTGTGTGAATAAGTTCTTTACATTTAAATTTTTTTTTTTTAGAACGTGTAGCCCTTAAACCAGCATGTTAAATTTACTGATTGTTCCGACAGATCTTTTGAACTGGATTATGCTTAATTTTATCGAAAGCTTTAATACTATTCAAAAATCTTAAAAATTATGTACTATTAACCACTCCCTTATTGATATCAATTACTTTTTTGTACCATTGTTTGGTGGTAAATTTTTCTTATCTAAAAAATTATTTCCGAAAATCAAATAAAAAATTTTGTTGGTTCCTAAAATCCAACTCGAACGTTACAATTCGGTAATTTCGCACCTTTTTTAAAAGATTTTATATAACCACTAATAATATCTATACGAGTATCAATTTATTTATAATCTTTATTTTAGTTTTATTAAGCTTAAGCGATCTGTTAATTTCGGTTGTAATTTCTGCGACCACTTGAAAGACAATATTTGGAATATGTAGAATTTTGTGCAGTTAACATATTCTGATAAGAAGTGTGACACGTGTGATTATTAGCATTACAGTTGAGATTTGATCGAAGTAACCATAGTTCTTGATAATAACATCACTGATTTGAATAGCGCGTAAGATAATTTGGTAATCAAATTATTATCTTAAATTTCGTATTATTAAATCATAAATTTTCTTATTTCACTTTTTATGTAATTTCTGTATTTGGTATAATGTGTTTTTGGTAACTGTTATTCGATTTATGACTTACATAGAGTAAATTAAAACAATTTTAACAATTCAAGGTTAAACCAGTTACTTAAGAAAAATTATGGGGTCGTGCCTTAAATTCACCTAAAAAAAAGTTACTATAAAATTACCAAAATTCGGTTTGTAATTGTACCTATCTCCGAAGCTATTTAAAGTACGAATCAAATTCCAGTTAAATTAACTAATTTCATCAAATTTAAATCTGTTAAAAATAAGGCTATAAGGAGTGTAGCGCAGCAATCAAAAAATGATCGGAATATTAAAGATAAACATTTTAACGCAGAATTTGGTGATTCTGTTGTTTTTTTAAACTCTAGTAAGTATAGAATTCAACGGAGTAGCCTGAAAATCGATTAGGAACTTGTAAGCATTCGACGTCGAAATATACACGAAACTCGAAATTGTTTTTTGTAAAAAGTTGAGGTAATAGTTTCAAAAAATGATCAATGTTTTTTTGTTTTGTTTTTTTTTGCACTTTAGAATAATAAACTGTCAAAAGTCACTCATTCAAAGTGTTACAGAATAACCAACAATATAATCAAATGCACCTTTGTGAATTTTCAACAGAAAACGATTTAGAGGAAAATTTATTTGCCGAGTTCCCCAAACAAAAAAAAAAAAAAAAAAATGAATCCTGAAACATGTTATATGAACTTAGTTAACTTGACTAATATTTACTTCAATTATAACAAAAATGATAATTTCATTCATTCTAATATAGATGCAAAACTCATTTCAGTCCTTATAGATGCAGTATATTTAATAATAAGAGATTAGGATTAATAAATTATTACAAATATTTTTAACATGACCGCATTAATCACTAATCACTGTAATTATTAAAGGGTATAAAATCGAATTTCTATAGGACACATAGTTAAGTTTATATATATATATATATATATATATATATATATATATATATATACAGGGTCGGATTATAGTCAAATGACACTGTGGGCTCTTGCCGCCCTTAGAATAATTTATAAATTAAGTAATAAAAATACAATCAAGTAACTAAAGTAAGAAAGGACATAAAAGTTAAAAATTAATTTTCAATTAAAAGTTAAAAAAGTTTTTAATTTAAAAATTTCATACATTTTTAAAACGTACCTAAATTATTTTATTATAATGCTATACATACATTATTTTTACGTGTATCAATTAAAGTTTACATTTTTTTACGACTCAATTTTAAATATGCAAATTCATTTATTATATCATCAAAGTTTAAATTCTTTACTGTTTTTCAAAAAATAAAATGGATAAATCATTGTAACTTTTGGTGAGATATTGTTGATCTGAAAAAGTTTTTAGTTCTTTTTATTGCAGGAAAGGAGCGTTCTGCTGAGCAGTTTGTTTAAAATAATGGAAGATAAATTCTAAACGCAATGTCTCAATTAGGAAATACATTTCGTAAATGTTTACTTCGTATTAAATTTGCCATTTGAATAATAATATTTTCTTCATTATGATTATTTCCAGTTTTACACAATTTTTTTTTACTATTTTCAATTAAATTTTTGTTCATTCAAATTAAATTTAACTAAATGAAGTTTAGCACGTATGTATGAATGAAAATAAATACATTCTGAAGTTAATCGAGGTCTGTCGGGTAATTATTTATAAGGTTTTTTGCATATTCTATTAGATTTACTTCAGAAGTATTGATTTTTTTAACCCCCCTTTGGGCATGTCAGCAACGGATCTTCGCCCAGAAATGACACAAAGGAAGAGGATCAGTTAGATGTAGATTCGATCAGCTATTGATAAGATAAAAGAACTGAGGATAAGAACAGCGGAGATTGACGGAAACGATAAGATATACGAAGCACAATAAGGGGATTAGGGAGTTTGAGTGATAACAGATCGGAGTACAAAGAAATGTGGTCATTCAAAGAAGATGTGGTCAGGATCACAGACGGCTTCGTCATCAGAATGAAGAGAGGGCAACTAGGGGATAAAGCGAGACGAAAACGAAAACGTCAGGAAGGAAGACGAGTATTATTGAGACGTAAACGAATAATAGGGATAATAACGGAGTGACGAAGCGAAGGAAAATTGTAAAACCAAGGCCGAGTAGGAAGATTAGGTTGGATGGAAAAATAAAAGGAAGGTTGATTAGAAAAGGAAGTATGTCTCTTGTTTTGATATTATTGAGATTAAAGTTGAATTCTTATTTAAAAGTACCACGCAAAATTTTATATATCAATTAATCGATAAGTGATAAATATTATTCAACGCTAATCTTTCTTTGTGTTTTTTCCCATCCTGCTATCACGTTATTGTTATTGTGTTTTTTATAGTGTTGTTAGAGTTGTTTTTTCCAGTTAAATTGAGTTTTTACTTTTGTTTGTTAAATGATTACAAATTAAATAAAGTGTACATTTATTCATATTACTTTCGTCGTTAGCGTGTTTATTCATCGGATTCAGTATTCAGAATAGTTTTAATTATGGGCCCAGCACGCTTCCACTACGCCACTCTGCTTTGAGCACCTTTCATCGTTTGGTACGGCAAGAAATAATATAAATAATTCTTCGAAAAATCTTCTAACTTTTGTCGTATCAATGAAATAGCGCTACTACATTTGTAAATTTTCAGTTTTTCTTCCAGTCCTGTTTGATCTCTTATCATGCTGAGCAGAGTCATTGTCTCGTGCACACTTCGAGAATTCCGTTTAACTGCTAATATAGCACCGTTTTGACTAATAATAATGCACGTTTCGGTTTACACACTTCGTTAATTTTAAATTTATTTCTCGATTCCCCTGCTTACATGTTATTTGCCTATAATCATTTGGAAATTTGACCTAAATCAATATATTCCATTTTAACTTTTCTGTACATTAATACAAGTTAAAAAATGATTTTATCGCATTCCTCTCCTACCCTGCTGTGGCTGAAACGCCATAATATGAAATAATATTTTGGAAATTTTAATTATTTTTCAAAAGAAAAAATTTTTTAATCTCATGCAAATTTTCCATCTTTCGAATTTTTCCGTTGTGGCCTGTAGCCCATTTAAGTCCGTGATGTAAATCCAAGACTATATATATATATACATATATATATATATATACATATATATATATATAACTTAAAAGAATAAATAATTATAAATAATGCTCTTTATAAATTATTTTAATTTTAATTATTCTAAAAATAATAAAGTTAGGAAGAAAAAAGAAATAAAAGAAACGAATGGGTTGGAAAAAGAGATAGCGCGAAAGTAATAAACCAATTTTTTAGCCTACGGGAACCTGCGCCTACCTTTACAATAATCAGGTATAGTCTGTTTAATTTCATCGGTAACTTGTAAGTTATACTTGTATAATATTTTTCATTTGTGCATCAATTTTCGATTTAACAATTACAAGATAAAAATATTTCGATATATATTTCATTAAACTTTATATTTTCTCGATCGTTGCACTGTTTTAATTTACTCCGCATGCACTCCTTTATTTGTGAATCTATTTTTAAGCTCGGCTGTAGGAAAGACTGCATAATTGTTTAAATCTTTATTTCATTTCTTCTATTGGACTTCGGCGTTTAAAGTTTGTTACAGATAGCGACATATTTCGAAATATCACATCCACTAAATAATTAAACGTTTATATATTCATTCTGGTGTATTCCAAAAAATATGCTTGCTTTTATTATTTCTAACTTGAGGATATAAATAGTAAAATTCACCAAATATTTCGCTCCTTTTATAAATTTCATGTACTTTCTTCTTTTTTTTTTCTTTCTGTTAACATACGCTAATAATGAAAATTATCACAAATAAGTGATCTCTTAACACTTTTAATATCCATTAAAATATAAAAATTATTACGCAATTACAAAATAAAAATACGATATAAACAAACTGCTATTGATTGATAAACAAACGTACGCACCGCACGCCAAATTTCGACACGGCCTTAAAGTCTTCATTCTATACAAAATGACTTGTAAATTCTTTCATGCCCGTTATCGGGACCGAGAATTAATTTTTCATTTCGAAAATCTGAAATCAATCCCTTCGCACTAATCTCTTCCATGGCTATGGGTGCACGTAACTCTAAAGATATTAGAAATCTGTAAAACTGATCGGTGCAAACCGCAATATCCGTAATCTTAATTTTGTAATTTATTTGTTTGAAAACAATATTTATAGCCGAATTTGTTTGTTCGATGTGCTGTAATTGTAGTAGTTATGTAAATAATTTGTATTACTTTAAACATTAAAAGCCAGCTACAATAACGTAGTTTGAACAGCGGTGTTTCGTGCCAGTGGAACTTGGAATCGCGCTGCGGCACATTACGCTGGGTCAATGTCCTTGTAGACAAGCTTGAATAATTAAAAAACAAAAAAAAAAAATCTTGTTACACTTACACTAGGTCCAATTACATGGTAAAACGTAAAAATGTAGACATTATCAAGTACTTTTTGTTATTCATAAAATTTTATAATTTTACAAAGACCGCATTGAAAATTCTTCTCCTATGTGTAAACTCTTTTCTACATTTTTTAAGCGGACGTAAAAGAAATAATAATTGTGAAATATTTCTTTCAACAATGACAGACACGTATTGACATAAAAATACATGGGGGCGTGCAATTTTATTTCCATAAACCTCAGTAATTACCTGATGCTGCGTAATTGCTGCACGAGTCGCACCGCCAGCCACTCCAACTATCGCTTTTAAACATGTTGACAGACATAACATAATAGAACTGATTGGTTTTAACAATGTACTATCTAGCATTATTTCAATGCCTAATGCTACGTCATTAATTACGTCCGCTGCAAACCGCCATTTTTTAAAATCCGTGTCTAGCATATACCTGTAACACAGAACTATTTTTTACTTTAGCTGTTCTCGTACATTAAATAAGTTTCGACATTGTTTAAATGGGTTGTTTACTTTCAACAGTGCTATTTCGCCAATCAACAAATCATCCCTAAAACCTTATTATTTTCACTACACACAGTTTTGTTGTTGTCCCTTTTTCTTTATATTTATATTATAACCCCGTTCGCAATCTTCTACAATCTTTATTTTTTCCCCCTTATTCACTGCTACTGTCTTTTCTTGTGCATTCATAAACGTACAATTTCTTTCTGATACATATTCCACTTACCTTCTTTTTCTAAATCATCACTTTTTGAAACTAACCACTTTTCATTTCTTTTTTAACAACTCCAAGTTTCGAATTTTGTTTGTCCATATGATTTTCCTAACTCTCCTTCAATTATATTCCGTTTTTCCCCCTTCATATTCCTCATTCTTAATTAATTCAACAGCAGACTCTTCTCTAAACGTAAATATATATATATTTTTTTTTTTTTTTGGGATCACCAATCGACTCTAAAATCTTGAGACTTCCTGAAAAGTTGCTCGTCTTACATTTCAAAATTTACTTCTTTTACTTTTTTTTTTTTTTCATTACCGTTTTACTATTTATACTCATGTCCAGCTTTCCCCTGCATATTTCCACCTTTTTAAGAGTCCCTTGTTTTTATCTTGGGTTTGCCAACAACGAACGATTGCCCATCATCCATCAACACGTATAACCAGTAGCAATTAGATGTCACAAGGAATGGAACCTGACGAAGCATTTTCCATGTTTAATTCATTGTTCTCTTCATTATCTAACCTCATATCGCCTTTACCTTCCTCACATTTATTTTCCAATCTTTATTAATCTTACGATTTACGGAAGATTTTTTTTCTTTACAAATGTTCATTATTATACAAAATAAATTATATCTAACCTAATAGAAGTTACTGATAAGATGAAATTCAGTTTTTTAATCACAACTATTTTTTTTTGTTTTTTTTTTTGTTTTTTTTTGAAAAATTTGTTTGACTCTGCTATGGAACATAGCAATCTATTAACAGAAAAAAAAGCCACAGTATCGAAATACTTATCGAGGAAATCTAGTGTAACCGAAAAGAACCGGATCTTTCCTGATAGCTGTCAAAAAATTTGTTCCCAACAAATAACGATTGACATTATGAATATTTGATGACGAAGTAAATTTCAGAGACGGCTATAAATTATATTTAATGTAAAATTGGAGCTATTGCCACTATTATTTTGATATCAATCAACATAATTTCATATAAATGTCAGCAAGGTTCATCAAACGTGATGTATCATCTGTGTGAATTTCATATTTCCGGCTAAAAATGACCATAATTTACATTTATAAGATTCTACATTCGAATGAAACGTTTTCTATTTTGAAATGATAATATCGGCTATGTTTTTCATGTAATATTAAATATATTTAGGTTCACGGACAAAAGCGCACGTGATAAGAATGAACACGGGCAAAAGCGCACACGAACAAAAGCACACATCGATTTGATTTGCAGAACAGAAGCTAATTTATTAATTTTTCGGTTGTCAGAAGTTGCATCATTTGTAAAAGGGCAGCAGTTGCCCCACAAAGAATTTAAAATTCAAAAAAATTATTCGTAATCAGCGAAAACAAAGTAAAAAAAATACAACTTTTTGTACGATTCACTTACTCATCTTTCTGTGTTTTTTTTTTTTTTTTTTGTTCTTATATGTATATATGTTTGTTAATAATCATAGTGTCTATTGATTATGACCGCTAGGAAGTTACCCTATATACAAAATAAAATTTGTATCAATAATGTATTCAAAGGTGTCTCAATCATGCCAAGTTGTTGGAACGGTGCATTACCCAAAATACCGATTCATGAATTTATATAATTTAGAACCAAAATTTTTAAGAAAATTCAGACCGGTTGAAACAATTTATAAAGAAACGGTTAGTATAGACAACAGTGTAAAATAAAAGTCACTCTTACTTTTTGACACAGTAAAGTATTATTACAAAGTCTTATAGAATTAGTATTAAAAGATGAGATTTCTTTTAATAAAACTATTTAACAAATATTTTTAATCACCACAGTTTGATTTAAATCAGTTTCGACTGCAGAAGTAAAAAATAAAATACTCACATTGTGAAAGTTTAAAAAAAATCATTAAAAAACATCATATAACATTTTGTTGTATAAGTTATATATTATAAAAAATAATTTGTTTTAAATTATATGAATTCATGAATCGGCATTTTGGGTAATGCACCGTTCCCACAACTTGGCATGATTGAGACGCCCCTGAATACATTATTGATACAAATTTTATTTTGCATATAGCGTATCTTCCTAGCGGTCATAGTCAATAGACACTATGATTATTGACAAACAAACACATATAAGAACAAAAAAAAAAAAAACAAAGCAAAAAACACAGAAAGATGACTAAGTGAATCGTACAAAAAGTTGTATTTTTTTACTTTGTTTTCGCTGATTACCAATAATTTTTTTGAATTTTAAATTCTTTGCAGGGCAACTGCTGCCCTTTCACAAATGATGCAACTTCCGAGAACGGAAAAATTAATAAATTAGCTTCTATTTTGCAAAGCGATGTGCGCTTTTGTCCGTGAACCTAAATATATATATACCCACATTTATAGATCGCTTAAGATTTTAAATATAAGACTCAGGTAGTCAACGACTGAACGACCCCAACCATATCCTTTTTGAATGTCCTACTCTTTTTCCCGAGTGCTCTCATCTATACGCCGAATTCTTGGCGTTGGATCTTCCTACCCCTTTCAATGCTTCCTTTATACGTTCCTTCCCATCTCTGGCCGTTCTCCTACTTTCCTTCATACTCTCTATCTCCGATCGCCTCAGAATCTGAGTAGGTGATCTAAGCTCATGTAGTTAGGTCAGTGCGGGCACCGAACCCATTTTAAAAAAAAAGAACAACTGAATAATTATTTTTCTTAATTTTTTGAACTTTTTGCAAATTTTATAAGTTTCGTTAAGGAGCATTCAAAATTGTAATATTAACTATAATTTTCGATACATGATTACAATGTACCTTAATTTCTCATCAACCACTGTAACCAGGCTGCTACCTATAGAGACAAACACATTTTTATTTTGCATTTTTTATCCGAAAAAGGGATGGATTAAATTTATTGTTAATTTTTCATGGTAAAATATGTTTTAAATTTTACGTTTTCAACGGTTTACTCGATGACCGGATATGAATTTGTAATTTTTCTGCCCGATACCCCCCCCCCACGATTTTTGGCGCCTAAATTAATCGGTGATCACAAAGTGGTATAACTTTTGTGAAAAAGTGTTTTAAACTTGACTTATATGAGACCATTTCAAGTTTATATATTAAACTGTTCCGGAGTTATTCAATTTCATTTATTTTTTTTGCGTTCGTGAACCATATTGAAAAAATACTTTAAAAAAAAGAATATACAAGTTCATTTCTCTTACGCATACACATACAGTTACGTTTAATGTTATTAAAAACTCGTCCCTAAAACGTATTCACGAATATAGTATTAATATGATTATTTAAATTAATATTTTCTATTTAATTTATAAGAAATTAATACAATTTTAAGTACCCTTTCCACCAAGCAAAAGTAATTCTGCTAAGCATAGAGCTGGTATCTTTTAAAATCCAGACAATTGTTGCAGCCAGAGCCGTGGCTGATGAATCGCCGACACCAACTTCTTTTAAAATTGAATGTGTTGATAGTGTACCGGTGATCGTACTACAAAACGCCTAGAATTATTTTTGAATATAAGTGTACACGTCATTTTTAAACTTACTAAGCAGCAGAAGCAAGGGAGAAGCTTACTTGAATACTATCCCAAAACTGATATTCATAATAATCATTGCTAACACTTTCAGGATACCCTTGTGGCAAAAATATTTCGTAGAAGACGGTTCTACATCCATTTAAAATCCATTTAACAGAATATACTTTGCAATTCTCTTCGTTCAATTGCACCACAATATTTTTGTCTATTAGGAAAATTAAATAAAATGTGTATTCTACCGAAATAAAAAAATTATTCTTATATTTCCTTAAACGAATTCCATTCTATCTGAACTTTTTTCATTTTTCTTTGCAATTAAAAACATACATTTTACAGTTACTTTTGATTTTAAACATTTTAAATGCTTTTCCTCTGATGTATTGTGTTTGATAAAATTTTAAATTTCGATAAATACATTAAAAATAAAACTTATTAATTTTCAATTATTAGTCTACAACTATACAGCATATTACAAGTTTCTTTAAATAATTTTACTTACATATATATATATATATATATTATGTACAATATACCTAGTGAACTCCAACCCGCAGATGAATCAAAGTATATTTATAAATTTCACAAACATTTAAAAATCAAACACATCCGTATTACGAAAGTTACAATTGCATAACTCTATTTTTCAATTTTGGAAGCGTATTTTAGATTAAGTAATATTTCTAAAATAGCCGTGTAAATACCGTAAATAAATTCATTTAATCGCGAAATTTCAATTTCTTGTTTAACACAGTAAATAACCGAGTTCTTCTTTATTCGCTAGTGAACCCGAAATAAAAAAGATAAAAACATTACGACAAATCAGCGGAACTGTGTATTTTTATTAAATTTCAATTTTTTTTAAGAAGCGATTATCTCAGAAGTAAAATAATTTGTAATATTTTTGACTTATGAATTTTAAATTTGTTTTTATTTATCACTAAAACGAACATGGTCGCTTCACCTTTATAATTGCTCGTGTCAGGATTTTCTTGACGATAAGACCTCTACCAATGAATTCTTAGACCTTAAAAACTCCTAATTCATGAATTACATTAAAATCGTTAGAGCCGGTTCTAAGAACCCATATCTATGTATATGTACACAATTTTTGCTCATATTACAAAATAGTAACACTTCTTGTAACAAATAAGATTTTATTTAGTATTATTAAATATTAACAAATTAAAATCTACAATATCGGAAAACATTTAAAACCGATTATTTTTTACCGCATTTAACCTAATTTATGACACAAATCTTGCGATAGTTTAAATTTTACTGAAAATTTACTCTGACACCGACATCTGAAAATATGATCCAATAAAAAACGCACGAAAAATCGAAAATTTACCAAAAACGTCACCAATAAAACAATTTTTATATTAATATAAAGGCGATGAAAAATGGTTCTACATTTAAACACAATTGATCGTATTATAGTAATAATGTTTAAAATTTAGATGGACTATTTAACTCTTAAAAATTGCTTAAATTGGATTTTTTTCAAAATATCGATAATTATTAAATTTAATACAGTGCAGTGTAACGAAATAATTTAAAATTATTGACACCTTTACATTAATTCAGTGCAGTTTCATAGATTTATTAATAAACATTAAAATACACATGAAATTAAATCACAACTACTACCTTCGGATATAGCATACTCATTTTTAAAACCATTTTCACCATATTTTTCAAAAAAAATTAAATTACGCGATACCATAATTATTTTTCTGTATACTCATTTAAATACGTGTGAAAAATAAACATATCATATCTGTTCATAACATGTTTCAACCGGTAAACAAAAAACTTCTAGACTTCATGCGACGTTGTAACGAAATCTAGATTCCAACGTTGTCAAATGGATAAAAATTGTACCACAGCAGATTAATTAATTTATCTAATTTTATCGCTTGATTTGTTTTGTTTACAATAATTTTTTTCTGCTTGTCTTAAAACATAAATTTCTTTTCGAGGTAAATTCTAAAGAATTTTTATTTATGTAAAATTTTGATTGAAGTGAAAATTTGTACAAATTATAAAGTTATGGAAAGAAATTTTGAATTTATTTCAAAACTTAAATAATTTCATTTAGATTGGAAACTTTTAAATCTAATTTTTTTTCTTGTGGGACTGACTATTGATATTTGCAATTTTAAACGGACAATATTTTTTTTCCATTAGTAAAGTATTTAAACTTTTGTAGCATTATTTTAAGTTATTCGTATTAAAGAAAATTACGTAAGTGAAATATTTTCTTCATATATTTATTCTATAAATAATATTACATTTTTCACTAATATTCATACCATTAATAATTTTAATAATTTTGATTTATATATTAAAATAATTTACACAAATGAACTACCAAATTACGCGTGTTATTAATTATAATAAAAAAATTTGTTTCAAGTATATTTTGTAAAAGCCAAAGTTCTCTAAAATTGGTTCTGTTTATAGTCCGTTCGATGAAAATGTGCCGATGGAAAAAGTCGATATAAATCGATATTTACGATCCACTTACGGGGCCACCGTTAGTGGATAATAAATATCGATTTATATCGACTTTTTCCATCGGCACATTTTCGTTGAACGGACTATAGTATAAAATCATGACCGGATTCACGGGGTAAGGTTAGAAGGTTATAGTCCCGGGCCCTAGCCTCTAGGGGGTCCTACGCCCTCAAACAAAAAAAAATTAAATTTTTCCCGGGCAAAATTTAAGTATCCTTTCCTAAAATACTCAATACTGTAAAAATGGAAGATTTTAAATTTGCGTTTTTTATTTTAAAAAGAATTCAGTTAATTTTTATATATAAAAAAATAATATATGAATTCATTAATAAAATTATATACTTTTTCTTTATAAAACTTTATTTTTTTCCCCCGAATAAACTGAATGCTTCGTAAAATGAATATTTCTAGAAATTTTCTACGATAAATATTTAAAAAAAATGAATGAGCCCTTTAATGTACATATTGAATAATAAATAAACATTCGACAAATCGATTAATAACAATTACTCGTTCTTGTCATGAGTATCTGGGGTTCGGGTTACATAGAAAACTGTTATGGCATCAACATATTAATAGTATATATGATAAAGCATCAAAAAAAGTCACTATTATGAAGTGTTTGTGCAATAGGAATTGGGGAGCTGATCCCGATATCTTGAGTTTATTATATAAAACATTAATAAGGAGCACGGTAGATAATGGTTGTTTTTTGTTTGGCTCTGCATCCAGAAGTCTTCTTCGGAAGTTTGATATTATTCAAAACCAGCGTAATCGAATGATAATGAGCCTTACTATTTACTTCCTCGGCTGCTTTGGAGGTGGAAACGAAAATTCCACCACTTATGATACGGAGATCGTTCTTATCTGATCAGTTTGTTCTAAAATTTTGTTCCTTAACATGCAATAAACCAGTGCTTAAATACCAAGGAATTTCTGATCAATGGAGATTTTCTTTGATTCGACTCTACATGTTAGCGATTAGTTTTCGTCGGCTACACAAATTTCACCAGATAGGAATTAATTTTTTACCGGAAAAATATTTTTTGGATCCCTTTGAGTTTAATCAATTAGAAGCTGAAGTCTATCTGTCAGAGTTTGACACAATTAATAGGTAACTATGAAAATAGCCGTTCAATAAATAATATTTTTAATAATGTTCTTAAGAACAAATTGCATCTCTCTATATATCGGATGGTTCAAAAAAGGAGGATGTGTAGTTGGTGCGGCATTTGTCATTCCGCAACTAGGCGTCATTAAAAAATTTCTTCTACCACGTTTGGCATCAATTTATTGGCACGAGCTTTAACGTTTATGTTAACTTCTGCTAACGGCAAAAATGTCTTAATTTTATTGGACTCGAAAAGTTGTTTGATGTCTCTATCAAAAATGACATTCAATTATAAATTATATTATATATTAGCTCAGTGCTGGATTAAACAAGCGCGGGGCCCGTAGCAAATTCTATCGAGGGGCCCTTGATCTACTAAGTTCTTAAATATAAAGTGGTAAAACAATAATTCAATGCTCAATATGTTTATTTGCCATCTATAGGTTACGAATTATGTTAGTGTTTAATGGTAAAGTAGATTACAATAGGCTCTGTCGGCCTTCGACAAGTACAAAAAGCCAAAGTTGAGATTGCCCCGGCAATTTAGAATAATTTTGATAAGAAACTGACATTTTAAAACTGACTTTTATTTTTTTTAAACTTTTACAAAGTAACTTTTCTAGATTTAGTGTAGGCGAATTTTGTGATAATGCTATTCGTATCAATTTCTCTGAGCAAATCATATTCTATATTTATGGAAGAGAGATAATTCAGACGTTCTTGACTCATAATGTTCCACCTTAATTTATTTTTTATACGCTTCAATGTTGAAAATGAACGTTCGCCACTGCAGTTAGTCATTGTGAGAGACAAATAAATTCGCAAAGACATTTCTAAATTGAGCAAACATGATTCTAACGAATTTTTCATTAGCAATTTATAATATTTAATTCGCGGAGCTTCGTTTTTTGAACTGTCAGTCACACTAGCAACATCTGTTTTCATGACAGTCTGTCAGATCTTTGGCTTTTACTTCAATATCTGAAAATGTGGATCGCATTGTTTGGACATATCCATATAATGATTCATAAAGGGCGCACCCTACTAGGATACCATTCCACGTAATTGCCACTATTCCCGTTTTCAACTTATTCATTTTTAAAACTAGTCCGTAAACTTGATTACGACACTCTGCCTTTTGATCTATATTATTGAAAATGTCATCCAACACTTGCTTGATAGTGGTAAAACCACATCATAAAAGTGCCTTCGTAGCATCACCTCTGGCCGACCACCTAGTATCTGATAACCTTTTCAAAATCGGAATTTTCGAAGTAAGAGTTTTCTCAAGAAGACTCAAACGATGTGTAGAAGCAGAAAAATATTATAAAGATTTTCAATAAAATCGAAAAAAAATCATACTTGTGTACAACAGTCTGTAGCGTACTTAGCAACTAAATTTAACGAATGTGCAAGGCAAGGAATGTGTTCTGCATACTTATTTATTCCTTTAATTCGTGCTTGCAGACCGCCGTATTTTCCGCTCGTGTTGCCGGCATTATCGTAGCTTTGTACACGACAATCTTTGATATCAATGTTATTCTTACTTAATAAATCTAGCAAATTTTGGGAAAATTGTTCAGCAGTTTGGCTTTCCATGTCTAAGAACCTAACAAATCTCTCAACTGGCCCAGATGGTAGAACTTAGCGCACTATCAAAGTCAGTTGGTCTACATGCGATATACCTGGGGTAGAATGTAATGAGACTGAATAGTACCTGGATCTCTTAATTTCGCGAATAATTTGATCCAACATGCTTGATGTAATTAATTTCATAAATTCCTCGCATGTTATTTTAGATAAATGTGTGTGCCCTTTTTCTTTATGGACATAAGTTTGAATATGTTGGGCCATAAAAACGTCAAATTGGGAAATTAATTCTAATGAACCGAAGTACTTCCCATTATGTGTTGAACCAATAATTTCATCACTACCCCGAAACGTAAAACCTCGTTCTGCTAAAAACTTTATTACTGCAATAATTCGTTTTAAAACCATCTGCCAATAATTTTTCTCAGTCTAAATTTGGCTCACAAGTTAAGAATCGACGCACGCATTCTTGTTTTTGCGATTTAACAGCAAAATTATAGCTTTTCTATGCGGAGTGCTTTCTTCATGCCTTTTCAACAAATTGTTCGCATTCTTCCTGTCATCGAACCAATCTTTCGTCAACCGTGCTGACTGATTAATATCTGAATCTATAACTTTGCAAATAAACCAGAAAATTCACCCTTTAGTTTCTGAATAGCACAACCAATTTCCGACGTGAGTTTTATTAGTAGGTTTATGTTTACAAGTGAAAAATTACTTTTGACAGAATCGTGAACTAATCTCTTTTTCTTACATTTTCTTTGAACTTAAAAAATCACTGTTCATATGTTGTAGTTCGCTGCTTCCTTTCGCAATCCAATAATCTCTGTCAAAGTTTGCCAATTTAGCGTCCTTGTCAGAGAATGCGACGTTTGCATGCTACCCGAGAGGAAGCCTGAGAAATTGAAATTATTTGCTTGGGAAATTGTCAAAAAACGTAGTCCGGAATTTATCATAATTATTATCATTATTTTCTAACTCAGACAGCATGATCATATATCGTCATAGCGACCGAATCTGTCTCAATATTCAGCTTATTTTAATACCAAAATAGAGCGTGTCCTTTGAGAGCTATTTTCAAAAAAAAAAAAAAACATTTATCCCAGTTAAAAACATATTTAGCTCATTTTAATACCATGATGGAACATGTCACAATCCTTTCTAAAAGTTTGAACCGGGCACACCGCAAATTATCTGTGAACGAAATTGGTAACGATCTTACCTATGTCAGGATTACGAAATGGTTATGAAAAATTTAATTGCAGGAAATCTCACATTACACTTTTATAACTTACATAGACTTATCAGTAGAAAATAATTTTTTGGTATATGATTGCTAAATTATAATAAAAATAATGTGAACTGTAAGTCTTACAAAGAAATAGAGAATTTCAACATATTTTGAATCGAGCTATTTCAATTCTACTATGCATCCACATTGACTGTCGAGTAAAAGTGCTCGTATACAGGTCAGACTTTTTGTAGAGCGAATTATCAGGCCGATTAAAATTCTGTACATTTATACGAGTGACTTTTTGTAGAACTTGTGCGTTTACCTTATGAAATTATGTGTTTTATTTTTGCTAACAAAATAATCGATTACCGATTGTCTGCAATGGATTGTCTTGGTTGGAAAAGGTGTAACGTTCCACGTTTTAGTGACATCAAGTAAATTCAATATACCACGGACTTAATAAGTTTCACTCGAAAAATTACGCTCAGGCGGAGGCGGGTCTGGATACGCGGGGCCTGTAACAATTGCTACTCTTGCTACGTGGTTAATCCGGCACTGTATTAGCTTCGATTAAATCATCTGTCTTTTCTTTGAAAGCTTCTGGCCTATCAGTGTAATTTGCATGGATTCCGGCCCATGTGGGTATATGTGGGAGTGAGGTACCCGACAACTGGGCTAGGAACGCGGCTGGTAATTGTAGGATTCTACGGCATATCCCCACCCGAGGATTTATTAAGTATAATCAAATTAATGCATACAGAATATTAGGACGTATATCCGCATATAATGTAAATAAGAGAATTTACGGAATTTTTATTATTTCCCGTCACCAGTTTTTTCCTTTCGTTTTTTTCCGCTAACCAATAATATACAGGAGGATATACCATAAAAATCAGTTTCGGGACCTTTTAACTCGGAAATTCAAAATCCTTAAAAGATTTGTTCTGTAATATTTTTATCTTTTTTTTCCAGCAGAACGAACCGTGCCTATTTTTGTGTTCTTCGCGAATCCACTCTTTCTGGTTGTAACTCCTCCGATTATTTTATGCGCAATATAAAATATTCAAATTTTCAAAAAAGAAGAAAACAAAAAAGGAAAGAAAAAAAAAAGAGTTTTAAAAATCAATGGTATTACATTATGCGTTGACCTTTTTAAAAATCTCGGTGAATAATTTTCATCGCTTAAGACTTAATACTTGACTCATATTTTTTTCCAATATAGCAATACTGCCGTAAATAAAATCAATTTTTTTATTTTGTAGCATTTAATTTTCCTAAATTTCTACATACGTTTTTGATCTTTTTTTTTTTTTTTTTTTTTAATTTATAGTTATAAACAAAATGAAAAAATTAACGAACACAGTTAATGGATACAGTTAATAGACGGTTGAAATCCTTTGAACAGTGAATAAACAGATCGTGATTGAATGATAAATGAATGACCCTCAACAGGAGTAATAAATATTTATAATTCCTACTAATTATTTCAGTTTCATTACTTTTTTCACTCACTAGCTGCAAGCAGGAATTATATATTTTCTAGTAAGACAAACCAGGAATATAATTGGATGATTTGCCGACCAGATGCTTAAATATGGAAAAATTTATTTCTACTGTGTTTGACAGAACTGTACATATATATATATATATATATATATATATACATATGTATTTGAATAAAAATTGCTTTTTATAATGAATAAGTATAACTTACTGTAGTATGCAATTAACCCACACTTCTTTTTAATCTATCATTTTGCGCGGTCTTGCGTTCTATTAAGCCGCGTTGTTTGGAAAACGATAACTAATTTGCGACCGTTTAACTAATTATTTTGCTATGTAAATAAATATAAAAAATTTGAAAATTTCGTTGAATTTTTTACAAAAATTAATTGTAAAATGAAAAATAATTTAATAATTAGGTTCTGTTATCAGCGATGAGCAGGGAGTGGGGATTTTCAACAAGTGAAAAACCAAATTTGAATATTTAAGATTAAATCGTATTGCGTTCGTTTGCCCTTTCGTCATATCGAGTAAGTACAATAAATGTAAATATTTTTACTCAAAGACCTCTCTTGAAATGTATAGCTTACTCCCGATAAAATATATATATCAGAGTGATATAACACTTAAGTGGTGATATCGTAATTCTTATACAACATTAATACTTATTAGAGTTGGAATTAAATTCATGTTACAATATCTAGAAACAATTTAATGAACATTTAACGAAGTTTTTAATTATCATTATAATATGAATTTGATGCCGACTCTAATAAGTATTAATGCTGTATAAGAATTACGATATCACCACTTAAGGTGTTATATCACTCTGATATATATATTTTATCGGGAGTAATTATTTTTTACTTTTTAGTGCATTTTTTAAAAATTTTTATAATAAACCTTCAAGTATCGATATTTATTTTTTGTAAAAAAGCCTTTTTTATTTTTTACTTTTTAGTGCACTTTTATTCAATAAAATTAAAACATTTTAATAAAAACAGATATTTCCACGGTAAAAACATCAAAAGCTACATTTCCATGGTAATTTGGCAAATTTATAGTATTTTAAGTCAATAAATCTAACCCGACGGTGAAAACAATCATGAATGAAAAGCATCCAAAAAGCTTCAATCTCCCGCATTACTATTAAGGATAACTCAAAAACTATCGGTCAGATCTTGATCAAATTTAAATGGGACCACGTGAGAAACACCGCCTTTCAAATAAAAGAAGAACCATCGAAATCGGTTCACCTAGAAGAAAGTTCTGTGGTAATACACATAAAAAAAAATAAAATAAATAAATAAAAAAAAAAAAAAAAAAAAAAAAAAAAAAAAATTCGAATTGAATACCTCCTCCTTTTTTGAAGTCGATTAAAAAGACAAGGAGAGAATGCGGAAGTAAAGGAAATTTAGGAAACCACGGGTGGGAAGGAAAAATAATTCGATGAACAGGTATAAAAATCAATGGAAAAGGAAGAAACGTATACATCAAAATTTGGTTGAAATTTTTTTTAAATAAGGGTAGAAGGTTTTACTGAAAATTTTTTTCCAAAAAGAAAAACGGGAGTAAGCAATAATTTTGATAGTCGCGTGATGAAGAATCGACAAAAAATAATTGCGAATAGAATAGAGAGAACAATCAATCGCTGTCAATGAATGATGAAGCTAGAAATATATACAAAATAATAAGTAAGAAATAGATGAGTAGGTTGGTACTTTACTAATAACAACCACATATCGGAGCGAAAATTAATTTAAAAGGACTATGCTCTCGAAGTAGGCAAAGTTTTGAACGTGCAACGCTGGATATTTTTATTGCTGACAACGTGAAAAATGAATGATAACGAAGATATCTTAGCACGTCATTTTTGACGCTGAATCTTTTCGTTGGGAGCGATTCGATGCAAATCTTTTTGGAGCAAATTTGCGTCGAAAACGAGCCGTTTTTTTTTTTTTTGGCATGTCGTCTAAGGACGTTTACCCAATCTAAGGGTTTAACATCATTAATGATTATGTAGGGGGGGGGGGGGGAAATTAGAAATGGAACATATGAATAGAGGTTTTTATTCAAACCGTTTTACGAATTACCTACGGTGTTTTTCATATTTCATTCGCTAAGCGTTATCATTATTCGTATTAGTAAGGAACATGGTTTGCCAAATTTATTTCTACATTATCCATTAATGTTATCTGTAATTTCGTGCAGAAAATGCCGTTCCTCGTTAACGATTCAGCTTTCCCGCTTATGCAACATATATATAATCACAAAACAATATTTTATATAATTTTATTAAATTATTCATTTCTCTTAAATATTTTCAATCGGTTATCTTTCTTTATAATATACGAAATCATAACAAGATAGTTCAGAAACGACAGAAACCAAATTAAAATATGCAATATCTCAGGAAATTTTTCTTTAAGACAATCGATAACTGTAGGATAATTGATTACCCCTGGCGGCAAAAAAAGGCAAAAAATCGTTAAGAATATAATATGGAATTTAAAGTGACCTCAAAAATTATATCTGTTCTCTTTATTTCTACATCACTCGTTTTTTTTCCACAAAGTTCTCATAATCTCGGGTTCTAAAAGTGCAGTCTGCAAGCTATCATATCTCCTCTTCCCACTCTCTTTTCCAATTGTGTAATAATTTTCATACGCTCCCTCATTCATAATCTTTTCCTCCTTCACTCAATCGAGATCAACCTTCTGTGAATCGTTGGCGGTGTCATTTAGGCATTGAGCGTGATAAATTAGTGGCTATTTATTAGCCCATTCTTCCGTGTTTCCAGCGGTAGATTTTTGAGGCACATTTTTAGCTCATAATTTTATTCTTCTTTCCTTAAATGACTGATTCAAGACTATAGCTCAGTACCTATCTTTCTTCATTTTCTATTTCCGGTTTCTTTTATCTCTCTACTCTACCATATCTTCCTTCCGGTCTATAGGTTCTTAGGTACTTACGCTCTCTTAAACGCTCCACAATCTCGGGCATCTGTCGCCTTCGCTTTAATTGTAGTCTCCTTTCTGCATCACTTTCTGGATTTTTACATTTGCTTCTACTCAATTTTGTCCTTTTCATTCTCCTTTCGCAAACATTCTTTATGACCTGGATATCACTTTTTATCTGATTTTCTGCTGAACAGTCCTTCTTCTACTCTACTCTACTAAAATTCGGTATCCCTACTCCTCTTACCGATGCGTCCTGTATTCTCCCATTTCCTTCTATTTCTGTTATTCCTGCCCTCGAATTACTTTTATCCTCTATCCCTAAACAGAATAGAACTTTGCCTTTACCCACAAACAAATAGAAAGGAAAGAAGTTGGGATTATATTTTAATCAGATCAGAAATTTTTGATAAAAAGAAACAAATAGCAGGAATAAATAGTGGGGAAGGAAACTAAGAAGCATAATAAGAAGTAGGAAGTCCAAGCTTCATCAGATAGTAATATAAAGCAGAACGCTTCACAAAAAGAGATAAACACTGTGGATGAACACATGATCGGCGTCGCAAATAACTGCATCATCCGGATGAAGAGAATAAATGTGGGAAGGAAATCATGGAAAAGCGAAATCTGGAGAAAGACAGCAGACAATAGCTACAACGTTTACGAATAACGGAAACAACATTAGAACGTCGAAGAGAGGGATGCAAAAGAAAGCATGAATAGGGGGGAAGAGTAGGCTGAACAGACGGATGAAATGAATAATTATTAGAAATGAATAATTATTAGAAAAGGAGGGAGCATAAGTATCCGCTACTAATTCCCGATATGGGAGTTTTTACATATCGGTAGGAGGTTAGGAGATGGAATTTTTTTTAAAAAGAAGCGAGAAGAAACATTTTCTCGTTCTTCCCGTTTCTTTGGTTAATGTCCTTGTTGACAAACCGATTAAAAAAAAAAAAAAAAAACTTAAAAATTTATAACTCATCACTAGAGATAACCATTTAAAAGTAAAATTCAAAATATATGTTATAAGTATAAATGAAATGTCTATTGAACGGTTATACATTAGTAACCGTTCAATAGACATTTCATTTATACTTATAACATATATATATATATTTACGGTTTACGGAAGAAATAAAAACATATAATAAAATTCAAAATATAAACATAAAACTGAAAGTCTTTCATAAGTAAAAAATTAAAACTAATAAAATATTATTTAAATTCTCTCTTATAGCAAAATGTAACAAAAAAAGAAAAAAAAAGGATATTCATGTAACCAGCCCAAGTGAAAAATCGAAAAAGCCAAAATAATTTCAAACATGTACACGAAAGAGCGTTTTATAGGAAAGATATATAGCTGAATTTACAAATTCATACTCAGACCCTCGGGGTACCGGAAACTCCAAAATTTTGTAAAAAGATATTTTTTTCTTCCAAAATTTTAATATACCAATGAAAAAATCTCTTTATTTTTTCTTTTGTAACGTTATTGACTGGCGGAATAAATTTTCGACGAAACAGATTTCGAAATCTCAGTTACTATTATTTCTATTACAATTTTTACGAAATCAAGTTAATCAGCTATATGGTATTGTGGCTGATGAAAAAGTGGCGTTTCAAATCTCTTGCGCTAGATTTCCCGCATGAATTTACAAAAAAACAAAAATAGGTTGAAAATATTTAGGAAGAAATAAATAATTTAATGAAATCACGTAAAGTATGTACTCGTATTTCATGAATATTACATACGCGTGCGCATATATGTATATTCAGAAAAGTAAAACGTGAAACTGTATTTTTTGCGTGAAATTTCTGATATGTTTTATAATGATGTAGAAATAAATCGGTTAACTCGTGTTTCTCACTAAAAGAAATCATTTTAGTGGATGATATGTGAAAAACATGGCAGGTAATTCGTAAAAAGTCCGAGTAAAAACCCTGGCTCGCGCTACCACCGAAACCGTCCAAGCCGAAAAGACTAGCGCCTAATGGTTCCCGCCGAAACGATTCGGTCGAAAAAAGAATCATTTTCAGTCAAATGTCATAAATCCACCAAATATTTATTTCCGTTCTACGAGTATTCGAATAAATGCCACTGTTGTATATACATACATACATAAAAATTTGTATTTATATAAAAATCGTATATAAAATTAATATTGTAGTAGTTACTAAAAATTAACATACGAAAATTAATATATTTATAAATATATATATATATATATATATATATATATATATATATATATATATATATAATAAAAAGCCATAAATAAAATATCACAGTTCTCATTTAAGCTTAAAAAGACAAATTTATTCATATGCGTACGTATTTTTATAATATACTGCAGTTTCAATTTTTGCATATATAATTCATAATTAATTATTATTCATATTTAATTTTAATTAGTAGTCGATACATTAGAGTTCATGGAGCACACATGTCATGCTGTTATAAAGTCTGTATCTGTAATGAAAGCCCCATGGGTATTTCTGCGCACTTCTAGTAATTGATAGTATTCAGCGTCCAACTTAAAATTAGATGCGGTGTAGTCTATGTGTTGTTTAAAGAAGAGTTTATTTTCTAATACAACTCCTAGGTATTTAAAATGTTCGACTACTTTTAAAGTGATCCCCCTGTTAAGTACTTTAATATTTTTCCTTTTTAGTTTCATGGAGTTTGTGAAAACGGACATGAAGCATTTTTCAACTGGAAGATTAAACTTTACTTCATTTAGCCAGTCTTAGCTGTTCTTTTAAAATTGACTTTTGTTTTGTCTGTTATTATGAATTACTGTCATCAGCATATGCGCATAGGTAACCTATGGGCAGCCTTTATTGGTTTGAGTGTTTGCACTATGAGTACCTATTTGAAGAGTTACTCGTCTTTTTTTAAGGTAGCAACATATTGTACTTAGCAATAATAGTATGTCTTTGATCAGAATAGATTTTAAAATGTCAAACAAAGCAGAAGTTATCAAAGGCTTCTTTGATATCCACTCCTATGACGAGAACGTTCGATTTTTTCTTAAGACTGCTACTAATCTTGCTGATCGCATAATTCACAGCATGTACTGTGGACAGACCTTGTCTCAATCCAAATTGTCTTTTATCTAAAAAGTTTGTTGAGTTCAGATGGCAAGTTATCCGACTTTTTTAATAGTTTTTCGTAAATTTTGCTTACAGTATTTAAAAGACATATTGGGCGATAGGAGCTTATGAGATTTGCATCTTTGTTTAATTTATGAAGTAGGATTATATTTGTTTCGCGCCAGGGTTTAGGGAAATAGTTTAAGGAGAAGATTTTTTTTTTCTTATATAGGAGTGAAAGGAGTTTTGGATAGGCCTTTTGGATTAAATTGTCAGGTCCAGCAGCTTTGTTGTTTTTTAAACTTTTTATAATGCTATTTAGTGCGGAAGTATCAAGAGGACTAGTCTGTGGTGAGTGAGCAGCGATTTTCCGCATGGGAAGTTTCAAGTTTTCTCTTAGTATTTTCTGTTTGTTGCTGCCTTTGTCAGTGCTGTCTAACGGAAAAAGAAAGGATGGGGAGTAAATTACAATCTCTGTCATATTGGTGATTTTATAACTATTATTTTTTTATGAAAAGCGGAATATTATAGTTCCGTAGACTCGGCCTTCGATAACTAATCGGTCGGGTGAGCAAGGCTAATGACCTTGCGAAGTATATACATTTTGAAGAATGTTAATGAGAGAATTACTGGTTACCTGGTCATGCCGGTGCATGCCTTTATACCGATGTAATTTTTTTATTCTGCAGCTGACGGTTCAGTAAAAGAAATAATCATTAATACTTTTTTTAAATAATTTCGTTAAAATTCTCATTTGTTCCTCGACGGATAAAGGTTACTTCTATTAATTGTTCCATTCTACCCCTTTTGTAGCTTGAGTGGTCCGAACATTAAAGTCAACGTGATTTTCTATTTTACCGCGCGTACATGGGGAATTTTTTTCTTTTTATTTACAGAACCAGTGCTAAAAGACTATTCAAGCTGTCGCGATAGCCTAGTGTGGCGTGAACTCTTGATCATTGAGATAGTGGTCAAGAGTTCGATTCCCAGCGGCGACCAAAACGAAATAGACTGATTTATAATTTAATGAATAGTTAGTGGCCAAATGGTATTTACAACCAGGCCAGGTTAAAAAAAAAAACACTAAAAACTCTCAAATCCCAGAATACGCCTGGCTACCCTGTAAATATCCCGTAAGAAGCGTGTTTTAATAAATTTAGCGGTAAAAAGGTCCTGTGTAGGTGATGGAGTTCACGAAGAAAAAAAACTTACATAACTAGCACAAAGCACACATTTCGATACATTTTATACTGAAAGACTAAAAATTAATAAATTCCAATTGGATTTAGAGGTACAATACACATTTATGACCTTCGATCTATTGTGCACGCAAACAATTACAATCACAGCTGATCTTAATTGCGACAATATCAACTTACTAGTCTACGTTAATGTACAAACACTAAATTTGTTGAAAAAAATGATTTTTATTTTTTTATTTTTCCTTTTTTCTTTTCTAAAGAAAGTTAATGTCGTACAAAAGAAAAAAAAGAAGTTTTGTAAAAGTTGTAAAAGTTCGATGGCGAATATCGCCGCAATGCTGCAACCGTGCATCAACACGCTGCTGCTGATAGCAATCAAAACTGCCCGTTACTCGTAATATTCTTCGTAGATAACTTCTTTCGATTATTAATTAATCGCGGAAGACTCGAACGAAATTCACGTTTTAAAAGCCGGTATTTATAATTTTTCCGGAAAGTCTTATTGCATGGTAGGGTGCGGAAAGAGAGTTGTAAAAATACATTGGGAAATGAACGGTAATTTAAACAATTTTCAATTAAATTTTCAAATTGATAACTGAGTGCGGATAGCTGGGGGGGGGGCAAACTGCAAACTTGATATATAACGTAAAAAGAAGACCTCTCAGAATGTTACCATTAAAAGTAGTTTTTTCTTTTTCCGGTTTACGCCGGAAAGTTACACTGGTCGGGTTAATCGATTAAAGCGACCGATTAAACGTACCGAATAGAAAAATTCTTTGAGAGTAAGGAACATCATAATTACTATTTTAGAATTAACTTAAACTGAATAAATTTCAACGTTAAAAAAAAAAAGATCAAAATCGATTTTTTTAACACAACCTCGAATCGCACACTCCACGGCACACGTTATTCCTTAATATTTCACAAACTCTACCAGCTGCGCGTATTAAGTGTAAAAGAAATGGTTCTTGCAAATTTTTCTGTGATGCGTGTTCGGTAGAGTTAATAATTTTTATTTTCGGTAAAAGAAGAAAAATAGTAATAATTATAATAGTGATAAGAATAGTCATTTTTTAAAATAATAATAATAATAATAATAATAATAGTAGTAATAATTACATTGTAATAAAAAGGAAAAAGAACTAATGACTTGAAGCGTGGAACATATATCGAGAAATTTATTTACTATTTTGATGTATGACTTTTTTCTCGATTAGCGATTACGAAAATGGCGACATAAAATTGAATACTATCAGAAGAAGAGAACTCAAAATTAACCGCGTCGGCGTATTCGTACGGCCGAACGATCTGAATATGTCGCTGTTACTGTGGAAATTTTGAGTTTCGACTTCGACCGTTGGCTGCGAACTTTGTAGAACTGTAGGACATCTCATCCAGAAAGGCGCGGACGGTGTCGGCTTGGCATTGTGCACTCTCATTCGTAGATCGTTGAATTTCCAAAAGCTTTTTCCTTTAAAAAAGTACGTTGCTCCTACAATGAAACGATGTTCAATTAGTGGTCGCGATTCAAAATGTAAGCCTAAGAAATATCTCGACGGAAGAAAATGGAAGTTTTCTTTTTGAAATTTTTTAACGTCATACTATGAAAATTAGTTTTTATAAAGCGATTAAAAGTCGTAAAAATAATATTGAAAAGGTGATTAATAAGATGAAATTTAAAGATTTTCCGTTTTTCAATTACTGCGATCGATTAATTTGAACAGAAATATTATATGTAAACATGTTGCCGAATTTATCGAAACAACAAAATTGAAATAAATCAGAATTTTCCGAAGAAGTGTAATTGCGACACTCCGAAAAATATAAACATACTGAAAGATATTTCACTGAAATCAATAAAAAGTTAATCTTTTCGCGTGTGTATTATTTTGTGTTTTAAACTTTTTTTTTTTTTTTTTTTTTCGGAGGCAAACGAGATAAATTTCTCTGTATTATATTTTTTTCTCGCGTAGAATAGTTTTAATTCGGTAAATTAAAAAGATCAAATGTAGCTCTAACCGTCTTTCCACTGGAAAACAGCGTCTATGTTATAACCGACTCCTTTCCAAATGGACATGTCACGAGGATAATCTAGTTCTACTTTATCAACCTCATCGTCGAATCTCCAATACATGGTACCACTAAATAAATATGTTTTGCTGTTGTATCCCCAGATCATAGCGCCATCAATGTGGTCCAAAGTTTCCGGTAATCCGAGCGAGGTCAACGGTTTCGGATATCCGGCCATCAACAAATTACCGTTGAATAAATAAATATTCTTACCTATTTATAAGGAACAGCGTCGAAAGTAAAGATTAAAAATAAACGTAATTAACGGTTACGTAGGAAGAAGTTAATAATGGTACGCGGATATCGTTTATGGATTTTTTTTTTTTAATGGAAAAATCGTACTCCCCTACCGCTATTGTGCTTTCAAAGCGAGCTATTGTTAATTTATTTCAAGTTAAGCTGATACTCTAAAACAATTTCCAGTTTTACCGGCATTTCTTTTTTCTTTTTGTTCTGAGTCAGTCGAGGTCAGACAGCCATCGTCATGAGAAAGAATCTTCCAAAAAAAAAAAAAAACTTGAACAAATACGGTAACCAAAAATGAAATGGGAAGGCTGGTAGGAAAGAGAGAATTACAATGAATGATGGAAGGAGCAATGGTACCGGAAAGAGAATAGCGTTTGTAAGAAGGGTAGCTTTCGGTGGTAATTGTGGTAATAAAGTGTAAATTTCGAAAAATCGCTTCTCAATGTCTAGAAATGAAATGTATTTTTAATAATATCACACGTTAGGGTGTGATGTGATCGGAATTTCTAAAACTTAAAATGCCGTCGTTAATTTCTTTGCTCGTGCTGGTTTTTTGAATAAACTTGGAAAATATAATGCGCTCGTAAACTTATCGAAAAATAACATCAGTGATGACTAGGGTGTTCGGATTTATATGTAACAAAATATGCACTAAAAATTTCATAATAGATGCAAAAATTTCATAATAGACGCAAAAAATTTCATAATAGATGCAAAAAATTTCATAATAGATGCAAAAAAATTGAAATAAAATCTTTTGCTTTTCGCCTCAAATTTTTATTAAAACATGCTACTTTAAAAAAAAACATTATATTATAAATTTAAAAATTATTAGTTTTTCTAAATTTTCTACATGAAAATTATATGTCTTGCGCTTGTAATATTGTAGCTTTCAGAAAACAACCTCTTTACATCGCACGACGCAACTGGTGTAAATATTTAAATACGGCTACTTCAGATGGAGTGTAAGAGATTTCGTTTTACCATCTGACACTCCATCAAAAATCTTCGCTATATTACTTGTAGCAAATTTCACCCAGGATTTTACGGTGAAGTACGGCATCTATTTTATAGTTCTTAAAGCATCCATGATGATAAAATCGAAGATAATGCTGTAAGACTGCGTTAACCAATGTGATCAATCATATACTGGCGTGAAAAGAGTCAGTTAACAGTATTTGTTTTTTGTGTGCCGGTACTCTATTGTTCGTTTCCGGGCAGTTGATAAATATAAAAATCCTAAAAGGTCGGAAAGTAAATATACTCTGTCCAAATTCATTTCATTTATAAACAGAAGACGAAAAGACTTTTTTTTTTTATTTGCAGAAAGATATCTTGTCCGTAATGAGATACAACAATGGTAGAGTCACACAACCGATAAGCAGGAAATAAGTTAAATAAGTTTGTTTTTTTTTGGTTTTTTTTTTTTTGTGGTTTCCTAATGAAACGTTGCAAGAGGCGATAATAATCGAATAATAGACTCTGACGTTTTTATCATATCAAACATATAATTGTGCGATATTTTATTTATATGTAATTATGAAAAATATGTAAAAATCCTTAAAATATGCCAAATAAGCTTAAAACCTCAAAAATATGCATTTATATGCATCATTATAACCCTTGTGAGAAACATCTTGATGCGAAATACTTTCGTATTAGCTACAAACAAAATATGTATTATAATCCGTACCCTAGTGATGATCAATCGCACGATTCAACGGCGCGTAAAAACTTGATTTCAACGAAGCAGGCGCAAATTTGGCAAGTTTTACCAAACGAAAAAACGGGGGGAAAACTAGAGGTAATTCTAACGTACGAGCAATTCGTTAAAAGGAGGACCCCCCCCCCCCCCCCCGACGCCCTGCTGCAAGCGTGTTTCTCCGGCATGTCGTCGATTCGTATCAAAACGTCACCATTTTTCACTTTCGGCTGTGATCAGTTTAGCTAAAACTTTCTGATGCGCTAACACGTTCTCCGGTATACAAAGTATGTCGCATGAAACGATACCAGTGAGAATGCTTTGCTCAGCTGAAAGGTTCGTTCCCAGTACTTTTGCAATGCATTTCCGTTTAAAATGTCGTCCGCGCTTACACATCTTTGTCGTATCAGCGGACCACAACACCGCCTCTGAACTACTCATCTGAACGCTATCGAGAATGAAGGCATAGTTTTGTTCTCCTTCGATAATTACACCTTTGACGAAACGTTGTTTTCCATTTTTCCCCGGAACTGCTCTCTTTGCCTTTCGGTTGAAGTCTTTCCCTGCGCAATAATTAAAGACTTCAATAAATTAGTAACATCTGTTTTCTCTGACCACATCCTCGTTTTCAAAAACAGCTGACAGTGAGTATATCTATATCTTCATTCCGCTCTTAACGACTCCAATAAATTCACCATTATTCTGCTCTATTTTTTTTCTAGAGCCGTTGGCAATTTCACAGCTGTGTTTCTGTTTCTAGCCGCAAAATATTTCTTTCGGTTTCTGACTCTGATTGTATTTCTTTTGCATACATTCATCTTTCTTCAGTTCCCGTTATCATACACATATTCGATATTTCTATCCTCTTTCGCTCACATTCAGCGGATACTCTACGGTCATTCTGGTATTGAGAGTAATGCGAGGACCGTCATCTTGCTCGTTCAGCTATCGTTTCTGGACATCTTGGCGCGATTTTTTTCCTTTAAGTTGCTAAATATAGGATCCAATTTGAAAATCTGGAATTTTTACATAACCTTTCCTTAACAAATCTTCGCCCATTGCATCGATCTATTCAACCTTACCTTTACTCTAATTGCCATCTTCGTTTCAGTCACAACCGTCTTCCTGCCTTCCCTTAATTATTATTCCTTTTCCTCATCACCACCCCTTATTATAATACGCTCGCATGTGATGCTGCTTTCGTTCGACTGCTCATTTCATGTTGTCTGAGAGATCGGTTCTTTTCTCAAAACTACTGTCCTTTAATATTGCTCCTCCGTGCCTCTTGATTATAGCCCTTACTGTCAGTTATTTCTACTGTTACTAAATTCCTACTTTAGTCATACTTTTATTTCCTCCTATACGAACTAATGATAGGTACACTTTCGTCATTTTTTCGGATACAGATCCGGAACTGAGCCGCAGGTTCCCGAGAACTGCATTCCGGATACATATTCATATGAATCACATCCAGTGTTTACAGTGCACTGGAAAATTGGAAATAGTTTTCATCGGTTGTCGATGCATTCTTGTTAGACTACATGTGTTAGAAAGAGGAACGGAAATTGTACAATAGCTAATGTGGGAGTATAAAATCATATCGCGAGTTATGTATAATAAAAAAAAACACGAAGCTTCTTTCTGATTCCGGTATTATCATTTTTCACTTTTCTAGCCGATCAGGCTCTCAGATATTCATTATGAAACGTAGAAAAGAGCAGACGGTAAAGACGGATGTGTGAACACTATAGTTGGCGATGCGGATGATCCTTTCGGACCTGAATCACTACTAGAGACTGTGCTAATTTTACAGACTCTAATGTTTATATTTCTAATACTCTTTTTCCATTCTCTCCTCCTAGCAGTTCATTTTCCGCCCTCTGTGGGTAACTTTCTCTAACAATTTTATTCGCATTTTCTTCATTTTTTTTTTTTTTTTGAATGGGTAATCGTTACCGTTAAAAAAAATCTAACGCCAAAGAATAAAAAAAAAAAAAAAAAAAAACTATTAACAATGCCGCGAGGTACGGTCGAAGCGAGCAAAGTGCAGCCTACTTATTTGGTCGGTGAGTCGCGCTCTACTCTTTTCAATTCATAAAAATTTATTCGGTAATTATTTCAAAGAGTTTGGTAAAAAAAGTAATTATGGCTCTTGCTCGACATCGCTTGTAACAACCAAATTGTTAATATCCATGTCATTATAACCGATTTTCACTATAATATTCTATTTTTTTCTTTTCTTTCATTTTTATTATAATACTATTGTCTTTTTTTTTTTTTTTTTTTTTGTAATACGTTTAGATGCTACTGATATGAATTTAGGTAATTCAGAACACTTCGTCTCTAGTCCGATGATCAATTTTAACCCTTTATTTTTTAATTTTTTAACCCTTTCGATTATACACTTTCATCTACATATCCTGTAATATTTCCAATCGGCAATATTATGAAGTTACACGTGATGATCGAGTATAAAAAATTTTCAAAGCAGCTCACTTACCGATAAAAAACACGATTTTGCCGTCGTAACGTTCGTACACCGCATCTACGTGAGTCACGTTAGAAGGAAGCTTATACCATAGGCGATCGATCAAATTTGGATAGCCTGGATAGAGGCCGTTTTCTCCGATGCGCCAAATCCACTGAAATAATACATATTTAATAATAAGTTTATTACACCTTTGTGAAATTGAATACGCAAATTATGAGATTAGGAGAAAAACATCCGAATTAACACCGTATAAAGCGTCTTAAATATAGTCATAGCTTTGGAAAAAAATAAATAAATAAATTAATAAAGGTGGTCAAAATCAAAATATTTAAAATTTTCACCGAGAAATTTAATATTCGATAAATTCATATCGCTTTTGAAATTCGAATTTCGACATAAGTAGTTTGTGCTTTTAGTTATGTTAGTTATAAACTAGCTCTGATCGATTATTAGGAAAACAGGGAGTAAAGGTTGTTTTTACAAAAAAGTAAAAAAAAAAAAAAAAATACCAATACTCTTGAAAGTTTACTTTAAAAAAATTTAATGAAAATGCGCTAATTAAAAAAAAATAATCGTATTCGGGGATCCGGAAAACGCGAAATGATAGTCCACTAATTATTTCAGGAAACTTTAATTCAAAAATTGGCGAAATACCGCCGAACGTTTAGGAACTCAAAATGAAAGAGGAGCGAGACTGATTGAATTCGCAGGAAAACACGGATTGGTGATATGTAACTCACTGTTCAAAAATCATTCAAGGCGACTGTATATCAGGGGGAGCCCAGATGGAAAGACGCAAAATCAAATAGGATTATATATTAGTGAACCGAAGATACCGGGATGCAATACTGAAATGTCATACTTATCCATCAGCTGACTGCAATACAGATCATGTACTTCTTGCAACAGTATATATCGATTGCGACTTAAAAAACATCACGAAAAAGTAATTCAGAAGAACGAAAACAGATGAAACAGCATAAACGGGGAATTCGAAATAGCGGTAAAAAAGAATAAGTCGAGAAATTCGAAATATCCTCAGATGACGAAAAAAACTGGTAGTAATGGAAGAGGTTACCGATTCAGCACGGGGATACGTGTCTTTCGGGTAGAACACAAAAGAACAAGATGAGAGGCTGAGTAACTTGAGATATACTTGACCTGATGGATAAACGAAGAGGATGATTTAAGATAGAAAGGAGTATAAACAGATAAACAGAGCTATAAGAAGGAGGCGAAGAGAAACAAAAAACTCCCGGTATGAACATAAATGCTTGCAGATCCAGAAACTAGAAGAAGAAGAGAAAATTCGGGAATTTCATAGAGCCGTTAAATATATGAAAATAAATCAAGTAGTTCAAAAATCTAGAATAACAAGAATTGAAGATAAACAAGGAGAACTGCACAGCAACATCGAAAAAGTTAACGAAATATAATACATTCGGGAAATATAATATGAGGCCAACAACAGAGCAGATAATGTAACAGAACCTGGAACAACAGGGAAGCACCAGATATTAGCTCGGAAGAATTAGAGGCTGCAATAGCAAAATCAAAACAAGGAAAAGCAATGGGAATCGATGGAATTCCTGTAGATATCTTAAAACAAGTATCATTGGATAGTAAAAAAGTATTACTCAAAATTCTTAACAACATGTACAGAATTGGCTGCATACTTAACGAATGGAGAATATCCACGTGCATACCTATACCAAAGAAAGCTGTCTCAAAAAGATGCACAGATTTTAGGATTGCAGGTCTGATGAGTCACACATTGAAACTACTGTTGCCCATTGTAATAAGCTTGATTACTACACGAGTGATACGCGGTACGGTTTCCACCCAAAATAGAGGTACTAGGGATGCTATTGTGCTAATAAAGGTAATAGTGTACAACGTTATATTTCAGTCAATAGGGAAGTGTACGCTTGCTTCATAGATCTCGAAGAGTAGAACATATTCAAATAATAAAACTACTGAGTAGACACAATATTGATAAAGAAGATATACAGATAATACGCAATTTATATTGACAACAAACTGCAATCGCTACGGCGGGCATAAAAAGAGCAGAGGAACATTTTCCAATTAAACGCGGAGTCCGACAAGGATGCTCACTATCCCCTCGTCTTTTCAATATGTATTTCGAGGAAATAACGAAGCATGGAATATTTTAGAAAGACGGAATCAAGATAAATGGTTACAATATCAGTCACATCAGCTATGCTAATGATAAAGTCCTCATTTCAGATACTCCGGGTAAGTTACAGAGCTTAGTCACAAGATTTACTCAGGAATGCGCCTAATAATTCACAAATCAAAAGTGATGAAATTCGCCAAACAAAAAACCCAGAACGAAACACCAGTAGTGATAAAAATAGAACAGGTCTCAAAATTCAAATATCTGGAGGTATCGATAACAGAAGATGGAAGAGATGAAATCAGGATAAGAATCGGTATGGAGAGCGTTTAATAATTTAGAACGGATATTTCGGGACAGAGGAATGAAGATCCAACTCCGGCCAAAATTATGGTCTGTTGTACATTACGTAATGGAATATTCTCAAAAAACACAGTGAAAAACAGACGGATGCATAAAATAAAATGGACGGAAAAAATAAAAAACGTGAAGGTGCTGCGTCATTAACTAAATCGATTTTATTACCTGCCTTGTAGGGAAATAAGGAAACATATATAAAACAAAGAATGCAGGTTGACTCCATCTCTTAACTTGGTCGTTAATGGAACGATATTAGACAAAGCACCACCGGGAAGAAAGCGGCTAACCGTATTAAGTGTTTTTTTTTCCTACCCTGGGCGCGCCAGCGGCCTTGACCCAACAACATGAAAAATTAAGAGTTATAACTAAATAGCCAAGCGGTCAGAAATGGAAAAGACAAAGGACAGCAGCAATGGAATAACTGAAGGCAATGGGAAGGAAAGAATATAGGTATCGTTAAAGGGAGTAGGAAGACCCAAAACTAGAAGTTGGGCGTAAAGAAAGGAGCGTTCGTTAGAGAGTGTAGAACATTCGAATAGGATGTGATTTGAGTCACAAACACAAGAAGGCTCAGAAGCGTGAAAAGTGCAGAAAGGAGTGATTTAGATATACATATATAACAGCAGTTACAGATAACTCAGTACATGCGTGATGTAGCGACTTTCAGTTATGGAGAAGCTTACCAAATAATAATAATAATAATAATTCGATAATAGATAATTAAAATACTTAATTGTTCTTAAACAATACTAAAATACTTCTGGCGTCGGCAGAAAATTCAAATTGCGATAATCGGAAGAAATTTAATGAATATAACGGCACAATTACTCGCATTTCAAGTCAAATACCGAAAACATCAGAACTATTTAATGCGGTTTTAAATTATTAATTTGATGCCGGCTGCTTCAAAAAAAATTTAATGCTGTTTGAGAACAGATATAATATCCTTTTACGGTATTATCATTTATCATATCATTCATTTCCCTGGTGTGGGATAAGTTGGCCTAATTTCCAGGGGCTGACCGGACAAATTGGTAGATGCATTTTATACCTGTTGCCCGGTTTTCATGGTAATTATTTAAATATAACGCTAGTGTAAACACAAGGTTACCCTTGGAATATTATAAATGTAAACAATTTTAAAAAATTTTAAAAATTGACCATTACCATTACTGATGTTACATTTTTTTTGTTACATTCAAGAATTCACCAAAAATGTATAACATAATCTAGATTGTAAAAACATTAAAAAACATTAAAAAACGAATCATATAAAACAATAAATATAATAAATTAGTTCGTCCGGTTTCGTCAATTGTTCGACATGCTTGGAATCTGTAATCGCTAATCAATTATTTACTTTACTTACTTTTTAGTACATTTTTATCGAAATTTTAAAGTAACTTTTGAAGTCGGAAGTTTTTTCGAACAATTTTATTTTTCAATTTATAGTGTGATGGGGGGCTCTGCACTCCACTTATAGTATGATGCGCAATATAAAATCCGCTAGCGAATAAGCCTCTCCACTTTCGCTACAACACCTGCCTGCACGTGATACTCCCGTTACGCCGAACAACCCCTGTTGGAGGTTTGAGGTAAAAATCGCAGAGAGAAACAAGGTCGGCAATTCAAATGGTGTATGGACGGTCTGAGAAGGGCTAGAGTATCGAACTTGAGAAAGGCCTTCTCAGACTGAGTGGGAACAATGACGGGGGTTACTAATGGACTGTGGCGTTCCATAGCGCCTTGAAAATCACAAGGCTACTGTCTCTGGTACCGGACAATAGTTGTGTTACTTTCTTGGAGTTGAAGGCAAATAATGTTGGCCAGGTCTAAGTTAGGACGACTGTATGGCGAAAATCACACGTCAGTTTAATCAAGTACGAAAAGTACCTCATTATTTCCCGAGTTTTAGCAGCATCATGCTACAAAAGAGTCTACGGACTGAGAACAAATGATAACGATAAGGGTAAATAGTTTTCAATGATAATACAGCTCGAATCAAATACTTCTTCGCCGCATATTTTCCCTATATTCTAATGGAAATTTTTTGTTTGACCGCTACATTATTACGTAAAGAAAGTACATATATCTTTAAAGACATTCTTTTTTTTAACGTTATTTGATAACTACTCAGTAGTTGCTCGTCGATCCTTTTTTTTCCCCGGCCTGGTGGTCATAAACCACTTGGTCACCTGCGATTCCCCCCTTTGGCATACGCGCATCATCCTCAACTTTTCTTGGCCCGGAAAGGAAAGACCAACAAATACTAAACATTTCTCACACGTGTGGATTTCAAAAATTTGATACACATCGAGGAGGACGTGCCGTGGCAATAGTATGTTTAAGTATTCCGTGCAGAAAACGCAACATAAAGAGAGAAAGAGAGAGGCTGAAACATAAAATTCTTAAAGTTACTAAACCAGTTGCTATTGCGACATGCACCTGTACGCAAGCAACAAGACGCCACAGTTGTAAAGATTTGTTTCATTTAAAATCAGCTGCTATCCTTTAACGCATACTATAACATACCTAATGAAGTGCAGCGGCCGTGCACGTGGGTACTTACTCTATCCTTGAAAATAAACGTATCTTTCCTTATGACTGATATTGCATCGTAGCTGGTATCGCAAGTATCCGGAGGCTCGCCAACTGGTCTCGGCGGTTTATATGCTGGTGGATATGTGTGCGTCGGTCTCGTCGGTTTCGGGAAGTAGTACGGCGGGAAAGAAGCAGGTACTTTTTTTGGTGGCCTCGGGTATATCGTTGAAGTTGTTGGTTCTTCTGTGCTTGGTCTAGTTCTTCTCGGTACATCGGTTGGTCTCTCCGGCGATCGTTCTCGCACACCTGTTAAAAAAAATTGGTCATATACCAATGCGATTTTTTTTTTTTTCAATTATATGTTTTATGTATTACATATATATATATATATATATATTAATGACAAGGCCTTTGTTATCCCGACCCCCACTACTTTTTCTGTCACAAAAATTTGTCCCAAAATGTGACATTAATAAAATATATATTTTTTTATTTGTCGCGCAGTTGTGAAGAATGACGCTGTCAATTTTCCCACTTCTACATAAAGTATTGAAGTAATAGAGTTGGGGTTCCGGGAATGTCCCCAGGTTAGGGCAAAGAGCCTCTTGCGAGGCACGAAGGGCCGAGTTATATTTATATATATATATAAATTAATGTTTGTTTGTTTGTATGTACGTCTTTTTGCCCTGTATACATTTCTGACCACTAAACGAATCATGTTAAAACTGTTAGGGCATATTCATGTTGTCCTGACGAAGGTTTTAATGTATAACTGAGCCTCTTTCACAAAATATGAGGTTTCGAATAGTTAAACAACGAATTATGATGCGACCAGCGGTTCAAGAACGCATACGGAACAAATAAACAAACATCCATTTTTATAAAATTTGAAATAAAACGATTACATCATGGATAAATTAAATGTAAAAATTTAAATAAAATGATTACTATAGTAAATAGGTAATAAGCTCTCGATAACATTTTATTCATTTCTGCCATAAGGAAATACACCACGTTCACTGTTTACTTCTCTTTTTGCGTTACTGAAATCATTAAACCTCCATGACACAGGATCTAAACATGCAAGTCACGCGCTCCTAGCTTACTGTACCCAGTGAGCAGATTTAAGAGAAGCAGTAGTATTTTCTATTAGTTTTTACAGAAAGTATAAAATTCTGCAACAGAATTTTTAATATTTGCTACCGGGAATATTATTTATACTAAAATTTGAATTTTGGGGTTAGTAATGCCATGGACCAGCACTTAGGATGGGACGTTCATATCGAACACATTGTAAAGAAAATTAGGACAATATAACCCCGGCTTTATATACGTTATAAAAAAATATGCAACGCATAAAACATTAAAAATAGTTTATTATTCAAGGATCAGATATGGAATTCAGGTACGGGGAATAGTGAAGAAAGTGTACTTAGGGAAAATAAACAAACTGCAAATAAAATGCTTGAATAAATATTTGACAGTGAAATAATTAAAAAAGAAGACGTAACGAGCATACGAGGGAAGAAAATTTAAGCGGAGGAAGAAATTAAAACAAAGTGTACGAGCTGAGGGAAAAATATACGTACCGACACTATCGTTAGCCAAAACAGAAAATCTGGGAGCAAACAGACAAATATAACTCGGATGTTAAATAAAATACCTAAATAAATAATAGAGGGGAGGAAAAAAATAAAGGAATGGTTTCAGGAAGAATAAAATGTAAAAAAAAAAAAAATGATAAACATAAAAAAAAGGATAATACACAAGGAAACAGGGTACAATAAAAATAATAACAAAAGAAAAAAACAAGGTCAGTCAAGCGTTATGTTTCATGCGCTGAGGATTCGACGTATGTTTAAAGTATGATATTTACATAATACTAAATTCAAAACAAATAAATCCGAATCTTGTATTTTTCACTTAGCATTCTATTCCTATAAAGTCCTTTTTCGCGCTTTTTTCTGAACTTTTCGTCAACTTCGAAAGTTTCGTTAAGAAAATTAAATACGATTTCGTTCTCGACAAACGGCAAATCTTTCTATCTCACATGCCTGAGGAAAAAAAGTAATTTTTTCAAAAATTTTAAACTTTCGGCGCCCCGAGAAGGGCCTAATTTTAAAGTCGAAAATCCGAGTACTCCGAACTAGAGAAATATACAGGGATATGCGTGTATTTTTAAATTTGTTAGAAATGTTTAACTAAAGTTTCGTTAAGGAAATGAAATATGGTTTCGTTCTCGATAAATAGTGATCTTCCCCCCATTGATTTATCACGTGTCCGAAAAAAAAAAATATTTTTTTTTCATAACTTTCGAACTTTCAGCGCTTCGAGAGCCTTAATATAAAGTTGTAAGCTCGTTTGTAGTTTTCCTATAAAACGGTCTATTATGCATATGTTTGAGATACGTTTCGGTTTCCTCAACCGTTTTGCTCAAACCTTTACTATCTTTTTCTTTTTCCCTGTTTTTGGCCTCAAAAGGAGGGGTTTAAATTATTTTTTGTAACCGTAATTTTTAGATTTTGAGGAAAGAGCTTCTGTGTTTTATTTTATATTCTGAATTTCACTTTTAAAGAGTTATCTCATCTGATGATGAGTTATGAATTATTTAAGGGCAATTTTTAAGGCCATTTTAAATCCATATTATATATTCTTGACGGATTTTTGGTTTTAATCGGTTGTCTCGAAATTATAGATTGATTCAAAAGAGAATTTTAATTATAAATTACCGCACAATTTTGAAGTTCATAAGTCAAACCGTTCCTGAACTATTGAATATTTTAATTGAATATTTTTGTCGTTTCTAAACCATCTTCTTATAAGGATTCCCCGTACATTATTACGGGGATCCCAAAAAAATATGTACATTACAAAATCAAACAAAATAGGTTATATTTATCGGTAGCGTAAGTACAAAAATATATTAAAATGTAGGTAGTAGATATTACACGACGATATACATATTTATAGTTACGGGTGTTAGAACGTATAAAAATGTAAGATAATTTGTCGACAAGCGCTGTGGCTTGACCAAAGAAATCGATGTAATTAAAGGTAAATGTGTATATTTAAAAAAAAAAAAAAAAAACTCGAGTCAATTTGAATACGGAGTTTTTAATGAAGGAACAATATTCACGTTAATAACCGCACTTTAACAACTTCACTCGTTGCACTAGTAAATGCCAAAGTAAGTTATATATATCTTTTTTTTTTTTTTAATTTTTTTGTACAAGCGTGTATGTCAGATATTTGGAAGGGTGCTAGCCGGGTCAGTTGGTATGAGAATCCAAGAAATAATAACAGAATTACTTTCCAATGGACTGGATATTCTATTCGTATGGATCCCCCTGAGTCATAAAGGCATAAAGGGCAACGAAATCGCAGATAAATTAGCAAAGAGATCGAATTCGCTGTTTCTAGATACTAATAACGAAATCATAATACCCACAGATAATCTAAAGACCGTGTATAACGAAAAAATTGTAAGATTATGGAATGCGGAATGAAGATCGATCTCATCCACAAACCATCTCAAAGGCATAAAAGAAAAGATCGAAGAATGGGAGTCATCTGATCGAAATTCATACCTTTTCAATAACATACCGCCTCCATCCTGTCCTTTCTGTAACATTTCTCAGCTTACTCTCCGACATGTCCTAACAAGTTGTAATAATTTATCCGAATTCCGCCAAAAATTTAATCTATCCTCAAATCTACCCCAATTACTACATAATAATAGTTCATATATAGATGATCTCTTCTTATTCCTCAAAAACTGTAATTTATATTATACTCTGTAATTAATAACATTGGCGCGGCTTGATAATCTTATAGTTGTGTTAAAGTCGCATGTAAATTAAATAAAAAAAGCGTATATGTCAAATACTTCTGGAAGAAAAGACACAAACTGTTTTATTGAGATAAAATATAAATTTAATATAAATACAGCTCTTATAAATTTTCATTAATGTAAACATGTGATGTTAATTATTTTTCGTTAAAATTGACGCACACCATGCGAGTTCCTTTTTGTAGGTTTTTTAAATAGAAATAATAAAAAGTGCTGGTAAAGTAGCTCCCCAATTTGACACATTTAATAAGCTTTAGTTATCAAGAGAATATCGTTTATCGTAAGAAATTTCAAAGAAAAAAACACTTTAACGGACGCGAAATAATAAAATTTGAAAAAACGGTCACATTCAAACGGTTAATTTAGTACAGTTGAAAGGCTAGTCCGATTAAATTTTCAAGAATGAAGAAATATTTCGTTTAAATCGACACCGAGAGGTTTCGAGACTTGTCTCGTTTCGGATCGAAGTCGCTCCTAGGTCTCTATACCTAATCTGAAATAATTGGGTACCAGCGATGTCTGGGAAAGTAAAGGCGACCGAAAGAAAGAAACTGGCCCCCCTACTCTGATTAGTGCCGTTGGGGTTTTTACATTGTGAACCTTAATTCCCCCTCCCAAAAAAAAAAAACAACTTCGCAATCCATGATACCTTATCAAGGGTATGGGACTTACTTTACTTTTACTTACTACAAAAAATTAGAAAAAAAAAGGGAAACAACTATTTTAACTGATTACTTACGATAAATTTTGTTAACCGCTTAAAATAAGAAAAATTCGGAGTTTATTTATTGAAATTTTAACATTGAAAATTCGTACGGTATACTTACTAACTTTTCCCTGGCGGGCTAGTTGAATGAATAAAATGTAAAAAAGAAAAAGAAAAAAAAAAAAAAAGAAAATTAAATTATGTTTTCGAAGTATTAAAAAAAAAGTTTATAAATATGAAACCCGAACTGAAGTTATTTTATAAATGAAATTTATTCCTAATAAAAACAATTGATATATAAGAAATATTTGAAAAGTTAAATGTAAATGTGAAAGTTGAAGCATAGAACATAATAGCACCCACTGAATACACCGCGCTATTCATTCAATTATCATTAAAGACGATTTTTGGACTTACGATATGTACATACATTTGATTCATCTTCCGGACAAGCGATTATTTTGAAGGAAACTTCACAACATCCACTTTAAGTTGTGGTTGAATTAAAAAATAAAAGATGGCGGTATAGTCGCGTTTAGCTAAATTGCGTTCAAGTCAGGTTCAGTTAGAATTTTTTTATTAAAATTACACGTTGTGTTTGAAAATTTAGCTTTGTTTTCTTTTTCCTTATCACCTTTCAATTAAATTTATAAGATGTGTATTTAAGTATACTATTATTAGTAAGAATTTAATTGTTTTGACATACTTCTGTACAGGATACTTGTAGCCCTTCTCATTTATTTCCAATCCATACAAACCCCCTTACCCTTAGTCAGGGCCGTATCGGGGGGGGGTCACATTCCCACCGCCCGAAATGTTTGCGAAATAATAACTGTTTGAATTAAATGGACCGAAATTCGGGATAAATTTATTTCTTTTTAATTTTTGACAAAAGAAAAGAAAATTGAAATTTTTATGAATTCTATGGAAACTACTATTTTTTATTTGTTTTTATTGTGGTGTTCAAATATTGCATGTACAATATAATTGACTACACGGCTTTAGTGTACCATTTATAAATAAATATATTTCATGATAGCACACACACACATATGTATAATTATAAATCTAGGCGCGCTTAAGTCCTCTACGGTTCCAGCAGTTCTTGTTGAATACGTCACCTCTCTAAATTCGCAGGTCTTTCTTCCGCTAATCTATTCTTATTCGTTCCTACCTTTCGGTCTCTAAAAACTCCCATTTGACTTATCTTATCTATTATTTCTTCTCGTCTTAACCTGTGTTAGTTATACACAATTTCTTTCGATAATCTTCTCTACTTTATCTTCGATTTCATCAACCTCTGTCATCCTTCTGAAGTTTTTATTCTATTTTTGCTTTCAAAGTTCCTTCCATAAACCGTAATTAAACAGTAATTCTATCAGTATCAATTTCCATTTCATGTAACCATTTTCACTGATGATTGGAGCATCTTTTATTCTTCTACATTTGAAAATTTCACAATCTTTTCGTCTTCTTTGCTATTCTTCCATATTCACGAATGAATTAATGACTAGCCTCCTACAGTTCGTTATTAATCCGTCTTTCTTCCAATTATTCATTTTCAACCCCATAAGTCCCTTTTTCAGACCTCTCCTTCCTGATCATTCTTGTGATTTTATTATTCGCCGTATACGTTGACACATATTCTCTCCACCTAGTAACCAATCGGACATTTCTGGCAAGAAGTGGCTGATTTTTCGACGGTCGAGCTGCTTCTTCCCGCTTCCTTTCTTTTAGCAAAATCTCATATTCTAATCTTCCGCTGCTGCGTAAAATTGTTTTTATTTTAGACTTTGTTCAGACGCTTTTGCTATTTCTAAAAATCGCACTTTCCAATTACCCATTCTTACTTGTCTAATCCATGGTTCTTGTTCTTTCCTTTACTTTGTCATTTTGTTGTTGTCTATATTATTCTCCTATGTTTTCAAGTCACACTCTATTACTTTTCTCGGGTTTTTTGCGATGTTCTTTAGTTTGTTCCTCTCCACGCTATCTTTTTTATTCTAATGATGCGGTTATCTTAAATGATTATCGTGTGTTTATTAAATGTTCATCTCTTTTGGCGGACTACTGTATGCTTGAGTTTTTGTTGAGACTTGGGCTAATTCTTTACATAGCTTCTTATAACCTGTTCTTTCCTCCCTCGCTCATCATACCTGCTATATTGATTGTTTCTTATTAAGCATATCCGATTGTATATTAAAATATGACCGACTCTTTTTTATTCTAAATGGTTCCAGGTAAAAAGGTTCTCGGTAAAAAATCCTAAGGTAAAAAAAAAAAAAAAGAAGCAATATTCGGTAATCTATGATAAAACGTAGACACATACCGTATAATTCTTGGACAGCCAATTTATCATCTTCTGGCAATTCGAAATCGTCCTTTAAACCTTGATACCAAGGAAACATTAACGATCCGGATACCGACGAATGAGCCAAACCCAACGAATGTCCAAACTCGTGCGCCGCCACCGCAAACAAACTTGTTCCTAATGAGCGTAACAATATTTATTTTACCGTATTTGTTAATCTCCACTAAAAAGCGTCAAATATGATAAGACTCTTATACAAAATAATATATACGACGCAGAGTATATGTAATTATTAAGAATTAAGAGATATTCTTTTTTTTGATATATCAGAATATGATTCCTCCGATTTCCACCCGGAACGGAATTTCGAATATGACGAAATATCGGAGGAAATGACCGATTAAGTTAAAATTCGCGCTTGCCAAAAACTATTGGTACGGCTATATTTCAAAACTTCTTTGACGATTCGCATTATTGAAAGAACATTTTTAAATTATATACCTTTTTAACGAAAATAATGAGGTAAAAGACAAAAATTTGATCAAGATTCGAAGACAAAAATAAAGAGACGGCGAAGATTCCATTCTAAACTTTTCGGAATTATGCGAGAAAATGGAAAACATTTAAAAGTCTATTGTAACCCGGGGAAATTTTCCAACAGATGATATAAAAAAATATATCGACCAATAATTGACATAGAAGTATGCGAAAAATTTATGTTTGTGTTTCGTAAGATACAATTATTGTTTTATTATTTTTCTGACTTATGTAAAAAGAAAAAAAGTTAAAAATATTTTTAACTCAGCAGTAAAAATTCTCTATTCAGTCTCTAATAAATGAGGCATGCAATTTTTGTTTTGTATAAATTTTATTTATCCGAATATATATATATATATTCGGATAACTTGGCCATTTTGGCCTCGCAAGTTGACCCATCTTGCTTTCAATTCTGTCTTTTTCTCTTCTATACTTTGTATAAAATGATCAAAATTTACAACGTAATTCTTACTGGCATCAATACAAACAAAGTAACATAACCACAAAAATCCTATCCTAACATTTAACTTTCATTATATAAAATTAAGAAATTTTTTCGTCACATTTTTCGTTACATATTTCCTTACATATTTTATTACATAAAATTGTGACACTTTTTAAATAACAATAACAAACATATTATAAAATATAACAAACGTTACATAAAATTGAGACATTGTTTTGGGACATTTTTTCTAATTGGGAGGTAGCCTAAGAATTACGTTGTAATTAATATATAATATATATAAATTTATTTTTATTTAATGGGTGGCCAATAAAAGTTTGCAAAGTAAAAATACCCGTGGCACGACCCTTATTTTAAAAAATTTGTAATGGTTAAAGAATTTATTCCGCGTTATATTGTTTTACATTAATATGAAAGTGACAATTTCGACCGGGGAATATCATTTAGACGGAAAAACAAAAATGAATTTATAAAAAAAAACAGTTAATTGTCCGGAAAGGATTTGTGTGTACGTTCATTTAAAATAGTATTTTATCGGATCAGATCGAGTAGCGGATTTGCGGGGCGGTAAATGCGAATCCCATCAACGGTATTACAAAGGTAACTTAACCGACTAGAATCCGCTACCAGCTTACAAAAAATTCCAAGCAGAAGCTACCTAGTAAGTCTTCTCTCTGTATCATATCCGAGTGTACTTGTAAAGCTTCGATATTCATTCGCGCCAACATTAGAATGAAACGCGAACGGGTTTTTATTAAAAGCTATACAATAAAAGATTGATTAATAAATAAAAAAAAGAGGCTAACATAATTAAGTTTTAAAAACTGATCGGTGTAAAAGATTATTTTTTAAGTGCTGATTCGGTACTGAAATATTTTTCATTTTGACGTAAAGAATTTTTCAGAGTTGACTCAACTGGGCACCAACTGAAAAATCGTTTCAACGGTACGAATAATTTATTCCTTAACAAAGACTATTGAAAAATAATTATTAAGTAACGAGCGGCTAATTATAACATCACGTTCGAAACGTAAGTTAATTAATAATTCAATTTATTTAGGCTCGTCTATTTCGGACATGAAAATTATATATAATTTACCATTTGACGTTGACGGAGAGACTGTAGCCGATAGGTTATACCTATTTACATTTAAAAGTACTTCAATGGGAAAAAATATTCCTCCGCTTTTATGATCATCTCTAAAGTATGTATGACTATATATATATATAAAATCGACTGCTCCTTCACATTTATATCCGATTCATAAATTGACAGACAGTGGGGCGTATTTTACAATTTTTATACTTCTTTCACCGAACTACCATCTTGGAACTACTGCACTTCATAGAAATACACCTGTCTTTTGTAATACTTCGCCAGCAAATGTAACACATACCACGTTACTCAGAAAATTAACAATTATTCGAATCTAATTACTTATTTATATGCTTCCAAATCAAGCCCCTCAATTAACCGGCTACAACCAGATGCGTCTATGGAATTGGCAGTGTATATAGCAATATTTCAATTACTAGAGTACTCGATTTCCGTTACGGAAGTCTTAAATTTGATCCTAGGTGACGACAGAAATGATTACAAAAAAAAAAAAATCCTGTACACCTTCTTACCTTTGTAGCTGCGTTCCTTCGTAACTCTGTTCCTTCTCTTACTGTCACCTAATCATCAGTCTACGCTTCACGCCGATACATCAATACGTAAATATGTCTATATGGCTACTCCTACTACACTCGACGTTGGAATGTTTACATTGACTGATTTCTTCACGTGTTGGTCAGCGCAGTATATATATGTATATTATATATATATATATATATCAAGATATGCCTTAATCTATCCACTCCTGGATGAAGGCTCTCACCAAAGTCTTGCAACCACTTCCATCTTGCGCTTTTCTCAACCACTTTTATTCCAACTACCTTTGCTATATCATCGTGCCATTGCATCATCTGTTTTTTTTTTTTATCCATCAACCACGATTGTAAACCATGTTTCTACTATCTATTGTCGTTTCTTCGAGCTACGTGACCAGCTCATGCCCGTTTTATTCCGGCCATCCGCTCCACTACATCATCCAGCCATGTTTGTTCCCGTATTCATGCATTCTTTTTCCGATCCGATAACCTCATACCGAACTCTATCCTCTCGTGTGCAGTTTGAGCCTTTCTTATCTGTTTTATATCTGTGTTTGTGAATGACCACATTTCCGAACCGAATGTAAAGACCGGAAATTGTACAACTTAATTTTCAGATAAATCGGTATTTGTTTCAAGTGCAACCCGCGACAATGATGTTCTGCTCGTTACTTCCGCTTTCGTCATCATTCCTTTATTTGTCGTAATCTTTCGACCTAAGTATATGTAACCGTCTACTTGTTGTTCCGAGTTTACTGCTATTCGTGTACTTCGTTCCGTGTTTGTTATTATTTCCGTTTTGTGTAGGTTTATCTTTAGTTCTATTTTGTTCGAATGTACGTTTTAGTCTGTTATCATCGATTGCAGTTCTTCTACATTTGTGCTGAACAGGATTACATCGTCTGCAAATCTGAGATGGTACATTCACCATCTAGTTTAATACTCGTTGTAGTCTAGTTGAAATTTCTAAACACAGTGTCCAAAGCGCAGAAAAATAATTTCGGTGAGATGGTATCCACCTTGTTTAATACCTGTTTTTACTGGAATTTTCCCCGTTTTATTGCATCGATTTATCTGAATTGTAACGGAGCAGGAGATGATGTTCTCTATAATTTTAATATATTTGTCATTGATTTAAATTAGGTTTTTCAGTACTGCCCGGATATCTACCGAATCGAACGTTCTCTCGTAATTTACAAATGCCATATACAGATCAATGCTGTATTCTCCACATTTCCGTATCAGCATTCTAATTGTCATTAGAGATGTTCGTTTGTATTGAATCTTGACTTAAAGCCAGCCTATTCTCTCGGCTGATTAAAGTCGATTTGTCGTGTTAATCTGTAGAAAGTTATTGACTGGTCTATAATTTTCCAGAATTTGTATATCTCTTTTCGTTTTATGTATAAGAACTACCTCCGCTTCCATCCATACACTTGGTATCGTGGCTCCTTTCAAATATCGGTTAAAAGGTTGACAAATTACAGTTAGCATCGTGTCTCCGTTATATCTGATCATCTCCGCTAGGATTCCATCTGTTCCCGGTGCTTTATTGTTTTTTATTGCTCGAAGCGCATTTCTTACTTCATCCCAAATGGCTTGATAGTTAACTAAAACCAAGCCATAAAAAAAAAAAAAAAAAAAATCTTTACTTATTTTAGGAATCTCTTCAATATCTTTATCCTCAGTTCCTTCATAAGCGTTCACTATATTTGGTTGTACCTTTGTACCGCTCAATTTTATTATTTTATTTATTTTTTTTTTTTTATTATTGATTTGATTTGATTTGATTATTATTGTTATTATTGTTATTATTATTATAGTATTATTATTATTATTATAGTATTATTATTATTATTATAGTATTATTATTATTATTATTATTATTATTATTATTAATAGATAAGCCAAAGGAAATGAATTAAGATTCAAATTTGTATTGTAAAATTACCTACACCGATCCTGAAAACACAAATTAATTAAAATAGTACACATACGACACGGTGACGATTACTAATTACAAATAAATTTGATACGTATCACTATTATCGGCCGGGGAGCGCGGTATCTGCAATGGCGGTGGTCCATTTGTCGTCCTTTAGGTCGGTGAATCTACGGCGGGAAACTCGGTTCACGATATGTTTAGAATAATTTAAAATTTACAACCTTTACATTTATCGAATAAGAACGATCGCGACTACACTTGAGCTAAATTAAGATTTCACACTATGTGTCGAGTGGCGACGGCATTAACTAATGACCAATTTGGCTTATTTTTTTTACTGACCAGTCCGATGACTAAGACTGAAACTGATCTTTTACCAACTTCAACCGAGACAAAAATCAAACTGATCTGCTCCTCCTTTTTTCCTTATTGATCTATCGCGATACTTTCGTTTTCTCCCTTCGCGCGGTTATGGTAGACCTGCCCTGATGCGCAACTTGCTTTGCGTTGATGCAGGATGGTCCATTCACCCCTAGCCGACAACAGGATCACACACACATGCACATTTACACTCGCACCACTTTTTCGATAACTTGTTAAGTTTAATTTTACCATTTTATTTTTTATTAATACGTAATGTAATGTACACATATATATGCGTTGAGGCTATGGCAACAGTTCGTGTGACATGGCTAGTGTGATGGATAAATTTTCGGAATAACCCTTAGCCGCAAGACATGTTCGTGTCAAAAAATAATTAAATAACTGCCAATAGTCACGTGGAAAGCAATAACAAACTACCACGCATACCGCCATACGCGGGCTAATTGATGTACAGAAGGCAGACACACACGGAACTATTACGATAAATCAAAACATTTACAATCAGTTCCAGGTGTAGTCTTGCGTCCTGTGTTTACGCTAGCGCTGTATGTAACAGATTCCATGAAAACTTGCTGACAGCAGGTACGGCTACAACCATCGGGAATTGCCTTTCGAAGATCAAAAATACGGCGTGCAATAATTTTTGTTTCATGCCATATATTACTTGTAATTGCAGCCCTGACGTTTGCACCAATAAAATCGCACTCCCAGTGAGCTTCAATCAATTTGATTTGAAAATAATAAGAGTAGCTTGGCAGTTATTATGGGATTAATTATGTTCTTAAACAGCTCGTTCTTGCCGAAGATGTCACGCTGCTGCGGGTGCTAATGTGGATTAGGCGGTCAAGCCTTGCTCTCTCCATTGCCTCTGAGAGGCTTTTGTTCATGTACGACAGTTTGAAGGCTGACAACTGAGGTTCTTAGTGTCGGTAGTGTCTGCAGCCATTTTCCTTCTTTACGGCACTCAATTATTTCTTCCTTATGAATCGTATTACCTCGTTATCGTTTTTCATTCGCAGATCGTTACTGTTCTACCCGGATCCCAGTGATAATCGGGAATGTAATTCTGATCACATCCCTATCGCATGTTCCACTCTGTCGTCAGAGCGTATTTTTCGCATTACTCATAATCCCTTAAACTTAACATTTCCACTACTTATTTCGTTCTTTCATTTCATCGTTCTTTCCTGTTCCTTCCCAAGGAAAATGTTTCCATTGCCGATTGCGTACGAATTTAAATAAATAATCTATTATGCTTTATCTTTTTTGCTGAGCATTGCTGTCGATTCCCCGCTCAAAAAATAAACCAAAAAAAAAAAAAAAAAATATATAAATTAGCAACTGATCCTCCTTACTGGAAAAAAAGTATTATTTCGGTTTAACTGATCATGTCGCAATTTCTTATAATCGCATATATTTGAGAGAACATCCAGCTATACGTCCATTATGTTTTGACTCTTTCTGATGTTTCCACTATTTGTACGGTTCCATTGCCTATTTTTTTCAATCATGCCCAGTCAAATACGTACTTTACCCGGTTTTCGTAACCATCTAAGAGTGAAATTTAAAGAACCCTTTCAGTAAGGGTATATTTAAAAACAAACAAAATAAAAAAAAAAAAAAAATCCTTTCCATCTAAGGGCTTTTTAGTAAAATTTTAGAAAATATCGCTTCCACTTAATTTTGTTCCAACCGTGGAACAGTTCTCCGTACAAAATTTGAAATAGCCTCTCTATCTGTGTAGGTTTACTTTTATTGGGGGGAAAAAAGAAGCGAACAGCAGTTAAGTTTAGCGTGCTTTTATTAATTTTAAAAAATAAAAAAATTAAACCTTTCAACTAATTCTCATTAATTTAACGCTTGAATTTAACAAAATTTTTCTGCGCCCAGCGCGGATATATACATTGAAATTTGTCCGATTCTCCTATACTTTTCGTAACTAGATTAAAAATAAATAAATAAATAATAAAAGCATTTCATTCCACACCTGAAAAGCCGAAGCTATAAACTGTTTCGAAAAAAATTTAGTAGTTCTTTAACCGACCGCACTATTTCAAAACAAATTAAGAGGACATTCATTAATTACGTGAGCTCAAAATGGAGCAAAGGAGTTCAAAAAAACCTTATCAAATCTCATTTTTTTTTTTTTTTCTTTATTAATTTTAAGCATGTCAGCTAAGGACGTTACTCAATCTAAAGGTATGATAGCATTAATGATTATAAAGGAAAAATATTAGAAATGGAACATACGAATGAAGCTAACAAAGGAATAACCAAGGGAGACTGAAAGTCTCACGTCAACTTTTAAATAATATACATTATTATATAGATTAAAAAAATGATTAACTTTTTCTTTTACCTTCTTTTTTGAAAAGCTACTAAAAACGTTTATTTTCCGAATAAAAAAAAAGTAAAAAAAGAAACAGGGTTTTTAAAAGAAAAAGAAAAAAAAAAAACTGGTATAGTTCATGAATTCTCATGGAGCGAATGAACAATTAGGAAAGGTGATGTCTATTTTTACTTTTAATTTTACTAAATTTAAATAAATTCGACATAGTCGACCTTAACACGTTGTATTATTTTTCTCCTTTATAAAAATAAATTTAGTCTTTTTATAGTTTAAATCTCACATGAGGGAGCGGGGAGTCCTACCAAATGTCACTAAATCTCACCAAGGGGGCCTGAAAGGGGCCCAAATTAAAAGAAAAACAGCTCACTTAATTAATGGATACTGCGTAAACTTCCGCGTATATTCACGGATAAAATTTCAACTATGCTAGTTCCTTTTTTAAAAGAGAACATTCGTTTTAACTGTGAACTATTCCGTGATCAGCGCTTGCGAAATTTCCATTTTTGGAAACAAAAGAAAATAGCATATGATATATATATATATAGTACACTTACCTTCTGATGTACTCTCGCCGTTTGTTAGCCACAATTCCTCCTCGTCAAAATGAGCATCACCTCCTCGACCGGTACCCGGGAAAAATGCGTGCGCCAAGATCTGTCCTCGCCCGTCAAACGGAAATCCATCTCCGTGATAGCCGCTGTAATTTATCACATTAACCGCTATTAAAAATTATGCCGATTTTTTTTAAAATTACACAACGATTCGATGTGCTAGGGAAATTTACGGCTCCTCGGTAGCCTAGTGGTTAAAAGGTGCTTAGCTACCAAACCGGAGTTATCATAGGATTATTTCGGGAGTTGTCTCGTTCCGGATCCGAATCGCTTCCCGGTGTATATGTATCCAATCTGAAATTGAATATTGGTTATATCAGAGAACTATATCTGGGGAAAAGTAAAGGCGAATAATGCAAAAGTAGAAAGAAACTGGCGTATTCTCATCAGATCCCCATAAGTACATTCAGAAAAGCTTAATTACACAATGATACCCGTTATCAAAGATATATGGGACCTACTTTACTTTTACCATATACGAGAAGAACTCTATGCCGCTACGGTTAAATCTTTTCATTGAAAACAAACAGGTTGCTGCTTGAAATCAGTGGTGCATCAAATTTGCACATGGCCGATGTCGATCTCTAAATACTACGTCGGAGCTTAGGTGAAATAAATCGCAACGTTTACAGTAGAGTCGGGCTAAATATCTCTGCTTAGTTTTCTTGTTGTCGGGTCAATGCCGCTGGCGCGCCCACAAAAAAAAAAAAAAAAAAAAAAAAAAAAAAAAAAAATCTCTGATTTTAATCAAAAGTTCTCTGAAAAAATCTCGGTACCGAAGATTAAACGGAAATCCATTGCAAATATAAATAATAATAAAAAAGTGTATAAACACGAGTACGTAATTATGATTTTACTCCGGCTATGCTTTAATGCTTCGATGAAACAAAAACAGTCGATGATATATTATGCGATAGAGAAATATGTCGAAGCCCGAGCATGTTCCCCATTCTCTTTTCATGTGTACTTAATTAAATCGATAAGAACATCGACAGCACGCTCTCAAAAAACAATTTCGCTGGCCGATATTACTTCGCAACGAAAGTTAAGCTGATTAGCATGCGCGAATAATTGCAGCGTAAAATCGATTTTCTTCGTATAAATTTTCTCGCTAATTTTTTACCTTCACTTTTTGGAATTATCGAAAGTACACTAGCGGTTTGCGTAGCTCCTCTTCGTTTTAATCTCTCGTTTAGAATGTTAACCGGAAGCAATTCGATCGTACTGAGAAAATACTACTGGCCATGTTTTCTTTCATTTAAACCGTCTTATTTCACGAACGAGGCCACCGAATCGTGAATAGATGCGCATTCTGCCTATTTAGTTTTCCTTATTCGTCGAGATAACTTCGAAATTAATATCTTAGACTTACGAGCGACACTCATACATACGCACACGCATACTTGCCTTACCTTTCAAAGTAAACCAAAATGTCTGCATCGTCATTAAGAATTTCCCGGAATGACAGCTTCGAAGACTTTGCCCAAATATTCAGCGCCTTGCCCAATTCGAACCGTACCCTTTCGTAGCTCAAGTTTTGTATGTACTTGCTTCGCAAACTGTAAAATAGAAAATAAAACGGTAATACACCCTGCCAAACGAATACCAATATAATTGTTTACATTAGGCGCTGCCGGAGAATTTCCGCTAAAATACTTCTTTTTTTTTCATTATCAAAAAACATTTAATTCCCGAAAGTTGATGATGGCTTTTCATTTCGAACTCCGGAGGAAAACTGTAGAGACTTTACGAATTTAACAAAAGCTTCTTGCACCGTTGAATTGACATTTATGTTTTGTTTTTTTTCTCTATTATTACCGAGTTCTCGTTTCTTTTTTATAATAAAGATCGACACATTTTTTTCGACAGTGACCATTCATCACTTTTGATGAAATATAGTATAGGTTCTTAATATTGATAAAAATCTGAATGTTTTAGAAATTAGCCGCAATCAGAAAATATTAATAATAGTTAGAACACAAAATTAATCTAAACGGGTTGTTGGAAGCGTTTTTCCTAAACACTACAAGAAGTTAACATTGTTAAATTATATGATAAACTGAGAAGTATTTTACCTAACAATTTTGGACTAAGGCATAAGGAAAGATATATCCTATACAAATTCAATCCATTAATGGATACGGCTGGTGCGTATATATCAGTAACAAAAAAAAAACTAAACTCTGTAAATAAACAACAAAGAAAATGTGTACTAAGCATATATATCTTCTCTATATGGAACTGTCCCAACTTCTGCGGCATGCGTTGTTATAACTAACATCATGCCTATAGATCTATTTCTTACAGGACAAGCAAATAGTAACTGAATACAGAATTACCAAGAATCGAAAATTTGTTGGTAAAATCCTTCAAATTTTTCAGCAACTTTGACTATAGTGACCACACGAAGACTGATTGATAACATTTAAAAGACTGATTGATAACATTTAAAAGACTGATTGAGATAACATTTAAAAGACTGATTGATAACATTCTCATCAGTATCTGGCAAACGCAGTGGAACGAAGACATAACGGGTCAGAAAACCTACTTGCACTTCCCTTCCATAATTAAAGCTAAAAAACCTAGAAGTAACATCTTACAATGCTCAGATCCTCACTGGGCATGGTAACTTTGGGGGATACTTGTCTCGTTTCAAATTAATCAATACACGCCCCTTTTCCAATATTGCACTGCCCGTGTAATTGACAATGTACAGCACACACTCTCTATTTTACAAACGTCCAAAATAAAATGCAACACACGAGCACCTATTGACAGAACAAACTCTGAACCACTACTGCAATTCTTCCACAATGTAACGAAGACCAAACTCATCCTTAAACCGATTGATCAATCCTCTCCAACCGATATATAACATTATATTTTATAGATATACAATTGTCATCCCAAACACACAGTTCTTTATTATTATTACTTCGTTTTAATGTTATCTCTATTGTTAATTTTAATATTAGCAATTCGTAAACATATAAAAACACGAAATACATAAATGCGTAGGTTAATTACTAATGTACATATTACATACTCTTACCAGGTTAGATTAAGTAATGAATTTATTTCATTTTATTCTTTATCAATCTATTTGTTACATTCTTTATTCAATTATTTATTTTTCTTACAACTTCCTTTTCCCATCAGGCATTGTGAACATTGCCAGGCAACTGTGGTCATATTGTAAGATGGGAATTTTTCAATTTTTAATTTGTATTTCTCATTTTGTCTTTTTGTTTTTTGTTTTCTCCTCTGAAAGAAAAATCTGATCTCTGTTTATTAAGTTTCATCAGGCATTGTGGGCACTGCTCTGCAGTTGCGGCCATAATGTAGAAGAATAACCTATTTTAATTTCTTCTTTGTTTTTCCTCGGTTAATTTCATTGCGCATTGTGGGCACTGCTCTGCAGTTGCGGCCATAATGTAGAATGATAACCCAATTTAATTTCTTCTTTGTTTTTCCTTGGTTAATTTCATTGCGCATTGTGTGGGCACTGCTCTGCAGTTGCGGCCATAATGTAGAATAGAATGAAATTTCCTTCTCTGCTTTTTAGTCCTTTTTCTGTTAATATTAATTTTCCATATCTATTCATAGTGTAGCTTGCTGGCCAAATGAACTGTATTTGTTCAGGCCAATAAAAAAAAAAAAAAAATGGAACAATTCATAATATAATATAATGCTATTATATGTAAAAAGGTGATTAAGTTTTACATCACCATTATACTTTTAATTATTCTTGTACTAGTTTTACTCATAATTCTGTGTTAAATTTAAATATTCACACATTCAACACACAAAATTTAAGATTTTATAATCGCAAAAAAGAAAAAAAAAAAAGTACATTATACATGTTTGTACACAGATTTGTCGAATAAATTTTCCTCATCGGCTATAGCTGGACTGAGGAATCAAAACAAAACAAAAAAAAAAAAAAAAAAAAACCCCTAGCGCTCAATAATCTGCTCTAGACTGGGAAGAGAATGAAATTCCTCCCCCCGTCGAGTACATCGCACACGTATCTGCAGAAGCATTTTAAACATTTGATCGAAATTTCGGCGCAACTCAAAAAGAACTAAAACCCGAACGAACTGGAACTCTGATCGGAAACCAAAAAAAGTTGTACTCCAAAATTTTCCGAAAATGATGACAGCACCGGCTACGTATTTGCGTATTTCGCACGCCACATAATTAGCTAGGATCATCATTGGTCGTATCGTTTCGGCTTCGTTACGTTTCGACCTCGTCCTCTTTTTCAGAAGTAGATTTAGTTCAATATTGGTGAGTTTTCAATTTTTTTTTTCTTTAATTAATATCCCCACATTTACGGCATAAAAAAAAAAAAAAAAAAAAAGCAATCTGAGAGGAAGTTAGCAATTAATTTCGTTAAAAAATAAATCTGCGGTTTTCAATGGGTTTTTTTGTTGTTCATATATCGCTTAAAAAATTATTTCCTTTTTTTTTATTATTATTAGTTCCTCTTATAAAGATCATTCGAAATGCTGATTATATATTTTCATTTAGCGGGATATTTCAATAAAAATTTTGTCGTAAAAAATTAATCGATTACAGCAATAATTTGCGACAGTTAAAGAAGCCTTGAATATATGATATTAATTAAAGGGGGGGGGGGGGAATTAAAAACTCACTAAGACCGAATTGAGGTTGAAATGTGAGCCGAGATGTAACGATAGCGCCGAAACGATTAATTAACTAGCCGGTTTTGCAAAAGTCCCTTCACTTACGTACTTCGTTTGGGGTTGGCTTTTGAGGTACGTGAACTATAAACGACACATTAAAAACTCTACTCGAAATGAAAAACTCGGCCTTTTGCAAACGAACAACGTTTTAACAGTTATTTCGCTCAACTATCGTTCAGTACCTGTCCCGGTTCCAGGCTCGAATTTCTTCCTGGTTTACCCGGCCTGAAACTGAATTAATTATGCTAGAGAAATCCGGGAAATAAGGAAAAAATTAACTGTCCATAATTCAGCCCCCCCCCCCCATAAGAGACCCTTAAATACATCAAGAAAAGTTTCGCAATTCCGGAAATCCTGCCAAATAGGGTTCTACTTACCCCTTTTTTTTTTTACTATAATTATTACTATTCAGTGACTCTAATGTAAACGAGCACTGTTTTATTAGGTTTTTATCGATGTAATATTCCGTTGCGTAATGAATCGTAAGCTGGCAAAACATCAGGAGGGGGGGCTCTCTTCAGCAAATGAACGTTGTATGCACTGATATCATCATGGATTTAAAATATTACGTTTTCAAAATGTCACATTTTTGAAATATTACATTAAGAACTAATTAAAATCAACGAGGAACCTATAAAATTCAAAGACAAATGTATATAAATTTTTGGGCGTAGTTTTTGATATATAATTGAGCTCGACGGTGCGATGAAGTGCGGAAGAAGTTTAAACGTACTTCGAGCAATGTCCCCGGGTAGTGGAACGTACTCGAGATCTCATTAATGTCTGGATCAATATCATAGATGGATTCTCTTCTTTATAGTGCCATACTTAATTCCTGAACGTCGGGGACTACCTATTCGTACATCTCAGCTGTACAGACATAGGCACATAGTGTTCATAGCAATTGTTTATATGCAGTACGAATGTGTACACACGCGCAAGACTACATTCGGAACGAATTAGTAATCGTTTGATTTACATCGTTTTACAAAAGTGCAGTAGTCCTATTTATGTCTGCTGTGTACTAACTAGAATATGATGTTGTATGTATATTTGCCATTGCCTTCCACGTGATTATTAGGCGATTATTTATTTAATTCTTGCAATAATTTTCCTTTTATAAATATTAATAAAAACTAAAAAAAAAAAAAAAAAAATGGAAATAATTGCAAAATTAGGAATGCGTTTAAGATCAATGAAAACCGCTTTTGCTCATCGTGCTTTAGTAGAGGTCAGCACGGGCTGTAAAATTAAGAATGCATTATGGAGATAAGTTCATCATTAAATTAACGAGACAGACATCTTTTCATCCTATAATCTAAAACGAGCTCGTTAAATGTTCAGATGAGGAATAAATATTGGCATAATAAACGCTTAATGGCTAAAGATACAGGCAATTAAAAATAGTTTCTAATTCAACCGTGCACACCAATATACTATTTACAATGACGGAAAATCTGGGCCCCCTTAAATACTGAGATTAATGAAAATTCAATTCATCGATCAATGTTGTGAAGCTAATAATGCTCGGTTCAGTGAGATAATAAACAATAATTTCGAACATTATAAGCTGATATTTACGGATAGACTGATAGTTAAAACAATGAAACGATACTCTACGGTTTATTATTATGGGAATAGAAATTTTTTTTACGTAACATTCAGTTAAAATGGTAAAATGAAAAATTTCATTTAATGCCAAAAAAAAAAAGAAAAAATCACTTTTAGAGGTACTACCAAAACACATACATATCAAATAATAACAAAATATACTAATATAACCACTAGATTATACATTTGTTTGCTAGAACTGGCGTAACCTATATATTTATAATTTTTTATGAAAAAATTTAAAACAAGTAGTATTACCCATCGCAAATCTCTGGCATGCATCTAGCAATTTCAAACTAACGTCATTCTAAGCATATTTTTTTCATTTCCCTACATATTTCAGGTGTCATATAAATATTATGCTGAACTTGTTTCACCGTGTAACTATATTGTCGGTTGTTTGTTTTTGATATATATAAGCGTATGTCTGTCTGTAGATGTACTATTTTCATACTAGTCATTATCGTTTGATGATTATACGAAGTTTCATAATCAAACTTGAAGTCGAGCCACATTTGAAAATCTTCGAGAACGATTTTAAAAGTCAGCAACCAGAACAATAAGCCACCAGAACGAGTATTCCAAAGTTTGTTAAGATTAATTATTAGATGGACATCACGGAAAATAGACTTTGTTTTTTAATTCAAAATTTACCTTCAGACGAACACTCGGAAGAAGGGCAATCTCTCTCTAACACGGAATCGCAGTTGATGATCAAACATTCGTAAGATTGACCTACGTTCGGCTCGCACATCGGTAGCATTATCGGGGTTGGATTTTTTGGTTTTTTTTTTTTTTCAAAGAAACACTCGCATTTCCTTCGGGAAAAATTCTTCTCAACACAGGTAATTTTTCTAATTATAATCTACTTTTATCGTTCCCTGCGAGGAAATATTCCCTTCATACTGACAGTATTGCGAAATTTTTCTGCCTAACGGGAATATCGCGATGATCGTCGCTATGATAAATTCATTTATCCGAGTTAAAATTTTATTCAAAAACCGACTAAAAAAAAAAACACATTTTACGTCTGTTTCCTTTTTTTGAGATAGGGAGGACTCGTTAACAATGAATAATCATCCAGCACAAGGAGAATTTTCCTGTACTTTCAATGCGGATTCAGACCACGTCCTACCCGAACAACAAGACACCGCTATCCGGCCCCAACTACAGTCGCTGGTTAATTTCGCATCTGCGAAAAGTATAACTCCTTCATGTGTCATTTTCCAAAAAAAATAAAACTTCAAAAAAACCAAACGAATAAAATAAAACTGTCGTAAATGTTTCATCGCGATAGATAACACAGACTGTACAACTTTTCTCAGTGGTAAATTTGTATCGAAGTAAAATGAATAAATATCGTATTTTTTCAAAAATAATTTCGGTTCTTGGAAATTTAAGGACGGATGCAATTTAAAAAAAAAAAAAAAAAAAAAAAAAAACGAAAAAAAACACCCCGTAAAGAATAATCAGTACTTGATATTTTGATGAGATTCGAGCGAATAAAATAAAAAATTAACCAGACCACGAAAAATTTACACTTAAACACGTACCTGTACGCGATAACCGGAATAATAGCGATTACTTTTATTATTATTATTATGCCGGAAAACATGTTTATTCTTCATCAAAACTCTGCGTGATATACATGTCATTTCGGGCGAAGCCCGCTATAAGAGAGTTTGTCGACAGTGCCACGCACCAAAAACTTTTCACACCGTATTCTAATATCTGCCGTCACCTTTTTTTTTTTTTTTCTTTTCCTAGCCCGAACAGTTACATTTGGCCAGTAAGCTAACGTTATAATTAGATTTCGTAATGAAAATAATAATTACCGGAGCGATAGAAAAATAAGGAGTAGAATGTAAGGAGGGGAATTCCATCCTACAATATGGCCGCAACTACAGAGCCTACAATGCCCGATGAAACTCAAAAAACAAAAATAAACCTTTTTTTTTCCAAATAAGTCCCATCTCGCAATATGACCACATATAGCAGTGCTCACAAAGTCCGATGATGGCAAAAAAAAGGTAGCGGTTACAGCGAACAAAGATTACAATGTAAGAGAAAATGAGAAAGTAATAAATAAAGGGATAAAGAAATAAAATAAAACTAACCGCCTACCATGAACAAAATAATAGTAATAATAAACTTCAACGAATGCGGAGAAAGACATTACGGAAAAAATTAAGTAATAATCTAGTTTCCTTCGATAAACTTAAGAAGAGAAAAAATAAAAATCTTATCCCTGGAACGAAGTAGATAAAAAGTGCACAACGGAAGGTAAACACCGTACGACATAATCAGGTCTGTAAAAGACACAAGTCTCTCGTTATCAAATTAGTCGCAATTAAATAAAAAGTGGGGTTAATATCTTCCCTCTAGAATTTAGTCGACAGTAAGTACATTTAAAACTTACATGGTGGATGTCATTAGGAAAACAATTTACGGTGGACACCATGTTTAAAAAATTAATCTCAAAGTTTCGGAAAGTTTACACTTAGCGTCATCAGAAAGATGCCCTTTATTTGAAAAGTTTAAATGGCCGAAACGTAGCCTACACGTAACTGTTGCGAATTTACTAGTCATACTAAGTGGAACACGAATGTGATAAAACCAAGTTATGGATGGAAGAGGTGATTAGGCAATTTGAAAATATTTACCGAGATCACTGCGTATATAAGTCATCCAATCTGAATTATTATCTCTTTTAGCTTTATTTACAAGGTGAAAGGATGGGATGAATGGAAATTTAATACCAGACTTGGACCCTTCTTTAGCAATTGAATCAAATCCGTCACTAACTAATAGACCACAGGAATCCGATAAAACTTAATGACTCCTCCAAGTTCTGAAAACGTCGTCAACTTGCAAACGTCCGAATATCTTGTACTCTTCTGAAGTAAGATCATATTAAGTGTGTGAATGAGTATTGTGAAAATATATCGAAAAATTAATTTTAGTTTTACTTAATCCAAAAGTACATTTACATATATATATATATATATATATATATACACATATATATATATACATATACATATAGTATGTATATATATATATATAAACTCCCCACTTTGGCCTCACAAAGGGTTCTACCCCTTGACCCCTCTTGCTTACATTTCTGTCTCTTTCTCTTCTATACTTTGCATAAAATGATCAAATTTACAGCGTAATTCTAAATCAGTCCATATGAATGTAACTTATGCGCGAACAAACGTCAAAGAAAAAAAGAAAAAGAAGCGGGACGAACGTGTAATTTCCTTCTTTTTGGAAGTCGGCAACAAAGCTCTATTACTAATGTAATTTTGCAAATTGATAGCATTTTAAGTCAACCGCTTCTGTTATACTAATGAAAAATAATAAGAAAAAAAACTTATCCAAAGGGACCACATTTTTTCACGTTATTTAATGAACACTCAATTTATGTTCAACGATTTTCATCATTACTCACATGGTACCGAAGTTTATTTATTTATTTTATTATTTACGAGGTACATATTGCCAGCGAGGGGGCTATCACCTCGGATGAGGTTATTTACATTATTTTAAGGTTTGTAATATTTATAAATTTAATTAGTCTGTATAAGTTATTTATGTTTAAATTCGCGGAGTGATCGTCTGTAAGTGTGGATTGTTGGCGTTCGGCACTGTAGATGGGGCATTCAGTGATGATGTGTTTGACTGTGATCTGGCAATTGCATTGAGTACAGACTGGAGGCTCCTCTGGTGGTGCAGCAGGTATGCATGGGTGGTTAGAGTATGGAGCAGATAGATTCTGTTCAAGGTTGATTCGATATCCCGGTTTGATGCAGCTTTGCCTATAACGTAAGTCCAGTCAGTAATCGTCCGTTTAATTGTCAGTAGTTTGTTCGAATGGCTGCTGTTCCACTCAATCTCCCAGTCAGACATTATTTTGGATTTTGCGTATTTCTTCAGTTCGCTTGAGTGTAACAAGTTGATACTCTTTCCAATGGACAAAGAATCAGTATATAACCTCCTTTTTTTTTAAATGTCGGTAAAAATTAAAAAATATTACATAAAATTGGGACATTTTTTCTGATGGGGGTCGGCCTAAGAATTACGTTGTAATTAATATATACATATATATATATATATATATATGTACCTCTTAATATCAATTGATATGAATATTAAAGTCCGGAACATTTTGCCAGCTATTGACCAAATTAATTGCGTACATCACAAAAACTAGTTTTTAAAGCGCCAAAAGAGTAATCACCGATCGGATTTTCTCAATATAATATTGTAGTTTAGAAGCAGCATCTTTCCAATTCTCGATGAACTATACGCAACCGGCAAAGATTCCCAGTATCCTTTTTTGTTCTCTCTCTCTCTCTCGCTCTCTCTCAAAAGGATTAAGTTGCGAGTGTCACATATAGATATAATTTTCACCGAACTTGCACTTGCTCCGACTGACAAGCAAGAAACCCTATTCACGCACAGTTGTACTGTGATATCGTTTCTTATTTCTCACTTCGTTCGCTGAGGGTGGCTTTCGTTATTTCATATTTTACCTGTTTTTTTCACGTAAAATCCTCCAAAAGTAAAAGCTATTTACACCGATCTAATTTACTTCACCGTAATACACATCCCCTACGTAGTGTTTTAGACCTTCGTTGCAGTACTGCTTCGAACAGACGAAAAGACAAGCCCTTTTTAAAATTTTTCATAACGCTTCCCCCCGCTCTTGCTCTACTCTTCATTTGAAAATTTTGAAAAAGCTTAATAATGTTTTTTCGAATTAAATAAAAATGGCCGTTAGGAAATGCTTCGCTTTCGTTATTTTCTACTCCTCTTAATGTAATAAATTCTTTTTTGGAAAATTAAGCCTTTGCGCTGGTTGTTGTTTTTTTTTTCTCCTCCCTCCCGCTTAAAATTCCGTTAAAATGTAGCGAGAAAATTTTTAATTATTTCGGAATTACCATCGTCTACTCTGTAACGTTGCCCGTGTTTCCGCCAGCAGACCATTAGTAATAATTTAATAAGGAAACTTCCATGCTTAAAAAATGTATTCATTCGTCAAAGAAGTCATAAGAAGAAAATCAATTTTTGTTAAGCAAAGATTCCAGTTCGTTGAAATAACAGCATAAAACGAAAGAAAAAAGAAAGAGAAAGAGAGTGAAACAAAAGGAAGACGATTTTAAAACCGGCACCAGTGGGTTAATGAGCTGCAATGTGGAAGCCTATAATAATGGAGAAGAGATAGGAAATGCGTTTTAGCAATGTTATTTTCGTAGTAAAAATGTATTTCGTTAGCTAGAAGAGACATTGCGACATATAAACGAGGAGGAACGGTTTAAATTAAAATATTTCACAGCGCCTTTGAAATTGAATTTAACACGATAAGAGACGGAACGACGAACCTGATATTAAAATCTTCGAAAGAAATTCATTTGAATATTCATATACGAGATTAATTGTAATAATGCGACGCGCGCTTTTATATGTAATTTAAAGTATTATATTCATTTTTTAATTAATCGATTTTTTTTTGTAATGTTCCATTCTTAATAAGAATTAATAATAATAATGAAGAAGAAGAAGAAGAAGAAGAAGCAGAAGAAAAATAACAATAAAAGATGATGGCACAAAGAGAATCATCATTTTTGTCGATATACCTTCGTAATGAGATCTTTTCTTTTTTTTAATGATAAGTTTGAAATTGAGAAAATTAACGGGGGAAAATTTGAATTTCAGACAAAAATACATGTGTAGTGCCAAACTTTCTTCAAATCATCTCGCTGAAAGAAATGCGTGATCAATGTGTTTATAGATATGGTTTTTTTTTTTCTGCAAAATTAAAACTATGTTGCGTAGAAAAATAAACATATTTTTGGTAATCAATTTATTAAATTGCAACGAGTTTTTTTCGAGTGATCTTTTTACTACGGGATTTTGATTTTAAAAAGAAAAAAGTTTGAAACAATAATTTAAAAGTTAGTAGTGATAAAGCGATGGAGTATTTATTAATTTTACTTTTTAACTAGATTTTTCTTAGAAAATGGGCAAATAAAATATTTAAACCCATCTCGCGACACTGGATGCTTCAAAATTTGTTTAAAAAATTTTCGCTAATTTTGGATTAATCGATGGATGAAAGGCGCAATTCAATTTCTAAAGTGCACCCCCGGTATAAACACGCTCTAGTCTGTTACGAGTCTTCGATAAAATCTGGATTTTTCTTTGTTCTCGGGGGTTTAGCCAGCCCGAAATAATAATGGAGCACTATTAAGAAAATATAACATAAAGCCGGGCGAGACGACCGTCGATAACTGCGTCAGTGGACGATTCGCTGCCTAACATATGCCCCCTGTCAGGGTCGAGAGGGTAACGGGAAAAAAATTATTTCTTCAATCAAGGTTTTTTTTTAAATTTTCAAATACAAATTTAGTTTTTTAACAAAGGTTTGACGATTCGGTTTGTGAGTTTTAGCGTTTTTAGACAAAATGTTGGATTTTGGCCAAAAGATTGTAAATGTCACCATGATGTGGTTTAGAGACATCGAGAGTTGAATTTGGCACTCGAGATTAAATAAATAACAAAGAAATATATACAAATACCGATAAATAATATCCAACACTTTGATATTACTAATAAATGCATACTGAGAGATTTGCTTTCAATCGTTGAGTTGTATAAGATCAATTTAAATTGAGTGTACACGTGTTATTCGTTTCTTTCTGATACTTATTTTTGTTTACATAACTTTAAAATCATTCTATACGCTTTTTTTTTCTTTTTCTTATTGTATACAATTCTTTATTAAAAACGCAAATTGTGAAAAGTCGTTCTACATTTTAATGTGTAATAAAAATACAATTCGGCAAGATCGTTTTTACAACTTAGCATCAATATCTATTGAAAAAGAGTTACACTTAAATCGCCAAAGGCAACTTCAAATTTTTACGATTCCATCGCAGATATTTTTTTTGCCGACAAAAAAGACACAGGAGATTTCATCTAAAGTATATAAATAAGCCTATTTCTAAAATTTATCACACAATTTACCAGTAAAAAGTAATTAATATTTAAATTCAAATGTATTTTAGGAGAGGATGTGTGCTTGAGAACAATAGCTGTTTTACAACTTACTAAACAGCTTATCTACATCTAGACTATGGGTTGAATTTTCGAAGTCCAAAACAAAAAAAAAAAAAAAAAAAAATACATCTAGACCGGAATTAGTAGACATTTCGACTCTGTGCGAGCAAACATTGTTTCGCATTTTTGTATATTTTCGTGAAACGTGTTCGCTTGCTTAGAAGCAACTTCTAACAGACCAAAGCCGGTGTTTCTGTTTCTTTTCATAAACCGTGCATTTTAAATATTCGATTATTTTAAACGCTCGGCCGTTTTTTAAATACTTCATTATTAGCTATATCGCTATTTCGGATTTAATAGATTTTGTTTCCGATTGCTTTACTTAAAGAAGATTATCTCTAAAAAAAAATGATTTTTTCCCATTTTTAACGAATTTATTTTCGATTTCCGGTTCAATAAAATCCGTGCCGATGAACGCCTACATAGTGAAAAAACACAGCTGTTACCGCCGAGCTTAACTGATGATCGCTTTAACGTACGGACAGCCGAGGAATTTTTCTATTATATCGGGAAAAATGCTTGGCAAAAGTTATGAAAAGAGCGGGAAAAACTTTGTTTCAACGACGAGAAAGTTTTTCATTTCATTTATATTAAATCGATCGGAACTTCAGTGAAGTCTAAAACAGACCGACGATTTAAACAGTACGGATTTGCTAGACGCACGCTCCGAGCACTTGCTTAGAAACGGATGTAAAAACATTCGACCGAATAGGCGCACAGAAATGCCATCACGATATTTTACAACTTCATCGTAGGCTTTCGTCAGTCTGCAACACAACTGCCCGTATTATTAATCGACAGAATGAATTTTAGCCTAGAAACTATTTTCATTTACTACTCTATACTATACATCGATGGTCGTCACTCGGTTTAGAAATATTATTTTAAAATCGGTCTGCTACGACAGTTACAAAAAGATTAAGCTTACATCGTTCCAGAAAACGTTTTACTCTTAGCACTTCTCATATTTTTTAACTTAATCCCATAGTTGCTTTTTCGCATTGCGGACAAACAATTCCGATTTCGTTTCGTAATCGTAGAGAGAGGTTTTAAACTCTCTTCGTAAATCTCAAAAAAAAAAAAAACAGTACTCCGACAGAGAAAATAAATTGTTTAACTGCTACGATATTTAAACTCTCCTTCATAAAAATAATTAAAGAAAGAAAGAAAAGTAATACTTATTAATGTTTAATTGCAGAATTTTTTTTAAGCCTAGTTTAAAGAGAAAAACTGATTAAAACGATTTTATTTTTAAAAAAAAACTATATATATTGGTTTTGAGTTGTAAATAATATTGTCCATTTTCTGTTATTACTTTATTAAAAATATTATCAAAAAACGTGTATTACAGAAATTATATTTTAAAATAATTTTTTTAAATTTCTGTAATACGCGTTTTTTGATAACATTTTTAATATATAAGTTTTATTAAGCCGCTCCGTAGATGTGACGTCTGGAGCTGAATCTATTGCAAGATGTTCTGCAAATATTAATTTAACGTTTTTCTCATCAGCGGATACTTCAGTCATTGCGTTGTTTCTCTACAAATGTTGAATGCAACCGTGCTTCCATCAACATGGCCTGCGCATAATTAACCTGTTCCACCCATATTCACCTAGTTTACCACAAGTGTAACGTCGTTTATGCGAATATATATATATATACAGAGGCTTTCCCGAAATTTCAAATCGAATATCTACGACATGATTTGAAAGTATTAAACTTTCATGTTTTTTGCTTTAACTATGCATTTATATTGCAAATGTTCGATGATTATTCTCGCGGCTGTTTGTAAAAGTTTTATTAACAATGTAGAAATCACATAAATGTCGATGTCTCGAAATATATTCTGAAGTTCAGAATAAATTAAATAGAGATCTAAAAAAAAAGAAACAAATCAATGGGGGGAAAAAAAACGAATATTAACGGCATTCGGTTTGAAACATTTTTTTCACGATTTTGATATGTATTACGCATAGAGAAAAATAATTTAAATTAAAAATCATAGAAATATTTTTCGAGTATGTTCGTATAAAATTTAACATTATTGGTATACCGTGTTAAAAGTATTTTATTGTCCTCATGTTTCAAACTTTTCTCGTGCACGGTAAATAGATAACGCGGCAGCCTAATAGTTGATTGGCGGCTACTAAATCGAAGGGTCTGTTGTCTCATTGCAAACAAGTCGCTCTCAGATATAAAATACCGAAAAAAAAGTCTGTGAATGTAAAGGATTCCACGGTGAAACTAATATTTTCTTCAGATCCCTATTAGACGCTTAATGAACATTATGAAAAGCTTAAAAATTCAAATCCACAGTATATGAGACTCAATTTACTTTTTTATTTATACGCGATAAAATAGTGTTTGGTATACTAATTGAAGAACCCGGTTGAAAAGCAACATAATAACAAAGCCGAATTATTTTCCACAGAAAAATATCTTTTTTTTTTGTTTTTTTTTTTTTTTTTGTGGGCGCGCCAGCGGCATTGACCCAATAACAAGAAAAAATATCTCTTTAGACTTCTAAAAAGGAAGTTTTGTAAGAATCACATCAGAGAGGTACATCTTAATTTCTAATTTTTTAAATCACATTTGTACGGGGACATTTTTTTTTAAACTAACGGTTTTAATTCGATATTAAATTAATTTTTCTTAATATAAATATAAGTACCGTATTTTCGTAAAAATTATATATACTCCAGAGTTTTACAACTTTTAGCATGTTCCCCCTTTTTTTAACATGTTTTTAGGGTGGCCTACAGTTAGTAAAATGCGTGGCACAAAAATTCGTCACGCGAGAAATGACATGTATATACACTTAATGATTAAATTGACTGAAATATTTTTTTAATTATAATTTAATTATAAAAACGTATATGCACAGTACACAAAAAGCGTAACAGCCCGAACAGGGACTTATTGCATTGCATTAATAATATAATGTAGAACGTTTAAATATTATTAAAGAAGTTACCCACTTTTCCCCGTTGCAATGAGAAAAAGAAAATATAAAAATCCAGATAATTACTACAATATAATATGGTATTGTCAGCATATTAAGCAACACATATATATATATATATATATATATATATATATATATATATATATATATATATATATTATTATATATAAATTCTTGTATAAAATGATCAAAGTTTACAACGTAATTCTTACCGGCATCAACACAAAAAGAAAAATAACATAACCACAAAAATTCTATCCTAACATTTAACTTTCATTATATAAAATTAAGACATTTTTTCGTTACATTTTTCGTTACATATTTCATCACATAAAATTGTGACATTTTTTAAATAACAATAACAAAAATCCTATAAAATATAACAAACGTTACATAAAATTGGGACATTTTTCGTTACACAAAATTGGGTCATTTTTCTGGGACATTTTTTCGAATGAGGGGTAGCCTAAGAATTACGTTGTAATTAATATATACATATATATATGTATATATATATATATATAAACTCGGCGATTTTGGCCTCGCAAGGGGCCTGTGCCTCTTGATACCTCTTGCTTTCATTTCTGTCTCTTTCTCTTCTATACTTTGTATAAAATGATCAAAGTTTACAACGTAATTCTTACCGGCATCAACACAAAAAGAAAAATAACATAACTACAAAAATCCTATCCTAACATTTAACTTTCATTATATAAAATTAAGACATTTTTTCGTTACATTTTTCGTTACATATTTCATCACATAAAATTGTGACATTTTTTAAATAACAATAACAAAAATCCTATAAAATATAACAAACGTTACATAAAATTGGGACATTTTTCGTTACACAAAATTGGGTCATTTTTCTGGGACATTTTTTCGAATGAGGGGTAGCCTAAGAATTACGTTGTAATTAATATATACATATATATATGTATATATATATATATATAAACTCGGCGATTTTGGCCTCGCAAGGGGCCTGTGCCTCTTGATACCTCTTGCTTTCATTTCTGTCTCTTTCTCTTCTATACTTTGTATAAAATGATCAAAGTTTACAACGTAATTCTTACCGGCATCAACACAAAAAGAAAAATAACATAACTACAAAAATCCTATCCTAACATTTAACTTTCATTATATAAAATTAAGACATTTTTTCGTTACATTTTTTGCATTAAGATGTGTGTACATATCGGTTTTTTCAGAAGTCTCAAAACTTACAGAGGTTAAATACTAAGGTATTGCTTACGTAAATCGAATAATAATATAAGTTTTTTTTTCTTCCACTGTACCGGCTTTAAGAGGCCGTAAACAGCGCGCCAGTGACTTCCACTTTAACCTACCAAATAAATGCAGGCCAATCCCTCCAACGAGAGAATTAGGTCCGAGATATCAATTCTGCTGTGAGGATGTGCTAGGAAATATATAATATCAGTATTCGGCTCTCATGGCGACAATGCGAATTGCCCATAGGACCCTGGTTAAAGAATGTATTTCATATAGCACCTGGACACCATGGCAGCAAATGCATTCAAGCAGCGCCCATAGGAGTTCAGAAATATATATAGCTTGTAGGCTACACTATGGCGACAGATGCGGTTATGCATTGCCCGTAGAGTACTGGTAGAAGCTATTCCGAGTAAAGGATCAACATTATCGTAACTTCGTTACAACAAGTATGTTCCTTATGCAAGTAACGATTTAAATATATTACTGAATAATTTAAGTTATAAATGCTATTAAGTGATAGGAAGGGCGTCACGGTACCATTTCGTCCTCTTAAGTCTCCGTCTTGGATTATCCGGAAGATTATTAATATATATTCTATTTATGTTCGGGTTAGTATTTAATTTTAATTTTTCAAAGAATTTTTGATACTGTTCGACGTGCGCGGCTTTAACATATGGGGAATATTTAGATCATTATATAAGGTTAAGTTAGAGACATACTTTGGAGCTAACGTGATTGTTCGAAGAATAATTGACTGTTGCCTTGGATCTGTAAGAGATTGCTTTTACTAGAGTTCCCATTTAACTCAAGTCCATTATGCCAAAACGGCGCTATGACCATCAAGTAGACAAATCGTTTCAGCTTTAGATTTTTAGGGTAGATTTCTTTCCTATTAATAGAGTCAGTTGTTTGGCGCGTGTGAAAATTATCCTACGGATTTGCGCAACATGAACACGTAAGCCGGCGATCTAAATACATACCGAGATACTTAACTATAAAGGCTCCTTTGAAACTGTCAGAATTGTATTCCGATTTTACATTTAAAAGCAAAAACTAATTTATTTAAATAAATTAAATAAAAAATAAAATGATCGTTAAAACTGGAAAATGTGTGAAAATTTTTATTTCGTGTACTTGTTGCAATCGTTAACGGGAATAAAAAAGTCGCTGCATAAAGTTTACATCGAAATGCGAACTACATTAAACATGTTTCTCTCAAACTTTCATTGTGTTTTTTCGTTAATTGCACTTCTTGGTAGTGCTTGAATTATGAGTCGTTATGTTTTTTCCTTAACCTTCTGGTGTAATGATGATTTTCCATATGCCCGGGACACGTTTTTAATATGACAGTAAAAATTAAGAAACTGTTTATTTCTTCGTCTTGAATTAATAAAATTTCCCAAAAAACCGTACTTGATATAATTGTAAGTAGAAATGTACAAAGCGCTATCAAATTAAAATTAAAATCGCTTACAGATATTTGTTTTCATACATACTACTAACGTTTCTACAAAAAAACAAAAAAAAAAAACTCTTGCTAAATCTGTGGACTCGTTTAGTAGTAATTTTGATTTCTTATTTCGTACAGTCTATTTAAAAGATTACTTAGTAAAATACTATAGCTCTTTCAGAAAGTCATACTACATTTTTACGAATTTTTGTTCGCACACGTTCGGGGCCCCTGTATCCCGGGGGCCCCTTATCATTGATACGGCTAATACGGCGATCGCTACGCCTCTATTGGTATATTTTCGACGAGAAGCTTCTTGAAAATTTAAATTATTCTTGGCCATCCCAACTCGTTGATAGTCACGCTTCCTTTCCGGACAAGAAAAATCCGTCGACCAATGGAATTCTTTTTTGTAGATAACGCACGTCTCACGCGGGCACTTATGCATCGATTTTTACCGTGATTCGTTAATCCGCATCTGACGCTCATCTAGCAATTACTTTACACTGGCTAAAGATATATCCGTGTATCTGTGGCAGTCGTTGGCGCGTACGTATGATAAATGGTTCGCCATTGCAACGCGCATTCTACAGAAATACATACGACGGAATAACCCCCGTTCTTCGAATGACACGCAAGAACCGAAATGATGCTTGGAATATACTGAACCTTCCTATCTAGTCGTTTAATATGATTCACCCATATATAAACGGACTTACACTCTATCGAATGAACTAAATCATCTTACGCGTATTCTATATCTACGCTTTTTACTAAATAATTCGGGATATATGTATAAGCGTTGTAACCGATACACACAACGGTAAGAGAGGAGTTCTCGGCCAGTTCGCTGGCAGACACGCCGGAGCGGAATACTGAACTATAACTCGATTGCGACCAATTTTTTTTATCTCGTCTCTATATTTTTTCGTTAAATAATTTTTTCTTAACAATTTCGCCGATTTTGATGCCCGACCTAATTAACTGGTGGTAAGAGTAGTTCGTTAGGCAACGTGGTAGCCTAGTGGTTAAGGTGCTTGGCTACCAAAACAGCGGTATCATAGGTTATCGAGACTTGTCTCGTCCCGGATCCAAATCGCTCCCAGGCTTACCCAGCCTGAAATAATTGGGTACCAGAGAAATCTGGGAAAGTAAAGGCGGCCGAGAGAAAGGAACTGGCCCCAGTATTCTCTTTAGATCCATTAGGCTTAGTACCATGATGAAAAGCTTAACTTCACAATCCCAACGTCCTCTCAAGGGTATGGAACTCACTTTACTTTACTTTACTTTTTAGGTAGTTCGTCCGACAAAATTTTATAGATATATATCTATGTCATTAGAAAGAATATACGTATTAATGTACTTATTGCTATTATTAAGATTTAACGAATTACTACTAACATTGTTGTTCCTACTATTACTAATTCGTTCGGAGGTCTAACATCATTTAAAGCCGTTATCAATGCAATCGGCTGAATTTTTACATTATCAATTATCTCGACTGTGTGTATTATCAGTACTAGTATTTAAGTCTAGATCTATCTGAACGAAGTAAGGTAAGCCCCCTCCTGACCCCCGCAACACCGTTTAACTATAAATAACATGGAGGGTGTATACGAAAAGGTGAATTATACGTTGCGTGAAGCGCGCGTAGATGAAGTGTGCGCCGCGAAACAATGTATAAAATGAAGGATGAAAAGAGCTGCGTTGACGATAGCCGTGGTAACTTCTAATCGGTTTTAAGCACTCACAGGAAAATACGTTATCGCGCGCCCCCATCACGAGTGTTATTCTACCTTTTCTTATTATTGTTATTTACTTCTATTTCGGTTTTTATTTCACTCTCCGCTAAATCGATTGTATCATCGTTGCAATTCGATGTATGTATTATTTTAGTGTTTTTTCTTGTTATATTAGTTTGTTCTCCGTTTCCGGTATATATTCTAATTTCTCCTTTCTTTTTTTTTTTTTTTATAAGATTTTGTTAATTTGCTTAACCGTTTTATTTGAATCCTCTTTCAATTTTTTCTTTTACATTTCTCGTACCATATTTTAGTTTTCGAGGGCAATTTTTTAACCACCGCGAAATATTGAAAGAAAAACAAGCAGGAATAATGTGATCCGAATCTTAAGTCTACTAGATAATGTCTTACAATTAGTGTAAACAAAATATTTTCACTAATACATGCGAGAGCGTGTGCGTATAGTGTATACATGTGTAATTCGAGTTTCGCAATTACTACTCGTACTTTTGGCCATTTTTTCGAAACAGAAAACTAAATATAGCCATGTATATAGGGAACGAACTCTATTTAGAAATTAGCCGAGAAAACACACTCCAAACCTGTAAAAATACGTATTTTCATAACAAACGATTGAATTGAAACTATGTTTACCCTTATTGCAGAAAAAGAATAATCTCAGAACGAATAAATGTGAGCAGGTAAAATGTGTCATATATTTCCGATGCAGGGATGAATCCGGTGGGGATTTTAGGGAGCCCCCCCCCCAAAAAAAAGAAACTTAATACAAGCTGTTTAAGAATGCAGCAACTTAATAGGAAATAAAATTCTTTTTATTCGCTTTGTTTACAGTTATGTTAAAAGTAACTGCCAAAACATTTTGAAATGGTTCAACTAGTCGAATAGAAAGGGTATGGTCAGTAAGTACCTTTGTAAATAAAACAAGTTTGTGTTAGAAAATTTATTTTATCTCCTTCAAAATAACTTCCACTTGATGCAATACACACATACACCAACGCTTGACCCAATCATCCATACATTTTTGGTAAGCCGAAACAAGGGATGTTTTTTAGCAGCACCTTTGACGCATTCTGTTTTATGGCTTCCAGAGACTTAAATCTTTTTCTACGATGTGCTAGTTTAAGCTGATGGACGAGAAAAAAGTCACACGGAACCATGGATCTGGCGAATACACGGTGCCTGCTGCAGGCTATTTATAGTGCGTTTGATCAAAAAATCCATCACAACCCGCACTCTGTGTGATGGCGCATTATCGTGGCGCAAAATGCAACTGCTGTCGGCTCACAAATCCGGCCGTTTGCAGCGCACAGCATCTCTCAAACTAGGCTCAAACTAGGCTCAAAACAGCAACGTAATACTCCTTGTTGTCACCCGATGGCAAGAACTTGTAGTAGACAACAGCTCGGTAATCAAAGAAGACTCTTAGCATAACCTTGATTTTCAAACGTCTCTGGCGCGATTTTTTCAATTTCGGCTAGTCCTTGATTCGGATGATCGTTGGGCTCTTTGCACGTGTCGTATTCATAACGTAATTGAAGTTTAATGACTTCGGGCCTGCCTCGGAAATCATCTCTTCAGCAACTTCCCTTTCGATAATCTTTTGCAGAAAATTCAACTCGTAAGCCGAGCGGCAACGCGTCGCATACCTAAAATATCCACAACAATGAGCTGAACGGGCCCGTATGAGCTCGTTGAGATCACTCATCTAAGGGGCTCACATGATGATCTTCGAACACAGAGTTTTCTTCACAATTTCGACGTTTTCGCCGGTATTCGATGTGGAAGGGCGTCCAGAAGAACGAGACAAATCTTTAATCGCTTCACGACCACTTTGAGGAACTCTTTATACCATTCGTATGCTCTGAGGTTTCTGATAGAGCAGGCTCCCCAAAGTCTTTCTGTAACATTTTCAAGGATTTGGTGCAAGAAATTTCGTTAAAAACACACAACATTTCAAGCAAACTCTTTTGCTAAATAAAATTATTCATGACAAAATACGACGAAACACAAGAACTTGTCTATTGAAAACAGCTGACAAACAAACACTAATGATCCGATCCCACTCAAATTTGACACAAATGTCAGTGTATAGGAGCTGCCAACTTAAGAAGAAGAAAAAACCCGGATTGGTCGAGCGCGGTTCATTTAAATTGAGAATTCCCGGTACTTATTGATCATAGTGTATTTTTAAATTTCAAAATTTTTGACGGAAAAATGAAATTTCATAAAATTACAATAAAAGAAAAAAAAATCATCTTTTAAAATTTAACTGCGCAAAAGACGTAAAATATTGACGAGCTGAAACGAATATTAGGTGCAGTTCGTATTTTTTCTCAGCGTAAACGGGAACTATCTCACGTTGATCCATTTATCATTAATATCAATAAATTCTATTAAAAAAGCGACATGATCTCTAGACAACTTCATTTCGGCGTCTGTTGCTTTTTTCTTGTTTTTTATTTCCAATAAAAGTCCATCTGAACACCACGGCGTATTCGTTTATTATAAAAAGATATTAGAATGTTTTTACAAGATGGTTTTTAATGCTACAATTAGAATTGATAATTTTAAAACCAATTATGAAAACATTGTTGTTTATTAACTTTTTTGTAATTTTCAAATCAAGAGTTTAGTAATTTTCATTCATATACTAAACCGAATATTTCTTAAACGTGTCGGAAGTTTATTTGTCCAAGAGAATTATTAAAAATACTCGCTATGTTTCATTGAATGAAAATAGAGAGACTGTCGTGCGTTTCGGCGTGTTAAAGGTAAAAAGAATTTTTTATTTTTACACGTTGTGAGCGGAAAATTGAAAACATCACATACACATATAGCAAAGTCACGTCGGTTAATTCTTTTTTTTTTTTTTTTTTTAAATTTTGGGTAAATGAGAAAATTTTTTCCAACTTTCGGAAGAAAAATTTCTATCGGAAACTTTTAATAGCGACAAAAGCTGAATAGCATAATCTGTTTTAAAGAATTTAATAATAAGAAAAAAAAAGAGGTGATTCATGAACGAAATACGGTTTAGAATATCAGGAAAACGCATTTAAAGTTGTGCTACAGGAAAACTTTCGAATATTCCAGTTTTTGTTTAATTGAATCTATTATTCAGCCGGTTTAACTGTAGACGACAGTCATTATTTTTATTTTCAGCAGATTTCAGGCGGTGTACCATTCGAGGCAATCGCGTGAAGTCGGGGACAAATTTTAATCGATTCACGATGCGTATGCTCGCAAAGCGGCTGAAAATTACGCCGATGTTTCGGAGATTTTTCTCCGGGATGACAGGTTTTTTTTTTCTTTCGGATGAAATTAGGCGAAATGTGTGTTCTCCAATCCTGACCCCGTTTCATTTTTGGATCCGCGTCCAGCCCTTTAAATAATTTGATCGATATTACATATGTCTTTGATCAGTGGCCGTTATTTTATTTTTACCTAAATAATTTCCTTCTCTACCCTATCTCTAATGATAGGAAATGTGACACGTATTTTAGTGTGTGTTGACAAACTGACACTTTGTTCGATGTCGGTACAGTGTGTCAACACAGTGAGACAGCGGTATTTTATACTGCATTTTCCATTATATGACACTACTGTGCAAATTGTACCTGAGTTTACGAAGAAATTATTCGAAATAAATAAACGTTTAAAATCAGTTACCAAAAAGTCGCCTACAATTTTATCACTAACTAGCTGTATCCGTGACGTTGCCCACATTTCATTGTGTATTAAATTTTAACGTTCAAAACAACATTAAAAGAATATAATTTACTTATAATTAAAAGGTTAACAATTTAATTTAAAACGCTATGTAATTTGACAAACTTTAGTTTTCCTCTATAATTAGTTATCATTCACATAAAATTCGTATGGGAATTGTTGACCAACACTGATATTGAAAGTAACGAAGCGATACAAATTTGTTTGATAATTTTGTAAATACGAAGTTAATTTATCGTTTTGTAATAATACAAAATCATACAACAAGTAATTTCGTATAAAACATAACACATTCTTTAAATCGAAATTGTAAACATGCCGAATAAATACATAGTTCGTATATTTAAACATATTTACAGCGTTGTCAAGTTTGCTTATTCTTATACGTTTAGGGATTTTGCTTAATTTTAATTTAATTTTAATACAATTTTAAATTTTGATGATGTATTAATAATGTATTTCACATACTCGTAATGTATTGTAAATGTTAAGAACTTGAAATTTTTAAAAGTGTTCATTAATAACTTAAAATTTGCGACTTTTTGTGCTTTCCACTCAGTGTGACCAGTATTTCGGATGATAGAAAATTTACAATTTTAAATAGCTAAATTAAAGTTTTAAAAAGTGTCCGTTTAAGTAAATCTTTGTAACATATAAAGAATTTATATCTATTAAACTTCGCATTTCCGCGTTTTATACTCACAATGTTGTACTGTACCCAAAATCGTGGGGCACACATACATTTGCCTTTTATTCATATAGATAATTCATATAGTTAATTTATATAGATAATTTATATAGATAATTCATATAAGCTCTGTACACAGTAAGACAGCATGTGACACTTCTTACATTTGTCCGACGATCCTTTGCTCTGTTAACTATAAAAGGGGTGTTTAGACCACCTTGAATGTCTCTTGGAAATACAGATGTTGAAGACCTTTTAAAAGATAATGTAAAAGAATATAAACGATATTTTACTGTATCCTTGGTTACTGAGGTGACATAATCCCAGACAATACTTTGATACAATTATCAATTATAAACCAACTATTGAAAGAAAGAAAGAAAAAGTTTAATAAATTAAAGAGATTTTCAAATAAAGGCGTAAATTAATAATTTAGACACAGTAGATCTTAAAAATTTCAGACTTTTACATTTGCGAATTTATTAACGTTCCCGAATGAAAAAACAGTGACCCCAATTTTAACACATAAATTCGAATGCACCAGAGTATGTTTGATTCCGCTTTTAATTGTAACTCCGCCATACCTGTCCTCCCTATCATTCCGCTAACAGCAATCTTAGTAGATAATCAAGTTTCTCTCAGTAAAATATCAAATTTATTATTAGCTACAAAAAATTCAAAATCGCCTTCATTTGGAAAGAACGCTACGTGCACTGCACTACAGTATTTTCAGCCTAACATCGAAAGGACCGGATAAATTACTTCAAGGAAAATAAAAGAACTAATTATAAATTATAATCCGATGATAAATATTACAAAATAATAGTACACGAAGTAGTGTGATTACCTATTTTCGTGTATTTACATCATTCCTATTGTCTTTAACGAGCGTCGGATCGACAGGGGGGTAGGGGACACCCCCAAAGAACCAACGTCTCAATGAAAAAAAATATTATAACAGAGAAACTTCATTTATGTCATAAAAGATTTGTATAAATTTTACCTACGGATTTAATCACAACTAATGTTGAATACTATTTTCTAGTAAAACTATTAATGTTCTTTTTTTATTCTATATTAAATACAACTGTCGTCGATCTTTTGCTATTTTTATTTATTTTTAATTTTTATTTTGTAATTTTAATTAAAAATAGAGTTCAATGAGAAATATGTGTAAAACTTGATCACGAACAAAGAATTCGGATCGGATTACTAACAAAAATAAAAAAGTAGTATAGAGTGTGAAAAAAATACTACCTTCCCTAATATTTCTATTTAAGGTATAATTTTATAATTTCGTTTTATTTTTCACCTCTAAAAGTAAAACAAAAGTTAAATTAAAAATTGTAATAATTATGTATTTTTAAAACATTTTTAACGGTCCCTATTTGATTTTTTTTATGAAACAAGGGTTATTTTTCAAACCTACTGCCTACCGTAGAAGATTTTATGTAATTATATAATTCCCCCTAAATGTCCTTTTGGATTCGCACCGCTTTAACATATTTAAATTTTGCTATTAAATTAAAGGTCATTCCTCCCCTTACTAGTAATAACTATATGTATATGTTTAGTTCAATAAAACCTATATTGAAATTCTGCGCTTTCTATTTTTAAATTACAAACAAAGAATAACACGAAATAAGCAACCGTTTAAAACTGTAAGTATTCTGTGTTAATGGCAATAATAAAATATTTAATCAACCAAGTTTTTGAAACAGCGGCATAAAATATTTTTTAAATGTATTTTTATGCAGATTTTTAGATAACTTTTCAAATTATTAAAAACTAAACACAGGCTTTTTATTTTCCTTAAAAACTAATTTTGCTTTTTATAAATTGTTTAAGAAAACAATTTTTTCACTTTCTTAGTCTGCATTCCTATATATATATATATATGTAAAACTCATAGAAAAATAGATATTCTTGTTAGAACATACCTTCCGCGAATTCGTTGTATTGACTTTACAGAATTTTTATTCAGCTCTGATGTTAAGCTTTTAATTAAACAGTTATTTAGTTTTTAAGCTTTGTAATATAAGTGAAGACCATCTAACCAAGCCGTGATGTATTTTTATATTAACGTACTTCAAAGATAAATAATCCACACACATACACATGACACAGTCGGCTTATGAACTGCGCTGACACACTGTATCGAAACAGTGATATGCACTAGAGCCATCAGCAATCTTCACACAATATGAGCAAAATAATACGGCTATTGAATTTCTTCGGATTTTGCACAATAATCGGCACCCAACTTTCACATTTAACTTTTCTAAAATCGATTTAGGTTCCTTTATGAGATTTTTACAAATTCTTCTGTAGCGAACCGTTTCCTGTCAAGAATTGATCCGTTAATATTCCCTATTTATTGTATAATTGAAAATACGAGTATCACGAGCAGTAGTATTTTTAATTTAATATATCTAGAAATTTCATTCCCGCATATCATTTACTTCCCCCAGAACTAAAACTTTGTCAATCTCCTTCCAATCGTTATTAAATAACCGATCCGAGAGGAACCGCGTTTCTTCTCCTGCGGTTGTTTCCTTTTGAATAATAAACAATCAAACGGAATGAAATTCTAACGAAACCGCTTAAAGCTAACAAAGGCTCGATTTAAAAATTACTTTAAATAACCATTTGATTTTTGAAATGTAAAAAATCCGCGGGCAATACGCTTCGGCCGGTTTCTAAGTGTGCCGCAAACGTTAAACTTCTAACACTTTTTAAAACGGCAAAATTAACAGATATTTTAATGGCGAGTTGGTCAATTGTTCGATATTTTAAATGTATTTTTATTTACAATATTTTTAATTAACTTATAATTCGTGTATCACATACAAATCAATTTTCCGAGAGTTCACCCGCCCCCGAAATGTCTGCAAAATAATAACTGCTTAAATTAAATGGACTGAAATTCAAAGTAAATTTATTTCTTTTTAATTTTTGGCAAAAGAAGAGAGAATTAAAATTTTTATGAATTCTATGGAAACGATTGTTTTTTATTTGTTTTTATTATATTGTTTCTTTATCTTTCGTTGCTCATTGCTTCTTTTCATTTTTTCTTCTGGGAATTGCATTTTTTGAAATAGCCCTTTTAGGGGCTTCCTATACGTTCGCATTTGGTACGCTTTTCGCAATAAACACGTTCACGATCATATAAGTTTATTTCGTGTTATCGTTAATATTTCAAAAAAACACTGCTAACGCAAATCGTTCCAATAACAATTACGATTATTCTAATTAAAACATTTCAGTTAGAAGAATTAAATAATTATTTCGATACTTGTAGCGTTTTCCTTAATAATTAGCCGACTTTTGACACTTACGCGCTATTAATTATTCGAATAAAATTGTATACTTATCTGTAATTGTTGACGGCTATATATATATATATATATATATTGCACTGATCAAATTTAGTCTCCCTCTGAAATCTTGTTGTCGCGATGTCTGCTTATTATTGACAGCATTTGCTCACTCAAGGAGGTTGTGATGATCGAATCAAACACATCACGCCCAATTGGAGTGAGTAAACGCAGCAATATGATAAATGGTAGTACTTGAAATATCAGTGCTGAATTTCGTGATGCTGGTCAGTTGTGACTTTAAAATTAAACATAGGTTTCTTAAAGATTCTACAATTATGACCGATTATACGATAAGTGTAAATACCGTTAGTTTTTACAAAGTTTCGCCTGCGTAATGCAATAATTTTCGAAATACGTAATCTACACGTAATACGAGTTTTTACAAAATTCTTGACTATATATTAATATACAGCAGTAATACAACAGGTCTTATAAAATCCTTAGATAATAAATACGAGTATAATAATGTTACAACATTTTCGCTTACAGATATAAAATAAATAAATACCTTGATAACAAACGAAAATACAAAATTGATTTTCACCCGTTATTCGCTTTGTAATAAACGTGGACTGTAATGGTGTCTACATCATTTTTGAGTCTACACACTATTCCGCAGTTATTTTTGAATTTAATTACCATGAAAAAATGCCTCGCCACCAGAAAAAAATATTTTGCGTCTCGTTGTGCCTCTAGGTAGGCTACAACGAAACAACCGAGAAAGAACACTTAAATCGAGTACTACTGTTTCTGATACTTCATTTTTCGTTTAGCTCAATAGTAATTTCCACTGATACTTTAAGAAAAAATTAAAATTTTCTAACATTAGTATTATGCAAAATAAAAGTACAAAAACAATTTTAAAGGGGGAAAATTGTGTTTCCATTCCCGCTTATGCCGTAAACTACACTTAGAAAATTTCCTTTTTCAACCACTTGTTTCACCTTATTATTAATAACTGTTCAATTTCTTTTTCTGCTACCATTCGTCTCTCAGTATTTGAACTTACTTTAATTTCATCCAATTGAATATTTTAGAACCATCTGATATATTTTCTTTTGCAATATATGTATATTCCTTTAATTCGTTAAACAGATCGCTTATATTTTCTGGGTTGAATAGCTAATAGAAGACCCTTTGTGACCACCTTGAATCGCGTGTTTCTCTTCATAAAATTCTGTAGCTAATCTATTCCAACCATTTTGTTCTGTGTCCATGTATTTTCTACACACACATAAGGGCTAGAGCTATCAAACTTGAAGTGTACTTAATCCGTATGCCACTTTTATTCGAGTTATAAATAATTCGACAAAATTATTTACTAGAATTGATTAAAAACTTGCTTCTTTTTACCTTTTTTTTCATCGCTATTTATTTTTTGTTTATCTACACATATCTAGAAAGGGTGAAAAGGTTTTACAACAATTCTCTCCGTAGTTTTCCCGAAAACAGTAACCTATTTTTAAAACACGGTTTACAGCTTCTTGCAGGGACTGTTCACTAAAAATCCGTATGAATGTTCGTCGATTTCTTACCATGTTTACACTGTATACGGACATAAAAAAGTTAGTTCTATTCTAAATCTGCATTCAAAACTGGGAGGATAACGGGAATGTTTTACCGTACTTCAGTCTACCTAATAAAAGCATATATGTTTCGATAAAACGTAATATTTTTTTTTTCAACATAAAACTTTACTAGAAGATGAATTTTCATATAAACATATAATCTATACATGTTTAATTAAAAATATATAAATTTGACACTAAAATTTCACGTATTAAATATTTACTTTAACAACCACGAAACAATAAAACATCAATATAACACGATGATTAGTTAAATGTAGATTGCCGATTACTAGGTTCAAAGTCATTTTACAGGCAGAGAAAGAAGCATTGTGATGCTGCTTAAGTAGAACTTTTTCTTTCACTATACTCGTGTTTCAATGTGTCCCGCTTTCCCTAGCAGGATTTCCCGATGTTCAATAGTAATGCCAAGCGATTTTAAAGAAAATTCTCAGACTGTAATACTCGCGTGATACAAATTATAAAATTCAATGATTTACCGTATACCTCCTGCACTAAACTAGTTTACATGCGGTTTTTTCAATGGGCCTTACTATATAATTCGATTCTCGTAAATTGAATTCTACCTCACTAAAGTTTTATTTCCATTTTCAAATATTTTTTCCTTTTCTGTAAGTTTTAATTCTAATTTTACAGTAAAATTCTTTTCGATTTTACAAACTCTACGAATCACATACATAATGTTTATTTGTTTTTATTGTTTTTTTGCAAATTTGGCTGAAAAAACTTATTTTGTTTTATATTTATAGACCGGAATAGGCTTTTAGTTGTTATCAAAAAATCATATTAATCCGTTAACTTTGCGTGACTTATCGGTTCAGTTGCCAAATTTATGTTCTTAAAAAATTTTTATCAAAAAAAAAAAAAACGATTCTAAATTTTGCTGTTTTAAAAAACGAATTCGAAAACATTTTCCACGAATTACAAATTGTACAAATTTACTGATTTACTCGAAAATAATGTAATGTTGTAATATCAATATTTAAATATAAAATATACAATAATAATAATAATAATAATAATAATATATTTATCGTCATCATCATCATCATCATCATCATCGAGAAAGATTTCATAAATCGATTTCAAAAATTACTTTTTACCCATTAAAGCATCGAAATAGTTGCTTTTTTTTTTTTTTTTTAATCACGGCATTTTTAATTAATTTTTTTAACGAAAATAATAACTGATCGCACCGAACAAGTATTTGTGTCAAAAAATATTATACCTATTAATATTATTGACCTGTAAAAATCCGCATAATTCTATAGCCGCTTTTGACGTCAGTTTGTGATTTCCACCAATTTTTAATACTTCCCTTCTCGTGTACACTGCTTAATCTGTAAACTTGAGACATTAGATAGCACTCTTGTTCTTTCCATTCCCGTAAATCTGAAAGCTGATTATTATCGAGTTCTCTTTTAATTCTTTCGAAAATAAACCCCGCCCTTAATTATATTTTTAATGTAACCTCTCAATAATTTTTTCTAAAATCAGCCTTTTCATCATCAAAAATATTGTCGCTAATCAAAAGTATAAAACAAAATGCGTACATCTTCAGAGCTGGGGGTTCGAAGTTTCTCTTTTTTCTAGGCTCGACACACTGCAGTTTTTGGCCAGTTTCGCACGTTCACAATATATACTGAAAAGTAGTAAAGTCGCTAATTAGAAATTAAAAAAAAATAAAAATAAAAAAGAACAAAAAGTTAACAAAAGAAAGAATCGAAGGATTTTTTAACCGTTTCAGATCACATTTAAAAACCCCCTTTTTTCTTGATAAGTGAGTACCTGTTTCGTCGATTTTTTGTTTTCTTTGCAGCGCAACTGAAAAACTTTTCGGAATTTTTCACCCCATTTATCCTTATTAGTCTGAAAAAAGTGCTACCTCGGCAGGAAGTTGTTCATTAAAGGAAAAGCTTTTTAACCGATACTATACCGGAAACAACGATGGTCCGGCCGAGTAAATGTGTTGGTAAAATTGAACACATCATCGTTCGTTGTAATAACCGAAATCGACCGAGAGGTTATTTAAAATAATTTTTCCCTATGCCGATTTAGCGAGAAATCCGTTGACAAGATAGGTCAGTCGGTCATGAAGCAAATTGTGTCTGTTGTAATCGTATTAGCGTGTCAGTGGGACCGCCGCTATGCTAGTCAGCGGTCGATTTGGCCGAGCTGGCTAAGTCACGTGCGGTACGCAAATTGCTATTTTGACATTACGCAACTCGTAATAAACGATGCTTTATTCGATGGTGGCGGGGGGGGGGGCAAAAAAACAAGAAAAAACAAACGGAAGATGGTCCATCATTATTAAAAGCCCCTTTCACCGTTAGGTCTTACCGGCTTTCCTTTCATCTAATTCCAAATGAACGATTGACCTTTAAATCAACTCTCTGTTCAACTTTTTATCCGCGGTAGAGCCGAAGAGGGGCAAGTTTCGGAAAACTTCACATTAAATTTCATAATTTGTCAATCGCGTGCGCTCCACATTATATCATTTTTAATTGCCTATTCGATTTCAGCTTCGCGAGCGTTCTATAATTTCGAAATCCAAGTATTGTTGAGTGCCGTTAGAATACACACGTGGACTCAGCGAAAGGCATTATTATTACTTTGTTGTACCGTTCAATTTTTTTCACTGTCTCGCGCCTCCTTCAGCAGCTGGATAAGTTTATCACCCACAGCGGAAAGTGGGTGAATTTGTCGCCATGGTAGCAGATAGGATTTTACCCCACACGATTAAAAATTCTCCGGATACAAAGACCGAGAAATTGGTATTTTTATTCATTGGCGATGAATTTTCAAAGAGCACCTGGATCGATGAAAATATTAAAAATTATTAACAGTATTACAATTCATGTAAAATTAGTTACGAATAATTTCACTCGGTCAAAAATTAACGCTTAGATTTTATAAAAGAAAAGAATATTCCGTAGATTTTTGTGTCATGCGGATTTTATTACAAAGCCGAACAAATCCTATAATTTTTCGTCAAATTCTAGTTTTTATTTCAAATTTTCAGAGACCTCCCCTCCTACAGGTATCTATGGAAATAGCTAATTTCGACGAATTCGAATACCGTCTAATTGAATTTCAACGGATCTGTTATAAAATTTGTTGCTTTTTAACCCTTTCTTTGCCACTGCATACGCTCTCATTGATTAATGTTTTGTTTTTTGTTTTTTTCAAATAAAAATATTTCGGATTTCACCGTATTCAATCGGATCGTAATTCCGTAAAATTCACCGTGATTGCATATTTAACATGATAAGAAGCACATTTCGCAACTGTAGATATAATATAAACTCGATATTTCGAACCTTCCCATGAGGACACCGGATCCCTAGATGATAGTTTTCTACGGTTGTTACGCGCAATTGATGGTTTTAATTGATCGTGTCATTTTTTAATGTTACGCATAATATTATATATGACTTTTCATAAGTTATTTATGTAGATATATATATATATATATACATATATCTATCTATTTATACCAGGCCCGTGCACAGAATTTTGGAATGGGGGGGGATGAAAATTTTCTTTGCATATTTATTTTATAAATAACAATACATTTTTCACTAATATTCGTACTATTAATAATTTCCATAATTTTGATTTATATGTTAATAATTCACATAAATGAATTACCCTCCGTATATGAGCATTAATAAAAATTACATATGTTATTAATTATACTCGTAATAAAAAATGTTGCATAAGATATATTAATGAAGTACCTAAAAATATAGAGCATATTTTTTCTTTTTTCTTTTAAAAGTAGGTAAGAACACCCTAAAAAAACTCATCAATATTTATTTTAAATTTGCGGTTTTTTTCAGATATTCGTGCATTTATAATAATTATTTCAGTTCTCATGAGGGGGGGAGGTTACCCCCCCCCGTGGACACTTCCTTGATTTATACATATACATACATATATATACGAGTATATATACTAGTATTCGCCCATCGGTTGAAATTCGGCCATAATTATTATTAAAAATTTGCGAAAAACATATGAATTTGCATATTTCCAAAATTTTGTTATCTACTCTTATACATTCGACCATTGTATACCTTGGAATATACACTTTTACATGTACTTACAAATCTTACAATACAAAACAGTTCGGTACCATTATAACTGAATAAGAAATAAATTCAATAAAATAACAGTAAATCACAATTTTTAAAAAAAAACTCATTTATTGGTATTAGATGATACCTTAAGATTTAGTACACTGTAAAAAAGCCAATAATGATGATTATTAAGAAAAATTAAAACATTTTAATAAAAAAAAAAATCTATTGATTATAGCGGTTTTATTTTTTATTTTTTGTATTCATTTTTTATTTAAATAAAAAAAAAGAAATAACCGTTTCCAAAATTTTTGTGCTGATAACACTGAAGATTGTCAATATAGCTACTAAACAAAAAAAAACAAGGAAAATCGCTTAATAAAAAAATAACTGTTTTGTCTTTGCCTATTAACTTCAGGTTCAACACTTGTATATAGACAGATTTTACCTAGAAATGAATCTAACTTAGCAAAAATATTATAATAGATTTTAACTTTCTTATTACAAACTGATTTTACAGCAGCAATCTTCATACACTAAAAACAGTAAACAGTAAGAACAGACACTTACGTTTGCCCATGTGCAGTAGAAGTCTGATTGATGTATAACGGATAACTAAGCGAACTTGTTGTGACTAATATTGTCATCCTTGTGCTATTACAAAAATTTAAACTCCGTCTTCTCTATGGTGCAACGATTTTACAGCTAAATTACTTGCTATTGATTAAATCGACGATTTTTAATTTTATATTTAATGACGTAAATATCGGCAATATGATGTATTATCAACACCGGATAGATCACGATGAAAAGTCTTCATTCGAACGAATCAGCGGTTGCGGACGCTGATCTCTTTGAATTTCCTTTCTTCTGAACGTTGCATTCTATATGTTTATCTGCTGAAGCTCGAGCTTCCTACTTCTCGTTGTGCGTCTTACATCCTGTGTTCTTTCCTTCTCCTTCCACCATCCCAGCTCTTAGTTCCTTTATATTATATCTGATCGAATAAAAATTTAATTGACAACTCTTCCTTCTCCTTGTTTCTCGGTGAAGATCCTTGATTGACACGCGCCCAAAAACAATATAAAAAAACAAAAAAAGAAAAAGAAAATTAGCTTTATCAGCAAACTTGTTTTTTGTGGTAAATAAGGCGTGAAAAAAATAATGCTGAAATTGTAGCTCTACATAGCAATGTTTTACCGTTATCGTGGCTTTCAGCGATGCAATTTTGTTAGCGAAGTTGATAAAAAATCATCTTTTCTTCTCCGAATTTCACATCGGTTAACTCTAGCTTACAGGAAAAAAAAAAAAAGCGGGAATTTTCTTCGCATATTTATTTTAAAAATAACACAATACATTTTTCACTACTATTCGTACTATTAATAATTTCCATCATTTTGATTCATGTATTAATAATTTACATAAATGAATTACCCCCCGTATATGAACATTAATAAAAATTACATATGTAATTGATTATACTCGTAATAAAAAAAAAAATTTCCTTAAGATATTAATGAAGTACCTAAAAATATGGAGCATATATTTTTTCTTTTTTCTTTTTTCTTTTTTCTTTTAAAGGTAGGTAAGAACAGCCTAAAAAATCATCGATATTTATTTTAAATTTGTGATTTTTTTCAGATATTCGTGTATTTATAATAACTATTTCAGTTTTAATTTTCCAGAAGGTTAACTCCCGAAACCCCCCTTTGGACACGGCCTTACTAGTGTAGCACGTTCTGTACTTATGTTCGTACGATGTTCCGCAAGGTACAGATTAAAAACGTATATTATATCCACATTTCAACGAGACCTATTTTCACTATCTAGTGAGATAAATCACTCTCACAAGCCATCGTTAATAGAGGTAAAATGGAAACCGATTTAAAGCGTTTTAACGTTTAACCACGAAACTGGAAGGTCTCATTTGCCAAAATGCAGAGTTACAAGTGAAAGATTTTTCGAAAACTTTTGTACTATTTTTGTAATATTTAACGGGTTTAATTTTTTGTTTCAGTTTTGTATTTTCTAAAACTCACATGAAAAAACCTTTTCGATTAATTTCTTGTAACCGATCTTTGCGTAGAATTCCTATCTTGTGACGGAAATGCTAAATTCTCGTCAACTAAAATTATTCCCGGTAACTTAACGTTGAAAAGATACTGTAAAGATGATGTGTGTACATACGAGATGATATGGGGAATGAATTTCGTCGCAAAATTTTGTAGCACTATGCTTTCTTTATTAAAACAAAAAAATTAAACGTCATAATTCAATCCGGATATTAATTAATCTGTCGCTGCCAGTGCTATCCAGTTTAGTCTAATAACGTGGCGAAGCCCATATGGTAAATTTTTTGTGCGTTTCTGGTTCAACATGTGACATAACTTCGTTAACACGCTGCATGCGCACACACAAATCTCAAAAAAAAAAAAAAAAAGTGAATAAAAGGAGAGAGAAATAAAAAAAGAGATTTCGAATACGAGGACTCGACGTTGAAGACGAACTTCCTGTAACTGAGACTCGACGTGGGGCAGTTCAACAGTGTTGTTATCAACTTCCAGATCCGCCGCCGAATAGAGTGCATGAAGGCAGAATTAGAGATAACAGTCCCTCTCTACGGTTTAATGCCACCCTACACACAAAACCCATCTGCATCATCGAGCAACATATCTCTTTACCAACAATCATCTGTTCACGTTGGTAGTGCGATTATCGTTAAAATGTGTGAAAAAAAAAGTAAATAAACAAAAAAAAACAGAACGCGCGAGACGAACTTTTTATCAGCGTATACGCGCTATTTTTTCTATTTTTATAATTTTTGTAATATGAAAATACAGTATTAATATGATTTAACGTGTAACTCTATAATTAAGCTATTCATGAAGATCTGATTCAACATTCTCATATTAAACATTCATAATGTACTTTTTCCACTTCGCACAATTTCACTTAGAGGACCACCTCTCTTTATTTCAGTGAAAATGGATGTCCATCTACAGCTTGCAATTTATTATTAATTTTTTACAATTTATTCAGTGTACCACCAGGATTACGAATCTTTCAAATCCGAAATATGTCGATGCTTTCGTATCTTTTTAAATAATTAAATGCACTTCTATGATACAATGATTTTGCGCTTTTTATGTAAATTAAAATAATTGACTCCGAGGTTTTTTTCATTTATCCCCCCGTCATATTTCATTCACTTTTCTATATTCTTTAGTCGTAGACAACCAGAAGCTATGTGAATTACACCGTTCATTAGAAAACGTCTAAAATTCGTGATTTCTGTAAACGAAAAAATAATAGCAACCATTTTCGACATTCACTCTAAGATACTAATGTATGAAAGAAATAATTCAAAAAAAAACTAATCTACGACACATTTTATTTAAACGGTCAATATGACGCCCTGTGAGACCCACAACTTATTTCTAATATAAAAAAAAAAAAAAAAAAATCATAATCACACTACTCTGTAGAAGATAGAGTTTTTATGTATGTATACGTATTTATATTAAAATATCAATAAGGTTTCTTCATAAACAACCATATTAATTCAAGTATACTTGATTTCATTTTTTTCCCTTTTTAATGATTAGGACTTTGCAGTAGACATTCCAACAAATATCCTTTCTTTTTATTACCGTTGCCAAAACCGATTAAAAAAATTATTTTCAGTTAGTTTGTTTTTCTGCTCGTGTCTTAAATTCAGATTTTTAAATTTTTAATTTTCTTGAATTAATTTTACATTTTTTATCAGATAGTAGCTGCAAGTGAAACGATATTTTAATTGATCACGGTCTTTATACACAGTTTATAGGAAAATACATTTAAAGTTCAGGAATAAATTTTGGAACGGTATTTCTAGTAAGTGTAACGGTTATTTTGTTTTTGTTTTTACTGCACCACTAAGATCCGAGTGTGCTTACTGGTGGAATATAAAGCGGGCAAATTAAAACGAAAATTAAATTAATAAACATTTATAAACGTGTTTTAAATTTACACATGTTTCAAAATCCTATGTAGGTTATAAATTTCTTCTGCTAGATTACTGCCCATATAGCTATGTTTTGTATTTTAATATTACCGATCTATAATCATCAGCGTAATAAGCAATTTTTCCTAGGGGGAGCAGCTGACCAGCTGAATATATACCTATACATATATATTAATTACAACGTAATTCTTAGGCTACCCCCCATTCGAAAAAATGTCCCAATTTTATGTAACGCTAAATGTCCCAGAAAAATGTCCCAATTTTATGTAACGTTTGTTATATTTTGTAGGATTTTTGTTATTGTTATTTAAAAAATGTCACAATTTTATGTAATGAAATATGTAACGAAAAATGTAACGAAAAAATGTCTTCATTTTATATAACGGAAGTTAAATGTTAGAACAGGATTTTTGTGATTATGTTATTTTTTTTGTATGTTGATGCCAGTAAGAATTACGTTGTAAATTTCGATCGTTTTATACAAAGTATAGAAGAGAAAGAGACAGAAATGAAAGCAAGAGGGGTCAAGGGGCACAGCCCCTTACGAGGCCAAAATGGCCGAGTTTATATATATATATATATATGCAAGGGCAGATCCAGAAGGACATTGGGGATTATATAATTACGTAAAATATTCTACGGTAGGCAATAGATTTGAAAAATACCCCTTGTGTTTCATAAAGAAAATCAAATAGCGACCTTTAAAAATGTTTTAAAAATACATAATTATTACAATTTCTAATTTAACTTTTGTTTTATTTTTAGAGGTGAAAAATAAAACGAAATTATAAAATTCTAGCTAAAATGCGTAATCATCACCAGGCTCCGATTGAGTCACACACGCCTCACCCACGAATACTTACTAAATGGAACTGAGGCTCCTCAGTGTACCATGTGCAGTGTTTCCCTCATCATTCACCATATCCTCACCGAATGCCCTTCGTATTCCTTTGAAAAGAAATCTTTCAACCTACCTTCTTCTCTTCCCCTCATCCTTAAAGACAACTCCTCTTCATTATCCAGTTTAATCCTTTTCCTTCATAAGTCCGGACTCTACTCACTGATCTAAACCTCCTTCTCCTCCCGTGTCTCTAGCCGTAGTTGTTGCACATGGCACTTAAAAATTTAATTTAATTTAATAATTTAATCTAGCTAAAATGTTAGTTTAGAAATATTAAGAAAGATAGTATTTTTATCAGACTCTACAACTTTTTTATTTTTGTTAGTAATCACGTGAGCAAGTTTAAATATATATATTTCTCACTGAACTCTATTTACATTGCAAAATAAAAATTAAAAATAAATCAAAATGACAAAAGATCGACAACAGTATTGTGTTTAAAATAGAATAAAAACGTAACATTAATAGTTTTACTAGAAAACAGTATTAAATATTAATTATTAAAATCCATAGGTGTAACATTTATACAAATCTTTTATAGCATGAATTAAGTTTCTCTGTTATAACAAATTTTTCCATAGAGGCTTTGGTTCTTGGGTGAGTGGTGGGATTTTCCCTATCCCCTCCCCGTGGATCCGCCACTGCACAAATAATCGTATTATATTAAAAAGTTTATATAAAATTAATAATTTAAATAAACATGTAATCGAAATAATTAACAGCTTATTTAAAAAAGGGCTTTATTTACGGATCACTTCATTTTCAAATACTATGCAAATGTGTACTACCAAAGAATCAAAATACTTCAAAATAAAGTACAGTTTATTATAATATACTTTACTGATTTATAAATTTCTTATGTAAGTTTCAGTTTTCTGTGTTTTTCGCTGAACCGATTAAAGAGACCAGCTCAGAAGTTATTGTATTTTTGGCTGTTTCATTCTCTGTATGCAGCAAAGACATAATCTATTTTGGAGCATGTAGTCAGATGATCTGCATGCGCATAGCAAAATATTGTGATAATCGCGGTATCAATTTCGAAGTACATTGTACTTTTACACTTTTTCAAATTTTTCTCCGCGTGACATTTAAACGATTCTTCTAGAGGGGGCAACGAGTTTTCTAGGGTGGACATTTGCCCGCCGTTGCCCTCCTCCAGCTACGCCCATATCTATAAGCTCATCTAACTCTCAGGCACCTGGAATTCAATTTGTTCTTTGCATCAGATACAACAAGCTGGTTATAGGTTAAATTAACCTCCGTAAATTATTGACGGCTACTAGTATTGTCGTAAACTGTCTTAGAAAAACAAAAATTAATAAATATTATAGTACTAGTCTACTGCAGAAATTTAAATAAATAAAATTGCCATAAAATTGTTTAATAACCAAATGATGTTTCATAAAAATCAAAGTAAGTTATACGAGTAACTTAGACGTGTGAGTCGAAGTACAATAATAAAAGACTAATAAAGAGAGAAAATTCAATCACTCTTTTCATGTCTCACTATCCAAAAAAAAAAAAAAAAAAATTGTATACGAACATTTTATTTAGGTAAGACATGGTTCGAATCTCGCTTGTGCTGGCTTAATGTCCATAACTGACGAGTCCCCCTTCTTCCAAAACGAAAAAAACGAATTATAAATTTAAATATTTTAGTTTGAAGCTAGTTTATTTAAATTTTATTAATATTCTTATATTGACAATTTAAAATATAAAATTATTAACGTTTACTGTTCCCATTACGTTCTTATATCTTTTTTAGTAATAGAAAACAACTTGTTTTTCAGTTATATTTATACGTTAAAAAAAGTTATTCAAAACGACACGTTTCGGCGTCATAGTGCTATAATCATGATTTATTGTAAATCATGATTATGGCGCTATGACGCCGATACATGTCGTTTTGAATAATAACGTATAAATATAAATATATTTCCTGAAAAACAAGTTGTGTTTTCTATTATTAAAAAATATAAAATTATTTAGTATCTAATTAACAAAGGTTTACGTCACTGAAGGCAAACGTAAATTTTGCACCTTCGTAATTCGGTGTAAAATAATACGGTGTTTTATCACATGATTACGATTTATAGAGGTTCTGAGAAGTCTGGATTGTTCACTTTTATTTGAAAAATGTGAACAATTACTTTTATACATATTTCAGTCGAAAAATAAAATTTTTTTAATGTTGAAAATTAATAATAGTGTGGAACTCTCTATACATTCATTAGCTTAAAATATTTCTTGATTTATTTCCACCGAGTGATAAAAAAAAAAAACAAAAAAAAAAATGTATTTAAAACTGTAAAAAAATACAAATTTATTTGACATCTGATGAGACTCTGGAAAAATTTTTGACTGGGCCTGAGTATTACATATTAGTAAATATATATTTTTATACATTTTAAGAAATATTGAATCTTAGTCAAAGTTTAAAAAACAGACGAAAATGACTACTAAGTTTAATTTTTAATTTTTTTTTCATTTCGGACCCATTACACAGGGGAACTTCCGTCCGAAAACAATTAGAAAAATCAAGAGTTTTTATGAAACAATATAGTAGAGGTGATATAGAGATAAGTGGAAGACGGTATGTAATAAATTACACAATAAGGGACAACTTGTCTCTATAAATTGAAAGATTTTATAATTGTGAACAGTTCATACATCGCTGTATGCTTAGACTTGGTATTGGTAAATCTATCTTATAAATTTTAATTTATTTATTTACAAATAATTACGACGCAATATAGTGTTTTTCTCGTCCCGACTGAATTAATTTTATTACATGTTTTTTCTTTTTTTTCATTATAATTCGCGCATGATCTCCAAAAAGAAGCGTATTCCCAAATATAATATGTGTAAAGAGAGAAAAAACATCCTCTCATTCTAAAACTGGATAGAGATATTGCCGTATTCGTCTAAAAATAATGGATAACATTAGCGTAAAATATTTACAAATATTTATACTACATTTCATTGACTTTTTTTTAAAACGTTATCGTATAAAAACCATTATCATGTTGCCGGATAGCTTTTTTATTTTCCGATAAAACATTTTAAATTTTGAAAATATTTGGTTTAGAATTTTAAACATAATTACAATTATGAAACAGAATTTCAGATATATATATATATATTAACTAATGTATTTTAATATTGCTTTTCTACTGAAGATTAAGCGATGCCGAAGAACATTCCAGAGAAATAATTTTCTAAATGTACTTTACAGCCAATTTTAATAGGGGTCCAAAGAGAGTTCTCTTTTGAAGCTTTACTTTTACTTTGTTTTGTTCAAAAATACATAATATATTTAAAATGGTCTTAAAGATATCTTTAATGTATTAATTTTATTTAATTTTGCAATAAATAAAGTTATAACGACAAAACGAAATATATAAAATCCATTTATCTTAGGACTACTCTTTTTTTTAAAAGTTGATATGTAATTAAAATCTATACCGAACCGGTTTTATTGTAAAAAAGTTGGTAGCACAAAAATTATTTAAATCACCGCTTTTCTTATCACAATAAAAAAAATGATACTGCTCATTTTTTTAATGGTATATACCTCTTTAAAGCAAGTCAATCATCTAGTCAATTAGTTTTGGAAAACGTGTTTTTTTGTTTTTTTTTTCCTACAAACAAAAAATGCTACTTGTCAGTATAAAAGCTCTGTTAGTTAAACGTATCTGCCCGAATTATGCTTATACGTCAAAAATTATTTAAATAAAATTGTATCAAATTTTAGTTATTGGGATTATTTTATAATAAACGGAATTACATATTATAACCGTGAATGATTTAATTCGCTAACTGTAGAAAACGTTTGTCATGTATTGACAGATAAATCAACATGAGTATCGGTTGTTTCGACAGTGGCCAAAAGGTTTAAAAAAAAAACAAAAAAGAAAAACAAAATATCGGTTATGCCATACAAATTTTTGGTATGCCTCTGAGAAAAATTATCTATAAACCTCGCTTTGTTAGATGAGCTTAAATCCCAAAAGTTTTACTATACTTTTTTTTAAAACCAATTTATTACTCCTTTTGTTTGATTACTCCTTTTGTTTGTTTCTTTAATTCTTACTAACTGATTCAACAAAAAACGCCTATTTCGATAACGCCTAAATTAAAGATTTTTCAAGGATAAATTTTTTTTTAAAAATAATGACTTTTTCTATTTAAAGGAATCTTTTGGATTTTTATCAATTATTTTTCTTTACTGAAAATTTTTTGTAAAATTGACTTCACCAGATCGGCATTTTAAAAATCTAAATAGAATTAAAGCAATGTTATTACGTAATTTAGAAATATGCGTCGTACTGAAAGCTTTTGAGAAGTTTCGGAATCTGCGCATGTTCAGTTAATTACTAAAAAAATAAAATAATAATAAACGAATGAATATAAACAGAAAAAAAAAAAAAGAAAAAAAACAGATTAATTCGAAATGGTATTCATACTTCCAAAGGTAATTTTATTTTTAAAAACTGTAAAGTTATTACGTCACGATCTAGCTTCGAAGCGGCAATATCAAATAACTGCGTTGGATTATACCTCATAAATTTACAAATATTAAAAAATAAATAATATATCAAATTACTAGTATCACTATAATTAATTTTGAAATAAATTACATATAGCAGTACTATTAAAATATTAATTTTGAAATAAAGTAAATATAGTAGTATCAAAAAAAAAAAAAAAGGAAAGAAGAATACCTGCATGTGAGGAAGTGGTGCGATAGTCCGCGAACACTGTATGAAGTCGACTAACTGTGGGACATGGAGTTCAGTCAGTTTTATAATAGTGAAGCGACGATTCTGATGGTTTCAACTCTGTAAGGGGATTACGCACCTAAACACGCGCTTCTCCGTAGTACTCGCGTCCGCCGCTGGGAATAGCCATCCTATCTTTGTTCTCTTCAAATATTTATTATCGGTATTTTTTACATGTGTGAGTGCGTGTGGATCGGTTCGTATCATCTTTCATTTATTATCACTTAATATCTCTTTCTATCTCTGTTTTTCGTCTAAATAACCGTTAAAAATATAGCACTAGTGAAGAGGTTAAAATGCCCCATCATACATACTTTATTTCGATATGCATATATATTAATCGTATAATTATATTTTGCACGATGGTATTTAAAAATTGAAATAACAAAATGTTTTTTGCCTTTCCGAGCACTTTAATATAAAATGTAGTCAAACAAGGCCGTGTCCACGGAGGATTTTGGGGGTTAACCCCCCCCCCCCCATGAGAACTGAAATAATTATTATAAATGCACGAATATCTGAAAAAAACCGCAAATTTAAAATAAATATTGATGAGTTTTTTTAGGGTGTTCTTACCTACTTTTAAAAGAAAAAAGAAAAAATATGCTCTATATTTTTAGGTACTTCATTAATATATCTTATGCAACATTTTTTATTACGAGTATAATTAATAACATATGTAATTTTTATTAATGCTCATATACGGGGGGTAATTCATTTATGTGAATTATTAATATATAAATCAAAATTATGGAAATTAGTGTAAAACTTTCAAAAAATTGATTTTTTGTTTCTTGCATTTTTTGATAGCTTATATTTTTCAAAATAACTTACTAAAATTTTAAGTATATATCTGAAATAGTTTTTGCGTTACGGCCTTTTAAAGAGCAGCTCAAATACCCAGGTATATACGAGAGCCGTTCAAAAAGTAAGGTTCCCTATTTTTTATTTTCGAAACTAAAAAGCTGGAAAAAAACGAACGGCATTGAATTCAAGCATACTTTTATATACTTTTTCACATATTCACTGTTTAAGTTTAAGCATTTGTCGAGTCAAGAAATTAACTTATAAATACCTTCCTCGTAGAAACTTACCGTCAAATTTTGTAACCAGGTAAGGACGAAATTTTCCAACTCCTCGTTGGTCTCGAATTTTTTTGCATGGTACCTAGTGACACACTCAGAAACTGGTCAAGAAGATCGAAAATGGTTTGGCGGTGATCAGATCGCAGAGTTTCTTCGATTTTTCGCACTAGTTCATCTGAGATAATAGATGGTCTGCTGTTCCGCTGTTCGTCCTCTACATTCGTTCTACCTCCTCGGAACTCACGACACCATTTATGAACATGTTGAACACTCATCACAGGATCATAAACTTCCACTTATGTTAGCGGCAGCGCATTTGTTATTCGTGTCTGATATTTGTGATTGTCAATCGATTCGTGTATGAAATCTGCATACACTATCAGAGTTGTGAATTTCGGAGGAAAAAAAAATTAGCGATTCTGAAAATTATGAAGAATATAGCTCTCACAGCATGCTGATTGTGATGTAAATCACGCTGTATCGGCTTCAAACATGGACGTCGATAGTATAAAAGAAATGTTCGGTCGTTTGATTGATAATTATGAAGTGAAATACATGAGGTATATTGGTAATAGTGCTACGTATAAAGGATTATTGGATCCTGTAGAAAAACTAGAGTTCGAGCACAATTATCAGCCATTTGATCTAAAAGTTCAAGAAGCTCTGAAGCCAATATACGAGGACTTGACCAGACATGAGTATCTCGACAGACGTAAGGGAAATAATACATAAAATAATAACGAAAGTTACAATGGTTTGCTGTGGCATTTTGTTCCAAAACATCTCTAAGGCCTTAAAACCATCGAATTATCTAATCATCTTGCTGTCTCCATTTTCAATGATGGTTTTTCATCGGTTTTGAAAATTTTGAGTGTAATGGGAGCAATAATTGGCCCTGCCGCACGGGACTATACCGCTGAAAGAGACCAAACGAGGCTAAGCATAGCTGATCATCGTCACTTGGCTACCTCGAAAGACGGTCGTTGAGCTATCAGGAGAGCTTCAACAGGCACAGCCTGAAGAAGAGGAAGGTGTATATTATATGTCTCTGGAATAGCAGATTAGCTCTAGGTATATTTGTAACAATGAAATCATTACTTTTATCTTTAAACACGTTTTTCTCAAAACTACATTTTACAAATTTGCTGCAGTTCTAACTCCGTAACAAATCATCCGATCGACGTGATTCTTATTTTATCTTATTTAGTACTTTTTTCTCTATACAATGACCCTCCAGTTTTTTGATTGCATAAAAATTGTAATTTTGGCATACCAAAAATCATCAAATTTTTCAGCGAAATTTAGAATTTTTTTTCAAAACTCCGCCAATTTTTTAAATTTCAATTTTTTTTTTTTCTATCTTGGGTCATTGTATAAGTAATATCTTCAAGTTTAACGTGTTTTGTTTTTCTTTTTCGATTTCAGGCACTGTGAACGCTACAATCACTGCAGCAGTGGGGCAACTTTTTTTTTTTTAGAAGCTGGGGAAATAGCCAATTAACTACCGAAAAATTGAAGATTTTTATTCTAAAAGAATCGTAATGTTAACTTTAAATATGTATAAATATAGCCTGAAAATTTCAAAACAATCGATGCAGTAGTTTTCTTTAAAGAAATTCCGGAAAATTAACTTTTTTTTTAGCCGGTTACACTAGTGGTGCCCCTTAATAGTACGAATATTTCTGAAAAATGTATTGTTATTGTTATTTATAAAATAAATACGCGAAGAAAATTTTCAAAACCCCCCCTTTCCAAAATTTCCGGGCACGGGCCTACAGTCAAAGGACGACGCTCTAGAGTGTTTTCCATTTAATAAGTGGAGGTTTTATTTTTAGACAAATATGCAGTATCCAGTTAACGCTGAATATGTTTAGAACTTAATAAATTTTTTTTTTTTTTTTTTTTCTTTTTAAGTGTATAATTGGAAGGGATCGTTTAAGTTGTACACTTTTCATTTAATAAATGGCACAGCGTAATTAGAACAGAGTAAAAATTATCCAATAAAATTAATTCTGTCGGGATAAGATAAATAATATTACTTTGTTACAATTTTTTTTTTTTCTATTTTGCAACCATGATGCCGATAAGGCATAGAGTCGTGATATATGCAATATTCTTAGCAATAATTAGGGATCATTTTTATTTCTAAACAACATGGCTGATTATAAGAATTTCATTACAGATTTAAAATTCGACTTATTAATACTAGAATCGCCATTAATTTGCCTACGGTGAATATTATATTTTTTACGAACATGGATTAAATAGGAACACTGAAACAAGGCATGGAAGACCGAATCCGCTACATTTATGTCACAAAATACACACAACTGTCATCGCTGACAATGTAAAGTATTTTCTTATAGAGACAACAAGTTCAGTCAAGCATGAGGTTTCATGCGCTGAGGATTCCGTATGAAAGTTAACAATAACTATAATTATTTAGTATGTAAGAAAATTTGTTTGAATAAATTTCTATTTTTATTTTACTATTTTAATTTAATATCTTAATAAATTTCAAAGATCTTTTCTAATAATAATTTAAAACAGTAAAGCAAAATACTAATTTGAATCGAAGACTTAGATTAATTTGAAGTGAAATGTAACGGTTATGAAGAAAAATTAATTAAATCCTTTTTTTATTTATTTTTTTAAATTATTGGTTTAGATTTAATAATACTAATATTAAGGTTTTATGATTTTTTAAAATGTGTAATTTTGTTAATTCCTACACCTATCTTTCTTGAATAGCCGACCGTCAAAGATATTTAATAAATATATAAACGAAAACACGCAAAAAATATTAATTAGAAATAATATTGATGCTACGTATCACTCTGCTGCGGCTGCTAGAATGTTGGTGTTCCCTGCTGGCAGGTTGGTGTACGTTGGTGATTGCATCCTGGATTCTCGGCGAATGGGAGGGAGAGACACGGTAATCGAAATTATAGTTTACGAATTTTGTAAATGTCACTAATTGGAAAACCGAATTTCGAGGCGATTTGGTTACTTTGTTATTAAACTTCTTTCGGTTGCAAGACGAACTGGTTACTTTACCAAAAAAGGTCGATATAGTTCCGCGATGTGAAAAAGACTGTCGTTCTACTGTGATGATTTTTTAACAATTCGGTATTTTCTTTCGACTCTCTCAGTATGTTAGACCATTATTAAATATTTTTTTTTTATTTATTTACTAGCATAGGGCGTTAAATTGTTTAACAAATCGAAATACTATTCGCATCTGTTTTTCATCAGGCGGACGTACCACCTAAACAATGATGCGGTGAGTCCGTTCCTTTCATTACAGTTCATAACAACACTAACACACGCCGTAATGAAAATAACCAAACCAAAACCTGCGATCCTGTTTCGTTTCTTATCCCTCATGCTAACACTACTAACGCAAATTATAACAATCCGAACCAAATTCTAAAAACCGCTGCAATCTCGTATTCCGATAAAGCAAAAAGAAAAATAACACCGATTAACAAACCTGTTTATTTCGTGCATTCAAGAAACCCACTTAAAACAAAACCAACATTTAAAACTAAAAAACTATAAAGTTCTCGAATCAAATCCGGCGCTTGCTAGTTGTGCGCGTGGGGGAATAATATTATCCGTTCGTGCGGATATTAACTTTCAACAGATAATGTTACCATACGACATCCAACCAGTAACAGTCGAAATTCGTACGCCAGTTCCACGGGAGTCTCTAAACATAATTCCGAACCGTATTTAGAAACTATTAAAGTTGCCAAAAAATTCAAACAGTTTCCCCCCTCTAGCGCCGCGAGTATTACAGCTAAAAATTTTGAACAGGGTTAAACATATGCGCTTCGACATATATTTCTCAAGTTTGGAACATCAAGGTTTGAAAGTTTCGTTAAGGAAATAACTAATGGTTTCGTTCTCGACAAATAACGATCTTTCCATCGATCATGACCGGAAAAAAAATATTATTTTTGAAACTTTCGAGCTTTCCGCGCTTAAGGTTCTGAATTTTAAGATGGAAACCTAGATGTTCCAAAGTAAATAAATAAACAGGGACGCACATTTTTTTAACATTGTTCAAAATCTTGAACTACAATACATAAATTACAAGCGGGGCTACACGTCATTTTTCAGAATTTTATGAACTTTTAGTAAATTTCAAACAGTTTCGTTAAGAAAACGAAATACGGGTCCGTTCCCAAAAAATAGCGCTCTTTCCAATAATAATACACTTGAAAAAAATTTCTTTTTACAAAATTTCGAGCTTTCAGAGCCCCAAGCCACTAATTTTAAAATTGGAAACTTAGATGTTCCAAACCAGAGAAATATACATGGATGCCCATATTTACTACTTTCCTCAAAATTTTTAGCTATAATACTCACGTCACAAATCAATTCTCGCGCTTTTTCGAACTTTTCAGCAAACTTTGAAAGTTCAATTAAGAAAATGAAATACGGTTTCTTTCCCGACAGATAGCGATCCTTCAAACGGTATATAACATGCGTCAGAAAAATAAAAATTTTTCTTCAAAATTTCGCACTTTCGGCGCCTTAAGGGTCCAATTTTAAAACTAAAAATCCAAATGTTATAAACTAGAAAAATATAAGAGGATCAGCACGTTTTTAGCCGCGTTCAAAATTTTCAGCCGTAATATTCGTGGAGCTAGTGGAGAGACACATAATTATTTTTGTTTTTTTGAACTTTTCGGAACTTTGAAAATTTCGTTAAAAAAATGAAATACGGTTTCGTTCCCGACGAATAGCGATCTTTCTAATAATATATCACAACCCGAAAAAAAAGATATTTTATTTCAAAATTTTGAGCTTTCGGCGCCCCAAGGGTCTAATTTTAAAACTGGAAACCTGTATGTGTCGAATTAGAGAAATATACGTAGATGCGCATATTTTTAACCGTGTTCAAAATATTTAGCTGTAATATTTGCGTCGCTAGGGGGGGGACACGTCATTTTTCGCGCTTTTTTGAACTTTACGGCGACTTTGAATTTTTTGGTAAAGAAAATGATATAAGGTTTTGTTCCTGATAAATAGCGATCTTTCAAACGATATATTACATTACCGGAAAAAAAAAATATTTTTTTACAAAATTTTGAGCTTTCGAAGGCCCGGAGTTTTATTTTTAAAGCTTGAGACCCGGACGTACCAAATTACAGATATATACGTGGAAGCACGTATTTTTAACCATGTTTTAAATTTTTAGCTATAATACTCGCAGCGCTAGGGGACGCGCAATTTTTCGAGCTTTTTTGAGCTTTATCGCAACTTTGAAAGTTTGGTTAAGAAAATGAAATTCGGTTTCGTTCCCGACTACTAGAGATCTTTCTAATGATATATCACAAGCCCAAGAAAAAAAAAATTTTTTTCCAAAATCTCGAGCTTTGGGTGCCCCGAGGGTCCAATTTTAAAGCTGGAAACTCGGATGTTCCAAACTAGAGAAATATACGTGGAAGCGCATATTTTTAACTGTGTTCAAAATTTTTATCGGTAATATTCGCGGCGCTAGGGGGGGGACACGTCATTTTTCGCGCTTTTTTGAACTTTACGGCAACTTTGAAAGTTTCGTTAAGGAAATGAAATTCGGTTTCGTTCCCGACAAATAGCGATCTTTCCATCGATATATCGCATGCCTGTAAAAAAAAATATTTTTTTACAAAATTTCGAGCTTTCGTCGCCCCGAGGGTCCAGTTTTGATGTTGGAAATCCGGATGTTTCAAACTAGAGAAATATACGGGTATGTGCGTATTTTTAGCCCCATTCGAAATTTTTAACTACAATAATTGCGGCGCTAAGGGGGGGGACACGTCATTTTTTGCGGTTTTTTGAACTTTTGGGCGACTTTACATAACTTTTGTACCGTAATTTTTTGATTTTATGAAAGTACTCCTGCATTGTAGTTTATATTTTGAATTTCAGCGTTATAGGTTTATCTAGTGACGAGTTATGATTTTTTAAGTGATTTTTGAGGTAGTTTTATGTACCATATTATATATTCTTGACGGTTTTTTGGGTTTTTTGCCGCCCAGGTTAATCGGTCAACTTCAAGTTATAGATCGTTTTAAAGATAATTTTAATTGTAATTTATGTTCCAAATTTGAAGTTCATAAGTCAAGCCGTTCGTTAATTATTGATTTTTATTTGATATTTTTGTCATTTGTGTACCATCTTATAAGGATTCCGTACATTATATGTATACGGAATTCTAAAAATTACCACGACCCCGGAAAGAGCCTGACTGGTGAAGTAGTTGATGTCCAAATATTTTAAACCAAGCCTTACTTTTTTATATCAGGAAAAAACAGATGAGTTTGCCTACCAGTAGTTTCCAACGATCCTTCCATACGTTGTTGACCAATGTGTTAATATATTTTTTAAAACTTTTAACATCTGCAAAACCCCATCATATGTTACGCTCGTTTCATAGAACTGAGCAAAAAGGTAACTCTAGAGCTTTATTAATTCTATCTGACTTGTACATCATAAATTCAGATGTTAAAGCCGCCTTGAACTAGCATAAATCTATTGGGTAAAGACCGGTGATCACTGGAGCCGCAGCTGTCGACACAGTTCTATATAACTCTTTGTTTACTTATAATCGATTTGAACGCTAATTTATTTAATTTTAACATGTACGTACTTGCACCGTAATTATAGATAGATTGCACAATATATACATTATAGCTCTTCCCTTATATTTAACACCTCTAATATTTTCTGGAAGTTTTAATAGCATTTAAAATACTTTATTGATTTCGTCATTTAGATATATTTAACATGACGATTAAATTTAAGTTTATTATCTATAATTATTCCGAGATATTTCACAAATTTAACAATGGGTATTGTTTGATGGTAAAGCAGTTTATTAAATTTCAGTTTAGCTCTAAAATTTGTACATGGTTTATTAGTCGTTATCGTCATGGCAGACTTTTCTAGGGAAAACTCAAGACCGCAGTCAGAAAATATGTTATTTAGCTTGTGACGAATAACTAATTATTATCGATTTCATTTGTATTATTCAGAGTTATTACAACAGCACACAAATCATCCGCGAAACTAACAATTTCAGCCAAAATTTTATATTTCATGCAGAATTCATCCATAGTTTTATGAACGCAGGAATCGAGTATATTTCAGAGTGTCGGTCCCATAACCGAACCCTGAGAAACACCACCACAGCTATTATATTCTTTTCAACTGAAAAGTTATCCAATTTGATTCTAGCTTTCCTTTCTGAAAGGTAGTGAATAATTAAGTTTATAATTGTTCCTCCGTTAATTTTAAAATTTTTAAGAATTTCGATGATCTATGCTTGTGGTTGTCGGAAGCGTCCTTTACATCAAAAAGTAATCACCACGTTGATTTTATTAGTTCATAAAGCGCCGTCAATGTAGTTATAACAACTATAAGCACCCTTGATAACTGTTTCAGGCGAACGACCACGGCGAAAACCAAATTGATTTTTATGAAGAATGCTTTCTCATAATCCCGCAACAATTCTTCGTTAATTATTTTTTCGAGCACTTCACTAACACCATTTAACAAGATGATTGGCGCCTATATCCGCTGCATGTAATGTTGTCAAGTTCTTATTCGGTTTGTTGAAAAGTAAAATATCACCGGTGGTTTTCCAGGCTTTAGGATGGAATTCAGTGCAGTTTTCGAAAATTATTCGGAATAGTTCGGGATCCTCGAAGTGAATCATCTTGATTATTACGTTAGAGATACGATCACTATAGCTGCCGCTTTTTTTTTTATTAATTTTATTAATTATAGCTCTGTTAATTCCAAATTATTAATATTAAAATTTCTAACTTTTCCGGCAATTTTTAATTCTTGGATAAGAATATCCGTTTTATTGGGGAAAAAGTTGTTGAGCAGAGCAGTACGTTTATCTTCGCTTTTTTGTAATTATTACGTTGGACACTTTTAAAGCTGGAAATTGAAATTTTCTAAACTTTTCAAAAACTATTTTATAGGGTTTGCCCCCCCCCAGGCCTTCGATTCTTCGAAAAATTTTTTCCATCTATTAAATTTGGTTGTCTCGATTCATTTTTTTATAATTCTTATTCAGTTCTTTTAATATTATTTTATAAATTACGCGTTTACATTGTACTTTGAATTAGTTTTTCCCTTAGTCGATTTATAGACATTTTAAATTTTTCTAATTTAGGGTTCCAGCAGTCGTTATAATTATTTCTTTCTAGCTATACTGCAGAGCATAATTGATTTAATGAATTTTTGAAATTTATCAATTTCGAGATTAAGTTCGTGAGCGGTAATCGTATTTTTGATCCGTTCTTTCACTAAAGCAGGTACATTAAAAAAAAAAAAAAAAAGTCAATATTTACAATTATTTTAGTGTAACTTATGACGACGCGTCTTCTCAACATATTTATAACATTAGTTCTGAACGCTGAAACTTACGGAAAAGCAAAAAATAAAAAGTTAATTTAAAAATGTGTTTAGGGAAAGTGTCAGTTTTTGTAGAACGGCTTATATACGCAATTATTGCTTATTTGCCGTTTCAGTTTTTTTTTTCATTTTCATCTCCAAAAAACTTCGAGGGAATTGTTAGACCTTATGATTTAAAATTGATAATTTTTTTCGGACTTTTAAATCATCATTTACCCACCTAGCACAAGACGTCTTAAAAAAGGTCTTTTTATAGACGTCTTCTCTAAGACATCTTTTAACGCCCTTTGTAAGACTACGATATATTTTCCACTTTATCCGTGTTTAAATTTTTAATTAATATTTATTTCCTCTCTACGTTTAGTTGAAATTTTTAAATTTAGGAATTTTTTTTATTGATTTTCTTACTTCAATGTTGTTCAGCTAATTTCATTTATGTCAAAAGTTTTTTTTTTTTGTTTTTTTTTTCACTGTTAAATAATCAAGAAAAAAGCTGCAGAAATGTAGAGCTATTAATTCGTGATTTTACAACAAAGGCATTGAAATAATAATGATTACTTGCGTAAAACTATTTTCTTACGTATATTTTGATGCTGAAACTCTTAATTGTTATTTTTAATTTACTTCTACGAGTTAGGGTTGTAAAAAATTAAAAAATAATCCGTCTCATCGCGTTTCAACTGCATTGAAATCTAACCGTGAGGTAAAAATAAATGCTTTCACCGAAACTTTTTGAGAAATTATTGCAAGTGTATGAAAATATATCTGATGGAAAAACAGTGTTACCCTATTCGGAAAGACTACGTGTTTTATTCAAAAACTTTCATAGTCAAAATCGAAATTAACAACTTCTATGAAAATATTACGCAAAAGGTTTTGTTGTTTCAATCGAGAATAATGTTTAGAATCTTTCAATCATTCGCATGCGCTATTTTTCGTTTATTATTTGCAGAAAATTATGATATCATAAAAAAAAACAAAAAAACAACATCCGATATAGTTCAACTAAGCATACATACATATTCGCTCCCAATTAAGAATTCGTGCATCGGCTTAGACGACCAAATAATATATGCAAATGGTTCACCCAGTGTGATCTGATGCTACCTTTGGCCCAATACAATAACTCGTTTTTCCAACAGGTCACATTCAATTTCTTTTAATCCTCATGTCAAGCAGGTAGGTTAGCCTAATCTTCGGGAGGATTCATTTTATTCCTACTGTTGCCAGGTTGGGCATATTATTATAGCAGATTTTTTAATTATTAATTGATTTGATTTAGTTTATCTCCAGTTTGGCTATTGTTTCGTTGTACTACGGATATCCGTTTCTACTATAAATATGAGGCACAGCCGGTTTTCCAGCCGACAGCGATACCTCAACAGCTATGTTCGCTGACGGTAATATCGACCAATAATGATTATGCCAATGCAATAATAGGACTCCTTCAGAATCATTTAACACATTTGGAAAAGTAGTTTAACTTGTGGACAGTTAAAGTAAACGAATTCCGAAATCCAGCCATGCCTTATTTTCATTACAACAGAAACGTTTTGAAAATATATCGATAAACCTGAATGAAAAAATAATTCCCCAAAACAAAATCAGTAAAATACTTTTGGGGGTTTTCATTTAGATCGACCACTAACAACCGGGAAAAATCATATCCCGGCGAAGAAAAATCAACTGGATCTCAAATACCGAGCGTGTGGCTCCGTTAATGAACAAATACCGTCCTTTATCAATCGAAAATAAAGTCGTATTATATTAAACTATTCTAAAACAAATCCAGCAATTCCAAGCAAAGGTTCTACGAAGTATAGTTGGAGCGCACCGTGGTACGTTCGAAACAATGATCTACATAACCGATCTCGTCATATGTCTATTGTAAATGAAGACATGATAATTCACAGTTTTAGATATATCTAACGACTACAACACCATACCAATATCCATCGACAGCCAATGTTACCGATAAAAGCGTACACTTCTTCAGACGTCTTAAAAAAACGCGCTCCGATGAAATTGAAAAGTCGACCTTCAATTATAATTTTGACCTGTTTTTCATATATTAATCAAAGAGAGAATCATTAGGTAGCATTCTCTATATACGGTAAATATGTAAATAATATATCATCGCTGCTCATTGGTTACTCAGGGCATAAAAAAAAAAAAAAAAAACTGTTTTTGAAAGCTACTGAATTACTAGAGAACATAATAATAGTCCACCTGAAAAATATTCAAAGTTTTAAAAGATCATAATCACTTTAGAAAAGTTTCGACTAATAATATTAGGAGCATTCGAATGAATATAAATTAATGAAAATGTCATTTTTAGCTCAACCCCCACTACTTTTTCTGTCACAAAAATTTACCCCAAATTTTAAACATTAAATAGGGATTTATTATTTTTTTGTCACGCAGTCGGAAAATGGCGTCGTCAATTTCCCTTGTTCTACGCAAAGTATAGAAGTGATAGAGCTGGGGATCCGGGAATGTCCCCAAGCGGGGTTAAGAGGTAAAACCCCTTACGAGGTGGTATAAAGAACCGAGTGTATATATATATATATGTATATATATTTGTTAATTTTGTTTATTTCAGTATTTCATATTTATTTTCCGTTCATTTATCTCGTATTTTTGAACTTAGCTTTCTTGTTTTTAATAATTATTTTTGTCCTAAGTTTTTTAAAAATTTGTATCAGTGAATAGAGTTTAAATATCGTTCCTATACATCGAAGATAAACAAATATTTTACTATATATAACATATGCGTCCGATTCGTAATAAATCTACTGAGGAAACACATGTGTCATTGAATGTATTTAACCGACAAGCTTTATTCGTAATAAACGAAAAATGTAGTATAAGCCATGTGTTCCATAAAGTCCACGGTTATCAGGGATTTATTTAAATTACACGCTTTATTCTTCCCCTACGACGTCATTAGTAAAATAAAACAATCCCCGATGAATTGGGATATAATCGATAATAGTGACATAATATTACATATTGTTTTTATAATTGTTAATATTATTGTAAATTTTACAGATATTATCGTCGGATCTCCAATGAAAAGTGTTTCTGTTTTATTTTTATGCTGATAACCGTTTCCAAACGGAATGCGAAAACTCCTGGGAGTTAAAGATAAGCGAATTCAGTAGACAGATATACCGCGATTCTGTTCGTTGTAAAACTACATAAATAAAAAGTCCAAGGCCTAGAAAAATTTTTATATAACTAGGCTGTAGGGAGAATATGCTGGATACGGATATTTTAAATAAGTATCGTAAGTGTTTATTTCGTTAAAAGAAATACAAAATACGATGAATGAAGGTAATCTTTCTTGAAAATTTTTAATCCTTTCGGACTTAGCTCCAATTTTTCTTCTTCGTATAATCGTCAAGCATGGAGAGTCGAATAAAATTAAAATCAACATTAAAATAAAAATAATATAAATCATTCTAATTTGCAATCGTTTCAGTCAATCTAAGGTGTCGTTTTTTACGTCATGTATATCTCTTTTTAAACACAACTGACCCGAAGTAAAGACTGGACATTATTCGTCAAGTGTTGCATATTGTTTAACGAGAGTTTCCGCAACAGCGGCTAGGCGATTCCTTAAAGCCCCACTTGTACATCATATAGCCGCATCCAGCATTCCCGTCCTTATCCCGCTTAACATCTTCCATACCCTTCTTGGTAAGTCCATGCCTGAGAGCCTTTTCCGCCGATCTTCTATTAACCAGGAATTTCTTATGTTATACGGTGTAGACCTCCACGAAGCGCGCTAAAAGAATCAACATGTGCCCTTAGAAACCTAGATTGAATTTATGCCAATCTACGGCTAACTGCACCAACAAAATCGTCATTACCCGAACTTATACTCAAAGCTCCAATGTTAGAATGTTAGAAATCACCTTATATTATATTGTTGGATATATTCTTTCCAAAAATGTTTTTGCTCAAATTAAAATTAAAAATATTTAATTAAGCGCGACATTTACACTGCAGAAAAATAGGCAAAAATTGCTCCTCTCGGATCATATTAATTTACCCGGATTTCGAAAAAGCGTTCGATACAATTAAATAAACTAGATGCATTTAGCCTATTTCGTAACCTAACTGGCCTGTTTAAAAATTATCATCTCACAAATCGGAAAGACGATACGTTTTAAATGGTGTTAAATCGAAACTTAGACTTTACGAAAGACAGAGATGAAGTATATTGACAGTTCCAAAATGTGGCTACGGAATACTCGGAATGCCGTGATCCGCTAAATTAACGGGGGGAAAAAATATATATACCTGAAAATATCACAAAAAGCTAATTATTGCAAGAAATTATATAATTAAAGCAATGAAATCCTTTGGAGAAAATAAAAGACAGCTTAAAAAATTTAAAGAAAAATTATACATCCGTTAGATATGGATGGACGTGATAAATTAAATCGCCACAATTTCCTAAAATCCATTACACAATCGAAAAATCGTTTAAGCAATAGAAAACTTACAATGAAGGATGAAATAGAGTATTCTTTGGGGAGAGGTTGGAAAAATACTTACACGGCTAGTTATGAAAAAAAAAAAAAAAAATTCTATTATACGCTAGTGATGCTGAAATATTTCGAAAAATACGAATTTAGCAAAAGTTGATTTATAATTAAAAATTCGGTTTATTTTAAATATCCAAAGCTTTAGACGAATAATCCCAGATGCGAACCTTACCTTCATGTATTACACGAACGATAAGAACGAACCTGTTTTCAAAGAATTCAAAAAATTTTATTAAGGAAGAAAGTTTGTTGAATTTTATTAGTGCACACATTCAGATAAAATTTGCATCAGCTATTTAAAAACCAATCAACCAGGAAATTATCAGACAGTCTGTTTACGGAAATATTTCTTAAAATAATGGTTCTATAAAAAATCTAAATATTTTTCCCTTGCGTGTTAACTGTACGAATACTTTTCTTCTTTTTTTTTTACGGCCACGTCAGCACAGGACATTTACCAATTTAAAAGATTAGGAGAATAGAAAGACATATGCAGCGACAGGTTACATCAAGAAACGATTAGAGCCAGAAGAAATGAAGGCGGCTAACAAAGGAACGAACATTCGAATAGTACTTGCGTCACAGGCGGCATTTAAGGTAGGGGGATGAGAGGGACGACACAAGGGAGATTGAACAAGGGCAAAACGGAAACGAGAAGCCGGGAGCAGACTATGATTAAAACGAAGGCGAACTATGGAAGAAGTGACAGAACGGCTGATACTGGAAAAATTGAATATTAATCATTACGCTGACGGATATGTACATATATGAAAAAAAGAAGGGGCAAAGAAAATCTTATGAAAAGCCGTTATAAAATAAGTTTTTCGTTTCGGAATTTACAAGAATCGCTACGTAAGCGGCAAAATAATTAACTTCTTTTTTTCTCTTATAGTGAACTATTCAATCGAAATTAACTATAAGTGAGTAAATTTCAATATATTACGACATTCTTTAAAAACAATATATTTGCGAAGAAATTTATTTCAAAACTTTTTCCCTAACATTTTTTTCCACATCTCTCGTTGAACAAACGACGGCATTGATGAATCTAAGGGGAAGTCCGGGGTAATTCCGGACGGCACCTAGCGCCGGACACTCATACTATCTCGGTGAGTCACAACACGTTCGACTCAAAAACGGGTTAAAGGGCGGCGGGGGAACGGGCACCACACGACGGGAGCGGTCGATTGCTGTCTTTGATGGGAAAACACTGCATCACATTACATCCAAGTGAGTGTGTTACTACTAAGTTTTTCTGTTGTGAAGTGTTCGCGGCAATTATTAATAAAGGTAGAGTGTTCCGTTATTATTCATTTACTGTAAAAGTTTTTTTTTTTTTTTTTTGATTTCTAAAACAGCTTTGTTGTGAAAGGTGAAATTGTGGCGATTCCCTGTGTATTGGACATGAAGTTGTCCCTTAACACGGGACAGTGAACAAATTGTTATTTTTTCTTGTAAGTGTTTATCCTCCTATTATAATAATTTTTGTACGTTTTTTCAAAAGATAGAAAAACGGAGATAAATCGAAATGGAAGAGACGAAAAAGAAAGGAAAATGGGACCGACAAAGTTTACCGATTGCGATAGATAAGGTTCCGTCCAAAGAAATGGGTTTGAGAGAAGCTTCGTCGCGCCAGAACATCCCAAAAAGCACTTTACATGATAAGACATCAGCATTGAACCATCGTTGCAACTAAAGATCGGTAAATTTACTAATACCTTTTCACCGTAAATTTTAGTGGACCACGTAAAATATTTGTCCAACAGATATCTGCCGCTGATGAAAAAAGAATTCCCGAAGCTAGCTTTCGACTTGGCTATGAAGATCCGTCGTTTTAACAAAGAGAAAGGTACTGCTGAGAAGCACTTTTACTACGATTTTATGTCAAAAACATCCTGACCATTCGCTGAGAGGACATGATGCGGGCCGCCGTAAGGTTTAACAAACCGCAAGTAAATCTCTTTAGTAACAACCTTAAAAAACGGGAGAATCAGTATAAATTTCCACCCACCAACATTTATAATTGTGATGAAACCGGAGTCAGTTTCGTACACAAACATCAAAAATTTCTTGTGCTCCGAAGGCTGATCATCAAGTAGGAAAACTCACTTCTGCTGAGAAGAGCAAAAATATAACAATTGTGTTTTGTACGAATGCTAACGGCCATTTCATGCCGCCATTTTTTGTCTTTCTGGGACAAAGGATGAATAATCGGCTCATTATTAGTGCTCCAACCGTAGGCGTAGGCTGGATGAACAGTGACATTTTTCTGCAGTGGTTGCAGCTGTTCGTGAAAGTCACACCCAACAGAAGAGAGTCCTCTGTGCTGCTTTTACTGGATGGTCATTATAGCCACGAGACACTGGCCGTCATCGATTTTTGCCGAGAAAACAACATTCATTTTGGGGTTCAGTTTGCTCCCTTCGAAAAAGATCAACCGGAGGAAAAAGAAAAGGAAGCAGACGCGCATCGTCATCAATTAACCCGGCTGTCATCCGGCTATCTAGTTAATTGTTTAATTTGTTATCGCGAAGTTGTGGAAACTGCCGTAATTGAAAGTAAATTTTAAATTATAGATTTAATGAGACCATCTCCTCCCGATCGAAATCTCAACAATTGGAAGGCCAGCGAAACAACGATTACGGAGACAGCGGACCACCGCCGACAACGGTGATACGTACAATATTATTATTTTTTTGGGCTCGTCAACCAGGGACCTTTACCCTGAAACAATTAAAAAGGAAAATGAATCAGTTATATTTTGATGCGGTCAGATATTGTTAGTAGGAAGGAACAAACAGAAGGAAAAGACCGGATATAGGAGACACACAATACGGAGTAGGAACACCAATTCGCAGCGAATTGGAATAGAAAGCAGAACATTCGACTGAAAGAGATGAACACTCAAAGAACAGATCACGCAAACCTGCTCTTCGTTTAGGCGGAGAGGACAATATGGAGAGGAAACCAACGAAAAAAATGAAAACAAGACGAAGATAATATGGCTTAAAAACGCAGACGAATAATGGAGCCAACAACAGAACGACGTAATGAAGGAAACAGAGAGAACCCCATAAGTTAACAGGAAGTACAATATTATTTTTAATTAATCATATATTTTTTTTTTTTTTTTTTTTTTTGAGTGCCGTGTACAGCTGCCGGGGCTATTACGACACTATGGCAATCGGAGAGTTAAATGGTTCGAAATAGGTTAGTTGTATAAAGAAACCGAATAGTGTCTGCAATGTTCAAAGGCGAGTTGGCCAAAGACGACTGCAAAGACGCTATGCGGTGCTTGGCGCGCTGGAGCGCGAAGGAGGGGGGCACTGCAGTAGCAGGTGTTTTACTGTAGGAGAGGGGGGAAGGGAGCAAAAGGGGCATTCGAAAGGGGGCTCGCAATTAAGTAAGAGATGATCATGAGTCAGCGAAATATGTCCAATGCGGAGTCTGGCCATAGCCACAAAGTGGGTTCTGGGGAGGTCAGAAGGAGGGAACCAAGAGTCAATTCCGTGTTTTATCTCTCTTAGAAAGCAAGATTGTCTAGTGAGCCAATCTTGCTTCCATTGGGATTGCACAAAAATTTTTATAGATTTTACTATGTCGGCGGGAAGAGGAGGGGAACAGGGCATGGGGCACGACAGTGTTGACTTAGCAGCGATGTCAGCTAAGTAATTACCCCTAAGTCCGGTGTGGCTTGGCACCCATAAGAAAATAATTTGGTGGGAGGATGATCTTAATTTTAGGATTAGGGATTGTATAAAGTTGGTTATATAATTCGATGGGGATTGTTGGGGAAGGGACTCCAAAGCTGCTAGTGAATCAGATACAATCAAAATGCGGCTGTTGGGTGGGGGGGATTTAATTGTGGATTCGAGGGCTAGGAAAATGGCATAAAGTTCGGCATCGAGAACGGAACAGTGGTCATGGAGGCGAGCGGACGACGAAACTAGGTTAGAGTGAAAGGAACAAGCAGTAGGAGACGATTCGGAAACAGGGCATGATTTCGCGCCGTCAGTGAAGTAGGCTTGGTGATTTGAATATTTTTTAAGGGTTGCGAAGATTCCGGTGCAGAGGAGGGAGGAGGAGATTTTTCCCCTGGAGAAATGTACAAGGGAATAATCGATTTCAGCTGGTAGGGTAACCCAGGGTGGAAGAGGAGGTGGTGTATTGAGGTTTTTGAAGTGTTGGAGGTCGATGTTGGAGTCTAATAGGATTTTTGTTAGACGAGGGAGCGCGCCACTAGGAGGTGTGGGGTAAGGATCACAAAGTCCAAGAAGGAAGACTCTTAAAGAATCGCGGAAGGAGTGTAAGGATCTTTGAAAGTGTAAGGGTGGAGAACCCAATAAGGATTGGAGGCTGTGCGTGTGGGGGACGTATGGTGCGCACCTAGTATGTATTAATCGAAGAGAAGAATTTTGTAGTGGGTTCAACATTTTGAGAAGGGATGAGGAGGCGGTAGAATACAATGAGCATCCGTAGGAGAGACGGCTGAGGATAAGGGATTGGAAAAGTGTTAGCAGAAGCTTGGGGGGAGAGTTATGGTTTTTGTGGGATAGATATTTTAATGTAGTGATATATTTACTGCACTTCTTTTTAAGAGATTGCAGGTGAGGCCGCCAGGACAATTTGCTATCGAAAATGATCCCGAGGAAAGTTGCTGTACTGGAGTATGTGAGAAGAGAATTATCTAAAAAAAGGAGTTGGAGGAGAAGTAATTTTATTTTTTCTATTAAAGTCAACACATTTTTTTTTTTTTTTTTTTGAAAAATATGTATTTATAATTTTTTACATACAAAAATTTTCGTCAAGCTAAAACGCTTGTCGACGATTTATCCTATTTGACATTTTACCATCTTAAATTAACTTATGCATATACATGATCGTGTAATATTTACTTAATCTATCTATTTTACTTATCAATAATTACTAATCTATTTCTATTTTCTATATTCAGTTTTTTTTTTGTTTTTTTTTCCTCGCTTTTTTGTTGCGCTTTTTAGTTTTAGATGGAGAGAAGGAGAGCCCATTCAGGCTAGACCATTCTTCTAAGTTTTTTAACACTTTTTGCAAGGTGTGTTGGGCATAGGAAGGATTCGATGTTGTTAGGGAAATGTTCAAGTCATCAACAAAAAGGCGGGCAATTACCGGAGGGGGGATGTGATCCACGATGTCGTTGATATATAAATTTGTGCTTTCATTCGTATAATAATTGTATTCTTAGCGGCCGGCAGTCACAGAAAAATATCGGTGCAAGGTATTATCACTAAATATACAATTAAAAATTTATCGAGAATAGCCGAAAATAATTAAATTAACAACAACAGTAAATAAATAAATCCGCGATAATCGAGCAAATTCCGAAGAGGAAATAAGTGGATGAGATTGTCGACTGTAAACTGATAATAGTGATTTTTTGAGCTGCGTTATCGTCTTCGCTAAATGGATGATCAGACTTTGCTAGGGAAAGATACAACGAAAGTACTTCTTCACACGCGAACGCGACAGTCACGATGGCGTTCCGTCGACAATTTTGTCATTTCCGGGTGCCCTACTCTCAATTTCGCGAATCTTAATGATTTTTTTTATTTCCTATTTTTAATAAAAACACCCTAACCTTTGGCCCTTTTAATTTATTAATTGAAGCTACTTAAGTAAAAAAAAGTTACCTACATACATAACTCCCTAGGCATTTGAAACGCTATTTACTTTGTTTTTGTAATTTACGACCGATGTGTCAGCGGATTGGGACTGCAGAACAACTTCAAAGTTTTTTCAGTTAAATTAGTTAAAAAGTTTTTTGAAAAATATACTAATTTCTTCTTCAAGTTCAGAAGCAATTTCTTATTGCACGTTAGATATTTTAAGGATGCCGTCTTGCCGAGAGAGTAATTCTTCCATGTATACATACACATAATTGAACCCTTCGGGGCTCGCAAGGGGGCAAGTTTTCTTCTAAAATTCTTTTAGAAAAATCGTTTTCAATTGATTACGTCATCCGTTTGTTATTTTAGAAACATCTTTATTTTTCAATTACATTATATAAGGTAATCGAGCATAATTATAGGACTAAAAATATATTATACCTTAGGACATAAATGACACAGTCATATTTATATGTATTAATATATTGATATACATATGTGTATATATATATATAACTCGGCCCTTCGGGACCCGGAAGTGGGCAGCCCCCTTCACCCTCAGGTCTAGTTCTTCTATAATTCTTACAGAAGAGTAAACTTTTTCATTAGCTACGCTGTTCGACAAATTTTTTGTTACATTTTCGTTACATAATTCGTTACATAAAATTTCGACATTTTTTGAGGACAAATTTCGTGACATGACACTTTTCCCGATGACCTCTGGCGTCAAAATGGCGTGCTATTAATATTTATATAACTCGGCTATTTTGGCCTCGCAAGGGACTTTGGCCCATCTTGCTTACATTTCTGTCTTTTTCTCTTCTATACTTTGTATAAAATGATCAAAATTTACAACGTAATTCTAAATCGGTCCATATGAATATAATAATATAATCACAAAATTCCTATATAATATAACAAACATTACATAAAATTGAGAAATTTTTTCTAATGGGTGGGGGGGTAGCCTGAGAATCATTTTGTAATTAATATATATATATATATATATATATATATATATATATATATGTATGTATATGTATGTATGTATATAAACTCGGTCATTTTGGCCTCGCAAGGGGCTGTGCCCCTTGATCCCTCTTGCTTTCATTTCTGTCTCTTTCTCTTCTATACTTTGTATAAAATGATCATAATTTACAACGTAATTCTTACTGACATCACACAAAAAAAAATATAACAAACGGCACATAAAATTGGGACATTTTTCGTTCCATAAAATTGGAACATTTTTTCTCCTAAGAATTACGTTGTAATTAATATATATATATATATATATATATATATATATATATGTATATATATATATATGTATATATATATATGTATATATATATATGTATATATATATATGTATATATATATACAGTGAGCAACATAAACATTGAGACAAAAGTTTATAAAAATAAAAAGGGCGATGTACGGGGGAGAAAACCTGGTATAATATCGAATTTATTGAAAAACGAACAAATGAACACTACTGATCACAAATACGATAAAAAAATAATTAAAAAATAAACGTAAAGCAAAAAAATTACGGCCGATACGAAAAAAGTACGTGACGAGACAGCAACAAAAACATTGAGACAGCGTGACTCATTCTATTACTGACGACGCTGGGTTTTTCCTGATTCACTGCAAACGCTAATAATGCATGCATGCGCGTGAGCAATACTCTTTAAGTTGTTTAACAATTATTTCATAGTACACAGCTACCTAGTATAACTTTAAAATTCGTGCGTGTTCTAAACAAAAATGTCAAAAAAGTCAAACATTTCGTTTGATAAGCGTCAACTAGTGCTCTTCCATCATGTGGAAAGAAAACCAGTTCAAGAGATTACTTCTCTATCAAAAAATGTCGCGAGCTACTGTTTACCGAATTATTAACAGGTTCAATAAAGAAAGCAGGATCAATTTTATGAAGCCATCCGGACGACTGCGAAGCTATCGGCTCAAGATGATGAGCGTTTTATTGTGTCGCAAAAAATCCAAAAATAAGTGTCCCTCAAATTGTTACTCAGTTATGCGCAAGAAGTAGCAGTACAATTTCAGGGCAAACGATACGCCGAGTTCTTAAAAGGACGGGTTATAATTCGCGCACCGCCAGATTCAAACCTTTTATTAGTACGATGAATCAGAAAAAGCACCTAGGATTCGCATTAAAGTATAGTGATGTTACTGAAAATTTCTGGAATAATGTACTCTTTTATGATGAGTCGAAATTCAATATTTTTGGGAGCGACGGAAATGGAAAAGTGTGGAAAAAGCCGAATACCGAATTAGAAAAAAAGAATCTCAATATAACGGGGTTAAACACGGTGGTGGAAATGTCATGGTTTGGGGGTATTTTGCAGCTTCCGCTGTCGGCTCGCTGGTATTTATTGATGATAAAATGAATGCCGATGTATATATTGATATATTGCGGCACAACTTACATGCGCCTGCTGAAAAATTGGACATCAGGAAAACGTTTAACTTTTATCAGGATAATGATCCTAAACACAAGGCGCATAAAACGCGCCAATGGCTGTTATATAAATGCCCGCGTGTACTCGAGATGCCACCTCAATCACCCCCGATTGTAATCATTGTAATCCAATCGAACATACATATATGGGATTATTTAGATCGAGAGGTTCGGAAAACTCCCATTACTAGTGTTACCCATCTCAAACAGCGGTTGCAAGAAGAATAGGCTCAAATTCCAGTATTATATTTTGCAAAAACTGGTTTCGTCGATGCCGCAACGCTTGAGTGCTGTAATTCAAGCAAAAGGTTTGAATACAAAATATTAGGAAGCCGTTATTTTCGAATTTTTCGTGTTAAATTTTCGTTCTCAATGTTTATGTTGCTGTCTCAATATTTATGTTGCCTATTTTTTTCGTATCAGCTGTAATTTTTTTGTTTTACGTTTATTTTTTCTTTTTCTTTTTATCATATTTATGATGAGCGATGTTCATTTGTTCATTTTTCAATAAATTAGATATTTATACCTGCTTTTTTTCTCCGTATATCACCTGTTTCAATTTTTTTTAACCTTTGTCTCAATGTTTATGTTGCTCACTGTATATATATATATATATAAACTCAGCCCTTCAGGCCTGCGAGTTAAGCCTCGATCTTTTTTCTCCTAAAATTCTTTTAGAAGAATCATTTTCAATTGCACGACATGCACACAATTCCATATAAACATGTGAACTTATCGACACAGTGACCTTTTGATAAACTTGCGCTGCATGGACGCGCGAACCCCTTAATATATTTAGAACTTTCTCGGCAAAGTTCGAATGAACTATCGAATAACCTCATCTGTGATCGATAATTCTCAAAACGGTCGTGTCGAAAATTTCCCTGATTTCCGTGTAAAAGTATCGATTGAATTTTTGTTTCATATGTATTACCGTAATCGGTTAATAACTGAAATAATGTCCGATAAGGTGAAAAACGAGTAGGCGAAAATTATGCTTAATGTCGATGATAAGTGGATTTAATCGAAATTTCGGCATCTCATCCGCACACATATTCGCAGAATTGAAAATGAGTGCAGTCGCTTTTAATTGGAACTCGGTTCGCTGAGAACGGGGCTGTTCTCGTTTGAAGAGTAGCCATTAACATTTTCTCCGTCTTTATTCCGAAAAGGTCACAACGCCGTAAAAGTCAAATTTAAATGCCATCGAGAGACATTTCAATTTCTCTACTGTACGAAATTCGGCAACCTTTTTTTCCCTGAAAAATATCGCCGTTTCATTCGACAATTCGTCACGCGGTCGATGGCAGATGGTATTTAGTGTTCGAGCGCGGTTTACTTTGAAAATTCCGTCCGGCAGCGACCTGGGAGAAGAGGGCATTTTGAATTCGCCGAAGGAAAACGATTTAATGTAAAAACTCGTTAATTAGACCGGCTAATAGGAAACAGTCGCGAAAAGTGCAGAAACCGAAAAAGCGACTGTATCAGTGTCTATTATCAGTCAGAGTTTGTTGAATGAAACTCGGGCGTTTGAAGAATTACCCATCATATTTTTTCTGAAGACAAGCGTTCGTTTTGCGCAATTTTTCTAGTTTCAGTTTACGAGCAGCTCTATGTAGACGAGTACGGTAAACGGTCGTCATGCAGCAGCGAGACTACATGTATGCCAGTCGAACGGAATACGGAAAACGGCTGTGGACTTTTCATCTCCAGAGGCTCGAATGCATAGCACCCTCTCTGTTAATATGCTAGCTGGCGGTGGTAAGTTATGTAAAGCATCCTCTTGGGTGAATTAGCCGAGAAAATTAAAATGCCACGTCAGCAGAACCGTCGAGTTCTCGGCTGCACTATTGCGGAGAAATATCAGGAGTGGCTGTGTAAGAATTTCCATTTAAGCCTTTTTCTTTGTTAGCGCTTTGGGCAGTAGGAAAGCGGAGGGAGGAAAAACAGCGCATAGAGTATTACAGTTCTTTTAGCTTATTGTTCTATAATCTTCGCGCCATTTTTCGGCTTTGTCTAGAATTCGAAAGGTATCCATCCCTCTCTACATCTTCCCATTATGTTCCCGCACAAAGGGTTTAAATTTCTGTTTTTTTTCTTTTTTTAATTTATTTCTTTTTATCGCATTTATGTTAATTCGGTGCCCCGAAAAAAATATGAGAATGTTTGTAATGTGCAATTTTTGTTTGTCGCCCCTTTCGGCCAGACTGATTAATAATATAAGATGAACAGGTTTGTTTTCAAGTTCCGGAAGTAATAAACCTGTACCGCTTATTATGTAGTAATAGAACCGAAAAGGTGCATAACGTTTTCTACAGCAAGAAATACAAAGCCGATTGCCGTAGCCTAGTTAGTCAGGGACAGTGAAGTTTCGTTCGGATAGCACTGGTTCGCAGGTGTCGATTCTGTAAATTCAGAATATAGAAAAATTCCTTTCCTACCGGGTTTATGTATCCATGGCTGATTCCGAAAAAAAAAGAACCAACCTCCAGTATTCGATGAAAGTCTGAAAGTCTCTTCCATAAGTGTTACAACTATTTCTATACATATGCATATACATATATAGGGGTGGATCCAGAAGGACATTTATGGGGGGGGGGATTATATAATTACATAAAATCTTCTACGGCAGGTAGTAGATTTAAGAAGGACGTTGTTTCATAAAGAAAATCAAATAACGACCACCTCTTTGGAAATTTAAAAATGTTTTAAAAATACATAATTATTACAATTTTTAATTTTTATTTTTAGAAGTGAAAAATAAAACGAAATAAAAAAATTATACCTTAAATATGGCAGTTTAAAAGTAGTAAGAAAGATTGTATTTTTAATAGACACTTTACTTCTTTTTTATTTTTCTTAGTAATCCATTCCGAATTCTCTTTGTTCGTGAGCAAGTTTATATATTTCTCATTGAACTACAATTTTTAATTAAAATTGCAAAATAAAAATTAAAAATGCTTTTTTACAAAAAATAAATATCGATACTTGAAGGTTTATTATAAAAATTTTTAAAAAATCCACTAAAAAGTAAAAAATAATTACTCCCGATAAAATATATATATCAGAGTGATATAACACTTAAGTGGTGATATCGTAATTCTTATACAACATTAAAACCTTAATTAGAGTTGGAATTAAATTCATGTTAGGAACAATTTAATCAACATTTAATGCAGTTTTTAATTATTCTTTTAATATGAATTTGATGCCAACTCCAAAAAATTAATGTTGTATACGAATTACGATATCACCACTTAAGTGTTATATCACTCTGATATATATATTTTATCGGGAGTAATTATTTTTTACTTTTTAGTGCATTTTTTAAAAATTTTTATAATAAACCTTCAAGTATCGATATTTATTTTTTGTAAAAAAGCATTTTATTTTTTACTTTTTAGTGCATTTTTATTAAATTAAATTAAAAAACATTTATTTTCACGGTAAAAACACCAAAAGCTACATTTCCATGGTAATTTGGCAAATTTATAGTATTTTAAGTCAAAAATCTAATCCGACGGTGAAAACAATCATGAATGAAAAGCATCTAAAAAGCTTCAATCTCCCGCATTATTAAGGATAACTCAAAAACTACCGGTCGGACCTTGATCAAATTTAAATGGGACCACATGACAAACACCACCTTTCAAATAAAAGAAGAATCATCAAAATAATCGTTTCATCTAGAAGAAAGTTCTGTGGTAACACACATAAAAAAAAAAAAAAAAAAAAAAAAAAAAAATACAGTCGAATTGAATACCTCCTCCTTTTTTGAAGTCGGTTAAAAATAACAAAAGATCGATGATAATTACATTTAAAAGAAAATGAAAACGTAACATTAATAGTTTTACTAGAAAACAGCATTACATATTATAATTAAATCCATAGGTGGTAAAATTTATACAAATCTTTTATAGCATAAATTAAGTTTCTTTGTTATAACAAATTTTTTTTATAGAGGCTTTAGTTCTTTGTGGGGGGAATGTCCCCTATTTCCTCCGCCTGGATCCGCCACTGATATATTTATATTATTTTTTTTTCTTCCCATTTAATAAATATACATTTTTTACGCCCCCCTATCATGTAAATCTGTGCTATCGCAAACTATGTCTATAAAAACCTGTCAATGGGGAAACTTCCTTGGAACTTCGTGAGGAGAACTAAAAGCTAAATATCAATTGTGCCTGAGAATTCGGCGGCCTAAAATGATTTTCTTATTCTTCGTTGATTTGGCAGTCTCAGAATTTTTCTACCGCCCTCGATTTTCACGTTACGTTCTGCTTATTATGCGCAACAGAAAACCCGGCACGCCACAATATCTGACAGCACTTCGGGATAAACTCTAAGTGACGAAAAAACACGTGGTAATTTACTAGAAACACCAAACGCTTCTGAAAATGCTTAATACTTAACCGGACAAAAAATGAATCTCGTGTTTAATGGTCAATCCGGCATTTAAAGTTATCTATTCTAAGCCGTATCTGCTGTTCACCTGAAAACGACTTTATTCGATATTTTTTTCAGCCGAAAGGAATGTAAATGAAGTGGTTGCAATCCGCAAAGAAGCAGAGATGTGTGCATTCAGATAAAATCAATTTTATCGACTGCCTCATGAAAAATCCTTTGATCACGAACCGCCCGAAACTGTAACTTCCCGTTTTGTCTAAATTCAGGATGAAATTGACAAATTGACAACAACGTAGACTAGATGACGGTGTTTCGCGAATAGGTCCCGCAATTGTTTGAGTTGAACTGTGTTGTTAACTGATGAAGGCCTAGGCTCAAAAACGTTTCTTTAAATTGAGGTATCAGGTGTACGCATAAGTTTTTGCCGGTTTTTTTAGTAAAGAAAACTCATAATTTTCAAGGGAAATTCCCTTTTTGTTTATTGAACATATTGGCCATCGGCTTCTACACACTTCGCACATCTTTCAGGCGTGCCAGAAAAACTGTTTGTCTTTTGCGGCAAACCATTCGTCGAGCCATTTTCTAACTTCCTCGAATGTTGCTGAAGTGCTGCTCTGTGAGCGCGTGCCCCATTGATGCAAAGAGGTGGTGATAGTCAGATGGCGCCACGTCAACGAAGTACGGCGGGTGCGGAAGAATTTCCCATCTAGACGATTTTAAGGTGGCTTTCACTGGTTTTGCATTATGAGACGGCGCATTGTCGTGTAACAAAATCACTTTGCCATGTCTTGTGGCCCATTCCGCGATCAATTCATGATTTAAATTGATCATTTGTTGGTAATATCGTTGTTTCGCCGGGCTTCAAGAGTTCATAATACAAAATACCGCTTTGGTCCCACCAGACACATAGCATGGTCTTCTTGCCGAAGCGATTTAGCCTTGGTGTTGAAGGACCGGCTTTGCCGGGTGACAGCCACGATTCTTCGCGTTTTCAAAATAAACCTATTTTTCGTCACCAATAACAATTCGGTACAGATATGATTTTCTTTCGTGGAGTTGAAGCAGCATTTCACAAGTGACCTTTTTGCGATTTTCCATTTGCCGTTCATTCAAATCGTGCGGACTCATTTAGCAAGTTTATGAATCTTCCCCATTGCTCGTAAACGTCTGCTGATTGTTTCTTGTGGCACATTTAATGCTTTTACCAATTGCTCTCGAGTTTGAGTTGGGTCATCATCCAGTAACGCCTGCAATTGCTCGTCTTCGCACTTTTGTGGTCTACCAGAACGCGCATTGTCTTTCACACTGAAATCACTACTTTTAAATTGTCGAAACCACGTTTTTCTAATCGATGGAGCGATATGTTTCTACCAGCAAACGATGACATTCCACAGCCTTTTTTTTTTTTTTTTTTTTTTTTTGATTAAATAAGAAAAGCAATGCGTGCCGCAAATGTTCTTCTTTTTCAGGCACAAATGCCGACATGATCACTGAACGATACAACACAGACGCGATTGTTTGGCGGACTGAATATTTGTGTGTTTGTAGGCTAATGTCAGACGAACAAACTGACATAGTGACAAATTCATACGCAGCGTACTACTGTTCGGCTAGAGCCATCTCTCGGTGAAACCGGAAAAGACTTATGCATACACCTGATATATTCATTTATTAAGTTATTAAAATAAATTTATACTTATTTTTTTGTTTGCTTTTAAAGGGAATTTATTTATTTTATATTTATAAATTGCAACAAAACAGATTATGTATTTATCTACGTTTTTAAATACGGAATTGGGTTTCGCAGACGCCATTAGGCGAACATAATAAACACGGTACACCTTTAACGGCGAGCGTAACCAGCTTGAGAAACAGAAATTAAAAATATACTCTTAAATAATGTAATTTAATATAAATATAGAAAAACGGCTACTAGCGAGTAATTGCGATTGTTCCCATTTTAAATTTCTCTGTTCCACAATGTCATCCGCTTACGTGTTAGTATATGGAAAGGCTCGTTGATATTTAGTGCGATACGTACGTTTGAAACTCGAAGTTTCAGCAAAAAAAGAAAATTAGATACGAGTTTTATAAGTGACCTTCATGATAAATCGAAAATAACGATTCGCCTAAATTCACTCTAGGAATAATATGTTAATGCATTAAATTTTAATTTTTTTTATAGAAGCTTAATTAAAAGAATAAAATGAAAAAATAATAAAATAATTACTCGATAAAATTATTTTCGTAAATTCACTAAATCTATACATGGCAAAGGACAGAATAATGTCCCCCGTACTATTGCGCTTTTAAACACGTCAATTAATATATAATTTACTACTGCTCATCGAGCTGAAATACTGAAAAAGAACCGATTTCTTTTAAAATTACGAAGTTCTTTACTTTCAGTTAACTTATCTGGTGTTATAAACTGTACCAACATATAGATATTTAACTGTTTTAATAGCAGTATAAATTACGCAAGTACTTTTACAATGTAACCATCATTGTCATCATCTGCTTTCCTGTTCTTTGTGAGCGCTCCTCCGTGTGTTCCTACCGCTCTTGTGACCGATCCAAATTTATCTCTCTTAGTCCATCAGTCCAGTGCATACACACTCTGACTCTTCTCCGGCACTGGGTGTGTGCAGTAGTGTCTTTTCTGGATTTCGCTATTTCGTATTACGACGTGGGGCCCGAAAAATTGATAGATTCACATCGCTCACATAACTTGTGTAGCTGCTCCGGTTCATTACCCATCTCTTCTCGTACAGATAAACTTATTTTCCGTTCATTCCACGCCACACAGAGCATTCGATAACATATCCGAATTTCAGACACACGTCGTCAAATCAAGAAAATGATTGTTTTTATTACTTTTTTTTCCTTATGTGCGCAGAGACAGTTTCTTGTTGTATGCTAAATTCTTCGAATCGCAAGTCTTATCGGGAATTCTTCTTTATATTTCAGACAATAAGCCTTCTCGTTAGCTTCACTTAGTGATCCCAAGTATATACATGCAAAACTAAACATTTTCAAAATCTGCCCGACAGTAGATGTCATTCGGGGGACACTCTTTTTTTAGCACCGTAATTTTCGTCTTAGTAGTATTAATTACTAGGCCATATTGTTCACTGACCTCTTGACACGTCCGATTATTTCCATTATTTCTACACCCGTTGCCGTCATTTCATCATCCTCGCGTACTTTACACACTTTCTTGTCACCGATGAATGCGGGGGCAAGGCAGGAACCTCCACGTGGTGCCCCTGGAACGCGCTTTTCAAGAATTGAAGAACTTTCACCAAAAATTCAAGCTAGCGCGTACCAATCCTGCCGAAACCAGGACTTCGACTCCGTCCGAAAATAATCTTTGGAGTTGAGTGAAGAAGTCCACGAATACGAAGAAAAAAAAAAACCAATGAATGCGCCTCCGTTCCAATTGCCCGAAATGGTGAAAAGTTGCGGCGACAGGATATCTCTTTGCCGGACGTCACACTCCGATGTGAAAGTTACTTCTCCAGCGATCCTGCATTTCACTATTCTTATACGAAGTCTTCACCGAATTTGATAAGTGTCCAAGTATGTTCGCGGTATTTTTCTATTATCATTCGCGTATTAAGAATTTGTTCTCATGTTAACCGGGAACCAGCCTGTCCCATATCGGTATTCGGCTGTTAAGAAACGTTTCTAATCGTTCGTTCAATATATCTTCTTACCTTGCTTGCCTGTGAAATAAAAAGCTATTATGCGATAGTTATTGCATATCTTCGCTTTTCCTGTATATCGATATCAGTATTGACACTTGCACCATCCCTTTGTTAATTTTTCCGTGCGTCATACATAATTTTGCGTAATTACATAACCGCCATAGAGTGATAGCTGCATTTTTTCTCGAAGCCTTCAGGATCTCCGCTTCTATATTATCTCTGCCCGAGGCCTTTCCATTTTTCAGATCCGTAATCGCCCCGATATTTCATCGGTCATAATGTCGGACTCTTTATCTTCCGATAATACAGCTTTTGAAACGAGCAGTTGACATTTCTTCTTTTTTCGCTCCGTCAGGACTTCACCTTACTCATCAATGAAAAGCTAATCTGTACGACTTAAAACTTTTGGAAAGTTTCTAGAACCTCTTTAGAAAACAATTTTTATACCTTTTCTATCAACGATATTAATTCTTGACACTTTTGATCAATGAAAGCAATATGACCTTCCCGGCTTGCCTTCTGAACTCTTCGCTTTAAACCTCTGTATTCATCTGCGTCGTCTCTTGACTTCGTTTTCCCCCTCTTAATGCAGCCAAGTGTAAAGTACGATCTGTTATCCATAACTGATGATTCTTCTTCCGTTTGATCTTTATGGTTTTTAGTAACAGCATTCTTTACTCCCAAGGCCAGAGACGGACTGGAAAACATAGAAAAGATTCACCCTTACTCTGTAGTTTCAGAATTTAATTATTTTCTTTAGATTTACTTTCTGACCTTATACAGTTACATATGTCGCTGAAAAAAGGCACATATAGTGCCAGAAAATAAGTTTTCGAGAAAAACGCGTTTAAAATTTCGCCGTACAATATACTTTAAGGTGGTAATTTTAAACATACAATTACGATTTACAACGGGAAAAAATTTGTTTTCACCAATTTGACCTATTTCACATTAAAAAGCATGTGCTTTTTCAGGTGTCCGAAACCGTTGTTAAGTCAAAACCTCGATTTTTGACACACTATGTACCTTTTCTCAGCGACCGTCACATATGTACAATATTCATTTTTTTATAGTTTTTATCACATTATATATAAAAAAACCTCTGAACGATTTTTCTCAATAAGAGCTACAGTATGACATTAAATTCGCTTTGAAAAATTTTAAAAATTTGTAAATGAATAAAAATCAGTTGACAAAAACGAGGCTTTCTACGAGATTTTAAAATTAACATAATAATGTTACTGATGGAAAAAAATGAAATATAGTAATTTATTCGTATTTAAAAAAAAAAACCCATTCTCTTCGGTTGTACTTTAAATATAACGATGCCCAAAATTGTTTTTTTCGATAGAAAAAAAAAAGCAATTAACAATATTGTAATTTTAGTTTAAAATCAAAATTAATTACACAAAAAGACAATTAATAAATAATTAAAAAAACAAAAACATACCGACCGCGAAAACATTTTGAAATAAAAAGTAAAAAGTAATTATTTGACAAAAAATAGAGAATATATTTCGAAGATGATCATTCTTAAACAACATTAAGAAGCATAGAAAATATTGTCAAAGAAATCAGAGTAATATACAAGCATAATTATGCATAATTATGCTTGTATATAACGGAGTTCATTTTATTTTTGATCAGAATTCGTTTCTATCTCCGTTATCTTAGAAGAACGGTTCTTCAAAATGTGTTGTATGGGGCCTTTTTAGATGTAATCCTCCAAAAATTAATTAACACAAAAAGTTCGAACCTTTTATATATATACACGTATGAATGTTCGTAATACACCTAATAAAAATGAAAGGGTGTCACATTTTCATTATTTATCGGTATTTGGACGATATTGCGTTTAGATTAGAATGTAGAGAATTCAATCGGTCAACAGCTTCTTTCAAACTCGATACATTTTCACTTATACTTGAATCATTGATTGTTTTTTGCTACTTGATTTAGTTCATACGTCATTAAAACACCATCCTATGTTACAGATGTAATTTTAACAAGTCCAATATACTTCACTCTATTTCGGACGCCATTGCTGCTACCCTCTTCAACATCTACAATTTCTCCCGCAATTATTAGAGAACCTGCATTATGAATCGGACCTTTCCCGCAGCTTACTTTTACTCGAATAATATTCTGTATTCATTTTATTGTAAAATAGGGTACAGCACGGCGTTAGCTCATTTTGGATTAATGTAATACCGTTGTTCATCAAACGGAGCCTCTAATAAGAATAAAGCTTTGTCGCCACTTTTTTGCAGAAAGCGACCAATCTAGACAGTCGCTGGGGATATTTTGATAAGAAATATATCTGAAATAAAGGTGGACCGTGAACAATTTACGCAAGAGAAGGAGCATTTCATTGAAAAAAATTACTTTTCGAAAAATTGATTAGAAATGTTACAAAAAAAGTGTATAACTTAGATATAAACGAAAAAAGAGTGTCCAGATTTTAGTTTTAACAAAAATTTAATAAAAACGTCGAATTCTTGAACATAAACTTCGAAGTAATGCGTTTCTGGCATAGTTTGCTCCCTTCCTCATTGTTCCGTTATTCTCTCCTGCCTTCTCCTTATTGTCCATTGTATCCTCTCAGCACAATCAATGTATTTCTGATCCCGATCATATAATGTTTTCGGTTGTTCGTAATTATCAACTGAACAAGCTTCTTTTTATTCCTTCCTCTTACAAACTCCCGCTCCATACTGTGCTTCATTCATTCTCTCCCTTCCTTCTCCTTCGGTTATTCTAGCTCTTGATTCCTTTCTGTCGGCTATCTCTGATCGTGTAAGGATCAGAGTCTCTCTTTCCTCTCTGTTTCACTGTTCTTGGGCCAATGTCCATGTTGACGAACCCATTTAAAAAAAAAAAGGTAATTATTTCAGGTTTAGCGGGGAAAATATATCGGTATTTCAAGATTATTTTTTTAAAAATTTTGAAATTTTTAAACACACGGATTAATATGTTCTTGCTAAATACAACAGCTCTGTCAGGAAGGAACACACTTGCTCTTCCACTCTGGGTTTACACCGTTTGGTTATACTGAACATAGTTGTTACCTCTATACACCTAATCATTACGTAAAGGAAAAGCCGGCGCTAAAGAGAATATATTTCAAAATGTCAAAATGGTCGAAAGAAAAAAAACAGCCTTCTCAACTACTCGGAAATTTCAAAATCCATCACCTTTATTCAAATTTCCATTTCCATATGGTAAGTAACATTAGTTTTAAATTGTTCGCGTTCATCGTCTCTCTTTAATTTTAAAATTTTTCGGAGGTTTACATTTTTCCCGTAATCTAATGAAAATAGTTTAAAGAAATTTTGTCCAGTTACATTAAGCAAAGAAAGTACTTCTCTTAAGAGGACCCCTTCATCTTCTGCGGGGGGCCGGACTGCTGTCCTTTGTTGCGTCCATTTCGGACCGCCTAGTTATTTAATTTCTTAGCTTGGTTTTCTTGTTGTTGGGTCAGTGCCGCTGGCGCGCCCACAAAAAAAAAAAAAAAAAAAAAAAGAGGACCCCCCATTTTTTTATAACATTTATTCTGACGCTTACTTAGGAAATAATCACCGACACTTTTCAATATACGTATGTAGGACCATCACTGATTGATAGAATTTCCAATCAAGAAGAGTATATCATTTGTGTATCGCGTAGTCCAAAGTTATACGCAGCAAGAATTCTCATGCATCAACGGCGTGCTCTTAAGCAACCATCACTAACTGGTTTCCAATGAGCAAGGAATCATCAAAATTTGTCCACATGGGCACGAATTATGCGCATGTATACACTTTTTAAAAAATAATAAAAAAAAACAACAAACATGTAACTTCCTTCTTTTTCAAATCGGTAAAAAACAATTCGTTTAATTGTCAAAAACATGGAAATAGAACATATCGTTATGAACACACAGGTACATAAGAGGAACAGTTTCAAAAACAGACTGGTTTCTTGCGGTTCAAAATATAACTAGGGTAAATTTTAAAATCGGTAAATTCGAAATGTTACCGAAACTTTTTAAGAATTAAATGTAAAATGTTACTCTAATCCTTTTCTATACTGCCGCACTTTAATAAATTCGAATACGGTTCTTAAACGGAGCAGTGAGGATGGAAAGAGATGAACGACAGAGTAAGGGACCACCCTGGCAGAAAGCGAATAGCATTTTTCATTAATACCTTCATTTATATTAATGCAACATTCTTTCGTCAACACGTAAAAGCATTAAATAGTATCTCACCAAACGATACCGAAATCTTAATAAGAACTGGATACTACGAAATATAATTTAATCTATTTTATTTTTAATATTTAATAAACTTTTATAATACTTTATGATTAAATCGCCTTTTTTCTTCGTTTTTAAACCTTTACATACGAAAGAAATAAATAAATTGACGTAATATGCCATGTATTAGTAAAAACATTAAAAAAAAAAAAAATATATATATATATATCGGCGGTAAAATAAATAAATAAAAAATATCTCCAATTTCCAATCCGATATAAAATTATTGTTTCTTTTTTATGTACCCAATGATGTAGGGCTGGAAGGAGAAGAAGAGGAAGAGGGGAAAAAAAGAAGTTGCTACTTCCCGATATCGTACGACAGCTTCTCTGTAACTATAATTTATGGCCGTCTAAAGTAGTAAACTTATTAACGTTTAAAACGAAGAAAATTCAATTAGTACTATATTGATCAGTTTTGCCGTTTTAAGCGACAATTAAAAAAAGGACAAAGATTAAAGTTTCAATAGTAATGCGTAAGTTTAGCCGCTGATCAAAAAGAAGAAACTCGGTTCATGTTGATGATATTAGCCCTCGGTGGGGGGGGGGTTGCGGTTAAAGCGATTCTTTCAGGAGAAAATTACTCGGGGAGTTGGCGCCCCGAAAATATTTTTATTATCGGCCGAGTAGCTTGTGCTTCCTGTACACCAACGCTGCCATTAATTATGGAAAGGTTTATTATCGCCGGGCGCCTTCTTATTCAAACATCGGTTCAGCAGCGAGAAGATGGCCTCTAAATAACAGGTCGTTGATTAAATTAGATTCGGGGATGACATCGTTGGACGAAATTATACGAGAGGCGCATACGCCAAAGGTTAGAACCAGCGAATGCATTATTAATAGCCTCAAAAGTGCTTATTTTACCGCGTGTTATACCTTTCATTAATTTTACACAGACCATAAAACCTAACACCGTTATTATCACATCGTCATTCGGCCAACTAGGACGGATTAATAAACGCACCCTCAAAATTGATCTTTTCCGGTCTCATCTTCACCAGGCCTTTACACCGACGCGAACCTTATTACCGGTCAAAAAAGGTGACAAATTTAGCGACGTTGGAATTTTCATTTCCCAACTGTGGCAACCTTAATCGAACTATCAATATGCATCTGCAAATGTTCTCCGTCTCGCACACAGGAAGTTCGTCAACTTCACGTTAGTCCCTAAAGTTTGTCAAAGTTTTAGCGTTTTATTACCGACTTTCGTTAAGGAGGGGCCAAAGAATATATCGGCAATCTGATAATGGTGAAGAATTTTCTTTCTTTGCTTTCTCTTCCTTATTTTTCTATCTCAAATTTTTCACATCTAAACATAGTGTAGCTTGCTGGCCAAATGAACTGTATAAAAAAAAAAAAGAAAAGGGAATTACTGCATTAAATAAAAGATTGCCATTTAAATAATTACAGTTTGAACAAAACAAAATATCAGATATTAAGAAAATCAAAGAAAAAATATTTTTTCTTTTTTGTCTTTGCGAGTGAAACAATCGATATTCTTCTCACGACAGAATTTTTTGAAACGTTTTCTTTTCCTTCTTTTATAGAATTTTTATCTTTCTTTCAAAATCTACCCATCTCTTGTATTCGCTGACTGATCACCGCGCGCAACCATTAAGAGAGCGACATCAGACCATCTGAGCCAGCAACTGGTTCGCACATATTGACACACACTCGCTCATCACATTATACTTTTATTTAATATATATATATATATACATTTTTTTCCTTTACTTATAATCCAATGTAATGTATACTAAAAAAAAAAAAAAAACTGAAAAATGCAAGAATTCACATTCCCCGTATGTACGACAATCGTCATTTTGCAAAAGGTAATCTGCAGTGTAATCCGCATTTTGGTACACCATCGCTGTATCAAAAATCGTGCAAAAAAAATTTACGGCGGATACTCGTGTAACTCACAAAGCAACGTTTAGATCAAGAATTTGTAGTTAGGTGGTTTGAAAATTAAAGCCTACTCTAGCACGGCTCTCCGTTGCACCATTCCTTAAAATAGCGACTGCATTATTTTTAGTATACCGTTTTTAATCAAATCCCCCCTGTATAAAATATTAAATGTACAGTGTTGCAGTAAATGTCATTTTTGTACATGCATTGATATATAAACCAAGTGAGTGTCCGATAACCCCTTCAGGCAATTAAGTTTTTTATAATTTAATAAACCTATATAAGGGATTTGAAGGGAACATTTTGGGGGCCAGTTACTTTCTCGTGCAATTCGTCCTTACCTTTTCCAGATTTCTGCAGTGCGCCAATTCTATTTTTCGGATTGACGCCTGGGAGCGATTTGGATCCGCATCGACACGGCTCTCGCGATATACCACGGTTTGGTAGCCCCGGACACCTTAACTATACTAAATACCTAAACACTCTACATGTTCATATAATTCCATATACGCGCACGTTATATAAATATGCCAGATAAGCATTCTACTGTCAATCGTTACGACTAAACTCCCATCCGATCGGTCTATTGTCTACGTAATATGAATAATATTGATGGAAGTTCTACTACGTGTTCTTTCGTACGAAAGGCAGTTTTTTAATGTTTTCCTTATTGATAGTTTGCAATTCTAGTTATACTCAAAACTATTGGAAACCTGAAGAAAGCCTGTTATAGCACGATCCGAATCATCCGTCGTTATAGCAGGGAGTACAGCTGTTAAGGCCTGACAATTTCCTTTACTGCCTTGCTGATTTTTTTGAACACGTGTTGCTGTTGGCAGGAAAACCAAGCGCAGCACGGAGAAAAATGGTTTCAAAAAAACGTATTATTCAGTCGGACATATTTACCGAGGTGCATGATGAAGGGGATTAAATACTCATAATTGTCCTTGAATTGCTCTCTACATTCCTTGATACGTATAAACTTTGTGCACCACAAAACCTGGCTTATTACACAAATGCTTTTCACGATACCCTAGCGGAATAATAAAATGATGTTAACTTTCTAACGTAAAAATTGAAATAAGAAAACGTTATAAGACGGCACTGCTGGCTCCCAACCGACACTCGTTTGATATTGGTTTCAAATGCATTTAACTTTCACACTAGAAATGGCAGAAGTTCTATCCCATCTCGAGCGGAGACTAGCATATTGAATGCCAATTGCATCTGTCCGCCTTTGCGATTGCATTTAATGTTGTTATTTTCCCGCTTTTAAATTTTGATTATTTAATTAAAAAACACGATATGACATGTTGAGAAAATATTGTAATGAAAAGGTGTTTTTAATCAAATATAAAAGTAAGTTACCGACTGAAAATGATGGTACATTCTATTAAGTAAAAACATATATACACTATAAACATATAAAATTTACTATTGCGATTAAAATTGCCGATTAGTTTCGAACAGCTCGATAATGTGAATAACTGAAAATTAAATTTAAGGTAAACAATATTAAAAGTCTCGATTTCAGTTGTTACAAATATCGATATAACTATAAATTAAAATAATAAATAATAAACATAACTTTTAATTCGCATTGTTTACCTTAAATTTAATTTTCAATTATTCACATTATCGAGCTGTCCGAAACTAATCGGCAATTTTAATTGCAATAATAAATTTAATATGTTTATAATGCCTATGTTTTTACTTAATAAACTGTTTTACATATAAAAAGTATATTTCTGTTCATTATGGAACACCAAATTAATGATACATTCTTCTGCGATAGTTCGTTTTTTATATACATACACATATAATTTCTATCCAAAAATGATTTTCGGTGATTTTCCGACAAGTATTGCTAGACGTTTTTCCAGTTGATGTATGTTTTTTTTTACTATGCTCATCGAGTAAAGTATTCTCGTTAATGGTTCCGCAATATATGTAATCTCATTCGGACAATAGTTAAAAGGTTTTTCGATCGGGTCTTTTGATAAGTATAAAATTAAACAGTTAAACGATACACGAGATCTACAATCTACTTTTTTCACTATTTCCTATGAGAATAAGTCGTTGGAGAAACAAAAATTAGATAGGCTTATTTTCAAATTGAATTTTAAATATCCGAATATTCACATAAAACAAACTCTATAATATATTCTTTTATGCGAAATAGAATACGCAAGTCCAATAACAGAAAAAATACGAACTGCTTAGTTCAATGTCTCGTTAATTATGCTTCGACCGGTGTGTGATTTTATCGGACTGTAGGCGACTTGACTTAACGCATCTAGACTCTGGTTCGGCGTGAAAACAGCTTAGACATTAAAATTTACAAAACAAAATTTCCATTAAAATTAGCGTCGCCAATTAACTTATAAAAAGAATATATCTTTTCTTTGAATGTTCTTTTTTCTTCCACCCCGAAGCTTCTTCTTCATATTCTCAGTTCTTTAATCTAAATATCGTGCGTCTTACATTTTCTTTCGAGTTCGTTGACAATAATATTTTGCTCAAGAACCTAAAGAAGAGAAGGAAAGTGGAATTAGATATTTACGCGACGACCGCAGATAGAAAAGCCTACAAAAGCCGGTATAATAAAAGAAGAAAGAAAAGAGAGGTTGGAGTTGTTTGCATTGTAAAGTGAGCAGGTCTATTAGTAAAAGTGACGAATAGAAAAAAAAACGTTCAACAGTGATGGGGAAGAGCATTCGATCAGTATGCCACGAGTAAGATAAAAAGTAGAAAGGTGGAGAGGATAAGATGTAGAAAAAAGATGACAAAAGCAAACTTCATCCAAAGCGTAGACGAAGATTGCAGAAGGAAGTGACGAGAAGGAAAGTGAAAAATCAAGGATGAATCCGCTTAATTAGATATAAAGTGGATGGACAATAGTTATACTCCACAATAGACAGTACTGTGCTCATCACAGATTCACTGGTCTGATTTTCAATTCTTTTCATTTTTATCTCATCAATTCATTAAATTCTAAATACTGTGTAGTAAAATTTTCTACAATCAACTTTAAATGATTTTTTTTAGGTTTTTAGTTAGAAAATTGCTCTGAAATACGATTTTTGCAGGTAAATATTTAAAATATTTCCGGGGGACTCCCAATTTTACTAAGGGGTATTTCATATCCACCAATAGGGCCTGCACCACAGGTTCAGCCTAGGGACCTACAGACCCTAAATTCGGCCCTGACTTTACATGTTGAATGTTTTGATTTTTTGTAAATGTATAAAGTTTTATTTGGGAAAAAAGTACATGTTTCAACTAATTTATACGTTAATTTTACGCTTGTATCTTTCGCTGGAAGCTGCAGACTCTATACGCGATAACTCCATTTTTAACACAAACGTATTCTAAAAAAGCGAACTAAACGAACGCTATTAGTAGTATAAATTTCGTAAAATTTCAAAAGTATATCGAAATTATCCTCCCCGTTGCACTCTTACAAAAAAACCGAAAAGGTAAATATCGAACTTCTCAAGCAGCGCTTACTTGATACTGCAATGGCGACAACTTGAAAAGCAAGCGAGAATGTAGAGGAGAGCGGTTAACACATGAAGTGTCGCGTTATGTGCATGAAGTCGCTTCAATTACTAATTACGAACCATTCAAACCACATCCGTTATTTATTACCGACACGATGAATCACGCCAGACTGAACACTGAAAAATTATGTCAGTTTCGATTTTAATCGAATACGCAACAGTACTTTCCAGCTGACTGATCGGTATCGCAGCTAATAGAACGGACTAAAGAGATTTTTTCCGCATCGTTTACAACTCTTACCCGGATTTTATCATTCATCGACGTTTAAAATTTAACTGTAATTAAATATCAAAATATTACGATCCATTCGCAAAAAGTTCATGAATTATCGCAGAATTTAATACGTACCATTATTACTGAATTAAATAGCGGTAAGTCTGTTTGACAAAAATGTGACGACCTTTGCTCTACCAGGTTGAATAATTCTTTTTTTTTCTTTTTTTTTACTTTGGAATGCTTACAATTTGCGGACGCATCGTTAATCAATTATTATTTCGTACTAATTGTTTTTTTTTTTAGTCGTTGCATAGGACGTGAAAATTGCAAGTTATACTACTGATTTTTTCCGCCAGATAGCGCATTAAGGATTTGCGATTTTCTTCCGAGGAGAACTGAAATTGTGTCGCAAAATAGTTCTGCAACGTGTTCGCTAGATATGTACTAGTGTTGGCAAAAGCAATATTACCACTATTTTAGTATTTTCAACATTCAATGAACCGGTCGATTTTAATTACTGGTTATGAAAATTAATAATTACTATTTATAAAAATTACTAATTACTGTTTATAAAAATTACCAATTACTGTTTATAAAAATTGCAGACAAACTCCTGATACGATTATTAAAGTTTTATATTAACTCTTGAGAGATATTTTTTAAAAACTTGAATTCAGTAAATTCCTTTTCGGGGGATGTTCTTTGGTAGAGGAATTACAGAGTGTAGGACGCGCCCTATGACAGATTTAAAAATTATTCAAAACGCTTCAACTATCAATCTCCAGAAACGACGATGATCATGCTTTTTAATATATCGATGACGCCAGAGGTCCGGTACAATAGTCTGTCTACTAACTAAATTGAACGCATGCTGCGACTATCTATCTCTTTAAAACTCGCGTCAAATTATTAAAGTAAGCATTAACAAAAAGAAAATTAAAATGGAACAAAGGAAAATCATCTTAAATATAACATCTGCATATAGAACGGTTTCCTATACATCTTCGCATGTCATATCAGGAATATGCCAGTGGATTTACAGTTGGAAATGATTAACGAGATAAAGATAACCAAAAACAACTATGGTGGTAGGACAATGGTAATACAGAAGAAAAAAAAAGAAGTAAAGTCGAAATACCTGAAGGAATGGCAAAACACTTATGAGCAAGAATTAACAGGGAGACGAACGTATGGATTATTAACCAGAATCGAGGATAGATTGAAGAACAAATTACTCAACCCAAGTTTCTTTCTAACCCAATTTTTGTCGGGACATGGTAATTTCGCTGAGTATCTAAAAAAAATTGGCATAATAAATGATGATAAATGCAGAGAATGCAATATCGAAACAGATTCACCGGATCATACTTTTCTACATTGTTCCAAATTCGAGCACATAAGAGCTGAACAGAACATCTGAGAAAACTACAACTGGTTCAAGAATTTAAATCAATACTATTAAGAAGACCATAAAATATATAACTAAGACACTAAAGAAAAAAAAAAGAACACGATGTTATAATCTAAGTCGATAGCTTTTTCTCTTTAGATATCTTGTAATGTAGAGGAGATACGGATAAACCATTGGTCAAACGGTCTCCATCTACAAGAATTTATACTTTGTAATTGTTTTTTTTTTATTTATTTATTAAGGTTTTGTAATTTTAAGAATTATTTGAAATTTGAAAAGGATATAATTTATATAATACAATAAAATAAAAAAAAAGTAAGCACTCTGTTCGTAGTAATAAATGTAAAAATATTCTTTTAAATTTGTCAAGCCACAATGCTAAGAATGACCTCAATATAAACAAACGCCAGAAAACCGGTAAATGAATGAACCCGGCTAATCGTTCAGTGGTCAATTCCTCGATATCAGAAAATCACAGTTACCCATCTGCGATATTCTTTACCTCTTCAACTGTAAACTGAAGTAGAAATTTAAGTACACCGAATGCTATACTGGACTCTAGAATAAATAGGTCATACGCAAACGGGGTATACACCGTCACGACTCACAACTAGATTTTCATCATTTGCTTACTATTTCAATTCTTCATATTGGGCTAAGTTTGATAATGCGAGTTATCATACATTCCCTGGGCGCTTTTCCAAATATTCTATTCGACGTAAGTTTGATATTATCGTTTCTTAGGATGCGCAACCTACACTTCTTCTTGTATGTGCAAATTGGTGTTCCAGTTTTATATACGGTAATTAATAGCTTTCGAAGTTACGCGTGCTATATGGAACTTTCACAATATTCATTCGTAATGCAGAATTTAACAGACAATCCTGGGGGGGGGGGACTTTCAGAATGTTTAAATGTCGGCAATTCGAAATTAATAATCGAACTGAAATTTCGCTGTAATTCGAAGCGTACGAATGAGTTTAAATCGAATAGTTCAAAAATTTACCTCCATGTCAGATTCGTGTGATCCCAGCGCTGTCCGTGTAATGTATATCGTTTTCGTCGTTTTTGTTTGTCGTCGTATTTATCCGGTAGACCACAACGCGGCCTCTTCAAAAGATTCGCCGTCACTTCGTCTACCTGTCCGGTTACCGGAATGTTGGCGAACATCTGTCAGTATCCCGAGTTACATAAAAAAAAAAAAAAAAAGATGTTTTTTCTGTTATTTTAAATTTACTTGTAAATTATTTCCCACATTTATATGTATCAATTAAAGTAAATAATGCGAAACTGAATACTTTTAAAATATATAAGGCGCACATCCGAAGTTTACAACGACGAAAGCTAAAATAATTTTTGTAATTCAACTTTCACTTACTTCTCTCGAATGCTAGGAGAAAACAACAATCTATTATATTGTTTTCCTTTCATATTATTCATTTTAAAAAGAAAGAAAAAAGAATCACCGATAATAAAACGCGATACAAAATTAATAAATTTAAACGGATTATAAATGACAAGAAAAAATATATCCCTCTAGCGTCGTGTTACTTGCATACCTTGGCTGACTTCGCAACGCGTGGTCGTCTAAAATGAAATTTGCATCTATTCGCTCAATTCGAAATTGTACAGCTGACCCAAATAAATAAGTATTCATTTTTATCCTTCTTCAAAATGTTGGTCCCTCTGTCGTTTTCCTATCTTCGTCGTTGTGTTATTAGCAGTTCCGCTAAATACCTCGCATGATGTTCCAACTCCATATTGTGTGTCCTTTATTCTCTCTCCACAGTCAACGTTGATCATCCTAATTGAAGCAAACATCTTCTATACTTTATCATATTATCTCTTCAGTAGTTCTCTTTTACTTTGGCATTCCTATCTTATCGTGTCCAGTTACTTCTAATGAACACCCCTCTAAACGAAGAGCAACCACCCCGATGTTGCAGCTACAGTTACAAACATGCACAGTTCGCAGTTAATATTGCGGGCCCGCTGTCGTATTTGCGGCCTTAATGTTGGATGGTGAACTCCTTGTCAGCGGACACTGCGGGCGCTGCTGTTGCAGTGTGGCCATAGTATTGAGCGTAAATTCTATTCGTTTCCTTTTGACAGCATACGCTGTTTTCGCAGTCGTCGCCATAATTATTTTTCATAATTAAGAATTATAAACTTTGCTTTATAGTGGTGGAGAAAACCATTGAACTTTCGGATCACTCTATACAGCACGCTATGTGTTCTATATAGCTTTGGTGCTTGATGGTTCTAACTGCTTTGCAAACATCTCGTGTTTCTTCCTTTTCCTTAATTATTTGTCGGCTGATTCCTTTGTCCATCGCTACTGTGGGCTCTGTAATTGCAGATATAGCCATGGTATGGGACAGCCAACTCCTTTTGCTTTTACTTTCGGCAATGTCATTCCTTCCCTTTTCAGGATGCATATGTTTGGCATTTATCGACGTTGATTGTCATCGTTTCTCCATCTTTGCTATATCTTAGTCAGATTCCATTCCTTGTGAGACTCCTAATTGCTACGATTTAGACGTGTCGATGGGTAATCGTCTATTATTGGCAAGCCCAGGGGAGAAAAAAATACCTCCCGTCGCACCTTTCTTCCTTCTTTTCTTTTTCGAGTCTCCGTTGTTTTATTTTCCTACTTTAATCTTGCAGATCATAACTGAGTTTGCGACGCTGACCGCATTATTTTCGACTACTCCCTTCTTTCCGAAGATTGTTCAGTCTTCCAATTACTACGCTACACGCATTCTTGCCCTTTCTTCGTTTTTCCACGCTAGTCGCCTTTATTCCCCCTTACTTCATTCAAATTAAAAATCGAACGTTTTTTTACTTCTTTTTAATACTTTCCTTAGTCTCTAAGTTATTTGGTTGGTGTTCCCAATTTTAAAAGGAGCAAAACATGAGGCTAATAGTTCTGCAAATCCTAACTAGACTATGTTTTCTTTCTTTTTGCTTTCCTCAAAAAGTTTTTTTTCGTCGGATTTATAAGTACTTAAACACATGTACGTTATAATACTTGTTTTTTTAAGTTTTTTTTTTTTTATTTTCCAGCTTCTGGTTCTTTTAATCTCGACAAAATCAAGCATAAAGGTCGAGAACCTGTGAACATCAACATCGGACGGCTTATCGAAAGAGCTCAAGAATTTAACGCGCCAGCGGTTTATGCTTTGTGGATTATATCAAGTCTTTTGATAATGTTGCCTGGGAACTGTTCTAGCGGAAAGCTCTCCGAAGCATTCGATCTATTTAATCAAAAAATTGTACAATCAGAATGAAAACATTATATGCATTGACACAGAAGCATATTGAATCAGATAATTTCGAGTCAAAAAAAGGAGTGTGTGGCAGTACTCCGTTGTTCCCACGCCTCTACTTGTCAATTTATATGGCGAATTAGAAAGTTAAGCGCTATTGGAGGCAAAAAGTTAAATAATCTACAGCTTGTTGGCGACGTTAATAGCTAACGTCATGCAGAAAATGAAAACACTTTTACAAAGATTATAAGATGAAATTTTAATGAATCTCAGGAGAGACAAAATCAAATTGATGGTCATTGATAGAGAAAATTTTACGACGAAAAATGAAAGGCAAATTGAAGGATGTGAAACGGTTCCGAGATATATGCAAATTTTGGCTCACTCATTAAAGACACAGAATTACAGATGTTAAAATCCGCATATATAATTAAGCTCAAGAGTCTAAATACAATACACAGCGTGTAAGATACGTCAATTATAAACATGATCAAAATAAGAAACTAGCTCCTTGATATTTTCTGCGGTTAATTAAGCATCTGGAGAAACGTGGTTTATAAAAGTATAGAAAATACACTGACGATACTCTATGTAGACTGAAAATAAAGACTGCCTAGCGAAATTCTGACACGGATAATAAAATGCTTCGGACGTATCATACGAAGGGAAAATGCTGTGGAACGCCTGATTATACAAGAGAAATTGGACGGAATACGCTATAGATGGACAACTTTAACATAATATATTTGTCCAACTGAAATCGCAGTTGCGCTGGAAGAAATAGCTCAGGCAGAATTGACATCCTAAAGGATATTCACCGCGCTTCCTCTCGAAGACTAATGACTACGAGAAAAAAGACTACACACAGGTAGTTACTGCCAACGAATATCCCGAGCACGTCACAATTATATAACCTTTTCCTTTACAAACCGAATTTCCTCCTCCCCTCGATCATTATAAGATGCACCTGGCCAATCCCGATTTTAATCGATCTTTATAAATCCGAAACATTTGATTTTTGTATCTGATTTAATATAGAAAAATCTTGCAAATATTGCTTCCCTTCGAGAAAGACCACCGTATCTTTAAAATAGGTGACCAGAAAAAGTACTTCAAAAGATAAACAGTTATCTCTATAATCAACTGACACAAAAAAAAAAAAAACCAACTTAAAAAGATAAAACCCTCAGGACAGATAATTCGGAATAAGAGTAGTATACATATTACTCCAAGTGTACCAAGAAAAAATTAAACAAAAAAAAAACAAGTATAAGTTAGAATTTACAATTTAGTCATTCATTTATGTAAAGAAATTTAATAGAGAACTTAAAATTAACTTCAAAAAGTACCTGTAAAGTTTTGATGGCATCTTTCAATTGATCATCGGTTCTCAAATTTCCAGTTTCTATATCCGACTGCGGTAAATATCCGAATTTCGTCAAATAAGTTTGCTGCAACAAAATAATATAATATTAACTCTAATCTGGTTAAGAAATATCATATATTTTTCCTTTCCTTAAACATTAATTAAATATTCTGAACAAGCAATTCTTTTCAATTTCTTTTGATACGTATGATTGCAAGTAAAAAGAAATATATATATTTCTTATTGAACTATTTTTAATTAAAATTACAAAATAAAAATTAAAAATAAATAAGAAAGGCAAAAGATCGATGATAGTTTAAAACCGAATAAAAAACGTAACATTAACAGTTTTACTAGAAAACAGTATTAAATATTAGTTATAGTTAAATCCATAGGTAACATTTATACAAATCTTTTAGAGCATAACTTAAGTTTCTCTGTTACAACAATTTTTTTTATAGAAGCTCTGGTCCTTTGGGGTGGGAATGTCCCCTACTTCCCACACATGGATCCGTCACTGATATATATATATATATATATTGGCCTCGCAAGGGACTGGCTCCTTGACCCCTTTTGCTTATATTTTTGTTTCTTTCTCTTTTATACTTTGTATAAAATTATCAAAATTTAAAACGTAATTCTAAATCGATCCATATGAATATAATAACATAATCACAAAAATCCTATAAAATATAACAAACGTTACATAAAATTGGGACATTTTTTATAATGGGGGGTAGCCTAAGAATTACGTTGTAATTAATATATATATATATATATATATATTCAGCTGGTCAGCTGCCTCCTCCTAGGAAAAATTCCTAGCTACGCTCATGGGTAAATGTGTACTTTAAAATGGCATATTACCGACAATTGTGATTCTAGAAATTCCTAATGTTCGGTTCGCCATGCGAGAAATTCTTCAGCGGAAAATATATTTTTTCTATCGGCATTTTAAAATATAATTTCCCCATATCAAATTATTCTGTTCGACAAAGATATTTTATTATAATTTATATATTTTTTTTCGTGTATTTTAGTGACAACGCATACACAGTCATTAGCCATTTTTCGTATAATAAAAAACAATTTTAGGTAATACACGAAAAGAATAAAATTTCTTTCTCGATTACATGTATTATTTGATTAAACTGTTTAAAAGATTCAGTTATTCGCCTATAACTGTAAAGTATTTTTTGAAGTTACGAAACAACCTACAGATGCTTATTTCTTTTTACGTAATTTCTTACTATTTTGTATATTGCATAAAACGTTTATGTATTGTTTAAAATCGAAAATTTAACATTTTTTCACTAGCATATGTAATCAGAGAAAAGATCAGTTTAATATTTAAATGAAATACTCCTATTTGTAAATGTAAGCAGAATTAATTTTAATTCTACACTACGTGTGACCAATAAAAATAATTTGTTTACGAAATCATTATAAATATTTTCTTACACATCTTTAAAATCAGTTAAACCTAGAGTAACCGATTCTTCCTCTAAATAGATGATATAAATCATACACACAAAAGTGATCGCGAATGTCTCGTGCGACAGAGAGCAGAATTTGTATTCGCTATTTTTTGAGATAAATCAAACAGTGATTTGCTTAATGAAATTATAGCCACACTAATGTTACTAGAATTTTTGATATCTCCCCGCAGACTTGTCGTCAGGTGTACAGCTCAATAGTTGAGAAACTAATAGGTTTTAATTTGTCTAAACATATTATTCAACAATTTTTTTTTTCCTCGATCAAAACTTCATCGAGGAATTTTATTAATAAAATATGATAAAAAAAACATACACAATTAAAAAATTTTCTGGTATTTTTAGTTAATACTTTAGTACGCAATTAGAATTTAATGAAAAATTAACAATGCCGCATATGAAACAAATTTTAAATTCTAATCCTCTGTTTTGTGATTTGAATAATTTGCGTTTAGCTACAGATATATTACTAAAAGGTTTCGATATTTTTGAATACGTTTAAATTAAAATGAATTTTGTTTACTTAGCACCCCGATTTTAAATTTATTTTACCTCTTAAAGTACCGATGTTTCTGTTTATGACAGGTGCTTACCGTTGAAATTGGTTAGAAAAGGGGACTCTCCGTTACACGAAAAAATTGGTCTTTTTTCAGCGATTTATGTTTTCCATAGTCACCGTCAGGTAGCGCTGCATCTTTAAAACTATACAGTTCCAACGCCAGATGGCACTACCATTCGTAAAATTAAGTAATTATTCAGACTGCAAATGCCTTTGCGTGATCAAGCATAACTAACATTTTAATTCGAAAGGGAAAAAATCACCTTCCTGAAAAATTATGTTTTTCTAGCTTTTTTATTTTTGTAACTTTGATAACTTCAACTGCTTGTCGTTTTTGTTTGTAGAAATTATTTTGAACTCGCAGCATTTTCTATCTAATTATTTCATTTGCTATATCAACTTCTATGGAGTACTTATAGTGGATCGATGTTTTTAAATGTTTCATATCTGTAACACTGGCATTAGTGCAGTTACTTGTAACATATTATACAAATTTTCATTTTTACTTTCACGTTTTATGTCGCTTTTTTAATTTCAATCGATACAGATTCAATTATCTCTCGATTCTTACATATTAGGATGCGATGACATTAACTGCAGTAGTGGTAAAAAAGACAAAACTGACATATTTAATTAGTCGAAGATATTTCGTGTTTTAACAGAACAGTAAATTAAAAGAAAAAAAAAAAAAAAAAAGAAGAAATTCAAAACTCTCTGTAAGTTTTATAACGTTTATAATTCCATATACTCAAGGATCATTTAAATAGAATGTAAATTAAAAGCGAAATTTCAACTTAAAGGTGAAGAAAATTAATAACGACCTAATATATATATAATGACTTGAACCGTTACTACCAAAATTTAAGAACTCTGTAAATTTCATTAAGTCTCTATTTTAGTTTTATCTCATATACTAGATTCAAAGTTTATTGCACAGACTGTTTTAAAATTACTTTAACTTTTTAATCATAACAGTGTATGCGCATCAATATATGTATGATATATATGTAACTGTTATTTTGTTATTCGTTAATTCGAAAGTACATTTAATAAAATTACACTGAAATTAGTTTTTCAAAATGAAGAATTAATCGTTTATAAGACCAAGTTATGTAGTAAATATTAAAAACGATCAAAATTTTGTTTCGGTTAGTATATTAACCAATGTTGCTTAGCACTATTGTTTTCCATCAATCAAATCGATCGGTTCAAGCATGTTATATGGCGAAACCAAATGTCTATTCAAATTAAATAATTTGGTAAAATTTTTTTCATAAACATTGCAGTGAAAAGTCTTCTTTAAAAGTATCTCAACATCATACTTGTGAGAGTATTGTTATATATGTAAACGACACATATTGTTTGATTTTATTGTATAATAAGTAAAATTAAAACACATTACTATAAATAATTATTTAATACTTAGTTACCCGAGGCGTTTCGAAGTCAAAGCTTCGTGATCATCACGGGAGTTATAATAACCTTCCGTGATGATCATGAAGCTTTGACTTCGAAACGCCTCGGGTAATATATAATTGTTTATAGTAATGTGTTTTAATTTTACTTATTATACACAATACTTGTGAGTAACAAATAAACGAAAGAGGACTTATCACTCGCTTTTAAACAACGAGAAAAGCGAGCTAAGTGACGGCATTCGGTGAAAGAGAACATCAGGGCTAAATGTCACTGCTTTACTGCTTCCTCACTGGCGGGCTCGCGATTGCCCTGTGATAATGGGAAGGAGGATGATTGTACACTGCAAATGTGTTTATTTTTTATGATGCACGATTTGACGTTTGTTATGTATTTTAAATTTCAGGATTAATATCGAAGCGGCGAGTTACGAATTTTAAAGTGACCTTTTAGGTAATTTTAAATTTGGGTCATATTTTATACCTGTTGATGTTTTCATGCGATTTTTGCCGTTCAAGAGTTAAGGAGTAGTTGGTTGTTCGACCGTTGCACTATTTTTATAAGTGAATTTTAATGCGATCTACGCATACTCACATTTAAATGACTGTCATCATTTTTCATCGTAAAAGGGCGTGAAAAGTTATCCAGCACGCATAATGATAAATCATAATAATTCGGTTATTTAAATGACTACTGCTCCATTTCTAAGCATAAAAAATCATCACAAAATTGTAATTTTATGTTTCCGTGGAATTCCGTCCACAAGTACATATCTGGGGGTTTTAGAAATATTCATCACCGTTTTGAAAGTTAAAACTGTCGTCAACAATAATAATTGTTTAATGTTGTGCCAACATGGAATGGACATTGAACATATATAAAAGTGAAATATTTCACTAAAAATAGTAACTTGTAGATAAAGAAAAATTTGAAATGTCAACATGTTCAATCACAATTATAATTCGTTTGAAACTACAGAGCTAATTAAAGATAGAAATAGATAGTATGTTAAATGATTGGAAGTTGAGCTAACTGGGCAAACTGCTGAAGCCAGGGTCAATTTTTAATTATTGAAAAATAAACGAACTCATAGATGTTTAACAGAAGTAAAAATTTCAGGAAATTCTCTTTTATTTTATCTAAACTGGGGGCTATCAACTTGGGATAAAAGTCTGCCACAGCTTAGATTACAAAGTTTCGGCGTTGAACTATTATAACCTGCATAAATTGCTGAATAACTACCTAAATTTTTTAACAGCCATAAATTTGAAAACCTCTTAATTGTTTTTCTAAGGTGCATTAATATTTGCAACTAAGTCAATCTGTTAGTACCTTGTAAGTAAGTTGATATTAAGATCGTTAATATAGAAAACCACTCATTAATCGTTTTTAACCGAAATTCAACTATTAGTCGTATTTCCGTTTACGAATGTAACCAGGATTTATGGGAATCAAAATTTTTCGTCCTAAAAACCTAAGTTGACAGTGATACAAATCTAAAGAAAGAAATGTTCATTAAATAGAGCAAACTTTTTATAAATTACCAGAAATAAACGAAAAAAAATAAGTACACCGGTTAACAAATATAATTTATATGTTTAATTGCTTGTAAATGTATTTTGTTGTATTTAAATTTTTTTTTAATGGAAAGACGCTACCAGCGTCTTAGCGGTTTTAAAACAAATTTGATATTGTTTCAGTTATTAACTGTTTGTGTATGGATTAGTTATTTCTTTCCATTCGTTATCTCAGATTTTACTCTACAACAACCTTAGGTTTAACTGAACATTTTACCCGTGAAAAAAGTCAAACTGAGATTTAATAGAAGATTTTTTTTTTTAAATTTAATCTATATATAAACGTTAGCTTACAGTTATATTTAGCGTAGTAATTATATTTTGTTTAAATTTTAATGTTTAATTTATATTTACCGTGATAATCATTTTGTTTAAAATATTTAATACAGTAAATATTTTATTTAAAATTTCTGTGTTTAAGTTATATGTACCATGGTAAATATTTTATCCGAATTTTTTTTTAATTTTAAGTCGAGCGTATTTTTTCATCTTTTTATTTTCCACACTTCATTGATAAAAATCCCTATAATTCAGATAAATCATAACGGAAACTAATAAATTATGCACCAAAATCTTCCACAACAATCAATCTATCCAAAATGGTGAAAACCGGAACGGATTCCATTCGGTAGATCGTGAGATTAGCGCGTACAAATAGGACAGACAAATTTTCCTACTTTCATTTATATGTATATATATATATATATATATAGATAAACTGAAGTCAGCCAAGGGGATGTACACCCTTACGTTTTTAACTGTGTACTTGAAAAGTTTATTTGCGAATGGCCTGAAGAAATAAATAATGAAAATTTGGATAATGGGATCATCACGATAGGATATAAAAATAAATAAATTAAGGTGAACTGCCTGGCTTGCGCAGATGACCTAGTGATCCTGATGGACAGTATAATGACGGCGGGAAACCGGATGAATAAGTTAGGTACATAAGCGGCGAAATCAGAGCTACCGGTCTCTCTTTTGATAAAAACAAAGTTGAGGCATCCCCCCCCAAAAAAAAACCACCAAAGCCTCTATAAAAAAATTTGTTATAACAGAAAAACTCAATTTATGCTATAAAAGATTTGTATGAATTTTACACCTATCGATTTTAATAACTAATATTTAATACTGTTTTCTAGTATAACTATTAATGTTCCTTTTTTAATTCTATTTTAACCACAATACTGTTGTCGATCTTTTGTCATTTTGATTTATTTTTAATTTTTATTTTGCAATTTTAATTGAAAATAGAGTTCAATGAGAAATATTTAAACTTGCTCCTGAACAAAGAGAACTCGGATCGGATTACGAAAAAAAATAAAAAAGAAAGTCTAATAAAGAAATACTATCTTTCTTACTACTTCTAAACTACCACATTTAAGGTATAATTTTATAATTTCGTTTTATTTTTCACCTCTAGAAATAAAAATTAAAACTTGTAATAATTATGTATTTTTAAAACATTTTTAATTTTCCAAAGAGGTGGTCGTTATTTGATCTTCTTCATGAATACTTCTCAAATCTACTGCCTACTGTAGAAGATTTTACATAATTACATAATCCCCCCTTCCCCCAAATGTCCTTCTAAATACAATAGATAATAGATATAACTCAAATTCAAATTATATTGATTCTTTTGTATTCTGTTTGTTCATTAATCCGTGAATAATATTGATTCTTTTGTATTCTGTTTGTTCATTAATCCGTGAATAATATTGATACGGATAGAGCGATCTCTAGTTGTAGAAAAAGAAATCAATTTACTCGCGTCAATTATTTATTTAGCGAAAGATGGCGTCTCCATGAGTTCTTTCGTGATTTGTAACGAAATGAAGAGTAATTGAGCGGACGGTCGTGGCAGAAGTAGAAAGGGTCTAGCCGGTTAAGGGAGGGTAGGTAAAAGTGTCTTTGAACCAAAACTTTCTAAAAAAAATATGTACACCTAGGGTATGAAAAAAGTAGTTGATGCTGAAAGTTTCAGACTCCTAGTCCCGTAAGGGGCTGCTATATTTTGTGATTTTCGGTTTTGTATCTCAGCCATTTTTCGATCGATTTTAAAAATTCTTACTGAAGGTTAAAGATAATGTAAAATTCTATAACGATGACTTTTTTCAGATTTTTAGATGCTAAATTCAAATTTTTAGAAACGTTCACAATTTTTAAAATGTCATAAAAAATATTTAAAAAGTAATTCAGTATCGACGAAAAAAATATATAACGTGTATTTTAGTGTAAACTATCTACTGAAATTTTTTCAGATTTTTAAAAGTGGTGGAAGAGGTTCAAAAAAAAAGAAAAACAAAAACATGCATTTTTGGCCGAAAAAAACTCTTGAAATTCAACTAACAACAACGGAATAGATATATATGTTACGTATATTATAATAAAATGTTTTTCTGATTTTTTTCAGATTTGTAGAACAGATGAAAAAAATACAAAAAAACTGAAAACATGCATCTTTGACTGATAAACCTCTGAAACTTCAACAACTATAAAATGTAAGTTACATAATTTGTCATTGTGTGTTACCTAACTTGCTATTTTGGAAATTTTAAATTCGCGCAGAATCTCTATATTTTTTTATTTCTTAAAAGCATTATTATTTTTCAGTTATAATACATTAGTTTAGATACATTTGTCGTATTTAGAAAAAAGAAAAACCGTAAGTTTTTTCAAACACTCTTTAAAAATGATCAAAATAAAAAAAAAAAAAAAATCGGAAGCCATCGTTTAGTAAAGTTTTAATGATTTTTCTAATAATTGAGCTAGTTCAGAGCTCTAGCCCTGTGCAATAAGAATCACAGGAGAGAAACTCTTGTCGATGTTACACGTAAGGTTCCAACTACAGACTTTAAAAATACGCAAAAAGCTACACAGATACAAGAATACGTTGGCGCGCGAAATAAGGAAGCGTATTATTTCATGTGTGCATGTAGAAGGGCTCATACGGGGGCCCAAGTAAGTTGAAGAGAGTTGCCTTCTTCGCGGGTTGCACATGCACACTAGAAATAATACGCTCAAGTACAAGAACAATTTACGTCAAATAAATAAAAGTAGAAATATGAACAGCAAATTTCACCCTATTCGTACGAAAAAAAATTAAAAAAACACCTGGATAAGTTTTATTCATATTTCGCATGAGTATTTCAATAATTTCCTAATTAGATGTGAATTTTCCAATTTTTTTAAGTTGTTCTATTTAGAGTCTATAATACTTGGAAAATATTTACATACATATATAACTATTTAAATACTAATACGACGCGCTTACTCGTTAGTTTCATATTATTAATTTTGTTACTTCATTCCTAAATTTTATCCGAAATAAAATGATCATTACAATGACGATCGATCACTCTATTGGTCGCAAAATGATTTTTTAACGAAAATACAAATAATGCACTATTCATTTTCGTGTAATTAAAAAAAAAAAAAATTAAGAAGATTTAAAAATAATTTAGACAACCTTTTTTATTTTTAAAAACAAAACTCTTCAGAATATATACATATATATATATATATATATTCATAAAGTTACACTAAGCGGTATTAGGAAATCGATCTCTATTTATAGAAATATAGATAAGAAGTTCCGGCTTGCTAGAGGACTATTTAACATTCAAAATTTAAACTCGAAATTAAAACAGACAATTCCAGCTTTATATAAAATAAAGCAGGTACTATCACATCGAACTTTACATATATACTATAATTCAATAATAATGTCTAGAATTTGATATGGAATTCAACTATATTATGTGAGGCTAAGAAAACAGAAATTAATAAAATAAGTAAAATACAGAAGAGCTGTTTGAAACTTTATATTACCCCCCCCCCCCCCCCACTGAAAATAAATCGACTTTAGATCAATTATGTGTGAAAACGATGAAATGTCCCACCCTGATCGTACTATTTCTACTATAGATTACTAGAATTTAAGGTCCATAATGTAAAATTATCATCTAAGCCAGAAATCCGGTTAACAAGAAACCAAAGTATAATACATATTACATCTATCCCCCGGGGGGTAAATCTGCGAATTGACAACACTGAGTGCTAATCAAATTAATAAGTACAATCCCTAATGATATACTAGAGGGGAAAAAAATTGGTGTGTGGAAAAAGGAGGTGCAAAAATGGTTGAAGGAATGATGCAAAGACATCAAGTTTCGTCCTTTATCTCTTTGATGGTTCTTTTCTATTTACGGTTTTGTCGGTGTTTGACACTTTGTCCTGTCCGTCCTGGATTTTAGGCTCTCACAGATCATGTTTTATTTCGATTATAAATATTAAGCTGTCTGCATTCATTTTTTTTTGCACTATACTATAAATTAAAGAGATCTGATTGCAAAATGTGGCGAAGAAACGGAAAAGAATGAGACATAATTAGAATTCTGGTCTTTGTTCTCATTGATGACAGATTTGCCGCGATACATCTTTGACGCGGCGCCGCCACCGTTTCCGTAACTAGTCATTCTTTTAAATTCGTCGCTTCAAGTTGTTTTTGTCGTCTATTTAGCCTAGCCTGCAATGCATGTCGACATTTGACTTTGGAGTCGTATCGATGTTCAAACTGTGACGAATTCAACGCGTTTGATTTCCTTTTTCTAACGAATATTCGCTAGGACGATTATACTACTACGACCTGAAATATGACACTCCTATGGAAGAAGTTAAGAGGTAAGGTAATGAAAAATACAGCGCCAGTTAAACGGAAAAAATAAATAGGGCAGCAGGCTGAAATAAAATATCTACAATCTTTGCAAAGAATTAGCCGGTGATTTCAAAATCGAGCCATCGCCTATTACTGTTTTCCCTCATTCATTGTCAATGTGTTATTAACGAAAAAAGTACATCGATGTTTTAATTTAAATGTGACATTTTTCGTTTATCTATTTACTACCTATTAGTTCGGTAATAATTAGTAAAGATTTCCCGATGGTCGGCACGAACCTCCTGGCTGCATCATTGCGAAGTGCTACGCAAACGAAAAGTAGGCGGTGAAATTAAAGCTCGGGGACTGCTACCGTAACACACATTTTACCCTAACACAAAAGACACTATCAGTTACTTGCATTTCGAATAGTCGTTATCAGACGGTGTCATCGGTCCCCGTATCAACTGAATTTCCGGGTTAAATAATGCAGTTAATTGTAAAATGTAAGCAGAATATAAATAGTGTAAGCAGGAGGCATATTGCTAAAATCGTAAATATCGCTATTCAAGCGGAAACTTAAGATAATTATAATACGAATAAAACAAAGAATCGAACGGTGATTAATGTCGGTCGAACAACGCGTCAAGGTCGTAGTGCACTCTTGAAAATTATTATTTCATTAAAGAGTGAAGAAGAAGCTTTTCCTTTAATAGTGTTCTTCCCTGCCTCTGCTCCGGAGACACTGAGATAGAGTCTGCAGTAGTACTGTGTTCAAACATAAATCAATACGGATGTTAAGGTTATTCATTCGGTCGCATATTCATCGTGATGACGCGTCTATTATCTAACCCTATTCAACACACCTGTTCGCTACTATATAGGTTTTCTTTGTTTCTATATATCGCATTTTTATCGAATTCTCTCTCTCTCTCTCTCTCTCTCTCTCTCTTTAGTTTACCCCGTCGATTTCTATTTTTATCTATCTCTGTCATACATTGCACTTTTTAATATCGTTTTTAAAATGTATCCATTTGCTTATTCATCGGTGCGTTGTGTTGGTCGATGATGAAGTTCTTCCTGAAAAAATTAAGTAATTTTTAGCAAGTTCGCCGGATATGTGAGATTCGTATTTTATAATTCAAAACAACCAGACATACATATATATATATAGCAACTATCTATTTTTAAGAGCCATTCGAAAAAGAACATATTTCTATTAAACAATTGCGTGTATTTCGCGTTTTATTTAAAAAAATTAAACTCGGTTTTTTCAATTAACCGTTGAAAAATTACAGTAGTACCTCTACAAAGAAAATTAAAGTACTCCGGCAAAAATTTATAAAAAAGAGGCCGGGGTCATATGCAAATGAGGCAAATTGCAGCGGCGCACCCGTGCATTATTTATAAAGGCGTCGCATGAAGTCTACGAAATAATTGCGGAATTATTAGGCTCGAAAAGAAAAAAGATTGAATACGATTGCTTGATTTGCAGTTCCTTCGAAGGAGAAGTGAGTTAACGTGTTTGCTCATTTTTTAGTCTTTCAAATCGTGGTGGAAGTCGCATATAAATTATCTTCAGGTAGTCGTGAAAATCGATTCGATGCAAAAAAAAAATAAAAAATAAAAAAGAAAAAAAATGCCGTGGAACATAAACACAAAGGCTCGATTTATAGTCATTAAAAATTTCTTTGCAATAAGTTCTATACCGGATTAAAGGATCGCGCGCTGTTTGACTACCGCAATCCCGAAAAAAACCATCGGAAATGCAAAGGACTGCGGATCACCACATTTCATATTCATCGGGAAAAGTGAAAGTTTTCTATTATAATTTCTGTAGTTCACCGAACGATTTTCAATAAGTCCACTACGCACAGTGTTTTTTCCCAGTGTTCTGATTCTAACGTAAGAGATTGGTTTAGACGAATGTTAGAAATCCAAATTCCAAAGAAATAATAAATAAAGAAAAATAAAACGATTCTCACTAGTCGACGGCCTATTTTGGTTTTGTTGTGTGCTCAATGTATATATATATATATATATATAGTACCTGGGCGACCGAGCTTTGCTCGGTATTTTTTTTTTGTAAAATCATGTTTTTTCGGAAAATATACTTAGGTACGAATAACATACTTCTTAACTTCATTTTAATCTTGTACATATTCACAAAACTTAAAATATTTTAAAACTAATTTATGAACACATTTATGAATTTAAAACCTCTTCCCATACACAACTTTGCTTTTCAATACTGAACGCAACAAAAATGTAGAAGTCATTCGAATTCGCTTTCCGGATCATTTAAAACTCGTAAAACCGAATTTCGCCATAGATTAGACCTTGCCAGATCGATTTGTTGGCTCAAAATATCCCTAGTATGCAAGTTTCATCCAAATCATTAGAGCTGTTTCCGAGGTACGCGATATATATGCATATATATATATATATATATATATATGTATATATACAAGAATTGCCCGTTTAAAGATATTAGATAGGTAGATATGTAATTCCAACACTCGGACTTTCGCGTATTAATAAATTATCAATATAGCGCTCGACGGCATCAGATGAAATTAAAAAGTATCGCAGATATTCCATAGATAGCGCTATAAGTCACCGAATGATATTTTAACCCTTCTTCACTCGGTTATTGCAAAATACATACATTGTTCCTAACATTTACCTACACGATGACGTCGGAATATTTTTAATTATCCTACCGTTACTTCTTTAAATCTAGAATTCTGAGTGCGTTTTAGGAATAAGCGAGTGACGGTGAGAAATGTTTTATCTCTATCGCAAAAAAGGTAACGAATTGTAACGTGTATTTTTATGTTTTACTTCGTTGCTACATATACATATATTTTTGCTCAAAAAGATAAAGCGAACATATATTATTTTCAGCCGTTTTCGAAACATTTCTAGACTCGATGAAATAACAGTTTCACGTTAAGGTTTTTTTCGAATAGGGCAGAAGGAGTTCAAATTTTGATTTCGATAAAGAAGAGAAATCAAAAAAAGTATAGTTAATAGCACTTTGACTGTTGAATATAACATGACACGGCAGTGCATCAGCGAAGTAATAACGAAAATAAAGATTTAGCATCAGACGTGAAAAGACAAATTTCTTAATACTCGGACTACTAATTGTAAGTACAGAAATACCTCAGTTATTATTAAAAATCAAAATCCCTCCTCTCGAAAATATAATAATAATATTTTCACCGAGCCTAAAAGTTATGCGCAAACACTGTAATTAAAATGTACAGTTTTGTAATGGTCGATGATACACCTAGATTTATATATATGTATATAAAAAAATATAAAAAAAAAAAACAAAAAAAAAGAATATTCGAAAGAACGAAAGTGCAAGCTAACAACCAGAGAAACGATTTTATACTTTTATTTTTTTTTTTTGATAATATTTAATCGGAATTAAAAAAAGACATTATAATAAAGTATATAGCCAATATTAAAGAACTGTTATGAATTTATAATGCATTATATTTCTGATGCTTCCGCTCCGATAACAAAGCTGAGATACAATTTAAAAAGAAGAAAAATCGATAAATTATCAGCTGTTCGAAATATTTTCGATTCTTTTGTGTAGCAGTGTTAACAAATAATATTCTACAACTGTATTTGTCACATCCAATTATGTTTTTTTTTTTATTGTTTTTTTCTTTTTTCGTTTCGTTTTGCTTATAAAAGCAATACCTTGTCTGCAATATTTTCTTGGTAACTGTTATATGCAACGATGCCAGTGCATAAAAATTACACAAATGAATAATAAAAATGAATAATGTGTAGATATTTTTGTATTTGTAATATTTCTTTAGATAGCGCGGCGGTGACTAAAATAGTTAAGAGATGCCTGGACTACGAAACCAGAGATCATGGTTTCAAGGCTGGTCTCGTTCCGGATCCAATCCGCTCCTCCCAGGTTTATACCTAATCCGAAATTGAATTTTGGTTATATCAGAGAAGTCTGGGAAAGTAAAGGCAACCGAGAGACAGGAACTAACCGCAGAGTATTCTCTTCAGATCCATTACGCTTCTTAGTACATTATGAAAAACTTAATTACACAATCCGTAATACCTTATCAAGGATACATATGGGACTTAACCGTCTTAATTTTTCCTTAAATATTATACTTAAATTTACTATCTGCGTGTCTCTTTGAACAATATTTGTAACCAACAGAAAATAATATAAAATGTTAACGGTATAAAGGGCAAGATCTGAATGTGATGATGTAAATGACTTAAATTTAAACGCAAGTGATGGAAAGTTGAACACTGCTGTGTTGCCTAGGATAAGATAAATAAAAAAAATAAGAGTCAAAAATTATTTTTTAAACGACTAAATGAATAAATAAAACAGATCAGAAGTAAAGTTTTCGCTCGAAGATCACATTCAAAACAACAATATACATATACACTTTTTACCGCGATTAGCACCAGAACACACAGATGGCGACAGGGTAAACGATTTCCTTTTTAGACACGTTTATCGACAGAAAATCCATGTTTATGATACAACAACTCTGCAAAAGGATTTAAACATATCACGAACATATACATATATGTACATATCTTTTATAAACAGTTGCTCCGAATAGGGATGATGGTCGTTTTTGTTACTTCTTCCTGATATCGTTGTTTACATTTCTTACGCACGTCTCGAATCTTTTTTCAGTTCTACAGTTTAATTACGTTAATTTACAATATGTATAATAGTTATAATTGATTCTAATTCCATTATCATTATCGATATAATTATTACTATTATTATTTTATAAGTGAAAAGTATTAATGAGTTCCAAATTTATGGGTGGAAAAAATAGAATCGTGTTATCATTTTAATTATCAAACTCGCGATCATTATGGTGGCGTCTAATTCTCAGAACTTAGCATATAGTAACGGAGAGAATTGTCGAAAGTTTACATCAGTTGAGTAAAAAAATTTTAAGAAGCTGTTGAGCAAATCAGTGCATAAAATTACTCGGTCAAGCGCACATAAGAACTGAAATGTTTCAATACGTTCATCAAAAAAAAAAAAAAAGGAAAGGAAAGTGTAATTAGATTTTTAGCAACCAAAGAGACAGCATTGAAGAAGCATACAAAAGCCAGTGTAACAAAAAGAAAGGAAATGATGAAGGACGCACTGTAAGAAGCAGGGCGATGGAAGAGCATTCAAAAAAGGTATGTGATCAGCGTCACACATAAAAAGAGAAATAGAAGAATGAAAAGGATATAAGTGAGAAACGGAAAAGCGATGAGGGAAGCAAACTGTGTCCAAAGGGCGTAAACAACAGATGGCAGAGAAAGGTGACAAGAAAGTGAAGAAACTAAGGATGAGAGGAAACATCCGGTTGAATAGATATAAAGAATAATCGGAGGATTTGAAAATAAAAAGTAATAATAGTTACTCCATAATTTAGAATGAGCAGCTGTAGAGAGAAATGAGATGTTGGACTTAAAAAGAAATCTGCCCATAGACGAAGCTAGACTAAGTCTTTGTCATTCCACCCAGAGTATTTAGGCATCTGTAAAAAAAAAGAGAAAATGTAAAAAGTATTATATAATCTATAAAGTGGAAGGGAAAAATAGATGAGATGGTCCGTAGGATAATTCGGTAATAACGAGGATATTCTGAGAAATCAAAGAGGAAAAGATAAAGAGCATAGCCCTTGAAATATACCAGTAAACTTAGTCAGAAGGACTTTCCATATACTTCTGTTGAGTCCCTGGTATCATGTTTTATTTTAATGTGTGGCCTTCTCTGCTGAGCAATCGTCCTTTTACTCTTCACTATTAAAACTTGATATCCCAACTTCCCTTATCGGTGCTGCTTGTATTCTCTCATTCCCTTTTACTTCGGTTATTCCCGCTCTCGAATTATTTTTATCCTCCGTCCTTTAAAAATATAAATTTATTTCTCCTTGTTTCCATTTCTTGGGCTAATGATGAGCCCAGTTAAAAAAAAAAAAAAAAAAAAGACACGAAGATAAATTTACGTACTTTAAAAAGATACATCCATATCATCAGTTGGAATTACGGTACTCGCAAAATAAAGTAAAATTCCGCATAAATGGTAGGGAGGAAATTCTTCCCTAGTAGCGCATTTCGGAACTTTACTCTGAGCATAATTGTAATTAGCATCATACGAATATACCCTTTCCATTCAACGGATTGGATAATAGAAACAGAATGGATAACACAAAACCTTGACACGCCGAGCAAATCCTGAGGTGTTTAACACAAATCGTACTTTGTTTTTAAAAAAAGTAAAAAGGAATCGAAAGTAGAGAAATTAACTTTAAAAAAAAACAAAAAAAAAACAAAAAAAAAAAACATGTCCGTAAAAATGAATTTAACCTGAAATGCAGAAGAACTCGATGCCGAATGTAAGACTGAATAATTTCTTTTTCCGTAAATTTAATTATTATTATTACATATGGCATCAAGGCCGTGTCTACGGGTGGGGGGTTAAATCCCCCCCCCCCCCGTGAGAACTGAAATAATTATTATGAATACACAAAAATCTGAAAAAAATCAAAAATTTAAATTAAATATTGATGATTTTTTTTAAAGTGTTCTTACCTTTAAAAAAAAAAAGAAAAAATATGCTCCATATTTTATTGCAAAACTTTTTATTACGAGTATAATCAATTACATATGTAATTTTTATTAATATTCATATACGGGGGGTAATTCATTTGTGTAAATTATGAATATATAAATCAAAATGATGGAAATTATTAATAGTACGAATATTAGTGAAAAATGTATTGTTATTTATAAAATAAATATGTAAAGAAAATTTTCGTTACAGAAAGGTCAAGGTGGTGAAGGTGCGTTATTGAATAGATGTGAATGGGTTGCGACAGAATGACCGAGTTTTAATCTAGATAAAATTATTTCTTCTTTTCATCATTTCCTATTAGATGAGATCCATTCTTCGATTTTTCCTTCTACAGTTCTGCAGTGAGTTGGAATCGTTCTCCATTCGGCATTCCATTGTCATATCATTTTTGCCCTTTACAATTGATCTTTAAGTCATCCGCGGTAAAAACGGATTCATTGTTCGTATTCAAGAATAATGCTCCTTTGACCATTTTGTCAGCGATTTCATTATATGACTAGAAATCCATATGAACAGAGAGTATCCAATCCAATCGAATGCATTTCTGCCAGGATTTTGTGGATGCTCTGCAAGACAGGAATGATATCAAAAATAGTCCCCGGCGGTTCATGAGAGAGATAATCGAATCAGTTGGAATTGTAAACTAGTGCGCTGTACGTCTTCGCGATATTTCTTATGGTGCAAGATGATATATTGCATATACATTTCAGCAATAGAAGCTGATTAGCAAAACGGTAATTTTTCAGAACCTTACGTGCTGCATTCAAAAAATAGAAATCCGGCAGATGTTGTTGTCTTTGTTCCGTCACTATGTATTCTGGATATCGTTGGAAAACGTTGTTTAACACTGCTTGAATATCTGAAGTACTTAGAGAGAACTGTTCATTAACTTCAAAAGCTCATCGATAATTTGAATTGGCGGTGTTAACCATGGTACAGGACGTACAAAGATATGAGGAAGCGAACAGTATATTTTCGAAGTATAGGGGATCCGGACATTGTCCTCAAATTTTAACGCAATATGTTGATGGTTCTTTTGGGTATACTTGAAATTATTTCGATAGTAGTTGTCAAATAAAAGCTGTTCTGTCGGTAAGGGTGACAAAGCTGCAGCAGAAACCAGAATATTTGCAGTTTGTGAATCATTTTCTGATATCTGAGGAGGGTTCGTTGGCTTCTACACATAGACTTGTCGTAGTTCTGAGTACACTTATTACTAACCGGATATCTTGCTGGCGAATAGCATCTAATTTCCTTAAGTTAGAATGGCATTCTGAATTATAAAGTTGAGTACCGTAATCTAATTTTGTTCCGATAATTCGGATAAGGGAACGGTATAATTACAGTAAAATTTTCCAGCTGCATCCTAGATCAGAATGTTTCAGCAACTTGAGGATTCCTAAAGAACGAATGCATTTGGAGCGTATGTACATTATATATATATATATATGTACATTCCTTCCATGATAATTTTTTGAAGTGGAACTTCTTATGGAACACTACGGAGTTTTGAGATGGAGAGTAAACTCGTCGAACTAACAAAATCTGTTAAACTAATTGTTCTTTTCTAATGTCCATTGGCGCACCCAAGGGGGGTGCTAAGGGGCTGCAGCTCCCCCCAGGGAGAATAAACGGACACTGTTAATAATGGCAAATAATAAAAATATATAGAGTGTTTTTAAATAACACATTTGACACAAAAATAAATGTATAAATGAAAGAAGAGAGAGAGATGTATACCAAACACGTTCGACCTCCGCCTTTACATTTTCCCATATGCTTTTACTCGAAAAGCTGGTTATGACTGGAATGGTAGAGGGTCGCTGGAAAAGAGAGAGACCCCCAACAAGATACATAGATGGAGTCAAAAAGATAGTTGGCGCCGGATCATTGCGTGAGATGATCGATCGGGCAATAGACAGGACCTCGTGGCGGCTGGACACACGTTACGATGATCCATAGTGTCACAATGCTCGAAACGAGCAACCAACGATGATGATATCTTCGGTTAGGTAATGTTATTTAGTTCTAGAATGCGTATGATTCATGTAAACCGATATTTAGCACTTTTGTGCCTTAGAAGTAGATATAACTCTTTTTTTATTTTTAAGAGACCTACCAAATTGCCAGTAAAATCTTTAGATTGATTTACTTCCACCGTACATGTCAATAAAGAGCATAAAATTTATTAATGGGTAATTATTTTCGTTGTTAATTTAATTAGTTTGTCGCACAATGCAATTTCGTCGGACACTGAGTTCAAAATAAAATAGGAAAAATAAAAAAAAGGCGAAAAACCAGAAACAATGGAAACAATAAAATAAAAAATAAATCAATAAAGCAGGTTACACACATTTCGATGCAAATGAGAATAGACGATGGTTACAAGTAGGGCCAGTTAATGACTGTAACAAGCGGCCAATAAATCATATATCGTAGGGTGGAATAGATGTAACGAATTTGTATCGACTTAAGCACATTGTTTTACCGTTTATAATTAAAATTAAAATTAAATTAACACTTTATTATTAGTAAAGAATTTTGTAAATGTCTTTAAAACACCAGCTTTAAATTTTTAAAGTAAAAAAAAAAAAAAAATTTATCACCCAATGTAAAATAATTTAATCGTAAATTTATAATAATCTTTTTATTAAAACTGATAGTAAATAATTACACTAATTGTTCTAAAATTTTAAAAGTTTTATACACAATTACTTTTCAATACTTTTGAAAAATACATGTTGTTCAGTAGCTTAAAATATTGTAAAACGAAAAAAAATATAAATTTGTATTTTTATTTAATTTACAATAAGATATGTATAAAGAAATTATCGATAGTTGTTCAGCGATCAAACTGGAAATGAACTAAAATGAACTAAAGAAACCAATCCGATCTTGACTGATGTCGAGATTTACTAAAAGGTAACTTATTAATTTCTAAATATAGACTTAAACGAACAGCCGAAGCCGTCGGTAACGGCTATTATAAAATCCTGCAGCAAGAATTTCCATCGTTCTAAGATGTCCGAAATAAACGAAAACTGAATATAGGAAATAGATTTTTAGTGAAAATTTATACTTCATTAGACAAAAAGAGAAAGAATATTAAATATATATAAATGAGTAATATATGCGGCGAAGCCATGGGCAACAGTGACAATGGCATCCTTAGCCCAATCACCAAAATTTTTTCTCTCATAAAAACTGTCACGAAAGTTAGTCCCAAAACGTGTGACATGCGTATATAACTGTCACAAAATAAGAAGACAAAGCACCGAACATAATGGATTGCTCGACGTTGTCAATTTTCTATACGAAGTGTAGGAGTGATATAACTGGGGGTCTGGAGGTGTCACCAGACGACCCACGAAGTGACGATTTTATATGGATATATACTTATATGAAGTAAAAAAAAATTCCCATATCCTTGCGCAGAATGTCAGGGATTGTGAAGTTAATGTTCACAATGTACCAAGCCCAATGGCACTAATGAGAATAGAAGGATCAGTTCCATTTTCTTCTACTTTGCCAGGTTTCTCTGTTACCCAATTATTTCAGGCTCGGTAAACCTGGGAGCAACTTGGATCCGAAACGAGACAAGTCTCGAACCCGTGATCACTGATTCGGTAGCCAAGAACTTTAACCGCGCTGCCTATATATATATATACAGGGTGATTATAATTAAAGTTCAAGTTCAAAACGCTATAAAAAAAGAACCACCGATCAGAAGTGATGTCAAATTTAAATGGAATATTATTGAAGAAGGGGAAAAGCGGATGACATAAAAAAAAAATAGTTGAATTTTTTTTTTGGGGGGGGGGGGGGGGGGGTCCGGCATCTAGTTTTAGCACCGAATTGCTCTACCAGTACCGCTTCATTCTGCAAAGGCCACTTTATGGTGCGGGTTTACAGCGTCATTTATCATAGGGCCCTATATTTTTTCGAGGGGACGGGTGCTTTCGGTCCTGTTACCTGTACCGTCGTTTGTAAAGCGCTATGAGTGTCTTTTGCGCAACCACGTCATTCCAGCTCTTCAACAACGTGGATGTGCGGATGGGATCATTTTTATGCAAAATGGCGCTCCTCCGCACATTGCAAATACAGTGAAGCAGCTGTTGAAGCGGCATTTCGAAAATGCTAGAATTATCAGCCGTCATTTACCTGCAGCTTGGATGTCCCGATCACCTGATTTTGATCCGCGTGACTTTTCGCTATCTTGCCATGATGGATGGGCTTACATAACTAATAGTATCACATCTGTATAGCCATGCACACCGAACAGTACAGTTGGTTTAACGTTTAACTTACATCTTAGCCGTTGTTTTACGATTCATTTGTCATTTATAATCGAACCCTTTTAAATTATGATGCTTACAGCGCACAATCTGTTGCTAAAATTAGATGCCAGGCCAAAAAAAAAAAAAAAAAAAAAAAAAATGGAACTATTTTTTCTTGTGCCATCCGCTCCCCCCTTCTTAAATAATATTTCGTTCAAATTTGACGTCATTGTGATCAGTGGTTCTTTTTTTATAGCGATTTGAAACTTGAACGTTAATTATAATTACCCTGTATATATACACATATATATAATATATAATAACTTGGTCTTTCGTGCCTCACAACGAACTGCGCCTCTTGGCCCTCCCTGGGAACACTCCCCACCGCCTGCCTTGTCACTTCTATCCTTCGTATAGAACGAAAAAAATTTACAACGTCAATCTTTCCGACTGCGCGAAAAAAAAAAAAGAAAATCTTTATTAGTATTTGGATAAATTTTTTGTTGACAGCAAAAGTAATGGACGTCGGGCTAAGAATATATATATATATATATATATATATACATGGGCGTCGCCGAGGAGGGGTCAGGGAAGGGCCGTTGCCCCCCCTGGAGCTTCGGAACTTTTTAATCAACTGGCCATGATGAGTATTCATAGGCACGTAATCATCGACAATTTGATTTTTATAGTAAAGTAGTGGAACAACGAAAATTATGTTTTAATTAAGATTTTATTCTTGTTTAATAAAATATTAAGCCTTTACAAATTATAATTTTTCCTATAACTCATATCCTCTTTCAATCATCTTGCCCCCCCCCCGGCTCATTGGCTGGCGACGCCCTTGTATATATATATATTAATGGCTATGCCATTTTTACGCCAGGGGTCATCAGAAAAAGTGTCCTGGCACCAAATTTGTCCCATATATAAGACTTTAATGCGATATTGGTGCTCTTACATTCCCTGGTGGTGAAAATTGGAACTCAGCAGAAAAAGTTTCTTGTCGCGAAAACTGGTAAAATGGCTTTAGTGCAATATTAGCGCTCCTACATCTCCCGGTGGTGAAAATTTTATCTGAAAATTTTTTTCTGTCGAACGACATAGCCAATGAAAAAGTTTACTCTTCTATAAGAATTATAGAAGAACTCGGCCTGGGAGTGAAGGGAGCTTGCCCCATTCCGAGGCCCGAAGGGGCGAGTTTTATACATATATTAATTACAACGTAATTCTTAGGCTACCCCCCATTCGAAAAAATGTCCCAATTTTATGTTACGTTTGTTATATTTTATAGAATTTTTGTTATTGTTATTTAAAAAATGTCACAATTTTATGTAACGAAAAATGTAATGAAACAATATCTTAATTCTATGTAATGAAAGTTAAATGTTAGGATAGGATTTTTGTGATTATGTTTTGTTTTTCTTTTTGTGTTGATGCCAGTAAGAATTACGTTGTAAATTTTGATCATTTTATACAAAGTATAGAAGAGAAAGAGACATAAATACAAACAAGAGGGGTCAAGGGGCACAGCCCCTTGCTAGGCCAAAGTGGCCGAGTTTATATATATATCGGTGCTATCACTTTTACCCTAGAATAATAAAAAAATCTTGTTACGATATTTGTTACATTTTTGTGTGTTGCTTAATACTGTTACATTTTTGTGTTATGCTTATAAAACATTTGGTACATTTCGAAAATAGCAATTACTTTTTTGCTAAAAATAACAAAGTCAGTTCCACTCTTCTATAATTATTATGTTAAGCCGGCATTTATAAATTTACCTGTAATTCTCTTATCACGGAGTCCAATGGACGGATGGGGATATATGTGTATGTATTTATGTACGTGTTGCGTGCAACTTAAGTCGGTAGCAAAGAAACATTCATTTCTGTATATTTGTCTGAGAATAAAATATCGCTCCGGTGTGTGAATGCCTTAAGAGCACAAAAATATAGGTTCCTGTGGGATTTTCGATTTTCTTAGAATAATAATAATAACAAAATGATGATGAAATGTAGAAATTCGATAATATCAACAACGTTTTTTAAACAAAGTAAATAGGCAATAAAATTTTATACGTTTTCCGGGAAAACATCGAAAAGAGCGCAGCCGACGTACATAGTCATATTCTTAGAACGGATTATAGTTAAATATTTTATTTTTGATTTAAAATCGTTTCAATTTTTTAATTTTATTTTCGATGTGCAGTCTTCGTTGTTACATTAAAGTAATGGTTTATTCAAAAAATATTAATGCGTTTTCTAATTCCGTTTACAATGCAGTGCTCCCTACCGGAAACAGTCATCATTCGTGGTTTTAGTGTACATTAAGAAATCAGTCCATGTTTTGTTTTACAAGCACGCAACTGAGATTACTGTGAACACTGGCAAACTCGTTTATCGTACGAAGCAGCGGGTACAGATTATTAGTCAAATGCATTACTACGATGAAGTATAAAAAGCTACTTCCCGATTGTTTGATACGATTTTCCACTCTACAGGTCGAATGTCCAATCGGCTCGCTTTACTAAATTGTAACACCGTAACACAGCGAAATAAGCTTAAATATTTATATTTTGCAGCTATTTCTGAGACCGAAAATATGACAGTAAAAAGTTAACCTTCTCGTATTATTATTAACCTGAGAACAATATCCGTGATAAATTCGTTTTTGTCAGAACCTTCTTCTGCCGTTATGTAACACAACATCTGCATATAAACGGTTTCGTATGCAAAAAAAAAAAAAGAATAAATTGTTCGTTAGTATTATTTCCTTTTTCACCGTTATTGTGGCTTTTAAATATCATTCAAAGGAAAAAGTTAGTCGACCAGTCGTACTAAAGGTAACACACACAATAAGGTGATTAGAATAAATAATCAACATTTTTCTTTTCTTATAAGCAGTAAAAAGGGAAAAAAAGAATTGATTTTTTTTTGACAGCATTACAGCAGTTACGGTTAGAGGTGATTCATGAACTATTATAATTATTAAAACTTCACGGTGGTTATTAGTTTAATAGCAGTAAAAATTAAATAGACAAATTTTTAATTATTTTCAATAGTAGTAATAATAATAATAATTGAAATCATAGGTAAAAACCGATTTGTTTAGTAAAATCGTAATATTCGATTCATTTTATATGGGATACCCCCATCGACTATGAGGTTAAAGATCATTTTTTGAGTTTTAAGTTTACTTTTTTTATTCTCCTTGTTTCCATATTTAAACTATTTCTGACTTACTGTCACTTTTAAAAACCCTCTCTCGGATCTGCTTTTGAGCTAAAGAAGTTAAGGGCGACACTTTTAGTTGTAATATTTGTAATAGATGCGCAAAACTTAACAACTTCTTGCAGGCCTCTAAGAATAAAGCATCAACTGGTAACGTAGAATAATTTTCTTTATAACGTACAGATTAATTTTCTGTATTAATTTTTTCCATAAATTAAACAGTAGTAAATACAAAACGCATAGTTAAAGCAGGACATTTTGAGGGGTTATTATAAGAAGGACAATTTACGGGGCGAATTATATAATTTTTTCTTTTTTCTTTTTTTTTCTTTTTTTTTCCCCCCACTGTACCGGCTTAAGAGGCCATAAACAGCGCCAGTGACTTCCACTTTAACCTACCAAATAATTCAGGCCAATCCCTCCATCGAGAGAATTTGATCCGAGATATCAATTCTGCTGCGAGGATGTGCTAGGAGATATATAATATCAATATCCGGCCCCCATGGCTACAATGCGACTTGGCATTGCCCATAGGACCCTGACTAAAGAATGTATTTCATATAGCACCTGGACATCATGGCAGCAAATGCACTCAAGCACCACCCATAGGAGTCCAGGAATATATAGAGCATATAGCCCACACTATGGCGACAGATGCGGTTATACGTTGTCCATAGAGTACTGGTAAAAGCCTGGACCCCATGGCAGCAAATGCACTCAAGCACCGCCCATAAGAGTCCAGGAATATATAAAGCTTATACCTCACACTATGGCGACAGATGCAGTTATGCATTGCCCATAGAGCACTGGTAGAAGGTAGTATGTTCCTTATAAAGGTAACGGTTTAATTGTTTTTATATCACGGAATGATTTAAGTGATAAATGCTATTAAATGATAGGAAGGGCGTCACGGCACCATTTTCTACTCTTAAGCCTTCGTCTTGGATTATCCGGAAGAGTATTAGTATACATTTTATTTATGTACGGATTAGTATTTAATCTTAATTTTTCAAAGAATTTTTGATACTGTTCGACGTGCACTGCTTTAACATATGGAATATCTAGATCATTATGTAAGGTTAAGTTAGAGACATACTTTGGAGCTGACGCGATTGTTCGGAGAATAATTGACTGTTGCCTTTGGATCTGTAAGAGATTGCTTTTACTAGAGTTCCCATATAACTCAAGTCCATACCTCCAAAACGGCGATATGACCATCAAGTAGATAGATCGTTTCAGCTTTAGATTTTTAGGGTAGATTTCTTTCCTATTAATGGAGTTAGTTGTTTGGCGCGTGTGAAAATTTTCCTACGGATTTGCGCAACATGAACACATAAGCCGGCGATCCAAATACATACCGAGATACTTAACTGAATCCGTTTGTTTGATCTCAATGTCATTTATCTTTAGTTTAAGGCACGTGATAAATCCATTTGTAAAAGTCACCTGTTGGCACTTTTCCTCACTAAATTTAATCCTCCAGTCTGTGGCCCACCTTTGAATTCTATCTATATGATTTTGTACGGCCATACTTGCGTGTGTAGGATTAATGTTTGAAGCTAATATGGCTATCTCATCTGCGTATGTTGCCATGATAGTTTGATTTGATACTGGCAAGTCAGAGAACCGGCCCCAACAAGCTACCTTGTGGGACAGACGCAAGAATTTTTTTTCTTCGGATACTGAATCATTGATTCTTACCAAAAAGGCCCTATTTTGTAAATAAGATAAAAAAACTAAGTACATATTTGTTGGAAGAATTTTTCTAAGTTTATACAAAAGCCCCATGTGCCAAACTCGGTCGAACGCCTGGGCCACATCCAGGAAGACCGCGGAACACACTTCTTTCTTTTCTAGTACTGACGAAATCGCATCTACCAGTCTGTGGCACTGCTGAACTGTTGAATGCTGCGCCTGAAATCCGAACTGATGATTTGGAATGATATTATTATTTATTAGCAATAATTATATAATTACGTAAAATCTTCTGCAGTAGGCGGTAGATTTGAGAAATAGCCCTTGTTTCATAAAGAAAATCAAATAACGACTTCTTTAGAAATTCATAAAAATATTGTAAAAATACATAATTATTACAATTTTTAATTTTTATTTTTAGAGGTGAAAAATAAAACGAAATTATAAAATTATACCTTAAATATGGTAGCTTAGAAATAGTAAGAAAGATAGTATTTTTATCAGACCCTATGCTACTTTTTTATTTTTGTTTTCGAATTTTCTTTGTTCAGAGGCAAGTTTAAATATTTCTCATTGAACTCTATTTTTAATTAAAATTGCAAAACAGAAATTAAAAATAAATCAAAATGACAAAAGATCGACAACAGCATTGTGTTTAAAATAGAACAAAAAACGTAACATTAATAATTTTACTAGAAAACAGTATTAAATATTAGTTATTAAAATCCAAAGGTGTAAAATTCATACAAATCTTTTATAGCATAAATTAAGTTTCTCCGTTGTAACAATATTTTTTTCATAGCAGCTTTGGTTCTTTGTGGGGAGGATGTCCCCTATCCACCCCACCAACCCTGTGGATCCGCCACTGGTTAAATATACAATCAGAGCGTAATTAAACAAATATCATTTACTTATTTACATAATGAAATCTTCGCCAAGTCACGTGTACTTTTTCAAGCGGATCGAAATAATATGAAATTACCAAATGTGTAAAACTGGCATTACTTTCGTAGAAACAATCTATGACGCCATTAATTTACAGCTTTCAGTCATTTACACGCCAGCTTTCCATTTTGTTTTAAGCAGTCATTCGTCAATATATACTTTCACCAGTAAGCAAATTACCAAATCGTATACATCTATATGAAAACTTTTTCTCATTTATCAACCGCGGTTGCCGAGTCGTTTCCCTTTAATTAGTACCCCCCACCACCAAGAAAATATCGAAAACTTTAACTTCTGCGAAAGATACAGCGTTATGTTGTTAGTTAAGTCACCGCGATTTGAGTTGCAGTGTAAGAGACAAAATTACCTTTTTCGAGAATTTAATGATTCTTCTTGGGCCTGATGGAAAAATATCCGGGAACTTATTAAGGGAAGTTATTATGTGGTTTATAAATTCGTTTTATTCAAAGCTGCGAAATAGACCGACGTACTAAATATCGGAAGGTTTAACGTGCAATAGCGAACATGGCTGAGGTAAGCGCAAGCAAGAATTTCTTTTAATTGATTCCATTTGACAATTATGTTCAGATCATCGGTGATCAGATGGGTAATTGTAGCTGAATTCAATGCTCTCATAACTCCTCCGGTTGTCAAGGACAACTGGTCTCATCAAATTACCGCTTTTGACAAATCGTAATTATTGCCCCAACGAACTGAACTGCTAACACCCCTCTCCGTCATCACTTCGTGGAACGTTGGTATCGCAACCTTGAATAGTACAATCGAACTACTAGAGAATTCGATGGCGCAATAATTAGTTTAATTAATTTTAAGCCAGAACGTAAATCTAGCGCAAAAGGTGCGGTCAAAATTCGATAACTTTTCCCTTGTCCGGTAAGTACGAAATAGTATTTCGCGGGGTTCTCCTCGGGTTGTTTGTAAAATATAAAAAGTTGATCATTTTTAAATATTTCAAAACGGTTAGACAATCTAAATAATTGAATTTGTTATCGATAAAATTTCTAACGATTTAACTACCCTCTAGGAAAATGAATACTTTTAGCTAAGGTACTTTTGTTTTATCGCAGGATGTAGAAAAGGTATCCCGATCATCGTATTGTTTAAAAGGTAATGAAAAAGTTTTGAAATTCATAAAAACTACGTCACTCATTTTTAACTATTGTAACCGTAAAATTGAGCCTTTACTTGGCGCTTGCCATGAAAAGACAGTTTAGTTTAACTTCGTCGAATTACAGATCAGATAGAACAACCACGTCCCATTTGAAAAAGAAATATAAAAAAAACACCTCGACTTAAAAAAATATTAAAAACTAATTAAATTACTGAAAAAAAAACAAAACAAACTACATCTCTTCAATTTTTTTGTACGTTTGTATATAAGCATGTATATTCAAAATTTTTATTTAAAACAAAAGTAAACTTTTCGTAAATATATTTAACTCTTGATTTATTGACAAACATATCCGAGTAAATGAGAATGGTAAGATGTCCACCAACTGAAGGAGTTAAACATTTAAGCGGAATATTGTTACGACTGCAAGAAGACTTGTGTCCAGTATAAATAGGATAAACTGTGTTCTTGAGGAGACCTATTAAAGAAAAACATGGTGATCGAAGATGGAATTAGGCCACCAGATACCAAGGATCGACCAATAAGGAGAGAAGGTTTTTAACGATAAAACATGAAGGTGCTTAAGTAATATTTATATAAGTGCGTACAAAATTATAAAAACATACTATGACATTAACGTGTCTATTATTACATCAACATTTTTTCGATACCGACATATTATTAAAAGAATATTCGCCGCTTTTTTAAAAAATGTTTCAAACATTTTTGAACCGCAAAGACAGAAATCATAGGAGCGGATAATAACTTCTAAACAGTAGCAGATAGGAAATTAAATTTTTCTTCGATTAACGTGTTATCGTCATCGCGATGTAGGTTAACTATGAAGGACCCGCATTTTGAAAAATGCAGATATTCAACGGCCAAGCGAAAAATTTTAAAAAATTCCACAGTTCCTTCTAAGGAATTTCTTCGTGTTATTAGGACTCCGTGCACGTATAATGTACGGAATCCTAATAAGATAGTTCAGAGACGACAAAAATAACAAATAAAAATCAATAATTCACGAACGGTTTGACTTATAAACTTCAAATTTGGAACATAAATTACAATTAAAATTCTGTTTAAAACGATCTATAACTTCAAGCTAATCGATTATTACCCTGGGTGGCAAAAAAAAAAACCAAAAAACCGTCAAGAATATATAATGTGCTATATTTAAAACGACCTCATAAATCACCCTTAAAAAATCATAACTCATCACCAGAGAGATAAACCTATAAAGGTGAAATTCAAAATATAAAATAAAATGCAGGAGTCCTTTCATAAAATCAAAAAATTACTTAAATCCACCCCTCTTTTAGGCCAAAAGCAGCAAAAAAAAAGGAAGTTCACGTAAGCATTAACCCGAGTAAAAACGTCGAAGAAACCAAAACGTATATCAGACATATGCATAAAGAACCGCTTCATAAGAAAACTATAGCCAAGCGTAAAACTTTATATTCAAACGTTTGGGGCGCTGAAAGCTCAAATATTTTGAAAAAAATATTTTTTTTTTTCGGACATATGATGTATCGTTGGAAAGATCGTTATTTGTCGGGAGCGAACCCGTATTTCATTTCCTTAACAAAATTTTCAAAGTTGCCGTAAAGTTCAACAAAGCGCGAAAAATTACGTGTCCCCTAGTGACGCGAATATTATAGCTAAAAATGTTGAACAGCGTTAAAAAACTCCGCATCCCTGTGTATTTTTTTACTTTGGAACATCTGGTATTCCAATTTTAAAATCGGACCCTTCGGGCCCCGAAAGCTCGAAAGTTTCAAAAAAATATTCTTTTTTCCAGTCATGTGATATATCAATGGAAAAATCACTGTTTGTTAGGAACAAAACTGTATTTCATTTCTTTATCGAAACTTTCAAAGTTAACAAAAAGTTGAAAAAAGTGCGAGAACTAATATGTGTAGCCTCCTCTTTGCGACCCGAGTATTATAGCTAAAAATTTTGAACAAGGTTAAAAAAAATACGCATCCCTGTATACCTCTCTAGTTTAGAAAATCCGAGTTTCAAATTTTAAAATTCGAAAGCTCGAAGATTTTGAAAAAATTATATTTCTTTTTTTTCTGGGCATGTGATATATTGTTGGAAAGATCGTTATTTTTCGAGAACAAAACCATAAGTCATTTCCTTAATGAAACTTTTGAAGTCGATGAAAAGTTCAAAAAAGTGCGAACGATGATATATGTTCCTTTCTGGACGACGCGAGTATCATAGTTAAAAATTTTGAACACTGTTAAAAATATGTACATTCCCGTATATTTTTCTAGTTTGGAGCATTCGGCTTTCCAATGTCAAAATTAGACCCCCGGGGGCGCGGAATACTCGAAATTTTTTAATTTTTTCTTTTTTTTTTCAGTAATGTGATATATCAATTGAGAGATCGCTATTTGTCGGGAACGAAACCGTATTTCATTTTCTTAACGAAATTTTCGAAATGGCGATCATTTCAAAAAATCGCAAAAAGTTACGTTCCTCTTCCTCTTTACAGCGGAAAAATCAAATTCCTTTGTTTTGAATTTAGTATTATGTAAATGGAAATTATAGTTATCGTTAACTTACATAAGGAATCCTCAGCGCATGAAACATCATGCTTGACTAAACTTGTTTTTTTTTCGATCGACGTTCGTCTTAAGAATACCGGAAAAATACAAAATCTGTAAAAATTTCAAATTTAAAGCCCCATATCTGATGTCAATCGCTATTTTCGACTACTTCTCTGGATTAGTAAGCCATCTTTAAAAAATTTCTCATCTTCATTCCTTTTTGGCACTTGATACTTTCGTGTGCAAAGTTAGGTCAGATTTATTAGTTTGATTTTATTTAAATGTAAAGTATTTTGATTTCGATAATTTTTTGCTTTTTGTTCGCGGTTTTCTATCGTTTAGAACCTTGCATTTCGTCTAAATATTGTAAAAATGCCTGACTACTTAAAAACTATTTTAATTTCCACTGTTACCGAATTTCTTTTTACTGACGTCTCATTCAAATGATCATCCGAGTTCACCTTGATTGTTTTTTCGTTACGCACAAAATATATATAATGTAGTTTACTGTAACTTTTCATTAAAATCGCAAGAAATCCCGACATCCTTCCTATAATTAATGTAGTACCTAAAGCAGATTGTAGTAGCGGTAAATAAGTATATCATCTGTTTTATTCTATATGAAAAGGAGCATCTTGTAAAATACTATCAATGTCGGTTACCGTCTAAAGATATATTTCGAAACATGAGAACTACTCTCACTTTAAAGAGCATTCATTTAAAGTATTTCTTTCGCATACATTTTACACTACTAATTGCTTTAATTTTTCAGATATTTTAACGCGAACTTTATTTATTAATCGATTTATTCCTATCACTTCCTTAAAAAATAAACTCCATACGAGTACTGCAGTACTCTTTTATTATAAAAATTAAAAATCAGAAAAGTTGGATCATAAAGGGGGCCAACAAGCTCAGTTCTCAGATATATATACAAGGGCGTCGCCAGCCGATGAGTCAGGGGGAGGCAAGATGAGTTGCTGGCCGCCAGGGGGGGGAGTAAGATGATAGAATAAGGATATGAGTTATAGAAAAAATTAAATTTATAAGTTGTAAATGCGTAATATTTTATTAAACAAGAATAAAATCTTAATTAAAACATAAGTTTTCCAAATTGTCCATGATTACACGCCTATCAATATTCATCACGGCCAGTTGATTGAAAAGTTTCAAGGCTCCAGGGTGTCAGCTACTACCCCTGCCCCCGCTGGCGACGCCCATGTATATATATATAGAAAAATCGGTAATTTTGGCCTCGCAAGGGGTTGTGCCCCTTGACCCCTCTTGCTTACATTTCTGTCTCTTTCTCTTTTATACTTTGTATAAAATGATCAAAATTTACAACGTAATTCTATTAAATTTTTATAATAAATCTTGAAGTCGGTTTCTTTTTTAAAAAAACATTTTATTTCACAATTTTTAGCATTATACTTGAATTTTTTCTCGCTAAAAATAAACTTTTTTGTCACATTATTCTGCATATTTTTCGCTTAAATAAAAAAAAAAAATCGATTTCTTTATTTTGAACTGCATTTCCACGGTAAAAACATCAAAATTTGGCAAAATTGATGGTGTTTTAAGTCAATCGTCTCTGTTATACTAATAAAAACTATGAAGAAAAAAAAATTATCTAAAGAGGCCACATTTTTTTCACGTTTTTTGACAAATACTCAGTTCATATTCATTAATTTTCATTGGGACTCGCATGGTCTAAGTGGTACACTTTCTAATAGACAAAGAATCAGTAAAATCGGCCCATATGAATGTAAGTTATGCGTGAACAAACGTAAAAAAAAAAAAAAGCGAGACGAACGTGTAACCTCCCTCTTTTCGGAAGTTGACAGCAAAGCTCCATTTGCATAGTAATTTTGCAAACAGGTAGCATTTTAAGTCAACGGCCTCTGATTAATAAAAAATAATAAAAAAAAAGTATCCAAAGGGACCACATTTTTTCATGTTTTTTGACGAATACTCAATTTTTATGTTCACCGATTTTCATCATTACTCACATGGCACCTAAGTTGAATGTTGGACTATTTCTAATGGACAAAGAATCAGTAAAATTGGTGTCTATATAAATATGAGTTATGCGCGAACAAACATTAAAAAAAAAACATACGTAACAAACTTATAACCTCCTTCTTTTTGGAGGTCGGTAAAAATTGAAATATAACAAAAGTTACATGGAATCGAGAAATTTTTTTGAACATTTTTTCGCTACATAAAATTAGAACATTTTTTCTAATAAGGACCGGCCTAAGAATTACGTTGTAATTAATATATCAAAAATTGGTTATGACAACTAAAAATTTAGTACGCAAATAAATAATTATCGTTTATGATGATCTGGCGACGCAAAATTTAACTTTAAAAAATTTTTTCGGATAAATTTAATAATAAAACAACAAACGTTCGATCTTTTTCCATGAAAGAATAAAAAAGTTGACCGAATGCAAGAGATGCATTGTTATTTTCTGTTCTAGCTTTGACGTTAGCGTAACATGTTAAATGTTTATTGTAAAATTATCTCTCGAAACAGACGTCATTATAACGGATATTTAAAAAAAAGTGTGATATTTTAACTGGTTCTAATTCATTCTGCTTCTTTAGAGTTTATATTGATCTGTACGAGGCATCACTACTTTATAGTTCATCAATAATAATCGATAAATGTATATCTTGCCTGAAAATGAAATAAAAATATGAAATCACAATTTAAAAATTATAAATTTGGTTTTTGGTTATTCTTATTTTTAGCAAAAATCGTATTCAGCGAGTTTGGTTTTTGGTTCGTTTTGTTTCTTTTAATTCAAAATTACATAACTATTTAAATTGGATATCCGTATAAATATTTTGATTTACTGGTCGATATTCTAATTAAAAACAAATAATAATAATAATACTAGCCGCCATCTATTATTGTTGTGAAACTGTTATTATATTTCTCCTATTTGCATTTATTATTATTATTATTATTTTTAAATAAGTTGCGGGTCCGACAAGGCATACTGCCCGTCTGTGGGTGTCCAACACTATTATCATCGTTTATTCATAAATATAATTACAAAACTTCTTAATACCTACTTTACATTATACACAGTACACATATCATATTATTACACTTGACGAACATCCGTCTTAATTATATACATATGATCGATTCTCCACCATTATATACAATTAAGAATTAACTGCCACTCATTTATATGTTCTCAACCTGCAACTGCTTAATTATTAGTTTCCAAAGTCCTATCTCTGTTTTCATTAAATGTTCTGGAATTTGTACCAGAGCAATTTAATTAATATGGCCTCATCAGTGTTGTCCAAGGGCGTCGCCAGCCGATGTGGCCGGGGGGGGAGATGAATTGCCAGCCGTCAGAGGGGGGACAAGATGATAGAAAAAGAATATGAGTTATAGAAAAAATAAAATTTATAAGTTGTAAAGGCTTAATATTTTATTAAACAAAAATATAATTTTCGTGGGTTTCTGGCAAATTATTCATGATTACGCGTCTATGAATACTCATTATGGCCAGTTGATTAAAAAGTTCCAAGGCTCCAGAGGGGGCAGCTGCCCCCTGCCCACCGCTAGCGACGCCCATGGTGTTGTCTATCTTGCTATTTATACCTTTTGGTCGAGTATAGTACACTTCCTCATGATCCCTAGTTGTTCTACCTCTTTTCGTCGAAGATAATGGAGTATTATTAGTCTTACCAGCTAATGTTACTACTAACCTGATCTTTTTTGGAGATTATTACCTTTAAGCATCTCTTTTCCTAATTTCTAATTTTTTTGATTATCGTGCTCTTTGCCCCCCCCCCCCAAATTGATATTCCATATAAGATTGGTGACAGAACTATAGCGTTAAAGTATAGGTGAAGACCACCATATGGTATTGATTGAGCTAATCTATATAATGCTGGTAGCGTTTGCCTAATTTTATTTGATAAATTCCTGACCAAAGTTTCGAAATATTAACACCACCGCAGAAATATATCCGGCTTATTAAGGTATGTTAATTTAATCCGTTCAATAACCCACCTTTTTAAAAATTATTATAAGTATTTCATATATTATTTTGACGTTATTTTTGAAATTTTCTCTTTACGTTATTTCACTTTTTCCGCACTATTTTTAATATTTTTGTTTTTTTTAAATTAACTTTTTACATTACTTCGCTTTTTTTCGCTATGTACAATATTTCATGTTCGCAATTTTTTTCGCTATTTTTAAAATAGCATCTTCTTATTCATTTATGTTATGTTGCCGTTAATTATCATCTCCTTCATTCGTACGTTTTGTTCTTATTTAGATTTCAGTTCGTTCATTTATTACTGCTTTCCGCATTTTGAATTAGTTCAAATTCAGAATGCGAAGTAGCAGAAAATTAGCAAAAATGAACTAGCGGCAGTTAAGTAAAATTGTACTCTACACGGAACATAATTGTTACGAAACGCTGCATTGATTTATATAATTTTGAAAAATTTTCCCAGTCTTTTTTTTTAAATTTTTTCCTCTTTTTTTCTTTTCAATTCCAGCAATTGTCAAAACTATTTATTTTAAATTTTTTTTTTGTTTATTTTTCCGTGCAAGTGATATAATCTGTCTTGCTTATTTAAATTTATTGCAATTTTATTCTCCGCAGAAACATTTATTGAAAATAATAAAAATAAAAATAATCGTGTAAATTAACATTATTATGAATAAGTAGGAATCATGATAATAATAATAATAATAAAATATTTAATTTGATTTGAAATTTTCAGCGTTCGCGCTGTACTAATAAACGAGGACGAAATGCGAGTAGCTTTCTTAAGAATACGAAACATTATACTTTTAATTTCGAGAAATTAGTAGCGAGCCCGGGTGTAATTAAGAAACGAATAAATAGAGGAAAAAACCAGTTTTAATTAAATTTTAAAGCAAAAAGTAACATCTTCTTTTCTCGAAGCTTGTATTATGTGACGAATGACTAAAAATGGCGATGACGTTGCAATAAAAAGTTTTTCGACAAAAGCTTTTCTTTTAAGTAATATTTATATATCACGAGAAATATTTGTTTCAAAAACAATGTTTGTTTTGTTTTGATCGCCGCATTTGTTAACACAGTTGATGACATTCAACATATGCAGCCCCGCCCCGAGTCGGTTGAATTCGGTTTTTTTATTTTAAAAGTTAATTTAAAAGAGAAAAAAAAAGTAAAACAAAACCTCATAAGCTCGAGGGTATTGTTTTATTTTTCAAATCATTTGGCAAGTTGTTTTCATTATTTCAGTAGATTTAATTTTCTCATTAATATTTTGATGTTAATTTTTGCAAAATCGCTGCTGATCTCGAACATGCAATAAATATTCTCGCCTTTTTGAACTTAACGAATTTTATATAAATTTTTATTTTCAAAAAAAAAAAAAAAATAGTATCCGTGCAAAAAATTTTAATTTTGTTATATATATATTTATTAAATTAAAAATAAGTTGAATAAATTAAAAAAATTGTCAAAAAATAACATTAAAAAAATTAAAAAGTTTTAGGCCCCGGAGGGATTCGAACCCTCGATCTCCTGTTTACTAGACAGGCGCTTTACCAACTAAGCCACGGTGCCACCGTGACCTTGCTTTCTTCTTATGAAAATATAAATTTATTATTTATTTATTTTTATGTATTAAAACTATGTTTAATTATTATTTTTTATATTAAATAAATTGCTAATTTATATTTTTATCTACTTTAATCAATTCATTTTAATGTCACAAAATAAACTCTTTCCTAAAATAAAACAAAACAACTGTGTTACTTCAGTTAAGATATATCGATATTTCCTAGACGGCAAAATTTTATTTTTACAAGTTCACATATATCTGTTCGAGGATGAATTTGAAGTAGGCATACGTGTGGTGGAAATTAAACTATTCTAGTTAATTATTACAGGTTTCTAGCCAATATTGTAGTACACATTTGAAGGCTGTTCTGCTAAATATTTTCTGAAAACTATCGAAAAGAAAAAAATATCTTACAAATCCAGCAAAAGTCTGCATCTATCCCTAAACAGCTGTTTAAACTCGCTATTATAGATGTGTAAAATCTTCTTATTTTTCAACTGTTGCCCGGATAAAAGGTATCGCGATATGGAATAATATATAGCTATTTATTTCATTTCGGGCAGTTTGCTTATATTACAATATTAAAATTAATTGATTAAAGCAGATCAAAATTAAATTGGAATTTGATTTAAAAAATAATAATTAAATATATATTTCATTAGAAAAATATAAAGATGCCCACTGTTTGATATATTTATAAGGTCACCTATTAGTGACATCTGCACCAAAAAAAAAGAAGGTCCCAAAAGCAAATAACCGTCTTTTTCTTTAACCCGTAAGAGGTCGCGCCCGGTCTAAAAGACCGGGTTTTGTAAACTTTATTCGTTATTTTAACTGCGCTGTTACCCCAGCGAAAATAACTCAGCTATTCCTAGAATAATAGATAAGCATGAGGACTAATCAATTTTAACTAGAATAAAAACCATTGTGTACTTAACCAGGATAGAGTATCATTTTTCACAAACACGGGCTATTCGACCGACGCAACCGTTATCGTTTCGATTTATTTCAGTTTGACTCTCTTTTGTTCCTAAAAAAAATAGAGCGGTACTCTTGTTATCATTATTCCATGAAAATTGCCGAAGAATCAGGTGCAGCTAATAAACCAGAGGTGCTAACCTTTTTGTAACTTAGCAGGCCCGCCGTAAGCGGGCGGCATGTCTAGAGGGCGGCAAATTGACCGATCGAAATATATGATAAAAATATATTTTATTTAATGATAAAAAAAACATTCAAAGTTAAAAATTTTAAAAAAACTACTTAAGATCAACAATGCACCAGCAAAGACTAAGTAATTTATCTATGGTTTCGATTGAACATGAAATTTTAGACAACTTGGATACGAAAAAATTGATAGCAGATTTTGTAAACATAAAGACAAGATTTATGTAGAATATTCTTTATATAGGATATATATTTTGTATTATTTAAATGTGTAAAAATCGTGTAAATGTAAGACAAAATCACTAAGTGCCTACTTATTATAAATATAAATATAGTTTTTCTTTGTAAAGTATTTCTTTTCATTTTTGCATACTCTTAAAAGGCAACATTAAATAGCCTTTCTGCATCCTTATACAAAACGGTTCGAATTTGATTTGATACTCGGATTCGGAGAAATAGTCGAACGAATTGGACGTTATCGAACCTGTTCCGGAACGTTCCACTGATTCGCCGATTCCGAGCTCACCGTAGAGTTGTGTACATAGAGCGGCAAATTTGGTATTGCACACGGGCGTACAAACAGCTAGCGGCGGGCCTGTAACTTAGATACTGTAGATGAGTTGAAAAAGTACATACTTAGTGTCTCAAGGAAAAGTTATCCAGGGAACTCAAAGTTCAGATTCGTAGTATTTTACACGAAAGGCAGAATAAAGAACAGCTAAATATTAATAATGTTGAAGAAAACAATTTACAAAAAATCAACGAAATATTCCTGGTGGATGTCACTTTTGTGACTGGCGCAAAAATACAAAAAACTAAAACGGAGTGTAATAGCTGCAAGTGTTTGTATGCAAAGAGCACACCAGTTCCAGCATGTTTTAAATGCGCAAATGAAAACAAAGAAAAGTTCTAGTAGTGAGTGTAATGATTACATGCACCTTATTTTATTATTATCAATACTTCTTTCTAGAATTTTTTTGTATATGTTGAGAATTAAGCTGCTTTTTAAGGAAATGTTACAAACTTATATATTTGTTTAAATTAAAATCCTGTTTATTCATGATAAAATAATAAAACAAAAACAAAACAACATAAAAAGGAATAAAAATGGAATAAAAGAACTAATGAATACGAAATATTTCTTTCAAAAACATAAAAAAGTAGTTTTTAAAAACGTTTTTATAAAACCCGGTCAAAAAGACCGGCGCGACCTTTTGCGTTATAAAATATGGCGCCAAAATATTTTTGGAACTTTACCCATCGTTACTAAAAATTAGCCTGTTTCAATATGAAATTTTCGGAAATTTTCCCGGGATCACTTATAGCAAAATTCGGAGCAGTACTTAATAATTCGGTAGTATTTGAAGGAAATTCTAATTTTTTTCCGCGCTTTATTTTGTAATATCCTATTATTGTATTTCTTTTTTTTATAATTATTCTACTGCTATTCAGAAACTTGTATTTTTTTAGCCTGTTTCTTTTTTTTTTTTCGTGATTTATGGACGTAAAATGAGTAAAATAATTTTTTTTCCAAATGAGATGTTTTTTCGAAAACTAAGAGAAATGCCAACAAACACTTTCTACACCATATGATTCAGATAAAATTGGAGAAAAAATTATTACATTTTTCAATATCATTAAGTGATATATCTAAACTAAACAGTTTAGGGAATCATAATTACCAATTGCGTTAAAACAGAAATATAAACGATACAAACGCAGAGGAATAAAGTATCCATAGATAAAAGAAAATTTCAGTTAGAATTTAATTTATGTGCGTGTGTATTATTGTTCTGAGCAATTTTTAGGTTGATTTTATTCAGAATTTTTTTTTTTTTTTGGACTTGTCACTTATGAACATTATTACAGCACAAGTGAAATTTTTTGTAATTTTTCATTATTTGCTACAGCCTAGGTCCTATCCGAAATAAAAGATATATATTAATAGGAATAGATTTTCTCTAATATAATTCATTCCTGTTAATCATGCATGCTTTTTATGTACGCACTACTACACTTGTATTTACTAACTGGATGTGATTTAAATTTTCCGACTGCAAAATATAAACTAAATTTATCATCATTAATGTACTTCCTTTTCGGTTTTCTAGAAAATCTTTCCGGAATATATTCATTCATATTCAATTTAAATGTTAATACACAGTACTTTATTATTCTATTAAGTGCGGCTGTTATCGGCAAAATGGTATGCACGATTTCTATTGCCTTCCTGGCGACTATTAACGATTATTAATTTTTAATAATTCTTTATCAGTTGGTTTTGTAAGGAGTATCCGATCGATCTAGTAATTAGACGATTACTTGTAAAGAAGAAATTAACTGCCCCTGTTAATACTCGGTTCGACTATAGCATGAGTTTTCTTTTTTGTGAAACAGAATATACTAGAGTATCGCGATCCGAGATCCTTGTTTGTGTATCTTAGTTTTGCATTATAAATACATGCGTACAATAGAATTGCCAGGCTTTCGATAAACATTTCGATATTAATCTGCGCAGTTCTCAACCGAATACGTGTATGTTTAACCCCGAAATATTCTCCTCATCGATCGATAAGGAATTACCGATGTCGATTATAACATTAAGAATGTAATTTTGAGCGAGCAGAGGTCAAAAACCCTACTACTTAATGTACACGAGCATACTCTATAGTTGATTTTTTAACGGCTACGCTGCTATTATTTCATCGTAAAATCACCATCGTAGGGCAACCTGGTGTGGTACGCTCTTAATTTTAACAAATGCTTTTAAAACTTTTATTTTACTTCTTCCGCTTTTTTAATGGAAATGGTTGGCCTAGCGAGAATCCCGAAGATGCTGTTAACAACAATGTACACTTCTTACTCCAGCGCTGGAAATCCAGTTTGTTAGTCATGCGCACATTGTTGCCGCGTGAATAAGAGCACGTATTTCATCACTGTTAATTGTTGCATCTCCTGTGAATGCCCTGAACGTATAAATATCAAATGTTCGAATCGAAACAGTTCTACTTTTTTTTTATTGAATGACGATCGCTATTTTAACATATACATACATAGATATATAACATGCATATGGTAGGATTAAAAATATCGTTACTGTAAATTAAGTTTATATTAAAGTAAAAATTAACAGTATCCGTCGTGCCTTAAATATAGAGTATTATAAAATAGGTTATTCTTTAAATTTTTGCCGATCTACATTTTATTTATTAATTAATTAAATAAGACAAATATCTGCGTAACGGTATTTAGATACTGTATTGAAAAACTAAAGGCGGCCGAGAAAAAATAATTGGCACCCCCGCTTTCGTGAGTGCCTTTCAGCTTGGTACATTGTGAAGCATAACTTTATAATCCCCAACACCCCGGAGGTGTAAGAATCACTTTATCATTTCGTCTGGTGATCGTTCAGATTATACCATATTTGGAAAATGTTATATTATTTTATTTCGAAAGATGAAACTCAAAAAAACTTATACTGTAAAATAGTTAAAAATTATATTTTTTCATTAATATTAAAGCCCCTTGACACCTCTTGCTTTCATTTCTGTCTCTTTCTCTTCTATACTTTGTATAAAATGATCAAAATTTACAACGTAATTCCTACTGGCATCAATACACACAAAAAATAACATAACCACAAAAATCCTATTCTAACATTTAACTTCCGTTATATAAGACATTTTTTCGTTACATTTTTCGTTACATATTTCATTAAATAAAATTGTGACATTTTTTAAATAACAATAACAAAAATCCTACAAAATGTAACAAACGTTACATAAAATTGGGTAATTTTTTTGGAACGTTTAGCATTACATAAAATTGGGACATTTTTTCGAATGGGGGGTAGCCTAAGAATTACGTTGTAATTAATATATATATATACAAGGGCGTCACCAGCCGATGAGCCAGGGGGAATATGAGTTGCCAGTCGCCAGGGGAAGGGGACAAGATGATAGAAAGAGGATATGAGTTAATTACGACATTATGAAACTAGAAATCCCCCAATACAAAATAAGTTTGCTTAATTTTGTTATCAAACATAAGCGTGAATTTAGGCATAGCGTTATTAATGGAAAGTACTACTAGATAATCTAATAGTTAATTCGCTACAGTTCCCAGATCGTTTAAATATCATACGAGAATCAAATGAAGTCAGGTATACTGGTGCTATTATATAATAGCACTTCTCCCAGGAAACAAAGTGCTTATTATTAAATTACAAGCGGCGTCGTAAATATTTGAAATCATTGTTTAGTTAAATTCAGTACTATATTGTTGGTTGCTTTATCCCATCTATTCTACGAGTGCAGGACTGCAATGTTTGTTAATATTTATGCATGAGCGGGTAAATGGGTTCGTGGATATTTGTAATTGATATATAAAAATGAACGGTTAAATTGACACGTAAGCAACATTGTTTTCATAAGTATGTATGGTGTAAAAATTTATATATATATATACATATATATACAAGGGCGTCGCTAGCCGATGAGCTGGGGAAGGGGGGCAAGATGATAGAAAGGGGATATGAGTTATAGGAAAAATGGAATTTATAACTTGTAAAGGCTTAATATTTTATTAAACAAGAATAAAATCTTAATTAAAATATAATTTTCCTGGGTTTCTGGCAAATTATTCTACTACTTTATTATAAAAGTCTTCCAAATTGTCCATGATTATGCGCTTATGTATGAATATTCATCATGGCCAGTTGATTAAAAAATTTCAAGGCTCGGGGGGCTGCCCCCTGCCCCCCGTTGACGACGCCTATATATATATATATATATATATATGTAACATAAAAACAAAACAAAAAAAAAATGCTTTGGGTGAAATTTTTATATGAAAAATGTTATCGATTGTAAATTTCTTGTATCTAGGTTATGTTGATTATTTATACGCTGTCGTTAGCACAAACGCACAGAAAAACTTACTAGTACTAATTTTTAGATAATGAAAATAGCCAAGTGGCGTAAGTTGGTGAAGGAGAAGTATCGGGTAAACATCACTGATTTGTTCCCTGACCGGCAGACCCGACTGACTCGTGTGTTGATTGACAATTTTTTCGACTTTAATCAATTTATCGTTTACAGAGTTCGTGACGTATTGATCATGTCTTGTGACGTTAACATCACCAGAAGGATACGTGCACTGCGATCATGATCAAATAGTTTGAAATGCTTTCAATTGTTTAATCATAATATATGTGCCGTCGGTTTTAATTTAATACTGATGCGACTCCCCGACGTAACGAAATTTGTGAAATTAATAAATTCGCCTTTTCGTTATTCAACGATAAGCGACGAAATTTGATTACGAATTTTATTTATTTATTTATTTATTTATTTATTTATTTATTTATTTCTTCTCTATTAAATGATATTCGTGTAAGAATATTTCAAAGCGTGCAAGTTCCGTGTACGATTGCCAGCAAATATTGTCATCATCATCATTACTGCAGGGTCGAGTACTTTTTTTTCTCACAGTTTAAATTAACGTCCCTTTTATTATTGTTGAACTCTGCAACGTGCATGAAGATACAAACTAATTTCTAATGCTGTCCGATCGAGCACTGTCGAGAATAAATAAATAATTACAATCGAAGAAAAAATAATAATAACAAAAGCATAAATATCGTTTAAAACGTCTCTAAAATGAAAATGAGTTGGCTGCCTTCTGGGTAAATTCGCGTTACGTCTGGCGCCAGTGACTAAGAGAGGGATACGGATGACTAAAACAAGGGAAAGAGACCTTTTATCCGGCTTTCCCTCGTACCACCGTTCGCATATACAACTTACGGAAGTTAGTCAATGCCCTTCTAAGCGACAGCCGGACGCTCTATTAAATGTTTCCTCCTGTCTTCCTCCTGCAGTCACTAACCTTTCAAGCTAAAAAGTGAACTACTTTTCCCCCTTCGAACACTCTTCTTTAATGGCGTCAAAAAAAAAAAAAAAAAAAAAGAACGAACTAAATGAAACTGTAAAAATGAATGAACAATCTTTTCACCGTTGTCCGATTTTTCTTATTTTTTTTAAATTTTTTGTTACGTTGTTAAGCTGTCGAAAAATACCTGCCCGACACGTAAGCAGCTTTTCTCAGTTCAAAGACACGCGTTTAGTTAAGCTATTTCAATTATTTCGCACGTGCTGAATTGTGGAAGAAAATTATAATCTAATTAGCCAAAAAAGTATAATTTTACAAATGGAACAAAAAAAAAAACAAAAAAAAAACTTCGCTGGTCACGAGAATGCTAAAAGAAGGAATCTCTTTATAATGAAATTGTTAGAAAAAAGAAAATCAGAATTTACTTCAAAAATTTAACAAAAATGCGCTACGTAAATTCGAATAAAGATAATTTGAAACTGCCAAAGTTTTACAATATTGATTGAGGGAATTTGAACATTATATTATATTCTTAAGGCAATTTATATGGTGTAAGGGAAGTAGCAACATTTCAGATCGATCTCTATAAAATATTATTATCGCTCAAAACTATTTTCACCAAAAATCGTGAAATAAAATTATTTGTAACGACTTCATATGGAACTTAATAATTACGTACTAAAAAAAAAAAAAAATAATTACAAGAGATAATATATATTTTACCGTAAAATATATGCGCATAAAGGAATTATTACGATTCATCATCATATATTAATTATTAGAAATTTGGGTCTACAATGCCCATTAGTGCGCGAGTTGTAGTCAATTACACATCAATAAGCAAAAATTCTGAAAATAAAATTAAAGTTTACCTTAATTATACACAAAATAAGAAGTTTCAAACTTAATTTGATACACACAAAAATTACAAAAAGAAAAAAATTGAAACATAAAAAAAAACCCTCAATTTATAAATACGAAAGTAAGAATTAATGCAAATGAAATAGTGTTTATTATGAACAAACAAATGTTCACCGCTCATAGAAAAAAATAAGTAATATATAAAAGGAATATATATATATATATATATATATATATATATATATATATATATATATATATATATATATATATATATGTTATATATCCATGGGCGTCGCCAAGGAAGGCAGGGGAGGGTCGTTGCTCCCCCTGGAGCTTTGAAACATTTTAATCAACTGGCCATGATGAGTATTCTTAGGCGCGTAATGACAGACAATTTGGAAGACTTTTATAATAAAGTAGTAGAACAATTTGCCGGAAACCTACGAAAATTATATTTTAATTACGATTTTATTCTTGTTGAATAAAATATTAAACCTTTACAAATTATAAATTCTATTTTTCCTATAACTCATATCCCCTTTCTATCATCTTGCTCCCGGCCCATAGGCTGGCGACGCCCTTGTATATATTAATTACAACGTAATTCTCAGGCTACCCCCATCCGGAAAAATGCCCCAATTTTATGTAACGAAAAAATGTCCCAATATTAATGAAAGTTAAATGTTAGAATAGGATTTTTGTGGTTATGTTTTATTTTTTTTTATGTTGATGCCAGTAAGAATTACGTTGTTAATTTTGATCATTTTATACAAAGTATAGAAGAGAAAGAGACAGAAATGAAAGCAAAAGGGGTCAAGGGGCACATCCCCTTGCGAGGCCAAATGGCCGAGTTTATATACATATATATATATATATATATATAGAAATTTTTACAGACATACTTATGAAAACAATGTTGCTTACGTGTCAATTCAATCATTCATTTTTATATATCAATTACAAATATCCACGCATTCATTTACCCGCTCATGCATAAATATTAACAAACATTACAGTCCTATACTCGTAGAATAGATGAGACAAAGCAACCAACAATATAGTACTGAATTTAACTAAACAATGATTTCAAATATTTACGACGCCGCTTGTAATTTAATAATAAGCACTTTGTTTACTGGGAGAAGTGCTATTATATAATAGCACCAGTGTACCTTACTTCATTGGATTCTCGTATGATATTTAAACGATCTGGGAACTGCAGCGAATTAACTATAGGGTGATTTTTTAAGAGTTAAAAGTTTTTCAGGTTGGCAGCACTGGTTGGTATTGGCGTCCAAACGTCGTCATCTGTCAAAGTGAAAAGTTTTCAGTATACTCTCTGCCATTTCATCATCATGGAAAGACTTATAAATAAGCAACGATTGTGATATGGTTGAAATTTATTATGAAAAACCAGTGCTCTGTGAAAAATGTGCATCATTTGTTACGACCATATTATCAATAATTCGTGCTGTTATCACTAAATTTGGTGCGAAATTTGGTGATAACAGCACGAATTGTTGATTCACCAGGTCGATTATCATAATATGGTCGATAAAAACGATGCACATTTTTCACAGAGCACTGGTTTTTGATAATAAATTTCAATCATATCGCAATCGTTGCTTATTTATAAGTCTTTCCATGATGATTTATGGCAGAGAGTATAGTGAAAACTTTTCACTTTGACAGATGACGACGTTTGGACGCCAATACCAACCAGTGCTGCCAACCTGAGAAAACTTAACTCTTAAATAATCACCCTTTATATAGATTATCTAGTAGTACTCCCCATTAATAACGCTATGCTTAAATTCACGCTTCTTTTTGATAACAAAATTAAGCAAACTTATTTCATATTGGGGGATTTCTATAATGTCGTCATTATTTCCGTTACCATTAGTAGGCCGCATTATCTTGAAATTCTTAAATAACATTAATCTTATTAGAGTTTCGGTGCACTGAATTCGAATTATAACAATAATTAAAAATCGCGTAAACACGGGCACACAACACGGTCACACTCCATTTTTTTTTTTTTTTTTTTGGAAGCCGAGCATCGGGAATGTCAAAAATAATTAACGCGATTTTTTAAAAGATGTAATTCGAATTGGCGAAATTCTAATATAATTATTAATCTTTTTTGAGAATAATCCATTTTTAAGTATATCGTATTTACGTGACCTATATATATATATATCATATCGAATAATTATTTACTTTTTGGGGCACTTTTAAATTTTTGGAATAAATTATGACGAAGTCGGTATTTTTTTTAAACAATTTTATTTCGCAATTTTTAATGTAAATATTTTTGAGTGATATAATAGACCAATCAAAAATGTTGCTACTTTGCGTACTGTATATAAAGTTGCACGTTGATTTAAGAATATAACGTTTAAATTCCCCATTAGTCATTCTTTGAAGGTTTCAAATTTATCATTTTCACACAAATCTTCCATATAAAGCAAGCAACGTTAATAATAACTTAAATCACTCGTTCGTCGCCTCTGTAAATTTAAAATTTAGCATGCTCACAACTTTCCTCCCCGTATTCTAATGAAAACTCTTCGGATGATTTCTGTCTGTCTGTTATATTGAGCAAAGAAAATTCTTAAGATTTATTTTAATGACTACTCAATAAATCATCACCGCGACATTGATTAGTTATCGATACCGTCACTGGCCCCGGTACATTTACTAATAAACGAAAGATAACTCATTGAAGTCGGTCCACTTGGTCGTCAAAAATTTAAAAAAGGTAATGTTAAAGTACGTAATAATATTTCCGTCAAATAGCGTTATGGTTGTTTCAATTTTCTTTTTTAAAATTTTTATTTATTCACTGTGATTAACATTGATAATATTTAAAGTGCCAATCGCATTTATTATTATTTAATAAAATTTTCCTGTAAGTGGGACCCCGTTTTTTTTTTTTTTTTTTTAATTTTAATAACTACTGAATATTTTAAACCACCGATGATATACTCATACGATACCCCACCACGACCGGTACACTGTTGAATGAAAAAATCAGTTTAAATAATCAAAAAAGTTACGCATAAACAACGTACGTATAAAAAAAACAACAACATATAAACTCCTTTTTTCTGTTTTTCTGGTTTTTTTTGGTTTTTTTTTTTTTTTTTTTTTTTTTTTGTAGTTTGTGACAAAGAAACTCGCATGAGCAGTTCTCACAATTTTTCTAAAAAATTTAAAATTGTCCGTTAAAATAACATCTTCTCTGGAAATTCGCGCGCTGGTCGCAAAAAAATAATCGATCACGTTTTTCGTTCTCATTAACTTCCTCTACCCCTTTTGCAAAGAATTACATTTTATTTTTGAAACGCGTTTTTAAACTGCGTCTAAATAGCACACATTTTCATCACGACGCCTGATAACCGATCGTTTGCGTAGAGCAGTGTCTATAATTATCGTTAATATCTTCCTGAAAATGTGTTTCCTACACTTTTATCGAAGCGTTCAACTTTTTCTCCAGTTCTGATGGCTGTTTCGGCTTCGTGTATCATTAAAAAATATACGTATATATTAATGACAACAACGTTATCTTAGGGCGACCGCTTTTACATTTTTTGTCCTAAAACGTTTTATTCTGTCCCCAAAACGTTGCATATATTGTATGTATAAAAAGACAAAGAGTATCGACAAAATCGATTGTTGCCTTGATTAATTATATCATTCAATGATAACGCTTAGAGACTCCCCCTACTCTTTTTTGTCACAAAAATTGATCTCAAAATGTGACGTTAAACGAAGATTTATTTTTTTAATTTTTTGATGCGCAGTCGGAAAGAATGGCGTTGTCATTTCCCTCGTCCTATACCAAGTACAGAAGTGATAAAACTAGGGGTCCGGAGTGTACCCAGGCGGAGTCATAAGTCAGAGCCTCTTGCGTGGCACGGAGGACCGAGTTATATATATGTATATTTATACAGTCATGGATCCACGGGGGGATAGGGGACATCTTCCCCCAAAGAAACAAAACCTCTACGAAAAAATTTGTTACAACAGAGAAACTTAATTTATGATATAAAAGATTTGTATGAATTTTACACCTAGGGATTTAATTATAACTAATATTTAATACTACTTTTTTAGTGAAACTATTAATGTTCCTTTTTTATTCTATTTTAAATGTCGTCGATCGTTTGCCATTTTTTTTTTTTTAATTTTTATTTTGTAATTTTAATTAAAATAAGTTTTACACGAAAATAAATAAATTAATAAAATAAAAAAAAAATAAAAATAAAAATAAATAAATAAAAATAAATAAATAAATAAAGGATACATAAACCATTTTCTTCTTAAGACCTGAATCGGGCATTTCGTTGGAACTGTCAGGTTAATATTCGTTTCATTTTCCTTTTCTATTCATTCCACCCCCCCCCCCCCCCCCCCCCCCCCCCATTATATTCTTATATCACCAGTGTTTATGGCAGACTGCTGTCGGTACAATGGAAAAAAAAAAAAAAATTAAAATAAGTTCAATGAGAAATATATTATATATATTTTTTTTTTTTACTTCCCCATGAGGACAAAGAATTCGGATCGGATTACTAACAAAAATAAAAAAGAAGTAAAGTGTCTAATAAAGAAATACTATCTTTCTTACTATTTCTAAACTACCATATTTAAGGTATAATTTTATAATTTCGTTTTATGTTTCACCCCTAAATATAATACAAAAGTTAAATTAAAAATTGTAATAATTACGAATTTTAAAAACATTTTTAAATTTCTATAAAGGTCGCTATTTGATATTTTTTTATGGAACAACGGGTATTTCTCAAATTTACTGCCTATCGTGGAAGATTTTACGTAACTATATAATCCCCCCCCCAATGTCCTTCTGGATCCGCCACTAATATATATATATATATATGTATTTTTTTCCTCTATATATTATAATTGTTAATTTTAAGTTACGCGATATATTTAATTGTCGGGAATTAATTAAAATGCGCGTATCAATTTATTTTAAAATGCAGCTAAACGGGATAATATATGAAAGGGTAGTTCGCGTCAAAATCTAATTTATACAGTTCAGTATCATGAAGAAATTCGCAAAGCTTAACAACGAGGTTTATAGATATTTTTTGAATGTTAATTAAAACGTACAATTTATGTATAGAAGCATACGGTTGTAAAAGGCGCGTAAATATAAAAAGAATGTGTGCGTACGCTCAGGAGGATTAATTTACCATAATAAATTACATTTCAGTCTTTGACTTTGCAATTATGATTTTCTAAACGATAAGTGTCATTATCATTAAAAAATTCCCAAGTTTTTTTCGAGGTACACGTTTATTTGACTTCTTTGACGAACGGCAAAATGCATGTAACAATTTTTTATTGTTTCGCGGATCTACTGAAAAGTAGGCCAAAGTGAAACTGATCGCTCATTTCGTAGTTAAATAATAAAGCGATCGAACGGCACAATTTTTGCCGTTTAATACGATGAAGGAATATTTACGATTTTGTTCGGCATGTAACTTTTAAATTTAAACCCGAAAATTACTACAATTGTAATATTTAAACATTTCGCTGCGAGAATGAGGTTCTTCCTAAAAATCTGATAATCGTTAACACACGATGCACACTCGAAACCCGTTTGTTTATGTGTACCGAATTTACTTCGCTTAAAACGGGCTAACTAACAGCCTCGTATTTTAAAATAAACAAATCAATTTATTTTTCAATTTTACAAAATCCATTTTACGCCATTGTATATGAGAACGAGTAATAATTCAGGAACAGAACTGCACGCTTTATACGCTATTTGAAAATATGAGGTATAAGACGCAATTAGCTCTATCGCACACGCACACACACACATTAATATATATATATATCTACACAGTATTTACCACCCGCCCAGGTACCGCTGAACAATCAGTTTTATAATAATTTTATCTTTGTATATTGCAGCTTAGCCTGCTAAATGTTCTAAGATAACTCATAAGATTTCATAAACATGGAACTTTGGAATAAGTGGGTTGTAGATATGCAAATGCAACCGATTATACATATACTATTATTAAACGGAAACTCCAGACCTAGACACTCATATATCCTGGCGTTGTAGCAGGAAATCAGGTCGACAGCGTCAAGTCGTTACTTTGAACTGCATGCGCCTCAGTGGTCGCTTTTAATTCCGAGCACGTATATTGTGCATGTGTAATCTATTGTTCCCCTTACCGAAAATCACATATGTGTGTATATATATTAAATGTCACACGTCATTAGTAGACCGGATTTTGTCACTGTATTAGTGAATACGGGTCTACAGAAAGTATACCGAAGCTAACAGGAATATAAAGAAATTTTAATAATCAAGTTCGATGAATACACACAACAGGAAATCACAATAAGAACGACTTGGCCAAGTATTGCGATGCACGGAATGGCGATGATAATAATGACCGCCAACGAAAATAATATTACCCATAATGATTGCTACATGTTAGGCGCCTGCGGAAAGCATCATTTAAAAAACCAAACTTTGTAAAAAAAAATTCATCTCCAGCGATAATTCATTTACTTTAATCCGTTCTGCTTTCTTCTCCTTCCTAAAATAATACATTCAACTGGTTGGGTTATAGCCAAGGATAATAATAATAATAATAATAATAATAATAATGATTTTTTTTTTTTTTTTGAAAACACTCCCTCAGTAACTCTTTAAATTACGCTTACCGATGATGGTAACTTTCTGTAACGAAATTTATTCCCATATTATTCAACGTTTTTCCATTAATTTAACAAACAAACCCTATTGGGGGGAGGGGCTTTAAAATAGATCATCTGCAGGAAAAAACAACTGGCGGGCGAGCAACAGAGTCTGCCCAAAAAGAAATGCCCTCACAGTGACGAAGCAGTAGTGCCCTAAAATTCGACCACTTCGCTCAGCCGCAAATCAGAATGCGTGACATATATTCTCCGATCAGTCTAATCGGTAGTGTAGAAGCTTGTCGAATTCCAGTTCTCTTCATATTATGCATTAGTGAATTTAACGAAATCATAAATAATAACTTCGGACTATTCGAAATCATGATACGGAGATGCGACAAAAAGATATCGCGAAGGTTTATCGATTTTGTCCATTCGGCCAGATATTGACGATATAAAGGAACACCCAATATATACGAATGGTGAGTATGAAAATAGAATACAAGATGCGCAGTAAGACTTGAGTCCTAACAGATGAGAATACAGAATACAACGACCGACAGGAAAGAATGAACACATTCGGAAAAAAATATATATATATAATGAGCAAGGCCGTGCCCATAGGGGGAATTTCAGGGGTTACCCCCCCCCCCGCGCATGAGAACGAAATAGTTATTATAAATGCACAAAAATCGGGGCAAAAAAAGAAAAATTTAAAATAAATATTGATTTTTTTTAAAGTGTTCTTACCTTTAAAAGAAAAAAGAAAAAATATGCTCCATATTTTATGCAAAAAACTTTTTATTACGAGTATAATCAATGACACATATGTGTAATTTTTATTAATGTTCATATACGGGGTGGTAATTCATTTATGTAAATTATTAATACATATAAATCAAAATGATGGAAATTATTAATAGTGTGAATATATTAGCGCAAAATGTATTATTTACAAAATAAATATGTAAAGAAAATTTTCCAAAATTCTAGGCACGGGCCTGACAATGAGCATTACTAAAGATTGCTTCATTCGGGTGAAGAGGGCAACAATTTAGAGAGAAAACAAGGAAAAAACGGAACCAAGAAAAAGGCAGAAAAAAATGGTTAAAACGCAAGCGAATAATGGAAAGAATAATAGAACACATAAGGAATCACAGGAAATAGAAGATAGATCAGATTGAACAGATAGATAAAAGGAAGAACGTTCGTTGCAAAAGCAGGAGAGTAAATGTAGCCGATACTAGAATCTAAGATATTCTTATTACACAAAAACGCGCGATTAGAATATGCACTTTTTTAAGGAAGCAGCAACTCGAGTGAAATAATCCGCGTGTCATCTTATTATACTCATCAAAGTGCCTGAGCGGCTAGGAACACGCGGCAAATCAACAAAGATGAAGCAGCAATAGCGAGAAGAAAGAAAACGGGGATAATGAGAAAAATGATAAAATCGGATGGGTGAGATCGGGAAGGAGGGGCAAATCACTTGAGGGGCACTTATGGAATCAGAAATAATTAAATTTTAATGATATTCGGGTGTACTTTTGTATATTTTAATGATTTCTGTCACACAATGCGGATATAATTGTACACTTTTTTAAAATAGTCTACTCCGAGATTCCGATAGTTATTTTTAGCGTGTTCATGAATTACACAATATCGATTATTACATATCTTTTTGTTTGTTGCCTTTTCAATCAAGAATGTGTGTGTGTGTGTGTGTGTGTGTGTGTATATTAGGTAGATCAACTACCAGTCCTAATGATAAAAAATATGAAGATGACTATCGGGCATATTTATAAAACCTATACAAATGCTGTGATATGCTCATGATATCACAATGTCTATATCTAATATTTTATACCAGAATTTTCGTTAATAAAATATTAAAAATAATATCGTTGTCTTTTTCTTTTTTTTTTTTAAATATATTTATTTAATGTCGCGCGCAACCGATAAGGTTATTTGCGACGCGGAAATAGATTTACATCAATTTAAGTACACTACGCGATCAAAGATTTACATTGAGTTAATTAAGTAAACTAAAACAATAACTACATTAGACTAATTATAACGCAGTCTTGCAAGAAGTTGAAAATAGAGTTAGCATTTTCTCCGACAGTATCTCTGTTACCTCCGGTTCCGAGCCGAAGTGTGTCTGTGTATCTTTGATCCGAGTAATTTCTGATTTTCCAGTAGGATATGTTGAACTGTGATTTGTACTCCACATTTATCGCAATATGTAGTTGGCGTGCGACTTAGCAAGTATGAATGCGTAATGATGCTGTGACCTATTCTTAGACTGGCTAGGATAGTTTCCTCTTTTCTTGACGTCCTGTACGAGGATGTCCCCACTCTTCGATATTGGGTTTTATTTTATTTATTTGCAGTGACCCATTCCGCCTGCCATAGATTTTCCACCGAGGTTGCGACTTTTTTTGAATTCGGATTTTAATAGACTTTTTTGGATTCCCAAGGATACGTTTGTTAGGCGGTTTAGTCTGGTTCGAGCATTTGCAGTTGTTTAATTCTTCGGAGTATAATCATGCCAACTGGTTTCAGTTTTTTAATTGCATATAGTCCGCGGTACTTTGAGTTGTAGGTGTTTTTGTAGGTAGGTACACCAGTGTTTGCGATAGGAAAGATTTATAAGATATTCCAAGCAGAGTAGCATTCTTCTATGGACTAGCGGAAGTATGTTTGCTTCTACGTGCAGATTTGGCGCTCGAATGCATAACGGATTCCAGTTATTAATCGTATCGTCTTATTTCGAATGATCTTTAATTTTTGAAGTTGTGGTTTCTTAGCGCTATCGTACACTATTGTGCTCCATAATCTCTATCTCCGAACGCACCAGAGAACTATATAATATTTCCAACAGTGTTTGCGATCTGCTTCCCCCAGTTTCTATGAGCAACCATTTTTATAATATTTAAGGAATTTAGTTCTCAGCCCTCTTCGATGTGACTTTTCCAGAACATTTTCTGGTCGAATTTCATTGTTGAAATTTTTATTGTACTGGATGTTTTAATAGGAGTATTTGCAAGCTCTAAATCGATGGTGGAGAAGGAGGTTTTTTTTTTTTTTGGTGGAAAAAATTATGCATTCGGTTTTTTCGTTTTGAAAGCTCTCGATCTGTAGCCTATTTAAACCTTTTTTTTTTTTTCGATGTTTTTTTGTAGTAGATGCTCGGCATTGCGTCTGTTTTCAGTCGTGATGTAGATACGAAGATCATCTGCGAATATACCATATTTTACTGGAGCTTCGATTAAATGTTGCAAATCTGATATACCGACAATGAATATTTGTGGCTTTTTAAATTATGTTAAAACGTTTTTGCAAAAATTATCGACACTTCGCGAAGTGTCCATGTCAGAGAAATTAAAATTACAATTTACGGTTTTATTTAATACATTTTTACTTTTGTCTGATTTTCAATTTTTATTCCGGATTTTTGCTGTCGTAAGCAGTACCACCGATCTCCTACCCAACATAGATCTGCGTGCTCGTCTGAATTTCCCCATCCGCATGTTGCTACATAGTACATTCGTCGCTCGTAAACACATTTTATACGTACGTATGTACTAGATTTATGTGTACATTTTTGGGTCACTTCTATTTCTTTCCATAAGGTATTATCGTAAACTCTAGTACTGTTTTTTTTTCTTTCCTAGCAGCATAGAGAGAACATATCCGGGTTGATGAATATTTTTTGTAAATTATCAATGTCATGTTGTTGCTATGTGTATAACATGCTCCGTCTAGCTGTGATTCCTTTTTTTTCTTTTACTTTTAGCACCAGCTTTCGCCACTTTCTCGTTTATCCACTATTTATTATTACGCGTTTTGAAATTGCTAAGAACACGGCGCAAGTTTTTTCTTTTTTCTTTCTTCCTTTTTTGGTTTATTATAGGAGTTGGCAAATTTTCTAATAAGGAAAATAACCAGTTAAAATATAAGTTATTTTTGTGAACGGATATTTCATTAAATAAAATAGAAAAAAGTTCTGACCAAAGAAAAAACTCAACGGCAGTGCATGGAGATAGCTAAAATGCTGAGTGATGACAATATATTTAGGGACATTTTTGTTTTCTATTTTTCATGTCAAAACGGAACGTTTTTCTTCTCGATTGCGAGTTCATTTTTCAGTGACAGGTTATTTTATGTTTAATTCGTTTCTGCTAACTGAATTTCAATTTATGACCAGCGCTTACACAGCGCGGAAAACCCTTCTTTCCGACTTCTACGGAAATAGTCAAACGCCAATAAAGTGGCAAGGTTATCCTGAATATCATTTGTTTTTTGACTAAAAAATTGTGTTTAACGATAGTGTGAAAAGCATTTCTGCTATACTCTATAACGTGTGTGTGTGTGTGTGTGTGTGTGTGTGTGGGTTTGAAATTAAAAACCTGCTACAGTATGATCTTTACGTTTCGATTTTCGAAAATTAATTTCCTTCACAGTGGAATTCCCTTTCAAATATTTATCTAGCAGCCCATACGGAGTTAAACTGCTGCTTCGATTGATAATGCGCATTTATGTTTCGGTAAAAGTTGGTCACAATTCAATTTCCGCTCTCTGTGACGGTATAAATAAGCTCTACCTGTAGATTCTGATGAACCGTTCGACAACGTTAATAACGAACATCTTCCGCAAACGAGAACTTTACAAGCAACAGGGCGGAAATTAATTTTTAACGGATTTTACCTGGCGATTCGATTTCAGAACGAACTATTAGCCTGACCGCTCACATTACGCAACAGTAGAATTGTTAACAGTCGCGTTCTACTACATATATGGCTTCTTCGTTTCCGGCACTGAAGCAGCCAGACGTTTCAATTGCCTTCATCATCATAATGGTAAGCCCATCTATCAAAGCCGAGTAGCTATTGTCAATGCTGTTTCTCTAAACCTTTTCCTGCATCTGTGCCGGTTGACCTTGTTACATCGTGCGTTATAGCTAAGAATTTTCCCAATGCCTTTTCGCTTTTATTCTGATACTTTAACAAAAATTGTAAGAGACAGCACACTGGCTGCAGATTCATTGTCGTTACTTCTTTAGATTTCTCTGCATTTCATGAAATCACACGTAGTAATAAATCACCGATATTGACTGAAACGCTACACACCTGCAATGTGAATAAAAATAGACCAGGTACAGCCAAGTTTAATTACGACGTAAGCAGCGAAGCTCTCGAAAAGGAACAAACAACGTTGTTAAGCAATCGTGTAATAACGTGTCTACCACTGAACGTAACATTTATTGATGTATTTCCGTAATCAGCTAAATTATCAAAAGTAATCAAAATTATACTTCATGTTGCACATATAAAAAATTTAATTGTTCGCTTATTGTTTTATGTTTATATTATTGCGCAGTTTTTTTGCCAGAATGCAATAATTAAAGATAATGCACGGATTTGTTAAAAAAAAAACGTTTGTGATCGGTATTCTGCTAACTACATAATTTGAGGAATCTGCAAATCATTTCTAATTTATCGGTTCAACGCAAATCAATACTTGGACGCATAGTCGATTAAAAATAACTCGATATATTAAGTTCAAATCGGCTTCATGTTACTAATAAGGAATTTATCGACAGCCTGAATCTATTATCGAACAACAACCTATGAGTGACTTTGTAACTTTCCTCAATTGAAAGATATTCTTTAATAAAATCTGTTAAGTTAAAAAAAAGAAGAAAGAATGAAAAATTTAATGGATGATAATTCAAATGCAAGCCATTATCGTAAAAGAAGATAGTAAAACTTCGTTTATCTTAAAAATTGAAGGCAATATTTATATAACTGTAGGGATTTTGATGAGATTTACTCGCAACCGCCAAATAACGAAATCCTAAACTAAATTAGCGTTAATTTAATCTGAATCTTTAGACCTACTGTCTTGATGTACTTACGAAATAATATCCAATAAATAACATATCTGCAAAAGAAAGAAATGAAGCCGTCATATTACACAGAAACACTACCATCTTTAATTATTCATATATATATATATATATGCCAAAACGAGAGCTTATAAAAAAGCGTGAACTGGAAGCGGTGAACATCAAGTTGAGGAGAAAGTGTACTTACTAGCGGGATATAATTTGATTAGTGAAAAAACAAATCAGGACCGCGAAATAATACTACCACTGCGACTATCTTGCTATTCACTCTGTATAAGATGTTGCATAATATGATGTATCTATAAACTAGGAAATTTGTACCTCCTCTCCAAGGGTAAACCTCCCCGGACCTCCAGACATTACTCGTTTCGTTGCACTTATAAAAACGATTTTAGTTGACTACGCCTTAACAGAAAAAAATAGAACATTTTACTGTTTTCAAGTTTTATTTCTTTCTTTCTTTCATAATGTGACATAAAATGTGACATAAAACGTAGCACATTTTTTTTTATTACCCTTGTATTATTAAAAATAATATGGTCGTTAATTTTTATATTTACATAGATATAAATATTTTTTTATACATATGTATATATCTAACTCTTTCCCTATTATAAGCCGAGTTATATTGTTTCCCTTAGACGATTTCCGACGCATCATCAAACTTCAACTAAGAGAACAATGGTAGCAACAGTTAACTAACTTCCGTCACTACCCTTAAAACACTCTATTGGAAAATGGAAATCAAACCTTTCATTCGATAGAAGACATTGAGTTTTCCTCGCACGCGTACGCCTCGACCATACTCTTCTCACTCATGACCATCTCTTAACTTGCACCCCTCGCCCAGTCTGTCCAAAATGCTCAGCCGCTCCGATTTCTATTACTTGATTGCTCGGGCACACTTTCATAGCGTCAAAAAGAATACAAAAACTTCTCCACTACATTGCTTCTGGAGAATTCGGACAGCTCTGTTTTCGCCCTCTTTGCGTTTCCCCAGGATACCGACCTTTACGGTCGATGTCGTGCTGCTAGCCTATGGTATACTGTAAGCACGTATGGGACAATAAAATATAAAAAATAAATAAAATAAAAATATATTTTGTTTTATTAAGCATGAGCTGGGTGAAGAAATGTTTTTTAACGGTGCAATGTTGCTTGGTATAATTTTTTCTGCATAGTCTTTTGGAACTTTGTTTTTCGATGTACACATTTCCTAAAATAAAAAGTAATTTGCTTGTTAGCTGTTGGCAGAAATTTGTAGTAAAAATGTCTAGCTCGCAAAAGTCTTATATTTTCGAAAGTGAGAAGTATCGAGGTGCTGCTAAAATAAGAGTTGTAGATAGTGGTCGTTAAGCACCACTGAAAATGCAAATTTCCCATTTGGCGCTTCTTATCAGTTTCTATCAATATTTGCATTTGTTCAGCCCTCCCCCCAAAAAACAGATGAAATTAAATTAATAAATTATTGTGAATTAACGGAAGTTTTGACTTTTGGCGGTATTTTAATTTAATTTAAAGTTCTCTATCGGAACACTGGTCAAAAAAAAAGAAAAAAGAAAAATGAAGAAGCAAAAAAAATTAATTTGTTTCCTCCGATTGTAAATATTTACGTTGTCGCAAAACAAATAGAATTCTCATCTGATACAACTTGCACCTTAAAAGCGGTATACTATCAACAAATGAATACTTCGACCGAAACCGTCCGCAGATTAATATTATAATCACGATATTACAAATTACATTTTGAATAATTAAACAAACTTAATATATCACAAACGAAAAAATTTATTATTTAGTAATATGTTTCATTCATCATGCGTAATTTTGATGAAATACGTTATAAAATTAAATACAAATATATTGAAAACCAGGACAAATTTTGAAATAAAAATCATCAAAAGAGATATTGCCGTGTTAATTTCGTAAAATAATAAATAAAATCAAAAGTAAAGTTATAAAATGTAATGAATTCGTACTATGTCATCATCATTTGGTCGAAAACCCCAGAGGGGTGTCGTGATCATGGCGACGCCGATTTAATTATTTTTCGCCATTGCTCGCGATTCTCTGCTTTGAGACAGGACATCTGTAAGCTCAGACCCGTTACACCCTGTATCGCATTGGTCCATCGCGCTGGTGGTCGACCTCTGGATCTCTTGCCTTCCACTTTCGCCTGTATCAGCCAGCGCTCCATTCCATTTTCTCTGCGCATAAGGTGTCCAAAAAATTTCATCTTACGGCTGAGTACAATACTGGATAATCGTTGCGCAGTCCCGATTTCTTCTATTACAGATGTATATTGGTTCGTTTTGCGGTCGAGGGTATTTTAAGAACCGTTCGCCAACACCACATCTGGAAACTATCTACTCGTCTTATAGTTGCCTTTTTCAGTGTCCAAGTTTCTGCTGCGTACAGTAAGATCGAGAAAATCAGTGTGTTGACCAACTTCACTTTTGCAGTTTTTATTAATAGATCCGTCATTCCATATCTTATTCAGTCTGGACATAGCGCTACGGGCAATTTGTATACGACGTTTCACTTCCTCTTCTGAACTACCATTACTTTCTATCAGAGATCCGAGATATACGAAGCTGTCTACCGTTTCATACCCGGAAACCACTCTCCCATTTAATGGTATTGTGTTCTTCCCTCTGTCTATTACCATAACTTTTGTTTTGGTTTGGTTTATGCTCAAGCCATATGAAATGCTAATATCCACTAACTTCTTCAGTAGTTCTTCCATTTCCTTCATGTCGGCAGCGACTAGCGTCGTGTCATCTGCATATCGAAAATTTGAGATTTTTCTTCCTCCCATTAATATACCGCCCGTCCATTGCTCAATAACAATCCTCATGACATGTTCGGAATACAGATTAAATAAAATGGGCGATAAAATGCATCCTTGTCGGACTCAATTTTTTGTATTAAATTCCTTCGTTTGTAGATTTTTTTTTTTTTATAGAATAAGTTGTGGGTCTCACAGGGCAAATATGCCCGTTGTGTGAGTGCCCAACACTCTTATCAACGTTTATTATAATAGGTATATAGTACAATAAATTAAAACTAACTTAAATTATTTCGAAACTAACAATAATAACAGACTTAGCATTATTTATATTAAAGTAATAGCATATATATGTATGGCAAAAAAATAAAAAATGCCGCGTAATATCCATCTGAATACCAATATATGCAGACAGCTTAATATTTATAATCGAAATAAAGCATGATCAGTGAGAGCCTAAAATCCAGGAAGGACACGACAAAGTCAAAAACTAACAAAACCGTAAACAGAAAAGAACCATCAAATAGTAATGAGATAAAGGACGAGATTTGATCTTCAGTCTTTGCACCATTCCTTCAACCATTTTTGCACCTCTTTGTTCCACGCACCAATTTTTTTTTCCTCTAGTATATGATTAGGGATTGCACTTATTTAAATTAATTAAAACTGAGCCATCAGTGTTGTCAATTCGTAGATTTACACCCCCCGGGGATAGATGTAATATGTATTACTTTGGTTTCTTGCTAATTGGATTTTTTCCCTGGATGGTAATTTTATATTATTGACATTAAATTCTAGTAATCTATAATAGAAATAGTACATCTTGGGAGACATTTTATCATTTTCCTTTCACACATAATTGATCTAAAGTCGATTTATTTCCAGTGGGGGAGTACAAGTTTCAAACACCTCTTCTGTATTTTACTTATTTTATTAATTTCCGTTTTCTTAGCCCCTCACATAATATATTTGAATTCCATATAATATTCTAGACATTATTATTGAATTATAGTATATACGTAGAATTCGATATGATAGTACCTGCTTTATTTTATATAAAGCTGGAATTGACACTGTCTTAATTTCGAGTTTAAACTTTGAATGTGTTTTTTCCAGTTCAAGGATTTATCAATATACATACCTAGATATTTAAAGTGTCATGCACGTTCTCTAATGGTGGACAAGGACATAGATGTGTACTGATATTTTTATGAAGCTCATGAAGGCTATTATGAAGGACAATTCGCGGGTCGCGTGTGTTATGTTTAGAATTATTCCGAACGTGTAATACTTTTGATTTGTTTATATTTATACATAACTTCCTATCATGTGCCCATTTACTCAAATTATCTACACATCCTCTTGTAATAATTTTTCCATAATCTCTAAATTGTTGTGCTCAATTAATAAGGGGCAATATCATCAGCGAAAGCGTATAATACCTTGGCATTTTTAATATGCTTGCATAACGAGTTAGTATAAATGAGAAAAAGCATAGGAGCCAATACGGTACCCTGACCTACGCCATATTGAATAGTTTTTTCATTACTTTTATTCCCTGCAATTTTGACCATGTTTTTTCTATTTGTTATATAATTTCGAAACCACTTAAGTTGATTATTTTTAATGCCCAGACTTTCTAGGAGATCGTTAATTATTATTTCTATTTGGGATTTATTAGCAGGTGGAATATAAAAGGAAGACAAGATGAAATTATCAGAGTTCGTATTCAATAACCGAATGTGACATTTGTGTCTATGTTGTTCTACTGAACGCATAAAGTAGTCACTAAATTGATCAGCTACTATAGCAGAATTCCCAAAATGTTTTATAATGAAGTCATCTATTGTTGTTTTGTTTTTTTTATTAACGATATTGTTAATTACATTCCACACTTTTTTACTATCATTATTTGCCTTCACTATTTGATTTTGGTAAAATTTCTGTTTTGCATTCCTTATTTCTGTTGTAACTATATTTCGATATTTTCTAAATAAATTTTTATATCGAATATTGGTTCTATTTCCTTTACTAAGTTTAAAGTACTGATCTCTGATTTTCATAAAATTGATTATTTTTTGACTCATCCATTCATTTTTAGGATAGTATTTAGTCAACTTTTTACTCTCCCGTACTTCCAACTTGCATTCTTTGTAAAAGCCCTTAAAAACTGAGTGTATCTGCTCATACATATTTCCTATCGTTGAGGAAGTAGTTACCTCCTTCCAGTTATAATTAATTATCTTATTCTGCAACCTTTTTTCATCAAAAACATATCTCAGAGAGTTCCTATTATTTTTACAATTCCGGTTCAAGATACTAAACACACAACAGATGATGTAATGATCCGATATTTTCGAATTAATAATTCCCGAGGTAATTTTATTTGTATTATACTTAATAAATATGTTATCTATACGTGATTGAGTACTTCTATCGATCCGTTCTTCTTCTCTCGTAATTCCATTTATTAACTGTACTCCTCCTGCCCCATAAATTACATTTAAAAAGTTCTCAACCTGTGCATTATGAAGCAATAAATCGATATTAAAATCACCACAAAACAGGAAATTATCTTTATTACCTAATTTTTTTAAAAGTGAATCGGTTTCATTTATAAATTCGCCTACGTTTTTGCTCGGTGATCTGTATATAGCAATTAGTCGTAAAGGGTTGTTTTCGCAAATATCTATATCTATCATCACCAGGTCCATACTTGGCCTATTATTAACTTCCCGAATATGAACTTATTATTAATAAACACAAGTATTCCTCCGTTATACCCAATAGGTCTTTGTAGTCCAATATTCGTGAATCCATTTATATTATATAAATTTAATTCATCCTTACTTATATTAATTTCAGTTAATACAATTACACTTAAAGATGACCTGTGAATGTAAGTTATAAATTCATCCCAGTTACGCCTCACAGTTCTTATGTTTAAGTGTAACACATGAAATAATTCCGTATTAATTTGGAGTGTGTTATTTACGGTCTATCCTAACGATGTTACCGTTATTTTCATATAAATTCCGTATTAGGTTAACCATGTGTTTGGGTGCTCCCATTTGTATGAGCACAGACCATAACTTGCTCCATATAACATTATCGAACGCCTTGTTAAAATCGACAAAACAGAGAATTAATGGTATTTCATATTCGCGAGTCTTTTCTATCATCAATCTTAAATTCAATATTTGTTCTCGCGTACCACGTCCTTTCATGAATCCCGCTTGTTCGTTCGCAATTTGACAGCTCATTAGTCCATATAAACGTCTATTTATTATATGTAACATTACTTTACTTGCATGTGGGATATAAGGGAAATCGTTCTATAATTTTTACATTGCGTTCTCTTCCCTTTCTTGAACAGTGGTACGTATATGGATCTACACCATTCTTCTGGCCACTTCCCAGTTTTCCATATCGTATTACATAATGAATGCATTATATCAATTCCTGACTGCCCTATCAGTTTTATGAACTCCGCCGGAATTCTATCTATACCAACTGCCTTGTTATTCTTTAATAACCGTATGGCGTCTTCTACTTCTATCTTTAGGATTTCCGGCTCTAATTCTGCATCAAAATTTATTGCCTCTTCGTTCATGTCTTCATGATCATATAAATCCTTACAATACTCTCTCCAGATTTCAATTATTTCACTGCGGCCTGTTTTCAGTTGTCCTTGTTTGTTTTCCATTGCCCAATTTTTTAGTCTAAATTCTCTGCTCAGAAATCTGACTTTCTTGTAGAGATTTCTAGGTTCATTTTTTTCTTCATGTTTTTGTATCTCCTCACATATTATGGTAATAAATCTGTTCTTGTCTTTCCTGCAGCTCCTTTTTATCTTCTTGTTAATCCTATTGAATTGCTCTTCTATCCTGGGGCCTTCCATTATCATATTTCTCCGTTCTTCGATAAGTTTCAGTGTATCTTCTGACAGCCATGGTTTTCGTGGCGTAATCGGGAATTGTACTTTTCTAGATTTTCGACAATCACGCGTTACACACGCTTTAAACCACTTCCATTGTTCATTTGGGGGCTTCTTTGTAATATCTGTATCTGCGACAATGTTTTGGAATTCTTGTAAAAATCCGGTTTTATTTGTGATTGCCATTTTATGCTGTGCGCATAATCTCGCTGCTGGCACTTTTATTTTTCCACATAATTTCATGACTAGTAATCTATGGTCACTCCCGCATTCTGCGCTTGGATAAACCTTTACATTTTTACAAGACGTCCTCCATCGTTTGTTGATCAGGATATAGTCTATCTGATTCCTGTATCGGTCACCAGGTGCCTTCCGTGTGATGAGTCTGCGTGGATGATTTTTAAACATGGTGTTAGTAATTGTTAACTGATTATCAATTGCGAATTGAAGGAAGCGCTCTCCTCTTCCATTGCGTTGTCCCAATCCATATTCCCCTAGAATTCCATCTAGAAATCCTCTCTCTTTCCCAGCTCCAATTTTGGCGTTAAAGTCACCCATTAATATTAAAATTTCTCGTTTAGGAATTTTATCAATCTCCTCTTGTAACTCCATGTAGAACGTCTCGATTGTTTCATCTGAATCATTATACGTGTGAGCATAACCCAATATTATGTTAATAGCAATTGGTTTCGTGTTTAATCTAAGTACTAATATGCGATCGTTCTTTGCATTATATCCCGTAACTAGATGGTTTAGTTTCTTATTTATAATGACCGCTACTCCATTTATACTTTCTTTTTCGTTGCTTGAACAGTACATTACATTATCATCTGTTGTAAAATATCCCGTAGAGCGGTAATGAGTTTCAGTCAAGCCACATATCTGTATATTATAACGTTGTAATTCCATTTCTACAATTTTCAATTTCCCGGGTTGGAGTAGTCCTCTGATATTCCATGTGACAAACAGGTATTCATTGTTTATAAATCTTCCAGTAGCATTTTTTCCATTCAGTACCTGGGAAGCCTTACTGTTATGGCCGGTCGTACATTTCACATCTTGACCCCGGACGTCAAGACGCCGAGCGCCAATCGGGTCGCATGGCATCGTACTATGTAACCGAGATTCTTAACCGAGGTTAATAAGAATATTATTATTTTTAATACAAAATCCTTTAACATACTGTTTGTTAAAATTATAAAAATACATTAAGTTGTAATGCATAGCAAACAAATTTAAATGTATAAATGATTTTATAATAATTTAGAAACATTTTCGGGCGTAAATGATCAGCTAAAATTTATGAAACAACGAAAGCTACGCGATCAGAACAAATTCTAAATCACACTAAGGTGAATATATGTTAGAAAACAGAAGCATTCGTATATAGTTCAAATTCACAATTTTAAAATCGATATAAAGATCAATTAAAAGAACACTTGTGAGAAGAATATTGTAAACCTTTTTTCCGCATTTATTATATGTAATCGACTTCTCACATAGTTCTTTGATTGGTCTTTTTATATTGACTTTAAAATTGTGAATTCGAACTATATACGAATGCATCTGTTCACCTTAGTGTGATTTAGAATTTGTTCTGATCACATAGCTTTCGTTGTTTCATAAATTTTAGCTGATCATCTATGCCCGAAAATGTTTCTAAATTAGTATAAAATCATTTATACATTTAAATTTGTTTGTCATACTTGGATTATTTACAATTTAATATATTATTATTTTGTTATATTTATTAATTAGCAATAATGATTTCTAGGTTGTTTTACACGTTGTTCGGAATAATATGTTTAACATTAACAATTTGATCAAAAAAATTTTTGTATGACCATATGTGTTCGGGCGGGTATTTTATCAACAACGTATACGGAACAACCTAAAAATTATCGAAGCCATTTTATTGGGCTTCGACCACTCGCCCTAAACATCGGAGAAAAATGTTTTAATACAAATTAATAAAAACTCCGGATTATACCTTGTTGTCGGCTAGTATAACTTCTGTTGTCGAAATAAGTTCCATAGACTGATACGAACACGATTGCGTCAATTTTAGAGAAGAAAAAAGTGTGCTCTGCCGTCTTCTTGGATGTGGCCCGGGCCTTCGACCGAGTTTAGCACATAGGGCTTTTGTATAAACTGAGAAAAATTCTTCCAACAGATATTAACTTAGTTTTTTTTATCTTATTTACAAAAAATAGTGTACCTTTTTGGTAAGAATTAAAGTATCTGAGGGGGGAAAAAATCTAAATTTGTCTCACAAGGTAGCTTGTTGGGGCCAGTTCTATATTTTATTTATACCTCTGATTTGTCAGTATCAAATCAAATCATGACGACAACATACGCGGATGATATAGCTATATTAGCTTCGAACATTAATCCTATACATGCAAAAAAACTAGGCCAAAGACTGGAGGATTTAATTTAGTGAGAAAAAGTGCCAACAGGTGACTTTTACAAATAGATTTATCGCATGTCCTAAACTAAAGATAAAAATGACATTGAGATCGAACAAACCGATTCAATTAAGTATCTGGGTATGCATTTGGATCGCCGACTTACGTGTTCATGTTACGCAAATCCGTAAGACAATCTTTGCACGCGACAAATTACTATCACCATTAATCGGAAAGAAATCTACTCTAAATCTAAAGTTGAAAAGATCTGTCTACTTAATGGCCATAGCGCCGATATGGCCGTATGGACTCTTGAACTATATAGGAACACTAGTAAAACTCTCGCAGATCCAAAGGCAACAGTCCATCATTCAAAGTATGTCTCTAATTTAACTTTACATAATGATCTAGATATTCCATTTGTTAAAGCATGTCGAACAGTACCGAAGGTTCTTTGAGAAATTAAAATTAAACACAAACCAGAACACATAAGTGGGATATGTATATTAAAACTCTTGGGATAATCCAAGAAGAAGGCTTAAGAGGAGGAAATAGTGCCGTGACACCCTTCCTAACACTTAATAGCAATTATTACTCAAATTATTCTGTGATATAGATATATTCAAACTACATTACCTCAATATGGGTACATACATGTTTCATTGCAGTTACAATAATGTCAATCCTTTACACTCGGAATAGCTTCAACCTGGCCTCTACGGGCAATGTGCCTAATAACATCTGTCGCCACAGTGTGGTGCTATAAGCTTTGTACATTTCTGCACTCCTATGGTCTGTGCTTGAGTGCATTTGTTGCTATGATTTGTCCGTGTTCTATATGAAATGCAATCTCTAACCAGGCTCCTATGGGCAATGCCAAATCGCATTATCACCATCCGGGTACTAATTATATATATGTATATATTTCCTATTACATCCTCACTGCAGAAATGGTACCTCGAACTCGATTCTCTCGTTGAACGGATTGGCCTGGTTTATATTCTCTGGTAGGCGATTGTAAATTTAAAGTCACTGGCGCTGTTTACGGTCTCGTAAAGCCGGCATAGCGGAAGAAAAAAATCAATTTAGCTAATCAACGTGAACGTCCGCCCAGCTAAAGAGGAATCAAAGTGGAAAACTAGTGAAAAACGAAATTGATTCCATTTAGTGATAGAAGAAAATTTATGTTTTTTTAAAACTTTTAAAAAAGAAGTGCACTTCGTACTGATTTCTGACGGAAATAAAATTATTCGTAACTAATTTCGCGTGAATTGTAACACCATCAATGTGATTTTTTTATTATAAACTTTTATTTAAAAAAAAAAAAATGTTTTTTAATTAATCTCCACGATAGTTTTTATTTTTATACTAATCAATAATTGAACGCTCGTAAAAAAAGGGTGAATCAGGGAAGTTCAGTTTCTGCTGTATTTTTGTCCTACCTGTAGTAATCGCCAAATGGTATGACGGGGTTGTTTGAATGCGTACAATTGAAATCTGCGATCGTGAGGAAAAAATTATAACGATTAAATATAAATAAAATTATTTAAATCGTAATTAAAAAATGACTGAACTATCCGAGATTAGCTGAAACCTTAGAAAAATTATTATTAGGATGTAATTGTTGATAAAATGGCTTATCTGTAGACTGCAGTCGCTACTTCTCATAAAAAGGGAGTGATTAAATTTTTTGTTCTATTTGTTCTTTTAGGTGATTCATTTCCGTTTTCATTGTACAAACGATTATCGTTGTGTGGGTTTCTTCGCTCTGCTAATCCGTCGCTGTTTTCAATTTTTAGCATATTACGAAATGAAATAATAAAAAAAAAACTAAAACAAAGATAAAAAGCGTATAAATTAAAAATAGTAAATAAAATTATAACTTTGCGAAAAGGTAAAAGAAAACCAATTGTTGGTTACGGGTTGATGGCCCATCGTTACGTCGAAGTTGAGGGGAAAGACACGATGATAGATTGAACAGAAATTAAACGAAAAAATGTGTAGAAAATGGCATAGCCGAATAATTGTGACGAAAAATGTATTAGTCGCTGGTTAGCTGCTTTGCAGAATCAGTAAGAAATAAATGTTTCCATCAATGGTCAAGTCCTGAATGACGTCAAAATCACGGGAACGTCTTCTACCTTATTTTCATTAATACCTGGAATTTACTTAAAAGTAAACGCGAAGTTACAGAAAAAGATATTGTTGACCCGGTCGTCGCAATTTTTCCAAACTATTAATATTCGAATTTCACCTTTTCCGCTACGACAAATACACTTTATACGGATATCAGAGCGTTACCTAGCCTCAATTAGTGATTCGTATTATTCATTTTAATTAATTTCATAATTCGCATATTTAACTACACTATTGCGAGCATTTTTTTTTTTTTCCGGCATTGAAAAATCCGCGTATATATTAATCTAATTCACTAAAAAAATGCAGCTCGACTCCCTGATTTCATAAATATAATAACATAGTAATAATAATAATAACATAGTAATAATCATAACATAATAATAATAATCTATAATCTGGGATAAAATAAATAAAGCTAAATGAATTTCACATGGTGGTGGCGTCACTGAAGACTATAAACGAAACTAAACGTTACATTTGGTCCCTCAGCGGGGATAAGATCACCAATACATCAAAAACAAATCTAGAAATCTTCAACGATCTAAAAACAGTTGCTAAATCAAATGTAATAATCTATTTCATTGCTCATCAATTGAACCTTCTCGTTTGATATGTAACACCCTCTTTATTGGGACGGAAAGAACTTTTTGCAAAGCGTATCTAGCAAAAAATCAAGAAATTATAACGCTATTTTTTTTTTCGTTTTTTCTGGAAAATATGTCGTAAAAATATTTAAGCTTCGCTTAAATTTGGCCGAGGCCATGATAACCATTCAATTTTATAAGTGATCAACGTATATTATGTTTTTTTAGGATCCCGTACACATTTACGTGTACGGAATCCTAATAAGATAAACGAGAAAAATATTCAATTAAAATATCCGATAGCTCATGAACGGCTTGATTTATAAACTTTGGAACATAAATTACAATTAAAATTCTCTTTAAAATCATATATCTATAACTTCAAACTAACCGATTATTACCTCGGGTGGCAAAAAAAAAACCAAAAAACCGTCAAGAATATATAATGTGCTATATTTAAAACGACCTCAAAAATCACCCTTAAAAAATTATAACTCATCACCAGAGAGATTAACCTGTAAAGGCGAAATTCAAAATATAAAATAAAATGCAGGAGTACTTTCATAAAATCAAAAAATTACGGTAAAAAAAACCCACTTAAACCTCCCTTTTGAGCCAAAAACAGTAAAAAAAAGCAAGTTCACTTAAGTATTAGCCGGAGTAAAAACGTTGGAAAGACCAAAACGTATTTCAAACATATGCATAAAGGACCGCTTCATAGAAAAAATATAGCCAAGCTTACAACTTTATATTCAAAACCGAAACAAGGAAAACAAAAAAAAAAAAAAAATCAAACTCTTGGGACGCTGAAAGCTCGAAATTTTGGAAAAAAATACTTTTTTTCCCGGACATGTGATATATTGTTGGAAAGATCGCTATTTGTCGGGAATAAAACCGTATTTCATTTTCTTAACGAAACTTTCAAAGTTGCTGAAAAGTTCAAAAAAGGTGCCAGAACTTATTTGCGACGCGAGTATTGTAGCTAAAAATTTTAAACAAAGTAGAAAATATGCGCATCCACGTATATTTCTCCGGTTTGGAACATCTAAATTACCAACTTTAAAATTATCCCCTCGGGGCGCTCCGAAAGCTCGAAGTTTTTTTTAAAAATGTTTTTTTTGTTCAAACGTACGATATACCTATTATTGAAAAGAGCGCTATTTATTGGGAATGAACCCGTATTTCATTTTTTTAACGAGGCTAAAGATTTTGAACAAGGTTAAAAAAACACGATCCTTGTATATTTCTTTACTTTGGAACATCCGGGTTTCCAACTTTAAAATTGAACTCTTAGAAGCGAAACGCTCGAAGGTTGCAAAATAAATTAAAAAATTTTTTTTTGCGGGCTTGTGATAGAGATTGTTAGAAAGATCGCTATTTGGCGCGAAAGAAACCGTAAGTGTCACATTTCTTTAACGAATTATTAAACTACCCCTTCTACATGGATAATTTAAAATTAGAATGCTAAAACAATATACGGCCAAGATCACTATTAGTATGGAATTTTGGAATAGAAAAACGTAGCGTAATCCATAGTGTAAAAGGAAAAGCGAAAAACTCTGTCGCAACGACGCTACTGGGTATCGCACAGTTGGAACATACTGAATTAGATACACACTATAAATATTTGGAAGTGGTTGAAAAACGTATACAATGTAAAAAAAAAAAAAAAAAAAAAAAAGTAAAACAGAAATTAGTGGACGTATTATTTTAAAATCCATTAAAAATAACAATCCTTAAAAGAAGAAATGCAAGCAAAACATAGAGTAAAAGCGATAGAGATATTTGCAGGTTCGGTTTCAGAGTTATCGAATGAAGTAATACTGAACTAAAATATGAACGTATTTAACAAAATTTTGAATGCATTACCTGCATACTGCTTTAGAACGCCTAATTAATGTTCGAAAGAAGGCAGGAAGAAGAATTATCTTAATAATTTACATAACAAATAACTACTAGTAACATTAAAATAATATTTTTACGCAAAGGTGTAACGAAACGAAATATATATGAGATACTCGCGGTTGTAACAACGACAGTGTACTATTATCAGTAGCATGTAAGCGGAAGACAAAAGAACTACCGATATTGGTTGATAATTTGGAAAACGATGCATGCAGCACCTTTAAGAGGGCGAAATTTACTCGACAAATATCGCACATTTACAAAGACACTATCGATTAAGTAAATACTAACAAATGAGTAACAGCCGGAAACTGCGCGCAGAGACAGAATCTTTCATAATGGCATTGCAAGATGGCGTATGGGAAGCACGTGTTTACTTGAAGAGGGTATTAAAAGAAACAGTAGAAAACGAAAACTGTAGGAAATATAGCGGGAACCTGGAAAGCACGGACCATATATTTGCAGTACACCCTAAATTATGAGTCAAATTCAATATACACCTAATAATGTCTCTCAAATAATATATATATATATGTGTATAAAGAAATATAAAAGCTGCCTAGTATACAAAATCGCAATAAACCATACTAAAAGATTAAAAACCCCGGATGATATTATGATAATAATAAACGATTATATTACTGGCGCCAGCTCATTGTTGGTCGTAATTTTAGTTCGTTCATTTTTACTGTTATTCATAATGTGTGAATGAAAACAAACGACGAATAACAGGAAGATGAGTGAACTAGAATTATGACCAAAATGAATGTGAGCGAAAAAAAAAATGGAGCAATGTAAAAAAACTAATTTTTGAGAAAAGTAACTAACATTTTGAAAATGGCGTAGAGATCATAATTAATTTTTGGAAGCATTTTATTTCAATTTAAAAAACAATAAAAAACATTATTAAAATAAAATATAACAAAACTTTAATTAACGTAATACTTACAATAATAGTTATTAATATTTAAAGCATCACACATTATTACGGTGAAGCATTTTGCTTTTAATTAAGCCGTCAAAAGTTTACATTTATTTTTAATTTTTCTGTAGTAGCTTATTGAAAAACGTCTAAAGATCACAAGTTAAAAATTTATTTATCGAAAAAATTAATGGTTAGAAAATATTTTTAAAAAAAACAACGAATTGTGTTGTTCCCGCCAGTTCCTTTTCTAGTCGTAATTTCAGTTCGTTCATTTTACCCATTATTTATAGTATGTGAACTAACACCAAAGCCGTGTCCACGGTGCGGGTGTGGGTGGGGTGGGGGGGGGGGGGCATGAGAACTAAAATAGTTATTATACATACGCAAGAATCTGAAAAAAATCAAAAATTTAAAATAAATATTGATGATATTTTAGGGTATTCTTATACATTGAAAAAGAAAAAATAAAAAATATGTTCCATACTTTTAGGCACTTCAATAATATCTTAAAGAAAAACTTTTTATTACGAGTATAATCAATAACATATGTAATTTTTATTAATGATTTATATAGCTTATTAATACATAAAGCAAAATTATAGAAATTATTAATAGTATGAATATTAGTGAAAAATGTATTGTTATTTATAAAATAGATATGCAAAGAAAATTTTCACCCCCCTTTTCAAAATTCTGGGCACGGGCCTGACTAACACATGTCATAAACAGCAAAAAAAATGAACGAATTAAAATCACGATCAAAAATACATATGGCGTAGAAAAACCCCGAATCATATAGCAAATCTTACTTTGTAAAAAAAAAAAGGTAACGCCGAAGTAGGTAATGAAGTTAAGAAATAAAGCAAAAAAAAAAGAAATCGGTAAAAATGAATTATACCTAAAACACGGAAGAACACGATGTCAATATAAAATGGCACGATCTCTTCTTCTTCCGTAAATCGTATCAAATCGAAATACGACAACTTACACGGAGCGTTGCACAATTCGACTTTGTTTCTAGTTTACTCAATTAGCAAATAATTATCGATAAAGTTTTGAAGTAGAATTTTTATGTTTGGATAAAAAAGGTCAATTTGCTATACCAAAAAACACCATTTTTTTGGTCGAAATTTCACATTTTTTTTAAAAACTCCGCCATTTTGTCAAATTTTAATATTTTTTCATAATTCTACGTCATTGTACAGCAAATGTCTTCAAGTTGAAGGATTTTTTTTTTTTTCTTTTCAGACACTCTGACGGCGGCAATCACTGCAGCAGTGAAACAACTTTTTTTTCTTTAGGAAATCTGGAAACAATTACATAAGTTGCTTGTATTTCAATATTTTTATGCAAAAAAAAGTGTTGTAGTTACTTGAATCACATGTATATATATATATGTATACTACCAAAGTTTGGAAATATTTTATGCAATTCTAAATCCTGAAAATCAATGTTTGGGCAGTCACACTAGGGAAACCCTTTAATAACTTAAAAAATTTGTTTAATACATTCGATGCGGAAACATACTTTAGGTTATTTTGATAGATCGTGAAGCTATCAACACCAGAGAGTTCGCGCACCATTTATGGGGCACCTTGCACATACATATATGGGGAGAGAATATAGTTATAACATTAAAAAAAAAAAAAAAAAAAAAAAAAAGTCGTTCTTATTCAAACACATAAAATGTAATATTTACAGCTTCAATTTATTAGGACTGAGTTTAATTTTATATGCTCGTTATGTATTGATTCGTCAATCGTATTTTTTATAATTTATCTGTTTTATTATCGATATTATTATTGTTACTGTTATTACGATGGTTATTAATTTATGCGATGTAATTTTTATTGCACGTGTCGTCATTTGATTTCTATCGCCGAGATGCAGCCAATGAATAAATTATGGTTTTTTAAAATCGAATGGAAAAAATATCATCGTAACTTCCTTTCAATTATTTCAGCAACCTGTTCATTCGATTCAATTATAAAACGGACCCTGATCTAACTGCCGGCGCGATCTTGCCATTATTAATAGTTATTTCATAGACAACGTTATAGGTATGTGTCACACATCAGTTGGTTAAAGAAAACGTATCCGTTTAAATTAACCTACCTGATAGAAACCCGCAAGATGCGAATTCTTACAGACCTATAACAACACGGTTACCCAATATTGGCAAAGTGTACGAAAAAATAATAAGATACAAAATTGAGAAAGAGATTTAAAAAAAAAAAAAAAAGAAAAAAAAAAGAATGTCTACACAATTACCAATTTGGACACGTACGGAAAAAATCTCTACTGAACAGGCCATTAGGACCTGTGTATGGATGTAATTGAAGCATACAGCAATAATGTTAATGAAAATCATAAAATAATTATATTAATAAGCTTTCACATCAGTGGTGGGCGTTTGACAGGATAAAATGGTCGTCAATTTTGAAACTGTTCAAAAGAGTTCAGTCAGGCTTAATTAATTTAATTAAAAAGCGTTTTAAACAACATAATAATACAATTTTACAGTAACGAACAGATGATATACGAACGAATACTCACAGCTGATGTGCCCCAAGGATTCAAGTCATCTCTCCGTTAATTTTAAACATAGCTATGGCACAGATACATAAAGCAGCAGGGCTTGAAACATAAAATTAATAAGCTATGCGGATGATCTTCTACTCTCATAGCAGGCCTCAAATACATTAAAAAAAACAACAGTATATATCAGTGATGAAATCAGGATTATTGTTCAAAAACTGAAGAGATTAGGATTAAGTTTAAATCAGAAAAAAACTAATAATATCCTTTTGATAACTAGGAAAATAAATAAATCTAAAATTAAGAAAGAAATAGAAGAATGATCATAAGAGTAGAAGGAGAAAGAATGAAATGAAATACTTCGGAGTATTTAATAAGACGAAAATGTGAATTTTAGCAGTCATATCGAGTATATTTTAGATGAAATCGAAAAAAACAACTATTGCAAGATGATTTCTCTTCACCGAAATACTTTTGGGCTCAAATTTAAGAAGAGAAGGATTCTATATTGGAGCCTTATTCCGATCACTAGTAGAATACGCCAGAGTTATTTACTATCCTAAATTTAGATAAAAAGAACAACAGGAAAAAAATAAAATCAGAACAAAGGAAAATATTATAATGAACGTAATATCTTACAAAAAACAATTTATTTTTTTTTTTTTTTCTAACCCCCCTTTGAGCATGTCAACAATGGATCTTCGCCCACAAACAACATTTCTTACTGAGCAACGAATATTATCATCGCAGGTGCTCTACCCGTAGAACTACAATTATGGAAAGCAAACGAAATAAAAACATTAAAAATGATGAAAAATCTTGATAAAAACAAAAGAACTAAAAAAGAAGGAATCAATGAAATTGGAATCAAATATACAAAATGGTAGGAACAATAACATGATAATGATCAAGTAGGATGGTGAAGATGCAAATTAATTCCCAGAATAGAAGAACGATTATTAAATAAAGATATAGTACCGAATTATTTTCTAGTTCATAATCGGCCATGGAAATCTTCAAACATAGCTTAAAAGATTTTCAAAGTAACAAACAATAAAATAACTGCAAAATATGTGAAATTAAAACAGATACGCCGGACCATACCTCTTAAACGTACAATGCTACACTTAGTTTTATAAAACTATGTACCGTACTGTAACTAGACTAAGTAGATTATAGCCTATGTAGGCAGTAAAAATCTAAATAAATAAATAAATAAATAAATAAATAAATAAAATACCTTTTTAGAATGTTTAGAATTTAAAAAAGTACGAAAGTAAATTCAATGTAAGCAATGAATTTGAAAACTGCTTCAAAGACGGAAACAATACTCGAAACACGTTTATACTTTGTTAATACCAATAATGGAATAAAAAGGACTACTCCTATCTTTGCGTAAACATAATTTATAAATGAGGAAATGAGTTGAAATAGGAAGATAAGAACAGAAAAACCGATTGGTAAAATGTTCTCTTCTATATATATATATATATATATATATATATATATATATATATATATATATATATATATATATATATATATATATATATATATATATATATATATATATATGTATGTATGTATATATATATGTATATATATATATATATATATATATATATATGTATATATATATATATATTTTTTTTTAAATATAAAATAATAATATTATTTTATATATTATCTTTTGGATGCGCCAGCGGCTTTGACCCAGCAACTACAGAAAACATGGAAAGGGTTAAATAGAGAAACGATTAGAAATAGAGCTTAGGAAAGATTGAAATACAGGGATTATATCTGGAGATGGAAAGGAAAGGACAAAGGAAGAATTCTAAGGAGCAGATAGTCATAGTGCTAAAATTTTGGAGTACAAAACAGAGCGTTCAGAATCAAGGGCGAGGCATTCAAAGAAGATGTGGTTTGCAATATATAGTGGAGTAGAGATGGAACTGTGAAGGGGACAATCGGGAGAGGGGAGGACAGGTAAAAACGAAAACGTGAAGAGGGTAGAAGGGAGTGATTAAAACGCAGTCTGATTAACGAAACGAGAGCGAAACGTTGATAAGAAGAGGAATGAATTTTTTGTTATTTACAATAAAAAGGAAAAGGATAAAAAAAAAAAAAAAAAAAAAACAAGATGAATTGAAACATAATCTCCATGACTTGGGCTCTTCAATTCGCAATATGTTCTGCGCAAGTTTAACTTATTCAAAAATTTTTAACGCTTATTTTAGAATTATCTATTAGTTCCACCAAAATTTTATTGCGCTATTGTTATTTTAATTTAATTAAAAAAAAAAAACAAAGCACCTAATTAATCACTATCAACAGAATAGTCACGTGACCAATGGCGATTTTTCTCTATTTGGTCATCTAAAGATATTTACATAACACTAATGTTACATTTTTACGGTACTTTCAGTGTGCGATGGCGAACTTGGAACCAAACTTACAAACTGCTTAAACAACTCTGCCTTGCAGTTATTATATTCCCGGTTTTATAATAATTACAAAAAAACAAAAAAAACCAAAATATTTCCGCGTAAAAATAAGTATCTATTCCAACCGAGAGTAGCGTACTCATTGATAAATTAAAATACGAAGCTAGATAAATTCAATGGTTAAAATTACACTTTCGTATGCATTATCGAGTTCGAATAAAAGTTTTATCTAAATCTATCCATTACCTAGTGTTCATATAAAGAAATAGGTTACATTCTGTAATAATACATTTTGTATACACATACATGTGTATAGGTAGGCGCGTATGTGTGTGTATGTGTGAGTAACGTGCATTATTTTTAAAATTAAAATATCGAGAAAATCAATCAGACGGGATCGTCTGGACTTGGTAGAGGTACAGAATTATCTGGTCTAAAATCAAACAGCATTGAATCGTTCATTTCCAGTGGTAGCAGTACAACTTGACCGGTCTCGCGGTTGCCAGAAAATATAGGGGCATATTAAATATCGTTAAGGCGTATAAGTTCCGGTAATGAACTCTACTATCCGCGTATTAAATGGAGCCGACCATCTGTTGTTTTCCAGCGAAAGAAATTCACGTACACCGCTGGAATGTGCTCTTTGGTATTTCCTATTTTAATCGGTAAATGTATCTTCGGAATTCCTCGAGGATAGCGTACGCGAGCGTGTTCGCTCTTGCTTCAGTCAGTGATTCTTAACATAAGTTGCAGAAACGAATGCGTATAATTCGCGATGCGTAAACTACATTTTAAATAGACGTCTCGGTCCGAAATCGTAATAAATCGAATGCACCGTAACCCGCGCTAATACGCACGTTCATTTATAAAATTTTTACCTTTTCTTTTTTCGATAAATTTTCGTTCGTTGACCCAGAAAGCCGAAGAGGAATGTAATAATAACAGGTTATTGAATGAAAACGGAGAGAATTTGTGGACGACGACGTATATCGTTCAATAATATAGGATGCGGTTAATATGAGCTGATTCGACGCAGTAGCGTGCCTATCAGCGGAGCGGCGGGCTGGGGGGTTAATTTTAATGATAAAATAGGAAAACGCTTATGTATGGAATTACAAAAAATCTACACTAGCGTTTGCGATATTAACACGTCTATAGTTATAACACTTTATAGCGGAATTTTATTAAAAATAAAATTGCCATCTTTTTAAAAATGGCGATTACAAACACTTCGAAAGAGGATAGAAATAGGTGAGGTTTTGCTTTCTAAATGTGCGCTGATCTGTCAGCGTTCGCGATTAGACCGTAGTACTAGTTCACGCAGGAACGGAAAAAAAGATATAACTTTAACCACACCTAGCTGGGGCATTCTAATGAATGGCGATATTTCGATCGACGTTTAATGTAAAAACATTTTCAGTTGTCCCCTACACTGGTGCACGCCACATTTACCTTCGACGATATTCACTCGGAGTTTCGACATTCGCCGTTTTTACTGATTCTTTTAATCCGTAAATTCAAAACTGTCAACATTCACTACTTTTCAACCATTTTTACGGATAACTAATGAAAAAACACCTAAAATTTTCTTTTTCCGAATTTTTCCCGATTTCTCGTTCTCTCATCAGCTTCAATTCCTCGCGCGGACTTAGAGTTCGCATTCACACTATCGACCAAAGTAAGTCTCGTAATTTTGGCTCCGGTAAATTTCTCTACTGAAAATGTAATTCTTGTTCCGCATTTCGTTTTATACCTGAAATTTGAAAGAAAAAAAAACGCTATTTATTATCGGCTCTTTTTTTTAGCGTAAAAAATCTCCCCTTATTCTTTCGGTGAAAATTTGTATATTGTAATCGCGCGTAAATACCTGCGTCTTAAACCATCCGTTCACCCGACCACCCGTTTTCAAATTAGACTATCCAGTAAAATTAAAAAGTCTCATACAATTGTCTGTACCACATTGAACGGAAATATTTTCGGCTTCCGCTCCCCACCAGAAATGGACTATTCAAACGGAAAACCAGTTTTTTTATGCGGAATGGAGTGCTATTTTTTTTTTTTTTTTGGCGGATTTCAATTTTATCATGAAAAAATTAACTTTTTTGTTTGAGACATTTTTCTTTTTTTTTTTTTTATTTCTTTTTTTTTTAAATGAGCACGCCAGCACAGGACATTTACCCAACACAAAAGATTAAAAGAATAGAAGGACATATGGAGCGACAAGTTAAATCAAGAAACGATTAGAGACAGAGGAAATGAAGGCGGCTAGCTAACAAGGGAACAACAGAAGGAGATGGAAAAGTGAGAATATAGAGGGCACTGTAAGGAGTAGGGAGGCCAAGGCTAAGCAAATTGGAATAAAGGATCGCGCGTTCTGTAGAAATAAAGGAACATTCAAATAGTACGTGGTTTACATCACACGTGCCATTTAAGGTAGGAGGATGAAGGGGACACAAAGGAGATTGAACCAGAGCAAAGCGGAAACGAGAAGCCGGGAGCAGACTGTGATTAAAACGAAGGCGAACTATGGAAGAAATGACAGAACGGCTGATAGTGGGAAAATTTTATTAAACCAAGGAGAAACGGATGGAGAAGGCTGTAAAGCAAGGTAAAAGGAGTCAGGGTTGGAGAAACAGGAAAGTCTTCCGAAATCTCATTATTTTTTTTTTCTTGACCTGTATAACGACGTTATTTTTTATTTTTAAACAAATCGTGTTTTTTTCTTCACGTTACAAATTCTTAAATTCACGTTGTCCAACGTAAAAAGTACTGTTGTTAGAAACGACGGCTCGAAATTCTTTTTTCAGGTAATACAGATTGTACGTAATTCTATGTACCATGTTCCTTTTTACTGTAGACTTTTTAATGTTCCCCATAAACAAGCAACAATATAAAACAGCTCTAATCCAATTCGAAACCAGTTTCCTTAGCCGATTTCCGACGCACCATCAAACTTCAACTAAAAGAACTTCGGTCACTACCATCTTCGCTCCTTAAAACCCTCTATTAGAAAATGGAAATCAAATCTCTCATTCGATAGAAGACACCAAGTTGATCTTAAACGCAGGCGCCTCGACCATACTCTTCTCACGCAAGGCCATCTCTTTACTCTCACCGCTCGCCTAGTCTACCCAAACTGCTCAGCCACTCCGATTTCTATTCGTCACCTTCTACTTGACCGCTCAGACACACTTTCACAGCGTCAAAAAGCATATAAAAGCTCCTCCACCACATCACATCACTCCTAGAAGACTCAGACAACTCGGTTTCCGCCCTCTTCAAGTTTCCCCAAGGTACCACAACCTCTACAATCAAATTTAACCCTCCCCTCAAGTCGCGCTGCTAGCCTACGATGCTGTAAGCACGTACGGAAAAAACCAAAAAAATAAATATAATACACGTATAATAATAATAATAATTATAATTATAATAATTCTAGCCAGTGAAATGAATAAAGAACTAAACCATATTTGCACCTCCCCTGGGAGAAACATTCTCCTTAGTTGAACTCGGACTAGTTTTGATATATTAGCTAACCGCGGTCCTGTTGAAAGCAAAACCATTTTTACGAAGAGGAATATTTTCTAATTAACAGTTCGAAATATTTATTACGATTCATAATGAAAAAAGAGAGCTGGCGGATGATATGATTGTTATTAATCTCACACTAGACATTGACTTCCCAGATTATCCGACTCTCTCAGCCAGGTCAGATTCGTTTCAGACTAACAGTCCGATTACTAACCTCACAATTACTTTTAAAAGCGCATTCGTCTAAAAACAGAATCTCTCGATAAAAATAATGAAGCTGCTCGCGCGTCCAGTTAAAAGATATTTAATCACATTATCCACGAGATCGTTGTGACCTGAAATTTGCAGAAGCTGCTTCCAAAATGGATGAAAGCTCCGACAAATTCGACGAATTGAACTTTTCGGCACATATCTTAAACTGTCATAACCGGAGACGTTCATATCGACAAACCTTGCATCTCGAATTTTGTTTGTCCTTTCTATAGAATACATCATTCTTAATGCGCGCATTCTTAAAAAAAAACCTATCGCGAATGAGAAAATTTCTATTTCGACTGCAGAAAAAAACACTTCCATTCTCTTTCTCCCGGTATTTGAAGCATCTCAACAGCTTCTCATTTAAATTACGACCGTAAGCTGCTAAAATAAAATATACGACATTTTACCAGTAACGTTATATTGATATAGACGGAGTGTGTAAATAATAGTACTAATAATATTAACATTTAGTATACCTTTTTTGGTGGTTAGTTATTTCAATAACAAAAAAATACGGAATCACAAGACAACAAATTCCACAATACCTTCAGTCGAATAAAATTAACGACAAATGGTCGAAGTGAAATAGGAAGTTTTATCGGCAACATTATATGAAAATAGACAGAACGATAATATTATTAAGAACTACTGATGTTATCTGTAGCAAAAACAGAAGAACATAAAAATAAGCGACCCACGCGTTAAATCTCTCAATAAGTAGATTTGAAAACATTTTATACTAAGCAAGAATGCACATTTAAAAATTGTATAAATTTCAAGTATTCTTTAATATGATTCAGAGCGCACACCCATATATGGTGAAAAAGTTTCATGGAAATTTTCAAAGAATAATTGCGATGGAAATAATTAAATTAGGTAAAACTTTATACGGCACGTGACAAACCATCAGGGCCGTATTTGGACCACAATTTCAGGGGGGGTTACGAAAATATTTTTATAATTATATATATATATATATATATATATATATAAATATAAATATATATACAATATTTGAACACGACAATAAAAACAAATGAAAAACAGTCGTTTTTATAGAATTCATGAAAATTTTAATTTTCTTTTCTTTTGTCAAAAATTGAAAAGAAATAAATTTATTCTGAATTTCGGTACATTTAATTCAAGCAGTTATGTTTTCGCAGACGTTTCGGGTGGTTTGAACCCGGAAACCATCCTCAGATACGGCCCTGCATGCCATTATTGACTTGGATCATGAAGTTCAAAAATATATTAGTACAGATTTGAATGTACCTATCTGAATAAAGAACTTTCTGCATACCGGGGGGAATATTACCACTGTATGATTGAAAATAAACCGTTACATTTTAGGCAAATATGTATTAGTCGAATATTACGAAATACCGACGAAATTCATCAAATGATTATAACAAAGAAGCTAAGCAATTTTTTCTAAACATTGTTAACAATTTGAATAATTTAAATTTTAGATCGATTATTTTTTTTCTTTCCAAGACGTAATTTTATAACATATATTTAAAAATTACATAAACATAATTTTTATTCGAATAATCATATAATTTGTAATTATCTGGATGATTTTTCATATGTAAGATGGAACTTTAATAGTAATACAAATTTTAACAACACAAAAAGAAACAATTAGTAGTCTCATTTTTAATAATCCAATACATTTTCCGTAATCGAAATTGTGAGCTTTTTCGAATAAATTTATAAATTTATATTCAAAGTTAGTTTTAAGCGGTCTCTTTTTTTTTTGTTTTTTTGAGCAACTGATGATAATTATCAGTTGGCCGGATTCGAACATTGGCCGATCGATTATGCAGCACAGCTTGAACTAATACAGTAATAAATTCAGCTAAGAACATCAGCTGAGTTGTAAATTATTTTTATAAAATTTTATAAAACGAAACGGATAGACTCTATCCATTCATCAAAAAAAACAACTGAAAACTAAAAAAAACCAAAAAAACACGTCCAGAAAAATGAATAATTTCAACGCGCTTTCGAAAAGGTTTTACATTTTAAAATAATTACAATTAGAATTAAATTAGCGTGTGAATTCTGCAATGAATGTAATGGAAATTTTCTAATTCAGTTTTCAGCCGCTTCTGGACGTATGAATAATCTAGAATTCCGCACGTACACGACGTATTACGGATGATGAAGCAATAATTTCATGACCATGATCTAGTATGCTCATTTTCGGATCATTACGGCTCGCGATTGACGGCAAACATCGTTCTTCAAATTAAATTTGTTTCATTTATCCAGCTAATCGTTTGTGGGAAAATTCTTAATGCTCTTTCAGTCGAGAATTTATCGATAGTATTTACCGCACTTTGTCTAGAACAGTGTTCCGCAAATACCGTGGCCATTAGTTGGTGTGCCGCGGAAAAATTGCCTTTTGCGAGAACCACCTTATAAGATACTTAATACCTACACATAGCTGAGAGTTGTACGAGCGAAGCGTTTCGTTATGCGAGGAGCGACGAGACAGCCCTTCACGCCCGCGCCTCACGCACATACTCTGACCGCGCGCATAATAGATAAATTCGTTAATCGTCCTGAAAGTTTGTCAAGTGTAATGATTCCCAAGAAGAAGTCAACGAAGAAAAAACTTAAGATTATTAATCGAAAATATGACGAGAGGTATGTAAGTTATGGCTTTATATATTGCGGAGATGAATCAAGCCCAATCCCTAAATGTCTTGTTTGTGGAGAAACTTTGGGTAATAATTCGATGGTGGCCAATGAACTTTTACGACATTTAACTACTAAAGACCTATCGGTGGGAGCAAAAAGACAAAGCCTATTTTCAGCGTTTGAAAGACCAGTCTAAGAAACAGGTAATTCTTACGAGTTGTTCGTCTTTCAGAACATCAGACAAAGCGCAGAGACATGATCGCTAATATATTATAGTTAAATCCGAGAAGCCTCATTATCTCGCTGAAACTTTAAGTTTACCTGTCTGCAAAGAAGTTGTGAAGATTATGATTAGCCAAGAAGCCGCCAAGGAAATCGAAAAAACACCAGCTTCAGCAGATACGATCTCACGTCGCATTAATGATATTTCTAGCGACATTAAATCAACGTTAATTGAAAAATTAAGGCTTAGTGGAGTTTTTGCGCTACAAAGCGACCAGTCCACTGATATCAGTGGTCACGCACATCTCATCTCAAATGTGTGAGGTACATTGATGGATGTGAAATAAAAGAGGACTTTTTGTTTTGTCCGCCACTATTTGGTTATACTACTGGAGAAGAAATATTCAAAGTAACAGACCAGTACTTCAGTGAGCATAACTTGGAATTGCATAACTGCATCAGCATTTGCACAGACTGAGCAGCAGCTAAGACGGGAAAAATTACGGAATTTATAACCAGAGCTACTGAAAAACACGCTACCTAATATTAAAATTTGACATTGCTTTCTACACAGGAAAGCACTGATGACAAAGTCTTTGTGCCTGATGAATTGTTGTCTGTCCTTCAAGAAGTCGTCAAAATTGTCAATTACATCAAATCGCGAAACTCTCGTCTGTTTTATGTCAGGAAATAGGAGCATATCATCTGTCACTTCTGTTTCATACAGAAGTACGATGACCTTCTCGTGGAAAAGTGCTTTCTCGGATTTACGAGCTAAAAAATAAGACCCAGTCGTTTTTAGGGGGCTCAAACTTTGTTTCTCTGTTTAAAGGAAAAAAATTGGGTAACAAAACTAGCATACCTGGCGGAAATATTCGCTTATTTAAATGAGCTCAACAAAAAAAAAAAAAAAAAATGCGAGGTAGGAATTCTAATATTTTAACGTCATCGGACAAGATTGAAAGCTTTTGCGCTAAGCTGGTGTTATGGATCAATCACGCCACTAATGGCAGTATTAAAATGTTCCCAAATGTCACGGCTGGCGATCCAGAGAAAAAAGTGCAGCCTTTGATAGTGAAACATTTGGAGCTATTAGCAGAAAAAATAAACTCTTATTTTCCCAAGTGTGGCCTGCAACCTACGGACTGGGTACAAAATCCATTTTCAGATAGCATTTTCATTGCACACTTACTAATAAACGAGCAGTTCTCATTCATTGAGCTAAAAACTGATCGGACATTAAAACTAAAATTTTCCGAAACAGAGCTAGCATATTTTTGGCTACATATAAAAAACGAGTATTCATTGCTTTCAAAGCGCGCTATTGCAATTCTATTACCATTTGCTACAACCTACTTATGAGAATTGGGGTTTCCAATTCTCACTACGATTAAATCAAATAATAAGAGAACACCTCAGGACGATCGACGGAGGGATGAGAGCAGGCTTATCAACGATTGCTCCAAATTTTGATCACCTGTGCTCAGTTAAACAGGCTCACATTTCAAATTGAAACATCTTTTCATATTATTTTGAATAATAAATAAATATTAAACAAACATTGGTTTTTTCTATGGTGTACCTCTAAAATTTCTTGATTTCGTAGGTGTACCTTAAACAGAAAAAATTCGCGGAACACTGGTCTAGAAGTATTGCAAGATGTCCAGATGTCAATAGAAACTCTCAAGCGGCTTAAAGTATCACAGTGAATGTGCCGTGTCTTCTCGTTGTCGTTTGCATTCGACGAGATTATAAATCCGCCGTGGTCGCCGTCTTCAGATACTCTGGCTGTTGAAAAGCCTGATTTTTTCGCGCTGGTGGGATAACTACATCAATCGCTGAACAGTGGAGAACGTCTATGCCTCCGAAAAATTCGTTTGGGCTTTTCAGTTGTCGCCGACGGCAATCGAACCATAATAGGGGTTTTGTCCGTGAAAGACATCATTATTGACGCATCATTTCCTATTTCAAGATTACGTAAGTAAAGTAAGTCCAATGTATACTTGATAAGTTATCACGGATTGCGTAATTAAGCTTTTCATAATGGTACTAAGCCTAATGGATCTGAATATTGGGGGCCAGTTCCTTTCTCGTGGGATCCGCCTTTACTTTCCCAGATTTCCCTGTAGTACCCAGTTCAATTTCAGACTAGGTATAAACTTGGGAGCGACTTGGATCGGGGACGAGACAATTCTCGATAGCCTGTGATGACACCTCTGATTTGGTATTAACCACTAATCACGGTGCCATTTTAAGATTAAAAAAATAAATAAAAAAATAAAAAAAAATTAGAGTTAAAAAAAACTACAACTAAAACAGCGCGCTTTTATTGCATTATGAATTGAAAAAAATACCAAATACGAAATACAAAATAATTTTTAAATGTAAAAATGTTTGAATGTAAAGATTTTGCATCTTTCCACAGATCACAGTGTGTAACCTTGTTCTTTAAACTTGTAAATAAAAATAAACTTAATTGATAGAAAAATTAAAATGTAAAAAAAATGCTCTAGCTAACATTTTTATACTTGCCCTATACTTTTACAAATAATGAAACTCCCCGCATTTCTTTTTTTTTTTTTTCGCATTTGAAGTTTTCTTCCCTTATTCTCATTTTGAACTTATTTAAATAAAATGTTTTTTTACAAAAAAATAAATACCGACTTCGAGGTAATAAAAAAAATGCACTAAAAAGTAAAAAATAATTACTCCCGATAAGAAAATATATATATATTTATGTCATAGTGATCATACCTTAAGTGGTGATATTATCGTAATTCTTATGCAACACTGATATACCTTAATTCGAACCGGCATGAAATTCATATTACAAAATATCTAGGAACAATTTAATGGACATTTAATGCAGTTTTTTTAATTATTAATATGAATTTGATGCCGACTCTAATTAAGGTATCAGTGTTGTATAAGAATTACGATAATATCACCACTTAAGGTATGATCACTCTGATATATGTATATATATTTTCATATCGCGAGTGATTATTTTCTATCGAATTTTTTACCTATTAGTGTATATTTTTTATTACCTTGAAGTTTGTCGGTATTTATTTTTTGTAAAAAAACATTTTATTTTACAATTTTTAGTGTCATACTTAAATATTTTTTTTGCTTGTTAAAAAGTCAATTACGACCACAGATCGTTGAACGAAATAACGAGGTTACGAAATCTGTTCTCCCGGCAATGAAGGCCACACATAATACACCTCAAGCATTAGTAAGGATAACTCAAAAACTACTAGTCAGATCTCGATCAAATTTAAATGGAACCACATGAGGAGCGCCAGCTTTCAAATAAAATAAGAATTATCAAAATCGGTTCACCTAGAAAAACGTTCTAAAGTAACACTCAAAAAAAAAAAAAAAATACAGTCGAATTGAGACTCTCCTCCTTTTTTTTGAAGTCGGTTAAAAATTAAGGCTAATTTATGAGGCATTGTTATTGAAGACCGTGTTTAAAAGCTGTCTTTCGACGTGGTAATATTGATCTTTTTTTCCGGCACTTTTTGAAAAAGTAAGTAAAGTGTAAAGTAAATTCCCCATACTCTTGATAAGGTTTCATGGATTGTGTAATTAAGGTTAATAAGTTAAATTAATTTTCTTAAACGCTAATTTTACTTTTTTCTATAGTAGTAACACTGTATATGACACGATGAATAACGCGCTATTGTGAATACAAAGTAATTCATTCACTCTACTCATTCGTACTAATGGCAATTATTTCGATAAAACTTTATAACCAATGTAATCCCGACTGAAAAGGTTCGTATGAAAAGGATTTTTATCACATAAAAGCTGCTAGCATGACAAGTGCTCGTTAAAATGAGCTTTATGAAGAAAAAAATTAATTTAACTCGCTACTTTTTCAAAAAGTGCAGAAAAAACAAGATCAATATTACAACGTCGAAAGGTAGCTTTTGAACACGGAATTAGTTAATATATGTTATATATATATTACAAATATCGACACTACTATGGCGTAGCTTTTGTCGACGCCGCGAAGCGAATAAAGTTCTCCTATGCGCAGACATTTTATTTATAAATTAAATTAGCAAAAAGCTCGGAAAAGTGCCGCCGCTGGGCTATATAGCTTTTAAAATTAATTATTTTCATTTTTTTTTAAAACCGCTATCTTTATCTGAAAAGAAAACACGGCCGAACACAATTGGATAAGAGCCTATATTATTAAATTCGAAATTTATGTAATAATACATATATAGGGAACGACATCGAATTTTACTAAACGATAGTTTTAAAGTATACTACAATTCCCCCGAATTGGAAGGAAGTTTTAATGGTAACTAATTTTTAATAAAGTTTCGTTCCACGCTAAACGCAGGATCGCGCCCACAATTACAGGGGGGGAGGGGGGATTTCCTTGGCATATTTATTTTATAAATAATACACTTTTCACACTAATATCCGCATACTATGAATAATTTCCATATCATTCTGACATTTATATAGGAGTAGTCAATAATTTACATAAACGAATTACCCCCCGTATATGAACACATTAATATAAATTACACATTATTGATTATACCGGTAATAACGAAATTTTTCCTTAACATATTAATGAACTATCTAAAAATATGGAGCATATTTTTTTAATACAAGCCTAAAAAAAACATCATCAATATTTATTTTTAATTTTTGATTTTTTTCAGATTTTTGTGTATTTACCGTAATTATTTCAGTTCTAAGCCCTCCCGTTGCGGATATGTCACAACATTACTACTCGAATAGCTTTTAACGTTGCAATACTAATGGGTTGAATTTTAATGGGAAAAAATAAAATAAAAACAAATATTTAACTATCACTAAAGTTAATAAGATAATTAAGTTCTGGCGATTATCGCGAGTCATTTAGATATCATAAACCTAAGAAGACTGGGCTGAGCGGGTGTTTTTTCCTTATATACAGTCAACCGACCTGATAGATTAGAACTCTTTACTAGGTAGAGTCTTTCCACTTTGGGTATGTTTCAATGGACTGCCTCTTTATCTGCGGTTTTGTTATGTTTCTTTCGGGAGAATACTGTTTAAGTTAAACTGTTTTCCTACAGTCCACAAGTTGCTGCAGTTTCAACTTGCCCGAAACACCGATTTAGCAATGTTGGACCGTTACGAACGTGTCGGGAATAATAATTTTAGTTAACCAACTACTTGTTTATACACATTCTGCATAATTACCCGGTGCTATTAATCCGCCACCTACATCTGTCCAACTAGAATCTGCAAGACAATTTTTGTATCAATCCATCGTGTACTGTTGTTTACTAAATCCTATCGTAGAAAACAATACAATGATTCAGTTGCACTACACTGTGTAAATTTTTTGTCTTTTTCTCTATGGGACCATATTTTTTACTTTGTATTTTTAGTGTTACGATTGGCTTCTGTTTTTATTTTCTCCGTCGAATATCTCCTTCTTTTAAGGTTCGTTATGTACGAATAGATAAACGGACGCTCCTATTTAGGGTGAAAAAATTGAAGTTCACATAAAAAAGAATAAAAATACTCGTATATAAATGTAGCGCAACAGCACAAACGTACATATACTTCATATTAAAAACGATTAACTACAAACGATGAAAATAGTCGTAAAAGAGAAATAGGAGTGCGTGCGTTAGCATTAAAACGCTTAATATACTACTCGTAGTATATCAGATTTCAATTACATTGTCGACGAGCAATTGACGAATATATTAAATTGTAATGCCCTGTATTGGAGTTTTCTTTTGTTAAACACAAAGAATAAAAAATAAACTAAAAAATTCGTAACTAATGCAGCGAGAAAAAGCATATTATTAAGACCGAAAAGAATTCTTACGTAAACGACATACAGAGAAAACCCGAACCCCCTCATATCCTTATATTCTGTCTTGACGAAAATCGTTTTGGAAAGTATTGGAAGTCATGTTCTTCATAAAACACGGTCAATAATAAATATGCAAAATTTCACAAAATCTTTTTATTAGCGCTAAAATAGCGTATAGTATTAATTTTAAAAATATAAAAAGAAGTAAAAAGAAATAAAAAGATATAAAAAGGAATAAAAAGATATAAAAAGGAATAAAAAGATATAAAAAGGAATAAAAAGATATAAAAAGGAATAAAAAGATATAAAAAGGAATAAAAAGGAATAAAAAGGAATAAAAAGGAATAAAAAGGAATAAAAAGGAATAAAAAGAAAAACAGTCTATCGAACACTTTACGCTAATTTATAAATAACTGGCATTATAGGTAGATTAGAGGACATTCGTGCGTATCTTGCGTAATTAAGGATTTAAAAGAGTTCAGTTCTACCGAAGAATTTTTAAACGAATGTAAATAAGCCACTATTTTAAAATATGCCCCCCCCCCACAACTGCGAGCCAATTAGTAGAAATGTGTAGTTTTTTAAAAATTTTTTCGTTTAAACTGTTATCGATCCGGAGTAAACTTCGATCTAGTCCGCATTTGCGTCAAGCGTCTACGTCAGTTTCCGTGTATAATCTTACATAAAGGAAAAATCATTAACCCGATTATAATCGAGATGTACATTAATCTCAGAAGAATATTTATATATTTACAACTTATATGAGGTCTTGAGGCCGTTTTTAGCCTACGTCCTCCGCTTAGGTCACTCAGCAGTTCTTTTGTTGTACTATTAGGATGTTCTTTTCAATTTGGCAGCATATCGTCGAGCAGCAGTTGCTACTTCATCATTTTCCTTATTTCGCTGTCTCGTAACAAATATGCATATAATAGTCGGGTAGTAAATCTGGTACATCGAATTTCGAAAATACCTTCTTAAATTTTTTCTTTTGTTATCCATTTCGAGCGACCGACATTTTTAAAGACATTCTTCGAACGTTAATAATCCATTCCGTCACATCTCTAGCCGTTATTCCCCTCCTTCTTTCCTTTATACTCTCTATCTCCGATCGCCTCAGAATCTGAGTAGGTGATCTAAGAAGTCCATGTAGTTGGGTCAGTGTTGACACCGAGCCCATTAAAAAAGAAATAAATAAATTATTCCTTTCTTAATTGTTTGTAGGTAAATTGACAAGTGAAAAAAAAAACGGGGTGCTAACGAAAAAAATTTAAAAGTGTTTAAAAAACATAAATCCTATTCGCACACAAGAAAAGTTTACGTGAACAACAATTTTATAGGAAAAATTTTTAATAAACTTATAATTAAAAAAAACATATATACACATATATATAATATAAAATTATGGATATTCTATATCCTACTTTGTGGCGCTGCTGGATGGGAGAAAACAACTGCCAAATTACCAAATTGCCAAATCACCAAATTGCAAAATTATTTTCAAAGAAAACAAGTACGTTACTTCCGATTTTTAACGAAACGAAATTGATCTCTTCATCAGCAACCGTCGCTGATAAATATATCCTCATAATAAAAATGCTCGTGTTACTTGTCCGATAATTAGATGAGGTGTAATCAGTGAAAACAGTAAAGACTGTATTATTTCGTCGAGAAACTGACCGGGTTGATTATATCGAAATATAATAATCGCGCTACTTGGATGTCGATGTCCCTCACCTGGAAGAGAAAGCATATAATATGTGGGGATCCTGTTTTTCGCGGTTTTATATGTATTTTCCAAGTGACATCGAATGTTCCTTAATATGTTCATGTCTGCCTTCTTTATTTTCCGTATTTGTTCTTCCCCCGATTCGATTCTACATTGTCTGTCGGCAGCTCTATTATACTTAATTTCATTATTATATTTTTTTATAGATGTTTCTTCTATCCTCCAGCCGTTCATTGTGCGATTTTAATCGAAATTATATGCGTATAGTATTTCTTTTATAAAATTCTCCCTTGTTGTTTATTTCGTATAAGGTTTTTTCATTGGACGTTATATTTCGCACGCATACCGACACGTTCGTTATTTGATGGTGGTGCCGCTTTGGTTCGATCCTTGTATCCGCAGTGAAAGAGCCTAAAGAGAGCCGGATGTAGCGTTATGTGTGTATGTACTTAAATATATATATATATTAATATATGTAATGCGATTGTTCTTTGAAGACAAATTTCAGTATGAATCGTTAGGTAATTTGTAGAAATTCGAGCGGTCACGGAACGGAAAGGAACGAAGAAATCAAAAAAATACCTAATTGAGATTTTTTTAGTTAGTCTAGTCAATCGCTGTTTTACCTTTCCGCGGTATTATTTGACTTTTCTCTGATGGTAGCGTCACCGAGGCAGTCGAATTTTCGCAATGCTCACTGAAAAACATGACAGTTTAACGCCTTTTTTGCAGAGTGAATAACAATCACGTCATCGAACGCCTGATTTTATTAATCACAGATCGATCTAATGAAAAAATCTACCCAAACTGCTGGAGACATTTGCACCGGATAAATTTTAGCGTGAAGTAAAAATAGCGACCAGATGCGCCGTTTTTTCGGGTTCAATATCGACAATTACGGAAAGATAAAAATAGGTTTCGGCGACGAATTGCGTGCAATTCTCTCGCATGATCAAAAAAAAGTTAGAATGAAAGGGGGGGGGGGGAGCATTGTAAAAATAAAAAGCAAAATTCAGTCTAGATCTCGGTTGACCTTGAGGGTCGTTGCTGATGCGCGGAAGAAGAAGAATTATCGTCCATGTCGCGACGGAGATTTCAGTCGAAATTCGCTTTCAACTCTGAGGACAACTTAATTAGAGCTTATTAAACGCAAGTTCCTTGCTCCCTGAACGAAAATAGCGCGAATTATACGCGTACCGGTCAAGCGATCGTCCCACAGTTCGCATGCCGGGACATTAACCCAAAACGCGAAGAACATTCGGTTCATTAGCCGAGTTCGATTTGGTCGCGCGTCCGATCCCGATCGATTCGCTGTATGTTGCTCATCCGGCCGGCACACGTTTGACAACGCTGCCGAGACTGTCCGAGGCACAATTCATTTGCATAAACTGGTCCACGTAAAATCGCAACACTCCTCTCAGACTGGAACTCGTTCGTCTGTTCCGCTTCTATCGGCCCCTGCTAACTGAAAGCTCTCTGGAATCGCCGGAATATTCTATAGGTCGATTATTGTTATTAGCGCCGCTGCTTCTTTCCGGGAATTTATCACCGATTAATCTCTAACCTCGGCCGATGTCATAGGGTCGGTAAATAATTCGCCTTTGTTTAAGAAAAATACCGTCCACTTGCACGAGCTCTTCAGATGTCAACGATAGACTGACGCAATAAATCGGTTTCGTGCTTCATGCCCGATACAGCAGGAATCCGCGCGTCCTTCATAGTAGAACATTAACACGTGTGTCTCTAATACCTGTTCATCGTACGCGCATATAGACTGACCGTGATACGGCAATTTTTTTTTTTTTTGTGCGGAACTCTACACATCGTGATGATTTTTCAACAACGGCGATTACACGTGGTAATTTAGAAATTTGCAACGACCGTACTCGTTAGCTATATATAGGGTACTTGTAATCAGTGGCCGATCCAAGGGGGGGGGGGGAAATAGAGAGAACCCGTCCACTATAAAAAACCAAAACCTCGATGAAAATTTTTTTTTTTTTTTTACAACAGAGAAACACTTAATTTATACTATAGAAGATTTGTATAAATATCTACGGATATTTAATTACAACTAATATTTAATATTGTTTCCTCTAGTAAAACTATTAATCTAAACTGTTTTTATTCTGTTTTAAACGCAACTGCCGTTCGTTCTTTTGCTATTTTTTATTTATTTTTAATTTTTATTTTGCAATTTTAATTAAAAATAGAGTTCAATGAGAAATATATATATTTTTATAAATTACTCGCAGACAAAGAATACGGATATCGGATTACTAACAATAAAAAAAAAAAAAAAAGAGAAGTAAAGTGTCTAATAAAAAATACTATCATTCGATTCTTTCTGGTAATTTAGTATTCAAATTCTAGACTACCATTTTAGCTACAATTCTATAATTTTCTTTTATTTTTTTCACTTAAAAATAAAATTAAATTGTAATAATTATGTATTTTTAAAACATCTTAAATTTCTAAAATTTGATTTTCTTTATGAAACAAGGGTATTTCTCAAATCTACCGTCTACCGCATAAGATATATTACGTAATTATATAATTTTCCTCCCCAAAATATCTCGCTGGATCCGCCCCTGTTTTAATAGTTTTATAATGTGCAGTGTAATTAACGGAAAAAGAAAAAAAAAAAAAAAAAAGCAGAAATTTTAGAACGAGCGAAATCGTAGCGCTATTTCGTTAAATTAATTTATAGGAAAATTTATCGAATCAGTAAAAGACACCCAGTTCGTACAAGATACTGAAAAGCGTAATAATTGTACGATGCGTATGATCTTGTTACTAACGTTCTTAATACCGGCCAAAACACTTATCATATTTTTATGTGAACTTCATCTTTACGCACTGAGCAACAAAACTCGAATTCGCTGTGGAAATTTTAAATTTCAAAAACTTTCGATGGTTTCGAGGTCATCAATGTGCTCTCACTTTGACCAACGCCGTTTGATAGTATACTCGAATGGGGATACTTTTAAGCGAAAATAAAAACTTTGTTATAAAAAATATTTTTGAATAAGCATACACATCTGTCAGTTCGAAATTCCGCTAAAACCCATTTTAATCGGATTTACTTGTGTAAAAATCAAATTTTTTTTAAAATTTCACACTTAATAATTAGAAAATTTCGCATATACCATGCTAGTTTTTACTATAAACAACGTAATTCTTAGGCTACTCCCATTAAAAAAAATGTGTCAAAAAATGTCACAAAAGATGTCCCAAAAAAATGTTCCATTTTTATGTAACGCAAAATGTCCCAATTTTATGTAACGTAACAGTTATATTTTATAGGATTTTTGTTATTGTTATTTAAAAAATGTCACAATTTTATGTATCGAAAAAATGTCTTAATTTTATATAATAAAAGTTAAATGTTAGAATAGGATTTTTGTGGTTATGTTATTTTTTTTTTGTGTTGATGCTAGTAAGAATTACGTTGTAAATTTTGGTAATTTTATACAAAGTATAGAAGAGAAAGGGACAGAAATGAAAGCAAGAGGGGTCACGCAGCCCCTTGCGAGACCAAAATGGCCGAGTTGTATTTATATATATATATATATATGTATTTATTTAAGTAACCAAATTAATAGTACCATTGACATCACCGTTGTTTATAGCAGTTTTATTGCCATAGTGGAAAAGAAAAAGCACCCTAAAACATAGGAGTTTTAGTAACATTTGAATTATACGCAAAAAAATCCAAATTGAAAAAGACATTTTTTTTTTTTAGGTTTTTCAAAAAGCAGAAAGAAAAAATTGTCATCTTTTTCAACGTACGTTTTTTTTCTTCTGTTGTTCGCATAAAAATAAAAAATATTGTCGTCCTTTTCAACTTGTATTGTTATACAATTGATTTTCACGTAACCAAAAAACGAAAAAGTACAAAAACAAAACAACAAAATGAAAAAAATAAATTAATAATCTTTCAATTGCGCCAAACTGCATTCGGCACCGGATGTTTTTTCGAGTAAGAGTTATGTTCTAAAATCCAAAATCTAGATAAAAATAAGATCGACCCTCCCTCTTGTAATATATGTATACACCTATATTGATAACATAGTCGAATGCTGTAGAATATAAAAGATTACGACGCTATGTGATAAACTGGAGGAAAAAAATTAACTACATTACATCGCGATGGTAATCTACGCACGTTTTTTGCTGGACTCGAGTCGATGTCTAATCCTTTTTTTTTGAATTTGCAAAATTTCGATATACGACTAGTATAAGTTATATTCGAAGTTTTTGGTTAGACTATTTTAAAAATAATTTTATTTAAAACAATTTGAAATTATTTAATATTCTAGATCGTTTGGAATTTAAAATTGCTAGCAAATACGAAATTACACAGTTTCGATGCGTAGTTTTTTCATTACGACTTTTCTTTCAAATGTAATTTTATCTAAAACAGTTTAAAATTATAAAATATTTATACAAATAGTATGATAAAAACTTGGTTGAAACGGTTCTAACGAGGGGGAAAAAAAACCACAGAAAATCGTGTCTGATCGAAAAATGCATAAAAATTGAATGCCGATTCGAGTCTAGCTGTTTTTTTCAGTAGCATGCGGTTCTTCTATACGGTTTTACAATAATTAAAATCAGCAGTCCCGAAAGTATTTAATGTTAGCAGAACGAACAAAAGTGTAATTTTTTCAAAAATTCTTTTATTATTTCGCTAGTTCTTCGTCCACTTTTCCGGTACAGGGTTCTAGTCTGAACAGACCAAACGCAACTTCTATTATTAATCAAACGATAAACATACACATTTTTTGTATGACATTAATACGAACTTTGTATTTTCGTAATGTCAATTCGGTTTTAATAATATCGAGAAATTTACGTATTTTTCAAGACAAAAAATGATGATTAGTGTGCGTAAAATTCTGAACATATAGGGGGACGTGGTTTTGTGAGGTGCATTTAAAATCGTCAGAAATCGTTAATTTCAAAGACCGCCGCATCGAAACAATAATTTTTTATTTATTTATTTATTTATTTTTTTTTTTTGGCCCAGACCAAATTACAACATCATTCTGGCCAATAATATCAACAATACCCGAATAACATTAAACTTATAATCTCTTTTTAGATTTTGTCGCCAAACTGAACAGACCCACTGGGGGGTGACTTTTATAGTACGTTATCGGTAATCATCGTTAGTGGTAGCGATATGATTAAAGATTGCTAAATAGAGTGATAATGAATATATTCTGGCCAAATGAACTCTATTTGTACGGGCCAATAAAAAAAAAACAAAAAAACATGTTAATACGATCACATTTCATAAAATCAATAATGTAATCCCCGTTTATGGGAAAAAAAATGTGAACACCCGACGATTATTTGCCAAGTATCGATTTTTATTTATTTATTTTCTTCTTCTTTCCCTTATTCATTAGAGTTTATTTTGTTTTTGTAAGGAGCTGGTTTTATTTTATTCTATTTTTTATCCACTTACTTGTTATTATAGTTTTTTTAGGTTTTCATTTTATGCTATTCGGGTGTTGTTGATTGTGGGAAATTATTGGCCAGAACAACGTTGTAATTTGGTCTGGGCCAAAAAAAAAAAAAATTATTGTTTCGATGAGGCGGTCTTTGAAATTAACGATTTCCGACGATTTTAAATGTACATTACAAAACCACGTCTCTCTATATTTTCAGAATTTTACGCACACTAATCATCATTTTTCGTCTTGAAAAATACGTAAATTTCTCGATATTATTAAAATAGAATAAAATAAAACCAGCTTCTTACCATAAACAAAATAAACTCTAATGAATAAGGGGAAGAAGAAGAAAATAAATAAATAAAAATAAAATTGATACTGTTTTGGCAAATAGTCTTCGTGTATCCGCAGTTTTTTTTTCTTTTTTTTTTTTCCATAAACGAGAATTACATTATTGATTTTATGAAATGTGTTTTTTTTTTTTGTTTTTTTTTTATCCCCCCTTTGGACACGTCAGCTAAGGACCTACACCCAGAAACAACAAAAAAGAAAAGAGCCGTCAGTTAAATTTTGATTCGGTCAGATATGGACAATATAAGGGAACCAACGGATGAGATAATGGATGGTGAAGAGAAGGACAAAATATAAGATGCACAATAAGGAGCGGGGAGCTTGAGTTTGAACAGACAAGAATATAGAATACAACGTTTAACAGAAAGAGATGGACATTCAAAAAAGATGTGATTTGATTCATAATCGCTCTATTTAGCAATCTTTAATCATATCGCTACCGCTAACGATGATTATCGATAACGTACTATAAAAGTCACCCCGATGGGTCTGTTCAGTTTGGCGACAAAACCTAGAAAGAGATTTTGAGTTTTTTTTTTTTTTTTTTTTTTGTGGGCGCGCCAGCGGCATTGACCCAACAACAAGAAAACTAAGCTAAGAAATTAAATAACTAAGCGATCCGAAATGGACGTAACAAAGGACAGCAGTGCGGACACCGCAGAAGATGAAGGAAAGGAGAGGATAAAGGAAGAGTTATAGGGAGTAGGGAGACCTAATGACAGGAGCTGACTGCATAAAAGGGAGCGTTTGTTACGAAGAGCAGGACACTCAAAGAAAATGTGATGAGCATCACATGTACGAGGAGGATCACAATCGTGGAGAGAACAATCAGGAGAAGGCGATAGAGCAAATCGAAAGCGAGAGGAAGGGAGGAGAGTATGATTTGCTCCTTTGAGTTTCAATTATTGTGTTTAAATTGTGGTCACACTGACCGATGTTAAATCTTGTATTATAATAATATTAATAAAAATTGTGTATATATTATATATGTGTATATATATATATATATATATATATGTATATATAACTCGGTCATTTTGGCCTCGGAAGGGGCTGTGCCCCTTGACCCCTCCAGGTTATATTTCTGTCTCTTTCTTTTCTATACTTTGTATAAAATTATCAAAATTTACAATGTAATTCTAAATCGGTCCATACGACTATATAATAACATAATCACAAAAATCCTATAAAATATAACAAACGTTACGTAAAATTGAGACATTTTTTTGAAACATTTTTTCTAATGGAGGGTAGCCTAAGAATTACGTTGTAATTAATACATATGTATACAGGTGTATAATTGAGTTCTCGAAAACAGCCTTAATAATTTTGGTGAAATTCCGGGGGTTTTTACGGTCTAGGAACGGATTTTTTGGTTGCGATCTTTTGTCGAGAAAATTCTACGAAACGAGAAATTTAAATGAAGGCGACCAGTAATGATCATCATACTATTAGGGTTTATTAAAAAGTACACATAATTCGCTTGTTTACATCATGATGTAAAAAATAATAAATTTACTTACGCTGTCAATTAAAAATAAATAAAAGCATAGCATTTTTGTTTCGCGATAAAATATATTTATTTACGCTTTACAAAACGAATTTAAATGGATTATGCCTATTACGAAATATACAGGACGCGTCGTTATAATGCAGGTGATAATTTATAATAATACTATTTCTGTTTTATGGATATTTGTTTTTATGCAACAGGACAATACTTCAACATGAAACAACGGATGATAACGCGAGTATAATGAAAAAAAATACACGCTTATATTACTGCTAAATGTTTGATTCTATTTTTGTGAAACTTATTAATTTATTAATTGGTTTACAAAAATTCAGACTAGATTCCAGTAGAGCGCAAATTATTAAATGTGCAATTATTGGAAGTACACATGTAATTGGACACTCGAAAATGGCTCTAATGATCTTTACAACGAATTTACAAGAGGTTTCTAGAAATCGATAGTTATTCGTGTTAGTGATTAAAAACTTGTACTTAGGTTTAATAAAAAGTAACAAATAATTCTCTTATTTACTACACGTTAAATACAAAATTGAAATTTTTGTGAGGAAATCAATTTATTCACGGTAATTATATCGCGATTTTAAATATTACGCAAGCTAAAATGCATTTTTAGAAAAATAAGACAACGATTAATAAATGATTTTTTCCCCTTTTTCTTTTATTTTATTTTATTTTTTTGATTAGGAGGGAGTCATTAATTTAACTCATTTTTACATGAGATATAATGAAATTACTATAGCCTCCCGCTAGTAACTGTGAGAAAAAGGTTGCACAAATGCAGTATACCAAGATATTATATTTAAAGGCGGAAATAGGAACGATCTTGCTACCCGAGGTCCTAGCAGCAACGCTTTCCATATGTCGTTTTTTTTTTAATATACGATACATAATTAGATATTTCAACTGCGATAAAACCATTTATCATTAATGACACGCATCACTAACAAAGGGTAAACATCGTGGGTCGTTCCGGGTGCTGATAAACATATACACCTATATCGGGTCAATCGACTAGTGTATGCTGTTGAACTCAAAATTATTCCGCTTTCCGTCCATTTAAGTTATTATTTAAAAAAAACAAGAAATGATAATAATAATAGTAATAATAATAATAATAATCAAACCAAATAGTATATTATTATTATTATTATTATTATTATTATTATATACGATCTCTACAAATCAGTGGAATCATTTTAAAATACAATAAAATTTCTTTTCCTTTTTTTAAAAAAGATATATCTCTAAATTTATCAAATATTGGTTCATCATTTGTGTATACATTGAAAAGTATACGGAGCAGGACACTTCTTTAACGGAGTCAATGTTATGTAAAACCATCTCAATTTTCCAGTAATCTTCCAATAACAGTTGTAAATCTAAAATCCTTTGTTAGATTTCATAACTTTCCTATTAGGAATCGACAGTTTACTATGTCGCACACAATTGACAGATCGATAAACACAGCGCCAACGACTAAACGTTTTACAAAGCCATCCTCAGTTCTCTGTACCAATTTCGAAATCTGGTCTATGTACATGATTTTCCCGGTCGAAAATCAGTCTGTTGTGGTATTAAGGCATTATTGATTGTCTCCTTCATTCTGGTGAAGAGGATTAAAGGTTTGAGACAAAGGAGTGTAAGATTGGTCGGTAGTTTTCAGCGATATGTATCAGTTTTCCTGGTTTGAAGAAAGCGATTATTTTTACTTCTCTACATGATTTAGGAATTGATTCTATTTCTGGAACCTTGTTAAAAATATCAAAGAGCCACTTTCGCATTACTAGTCCAAAATTTGTTCGACAGCAATGTCATCAATACCTGACGTTTTACCGTTTGTCAAATTCTCCCAATCGCTTCATCAACTTCCATTATCTCAAAGCCTCGATCGATACAGCTAATATTTTCACTCTAACTTTGATTTTCAAAATTTACATCCCTTTACTGATTTGCCGTTAAGTGTATTAGTTAATGGACTATTTCGTTCAGTGTAACCCCTTAATAGGTTCTTTACTTGCGTCACGGCTGAGTTTTATCATTAGCGACCATGCTCGTTTGATCCTTCACATCTAACGATTGCACAATTTCTAACCAACGTTCCCGGCGATAGTCGTTAATACTTTCTCTCCATACTGTTCGTCCGCTGTTAAAGTTTCTTCTGAGAATGGGCCAGCATTAAAATTTCTTTCATATACATTATTCGGCAAGTGGAGTTTTTGCTTAGTAGTCTTGGGATGTATTTCATTCGGCATAACTTCCTTGACGTCTTTTCATGGTATTCTCGGTAACAACGTCCCCCAAGTGTGGTCTTGGGTTTTTCCAGAATAGTACAGATTTTTAAGTCGTTGACTAATGCTAACACGGGAGAAACTTGAACATATTACGGAGTCCCGAAAGCGGTACTTTTCAAGGCATTAGCGATAGTAAATTGATAATATTTTAAGTCAATCGCCTCTGTCATATTAATAAATGAAAAATTAATTATCTAAAGGGACCGCATTTTCCTTAACATTTTTTGATCACTACTACTCAGTTTGTGTTCACCGGTTTTCATCATCACTTACATGGTGCCACCGCTGACTGGTACACCCTCGAACGAACAAAGAGAGTAGCATTGAAATCGGTCTACATGGGTACAAGTTATACGTAAACAAACATAAAAAAAAAAAGGGTATATATACAACCCCCTTCTTTTCTGAAGACGGTAATGTGAAGAAATGTTCGATTTGCCAATTATTTATTTATATTCATTTTTATTATTATCATTATTTTTTTGAATTAAAAAAAAATAAAATAAGACTGCGACCTAGAGCCTAAAAAGAATAACTTGAAATCGAGAAAGAAAAAAACAATTTTTATTTTTTTTATTTTTTAAAATAGTTACAATAAGGATTGTTTATGAAGATAGGTGCTCGATTATCATTTTTTTTTTTTGTGGACGCGCCAGCGACATTGACCCAACAAAAGGAACAGCTAAGCTAAAAAACTAAATAGCTAAGCGGTCCGAAATGAACGCAACAAAGGACAGCAGTGCAAGCACCACACAGAAGATGAAGGAAAGGAGAGGATAAAGGAAACGTTATAGGGAGTAGGGAGACCTCGAAAATTTATGTTTGATAATATAAATATTAATACTATAAGACAAGAGCAAATGAGAAGTGGAATAAGAATAAGAAATATACTAGCCTACTGATTAATGTTGCGCAACGGCTATACAACACAATATAGCTGCGTGTTTATTTACATACTAAAATATAAAGTAAATAAAATAAATACCAGAACTGCAGGTAGTAACAAAAAAAAAGGAACTTTCCTATAAGACATTAGTGGTTGTTTGACTATATATTTTATTTTCCGTTTTGCTTTTAAAACAAGTTCTTAAAGAATTTTTTCATTATAACTTAATAAAATAATTCGATTTGAAGCTAATAAAACCGGATTACCCATCGTTAACAAAACTTTTCAAGTTTTAAAACATTCGCAAAAAAAACAAAAAAACAAAAAACAATAATGATACAAAAATGTTTAAGCAGAAACATGTCGGATGAAAAAATGCGTACGATATTCTTCAAAACTGGGGAAATATTTATTTTAAATATATTATGTAAATCTAAATATTTCGACTATTTTTAATATTTAGCCTACGTGATAACTGACTTTGTTTTTTTTCAAAATTCAGTTTCAAAAAGTCTAACATCAAAGACTTTACAAAACGCTTACTACGTTCATTAGACACGTAACGACCCTCTCTTTCTTTCCTTTTGTGAACTTTAAAGCCCTATTATTATTCTACTAAATGTTGCTATTAAAAAATATTGTTCGGCATCATCGACTAATAAGGGGAAGAAAAAAAACAAAAAAAATAAAAAAAAACAAAAAAAAACAAAAAAAAGTATTCTAACAAAATTTGCGTGCGGTATTATAACGTGTAATTTTCGGTTATGCGATGATGATTTTTTCCGCTGTTTTTCTTGGAAATGGGAAAAACGCTAATATCCGATAGAGGCGATAAAGAAACACAAAAGCACATACCACGTTATCGTAAATCGGAGCTCTTTTGACGCGATGTGAAACGATCGCTTTGGCGATCACTGGCTGCAGGCCAACGATTAAACTAACGATCACAATTAAAGCCATCTTGGCACAGTATTCGGCCGCGTACCATGGCTGAAATTGGCCTTTATTTATACTTAAAGCCATCGACAAGTTGAAATCGTCCACCTGACAACTGGATAAGTTAGAGGAGCCACGTTTATCATTCATTCGACGTCGATCAAAGGCTACGAATTCGGCGAACTACGCGATGATTCTGTCTCGAATATTCCATACTGTGCGTGCGCGCGACCTCCTGAAAATTATTCTTAAATCAGTCGAAAAATCGTTAATTCTATAAGCGTTATCTAAACGGTAAATTTATCGCCTTGACCGATACGCGCGTAAATTAAGTTAATAATTAATTACCATAGAATCCGACAGTAGTGCTCGCTCACGGGGAATTGGACATTTTGTAATTATACACAAATGTACTCTATTTCGAACCAAAGTGCAATCGACTGCACTTTTAAACTTCAAAACAATAATTATGACTATTATTCGATATAATCGATTACCTTCAGAATAGGCGTAGCTAATAATTATTCGAAATGTAGTAACCGGATATATTAAAAAACATCGCGAATTACTCTACTCTTTATCGAGAATTATTTATAATATTATAATTTAAATATCCGAATAAGAATAATCTTTTAATAAAAATAAGTGGTAGCTGTTTTTTTCCATTTATTTCTGTACTGTAATTTTCCGTGCGAACATGTAAAACATGTACGCGGATACCCCATTAAAAGTTTGAAACCATTTTCAACCGAATATTCAAACGTTACACTCAGCATTATAATTTGACGCGTTCTTTTGATGAATTCCCGATTAGTACTTACGATTTACATTTATCATCAGATTACGATTCCTCCTTTCAAGTATCATCAGTCTTTTACAAACTATAGAGTACTCTGTCCGCTCCTCTTTATTTCACTTCGAGGAAAATTTGTCTTGATCTTCCTCGAGGTATCCATTACTTTCAATATCTATCACAAATCGTTTCAGTTTCCTTAAACTTTACTTCTATATTTCCCATCGCAATGTCTCACTACGTAGAACTCGATGATTAATTAGTCGTTAAAAAAGAATACTCTTTCCAATATTCATCACTTCGTTTCTCCTACGATTTTTACTTTTCGGTCATATAGTTGAACAATTTCCTCCTATCTTTCTTGTCAAATTCTTCTGTTATTTGAGGTGATTTCTAACACAGTCGTGTTTATCTTTCCATGAACACATTAACCATCTTTATACTTTTTGCCTTAATTAAAATCACTCTCATACCATAGCTGAAATGATGATTCCGTTTTTTTCTCTCTCTTCCTTTCTGATAAATTTCTCTAAGAAAAATTTCTTCCCCCCTACCATTTCCAATTCGTTTGAACCTTTCATTCTTCTTATTCACAGTTTAAATCATGAGATTCCGTTCAATTCAAAATAGATCTACTATCGGCTAGTTCTACAGTAGTCATGCTCAAATCGAGGTAATGAAATGGCTAATCCTTCGGCTCACTCAGGTGTTTTAAACGCCCCCCCCTCTTTAAAAGCTTCCTGCTGCTAATATTTGAACATTTTCACGGTTAAGTTGGGCAATGATTCTTCCTTCCACTCCAACTCCGAATTCCTTTTATTTTCTATTCATCCTTTCCCCTAATCCTTGATTTGTCAAGTTTCCTTCTCTTTATTTGTTTGTCCTGCCTTCGTCTCTTTTTCATTTTTCCCTCAAAACATCCTCACTATGTCCTCTCTTCATCCAAATTTTGCAACGTTCTACATTTTCAAACTAGCCAAAATTATACTAATGGTTACAACAATTGCAACGCTTGAAATATACGGTTTTCCGCAGTAAACAAAAAATTTCAATAAAATGGCAACCGTACAAATATCTTTTATCGTCAGTCAATCTGACACAGTTTACCATTCAAATGAATGACTTTAATATTACTTTTTTTGGATGCTCTACATTGAAATTATTTATTTTTATAAAAACAAGAAATTACAAAATCCATCAATCATCTATCTTTACGCTAAATAAACAATACGCAGAAGTGGGAATTTCTCATAACATTTTATATTGTTAACTTTAAACGGTATAAATGACTCCACCGCATACAAACACACATTAAAACGAATCTTCTCCGATTAAACGTAGAAAAATTGTGGCTCACAGATACGCTATCTGCAACATGTCGGACTCAGGTAAAAATTAAATGAAAAACTATTATTACCTTCGGAAGTATATAATACTTAAGCCAAGAACTAGTAATAATAGGCTGCGCTATTTGCCAGGTGTAGTTTTATCAACAATAATTCGCACTACGAATGCACTTACGAAAAAAAAAAGAAAAACCGATGAAATTACTAAACAATGTAATCTGAAGTGAATGACATTTTCTTACTAATTATTCTGGTCAATTCAGTCAAATCACACTTAAAAGTTGCCTCTTGAAAAGTATATAATCCCGATTTATAATCAAAGGGCTTCGTTATTTATTAAGAAGCCCTCAGGGACGTTAACGGCATACCGTTTGATAATCGTGAATTTATTTATTATTATTAAAATTTCTCATCTTAAATTATTTTATCGTTTACAATTATGATTATTATTATTATTATTATTATTATTATTATTATTACTGTAAATTTTCTTATTCAGGTGATTGGTTTTTAAATTTTTTTATAATGAAAAGAGTGCTACACTGATAATTCTGTAATGACCGACCGTTTAAAAAACGGAATTATTAAAATAAACAACAATATAAATAATACGGTTAATATCGGAACAAAAAATTCTACGTATCACCGTTGTCAGCTTGATTCGTTGTCTGCTAGGTTGACGCTCTTCCGACTGCGGGGATTAAGAGTGATTAAGAAAACGCTGATGTTATTTTAATTTACGGAAAAAAGTCACTTTTATCCGGACTTTGCGATAACTTGGTTTTTTAAAGTATCAGAAAGAATTAAGAAAACGAGGTAACTCGAATAATACATATAATCGGCCATTTTTCTGATCGCTATTTTTCAACGGTGACGGGAATATATAATGAATTTTTTCAAACCTTTCATTTCTGTCCTGACGAATTTATAGTGATATCTAATTCGCTTCTTTTTTTTTTTTCAACTAATGCCGTCATTTTAAATTATTTGATAAAAAGTATTCAAATGGCACGCCATTTACGCATCTTGGAGTGTCGCGATTGTCTCGTCCTCTAACACGACTCTTTGTAACGTTATTTTTGAAAAAGCGACAGTATTATTTTTCATATCCCCTTTTAATAAAATTATAGGCACTCATTAATATTCGTTTATATAACATATGCACTAGTATAGAGACGTTCTTATAATTTCATACACATACACGTTGTATGTTATATAAACATCTCCCTATTTTACCGTTACAACTAAATCGCATCCGCCCATTGGTTGACTTCAGTTACGCTTTCTCGGTAAGCTCCGCGTGCCATTCACAGAAATAATTAAAAAGTTATTCGATATCTAAAATTAAGACACTTTTTCGAATGTCACATTATTTCACTTCGATTAAATATGGTGTTTTCGTTGCACTGGAAGTGTTGCGAATGTTTCAGTGCAGCGATGAATAATAAACAGATGTAACATCGAATATAAATAATTTATAACTTTTTTCTTCGGAAAAAACGCGAAAAAGTGCAATAAATCCACACGAGATCGTGAATAATTTTAGTAGAGAAACGGAAAGCCGGTAATAGTTGCGCAGGCAAATTGGGGACACACTGCGAACAGCTGCTGCCGCGTCTCGATAAAAATAGACCAAAATGCAACAACCAGATGTTGCAAATGCTAAGGAGGACACAATGCATAACTGGTTGCGATATTGCATCCACTCTGTAACTGGTTAATCGGAAACAAAAAACCACAAAAAATTCCCAACAATTGGCGCGATTACTTCGATTTTTTGGGGTTTTTTTTTTTGTGTTTTAATGTCGAAAATTTGCGGGAGATCAGATACAAGGTGGAATTTTCCTCCTCCTGTGTTTAAACAGTTGCACCTTATTTTTTTTATAATTTCTTTTACTCTATAAATAACATCACTGTGCAATATCATTCGTACACTGGGACCTTATATAGGTCAGCGCACCAAAAACTATTTTTCAGGCATTTTCGAAATTCAATTTTTCAGAAACCGTTTTTGTCTGACATTTTCAACTTAAAGGGGGAGAAAAATTTTCCGAAATTCTGCGAGATATTTCCTTGAAAAAAAAATCCTCCTACCCGAATTTAACGAAGGAAAAAAATTGCATTCTAACTGTTTAACAATGTGAACATCTATCGAGCTTGTACACTTTTCGCGTAAAGGAGAATGATGCTTCCCTACACAAATCTGCTAGAACAGTCGAATGGAATTTATAAGTGAAATTTTATCGTACGACTACCATTAAAGGTATTTTACATCCGTTGTAAGGAGACAATTTTGAAAATCATATTAACTATATTTGGGAAAAAAGTGTCTGTAAAAAATATTAAATTTTCACCTTCGAAGATAATTTACAAAAATTTCGAAAATATGTCCAATGACTATTTTTTATTGTTTTTTTTTGGGGGGTGGGGGGCGTAACTATGGACATTAACCTAGCGCAAATGAAATTTTTTGAAAGTTACAATGTACGGAATTCGAACCATCACCTTTCCTCCAATTTTTTTAATTATCTCTGATTCCTTGAATATATATATAAACTCGGTCATTTAGGCCTCGCAAGGGGCTGTGTCCCTTGACCCCTCCTGCTTTCATTTTTGTGTCTTTCCCTTCTATGCTTTGTATAAAATGATCAAAATATACAACATAATTTTTACTGGCACTAACACAAAAAAAAATAACATAATCACAAAAATCCTATCCTAACATTTAACTTTCATTATATAAAATTAAGACATTTTTTCGTTACATATTTCGTTACATAAAATTGTGACATTTTTTAAATAACAATAACGAAAATCCTACAAAATATAACAAACGTTACATAAAATTGGGACATTTTGCGTTACATAAAATTGTGATATTTTTTAAATAACAATAACGAAAATCCTACAAAATATAACAAACGTTACAAAAAATTGGGACATTTTTTGGGACATTTTTTGGACATATTTTGGTACGTTTTTTGGGAGTTTTTTGGGACATTTTTTGGAACATTTTTTAGGGACATTTTTTCTAATGGGGGGTAGCCTAAGAATTATGTTGTAATTAATATATATATTAATTACAATGTAATTCTTAGGCCGGCCCCCATTAGAAAAAATGTCCTAATTTTATATAATGTTTGTAATATTTTAATTTTTACCGACCTCAGAAAAGAAGGAGGACGTTCGTCGCGTATGTTTTTTAGGATTCCGTAATAACTTACGGAATCCTAATAAGATGGTACACAAATGACAAAAATATCAAATAAAAATCAATAACTCACCAACAGCTTGACTTATAAACTTCAAATTTGGAACATAAATCACAATTAAAATTCTCTTTAAAACGATCTATAACTTAAAGATGCCCGATTGCCCTCGGCCACAAAAAACCCAAAAAACCGTCAAAAATATATAATATGGTACATAAAACGACCTCAAAAATCATTTAAAAAATCATAACTCGTCACTAGATAAACTTATAATGGTGAAATTCAAAATATAAACTACAATGCAGGAGTACTTTCATAAAATCAAAAAATTACGTTACAAAAGTTATGTAAAGTTGCCCAAAAGTTCAAAAAACCGCAAAAAATGACGTGTCCCCCCCCCTAGCGCCGCGAGTATTATAGTTAAAAATTTTGAACGCGGCTAAAAATACGCGCATTTCCGTATATTTCTCTAGTTTGGAACACCCGGCCTTCCAACTTTAAACCTGGACCTTCGGGGCACCGAAAGCTTGAAATTTTGGAAAAAAATATTTTTTTTCCCGGGCATGTGATACATCGTTGGAAAGATTGCTATCTGTCGAGAAGGAAACCGTATTTCATATCCTTAAAAAAACTTTCCAAGTTGCTGTAAAGTTCAAAAAAGCGCGAAAAATGACGTGTCTCCCCCCCCCCTAGCGCCGCGAATATTATAGCTAAAAATTTCGAACATGCTTTAAAATATGCGACTCCACGTATATTTCTCTAGTTTTGAACATCGAAATTTCCAGCTTTATAATTAGACTTTCAGGGCGTCAAAAGTTTGAAGTTTTCAAAAAAAAAAAAATTTTTCCCGGGCTTGCGATATATTATTAGAAAGATTGCTAATTGTCGGGATCGAACCGGTATTTCATTTTCTTAACAAAACTTTCAAAGCTGCTGAAAAGTTCAAAAAAGCGCGAGCTTTAATTTGTAGCCCCCTCTGGCGACGTGAGTATTATAGCTATACATTTGGAACAAGATATAAAATATGCGAATCCACGTATATTTCTCTGATTTGAAACATCCGGCTCTCCAGCTTTAGAATGAGACCCCCAAGGCGCTGAAAGCTCAAAATTTTGGAAAAAAATATTTTTTTCCCCAAGCATGTGATATATTGTTGGAAAGACCGCTATTTGTCCGGAACGAAACAGTATTTCATTTCCTTAACGAAACTTCCAAAGTTGCCGTAAAGTTCAAAAAAGCGCCAAAAATGACATGTCCTCCCGCTTAGCGATGCGAATATTACAGCTGAAAATTTTAAACGCGGTTAAAAAAATGCGCATCCCCGTATACTTCTCTAGTTTGGATCATCCGGATTTTCAACTGTCAAACTGGACCTTCGGGGCACCGAAAGCTCGAAATTTTGGAAAAAATATTTTTTTCCCCCGGGCATGTGATATATCGTTGGAAAGATCGCTATTTGTCGGGAACGAAACCGTATTTTATTTCTTTAACGATACTTTCAAAGTTGCCGTAAAGTTCATAAGCGCGAAAACTAATATGTAGCCCCCTGTTTGGATCGCGAATATTATAGCTATAAATTTCGAATGGGGTTGAAAATATGCTCATTCTGGCATGTTTGCGTAGTTTATTTAAAATTTTGTGTATATATCTAAATAAATTTTATCTAAAAATCGTAATCTAATAAATAGTGACAAACAAGGAAGGTGGTTTAAGTAATAGTATTCAAATATAACTATATAGAAGTTCGGAAAACAAACAAGTACAATTACAAATTTTTAAATATTTATTGATAATTAATCCTTCCAAAAATCTAGTACTAAATAGCGTTTATTTATTAGAATTTATTTTTTTTTGCAGTACAATATGATGACATTGCGTGATGTGTGAAAAAGAACTGGACTAAAAACATCTGTTTTGGAATTATTGTTGTTTTGAATTTAGTATTATGTAAATGAAAATTATGGTTATTTTTAACTTAACATACGGAATCCTCAGCGCATGAAACCTCATGCTTGACTGAACTTGTTTTTTTTTATGTTTGTTCGCGCATAACTCATATTTATATAGACCGATTTTACTGCTTCTTTGTCCATTGGGAAGAGTACCATTCAATTTAGGTACAATGGGAGCAATGATGAAAATCAGTGAACATTAATTAAGTATTTGTCAAAAAAAATCGTGAAAAATGTGGTCCCTTTGGATAATTTTTTTTTTCTTATTATTTCTTATTAGTACAAAAGAGAGACGGTTGACTTAAAATGCTATCAAACGCTTCAAACTTTCCTACATTTGTCGTTTTCGAACCAAAAGCCGTATAATCACGTATAAATGTGGCAAATTCTTCGCTATTGCACAGTTCGTCGTCCCTCTTTTTCTTTTCCCCAATTCATGTTTAGCGCTCGGTGGCGGTTTTCGCTATTGGAAACACATAGTAAATACGCTTCTTACTATTACGCAGGTTGATGAATAAGAGAGGTCCTATCATAGGGAGCAGCATGTAAAGACTATGTTGCTAATTTAATAAAACCATGGAAACGCAAAAAAAAAGTAGTATTTATATGTGTTGTGTAGTATGCTATGTTGTTTCGGTAGATTAATAAAATTTATGGTATAAATTATTGGTTATATTTTTTTTTGTATTATATGAAATTGGGACATTTTTTCGTTATGAAATCTAATGGGGGGCGGCCTAAGAATTACGTTGCAAATTTTGATCATTTTATACATAGTATAGAAGAGAAAGAGACAGAAATGTAAGCAAGAGGGGTCAATGAGCAGAGCCCATTGCGAGGCTAAAATGACCAAGTTATATATATATATATGTGTGTGTGTTTGTTTGTGTGTGTGTGTGTGTGTGCATATATATACGCATATATGCATACATATATTCATGTATATATTCATATTATATATATGTACATATATATTATATATGTATATGTATAAAGGAGAAGAACATTTCAACCGCTTATTCCCAATAATCATCACCGAAAAGCGCCCTCTGCCTCCTCACTCTGGTGGAACGAAGAGTGTAAACAGGCTTTTAAACAAAGTACTGTTACATTCAAATCATTTCGTTCGCGGTCCTCAATGTCCAACTTTCTTGCTCACAAAGAAGCCAATGCGAGGGCTCGCTTTGTTCTTAAAGCGGCTAAGAGAAATTCTTGGAAACAATTTTGTTCCGCTTTTTCTAAAGACACGCCCTTTTCGCAGATTTGGAAGATGGCTAAGGCTTTTACTTCTCCCCTTTCCAAGCGCCCGGTACATCCCTCTCCCGCACTGGAACATCTCCTTTCCTTTCTAGATTCTATCGCGCCCGCCTACGCTCCTTCTCTTGAGGAAATCTCGCTTCCTGTTCTTACACCCAACTCAGAGTCTCACTTCTTATCTCTTCCTTTCCGTTATGATGAGCTACTATCTATCCTTAATAAATCCTCCAACTCCTCACCAGGTTTAGATGGTATATCGTTCCTTATACTTAAAAACCTCTCCACGCTTTCTTTGCATTTTCTTCTGAATATCTTTAACTCCTTCCTACTCTCCGGATCTACACCTAAATCCTGGAATGACTTTGTTATCATCCCTATACCTAAAAAAAATCAATCAACGTTCCGTCCTATTTCTTTAGCCTCCTGTCTTCGTAAACTGTTTGAAGGTATGGTGAACAATCGACTCGTCTGGTGGCTGGAACACAATGATCTAATTCCTTACAATATGTTTGGCTTTCGCCCGGGGTTGGGCCCGGTTGACTGCATCAGTCTTTTCCTATCAGACGTCTACAAAGCTTTCATAGAAAGAAAATTCACTGTTGCTACATTTGTTGACGTCTCCTCTGCGTTTGATAATGTCCACCTTCCTACTCTATGCGCCAAGCTTCTTGGGCTTAACGTTCCATCTAATTTCATCTTTCTGATCCTAAACTTGTTCCAAAATAGATCCCTCTTCCTCTCTACTCCCTCCCGTGTCATTTCCAGATGCATCCACCGGGGACTTCCTCAGGGATCATGTCTTAGCCCCACTCTTTTCAATATCTATCTCCTTAATATTGCTTCCCTCCCTACAATTTCCTCCTCTCTCCTTTTCGCAGACGATATCCTCATCTACTCCAGTTGTAATGATGTGGCCGCCGCTAACGAAGAGATCAATAACTCTTTATCTATCCTTAGTATCTCCCTCGCCTCAATTCACCTCTCCCTCTCTCCTTCTAAGTCCTCTTCTATGGTGTTCTCCCTCCGCCCCTACAATCAAGCTTTGGTAAATATTATTTCATCTAACATTCCGATTCCGCTCGTCAGCTCCTTCTGCTATCTTGGTGTTATTCTCAACAGCCGACTCACTTTCTATGAACACATCAAGTATCTCTACAATTCTTCCTTCAAAAGACTCAATCTCCTGAAAGCTCTTTCGCCATCCAAATGGGGTGGTGACCCTGCCATTCTCCTAATCCTTTACAAAGCTATAATTCGTTCCAGAATCGATTACTGCTCCTTCATCTATGGAAACTCCTCTAAATCTCTCCTCACCAAACTGGACAAAGTTCAAAACTGCTGCCTTCGGTTGTGCATTGGAGCGCTAAAATCTTCTCCCATTCCTGCTATCCTCTCTGAATCTGCTATGCAACCACTGTTTATCCGCAGATCACAGCTTGGTTATAATTTTCTAATTAAACGGCTTTCTGTGTCCTCATCTAATCTTATCTCTTCCTATCTTAGTATTAAAAACCAATGGCGATTTGCTCCTCACAAAATCCCAATCCTTTCTCTCGTAGCAGCTCGAGTCTCCAATTTTTCGCCTTATGTCTTTTCTTATTCCAAGCTTTCTTACTTTTCCCATGACTTTTCCAGCATTTGGCAGACTATTAATCTCTTCTCTCTCCCTCTCCAAACCAGCTCCACCGCACATTCTTCAATCCAAGCCGAATTCTTCCACATGCTGGACACATCTTTCCCTTCTCATCTAACATTCTTCACTGACGGTTCTAAAAACGAAAATGGGGTGGGCGGCGCGTTTACCTCCCTCTCACTTAATCACTCTGAGTCCTTCAAGCTCCCTTCCTTCTGTTCTATCTTCACAGCGGAGTCTATCGCCATTTTACGCGCAGTCTCGTTCATTCCAGCCATAAGAAAGATCAGTAAATGTCTGATTGTCTCCGATTCCAAAAGTGTTCTTCAAGCCATCTCTTCTCCTCCTTCTCATTCCTCCAATTCTATCATTCTTTTAATTCGTTTTCTTATATCCAATTTACTTTCATCCCGTTCCATTACTATTGACTTTTTGTGGGTTCCTAGTCACTCTGGCATCGAGGGCAACGAGTTAGCGGACTTTTTAGCCCGTTCGGCCGCCCGCGATGGTCCTTTATTCTGCAAAATTCCTACCTCGGACATCCTCCTTCTTTCCTCAGCTAATCATTCCCGACTATGGTCGGACATCTATCCTTCCCTATTTTCTAATCCCGCCTCTCACTATCTTCAAATTCAACCGGTTCCCTCTTCCCAGCCGTGGTTTCAATCCTATTCTTATCAACGCTCCGCGATCATTTCCTTAATCAGACTGCGTATTAATCACTCACTTCTGCCCTCTTCACGTTTTCGTTTTTCCCTGTCCCCTTCTCCCGATTGTCCCCTTCATAATTCCATCTCTCCTCTCATATGTGATGCAAACCACATCTTCTTTGAATGCTCTGCCCTTGATTCCGAGCGCTCTATTTTGTACTCGAAAATCTTGGCACTGGGTCTTCCTGCTCCGTATAATTCTTCTTTTGTCCTTTCCTTTCCATCTCCAGATATAATCCCTGTACTCCAATCTTTCCTAAGCTCTATTTCTAATCGTCTTTTTATTTAACCCCTTCCTTAATTTCTGTTGTTGTTGGGTCAATGCCGCTGGCGCGCCCAAAAAAAAAAAAAAAAAAAAAAAAAAACTATTAACATACTACTGAAACCACTAAGTCTATGAAGTTGAAAATTCCCATGTAGCGCAGCGATACAATATATTTTTGTGCTATGCAAAAATACATAAAATAGTTCAAATTTTCTGAGCGAAAGTCAGAAAATCACTTTTTAAGAAACTAAAAATAATCAAGCTACAACCGAAACCATTTACAGCAGATAATTGTAATTGCACATGAGCATTTCCCATATATCGAAAATATCAAATAAGAGAGAATTTTTGAAAATTCAGACTTGAAGAGGTGAAAAAAGGTCAAAAATGTTTTCCAAAAATTACACATAAAATGTTCATAAAAAATAGATTTATTTTATAAATTTGCATAGAGATTGTTTATATTGTGTACTGAAAGTCTGCAAATTTGTTTTAAAAGTTGGAAATTTTAAGAGTAATGAGGAGGGTTCTATCCTATATTTGGGAAAATTTAATGTCACAGCCAAAATGAATGATGCTTATAATGAATAACATTATATGATGATTGCGCATATTGAGCTTTCTTTTACAATTGATACCGCAAGTAGTTCAGCAACTGCAACGGTTTAAACAATTCAATTAACCGATTACCAGCGATGAAGAAAGACAACGATATTTCCGTAACAGTTCATATTGTACCTGAAAAAAGTAAGAAAACCTACGTCACAGTGTTAACTTCTGCTACAATCATTTATTTATATTAAGAAAAGGGAACGATCGTCAAATATCAGTACCTCTTCTTCTTTTATCCTTCGTTACTGGCGTTTTTCCTCCAATAAAATTCCTATACTATCTCATATATCGTTTCGCCTTTCTAAATTTTCCACTTTTGTTATTTCTCATCACAAGCTTCTTTTCTTACGTCTATTCCGAATTGTTAAAGCCACCAAATATCATCTTCATGCCATGCTTCCTTAAATCCTCTCCCTCTCATATCGTCAGTATGGAATTTAATAATACAATAAATTCTCTATTCCGTGATCACTCTTTAATTTTTACTGACGGATCGAAGAGCCCGAGCGGAGTTGGGGCGGCATTCTTGCGCCTTCATTTCTTTCATTCTCGGTCCTTTAGACTTTCGTCCTTTTGTTCTGTCTTTACTGCAGAATCTGTTGCCATTCTACAAGCCATTATTTACATTTCCTCTTCTGCAACAAGTCCTTCCAAATTCGTTATTGTTTCTGAGATTTTTTAAGTGTTCTTCTAGCGCTATCTCCATCTTCCCTTTCTCCTTCCACTGATGCTATTATCCTTTCTATTCGTTCTCTTCTTCATGATCTATCTCGCGAGCGTGAGTTACTTTATTATCATCTTTTAAAGCTTGGTCTTCCTGCTCCTTTCAACGCCTCTTATGTTCTTTCTCTACCTATTCTCTCTGTGGGTTCCTGTCCTAGGGGTGTTCCTTAATTCCATTGTCGACAGAATAAAGATATAATTTCTATTCTATTCCATGTATCTATTCCTTTTTGCTGGGCTAATACTCTTTAGTAGCAAACCCAAGGGGGGTTAAAAAAAAAAAAGGGAACGTTGTTATCGTTTGATTACGAAATAGATTTTTTTTCTCTCTTGAAGTATTTAACAAAATGTTAACTTTCCAAATTGGTTTCTATGTTTCGGTTTGCTCACTGTTTATCAACACTATGGAGTGTGTTCATTCTGAACAGAGGGACAACATGTATTGTTAGCGACTTGAAAATTAAACTGTTAATTTCCAGATACCGATTTCAACATATACGCGCGAAACCGTGAGTACACACACATATATATATATATATATATATATGTGAATGTGTGTTTCTGCGGGAGTGCGCTAACCATGAGCAACTGTTCGATCGAGATGGGTAAATTAAAATCTCTCGAAATTAATATCAATGAACTAGAGAAAAAGTCCTAAGTGGTTAGAGCTGTGATGAGAGATAAAAACGTCGAATACAACGGTGATTACAGTAAAGACAGAGCTCTGGTTTTCATTTTGGATTATTTAAGTAAGTACAGCGTAGGAAAAAAAAAAAAAAAAAAGTACATTTATATTCGAGCTGCGATAAAATATAAAAGGGTAAAGACTTTTCATGTCACGTTGCAAAAATTTATCTCTTTTTTTTTTCATCTTTCAGTGGGGGTTTAGCAGAAGTCACAGCGTTCTGAAATATCAACATTCATGATGCTAATAGCGAAAGCAGATCGAATGATTATTAAATGATTGCCACAGCTATTATCCTTATTGGAAACATCGGCGAAGTTACTAAGCTGTATTATCTTCGTTTTGCTAAAGTCACTACTTTAATCGCTTATCACAACTCCAACACAAACGCACACTACCACCACAGCTCGTATCGACAATGACAGAGTTACATCGCCGCTTCGAAATTTCTCCACTGAAAAGCATACTCCTGTTAGCTCTAATTTGTTAATTATCTCGTAACATAATCTCATTCTAATACACTTTTCATATTTGACTTTTCAACAGCGGTAATCGTGTGTTATGTTAGAAATGAAAATATAACACCTTTTTTAGAAAGCCAATTTTTTGCTCAATAGTTTTTTATACAATCTTCTTTTTAAATTTAACTGAAAAATAAAAAAATAAACTCTTTTTAAAATATTTCATCACATTTTAGAAAACATATCGGGGAAAGTCGAAAGATTTCATCACACCGGCACTCTCCAAACCTCTATATCTAACCCCGGCGACGGAGGTTTAAGCTAAAATGTTTTTACACATTAGCCGAATGGTTAAAAACCCGTAAGGTTTAATTGCAGCGAATATCGTCGTTAATTTTCTTAGACACTATTCGTGCGACGCTAAGTTATCGATGTTTAATCTTATTACAGCGAGTTGTATTGTGCGAGATTCCGCTTCTAAATGCGTGACATATCGCATTAGTCGGAAAAAACGATTAATTTCAACTCAACTCAATCTACGACGATGCAAACGTGACCAATAAAAAAGAATCGCCAGGATGATTTAAAAAACAAAAAATGTTTTAGGAATTAATAATAAGACTAAAAGGAGGAATTCATAAACATTGCGCATTTAGCTCATTAATACGGAGAAAGACGTATATCGATAAGCAACATTTAAAAATTAGAACAAGTCAAATTAAGAGAACTTGGAAACGAAATCATGAATTAAGAGATCCTAGAAAGAAAAATAAATAGCGCAGTAGCCTAAAGGTGCTTGGCTACTAAAGCAGAGGTATCATGGGATTTCGGGAGTTGTCTCGTTCAGGATCCGAATCGCTTCCAGGTGTATATCGAATGTGAAATTGAATTATTGGGTACCAGAAAAATCTGGAAAAGTAAAGGCGGATCCGCCATGAGAAAAGAACTAGATCTCCTACTCTCATTAGTGTGCCATTGAGCCTAGTACATTATGAAAAGCTTAAAATCCATGAAACCTTATTAAAGATGTATGGGACTTACTTGACCTGCTGTAGAAGATCGAAAAAATCGATTTATTTTTTATTTCCTAAGTGTCGATAGATAAACTATCCAAGCGTATAGTCGCAAAGTTACAAATGTTAATTCGAAGTACTTTTCGAGATAGAAAGAGCTAAACGAAAAGGAGCGTCGAGCAGGTGTAGCGCATTCAGCCAGGCTCGGGCGCTCTTTCCGACCTTCTATCTTCTACTCCGTTAGAAGAACAGCTATCTCTGCACGTGTTTCTACTTTTAGCTTCTGTCAGCCAAGCTCAGGTGCTCTCTCCGCTCTTCTATCTTCTACTTCGTGATATCTGTGCACGTGTTTCTAAGAAGCTGCTAACGGGGAAGATATCATAAATAAGTTAACAATCTGCGTGATTTAAAATTTGTTTCTGCTCACATATATTCAGTTTTAGCTGATAATGGGTTATACCCGAAAACGTTTCTAAGTAAGCAATCGTTTTATACTTCAATTTGTTCGTTATATATATTTGTATTTGTTACAACTTAATATAATTTATTACGATTTGGAAAATAGAAAAAATATTGATTCTGACCAAGAAATGAAAAAAAAGCTGCGATAGCAACGTTAGATCGTTATTGCTGCACAGACACAAATCCGCTCGACACGAAAATTGTCCAACCGGAATCGATGGTTGGTGTGAATGGCGCAAAGCTGAATGCACCGATAATCAATAACGATCTTTTGAGCATCCTGCTCGATCGATTAACGAAAAAAATTGAGAAGCACGTTCGCCGGATTTATAAAGAACTATCAAATGACAACCTTTTAACGAGATGTTTAGACGGTCACAGGCAAAATTCAAACGGGGGTCGTTCAACTCAGTGGTCTGGCGCATCAATCCGAAGCACTTGCATTACGACTAAAAAAAGTCGTTGAAATAGCCGCGCCTATTTAGCTACAGGCATGTTGAACGAAGGATATTCAGCGATTTTGAATACTATGCAGTTGCTGCCATTTTGAATATTTGGAGCCGGCAATAGAAAATGTTTGCCGATACCGGCGACATACAACGAAAATAGGCGCCAGTGACTTAGCACCAATGGACTTCGTACGACTGGTACACTCGAATAAATGCATCGGAATAAGTTTTTAGGAAGCAAAAGGACTACTGCATAGGAATAGCTGATTAGCTAATAATTAGCGTAAGAAACGAAGATTTAGACTTATTGAAAACTTTTTAAAACTGGTTTTCTCGACTTTTCATTATTTCGATTTTTCTGAATTGGCCGAAGCCAATTGCAATAAAACTAAACGACCTCTTGAACTAAAATTGATTCTCTTCAGTATTGAATTCTCTTCTAGGCGAACCAATAAAAAATGGTTGAAAAAGTATTTTTAGAGATCTTTTACACAACATAAAATAACTTTTTTTTTTATTGAAAAAGCACTTTTATTTTTTTTAAGCCTGAAAAAGTCGTAATCTTTCGGTTATTTAAATTTTTTTTGGTTCACACGGGGAAAAAATGCGTAATAATTGAACATTTATTTGTTTTTTTTTGTTTCCGACAAGAATTGTGAACTGCATCTTTGCCGACAATTGCGAACTACGGTAAGAAAACGTTCTATAGGAAAAGGCTCATTACTCTGCAGTTTATTATTATATCTACTTGATAAAAATTATTTACACACTTCAAGTACGTAAGAAAATATACCCTAAAGAGTTCCCTGGGCTAAATTGTTTTTTTCTCTTCCAAAAAAAGAAAATCCTCAAAAAAGAGCTTTTTTAGGTTTTCCTAAAGCAGGATTTCCCCTTAAGAGTAGGCTATTATACTTGCAAATAAAATCTCCATCTGTTTGAATGGTCATAAAAGTAAGTTGCCAATACGTAAAAAAAAAAAAAGCGAAATTGAACTTAAGGTTGTGTTCAATGTTAATTTAATGAAAATTCAAATTCAAAGACGCAGCAACCATGATTTTCAGAGTAGTTCATTTCTATAAAGGAGGAGGGGGGGGGATACACGTGTCTCGAATTTAAGACTTTCTGATAGATTCGAAATCGTTAGCAAAATACCAAAACACTCTTTACCTCGTCATCTCGTAAGAAAAAGCGGAGCTTAATGCGGCAACTCTTTTTTTTTCTTTTTCTTTTTTTTTCTTTTTCTTTTTCTTTTTGGTACAGAATGGATTACTAAATCTATCGCACAATGACTACTCGTGCCCTATTTCAAACCATCTGAAGAATCGAACGATCAATAGATGGATGAAATTAATATTTTGTAGAAGAAACATTCTATACGAGTCGTTGGAATTAGATCAGATCGGACTGCAAACATAAACGTACGCTGTTTTGTATCGTGGCAATTTATTTCACTGAAAACTCGTGACATGGGCCTGCAACAAAACGCGATAGCATCATGCGGAGAAAAGTGCCGAGGTAAGTGATCTTAGAAAATCGCCATGCTTGATTATAAACGAATATGCAGTTTGATGACAACGACCGATGCCGAAGGAAGAGACTGTCTCCTTGAAATTAGAATTTACTATTTACCTTAGGATGATGTCTTCTCAGAAGTATAGTGTCAGAGACGAGCGGCGGAACAGCACGTATAGGTTTTATTTCTATTTTCGAATATTTCGTAATTTCGAATTAGCACTTTTACCTTTGTAAAGCAATAAATTTTCGACACGCGGTATTAATTGGCATTTATAAATACTGTCGATCGCGTGTTTCACTCTAACACTGTTTTTTCAGGGGGTCGAGTGTGAACCACTTGCGGAACATCCGCCCGCGTGTGTACAAACCCAAACGGCGAGACTGCAACATTTTTCTACACCAGCAACGTTTTCGGTGCAACAGCTGATTTTGGCAACGTGCCGTCGGTCGCGAAACTTCAATATAAATTACCCAATCAAGAACCGGGTCGTCAGAGGGGCACGAGACTTGGAAGAAATCATGTCGCCAGCTCCTCCGACATATTTTTCGACTAGGCGCGCAGTCGATGTGCAACGGGAAGGAGGATGTTCCAAATGAAAAATTACGCATTCGTCGCGCTAAAGGTTCACTACTTTTTCCTTCTGTCATATCGACCTCGTAACAATCATTCCCGCAGTCAGTTCCACAAAAAGCCACGGAAATGTGCCAACAGAATCGCGTGCTCCTAGACGTCACACTCCAGATAGAGAATATGACAGTATAGGCCCCCTGTTCTATAAAAGAATACCCAAATCGTTCATATATTTACCTGACCGCTGAATAATATGCAGATAACTTTTCAGAAGTAAGAGAAAACATAAAAAGTGTCAAAAACGAAATTACTCTGATCTGCACGTTCCATGGGCTTTGTTCTGGATTTTGCGGCCAGCTCTAACACTCGTTTCACACCAACTTCATTGTTTATTAGTGGACATGGTAAGTTCGGCGATTATTTAGCGAAATTTAAAATTATTGACAGCCTAATGTGTACAGAATGCTTAGCATAAAAAGTAAAAATGATACCGCAATCCACACGATGTTTCAATGTGGAAAGTTAACAGGAGAAAGTTTGAAATTAGTAATGAAATGAATAAAGAGAAGAAGACACTTTTTACGAAAAACATGAATTTCGAAGATTGTTCAATTACTTGATATTTATACACTTAAAGCTCGCAATAAACCTATAATACCGAGTAAAAATAATTACGTTGAACTTTAGAAATTTACGATATATATTATCATATTTTAACTTCTGAGCTAAAGTCGTACTGATAACCGACGGGATAGTGCGGACTCGGCTTTTGTATTCTCTAATATGAATCAAAATAAAAATAAAAATAAAAATAAAAAAAAAAAAAAGAAAAAAAAAACCCCCGAAATAAAGAAAGATCTCTAAAATGATAAAGCGCCAGCTTTAACGGTCGCCGGTTGATCGAAAATTCATACAGCTAGAAAAACTTTGATTTTATGGCGACGTAACATTCGAACTTCCCTGAAGGAGACGGTGATATTCTATTATCTTTTTTTTTTTTTTCCTACCCTGGGCGCGCCAGCGGTCTTGACCCAACAACATGAAAAATTAACAGTTATAACTAAATAACTAGGCGGTCAGAAATGGAGAGGACAAAGGACAGTAGCAATGGGATAACTGAAGGCAATGGGAAGGAAAGAATATAGGTAGCGTTAAAGGGAGTAGGAAGACCCAAAACTAAAAGTTGGGTGTAAAGAAAAGAGCGTTCGTTAGAGAGAACTGAACATTCGAATAAGATGTGATTTGAATCACAAATACAAGAAGGCTCAGAAGCGTGAAGAGAGCAGAAAGGAGAAGGGGACAAAGCGAATCGAAAGCGAGAAGAGGGGAGTAGAGAATGATTGATTTTAAGCCTAATTAAGGAAACAACAGTGGAACGACGACAGATAGGAATAGATTGAAACCAAGGCAGGAAACTAGGAACCGGTTGAATAAGACGGTACTGAGAAAAGCGATTTGAGAATATAGATGGATACACATCAGACCAAAGTCTGGAATGATTAGAGCGTGATAGAGAAAGAATGTCTGAGGAAGGGAAAGAGTCGAGGAAAGGACCAGTGCGGGCGGCTGAGCGAGCTAAGGAGTCAGCTGAGTCATTTCCCTCAATATCGGAATGACTAGGGACCCATAGAAAGTCTATGAAAATGGAGCGGAACGAGAACAAAGAGGAGACAATAGATCGCATAGAGAGGATGATACTGTCAGAAGTATAAGAAGGAGGAGAGGAGATGGCTTGAAGAACGCCTTTGGAATCAGAGACAATCAGGAATTTGTGAACTCCACTTGTAGAGGATATGAAATGAATTGCACGAAATTATCTTATGCAGATGACATTGTTCTTTGTAGTCGCAGTAGAAACCTATCTGAAGCTTCCACCTTGCTTAATCGCGATCTCATACGGGTTTGCAATATCCTAAATGATCTTGGTTTGTCGATTGCTCCTTCAAAGTATTCAGCAGTAGTGTTCTTCTCATATCGCTCAATTAACCCAATTCACAGTGTTGTTTATATTGCCGGTGCTACTGTCCCCATTTTGTCAGCACATTCAGGTTTTATTCTCGATTCTAAATTAAACTGGAACCATCATGTAAATTACATGTATAACAAACTTCTAAAACGGTTACCCCTACTCAAGGCCCTCTGTAATGTCAATTGGGGTAGCGATCCGCGCACAATGAGTAAGTTATACAAAGCATACTATCGCAGTATTTTAGACTATGGTTGTTACTTCTTTCATAATTCCTCAGCAACCAATCGTAACAAATTAGGGAGGATACAGAACACATGTTTACGACTTATAATTGGTGCTTGTTTACCTACTTCTATCGCTGCTTTGGAAGTTGAAACCAAGATCCCTTCTCTCTCTGTTAGATCATCGTACCTAGCAGACAGGTTTCTTATGAAATACTGTCCTCCAGCCAGCTTCAATTTACAATTTACTTAAATCCTATTTGGATGTTAAAGACAAATGAAGATTTAAGACCTCCAAAATACCTCTATTATCTTTAAGTGCTGTTAGGCTTCAGAGATATTATTTTATTACCATTCCGTCGTATCCTTCATTGATCTTTAAATACCCATACTGACATAACTGCTTTAAGTTACAGGTAGATTTGGATTCTTTTCAGTTCGTTAATAGGCACAACGCTAGCAAAGTATTCAATGCGATAATTTCAGACCATTGGCCGAACTCCTGACCGGTTTTTACTGATGGTTCTAAATCTTCGAATTCTGCGGGTGCTGCTTTTTTCATACCATGTCTTAACTTAACTAAAAAATTCTTTCTTCCTCGTTTTACCTCTGTGTTTAGTGCCGAATGTGCTGCGATTTTCAAGGCTTTGTCCTTTTTAAATTCGCATATCTTCTCTGAAAATATCATTATCATGTCTGATTCTATGAGTTGCTTATCAGCTTTGAAACTCTTATCGTTCAACACAAAATCCCATCCACACCTCTATAAAATCAGAAGCCTAGTAGTTTCCCTTTCTGAATCTGGCGCAGTAGTTAACTTTGTTTGGATACCAGGACATGCGGATATCTACGGTAATGATGTGGCAGACATGGCTGCCAAAGATGCATGGATGAATAATTGTTTAGTTCCATATTTTCCAAACAGAGACCTATTCGAGCTCATTAGATATGTTCATAAAGAATATTGGGAGGCTACATGGGCAAATCCATTTTGCGCGCAACAGTACAAAAGAATTCAACCTAATATTCCTGACGTTCCTTGGTTCAACCACATTACGACTGTTTCGATGAGTACCAGATCGTACATTGTTACCTTATGTCGCCTCCGGCTGAGGGTAAACCGTCTTCCCGCTTCTTTGTACAACATGGGTTTAATCTCTTCTCCCTATTGCCAACATCCACTAGACTCGGACAAAGTGGCTGATGCTGACCACCTCATCTTCGAATGCAATTTTCATACGACGCAAAGAATTATTTTCTATAACAACTTGATAATAAATTTCCAGATCCCTCTGCCATGTAGTGTCAATTCTCTCCTGGCCACCGGGAGTGCTGCAGTATACAAGTTATTACATAATTATATAGTACAATGTAATATTAATGTATAGCGTTAATTAGTTAATTAATTATATTACATTGTCGATGGGTTGAATTTTCGACGCCCAAAAAAAAAAAAAAGAAAGAAAGAAAAAAGAAAAAAAAGGAAAAAAAAGAAAAAAAAAGAAAGACAGTGTGGTTAATCCCCCTGTACTATAGCATTCGTAGAACAGCTTTGAAAATTTCTCTCACTAAGAAGAAATACGTAATTTTCTTATACTTACATATTTCACAAACTTAATTATTCACCATAATACGTCAATTACGAATAATAAAATGTACTATAAAATTATATAAAAAACACAAATCATATTAAAAATAGTAAAAAAAATCGACTAGTTTCGACGAATTACCGTTATTATACGCGATTTTTTTAAACGTATATACCGATATATTTTTTTAAAAAACTGCAATCGCTCTCTCAATTTCCCTTGAGAATTAAATGAACACAAATAAAATTAAAATAAAATAAAAATAATTCATCGAAAAGCTTTCGATAAAAGCAATTAACAAATAGGCGAACTATTGCGGATAAATATTAATCTACAGGCGAAATATTATAAACATAAAATCCGAAAACACTGATTAGTCTCGAACATGATCACAATGTATTTATGTGCGAATTAATGTTTACCATTTGTTCAATCTAACGATGTATTTTCGTAATTAAGCTAAATTATCAAAATTAATCAAAATCATACTTCATGTGTCGCACCTATTTTGAAATTTAATTATCTCTATATCAGTTTGTTTCACTCAATCTCCCGTGATCATGAAGCATTGTCTTCGAAACGCGTCGGGCTATTTGATAAATTAAATAATTGTTTTAAATTGGTGTTTAAAATTAATTACCGTACAATACAATTATCTGCTTATCGTTTATCCTTTTTTTGTATTATTGTATAACTTTTTTTACCTGAACGTAATAATTAAAGTAATGCGCAGATTTCTTTTAAAAAAATTTTCATTCTGCAACCTCCGCGTAATTTAAATAAAATTTGCGAACCATTTCTAATTTATCGGTTCAACGCAAAAGAAGGCGAGTATTTAGCGTACTATGAGAGACTGACAATATTGAACGCGTACTCTACGAAACAGCCCGATGACACGTGAGATCAAATCGGCCTGTCCGTAATCGATCATCGAATAAACCAACAACTCTATGTGGGTAAGCGGTAAATTCGATTTTTCTTATTATTCGGATTTTCTCGGACTGATTTTTTTACTTTTATCCATGTATATACTCTCTTTGTTGGTTTTTTTTTTTTATGTCTTTTACTTTGAATTTCCGTTTCCACTAATTGCGCTATGTAGCGACGCACTTACGGAATTTACGTCAACAGCAGTAATAAAAATAAATGATTTAATTATAATGTTCGATTATTGCGATTATGTTTTATTTCCATTTAATCAATTAAATATCGAAGGGTTTTTTAAACATTAAATTAAATATAAAAAAAAATATTTCAGACTGGAAGCAATTTATTAACGTTCGAACAATTTTTTACTTTCAGAAAAAATTAGTCAAATATTAAATGTATTACATTCGATGTAATTACATCTCGTGGTTGTGACGTAAGTAATTTTATATTCGGTTCAGAAATACTGTTTAGATTAAAATCAAAATTTTTAACGAGCTTAAAAAGTGTAAGAATTAAAATACAGAAATATTTATCTTTTTCTCGAATGAGAATAGTTTTAACGTAATTCGGCAAAACAGTGTTTATAAATGAAAAAATTACAAAAAAAAAAACTCATAATGAACATGTAGTTACAAGTTCATTATGAGGAAAGTAAATACGACATATATATATATATATATAAACTCGGCCATTCCCTTGACCCCTCTTGCTTTCATTTCTGTCTCGTTCTCTTCTATACTTTGTATAAAATGATCAAAATTTACAACGTAATTCCTACTGGCATCAACACAAAAAAAAAATATAACATACTCACAAAAATCCTATTCTAACATTTAACTTTCATTATATAAAATTAAGACATTTTTTCGTTACATTTTTCGTTACATATTTCATTACATAAAATTATGACATTTTTTAAATAACAATAACAAAAATCCTATAAAATATAACAAACGTTACATAATATTGGGACATTTTTTCGAATGGGGGGTAGCCTAAGAATTACGTTGTAATTAATAACGATTTAATGTGTACATTACATAGTTATAAAAAAAAAAAAAAAAACAACAAAGAAAAAATATAAAAATTGTAAAATAAAATAAAGAAATAAAAAATTAATTATAACGTATTGAGAGAGTGAATGTGTGAGTAAATGAGAGCCGGTTGCTGGCTGGGGTTGGTCGCTTCGAGAGAGGATTCGGCCCTTAACGAATGCACGCGGATATCGATGGACAAAGGAACGGATCTTCTTCGGGAGATCGTCCAAAGGAAAAACGGAAAAGACAGAAAAATCCGGAAGGAAGGTACGGAGTATTGAGTCTTCGATCAGTCTTCGTCAAATGTTGGTCATCAAGTCCTCATCCATCAAGTATTCGTCAATTCGCGAAACAGGCCAACCTTTCTTACAAAAGAACCGTTCGTTAACCAAATCAATTTCGATCGAAGAAGGTCCCCTAGCAACTGTGAAAATCGGTTTTTCGTTGTAATTAATAAAGTTTTAATTAACCGTAAAGGATGTCACTGTCGATATCCCCTCCCTGCATTTATCACTAACGTACGCCCGTCTGCCACCAAGGGATCAACGACCATCCAGCAACCGGTGCAGAATGACACGTACAATTTTTACCTATTTTCGTTAATCGCCGTCACTATTTTCGTATATATATATATATATGTATTTTTTAATTGTATTTTCAGCGGTCGGCCGTTTGAGAAAGATGGGTGTAGAGGCATTTAACCGAAATATATTATTTAAAATAAAACATAAAAATTAATTTAATAATCATAAATTTAAATTAAAATAAATTAAGTCCACGAGTGTCAAGGAATCTCGTGGCTGACATCCCTGAGGGCTATTAAAACAAGTATATCATTACAACGAAAAAAAAAAAAAAAATCAATACTACATATTGTTTTACTTTTAAATTAGCTTCCTATATATTGATGTTATTATCAATAATTTATCAAGGTATAATACTAAACAGGAGCAATTATCATTACTCAAACACAGTAGCGTCGATTGGCCTTACTTTGATTCAGTATCAAAATTACGAGTAAAATCTTGTATAATCATAATTGATTATAAAATGTCCGACTCTGTTTATATGTTGGGACATCATATGTTCGTTCCACAGATTGAAGCAACTCCTACTGAACTTAACACTGAGCACAATGCTACGTAACGTTCCCATTAAATATGCCAAGGCATATATATATATATATATATATATATATATATACACGTATATATACGTAGGGCATCTCAAAAGTAATGCACACGACTTTCTTACGCAGTCTGTATGCATTTAGGAGGGGGGAAACAGAAGGGATGTATACTATGAAGTTTTGTCAACACGGCAGTGTGTGTACTGTGATTGGTTTCGAGTGAGCTATGCGTGCGTACAAACGTATATTTGTAATGATGGACGATCGTTCGGGTCACGCTACAAATCTAGAAAAGCGATCGTATATGAAAATCGAAACTACTCGTAGTCGCACGCCTATAGAAATTCATTCTGCATTTGAAGAAGTGTGTGGCAGTGACACCATGGAGACTGTATCAGTATTTCTCGATGGGCAAAAAATTTAAAGAAGGCTGTTTGTCGGTTGAAGATGCGCCACGTACTGATCGTCCAAGAACTTTACGTGACAACACAAACATCGCTATAGTGGCAACACTCTGATCGATGAAGATCACCGTATGACGTACGAACGGATAGCTCATACAGCTTGTATCGAAAACCTGTCGGCCACCAGCATCAAAAATAATCTGAAAATTGCGCCCATCACTACTTGATCGCGGTGTTCTTATCTTCTCATAAAAATAATGATGAAATTCGAGCAATTTTTGGGCAATACGGCTAGGAATTGTTACCACATCCACCCTGGTCGTCGGATATGGCTCCTTGTGATTGTGACCTGTTCTGCAAAAACTGAAGAGCCGATGCGAGGAATCCGCTTTCCACATTTAGAGTCCTAGAGTAGTGCTGTGACCGGACGGATTCATGAACTAAATTTCAGAGGCCTCCTGGACAGCATCCAGAACCTCCCCCGACGCTGGAAACGCATCAATGAGGAGGGGGTGATTATGTTGAAAGATTATAATATTTATATGACTTTGTCAAATACATTTTTTTTTTTTGTACGGGCACGTGTACATTACTTTTGAAATGTCCTACGTATATATATATATATATATATACTGAAGTTATCCCGGGGTAGCTTCGAATGAAACACCAGCTTGCTTTAGTCGATATTAGGATACTTTCGAATTATCAATAGACCGTCCTGTGCAAATATTAATACGAAACAAAATAGAAACACTATAACCCGTGAAAATTTATTTTAAAAATTATAAAAAAACAACGACCAGTTTCGAATCAACAATTTTTTATTATTTACTTTTCCGATTTTTATCATTAAACACCTTTTTATAATCTTCGATTCAGTTCTAAATTTGAAAAACGTCGATATATTTAATTCTTGCGCGCGAAAGTTTTTAATGTCCGAAGAGCAATTGAGAGAATTTGAAAAAACCCCAGAATTTTCAGTTCTTCGTTTTTCACAGACTCCTACTAGTTTCTTCAATCTAATTTTCTTCTTCCCAAACCCATGTCCGGTTTTCTATATTTTCATTGTTTTTTTTTTTGGTCTTTTTCCAACACACATTTATCGAAAATCCTATTATCCGCGAGAAGACTGGTTTTAATGCCGAGTCAACGTAGAGCAAATATATATATATTTTTTTTTTTTTTTTTTTTAGATTCCCCCTTTGCGCACGTCAGTTAATTACCTACACCCAGAAACAACAAAAAAGAAAAGAGCCGACATTTAAATTTTGATTCGGTTAGATATGGATAATATAAAGGAACTAACGGATGAGATAATGGATGGTGAAGAGAAGGACAGAATATAAGATGCACAATAAGGAGCGGGGAGCCTGAGTTTCAGCAAACAAGAATATAGGATACCGCGTTCCAAAGAAAGAGATGGACATTCAAAAAAGATGTGATTGGCGTCGCAATTCGCCGCCTCATTAGGGTGAAGAGGACAATTTGGAGAAGAAACAAGGGAAAAGCGAAAACGAGAGGAAGGAAGGGCAGAATGGCCAAAATGCAAGCGAATCATAGAAATGACAACGGAACGGGGAAATGAAGGAAACACAAAGAACACCAGATATTAGAAGGAAGACTAGGTTGTACAGACAGATAAAAGGATTGATCGTTACGGAAGGAGAAAGGGTAAATATCTGACCAAAGTTTAAGATGAAATTTAGTACATAGGGAACTGAAGTTGGAGGATGGAACTTTTTTAAATAAGGAACGAGAGGAAGCAGCAACTCGAGCCAAGGAATCGGCCGTCTCATTACCTTTAATGCCCATATGGCTGGGAATGCACAGAAAATCAACACAGATGGAGTAGTGAGAGGAAAGAAGATGGATAAGACAACGTATACGAAGAATGATGAAGTCAGAAGAGTTATCAGGAAAAAGGGATCTGATCGCTTGAAGAACACTCATGGAGTCTGAGATAATCAAATAATTAGAAAACTGACGACTGGAAGAAATGAAGATAATAGAGCGTAGGCTAGTCATTAATTCGTTTATAAGGGTAGAACAGAAAGAAGGAAGACAAAATGATTCAGAGAAATTGAAGTCCGGAAGAATAAAAGAAGCTGAAACACCATGAGGTCCCCCGGAGCGCCATCTGTGAAGATGGGTACATGCGATGGAAATTGGAAATTGATAATGCTGTGGAATTCCTGTTGAATTATTGCCCGAGGAAAGAATTTGGAAAGTGAAGGTACAAAAGAAACATTGGGAGAATGGCACAGATCGACAAAGCTAAAAGAAAAGGCAGGAAGATGATTACCTGAGATTGTGTAAGGCTAAAAGGAATTAAGGCGAAGGGAAATGAGGGCTAAAACAGGGATTTTCCTAGGCGTAATACGCCAGTTCTTATAAATTGAAAGGTAGGAATGAATAAGAGTACAGGACGTGAGAGGAAGACGTTTGGAGAGGAAACGATAGCCTAAGTAGGATCTGCGAAGAGACAGGGGTGGTGTGTGAGACTCTGAGAGAATTGCTGGAATTGGAGTAGACTTGAGAGCACTAAGACAAAGCTGAAGGCACGAATTTTGGATAATGTCCAATTTAGAAAGACGAGATATAGAGGCACAACCATAGATAAAAGAGCAGTAATCAAATTTGGAACGGACAATGGCTTTATACAAGGCGATCAGAATGTACGGATCACCGCCCCATTTTGTTGAGGACAGCGCTTTCAGCAGGTTTAGCCTTTTAATAGCAGAAGAGGAAAGATAATCAATATGTTCTTAATATCTATGGAGAATACGTAATGAGAAAGGCACTGGAAGGCTGGAAGGGTGAAATATCTATTGGCGGAAGGCGTATAAGTAACCTTCGATATGCTGACGATACCCTCATAATAGCGGCTTCAAGAGAAGAACTGGAAGAAATTATGAATACAATTAAAGAGAAAATAACTGAATGCGGTATGTCTTTGAATCAGGACAAGACGAAAGTCATGGTGTGGTGAATAGAAGTAGCACAACGATACACACGTACATAATGGGATACGAAGTAGTAGAGTCCTTTGTCTAGCTCGGCTCATTGATCAGTTGCCATGGTTCCAGCGAAATGGAAATAAAGAGAAGAGCATTATTGACCACCAAAGAGACAATGGAAATGCTGCCACGTATATGGAAAAGTCATGACATAACGAAAACAACTAAAATAGAGATAGTGTACAGTATCATTCATATATCCTATAATGCTATACGGTGCAGAAACTTGGACGCTACGAAAAACGGAACAGAAAAGAATAGATAGTCTGGAAATGTGGATATAGAGAAGAATGCTTCGTGTTCCTTGGACGGCAAGGCGTACCAACAAATCTACGAGTATCTTGAATGAGGTTGGCGTAGCTATGCGGTTAGGGGATATATGCAAACGTTGAATAATGCAATATTTCGGACACATCATGAGGAGAGAAGACGATAGTTTGGAAAAACTGGTAATACTGGGGAAAATAGATGGCAAACGACCACCAGGAAGATGCCCAATGAGATGGGCAGACCAGATACATAATTTATGCCAGGAGCCAATTCACCAAATTATAAGAACAGAAAACCGTATAGGCTGGAAAAATATATCGCACAAATGTTGATGTAGCCACGATCGTTACGGTCGGCACAAAATGATGATGATCAGAGAATGTTAGCCGACTATTGAGAAAAACTCCAAGATAGCAGAAACAGTTAACGTGAGGAAGAGGTGTAAATTGTTTACAGATAGATTAAGCAAGGCAGGATTGTAAGGGCGAAGTGAAAAAATAATAGACGAAGACTTAGAAGGAGAGATAGAAAGGTTAATTGAGGATAAGGAGTGATCCGATGCAGTAAGAGACGAACTAAAAGCTTCATTAGCGGCTACAAAATCAGAGGCGGAGGAAGAAAACAGGATATCATCGGCAAAAAACAAGGAGGACGAATTTAAAGGAAGAGAAGCAACACCGATAGTGTAGATATTAAAGAGAGTAGGACTGAGGGAAGAACCTTGTGGGAGGTCACAAAAAATTTTTCTTTCATGGCAGAGAGGTATAGAAGAAATATGGATAGAGCGATTCATATATATTTATGCAGCGAACACGTAGCGATGTAGCATTCACAGAATTAATCTAAATTAGCACATCGTTCGATGATAAAATTATGAGGGCAGACAGTAGACGTGTATAATTAATTATAATTAGAGTTAGGCACACATTGACGTATGCATCAGCCCCCTTTTATACGAATTTTGTACACTTTACACGATAATAAAATAATAACCGTCTAGCCCACCTTCCTGGAACGAAAATTTTAATTTTTGCATTTATCATGTTCTTCCGAATTTTCAAAGTATGAAAACGCGACAATATAAACAAAACAATGCCCGGCGGACCAAAAATCCGATATTAAAATTAATAAAATAACATCGGTCGTTGAAAAACCATTTCTGTTGCACTTTTTGGTTACGTTTCTTTTTTGGTTTTTTAGTATGTATATAAAAAAAAATGTTTTTAGTGTCACAAAACAAAAAAAAAAAATCGGTGCAAAATTTAACTAACTTCAAAACGAGTTATCATTGTTCCGAATCAACGTAGTTATCGTTATAAACTACTTTTGTTTTGCCATCTAGCTTGACCAAAGACGTTCGACTGCACGTATCACACCATCTATTCTTTCCGTTTCTTAACCGAGTCATAACACGCTCAATCGCACAAGAGTAAACATTCAGCATTCTTTCCTAGATTAATGTTTCAACAACACGACTATATATATATATATATTCCTTCAGATTTTCGACTCAGATAGAATTATTATTTGGAAATTTCCATCTCGGGGTCGTTAGAAATATTCGTTTGTGAGTTCAACTTTTTCGGTACAAACTGCAACGGAAGAAAAAGTCACCACTCTATTTAATAAGAAAAGAAAACGATCGCGTGATCGGGATCAAAAACGAATGAAGAAAGAGATACGAAAAAACTTTGCCGAGCGCGGAAATACGAAATCGGCAAGCCGGAAATAATCATTTAGTATCTATTACTTTTTCCCGATTATTGGCTTTAAATTATTTCCGCCTATCGTGATTAAATTTGACACATTAGCTGGAAATAATTTAAAATTGATAATTTCAAATATCGGAAAAAATTCAGGACAATGTACAACGCAGATTTATTTTTTTGTTTCGCGAAAATATTTGTACACGAAGCAGGAATAAAAGTTGAATCGCCATTTAACCGTGTAAAAAATATCTTGTCTCGGAAAAAGTGTTGCCCTAAAATGAAAATATTGCATGTACTCGTATTAATTAAAAATAAGAAAACAAAATTTTTCGAGCTTAATAACCGTATTGTGAATTTTAATTATTGGATACTTTCCCGTCACGAATAAGAGTGACGAAGCGAGTCCCGGGGTTGGAGCTTAAGGTACAATTCCTAGTAATAATTTTTATTTATAGTAATATTTTTCTTTTTTTTTTCTCTCTTTTCATAAAGCAGAGTAATTTTCTTTTTCATTTTTAAATTTTTCTAAACTTCAGCCTAATTATTTCAACTTATTCTACGCATACACCCTTAACTACTTACAACATCAGGAAGTATGTTTTTCATCCCTGTTATTGTTCATACTTTTAGTACACTTTGCAGGGAGTTTTCACACACATTATTTATTTTAAGCTTTTTATTACACTACCGATTAAATTTTTTCTTGCACAACTACTTTGAAGTCATTGAACTCCCTGCTCCTTTATACACCATTCAAAAAAATTAACAATAATAAATAAATAAATTTGTCCCTTCAGAAGTTATCTGGGGGGAGGGCAAAAAAAAATAAAAAAAATAAAAAAATAATAAATAAATAAAAAAGAAATGGAAAAAAAAAGTACGATTCCTATTACTCGTGTCTAATGCACCGGTTGCACTGGTAGAAATAGAATGAAAGTTTGGTGCGAGCGAACACCACCGTCAAGCGGCCAGCTACGGCACACGGTGATAAAACCCGTTATATTTATTACGATTAATTAAAAATAAATCAAATTTTCTAAATATCTCAACTTTTTCATTCCAGATTAAGAGTGAAATTATCAGTGGCACATACTGTTTCTTTTATTTATTTATTTGTTTACCCGAGGGGGGGGGGCTTTGCCTCCTGCTCTGGCCAACCCATGCCATCGATCACTTAGCTCGTTCAGCCGCCTCCCACATCATTGACTATTGTTTATCAAATCATAATCCGAATGGTGTATGTGTCATAATTACTAGAGTACTTCTTCTTTCTTCTCCGTTATGAGCTATCGAAACGGTTTCCATTTTCTCTTATCTGCCGCTTTGTTCATTTATATCGTCTAACCAGCGTGTTAGTGGTCTGCTTCTTCGACGCCTTCCATTTGGTACCCAAGCTATGCGATTTTATTTGCAAAGTGTTCATTTTTTGTGAGATAACCAGTCCACTTCCATGTTGACTCCCTTATGTGTACTACGTCTTTCATACCTATGATTTTTCCTGATCATCCGATTGTTGTTTTTTTTATCTCTCAGAGTTATACGAATCACATTCTCCTTTCAATCCTCTTTTGTGTTACGATGTTTCATGTTTTAAATCCATAAGTCACCACCCGGCAGTACACACTTAAATGTTTTTTTTTATTAGTCATAAAGGATTTTTTTTTTATTCGTAAGATAACGCTAGAGCGGCAATTTATATTGTTCCTGTTATTTCCTCAACTGCCCCCTCCCTCTTCATAATTTTTCCTAGATAGTTAAATAATGTCGCTTCTCGCACCACTGATTATTTTTTCGGCTATATTGATTTTCAGGCCGATTTCTCTGCTTTTTATGTTAAGTTCTTTTACTACTTCCTCGAATTCCTTTATGTCTGCGCGCTAGGAAGCACACTATGTCATATCTCAGATGGCTTAGATATGCGTTTCCGATTTCTAATCCTTTACTATCCCAATTTAATTTCTCAAATACCGCCAGCAATAATCAACAGTTTTAGGGACATCCAGTTTCCTTGTCTAATACCCCTATAATACTATAGGTTAAATTTAGTTTCCACCAATCTAAACTGCATGGTAGCCTCTGTATTTTTATACAAATGCTATATAATCGAAACGTCCTCATTATTTATCCCCATTATAGGGAGTACCTATTTAAAATAAAATAAATTTTGTGTCGTATTGAAATTAAATTGAATTTGTCAGAAAATAAATAATAAAAATAAAGGACCAACCGCATTGTTTCCAGTTATTAAGCAAATCACATTATTTAATCCTTGCACGAAAAAGTTCATTCTCTTTTACTTTCATACTTGTGTTATTACAATCGTGTAACCGTTCAAGGAACTTTTTTCGGATCTTTTCGGGTACTTTACCGCTAACCGGAAATCGACCATATTGACGACAAATACGCCATAAATATATATAGTAAAGTAAGTCCCATACATCTTTAATAAGGTTTCATGGATTGTGTAATTAAGCTTTTCATAATGTACAAAGCCCAACAGTAGCTAATAATGAGAGTAGGGAGGCCAGTTCCTTTCTTCTTGGGATCCGCCTTTACCTTCCCAGATTTCTCTGGTACCCAATTATTTCAGACTGGGTAAACCTGGGAGTGATTTCGATCCGGAACGAGACAAGTCTCGAAATATATATATATAACTCAGCCATTTTGGCCTCGCAAGGGGCTGTGCCCCTTGATCCCTCTTGCTTACATTTCTGTCTCTTTCTCTTCTATATCTCTTCTGTACTTTGTATAAAATGATCGAAATCTACAACGTAATTCTAAATCGGTCCACATGAATATGATAAAATAATCACAAAAATCCTATAAAATATAACAAACGTTACATAAAAGTGGGACATTTTTTTGGGACATATTTTTGCGACTTTTTTCGTTACATAAAATTGGGACATTTTTTCTAATGGGGGGTAGCCTAAGAATTACGTTGTAATTAATACATATGTATATATATTATATGTATGCATGCATATATATATAAAAAACTGGGTTCTCGAAAACAGGTCTAAAGATATCAAAGAAATTCACGAATTAGGGTTATTTAGGAAATTAAGTAAATCTATTGATCGAGGATTCTACAAAAGGAGAAATTTAAAGGGAGATGGTGGCGGCCAGTAGTGATCATCGCATTTTTAAAGTTTATTAAAAAGTAAATAATTCGCCACCATGATGTAAAATATAATAAATTTACATACATTGTTAATTAAAAATGGATAAATGGCAGCTTTGTTTCATGATGAAATATATTTATTTACGCTTTACGCAACGGATTCAAATAGATTATGCCAATTTCCAAATATACAAGGCAGTCGTTATAATGCAGACGATAATTTGTAATAATACTATTTCTGTTTTATAAATATTTGTTTTTACGTAACAGGACAATATTTCAACATAAAAACAACGGATAATGCAGTGCATAATGAAAAAGGAATATAGCTTTCGAGTCGTACGCTTATGTTACTTCAGATACGACCAAAGCTCAGTTAATCAATTCTCCCTAACGATTTTTATAAAATTCATGAATTAATGGAGAGGGTTTTCCATAAATCCTGATTGTTCAAGGAAATGGCGGCTATTCATGTTAGTGATAAAACTTGTATTTTTGTTTAATAAAAAGAGTAAACTTAAAACAATTCCTTCATTTACTAACCCTTCATACGCATGAGCGTAACTAAGAATTCTTCCTAGAGGAAAGCAGCTGACCAGCCAAATATACATATATATATTGTGTGTGCACACATGTAATCGTATCATATTAAAAAGTAGAGATATAAAATTAATAACTTAAATAAATATATAACCAAAATAAATAACAGCTTATTTAAAAAGGGCCTTTATTTACAGATCACTTAATTTTCAAATACTATGCAAATCCGTACCGAAAAATCAAAATACTTCAAAATAAGATGATTATAATATATTTCACTGATTTATAAATTTCTTATATAAGTTTCAATTTTCTGTATTTTTCGTTGAACCGATTCAAGGCTATCTAAGAAGTTATGGTGTTTTTGACTATTTCATTCTCTATAATATGCAGGAAAGACATAATATGTGAAGTCTATTTCGGAGCATAGTTGTTCTTAACGACGTTTTTATTCGCCTCATTGCAGAGAAACTTGTTTCGCAACCGGCCGAGCTCACTGAAAGCGTTAACGCTGCTTAAAGCAGTTTGTACGAGTTGGGGCAAAATTCTTTTTTTTTTATGATGATTTTTTATGATGATTTTTTAAACTTTCTGCATTTATTCCACAATTTTTTAACTGGAGTTTCATTATTGTAGCTTCCGCATTTAGCGCTACAGGATCAGTTTTTAAAATTGTCTTGTAATTATTAATAAAATCATCCACTTTTTCCATACCTAATTTAAGAAATACGTGTCTATTGCCTTTGCTAATGGAGGGTTTTCAAGTCGCAATTTTTTAATATTTATGTTGTCTATAAGCCGGTTATAAATATTTATTTCCGAATAGTTCTTGGGTTGTGTATAAGATGGCCTTAAGAAATTATTGTGATAATCACGGTAACAATTTCGAAGTACGAGTACATTGTACTTTTACACTTTTCAAATTTTTCTCCGTCTAACATTTAGACGACTCTTCTAGAGGAGGCAACGAGTTTTCCCGGGGGAGGGGGGAGGGCAGTGCCCACCATTGCCCTTCTCTAGCTACGTTCATTTTTATAAGGCAAGTTTCGGAAAATTTATAGACGTGTATACTTTTTGGAAAGATTTTTTGCAAATAAAAATTAATAATTTTTCGATATATTTATTATTTATTTCGGAATTCGAAGGAAAAGTGGAACGTGACAGACATGCCACGTAAGGGTTTTATTAATTCTTTACGTAGTTTTTGCGGCCTGTCGAACGGTATGTATCACACAGCACATTGCTCTATAAAGAGTTAAATAGAAAACTGAAATTGTTCGCAATATTTATACAGCGTAATTTTTAACACAACCCAAAATAAATACACTTCCAAAGTTGAACACAATTCACACGAGGACCGTAGCATCACTCGGCGCATCTTACTTTCGAAATGTCTGGCAAACTCGGTAATTTAATGACGTACAAATTCGAAATAAATCAAAGCGAAATAATACGTGTACTCTAAAAATTCGCAGCTAGAGGAGACAGTGCGATTCGGAAGCAAAGTCGTGTTCTACTGGAAACCCCAACGCAGCAATCTGGCATCTCTGCCAGTTTGCTAGTCTGGTATTGGCCAAGGAGTTGTGAACCATTTAAACAAAGGAAAGGCGTTCTGCAAAATAATACGCCTATTATTACAAACGACGTTTATCTGTCGAACCGAAGAGATAAAAAGAGCTTTCGAATTTTAATTCGCGTCTTCGCGATCCATTTATTATTATTAATGTCGTGACCCGGTGCGAAATTAAATTCTGTTGTTAAATTTTTCGTTAAATTGAATGGTCGCGGTTATTGAACTACTATCATTAGTAACGAACCGGTCGAATCTCGAACTGAACCCGGGGCTGAGAGGGGGCAATGCGCACCGATAAAAACAGTCTCTTGATTATCGGAAAAGAGAGTGGAATAGAAATTTAAATTACGCGGGGGAAAAAAAAAGTAATAATTAGATCGCATCGGCGACCGGTAGCGACGGATTTTTATTGCAATTGGTTGTAACGTCGACTGAACAATTTTCAACGTGTCCCCGGCCCCATGCGATATTTTTAAATGCAGGTAACAACAATACGCACGTAGGCGCGGCGTACACAAACGCACGCGTCTGCCCGGGAAATAATCGTACGCACGATCAGTTAGTTCACGCTTTGTTAATGAACGAACATACAAGGAAGTTCATTATCACTAAAACTGTTCTGATAGTGATAGCTGTGCGTCTCCTCGAAAATAAATCGGAATGATAAAAGCAAAAGTACAATAAAGCGGTGATAAAAACGAAAAGCGATTTGCCTTTTCCCTTGCGTCGCTGTTACCAACGTCGTGATAAACGATGACGACTATAGCGCACAATGTATACAAAGACTAGCGCATGGACGGGAAGTAGGTAGTTCTTCGTTTGTTGTAAAGATAAACGTATACATACGCGCCGGGCGCCCTATACATCATTATACCGCAGCACTCGATATTTCTGAATCATACCTAAGAAAGAGCCTAGAAACAGCCAATGAAAACTGCTACATTGAAATGTTTCTGCGAAATTTTGACAAATGCATTTCCTCCACCTTTCTCATCCGGCTACGTGTTTTCCATTACTAACAGGATACTACGATTTACTTCTAATACTCGTAGTAATATTTCCTCTTTATTTATTCCGCAAAACGTATTCTTAGCTGAATATTTCAAAATTTTGAAAAGCACAAAGAATTAATATTTCAAAAAATAGTAAGTTAATAATAACCCAAATATAATAAACAATTATAACAAACTAATAAGATAAAATTTTCTTACTTAGTATAATGTTTTCGTCGGGCATAACCCATCATCTGCTAAACACCAATATGTGAACAGATACAAATTCTAAATCACACTGAGGTCACAACAAGGGAATACAATGGTTTATATATATATATATAGGTTTAAAATAACAAATATAGAGTCAATGGTCGTAACTATTAAAAGGGTGTAAAGTGCATAGACTATAACAAATAATATTTAAGAAATTTAATGATCACAAGTTTAAATCAATATAAAAATATATAATATATTTTTTTAAATTTTATATTAAATAGGGGGTTAGTGTTATTTGGGATTTGATCGTTTAGAATATATTACTTTTGTGTTTATTTATATAGTAATTTTCAGCTATGTTCATAGTACATTACCTTTATCATATTTAGCTGAGACTGCGTCTGTTCTTTCTATAGAATTTGGTTTAAGTTTATTCTTTATCAAATGCTCGGCATAAGTGGATTTTTCTATTTCGTTGTTTTTAAATGATTTTATGTGTTCATCGATGAATTCAAATAAAAAACAAAATGAAATGGAAATATTAAAAACAATCGCATCAAATAATGGTTACAATGAACAAATAATCGAAAAATTAACACATAAAATAAAATCAAAATTGAAATATAAACAGAAAAATGATATTAACAACAAGAAAGGATGGGATAACATTTACTTTTATAAATAACAATATATACAAATTAGGTAATGTTTTTAAAAAACAAGGATTAAAAAAGTAGCTTTTAAAACCGATAATAAACTAAAAATAAAATAATTACTATAAATAAAGGAAATAATAATAATAATATATATGAAAATAGCGGCATATATAAAATAAACCGTAACGACTGTGAAAAAACATACATCGGCCAAACAGGTAGAAAAATTAAATGTAGATATGATGAACACATAAAATCATTTAAAAACAATGAAATAGAAAAATCCACTTATGCCGAGCATTTGATAAAGAATAAACATAAACCAAATTCTATAGAAAGAACAGACGCAGTCTCAGCTAAATATGATAAAGGTAATGTACTATGAACATAGCTGAAAATTACTATATAAATAAACACAAAAGTAATATATTCTAAACGATCAAATCCCAAATAACACTAACCCCCTATTTAATATAAAATTTAAAAAAATATATTATATATTTTTATATTGATTTAAACTTGTGATCATTAAATTTCTTAAATATTATTTATTATAGTCTATGTACTTTACACCCTTTTAATAGTTACGACCATTGACTCTATATTTGTTATTTTAAACCTATATATATATATAAACCATTGTATTCCCTTGTTGTGACCTCAGTGTGATTTAGAATTTGTATCTGTTCACATATTGGTGTTTAGCAGATGATGGGTTATGCCCGACGAAAACATTATACTAAGTAAGAAAATTTATCTTATTAGTTTGTTATAATTGTTTATTATATTTTTTATTATTAACTTACTATTTTTATATATTTAACAAACAGTACGAAAAAAGATTCTTCATTAAATTAATACTTCTTCGTTTTCGTTTGTAAACTAATAGGCAAGCAACTGAACTACTATATATGTATACGATAAATATTTAGCTCTAGAAGCATTTTCGGGATTCTGGAGCATCATTAACAACCCTGTAAAGAGACACATACAAAAATATATGCCGGACATGCTGATTTTTCCCCAGGTGAAAAATAAATTATACCTCACCGCCACCGAGAAAAACAATTAAAAGAAGCTCACATTTTTATTTTTTTTTTGAAAATCTAAAAAACCGGAAAAAAATCATTCAAGGAAAAATCCATTGTCACTAATTCTTCATCTCACACGGATTGCTCCTATCGATATAGTCTTTCCGCTGCCGTTTTGGACCCCCCTTCCTTTTTTCGAGTTTGCAAGCTCCCTTATTACTTCTCTTTCCGGAAACCTGTTTTTTTTTTTTTTGTTTTTTTTTGCCCAAACTTATTGTCTATTACTTCTGTACTTATTCATACTTCATTTAATTCTATGCTCTTTCTCTACGGGATTCTTAAAATTACGATCATACGTAGAGTTTTCATTTGTCGCACTCTATATTGCTGAGTGAAATTAAGTACCAATTCCGTGTTTAAGCCTGTCCTGTGTGAATCGTTATTTGTCAGATATTTTATTTGCTTCCACACCTTCATACAGTTTTCTTTTCCGTTTAAACCCCACACTAAATTTTCCCTATTCAGTTGACCCTTTTTGTTTTAAAATATGTTTTAATCTCTGCTGGGTTTTTGTTTAAATTAGTTATAATTTTTTTTGGTATTAGCGTTACTCGACCCCAAACTGCGTTGATTCTATCTGTGTCATAACCGCATATTTCTCTTGAGATGTTAACTTACATTTTTATCCATTGTCTCCATTTGTTTATAATGCTTCTCTTCCTTCTATGTTTTCCAGTAAATTTTTCTGTAATTAAGTTTGTTGTATTTTACTTTATCATAGCTTTCTGTAATTAGCATTGCTATTCTTATTAACTGATATAGATAATTTATTTTTACAATGACAGTATTTCAATACTTCTCATTTTATATGAATTGCTAAATCTGGCAAACATAAATCTGTAACTTCCACGTTGCCCTGGTCGGCTCAAATAGGTTCGAGTTTTATCATTTACAATATAAATGTTGTTTTCCTCAATAAATCTTTTAATAACTGTTGTTCTTCATAATTTATATCTCTGCATTTCCACGCTGTATGTTTAGCATTAACGTCTCCTGCGTATGTTTTTCCTATCATTTTATCGATTTCATTTTAACCTTCTTTATTGATTCTATCACCAGATGCTGCATAAATTCCCAGTATGTTGATATTCTTATTACCTATTTTTGTTTCGAGTATGTACGGCTTAACTAGTATACTCTTTATACATTCATGGCGAACAATCGCATCAACGTGAGTAAAGGCCAGTCGTCTTGGCTTCGCCTCGCCATTGGTACCTTTCTCACGTTGTCGGCAGCACGAAAGCTAAGCGTTGCGCTCCTGCTTACATGATTCCAACTGCGCGTCTACCTATCCTCTAATTCTCCTCAGAACTAGAAGATAACTCATACTCGGAATTTCGAGTGAGCTAGATATATGTACATTCATATTTTGCAGTGCTATTCAAATTTTGATTAAATTTCATTTCTTAATTGCGTTGAACCATTATTACTACTCCGCCACCTTTTTGATTTATTTTATCGTCTCTTTTAATGATGTAATTTTTAAATTTAAATACGTTATATGGTTTCCACCATGTCTCTGTTATTATACTAATATCGATTTTTTTGGGATATTATCATTAATTTTAGTTCCATCATATTTACATATATATGTACAATACTTCCGGCAATTTTTAAGTGAGTTGTATGTCTCTACATGTGTTCATGGTACCTTGCACGTCTGAGTTTACATATATACATATATACATATATATACTGTATAATAATTCAGCTTTCCTCCTTAATCTGACAATTGCTAATCTAATTAATTTAGCTTTCTGATATACTCTTGCTATTTTTTTTTTACCTGTTTCCTCGTTTTATTTCCTTTTTATCCTTTTTCCCAATTCTTTCGTTTTTTGTTTTCTTTTATGTCCTACAAGTTTAACGCCCTACAGTACAATTTGCCGGAATATGATGCCTAATAGGGTGTTATTTAAGTGACTTCTCAATACTCATTAAAAAGAAAATGAAAAATTTCCTTGCAGATCGCTCTGTAAATCTAAAAGTGCGAAAAAGAATGATAGCGTGCTACATTTATCGTATCATGGAAGCAGTAATACTGGCAACAAAGACATTAAAAAAATTGGAAGCTTGCGAAATACGGTTATACATATAGAGAATCGTTAAGAATTTCTTGGACCTAAAAGTTGACTAATGACAGGGTACTAGAATTAGCTAATGCTAAGAGATGCTGGACGTGAATAATCAAGAATAGGAAAATCAAATATTTTGGACATTTAATCAGGGGCGAAAAATATGAACTAATAAAAATGATAATTGAAGGAAAAATTGAGCGACATCGAGGAAAGGGAAGAAGAAGAACACCCTGATCAAATAATGCGAAGTAATACGCACAGACCTAGACGCGGTCGACGACCTTGTGCGTGCGCTGAATGGAGAAAAATCTAGAATGCCATTAGGATCGTCGACGTGCAGTGATGCGCATGAATATAGAAGAAGAATCCATGGTACCATGTGTTGCTTCAAAAGAACAAATTTGTTAACACCTCTTTCTGTACATAAACGTAGTCTCATGTATTTTCCTTAACTTTTACAAATCAATTATCGGTTCTAAATTGCCTACGGTTACAAATATGCTCCTAAGTATCTTCTTTTCCAGCTGAATTTAAAACCTCTGCATTCGCCTATGTTTTGGTGTCTTAAAGTCTTTTCCAATTCCGGCAACGTATTTCGAATTTTGGGGATCGATTTCTTATAAAAGGCCTTTCTATCAATTCGTTCAAACTCATTGCGTCCTATCTTTCCATTTTGAAAAATTTACCAAAGGATTTCCAATTCTTTCCAACGCTTCTGACCGCTTTTTTCAGTTTTCCCCGTTCATTTATTTTTAAATAGCGAATTCCCTTATTCTATATATTCTGTTGTTCGGATTTAATTCATCGGATTTGTTTTTCTTTCTCTCACATGCTAAACCCCTTACTCCCTTTAGCTGTTGTTAACGAATTCAGTCACATATTAAAATCTGTTTCTCCTTTGTCCTTCTCAATTTTTACTGATAATTCAAAAAACTGGCCATTGATCGTACCTTTGTATTTCCTGGCCATTTTCACTCCGGAAGCTTTAAACTTCCTTACTTTTACTCCATTCTTACAGCTGAATCATATACAATTTTTCAAACAAATTTTTTTCATATTTTCGTTCCATGACAACGAATTCCTTATTTCTTCCCCCCTATCTTCATTTGACTATCATTTCGCCGATATGCTACATTGTGGCCTTCCAGGCAGCAATACAGGTGACCCTTGGTGTACGTTCCGCCTAGGTTAACGGCTGATTTATCAATAAATTCTCGGCCCATAATATGCTTTATCGTAACATATTCACTTCAATACGTTAAGGTTTACTCCTCTTCCTTTTCTAGTCCTCACTCCTCTTACCGCTAAATTCATCCTCATCCTCCTCTATCGCCTTGGTTCTTGTCTTTCCCCTATCTCATTCAACACTTCCTCCATAATACCTCTTCACCTGAATCAAATTTATTTTCTCTTCTTCGATTCCCCATTGTAACATCTGTCTACAGTGCTCTTGATCCCGTAGACCATAATTGCGCCTGCGACGTTGACTCTTCTTGAGTCCTCCTTTCTCTCTCAGGAGCGCTCAATTCTCTACTTTAACTCTTACATTTGGATCTCTCTGTTCCTTACTGTGTGTGACATACATCCTCGGTCTTCTTCTCTATTTATATACATATCAGGATATAACCTCTTATTCCATTTTTAACGCTTTCGGTAGTTTCTGGGTCACATTACCTTAGGTTAAAAAAAAAAAAGAAAAGAAGGAAAAAAGAAAAAGAAAGGGATGCATTAGGAATTAATGTGATATAAGATAAATAATTACACAAAAAAATTAGAATATCAAACGAAGCCCAACTTCACAGGGTATAAGAATATATAATAGGGTGTCTAAAACTACCAATGAAGAATTCAAAGCCACATTTTAGTAAATTGACCGTGCTTTATCCAATGGAAATATTTTCGACTTACGCCGGAAGCAGCCTATTCAAACCAAAAGTTTGTTTGTTTAAATGTACTGGGACATTTTTTTTTATACGAATTCTAACTCAAATAAAAACTTTTTAGGAGATCCTAGTACCTTAATTATCCTTTATAAATCTATAGTACGTTCCAAACTAGATTATTGTTCGTTTATCTATGGTAACTCCTCCAGATCTCTCCTTTGTAAACTGGATCGGGTCCAGAATTGCTTTCTTCGTTTATGTCTAGGAGCCCTTAAATCAACTCCCATTCCTGCAATACATGCTGAATGCAATGTTCTCCCTTTACCAATCCGTAGATCTCACTTGGGATATCGCTTTCTTTTAAAACGGCTTCCAGTTTCTTCCTCAAAACTTATTTCATCCTACTCCACCCTACTTCAGAATTGGCGATTCACTTCCAAAAAAATTCCCCTTCTTTCTCATATCTCAAATCGACTTGTTAAATTTCTTCCACAAATTATAATACATAATAAACTTCCTTACTTTACCTTTCATTTTACAGACTTTCTCTTTCCTCCTAATCTATCTTTGTTGTCCACTTACTCTAAATCCCTTCCACAACCTAATCAAGATTTCCTTAACACTATTAACTCTCTATTTCCTTTTCATTCTCTTCTTTATACTGATGGATCGAAGGGTCCTCACGGCGTTGGAGCATCCTTCCTATATGCTGTTCACAACTACTTTGAAAGTTATAAACTTCCTCCAACTTGCTCTATTTTCTTTGCAGAATCGGTTGCGATATTAAGAGCCATTCTTTACATATCCTTAATACGAGACAATAATAAATTCCTAATTATCTCTGATGCTAAAAGTGTTTTACAAACTATCTCATCTGTTTTTCCTCATCCTTCTTGTGATCCAATCATTCTTCGTATTCGCTCGATTATCCATAACCTCTTCCAAACTTACCACATTCAGATCGAGTTCCTTTGGATTCCAGGCCATGTTGGTATAGAAGGAAACGAAAGAGTTGATCAGTTGTCTCGTGGTGCAGTTGTTAATGGACTCCCCATTAATAAGTTCACTGCTAATAATTTACTTGCATTATCTAAAAAATTCCATTATAGGTTTTGGTCAGACTCATATCCTTCCTCCTTTTCTAACCAATTTTCCCTTTATCTTTCTATTCAGCCATATATTCCAGTTAATCCTTGGTTCCATGAATTTCCGTCTTTGCAGCGCTATTTTATTTCCTCTTTATGTCGATTGCGTTTCGATCATAGTTTGCTTCCTTCATCTCGCTATCGAGTTTCACTTTCAGACTCTTCTTACTGTCCGCTACATCCTCCAAATGATGCCCACGAATGTAATTCTAACCACATACTTTTCGAATGCTCCACACTGTCGTCTGAACGTTTCCTTCTTTACTCTCAACTTCTGAGACTTAATATTCCTGCTCCCTATAGTGCTGCATCTGTTCTCTCCTTTCCTTCGTTAACTGTTGTCGCTCCCCTTGTATCCTTCATTGATGCGATATCTGACCGCGTACGAATCTGAATAATTAATTCAGCAATACTTTCCTTTCTTGTCGAACATGGGTCAATGCTCTTTGTCAGCGAGTCCAAAGAAAAAAAAAAAAAAAAAAAAAAAAAAAAAAAAAAAAAAAAACTTTTTGTTTGAAACATTTTTCCTGAAACCCTCGTTTTCAACCTCAAGATGTCCTCCAAAGTCTAACTAAATTAAAAACTCGGAATTATATTGAAAATTATTTGAAATTTTCTATTAGTTCTGTAATTTTTTAATAAACATTTTCGTTTGATGTAAAATGTCTTAAATCTTTCTGACTTTATCAAACCTCCTTCCACGTTACACGTTATTTTTCTACTTTGCCAGCTAAAAAAATCCCAAGTACTAATCTTTTATCCTGAAGTAAAAAACTTTATTTAAAATTTTGTTCGGATTTGTAGCCTTCCTCCTTCACCAGTAATCTCGTTCCTTCCACCTCTCAATTAAATCTAACTTTTCTTCAATAACATATAAATGATACATAGTTGCGACTTGTTTTAAGGGGTTTATTCCGAATTTAGTACATTTTTTAATCCACTTTTTTTGAACCTTGAAAATATTTTTGGTAGGGTAGAACTCGAATTAATCGGTCGATATTTTTCGATTTATATTTTTTTTTAAATTCTGGCTGCACCTCTAACCGCAGACCCCTACTTTTTCAGGTAATTTCAGATATTCAGATAACCTTTGATTTAATCAGACGTTAACAGTATAATAATAACAACGAGAACGACGGACAGAGAAGAAAGGGAAGCGAATGTAAGAAGCGTAATAAAGAAAAGGAATTCTTTAATAAAGAGGAATACGGAAGATTTCGACAGAAAGCACTTGCGAAGGAGGTCTGATCACCGTCATAAGTTCCATTCTGAAGGAGAAGGAACGTAGACAAAGTTAAGGAAACAGCGAGAAGAAGATAACAGAATTAAAACTTTGGTGAGCGCCAATACAACAGGAAAATGAAGGAGAAGCTTGAAGAAGAAGCCTAGGGGAATTAGAAGAAAAAATTTAAACAGGCTGATTAGGAAAAAAAAAAAAAATTGTGATAACAAACGGGAAGAGTGTGTAAATATCTCATCCCATAAAATGTGAAATAAATTTTTTTTTTACTTCCGGTCATAGGAAACTAAAATACGTATTAGTTCGAATTTCAATAGTAATTTTATTTACTTTTTTATTATGTAAGTACAAGGGAATGGAGTACATTTTAAATCCCAAAAAAAAAAAAAAACAAAAAAAACTTAATCACTTAGCATAAAAAATAAAACTATTCCGCGAGCATAAAAATTCTCGGGAGCAAATTATTTATAAAATACGAAGTTGATCAGAGATTCTACTTTTTTTGGAAGGGCCGTACCTCTCCTAGTTAACCGTTAAATCGAAATAATTTTCTGCTTCTTGAAATAACGACTGGCAAATTCCTACGGTTATTACTCGACTTTAAGCTTACTTGGAAGCCTCATATTGCTGATTTCAAAGTTCTGCGCACCAAATCCATACCCACATTAAAATACCTCACTAGTGACAGACGTAACGTCAACCCTAAACCCCTTTTTAACATCTACAGATCCCCCCTGTGAAATATAAATTACGAGCGTTAAATGTATTTTGCAACCAGCAAATCCTTATTGAAATCTCTAGATCCCGTGCACCACTCCGCGCTAAGGACCGTTCTGGGGCGCGCCGATCCTCTCCAACTACCAAAGGGCGCTACATACGTTTTTAAACTCAAAGATGCCTGATCTGCACTGGATACAAAATTTCACGGGAGTGCCTCCATCACTCGTTATGACCGATAATAAATCCATTAATATCTTCATAGTTAACGATTCTCTACAGTCTTCAAACATGTTAAAAAACTAAAAATGTAACAAACCGCTAATAAAGATACGCCGTTATTTATATCCAAATGGGGTGCCACGTGATACTAATTTAGGTTCTCGAACACAACAGGGTGCTTGGTAATGAGTGAGTCAACATATCGGCACGCTCCGCTTTGTTCACCCTAATCCGAGAGGGCACAAACCACGTCCTCGATGATGCTTTAAATATTTTTTTAAGAGATCTCTCAGATAGAATGGACATCTACTACGATATTCTTCAAAACTTTAAACGTACGACCAAACCATAGTAGCCAGCGGTAGGAAACAATTTTCAGATTCTTAGCCGGCTGCGAACTGGTCACTCCACAATCGTCCATAAACACGTAATCGATAATCCTTGGTTGTCTCGAAGCACTTTACTCCTTACTTGCTCAAAATTTCCTGTATGTATTACGGACACCGTTTACCTCGGAGGAAACGTATATACAAGAAACTCTTTCAAATATTGCAACCACCGTTACCTGAGGACTACAGCATTCGTTAGAACGAGTGACTTAATCCGGCATGTCAAAAATAATTGCGTTTATGTACAACCGCAGTAGTTACTCACGGTACAAAAACAAAAAAGATGGAGAGAAAGAAAAAGAGTATGATATAATAAAAAAATATGAAAGAACGTAACTAAAATAATTTCAAGTTTATCAAAAATTATCAATCCTAAACACAGTTGCGAGAGTAAAAAAGAAAAAAAGGGAGGAAAAGTGATTTTGAAAAAAAAACCACAAACAATGGATTTGTATGACACCCAGTTTTTTTTTTTTTTTAATGGGCTCGGTGTTAACACTGACCCAACTACATGGACTTAGATCACCTACTCAGATACAGAGTTAAAAGTCGCAGGCCTTAATTTTTTAGATTTTGGTCAGATTTTTACGTTTCTTCCTTTTCTAATCATCCTTCCTTTTATTTTTCCATCCAACCTAATCTTCCCACGCGGCCTTGGTTTTACGATTTTCCTTCGCTTCGCCGCACCGTTATTGTCCCTATTATCCACTCTTCTTCCTTCCTCACGTTTTCGTTTTCGCCTCGTACTATCATCCCCTAGTTGCCCTCTTCACCCTGACGACGAAGCCGTCTATGATCCTGACCATATCCTCTTTGAATGTCCATCCCTCGTGAACGAACGCACTTCTTTGTATTCGAATCTGCTGTCACTCAAACTCCCTACTCCTTATTGTGCTTCGTATATCTTATCGGGTCCGTCGATCTCAGTTGTTCCTATCCTCAGTTCCTTTATCTTATCAATAGCTGACCGAATCTACATTTAACTGATCCTTCTCCTTCGTTTCGTTTCTGGACGAAGATCCTTTGTTGACATGCCCAAAAGGGGGTCAATAAAAAAAAAAAAAAAAAAATTCTGGCCAATAATATCTGTGACTTGAGTAGCGAAAAGAGGTTAAATTTTTTTTCCCATCATTATCTTCTGTTTGATATTTCTCTCTTTTTTTTTTCAAGAGTGGGAGTATCTATTGAAATGTTTTTGTTTTTTTTCGTTAAAATTGCAATTTATCTTTTAACCGGTAATACCATACGAAGGTTGCATGTATCAATTGAAATCATTTAGTTTATTCCTTTTACATTTGTTGATGATCGCTTCTATTTATTAATTTTTTTTTTTTTTTTATTTAAATACCTATCGACAGGAAATTTATTAATAAACATATTTATACGTCTGTATGCTTAGACCGGTTTATTTATTTATAGGAAAGGATAATACTTTAATCGCTGGTAATATACGTGTGCGTGTTCCGAAAGCTCTAATTGAATAATAATTTCAAAATATAATCCACCCGCTGGCCAAATAAACTATATATATATATTTTTTTTTTTCCTTGTTTGGGTGTTCGGGGCAAAAAAAAAAAAAAAAAAAGTATAATCCAGAATTGTCTTACAAGTTTCGCTATAATTTTGAGGAATGTGCATGAATGTGAGTTATGAAAGAAAGAAAAAAAAACGCCGCTCATTAAAAATGCTTTTAAGGAAAAATTAAAAAACGCTCTGGTATTGGTAATTATTATTCGGGAAATCATCATTCGAACTCGTGTAATTAAGAGCTGAAAACAATAGCGTATCGAGGAATGAGGAGGGTTAGTCGTAATGATAGAATACGAAGGTGCTTATTATTTATACGTCGTCGATATGGAATTATAAAAACATTGTAAGAACGCAATGGCGGACAAACGATATCAACGGGCCTATAATTATATAAATTTTATATGTAATAAGAAAGGATATTAAAAATAACATTACCGCTTTTTTAAATAACGCTACAAGCATATTTTAGAAACAGTACAAAGAATATTCTAAATAGCTGCTCTTTGCACTCGGATATGCCCCCCGTTTAGATTCAATGAATCAGAAATGTGAGATGTTCTCAGTTCCAAAAGAAATACGGATTAATTTTTTCGGAACATTATCCCTGTCTATGAGTGACCTTCAGAAGCATGATATAGACTTATGACCTGTTTCAAAAACTGTCAACGCTATTCCAGAACTTCCATGAAAATTAATTCGAGAGTTCTTTACCATTTGCAGAAAAAAAACATATCAGCTGCAAATCCTCCGATACTTCTAATCATGCGACGAAGTATCGAAACAAAATTGGAAAACTACTTCTTTATAGCAACAGAAATAAACTTGGCTAACAGTTTTTAAATTGCCAGTAAGATTTGTGTATGCGAACAAAAATGCTTGATAAGAAAAATTCTCAATAAGAAAAACGCTTAATAGCTTAATAAGAAAAATGCCTAATAGCTTAATAAGAAAAATGCTTAATAGCTTAATAAGAAAAATGCTTAATAGTTTAATAAGAAAAATGCTTAATAGCTTAATAAGAAAAATGCTTAATAGCTTAATAAGAAAAATGCTTAATCGGAAAAATGTTTAACAAGAAAAATCCGTAATAAGGAAAATGCTTAATGAGAAAAATTATTTCTAGTCGCCCCATCACTGTCGAGTAATAGTTGTATTCTTTTTTTAATCTGCTCGCATTTGTTTACCAGACGCTGAGAATACTTACTCGATGTTAGGGGGTCAGTGAGAGCGCATTTAGAAGCATGCATACATAACAACGGCAGAATAAACAGCCAATCAGATGGAGCGTTTAACTAATCAGGTGTAATTCTCTACTATGGCAAAGCCATTGTGCGCTGCACATTTTTTTTTTTTTTTTAATAATCTGGGAAATCTGTCATCCTTAATAGTATAACGTTTATGCCGCAACATAATCAATCACTATTAGAATGCCATCAAGTGGTGATAAAGAGTACTCGACATCTAATAGAATATATGCGGTGTAAGTTTTAACACATTAAAGTCGATACCTGTCTGTAACACAATGCCCGTGTTACAGACCAGGCGGCACCGACTTCACTGTGTTAACTCTAATACCTAGGGTAGTAGTAGACTGCAATGAAACGCGGCTAATCTTTAAGATTTACACAGCTGTTTATAATAATAATTCATTAATGTGTATAAAAAGAATTATCTTATAGACGTCTTATTTTTCCATTTCTCTTTTAACTATATCTTATTTTCCCTAGTATAACTTTATATGGAACAATTTAAAATAATTCGTAAAACAACTTAACATTTTTTTTTTCCAGTCACGGCCAAATTTATAAAGAACAAATTAGATTTTTGGTTTCATCTTTTTTAGCGAATTTACATAAAACAATTTAGAAATAATTTATTATTTATAATGGATTTGTTAAAATTATCTTTATCTAAATTTATATATCAAATTTTTCTTATTTAATATTTTTGGAAATTTAAAAAAAAAAAAGCTGATCTCTTAATTTGTTTTTGTTCGTGTAGTTTTCAACAATTTATTAATTCGAAACTACGATGAAAATTAATAAAAAAAAAAAAAAAAAAATTAAACGAATAAATTGCTTTTTAATTTTACACTTCTATTTTCCTAATTTTAAACGCGTTAATCGTATATTTAAATAAAATCAAAAAAAAAAAAAATTTAAATCGACCGAAAGAGCGGGAAATGCCAACTTACCGCGATTAATTCGTATGCGAAGAGATTTTGTAGAAACTTCGAAGCGGAAAGAAAAAAAAACCGAATAAAGCACGTGCTTTCACAGTTAATGACTTGAGCCGCGCACACAACGAACGGACCAGACAAGAGGCTCGCGCGCAAACACAATGGAGACGCAACTGAACGTTGAATGGGAAAGCGCCAACGACCGATCTGCGGCACTGGCGACGCAATCTACCAACAGACAAAATCAACTCTGGAAGGGTTGCACGAGTCCTTCAACTTCTCATTGCACACCAGTACAATGGCCGCTGTTTATTATTACATTGGCCACGTGTGGGTGCGTGTGTGCCTTCGATAATTCCGAGCGGGATTCAACAGAAAGATTCATTTTTTTTTGACGTGCGAGACGGAGACGCAACCGCTGTCCGTCTGGCTCGCCCGTTTTCTTCCTTACGCATTCAGATATCGCATTAAACCAACAAGCTGATTATTATTATACTGACATTTTCAACTGGTGGTGTCCTTTTTTTTTCTTCCTTCACCTAGCTCCATTTCCTGCCGTAGACTATCATCGCCGCATTTTTATATTCCTATTTATTTATATTAACCCGGTTCTCCCGGTTTGTTGATTTGCATTTATTGTTTAACATACTCTTTTTCTTTTTTTTTTTTTTCTAGAGCAGTCACGCGATTACTCATAATTGACACCTATTGTAATTAATCTTGGTAAAACATTCAGCGCGCGACAAAGCTACTTGCCAGCATAAATACCACAACTCGCACAGGTACACGTGTACAAATTTCAATAAACATTACCTTATCCGTATGTTTAAATGTTTCGCGTTTTGTTTTTTTGTTTTTTTTTTTTTTTTTTTTTTGGTAGCGGAATTAACATGTTTTTTTACCCGTTTCTATTCCTAATTACCTTTTTTCTTTCTCTTAACTGAAAAGGTCTTACGTTCACTGGGAAAGAGGTAATTATCCGAGAAAATACTATTAGTTGATAACAGGCCCGTGTCCAGAATTTTGGAAAGGGGGTTGGTTTGAAAATTTTCTTCGCATATTTATTTTATAAATAACAATACATTTTTCACTAATATTCATGCTATTAATAATTTCCATCATTTTGATTTATATATTAATAATTCACATAAATGAATTACCACCCCGTATATGAATATTAATAAAAATTACATGTGTTATTAATTATACTCGTAATAAAAAATTTTTTGCATAAAATATTAATGAAGTACCTAAAAATATGGAGCATATTTTTTCTTTTTTCTTTTAAAAGTAGGTAAAAACACCGTAAAAAATCATCAATATTTATTTTAAATTTGTGATTTTTTTCAGATTTTTGTGTATTTATAATAATTATTTCAGTTCTTATGAGGGTTGTTTAACCCCCCACCCACCCACCCACCCCCGTGGCACGGCCTTGGTTGATAATATCGTTCACTTTTTGCATTTGAAAAACTTCTTTCGCAACGTGAAATACGAACAGCTTTGATAGTTCAGCAAATGGATTTTCCAACTTGATTTGTTTTACTGTTTCCTACTTCCATCGGCATATATAATATATGGATAGCTAAAATCAGGGGCGGATCCAGAAAGCCTTTAGGGGGGGAGGAAGTTATAATGACATTTTGGGACTGAAGTTACAAGGACATTTTGGAACCGAAGTTATAAGGACATTTTGGAACTGAAGTTATAAGGACATTTTGGAACTGAAGTTATAAGGACATTTTGGAACTGAAGTTATAAGGACATTTTGGAACTGAAGTTATAAGGACATTTTTGGGTCGGGGGGGAATTATATAATTACGTGAAATCTTCTACGGTAAGCAGTGGATTTGAGAAATAGCCCCACTTTTTCATAAAGAAAATCAAATAGCGACCTTTATAGTAAACATGTTTTAAAAATACATACTTGTAATTATTACAATTTTTAATTTAACTTTTGTTTTATTTTTAGAGGTGAAAAATAAAACGAAATTATAAAATTATACCTTAAATGTAAGAAAGATGGTGTTTCTTATTAGACTTTACTTCTTTTTTATTTTTGTTGGTAATCCGATCCGAATTCTCTTTGTTCAGGAGCAAGTTTAAATATTTCTCATTGAACTCGTATTTTTAATTAAAATTACAAAGTAAAAATTAGAAATAAATAAGGAAATACACAAAAGATCGACAATAGTATTGTATTTAAAATAGAATTAAAAAAGGAACATTAATAGTTTTACTAGAAAACAATATTAAATATTAGTTATTAAAATCGATAGGTGTAAAATTCATACAAATCTTTTATAGCATAAATTAAGTGTCTCTGTTACAACAATTTTTTTCATAGAGCCTTTGGTTCTTCGGGGGGAGGGATGTCCCCTATTTCTCCCCCGTGGATCCGCCACTGATAAAATAGTTCGAAAACCGACTAATAGAAAAAAAAATATACGAAAAAAGATGTGAAAAATCGATGGAAAAATTGAAAATACAATATGGGATATAATGTATTTTTTGTACTGGCATTTCGACTTACTTCGGTTTTTCGTTATATATGAACAAAGGAGCTCTCTAGGTACATTAGTTGTTTTTTTTCAAATATATTGAAAATTTTCTGCTGCGGGAGCACGGTAAAAATGATTCGTTACACAAATGCTTTCCAGTCTGCTGAACTGGAATCGACATCTAAACTGATCCGATTTGCTATTACGATCGCGCCTGGTTTTTTTTGTTTTTTTTTTTTGTTAACAAATTAGAATTTCAGATAATTTTAAATTGTTTTGGAAAAAACTCCCTAAAAAGAAACCTAACCAAAACTCTATTATTTCGAAATTTTAACTTATATATAAGGAGATTAGGGACAATTTTTTTTTTTTTCTTTTTAAGTCGTTATTGTATTACAAACTGGCCAACAATTGATTTCTTATTTTACTTTCTTAACCAGCTTATCATTATTTTCTAAATTAATTTATGGTACATTGTTTTTTTGCAAAGTGTAAGATTTTTAAATATATTTACATTTTTGAATATTGAAAAAAAACTAGCATTACTTTAAATGTTTCAATTGCACCTGATAGCAGGTACAGCTGAAACTAAAGCGATAAATAATGCGTAACTTTTTGAAATATTTACTTCTTACATATTATAAACAAGGAAGATTAACTGACACTTTTTTACATTATTCATGCACGCGCTATTACCAGAAAAAAAAAAAAAATATATATATTGTGACGGATTCGGCCGCCATGACTTTCGATATTTTTTCACGCTGTACCGAATTAAAAAATGATAATGATTATTCTTTTCCAAATTCTAAATTCCTCATTTCTCCGCATTTTGACAGTTTCTCAGGCTTCCGATTTCTATTTCTCCGGTTTCTCGGGCAGCGTGCAAACTGAGCATTTTCCGACCGTAATGCTAGATCGACAAATTTCGTGGGAATTGCCAATGTGCACGGCGCCAATTTGGCGATCCGTGCATATGTGTGTGTTTATTATATGAGGGTGGTTCGTCCGCTGTTTGTCCGATCTGGCGTTGTGTGCGTCGGAGATGCGATTCGAGCTACGTCGAGGCGTGAGAAGTTTTTTTCTTAGAACCCGAAAAAACCGACGCAGGGTACCCGCCGTTCCACCGATTTTCAGAATGTTCTAGAAAAATCGGTGGCGTATTCATTTTATATATATATATTTTTTATTATTAGGCAAAATGGCCGTTTAACAAGATCGTGGTCGAATTCTCTATGAATTCGGGCCGATCAGTTCTCGCTTGCTGCTCGTCGCAGGCAGATCTCGCTGCTTTGGCCCGTGGGCACATTCGTTTTTGTATTTTTCACAGCTACGCGCCGCCGTTCGAGGCAAAATTTATATCTTTTTCCACTGCTTTGGCCGCTTAAGGCAAAATTTATATCTGTTCGTTTTAAATCAAATATAACTCGGTTTACACATCTTACCAAAAGATTTGTTGTGTTTTTTTTCTTTTTTTTTTCTATTTTTCGCTATAAGGACACGTTTTCGTGACATCTCCGCCGCGGAGACCTTTTCTTTTTCGTGTAAACCTTAGGAAAGCCTAAAGCTCTTTCCGAACGAGCTAACGGTTACGTTACACCTGAAGTAACGTTGGCGCCCGGAACTTTTATTTCTTTTTTTATTTTATTTTCATATTTTGTTTATTTATCATCGGAAGCTGGTTAGTAACAAATAGCGTCCGGAACAGGGACAAAAATTTAAGTTCAAAGAACGAATCAGTTACAAATGTCGCCTAAGAACAGGGACCAGTGAAGAGAGTTAATTCTTAACAATATATATATATATAAAATACTTAATTATTATATTAAAATAAAAAATTAATATTTATTAATGAATAATAAGGAATTCGAATCGCTCTATAAATTATTCACAAAGACAATTATAGCACATGTAGCACAATTCTTGCCGAGTGCATTGGGACCTTTTGCGACATTCCATTGGATCCATTTTCTTTCAGCTTGAACCAGAGGGCTCCAAACAAATCAAGCAGGAATATTTATCTTCTTCACTATCGGATGAATTTAGTTTAATTTTTTTGTTCCGTACTTTTTACATTTAGTTTATTTTTTTCTGTTTTCGTTCTGTCAGCGTTCATCTTCCTCTTCCTTCATAGAGCGATAAAATTTTTTGTGTTAAATGGAACGGTTCGTATATTTTTGGAACTGTTTAAGATAAACCAAGAATTTATCTTCCTCTGCATCCATCGCTCGAATTGCCCGCTTCAATACACTCCATTGGGGATCATCTCTCAAACAAAATGATGATCGTAACGCGAGACGGAAAAAAATTAACATCGGCGATGTTTATTACCGCACCGGCGGAGGCGCCAACTTGTCGGATTCCTTGTGCTGTAACAACTTTATTCAGCTTTTGTACAGTTGTTACGCCAGAGCTTCGTCAGTATTATAAATACCTTTTGCTCCAAACTAGTTTCGATCCATACTTCCCAGATTTTAAACGATATCGCAGCTTTTCGGCCTGCTCCCGAGTAAAGTTACCTTTTTATAGTTTTTATACTATTTAATAAAATCCATGTAAATCGTTTTATAAACAATGTGTCATTTATAAGGGTCTCGTACGAACGTGAAAATTAACCAGTTCGAAAATGAACTATGTGGGGAAGTAAGGAAATATAATTTTATATCTTATTTTACTAATTCAATTATCCCCGTAATAGATAATTTAACAAAATCGTGTCGCATTTTCTAAACTGATTAAAATTTTTACAACTATATCAACAGATCAAACACTAAAAAAAAAAAAATACATGTTTAAAAAATCGGTTGTGTTTACCTTTCTTTCGATAGTGCAAAATATTTTAAAAACACAATAAACTCTTTTAATTATTCTGCAAATGGTCACCGTAGATTTTAATAACAGTAATTGCAGACTACATGTTTGAAACAACTCATATTCACTGCGACAAAAAAACAGTGATATTTCTAAGTGTGTTTCAATTGTGTCCCCAATACTTAAAATAATTTTGAAACTACTTTATGTTATTGAATGAATTGTAAGAAACAAAAAAAATATAATAATTTTACAAAAACTACCCGCACATATTTTATAACTTATTTTAAAAATTGCTCATTGAAAACTATACACCCAAACTTACTTTGAACAATTTTTTATTAACTAGTGCAGTTTAAGGAAAATTATAAAAAAGTACATATTAACGTCGTATTGGCATGTCATATAGCGATATTTTATACACTTCAGTTGACATCAACTACGTATTTTAGGGGTGTAGCAACAGGATGTCCTAGTTTAACTTTTACTCTGTTAACCCTTTGTTGCGCGGTCCGGAGTTATGGTCGAAACTCTCGCTTAATTGTCCTGGAAAGGTTGTTCGTTGAAATTACATTTTGTCAACACTGTAGACTGCGGAAAGAGTGTACTAATCATTAGTTAAACCGTATAACAGGTAAATACGGAATTTGTAGTTCCAGTGGCCGTGAAAAATTCAGTAAAGTTGTTCGTTCAGGAAAGTGTTTTTCGAATTTCATTCCAGGCTTTAAACGAAAAAGAAGCTGTTTTATCATCTGGTTTGACTGGACACGAACGTTTTTGTTCAAGAGGCTTGCGAGCCTCTTAAATAAGGAAATATGATTACAATGACAGCGATCGATCAAGGTTAATGAATATAACGAGTTTATGCAATATTTATCGCGATCTGAGATCTAAGAAACAATAAAATTATTTCGTTAAAAGTAAATTACGACGATATACGAAAATCACCTAACCGAATGGTTTAATTTAAGGTGGCTTTCAGCAAGGCTGTGCCCAGAATTTTTTTTTTTTTTGGTGGGTGGCGGGGGTGAACATTCGCTTCGCATATTTATTTTATAAATAACAGTACATTTTTCACTAATATGCATACTATTAATAATTTCCATCATTTTGATTTATATGTATTAATAATTTACATAAATGAATTACCCCGTATATGAACATTAATAAAAATTACACATATGTCATTGATTATACCCGTAATAAAAAATTTTGCATAAAATATTAATAAACTATCTAAACATATGAAGCGTTTCTTTTTTTGTTTTTTTTTTTTTTTTTAATGTACAAACACCCTAAAAAATTATCAATATTTATTTAAAATTTTTGATTTTTTTCAGATTTTTGTGTATTTATAATAACTATATTTTAGTTTTAACGGGGGGTAACCCCCCCCCCCCCCCACATGGACACGGTCTTGGCCTTCAGGTTTAACTTTTTACATCGCTGTAAGTTATATGAAAATCAAAGTACTCAGCAATAAGTAGTACAGGGCATAAAAAGTTGAAATTTAGTATATACTTTTATTTGTAAGTATTCGGGAAAACTGTGCAAATGGATGAGGATGTTGGTTTGGCCGAAATTCTGACGGACAATGAAACGACGTGTGGAAACATTTTCAAATTTTTGAAGCTTACCAGACTTTTCCCTTTTCTATATAGTTTTGATGTACAGCAGCGTCCATCTCCTTTCTTTTCCTTTCTCTTTCTTTTGTTTAGTTTAATTTTCTTCTTTTTTCTACTTTTCATTTATTAGTCTATTACTTATATAACTTCTCGGCATCGCAAATGGCCCCCGCGGCCGAGAGACTTTAAATAAATAAATTATATTAAAATGTTTAAACACAGAATATTAAAAACCAGCACAAATTTCCAAGAATAAGAAAATTTACTTTAAAGTTTATTTCAAGCCAAAATAATGTTAATAAATACATTTTCGTATAATATGTTTACGGCAATTGGTATAGAGTCAATGCAAAACTAAATCTATTTGGACCCTAACTTTTGTACAGCGTTTGGTGATCGAATAAAGAATGTCAAGATCACTATTTTACCGTCATCAAGTGGCAGTTTGGAAAGTTATTTATATTTTAATGATTTCCGTCGTGTAGATAAACTGTTAAAATTTAGTTTTATTATTTTTTTTAAATTATTACCTACGCATATAATAACGATTAAACGATATATTTATTCCTACGAATTATTACATTTATATTTTAGTCTACACTTCTTTGATTCACGCAAAAAACAGTGAAGTATTTCGTCATAAAAATATACAATTTTTTAAATGCAATCGTAAAGCAATTCTACGTTGAAATCGGCAATGCTGTATTTTTAGGGTCCAATATATGCGACAAATTTAATCTTGCCAAAGCCAATGGCCCTTCTGTTTGTTTTATAATGTAAATTTCTCAAATACGAAAAAAGGCAAAACGGATGTAATCAAATGATCATCTAAAAAAAACAAAATTTTATCGCATACTTAGAGACAATTTAAAGAAGTCGAAGTCTTCAATTTATAATACAACATTACTGATTATTAATAAACAACAAAAACTATCAAACGAAACCTAATCGACCCCTTTCGTAACGTAAAACAATTTTTATAACACCGATTTTATTGACAATTAATGTTACTTTACTATTGCAGATATTTTTAAAATTATTAATAATAGCCGTATTTTCTTCGGCTCTTTTTTTTCTTTAAAAGTTGCCCTACGATGTAATATTTATTATATCGCTTTCATATGTCTAGTCCCAATAAAATGTTTGATGGCAAACATTAACGCCGCATAAAACGTTAAAAATTCTCTGACACATTGAATTGAACATTTCAGAATGTACACATTTTTGTTTTTTCACAATAGCAAATTGCAAAATATTCATATTTTTTCATGTAAATTTTAAGGATAAAAATTTGACGAGAATAAAAAGTATTTCAAACGAGAGAAGTAGATACAAACTGTTTTGAGTGTTCCGCTAAAAACGTGGAAATGTTAAATTTTGTAAGATATAAACAACAAAGTTATAAATTTGTGTCAAAAAAATTATTTTAGTGTTGTTAATTACATCACTATTCGCACACACAACAGACAAAACTGTTAGTAGCTTTGTGTTACATCATAAAAATTAAATATTTACCCCTTATTTCGCTTCAAAAAAAAAAAGATTAACTAAGTTACGAAGGAATGACTTAGCAGATGTGAGAAATTGTATTATGTTCTGATACTAAATTTCATAAATTACTGAAATACGGTGTTTATATGACTTTTTTTTCTGAAAATATACATATTTATCACCCCATTTTCGTCCCGTCAAGCTAAAGTCTACGAGTTCCCTTATATGTAGTAATTTCTATACCACACTACTTGTATTATGTAGGGCCGCACAAGTATTTTGTTAAAGCTTATCCTGTTTTTTACTTATTTCTAACTTATCTATAATTAATCTATTACGTATTTAAATTTTATTCTGTCCCCCTTTTCCTTCCCCTGTGTTTTCACTTTTGTTTGTCTCTGTTTCCGTACCCCTTTTCTCTTTATTTAATGCTTATTATTATTCCTATATTTCCCTCTTTCTGCAACCGTTACTTTATTTTCCCTTTTTTTCAGCCCAGCTTTCTCTATTATTTCTTTAGGCATTTTATCTAACAACTGAGTTATAACATATTTGTCTGTTTGGTCCCCCATCTTTGTTTTAGCTAACGGACAGTTTGTACATGTATATATATTTCCCTCAGCAGCCCGTATACTATTTCTCTTCTTTCCTCCAGTTCTATTTCATTTCCCATCATTATGTATTCCCATATCTTTATAAATAAGTACATTTCTTTAACGCTCATAGCATGTCTTCTTTTTAAATTATTTCATTTTCTGGCACGCCTCTATGATCTGATATTAATTTCAAGCGTTTTATTTGCAGTTTACTCATTTTCCTCACGTATGTTTTCCTAGCTATTTACCATGCCCAAATTCCATATCTGATTCTCGATTCCACTAGCGCATGATACATCACTTTTTTTAATGTTTTATTTGTTGCATATTTTATTAAAGTATGTATAATGCTGGTAATGTTGCCCTAATTTTCTTTGAAATATATTCTGTACGTACAGCCCACCTTAAGTCCATCATTATCCCCAAAATATTTATATTGGGTCACTATTTCTATCTTCCGGCAGTTTATCTTTTCATATTCATTTCTTTCGTCCCACTCATGTACACATGCGTTTGAGTGCATTATTGAATATGGACAGTAGACATCACACTTATCCCTTTTCATTTGTAATGTCATTGCTCTTTAGTTTCTGATACATTAATTCTTAGACTTTAATCATGGTGGGAAACCATCGCGTATATTTCGGCGTCCAGTGCTGTACAACAATCGTGCAGTCTGACCGACTCTGCTGCCCCTGAGACTTCGAAGGAGCATGCTGCCGGTGACTGATAACCTATTGCCTTCGCTCCGTCTGTGTAGAGGCATGCATGGTCCGTGTAGCTCGCTATGATATTTTTTGCTATTTGCACTATGTTTGGGTGGTATTGCGCTTTGTTAAATTTTTTTAGCGATATGTTTATGTTTGTGATTGGCTGACCCGAAGGTGGTGCGGTTGCTGCGAAGTCTGGCAGAGTTCTTGGGATTGAAGAGATTTGGAAACGACTCATAACCGAAAAGAGTTCAGGCACTGGGTCATTCTAAAACCTCATATTAGGAGATATGGTAGCCAGCTCGAGTGTCAGGGTTTTGGTATTACTAAGGAGGATGCTCAATTCTTTGAAGTTATAGTACTTCCCGTAAAAGTACAGTGTAGGACAACCTGCCAGTGCACACAAACTTACCACCGGAGAGGAGGGATGATGAGCAAAAAGGATAGACCGGAGAGCCGCAGAATGTACAGGATCTAAAGATCAATAATGAAATTTTACATCATACAGTTTAAATTTCGAAGAAATTTTTTTTACGCGAGTCAAAAAATAAAAATTTGCTTTTTCTATAATTTCAATCTAAAAAGAATTAGTGATATCTAGCAAGTTCTGCGGCTTAAAAGAATTTCCGATACAACTTAATTTAATCGCCAAATTCCTTGTTCTTCGCACATTCGCGCTAATTTTCAATTTTATCTACTAAATTTTTCGACCTTTCACTTCTGTTACTATTTATATATTGTTTGGTTATCAAGTTGAAAAATTTTATTTTACAAATGTGTTTTTTACCAGCTAAAAAAAAAAAACGTTTATGTGTTTCTATGTTTTTTTTTTCTGTTTTTGTTTTCTTTGTATTTGTTTACGTAGAATTTTTAATTTATTTGGACCGATTTTAATGATTTTTTGTCCGCTCGAAAGGTACCGACTGATGTTGGTATTTTAATGAGCACCGATGAGTATCGGCGAACACAAATACTCCGAAGCAACCAAAAGAACGTTAATAAAAAGAGATTGTCTTTAAAGAAATTTTTATTAAAATAACAAACAGTACTGACACTTAAAATATTATCAATGTTTTTTACTATGGAAATGTTCGAACGAAGAAAACAAATTTGAAACCCTCGTACATAGACAAGCTCATCACTGACATGTATCTTAACATTACCGCTTATAACTTTCGATTATGTGGACTGACTTTAATGATATCCTTCGTTTATCAGCCGGTCACTGGTAGTCCCACATAAGCATACATCGATAAGCCTGAGCGGTTGTTAAAATAAACTTCAAAAAAATTAGATCCCTTAAGAGAATTGTATTTTCTTTGCTTAATGTAACCAGACAAAAATTTGACAAAAAATTTTCGTCAGAACACGAGGAAAATAAGAACACTCAAAACTTTAAAAATTAGAAATACGAGAAACAGGAATGACTTAAATTATCACTAACGCGTTATTTACCGTACGGAATTGTAAATTTCTATAAAGATGTTGAAACTTCCAAAACGTCATATTCAGGCTCATTACTGACGGAATTTGAACACTATAATGTTCTTAAACCGATGCTTTATATGCTACTTAAAGAAGCACCATTGTATAGGTGTTGGCCTGTCCGTATTATCGCTCAAAAATATTTACACTAAAAATTGTGAAATAAAATAGTTAAAAACATTGTACTGACTTTCACTCTGAAAATTTACGAAAAATTCTCTAAGAAGTAAAAAATAATTACTCGATAAAAAGTAATATATTTTACTGAAAAATATACATGAGCATCCTTAAACAACATTAATAATTACAAGAGCCGACATTAAATTCAAATTGCAATAGTAATTAAAAACCGCATTAAATATTTTCGATATTTTTAATGCTTGCCTTGTAGTACTTTCGTACTAACTGCCGTTGGCAAGAACATAGATTAGCAAACGGATAAATATATTATAACTCAGATGTCGAATAAAATACCCGAAGAAATAATAGAGAAGGAAAAAATAAGGGAAAGAAAAAGAAAAATAAAAGAATAGCTTCAGGAAGAAGAAAATATAAAAAAAAAATAATAAACCTAAAATAAAATGACAAGACGCAACAAAAAAACTGAAGAAAAAAAGGAAAAAAACATCGAATATAAAAGATAGAAATAGATTAGTAAGTATTGATAAGTAAAAAGATAGATTAAGATTAGTAAATATTACACGATTATGTATATGTATAAGTTAATTTAATTAAGATGATAAAGTGTTCAATAGGATAATTCGTCGACAAACGTTTTAGCTTGACGAAAGTTTTGTATGTAAAAAATAATAAATACATATTTTTCAAAAAAAAAAGTAAAATTATAATAATATATATATCCAACTAATTCCTTTTGACTGTTTGATTCGCTCCCATTCCCTACTACATTAAAAAATAAAATACAGGAAAAATATAACAAACTGTACAATTTATTATTTGTATAATTTTAAATGCAAAATACAACTAGACTTCGAAATCAAAAAAAAACTAGGAATACTAGAAGAAATTTAAATGAAGACGAATGATTATAACTTCGAAATTTCGAATGTAGGTGACTTAATAAATTGTGTTTTTCTAATTATTGTACAAAGTTACAAACATCGCAATTAGTTAAGCGAACGTGCAATTGTCGATGTTACCGAAATTAATATTAAATATTATTCGAAAGAAATTTTCGGCCAAACATGTATCAGGAGCGGATCCAGAGAGATATTTTGGGGAGGGAAATTATATAATTAAATAATATCCTAAACGATAAACGATAGATTTGAGAAATACCTCTTGTTGTCCATAGAGAAAATCAAATAGCGATCACCTTTTTAGAAATTTAATAATGTTTTAAAAATACATAATTATTACAATTTTTAATTTAACTTTTGTCTTATATTTAGGGGTGAAAAATAAAACGAAATTAGAAAATTCTAGCTAAAATATGATAGTTTAGAAATTGAGTAGTAAATTACTAGAAAGAATAGAAGGATAATATTTTTATTAGACTTTACTTCTTTTTTATTTATTTTTGTTAGCAATCCGATCGTGAGTAAGTAAAAAAATCATACATATTTTTCATTAAACTATTTTTAATTAAAATTACAAAATAAAAATTAAAAAGAAATAAAAAAGGACAAAAAAACGACGATATTTGCGTTTAAAACAGAATAAAAACGATTTACGTTAGTAGTTTTGCTAGGAAATATTATTAAATATTAATTATTAAATCCATGGGTGGTATAACATTTATAGAACTCTTTTATAGTATAAACTAAGCTCCTCTGTTGTAAAAAATTTTCTCATCGAAATTTTGGTTCTTGGAGGGGGATGTCCCCTGTTTCCCTCCCCGTGGATCCACCACTACATGTATATATCAGTCAATTGATAGCATTGTGAATCAAAACAAAGCGGTACGTTATGTAATTGAATTCTTTTATTCTTCCAATTTACCTCCTGGATTTCCACCACATATTTTAAAATTAAAAGCTGATGCCCAGTTTATTCTTCTAAGAAATATTAATCCACTGCGTTTGTGCACTAGTACAAGACTTGCCGTTAAAAAAATTATGAACCATTTAATAGAAGCAACAATTTTAAATGGTAAATTTAAAGGAAAATCTACCATGCAACACTATTATAGTGAGAGATCGGCCATTCAAGTTTAAACAATTACAAGTTCCAATATGAGTGGCTTTTAAACTGACAATCAACAAAGCGAGGATCCGGATTTTCACATGGAAAATTTTTCTGACCTACTCGCTTGCATCAATAAACCATCTGATTTATATGTGTAAACGGATTGTAAAACAAAAGAACATTGTCAAATATTAGAATGATATCATTATTATTATCAAATATTATCACCTTATTTACATTCAAGTAAAATATTATTAATTATAAAATTCTACGTGTTTTATTTAAATGCCACAGTAATGCGTGCCGCGTCCGCTAGTAATAATAATAAAAAGCGAAAAGAACTTCGTATACTTTTTTCGTGGCTAACTGGAATTGTACGCAGTGAACAGGTCGGTAAAAATCATATGCAGTTATCCGATAAATCAGTTTTTCAGTGGAGCGCTACCGAAACAACACCGTAAAGGAAGACAACACAGTAGGCAAAGCATAATTTTTCAGAAATTTATAGTAAAAGACATACCCTTAAGCAGACTTCTTCTTTATAGTGCCATATTTAATTACTGAGCGTCGGCGACTACCTATTCGTACATCTCAGCTGTACAGACACAGACACATAGTGTTCATAGCAATTGCGGTTCTAATATTTACAATCCAGATCTGAAGTCGTCAGCAAACAAGAACTCTAAAAAGTTATCAATTAAATTCCCTCTTTTTTTCTTCTATCATATAACTACTTTCAGTAAAGAGGGGTTCAGGAAAGCAGTTTCTGTTATCCTTCTGAATTTTAAATTTTCGATATCTTTTAACCTTCGGCTATCTGTTCTATTTTTACCCTCAAAATGATGGCTCGTCTACGTCCCCATTTTTTTCATTTTTTCTTGTCGTTCTTTTCTTCTTTAATTATTTATTCTGCATTTCGTAATATTAGTAATAAATAGTTTACAATGACAATAATAATAAACTATGCATTGCTAATGACAATAATAAAAAACTGTACATTGCTAATAAAAACATTAGTAAGAGGAGAAGGATAAAAAAATTATAATTAAGTGTAATAACACTTTTGGTTATGAAAAAAAATTTATTTTTGTAAAAAAGTACGATCCTAATCAGAGCAAATTTTGGCTCCCAATAGTATACGAAAAGTTACTGAAATTCTAAGAACCCATAGAGATATTGCGTCAATTTCCGCATTCAGCTAAAGGCAACAAAACGTTTTTTCTGGTATTCTATACACGTAATGTCCAGAGAATTCTAATGTGATCATTCAGAAAAAAATAAATTAAATAAAACTCAAAAACTCCGATACACGTAAATTCAGTATTGCGCGCGTAAATTATAAAATAAAAAAGGAAAAATTCAGTAATAAAAGTACGTGGTACAGATTTTAAAATGGCATAAAATATCACTTAAGTGTAACTCTGAAGCAGAGAACAACACTCATTAACAGATGTTAAACGCGTCACTATAAACAAGTCCAGTCAAGTCTGATGTTTCATGAGCTGAGGATTCCGTATGTAAGTTAACGATAACTGTAATTTATATTTACATAATACTAAATTTAAAACAAAGGAATCTGATTTTTCCGCTGCAAAGAAGAAGAGAAACGTACTTTTTGGCTTGGAATTATCGCCATCTCGAAAATTTCGATAAAAAAATGAAATACGGTTTCATTCCCGATTAATAGCGCGATCTTTCCAACGCTATATCACATGCCAGGGGAAAAAAAGTATTTTTTCGAAATTTTTGAGCTTTCGGCGCCCCAAAGATCTTAATATAAAGTTGTAAGCTTGACCATATTTTTCCTACGAAACGGTCCTTTACGCATATGTCTGAAATACCTTTGGGTTTCCCCAACGTTTTTACTCGGGCTAATACTTACGTGAACTTCGATTTTTTTGACATATATATGTCTTTAGGCTGGGGGTCAACTTAAAATCATGTAACGCAACGCAAAACGCAACGCAACGAAAAACGCAACGAAACGCAACGTTCTCTTTCTAATTTCGTAAAACATTTTAACATTCCGCAGATAATGTCGTATAACTTTTTTCTTGTCGTCTGAAGGTTTTGCGCGACAATTCTCGAAATTTAGAATTAAAAACCCAGCACTTGGAATGGTATGTGGCGATTTAATTTTTGCTAGGTAATTCGATACGTAATTTTCACGTAATTGCCTGTTCACTCGATTTAATTTATATGTAAATTATATTTAACTTCGTGACTCGTAAAAAATAATAAAAGAAAACCAAAATCAATGGCCGATTCGACGCAGGAATCACGTGAACGCAAGAGGGACGAGGAATTTCAGAACAGCCATGAATTCCTTCAGTTCATGAAGGAAACACCTTTCGGTTCCAATACTACCAAAAATGAGAAGTTTGAAGCGTTTCTTTCGATTCATCGATTTGAATAAACCGGCTTCGAAGAGTGGTGCCGAACGAAGCCGTGAGTGACGACAACGGCAAATGAATAAAAAACAAACAGTTTGCAATGTAGAACCAAAATCAATGGCCAATTCGCCGCAGGAATCACATAAACGCAAGATCGTTAGCCTTCAAATTGGTAAACCGTATATGATCAGAGCGAATATTGACGTGCTAGATGGTCTCGTCAACGGCGCAATCGGCACTTTACGCTACATCGAACGCAACATCGAAACAAGTGCCATAAAACGATTCTGGCTGTCTTTCGACCATTCAAAAATCGGCCGTTTACTGCGCTCAAAAGCCCAGGGACACGTACTTGCAAATCCGAACATCGATCATTCGTGGATATCGATAACTCAACGTACTTGCATCGTGCAAACAAACAGTAAAATCGTTACTTGTAAAAGTCCCCCTTGTTGAAGCCTGTGCAATTACTATACACAAATCACAAGGCGCTACACTCGATCATTTACAAGTACGGTAAGTGTCCTGGACAGCAGCTCGTTTGTGTAGCCCTTTCTCGCGTCTCTTTACTGGACTATTCCTAACACGATGGTGTGATCACACATTTTATCACCATCGCGGAGAGCTGAATCGATATCCTTAAAGGGAAGAGTTTACTCGTCTCGAACGGCATCATTTACAAACGGTAGGTGATCAGTGCCGGAATTTTCTGAATCGTTCTACGCAGACGGATTCCACGTCGTTCTCGTTGTGTACATTCAACACTCAATCGCTAAACGCACACTTGCTCGATTTAACTAGCGATTAATCCGCGATGTAAATTTCTTGCCTTGTCTGAAACGTGGATTGAAAACGATTGTTCTATTGAAATACTAGGATTTCGCACTCAATTTAAAAGGAATGCGATTCGTTCTGGTGGTGTCGCCATTTGCAAAAATATAACTGTTTCCGAATAAATTGCAGTCTAACAATATCAAAAACGATTTGCGGAAGTTTGATCAAAATAATATGAGCGTGGATCAACTCGCGACATGTCATGACGGTGTAGGCGACTTTTGCTCGGTCAAGACAACAATCAATGCTAAAAAAACTATACTCGCATCAGTTTATATCTCACCGAATACATCGTTTGAGAAAATTCAGCAATTCGTCGTCTTAAATCTTATAGCGTACAGTCCTAAATTAAAGCTACCTGAAAAACATAATTATCACGATATATCGATGCTCGTTAGTGGAGACTTTAATTTCGATTTAAGAGGACCGCACAGACCGGAATTTATTGGATTTATGCACACCGAGTTAGGATTACAACTAAACAACGATTTCGCCATAACTACTTCACGAAGCAAAAAAAAAATTGATTCTATAATCGATCATCTCGAAACACGTCAAATGTATAGCATACTGCAGCAGCCATCGTCCATTATAATCTATAACTTGCAATTCTGTTAATTCGAATGTTGTAAATGATGATAGATAATACAAAATAAAAATAAAATTTAAAAATTAACGGTACGTTTTGAGATTTATTCTTTTTTACTTACAAAAACAATTCTACACGGTAGCTATTTTTTTGAATATATTAAATCTCAAAGACATATATATGTACTGATACTTCTGCGAGTAACGTGGAAATTTGAAGGTTTTTTTTTGCTGTTTTTGGCCCAAAAGTGGCGGTTTAAGTAATTTTTTTACAGAAATTTTTTTACAGTAATTTTTTGATTTACTGAAAGGTCTCGTGCATTTTATTTTATATTTCGAATTTGGCCTTTAAAGGTTTATCTAGTAATGAATTATGATTTTTTAAGTGATTTTTGAGGTCGTTTTAAATACCCTATTATATATTTTTGGCGGTTTTTGAGGTTTTTTGCCGCCCAGAATAATGGGTCATCTTGAAGTTATAGACCGTTTTAAAAAGAATTTTAATTGTAATATATATTTCAGATTTCGAAATCAAATAAGTCTAACCATTCGTGAGTTATTGCATATTTGAATTGAATATTTTTGCCGTTTCTGAACCATCTTATTAGGATTCCGTACATTAGTGTGCGGAATCCTAAAAATAAACATTGTCGATAGCAGATTAATTTTCTCTTCCACGCTCACTTAGAAGTAAAGTATAGCACAAAAAACGTGTTTTTTCAAAGTAGTAACTCAGGTATGGAAATGTAAAAAAAATGCCAACAAAGTACATTAAAACGTATGTATATAAAAAGGGGAATTTTGTAGAAAAACTGTACAACCTAGTCTTCCTTCTAATATCTGGTGTTCTTTGAGTTTCCTTCATTTCCCCGTTCCGTTGTCATTTCTATGATTCGCTTGCGTTTTGGCCATTCTGCTCTTCCTTCCTTTCGTTTTCGCTTTTCCCTTGTTTCTTCTCCAAATTGTCCTTTTCACCCTAATGAGGCGGCGAATTGCGACGCCAATCACATCTTTTTTGAATGTACTAGAGTGGTTCAAATATAAACCGGAATTTTTAAATAAACGCGCGAAAAATTTATTGTGGAAAAAATGGTTGCACTGGCAGTTAAACCGGTTTGTTACGAAGCGTGTAGAGCAATTAGAACCGCGTAACCTCACTTTTTAGTGTAGTTAGAGCCATGAGTGAAAAAGAAGCACCAGTGTCTGTTGCGCAACGCATCATTATTCGTTTTTTAGTCAAAGACGACGTAAAATCCGTGGAAATTTACCGAAAATTAGTTCGGGGATGAGTGTCTCTCCAAAACTCAAGTGTACGAGTGGTGTTCCGCGTTTCGAAAAGGACGTGAAGTGGTGTCAAACATACCACATGCGCGGCGCCCAAAAACCAGCATTACAGATGAACACGTCAAAGCCATCGAACAACTCATTTTGGCTGACCGACGCGTCCGTTTACGCGATATGACCGACGAATTGGGCATCAGCATAGGTAGTATTGAGACAATAATTCATGATCGGCTAGGTTATCGCAAAATTGCAGCCAGATGGGTGCCAAGACTTCTGAATTTTGAACAGAAATTCACTCGTTGGGAAGTTTGTACGACATTGGCCGAATTGGGCTGGGAAACACTTGAACCTCCTCCTTACAGTCCAGATTTGTCGCCTTGTGATTATTATTTGTTTGGCCCGTTGAAAGAAGCACTTGGTGGACAACGTTTCGACAGCAACGATGAGGTGGAATCGTTCGTGTGCAAATGGCTATGTGACAAGCCGCGAGATTTTTACGAAAAAGGAATAAAAAAATTGCCGGAGAGGTGGAAAAAGTGCGTAGCGTGCGAGGGGGGTTATCTCGAAAAATTGTAAAAAATATGAGCACTATAAGTATAAAATAAAAATTTTTATGACGAAATTCCGGTTTATATTTGAACCACCCTAGTACATCTCTTTCTGTTGAACGCGGTATCCTATATTCTTGTTTGCTGAAACTCAAGCTCCACGCTCCTTATTGTACATCTTATATTCTGTCCTTCTCTTCACCGTCCATTATCTCATCCGTTAGTTCCTTTATATTGTCCATATCTGACCGAATCAAAATTTAACTGTCGGCTCTTTTCTTTTTTGTTATTTCGGGGTGTAGGTAATTAACTGACGTGCCCAAAGGGGGAATCTAAAAAAAAAAAAAAAAATTTAATATTAATCACATTTACATTTTCGTCTAATTTCTAGCGTCATCATTCAGATTAGTGCAGAACTATAAATTACACTAATGTACACTAGATGGCAGAACCAGTCATTATGTCATACATCTAAAGAGAAAATACAATTGAACTTGGTTAATTTCAAAAAAGACTATCAGTAAGAATTGTTAAATCGCCCAATGTACTCCTGATTAGAAGAATCACTTTTTTTTCTCTCTTCGGCAAGGCAAGATGTGAAGGATGTATAAAATGGTATGAAAATTTAGTTTTCTGATTTTTAAATTGAAGCAAACGATTTGAAATTCTATTTGAATTCTCATTCTTAGAATCGGCAGTAATCAAACCCAAATCAACTACATTATCTGTTAAGCGTTAAAGCGATAATGCATTTTCATAACTTCATCAGACCGTCTGTAGGGAAATTTTTGTATGCGAATCGCTGGCCAATTTGTAAAAAAAAACCGAAGAGTAAACGATTTTATTAACGTTTCGTTAAATTAAAAGAGCGTTGTAAGTCTTTAAAGAATGTTGTGTAAATTTATTTCACAGTGAACTACGTTTAACTGAAATAAAAATATAAATAAATTCGATCAAATTTCAATGGTTTATTTTAAATCTGTTTACACGAATAATGCTTTATTACTCGCAAAAACTATAACAATATTCAGCGATAAACAAATAATTAACTACACACGTTAATAAATTTAAGTGAATTTAGAAGTATTTGGGTATTTACAGAAGTATATGAAAAGATATTTCAGGATATCTTTGCGGCATCGTAAAATTTCATGATACAAATACATTGATTTTACAATTCTTATTTATGAAGGTTCACATACAAAACGAAAAAAGTACCATTGATACTACGGCGAACTAACGAGGGGCGGAAGGGGCGGCCCGCCCCGGGCATCTGGTCCTGGGGGCCTTCAAACGCCTCCGTGTTCCCTTGATCAAATCCTAAACAAATCTTTAAAAATATGCTTAGTACCTATCTAAGAGGTGGTTTGGAGTTGGGAGGTCCCATACAAATATCATCCCATACAGATAAAATACGAATAAATAAATACGACCTGTATCAGTAATTTACAATTTTTAAAATAAAATTACTACTACTGCTAATCTTTCTAATATCTATACAACAGTTTTCGTTCCAGTTTCACTTATGTATTGCACTTCGTATCTTTTTTATTATCCTCGGCCTTTTGCTAAAGATTATCTTATCATTAAAGATAATATAGATAGTAATGTCCGTGCTTTCAATTGAAAGAAAAGTTTCAAAAGAAATTTACTTCACTGAAGTTATTGAGGAGTTCAGGAAAATGAAGGCACGAAAAAAAATATGCTATAATAGCTATATACTGAAAATAAAAACTACCTATTACTTTATACTAATTGTTTTTTTTTTTGCCGATCGATTCGTATTTTATTTTCCTCATCCATATCCATATTCCATGTATGTATGTTTATTTAAGTCGTATTTAAATTTCACTAGCAAGATTTTAACTAAATAAGTATAAACACACTTATACATACAAATGTGAACTGAATAAAATCATTGTAAAATTACATCAACTTCTTAAACTGGGGGCCTCATTCAGCTTTGCCGCCCCGGGCCTCTGACGGGCTTAGTCCGCCACTGCATTGATAAACTATAGCAACACAAGTTCGCTGTTTTATATTTTATTTCTTCAGTTCATATATTTCTGACTTACACATGCTCCTTGGTGATTAATGTAATAAATAAATTTATATTCCTAAAATTGTATTATTTTCCCATAGCAAATAAAGAGACAAATTATTACCGACGATTGTACGCAGAATTTTTTTTTTTATTTTTATAACTCTACAATCTCAATCCACTGATGCGAAAAACCTAACACTTTTTTCTCATTTCACATTATTCACGGTTATAAATTACACTTTCGTTTCATCAGTTTATCTCCGAGCGATTTTTACCATTTTATGCACATGAATCATATTGCCTTGATCGATAAAACTGCAACATTAGTAGTTAATAAATTACTACCAAACATTAATAATGTAGAAATAGCCGGTATAAAAATTTATGATGGTTAATCTCACTGCTATTGTATGCACCTACTTTCTTTCTTTCGACAGGACCGTCGTATACAAAAGTTTTCATAATAGTACTACTACTAAATATATGTATATCCTTTGTGCAGTATAAATAACTTTTTATTGTGCGTCGATGTGAATTTGCTGATTGCAAAAATTTATTTATTTTTAATCGTGCAAATTAATGTGATTTGGAACTACCTCAGTAATGTTTGTTATTTAATAATATACATTTTAATAAAACATACTTGATTATTAAGGGAAAATGCTATAATTATCGTTGACAGATCGACAACTCTAATTTTTAATAAGAATTCGCGTTATCCTGCTTTGATTGTGAATATATTAAACTCAGTTTAAAATTTATTCTCAAAATGACTTTACGCAAAGCTGATATAATTATAAAAAATGCGATTATCGTTAATTAGAAGTACAATTAATAAACTAGACTGGGATTTTCATTCTAGAGCATTCGAAATTTAAATGACGGCGCCTAACATTTCATACATTAATGTATATGCGACTTTGAATAAAATTATTCCAAAGTCTAAAAGTTCTACGATTAAATATCCGCAACAGTGTAGTACTAAATAAAAAAATTAAAAGAAAAGAATAGATATGTTGCAAGAAATTTTCCAAGTACTATTGTCCTGAAGATTATATATAAGAAATTAAGAAGTAGAGCGAAAATTCCCAAGCAAAAAGAGAAACATTGAAAAAAAATTGCAAGGGCATGCAAACTAATTTTAAACTTAACTGTACAACGTAAGAGTAAAAACAGATGAAAATATATTCTCTAATGCTAATCAAACTTCCATGAAGTTTAAGCACAATGTAGCAGATTTATTCGCTGACTATTTTCCAACAACATATGAGAGTCAACCACTGAGAATACAGAATTCATGTAAATCAAAGCGGGAAGTGTCATTTAATGTACAAACACTGTTCTAAAAAAATAGCTAAAACATCGTTGTAATGCTCGAGAATTTTAAATTTAAAGATTAATAGTATTGAGGATGTAATAGCACTAACTGCAACTTAGCTTCCAATGTGGTGTATCAAATAATGAAATAATATACTCGTATGAGGGCAGTAGCAGTGCTTAGCGGCAGGTTTTGGGTCGGTCTTTTCGGCACCAGCTTTTCCTGAAATTTTATAAATATTCAATTTTACATATGAACGATTTTAGAAAAAGTTATACCCATGCCATGCTAGTTATCACGTAGGAACAGCTATGTCGATCTAAAGATCATTTATTCCCGATTGTTCAAAGCGGTGTTGTAAAGGATGTTTTCACATAATCTCTGGAAAAGTGCGTTAATGGCAGGTTTTCAACTGAAAATGAAGATGCGCATTTTTATGGTCAAAGTAGGATTAAACTAGTGATGAGTAAGTTCGTTATTTCTTCAAATGCGGATCCAGAACTACGTCGTAGGTTCGTGAACTACATTCCAGATACGTATCCATCGGACCCAAATGATCCGACATTTATGCGCACGATGCAGCCAACACTGACGATAGTTTACGCTGGTTGTCAACGTAGTGTACTATGTTACCAGTGTTAGGTTAAATTATGTGTGTTAGAAAAAAAGAAGGAAATTGTAAAATAGCTAACGTAGGAGTATAATTATGGAGAGAATTGGGTCTAATAAAAAAAGAAAACGATAAAGTTCTTTCTGATTCCGATGTTATCACTTTTAACTTTTCTAACTAATCTGGAACATTTCTGCTCAGATATTTATTCCGTATGAAACGCAGAAAAAGATAGACGATCTATTCTTCTCTATTCAAAGTCCATATTTAGTGTGAACCTGGATCAGTATAACATCCATCGATTTGGTTTGTATTTGCTGGATCGGAGTTGTAGATACGTGTCCCGAACTGTGGTCGGAGTTATGTCATCAACTGCGCTGCAGAAAACGTATCATGCGTATCCTTCCGGATCTACTGATCACTAGATTAAACCTACCATGATGACAAATCATAGGCAACAAAAACTGGTAGAAATAGACGGCGCTGTAAATGTTTAATTTTGTTAACTGCGTTTAGAGTGCGTTCGTCATATTATTATTTCAACATCGGAATTGGATATAATTTTAAAACAACATTTAGATTCTGTGATTGTTTTTAAAGGAACATCAAATACAATTCAAAATAGGATTTTACAAAGTATGTTTCCTGTGTGTCAAGAAGAAATTAAAAAGAGCAGATTAACGAAAAGTCAATTTTTAGCAATTCATGGAGACGAAACTACAGATATTTCGAATAAAATGTTTCTCGTACTTATTTATGAAAGATTTTGGAATTTTTTGAAAGCCACAGATTAATCAGATAATGGTTTAATCGAACTGATTAAAAATGATTTATCGCAGTTATATTTGATCTTCTGCACAATGCTATGACGGCGCTAATGTAATGCCTTATGCTCACTTAGTTCACTGTTACGCTTGCCAGTTAAATTTAATATTAAAGAAAGCTACGAGTCAAAATTCCAAAGTGAAAATTTTCATTTCGAACTTATTCACAATCCCGAACTTTTTTTCAAATGCAACTCACAGTTGTAATATACTAGAAGAAATTGTATCACAGGAACTATCAAAGATTTGCTGGACACACGCAACTGTAATATCTGGTATGTAAGTGATAAATTATCGCAATGAGTAAAGATAACTAATATAGCTTTGGTATATTGGTCTAGCACCAAAACAAGTGATAATTGTAACATAATCTGAGCTGAAAATTCATAATTATTTTGTATATTTTGAAGATTTTTAGAGAATCTAGAAGTTCTGACGAACGATTCTTGTACGTTGGTCAGCATGAATGTTTAGTAACAATGAACCGAGATCTAATCAATTTAGCAAATAACTCTTTCGAATTATTTTTGGTACATAATTCCAATGTTTGTTCTTTATATTGAAATTGCCTTTTTATAAAATATTTTCCATCCTTTCCTTAGGAACAGCGATGCTCGGCGGACAATACATTACTCCAGTTATATTTGTTTCTGTTAATGTTGATGACTATTATTACGTACGTAATGGTTTGGAATAACTTTCGCAATGATTTGTTCTAGAACGAATTAGTATTGCCGCATAATAAATTAATAGAATCTTTTCAACTGCTACGGGAAAAAGTATGGTAAAACAGTTACGTGCTGGGAGACTTCAGTTTATGAAACAATTTACAAAATCCCGATTTTTTATCCAGGCTTAACCTATTTCATAAAATTTTTCCGCTATTGTTCAATCAGTGTTAGTGTAAAAGTAAAGACAGTGTAGTATAGAAAATTTCGAGAAAATCGTATCCAAAATTTAAAATTCTACTTTTAAAATGGATTTAAACGAAGCCGTATGTTGTCTAAATTATAACAAAACGAAGAAAGGTAATCGCAGAAATTCCTGCTAAAGAAGTATACGACACAATAATTTTTCAAATAAAAGAGAGACCTTCATGTAGAGATCATTTAGAGGCCGCTAGTTTAGTAAATGTTAACAATTTTGCTGTTTATAAGAATCATTTACCTATATCAATTCGGTCGCTCAATTTTATCCAATGGTAAATAAGTCTAAATTAGAAACAGAGTCAGACATAATTTATTCCAAAGAAAATTTTAAATGCGTTGTTTAAGTATTCTTTCTCTTGATTGTCTGAAAATGGATTAAATGATACTTTTAGTGATAAATTAATTCAGATTATCTTAACTCCCTCCCCCTTGTCATCTACTAAATTCAAGTGATATTTTTCAACTATTAAAAGGATAAAAAGATTTTACAATAATTGAAGAAAAATTTAATGTTTTATCAACGATTTCGGCGAATAACAATTTAATTCGTAATGAAATTCGACTACGAAAAATAGTATAAATTCTTTTTAATATGTATATATGTTTTTGGGCTGGGATCAACTCTCAAAAAAAACGTCATTGTTATAGTTTTTTCGTTACATCATTGAAGTTGATTTTTCTTAAATTTGGATTAAGTTTAATATAGCGTTCCACAGAACAATCCGTACTATGAACTCAATCTTAATCCGGCAATGGCGAACATGTAAATGAGCTGCTGCTTACTAAACATCATACGCTTATGTGGACAGAAGAAAACTATCTCAATTTAGTACCCGATATGAATAAGAGACCATTAAGTTTGCTGCTCAACGAGTAGGCCGAAGAATTATGATTTCCAAGTATTTACTCAGGAAAACCATATACATTTAAAATAGAAAATATTACACCGTTTATAATAGCAACCAGTGAGATTCGTAGAAGAAATAGATGCAATGTGAAACATTGATCATCTTATCTAAAAACATCTATAGGATCAATGTTTTCCAGTAAAGCAGAGAACGTGATATCAGGGAGGGGTTTTCTTCTTTCTTTTTCTTTATTATTTTTAATTAATTAATTTAAACATTACATGTATATATATATATATATATATAAGTCGTTTTGCGTATGTAGTTATTTTTTGATTAACTGCTAAATTAAATTTACCTTGAAGTATTCTCATTCATGAATTTAGCGGCAAAGAGGCAGAAATTTTCAGTAAAATATATATTTTATTAAAAATTTAATGTTATTAGTTTATTTAATTACTATTTTTATTTCGTAATATCTGAAAAATATTTTCTTTGTTATTATTGTTGTAGGATTTATAAATAATAAATTAAAATTAGACTATGTTATAAACTTATTTTCACTATTGCTGTGTTTTTTAATTTTTTAAATAACTAGGTGACTTCTGGTTTAGTAGCTAAGTGTCTTAACCACTAGGCTACCCCCGTACCATAGACAATAAAAACAAAGCAAAAAAAGCATAGCCACAAAGCTAATAAATGTGTGTTTTCTTCATCATTGTACACAATATTGTTGTCACAGTCAGTGTCATGTTTGTCTTTTCCTTAATCGACTGTGGTCGTTTTATTAATCTATTCAATCATTCGTTTTATATCAAAAGTGTTCTAAAAAAAATGGAAAATAGGAGAATTTGATTGTAAGGGAAAAATATGAAATCCTGAAATTGAGTTGTGCCCTTCCCAAAATGAGCTAAAGACAAGCTACAGAAAGGCTCAACATTGCTCAGTTGTCTCTAAACAACATCCTAAAGAACAGACTTGGAATTGAAGCAGGGATACAAAATGACAATTTCAGTAGAAAAAGGAAAAGGGACAGGAAGGATGGGGAGGTGCAAGCAATATTAACTTAGTGGTTTATAACAGTTTGTGAGAAAGATGCTAAAATGAATAGTTCACAGTACTAATACCTTACATATTGTTCTTATTCGTAAGTAAAAATATAAAATTAGATGGTTTTGTCAATTGTCATTCTATTTATTTATTTGTGGTCGTATACCAATGGCCTGATCACCCCCTCCAAAAGAACCAAATCCTCGATGAAAAAAATTTTTACAATAGAGAAACTTAATTTATACTAAAAAAATTCGTATAAATGTTAAACCGATGGATTTAATTACAACTAACATTTAATACTGTTTTCTTGTAAAAGTATTTATGTTGCGTTTTTATTCTGTTTTAAATGCAACTGTCGTCGATCTTTTGTCTTTTTTATTTATTTTTAATTTTTATTTTGTAATTTTAATTAAAAATAGTTCAATGGGAAATATATATATATATATCTGCTTTACTTGCTCACGCACAAACAATTCGGATCGGATTACTAACAAAAATAAAAGTGAATTAAAGTCTAATAAAAAATACTATCGCTCTATTTTTTCTAATAATTTACTATTTAAATTCTAAACTACCATTTTAGCCACAATTTTATAATTTTTTTTATTTTTCACCTAAAAATAAAACAAAGACTGTAATAGTGGTGTATTTTTAAAACTTTTTAAAATTTTAAAAAGGTCGCTATTTGATTTTCTTTATGAAACAAGGCATTGGTGCACCCATGGGAAGGGGGGCTACGGGGCTGCAGCCTCCCAGAGAGAATAAACGGACACTGTTAATAATGACCAAATTTGTTATCGGCAAAATTTTTGACAGTAAAAATTACTATTTGATAAAAATATAAAGTGTTTTGAAATAATATCTTTTGCATAAAAATAAATATATAAATAAGAGAAGAGAGAAATATATAGATATACCAAACATGTTTAACCTCCGCCTTTACATTTCCGTATATGCTACTCTTTCAGCTCCCCGGGTCAAATCCTGGGTGCGCCAATGAATTAAGTTATTTGTCAAATTATAAGATATTACGTAATTATATAATCTCCCCTATGTCTCTCTGGATCCGTCACTGCATATCCTCACATGCATTAATATAACTCTATACATTTGAAAGATACAAAACAATATCCGCATTACAATTCTTCTAAAGTTTTAACGATTTAACTTAAACTTAGATATTTTTCTGTTTATAAGCTTACTTTATTAAAAATTAAAAAAAAGGAAGAAAATCATACAGTAGAATTTGTGGCGTTTGAATCTAGTAGATAAATTGCATGAAAATGGAATAATATTAATTTTGTTATTGCAATGTCAAGATATAATGTTTCAACTGCTGATTCAGTTAGATCTATATACTGTACAGTAATTGCACACATATAATATTACTTCTTCCATTCACTGTTTACATTTTAAATTAATATCAAATATAAAAATTGTCTCCACCGCATATTTTCATTTATGGGTGCAATATGAAATGTAAAAGCAAACAGGTAATTTGCTTATTTCATTTCAATAAAAACATTTTATTTATTCTATGCTTTCTCTATTAATCCTAATGCCAAGATCCTCTCGCATCGCAACAACTTGCAAGGGTGCACCAGTGTTGTTATTGTTTCATTTATTTTACTTTTAATTCACTTATACTATCTATGACTTATATGGTACTGATCTATTCTTTTTATTAATATAAATTTTGTTTTTAACTTTCTTCAGTTGTTGTAAACTAAAACTATTAAATATATACGTTTTTTTTATTTTTTATCTCAAAGGCTCTATTTTTTTAAAAAATTAAAAAATTTTAAATCACATTTTTAAAAGAATTTAAAATTTTATTCTTAAATGATCTCAAAATTTTCCTAATTTTACTTTAAGAAATTTTAAACTTATTTTTCATTCTTAAAAATTTTTAATTTGTTTACCCGTGACAAGGTCAATGACTTAAAATTTAATGGATTTTCTATCGTTCTGTAAGGTAGCCGAAATTTCAAAATTTTTATAACGTTTTGGACAGTTCATGACATGTTCGGTTAAATATTTTAGTCGTGGAGTAAGTTTCAATTAATTTTTTAAGTTTTTTTGTTTTTGTTTTTTACAATTTAATTTTGATTTACAATGAAAATCAAATTATACAATGTGCTGTGTAAAACCAGTTTTGGGATTTTTGATTCTATATTATTTCCGAAAGAACCAATTACCGAGTTTTTCTAAATTTCGAGTTTGATGTTTTTGTTTTTTTTTTTTTCTGTTAACAACGTGCATAGCCGGTTATTTTCATATGTCTGCCACGATTTTTTCACACAAATAATGTGGAAGAGTTGTGATTTCGCAAAATTAAATTTTAGAATATGATTGTTGTCAAGATTACTGCTATTGAAATATTACAAAATTTTTCTTCGCCAGTGAATGCTAAATTTGACCGGATAACAAGTTTACGGATGCATCATAAAAACATAACGCACTGAGAGGTATGTCCATATTATTTTTTTCTTAATATATTTCAATTGTCCTTATTTTGCAATGTGTTAATTCAAATTATTTCTCAACTGCAATTTCATTGTTTAATTATAATTGATCGATAATTTGAACTGAATTTAACCAATTATTTGAATGTGTGCCGGTGACCAGAAGGCAAGCGACATCTTATATAGTACGGTTTACGATGTGGAGAATTTCACTGTTTTAGTCTACTCTATTACTATAAACAAATATGTTAAAAAAACTCCTTTGTTTAAATTCATGGCATATAGTTACACCTGTAATTATGTCGCACGATTAAATATGCGTACAATGATTCTAATAATCTACGTTATATATTTTTTACTTTATAATTTCAAACGAGTATTACGTACTTGATGAGTTACAAAGGAAAATTTAATTTCCTAGTTTTATAGTGAATTTCATTTGTGCAGATGCATTTAATTCGTTTGCTATCCTAAGCTATTAAATTTTTCTGCCCTTCCAGATTGAACATATAATTTAGTTATTAAAATTGATTATAGTCCGCAAAAAAATTACGTTTACTAAAAATTTTAAATAATTAGTAAAAATGTAATGCGTTGTAAATAAACAGTGCAAAAATTATAAGTAATAATAGTAATAATAATGAATATATGCGATTAACAAAATGAATTTCGTAACATTTTATAGTCAATGTTTAACAAATTAGATTATAACATAGGTAATTTTATTATATTCGCAACAGTGATATATGAAGCACTTGGTAATTGTTTCTGAGTAATTTTTAATTTAACATAAATAAGAGAAACTACGTTCATCTGAATAATAACTATAACGTATACCAGGGATGAATTCAGGAATCTGTTTCCGGGGGGGGGGGCAATTTATGTTCTTGGGGGAGGGGGCATAGATTTTTTTTATATATTCACTGAAAATTTTTTTTGGGGATATTCCTGAATAAAACCAGATATGTGAAACATGATTTATTATGTAATTTAAAATAATGAAAAAGCAAGCGTGAACAATAAATTTCAAATAAAATAACCCCGATTATAATTTTCTCAATTGGTTTTAAAATTATTAATTCTGATTGTAGCATTAAAGAACATCATATTGTAAAAACACCCTAACGGGTTCATTTCTTTTTATAATAAACGAATATGCCGTGGTTTCAGCTACTTTTCTTGGAAATATAAAACAAGAAAAAATTAATAAAGACCGAAATGAAGTTGTCTATAGATCATGTTGCTTTAAAAAAAAAAAAAAAAAAAAAAGAATAAATGAAAACCGAAAAGAGAAACATTTAAAAACAATTTATTGACATTAATGATAAATGAATCGACGTGAACCGTGATATTTCCCCTTTTAAGGTTGACAAAAAATACCAACTGCAGCGAATATTTTTTTCAGCTCGCGAGTATTTAACATCTTCCGCACATTTGCAATGAAAGCATATCAATTTTTTCATAGAATAACAAGCAAACGTCAAAGTCAAATTCTAAAAGATCATTTTTTTTTATTGTTAATTTATGAAGTTTCATTTTTCCGTCAAAAATAAATCTCGTAATTTTGTAATTTAAAAATATACGACTAATTGAACCATTTAAAAAATGTTCTGGCAATAACTTTTGACAAAACTGTAAACAAAGAGAATGAAAAAAAAAATTATTTTCTAATAAACTGCTGGCATTCTTAAATAGCTTGTATTAAGTTCTGGGGATCAATTCTATAGTTCCGGGAAAGCATTGCGGATTTATCCCTGATATGTACATTTATATGTATACGTAATGAAACATCAAAGTCATAAGAAGGTCTTTTTGAAAAGTTTCGATAATTCTACTGAATATTTCTGTTTTTTATGTTAGTAATTTTGCACTAAGATCGAAAATTTGTCTCATTTATCTATAAAATTTTCTCCGATATATTAATTTCGTCAAATTCTAAATTGACTAAATTTTTCAAAAAAGGACAATTTATTAAAAATTTTGATACGTGTCTCGTCGTTTTTGAAGTTTACCTTTAACAACCGATTCATTAACGTGAATTTTTCTTTTTTAAAATGTTAAACGAGTTGTTTTTTTGCTGTTTGTTCATCAAAGTTAATACAAGTGTTGAAAATAAAATAAACAAGATTTTCATATTCATGAACAGTAGCAAAAATTAATTTTCTGCGTTTTGTAATTTTTTATTTGTAGCGTTTATCTACAAAATACATACTTATAGGCTGTTTCCGACATCTGTTCATTATGTAACCGAATTCTCTTAGCTTTTAAAATACTTTTTTTTTTAATGCTGGACATGTATGCTAACCACTCCGGCTACGTATAAATTCTTCATAGTGTGCAGTTGCTGTTTTTTTTCTGTTTAAATTTTTCCATTTATTTCTTCTTTGATTCACTGAATGTACATATATTTTGTAAGATTTAATTAATTAATATTGAAATTTATAATACGAAAATGATTAAAAATGTAAATAAGATGATATTAATAAAGAAACGTTTAAACTTTAAAGTACATTATATTTATTATGGTTGTTTAAAATTGATCGTTATAGTACATTACGAACACCGCGCTGTTTGTGGTATGAATACATCCCAGGACATGGTAAACAAAAAATTACGTTAAACAGGAATTTAAAATGTAATTTTAATAAATTTTCAGTAAATTTATGTTTTTTTAAAGTTAATTTTATGGGAGAAAAATTGAAATATGTTTGAAAAAGTTGTTTCTTTCTAAGAAATATAGATTTGATTCGCATTATATTTTTTAGAAGTCATTAACGTTTCTGTTTTAAGTATTAAAACTTGTAAAGGAATTCCGATAACTTTTATATTTAGATGTGTGGTATGAGATATTCATTTTTGGCTCTCACTTTATGCATCATAGAATTTGTTGTAAATGCAAAATGCAAATGGACTTTATAAAAAGTTTCAATATTTGTAGTATCGCATTTTTCACCTAGTATTTCCACAAAAATGTGTACATCTGTAAATGCTTAACAATTTTTGCTTCATTATTGTTTTTTTTTTTCTCTTTGAAAATCGAAGAATCCTTTTTAAGGAATCGAAGTATGGTTTCACAAACTCCAAATCTGATTATTTTATTAAGTTATAACAGAAAAAATATACTGCAATATGATGAATTTGACTTCTGGATAAAAACCAAATTAAATATAAATACAAACAACAATTGCAACCATGTATGTGTAAACAAAGCCGTAGGTAATAAAGAAAAAGAATGTTTATTGAAACCAATGTTTCTGAATTTTGAGGTTTTCAATGTCCTGAAAACTTAATTTTAAAATTAAAAATTCAGACGTTCCCACCGCTAATGTAAATTTTGTACACTATTTTCTGGAATTTCTCTGGTCTTGTTAGAATTTCTGTGAAATTGTTGGGAATGCCCCTATCGAATTACCGGAATTCTCATGAAATTGCTAAGAATTCTTGTGTACCTTCTAAAATCCTTTTTTCATTTCTCTCTCAGTAATATTCCTTTAAACGAAAACACAATAAAACGATAAATAGTTTCTTTGTTATTTATTATAAAAGTGGAAAAATTAGTAAACAAAAATTCGATTAGCACAAATAACGACAAAAAACAAATAAATAGTATTTACTATTAAAAAAAAAAAAGTAAAGAAAAGAAAATCGAAATTTAAATAAATGGTCAAGTGTAGTTTTTAAAATTATGTAATTTAATTATACAATATTCGTATTTTTCTAAAAAAAGTAACTGCATTTATTGGTGGAATAAAAAACTGATAAACAAAAAGAAAATAAATATTACCCTAGGTATAAAAATAGTAAAAGTCTTATTGAAATAATTGTTTTATAAATCCAACATAAATTACACTAAAAAAAGTACGAATTCATAAAAAACTGCTAAAATAAATATGTGGAATACATTAATTTATGAATAATCTGATTTTTCATTGAAGTTCAAAATACTTTAAAGTAATCCAAACTAGATGGAATTAGTGATGAGCAAAAAGTTAATCTATTTAAGGACTTGTATTCCAAGTTACATCAATATTAAATTTACTAATTTTATTTGAAAAAGATTGAACAAAGGAAACAATTAATATAATTCAAAATAAAATCTAATGCGAAGTTGGATAATATATCAAACGATTCTCATAAATATTCAATATCAAGTTTTCAGTTGTAATTATGAAATTTATTAACTTACTTTTTAAATTTAATTATTTTCTGAATAGTAAAACGGTTATTTTACTGAAACCCGACACGAACTTAAGAAAAATTATATTTATGTAGGACAATTATTGGTATTGTTAATATGTAGTGTATACTGTAATGAAATTAAAAGAAATTAATAATTCAGAAAAATATATGAATGAAAGTCAGTACGGAACCTTACAGAAAAAAAAAAAAAGAATTGACCTAGCTATTATATATGTTACTAGCATGATTAAATTATAAAAATAATTACAATAATAACTACGACCTTTGTACATTAACTTTAAATATTGTAAAAGAATATATTAGAATTTTGCTTAAATCACTATATTGACATTTTAAAATAACTATTTTAATGAAATCTTCACTATAGCACAAATTGTAAGTTAAAATTGAAATGAAAATTTTATAAAAATATCCGTTTGGTTCGTGTTTATGGTACGTCGTATTTTCACAAATTTGAAAAATTATTACGCATGAGCAATTAATATTATTACTTTTGTGGATCACATTTCAACAATAATAAGTAAATGTATTAGTTAATTTAAAATAAAATTTATCAAAGTATACTACACTCGTAATATGAGTAAATGAATAAATGAATTACTTTACTATTTAATAGTAACAGATCTTTAAATTTCAACCAGTATAATTTAAGTATTAATAAGGGTACTGAAACTAAGTGTTTAAAAGTTATATTTGGTAAGCAATTAAATTTTATAAACATTGCAATTATATTTGTAACGAAATTTATAAATTTTTATAGTTTTAATAAACTATATAATAACAACAATGGTAATTAATTATGAAAAGGTTTAATTTCGTGCAAAACAATTATATTACGCATTCTATATAATCTGGTATTATTTACAACGTGTTAACCAGGGCCGTATCTGAGGGGGTTTTCCGGATTCAACCCCCTCGCCCCGAAATGTCTGTGAAATAATAACTGCTTGAATTAAGTGGACTGAAATTCAGAATAAATTTATTTCTTTTCAATTTTTGACAAAAGAAAAGAAAATTAAAATTTTTATTAATCCTATGGAAACGACTATTTTTTATTTGTTTTTATTGTAGTGTTCAAATATTGCATATACAATAATTGACTACAAGGCTTTAATGTACCATTTATAAATAAATATATTTCATAATAACACTCACACACACATATATATATATAATTTTAAAAATATTTTCGTGCCTCCCCTCAGAAATTTTGATCTAGATACGGCCTTGGTGTTAACTATTAAAAGATTTCAAAAAAGGTTTAAAAATACACGAGAATTATTAATTATATGCATTGTTAATATGTCTTATATTGTAGATTACTTTGTTTTTCATCTGTTTTTTTCTCAATTTCCTCTTCAACTGTTTCTTTAATAGTTAAACAGAACAAAACAGAATCTATGTTTAGCTAAGTACAGTAATACAGTATTTGTAAACAAAAATGCTTACCAGCTCGAAAAAGACTTAACCGCATTACATTAGTGTGATAAAAAGTAAAACATTTACGTATTGTTAACAAAAATATAAATACTATACAAAAAATAAACAAAAAAAAACAACAAAATAATCAAAATTACAACCAATTTATACCATTAAAAACATTACTTAACAGCCTAGAGATGTCACTAACTAACTAAATTGTGTTTAATCCGATGATGCTTATATTTAAAGTACATCCGGGATAGCTGCTCGGAATTGTAATCGCCTATATTCCTGATAAGCACATTGTTATGAACAGTGATGAATTTTTTTGCTGTATTAATTATACAGTCTTTTTTACATAAGGGAACTATAACTAATTATGCGTATTATCTATTTTAGTCCAGCGGGGAACGTTTAACATACACCGGGACAACATCTATTTTGTAGTAATTTAAATTAATTAAAATCGGAGTTTGAAATCGAGCACCAAACTGGAGCTGAATAAGCTAATAGTGATCTAGTAATATTTTTATAGATAATAAGCTTGTTTGCGGTGTTTAAGTAAGATCTGCGGTTGATAATTGGGTACAAAGATGCAATGGTTCTATTTGTTTTCGCTTCAGCGTATTTTAAGTGTTCCTTAAAAGATAATATTTTATCTAGAATTACACTAAGATATCGAACATGATTAGCTAGTCCTGGTGCCATTAATAATCAATTGCCTTGGAGGGATGGGATATCTACGAATAAAAAGTATAGCTTCTGTTTTAGTTGGATTAATTTTAATTTTCCATTTTTCCAAAAATTTTAAAACCCGAAAACTGTGCAGCTGTAGACGATTATAAATGGTAGAAGTTCTGTGCGAGCTACAGTATACAGCCGTATCATTAAAACTCGAGTGTTGCAGTTTAGAGAGATCGGACAAGTAGACTGAAAAGAGAAAAGGCCCCAGCACACTACCTTGAGGAACTTCTGCGACGGCAGTTTTGGTCATTGATTTACCATCTTGTAATGAAACGTAAAAAGTTCTATTGCGTAAATAACTCTTAATTAATTTGATTAGATATTTCGGAAAATTATATTTTAACATTTTGTAAATTAGCCCGTCGTGCCAGGTCGTGTCAAATGCTTTTGCAATGTCAAATGGAATTAATCCAGTGTGTTTGTTTATATTAAAGTTATGCGTGACATGATCAATGATCCTAGCAACTTGATGCGTAGTAAAATAACCTGATCTGAAATCAAATTGCTCCACTGGAAGCATGTTATTACTATCGGCGAAATTACGAAGCCCGTGTGACATGACTTTCCGCTATTTTGCTTAAATTTCTAAGTAAACTAATGGGTCGTATATTATTCACTTGGGAAGAGTCTTTGCCTGGTTTAGGTAGCGCAATGATTTTGGCTACTTTCCAGAACTTTGGAAAATAGCCGAACCACATTGTAGCATTGATTATGTACGTTAACTCTAATACCTCCTTCCGAGGAATCTTATTTAAGATTTTTACCGGGATATTATCATCACCACAAGAGTTTTTTACTTTAGATTTCTTGAGGTACATAAATATTTCAGCAGGTGAGGCAGCACAAAACTCAGAATGAAAAATAGGAGAACTTGTAATGCTATTGAAAGCAGAACTAGTTAGTAAATGTTTTACTATATTAGTAAGTGAATTATTTTGATATGTAGACGCAAGACGCGTGCTCGTTTTATGAATATTTGAGTAATACTCGGCTAACAACTCCGCTTTTTCTTGATCCTTATAAACATACGTGTTAAGATCAGAATCAAATAGCGGTGGAATCACACTCTATATAGCTCTTAATATACCTCGAACATTTTTTGAAATTTATCATTTTTGGTTTTTCCAAGTACAAATCTGACGACTATTTTTGTTAAGAATTTGATTATACTAGTAGGTTTCAGATAACGAATATTAGAGTGAAATCGGTATTTTGTATAAATCCTCCGAACGTAGTTTTTTGTAGGTTTAATTATATTCTGGGAAAAATACGGAACATAAACTTGCGGGAACACGTCTGACACGTCTTTTCTTTGGGATGTAAATAGATTAATACTGTCAGTAATTAATTTAGTAAAGTAATTCATATCAATATCAGAATTATCTTTAATTGGTTGATTTAAATGTTATCTGAGATATATTTTTTGAAACTATCCCAATCCGAATTATTAAAGTCTAGGATACGACCTACTGTTTAAGAGCGATTTAGGTATTATTAAAAACCGTAAAAATTGGTTTATGATCATAAGATGATCAAACGTAACGGGGAGTTTTGCATTAACATTTTTTGCTACAATTAGATCTAGAAGGAACATAAGTAGGTTCTCGAGGAGCCATTATTTGAAAATTATCCCGAATGGACATATTGAATAATATATTACCTGCTAAATTGTTGTTGAAGCAACCCCATATTCTACTTTTAGCATTTAGATCACCGACTAAAATAACCTTTGGATGTAAGTTAAGAAGTGATCTAATGTCGTCAGCGAATTTATGTGTAAATCGAGGTGGCTTATATACGGCGCAAACAACAAACGAGTTTAAATTTTGATTAACATGACATGAAAAATCGGAATATATTCTAACAGTAATGCATTGCACGTGCATTAAACGAGGTAAACGCAGTAAGACATGTTTAATATTACTGTTTATAATTAATGCTAGTCCACCACTTCTACGATTAACATCTTCTCTATACAATTTGAAACCAGGAAATTTAAGGTTATATGAAGAGTGCAATTTGGTTTCGGAGAGGGCAGTTATGTGAATCTAGTTATTGCAAATAAATTCATAGAATTCCTCATACTTATTAGCGATTGAGTTACAATTCCAAGTAACTAGTCGTATCCCGTTATTCTTGATAATCATTAGTCACAATTAAAAATAATTCTTACTTATAATTTCTGTAACCTTACCGATTACACTTAAAATACTCTTTTGATGTATGCCATTAAATTCATTTAATATGAGTTTATTTACATTAATATTTTTAAATTTATTTAATAACGAGAAAAAATTCGAAAAATGATCAGATTTAGAGTTAGCCGGACTATTACGTCTTATCACCTGCGCATAAGATCTTTGTGGAAATTTGCCTGCATTAGAAAGACAAGTCTTTAATTCTTGTGCCGTAGGTAAACCAGTTTGACGAAGAGAAGGCCTCTTTTCCTCCCTGGCACGAATGATACGCACAAAATGTGCACATTCGCTGGACATTGCAATTGGCACACTTGATTAAATTAGAGCTGATACAAGCATCAGGGGGATGGGTGTGTGCACAACGAACGCGCCTATCAGGTAAGTTATAATTTAGTGACACATGTCCAAAACGTTGACATTTATAGCACTGAATTACGGGACTTTTTCTCACGCATTTTTTCCATCGAATTAAACAATAGTTTATATGTTTAATATTAAAAATGTCTTTACTATTTGTCCCAGGAGGGAACGTAACGATGAAAACAGGAAGGAGAATCCGCTCATTCGTATTTTCATGCTTTTTTGTAAGTTGCGTGATACTTAAGACCGTGCAATATGAATCTAGTTGAACCTTGATATCTTCTGTTGTAAATGTAGTCAGAAGTCATTTTAAAACAAGTTTTAGGGGCTTACGCTCTTTCGGCAGATGTGTATAAAAGTGGATATTATTAGTTTTAAGAGTAGAAATTACTGCATCGTAATGTGCACTGGTGTAAACGTAAATTAAAGTTTTATTATTATAATTTTTTATTTTAAATTCCGAATTAACTAGAGGTTTGAAGTTACCAATTAATTGTTTAAGATTTATCGAACTATCAGGGTGTAAAATAGTTATCGGAGGATATTTCGTAGGTGGTACAACGGTTACGTTAAATAACGCATGCTTTATCGTATCTTCATCTAGTTGTAGTGGACTGTAGCGATTAGATGTAAATATTACCTGGCTCTTATCAGGCTTCGATTTCTTTGTCGCACATTTACGTTTTAGCACTGAAGTAAAGCTTGAATCCGAATCTTCCTCATATTCGCTTATCTGCGGGACGTATTTATTACCGTTTGACGGATCAGCCGCGTTGCTATCGCACTGCTCGTACAAGTCGTTCATCGGAACATCACCGAAATTGGGAACAGTCCCCGCCGCTGTATTCGACGACCTACCCGATACCGACATAGTCGGATGAGTAGTACTAGCAGCCGACCGAGATCAGCCGATAATATCCACTGACGAGAATACAGTTAAACTGATACGCTTCCAAACAACAATGAACACAGAAAACAACGACTGAATCGCACGTTTAAACGATTGTATCTTTAATAGTTGTATAATGTAATGTAACATATGTATAGCCCAAAATATATAAACTTCATTGTAGTCTTTTTTCGTATTTTCAGTTATTCCTGATTCTTGTGTATCTAACAATGCAGTCCGAATTTTTGAATAATAACTTTTATATCGATTTCAAAATTCATAGTAGTTTGTGACTTTCTTTTTTTTTTTGATCTCTAGGAAACACTATATGATCTTTCAAGACCAGTTTAATTTTATTAATAGCTTCAAATCGATCAATTCAATTCACAAATTTTAATTTAAAATTAATTACGGCTGGGTAAATTGATGCCATAAATTTTGTGGAACGGAACAATTTTCCATAGGTTTGACTATTACATGTTAATAAAACTAAACAGGTTTGTTGATATTCCGGTAAAGTTTTAAAATTATTTGTAAATTCAATTAAGTTATGAGTGTTAACTTCAATGCATATATAACAATTGCTAGTTAAAAAATTATTTTTAACCATGTATTTTTGGTTTTCCTTTATCTATCACTTCCATAGCTGTAAAAAAAATGCACTGCACCATGTTTAGAGTAAATATTCGATTGTATGTCAGAAGCGGGATCAAAAAATGTTGGTTCAGTATATCGCTTTATTCATTATTTCTTTACTATCTGATATTGAATTTAACAAATCGATGACTGCAGTTAAGTTAATTTTTTTGAGCTGACAAGAAATTCATTTTTTATTCTGGTTTTAAATCTGACGCAGTTAACAAATGTTTATCGTCATACGATGCTTGGCTTTAAAATTCTTGTTTTTACGTTTGTTAAAATGTGTATAGTATCTTGCAAGCATCATTCTCATTCCTATTGTCTTTTCCTATGTGAAATCATTCCCAGTTAAATAATTTTTGATTTTTAATGTGTTGCATCTTTTGAGATCCAAATAACTTTTGGAAGTTTATTTTGTTTCAAAAAACCCGTGTGTAAGTCTTCAAAATCTATTATTCCTTATTTTCTGGAAGTTTATTTGATACATGTCTGTTTAGTGCAGATACTGAAAGGAGGGAATTACTTAAATTTGATTGAGGTGTTTCATAACGTAGTTTACCACTAAACACGAACGTATATATAGCTTTTCAATGGGGAGGAGGGGTTAAAATCTAAAATTTTCATAACTTTTTTTAAGCAAAATAAAACAGTAGGTCGTTTTATGTTATTATATTATATTATTATTTATTATATTAAATAATACAATCTTATTTCATCCTTTTCTTATATTTTTATACGATATTATTATAATAATATATTAAGAATGTAATTTAAAATTTAAAATTGAGTCGTTTATGTCTTATCGCCAACTTATTTACAATTTCTTTAAAATCTGGTTTTACCGCCGGGTCACGGTGAATGCTTATAAAAGTAAGACCAGTGCTTTTTCGTCACCCATTCGATTCCTAATATAGGTTCTCAATCTGTTTAGAGTAGAGAAACATCTTTCTGGGGTCGCAGTGGACACTGGAAGTGTGGTTAATGTAATAAGAAGCTTTTTTATCAAAAGAAAAAACTGTTCATTCTGATGATCAATAGCTTCTACTGCAGTGGCAGATTTTCGTGTAGCAGATTTCTAGTGATTGTGCGGTATCTTATATTTGTTTAGAAATATCATACCTTCATTATCACCAAGAAATGTTTGTATTGTTTTTTTCAGTTTTTCTTGTGTGCTGGAGTCATTACTCGTCTTCTCAGGTAAAAGTATTTAGATCCCTTCGATCGTTCCTTCACGCCGTTTAAAATGAGACATCCAGTTCTGCAATGACATGGTCAACAATGGGGTAAAATATATTTCGGCGGTAATATACTATTTCGGCAGTTTCTCTCGATACATTACTACGCTGAGTTTTCTACCTGCTTGTTTTTGGAACAGCTATGTCATTTAAACTCATCTGCTTTGTTTACTGAGAATTGACTTTCATTCCAAATATTTTGTAATGTTGTTTTTATAGTTTTTGCCTAACTGCAAGTGTTGGTTTTTCATTGCTTTGTTTAGGCTTGTTATATATGAGAAAACTTTTCTCATTATAACTAGCGATACAACAAAATGGCTATTTTTGAGAAAGAAGCATTCGAAAAAACATTATTTATAATTCGAATTATTTTTAGTTATATTTTCAGTTGTATTTTAGCTATTTTAGTTTTTTTCAAGAATGATGTAATTAAATTATTGTTTATTTTAAATTTATTTTTGTGATTAGAATTATTTTGATAATGCCTGACCAGTGTTCATGAAAGTTTGCATAAATTCAATGCTTTTGTCTTTTCAGCTGTTTAGATAATTTTTTTACGTGACGAGTTTATCTAAAAAAAACATTTCGCTAAACGTAACAGTTATCCGTCTTCCAAAAATCGCGTGACAGTCATATTTTCAAATTACTGAGAAAAGTTGTTCCACCCTGATTCGGGTGATTTTGTTTTAACAAAAATTTTTAAACTTTGTGTCCGCATTCTTTTCAAAATCTTTAGAATCTGTTTATTTTTTATCCCGATCTATTTCAACTTCAGTTTCGGAACTTGAAATCATATTTTTAAATTGTTAATTTTTTTCCATTTTCAGTTTTCAATTTATTTTTTCCCTTTTATTTTTTGATGCTGGAAGTTTTGAAATTAGCAGTAAAAAATATTCGGAAACTATCAAAAATTTAAAATTTTGGGGTTTTACACTAAAAATTTCATTATTTTTTAATTTTTTCTAAATCTAATAGTTCATACAGATATCCAAGGCCGTGTCTACGAGGGGAGTTTTGGAGGTTAAACCCCCCATTAAAACTGAAATAGTTATTATAAATACACAAAAATCTGAAAAAAATCAAAAATTTAAAATAAATATTGATGATTTTTTAGGGTGTTCTTATATTAAAAAAAAAAAAGAAAAAATATGCTCCATATTTTTAGGTGCTTTATTAATATTTTATGCAAAATTTTTTATTACGAGTATAATTAATAACACATGTAATTTTTATTAATGTTTATACGGTACTTCATTTATGTAAATTATTAATATATAAATCAAAATTATGTAAATTATGAATATTAGTGAAAAATGTATTGTTATTTATAAAATAAATATGCGAAGAAAATCCCCCCCCCCACCCTCTTTCAAAATTCTGGGAACAGACCTGCAGATATCTTCTTTTTATGCCTTTTCTATTTCTGCGAATATATTTTAATTTATATCTAATGAAAGCACATGTAAATTTTCATATCCATTAACTTCAAATATATATTGTACTTGTTTGGGAATTTCAACATTTATTCGGTCTTGAATTTTTTAAAGAAATGTCTTATTTTTGATCAGATTCTTGGCCGTTTTTTGTTTTTAGAACCCCGAAAAAATGTTTTTCATTTATCTGGAACAAAATTGTAGGATATCGAGGAAATGTGCGAAAATAACTTATCTTTTCCAGAGTTATATTGACAAACCCTCACAAACTTTGATTTTAAAGTGGATATTATCTTTTTTTTTCTGTCGTAATTCGATTTCAACGCGCGGCTATGCGGTGTCAACAATGTTTCTCCACGATTCCCTGCCCTCCCAACTTCCGTACACGGTTTGCGAATGGCACTCTGGGTAAAGTGATGGATCGGTGTATCTGGTGGGTACCCATCCACGTCCTTTGGCTTCTTCTATTTTGCCTTATAACAGTGTCTTTTCTAGCCCGTATGCGCTCATCGTTTGACCGAAAAAAGAAAGAATTAAGTTTTTTACGGGAGTAATGAGCCGTTGCTCGATCTTCAGTTGATTTAATATAGGTTCGTTTGTTCGTGTAGCTTACGTAGCATGCATCCCTACAGCAGAATATTTGGAATGCATCTATTGTGCGGATTTATTTTTGACGTGAAATAGTATTCTGACGCATATAAGAATATTGAGAAAAATAGACTCTTCATTATTTGCACTTTTGTCGTCTCCGTGACATTCTTACTTTCCAAATTTTATTTAGCTTTACTGCTGCTAACTTGGTAGGACTACACACTTGCCTTATCACCGGTTCGTATCCAATTTATGTTAACTCCTCCCTCTAGTATATGAAGGCCATAGTCATTAATAAAGGGGAATGCGCGTATATGCGTGTACGTATGATGTAATTTTTCCCATAATAAATAATTTCTTCATTTGTAAATTTGTATCGTTTTTCTCTATCTCTTCTATATAAATTTATTGTGTTTTTCGTTTAACGTTTTTTTTTTTTGTTTTTTTTAGTGCTAAATCACAGCTTTGATAAATTTTAATTAATTTTGGTATTATTTTTTATGTTCAAAATAAAAGCTAATATATTCACGTAAAGTAACACGCGTAGTGCTAGACAGTTATACCCCCTGCTAGGGAAGAAGTCTAACCTAAGTCTTACCTTAAAAAGATCTATATATCTTACCATCATCGCACCCATTTGGAAATACGGCTTGGAACTGTATGGGAATACATGCAGAAGTAACCTAACACGTATCCAAAGGAAGCAGTCGATTATCCTGCGCACTATCACATCAGCGCCTAAATACGTCTCCAACGCAACTCTTCATAATGATTTAAAGATCCCGTTTATCCAAGAGGTTCACATCAGGCAATATAAAAAGTTCTTCGAAAAATGATGTAAAAATACCAACCCCTATATCAACAAAATGTATATTAGAACACTGCCGGGTGGTAACCCTAGACGGAGGTTAAAACGTCGGAAATGGTGCCGTGACGCTCTTCCGATAACTTAAATTAGATATTCCCTGATAAAGCATAATGCATTTATTAAATGCGCAAATAATACCAGCAGGAGTCTATGGGCCATACTGAACCGTATGGCTGCCATGGTACTCGAGCCAGTACAAATTTTCACCCTTTATGGTAATTCACAAGGTTACACGGGCCATGCTCTGCTCGACATCGTGTTAACTAGATACACTTAATATTATATATTGTAATAATCATGCTTGGTCAATAATATGCTATGATGATCACTAATAGATTTTGCAGGGTTCTATGGGCCATACTTTACTGTATCGGTAGCCATGGTGATCTTGGCAGTCTGTAAAAAGAATTAATAACTCGAACCTAGTCCCTCACTAGAGGGTTGGGTTAATGCCTGGGAATTACGTTATATTCCTAGGGTGTAAGTAATCAGCATATGGTCAAGGTCACGAGCACTGCTTGTGGGTTTACCGGTACAGTGGAAAATAAAAAAAAAAAAAAAAAATATCAAAGTAACACGCGTCTAAATTTTATTTCGAATTTTCTAAAAACACACCCGCATAAGTCGGTAATATGATAAGCATTTATTTCTCTATTCTTGCGTACTTTTTCGATGTTTTGTACCTACTCATAATTTTAAATTAAAAGAATCTGTAAAACTATTTACTTTCTGATAAAATACTTTTCAGTTGTTCGAGGAGAACTAGGTTCGCTTCCCCTGCCGCACATTGAAAGTTATTAAAAGAATGTCCATAGATGACCAACGCAAATAAATAAATTTGAAAAAAACGATAAAAATTTGGTGTATTTAGAGTGAACAAATTATTTTAGTGGCGAATTGATTGTTTATTTGGATTTTTTTTTCTTTTTAAATTCTGTTACATTATTAATAATATAAACCATTGCATGTATGTTAGCAAAAAGGTTGTTTTAATCATTTTTCATCGCGTTCGAAAAAAAAAAAATTATGAATAATAATTCTGTCAAAATGCTATAACTTTACATTTTTTATTTTTTTTATTTTTTTTTTTCATTTATTATTGCACGCAATCTGTCTAATAAACAATAAGCGGCAGTGTTAAGGGGGAATTAGCTAATAAGTATGGAATGCTTCCCAGCGGTCGCGATTCCTTGTTGCTGATGAGGTATTATACAATTTACACAATTATATTTGACCGATTCAGCCGTTTGAATCGGGTACCGTCTTCGATGAGACAGTGTGCCAACTGATTGCAATGATTTTGTATGCTGGATACCTCGATCTCTTCTTTAACCGTAGGCATTCGCAGATCTTTATGCATCTCATCATTGCGCACATACCATGGCGCACCGGCTATCGTTCGCAGAATTTTGGATTGCGTTCTTTGGATGATCGCTATATTAGACTTGCTCGCGGTTCCCCACAGTGGGATTCCATACGACCATATAGGCTTCAACATTATGTTATAAAGCAGCACTTTATGTACCATTTTTCTAGAACGTCTAAGTGCTTCTGTAGCCGCTTTGATGCCGATGCCGCATCGTAGTGAGAGGATAATATCGCGGTATCATCTGCGAACATAGCTGTAGTCGTGTTCGCATTAAGCGGGAAATCGTGGGTGTATATCTGATACAGCGTGGGTCCAAGCACACTGAATTGATGGATCGAATGCTCGAATATGATTCGTTAAAGTTTATCTTAAAAAATCTTTCTTGGAGGTAAGATTTGATTAGTAGATAGTATTGGTAGGGTAGTAGTTGTTTTATTTTGAATAACAACCCATTGTGCCATACTTTATCGAATGCTTTTTCGATGTCTAGGAACACCGCTGCGCAATACTTTTTTTCTTCAAAACTTCGATTTATTACATCAACGACTCTATGTATTTGTTCTGCAGTGCTATGTTGTTCCCTAAAGCCAAATTGGTAGTCTGGTATAATTTTATTCTGGGCTAATAGAGGTTTTAATCTGTTCAGTAGTAACTTTTCAAACAGCTTCGATAAAACTGGGAGTAAACTTATTGGCCTGTAAGAGGCTAAATCCTCAGGAGGTTTCCCTGGTTTTTGTATTAATATTATAGTGGCGAATTTCCATTGCATCGGGAAGTATTCGGTTCTAATAATTGCGTTGTATATGAATGTTAGTAAAATTATTGCTTTTCGTGGTAATTCCTTTATTATTTTTGGGGTAATTAAGTCATATCCGGGTGCTTTTTTCGGGTTTAGATGCTTTTGTATATACTTGTTTACTTCCATCGGTGATACTGGTTTTATCGGAAGTGACATTTGATTCGGAGCCTGCGGGTAACTTTCTACTTCTGCATCTAGGGTTCTGTCAGTGCAGGTTTCAGTAGGACGAAACACCTCTGCTAGGTATTCGGCGAATGCTTCAGCCTTTTCCTCGTCACCTGTTATCCACCGATTGTTTTTCTTTATAGGTGATCGATATAATTGATTATCTTTTTTCACGGTTCGTACAGCCTTCCGTAAGGAGTAATCGGTAGCTTCGGTTGGTGTTAATGTACTAACATAGTTTTTGAAAGCAACATTTTTCATTTCAACAATTTCATTTTTTAGCTCTCTGCACACTCTGTTGAATTTCGTTTTGTTAGTTGGATTTCTTGTGTTCTGCCATATGCGTCTTAAACGTCTTTTCTCTTGAATCATGTCCTTTATTATTTTTGGATGATTTTGAATGTTAGAATTACGGGTTCTCCCACTGTGATTTTCTCTCGGTGTTGTTAAGTGAGCCGCTTCTTGAATGTATTTAGTGAGGTTTTCTATACTGATTTCTATATCCTCCGCGGTTTTCAGTGGAATGTTGAGATTTATTTTATTTTTACATGTTACGTATTTATATAAAATCAATTAATTACAAATTCCCGCATAAACTTTCACATCCACACCCCCACTACTTATGAAACGTTCGCCCTTACGTACACACACTCGGAGCTCTACAAAAATGTCAAAAACTGAATCCATAATTTTTCTTCGGCAATAATTTTTTGACGTAAACTGAATTGCAAACGATGGTGCGTTTCTGAAAGGGAGAACCTCGCGTAATTTACGATTAAAAGTGATAAATGCGTAAGAGAATTGCTTGTTTAGCCTATATTTTGTTAGTAACTCATGTTTACATATTAGGGGTTGTAGGAAACTTGTTTCCAATTGACTTTGACTAAGAAAATAAAAAAAAAAAAAGGTAGGCCGCGCCTAAAATTTCGGTATGGCTAAGGTCTGCTCTGTTTGTGATATGAAATTTCTATTTTTTTAAATTAACATGCTCGGAATGATCTGTAGCAAGCCAATGTGAATTACATTCGCAAATTTAATTTGATGTACACGTAGGTAAAATTCCGCAGTTCATAAAAGTATAAAAAAGGAGGAGAAGTGAAATTAATCGAAGAATTTTTTGAAAATACAATTCTATTCTGGTAAAGGGGCGAGTACAATAACTCTGTTTTGTAATATTTGAAAATGCTAAGACGAGAATACTCTCTCTAGTTTCGTTTTATAATTATTTTATGATGCGAGAGCAGCGCCATCTATGGACATATAAAAAAATGTAAGGTATAGGAAAAAAACTTTAGATAACTCTAGAAGCATGTCGATAATTATATCTGCAAAAATCATTCTATGGAAGAATTCAGTTTTTGCGAAGATGTCACTTTTCATATTAGTATTGCATTAGCGCAGAAGTGTCGGCACTGCAAACACTTCACACTTCTGTTGCATTTATTTTTGCGATTTTGCTATTAATTCTTTATCACCGGCGAAGCAAATTAAGTTACTTTTAAACATTTATATTAAATTCGGTATGACTCTTTTCATAAATCCCCTAGTGTAATAATCAAACAATCTTTGCGACATAAAATTTTCTCAATATTACAAATGCTTTTCAAGCATCTGCCTGGGAGTTAGAATGCGACCTTTTTATTACCAATACAGGTTTTTGATTAAATGTAGAGCTTGATCATCGACATTACATCTTTCTAATATTCTAATTAGTACCGGCGATTTGTCAAAAACTCGTTTCACAGTTAATGAAATATAAAATTATTTCTCCGCCTGTAATTAATACCTTCCATGTAATCATTTTACTTAGTTTATGATGCGTTATTTGTAATGTGCTACAAAAAAAAACAACAAAAAAAAACATATATTTTATAAATATTTAAATTTTGTTCAACTTATTTTACACTACAATATTTGTTTTTAATTTTTATCGTAGACCTTCACAATTTTTTCATTATGTACATCTTCCTTAAGATCCGTTTACGTAAAATATAGCTACAGTAGAAGTAAATTTAACATTTATTTAATTACCCCAGTTAAATGGTGTAATTATTAAAAATACATTACAACATAAGTCGCGTTCACTTAGCAATTCAGTGTTAGTTAAAAGACTTAAAATTTTACTTTTTATCCTGAAAAGTTTTTATTTGCCCTTGTATTTTAAGAAAAAAATATAAAATTATTTTACACAATTTTTAAGGAAATACAACTAAGAATTTTAATAAACGAAATTTTTACGTTTTAGAATTATTCATACTAAAAATTTTAATTTTAAAATACGATGAAATGCAAAAAATAATTAAATTCAATTTGAACGTTTTGACTAGTGACGTCTTTGTAAACCTTGATTTCTGTGTAGACACGCTTTGAATCATTTGTAGTTGTATCTTTTTAGTAACGACGTCTAATTAACAAGTGATCAGAAAATGAAACTTTTTCGGCGGCATCAAGAAAAAGAAAAAAGAAAAAAGAAAAAACATTTTTGACTAATGTCTTATGTAATTGTAGATGCTAGAATGGATACCATATGAAGTGTAAACACACTTCCTCTCTCTCTCTCTCTCTCTGAGTTACTATGGGTAGACGCAGATGAGTGTTTTTTTACAGTATCATGTTTTGTAAAGATATAGTATGATTTATAAGGGGTTTTTCCAGTTTTTATTAATTCTTGAAAAGGAGTAGTCGAAAATTTTGTATTTAAAAAATAAACCACAGAAACTGTTGACACTTGCGAAAAAAAGTTAATTTAACTAATGCAGGTTGCAAAGATATCCGGCATAACCAAAACACCTTTAACGTTCCTTCATCATTTGTAGTCTTCGGAGTTTAAAGAAATATGGTTAATTCGAAAAATCGACCGTGTTTTGTCGTGTTAAATACGATTTCAGTAATAACCGTTCCATTTCAAAGTAAATTAAAATGACGGTTTTGTTCCTCATGGTTATACGTTTTTGGAATGCAAATGAAATGTACATTGACTGTTGCAAAAATCAAAAAAACATAAATTTAAAATTTACGTTCTAATGCGCAATAAAGTTCCAAAGAATGTAGGACAAATCTGAAAGTAAAATGAACCTTACACAAAAATGTTGCGAGATTAGAAATAGCAAAGAGTAAGGAGGGTAGTTTATTTATAATTGGGAGAATACCTGCTATAGTTCCTCGCTAAAATCGCTGATCTGATTTTCTGGCACCGAATTACCCACACAGGTTTTCGATTCAACTTCACACATATTTTCCTTAGTACGCAAAAAATTTTCAAATAAACTACGAAATTTACAATTTATTATATCAAGTTAATACTGTTATTAACTTCGCGAACGTGAAGGTTATCAAAATTACCTCGAAAATCTGAATTGAAAATTTCATATTTATTAAACGAATTGGCGTGTGTGCGTTTGTTTGTGTTTATGTATGTATGATGGTCATGGGCAGAATTTTGTAACGTATCTGAACTTGAATAAATGGTGCTGTTTATTTACCGTTTCGATGAATATATTTATGTCGAATTAGAACTATCGTAATAAATAAAAGAAACGTGAAAAAAAAAAAGTGATTTCTCGTAAAAATTAATCATGATATAAAGTTTTAAATACGGTGGATCTTGACGTATAGTATATATGGTTCAATTATGATAAAAAATAACAGATTTTTCTTTCGTATGCTGTAGTTTGGAACATATTCTTGCAGTCTAGACTATGTTCTGGGGTGCAATGATAGCATCGACCAAGTTTTATAAGAAAAATTATAGTCTAGTATTTTTCTTTCGTGTTAAAAGTCGAACTTCCTCCAGGTCAGGGAATATACACTGAAGTCTCCGAAAAGAACACACAGATGAGATAGAGATATGATTTGCTCGATTCGTTGTTTATTTATTATTTCGGCTTATTTAGGTAAATTGAACGCACCGCTAAAAGTGGAGAAAGGCAATTTTTTGTTGCAACTGCTTGGAGCCCAGAATAGGATGTAATTTGCGTGTAGTTCGGCGATGACTTCATCGTTCGGTCCGAAATCCGTCGACTTGACGACGTCCCATATGAAATGAGCACCGAAAAATTTGGAAGATGAAAGTTATAACTCTAGGTTTGAGATCAATTTTTTAAAGTCCAATGATTACCGGACTGTGCATGGTTTATAGAATTTGAAAATGTGCCTGTGATTGTAGTTCTAAATTAGAATTGCGCCGTCTTTAGCATTATTAGGAATTTATTTATTTTTGCACTGATGTTAACTTTTACGGATAATGAATTATTTATGTTGATAATTTTAGTGATCCTCATTTTGATTTTTTGAAGAATAAGATTTTATAGAATAACTATAAGTTCAGAAATGGTTTGTGGTGTAGAGTTTCTGACGTATATCCACGCTTCTTTCGGTTTTAACGCATATTGATGAATGGTAAAAGGTTTTGGAAAGAACGAGGTTGCTTATTGACCTAGAACAGTGATCATTTTTTGAACCTTAAATTTACAGCAGCCGGATTCGAACCGGGTTCTACTGGAACCAAACATCGCTGCGTGGTCAACCATACGAGGCTTTCTTTAAGCGTTCTCCTCCTCTTCGTTAGCTATCGTGAATTATAGTTTGAAAGCGGTGTGTACGGAATAGGTAAACTTTTTATTAATAAATTATACATCGCTCGTTTCTTTTTTTTTTTCTTCTTCTTTTATCTGGGAGATGAGATCTAGAGAAAAAATGTATTTAGGCAGGTATCTGATTTCAGACTTTTGTAATAAATGCGATATTAGTTTACGTTTTCCACGTTTTGACTAACGCTAAATAATTCTATTGATTTCAAGTTTGCAATTGTACGGTTATCTACTTATGGGAGTCACTGATTTTATTTGTATTGATATGGAAGAAGCTGGTTTCGAAGGTTGAGTTTTTATTTAGGAAGAGATCTTGTGGGATAAACTTTATACGGGGGTTTTTATGTTGCAATCATTTTCCAATTTTTGGTTACGCGAATGGTATTTGAAGCATTGAGTTCATTAGTTGTAATAAAGACAATGCATTGATTATTATAGCCGAGGAATATAAACGGCAACAAATTCGTTTTTTTGTTTTCTTTGAACATAGATCTGATCTGTGCCAGCTGATAACCTGAGAATGTGTCAACTATGTTTTTATCGGCGAACGATGACGTGATGATTGCCAATCTTTGAAGCGGCAATGATAGCTTGAGGGTTTTGAAAAACTTTATTTACGGCGATTAAGTAACCTTTAATTTCGGTATCACCTGTGTGTGCGAATAAGATGTCTTGTTCTTCAGTTTGCCAACTGAAGCCTTCGAGAAAGGAAAATATTTTCAGGTTTTTTCTGCGTACGTGGATTTTATCGATAAAACGGGGTTAATAGCGGTGCGATAATAGCGAACTAGTTACACGAAAGTTTAGATTAAATAATAAGATGAAGAATCAAAAATTATTATTGTAAAATGATAAAAGATCGATCTCATCGGTCTGCTGATAGCGGTTGTCCGATTCGTAAACAATTAATCTGATAAGCGAAACACGAATGCGAGAAGTAGAATATCATTATAATTCCTAACGATGGACGTTGTGTTCCCGGTGCATCCAGAATTATAATTGGATTTGTGTGGCCTTTACCTGTCACAGTACATTACCAATTTGTTTGTTTAAAAAAACAGTTTGGTTTCATATTCTACACATAATGAAGAATTTGATCGTCCTTTTTCTCTTGTATCAAATTGTTAACGACCGAATGGTTTAGCTGTTATACAGGGTGCGGCAGCATAACTTCCTTTTTTAAAATGCGCCACTTTTTTTCTGCTAAATTTTGTTAAAGGGAAATAATAATAGAAAATCGAAATAACGGATACTCTAGATCCCCCATTGGGGCAATATGTATGCTTCTTCCCTTCTCGCAGTTTTATTTCGATTTTCTGTTATTATTTCCCTTTAACAAAATTTAGCAGAAAAAAAAGTGACGCATTTTAAAAAAGGAAGTTATGCCACCGCATCCTGTATTTTATGACAAGATGATATCGACAGTTATATATATTTTTAATTTTTGAAGTAGCGATTAAACTATTAATATTGTTTTCAAAAATAATAAGAATAAATAGCTGTCAATAAAAAAAGAGAACAAAATACATTTTGTAATATTGTTTTGGTTTTTGTACAATATATATATATATTGTGATGTCCCAATAAATTTATTGAAGTAAGTAGAGCTCAGTTTCAAAATTATCGGGGATGAGATGACAGTTTAAAGTACTATAATTTGTTGATGTTTTGTAATCCTTTTTGAAACATACTTCATACATACACATAATTAATGATATATTAAAATACACTTTTATATTACTATAAAAATGCAAATTTCGAAGCTACATGATTTCTAAACAAATAAATTAAAAATCGGTTATCCTATTCAAATTAAAATTGAAGCGAGAAAAAAATTTACCAACAGAAGGTTAAAATTCAGAAATTAATATTTACTTATACAATTTCGATAAAACTTCGTTCTTTTTTAAAGAATTATTCACAATTCGTGAAAAAGATTTTTCAGTGGTTTTTTCGTCATCTTTCAAGTAATTTTTCAGGAGCTTTCGTATACCAAACTATTTTCCTCTATGAACGCCTGAAGCAGAAAACGAATGAAATATTTTCAGTACGGTATCATATTTGTTGACACTAAATTTTTATTACATTTTCATAATAAATTGCTTGCCCAAATGCACTAGAATCTTCATCAGTTTTAATGTAGGCAAATTCTATTCCAGCTTTTATTTTAACTCAATTTTCGTTTCAAGGTCTCTTTTTAAATTCGAATTCATTTTTTAGCATTAAGACAGCGACTTGGAGATAACGATACTACATTGAATAATTTATTTCGATAAATAAGTTTTTTTTTTAAAGTTGAATCCAAGAGTAGGATAATAATTTTCAGATGTCATTTAAGAACCATTTAAATGTTCAAGGCTGTTTTTGACGATTGCCTTTTATATTGATATTATGGGTACTTTAATTTTGAACCTAATAATTTAGTTAAGAATTTTACAGTTCAATTTTTTTTCTTCTTGGGCATGCAAGCTAAAGACCTACACCCAGAACCAACAAGAAAGAAAAGAGCCGTCGGTTAGATTTTGATCCGGTCAGATATGGGCACTATAAAGGAACCAATGGATGAAATTATGGATGGCGAGGGGAAGGAAAAAATATAAAATGCACAAATTTGATTTGTAATACGTGTTTTTGTCATCTAAATTTACCGCTGAAGAGTATATAAATATACTTATAATTTAAGTTCGAAAATGAGCCCCAGCTACTGTGGCGTAGTTGGGTAGGCAGTGGTATTTTGTTTGGATAGGATCTGCTTCGTACCCGGATTCTGTAAATTAAGAATGTAGAAAAATTTCACTTGCGCGCCGGGTTGTTAATGTCTTTTTATAGTTGTCGCGTCCCCAAAGAAAAAGAAGAAAAAGAAATCAAAAATGAAAGGAAATTTATATTAAAAGGTTGCTGTTAAAAAAAAAAAATAAATAAATAAATAATCGCAGTTACATACTACTGTTCAAAAATATTATTCACCGTGTATCATTCGATTTTCATTTTTTTGTAACATGATTTTATAGTTTCCTACTCTGCTTTCCACTCTTTTCGTTTGAATTCATCTGTTTGACAATCGTTTCTCAGTTTTTTCCTCTATTTAACCGCTTTATTCGAGCACTTTTTTCCCAGCTTTTTTCTCTTCCCTCTTTAGATTTGATTATTCTTAATCTTGTTTCATCTGCAATTTTATTCCAAACTTTTTCCTACTTCTTTTACAACTATTTCTTTATGTTACACCCGTTAGTTTCCTTTGTGAAGGAGGACACCGATCCTAATTTGGCTTTCACCGAACTACACCAGCAGTCAGAAGACGTAAAATGTTTAGTTCACCGCCAAAACAACTGCATATTGTATATAGAAAATGATTTGTGGAAACGTCGTTCCGATGTAAGAATATAATAGTGTAAATTTACAAATGAATTTTATTAAAAAACAAAAGAATTAGAAAAAAAAAAAAAAAAAACTTTAGAATTTTCATTTAGCAAGTGAAAATTTTGCATCGTTGAACATGTCTTACTAATGTTTATGCCTTACAGTCGTCATTTGAAGAATTAAGACATGCATGATCCACCGGTGAAAAGAAAAAAGTGCCAATTGCTTCGTATTTCAGTATTATAATTTATAATATATAATTTACTCAGAAATGATTTCTGAAATAATTTTCAGGGTCGCCATGACGTTAATGTAAAAAAAAAAAAAAAAAAAAAGTGACCCCAAGGGTTAGAGAATATTGCACATTGAAATTAAAAAATTCAAATTACAGAGAAAAAAAAAACAGCGAACAAAAATAAGAGTTAAGTTGTAAATGTGTTTATTGCAGTGGCATAAATACTTAATGACCACAAATTATTTTAGTCACAGATCACAATAAGTACACTATTATATAATACGTATCAACGTGTATGTATATGTTATGGGTATATGTACAGTAAAAATATGAATATACATGTATCATCTTATAGATAATTTAATAATAGGGTTATTAATGTGAAAGTAGTACATAGTAATATGCACCCGAAAACAAGTTTAAATATATTATCATAAGAGACAAATGTATGAGATACAAAAACATTGAGAACCGAAAGCGGCTTATATACAGTGCACAGCAAAAATTGTATAATTACTCCCGAAAAGAAAGAAAGAAAAAAAAAAGAACGGTAATAATTAATTAATAATAGTAAGAATAGTAGTAGTAATAATAATAATACTAATATTGAAAAGTGTGAAATTCTTAACGTTTTTAGTGTAAATTATAAACTTTTAATTTATATTACGAGGTGTGTGGTACAATTTAGATTTTAAAAGTAAATTTATAATATAAGTATTATATAATAATAATAAAATACGTCCTTTAAAATATTAAAATTTAAAAGCAATTTTATTGTCATATATAAAGTTGGGAAACAAAATTTTGATACTTCAGTTTGGAATATTACTTAAAAAAATAAAAATATTAACAATTCAAAAAAAAAATGTACACACAAATTTACAGGCAGGTATATTTAAAAACGACAATAGCGATATATTACAAACATGTATTATTATACATTTTATTTACATAACATTATATGTACAAAAAAAGAAAAAAATTATATATAAAATTACGTTTATTAATTAAAAAATAAAAGTACACGCGCAAATATATACATACATACATATACATATATATATATATCAAATTATTGAGCGCGTGTTGACTGTATAAAGTAATAGTTTATTTAAACTTTTGTTGAAGAGTGAAATTTTTCACTTCAGTTAAAACGGAAGAAGCATACACACACACACACACACTTAAAAAATTAGTTGTTTTCATTGAAACTCTTAATGCGCGTTCAAAATTAAGAATTGTGTAAAATACATTTTAAATTTAAAAATCAATTAATAAATTTAAAATTCGAAGAACCTGTGTGTAATTTAATTACCACGAACAATGTTTTATATAATAGTATAGTTATTTTTAATATGGTAACTCAGTTTGCTTATGCGTTTAACCAAAAATAATTATGTAAAAGTTAACGTACATTCATTAAGAACAGCGAGTATACATGTCGTTTACATATAAAAACTTTCGGTATGTATGAATGTCAGTTATTACTCGTTACTGTATTAGAAACTTACAAATAATAATATATAATATAAACACAAACCTTAAAAAAAAAAAAAAAAAAAAAGACAAGAAAAAAAAAAGACAAAGGAACTTACGAGTATTACACTATTAGTTAAAAAGTAAAAATATGTTAAGTAGCGAATGTAAAAGTAGAACGTCAAACACGTAACATTTAAAGTTAATTAATCGTTTGTTTGTTTTTGTTTGCTTTTATCCTTCAAAAAGAAAATGAAGAGATTTTCCTGATGCAATATGATTCAGTAAATTGTAAACTTTTTTTTTATAACACCGGCTTTAACGTTGCGTAAATTTTTTTCGATCATTCGCAAAAAAATTTTAAAAAAATTTTAATAATGTACAGAAAGTAATCTTTTTAGTTAGTAAACCGGCACGTAGGTTACACGATGTAGAAATGTATTAAAAAATTAGGTATAAAAAATATTAATAATCAAAAAGAGTAATTTATTTTCTATATAAAAAAAAAAAAAAAAGAAAGGTGTTCGAACATAATACTGCGAAGGAAACTCGACGTAGAATTAAAACGGAATAGTTACTACGGTTTCATTTTAATTATGAAACGAAATATATATATATATATATATATATATATATATATATATATATATACATATTTATATATATTTATATATATATATATATATATATATATATACATATTTATATATATTTATATATATATATATATATATATATATAAATTTGTCGGCGAAATATTGGCTCGGTAATAATGAAAAGTAGTGTAGGTTCGGATGAAAACTAACAATAATTTTAATTTACGTATCTATTTAAGTAATTACTACTAGCGGTGGTACATTACTGACTATTTATCACATAATAATCACATTCGCGTGCACTTTTAGCTATCGCACCAATATCGATTATTACCTATTGCGTGATTAAACTTATTGGAAGAGAATTTTTAAAAAAATACAAAAAAAACAAATGAACGAAAAAATAAGAACAGCGATGAGGATAATGGCAACACAGTGGCGAATCCGAGAAAGAGGAACACTACGTCATATTAAGCATAAACTCTATACATAATACTGTATTATTATTATTATTATTATTATTATTATACTTAAACGTAATAATCGTAACGTGTAAAATGCAGAAATTAGAAACGGATTATTGAACAGTTGTGATTAATAAATTTTTTACACCTGGTGTGTGTGTGTTTCATCTTAGAAAAAGAAAAAGTAATTTTCGGTACACGCTCCAGGAAATACTCTCTCTAATTCACCACTGACCGCGATATTATCGATAATCGTATAAGATGCCGCTTCTTGGCCACTAGTTTCTGTAAGGTTTACAGTAGGAATAACGATGGTTCATATGTTGACTGTAGGAACCGGAATGAGAGAACCTTTTCAAGCATTTGTAACACTGAAACGGCTTCTCGCCACTGTGCAGCCGTTTATGTTCCGTTAGGTGATGTTTATGCTTGAAAGCCTTTGAGCATTCTTCGCACTTATGTGGTCTTTGGCCTGTAACGCGGAGAATACGAAATTAAAACACGTGAAATGTACCACCAGGAGGAGAGCTACACATAAAAAAACCAATTATGCTCGACTATTTCGAATCGTTTTACGTATAATATATTAATAGGATGATTTTTCTTTCTTCCTTTTTGAGAAAACCTAGAGGAGCCAGAGAGCAAGAAAAAACTTTGACAACTAGTTTTGCAATTTAACATTACATAGCGTACTTCTGAAGGTTCAGCCTATCATCAGCATCCCCGGTTAAAAATGCTTCATCATAGTCCTGGCTAATTTTTATCGTGCATTTTTTATTTGAATTACAAAATAGTCCGGGGATTTGTTTTTTAAACTGAAATAACTGAATTTAACGAAATATCTCGCAAAATCCGTACGTTTTTCTTGATGAAATTACCTTTTTATACGGAGATAATAACGAAATAGGGGAGAGCAGTTAATAAAGAGTTGTATTACACACGTACGCTTCATTTCTAAAATTTAGCGAAAAAAAAATCGGCAATTACTACGTAATGAAATCCAAAACCGAGGGGGCTGGCGAAGAATTTGATCAATCTCCCCGCAACGATCAAACAAATATTTTCTCGGAATCTAAGCTTTAATGAAATCGTTTGCAAAGCACAGTAATTTTAATCAGAATCGAGGGGCCAATTCAGCGGCCAAGGCGCTCGGGGGACTTACAGGCCATCGTTAAAAACCAAAATGACTCCATCTCTCGAAAGGAAATTGTATAACATTATAATTTAACCCGAGATTTCCGTTGTCTGTAACATTTAATAACATTTAACTTCGCTACCTCTGTACGAATTTCATACGATTATGTCATTTTTTCACTATTCCGTTCTTTTGAGTAGAATTGTAGCCTACACTACCACGACCATCAGCAGAGAAAAGAAAGTGCATGTTCTTCCACCACGAAGTTACCGGAATTTTTGCTGTAATACAACTGAAATTTCGGCGGATTTTTAAATAAGTTTTGGTAATGGATTTTTTTGTAGATCAACTTTTTTTCATTATATTTAGCTGACAATTAATAGTGAAGCCTGCTCTTTAAGGCTTATTAAACGTGTATAAGAAAGGATAGATCAAAATTGTGTCTGAAATGACGAGAATAATTTACAACACGGCAAAACTCGTACGCACCACCCGTTCTTCTCTTGTGTGATATTTCACAGTAGTGTCTCATTTTTCAAAAGACAAAACAATTTTTTTTTTTTTTTTTTAATACATCTAACATACCACATCTCTAAAGGGCTGTTTTTGAACAGACTTTAACGCGTTACACTTGAAATTAGAAAAGGCCCGTTAGGTTTCAAATGGCATGCGGCAAAAACATTAGCGGGAAGAAGAATATATTTTCTAGGGCTAATACACTTCAGTTAACAAGTTCTACTATTTTAACTTCTGGTAAATTCAAAAGTTCCACAAAAAGACTGTAAATAATTGGATATATATATATATATATATATATATATATATATATATATATATATCAAGGTTATGAAAAAATTGAACAGGCTCCCCGTAAACATCCATTCTTAAACGTAGATTTTTTTTAATCGTACAACTCTATTTTAGGTTGGTGTTGACTTTTAACTATTGTACACTACAACATGCCGGTTAGGCGTTAAGAATATAAATGTAGGGCTCTTTAAATGCGCTATTATTAAAATTTGACAGATATTTTTGTCGGAACGAAGTAATATATACGTAATAAACGTATTCGAAAACATGAAAACATAGGAATTTTTAACCATATGAAAAATCAAGAATTACAGGTGTTTAAAAATATGGAATGCGTGTGGTGCAAACAGTGATATTTAAACTGAAAAACAAAAAAAACTTTTCACGCTTATACAATATCTTGTAAGTCGCAAATATTATTTTAAAAAAAAACAAAAAAAAATAAAAAAAAATAAAATATAATAAAAAAAAAGGAAGAAAGAAAGAAAAAAATTTAAGATGGGATAAAATAAAATTACAAGTGACGCTTAAAAGTAGTATCGGGTATTATTTAAAAGTAAACATGCTATGAAATACTAACATCCAATATTTGAATTTGACCTGCTACTTAATTTAATTCGTTTTCCGTTAATGGTGTTATTTTTATTACTGACGTTAGTGCTGTTATTGTTATTATTTGTTTTAGTAGTGTTATTGTCGTCAGTGTTGTTGCTACTTGGACTGTTATTATCCCTCTGAGGAGGACAGCTATCTACCGTATCTTCCGACATAATTGAATCTTGCGGACTTTCTTTTATTTGATCAATGTCATTAGCATATCCCTGAAAAATAAAAATCGATTTTTTTGTATTAAAAATATCCTTTTCGTACTTAATAAAATTTGTCTGTGTCTAAGAACTTTGATTATTGTTCACTCTACAACACAGTACGTATATATATATATCATTGCCGTTCGATTACTGTTATTTTTTATTTCGACAGAAAGTTTCAGAATAAAATTAGTATTACACACTTAAATTTACTACTAAATCTGCAGTCTAACCGTCTAGAAGGAAATTATATTTAGACGAAAAAGTCTCCGTAGCCAGACTGTTGCCAATAATAAACGGGACCAGAAACGAGATTAGCGATCTTCGGTGTGGCGCAGAGAACATGCAATTTTAATAAGCGACACCTGAAAAGCGTTTCTTAAACTGTTCAGAATGAAATTATATAGCCTTCCCTTTTTTTCAACTGACTTTGGAATTGCATAAGTCTTACAGACCCGCCTTTTATTTTCTTTTTTCTTTTTATAACAGTCGTGTAGTTGGCGTTGCATGTTCAATTTCGTTATAATAAATGTATTCTGTTTTACGAACTGCATTGGGTAAGATGTCGCGAACGTACGAAATTCGATGTAATACAGGTATCACAAAATGTGTATTCACGCTTTGCCTACCATAATTGGGTCAAGTGTATTTTTCGCTCATTTCTTGCCAGATCTCAAGAGGGGGCCCATATACAGTTTCTGAAAGAGTAGCTCGGGAGCCAGCTTTCAAGTGTACGTTTATAATTTTAAATAAAAATTTTGTGCTATTTTAAGGTGCTATAGAAAGACCGTTTCTGCGGAGGGGAGGTTTTTATTAATATCAAGGTTGTTTTTGCTTGGGTAAATGTGCGATTTTTAGGTTCGTACACTACCTTGCGCTACAATATTTAGGCGCCAGGGTGTGCGACTCTATCATACAGTTCACATTGGATATTTATTTCAGCCGAGTTTTGTGCTCGGATAGAGATCATTTTCAAATGAAACAATTTTAAAAGGCAAAACGGTTCCAAAAAGCGTTTTCGTATCGTTCTTTCGAGAGGACTGGTTGAATATTAAGCGCATAAAAATGTTACGGAATTCGCGGGGAACCGTGGTTGTTTTGCTCGCACGTGCATAGCTTTTGAATTTTATAATTAATTATTAGCACGCAATTTTTCTTTTATTTCGGAATATTAGCAGACTATCAATTTATCGTGGAAGGGGAACATTTTGCGGCTGTTGTAGCGGTAAAATTTAAATAAAAATTTTAAATATCTTTAAATATCCGAACTTTCAGTGTTTATTCCTATATCATTTTTACTGCAGACATATACATCACGAAGAAGAAAAATAAAGAGAATCATTTCGTATTCGGAAAGGTCCTGATGAAATTTAATATGAAAGTGTGTGTCATTTTCTCTGTCGATAGAAAAGGGCTTTTCTAAAACCTTTTCCAAAGTAGCATTTTATTTACGTATTTATTTTTTACTTTCACATTATTTTGCTGTATTCGTAATTTCGAAATTTTAAACAGGTTCATAACTGCTTTCGAATCCAAACGTTAAATCCGTATTAGTAAATGTAAAAATACAAAAAAAAAACGTACAATTTTTTTAGCTATATACACAGAAAGTATTTATCCCTAATGATCGTTATACCTCCACTAATAATCCCTACGCTCTCTGGCTACGGTTGGCCTACCGGTGCGTAAAATTATTACACATTTATTTCATATACTGTACATATAATACATATATATATATATATATATATATATATATATATAAATTAATCAAAACTCACCCGCTTCCATGATCGGCTGTCAGACGAATTTGGACTACAACTATCATTCCGACTCGGACTGTTATTCGTTGGAGAAGACGCCAATGAGTTGACGTAAAGCAGTTTTTCGGTTGCACCGTAAGACGGTACTAGCGCAACCGCGCTCGTTGGGGCTGTTCCGTTTGAGTGAAAAGAAACAAAGGTCTGCGGGTGTTGCGGAAGCGGTAATATTTTATGCGGCGTCGTAGGCGGCGACTGATGCACTTCAGAACCGCAATCGGAAAAGGAATGACGAGCGACCGATGTCGGTGCTATCGAAATGCCGGACTTTTGATTGTAGAACGAAGGCGACTTTCTGGATAGGTTAACGGCTCCGTGCTCATCCGAGTCGTAATAGCCGGACGGATGATAAGCGGTCGGCGAGCCGAGCGGACTAGAATTATTGTTATCGCTGTAGTAGGAGGAGGAATTGTTCCGTTTGGTCGATAAATCTAGCGGTTGTTCGAGAGCGGCCCCGGCGGCCGTCGGGATCGCAGGAGAGGACGGCAACGCGGTCAGAGTAACGTACGGCGGTTCCGTGCTTGACGGACGACCGTACGGCGAGAACGGAGCCTGGACCAATCGTCCCTCGCGCCTGTCGCGAGCTCGACTATTCTGGAACCACACCTGCACCACGCGAATCGGGAATCCGACTCGTTCCGAGATCCGTTCCAGTTCTTCGCGTTTCGGCCTCGGATTGATTGAGTAGTGTCGTTTCAGGATCGCCAGCTGATCCTCGGCTATCTGCGATCGCACTCGAGCTTTGCGTCCGTCGACCAAACTCTCCGAATCCTCGTCCTCCGTCATCAGCAGTTCTTTGCCGGATTCGTCGCTTTCGGTGTAATAGCCAGCGCCGACGCCGTTGCTGCTGCTGCCGCCGCCGCCGCTGCTGCTGCCGCCGCCGCCGCTGCTGCTGCCGTTCATGACCGCGTCGTGTCGTTCGACCGCTTCCTCCAATTTCGCGGCCAGACCTTCCGTTCGTACGGAGCCGATGATATCGGCGCCGGACGAAGTCGCGTACTTGCCGTGCCGGTGGTTTTCCGCGAGATCGGTCGACGGATCGACGATGTGGTGGTTGTTGTGCTCTGGCGACGGTATCGCGCTGGACGCTTGCAGCGGCGAAGACGAAGACAACTGTTCGAGCAGATGGTTTATAGACGGCGGGAAAGCGTACGGTAAAGTTCGATGGTTGATGGCGAATCTCGGCGATAGGTAGAACCGTGGCGCGACGTTGTTCGCCATGTATGGATTCGTGGCAGACGGAAGGCCGTAGCTGGGCATCAGCAACGACGCCGGAACCGGCCTCACCGGGACCGGAGGAACAACTTGTTGCGACTGGTGATCAGCGTCGCCGCTGCTATTGGTGCCGTTCGAGTTCTGTCCGTTCGAAGCGGCACTACTTGCGGCCGTGGTGCTACAGCGACCGTTCGGTTTCGGCGAATTCGGCCTGATCCGCTTGCTGGCAAAATTATTGCTCGAAGCAGACGAACAGGGAGACGACCCGTTCGTGGTGGTAGTCTGCTTGCCGGCGCTCGCGTCCGTAGCGGACACGGCGGCTTGCGTTGCGGACGAATTGTGACGGCTTCTGTGGTTCACTTTAAGATTTATGATAAGGCACTTCTTAGAAGTCATGTGACTGGAATACGAACCGGAATGTGAAAAGCGCTTGCCGCAATTTCCGCACTCGAACGGTTTCTCGCCGCTGTGGATTCTTATGTGCTCCTGTTAATCGTTTAAAGTCACCAATTAGACACAATGATAATCGATGCCGGCTTTTGTTCTTATCTGTATTTAACCGCGACTAATGCGATAGTGCGTGTTAATTCGGATATCATTAGAGTGACCCCCCCCCCCCCCTCCGATGACCTATTTCATATAAAACTGTTTGTTTCTCCATTGCGAAGAATTTCAATAGACGGTCAACTCCACAAACCAGAGCGCGACCGATCTACTTCGGGCCTCGCAAGTTTTTCTCTGCGCGAGACAAGTGTGCATTATTGTAAGGGGAAATCAGCCAGAGTTATATGTGCCGTGACGCTGATTAGGGTTCAGGTAGTAGGAGGTTCGAATTCTACTTTAAACGTGTACAAAAATTATACATTTTCTCGTTGACACGCGAGGCTCCCAAAAAAAAAATCTACATTAATATATAATAGGAAATCGCTCAAGATTATATTGAGAGAATTTAATGAAAATATCGCTTAGACGTTTTTAGACTCATCTGTTGGAGGCAAGCTTTCACAAGAAAATGTGGAAAAAGTGCTTGCATTATAATAGACCGTAGGAAAGCAAAATAGGTTTTGCAAATCGAATGTGATATGAAAACAAGTGAACGGTGGGCAAAACATTTGTAGAAAATGCCTCTCCTCATTACCCAAATGATGAAAAATACGAAATACTACCGGAAAATAAGCGCGAACGAGGTTAACGAAACCAGCGCCTAGGTAATGTAGAAATTGGAAGCGTGATGATATATTAGAATGTGCAGTTAAGAGTAAACGCAACATGATGAAACATTGGAAATACGGCATCGAGAATTTACAAAAAGATTTATATATCCGTAAACACTTTTAGTCTTCTCCTCCCCTTTTTTTACGGTAAATTTCAACGGCTAAAAGATGAGCCGATCTTAAAGTGGCAGAAGAATATTACGTCAAAAAAGTTTAACAAGTATAATTACTGACTGAATTTAAACGCGTTTTTATGGTAGAATATACCTGAACACTGAATATGGGGCACGCCGAAGGGACATTTGTTAATAATAATTAAACGCCTATAATTTTATTTATCTACTTTTTTTTTATGCGTCGCTTTCATTATTCCACCGTTAGTCACGAAAAGTCAATGTGGATAATCGGCGAGAGTATTATATATTTTTAAAAAATAGAGATTTTTATAGAAAAAGATAAAACGAGAATATTTCTCAGAAGAGTTAGATTAATATTAAAAGTTGAACTATAAAAATAAATTGACGGCATTAAGTGGACGTATGTTAGCTAAAATTAGAAGAACGAGAAACACTGGAACCAGAATAAAGTTAATGACGCACACTCTATGAAATATTATATGAATAGTGAAAGAATTTATGAGCCCGGTAACGAAGGAGATAGGTCTCATAAAAATATGAAAGTACACGATGCTAATGTTTTAGTAAATTACGGTAAATTAAAAAAAAAAAAAAATACACACATATATTTCATAGTACAGCATAAAAACAAAAAAAAAAAAAAAAAAAAGGAGTATATTAAAAGAAACAATAAGGAAAAGTTATTAACAAGAAGAATGCACAGAAATAACAGATGTAAAAAACAAAGAAAAGAATAACTAAAAAAAGGGTAGGAAAAAAAAGAAATGTACAAATCGAAAAAAACGCGATCTGTGATAAAGCTGGATAATATAAACGATGTAAGTTTCGTTTTATTTTCATTATTATTATTATTATTTTTAATAAAATATTCCGAATCTAACGATATTCACGGAACTTTGTTCCTGCAAACGAATAGCCTATTTTCTATGGTATGTGTAGGTGTTGAAAAAAAATGCTGAAAAACATTTGCAAGCGAAAGTAAAACGATATATAATCTAAGTCGGTTCGTTACCTTTAAATGGTGCTTGAATTTAAACGCCTTTTCACATTGCGGACATCTGAATTTCCGTAATACGGCACTTTCATCGTGACTAATCATGTGACGCTGTAGTCGATAGACGTTCGCAAAAGTTTTATTGCATACCTTGCAAGACTGCAAAAAAAGACATCATTTTTTATTAGCTACTTCGATTTATACGTTGATATAACAGGAAAAAGATTTTTAATATATAGTAGCAACAAAAAGAGATTAACTTTTAACCTTTATATATATATATATATATATATATATATATATATACAAAATTGGCTAGTGGTTGTAGAGCAAAATAAAAAATAATGCCATTACCGCATCACAGTAAGCCGAGTTGTTTCCTACATTGACAGCAGGTTGGGTTTAATTTTAGCCTTTACATAATCGCACTCACGGCGATCATTCATTGCTATTCATTTGCAGATTTGAGCGTCTAACAACTATATTTTAATCCATCTATGGTAACGTAGTTGTTGACTAAAAGAGCCGACCTGTGGAACATTTTATTCAACGGTGTCGAGAAATTACTTACGTAAAATTATTCCGAATAATCTCCAGTCCAAAACTTTATATCCATGTTAAAATATGAGAAACGGAAGATTATCGTAAGGGTCTGGAATTTCAGAGCCCGATGGGAAAACGTTTAACTGAATAATAAAATGTGCTTACACATGACCATCGAGAACTTTGAATTTTCATCAGCACATTCTAAAACGGTATACTCCGTTTATCTCGCGCAAGTTAAATTGAATTGTCTGTGTTTCCTCTTAAGGGAAATTAAATGATTCGGATATTTTAATTTTTTTTTTTTTCTTCGCCGAAAATTTATCGACAAACAGAAAGTTCGGAAAAATTATATCACTTTGCAGGCACTGTTTGACAGTCACATCCCGTGTCCAAGGTTATATAGAAACAAATTATTTAGAAGATCCAGAATAAATAAAAAAACAAAAAAAGAAAGAAAAAAAGAAAAACGAAAAAAGCTTCTTGCAGCACGACTAACACAAAAATTCTTTATTTCCAAACAACCATATATTATTAAGTTCAATGATAGAGATGATTCGTACTAGAGTCCGCAGACGTTAAGCTCGAAAATAAAAAAGCAAAAAAAAAAAAAAAAGTTTTTCAACTAAATTCGGATTGTTCTAGTAAACGAGTTAAAACAAAACAAGATCAAAGTATCACAAAGGCCTTCTTTCTTAATCAGCCAGAGTAAAAGAATGACCGACTTTTTAAGATAGTCGGATAGTGAGCAGTATAGGGGAACAGTGGATAACTTCTACCGTCATCGATTCCACATCTTGCGAGGAACTATGCGGAGGACGACCGAAGAGTAAGCTGGACATCGCGTCAGATTCAGACGAAATCTGTGCACAATAAATGCGCTTACAACACAGTCTATTATATCTTTCTAGTAATAATGCGGGGCAGCCCATCCGCTATTTATTCTTTTTACGATCATCTTCTCGGCACCCGTTCAAATCTGAAAAATAATCGAACTTGACACGCGCGCGATAGTAGACCGTATCCTCTTTCAAACATACTCGCTCCATTCTGCGGGACCAGTGTATCTTTCGTACTTTGTCTTTGGCGGTTTTATCAACATTGAATTTTCAATTCCGGTGTTGCACGAGAAGAGATCTTTGGCCTGTTCGATTTCGAAGAATTGCAAGTACAACTTTTCACGTTCGTATTCGGGCAGGCCAGACGTCGTGCACAGCAGAACTGTCGGTAGCCGACGACGATGATAGATAACACATTTCAGGATTCACAGTAAGATAAACACAAATAAGTAATTACAAACGTGGACCACACGGTTGGTGATAAGGAAAAAAATAGAAAACACTCCTGATAAAGGTTGACAACAGATTTCAGAGATGGCACTGGGCGCGGGAGAACGTGTCAATGGTATACAGCACAGAAACGTGTTCGCGCTGCACACTATCAGTGAAAACAGTATTCCAACAGTGTGACGTGCGTTATACAGGAATGTTCTGCCGTAGGTGGTTGCAGGATATCCTGTGTCGTGTTTGAGGTGATCAGAAAATACCGCACATAAAGACCAGAAGCGAACAGAAAACACATACGTCAAACTAGAGCTGTTTCCTATCGGTCGATAAGGTAATATCTGTGTAACTGATAAGCAGATAAACATGACGGTTACGTTTGTGCATGGAATAGCCTCGCGCCTATCTGTGCATAGTGGTTTGCGGTTGAATATGACAAAAACTGCCCTCTCTACGATTGGATAGATTTTTTTAAAACATGTGTTGGCGGAATCGAGAACCTTTAAAGATTATTATTAATTATTATTATTAATAATTATTATTACTATCATTATTATTGTTGTAACTCTACAATTACTAAATATACAGCGCGGAATAGAAGCGAAAAGTAAGTAGAACACTGATTATCGAAAATAAGAGTGTTTTAAAAGAAGCAGGTACACACTCATTCTAGAGTCACGTATCGACATCGTAGTTATCATCCGCATTTTCACTAAAAGATGAAACGAAAGTGCCGACGATTCGCGCGAATGCTTAAGATGTATGTACCAACGACAGAAGAAATTTCAGCAATTTTATTACGAAGCGCGGGGGACGGTAGTCGAAGAGCCAGTTGATCCTTTGATGAACAATGTGCATAGTTTATTATTACATTGTTGAAGCGCTTAGAGAAGACAAAACTTTCGACTCGATCAATGTCCCGATTGAATTTTTTTCAAACAATTTTAAAAGTTTAGATTTATATCGATTGGAAGTGCATGTAGAATTTGAGTATATGTTCGATGATGAAGATTTTCATTTTCTTTTTTTTGTGTTATCAGATTTTCCGTGAAACAACTTGCCGAACATCTGACGGAGTAGACGTATTGTTGCGAAAAAAATAAATTCCCTCCAATGAATTACCTACGTTGGTATGATTTTGTTTTTGTTTTTTTTTTGCGAATAGTTAACCGATTTGGCTACTTTCGTTATCATTTTCGCTTCCTAATATTGAGAAACAGAGTCGTTTATTTTTGACCTCTTCCTTAAAAAAACTAGTGATTCACCATGCTGATTAATTCGTTGTTGCGCTCTATTCATTAACATTATACCACGCATCATTTTGTTCAGACACACATTCGAGGTTTAAGATTTGTCGTCGATACATGCTTATCATCATTTCGCAAAAATATAAGCTCAGATATGACGCCGACAATTCGGAAATAAATGATTTTTTTACATTGATCGAAATGCACACACTTCGTTAACTTTAAGGAACGTGTGGTCTACATTTAACTCGCGATTTTCTTTTTAGCGCATATCAGGTTCGTTAGTTTCCGCTGGCATATCGTTCGTTTTACTCTTGAACTAGACTCGTTCATTTCCATTCGGGTGGTCGTGCACTTTCATTTTTTTTTTTCTTAATCGCCTACATATCTCATGGAAAGCAAATTTTTGCCGTCGAGTGTGTTTCGAAAATATTTCGCAACATTCTCCGTCATTTTACGCTTGTTACGTTTACTTTTTGACCGGAAAAACCAAACCGCTCCGGTTTTGAGCACTGTGTAGATCCCGCACACAGTGCCTCCCCGTTGCCCTCTGCAGCCTAATTCTCTTTCGCTCACATTTTATCGCCCATCACTCACACTCCTCCCGGTAGTACATACCTCCGCAACATTATTATACCCCTTCCACACTACTGTTTTTATTGCAAAGTACAAGTTCTCTTTTATTCCTTTTTTGTATAAATCCAATTTATCTCTGCTACTACAAAAGCTCCTCTCATTTGACACTCTCCGTTGTTTTGTTGCCGATATTTCAAGATAGTAAAGTAAAGTAAAGTAAGTCCCATATATCTTTGATAAAGTATAACACGGATACTGTGAAATTAAGCTCTTTTCATAATGATACTAAGCCTAATAGATCTAATGAGAATACTGGGAGGGGGGGGGTTAGTTCCTTCCTCTCGGCCGCCTGTACTATTCCAGATTTCTTTGGTACGTAATTATTATTTCAGGTTATGGTAAACCTAGGAGCGCGATTTGGATCCGAAACCAGACAAGTCTAGAAATCCCATGATACCTCTAGTTTAGTAGCCAAGCACCTTAAAGGCTACCGAGCATTTCGAGATACGAATATAAACTTTAGAACTTTGCGCCTCGGCGGTCATCAAGACTCGCCCCCCGACCAGTACATCCGTCTAAATAACGAGCCAAATTGTGAGTGTAAATTTTACCCATCTTTCGGACCGGATTTATTTCGAATTCACAACTCTGAACTGTTTACGATATCATGTTGAGCAGATGCGCCTCCCCATTTACTCCTGTACCACCCCGCTAAAAAGCTGCCGTGGCGACCGGGTACGGTGGGAGAAGGAGACTCCTCTGTACATAGCGTATGATGCGAGTAGTGTGTAGGCGTCTCTTTATTAATTAGTCTTCCATCACCTCTGAGTTCACTTCTTTTTTTTTGGGGTTTTTTTTTTTTTACATTTTCTTTTTCTTCTTGTAAAAAAAAATGTACAACGAATGCATACACACACAGGTTACAAGGACGTACGTGTAGGGAGCATAAAATAGAATGATCTGAAGAAATGAAATGATACTAGAGGTAAAAGATACATGCAGAGAGACCTAACGATTCTTCCCACGGTAGTGACTCCGAATCACCAGATGGTTCCAGTGCCACCTCGTCGTTGCGATGAGTGTACACCACGCGTCTTATGTACACTTCGACGCACGTAAACAACGGTTAGCTTATGACGTCAGCGTAATTAACGGTACATGCACATCGAGGGATTAACAAAAAATAAAAGTAAATAAATAGGAGAATAAATAGAAGAAAAAAAAAGAAGAGCGGGAATAAAACATGTGGATAAGTGTGTAAGATAATAAACGTTGAAGCAAAAAGAGAGTTAGTATTGCGAATGGATAAGGAATTTCAGTTGCGTTCAATTGAAGCGCAGATGAGGAAGAAGCGTTTTTAATTACATGTATACACGTATATGTATGTACGAACTACTGGATGGTACACGTATTGGTAGACGATAAAGGGACGTTCCGTCGAAAGGCTTAGAGCAATTCTAAAGTAAATAACGGTGCCAGTTCGAAGTAGCGACTACATACATGCATCGTCGTGTTTTTAAGTGAGTTACATCGGTGCTCGACGCGGCATATTAATAGTTGCTACTCGGAGGAGGACGCATATGCCGCCTCCATTCGGCAACATAGGTACGTGTGAAACTTCTGACTTGCGGCAGTATAAACAAGTGCATTGAACAGCGCGCACCAGAGGTTAATAACACTGCGGCAGAGGCGGTAGTAAAAAAAATTTCCATTCGATCATCGTCCATATGTAGTGTTTACAATGGACACACACACCATTCCGCGCCATATCAAGAGCATTGAAGCCGGTGAATTTCCTAAACCTGTGAGCAGCCGGTGGCTGAATATTGAACGTAATTAATTGAATAATTACCAGCAGCGGCGAAAGATTAGACATTTCGACAATTTTTGTTTTTGTCGCCATGCCGGATTGATGTTCGATTACTCGTACCGGTTAATAAGTAATAATATATACACACCTATAGAGGTCGCATCAGGCCTGTACGAAGTTAAGCGGCCCCGTTTTCAAATTGCTGAACTTTGATGATGAATTTTTAAAAAGTACTCTACCACCTCATACGGGGGGGGGGGAGCATTTTAATGAACCGATTAAATTTAAACGAATAAATATATGTATCAGCGTCTATAAAATTTCCAGTCGTTGAATCCCCAGATCGTACGTACATATATTTTTTCCGTGTTGTCTCTGGTTATTTTTTTTGCCCCCCGCCCATTATTAATATCCGTTGTTCCTTTTTAAGGTTTCATCCATTTATGCGTTCTTCTTTATTTTTCAAGCAGAGAGTAGCACGGTCGGAAAGAACGGAACAGCGACCATTAAAAAGTAATGATCGATATCATACGTATATAGTATTTCGAGTTTAACGCAGTTTGCCCAGGTCGGGTGGTTTCTAACATTTCGCTGTTATCAGGAATTTTATTATTAGTTTTTGCCGAATATTAACCGTTTCCGAAAATAGAATTTAAAAGATTAAAAAACGAATAATTATTATCCGTTTAAGATAAATCTATATGTTGTTGTTATTTCTATTTTTATAATAGCGTCTCTGTTTCTTACTTTTCGACTACTAATAGAGCTCCAGTTTATCTGAATATCAATACACACAACACTTGTATAGATGACAGATAACGTTTAAAACGGAACTAACGATCGCGGATTGACGCGCGCGCCGAATCTTTCTTATCCATTCGCTCGATGGCGAGTATTTTTCCTTTTTTAAAATTTCCTCACTGGCCGGGGCCCCCTAATTCGTATGATGATGTTTTAGGCAATTAGCCCGCTGCGTTATAATAATTTCTTCGGCGTTGGCCCTTTTCTACGGAAAAAATATACGCCCTTCACAAGAACTTATCGAGAAGAGGAGCAGGCGGCGCACAGATTGCTGTTGCGTTTAAAACGACCGGTCGTCGAACGATTTTTAGCGCAGCTAGATGATAAAAAAAGTGCGGTGTCGCGGGAGAAACGAATAATCTATGGTTACGGGGATTTGGAAAATATCGCTGGCGGTGATTCCGGCGTACTAACGCGAAGCGTCATCTCATTCCGAAAATTAAGGAAATTCCGGAAATTAAGGCGATTAAGGCGATTAAAGCGATCGCGAGATTTAATCGACCTGAAACTCGAATTTCTGGCTTTTATTTTTCTTCTGAGGCAATCGAAACACTCGTTTTGACCGCTTCAGCCGTTCGTCGTTCCAACGCAGAGAGATGCGGGGTCATCATTTCGGTTATTATTACAGGCGCAATATAATAATAGGAGGTCGTGTCTGTTTTGTTTGATTCAACTTATGGCCATCCGGTCTCGCTGATTTCCTTACCACTAAACGCTTTATTATATCGGGAATGAGCGCAACAGGCTCGTAAATTTTCCGGTTCATCGCTTTCGAAGTGTGATCCGTTAACATCGGCGTTTCGATAACTGATTAGAGACATTTACGGACTATAACGGAACGATCAAAAATTCCAGAAGATAAGTAAAATAAATTAACCACTTCTTCCATGCAGACATCTAACTTTAATGCAACGGAATTCTAGGCGAATTTCCTCTATTATTACTACAAACGTCTCTTCCACTCTTTCTGGTCCTGTCTCTAATTTATAATTCTGTCAATAGTTCTGTCAATAATTCGTCTTTGAAAAATTTGATTGCTCCTCGGCCGTCTTATGAAACACGACACTGGCTTTTCACCAAAGTCTCATGCGTATTCGTTTAATAATAAAAACCGGGCGAAAAAAAAAACACAACATTCCTTTTCAGCGTGAATTTGACTCGCTTGCCTTCTTCTGATTGCTAAATTGTTTCCGGCTATCGATTACATAAAGTGTATATCTTTTTCAGCTTTTAATATCTTCATTTTAATTAATTAAGAGGAGCGATAATTTTCAGATACGCATCAAAATAGTTTTGTAATAACATGTTTTTCGGGAACACAATCCCGCGCTTACGCAGTGTGAAAAGCTTAATAATGCCTTGTATAAAGAACGTCCGCTGAACTGATACCAACATTGCATCGATATAATTTTTTTTCACTGCCAGCCCTTCCATTGCGGCACCAATATTATTTTGAGCGCCTTTTCGGCTATCCTAGTGATATTGCATATTTTTTTTCTTGCAGTTTTTACATGCATTGTGCGCCGTAAGTCAGTAAATTAAAAAAAAAAAAAAAAAAACGAAAATAAAAAAAACGTGATTTGGACGAAAGAAAATCGATAAGTCAGGTCAAATTGCGGCCTATTTATGTCCTGATTTACGAGATGAGCGAGTACGCAAAAACCGATTAACGGAACGACGTTAAAATTGGACGAGATCTAGAACGAGCAAGATAAATATAGACAGCGAGCGAAAGAAAAACAAAGTACGATTAGAACACCGATGGAAGTTTGCGCCTAACGCGAACACCTGTCAATGTTATAAACACTTTTTAAGTGAGCATACAATTAAAGCAAAATAGAGACTGGCACGGTCGGTAAACAACGTTTTCGACTTTTTCACACAAAAATCGATCGAAAAGTAAATAAATAAAAGGCGGCTGCGTGCGCATCTATCGAAATCATCGAAGGAACCCGTCAGAATAATCGATGAATGCTGCTTAAAGAGGAAAAACTTGTCTCTGTTCTTTTAAAGCCATTCTGGAAAACCGGGAAAAGACAGAGAAATTGAAGACCATAAATGGCAGTGGTGGATCCACGGAGGATAGGGGAAAGAAGTCGCTATTTGAATTTCTTTAAGAAACAAGGTGTTTCTCAAATCTACCGACTACCTTATAAGATATTACGTAATTATATAATTTCCCTCTACAAAATGTTTCTCTAAATCCGCCCCTGATAAAAGGTATTAAAAATGACTGCAAAATTGTATGTGGTACGCATATACGTTTACTTCATATAGATAATAATACATCCCACTAGAAAAGGTAAAATTACATTTTATTCATTTTTTAACGAGAATCGAGATATTAAACTTTATCATCGGGCTATGATAACATATTCTGAAATAGTTTAAAATTATGTGCGGATTCTTTTAAATATATATATATATTTTTTTTTTTCTCTATTGCAGAGAAAAGGTTAAAAAAATTTGGAAACCTGAGAAAAGGCTGAAAAATATTTTTCGCATAAAAAACAAAAAGGAAAAAAAAAAAGAAGTGACCACCCCATTGTCGACTTCAAATATATCGTGACACGCCTTTAGAAAATCGAAGTCTTTCAGTTATTTTCTGAACATTTCGACTAATTGTTAATTTCTAAATTCGTAAGTTTCTTCTGCATCCCCCGCTACTGACTAGAGCATGATCCACCCAGCTCGATCTGCATTACCAATTCTCGGCAAATTATATACTGCAGCGTATCAGTTTCTACACGTTAACAAGAGTCTCTCGTGGTGCACGTAAATGCAAAAAACAAATACCACAAAAGATGGCGCAATTATTAAAGTAAAATAGTTATTTATCGTGTTCTTCGGTGAAAACGCAAAAATATGCATAAATCACAGAAAAATATTTGACCATTAATATAGATAAAAATAGCGACCGACGATATATGTTTGCAGAATGAAAACAATTTTATATTCCTTTTTTATTCCAAAAAACTTCGGTGCAATTTTTTTTTTTTTTTTTTTTGGACAGTTGACTATCTTTTTTTTTTTGGCTTATATTTTTCGCGTTTTTAATCAGAAAGTGCTTCATTAATGTGGCTTTTTCCATGAAGGAACGATCTAAAAAATTTTTCTCGCGCTTAATTTCGTTATTAGACTTTATTTGTGCCATTGAATAGTTAACAGTTTTTGTCGCTGTCAAGATTTTCGTGTATTTCACGTGTAAAAACTTTTTTCTTTTTTTTTTAAAGATATTATTTAGTGTTTTTAGAGCAGTCTTGCAGTTTAACAACGAACGCGAGAGATTATCTCTTTGAAAGCTTCGAGCAAGTCCGTTGGATAGCGTCACAGTTTGTTTACATCTTATTAAAGTTTTTTTTTTTTTTTAAATCATTTTTATTTTGTAAGTGTTGCTGAAATTGGGTTATAATGATGAACGTGTATTTACAGTATTTCAAATATCCCATTATCGGTCGAAGCTCTTGAATAGAGTTCTAACTGAAGATAACCCGTAATTGGGAGGAGAATTTTCGAAGCTGCCTTCATCGGGTTTATTTTTAGATGTACTTCAGTAATCCATTACTTAAATAAACTCTGTTGAAATTCAGTTTTTTTTTTTTTCTCTTTTCGTTAGTATTCAGCCGCAAATCTGTTTAACTACTGCGCGCTAAAGACGCGAATGCCGCTTCAATTTGAAATTTACGGCGTCTCCGAAGAGGCATCGATAAATTTTTATGCCGAGGTCTTCAAATTTTAACGCCTATTAATATTTAGCGAAAATTTTTTTTTGAGGAAAATGGTGTGAGCAGTACACGAAATATTGCTCAAAAGTACATTGCGGGGAAACATATGAAAGCCAATGTTTTCAGTTTACTTTTACCTGCCCTAATAACAGCTGACACACCTTTATTTCAGTGATCCTACTACTTATACTTTTTTTCGGGAAGCCCTTTAGCGTCAAAGTGCTCTACCATCAATTTTTAGCTATGGATTTTCCTACTCACCATAACGCTACGTATGAGATGATGAACGGGGCGGCGGGAAGACGCCATTCGTGTAATATTTTTCGATGTAAAACTGATACCGGAAGTGTGATAACTACATGAGAGAAGGTGCCATCTGATTTTAAAAACAAATCAGATTACGACAACGTATTATGTTATCGAAAAATGTATTGACCGCGTTCGGTTGAAAGTTTTGACGTAATTTTTTTCTATGATAGAAATATGGTAGCAACAGATATTAGAAAAAAAAAACAAAAAAAAAAACGTTATTTTTTGTATTTCAAATATTACAATATATTTCTAGCGATTATTTTGTCATGTTCAGATGCAAAAAAATGGGGGGGGGGGATTTGTCGATCTACGTTTGTTAAAAAAAAAAAAAAGTAAAATAAAAATTTTTAGTTTTAGTAAAATTTCTAGGTTATACACATGATGCCGTTTCGTAACGGTTTTTTATCCCTCTGTTAGAAGAGAATATTGTAAAGAGTTTTAAAACCCCTTAACGATAAAAACAATACGGGTTTTTTAAAAATGGGTACATTTTTATTTTCACTACATAGTTTCGCGATTTATCGCGTTTTGAATGACGCCCCACTTTTTATAATCTAGTGTTTTTCTTGTTTCGCTTTATTTTTTTTTTATTTATTGATGCGTCCATGAAATCTAGTTATTACAGTTTAAAATACACTTGCGTGCGTGTCGTAATATTTTCTAATTTTTTCTTTTTTTTTTCCTGATGAAATACACTTTTGCAGATCAAATGATTTCGAATTCTTTGTAAAAAAAAGTCGACATTTATGAAAACTTAAGCTATCTGGAACCGAATGGAAAGATTTTTTTAAAAAATAAAAATGGCGATATTTCATACCGCTTTACTTGAATTAAAATTGTATTACATTTATTCCAAAATATTTTACAAATGATTTTTTCTACGTTTAATAATAAATTAAGAAAGAAAAAAAAAAACAACAAAAAAAAAACGTTTTTTTAAAAGTTAATTATTAAGATTTAACAAATTTTTTAAAATTGTATTCCGCTTAAAATCACGGATACCCGATAATACGTGTTTTCATTTATAAGAAGGAGAACACACATCGTCGTGACGTGGTCTGTCGCACGGTAATTGCTTTTTTCCACGTTTATGATTAAAGATTGAATCGCCGCCATTGATTTTGCTTCAGTTATGAACTATCGTGGGAGCTTTAGTGTATTTTTATTATTTTCCGTTTCATTTTTGTTTTTTTTATTTTTTACGCGAAAGTAACACATCTTAATTCATTAGGAAGCCAACGCTCTGTCCTTTCCACTGTCATTCGCATCATTAATTTCTTAGTAAAACTGTGATATACATGTAGTAGTAGTTTCCATTGTTGTCAATCCAGAATTTTCGTTGCTCCACCGCTCGCAAAAAAATTACTTTTGCCGATACCTAATGAATTTAAGAAATAGTATTACGGGTGGAAACAAGAAAGTCTATTAGCACTTGTCAATTTTAGACCGAAATGGTTTTTCACTGTCGAACAGTAAAATCCGTTCCGAGGAAAAAATCGTCGTAACGTCGTTTGCATAAGCGCCGGTTGAAGTGCGTCCGTCACGGACGACGAATATGATAAACAAAAAAAGAGAATATAAATATAAACATAAAAGTAAATAAATACAACATAACGAAAACGATTAGAATATCAAAAGTACCCGCGTATCACCCATTATGAGGAAAAGAGATCCTGTAAACGGAATGGCTGTTCCCCACTACGACGGAGTTGGAATTTTAGTTTGTTTTTTATATTCATTTAAAATTCGATCTACGAAGCGTTTTCTTTTTTTTTCTTCTTCATCGCGGATTACTTTTTATTTCACTTTCTTAAATAGTCACTGCGTAGGACACACTATTTATAAAACTGTTTTTCCCTATTTCACGATAACTAAAAATAATCGCGTAGTTTTCGAAAGCTCATCAACCGCTATGACAAAAATAAATGATATAAGTTGTATTCGGTACCTGTAAACTATTTATAATAATACGTATTTTATATATATGTATATATATATATAAATATATTGGGAGTTTGAAAATTTCAATAATAATTTTAACAGGTATTTCATAGTATATTGTAGTACACACACTTTCATACCTGTTTGCTAGAACGAATTTTTTTAATACACATTCCCTTAAAAATATCACCGAAAATGATAACTGAAAATATACTTATCGTCGAATTCACACAAGGCCCATCTTCAGCCGGGTGAGATAAACGCAAACATAAAAAACCCCGCGGGAACTTACAAACATTTCAAAAGCCGGTACTGCGAACAAAACGTGATTTTACTTTTCGTTCGTGGCACACTATTTTCCCTGCTGTTACGTTTGCGACATAAATTCTCCTCCTCGCGGGTTTTTTATGTTTGCGTTTTCCTTTTATGGGCTCTGAAAACGTTTCTGCGATATGTTTTAGTCAACATTTGGTGATGGAGTATATGTTGGTTTTTAGGGAGATGCGTGTTACTTTAAATAATACATAATTTATGTAATTACATTTTTATACGAGAAAGCAACATTCCGAGATTTCAGCTATTATTCAAAATAGCAAAGACTTGGGGGGAAAAAAACGAAAGTTTTAACCGTTTTTATTTTTAATCATTCGAAAATTCGCCATCGCCGATATTATTTTCAGAGACTCCCCCGATATTTCGATATTTCACGCTCCCTATCCAAAAGTACATCCCCATCTATGCAGCGATCTGGGGGGTTGCCATCAACAACAGCAAAAGCCCGTTAATTTGATTTTTTGTTTTTTTTCTTTTTTTTTTGGAAACGCGTTGTTAATGATTTTAAGAGCGTGTAATCATAGAAAAGGTGTGTGTAAAAACTCGGCTCGGGAAATAAATTAACGAAAACGACAAATGATAATAACTAAACGGCGGACAAAAAGGTTCGTCCTCCGAGCGTTCCAAAATGCCGGCATTGGTGGCGTGTTATTTATCGAAGATGAATAAGAAGAGGGCTCTCTATATACGGATGGGGGCAGCGGTTAAAAAAAAAAAAAAAAAAAAAAAAACCCAAAAAACCGAACGTTCCAGCAACGAAGACCTTTTTCCATTTCAGGTGCTGCCTATGTTCGTATCCACGCACTTCTTCACCAGTTCGACTAATAATCATCCAGCAAACCGTTTGCCTCACCTCTTCCGTTCATCGCATACCGCACCTATAACTCTGCCGGCAGCACGCATAGATAAAAATCAAGGTGTGCTTCGCCTGCCTGTCTGACTCTATCCGGCTATCCTGTTCTCCATAAAACCGTCTCCTCCGTGTACCCCTCTCCGTTCTCCTTTGAACCGTGCCGCGCAACGGAGACGGAACTGCGCCGGAGAGGAAAACCAATTTACCAGAGCTCGAAGAATTCGTCAAGGTTCTTCTGGCTGTCGAGATGATAATGTACACCAGCAGCAGCAGCAGCAGCAGCAGCAGTAGCAGCGGAGAAGAGAAAAGATACGTAGGTGTTGCGAAGCTGTACGGAGAGAACACGTTTGTTGTTATACAGAGCGATGACGAGAAGCACAGCTGATAATCCGTCAGCAGCCATCTTGAATAGCTCGAAACATCTTCTCCTCTACGAGGCTGATGGTTGCTGCCTCTCGGTAAAACTGTCCTAGGTATCTCGTTTTAGAATTGAATACGGGTTGCTGCGTCACTAGTCCGACCGCCGAACGACGTGATCAGGTATAGAGAGACCTAGCACACCAGACTGGCGGTCCAAGAATTAAAAATACACGAAAATTCAAATTCCGAACACCGGAATACGACGCTTCACAGACCGACCACGATCTCTTAAACAGCGACACGCAGTCGTCAGTTAGCTCTTGACTATGCAAGCCCCGCTTGTTTTCTTTTTACATTCCTCGAGCGAATTTATAAATATCTAGAGCTTATTATTATATAATGTCGTCCAGAGGTTACAAAAGCCATCTAGTTCTGGATAGTGTGATCAAGCTTCAAATGCACTCCAAAATAAAATATATATATATATATACATATATATAAATTGATAGTGTGTCATCATGGAAATGGCTCGCGTGATTAGCCTCTGTCACGAAAAGCACATAGGTACAATTTTAAAAATGGTTTGGAGTTACATGAAATTACCGGGGGAGACGATTGAAGTGAAGTGCAACAGACACGGGCAAAAGAAAAAAGGAAAGAAAAAAAACAACTAAAGAGCGGATAAAACTGATTTTCTTACCACTTGAGCGTTTGGTGAATGTAACAGTTCGTGCTTCTCCAACTGATCTCGGTTACTGAAGGAGGCCTTGCATTGGATGCAGGAAAATCCGAAGTTGGAGGCAACGGAACCGGAGCAAGCGTTGTTGACGGCATTTCTGTCCGGATGGTTGGAATGAACGTGCTCTTTAAGAGCTTCGAAATTACCAAAGCCTTTTAGGCAGTGCGGACATTTCAGCACATCGGAATTGTTATTAGTTCCGTTACTGTTATTGCTGTCCTCCGGGTTGACCAGCGATGAGACCGCGCCGACAATCGTCGAATTAGGCAGCGGTAATGAGCCGGCGCCGGCCGGACCATCCAGTATCATCGGTGTTGATCCAACTACTCCTTCTTTTAGTAAAGTGTTGCCAGCTAAAGTACTGACCAAAGGCACTGAAACAATAAAAACAACAAGGTGATTACTCTCTCGTTTTTTCCGCACTCAACCACACGCGCAATTCCAACTGCATCAAACTCGTTATGATAATAGCCACCTGACGACGACGCTACGTGTTTCTACCGATTACACGCGTTTTTCTCTGCTGACGCGGCTATATTTTTCCGGCAAAGCGAACGAGAAAAATTCAGAATGATTAAGACATGTGTACAACATGTGACGTTATTTGTGTTTCGGGTTTGATGCGGTGGTGCAAGTCTGCGTACAGATTAGGTGAGCTGTTACTACTGTTGAGTTAAGTAGGGTTTTCGGCAGAGAGTGAGTAATGCAAACTAATGTTACATAAGAAATTATTACCAGATCCGCGTGACGGGCACATTTGTAATATTCCTTTCTATGAAAGAAAAAAAAAAATAAAAATAGTACCAGACCCTGCTAGAAATGCAAGGTGTACAACGACTGATAATAAATAAAAAGTCTTCGATCTTGTTCAAGATGGACTTATATAATTACTAAAACTGTCCGTCTGCAGACGCATATTTAAATATTTAGCTAAACGCCGCGAAAAAAATCGACACATAGTACCCTCGCTTCTTTTATAACCTTCTTAATGCTGTCCATTCGTTCAGCAAGATCGATCCCTGTATTGTCGCAATAAATATATATATATATAGATGCTTGAAAAAGAAGTAAATTCCTTAAAATCTACATTTATCGATACGCGCCGAGTCTAGAAAATTCGACCGTTTCGTGTTCAGCCAAATCGATGTAAACTGAAATTCAGCGTTCTTCAGCTAATAGCGATGATACACATAATTAAAACACTCTCAATTCAAATTAACGCGAATATTCCAATATTTCTACCACCTGGCGGCGCAGATCTTAATTTATTTTCCACTTTTTTTTCTACAATAATTTCGTAAGAAATAACTCGCATAATGTTCTCCATTTCTTTTCTCGAAATTTCGATTAATATATCGGTTAAAAAGAAGAAAATTATTTTACATTTTTCGCTTTTTCGATGTGAGACAACTTTTTGCGACAAAATGTGTTATCGAATATTTAACTGACGTTACGATTGATTTAGTGTTTACTAGGCAACTTCCCGCTTACATCCTTGCAAATACATAGCCGGATATATCTCCGACGATGCGCGATTTAATATATCTCGACTTCGAAAGACGTCACACAACCAAGAAATGTTGTCATCATACCCCAGACACAGTGTAGTCGGATTTACCTTTGGCGATGGGGTGATTTAATATATCTCAACTCCGAATGCGCACCGTGTTCAAGAACGTTCTATTGCTTTCGGAGTGCAGCTACCTGCTGGAATTGGAGTTGAATAAGCAGCAAAAGATGATCGCGATTATACACTAGACATGAGAAATAGCTCGATCGGAGTCGGAGTCGGAGTAGGAGTAGGAGTTGGGAAACGGATACATAGCCACAGTCGGAAAGAACACATACATATATATGTATGCAACACTCCTCTAGCGGAGTTGATTTGCGCATCTCTAGTCTTTACATGCACCGTATGTCAGGCGACGATTTTTTTCTCTTTCAGGAGCCTACCCCCTCACCAACATCAGCTACTCTAGATATGGCACTTCGAACATTTGTAAATATTTCGTTTTCATCTTTAAAAACAAAACAAAAACCAAAAAAAAACGATTAATATAGGAAAATGTCATATATGCAGCAGAGGTGGTCCTTACGGGAGTGTATTATAAATAGGCAAGAAGAACGGATGACACAATGGAAATTTTGCTTAATCTAATTCGGTTAACGGCGGAAATTTTTATCGTCATTAGGGAACAATATATATTTCATTGCAAATGTTTCTTAAGCAAACTCGGAACGAAGTCTTTATAAAACTGCGGAGTTGCGTTATGTGTGCGTCTTGCGCATTAACACTATCGCCACCTGCACTGAAATTCGGCAAATGCAGTATGCCGGAATAGGACAAATTACGGGCTTTGTGTTGCAACTAGAAATCAGGTTTCATCGCAGTAGAACAACACCTATATAAAAAAAAAGAAAAAGAAAAAAAGAAATAGATACAAAAAAAAGGAAGAAAAATGGGCACTTTAAACCCGCGCATCTGACGTATTCGCGTCCGATTTCGAAGAGGGAAAAAAAGACCTCCCGGGTTTTCAAGCTGCGCCATCGAAGTTTAAACCGGTTACGCGGCGAAAAGTTCCGCTCCAGCGTTACACCCGACGACCGCGTTAAGTAACGAGCGCGGCGACGACCAGAGAGGAGAAATGGAATTAACTTGTAAGGAAAGCCGGTTGTGTCTGCACCTACACACAGGAGATAAAAAGCCTTCGCGCACTTTACGGACAATCACACACACACACACATACGTATTAGTAATAAGCGACACTAAGGAGCCCCGGACGAACGCGGACACTGCGTTTATCAACAGTTACGACGTTCGGGTTTTAAGAAAAATACGCCAGTCAGTCAGTCACCCGCTGCTGCTAACACAACGCTAAAAGAGGTGTGTTCCGCGCGCAGCAATACCACCCGAGGGGAAACTACTTTACTCAGATTGTTGTTATATTGTTCTTGTAAAGAAAAGTATAGGAAACGGTTGCCGCAGCGGCCGGAGGAGGTGGACAATGGTCAGCGTAGAAATTTCGACGACTACCGATGTTGCTTGAGCAGTGCACAAAGGAGTCGTCGTCGTCGTCGTCGTAGTCGGAAACCTGTGGAGGATGCGGCAGCGGTACCATATATTTCGATTAAAAGAATAGATGGATATCCCATCGCTCTGACAAAGGATGAAGGAAATCGGAGTTCCCATCGAACACTGTAATATAGCCTAGTCGTCCTAGTCATCCCAGTGGTCGTGCCGCTGCTGTTGCCGCTACTGCTGCTGCTGCTTCGTTTAACACCTCCTCCAAAGACAGTCGATCCGGATCCGGGGGTGGAATTTTGCCGTAACAGAAAAACTACTTTGTAACCCGGTCTGTGCGAAGCATAAGCTGTGCCTTTGAGCAAACAAGGACGCGATTTTTCTAATAAATGCCAATCTGCTGTTGCTCTGGCGCGCTTTCTACTAATACTGATAAAGGAATTCGTTTCAGTGGCTGATTTCAGTCTCCTTCGCTCGGATTTGCACTATGAAAAGATAATCTTTAACACCGGCCGCATCGCCACCTATCGTTCAGATAGACCAACCAGCGCGCACCTATCCCGTCAGTCAACGTTTTCTTGTTATTGTCACCGCTAATCTCTTTCCTTCTTCATTCCGATGCATTTCTCTATTCCTTTTTTATCGGGGAAAAAAAAAATAAATAAATAATAAGAAGAAGAAGAGGAAGAAGAAGAAGAAGAAACCTCTTCTTTAGCTTCTTTGCCTTTTCCTTTTTGTTAATGTACCGACTGTGTTTTAAAAAGAAAGTCTTCTCCCTCCAAGCCAACTGGTCCTTTGCAAGTGTCATATTTCTGCTTCTACTACGTTGGTCGCAATTCAAATTTCGACTAATTAAGTAACAGTAAACAAATGGCTATCGAACTTTAAATCTATAAATGGTCAATACATTGTTAGTTGGAAAAAAAAACTAGATATATATTACATTTATACGATATGCCGTCTCATATGGGTTTTGTCGTGATTGAACTACTCTATACGGGAAGATCTAAAACAAATGAAGAACGTAACTGTGTCAAGTAGTTCCTCCATTCGGTCAACACCTCATCAAACCACTGGTTGGGAAGTGCGAGGTCATGAAATAATACTCATAGCCGAGAGAAGGCGATCGCGTTTTGCGGTTACAATCTCGCTCATTACTCTATTGCTAAAGATGTGTTTGTAATATTTTTTCGAAATAAAATTTCTACAATTTACGTAATTATACTCGTAGGCACGCGTTTGAATTATTTCCGGTGTGTACTTGTTATTTAAACATGCCGGACTGAGTAATCATGCCACTCTAAAATGTTTGCGGCCATTCCGGATTGCAAAAAGCTCGGTTGAATTTTAGACAGTTATAGCTTTTCGCTCAAGTTTCTTCGCTTAAGAGAAAGGAAAATAACTGCCACGGAATTAGTTCTAATTGCCGGCCAAGAAGAAAAAGTCGAAATAAACACCGCTCCGGGGGCTGCTCACCTATTGCTCCGCCTTAAAAATCTGTGCTCGCGACATTGAAACGGTTATTGTTCGCTTTTTTTTTCTTCTCTCTTCTCTTTTGAAGGACGTTTTGGATTTTACAATAGACTTTATATAAAATCTTTCAAATCATTTTTTTCACGTGTGCTATATACCTGTATAATAAAAATAAAGTCGATACATAAATAATTTAACACTTTAAATTAATGTGTTTAATATAGTTTATATCTCGGTCATATTAGAAAACAAAAGGAAAGGGGGTCCGTCCAAAGGAGGAGGATTTCGTAAGTAATTATTTTTCTCTTTCTCGCGATTTACACTTGAGCCCATTTAATCAATAAATTTTACGATTGCTCTGTAAATTAGTGTAGCCCCTTATTATATGATGTGGTATTTAAAACAACAGGAAAAAGAAGAAGAAGAAGAAGAAGAAGAAGAAAAAAATAAGAGGAATCCATTCTTGCGTAAGTTCTTTGCTCGCATAGATGTGTATTATAATTGGCAATTCAATCGATAATGAAAAATTAAATTCAAACGAACGTATTTTTAATCGTGCATTATGAGAGTTCTGTGGTCTGTTCGTTAACGTGTGCGGCATGATACACGTCTTGTTAATATTTTTGCAGATTACAAAATCGTTATGATCGGTGTCTGCCCAGTTGTTAATTAATGACCGAGACGATAATTCGTTTTTCGTACAATGTTGTCGTCCTACGTCTCAATTTTGTGACATCATTATCAACGATCATTGTACGGGGGGTTATCGTCGCAAGAGAAGAAATAATCAGTGGTAAAATGAATCGAATTACTACAGGCGATTAATTCGACCAAATTGGGAATAATCGTTTTAAACGATCGAAATAAAACGTAATTACTAATTTGACCAACGCGTTATCGAGGCTCACTCTCTATTTTCGTTCGCGATAATCGGGGCCGTATTTTGTTTCCTTCGACGCGAACGTAAACAGATGATGCAGAAGGAGGGCTGCCGCTAGTCGCCTATGCTTGCGCGACAGATTTCTAGCCGGATGGCGCTTAGAGCAAAAAAACGGATCATCGTGTCGTCTGTATCTTTACATCGGCAAAGAAGATCGCGATATATTATGAAAGTTGTTTGAAGGAAAAATAAGAAAATTCTTTCCGGATTATTTGCACGCATCGTCTAATAAAAAGTACGCATATTTAATTTAAGATGAAGGTACGAAATAAAATAAATTCGACGGTGAATAAGTATCGAAATGCTTGGCTACTGCTAGATTGGAGGTTTAAGATTCAAAATCAGTGTCTCTTTTGAAAAAAAAAAAAAAACTCAGTTCGCTCCCACGTGCATACCTCTATATGATTTGAAAGCGTGCCCGCGAAATCCTCAAAGAAAGTATTATCAAAGATTTTGTACATTATCAAAAAACCCCCGCTGTTACTACAATTATATCAAAAGCGTACACGAGTTACTTTACTATGCCACAAAATGGAAAACTACTCATTTAAAAATTAACGACGAATAGTTAGTTTTTGGGCGCGAAAACGTAATGATTAAATTTTACACCCCGAATGGATTATTCGTCATAGCCGAGTTCTGATCGATGTATTTCGAGAATTAGCAGCGACAAGTAATTAATAATCGCTTTAAAAATCGCTATAGAAGACAATTATAAAAAACATGTATACCCCCCAAGCATATCTTATATATTGATAATATCGGTGATATATACATCAGGCCCGTGCCCAGAATTTTGGAAGGGGGGGGGGGGGGGGGTTGAAAATTTTCTTCGCATATTTATTTTATAACTAACAATACATTTTTCACTAATATTCGTACTATTAATAATTTCCATCATTTTGATTTATATTAATAATTTACACAAATGAATTACCCCCCGTATATGAATATTAATAAAAATTACATATGTAATTGATTATACTCGTAATAAAAAATTTTGCATAAGATATTAATGAAGTACCTAAAAATATGGAGTATATTTTTTCTTTTTTCTTTTAAAGGTAGGTAAGAACACCGTAAAAAATCATCAATATTTATTTTAAATTTGTGATTTTTTTCAGATTTTTGTGTATTCATAATAACTATTTCAGTTCTCACCTAAAACCCCCCCGTGGACACGGCCTTGATATACGTATATATATATATATATATATATATATATATATAAAAGCTCATTTTGGAACAACGATAAATCAAACATTTTCGATCGGCTCCGGTATAGTTTTCTTTTTATACATACATTTGTGTATGCATTACGCACGAATAGCGTAGATATACATTAAAAATGTACGAATAACCGACTAAGAAAAAACGACGTTGGTTAATAAACGATAAATTAATAAATCAAATACGTAAACTTAATAGATGTAATAATGAATATATTTAGGAGTACGTTTTCGATAATACCGTATCATCAGCCATGGAATATACTTTCGAAACTTGCGTCATAGTCACACATGTTTCTTGGCGTATACCCAAAAACGTTATTTTTAATAGTGTTATTTGTTAATTTATTAATTACGGGAATTTATTACTAATAAAATCGCAAGTAAACTTATTGTAATAAGAAACGAAATGGAAAATACACTTTGGGTTTTTAGGTAAAAAAAAGGAACAAAAAAAAACATGTAATCAAAACTTGATTAACGCGCAAGACCTTCCCCCTCTGGGGGGGGGGGGCACGAGTCTTCCAGGGAAAGTTTAATTTACTATCGCTCTTAGGATTTTTATGGTCACTATAAAGAAAATTCAAATGGGATTTGTTACGAAAGAGAGGGTACAGCCTTGATATAAGGTATCACAGATTGTGGAATTAAGACTCAAGGGGATCATCTAATTGATCTGAAGAGAATCACAATGCCAGAGTTTCTTTCTACATGGGATCCTCCTTTACTTTCCTAGATTTCTTCGCTCTACAGTCAATCAAAAAAAAAAAAAAAAAAAAAAAAAAAAAAAAAAAAAAAAAAAATCGTGTACAGAAGGTGTACCCCCCCCCTCCTCCACGATATTTTAATGTCGAACATATATTATTAATTTATAATTTCGATATTAGAATTTTTTCGATAGTTTTAATATCGAAAAAATTATTTTATAATATTAGCTTTATATTCCGGATACTCTGTATAATCTATTTTTCAAAAGCACATCGTCGTACTAAGTCATTATTTTTACTTACAACTATATCACAACAGTTGTTCGCTTGCTCGTGATGAGAATATTATTCAATATATACTTAATAATATCTAATGTGTGAAAATGTTGGACAGAAACGGGAATTACAAATTTAACATATTCGGGTATATTATTATTATTTCGTATTTCTTGGGTATACAGAAAAAAAGGTGGGGAGCGGAGCGAGAAAATTATATTACGTAAAAACGGATTAATGAACAAAATTAAAATAAAAAATAATAACGAAAAAATAAAATATTAAAACATCACAAATGAGTCATAATACGAATAATAACAGCTACCGCTGGCCATTTCATTATGGCGTACTAATTTGAACTGTTGGTTTTTAAAAATACTGCTTTCTGCGTTTGTATTACATTTTTTTCATATCCGTTAAAAATAAAAATTAAAGGTGCCAAAATCTTATTCCAGTTTTCAAAAAACGATAATAGTTGTTTAAAATGAATAAATCGAATAGGAGTTATTATGTACGGAATAATCGGTACGACACGGAACGTTACAAAATAATTTTAACTGTTTCACACTACTACGAGTATATTGTTGGGTCAGCTTTTAAAATGAAATACGGTCTTTACTTTTAATTACAGGCGCAGAAAACACTTTACGATCGTAACACTAATTAGCAGAGGATCATCAGCGATTATTGGTAGATGGGCGGAGTAAGGTATTTCGCGGATATGTTCACTCTCCGGTGTGTAAACGTTTTTATGTTTTATACTTTTTTATTCACTTATTTTTTACTTTCATTTATTATTTCCACGCTGCTTGCGAGACGGCAGCTGTTAAAAAATCATAAAAAAATTCGAAAATCGTGTTTTTACGAGTGTGTCTTGCATGTTGATTTTCTCTTTTGTGTCAGTAGCAGTTGGGAAAGATACGAAAACGCGCGACAAACTTTTGTATAACTAATGTCGTGGAAAACACAAATAACGTGTAACAATGTGAAATATAACTTTTCTTTTTTAGAATCCTAATAAAAAAAATTAAATATATTTATGGTGGGTGTAGGCGGGTACGCGTGTACTGAATGTGTTCCTCCTTCGTCATTATGAAAGAAACGGTTAATTCAATGTAATTTTTTTCAAACTACTCGCGGGTACTGTTGTATATTTTCTTTTTTAAATTAGATTGAAATTTACCGAGATTGAAACATTTGAAACTGAGCAACACAGAAGAAAAAATATTCAATTAATAAGACGAAGAGCATTTAAGAACATTGTCGTGTTTTTCTGTACGGAGTATTGACGAAACAAAATCGTAAATAAAAAAAAAAAAAAAACTTCCGCACTTTGCCTTATCTTGTTATATGTATATTTTTTGTTATCGTTCTGAAGTGTAAAATTTGTCGATTAAAAAAAATAAATAAATAAAGGAACTACTAACAAAAAACAAACAGGCTCAAGACGATAATCCGACGCATTAAACTAAAATATAATAGATGGGAGTGGAAAACTTTATAAATATATTTTCAGTCGAATAATCCGCTGGTATTGCGCGCGCGCCGCCGTTGGAATCGAGCGAATGGAAAACCAAATAAAAGTTTTTTTCTTTTAAAGGTATTTTCATGTTTTTGCGAACAGAAGAGGGTCTCTAGAAGTTGATACTCTAGGCGAACAGCATACGCCGTAGCGAACGATACGCGCCATGTTTATTAAATTCGAGCAATTTTCCCGTAGGATAAACAGGGGGGACGGCGAATGGGAAGCGGGGGGGGCGAAAGGCTTAAAAAATATTTACGCATTGTGTCCCGCGGTATATATTAATATAATGATAATAATGAAAGGGGGCACTGGCAAACAGAAATCGATAAGGAATTCTTAGAAAGATTTCGAGCTGCTGGTTGGCTGCTGATAGTGAACTTGCGCGCGCGATTCGTTAGGGGCGTACCTGTTTGATAAACAGTCGGCGGCAGGTGAGGGTTGAAATCGAAAGGGGAGATCACAGGTAAAGTTGAAGAGGTGGAGCTTCGCGACCGGGAACAGGTTAATCAGGAAGCGGGCAGTGCGAGGCGCTTGCGCTATCACGACGAAGCCCGCTAATAATAATATCGACCGCGACCCTGCCGCACACTTACACCAGCACTGCCACGCTGATATGCTAGAGCGCTGATACTCTGATACACACGGATACACTAACACACACCGAGCAACAAATTGCACGTCGAGGATGACGAACGTGCGCCTCTGTGTGTGTGTGTATCGCCGCGCTAGCCTCATTCTTGCGAGAATTCTACTGAGTTCTGCTATAGTGGCACCTGCGCTTATTGGTGAGACCGCTTTTGCACCTGTGCCGACCAACGACAAAGAAACGCCTTCCTCCTATTGGTCGAAGCACCTGCCCGACGCCTGATTGGTTCTCTCACCTTTCGCTTACCTCGCGCTCAAAACGCCAGCTTACCTGGCGGGGTCCTATTGGTTAAACGCGCCGCAAAATCCGTGTTCCCCGGTTCCCCAACTGGTGCTCAGAATTTGGTTTTTTGCTCATCCCTTTTGTTGTTCCACCAGCGTGCAGCCAACGCGCACCCTCGACGTAACTTCCTACCTTGCACGCAATTTTGGTGACAAATCGTGTGTATTTTCAATTTACGTTCAATGTTTTTCTAATCGTTTCTTTGATAAAAATCGATTGGCACCCCCGGAGCCGTCTTCAAAATTGCTGCAAACGTGTACTGTCTGCAGTGTAGCGTTCTGATTCATCTTAACGATGCTGTACGAGTATTAATGTAAGAAGATACACGTTTTCAAAATTTTTTTAAATAAGCTTAAATAGAAAAAATTAAAAAGGATCATAAGTTGCGAAATAGGAAACACGAAACGATCCAACAGGACGTACCTTTTACATAGCAGCTCTCGTCTCTTCCGAACCGGTTAGTTAGCACTTTTGGCTGATATTCTCCTTATGCGACTTTTACCTAATATTAACACTGATCCTAATACGGGGAAATTTTTTTGAAAATTCAACAATAACGTACTGCCAACCAACAACAGCATTCTGTTATATCGTGAATCATTGAATAAGTACCGATAATTTATTTTTTATTTTTACTTGAAAAAAAATATACGGAACACATCATCGTCCGTTGTTAAACGATACACACGACGGGCTAAATAAAGCATAATGTTAAGCCAGCGAAATTCTGCTTGTCAGTGAGGTTTCCCCTAACCAAACATTACACCACAACCGGGTGGAATAGCAGAAACTCTACCTAGTTTTACAAACGTTACTTCTAATGAATCAGTGGATCGCTCAAAATCCTTCTTAATCAGCGAGAATTCTCATACGTGAACAGGTTTGATGTTAGGAACACCAGTTTAGGCATCAAAAATAAGAAGAAATAATCAAGATAGAAAACTGTTCAACATTGCTGAATAGGCCACATTTTGAATTCTTGATTCCCTTTTTTTTTTTTTTTAATATCGGCGTAATTAATTGCGTAGGAGATTTTCGATATTAATAATAAAGATAAAAACGAAAAGGATACCATCATTAGACTGCAAACACTGTTTCGGAATTTTTATCAAACTAAAATCTGACTGGACGGCAGCAGGGATATCTGCAATAGGCCACGACGAATCAAAGTAGAATGATAGAGAACCATTATTTGTCTTATGCGTGCGTAATTCTAACTGGAAGCGTCTTATTTTTTTTTGACTTGCTTAAGGTGCTAAATGACAAAAGGAGGACCTCTCATCTCACTGATTTCCTACAAATTTCCTACAGATTCCCCGCGTTAATGCAGTAGACCGTAGACCATTAACATTTAACGTTATGCTCGAGGTTCCCGAAGTGTAAAATTCCGACTAATTTCAGCGCTATTCAGATTGCACTAAAAAATCAGTTACTTCAAATCATCATATCCTACGATGAGTAGTGCGATGATAAAATTTATTCGGCATCTTAAACCGTTTTCGATAACAACAGCATAATAGTATGACGCAGTCTGTTTTTTCGAAAAACAATTTATTTTCCGGACTATTTTTAACTACAATTCAGTGTAATTTCATTGCTTAGCGTTTTTTAAAAACTAAGTTGCAGTGTTAGTTTTTAGCAGTCGGTTAGAAAGCAGAATTATTTTTTTCGTCACCTCTTTTTATTGTTATCACCTATAACATGAGCCAACATGAGCCAACATTCACGGATGAAGTTTTGAACCTTGGAAACGTTAAATCTGGCATTCTGAGACCAAACGCGGACAATGTACAATAGCAAAATATAAACGCAATCCGAAAAACTATATTCAAAAAAAAAACGAAGAAATCGAAATTCGACTATCCAGCACACTAGAAAAAAAATACTATCAACGTGGGGGAAAAAATTGTAAATAAAACTACAGAACGATGAACTTTTATCGCCATGATAATTTTCAAATCGCTAAATCTATTTTTTTTTTTTTTTTTATTTATTTATTCGGGAGACTTTCTTATTTCTGATTATAATTCGACCACAAAACAGGCGAAAAGAGCCAGGCCAGAAAAAAAAAGATGCGGTAGGAAGAAAAGAAAAACGGGATTATTTTTTTAATATTGTGGTTGACTTAACAGGTATATTACTCATTACATATTACGGTCGGAGACATAGCAATTTTTAATAGAGTTTCTGTTTAAATACCCCTGGACTTTTCTTCACTTTATGAATATTGTTTACTTCTACTATTACTGCCGGTAATAGCTCTAATTTATTCGGAAAAATTTTTGAAGCTTTTAAAATCTAATGAAAATCGGTTATATTTATTCCTCGAGCCGACAGAATAACAACGAAACTGTATATCAATCTCTGCTAAATGATTATGACGACAAATCGACTGTTATGACAACAATTTTAGTACGCCGATAAAAAATTATCCACCAATCATCATCATTCCTCGATGTTTTTCCAAAAAAATGTAAAGTTTGCACAAATGGAACAAATACTGCTATGGAAGCATTTTTTAAATTTTTGAAGCGTACCAGGCTTAAAACCCTTTTATATCGTTTTGATGTATATCTTTCTTTTCCTTTTTTCTCTTTCTTTCGGTTATTTTAATTTCCTTTTTTGTACTTTTTATATTTTTCATTTATTAGTCTATTACTTATAAGAAGATGTAACTTCTCGGCGTCACAAATGGCTCTGGCTGCTGAGCGATTTTAAATAAATAAATTATATATATATATAAATACCGCTGTTTTATTTTTTCATTCTGTTCATCAACCTAACGTATCAGATATGCTTTCTTGTAAATTACGCACTGATGAAAATTAATTTTTTTTCCGTCAAAATAAAATGAAAGGCAAAATGTGGGGATAAGGTTGTAATTTGAAGCTCACAAAATTGAATTTTGACGCATGAAAACTACAGCACAAAAAATGTTGGTAATCAAAAAAATATTCAAATACGTATTGTTAAAGTCGTACCTTGCTTGATAACACATCTATCCTCAACTGCGGTCTCCAAGCGTTACGAATGTGGAATTTGCTTTATCCTTCGTTATAACATATTAGAAACGCATTATAAATTTAAAAACTCGTAGTGGTTCCACTTTATTCTGGACATTCGGGAAAAGTCACGGAATTTTAAGGGAATTTGAAAAACGCACATAGACATCACGATGTATTGAACTCCCGTTTGGAATCGCCGAACGTGCATTTACTTTATGAAGTTAAAAAAAAAAAAAACACATCTGGCTATAGTAATCAAAATGATGAAATATGAGATTGAAGAGGTAACGCGAGATTTTGTCCGCGGGTAATATAGGAATTAAATAAAAGATGCAATGATTATTTTCGCTCGCCTTTTTAAATAATAATAATAATAATAATAATTGTAAATTTTTTCCATTAGTAGTGAGTACCATCACAAAAAAAAAAAAAAAAAACACATTGCCACTTGTGTGTTCGGAAATGATATGGTGTCTTAATGGCTACTATCGTGTGATTTCAGAGTCGAGGGAGAAATTGAAAAAAAGTAAGTGGCCATGACGAAATTATTGTAAGGCTAACAACACATTAGGGTTGTTCTTTGAAAAGGCTGAGAGCATTTGGTGCGTAAACCCCCCCGTGGGGGGGGGGGGGTCATCCACATTAAAATAGACGTGCGAGTAACTTTGTGAATTGCGCGAAATCATTTTACCCTAAAAATTCGGCAAATAGTGGCGAACCTTTGGTTAAATTCGGGGAACAGAGTTCGCACCCACATGTGAGAAGGTGTTTTATAATCAAGGTTGGATCATACGAGGTGTTTGTGTGTAAACGGTGTGTGTGTGACATCATTTAATAACTCGGCTAATGTAGAACGCCATATGTGTAATTTTGTCGTTATTTATGACACAGCATGCTGCTGGTGATGTAATTTAACACACATCGTCGGAAAGTGAAAAAACATGGCGCCGACTGCATCCATATCGCCTTGTTCTCTGGAGAATTTGAGAATATGTAAAATAAATGATCATCTTAACCCAGAGAACACGGGGTTTCGATTATTATTACTTTTTTTTTTTCTCTCTGTAATTTTGAACGATGCCATCGCGGTAGCTTCTCTACCAAAGGTGCCTTGTCCGTGGCAAGTTCCCTTGTGAGATTGGTTGCCGTTCGATGGTGATATCGTCGACAAATAACGCGATAAAATTAACCATACACACACATGTAGTACACGCACGGTGTGAGGAGAGCTTTTAAAATAGAATACCGGGCGACATGTATCATGTGGAGTAATGAGGAGGCGCGCGGACACATATCGCGGCGGCCGATGTAAAGTAAACAAGATGCTATCGAACACAGTCAGTGAACGAACGGTGCACACACAATCGTATCGACATTCCGTATGCATCATCGCCGCTTAATACGTTTTAATTGTCCTACGGTTCCCAGCAATTCCCAAGACCTATATGCTCCTGTGACCTATCCCTTCCGCGGCCTGGCCAGCAGGCTGCGTTACGCGACCAAACGAACCAGTAATTGTTTAGATACACACATAATTCTACCGCCGTTGCGTCCACTCGACGACCGCCCAGCGCAAAGGTCATACACTAATTCGAACGAGTGCCTGGCGTTCTCGAAGGCAGACAGATGAACCGTGAGAGAATACAACCTAGCTTCTTACCGCCGCCACCTAAACCATTATTATAAACCGTAAACAGAAAACCATAAGGGATTTGTCTCGTTACTGAGTACCGGGGCCTCCTCCGGTTGAACGAACTCGGTCGCCGGTTGAAAAACAGCAAACATGCAACATCACCTCAGGTGGCTAGATCGATGTTTTCCTTTTTTTTTTTCTTCTATTTTTCGAATTGTCGGTGCCGATGCAATGAAATTCAACTGAAATCAATGGGGAAAGCAATAAAGAGAAATCAATAAGGAAATCAATGGAACTCAGTTGAATATTATGGAGTACGGAGTTCATGAATGGATGTTGCTTTTAAACGTTACACTTTCTTGATCTGATGATTTTCTTTAACGAAGGCGATTTTCGTTGCGCTATTAGCCTCTTTTTTTTATCGTCTAATAAATAATATTTCTGATTATTTTTCGAACTGAACATTACTTCGTAAGTAAGGTATTCAGTAGTACTTCTGCCACTTCGTTATTTCCAGTAAGAGAGCTTGTATGTAGCAGTAGTTGAATTTGCGGTTTTAATTCTACCAGTTACGCGCCGTTTACCGCGTAATATTATACAATTATCGTGCTATGACACACCCCTTTGGTGCCGTTACGTCGTCGGTGATATTTAATATTGAGGTAGAGTTTTGATTTCTGTACGGACCTCATCATATTGATGATATTAGACTTCGTTGTGCAGTCCGAGAGGCGAGTTAATCGCAACAGTTAACGTCTATACTGCTATTATTAAGATTCCGTTACCGCGCAACTTCCAAATTAAATTTCGATTGCCTTGGGTTAATAATGTCCATAGTGGACACGTCCAAAAAAAAATAAAAAAAAAAAAATAAATAAATAAATAAATAAAGTCACGGGATTACATTGAAATATTTTGTTTCCGATTGTAACACTATGAGCGGTTTTGTCGCAAAGGTGCGTTGTATTTTTTTCCACAAAATCAAAATATGCTGATAGCTTATTGGCAATGGAATTGCCGTATTTTTACAAGAAGGGGAAATCAATGTGTAAAAGAAACTCGATGATTAATTATAAATGAGGATGTTCCAGAAATATGTTTGAGTTGAAGAAGGAGTATGAAAAGTTCCTAGTGTGTTTTTTTACAGTTAATTTGATTATGTTCATAATTTTTCATAATTTTTCATAATTTCAGTGAATAATTAACAATGTGCGGTACATTTTTACTTGTAATGCTTTTTAGAATTCGAAAAATGAAATCGGTCACACGAAGCAAGGAAAAATTTCGAAAGCAGGGCAGCGCTTATGAACAACAAAACGTCATATTGCTAAAGCTGCATGAATTTCTCTTACGAGGTGTGGTATTTTACCTTGGCAGTGAGCGGCGTGAAATTAAATTTAATAATACTCCGAATTGCGCAATTTTCGATCGCGTTCCCTCCCCTTTCTGCAGTGTTTTTGCAACAGAATAATAATTTACCCTCGTAATCGTATTAGTTGCTTTGCTGGCGACTTCTGCATTTCGGAAAATAAACAACAAATGAATTTTATGTGACCCACTTAATATGACAAAAAAGCCTTGTTTGAATATTATGAAGGGGGCGGCAGCAACTGTTGACATTAACCTATAGTGCAACGGCTTACATTTCAGCCAAATTGGGTATTTCCGTTGATGTTGCACAAACACGGAGAGTGAGACCCCGGAATATTTTATAACCCGGGGGGCTAGAAAGGAAAGCTCCTCTAGTAGATTTTTATGGTAAAATGATTTTTGATTGCAAATTGGAGCGGTACAGAATAATGTATTAATCAGGAGAGATGATACACACGGTAAACACGAATGCACAATATTTTCTTCCCGTAACTGATTAGCTAAAACAGATAAAAAATAGGAGATAGCGAAAAAATCAATGGACCGTGATTTTTCGGAGGGAAAAGGGAATTCCGATTACAAATTATCTATCGATCAGTGTGCTATTCGAATTATCGCGCGCGCACCCATTTGACATATTAATATCGATTGGCTTAGAGAATGCGATTCATTGTCATCGATGAAGCGCTGATAACGGCGAATTTATAATATTAACCGGTAATGCAATTATCGTTGTTGCAAGGTAGGTTAAAATTAAAAAACTGCCCACATTCGACCTATCAGCGGACATCGATGTTTTTTTTGTTTTTTTTTGCTTATCATTACCAACATCGTTATTCGACATGTCCCAAGTGTTCACTCGATTTTCCGATAATATTTTTCCGAGTAAGATAAAAAACTGAGCACGTATTTCCCACAACTACATTAAACGCAATAAAAGCTCGTGCGACGTTTCAGCAGCATAGTTTTTTCCTTCGATAATCGTGATATAGTATAATTTAAATGACACAACACCATTATTATTATTATTATGCGACCACACTCGCAAAAAACATGTTCGTTTTATTATGTTAAATATATTATATTTCTAAAAAAAAGCATAATATGTACATATGTAATTTCCGTTTACCCCCCAAAAAATTAGTATTAATTAAATTGATTTGTAATTAAAATTTGAAATGAAATCGAAACGTTTGAAAATTTCTAAACGGAACAATCGTTCGTCTTAGACAAAAATTTCCATATTTGTCTAAAACATACAGAACACTAATCCAGCTAAACACTGAAATCCAGTTCCCGGCGGACGGAAGGGGTAGGGTAGAGCGGGGCAACGTTGACAAATAACCCGCGACACAGTATTACCCGTCGTGGTGCATCTCTATGCGTAACGTTTCATTGCATTGGTAACCTCCTTGACAAACTACCCATCGCGCGCCTTTTCCCGATCGTTTTTTATGTTAACCCCATCATTGAACATTCGCAGAAGAATGTCTGTGCACGTTTACTAATATCGCTCGATTACAGCTGATCCGACCTCCTCCAATGGTTCGCCGACAATTTTGATAGATACTCCCGGAATATATATCATCATCGAAAAAGAAAAAAAAGCTACAGCGAACAGTAAAGAAAAAGGTAAATATATAAATTTTGTGATTTTGTTCTCTCCGAAAATACTTCAGGAAAAAAAACTGCTCCATACAGAAACGGGGTTTTAGCTTAATAAAAATTTCCCGTTGTCTATTAAGTTATGTTCCGAAACCGGAATCGATATATAATGGACACGCGGAAATTTTTTTAACTGGGAATTTTTCGAATACAGTACGCATTTTCACAATACTTGTGTAACGTATGCGATGATAAAATAAAGCCTTCCTCCGATGGAATTTCGGATTTTTCTTCAAATATGTCGACGATAGGAATAAATCCGTGTATTTTTTCTTGGAAATAAAAAACACTAATGATTTAAGTTCATTTTGCTCCGAAACGACTCTGATTTAAAGTGCGAAATAAATCATCATCCGATATTTGCTAGGCATCCGTAATGCGTGCTAAAACTATAAAATAAAGAACTGAAAAATAAATTGAGAATTTCACACGCATTGTAGAGTTTTAGAATTATTTCCGAAAAATGCGTATATTTATTAAATGAGGTAACATTCCGAATCGGATTTTTTAAGAAATGCCATCAAGTGTTCTTTGCACATCAGGGCGGCGGCGATTTACCTTTCTGAGAAGTTGGAAAAATTCAAAGCATGTTATACACTACTATGCATTGATTTGTTTTCGTTGTTTCTTTACAGTACTTTCGCAGTTGCTGCTTCTGTTGTGTTGACACTTGAAGATGATTCAGCAGCAGCGGGTTAACCGAAAAGAGTGGCTCCGGCTGAACTGAACATCGCACGCATCCTCAGCTCGCTGAAAATACCATGCTTTTCTTCTTCTTATACCGAATGAGGTGCTGCCATCAATTAACCTTTGTTTACGTTAGGAGATTCGTTGTTGCGGCGAGCGTCTAAACCAAGACCGCGCAGATATGGCGCAGTCGAACATGCACGCCTTACGACCACTCATTGCTATCATGATGACTATGCGGACAAACATGATGCTTAACTGGCCAATTAACCTTGCCTGCATACACTTGACGCGCTATTCATCCGCAGGTCAATTATGTTTAAATTATTCTGTATACCGAGATGAGTAGTAATACCCGGCGGCCGGATCGAGGGCACTAATGACCGTCAATATAAACTTTACATTTCCCGGGGCTTATACGCTTATTACTTCATTGCGCTGTCATTACAGTTTCCCTAAATAGTTTTCCCACCTACACACACTGGCCCTCCTCCTCCTCCTCCTTCTCGGCATCTGCTCTCCCGCTGCTGTTGTTGCTGTTGCTCTGTTTCGGCGGCTGCCCTATCAATGAGCCGAACGCGGCACCGGAATAAAAATAGGCGTTACACGTCATGTTACGTTCTAACGAGAATTGTAATTAAGTCCCGGGTGCTGGCAATGCCGCCTGTGTATCTGGGAAATCGCGCTAATATTTGTAAAATCGATCTGATCACTGCGACAGACGATCCCAAGTTTTGCACATTAGAATGGTTTTGGTAGGTAATTAAAAAACCGGGAATTGCGTAAGATTTAGATTTGTAGGCGTGAAAAAAAACCGAGAAACAGCTTTATTACATTTCGTTTTTTTTATTTCTCAAATAAAAAAAAAAAAAAAAAAAAAAAAAAAAACTGGGAAATGATGGATAAGGATATTACGTAATCGAATGTTAGACATAAACCGGATTAACCCCGATTTATGCGGTTCTTTAACATTGATTTTTGCGAAATTCCACATTTTTCCTCTATCACACAACTTACATACGTTAAATCTTTAACTTTTACACTTTGTTCTTTAACATCCTACGGAATGCTCTTCGTTCTCCTTGCCTTCGTTCTTATTCGACAGCAACCTTCGGAAATAAAGTCCTTGTCGCCGAAATTGTAAGTTTTTTTTTCTCTCTTTTTTCAATTATTAGTTTTAAAAGCGTTCTTATCAAAATATATTTTTATTTTCGGAGTGCTTTATTTAGATTTTTTTTCCCTTCTTTTAAGCTCAATCGCAATTTTGCTAAACATAATGAAAAAAAAACAAAAAAAAAACGGGTTTATTTTTATCGAGATAAACGGAAATTGTGTTTCTATAGACTGCGAATGGGTTTTTAAGCGGTTAGCATATGAACAATTTTGGGCCGTTTATTTCTCATAAGAATTCGGAATCGATTAAGAAAGCCGACAAACTGGAAACAATGTAACAGGTTTAAGGAAAGAATACAGGGCCTTGCCTTGCACGACACGGCGGAAATGTAAATAAACGATTTTCCGCAAGTTCAAAGGTGTGCAGAGAGGCGATAGGCCCCCGCGTAAATGAATATCATAGAAAGTTTAAGGGCTGCGATAAAAACGAGAAAGGATTTTTTCAATAAATGCGTGTCAACAAAAATCGTCTCTTGTCTCAGCCAGATGTGGGTGCGTATGTGTTGGCGCGTGCACGTGCCATGGAGTAGTCGCATGAGATAATTCAAGTAAATATCCCAGCGAACCACTTGTTCTTTGTTTACGAAATATAAAAAATACCTCTTCGATCTGCGCAGTTTTATGGTAGAGCTTTTTTTTTATCGATGTTCCTACCGCATGCACTACGCGTTTTTCTTTTTGAATTCGATCGACTACAAAAGTCCTCTGGTTTAATCCGCATTTCCCGTTATTAGAAGAAACCGGGAATTCCTGGTGCAACATTTTGTTTCAGCAGTTTCCCGAAGAATTGGTAAGAATATATTATCATCGGCCTTAAACGAAATAGCTAAAGATATTAGTATTTCAATTTTAAATCTTTGTTTCTACTCGACACTTCTTTTTGTATTTTACTTGAGATGTTGCGAAAAAAAAAATAATATTATTAATAATAATAATAATATGGTTTGATAAAAATTAAGAGCATTTAATGTATTTCGAAAAAAGTAAAACGATCTTTGTTTTTTTTTTTTTTTTTTTTTTGGTTGAAATCGACTGAAGAATTAGCATCGGCGGACGTAGGGGTTTTTCTTTAGTGACGTTCAAAAGACCGAGAGGAAATCATATATTTTTTATTTTTATTTTTATTTTTATTTATTTATTTGTTTTTTGTGGCGCATCAACTATGGGGAACTCAGCGCGAGTGAAGTTTATTTTGAAAGTTATGCGGCAGGGGTTTTTTTTTTTTTTTTTCTATTTTTAACTTATGGGTCCCACAGGGTCTTAGCCCCGTTTATGGATTCCCGGTTAAATTATATCGTTTATTCATAAACCACATTGTCTTAGTCATTTATTACACCTTATTCATACTCTATAATCTAAGCTTATATTCAAATGTTATACATACTCTGTAAACTAAGCTTATATTCCACTTTAAATGTTGTAATACATCTTAATCTAGCGCTTTCATGACTATACCTATACACATCCTAACCACATTTATACATACGCTAATAAGTACTGCGTTGAACTGAAGAACCGAAATAGCGAGAAATGTTAGATTTTCCTTCTTTCTGACCGCTATTTTTTTCACTTCTCCGCCCGTTCCTCATTCTTTGTTCCAATTAGCCGTATTTTTATCTTATTCTTCCGCATGTGAAAATGTCCTACCCGAACGAAACATAACTGCCCAACTAGCTGGTGAATCACATATTAATGTGACTGTATATTCGATGGATGTGTAATGAAAAATCTCATAGAACATTTGTGTGTGGTAACGTTTCTGTGATATTTAAAAATTACGTAGGCTATTAAAGCCAACTTTGCTATACAAGAATTACGGACGATTACCACACGAGATCCCCAAAATCGAGGTTATGCATATGTATATCTTCCAAAAACAGAATATATTCATTAACTTTCGAAATCGCATTCCATATATCAACCAATTTCTTATTGCGCGACCTATTAATGTCGCTTTAAATTAAATGTCTTTTTTTTTTTTTGTCAGAAACTCGTTTTTTCGCAACATTTCTTTGAAAAAAAAAACAAAAAACAGCGGATGTTGCGATGATAATCCTTAGAAAATAATGCAGCAATTATAAACTTTTTTTTTTCGATCGGGAATTGGCAATTGGCAATTGGAAAGAAAAAAAAATAAACAAAAAAAATGGAACGAGATAAATTATTATACAATATTTAAAACAAGGAGAAAACGAAAAAAAACAATAACTGTTACAGTGGTACTGTTCTTCTGTTCGCGTAAAAAATATTATCAAAAAATGTTTACAGAAAGGTAGCGGCGATGGAAAAACGGAGTGGACCATTTACATAGAAATTACGGATGGTGATTAAAAAAGGTACGCACACTGTAAACGAACATAGGAGATTAGGTAAACGGTGATAATAGCTTATCACATAAAATGCAAGTCGAACGCGACAATCGCTCTAATCATGTAGGTAAATCATATTAGTCACGACCTACAGAAACAGTCTGTTTCAGTTGAGAGATTGTTCTCCGCGATGACTAGCACAATCTCGTTACCTTCGGCATCTGTCCGTGCGTTGACGCAAACCATTTTAGCTAACAGTCCACACATACCCCAAACACACACAGGCGCGAAACTGGCCAAATAGAGTTCCTTCAGCTGAGCGTGTAATAGCGGGACTACTGACTAAAAGGAAGTGATAAGGAAGCTTTGTCGGCGACAGTAGAAACGGTCTTGTTATAATATCTCACTGTGAATAGATTAAAGTGTACACACGTTCTACTTTATCAATAAACTAACAGCGTACTACTGTACTTGGAGAGTTCTGCTGTGTGAAACATCGCGTAACGTAAACAAACAATGTTCATCATTTTCTGCCAATCGAGACATCAAACATTAAACCGGTCTTTCTATGTTTGCCGACGTGTATGTGTCTACCTTTTATTGATTAATGCCGCGGCTCGCAAAGGTAATTAAGTCGGATTGCACGGGGCCAGAATAAGTTGTTATTCTGTGACCTTTGATCGCCATCGCATACTACGAAAAAGATAATCATTCGATAAGCGGTCTAGCGTAGGCGACTCCGTTGTTACCACGCTGGCTAGCTGATAAGCAGTCGACCAAAAGACGATGAAGTCTAGTCACGTGCCCCCCCCCTCCCTCCCGGTTACAACACTAATTTCGGCGAAAAAGTTGAACGGGAAAACGGAATCGCACTTCTCACGACAGGTATGTTCCTCCTCCGTTGATACCGTAATAATTTAAGGACGACGACAACGAAATCGGCAGTGATCGGTCTTTAAAGAAGAAGTCGTTTGAGGAAATTACGGAAAAAACACAATATGACGCTTAAAATTTGGCACGCTATTTCCCGCGTGTCTTTATTACTTCATCACCAGACTTTCTAGTTAATATCGCGCGTAAATCAGTCCGAAATAGTTTTTTTTACCTGTTTGCCGGCTTTTTTCTGTAACCACAACTTTTTACGTTATTCCACTGTGCTGGCATGGAACCTTTATCAGAATCCCGCGCAGTTTTCACAAGCGAGATCAAATAAAAGGAAAAATTCTTCCGCGATAATAATTTATGCATTTGGAAAAAATGCTCGTTGGTTCAAAAATGGCACGACCATTTTCTTCCGCTTTTCGGAAAAACCATTGAATCACAACTTTTATTCTAAAAAAAACCCGTCTGGTCTATCGAGATGATTGAAATTCATCTGGATACAAATGTACAACATTAAATAAAAATATGTTTAATATTTATAAAATATAAATGAAATGTCCCATACGGAATAATAATGTCTTATGAGCACACACGAAAAATTAAGTAGGATCTAATATAATCGGTTTTTGTGTAATTTACACTTTACCGGTAAGATATAATGAATTCACAAAAAAAAAATGAAAAATAAAATTTAATTTCACATGCCACAAAATTAATCACACTTCGTCAACAAATTGAAAAATTTAATTTTTTCTGCAGTTTTTCCAATTATAATATATTAGGTGAGAAAACAATAGAAATCGCTGTCCGTACTTGTGACCAAATTACGAAAACAACGATAGAGATAAATAAAAAAACGAAACAGATTTCATTTGAGACTTGGGTAGAGTTATTTTCGATATGAACTCGGTGGGATCTCTTTGCAGAGTGTAAATTGTTGATAAACAAGAAGGGAAGGGACAAAAAGTGTGGCTTCATGAAACATCGGATCAGTATCCTCTGCCTGGAGTTTCTTCGTGTGTTCTCGCGTGTTTGAAAGATTCGATGTAATAGGAAGGCTACTCTCTCTATTGTGCCCTTTTAATTAGAATAAAACTTACCGCCGGCCGATAGAGCGCGAATGAGAACGCGATTCTCAACCTAAATAAGGTGGCGTGAATTCTAACTACGCATTGGGTGGTCGCGTATGTTTATAGCTTGGCAGATAAACGAGAAGGCGAATTTCTGGAATGCGAACACATTCTTAATTTCGACATATCGTGAAGGAGCAGTTTAAATAAAATCGATTTTTTATTGCCTGTCATTCGTTGTTTTTTTTTTCTTTTTTTGTCGACACTATATTTTTACGCTTTCGCATTTTTTTCTCTCTTTTTTCCTTATTTTACATTTTACACGCGCCTCGTCATTAATTCCGGGGTAATAATTGGAGTCGTCGGTGTATCTTTGAAAAATTGCCATGGCATTTTCAGTGTCATTTTTATTGCATGCATTTACAGTGCCTGTGACTTTGCAGACGTGTATTTATAAGGCTATTGAAGTGATTGTAGAAATGAGTCCTCTCTTTCCCATATCGATGCGAAGTGCTCGTTAACAACTGAAATTGTCGGAAAACGCCGAAATACCTTTTGTTTTTTTGAAATTTTCGAAAAACATCTTATTGCTAAGATGAAGACTGGGTAGAGAACGTTCTATTATAAAAAGGTTGAATACTAAAGATAAAAAGTTAAAAAAAAAAAAAAAAAAACAACAACAAAAAATCAAACTATAATCCTAAATTTTATTGATCAAGCCAGATATAGAGTGTCACATTCACCTTGGACTTGTAAAAAACGAACAGCCCCCTGAGAGGGTATTACAATTTACGGAGAAATCGTAAAATAGCTTATCTAAAAATCGTGTAATAACTGTGGAGAGAAAAACAGTTCAGGGAATAATTGACAGGGTCACATTTTAAAAATTCTAGTTGATTCGCCGACAATTAATTAATTTTAATATCTACGCATTTATAGAAATCATAAAATAGCTTATCTAAAATAACCGCGGAGAAAGAAAAATAAAACAGTTCAGGGAATAATTGACGAGGTCACAATTTAAAAATTCTACTCGAATCGCCGACAATTAATTAATTTTAGTATCTACAATTCCCGATTTCACCCCAAAGAATATTTTAAACGTTGTCTAAAAAAAATAAAAGAAATATTCGAAATTTCCAGTGAAAAAATACATGGCTGTTTTCGACTTTTTTAAATTTTAAACATGTAACATATAGGTAGGTATGTGTATTTTGTGTGTGAGTGTGTGGGTGTAGGGTAAGCTTTAATACGCTTATATTAATATTAATATATAGGTGTGTGTATCTTGTGTGCGAGAGTGTGGGAGTAGAGTAAATTTTAATACGCTTTTATTTATAGGTGCGTGTATCTTGTGAGTGTGTGGTGGTAGGGTAACTTTGAATACGTTTTTATTACTTTTCTCTTCTAGACGTTTAATCTAACACAATCTAGATGAAACAGCGGTACTCGATCGAATCAGCGAACAATGGTTGTTGTGTGAGAGATTTGAACCAATTCGTTCGAGGACACGCATGCGAATTGATTTTTTTTCGAGTTTCTGTTTATTACGAAAACACGCGTATAACAAATCAAGGGAGGGAATGGAAGTAACTTAGAGTTGTGTTGATTTTCCGTAAAAATTCGGAAGGTTTTTATTCATCTATTTTCCAGAAAATGTACGATGATCCTAGGTATGTGATGACGACTAGTTTTTATACCACGTCGCTTCTCCTCGTCCGGCTAACGAGAATCAATTTCCTCTTACGGTAGTAGGTAAGGAACAGATCGAGAAATATTCGAAAAATGATTACACACTGAAATGGAACAACGCGTGTGCTTGTAGATAATACAGGATGATATCGTTAAAATCGAACACGAATTATCTTTCACTGTCGTGCTGAACTCACAGATTGACTATTATGTGAAATACAACAAAGTACTCAGTTCATCTTATCGAAGTGATATCGTTTCATAATAAAATTACTCGAAAACGAAAACGAAGAAAAAAAAAAGGGAAGATAATTGCATCGGCACGCACACACACAGAAGAAGAAGCCCTTTTATGTCTTGCTGGTAGGGGATTTTTCTTAGAACAATAAAATGTTATCAGCGCAACGACAACGACGGTTGACAAGTGGGCGGTGTTGCGACGAAGAGGGGACGACACATTTTAAAAAAGTGCATAAGAAATAAACGGAAGAAAAAAGAAATGGCATCCAGTCAAAACAATAAAAGCGACAATTTAAAAGGCATAAATACATGCAAGATGCAATTACATACTTGCCCTGTACGCTGGTGGTGGTGCGTACGTGTCGGAGTGTTGGTGTACGTGTAGCGCGACAGAGTGTTACATTATAATGCGATCGGCGAGAATTGATAAATCGGACATAAAAGTCATCGTTGTCAAGTAGCCGTCTTATCTTTGATGTCGGCCAGCGATCGAGTCGAGGAAAGAGCGGACGATTGCACGGTCGATAATAATTCGTGACTTTTCGACTTCCAGTACCTACTATTTTCGTATCTTGGCCGGAGTAGGAGGAATATAGGCGCGTCGTCGTCGCTCAACGGTGCCGCGGTTTACGAATTGCGATAACGATTACACGAGATGCGATTAATTTCAGTGCTCGAGTATCATCGAGCCAGGGTTACACACACCTGACCTATTCGTCGTATGGCATTTAACCTTGGCGCCAGTCAAACCGTGAATCATAATAAACATATAACAACAACAACAACAACAACAACAATATCGCGAAAAGGCTTAAAACGTGCGTAATACACAAATATCATCAAGTACTCTCTGCGTGCACGCTAAATAATTGCTCGCCCGAACAACGAAATTAGTTAGTCGTAATAAGGGTTCTGTCCCCCCCTTGCTTCGCCATTCGTCGTTATATCGAAAATCGCAATCGTACGATAATGATGTTTCCGAGAGGTCGTCAATAATTGACACCTCCTGGCCGAATTTCGAGCAAACGCGTTGAGGTGAATCTCAAAATATCATCAATGGAAGCGCGCGCGAACGCAATAGTTACCCCACAACTGAGAGTATTAATTAATCGGCTGTACTAAACGACTCCGTGTGAGAGGTTGCCACCTATATATATGCATATGTGTGTATATATATATATATGTATGTATGTATGTATATTCGCAGATATATAGCAGCGCTGAACGAAACAATTACCTTCTCACGAACGTTATTAAAATGGAAGTGGGAAAATAGAATGTCAAATTGAGAATCTTTATTTGGCCACTATATAACCGTGCGAGCGTCGGAGATAGGAGAAAGCTGTGTTCATTTTCTGCATTTTGTTTTAGTACATTAATAACACACTTTTAGCGTTGAAAAGTCGCAACATAACTATAGCATTGAACATTTTATTTTACACATATTGTTTTTATATAATAAATATTCCGAATTATTTTTACGGGACATTCTTCTAACCGTTGCGTCATCCTGTAACTGATAATATAAAAATAGCCAGTAATAAGGCGCGAACACAATTTTACTATTGAAGGACTTTTAAAACATGTTGGCGTCCATAAGATTTAATAAAATCGTACTTCTGCTTAAAACCGATTATTTCTACATTACTAACATTATCAAGCTGAAGATAAGTCGTTTTTTCCTTAATTCGATGATGATTAATTATTAGCCTATTTACATTTTGAAATTAAAATTCATGAATTGATGCAAATATATGTAAAAAGTAGTAATTTTAAATTAAGCGAATTTAAACTGAAATTAATAACTTTTTCGCTTTCAAAATTACGTTAAAGGTTTGCCCCCCCCCCCCCCCCCGATGTGTAAATACGATGCGTACAATCATTCCGCAATTTTAATAATGCGTATTTTCCCCGTGTTTTTACGTAAATAAGCCTGCTTGGCCACCAAGTCGGAGATCACGGGTTCCAGACTTGTCTCGTCCCGGATCCAAGTCGCTCCCAAGCTTACCCAGCCTGAAATAATTGGGTACCAGAGAAATCTGGGAAAATAAAGGCGGCCGAGAGAAAGGAACTGGTCCCAGTATTCTCATCAGATTCATTAGGCTTAGTACATTGTGAACCTTAACTTCACAATCGCAACGCCCTCTCAAGGATATGGAACTCACTTTACTTTGCTTTAAGCCTAATTGACAAAAAAAATATATATATACGTATTATATAGAGCGATACTACCGCGATAATAAAAAAAACAAATATTTTTCCTCTTAATGAAATTTTTGTTTGCATGTAAAGATTTTGCAGTGGCTACTTGCTTAAATTTTCAGTTAACTACTGTTTTTGTTTTCGTATTATATAATCCTGTAAGGAGCTGAACATTTTTTAAAATGATACGCAATCAATTTAATTAATACGAATATATATATATATATATATATATATATTAAGACGTTGTTGAACTTCTCGAGGAGTTTAACAAGAGAAAAAAAAACCCAGAAGGAACTGAAAATTATATAATGTAAATATGGAGATGCGCCACGGTGCTCAATACTTTTTTATGCAAAAATGGTACACCAATAACTGCTTGTGATCTGTCTTCTGGTTGTAACGGTCTTTTGAAATTTATTTTATTATTCGCGCGAAATTTTGAGGTAATTTTTCTGTACATGTCGATAAATCGTTACAGTATATATTAAACCATATACCATAAAGAAAGTTGGGAGCTCAGGTGAAAAAAATGAAATATGAAAACCACATTTTTTATACATTCTTTCGCGATCACGAGTTTTTTTATCGGTTTGAGTTTTCCCTGTTGAGGAACTACTTGATATGAGGGTCCGTCATATGCAGTTGAGATAAAAGCTACTAAAAACTGCTATTTTTTTTATTTTTTATTTTCAATTTTCAATGTTTAATTTTAAATTTATATTTACACGCATCCGGGCTTGTCGGCTACATTAATCATAAGTGGCGACACGTGATTTGAACGGCTATTCGAATGAAATCTATACAAGAGTTTAATACTAATTATGTAATTGCGTTCGGACAGAAATAATATAGACGAACACAGGTGGGGCTCTATCTGCAAGAAAAAAATTCGTAAATAGATGATTTCGTCGGTTTTACCGGTTGTTGATGATCGTTTGTCTGACCTTTCGATATTACATTTCTCTTAATCGCTCGCACTCTTTTATACAGTTGTTCTTCGCGCCTCATTAACCTTTTCCCATTTTTTATTACAGTTAATATCAAAATCACGGTACTTTCCGAAACAGGTGCGCAGACCTGCTGGCCCCGTAATCTGTCTGATAATCTCATATCCGGGAAAAGTGCCCCATATACATAGCAGGGCGATTATGAGAAAGACCTTTTATGTCGACGTGTATGTGTATACTTTTCTTGATGACTGCAGAGGCAGAAAATTAAATTAATCAATACTATAACATCATTTCATTAGTAAGAACACCGGTGTTATATTAAACGAAAGTATTTTAATTTCCCGCCCCTGAAATTAATACTCTGCGGGGCGAGAAGTAAAGGGTTAATAAAAGCATTTGTCCGTGAAGCATCATTTACGCAACGATACCAAGTGTCAGTGATCGCGCTTTATCGCGTAAATAAAAATCTGATTTTAGCCGGGGACATGTCATAATATTGTTTTCTTCTTTCGCTAATTTAACTCTTGATAAATCAAACGGTATGACAATATAGCTCATTCCACAACCTGTCCAATAATCGCTCCTCTTTATCGTAATTTCTCTTTATCTAATATCTTACCTTCGAACAGAATTCATACTACCTGGTTGTTGTAAACACTTCTGGTGCCTCCTTCTTTCATTCGTTCGCATTCATTGCGGACACGTATTTATGACCACCACCTCAAGTTGACTTCCCCGCACGTTGATAGAACTAAGTTTCAGACACGACGAGAGCTTTTCTAACAGTCGTCATTATTGAGATCGATTACTCTTTTTAATGTCGTTGAATGTTTCCACACTCGTGTGTTCTCTTCGCACAACCATCTCTTCATTTGCTAAAACTGTGCTCGCGTTTTTTGTTTTTTTTTTTCTATCCAACTTTAAAATATACAATGAAGGAAGAAAAAAAGGAAAATGGGAAATTGAATCACGGCAAATAATGCTTCTTCGAATGTTTAAAAAAAGCAAAAAAAAAAAAAAAAACAAAAAAAAAAATCGAGTCTGGAAACCCATTTCGACGACGTATATGACACACAAAACAAAACCAAACGAAAACTGTAAAAATTAAAATCGGCCAAAGGTCACCCCATTTTCGATATGTTTTAGCGGCGGAGATCGCTGTTAATCATATCATATAGGCTTGAAAAGGGGAGTATGAAATCTACAATAACTTCATATTTCACAACCAGATATATTTCAAATTATCAGATTTCTAACAATATATTCAAGTATACAAAAAATTACATCATTGTATAATAATAAAACGATTTTAAATATTCCGATAGACACGAATAATTCGCATTCGACAATTAGCGATTATTTATTATTACCAGTGAAATGGGTGTTGTTAATTTTTGTGATTTTATAGTACGCGTAGGAAATAATGTTTCCGAAAATTATTTATTATAAGTATTCACACTGTGAAAGCTTTTAAATATTTACAACGTGTAATTGTTGTTTTTTGTCTGCTGCCTTCTCTTTTTATTTTTTATAAGAACGATAAAATTATAAATAAGATTGAATTAGTTTTTTACGGGGCAAGTTCAACTATTATTTCTGGTGAGGTTGTTCTACAAACATGGACTCTCTTTTGATGATGAATTTAATTTTTCAATACAAGAGAACTCGGTGCTTTTTTTATTAAAAAAATACATCGCAACGAAGCCTATCTGCATATTAAATCGGAATATACGTCTAGTTAAAAGCTTATATAGAGTAAAAAAAAATGAAAAAAATTTTTTAAAGATAATAACAACCGTTATGACGATCTGCCACTTTTTATTCAATGTCGCCAGATTATTCACTTAAATCGAGTTCTGGTCGTGTTTAAAGTAGCGAATGAGTTTTGGTAATCCGAAATATCCCACAGTTGTGAAATAGCACAAAAAGTAAAAATTATCGCAGTTTTCATACTCCCCTGGCAGTAATTTTTATAAATTTCATTATGTTTTGTTGTCCTTTATGTAAAAATAAGTTTCCAGATTACAATTTTTTTTTTTTTTTTTGGCGATTTCAGCCGCCTAATTGAAGAGAGACACCATGATCTCATTGTCCACTTTTTCTTCTTCCTCCGTTGATAATATTTTGAAAAATTGGGACAGAAAAGAAAATACGAAGTTTTAGCAAATGGAGACGACGCGGTTGTGCGAAGGAAAATGGTGATAAAGATAGTTTTTTCACAAATTCAACACATCCTTCTCAAAAGTTCAAATGAATTTAAAGCTTGAAAAATAACAAATTGTTGAAGAGTGCAGGTACGGTATATATAGTAGAGATTAGTTTAAACATTTTGGCGGAAAAGAGAATTATTTATAATATTTTTTGTGCGGGTTTTGAGCCCTTCCCGCCATTAAAAAAAAAATAAATAAAAAATAAAGTGAAATAAAACGATTTTTTTTTTATTAATTTATTCAAATAGCAATAGTAGCGCAAATAAAAACCGCTGGAAAATTTTCCGTTGCTATAATATTCTTTTATTTAGTTACGAATATTTATTATGTTTCACTTTAAGCGTTATATATTTAATTGAAAATGTTCATTTCAATTAATAATGGCTGTGCGATTTCATTTTCCTTTATGACAAATTATCCGTTGCTATAATATTCTTTTATTTAGTTACGTATTTTTTATTATGTTTCACTTTAAGCGTTATATATTTAATTGAAAATGTTCATTTCAATTAATAATGGCTGTGCGATTTCATTTTCCTTTATGACAAATTATCCGTTGCTATAATATTCTTTTATTTAGTTACGTATTTTTTATTATGTTTCACTTTAAGCGTTATATATTTAATCGAAAATTCTCATTTCCATTACTGTTTCGAAGCATCTATTTCATTTCCTAGTTTTAATATGTTGGGGGTATGTTATCTTTAATAAACATTAATAAGATTATAACGTTACAGGGGTTTTCAGTTTTAAATTCTCTTTAAAATGACGATAAATACGCCTGGAATATGTTTAAATTGTAGACATAAATGGAGACCAGCGGGCCAAAATATTTAGCAATTTGATCACCGTCGGATATGTTAAATAATTTTAGCGGAGTTACCCTCAAAAGAGAGCGGTAACTAGTGTTTTGAACAAACTTTCTCTCGCCTAGTATCTCATCTAGTTCGTCCTTTTTTAATTTCGCGCCACGACACTACTGTTGTAAATTAAAAACGAAAAATTGATCTTCAAAATCCCTTTAGGACGTCACCCATACCATTTTACTTCTGTTGCAACCGGATAAGTCTTTAGCCAGCTACGTAGCTCGGTAGAAATTACGATGGCGTTTCGATCGGTAGAATCTGGTTCGAATTCCGCTACTGTTGAAAATGAGAAAAAATCATCGCTCGCGCTACGTTACCTGTTCATTCTGACCTGTCGCTCCGACCGAAAGAAGAAAAAAATCTATCTTTACATCCGTGTAATCATCAATTCCGTTTTCAATTCAAGTTTTTAATGAAACATATTAAAAAAAAATCGGCGTTAAGGAGTGTTCTTATTTTTATTTTATTTTTTTTCCTGCTATAACTTTATAAACTGTTAATTGCCGATTATTAACAAAACTGCGCGTGTACACACGCTGCTGTTTATTTCTCTTTTTTTGTAAATAATACTTCTGTAGCTTTTGGCGATTCGAGAATTGTTTAGAGGTCGATCGTAAAGGGAAAGAAGAAGAAAAATCTCTTCTTACATTGTAACCGTGAAATTATAGCAATTTATAAACCTCCACACCGCGACTTTCTCTCTATATGTATAGATACATATACACACACCTATATGTATGTATGCATGTTTATATTATACGTAGCTTCTTATTATCGCTATTATATGCTGGTGTTTTTGATGTACAAGTTTGTGTGTTCGGAAATTTTAGCCTGATGATAATAAAACTTTCAAAGAAAAATGTAGTTTTACGAATTGTCATTCCATCGAATAGGAGAAGTTTGCTTTTCTCAACGGATTAGATGAACTTTAGCGACTGATGATAACGGAAAAATAAATGCGAAAATTCAGAAGAAGAAAAAAAATGGGGGGGGGGGGGGATGAAAAACGGCAAAAAAGACGGACCTAGAAAATCGTTCTGCAAAAAGAAGAAGCAAGTGGTTAATTCTCTGTATGTGGGGGCGTGTGTGCGCATGTCGACGATGGGCAGGGCATTTCGGCTGTTCTTGGTATTTCGGGCAAGGTCACACGAGGTAGTAGTACTGCCGGCGGTGGCGGCGTTCCCGACACACACAGAAATATTTCTGGGAAATAATCGGAGAATTGCCGGGAGGGGGGACCAGCGTTTCCGACTGCGCGCAGGGGCAACCCGGGGGGACGGAAAATTAACGAAAGTTTCGCGAAAAGCGAAAACATTCAATAAATATCGCTTCTTCTTTCGTCGATGATCTGATTAGAAAATTTCATCTGAAATTTTCCAAATTTTCCAAATTTCCCTTCTGCGCGCATCCTGCCGAAGCAGTTTTCCAGCGCGCCTCGTCGTCCTATTGGACGCGGTAGTGCTCGCTCGTACGTCGAATTTTCTTCTTTTCCATATTAGTGGCCAATTGGATGGAAAAAATTTACAAGCAACAACAAGCAAGGGGCGGCAGGATGCGAACGAGAAATTGGAACTCACAGGCGATTTATCGCGTTTGTTCGAAAGTGTGTGTCCTCTATTTCGGCGGCTCTGTTTACGCATCGCATTATGTCTCGGTTAATACTTTTTTCTCGTCATTCGCCTTCTATGTTTCTTAAGGTATCACGCTACTGCAGAAGTTACCTAATCGGCAACAACGAGGCTGCAATGTATCATCGACTGTACCAACGAAACCGATTGACATCCGCTCATGGGCACCGACACCCCATATCCATCCCCTTACTTAGCTTAGTTGCTTATTTAGTACATTTTTGTCTCCGTCCCTTCTTTGGCTTTTGACTTTTTCACGGTTGCTTTATAAAATCGCTTTGCTTAAGAAGAAGAAGAAAAAAAGCGTTGATCAATTAATTAAAATGTGAATTTTTCTTATATCTTTTTGGAAGTATAAACACGACGTTCGCTCATTCTGTCCCAAAATCAAAATTGTTGATCCCGGTCCTGCTGAAATAGAAATTTGACGAACTAAAGAGAAGTTTTTTTCCACATACAATATAATCGCATGCCAACCTAAAATATATATTTAAGTCAAGATTATGAGTAGTCGACAATATTTTTATATTCTTTAGACATGCATTTACATATTCAGTTTGGGGCTACTTGCAACAACCCGATGATATATATATATATATATATATATATATATATATATATATATATATATATTCTTGTTAATTTTTTCAAAAAAAAAATTTCTTCGTGGCGGCATCATTGTTGCAACACGATGTAATTATTACACTATCCATCCCGAGATGAAGAGGGCAATCATTTATTTTTATTTATTTTTCAATGTAATTTTTTTAACAGCTTTCTTTGCATTTTATGCCTAATTTGGGAGAGCAGTCTTCTGCCGGAATGTAGCGGTCGTAATAATTTCCATAAATTTTTTTGTTGGCATTTCTCTTAAACTCCGCAAATGCAACCCCGCGCGATTTCTCAAATCTGCCAAAACCCCTAATAAACACGTAAAACGATGACGATCTCGTTTTTCTTCATTGCACCCTTTTCAGTTTAATTTATTGGCGATTATAAAATAATTTGTAAAACCCTTTAACTCGAGATTCGATGATTTGTAAAAATAATGTAACAATCTTGTTTTGGTACGCATGGTATTACAAACCGCAGTACAATTGTTTTCAATTATCGACAGTTGAAAGAAAAAAAAAAAAAAAAAATAAATAAATAACACCTTTTTCGTTATTTTATATTATTTCCGTCCTCTGCGTATGGTAAACGTTTCAACAGTTTGTAATACTGGAATAAGTATTAATATAATATATTTATTATTTAATTTGGACGCTTTTAGAAGCTTCATGAACACAGAATGTTTTAATAATTGTTCATTCGATAATAGTGATATATAAATGTCAGCGGAATTACTATTACCCTAATGAAACCCGAAATATTACGATTAACCTTAACAAAATGCACTGAATTCTCCCCGATCGTAAATTATTTCTGATGTCTAGCACAGTCTACCCTTCCCATTGGTGTATAAAATAACACGCAAAAGTTGCGTTTCTTTAATGTCTGTTCAAAAAAAAATGCCCCCCCCCTCGCCGATTTTTAATAAAAAAAAAAAAAAAAACTTGATATTTTTATATAGATATCTTTGTATTTAATTTGTAAGAGATATGTCTAAGAATATTTGTAATGGTTTTCTTAAAGGATCGAATTTCAGTGGCAGATTTGCGGAGACCTCGAGCGTGAACCAAAAGTTAATTCGGCTTCCTGGAAAAAATTTAATTTAATTCTCTCTCCTCTTTGCGGGGTACACCATTTACAAAGTAATTTCACGAAAAAAAGAAAAACAGAATGGCCCGCGTAATTTGAAACAAAACAATTTTCGACACGCGGTAGAAATTATCACACCCATGTGTGCTGGGTTATATTTCGTTAACCGTAAGCCCAGAAATGAAATAAATAAGGAAACAAAAAATAAATAAACACTAAAACAGGTCGACACATTTTAATATTCTCCCCAGTTTCTATAGCGCAAATATGATTCGCCGACTAGCGGCGCTGCAACTGACGATGTTATAAGTTCGCTAGGAAATTATTAGGTTCTTTTGGTGAGGCTTTTTAAGGGATGGATGGATGGATGAACCTCTCTTAAAACGCGCCTCTAGTGCAAACTCTATTCACCGGAAGTCTCCTCAACTCGTAAACAAAACAGTAGAGTGTGTTCGTTTTTTGATGGCTTTTAACTTGACCCTCGTATGTGTTCGTATTCTTGCAAATTTTGCAAATCTTCAACTGCTAACATCTCGAAAACGGCAAGTCCAATTTGAATGAAAATCAGTATTAGATCTGGGGGGAACTCGTTGATGATTTTTACGGAAAAAAGATCAAAAAGACTTTGCGTTGCAGATATCTGCGTTTTAGATCGGAAAAGACTGATAGAAAGAAAAAAAAAAAAAAAAGCTCAAATAAATATAAAAACCCAAAACCAATTTATTCCCAACTACTATTGAGTAATAATTCACACGTTACTCAACACTGAAATAAAATTACATTCTATTTTACTTTCTTATTCGATAGCGCTTTGTAAATAAAGAAAAATAATAATTTCTAATATAAGAAAATTGTAATAAATATTTTGAAAATAAAAAAAAATCTATTTCACTCCACAAATGTTATAAAAATTAATGATAGCCTTTTTCGTTAATGCGATAAAAACAAGGAAAATAATTTTGCACGTCTAATAGAATGTTTTAAAAGAGGATGAAATTATAAGCTTTGGTATAAAAAAAATAACAATCCATATATCGATATCTCATTACTTTAAAATATCCCGAAATTTAATGGACCTGCAAAAATTATTTTCAGTAACTTTCATCACATTAATGAAAACTCTTTACATTTTTTTTTTATATCTATTATTTTTTAATATCTACATTGTCGTTTCGCCGGTCCGGAGGAATGGTAATGTAATTTCATTGTAAAAGGCGGAACGATAGTTAACAATTTTTCGAAATTGCACATCATCAAGAGCGTTCCAGAATTTTTTTCGAATTTTTAAGTTTTAATTACGCACGAATTTCTGATCACAAGTGTAGCTTACGTGCTAACGAACAAAATGGCACTTTTTGAAAATATTTTCAATCATTTCTGATAAAAATAATACCGGGGAACAATAAAAAGTGCCGGAAATACATTACAATTCGGAAAAGTGTAAAATGTTTTTTCCGAATGGCATTACAGGCTGCGTCACAAAATATTAGTAGTCCCGTTACATATTGGGAAATATGTAGTAGAACAGGTGCGAGAATATGAAACCAGAGATGCCTGTGTGTTTACGTTCAATGATTTTATTTACGTAATTAATAAATTAGTAGTAGCGTTATCGCACATCGTCGCAAAAATTACAACACACTCTGTACCTAGACAAAAACCGGTTTTAAGCAAATTTCAAACGGATTCGGCGTCCTAGGAAATGATCGCTGTGTGATTCGGGCGAGTTTAATAAACTACAAAATTTCGCAACCGCCTCCTCAGGCCAAGTAATAAGTATTCATTTTGAATTTTTAAAATTAGTTTTCGCTTATCAGTGTTAAGGGGTATCATCAGTGCGGGAATAGTAAAAGAAAAGTGGTAGAGTGATACCACATCCATAAGAGAGTAAGAGGAGTGCAACCCTCCCGGGGATGAGTTTATACAGTCATTTTTAGTCAATTTTAAAATTTTAAATTTAGCGTTTGTTTTTGATCAAAACTTTCGATCAGTTTCGGTTTTTGTCGAAAGATTTATAATATAAAATTTTGTTTTTATTTCCGGTTAAATTATAAATTCCATAATGCACGTTTTTTTTTGTTTTTTTTTTTTAACAAAAAAACAAACTACACTGTTCAAACGTAAACCTCCTTAAACGTTCCAGTATGAAAAACTATATGTGTCGTCGGGAAACCTACCACGACACGAACCTTTTTTGACTCCACAGAAAAAAAAAAAAAAAAAAAAAAATGAAAACAGAAATAGAAAAAAACAGAGAAGCTACTTGACATTTTAATACTTTTGAACTAGCCAACGAAAATAATTCTTTTTTACGAGTAATTATAAAATTATACGGGGCGGGAGGGAATAGTGATAACGCAACGGTTAATAATGTTTATTGCCAAAATAAAGCAAAATTAGCACTGTTGTTTCGATGCGGAATTATTATCACAAAGTGATCCAATAAAATACCTCGAAGAAATTAAAATTAATATAAAAAATCAGTACGAAATAATAAAAAAAAAAAAAATTTAATTAAAAATACGGAAATTTTACTCACAATTGTAACTCCAGACGTTCGCTAAACTCCACAATCGGTACGAATAACTATCGTAACAGCCGGGCGACGACCTATTCGAAGAATTATCAGAAAACATCGTAGTCACAATACGAACCACCATGGCCAACTGATGAGCGACCAAACGCGCCACCAGCGAAACGTATCAAATTCGGTTGCGCGGCTGCTGCTTTTGATCCTGATCCCCGCCCTCCGCTCCCGTGCGCTCTGTGAAAACACGCCTTTTTCGAGCAACCACCGACGAACGGTGCCGACTGCGAACGAACATTGCCGATCGAGCCAGGGTGAGAGTATACTACTTCGTTGACCGTACGGAATTTTAATAAATTTTCGAAATTATAAATTAATTAATCGCCGAGACAACAATTTTTCGGATTCGGGAAAATTTTTCGAAATGGAAGTTTTCTGTAAATCGCACCCGGCTGTTTTGTTTGTTTATTTTCTTCCCTCTCGGATATTGTTTTTTTTAACGCTAATCATTTCATTTCGATGGTTAATATTAATGAAAAACGAAACGGTGATGATGTTTTTTCATACATTTGAAGCGGGATTTGTACCGCTATTATATTGAATACAGTAATCCCTCTTGAAACATTCGAAACAATAGTGTAGCCCTTATAATTCATGACTGCAACTATTGTTACCGGGTGAACCATTGAAAACCGGTTTTTACGTTGCTAATGTTATTCTTTTATACCTACATATACATATAATATATAAATATATATATATATACATATATACATATATATGAAATAGTAATTATAATAATAATAATAATAATAATAATAATAATAATAATAATAATAATAACACCAGTTGCTCGATTTTTTACGAAACGTTTTTCGTAAAAAACAAAGTAATACAAAAAAAGGAAGGGAAAAAACATTTATTTTAATTTGCATGTGTAATTTAGATTTTTTTTTTAATTGCACTCATCAAAATCGTATTTTGCGAGAATATAAATTGCCGGGATTAAAAACCATGTTTTATGACTAGCTTTTGGCACGAAAATGCATGCGAGAAATATGGGTCGGTTTGTAGAATAGTTTTTTGAGTGCAGTATAGATCCCGGTTGCAAGTGGTAGAGTTAATGTTTGATCCACTCCGCATATCCTACTAAACTAGAACAATCATTATTTTTTTCACAAATTTTAATTCGTTTTTTCGTTTGAATCCCTAATTTTAAAACTTCCCACCACACTGGAGCCTTTTGCGATCGTTTGTTCGATTTTCATTGGTACATAATTATCTGGTGAAAAATTTTACTCTTCCTTTTTCATTCGATTAAAATTGTGTATTATCTTCAGGAAGTCTACGCTATTCTTACAATGTCTCATCGATGTTTCTTTTTAAACAAGCGAGGTGTGGTCGGGGAAAAAAATCCTGTTTTTCGCAGGATTACATTTAAATACATCAGTTTTAGAAGACTTGATTCCGTGTTGTGCCCGACAAAAAAAAAAAAATATATATGTATATACATATATAGAACATAAAACCTGTACTTATTATTATTATTATTTAAAGTAACGACAAAGAAAAACATGTATTTATTTATTGAATTCCAAAAGAAATAAATATATCGTTAATGTTTGTGAAAGTATGAAAAACGAAAAGAGGTACACAAGTGGTGGGTTGATTCGAATAATAATTGGCTGCCCCTAACGCAACATTTTCTTAATTCATTGAAGTACATTAAGAGATCACGGGTTTCGTATGTTTAAGAAGGGAGGAGCCATAATGTTGTTCGTAATTTAAGATTTTAATAATCAGTTGATTTTTCCGATCTTATTTTTCACCTTTTGTGCAGATTTATGATGATGCAAAGGTGCGACGTTTACTTGTTTGAATATGTTTTAGAGCGATTGATAAATTCATATAAACTTGCCTTATAGGTAATCTCCGTTTTTGCGTGTACCGAAGGTGAATTAGATAGAAACGGCAGAATAAAATCATCGAACACGATTACACCGAAGACTGACACCATGTTGTTTTCTTGCAAAATCTGGGGCTACATTCCTCGACAGCCTCCCGCCACCGTTCATTCTTTATTCCGATGTATATCTCCATTTTTTGTCTGTCGGATTTTCAGAGGCAGGAACCCTAATAGTTGCGCAGTCCGAGCCGAGGAAATATGCAGCTACTCTAAGCAGCTCGAAAATTTAAGAAATGTGAAAAATAACGCAAGAAATACGGATGATAATTCCAATGAGGAAGTACTTAAGGTGTATTTTGCGTAGTATTTAAAAGGGATGTGCTGCGTAACCCAGTATTATCAAAGGAATCGCGCATACTATTGTAAATCGTGGAGAATAGTAGACGAATATGGTGTTCTTTCAAAAATCTGAAAAATCATTAATGAAAGGGCCACCGGATTTATTGTAGTTATTTTTAAAAGTCAAAAAAGAAAGAAAAAAAAAGTCATTGTTTAAATATTACCGCCCCTAATTTAATTCGTCAATAGAGAGGTAAACGTGATACATTTGTAAATTTTTTTGACACCGGCGAAATGCGGAAACTTTGAAGTAAACTTTGAACACATTTGGAGAAATAAAGTCGAAAATAGAATTTTTCCTTTTTAAAATACCATATATAGATCTAGATTTAGAGAGAGGAACGCGCGCTATTAATTATCATTTAGGACGTTTTTTTTTAATAATAATTTTATTCGCTTTCCTTCGAACAGGGTCACCTGACCGGGCGATATTAGTCATCAGTGATTTCGAGAACAATAACAAAAGGGAAGACGGATGATGCAGGATTATCGGATCGTTGCAGCGGCTAACGTAGCCGAACCGGAGGGTGATTCGACCAGATAGCTCTGGCCGCAATGCGTCGAAGGCATTGCATAAATGCTGTAAGGTGTGGCGGCGAGCAAGAGCACGCACTAAATCGTCACATTTAGCCGTGACTATCAGATGTTTATAGTATTATTATCATCAGCAGCAGCAGCGCGGTCGTTACCGTCGGCGAAGAATCGGCCGCGACCGTTAAGTATAGGAAAGTTGTCATATCGGCTGTGCATGTGTGTCGCGTATGCTGCGTGCGGGTGTACACTTTAAATTGGACAACGATGACGAAAGTAAAGGGTACCTAACTTCGTCACGCATATGATTCATCCACATTAGCGAACAAAGGCCTGGCCGAATAATTCTCCTTTGTTTGCGCGCGAAATGCAAAAGCTGTGCAGAAGCTGCCAAGCACACCTAGACCAATCTTGCTTGACCTTCTTGCTTTTGACCCTCTTTTTTGTCTTCAAACCGCGGGCCCCCGTTTTACCTAAACGTTAACGCTTCCTAATTTCGGCTTTTAAAGGGGCCGCGCGGCACGCACGCACACACGCGCACCCATACCGTAAACTAAATAGAAACGGAGCGCTGCAAACAATCCGATTAGCGGCTCGTCACTGGATTCCGAATGCGCGTTCTATCGCGCTGCCGAATAGTTGTTCCGACAGAACCGACCGTAGTCGACCACCGCCAGACGTACCCTAATCATATTTTTATTAGCATCCCGTCTTACTTCTCGGGTTTTCTCTTACTTTTTTCCACTTCTTTCCTTCCGATGATCCTCTATTTTCAGCATTCTTCTATTGCTCCTTTCTTAAACCGCCCATCTCTGACCAAAGTATATACCTGTGCGAATGAGTAATTCCAAAATAACACCATTATCAATCAGATGCTCCCGTTAAGTTTTGGTTTTCATAACGTTGCAACACATTTTTCACCTACATATTATGTTTTATGCGGAATATAAATTTTCTACACCCGAAGAAGAGGACACACCTTCAGCTTCAATGACGTTTTTAAATTTCACAATCTCCGACGCCCTTTTCATAGGTTATGTTGCTGTACTCTTTACTTTACTCTCGTTCTACGTTCATCCGTTGTGCTTGGAAATACTTTTCTTCTTAATATAATGACGCACAGCAAAGTTGTCTATCATTAGAAAATACGCCACTTTTTGTTCGTGACACGACCATATTATTAATTAATAACTCGCGCGAAGCGACGATAAAATTTTGCATGTTTATCATTTGTAACCGGTTCTCTCGAAGGAATTATTATAATACAGTAAGAATTTCTGGAATAGATATTATATGTGTATTGTGAATTTCTCTTCATTCTGTCAGTAGTCTTTCTTCACTGAACCTCGCGATTCGTAATTCGCGAGTATTGTGCACAATAATTATTTTCAATTTAAAGCGTCTAGTGGAGTAATTTATACGAGTTATTTTAAAACTGTTTTAAGATAAAAAAATTCCATTGAGAAATGTAATCCTGTATCGATCCGCGTAATTTTAGGAGATATATGATATTGTTCGTATTGTTTAGCGTTTAGTGAAACCTTAATCATGGAAAAAAAAACAAAAAAAACAGTTTATGATTCGAATTTTATTTGCACGGATATATTCCGGATAAAGTAATTTGCATATATTATATTAATGACACCGTCATTCTTAGGCCGATTCGCATCACTTTCTTTAACATATTTATGCGAAGACTATTGACAAAATAGATTGTTGCTCTGGTTAATTATATCATTCAATGATAACGTTTATCCGCTACTTTTTCTGACACAAAAATTTGTTCCAAAATGTAGCGCATTAAATAAAGTTTTATTTTTTGATGCGCGGTCGAAAAGAACGATGTTGTCAGTTTTCCTTGTTCTATACGAAGTACCGAAGTGGTTCAGGTGTGTCTCCAGATAGGTTCAAGGAGCAGAGTGTCCCTAGCGAGAAGGCCGATACCGCGTTTTATAAAAATTTGAAATTGAAAAAAATAACTTTTTTTTAAACCGTAGTTTAATTTTTTGGGGAATCCCCAGTTCTTTTTCAGACTTTACGACGCAATTGAAAATCACTCTAGAGTTTAGCAACGATAAAACCAAGATACATTTCTCTTTGTGTTCCTACCTCCTTTTTTTTTTTTTTCTTTTCTCTTCATTAGTTATTAAATTACGCTGTAAAATTTTTAATAATAGCTGCACACTTACAGTTTCCGGAATTAAAGGACTGGAAATCGCGAAATTCTGTATCGACCTATTTTATAAATTGATCGCTGTATCTTACTTTCAAATTCAAAAAAGAAAAAAAAAAAACCACCTTTTTACCCTTTTATCTGACTGATTATAATTGTAAAAGCCTTAATACCGGGCCATTTCTTATTATAACACTGTTCAATAGAATTCTTTTGAAGTAGCTATAATCACCGTCATCCGCAAATTAGAAATACGAACTTTCTACATCATGGTCGTATTTCTTAGAATTTCTGATAATTCCTAAAAACTGCTGCTAGTTTCGTAAAGTTTCAATGTGGATCTCTTACGGAGTCCGTAAGTCTCGATATATATTCTATGTTGCTCGATTACTCTTACTTTCTCAACTCACAAAGTTATAGGTTTTTTTTTTTGTTTTTTTTTTTTGTATTCTTTGAATTCAACTAGAATTCCCATCTTCTTATTTATATATGAATATATTCCTCGAATTAACGCTAGAAAACAATAATAGTTGCGCAGCTTCGTAATACTTGAATTATAGAATTTCAATATAGAGTGGTGTAGATTCTTATGTACTACACATTACTCGAATTATACAACCTGAATATGTAGCTTCTTCTTGTATATTACATATTGCTCGGATTTGCAAAGTTGACAATTATGTAGTGTCAGCAAATTATTAATGTAAAAAGAGATTATTCGGTGCAGGGTAGCAGTGATTCTTACGCTAGAATGTTGCTTTTTTGTATTTATTACACTGACAATTCGTAATTACTAAAAATAACTAGAATCATACGTACGAATTAGTAATAAAAATACAGAACGTTGCATTTTCTATTGTTTGAAAAACTCGTCCCCAATGTTTATTATTATCGAGAGCTAGGTTCGTAAATGTGTACCAACATTTTGCTGCAAATGACCATTAGAGATTTATGAAATTTCGAAGATTTCGCCTCTATTTTATACATTATCGAGAATGTTTCACATGTTTACCGCGCGGTAAAAGTTGTATTTTTAATATCGTCGCTACGGAAAAGGAACTTATCAAGCGTATGTTGAAAGTTTCGATGTTACTGTAACGTTAGAAAATGTCAAAAAATACGCGCGAACAAAGGCGAACGGACGAAAACTGGCCGAGATATTAAGTTATAATCAACGTTGTTAATGGCTCAGACGGGGCTCGAATTCGGAAGGAAAGACTTGGAGAAGATAGGAAGTGACTGTTGGCCAGCGGCAGGGCAATGTTGCCGGGGAGTTTTGAGATATAATAGAAAGTTGAAAGACTGTCGATGGAGCGGCAGGCGAGAGTTAGCGGCCAATATCGAGAGAAGGAGGAAGCATCTGATGGCAAGGTAATCCGAATTGAACAATCTGTAAGGGTGAACGGTGTGCTCCATCTGCTGCCTACTAATACGAGGCAACCTGATTCCCGATAAATTGCTAACTGCAACACTACCGATGCAGCCAAGCCCCATTAAAATGTTCCTTTTCCGCGCTCTCCACTCTAACCGCGCGTTCCGGCTCCTCTTTTTAGTGTTATCCCTTCTCCGTTATTCGTTTAACGTTTCTAATCCGTTTTATATTTATCTCATATTGTTTGCCCGTGTTTCAGTTTTCCGGTTTTCCTTTTGCATTTTTCGTTTTTCCATTTCGTTTTTTCACTCTATTGCCCGCGCTGCTTCTGTTCAAGCGAACAATTAGCATAACGCGCGCATATGTTGCCTAATTAAACTGCGACAACAAACTTTTCCCGATTAAAAGCTCTACTAAATTCGGAGAAAAATCTAGCGGAACTCGGTGCCACAGACACTCTTTAAAATAGACACACACCTAATTGATGAAGAAAAAAGCTTCACGTTTAAAGACATGTTTTATTATAGATACTATTAAAAAAAAAAAAAAATCAAAAGAAGAAATCCAATTTTGTTTTAAGGCGTTTGCGCTTTGAAAAACATGCTGTAATATTAATCGAACGTCTCCCGTTCGTGTATGATTAGCGTTTTTTTAAATTGGACTGCTCCCCATATCTTAGGTCTAATTGCCTTGCAGGTTTGACCAGCAAGAAATACTTTTTATTGTGAGACAGGCAGAGAAACGTTCTAGTAATGAGCCAGCACGAGCTATAAGAGATTAATTTGATTATTACCGAAAATTATTGATTTATTTACATTACTACGAGTCTCTCGCAACCAGATAAGAGATGAAATTTATATATGTCGAAAAGGTAAAACAACGATGGGACCGATCAATATTATTCGTGTACGCATTCTCGCGAGGAAATTCTTAAATCACCTTTAAATTGGCAACATTAATAATTCGCGGATGATTAATTAGGAAAGATCTGTTTAGCGTAAAAATAAAGTTGGTTAAGTGCGTATGAGAACTTGAAATGAACGACGAAAACACAAAGTACTTTTTACTTTGGTTGAATAATACAGTTTCGAAACGTAACTACACGAAAAGTACATGATTAGGTTGGAAAACGTATTGGGGTCGTTAAATGAAAAATTACACATATTCAGTTGCTATCAACTCAGTTCTCAAAAAAAACAAAACAAAGTCAAAAGTCGAAAGTAGATAAAATATCAAGAATAATTGATTAGACTCAGTGGTGCTTCGTTCGGTTCCAGTTTCACTATTGAAAATATACCAAAATTTCACCTGTGCTGGACTAATGTCAGTAGTTGATGAGCTGCTCCACGTGTACTGTTTGAATGTTCCAGTCTTTCCTCCGAACGTAATATCTCTTACACGCACAGCTATTAAAGCTGAATTTTCCTACTAGTCTTGCGTGTGTACACCTGCGTTGCATATAATAATTGCCTAGTACACTATGCCTGAGATGTACGAATAGGTAGTCGCCGACGCTCAGGAATTAAGTATGGCGCTATAAAGAAAAAAGAATAATGCTTCCTATATCTTAACTTTGCCCCGTCATCCAAGGTGGTTCCTATTCTTGTTTCTTTTCTGTCATCGATTTCTGACCGGATTAAAATTTAATCTTTAATAAAATTGTCCTGGGTAGCTGCCCTTGGTTGGCCAAGCCCAAAAAAAAAGAAAAATGAAGAAACAAAAGAGCTGCTCCGCCCAAAAAATAATAAAAAAAACAAACAAAAAAAAAAACAAATTAAAATACACAATGAAAATTTAGATTGATGTTGCGAGACTAACACGAATAAAAAATAGAAGAAAAAAAACAAGATGATAGCCCGACAATATTTACAGTGTGAGCAAATGTTGTGCATACAGCATTGTCCAGGATTTTAAGTGTTTTGCCCGAAATGTAGAATTATAACGTACACGTGTGTGCGAGTGCAGACGCGCAATTATGGATAATAATAATAATAATAATAACAATAATAATAATAATAATAATAATAATAATAATAATAATAATAATGTGATATACACTTAGATCTGAACGAGCATTTAAAAAAAAAAAGTTACATCCAGGCAAGAATTATCTGAATATTTTATAAATTTCGATTTTAAAGAGTAGTTTTGTAAATAAATTCTATCGATTATTTCCTACAAAAAATGGTCACCTCGCTTCCTGGGAGAGTTCAAAAGGAATCCGCCAGAAAAGGAGATAGAATTATCAGTTGAGAAGGGCATATGCAGTGAGAAATACAATGATAAAGGACGATTTCTTGATAACGACAGTTTCAAAATCGAATTTTATTCCGCGTTGGATCAGAAATTTAAGAAAAAAAAAGAGTTGGTGCAGATGATAGAATAGACGGATCAAAATACTCCCTTCAGTCCACAATGTTGAAGCAAGCGATGATGAGAAGAAATCAAGGTGGGGTGCGAGCAGCGGTTTAATTTAGTTTTACTTTTAGTTTTATTTTAGTTTAGTTTTAGCTTTAGTTTTAGCTTTAGTTTTAGCTTTAGTTTTAGTTTTAGCTTAAGTTTTGGTTTAGTTTTAGCTTTAGTATTAGTTTAGTTTAGTTTAGTTTTAGGTTAGTTTAATTGATGCGATAGAATAAAAGAAAGATAGAGTTTAGGCGCAGGGTGTATAAAATTTAATATTGGAAAGGCAGGGGCAGATAGGATGATAAAATAGCGTCGGCTGGCTGCAGCATGGGGGGCTTTTATCGGCGAGAAGAAAATATCATGTGAGAAAGTCGGAATTAATCTTTCTTTGGGCCGGGGCCCCGATGCATCAGTCAGAGTTTGTTTATTTCAGCGAGTAATTTATAACGGCGTTACCTAGCCGGTGGTATTTTGTTGTATTAGTGCGACCGATGTGGTCCGATGGTCCGGTACAACGGTGAGCACACTGATAAGTATTAATATGAGTTCCATTTTGAATAACAACAGAGCCTTTCCGGCAGACTTGCTGATGGCGCACTGTCCGACAGCGGTAAATCTTTATTTAAGGCTTCGTCTGTGGCGCGCATATGTGTCGGTACCTATGGCATTTTGTTATTATTCTTACACAATCGCCTGTCCGGCATAGGTGATGTGTGTGGGGAACAATTTCCGCGGCCGCACACACCCATACCGGGCAGTCTGCGCAAGAATTAATTTTAGTTAATGACCAGACGGTGGACGAAGCGGCAACTGAGCCGGCGGAATCCACATGAGGCTGACATGTCAGCGAACAATTTGCAGAACATATCACCGCGGAGCTCGGTGGCCCAACTCGGAAAGAGGGATTATTTGCGGAACATTTAAATAATCACCTCGGCCAGGTCCGACTTTAAATTTGACCATCTTTGTCGGCCCCTATCGCGTCACCTCTGCGCTCGTCCGCCGACACGCTATACTCCCACTCTGCCGGTTAAATTAAATTCTTTGTTCGATCGATGTGAATAATACTCTGGCCGCGTTAATAACCGTTTGTTTCCGAAAACGATTATAACTCCTCCGATGATGTGTCCTGTTTCAATTCGACCACAGTCAGTCTGTCGCCCCTCTTAGATAGGTGCGGGGAAGCGCATCTGTTGAACAACCAGCCTCAAGAATTTCGTAATCGTCCCGGTTCCGTTTTGTAAGATTATCATATTTTCATTTTAGCATCTCTCCTCCGGCCCACGAAAAGAGTAGCACTAAGGGGCGGGGGGTTTCTACGAAAAAACCAGACAAAACGAAAACATAAAATAGTAATCGTTTCGTGAATCCGAGTAGAGTTACATCCCTGTAATATCAAGGTGTAGTACTACACAAGTAGCGGCGTAACTTTTCTGATCGCGAGATTACGAAAATTTAAAATTCGAGCGAATTTATATTAACCGCGTCAGAAATTTATGTAAATCTTATCGAAGGGAAATTTACATTTTCCAGTTGTCTGCGTTGGATACGTCTCTCTATTTATAGTTGGAAAAACGAGCAAGTCTTTTTAACGCGTTACAATACTCGTACCGTTGGCATTTTTAATGCTTTTAAAAAGGGCTTCCGTTTGTTGTTTTTTTTTTTTTTTTTGTAATTTATTTCGGGGCTTGTGCCTACTACGGACATCAACCAAAAGATAATTTTCGATATTTTCCATGTAGCGAGATTCGAGTCTGAACGAAACACTGCCATCATCTCCTTTATGGTTTGAAGAATTAAGAATACGGTAGTAACTCGGCCATCATTCGCCATTTCAATAGTACAAGCTCGGATTTCTTTCACTCTGTGGTCGGCTTTGTCACCTTTGTCTTGAAATGACCCTTTCCGTGTAACGTCTAATCTTACGGGGAACGAATACGGATATTTCATATTTCTAGTTACTAATATTGTTAAATACTTACAATGTTTTCAGTCTATTTTAAATTACTATTTGTCGTATACGCAATGCTACGTAGTCTCTACCGAGCAGGCAAATCTTTCTGCTATTGTAATGACATTTTAACAGCTTAATTCTACACTAATGTACATGTAAATAATTTTAATTTCTTTTTTTTTTTTTTAAATTAACAAGTGAGCGTAAACTTCCTGTTTCTTTCTCTGGAGGGGAAAACATGTCTATCAACAATCGACGGTCGATTTGAAGATGTCGGTCACGATGTAACGGAAGTCAAGGGTTTGGCTTTCTCTCTGTCGTTCATTATTATCGTTTCTCCGTCGTCTCTGATTTTCGTTATTTACTAAACGCATTATTCTAGAGAGGTAGCACGGTTAAGGCGAGATTGGCTACCAAACCGGAGGCGGCTATAGGTTATCGAGAGTTGTTTCTGTCCGTATCCAAGTCGCTCCCAAGTTTATCGAGCTCGAAATAATTGGGTACCACCAAAGAAATTTGGAGAAGTAAAGGCGGCCGAAAGAAAGCGATTGGCCCCAGTGTATAATCATCAGATCCGTTAAGCTTAGTATGTTACGAAAAACTTAATTACACAATTCATAATACCCAGGATTATTATTTTAGAGCTTCCCTTTATACAACTCATCATCACACACAATCGTCGATGAACAAATTTTCATTTGCATATGAAAATAAAAATGAATGTTTCATATTTAGAATTTGTATTTATCGCGGTAAATATTTTATATTTAATCAACTCCCTTTTTTCCCCGCTTTATTCGCAAAATTTCTCGTAGATCCTTTGTTTCACACCAAAAACTTCTTATAAACTATGCGTTACAATGATCCTCAGAAATGCGCGCCTATTCCGTGACCGAAACAAAATCAATTCGATGGTGTTCATTGCCGCGCTTAGATCAACAAACGGATGTGAAAATAACTTTATACGTATGTAATAGAGAGACTTTTAAAACTGTACAGTTGAAATGCAAAAAACTAAAAAGAAAATATTATAATTATTCGAAAAGTAAATATTTCGCTAAAAAAAAACGAAACACATCTTTTAATTGCTACGGAATTTTATTAATCGAAACGAGATTATTTTCAAATTCTACGTAACATATAAACCACTAAAAGTTTTGAAAATTGACTTCCAACAGCTATACAGACATACGATGATGGTAATAACAAAAGTAAAAAAAAAATAAATCTGTTTCACAACAATCTTTCCGTCCGATAGTTTTGTTCCTGGTTTAAAATTTCACCCGTTTTCCTTTAATAGATACCAAAACCAAGTCTGGGGACCTACTTTAAAACGGTTTTTTTATTTATAATATTTAAAAAAAAAAAAAAAAAAAATCAATAAACAAACAAAAATAAATCAGTAAACAAATATTTGGGGGGCTTATTGGAGAACATTTCATCATCAACCGAATAAAACAGGAGAAGGAAGCGAAGGTATGTATAATTGCTGAAAGCACGTTTACGCATAGTATACTTATTTTTATATGTGTAATAGAATTTATTAGTTGGTTTTTTAAAAATGTTTACAAATTTATCTATTATTATTAACAAAGAGGTTGTTTAAAAATGCGCAATATTTTCCCCATTTTTACGACCGGCGTTTTAATTAGCGTATACAGATTTCTAAGTGCCCCCCCCCCCGCCCGCCAAAAAAAAAAAACAAAAACAAAACAAAAACTGTTTGACTAAGTAATAAAACTCTACATGCACTTTCGAACGAGTCTAGGATGCAACCCCGCGATATATTCTCAGCAAAAGGATTTTTTTTTGTTTTTTTTTTTTTTTTTTTGGAAACTTCAAAAAGACGATCGGAATAACCGGGGAACTGCGTTAAAGGGACGAGCGAGGGAGTTTCCATCGGGGAAAACCAAGTAGTCGTGAACCGGTAAGCGTCACGTCAGGCAACTAGAGCGTGCTAGCGTGTCCGAGCGTGTATTCGCCGTTGATTAAGCGATGCGCTTTATTACTTATTATCGTTTGCACATAAAGTCGCCCGAATCGATGACGACGTATGTAATCAAGTTTTAAAGATATTTCTCGGAAAATTAAGAAATTAACGACGGTCGTCGGGCGCGGTACGTAAATAAAACACGATAATACGCCTTGTCGTAAAAGAAGTAAGAGAACAATTCCCCCGCTGCGGTGCTTCGCGTGCGGAACGGGTTGGGGGCGCATAATAATAATCGCGGTCTCCTTTTCGACACTTATCAACTTTTCTGCCGAAATACAGCCATCAAATATGCCCCTCGTAAATTTATTGCATAAACGCCGGGTCGTAGGCGGTTCGCGGCGATCGCAGGGGAGGGGAAATTAAAAAAGAGATTTCAGTTTGATACTTGGTCGACGGCCTGATAAAAAGGTGCCGTTAATAATTCGGGCGAGACGTATAAAGCCCGGTGGTAATTAAATCGCTTGTTTACTTTGCCGTTTACAGCCTTATCATCCAGCATCCAATCAAAAATTCAATCGTAAAGCCGAACTGGAAACACGGTGCATTGTCCGTATCGCATCGTGTTCGACAACGACATGCATCTCGTCCGCAATGATTAATAATACCACCACGGTGCAATATATAACGGGCGGGTGGGATGGGTGAGGTGGGAGCTGCTGAGGCCTCATTTATGAAACACATCAACCGATTTCGAAAGATCTCTTTAAACATGCGTGCCAATGGTCTACACAGTTGTTCCGGTTGTTATCATCGTGAATCGCGTCCGACGACGATACTTCTAGATGCGATAATCTCGATTTTACGATCTATGACGACCGTTGGAAAGTGCGCCAGATGACGGTGCAAGAGATAACGACTGTCGTCGGACAATGCGTATAGCGCGCAATATTTTTTTCGTTGAAGATTTTTTAAATTGGGGATCATCGTGTCGAATCGTTTGAGGAAGACAAAAAAAAGTACGCTTAATTCTTCAAATAGAATGAGTTTTTTCAAGATCATTCAAATTCTGCGACTACCTACAAAATGATGGTCAACAGATTTTATGAAAAAACCCCTTATTGGAAGTACTCAACTTCGACGAAGTGATATACCGTTTCTAGCCAAATGAAATATTATTCAACAACCAAGGAGATTAGCCCGAACCAGAGGAGCGAATGACGCTCCTCCTGGTGAGCGGTCGGGCATTCCATAAACCTAACTGTTAATAATTGCCACTGTGTTGCTACAGCTGTTAGCGCTAACGGTCTCGTTCGATATCTTTGTTTTTCTTATTATCGGAGCAAGTGTATCTGCAAACGCGACACTGTCTCCAGTTGTAATAGGTCATTAAAGTCGCACTTGCATCTACTGCAGATGAAAAATGTTGAATAGATTGCTCGTCGCCACATATACAGAAAGAGTCTTCGTTGAACTGGTTTATATCCAAACATCGTATTCCGACTATCCATTTCCTGCTTGTTCTTTTCAGTGCTAGCAGCTATTTGCCGTTTAATTGCAGAAGGAGCGATACCGGAGAGCACTCGGATTTTTTGGATAGATGTCGGTTTTAAGCACCCTGTGATGATGCGAAGCGGCTCTCGTTTAGTGCGGTATCAAGATGTTTCGCATGTGCAAAGTTAAGTCATACCGGACATGCGTAAAGGAAACCAAGGGTTCTTCCGGTTACGGTTCTAGTTGTGCTGGCGGGTTGGTGATAGCGATTGAGACCCTAAAAACTATTGTTTGACGCGTTTAATATCAACTACAATTCTGGAATACCAGCTTCTAGTGTACAAATTTCTTAATATCTCAGGAAACCAATATCGAGAGAGAGCAAATAAATGCAGTAGTACAAGATTACGAGTTCGGCGACAAAAAAAAAAAAACAAAGAAAAACGTAAAAATGCCCCTAGCTTAGTGTCAAAGAAGTTAGATGAAAAGTAAGGGGTGGGGGTGGGAAGTAAATTGATTCGGACTAGACTGCGATTTATAGTTAAATGTTAAATTAATGGAGCTTAAAAATAGCGATTAATCTGAAAATCAGAGGTGAATTGTGCGAGCATTGCAATTTTTCCGATATATAGGTTTATATAATATATGCGATAAAAGAAAAGAAAAAAAATATATTAATAATGTTCTTTAGGAATAATATATAATAGCGTTAGCAAAAAAAAAAAAAACAAAAAAAAAACATTTATTAGTAAAGATATAATATATTTTCCGAATTTCTAAAAGTGACCGGAATTTTAATTTACATAATTAGAGAAGATTAAATATATATATTAGTGAAGTACATACGTCGGCCTGAATTTACAATCATTTAGGTCAGGCGTGCCATGTGTGTCATCTTTACTTCTTTTCTGTTTTCTAAAAGAGACATAATTCAGGTTTCTTGCACTCGTATATTATTATTAAACGTTTCCAATAAATTCTTTTTATTTCCAACTTTTCCTAGTATTAAAGGTGTGATTATTTTTAAATAAACACCCAAACGCCATATTTGCCATGTTTATTTTTCAGGTGTTTCTTTTTACGCAATTTAGGCATTATTTCTATAGTAAAGTTTTATCAATAAGAACAGGAGTGTGGAAGTCCCTTTTCTGATGCAATGTGTTTTTCATGATGTACGCGAAAAATAAAACCGAAAGAAAAAAAAAATTAATTAAAAAAAAAGAAAAAAATACCGAGAGTTTATAACTATGCACAGTTATCCGCTGCATTAAGCGTCATTAAATTTCGCGTCGTAATACGTGGCAGTTAATTGGGTAATTGAAAACGATGTTAAAACGGTTGTAAAGTAATTTCTACGTATTAATTCGAAGGGGAGACCTTCTTGAACGTTTTAAAACGGACGGGTAGCTTAAACCAACATCCTTTGTCGTTGTCTTTTAGCTGAAATAATGTCTTTATCCGAACGAGATAACTCGTGCGGACAATTAAAATACCGATAACAAAATTGCTGCACACACACCAATCTGTTTTATACAATGCATCTCTATAGAGATTTTTCTTTTTTTAAATGAAAAACCTTTAAATGACAAATGTTATAAAAAGACACACACTCATCGCGCACATATTTGGTTTGTCTTATCATAGCACTTCCGGCCTTTTTTTCCATATCGCAGAGATTTACTAACTAGGCTCCGCGCTTTTTTTTTGGTTTTCCTTATTCTATCGTATGTTTCCGTTAATAAAAAGGTCAAAGAAAAAAACCACAACTATTTACCGAGAGCTGATTATACATTCTGAACGGAAGATCAAAATTTTCTCCGAATAAAAATAAATTTTTGTGACAACCGATGCGCTATAAAAAAACAAAAAAAAAACACTTCCCGTAATACAACAGTTTGTCTTGCTCTCCGGTATGCGGAAATGAATAATTTCGAGGCAACGTAACGACTACAATAATGAAATTGACGCGAGTGCAACCTGCCCATCTAAGATTAACGTGCAATTCTACATATGTATATGGCGCGGTGGATCACAATAGATGTATGGGAAATTCGGTTTGGGCCAGACAGAATTGTCGCAGCCTTTTATAATTGTAATTCGAATAGCGAGCCACTAGCCTAATTGTATTAAGATTTTTTTGAAACATTATAAGCGCTGGGTCTAGAAAGTTTTGAGTCAATCCTAAATTTTGACACACTGCTGTACCAACCACAGTGTGTAGGTGAATTAGTGAGTTGGAATTTTTCCATGTTCGGAGGCAATAGGCTCCTGTACAAACTGCGAAACAACGCGCGCTATTAAGAACAACCGTTTTGCATTGTAATAATGAAAAATAAGGAAAAACACCAAAAATTCGAAAAGTTCGCAACGCGAAATTTTTTTTTTAAAGTTTTTTTCCGTACTATATAAAGAGACTTGGAGAGGAAACATTTTAATTTTTCTTTTTTTGAGATTCGGGGTTCGTAATTTCATGAGGCATTTTTAAAATCATCGGGTTACGAAGTAATTTTAGAATATAATTCTTACGAGTGGTCAAGATTTTCTTGAAGAGCTAATCTTAAAAGCTATACTGAAGGATCGCTATGTAATGTCGTGATAATTTTGCCTTACTAGCGGAGAAAAAGAAAATTTAAACGACTGGAGGTCTTAGAGAAAAATTTTTTTCTTTCTTTTCGTATCTGGCGTTGAATTTTTTTTAGCGGAAATTAGACGCGGATATACAACTTTTTTTTTTTTTTTTTTTTGAAAAATAACGCTCAATTTTTTTTGTATTATCGATAAAATAATAGAAAATTATAAATACACTAAGAAGCACCTTAAGAATGAATATCAAATAACATATTTTTAAAACGGCTTTTCTGGGAAAATGTACTCCGCGCCGCCGCCCATCTACAACGCTAGAAAAGAGAAAAGTGTCTAATAAAGATTAATTTACATTACTAGAATCCGAAAGAGATATAATTAATCTTCAGCTAACAAAAATCAATCAAAGAATATTATTAAATATGTAAATAATTTTAATTTGAAAAAAGTACAATTAGTTTGGCGTATATGTATATATGGGTGTATAAAATCTTTAATGATGTAAAAAGTTGAACTGATTGGATTATCTCTTAGTGTAGATGAATTTTAAGTACGCATTGCTGGATTATTCTCGCAGTGAAGCACTTACCTTATTTTACAGCTGGAAAAATTGTTTAATTCGTTATAGTTTTGCGTTTCAGTATTTCCTGCCCTTTTTAGCCAAAAATAAGTGAATTATAGTGCTTCGAAAATACACGTACTTTATTTTCGTCTTCACTAATGTAAATCGGTCATGTTAGCATTAACGTTTTCACATATACACGGGCAAGGCCGTGTCCACGGGGTGGGTTTTAAGGGTTAACCCCCCACCCCCCAATGAGAACTGAAATAGTCTATGTACTTCATTAATAGTTCACGCAAAATTTTTTGTTACGAGTATAATCAATAATATACATATGTAACTTTTATTAATGTGTTTATACAGTAATTCGTTTATTTAAATTATTAATATATAAATCAAAATTATGGAAATTATTAATAGCATGAATATTAGTAAAAAAATGTATTGTTATTTATAAAATAAATATGCGAAGAAAATTTTTAACCCCCCCCCCCCTCAAAATTCTGGGCACGGACCTGTACACGGGGTATTGTGTTTGTGTTTTTTCAAATCAAAATCAAATATTTACAATTTTTGAATAATATTCCTCAAAATAAATTAGTAGATTAATGCAAACTACAATTTATTTTTATTAACGTTTCTTCTAGTTAATAGTGTTGAAGGTGTTACGGAAGAGAGAAAAAAAGGAAAGTTTTCTGATCGATAGTTTTACTTTCATCAGATGGTTCTTATTGCACTTTCGTATTGACCACTTTTAACAAAAACTACTGGATGTTTGCTGCATTTTTTTTCGGTGGAGCATTATTTTTTCTTTGGTCATACATAACAACTGCATAGGATAGCGGAAAATATTACAATGTAAACTTGGTAACTGTCAAGACATTTTCTCAATCGAGCGTATTTGTTCCAACATGGTTGAGGTCCAACACGGTTTAGCTGAAAATGCTTAACGGTTCGAAATGTTCTTTCGAAATTAAAAAACAGTACTACAGTGTTCGGAAACTGAAGAATTCAAAATAATAACAGATAATTTTGATTTTTCTCTCAAGTCGTATTTCGACCATCCGGATCACTTTCACTGTCGCGATTTTAAATCTTATCCCGATGATCGTAAATATATAAAATTCGCCATTCTATTAATAAACTTTTTTCGATAATACTTACTCCTCGAGGACATTCCGAACGAAAAAAGTTAAAGATAATCGTTTAAATGGAATCGATTACGGGAAATTGTGAAATAAGGGGCCACCGTTTATTAACATCTGCGTGTTTCATTCGGAAAAGTTTCCCTTAATAACGAAGAGAAACCATTTTATTTTCTCGTCCGCATAAACGAGAGAGCTTCTGTTCGGACGCGGCGCGGAATTATATAACTCCCGCCGAGTAATAATCCGTTTTATTACAAAAACTCATTGAGCCGACTGGTGTACAGGTGTGCCGCAAGCGACAATAAGGCTAAAATTGGGAAATTGAACAGAAACACGAGAGAAAAAATGGGTAAAAAAAACTGACTGATATCTCCGCGAAAGTTATTTTTAAGTGAGTTTAAAGTCGTACCCGATGATAAAGATTTCCCCCTCGATTTTGTATATTTTTCGGCCAATTCTCTCACATCCGCCGCCTCAAAAAATAGCGCTGATACAAAGAATCTCCCGTCCACCATTGAATGTCCTGCGCCAATTTTTATCCGCAGCACTTGAAAAAAAATTAATCAAAACCCTCTCCTTTCCCAGAAGGTCTATGTTTTGTTAAAACTATCGGCGCAATTATTACGATTTTCTATCATCAGCAACAGCGCTCGATTTCAGCTACCTTCTCTAGTTTTCTTGTACACAGCATTTTAGTCGATGGCCTAATTAGTTTTTTTTTGTCTTTTTTTTTTTTTTTTTTTTTCGGAACAGAATTTAAACTGTTGCACCGTGAATAGCTCACATTTCTAAAGCAGAAGTCTGTAATCGATATGTTTTAGAACTATCGGAAGGATACTTGCCTACACTGATCGTACTCGGAGGGAATCGATCAATGGCTTTAGTGATAAAAATTATAAACGTGCTACATTTACACAACTGTGTATATAACGATGACAAAATTATTATATGTAGGCAAATTTGTTTTTCTATTGGAACCTCATTTAAAAACTACTATTAAAAATTGTAATGCTTCGGACTATGCAGCAGGAGAGCAGGAGGCACCCTTATTACGATTTTTAAAAAATGTAAACTCGGCATCTTCTCTACCTTGCCGTTTAGGAGCGTTCCCTGCAACCCGATGGACTTCTGTAATTCTCGTGTAAAAGAGCTGGTTTCAATGAATATTTTCCGCAAAATAACGTTCTTTAATCAAAAAAAAAAAAAAAAAAAGAAATCAGATTAATTTACGGTTTGCAAAGAAATTACTGTTACAAATCAGCGCTAAGTAGCAAAATTTCTTGTTACTTCCAACGCAACAATGACATAATCAGCAATTATTTATGAAAACCTTGTAAAAATTACCGATTCGAGTGTTATCGTTTAAATAATACCCCATTAGTAAACGCCAAAGAGCGAGAGTCATTTGTATATTATTGTGATAATGAGGTTCAGCGAAACTGATTGGCTTAAATGTATATATCTATGAAGCTTTTACCTTGGTCTACAACCCTCTCCGCCTCCTTCTTCCTGGTTTAATAATTTACCCTGCATCAGCCGTCCTGTTATTTCTTCCATAATTCGCCTTCGCTTAATCATGCTTCCTGCCTCTGTCTTTCGTTTTGATATTGTTCAGTTTCCTCTTTCATTCTCCTATCTTAAATTTGATCTGTGATGCAAATTACGTGTTCTTTTCGAATGCTCTTAAATTTCCTCGGAACGCAAAGTCCCCCTTATTCCTATTTATTTGGCCTTAGCCTCCTGACTCCTTACTGTAGCCTCACCACATTGTTGCTCCACTTCCACATTTCCTTCTATTGTTCCTGTATTGGCTACCTTCATTTCTTCTATTTCTGATCGCTTCCAGACGTAACCTATCAATTCTTACGTTTCATCATTCTGCTAGTCCGTTGTGTGGGAGGTAAATGTGTTGACGCGGGCAAAAAAAAAAAAAAAAAAAGAAAGAAAGAAAGAAGATGAAAAATTAGACCTACCGAATGTAGAATGCGTGAGTGAAGTGACAGGGGGAACTTTTTTATATTTTCTGCGAGTTTACAGCAAAAAAATTATTAACTCTCGACAGGGCAGAGTTTATCATCATTAAAGAAAGGAATATGGAATTACGGAATTACGGGGGGAACGCAAAGTGACAGTTGAACAAAAATTCGGTATAGCGACGATGTTAACGTAGCGAGATAAAAGGAGTAATTTTTAAATATCCGGGGCCTTATTTTAAAAAATGGCGGTGAGAAAATTCAAAATCACGCTCGGCTAAAACGGAAAAACGGATGACGATAAGCCGCGCTGTAAATAAATAAATAAACAAAAAATCGAAAAAAAAAACCTTCCGGAATTGATAAAATGTTATTTTTAGACACCGTTCCGAAAGGAAAGTAGCATTACTAGCGAAAGCGAAAGGTAAAACAGCTCCGGTCTGCTAGCGAGCGAAAGAACACTTGAGATGTATAGGAGAGGAAAGAGTACCTTTGTCGCCGGCGACGACGACCTTTTAGTAGAAGGCTGAAAACTAGATAAGTGCGGATAAGGTCTTTTGTAAAGGTTGATGCGGTGCTTTTCCAGAGTTTTCCGGTGAGGAATTTTCATCAGCTGAATAAACATAAATATTTTCTTGGTCAGCCTCCGTTGCCAACGCGCTTCTATAGGCGAGATCGCTCGCACACAGACGCTTCCGGGCCTCGTTTTCCACGACTGCCATGCATCCATGTAGAGAGGCATGCGTATATTATTATCCCCATTATGCGTCGATCAGCTTCTACCTAATTCAGGCCAGACGATCGGACCGCGCGGCGCCTACCTAACTTATTTCCGAAAGCCTCTACTAAAGCTGTTTGGCACAAGCTCCGAAAGAAAATGATATCAAAAATATTAACGAAAATCAAAGTTCTTCTTTACCGTACGGTAGTATACTTAAGTTCACAGCCGACAGCTGCGCTCGGACGCCGAGAGCAATATCCGTCGACAGGTGTCGTGAAGATATAGCCGCGAATAAAAATTTCCAAATGAAAGGACACAAAAGAGGTAGCATTAAAGATAATCTCTACATTACTAACTCCGTTCATCGGTATAGCAAATGGTGCGCGTATTTTTATGAATAATTTATTCCATATATTTACCGAATAGAGTAGAAACTCCTTCCGGTAATATGGCATCGTAAAAAGAAGATAATTCTTTATTTTTCTTTTTTTCGTACAGTCTAAAACGGACATAAGTGAATATCAAAGCAGCGTTAAAATGGTAGACTGGCGTTTTTTGAATAGCCCGATTTTTGGGATACGAAATTCTGAAGGGGACACGATTAAATAATAGATCGCGTGGTGAACAGGGATGGGGATGATGATAACGGCTCTAATTCTAATCAGCCGACTACTAATTACTGAGAATTCGAGGAAAAATTATCGTGAATAGTACGAACGGAAGGTACAAAATAAATTGCAATAAAGCCAATGTAGCAATCCCGATGGGAGGGGGCGAAGAATGGTCCAGAAGAAGGTATCTACGGTCTTTTAAAAATTAGTGCGAAGCCTACACAACAGTTCGTAAAATTCTGAAAAATACAAAAAGTATATATTTTTCTTTTTATATATATTATACATGTGTGTTTTTTTTCTTCTGAATGTTTTTAGTAAATGTTTACTTTTTGCTGCCCTAAAATTTGTTTTTGGCTTGTTTGCGTCTAACGAAATAATATATATATATTTTTTTTTTAGTATTCTGTTTAGTGAAGAATTGAATAAAAACATGAAAGGATAAAAGAAATTATATTGGTGTGCCGGATGGTTATGGTCAGCGGAGGGACAAACTGCTTGGTTAAACACGGCACAGTCTAGTTACAAAGTGTAAGTAGAATCAGATAATAAATATAAGTAGCGATATAGACGTATTCTGAAATCTGCGGAAGATAAACCCCGCTAAATTCGAACAACTTACGGGCACCTGGTAACCCCAATAACGAAAATAAATTGTGTATATCCGTCAGCAGAAGGTGCGTGGTGTATTAATTTAGTTAAATTAACGTAAAAATATAGAAATATTTACTCAGCACGAAAGAGCCGCTGGTTAAAGATAAATCTCGTGGGCCCCTCAGCGGCCTTTTTAAGCTCACTATTTAAATTGCATATAGAGAATTATTAATTAAGGTAGCTAACGCTGGCTTCTCTTTTCCATAACAAGCCTTTTAAATCAATGCTCTTAGTTGATAAATTTAAGTAATTTAATATAATTTTAATGCTGCCGGATTCATGGGCGTCGCCAGCGGGGGGGCAGAGAGGGGCAGCCCCCCCCGGAGCCTTGAAATTTTTTAATCAACTGGCATTGATGAGTATTCATAGGCGCGTAATCATGGACAATTTGGAAAACTTATGTTTTAATTAAAATTTTATTCTTGTTTAATAAAATATTAAGCCTTTTTTTTATTTTTCCTATAACTCATATCCTCTTTCTATCATCTTGCCTCCCCTGGCGGCTGGCAACTCATTTTGCCCCTCCCTGGCTCATCAGCTGGCGACGCCCTTGGCCGGATTTGTGATATTAAAAGTAACGGCACATTAAATTTTTTGCTAACAACCTATAGGCGAATAGATTACTAATTGCAACTAAAAGCCTGTAAGTATGGGGTTAAAATTCGATATTCAATTTTCACCTGATAAATATTTACTAAAAAATGTATATCATCATAAGGGTATGTGATAGATTCTAATTTTCCTGAAATTACCTCTTGTCCACTTCTTTCGATATCAGATCCTATACGAATTACCTGATTTCCTATTCCCGGCAACAATTTTGGTCATCTCAACCATCTAATCAACTCTTAATGATTAAACCTAATGTCTTTAGTCTCTGCTTCTCCAGTTCATTTCGATCCAAAAAAAGAAGAACATCCTTACCCGATTTAGAATCTCCCGTACCGCCCTACTTAATCCAACGTCTTGATTCTTCCACTTGTCTCTTCTGTCAAAACCACCGTCTCAACATATCGCACATCTTATTATCGTGTCCTTCACTTCAACCTCATAGAATCCTCTCTTAAGTTTCCGCATTCAAATCCCAAAGACTTAACTCACCTCTACAACCTCTTCCTCTTTTTGAAAAACCTTAAACTTCTACACCTAATCTAATACCTCTCGTAGTCTCTGGTTGCATATGGCCCGATGAGTAGTCGAAAGCGCCGCTTTTTGTTTTGTTTCTTTTTTTAAAATAATAAATAAATAAATAAATAAATAGAATAATTTAGTATTTTTTTTTGTAGTTTTAACGTCATTCAGGAGATTAGAAAAAAACAGTGTAAAATGGAGAAGGATTTATTTTGTATTCTCGAGTGAATTAATATTTCCTTACCACGATTTTTGATTGTTATGCCATCTTTAATTAAAGAGTGAAATTCGGTTTTCGTTTTTAATAAGATAAAAATAACTGCATACTTCGTTAATTAGAGACGATGGTTTGTTTTCCCGATTTTTTAAATAAAAATCCTATTTCGCAAATATTTTTCCGATAAATCATCGAAGATGGTTTAATAAAACTGATAATAAAATTCCCCCAGGAATAGTATGTAATTCAATTCAACTTACCTTTGAGAAGCCCGACAAAAAAAAAATAAATAACTTTTGAAAAATTTTTTGAAAAAACTATCTAGGTTAATCGTTTTCATATGATAAATTAACAAAAATAACAAAACAAAAAACAAACCTTTTATTGCAATTCCCCTTAATCCCAATAACTTTAGGTAAGGTTGTTTATGTAATTCACAATTTTTACTATAATGTTCATTACAGGCACCATATTAAGTTTTTGGTTTCCTATAATCCTATTTTACAATCATGGTAATATTTTTTTATAACGCTTAATGCTAGTTTTAATTCTCAATTATTTCATATTATTATGTAATTGCATTTTTGTTACGATATATAATTTCTATAGTAATAATAACGAAACAAAGCAAAAATTAAAAATAAACATAATTATTTTGTATACTTAGTTCATGTAAAATGGCTTTGACGTAACATTTTTTCGATCTCCTAGTATTTATAGCACTGAATCCAATCTTCTGCTGTAGAATTGCTCGTTGCAATAGAGACAAAAATACTTGCCACTTTTTTATTATTATTATTATTATTTTTTCATTACGTTGTTTTATTCAAAACTCTTTGATTATTCTCCAATATATATATATATATATATATATATATATATATATATATATTTAAAATAAATATTATCTTCGATAAATCTTAAAATGTAAATACCAAAACCCCGCCCGTTGGAAACCAGAATCTAATATTCACAACATTCGCTTTCACCTGCGCGTGACAAAATTGTGACCTAACTACAATCAGGGCCGCAAAATAACTGAAAATCATCTCGCCCGGTCTTCCCCTCATTACGGTGCGTGTGTTTGCTTTGTAATGTTGTTTGCCATCTGATATCGGAACTGTTATCGTAAAGTTTTCTCATTTATCCCGAGCAAAATAGTTGTTTAAAAGAAAGAAATGAATCATAAGGCATTAAAAGGAATTTTACGTTTTGTTGACATCATTCTGAATGTAAACACAAATGTAAACAAACAGTATGTTATAAATAAAATAAAATACCAAATAACAGTATTGAGAATGACCGCACTTCGAGGCTACAACTTAGCGCGATAGGAAAAGTCTTCTTTTCCCAGAAGGATAACATGCTTCGCAACCTAGAATGTTATTATACTATAAAAACGATGTCACGAAGAAACAATAACCGAAGGATTATACCACATTAATTTTAAATAAAAGAAATTATGAAAATGAATCGTTGAAATACATAGATTGCGCGCAGGTGTGTAAGAATTTTAAATCATCGAGTGAACCCCGGGGGATATCGAAGTAACAGAGAAAAAGTCTGAACAATGGAATAATGAGAAGAACAAGTTAAATATCTAAACGTATTGATGTAGAAACTAAAATTTTCATTAATTATTGAGCGTTCCGAATAGCTCTAGATCGAATGCAATAATAATAAGAAAGATCATCTCTATCTTGCAAATGTTCCAGCGCAAAATTTAACTTTTGGGGGGGGGGGGTACATCAGCAAAGGACCAAACGACTAGTTAAAGAATTACTAGATAGGAATTCTATTGGAGATAGAAGCTATGAAGGTAACATGAAAGGAGCACTATAAGAAGTGGCGAGATTGAGTTGTAATAAATTGTGGTAAAAAGGATAGCTTTTAAGAAAAATCTTTGATAAACGTATCTTCTTATAGGGAGGAGTCTCTCTAAAGTCGTATTGCTCGATTCCGAGCGTTCTGACTACCTATTTACAGATCTAGTCTGCTCATGGGAATTATTCAAAACGTGAGTGTACATGCAAGATTTCGAACTGATGAATGCTTGATTTATCGATATACAAACGCAGTAGTCCCGTGTGTGTGTGTATGTGTGCTGTATATATTTGCCATCATTGCCTCCACATGATTCTATTAGCGGTTATTTAAATTTTTGTCGTAATTTCCGTCGTCGACTCAAAAGACTTCCGTAACGGAAGTCAAGCGCTCTAGCAACTGGGCTATCGCGATGACATAATGAGGAGTAATATATAATTACCGACACTAATATTGAAATTGTGTTGAATTAATTTCTAGAGAGATAACGTAAAAGAGGATTTTCAAAGGTCGTAAAATTCGTTATCAAATGTAAAGTAAACTGTGTCGAGATAAAGGAAAAGGCCAGAAAGAATTCGAATAGCTTGTGGGACGGCGATTTTTGCTGTACATGCCGCGTAAAAAAGGTCGTGGACGACGCGGTGTTTCCTAAACCGATCTCGCTGTACAATAAATGTCAGCGAAGCGGAATTTGCACGAGACCGGGAAAAAGAAAGAAAAAAAAAGGTATCGTAAATAAACGGTCAATTTATTTTCAGGAAATAGGTAGACATAGGGGGTACATTTTCGGCCTACACGTAAGAACCGGAAACAGTCCGCGCGGCCCCTGATAAGCGACCGCCGCATTAATAATAGGGCAATTACTCGAGATGATGATACGTCGTCGTTATTTATATGTGTTGCGTATCATGTAGCCCGGCGCTGGATGAGGAAGATAGAAGAGAGAAGAAGAAAATTTGCCGAAGCGAAACTGTGACCGAATATAATCCGCGCATCGAAATCAAAAAAGAATCACCAAAAAGTAAGCCAAAAACCAAAAAACAACCAACGACGTCGAGCAACCGTAACGAAACGAAAAAATATGAGAGAACCTCTATCAAGTTTACGTGGCCTGCATATATACGGTGCTAGTTGCGTGTCTAAAAACGCGCGCTGTTTGCGATTGGCGGCCCATTTTTGTTCGCTGGCGTTACGTCAAATTGCCCCGCTGCCCTTAACCGTCGGTGCGTCGTGACATCTGAGTCCATCTAGGTGATATTGTCTGTTGCAAACGCGAGCACACCTTTTCGCCATAAACACCGGAACATCGCGAATCGAACGGGGATAACGTCGAATAAAATTACGCGCCTGCGAATACGAATATGAGTGCACGCTGCTGGGACCTGGATTCCCGATGCCAGCGACGAACCTCGTCGCTCGTAAATATCCGCGCAGATACACAGATACGAGGAACGTTCCAGAGGCATCTCTGCTCCGTTGCAGTTGCCACAGCGGCGAGATTACAGTTAATTTTTATCGTCCATACGTGACTGCCGACTAAATTCATTACGTTTCTCGGCGACAAGTCGCCGTTCCGACAACTCCCTTTCGGCCCCACCGCCATTTGACTAAATATGACACAAAGTAGCAGAGTGCATCGGCCGTGCCTGCTTTTTTTTTTTTTTTTGCTGTTCCCTAATTACTACCTATGTTTTTTTCCAGTAGTTTTTTTCTTTTCTTTCCGAGTGTGTTTATTCTTTTGTTTATCGAATTCTTTTTCTATACCTTTGGCAATCGTCGAAATTTGATGGCGGAATTCGTATTTTTATTCGAGCTGCTGGTCTCAACTCTCTATATTAAACGAGTAATGTGATAAATTTTTCGAGAGTAGCCCCGGCGGTGGTCGGAATTTTAAAACACTCAGTGACACAGCCTAAATAACTTTACTACTGAAATTGGTTTTTGCAAAACCTTACACGAGTTTCATAAAAAAGGTAAACCGCTGTATATAGTGTACCTACATACATGTACCTCTTATATGCATAATCGTCTTTCGGACAGTTCGTAAAACTCGTATTTCGTTTTAGTAAAAGCGTGAACTGAAATTGAATAAAACGTTTAGTACGTGATTAATAAATAAATACGCTCGTTTTGAGGGTTTCTAAAAATGAAAAATCATTATAAAATTTCGCGACATTGCGACACGAACAAAATTTTACATTCAGTGTCCAGCTGTGCTGTAAGACATGCCAAAAAAGAAACGAGAGAGTATATTTCTTTTACAGTGGCAACAGGAAGCGAGTCAAAGGGTTTTTCGGAAAAGCGAGTCGAAGAGTTTTTCGGAAAAGCGAGTCGAAGAGTTTTTCGGAAAAGCTCGCGTTCGATTCGAAAAAGAAAATCCGCCACACCGTAAAAACAAATATTAACTTTGTCATTCGTCTATTCAGCGAGTTGTTCTCGAAGTCAAACCACACTGCGGTCGTTTGGCTAACAAATAACTAAACAAAAAACAAATTATTTAAAATATCATCGAAATATAAACCCAACGTAATATAATAGTCTACTAAAACACGTATTCGTGGCGGCAAAGGCGCACTCAGGAGTTTTTTTTGGTCGGGGCTAAAATTTAGAAGATGAGTTAGTGGGTGGTAACTCGGTACCTCGACTAAGTACCTATCTATTTCCGTGGTCTGTAAATTAAAATTAAAAAAAAAAAAAATACAAAATTAAAGAATATTATTTTTTTTAAATGACAAAACTGACGAATTTTATTTTAAAAAAAGTAATAATAACAATAGAAACGTAACATTATATTTGTAATATAAGCAAAAAGTAAAAATGTATGTTTTTAAAAAAAAAAAAAGTAAAACAAAATTAAGATTTTGAAGATTTTTTGGGGGGAGAAATGGCCCCGTGGCACCCCCCTTGAGTGCGCCAATGCGTGGCGGCGGTTTTAAAAAAATTAAAAACACGAATCGTTTTTTTTTGTTGTTTTTTATTTTAAGTAATATATTTTTCATGTAGATTACCGGATTAGACAGTGCTTTTCGAAGATGAACAGCAGCGGGAAGGAAGCTGCAAGTATCTAAATTATTTTCAGTTTTTCAAATGATGATTAGGTTAGGTTAATTTTCGTTCGGATGGATAAACAATTAAACCTATATAGATAAATTAGATTGTGGTCTAAATACATGTACCATATTATTTTTTCTTTCGATCGACTGGCTAATTGTTTCAGTGTGACCACCTGGTGCGTTTTTAAACATGTCTCAAGGAGGTAGGAACAAGTGTAAGAGAGATTAAGAAAAATTGCGAATATATGATGATAGGCTTTTTCTTTTTTGTTTTGTTTTCTCTTTTATTCTCTTACGACGAGGCGAAATAATTTAGTTTTAGTGCGTCGTAACACGTCTGTTCGAGTAGTACCTTAAGGTTAGGTAATAAAGGGAAAAAAGAGAAATTTTATTACCGGCCTCAGACGTGCCACTGCAACCAGATGAAATCCGCTTATTATTATTAATCGTAAATAATCCGTTTTTGCAGTTTCGTGAACAGTAGTCGGCAAGTTTGCCCGACACGGCCGAAGAGACGAGAAGAAAAAACCAACTGTCAATATTTTCGAAAAAATAGCGGGACCACCCTAGATTAGGGGTGGCGTATATATATATTGTATTCGGGTATTCTTCGGGTATTCGGGTATTCGGGGCGCGTTTTCGAGTTTATTTAGCATAAATGGAAACTTTTCATCTGGTCAGAAATCCAATTGTCCACGTGCGGTGGTGGCGTCATGTTTTACGGCTCGGCTTTCATGTTCGGCCGGTGCTCTTCTTGTTCAGTTGTCTAAACAGCGGGGAATGTACGAGCTGTAGAAGCCGGTGGGAGAGAGAGCGGGGCTACACGAAAAGAATGCGACCGGAGGAATCTGCATCGGTGCGCTCCGCACTTTGTAGAGGAAATAGCGCGCGCCCGGGGTCTATTCGGATTTCCGTCGCATTTATCAGTTTAGAAAAATCAAAAATCCACTAAAAAGCAACGGGACCGGGAAAGCTTCGACGTGCGAGGAGGACGAACACGACGACGCACTGTCCGATCTGATATAGGCAGGAGCTTGAGAGGCGCCCCCTCCTCTTGGACGTAGACAACAAGTGCGAATGTGCAGCAGGAGACGCGAATTCGACATTGTATTACCTACCTAGCGGCGCGCGGCATGGCTGGCTCGGTTGTAAAAATACGAAGAATCGACTTCAGACTTTGGATGTGCATAAAGAACGTATAAAAAGTTCCGATTGAATAGAGCGAACGCAGATCAACCAGACCGCAATCTGGACAAACTTTATTCCAACTCGCAACTTTTCTTTTATTTCCCTCCACTGCGCAATTCTGTTCCCTTTGTTGCCGGCCTTCCGTTCCTCTTCTATTTAACCTTTCTTTTATTAAGTCGTCGCTGGCTCATTCCCGGCCATCCCGCCCCTCCCCCCGCCCCGGCCTTCGTCAGTTGACAATTCTTTTCCGTTATTTGACCGGCTAATCAATTGCGTATTTCTAGACTCGCTGCGCTGTCGCTTGTCTTTTCGGCTTTTTATTATTATTACAGCTCTCCACTCTTTGTACACACTTTTATCGAACTGACTGGAAATTGTTTTTTTACGATTTCGCTACCAGTATTTATTACGCGACAGCGGCATGCTTCCCATTTGCGCCGGGCCAATTCTTCGCGCTTCCGCCAATCATCTCTAGCCTATTCTTTCTGACGACCAAAGATTTCCCCGGCCCCCCCTCACATCGTACCATGCGGATCTTCTAAAACGAATTTTACCTGCCTCGTACATATCTAAACTATTTGTTGTGTCCCGCTAACGAGTCTAAACTTTTTCCGGCCAGACTCGACTACTGTCGGAGATATTCTGATCATCTTTTTTTCTTTTCTTTTCACACAATACCGAGGGTCATCGCTTAATCTCATCTTTGTGTTTTTAATGTTACTTTGCTCGGCAATGTTTTTCATTAAATTTAAATTAAAAGTGCACGGAAAAAGCACGGCTTCTTCGACGATATGTGCGACGGTTTTAAGTATTTTTCTATACTTAGCATTTGAAGCCAACGAGATCAGAGTAAAATTTACAAAAAAAACAACCTATTATTGCTTTTCATTTGGAGCGTTCCTAATTCTCCCGCCTTTTTTTAATATACGTTTTTCCGTGCTTTTCCGAGATCATGAAAACTCGCGATGTTTCCTTCAGCGTCTGCTTCAGTTTCCTCCTCACCGCGCCGGATAATGAAAGTTCTTCCCATCCGATGACAACTTTCAATGCTGTTATTCTCTGCTTTGATTAAAGCGATCGCATTTTCCATTCGCCGATGCGTAAAATACGTTTTTTTACCGTTTTTCCTTAATTTTCTTCGACTAATATTATCGGCAGTGTCGAGTCAAACCGGCGGAAATCTTTGCGCAACTCCGTTCTCCCGGATTTGAAAACTCTTCACTGATTAAAATAAAAACCAGCGATCAAGATATCGATTTGAAGAAGTTTCTCTCGAAAAAGCGGACATCTCAAAATCAAGTTTTATATACGTTGCAATGATCAACCCCGCGCGGCTGCAATATTTTCAATATTTTCAACTTCTAGCGGAGACCGTAAACTAGTGCTAAAGCGTGAAAATACGCGGCAATTGTACAGAAATATTCGTACAAATTAATTTGCAGCAATTTTTAAAAGTTTCATATTTCTAAAGGTGTTTAATTTCGGATCAGAATTTTCATCTTACCGCCGAGACGGAGGGGGGCGCGGCAATTAATAATAAATTCCAGTAACATATTTTTCTGCTAAAATCATTTTCCATCTGACAATAGTACCTATCTCGATAGACTCGCAGGAAGTGGTGTTATATTAAGGGCCGCTAGAGGGGATAACGAATTTTTCTTCTTTGCAAGGAGGACCAAATCATAATTAAAAATTTTCTCGATCCCCGTAATAAAAAATAATATAAAAAATATATGTATAAAAAAAAAATAGAAGTTTCGGGTTTATCCCCTTTTCAATAGAATTTCTTTAATCCTTATATGTAATAAATGCATATACATATACATCCACTTGTTTCCTTGTACGAAGTTTTCTTTGTTACATGGTTTTTGTTAGGTACTGTGGAAATAGTACCGTATTTTAAATGACCTTTTTTATTCGACATTTTCCATTTTCATTGAGTAACAGAATAAATACATATTTGTTTGTCTTTTTTTTTTTTTGTTCGGCATAAGAGTGCTCTTGTCTACAAATGCGGCTCGTTAACAGTTCGTAACTAAATAAGGAATAAATCTAAATGACGAGTTGACAAAATGGAAAAATCGTTGAGATACTAATATGCAGTTGGGCGCCGAAAACACTTTTAAAGTAAACGAGGACAAATGAATAAACGGTCTGACCGAGCTTGAAATGGAGCAGGAAGTGGTCAGGCTTGAAAACAGTTTTTGAAAATTTTTACGCGATAAAAAATTTGAAAACAAAACTGGGCTTCATCTTCATTTTTGGTGTCTTGCAAAATCCGCTTATGTTTTTTGAGAAAAAAAATATCGCCAAAGAAATGTTTTTTATAGCGTTTATTGTTTAAAATAAAAAAAAACAATATCTCCACGCAGGTATGCGGTTGGTTCATTGCAGATCACGTTTCTTTCACATGGCAGAAATCACATTGACATGGAAAGCGCGGCACCATTATTTCGGTCACTTTTCTATATCTCAATTTCGCTGGGATAGGTAAATTCACGTTTAATGATTTCCTACGACTTTTAACGGAAATAACAAAATTGTTAATTTTATATATATATATATATATACATATATGCATGTATATATATATATATATATATATATATATATGAATATGTATATGGTCCATGTGCTGTGTGCGTAATTGCCGAGATTATTACAGCACAAAGTTTAGGGAAGAATTTTACTAGGTTAGTCGCTTATACCGGATCTGTTTTGGTTTAATTTAGCGTGGCGCAAAAGATGATACAAATTTTACAGGGGCGAAAGAAAATGAAACGAAAACAAGAAAAACAGTGAAAGTATAAACATAGAATATTTACACCCTATTCTGACAGATTTGTTAAAACTAGTGTGGTACGTATGGCAGTGGTGTGGTTGAGAAGGTTCTGCATCAATCCTGCGAACCTAAATGTTATCTATAGAAATAGATAAACTCGATCCATCACTTCAATGCGAAACCCTTCTTTGGTATAATACTCATGAAGGAATAAATTTGAATTATTAAAGAAAAAGAATTTACGATTTGCATAGCAATCAGGTTCCGATATTATTTAAATGTTATGTATTTCGTCGCGTTTTTAACCGACTTCAAAAAAGGAGGAGGTATTCAATTCGACTGTATTTTTTTTTTTTTTTTTATGTGTGTTACCACAGAACTTTCTTCTAGATGAACCGATTTTGATGATTCTTCTTTTATTTGAAAGGTGGTGTTTGCTATGTGGTTCCATTTAAATTTGATCAAGGTCTGGCCGATAGTTTTTGAGTTATCCTTAATAATGCGGGAGATTGAAGCTTTTTGGATGCTTTTCATTCATGACTGTTTTCACCGTCGGATTAGATTTTTGACTTAAAATACTATAAATTTGCCAAATTACCATGGAAATGTAGCTTTTGGTGTTTTTACCGTGAAAATAAATGTTTTTTAATTTAATTGAATAAAAATGCACTAAAAAGTAAAAAATAAAATGCTTTTTTACAAAAAATAAATACCGACTTCAAGGTTTATTATAAAAATTTAAAAATGCACTAAAAAGTAAAAAATAATTACTCCCGATAAAATATATATATATTAGAGTGATATAACACTTAAGTGGTGATATCGTAATTCTTATACAACATTAATTTTTTGGAGTTGGCATCAAATTCATATTAAAAGAATAATTAAAAACTGCATTAAATGTTGATTAAATTGTTCCTAACATGAATTTAATTCCAACTCCAAAAAGTTAATGTTGTATACGAATTACGATATCACCTTAAGTTATATCACTCTGATATATATACATATTTTATCGGGAGTAATTATTTTTTACTTTTTAGTACATTTTTAAATTTTTATAATAAACCTTGAAGTCGGTATTTATTTTTTGTAAAAAAGCATTTTATTTTCATATCATTATCCCTGACATAAAAACGGTACACTAATGTTTTTGCTTGCGAGTAATTGGCCCGACGGCACATTCAGAGAATACATTTATTTAATCGAGAAAGGATGTGGCCGTTTTAAGGGAAGAATCTTTTTTAATTTGATCAGCTTTGTCAACCATGTAATGACCATTCGAATACTGGTGTGCATGTGATAAGCGGTTGTTCATTCGCGTTGTTTATTAGATAACAATTGTTCTCCGGTAACGTCGTCTTCGATTTCTTCGGCATTGTTCGATATCATCGTAGCTGATAAAACCGGTGAGATTGTTCCGATTTAACTATTCTAGTGTATTTCTCTTATCTGTGCTGTAAATTAACTTTGTCGCTTCGCTAATTTAAGTTAACTTGTAGCGTTGTTTTTATTTCATTTATTTCGTCTTCGTCTTCTTGACGATTTAATTTTTCGTCATTTTTGTTTCTAGTTTTTATTTATTTACTTTTTAGTTGGTTAGATGAGCGCAGCCAAGGGGGGCCGCTCTGCGGCCTCCTCCCCAAGTCCTGCTAAAGCTATTAAACCGCCGACCAATTTGTCTATTAATATGGACGTAGACAGTAATTCAAAACGTAAATCTGTTGATCCTCTTTCGCCCATTTCCTCTGTTCTACCAAAAGAGATTAAACTCTCTGAGGCTGAACCTAGTACATCCCCTGTTTCCCATGTTGTCGATCATCTCAGCCACAACATTGTTAATAATAACACTAAGATCAATTCAAATAATTCATCTACTAACAACATTATTAATAATAATAGTAATAACATTAATAGCAACAATAACGACAACAACAACAATAATAGTAACATTAACAATAGTGATAATAATAATAATAATAATAATAATAGTGCTAGTAATAATAGTTGCATTACCGCCGTTTCCAATACTTGTTTCGTAAATGATCATCCGGGACCTTTCATTGTTTTTGTCGAAAATTTAGATGACGATAAGAACATAGGCAATAATCACCCTTTGGCTCTTGCAAGATTATTAAATTCTGTTTCTTCGTCATTTCTTAGTGTTTCTCCTCAAGGAAAGGACCGCATTTCAGTCACCTTCCCTTCTGCTTCCACTGCAAATTCCTTTTTATCTAATTCTGACTTCTTTCTCAGTAAAAATATTAAAGCTTACATTCCCAATAGCGCCTTATTCAGAATGGGAATTATTTCAGGGGTTCATCCTTCGTTTTCTGAAGACGATATTACGGAGGGGATTGAATCGTCTATTCCCATAGCGTCCATTCGTCGTATCTATCGTTCCTCCGAGGGTACTAAAATTCCGACTAGATCCGTAGAAATTAAATTCCACAAATCCGTTCTTCCAGATTTTGTTTCCATTTACAGACTCCGCTTTCCTGTTTCGCCTAGCGTACGACTACCTACACAGTGTTCGAAATGTTTCCTTTTTGGGCATATTTCCAAACACTGTCGTAGCTCTTCGAATATATGCCCTCACTGTGCCTCCAAACATCCTTTATCAGACTGCAGTAATCTTCAAGAGCCCCCTCTTTGCCGGAATTGTAAAGGCTCTCATTGTGCTTATAATCGTACGTGCCCGGAATGGGTGAAACAAAAGGAAATTAAGCGCATTATGGCATTCGAAAACATCTCTTTCCATGAGGCTTCTAATTTTAAAAATAGTAATTTAGTTTCCCAGGCTTTCTCATATGCCGACCGTGCTTCGTTTCCTGCTTCCTGTCCTAATGTATCTTCTAAGTCCTCTCATACAGTTCCTAAATCTATTCCGCGGCCCAAATCCCCAACTTTTCATAAACGTCCTAATTTTAAATCTTATACTAAACCTTCCCCACAGTTTCCTGCCCTTCCTTCTAACCGCCTTCCGTCGCCCTCTAATGGTTGGGCTTTTAATAGTTCTTCTTCTACTAGTAATTCCACCTCCATTAATAGTAATTCCTTAGTTCATGACGCTTCCAGTTCTAGTTCCGCTTCTACTTCCAAAGTTCCTTCATCTACTGTTCTTCCTACAGCAAATTTTATAGCTGAAGCGATTTTAGATCTTCTTGCGTCCAATAACATTGATTCTTCTCCTTCCCTTGTTGACTCCCTACCTCTCTTTTTATCTAACTACATTCGCCTTAATTAGTCTTTCTTCTCACTTTTGTTATAAAGTGAAAGTGAATGCAACCGGGGCTAGCCTTTTCTTTCCCATTTCGTTTTTTCTCTGCTTTTTCTGTCTTTATTTCTTTCCATTTTCTGTTTTCTCCCTATTCTCTTTTTAAGATCACTATTATTATTACTATCAATATTTCCTTTCATATTAATTTCCTCCTTTTCCAGATTTTAAGACTTCTGAATGTATTGCCCAGAGGCGGACAAGCAGCAGTTGCTTTTTTCACATTTCAATGTACTGACGCTGCTGTGACTAAAATCACTGCCGGGCTCAGATATATTGGTTTTATTCGTATCATGATGCATTGTACTCTTGTCTTTTGCCGGATTTTAAGATACTTGGGTGTAATGCCCAGAGGCAGACATGTAGTAATTTATTTTTTCACATTTCAATGTACTGACGCTGCTGTGACTAAAATCACTGCCGGGCTCAGATATATTGGTTTTATTTGTGTCGTTCTGCATTGTACTCTTGTCTTAATATTTTTGAGACCGCAGCACTTTGACACTGTTTTACGCTATTGTAATTTACATTATATTCTCGAAAAGTTGAGACAATTATCGAGAATCATAGCGACTACGAATTTCGCTCTGTTATGCAACTTAGCTGCAATGGGCTCCGAATCATTTTGTCCGTTGCCTCTAAAATCCTGTTCCTTACTTTTCATTTTCTCTTTTATTTATTCCAGTCTAGCATCCATCGCCGTCCCTTTTTCATCAACAGTCTATTTTTGTTTAATTGTTTTTATTTGTTCCTTCCCTTTTCTTATTAACTTTCCTCTCATCTTGCTAGCCCCAATTTTCCTCCACCCATTCAAGTTTCTTTCCTTCTGTCTTTCTTTTTTATATTGTAATTATTATTTTTTTTTCTACTCTACTTTGCTGTTTTTCTTCTGGCACTCTCTTTGCCTCTCTTCCTCTTCCTCCCCCTCTATATTTTTGTTTTCTTTTTATTTCTTTTTCCTTTCCCTACTCAAGTCTTTTCCTTTTATAATTTACTATGCCGGGTACTTTTAATATTTTACAGTGGAACTGTCGCAGCCTTAGAGCCAACAAAAATGCATTAGAGGGTCTGTTAGACATTCATAGTATTAACGTTGCTCTCATTTCGGAAACGTGGCTACGGTCGGATATGAATATTAATTTTCGTGGGTATAAGATAATCAGATGCGATCGTGACGATGGTTATGGTGGATCTGCTATTCTTATTAGGAACGGCATTCTATTTAAATCTCATGATGTTTCCTTTAATTCCCCTTCTAGTCCTAATCAGCCTAATATTGTACACATTTCCATTCCTTCCAATGCAGCTCGTCCGCTTAATATTATTTCTATTTATGTTCCCCCTAGTTGCGACCTTCGTCACTTCCCTCTCGTTTCTTTCCTCAGGTCTATCCCGCATCCGTTCATCATTGGGGGTGACTGGAATGCTCGGTCGCCCTCATGGGGCTGCTCAAACCATAACAACAACGGTACTGCTCTTGAAAATCTTGTTCTTTCTAATGATTTAGTCCTTCTTAATGATCTCTCTCCTACCTATTACAAGAGCGCATCTAGTTATAGTACTCTCGATTTAACTTTCTCATCTCCTTCTATTGGTTTTGATTACAATTGGTCAACTCTCATGGGCTCCTATGGTAGTGATCATATTCCTATTCTAATTACTCCCCAGAATCCTCCTTCTTCTCCTTGCTTTAAACCTCTCAATTACCTTCGATGGAACTTATCGAAAACTAATTGGGCTCTGTTCCACTCCTTAGTTGATTCTATGCTTCCTAAACTTCTAGATGGCTCTGATCCTGTACTCCATTACCATCTATTCCTAAATTCGATTACAAATGCTCTATCGCTGTCTTCTCCTTCCCGTAAACCGTCATCGTCAGGCCATCGTGGATCAGCATCGTCCCTCTGGTGGAACGAAGAATGCAATGCCGCTTTCGATCATAGTCGCGCTACATTTAGAATTTTCCGATCAAATCCTACACGCGAAAACTTTCTTGCCCACAAAAGGGCCAATGCAAGGGCTAGGTTTATTCTAAAATCGTCTAAGAAATCCTCTTGGAAAAATTTCTGTTCATCTTTTTCGAGAACTACTCCTCTCAAGCATATCTGGAAAATGGCCAGAGCTTTCAAATTCCCTTCTTCTGAACGTCCTTCTATCCATACTATTTCCTCCGACAGTTTGTCTTCTTTTCTTGATGCTGTTGCTCCTGCTTATGTTCCTAACGTTGATGAATCCTGCCCGTTTCCTGTTATGGAAAACCCTAATTCTCATTCTCTTTCCTCTGCGTTTAATATTAATGAATTAAAATCCATTCTCAAAAAATCTTCCAGCCCCACTCCAGGTCGTGATGGTATTCCCTTCTTTGGCCTAAAAAAGTTATCCGATCTTGCTCTCCGAACCCTTCTTTGTATATTCAACTCCTTTTTGTCCAGAGGAGTCACACCTCCTGACTGGAACACCTTTATTATCATTCCTATCCCTAAGAAAAACTCCTCTCTTCGTCCGATCTCCCTAGCATCGTGTCTCAGAAAACTGTTTGAGGGCATGCTTAACAAGCGCCTGGTCTGGTGGCTCGAACACAATAATGTTTTTCCTTCTAATATGTTTGGTTTTCGTCCAGGCTTAGGTCCTGCTGACTGCGTCAGTCTGTTTGTTTCCTATATCTATAAATCTTTCATCGATAAACAGTACACTCTAGCTACTTTTATCGATGTTTCCAGTGCTTTTGATAATGTCCATCTCCCTACTCTTCGAGATAGAATGATAGCAATTAACATCCCGACGCATTTTTGTTCCCTCATTGTTAACTTGATGTTAAATCGTACTATTCTCCTGTCTTCTTCTTCGTTCGAGGTTACAAGAGTTGTTTCACGTGGTCTTCCACAAGGATCCTGCCTTAGTCCTACTCTTTTTAATATTTATACTATTTCTGTTGCTTCTCTTTCTATGAACTCCTCTTCCTTATTTTTTGCCGATGACATTCTTCTCTTTTCCTCATCCCGTGATATCGTAGATGCTAACGAAAGTGTTAATTCGTCTCTAGCTACTTTGGAACAATCTCTTTCCTCTTTGAACCTTTCTATTTCCCCTTTAAAATCCTCTTGTATTGTCTTTTCTCTTCGTCCTTTTAATCCCGCTTTAGTCTCTGTATCCTTAAACTCCAATCTTATCCCTCGTAGGGAATGCTTCTGCTATCTCGGTGTATTTCTCAATAGTCGTCTCTCCTTTTATGAACATATTAATTTCCTTTCCTCTTCTGCCCTTAAAAGACTAAACTTACTGAAAGCTCTTTCTCCAACAAAATGGGGAGGCGATCCCTTTCTCCTTATTTCCTTGTACAATTCGATTATCCGTTCCAAATTCGACTACTGTTCCTTTATCTATGGCTCTGCCTCAAAATCACTTCTTTCCAAGCTGGATATAATTCAAAATTCTTGTATTCGTCTTTGCCTTGGTGTTCTTAGATCTTCTCGAGTACCAGCAGTTCTCGCTGAGTCTAACTCGCCTCCCCTTTTCATTCGCAGATCCTATTTAGGTTATCGTTTCTTGTGTAAACGCTTACCGTTATCATCCTCCAAACTTATTCCTTCGTATCTTTCTATTCTGCAAAACTGGCGTTTTACTCCCAAGAAAATTCCTATTCTAGCCCACATTGCTTTGCGGCTGAATTCCTTTTTATCCTGCACAATTTCTTATAACAATCTCCCTTACTTTTCTTTCAATTTTGCAGATCTCTCCAATCCTCCCAATGTATTCTACTTTCCTTTTTCCTCCAAATCCCTTTCCTATCCAACAGTTATACAGGAATTCCATAGTTATATCGAATCCCGTTTTCCTTCCCATATTGCTATTTTTACGGATGGTTCGAAGGGGCCTAATGGAGTTGGAGCTTCTTTCATCATTCCGAGCATTAATTTCTCTGAATCTTTTCGTCTCCCTTCCTTTTGTACTATCTTTACGGCCGAGTTAACGGCCATTTTACGTGCCATAATCCATATTTCCTCACATCGTTCTTCTTCTAAATTTTTAATTATCTCTGACTCCATGTGTGCTCTTAAAGCTATTTCCTCTCATTTCCCCTCTCACTCCTCTGACCTTTTCATCCTCCGTATTCGCTCTCTCATTCACACTCTCTTCTCACTTCACGCTATCCGCATTGAAATGCTCTGGGTCCCCAGTCATATGGGGATAGAGGGTAACGAAATGGCTGATTCTTTGGCTCAGATTGCTGTATCCTCCCGCTTTTTTTTCTCTAAAATTCCCGTTTCGAATTTACTCCCATTGTGCAAAAAGTTTCATGTTAGATTTTGGTCAGATTTTTACGTTTCCTCCTTTTCTAATCATTCTTCCTTTTATTTTTCCATCCAACCTAATCTTCCCACGCGGCCTTGGTTTTACGATTTTCCTTCGCTTCACCGCTCCGTTATTGTTCCTATTATCCGTTTACGTCTGAATCATACTCTTCTTCCTTCCTCACGCTTTCGTTTTCATCTCGCTCTTTCCCCTTATTGCCCTCTTCATCCTGACGACGTAGCCGTCTGTGATCCTGACCATATCCTCTTTGAATGTCCATCTCTCGTGAACGAACGTACCTCTTTGTATTCCAATCTGCTGTCACTCAAACTCCCTACTCCTTATTGTGCCTCGTATATCTTATCGTTTCCGTCGATCTCAGTTGTTCCTATCCTCAGTTCCTTTATCTTATCAATAGCTGACCGAATCTACATTTAACTGATCCTTCTCCTTCCTTTCGTTTCTGGGCGAAGATCCTTTGTTGATATGCCCAAAGGGGGGTTAAAAAAAAAAAAAAAAAAAAAACCATGTAATGAATAACAAAACAAAACACATCAACAACAAATAATAACAGTAAATATCAGAAACTCTGGCTGAAACACCGCAAGGTACAGCAGAGTAAATAAATAAATAAATAAAAAAAAATAAAAAAAAAAAGTACACCACGTATAATGATAACAATTATTATAGTAAATGGTACATATTTACATTATTACGGTTATGTTTTCACCATCACGTCCTGTATTCTATTTTTCTTGTTCATGTTGTCCAACTTGATACGTTTTATAATATGACTATATTTTTATGATTTTTTAAAAGTTATTTTAATTTAGTTGAAAGTTATTTAATTTTTTGTTTGTGGGCCTACTGTACAACATTCACACTTCAGAAAATTAATTGTCATGAATCGCTTTTTTTTTTTTTGTTTTATTTTTCAGTCGCGCCGTGGCAAATGGCGGATAACTGAAACCGTGGATACCGTGACCGCGAATACAGTGACAGCTCTGTACAGCGAAACAATAAAGTCCTAGTACAGAAATATACTGGTGAACGTAAAGTAAATTCGTAAAATAAAAATCGCCGAGACATTTCCGAAATATCATATCGGTAAGAATTGTAATTTATATTTCCGTTGATGTGTTAAATGTTTATAAATGACATCATTAACGTAAATATTTCGTTGCCACACGTATTTTTCGACTGATTCATGCTATTGTATACACATCATTACGTTATGTTCATTTAAAGATCAATGCAACACTTGTAATGCAACTTTTTTTTCCCCTCGTAAACAAAATTACTAAGCAAAAAAAAAGGTTAATCACATAAACAATTACTGATCTAAACAAATTCGTGGTTGTTAAACCACAGACGTCTATTTTCATTAGAAATATTACACTCTTAACAGATTACACACTGTTCATCATCAGAGGAAGACAACTAACGAATTAAACAGAAAATAACCTCGCTATCAGTAAAGATTGATGTAGCTCTGCTCTAACGTTGAACTAAATTATTATATAAAAAAAGAAGAAGAAAAATAATTGTTTTTTTTGTTTTTTTGAATTTTTTTTATTTTTTGGTTCGTCAAATAGACATTAGTCCCGCGTAAGAGACGTGCAGCAGCGCGATCCCAAACCAGGTCCTATTCGAATGACGCCAATGCTTCACCAACTACGCCGTGCTAGCTAGCTGTCGATATTATCATTGCGATTAATGTTAATGTCGACTATTAATTTCCTTCTTTTTTTGTTTTTCGTATGTAATTTAATTCGGTTTTAGAGCATTTCTTATTTCTGTTCTGCTTAGTTCATCAGTTATCTCTCTGGTTAGTGATGAAAACTGTACAATCTGTTTGGAAAATTAGTCAAATGAGTGTGCATATAAATAATAATTAGAATGAATATATAACATAAGGAAGTGTCCAGGAAAGTCGATGGTAAAATGTTACCTACTTTTTTTTTTTTTTTTTTTTTTTTTAGTAAATCCAAATAAACGAAAAAAGTACTTTTTAAAAAAAATAAAATAAAATAATGCAATAAAATACTAGACGTAAATTAACAGGGGAAAAACAGATGCACAAACCAAGCAGTAACAAAATGTTGACAACTTTCAACAAGTCGGAAAGCGTCATGCAGTCGTAAATAATAAAGGAAAAAAACTCGGCTAATTTAAAAAAATAAACACACCGCATTCGACGTCAATAACAAGTTACAAACGTAAGGCTAAAGCACGGATTATGTTTTAAACATGACTCTGGCAATGCTGTTCCGAGCGCCTTCTCTAGAAAAAAAAAAAAAAAAAAAAAAAAGGTTCAGCATTCGACAATGATATGTTTATGTTTTTTTTTCTATATTTTTTCTCTCTTTCATCATTTATGGTATAAAATCTTGCCATTTATCAAAAAATTATCAATACTTCGATGACTCGCTTTTATACAACACGGACCACCTATAAAATTTTCGATAATACCGAAAAAAATATGCAGCTTGTGATTGTCATTGAGGCAAAAATTAGATTTATAATTTTAATTGATTTTAAAAATCTCAAAGGGCGTTCATTACTGGTTTACCCCGAAGCGATACTTGATAAAAGTTACAGAAGAACGTTACAACAGTGGAGAGTTATTGATGCAACAGAGTTGGATCAGTCTCTTTAAATATGCCTTTTTTAGAATCATATTGTGTTCTTTGAATAACGCGCGTCTAACAATCACATCGAAACTATCGACATTTATTATCGGCTGATTACTATAGAATTATTGTTCAAAACCTTCCTTTGAACTGAAAAAAAAAAAAAAAACGTATAAAATGCCGTGTGGAAACTGCATTAAAAACTTACGTGATTAGGTCAAGTGAACGAAGACCTTTTATCTGACTTTTTACGGTATTATAGAGAAAAAGATATATTTTTTTGAAAATTGTTTTTTTGTATTCAGAACGTTTTTATCAATGTGTGTAACAAAAAAGGATTATGAAAACATTTAAGCTAAAAAAAAAAAAATATATATATAAGATACATTAATAATATCATTTTTTTTTTACACCAAGCGATAATATGAAAAAGTGTTGTAAAAAACGTTACAAAATACCGTTATATGTAATCGTAGTTGTAATAAAAATTGCTACCGAAACCGTTTTAATGTATGTATGTACATACTAAATTTTTTTTAGAAAATGACCTAGTCAACCAAAAATAACTTTTTTATAAGTATTAATGAAAAACTATTATTTGGATTTGGGGGGGTGCTCGTCACCGAAGCATCGAGCATCATATGTATATAAAAGTATATATAGAGAATTTCATTTACACTTTTTTTTTTTCTTTTTTTTCGAAATAATTAACTTGCGTAATAATGTAAATATTGTATTTTCAGCTTTGGGGTAGCAAGATTTAACAGAGACTGTTTGGAAGATGGTTACATCTCGTTAAACTGCGTTGGTTGAGGATTATGTCGAATTCATAATCGGTGAAAACAACAAAAACCAAGAGCTATGTGAAGGAAAAAGTGGCAGTCATCATCTTACCAAAGTGCTCAATATAAGATGATAATATAAAAAAGTTTAGCGTAAAAATGAAAAAGTCGATATAAAATATTAAAAGTTTTTATTTATTTAATCACTTGCAAGATTAATAATCGAATTACAAATGTAATAAAAAGGAAAATTATATTGAAAATAAAAGGTTTTTTTTTTTTTTTTTACCCCCCTTGGGTTTGCTAGCAAAGAGCATTAGCCCAGCAAAAAGGAATAGATACATGGAATAGAGTAGAAATTATATTTTTATTCTGTCGACAATGGAATCAAGGAACACCCCTAGGACAAGAATAACAGAGAGAATAGGTAAAGAAAGAACATAAGAGGCGTTGAAGGGAGCAGGAAGACCAAGCTTTAAAAGATGATAATAAAGTAACTCACGCTCGCGAGATAAACCGGAGCACTCGAAGAGCACGTGATTCGCATCACAAACATATACTGAGAATCTTCAGGATCCAGTGGATAATTACGAGATGCAGTCAAAGAAAAGCGATTTAGTGAAGAAGGAAGGAGACTATGCGAGAAACGGAGGCGAGATAATTTAGTAGTTATGGACCGACGCAAACTGGGAAACTCATAGAACCAAGGACAAGGAGGAGGAACAGGATTAATCAACAGTTTCGACGATTCGTGATTTAATCGTAACTCTGAGAAAGACGTCACACAACGAGCAAATGTTGTCATTGCGGACACAGGTTAATTCGCCGCCGGAGTGATCTGATCAGGGTTGCTAATATCTATGTTCTAAATTACCCGACGACGAAAGCCTCAGTGGAAATTCCCAATTTCGGGGATAAAAAAATCTCGATTCCCTACATTTTCCCCACAAATTATCATCAAAAATATAAAAGTACTTCTGATATAAATTAATGATAATTACGATTTAAAAAATGGAAACATAATAATTATGTAGTTACACACACACACACACATTCAGTTACTTATGTTCATAAATTTTATTCCTTCATATTATCAATGCAATGCTTGATTGTGTCAAATTTTTCTTGTTAGCATTTCATTTGAGGGACTGACTTTTAAATTTCCTACTTGTTCCTTGATACCTCCTTTCTCATAGACATAAGCGCTACACTGCAGTATCAGCGTCCAGGCGGTTACGATTCTTTCTTTTTAAATTGTTCAGAGCGGTGAATTTCCGTTTAATACAGATCTATTTGAAAAAGGTACAACGAGCCATATGCTTATTGCGAATTTCAATTTTTGTTTTGCATTGTTTTTGAGACGGAATATTTTAGCCTAATACGCCTCCGGGGGGGGGGGGGGGGATCCTTGTCTCCTTTCAGATTAAAAATATAGAAATTATTTGGAAAAATAAAAAAGAAATAATGATACTCGAATACAATTCCCTCTAAACAACTTCTATTTTTGCATATGTCATAACACTTTCGTAATTATGTACATAATGGACAGAAATAAAAAAAATGAGAGAACAAAATGTATGTATCTATTTTTAAAATATCAGTATTTCGAATTGAATGTAAAATTAATAAAACTAATAAATACCTCTAGAAAAAAATATAAAATAAACAAAAATGTACGCAAAACAAAAAATAAAAATTAAAATAGTATATAGCACACAAGACACACAAATAAATAAATCAACAACAATTGATAAGAAATGAAAAGCACTAGTGTAAATGCAACGAAATATACAGCCAATCGACGATGTGCTGAAAAAACGCGCATGCGCATTCAAACTGAAAGATAACAAAAAAGTGTACAGTGTCCGTTACGCAGTGACTTCTCTATAGATTCCTTCACTCTTAAATTTAATTCGCCTCTTACAGCTCCTTAAAACAAAACTCACCTCAAATAATGTTTTTTTAGTTTATCCGTCCATAGAGAACGCTTGTTATCCTGATCACCGAATTTTCTAAACGGATTTAAGTGCTAAGCAGGGGGGAAGGTTGTAACTTCTTCGTACAGTACTATTATTCAACACAGTCATTTTTCCTGCCGTTATCGGTCAAACTGTTTGCGATCAAACGAGCAACTGTCCATTTAATATGGATCTTTCAGAGTTGGTATAAATTTGAATACGGGCAATTACTCGCTAAGTCTTCTGATATATGTTGTCCCAATATTTGTGTGCGACGGATTTCTTCCATGTTGAAATGAAAGCCACCTCTCTCGCCGACACTACCGCAAGCAATGGTTCCCACCTCCAACCATACCGTAACCTACACCAGTCTCAATAGCAAATTTGAAGCTGCATTCGAAGTTTACTGCGCAATTTTTTGCAGAATCAACGGCGCTCTTTCTTTTCAGTTCCTTCATTGAATAAACTTTTTGTTCCGTCCGTAACTTCACTCGACCAAAACCGGAAAGGAGAAGTCGTGGTTTCTTTTTATTTGTGTCTGGGGGTCATACGAAAAACTATCTCACGCTCACGTTCTTAAATGTTTTCTTCTTCCAGTAACACGTCTCGCCATCACAGTGACGACCCCCCCCCGCACATCCTTTTAACCTGTTCAATGGTCAACTTAATTCCTTTCAAGAAGTTCTATTTCATCACTCAAGTCCTCAAGTAACTGAAATCTTTTGAACTTTCTTAAATTTCAACTACCTCTTACCTTTGGTCCAAGTTGCAGTGGTACGTAAATCAAACAAATCGGATTTTACGTATTCTCTAGATTGTGTACAATTGTACTTTATAACGTACGAATCTGTTTTGTTTTTTTTTTCATTTATTTTAAATATGTTAGCGAATACAACAAAAGTCGTAATACGACGGGGATATTTTTAATAAACTTTCTCTTTGTCTCGGCTATAAAATAAAATATAGCTACTATATTTTTTGTCGTTCCGCTAAGCGTACACTAATCTATAGAAGAATATCTTCTCCGCATGCTTCAGTGAATTAGAATTTGACTAATTTACTTTTTTTATACTTTAGAGGATACATTTGTTCTTATTTAGCTTTTTAAAAAACTACTTAATTTTTATGCCGCAAAAAATGCTGCATTCATTCGGTCCCATCGTTTTTATTAGCGACGACTATATAAAAAATATAGGAAAAGGACATAGTTTTGCTGGAACTGCGACACTTGATGATTCACGTACATGCAATATAACTTTGAAATTTGTCGTCGGTACATCTTTGTAGCTTTTAATGTACATATGTATATTTTTGATTTGCGACAAGCCAAATGTCTTCCTCTGTGGGGATATCTTGTTTTATTTGTACGTTTCGGCAAGTTAAAGAATATAATAAATAAGAAAAGAAAAAAAAGGAACAGAAAAAATGTATTTCTTTAAGTTTCCCACACTTTGCGAAGGGACGATGACATACCAAAGGGCAATCCTCTGTCGCTCGAAACTCCCGGTATATTAGCGGAGATTATTTAAAACGGGGAAATTATACCGATTTTATAATGGTACCACTCGAAGGTTTTTAAAGGTCTTTCATGTGTCGTGAGAAGTAGACCGCGGTTCACAGTTTTTACCTGATAATTATTGCCGCAAACGCCGGTCAAACTCCCACGTATCTCTTTTTTTTTCTTTAGATTTTCTTTTAAAAAAACAGCGACATGCCTTTTTTTTAAAAAAAAAAAAAAAAGCCCGTCTCGTTAATAATAAAATCGATTTTCGCATATATTTGAACGCGCCTCCCCCTCGGCAGTGTGCTCTTCCGCTTCAGCTCGTTCTGCTAGGGGTCAATCATATTCGAACATATTATCATCTCGCACGACCCTGTTAAATTATTGTTCACTTATAACCTTGATCGAGCTAACAGATAGGCAATTATATAGAGAATAGGCCCCACAACCCATAGCCCCGTACTTACAACTACACTTGTATGTGGGAGAAAAAAATATTCTCAGACGAGGATACGGAAACATGAACACAACGAGTTTACAGAAAGTTCAGTTTTTTGCATTACTCAGTTTAGTAATGCAAAAAACTGTAAAAAAAAAAAATGTACAATACAATTTAAAAAAAATTGATTGTTCGCAAATTTTATGCTCGATGATGCTTTAAAAGCTAGTTTTGTTGTCGAAATTTGAAATTTTTCAAAAATTAACAATTTTTTCAATATTTGCAAAGCGAATAATTTGATTTTTTTTACATTTATTTTCAAAAACTTCAACGCGTATTTTTTTTAAATTTATTTTTTGTTTTTTCAATTTTTTTTTTTTTTTTCATAATATCCTTATGTGCCACTTTTCTAGTATTTGGGGAGAACTCGCTATTTGAATTCCGTTATTTTATTGCTACGATCCGTATACCGTTCATTCCATCTTCATAGTTTTTTTGCTCTCCTCACGATTGACGTCGTCGTCGGGATGCTAACCACCAGTGGACGACCCGGGTTTACCTCCATTAAGACACATTTATAGAAATCCTCCCTGCATCCATATGCGACTTACTACTCTCCCTTTTTAACTCTAGTTCTATTTCCATTCGGGTTTTAACCACATTATTTATCATTCCAGTTTTTTTTTTTTTTTTTTTTTATTTTTATTACTTATTAATATCCGATAAGTTTAGGATAAAATGGGAAATATCCGAGACACCAAGACAAGGTACGGAATTTTTCACACACGCCCGATAATCGATGAAACGTTTCGACTAATCCAATCACATTACTGACGCGGATTACCGAAAGGAGTTTGTTGGCAATTTTTTGATATATATCTTTTCCTTTAACCGAGAGAGGAGGCTGACTCGATGATATTTTTAAAGACAGTGTTCACGCGGAAGTGCATAGTGTGTGCTCTTTATGTCTGTTTGTTACTCTGTAGCGAAGTTATATAAGAGCTCTTTAGGGAGCTACTGGCACTAGTTTGAGAATTACTCCGACTTTCCACTTTTTCAGCAAATCGTGTTGATAAATTTCGAGAGAGATTCACGAACTGCGATTTCCGGAATGAAAAACATATTGTTTTGAGTCACGAACGTTACTAACAGGTTGGCTCTATTAATTCGAGTGTATTAATTATTCTGTCCGTAATAGTCAAAATGCAGATGGATAGTAATTGTTTTTAATTTAAAACAGACAGTTTCACCACGAGGAAAGCGGTAAGAGGCGATTTCGTTCAAGTTTTCGGTCGCGAAAATGGTGCTCCTTGCGACCGATATTGACGTTGTAGAGAAATGAAAAGTTTTCCCTTTACTTTTTAGAAAATTCCAAATTGAACGCTGAATTTTTTTAACTTTTATCTCATGCTCAGCGATTTTCAATAGAAGCGAACACGCGCCAAATCGTACATCAAGTCACGAACAACGCTTTTCACGCTACAACGATTTTAACAAAATGCTCGAAGTTCACCCCCCCCCCCCCTTTTAAACGAATGTATTTTGCATTATTCTTACGGATTACTTTTTTTTTTTTTCTTCTTGTTTTACCGATTAATGTTGAAAAACTACAAAGTTTACACACCATAGCCTGTACCTAACTCTGAAACAAAACATATTCGATTTATGTGCAGTCTTTTCGGAGGTGCTTAATTCGTATAAATTAATCGTTAAACGTGTGATTTTTTAAAAATTTCTCAATGAATTCGAAATCTAATTACCTAATTTACAATCGTTAAATATTGAAATTGAATAAGAATAGGAAAATACCATTTACGCTTAAAACGTGAAGTAAAACTATTAAATATCAGATTTCAATGTAAATATGTATTAATCTGTTGTACACTTGCATTTGATCAAAGAAAAAGCTATTAATTGAGCTTTACGACCGTCTGAACTGTAAGATGGTCGTCAATCTACAAATTAACGGGGGAGAGTTACGTTGGTCACAGCGAGTAAAACTCTATCATATTTATCTGTTTTCATTATTGATTATGTTTTTTTCCTCCGTTGCATGCGTTCGATGGATCTTCCTGTTAAATTAAACAACTTGTCCTATCTTTCGTAAAGCTTAGTGTCATTAGATTATTACTTCGTCAGTAAGTTATTTAACGCGTGCTATTTTAAGAAGGGCCATTTTTTTACCTCACCTCTTTCTAATTTCTTGAAATGTCGCCTTATTATTTCAGGTTTATAAAGTGCCCTACAAGAGCGCATCTCCTCTCCCTACTGACTATGTAATTATTCTAATACGTTCTCTTTAATTCATAACCTTTTCCTTCGTCATTCCGTGTCCAAACTGTTTTTTAGCTTTGATACCTGGACATTGACTTAGCGGATCTGCTATTTAGCTTTTTCTAGCGATAGATTTCTTAACGTTTTCGAATGCAACACAACGGCTGTTCTTACTCTAAATTTCCGAGTAACTACTACTCGTATTATTCTGATGATATTCCTATTTGTCTATTCAATCGGATTTTCAACTTTCTTCCATGTTTGCAGCGTTTGTCCTCTACGCTTTAGTTTGCTTCATTTACCCGCTTTTTCCTCACTTATATCTTCCTTATTTTGTCCTCTTCATCCCTTTCTACACATCTCCTCTTTTTATATGCGATGTCGATGCTACTTTTTTTTTTGTGAATGCTCTTACATCGCTGTCCTTTCTACTTTATTAATAGAAATTCATCGTTTTCTCCTTTCTACTTCTATATTCCGTTTACCGCCTTTGATCGGAAAAAGATCTAATTACATACGTTCTTTTCCTAGTTTTCAAAATAATGTCTACATCGACGAGCTTACAAAAAAAAAAAAAAAAAACAAAAACAACAAAAGGTGTGTTTTTGATACATTGTACACAAAAAAACAAAAAAAGTGTTTAATAGATAAGAAATATATTTAATATTACGTAGAATTTATCTGCGAAATTTGTTTAAAAATAAATAATCATTATGTTTTTAGAAAAAAGATAAGAATGGAAATAATAGAAATTATTCGAGATGCAACAACAACAGTCAACAACGATCATTCAAGAAATTACACATTCCTAACAATTTTATGAAATTGACGAGTTCTCTAGAAATAATCGCATCGATCTTCGTTTTCTATTACTTTTTATGACTTTTTTTTTTTTTTTTTTAAATATGAATTTATTTTCAATAGTTTCTATTATAAAAACTTTTGTAGATGAATTAATTTTTTTTTTTACTCAGAATGGACGTTATATTTGAATATAAGCCAGATTTTGACATAAGGAAAAATAAAAACAAAAAAAAAAGCCTCGAAAATACTTAGCTTGGAAGAAATTAGGGAAGATTTTTAACGGCGGTTCGGGAAATAGTATAAGTTAAGGAGACTACTGCGAAGACGGCAGTAAAAGACAATTGGCAAAATAAATAAATTCCCAGCTTGTGCGGGGATCTTCAGTGGTAGGAGGACAAATAAAAAAAAAGGGGTAAAATTTCTATTAACCGTAGACCGTATCGGATTGTAGTCGTAAGATCGAGACGATGTAAGTGAAGAAAAAAATGCGTGCCTAATAAAACTGTTAACACGGTTCCCCCATAGATGACAAATAAATTCGACGTTACAAGAACCGCGGAGACATAGTAGTATTGACGGTGACGCGCGACACGAAAAAAAGTAGTATTCATACGTTATCTATGGAAATTTTCAAGGTAAAAGTAAAATGCGCTATTATCATTAACTCGAATTTTTTTTTTATTTAGTTCGAAACTAGTCGATTTAATTTTACGAAAATCAAAAATTCAACAGTGCAGTTTTCCCATTAGTAGAGTAATAAAAAAGAGCGACAGAAAAAAACCGAAAAAAAATTTAAAAAAAAAACCTTATACAGTTTTGAAAAAAACTATATATGTGTTATCGAGCCGAATACGTTAAGAAAGTGTGTTTTTACCCATCGGTAGAAATGGCAATATTCAAAAATCATCTTAAAGATCAAAAACCTCTATCATAACATTTTTGAAAAACAAATCGAAATAAGTAGCAATAAAATAATATCCAAAAAAGAAAAAAAAAATTATTAAAGAAAGGCTTTTTATTAAGGCAATAAAAATAAGGAAAATAATTTTTGCAGGTCCATCAAATCCAGGGGAAATTTTAAAAGAACGGAGACAAAAACGTTGTGCTGTAATGTTATTTTCTAGACTAACGTTTATATTTCATTCTTTCTTAAAATACTCCCCAACTTGATGATGATGGTTCTGCAAGAATTATTTTCCTTGTTTTTATCGCATTAATAAAAAAAAAAGCATTTCTTGTAAATTTTCTCTTACACTATTTTACAATTTATAGAGTTGCATTTGTGGAATAAAAATTTTTTTCTCATTTTCTAAATATTTTTGCCGCAAATTTTCATACATTATAGGTTTATTTACACAACACGCTATCGAATAAGTAAAATTGAATTTTTTTCTACGAAACGATTTTAGTTTTAAATAGCGTGATTTTCGACGCTTAATATCTGGAAATTATATAATTGGTCCGATTTTTATATTTATATTTCCATCTTTTTATCAGTTTTTTCTGACACTTAAAATAGTATCAGAAGCGATGTCTTCCTGAAATTCTTTTTTTCGTAAACTGTCTATAGGCTTAAGCGTCGGTCTTTTTTGAGATATTAGCGTTCCAACACTATAATGTACTCGATGAAAATATTTCTTTCTTATTTAGGTAAAAAAAAGAGGAAAATGGAATTAATTAAAAACTGATTAAAAATTAATTAAATCCAGCGGGCGAGCGCGATAAACATTAAATTTTACACGGTTTAAATAAAGCCTCTATATATGTAAGTATTTATTACAAAAAATAAAAGATGTTTAAAAAGTGTGTGTGTGTGTGTAAAATTTAATTGTACAAACGTGGCGATTCTTCCTAGCGTAAAAAAAGAGGGCATAACTTTTTTTTCATACGTCGTGAATACATAATTATTCTACATGTCCGGGGGGAATTGTAGCAAAGAGAAAGGTAGAGAAGCGCGTTCGTCTAAGCTTCGCGAATCGTTTAGGAAATAATTTAAAAAAATTAGGACTGAAATACGTCGAGAAAAGCGACATTTCTAAAGGCCGTCTATTTCTGAAATTTCTAGTACGTATTTACAAAACAAAGAGCTTTACGCGCATAATTCGAGCACGGCCGATTGAAATTCTCATGTAAATTCTTAGAGGGAGGAGGATTGCCAGGTGCGACGATTAAGACTGCGCAGATCAGCACGGGTAATATAGTTGATGATAGGCAGGCGTTATTCTAAAGCAAGCCGGTAATAATGGAGGCGATAACGATATTCGAGTGAGCGGCAAGGTTGCACGCAGACAAGACAGGATACTATGTGTGTTATAAGCGGAGCTCATTAGTTCAATTAGAGTTGTTGAATGTAGTTACTGCTGGGGATTTCACCTTAAATAATTGCTCCCAGCGAGCCGAATAGGAGAAGCTGGACATGTGGTCGTCTAGTTTTCCGTCGTCTCCCGACTGTATCTGAGTATCTGAGCGCGCGCGGTGTCATCTCTTTTCGTCGTTAGCATCTAACTGTCGATTATCGTATTCTGTCGTCTGTCGTCGTGCAGTTAATTTGAAATTAGTATTGGCGCAACACGAGCAACTTTTAAGGTTGTTCAGTCGACGTCCTACGTTGGCTTCTTCGTAATCCATTCTCTAGCAACGCTTTTATTATATTCGGCCTCCTCGCCGTCCTCCTGCTGATCCGTCTCACATGACCACCCTAAACTTGGACATTTAATTAACCACGTTTACACCGAAAGCACTGCGACTAGCACCGACGTTGCCGAACCAGTATTGTTTTACACCGTTATTCTGGCCCATCTTTCCGAAGAAGTGTTGTGCAGAAAAAATAGAATGCCGCCGCCAGGCGCCAGACGCCTTCCTAATTGGCTAACGCTTTCCCGCTCACAGCAATAGGCCGGGCCGCCTTCAATCATACGACGCAGATAACTTTCGTTCGTGCTGCTCCAGTTGTTCTCGGATACACAGAATTTCTAGGTAATCCGCGAAATGGCTGTTGATCAACGTTTACACACTTCATCTCGGTGGCCTCTCTTCCACACTGGCCACTTCGTTCGATTTCCGACAGACTCCATTATACTGATTACAACACTCTGATTATATCTCTCTCTCTCTCTATGCTGTTGTTCTACTTTATACGATTATTTTTCGCAGAATCGGCTACACGACTGTTAGTTGTCTCGCACAACATGGTAATGACTCTGAATTTCACAAATGGAAATACCATAATGTGACAATAATTCTTACAAAACGATTAAAACAGTCGGAATTCAACCGCTAATACGCGAAAGAGAAGTAGATCGTTCGTTTTTACGTAAACACCTAGTATCACATTACATTTTTCTAACGTTTATCTCGTACATGCTTTGTTTCATTTCGATGGACACTTTTTTCCTATCAATTTTGTCCATTCGTTTACGTTCTATATATACATATACACATATACATATAAAAATATTAATTACAACGTAATTCTTAGGCTACCCCCCAATAGAAAAAATGTCCCAATTTTATGTAACGTTTGTTGTATTTTATAGGATTTTTGTTATTCTTATTTAAAAAATGTCGCATTTTATATAATGAAAGTTAAATGTTAGAATTGGATTTTTGTGGTTATGTTTTTTTTTTGTGTGTGTGTTGATGCCATTAAGAATTACGTTGTAAATTTTGATAATTTTATACAAAGTATAGAAGAGAAAGAGACATAAATGAAAGCAAGAGGGCCCCTTGCGAGGCCAAAATGGCTGAGTTTATATATATATATATATATATACATATATTATGTGGCACTTACCGTGTAACCTTTGCCATGTGTGCACTTTATTATCCAGTATAATCGGTTCTTATTCGGCGAATTTTTAAGAAGCAGCTTTTTTACCGCTTATAAATTATTAATTAATTAATTAATGACAATCGTTTAATTGATGGGTGTGTATGATACGTTTAATCGTTTTTTATCAAAATAAAATAATTAAAAAAAAAAAAAAAAATGTTTCGGTCTGGCTTGAATATAAGAAGCTGACCGACCACCAGAAAGAAGATGGTATAATTGTTCGCGAAATTGCAAACCAACGCGCAGGAACTCGATATTCAGTAATCGTGTCAATCAAATTCTAAATACCGGCGTTGAACTCTTCAGATTGCACTAAAAAGCGCTTTTAAAATCTACATTTTATTAACGCGATTGTACACAAAAAAAAAAAAGAAACCTTGTGGTTGGCATCCCCAAGGGCTAAAAACATAGAACAAATACGTAACTGAGCCACTTCATAGGTTTGACATTCGCGGAGGAATTTTGCAATCGCGAAAACATTACTACGACAACGTATCGGTATTTTATTATTTTCGTATTGATCAAAGTTAACCGAAATGGGGGGGTATTCTTATTATTTTTATTTTATTTTATTTTTTAAATTTTATATATATATATATATATATATATGTACATAACTTGGCCATTTTGGCCTCTCAAGGGGCTATGTGACCCCTCTTGTTTACATTTCTGTCTCTTTCTCTTCTATACTATGCATAAAACGATCAAAATTTACAACGTAATTCTTACTGGCATCAACACAAAAAAAATAACATAACCTCAACAATCTTATCCTAACATTTAACTTTCATTATATAAAATTAAGACATTTTTTCGTTACATTTTTCCTTACATATTACATAAAATTGTGACATTTTTTAAATAACAATAACAACAATACTATAAAATATAACAAACGTTACATAAAATTTGGATAATTTTTCTAAGGGGGGGGGGGGGGGGGTAGCCTAAGAATTACGTTGTAATTAATATATATAAATATATATGTATACGGCTTTAACACAACTATGAGGTTATCAAGCTGAGCCTATGATATTAATTACGAAGTATAATATAAATTACAGTTTCGGAGGAATAGAAAGAGATCATTTATATGTGGGGACTGTTATTTGAGCGGTTTGTTTTTGGCTTGTTGTATTATATAACGTTCCACCATTTGGTTTATTCGCGCATATGTCATCAAGCAGCTACCTTTTATTTTTACAGTTTCCGCTTGTGAAAAATTCTACTACCAGCGTTTAAAAATCAAAAAAAAAAAAAAAAAAAAAAAAATGCAATCACGGAATAATTTACAGAGAAAAGAGGTTGTGTACAGTAAGGAAACATCGAGGGAAGTACTCGAGGGTCATTCTAGTTTGTATGCAGAAAATTTCAGAAAAAAAAGTATGAGACAATTTATTTGCGTTAACAGCTGAAAATTTTTAATCGTGACGAAAATAAATCTGAACGATACCGGAAAGTTGTTACGAGTTTGAAATCGTTATTATTTTCCGGTACACGAAGAAGCGAAATGGTTTTTATACGAGTAAATTGCACTATTAAAGCGAAAGATACAAATGAAAATTTGTGGTATAATAAAAGGACGACACATCTCCAGCATAGACAGTCTTTTATTGTGTATGACTGATTTGTGCCACGATAGCGCTGTATAATATCTGCGCCGCCAACTGAACATTTTCTATCCGTATTTCGGAACTTTCGGGAGTACGTTGGCCAGTGTTATAAAAAAATAGAAGTAGAAGTAGAAACAGAAACAGAAATAGAAATAGAAATATAAATATAAAGAAGCACGCTTTCGACAGACATAAAAAATACTCTGTGGTATACGTTTACACTAGCCAACAGGCTACTGTTAGAAAACTGAATAGGAAAAGGAAAAGGGAAAGGAAAAAAAAAAGCGTCGTCGGGAAACAAGAAAAAACAACATATCGCCGCCGAGCGTGTTGGATAAAGTTTCCTTAAGGGACATGTCACGATTTTCACTTGTGCGTACACATAAACTTACACGGCGCGAGTGTGTAGACGACCAGCCAGCGAATAATATTTCTGTGCTCAGATGTAAGATAGAAAGATGAAGGATTTCTCCTTGTCCGCTGCTAGGTCCTGTGTTCTGGTGCACGATGACGGGCCACCGACTATAATACAGCTCTCTGTTTGATGTACTCCCTGGGGACAATATTGTGTGTAGAGCGTATGCGATATTGTCATTTTACCTCTACCGACTGCTGTACAGATGGCTGTTTTGATGCGGACCAGCGTGCACTAAGAAAGCTGACACTGAGGTCGTAAGGATTTACGGGGTGTACGTATTTATGTGCGCTGTGCTGGTGCTGGTGGTGGCGGCGGCGGCGGCGGAGTTAGTCCGGAGGAGTCGGTAAAGATTTCTCGGAGATTTTGATAGAACACGGTTTTTCTCCATAAAAATTCAACGTCGCCTGACCTAAATTCCGACGAAACACAACGGTTCCGACGCTTTCGTTATCAATAACGCCCACGCATCTTCCCCTTCGTGCGACAACTAGAACAGGTACCGAAGGCTGCGTTTTATCTGTTGATAACACCGGAATGCCGTCTAGAATTATCTCGGCTCGATTGCCGTCTATAAGATTACGCGGTCCGAATAGTTACCGATTATCGCGTACAGATGATCGACAGCAATCATCCATTAGCTTGAACTGTTCCCGTCATCTCAGCGGCTGATAACGTTTAAAACTGCACAGCTACACTTTATCTTTCAAAAGAAATGCCCTTCCTCGTACAGAAAAACGCGTTGCATTTTCGAAATATCCCGGTATGACTCTTAATAGTTAAAGATTTATTTCCATCATGATTACTATTTTTTTAATTCTCTAAATCGATATTACAGAATTAGGAATGGAAATATAAAAAAAAATCTTAAGAATCGTTCGAAATGCAGATTTTCATCGTAATATTATAAGCTCATTCAGTGGCGCTCGTATTTCTGGTAAAATTCTGCTACCATTAATTTCTAAAGTTATCTTTGATCGTGTAAAGATCCGAGTCTCTTGCGTCCTTTTTCCTTTGTTCTTGAGCCAATGCCCCCCCCAAAAAATAAAAAAAAATAAAAAAAAAGTAAAAAAAAATAAAAAAAGTTATTTTTGCTCTAAAACATGTGATTGCAGTTTCGAAATTTTTCTTATCTCAGTATATTTAATTTTTGCCGATAAATCGCGCAATATACACCCTGTCAAGAAAGTATCGGGAATTGTCAATTTAAATCTCCCGGGTAATAGCTAGGCAGATAATGTTTTTTTTCCAGGTTGGTACAACTGTTTTGTATTATGATGCCTATTTTTAGCGCGATCTGTCAACCAGTGTGTTTACAGCAGCTGTTAAAATCAGTCGACCTTGAAGTGTTTTGTCGAAGTTTTACAATGAGTGAAAATATTGAACAACGTACTTGTGTTAAATTCTGTGTTTCGAACGAAATTTCTTGTGCCGATACACTGAAAATGTTACAGAAGGCTTTTGGTGAATCTGCTTTATCAAAAACGCGGGTTTACGAGTGGTACAGAGCGTTCAAGGATGGTCGGGAGACGGTCGAAGACATGCCTCGCTCTGGACGGCCTTCAACGAGTGTGACCGATGATAACGTCGATAAAATCAAGGAAATCGTTGCTGAAAATTGTCATGTGAGCTTGAGAGAGATGGCTCATGGATTGGGCATGTCACACGAGAGCGTACGTACGATTGTGCACGAAAAATTGGGTATGCAACGCGTTGCGGCTCGGCTTGTTCCGAAAGACCTGAATTTCTTTGAAAAAAAAGTACCGAGAACAGGTAGCTGCAGACATGCTGGATCGAGCCAATTTGGATCCTACCTTCTTGGAAAAGATAATTACTGGTGACGAGACATGGGTGTACGAGTACGACACGCTTACGAACCAGCAATCGTCCGAATGGCGGCCAATTGGCGCGCCAAAGCCGAAAAAACCTCGCCAAAGCCGATCGAAAGTGAAGATCATGTTGATTGTTTTCTTCGATATTCGAGGCGTGGTACACTATGAATATGTGCCAGCCGGACAGACAGTCACCAAAGAGTTTTACTTAAGTGTTTTGAGACGTTTGAGAGAGGCTATCCGTCGTAAACGTAACGATTTGTGGGTCGACAATTCTTGGATTCTCCATCACGATAATGCGCCGTCTCACAAAGCCATAATTGTGAATGAGTTTTTGGCCAAACACTCAGTAAATATCATCGAACAACCGCCGTATTCACCAGATTTAGCACCCTGCGACTTCTTCCTATTCTCAAAACTCAAATTTCCGCTACGGGGAATGCGCTTCGAATCGATTGATGACATCAAGACGAATGCGACGCGAGAGCTAAAGGCCATCCCGGAAACCGCCTATCAGAAGTGCTTTGCCGAGTGGAAAAAGCGTTGGCATATGTGCATCGCTTCGAATGGATGTTATTTTGAAGGTGACAAAATAAATTTGGATGAAAATTAAAAATTGTTCGTTTTATTTAACAATTCCCGATACTTTCTTGACAGGGTGTAAAACTTTTTTTTCTCTCTTTTTTTTGTTTTTTTTTTAAGAGTTACTTTATTCAAAAATCTCTCTGGAGTGTATATAAAACTTAAAAAAAGCGGCGTGTATTTAACTGTGGATAATTTCTTCTCAAACACCGCTCGATTCGTCCGATCGTGTTTTACATTAATGTTGCTATATACATACGTAATATAAATGTTAATCTATAATTTTTTTATAGTTTTAGTCGAAATGGATAATAAACAAAGATTAAAAATTTGTTTTTCTAGCCTATAAGTTGCTGTATATGGCACGTAAAATAAATAAATAAATAAAATAAATAAATAAATAAATAAAATAAAGAAATAAAATTTATTCTATTATACGTGTTGTATTTTTAACCGCTTCGCATCGTTAATAATTTTTAACAAATTTTTAAAGTAGAAACTTCGGTTCGGATTTTAAAACCAAATGTAGGAAAATGAACTCGCAACGATTTTTAAATTCTGTACTGATTACATAAAATTATGTAAAAAAAAAAAAAAAAAAAAAAAAAAATGCCACTTCTAAATCAACTAATTTCTTCTTGTTTTTTTAAATCAGTTTATAAAAGCTCTGAGAACGAATTATCACCAAACTACGATATGACTAAATGAATCGTCATCGTTGAATAAAGAGTTCTTTACATTTTTGCCGTATTTCAATTTTTAGTTACCGGAAAATTTGTCGACTAGCTCACCTAGCCAGGACATATCGATACGAACAAGTTTTTATAAACTGGCGTTAAAATATCTGAAAATTTAAAACTCGTAAGCTAAAAATTTGTCGTAACTTTTTTTTTGAACTCCCGGGGGGGGGGGGGGATTCATTTCAAAAATCTGAAATAATGGGAAATTTCATATCAATGACGGAAGCCCGGCTATATGAAGAAAACAAAAAGAAAGAGACACACGAATCGTACCTGCAGCGCGATCTATATCTAAATTCTAAATTATTATATTTTTTTCGTGTTCTTTAAAAACAAATTTAGACCTCGTTATCATTCGGCTAATCTTAGAGTAAGTAAATAAAGTAAATCCCATATCCTTGATAAGGTATCATGGACTGTGAAGTTAAGCTTTTCGTAACGGTGCTAAGCCTAATGAATCTAAAAAGAATACACCAAGGCCGGTTCCTTTCTACTTTTAGATTATCCGCCTTTTACTTTCCCCCAGATAATTCTCTGGTACCCAATTATTTCAGGCTGGGTAAACTTGGGAGCAACTTGGATCCGCGACGAGACAAGTCTCGATAACCTATGTGACACTACTGGTTTGGTAGCCAAGCAGCTTAACCACTAGGCTACCACGCTGTTTAATCTTAGAGTAGAGTCGTTATTTTATCTACTGGACCGGCACCCTTTCTGTTGAAGGCCTGATACATGGAGCCAGACATCGAACGCATTGTGATCGCTTACGCCCTAGAGCACCCCGAGAAGAAGAAGATTAAATATTATATTTGGAGGCAAATCTTCGATTCTTGAAAAAAGTACGCGAATTATTCTTACACTTCTTTAAAAATATAGAAATATTTAAAAAATAACCGCTACTATATATGTTGTTATATCAAAAGCTTTGTTATGATGTCACACGTGTAGAAATAATTACATCCCATCATCGGTGGGGTTTGCAAGTGCTTTGAAGGATCGGCTTTTTTAGATGAAATGATAAAAACGTTACTGCGTCTAAACCGGTTGAAAAAAAAATTGTTACGGTCTAACACACGCTTGATCCGAAATTCAATTTGTTCAGTGGAGAGTCTAGAAATATATGATCCGCTATTGGTCATTAAAGTTAACCGTTGAAATTGGTGCGGAATCGTTAAAAAAAAAAAAAAACAAACCGATGTATTTTCTAACTTTAAAATTTGAGTGTTCTCGATGTGAGGCAGAAATTTATTCCTATCCTTGCTGCGAATTGTTAATAAATTATCAGCACTCTCTTACGTTAACAAAAAAAAAAAAAAAAAAAAAAAATCGTACGTGACCACAGTTATACTTTCCATTCGCAATATTTTTTCTATGCAGTACCGCTGTCGCCTTAAAATAAGTTCATTTTGATCCAAGTACGGCGTTACATTTTGCTTTTTTTGTTGTTTTTTAAAAATATTGTTGCCCTAAGAACTTCCAGTATAGGAGAATTAAACAATCAAAACGCGGCTCATCCTAAGAATCCTTAGATCCCCAGCCCTATACCTAGTTTACTCGCTGAAATTGACTTACACTGAAACTGTCAGACCGTCGGAATAACGTTAAAATACTTCTTTAAACTGTCGTTCTTCAAGACACAAGATTTAAAAAAACAACTGACCCTGCCTTCCTGAAATCATATAAGTAAAAAAACCCGCGATACCACGACCGGTAGGCGTAAGAAGCAAAATCCTATGCGCCTAATTAAACATCATGCTACCCGACATCGCACCTGGAAATATATCATCAATTAACTCGAATAATACCAAAACACGTCAACGCTGACCCCTATGTAGATAAAGAGGACCGCCGGCATCCAGAATGGGAATAACCTTTTTTTGTGGAACCAAGCTATATGTGCTGTTACTCCGCCACTATCAAACTAGCGAACGTTGTTCTGTCAAAATCGTACAGAGGAAGTTGTAATAGCTCGCTTAAGAATTAGACACAGCTGTGATTGACGCATAGAACTACCTTGTTCAAAACACCGAAACGCCTTTCCGTTCGGAATGCCAATGTCAACTGTCAATGCACCACATATTCGGAAATACCTGATAGAAAGACTAGGGGGAGACCTATCAGAATTGCAATAATTTAAACATTAATTATGTATTAGCCGATAATGCGAATTAACATCCTACTAAACTTTCTGAAATCATGTAATATTAGCTACACTTACGGTGATGATACATGCAAGTGACCAAGTTGTCCAGCGTCGTTAAATAATAATAAGTAAAATAAATAAATCTTCGGATACGCCTACACACACACATGTGTATATATGTATATGTATTTGAGTGTACGTATACAAATGTATGACCTAAGCACAATTTTGTCATTTGTTTTGCCCTTGAATCTACTCATGGTTTATGCCTTTCGACTGTATTGATAGAAAATGGTAACGATTTTAGATATTGAGTAAATTCAGTCTAGATGTCTTTTTTCTTTCTTTTTTTGGTTTAGTAATTTAGTTACTGAGTGCTTAAAATTTTCGTAGTGATCCCTTACTTATAAATACATTTCGGGAAAAACTGTATCAATATATAATAGTACATTTAATTATGGGTATTTCGAAAGGATTGCGCATCAACCATCATCAGAAGTTACATAGTGTTTCTACCACATCTACGTTGGATTGTGTTTATTAATTCTGTAGTGCAGTTGTTTTTGATGATGGTTGGTGCAATTCTTTCGAAATGTCTTAATTAAATATATTGTTATATACCGATACAGGATGAGTAATTTACCGTAAAACTAATCAGAAGAAAAAGGGAGTTAAACATCATTCTTGACGGAGAATATGTATATGGTGTGTGTTCCGGGCAAAAAAAATCAAGTAGGCCACAGGGCCGATAAATAAATTTTCGTTTTTTATTGACCGAAGCTTTTTCGAACGTTTCCTGCTTAGAAACGTAGCGGAGAGAAAATAACAAACGCTTTTAAATAACTTCACACACGTGTTAGAAGATAGAAATTGAAAAAAGAAAAATAAATCGAAATCAGTCTAAAGGGAAAAGTGGTCTAATTTTTTTCATCCGACTTTTCAGAATTACTTAAATTTTACATTTTGAAATCATGGCCGGTGTATAATTACGTACGGTGAATAGTATTTTTTTTTTTTTTTTTATAGGATGCGAAAAAACCCTAAAAAAGTAGAAGTAAAAACCATTTAAAGTGTGAGTGTATTTCTCTCTATAACGAGAAATTTTCGGAAATATTCCAGTGGACGTTGTTGAATCATGATTGAATCGGTCAGACGAGCGTTCATTTTATCCAAATTTAAGTTGGGAAAGAAGTATTCGATTTCGGGTGCGTAGAAGTTGGAAAAGATCTGGCAGCAAATCCAGCGCACCAATATCGCCATCATTACAAAAGTTAATTACAATTAATTAATTATTTGTCAGTAATGAAATTTTCTGTTTTGTCGTAAATCGTTTATTAAACTTTAAAATGGTTCGTCGCGAATTAAATCGTACGTGACTCTTAATTATTTTTGCCCTTAATTTTGTCGAAAAACACAAATTACGTTTTTGTAATTTTCTTTTTTGATCATCTTCTAATATGTGTGTATATACATGTTAATTAGGTGATGGGAATAATGGCAATATTTACACAGCGCGCATTTAAAATCCGTGAATGAAACTGGGCTGAATAAGTTACGGTAAAGCCGGTTGGTTGAGCAACGGTATTCGCAGCGGAGCCCGATTCCGGACCATGTTAAAAATTATCATGCCCGAGTAAATAAATAGAAAAGAAACATTTCCGTGGAATAGTGGCGTTACATATACTTGGTCCACAACAGACACCGGCGACGAACGAAGAAGACTTTGACTCTCTCTCTCTCCATTAAGATGCACTTACACCGAAAGAGCGAGCAGTGCACGGGCGATGGTACTCAGAAACGACAAGGGTCTTCTGCGCGGTATAAATAACCGGGGAAACGAAAAGGAGAGGGCCAAAGCGCGCGCGGTACAAATTGGTTTATTTGGAAAAGACAAACAGGTGATAGAGTTGGTGTCGGGAGTTGGCAAGTTCTTTTATTGGTCTAAAGTTAACACTTTTAACTTACAACAGTTGCACGACTGGGCTCTGTCGCATTTTTCCTATTAAGATTATAAAATACGAGGTCACGTAGTGGGTGGATGGTGTTTGGCCGTTAAAGTTTGTCTGTCGGGAAAGTGCCCGAAGGATTTTCCGGGATAGTCGGAAAAAGGAGTTAATAAAAGACACGACCGGATCTGTCCTTCTTATCGGGAAGAAACGCACGCGGAATTCTATTTTTCCAGCTTGCACACATAGGCCGGCGCGCATAGGTGGTGTAGCGCGATAAGGCGAAGGAGTCGTGGCGGTTGGCATTTCTTTTCGTTCGTACTACTCGGTGGGACACACGTCGCGGCAGAGAAACACCTCAACGAGGACGGACTCGGTGCGAGTGCCTTGGGAAAACAATAGTAGCACTGGCATGCTGGAAAAGAAATCGGCGAAGGACGGCCGCTCGGAAAATCTGAGCCTTTAGCCATTACGCGCTTTCCCAAGGTGCTATTTCATCTCGGAAAACTCCGCAGACAATACCCTTGAGAACCGGCACCGTACATACGACCACCACCGACACAACCGGCCCGAATAAACGCACTATATCCTCGGTTCGCTCAACAACTCCGCAGTCAAATTCACTCCTTTTTATACCATTATTTCCTCGCGCTGTATATTAAACCACTTTACGTCGTGACGTGTGTGGGTGATACGGTGTAATAATATCCTTTGACTAAATTTTATATATTCTCTGGGCCGCCCTATTATTCTTATTATTATTATTATTATTATTATTATTCGTTTCTCTTAAACGCCTTCAAAAAATGTTGTCCGCGCGGAACTATTTCTTTTTTATATCATTTGGTATTATTATTTGCCGGAGCACGCTCGCGGCACTATTGGTGCTTTTTTGTTTTGCTACATGGTCGAATACAGGGCAAAGAAATAATGAAACGGTTTGCAGCCGCCTTTTCCAGCATGCCAACACTAAACGCCTAGTACCTATTCGTTTCGTACGAATTCGGCTAGCACAGCGTAAAGATTGCAGTGCGTGAAACTGATAGCAATCGGAAGACAATTTGTTTCTTTTCTGAATTTTGAATATTCTTCTAATGCAATTCCCGGGCAGATTTTTGTCATTTTTAATATGTAATCTGTCGCCTGAAGACTGTATCTGAACCATAAGGTCATGAAGCGCATTTTCAAAGTAGTATTTGAAAAGTAATTCTACTATATTTGAAACTGGACCACGTGTCAAGATGTGACATTTTAACGAACCTGTAGATTAACGAAAAAGTAACCTAATTCAGGAAGGAAGTGCACTATTATCGATATTTAAAAAACCGCGAGTCGCAATTAATGAATACGTGCGGTTTTTTTGTTCTTAACTCTTAAAGTAATGTGAAATATTTCGATTGAACGTAAAAAACGAAAGTTTGCCAAATTGTGTAAAATTCCGATAATCCGTCATCATTTCCCTGTAACAAGAAAATCCGGCTGATCTCGAGTAGCCTGCAACTTTGTAATGAATTGATACCGTTTTTTGCAAAGTCAACATCAACGCCGGCATTACTCTTGAAATTTGTCGAATGTCCGTATGAAGAAAAATTTCAGACAGGGCAGAAAGACGGTTTTTTTTTTTTTTTTTCAAATGGGTTCGTCAACATGGATATTGACCCAAGAACAGAGAGGAAAGAGAGACTCAGATCCTTACACGATCAGAGATAGCCGACAGAAAGGAACTGAGAGCTAGAATAACCGAAGGAGAAGGAAGGGAGAGAATGAATGAAGCACAGTATGGAGCGGGAGTTTGTAAGAGGAAGGAATAAAAAGCAGCTTGTTCAGTTGATAATTACGAACAACCGAAAACATTATATGATCGGAATCAGAAATACATTGATTGCTGGCAGGGTGCAATGGACAATAAAAAGAAGGCACGAGAGAATAACGGAACAATGAGGAAGGGAGCAAACTATGCCCAAAACGCAAGAGGCAAATCGCAGAGAGATTGGAACGGCGCATGGAAGGAAAGTTAGTAAACCATGGAAAGCGTGGAAGGGAAGGTTGGATAGACAAGAAAAAGGAGTTCAGGTTGGAGAATGAGGAGACGTAGGAGTCAGACCACAGTTTGGAATGAGCAGCTGCAGACAGAAGGGTAATATTAAAAGCTGAGAAGGCAGAAAGAAACCTACCAGAAGAGGAAGATAATTGAGCGAATCAGACTAACTCATGTCCCTCGATTCCGGAATGGCCAGGAATCCAAAGGAAATCTGTTTGGATAAAGTGGGAAAGGAAAAGATCGTGAATTAAGGAACGAATAAGGAGAATGATGCAGTCGGTTGAGTGAGCAGGGAGAGCAGATGTGATAGTCTGCAGCAAGCTTTGAGCATCCGACAGGATAAGGGGATTGCGAGAAGCCAGTGAAGTTTTGATAAAAAGAAGAACACGCAGAATAGCAGAAAATTCAACATAAAAGATTGAACGAAAGGAGGGAAGTTTAAAGGACTCGAAGTAATTGAGAGAAGGACAGAAGAAAGCTGCGCCAACACCATTGGGTCCCTTGGAGCCATCAGTGAAGATCAAAAAATGGAGAAAGACGTATTAATATAACTGAAATAGATTTGTTGTCCTTTGTCATATTCATTTCTGACCGCCTGGCTATTTAGTTCTATCTGTTAATTTTTAATGTTGTTGGATCAAAGCCGCTGGCGCGCCCAGGGTAGAAAAAAAACAAACTACTACGCATTACTCAGCTATGGGAAATATGCGCTATCGAACAGGAGCTAGGATAAACGAGATCATTATCATTCGGTCATATTGCTCAAGATTCCGAGCGTCCTGACTACCTATTTCTGCATTCTAGCTGTACAGAATAGGCATACGGCAATTGTTCATGTGCAGTACGAGTGTGTGTGCGCGCAAGACTACACTTGGAACTGATGGTAGCCGCTATGGAAAAAAATCGGTTGCCAACTGAAAACACCAAAGAATTCGGGGTTAATTTAAAGACGATACGGTAACCCAGAATTAGAATGAAAGCAATTAAAAGTAAAGTTTCAAACGAATTTCGTAAGGATTTTATTTTGCCGAAGAAAAGTCATTATTCTGCAGCCGTCATTATTAGATTTGACGGTCAAGCAAGGAAGAAAGTACTAAACCTGCTTGTTGTAAGATCCGTCGAAGTCGCATTATACCAAAATTCGATGTCGTTCTCGCTTTGTGATTTTATCCGGCCCACAATGAAAAGCAATTAACTGGCACAACTAACTGGCCACTAGCATTGGAGTAGCTAATGTTGGAGCCTATTAAACAGAGTTTCGATTTGGAATTATTGAAAATATTGAAAATTAAACAAGATTCAAGTTTTATCGACTTCGAATACCGATGTTTAGTTAACACTCTAGGTCTAGTTCGAGATGTGGCTAGAACAAAATAAAAATTTTAGAGATGCCACATAAGGCAGATTCATTAAGTTTTCGGCGAATTTCATCGAAAAAAAAAAAAAGTAGAAAACCTGTTAATATAAAATATTAGAATTTTCTCATCGAAAGACGAAGAAGTGGGGTATTGTGTGAAGAATTCAAAAAGTAGCGCGCTAATTTGTGTGCTTATAATAAACTCTTTTTTTTTAATTTACAAAAACGAACAGTTTATACACGCTTATAGAGAAGTGTGTGGCCTTATCCTTTTCCCCGCCGAAAATTTTAATCTATTCTGTAATTTTCTTTCGAATAATTCAAAAAAAAAAAAAAAAAAAGTAACTTTCCGATTCCTAAAAATTATTAATATCTCTAACAACAATATCTGACAGAATTCTTGGCCGCTGTGACTAAAATTTAGCGGCTGAAAAACGAAAACAAAAACTAAGCACTCCCGCTATTCAACGCGTCTGTATATAATAATATTATTCACTTCCAGTCGAATTGCGATAATTTCGATTGCGGGGAGGTGATTAAATCTGAACAATTTTTTCCGCTTCAATTCTGAGACTCGGTTTAAATAGCACAAAAAAATAAGAGAAAAATAACTAGAAAAAGAGCCCGCCGAATATACAAGAAGATAGATAAAAACAAAACAGGAGGAAAAATTTAATTAAAAAAACATATTTCTAAATTAAATCGAGAAGAGAGGTCCGTTTAACACGGATTATAATTATTTCGAGAGGTTTTAGAAGCGAGCAGCTACAAAACTACGTGCGGAGGAAAAATATAAATTATATTTTCGCTAGAACTAACTGATAAAATGTGAAAGGACTTTAGACGTTACCGGAATAATCCATTTCGCTTTTAAGACACACTTCGGGCTGTCCCCGCCCGCCCGGCCGGCCGGCCGCCGGCGAACGAAATATAGAGAGTAGCGAAACACGAAAAGAAAAAAGGCGACCAGAAATCAAAGGGTTACACACAGATCAAGGGGGCTTGAAGTCGCCGGTGGAGTTGGCAGGGTTTAAAAAAAACAAAGACCAGCGCGGGCGTGCTCCTTGGCACCCGAGTGAGTGCGAAATACTGAAAAAAGGTAAACAGAAACGGAAGTGGAGAGGGAGGGGAGAGTTGCAAAGTAAAACTAATAAGTAGTGTAAGCGGAAACGGAGAGTAAGGAGGAAATGAAAGAAAAATTATCGGAAAGTAGGAAGTTGAAGTTTTAAGCTGGTCGCCCGGCAAGAAGCGCGCACTGCTCGCACACAGTCGGCGGTTCAGATCGTTTAGCGCCGATTAAAGTTAATGGCTGGGAAAAGTAGTTGCAGTTTGCCGGGCGGCGGGAAACTGCGGTTGACAAAAGAAAAGAGAAGCCGGCGAACGCGAAAGAAAAATCGAAAAGGAGAAACGAAAAACGAAAAACGAAAATTAAAAAGCAGCGATAAAACGAAAAAAACGAAAAACGAGCGCGCACCGGAAAAAAAATTATTCGCCAGTAATTTCGGCGGCGGGGTTGCTAGGTCAGGTCGAGCGTGCACGTACGGATCAGCGCGCGGGTAGCCGCGGTTAGCGACCAACAACACGCTCGGAATAATTTGGAAATATTCGGCGGATCGACGATGGCGCTGCGGACTAGGTCGCGCTGCGTGCGTGTGTTCCAGTGTAGCCCGGAGACGGACTCGGATTCGGCTGGCGGCGCGGGACCGAGGGTCCGAAGATGTGCATCGGCGAGCGACCGAGCTCTATAGAGAAGTAATTAATTTGTTCTTAAGATTAGCCGAAGAGCTGTATTTCCTTTTCCGAGTTTTCCAACAGTCACATCAGAAGGAAGACTTCTTTAATTAACTTCAATTAGTCAGAAGTCGTCCTCCCCTTCCCCTTCCCCATCACACCATCACCATCGTCGTCGTCGTCGTCGTTGTCGTCGTTGTCGCGATTTCTATTTCGCGTTGGTCGCTGCCCCAGCGGTAACCCCGCCGTAGCAGCGGGCACTTCGGCAGCAGTTACTTCTGCTGGGCCTTTTTCGCGCAGAGTGCTCTTTTTAATTTCATTTTTGCTGCTGCGGTTCGTCTCACGATGCGCTCTACATTTGAGACTTATCTGAAGTCGCGGCAATCCGGCAAACGGTGAAAGGGTTGCGTTGCTGGCCTTATCGGCGGAGCGGCACAATCCGCGCCGGCGGTTTTTATAACGGATTACTGTGGCGGGCTCATGATGAGAGCGAATGCCCGGCCAGGCCGCTGGCATTCTTTTTCTTAACCCCGAAGCAGCGCCGCTAAAGGCTCCCGCCGGTACCGGGCGATTTCTTTGTTTCGGAAAGCGGCAAATGTCAACATTTGTTGTCGAACGGAAAACAAATTAATGCCCAGCCGGCTAGCTGCGGCAACAAGAAAAAAGCCGTAGGCTGGCGACTGCGACGCGCAGATGACGTGTAATTAAAAATGGAAATGATTTCGTCGCTCCATTTGCTGCCGAACAATTCGGAAAAATACGAATTAAATTAAAAATGGAAACGAAATTAACGATATTCCGGCCCCGCTTCCTCTTTCCCCGCCAATTTAATTTCCTCCTTCGGTTAATTTTAAGATGGCGTCGTCGCCGAATAATAATAATAAGGTGTTAATTATCGCGAGATCTTGAGCCCGCTTCTCCCACGGTCTCCTGCTTGTCCATGAACGGCTCAGTCTCATCGCATCTGTCGTTGGCCACCGATTTATTTCGCTTACTCTATAATAATAATAATAATAATAATAATAATAATAATAATAATTCTAATAATAATAGTAATAGTAATAGTAATAATAATAATATTAAACAGTTGGGTAAATTGATACAACTAAAATAACTGCTAAAACGGGGGGGGGGGTTTCTATCGCGCCATTGGTAGTGTAAAAACTTTTCTTTTTCTGTTTTGAGGAAATATCTTTTGTTCGCTCTCCGATGAAAGAGAGGCGAATAATAATATCACTGGTGGCAGGGGGCTTGGGGAAACTGTATAATAAACTAATTTAAATATAACTCCGACGGACAACGTCAGTTCGGTCAATGGTAAGGAAATATAAATTTATTTAATAAATGAGCAGAGTTGTTTATATAAATATTTATGCCGGCTAAACATTCCGGTCGAATGCCGACAATCACAATTACTCGATAGTGCGCATTCGTTAATTGAGTTTTTTAGCCTTGCACGAGTGCTCGAATAAAATATATATGTATAATTTCGAAAGGTAAGAGGTAATCAAACGCAACGCGGAGTGCATGGATATTCTACCACGCGGCCGAAAAAAAGTAGTAAATACCAGATGTTGTTTAATTATCCTTTAGATGAATATCAGCTAAATCTAGAGCATTTATCGATCACACCCTAAAACTTTAGACTCGTTAGAAAACAACTTTCCGGATAAAGCACTGATAGACAAAGAGTTCCCGAAAATGATATACTGTACGGATGTAAAAGTAAGTGTATAATCCTCGATGCACTTTTTTAATACAGCTCTGAAAGAAGTATTTCGAAAATCACAATGAACAGATAAATGTGTTAATATAAACGATTAAAGGGATTAAGTAGTTTTGGATTTGCAGATAGTGCTTAAATGCGCGAAAACACAGATGAGTGTTACGTGTTAAATGAATTTAATTAAGATCCGGGATTATATACAAAAGCTCTTGAATTACTCGAGAATCTTAAAACTGGATTGTAACGGAATTGAAAACGATGGAAAGTAGACGGCAAAATTATTATTACACTTGCATCGAAAATTATCGGTCGTTAAAATACATTTTTAAGGAAAAGGTGAAATATTTAAAAAATAGTTGTATTCTACTAACACCTATAGCCAACCCCATCATGGGCATTACAATAAAATATATTATAGAAAGGTCACAATGCCAGGAGGAGTGAAAATTTGAAAGACAAAGTAGGTACGAAAATGATTAAGAATAAATTAAAACGTAATCGATAATTTCAACCCGGCAATAAAGAGACTAAAATAGAATTCAACCGGACGTTTTGCGAGAGAATGGAAACTATAGAATTGAACAAAGGGAGCAACGGACCGAACTATCTACAATGGAAAAAAGGGGAGGAGGAAAAAACAAAAATCAGATGTGATGACGATGTAGTTAAATTACCGGAACGCAGACACATTAGCGAAGAAAAGGCTTATGCTGGAGTGGTCTCGATTGAACCTTTGTCCGTTATCAGGGCTAAATATTAAATTAAAGGATGTTTTGTATTGACAAGGTTAGAAGAAGCGTATTTATATTCGTTTACGAATAATGGTGCCAGTGATGTCCAATATCGTAACCAATGTGGCGTAAATAAAAATCAAATAAAAGTAATAATAAATGTATAAACAGCAACGATTGACTGCAAAATTAATATTTTAGCCCCCCCCCCCTCTGCCTTTCTTTTGACGCAAACATCATGTATATTTTGCACTCATTTCTATTAATATTATTCCTTTTTGGGTCTATCCTGCAAATTCAGAAAAATAAACCGTGTTAATAAGTGTTTTTATCTTTTCCAACTGATGATGCGATATTCCCGAAAATACTTTTTTTTTTTTTTTTTTTTTATCATAAATCTATTTATATATTTTTGGAGTATTTATTTACTATTAATTTTTATTTTTCTCCACTGTACCAGTCGAGAAGACTACAAACAGCGCCAGTGTCGATATTTTACTATTTGTATTATGACCGTAAAGATGTGAATTGATCCAAATCCCTTCAATGAGGGATTGAATGGTGTATCATTATTACAGATCATCAACAGACAAGCGGAACAGTTAATTAACAGAAAGGAACAGAATGGAAAAAAAAAAGGAACTACAGCAAACTAAGTGTGATACTGCGTGTGTAGGTAAATTTTGAGGAATTTCTTTTGGAGTGCTTCAAGCACAGCCATAAGCTGTGCCAGTCAACGCTGTTGTAGCTTCATTCGTGCAGGTGAATAGGATTTATTAACACTTGTAACTTTCCTGTACGCACAAATTTTAACTAAGGAAGAGATAATTGCGTACAGTTTGAACATTCATAACAGGTATAATAGTGCCCAAATTAACAGCTACTGAGCGTAGTTGGTAGGCAGTGGTGTTTCGTCGAGTTAGAATATATTTCGCTGTACTTACTGAAATTTCCGAAAATTATAGTTGTCGCGAAAGAAAAAAAAAAAAAATATAGCTATAATAGAATTAATAATTATGCCATGTACGTCATTCCGAAACATGTCGGCCATTTTTAATATTTTTAAAATATAATTTCTGTAGGAAACGTTTTTTATAATATTTTTAATAAAGAATTAATATTGGTTAACTTTGCATAAACGTACTAAATTTGATAAAAGACTTTCTCTAACATCACATCGGCAATATCCAGTCTGAAAATTACTAGAATGCTGTCGATTTTCGAATTCGGCGCTTTTATAAATTCTGAGCATGTAATTGGAATTAACGAAACAAAACTCTATGATAGTAGTCATTGTCCTGGTTTTAAAGTTTATCGCAAAGATAATACTAGTAACGGCGCGGAGGTATTGCTCTAATATCATTCATTCTTTTCTTCCACTTCCAAACTCACGACGGTATCGAATCTTTGGTCACTGTAATGCAGTTCAACTTCTTCCATTCTACTCTGTCCGTCATCATCATCATCATCATATAGTGGCGTACTTAATTCCTAAGCGTCGGCAACTGTCTATTCGTATATATATATATTTCAGCTATATACAGACATAGGCATAGTGTCCATAGCGATTGTTTATATGCAGTACGAATGTGTTCACATTCAAGACTACATTCAGAACTGATGAGTAATCGTTTGATTTATCGGTATACAAATGCAATCCTATGTCTGCTGTGTACTAACTAGCGCCCATATCACATGATATGCATGTTTGCCATTGCCTTTCACGTGACTCTATTAGAGAGTACTTAAATTTTTAATTTTTCGTAATAACTTCTGTCGTCGCCCGGGACTGAGACTTGCGAAACGGAAGCCAAACACTCTAGCAACTAAACTATCACGACGCTGTCTATAGGAAACTTAAGGAGATTTTGCACAATCGATTAATCAATATGCGTGACCTAAATGACAAAAATAAAGTTTGGAATTGTCAGACACAAAGAATAAAGCTGGTAATAACTTAATTATATGGATTATCTCCGCAACGAAATTTCCATATTTTGACTTCACGGGAACCTACTTGTATTTATTTTTCGAATAATCCAAATTATTACTGCGGTATGTTAACTTAGTTTTAGCTACATATATATTTTTTGAAAATAAGTCCTATTTATTTTTTAAAAATATTTAGCTTAGAAGTTAACAACACTTTAATTCGGTCCATAACCGATTCACTTTTACAATTAACGATGAATTTAATTTTGTTAAGTCTAAATGTGCCTATGAATACTGTAACGTTAACTAGAGTAAATTTCGGGCGTACGTCAATTCTAATTTATCTGTAATTTAATTATCTCACTCTACAACAGACAAATTATCTGCTTAATCTAAATAATATGTTTTTATCTACTACTGGCTAGAATCTATTCGATAAAGAAGAAATATTACGTCTATCATCAGCCAACGTATACCGAAGTCAGTCTTTTTATTAATTAAATTTAAAAATCACATCGCCCATTTACTACACGCCATATATTTAAATTCCAATATATATATAACTCGGGGGTCTATGCCTCTTGATCCCTCTTGCTTTCATTTCTGTCTCTGTCTCTTCTATACTTCGTATAAAATGATCAAAATTTACAACGTAATTCTTACTGGCATCAACACAAAAAAAATAACGTAATCACAAAAATCCTATCCTAACATTTAACTTTCATTATATAAAATTAAAACACATATTAGTATTTCTTTATTAAAAACTTACCAAAAACAGCAACTACGTAATACACTCGACATTTAAGCACAAATATTATGCTAAAACATGAAAGATTGCCACTATTATCTGAACATGAGACGCCTCACTTACAAATAATATTAAACTAATAATCCTTCTAAGCGACTTCAGCGAACTTGCGGAGCAAAGGATTTTGCCAGACTAAAACCATTTTCCGAAAACAAACAATTTCCTCTCTGCAGATCAGTAGTTCGGCTTATAAAATCGAACTGTTTTACGGTTCATCAAATTGGCAGAATTTGTGAACGTGTGACGTTAATTTTAAGATTAATCTGAATATAGCGGGGCGTTTGATCTTGCTTGATATGGAAAAATCGTTTGACATGGTCCCCGGTAAAGCGACTTAATGTTCAAAATGTTACGTTATAATTTCCCACCATATTCAGTTATGTTGATATGTTCTTTCTAACAGAAGTTCCATGTTGCAAATTAACGAAGCGAAATCTCTTCCGAAAGCTACCCTCGCTGGTAGGGCAGTTCTCTTGGACTGTTCCTTTTATTTGTAAACGGTTTTCTCTAATTCTCAAATGTTGTGAATTATCCGTTAACGACGACACTTTTAGAACTGACATTAACTGTTCTTTAAAATAGCTTCATAAAAACCACGAAATTCTTTAATAGATGGAGATTGAAAATGATAAAACTGAATGTGCCGTATATTTTTGTAGAATATGTGTACATTATACCGTCAATAGCTGTTATCTGGGAAATTGCATGTAGAATATCGTGGTGTTTTACAGATTTATAAACTCTATTTAGTAAACAAATCGTTTTTGTCGCTGCTAACGTCCGAAAACCGATTTCCTTTCATTGCGAAAAAAAACCCATCAAAACTCAATTAATCGTTTACGAGAGTGTCACTCTATTCCTAGTGCATTGCGAGTAAATATCAATAAATCACGGAAAAACAAAAATAGACTTCTAAAAAGAATTTTGGATGCTCGCAGGTACACACTAGTATTATTGTATATAGCCCTCTCAGTGTTCATTCTTACGTTAATTATTAAACACGGTTTAAAATTTTTCAATAATTATAATTCGGATTCCAGTTATCTAATAAATACTATCGACAATTTAATTAAGGAAAAATATAACAGGCTTTTTAAAAAAAAAAAAAAAAATAACTGTTATAATTGACGTAAATGAAAATATCCGTGACGAACGTTTAACCCTTGTGTTATATTTACGTTAACTATTTTAACCCGTTTAATTACTGTTAGCATCGAATGATTTGATTTTTTTTGCTTTTGTTTTACATGCAGCAGGTTTGTTTTTACCACTTTTCCTTTTGTTTAAGCTCAGATTAATTCTTTATGTATTATTTCTTCCTGTAAACGTTTGTTTCACTGATATTATAAGTTATGTATTTTTAAACCTTAAATTACGTTACAAAGTTATAGTTTTAAATATTACTCGGACACAAAGTACCTTTTAATTCGTTAAAACATACAACATTTATTTATATTAAATTATTACTTAAAATAAAAGTTACAGACATTATTATTCACAAAAAATATATATAAAAATCCGTCCTACCGGTTTCGTCTACTTGACATATTCATGGACTGAATTTTGTTGTATTATTTATTTACATGTTTGGTCATTATTAAAGATATAGATCGATATATTATAATTGTTGGTCTATGTAATATAAAATTTTTAAATTTAATAAATAATAATGAATTGAATATAATAAAGTAAATATATAGTTACAATTGAATAATATGGAACAATATAATTAAATGATGTGTATGAATTCGTATAAAACTATTAATATTTTATTTTTGGTTTTCACAGCAAACAATACAGCAAAACACATTATATAATATAAAACTTTATGAAAACCAAAAATAAAATATTAATAGTTTTATACGAATTCATACACATCATTTAATTATATTGTTCCATATTATTCAATTGTAACTATATATTTACTTTATTATATTCAATTCATTATTATTTATTAAATTTAAAAATTTTATATTACATAGACCAACAATTATAATATATCGATCTATATCTTTAATAATGACCAAACATGTAACTAAATAATACAACAAAATTCAGTCCATGAATATGTCAAGTAGACGAAACCGGTAGGACGGATTTTTATATATATTTTTTGTGAATAATAATGTCTGTAACTTTTATTTTAAGTAATAATTTAATATAAATAAATGTTGTATGTTTTAACGAATTAAAAGGTACTTTGTGTCCGAGTAATATTTAAAACTATAACTTTGTAACGTAATTTAAGGTTTAAAAATACATAACTTATAATATCAGTCAGATTAATTCTATTTACTATAAGCTCGATGTAATTAAGTGTTACATTACCGTTACCACGTTGGTAAGCGCGCTGTTGCTCGCCACGGTTACACATTATTCAACTGTAACACAATATTGTACGGATTACAATATTAAGGGAAAACATTTTTGAGCGAGTGTAATTTTTAATTTGCCACACCGCTAATATTCGCTGGTATCTATTTCGATGTGTGTAAATTATTGTGGTAATTGTGTAAAATCACGAACGAGAAAATTGCTTTCGATTTTATAAAATTTTAACCGGGCTAAGAGAAGGCCGAGCGTTAAGGAAAATAAAAGTCAAAAAATTTCCGATCAGATTGCTGGGGTTGTTCTCGAATTTTTAAGCAGTCATTTCCGAAAAATTTGAACAGTTTTCTGTCAATCTCTTTTCCGACTAATCTGATTGTTGCATCATTGTTCTCCATCATCTCAATTATAATTTTACGCATTGAATAGCGATTTTATTTTATATAGAAATTTCGCCATCTGTAGAAAAATATCAGTAGAAAAATGCCTTTATAAGAATTGCCGGTAAGATTTAAAAAAAAAAATCGCGTTTCAAAGGAATTTTTGTTTAAGACATTCGACACTCTCGGAGCAGCTTTACAGATAAATTGTAGCCTCAAAGAAAAAGCGTATTTTTTTAGGGGAGAGGGGGGAGTTTCCGCAGACGAATGATCGGCTCATTAGCGGTGTGTGTATACCTGTGTAAAATGAGCACGAGCGTCGCTGGAGATTTTCTCTGATAACTGGAACAGCAGCAGTAGGAGCAGGTGGGAGGGTAGCATCGGTCCGTACAAGCTGAAGAATGTGCATAGTTTGTGGACGATGGGCGCCTCTTAGTTTGTGTTGCAGAGACTCCGGAAGGAGGACACGGACCGGGTTGTTCTGCGGCTATGCAAATGATAGCCTATTTTCGGACACTTCGATTCTTTATGCAAATTTTCGGAATTTCAGCCGTTGCACGCCGGGCTCATTCGAACCTATTCGCATCTTAGCCGGTAACGGATAATCACCCACTCGCTGCTCGGTGCCAGCGTGCCCGACCAACGCGATGAAGACATTACCAGCGCACCGGCGGCCGGGATAGGGCGACGACGGTTCCTCGCAGAAGATCCCATCTCCCTCCGACGACCCGGTCGCATGTATACATATCGGTTGACTAATTACCTAAGAGCGTTAAATGTCATTGAATTAATTTAGCAGAACACAAATTACACCTCCACCGCAGTTACCTACCTACAGGTCTGCCCGCGTTTTTTGTTAATCTCTTCGTATCTTTCTTATCTCCACGTCGGCCTTTTTTTTCTTCCCCCCTCCCCCCTCCGACGTCACTCTCCAAACCCTCCGAATCGGAGCACGAGAAGAATTTTGCGCGCAGGAGGTCGCTCTCGCACTAACGACACTTAACGACTTCCGTTTTTTCGCGGTTAACTTTAATTTTTAATTGCGAAAGAAGTTCGTCTTTTAATTACCTTGCTCGCTTCTTTTATTTTCCGAACCACGGCTGGCCGGCTTCATCTTTCAACGTTAGTCGCTTTTTTCCCTCGTCGGCTCGCTTTCATCTCTTCGTCCTAGCTCCTAGCTAATTTTGATCGTTCTCTCATATCTGAAATAGGAGACAAAGCGAAAACAAAAAATGGATACCCGCTCCGGGCTATAGATGGATTTCTTATTTTGCCAACGAAATTAATCTAAATTTCATTATAGCCTTTATTTGAAAATTTTTTGAATTTCCAAATAAAAAAGTTGTCCCTTAAAGCATCTCCGCGCGTGCTTTTAATCCTTTTTTGTTTCGAATTAAAAAAAAAAAAACCTTTACCGGAATAAAAAATAAAAATTATAAAAAAAAACTGGGTTTTCGAACTAATTCTAATTTTGTTTTTTTATTATTCTTTTTTTATTATACTTTTTTTTTTTGGTGTTTTCTTCTGTTTTTTTTTTTTTTTTTTTTTTTTTTTTTTGGTTTATCGCTGATTTTGTTCCTCATTTTCCTTCTTCGCTTTTATTTCTGTCATTTTATTTTCTGTTATAGATCCATTAAGTGACGTGTGGAAAGGGCATAGAGGGTATCCCCGATAGAAACAAGCGTTTCTTGGGCGGTTTGATGAGTCCAAAGTAGAGGGTTATGTTATATATGTATGTTAATGACTTGTATCATTTTTATCCAGAAGGTAATGTGAAAATGCTTAACATTCGTCAGTCTGCTTGTATCATTTAACCTGTGACGTTTTTATTTATTTATTTATTTTTTTTATCTCGCCTATAAGACATTTATTCCATGTTACGAAAAATTACATAACTATTTGAAACTGAAAAGAATTATAGAAGACCATAATCCTTATGACGAGGTACAACGGGTCGAGTTTATACATATATAAATATACAAATTAGTGAATAAATAAATACGCATATATGTAAATTTAACCCGTCGAACTTTTTAAGGGAAATACCTCCTTGATCGTCAGATGCCTTCTGGTTGCATGCGTTAAAAGAAAAACACTAGTGAAACAAAATTCAAAAATAGAAGAAATCACCGAATATCTTGTTCTAGAGCGTTGTTTCGAAGCGAGTAATTTAAATGCCGAATTTCAAAAAAAGTAATAAATAATCGAAACTGATTTATAACAGAGCACTAACAAATTATCAATCGACGCTATCTCTAAAGGAAAATCGGATTATCAAACGTGTGGTACAGCAGCGTAGACTTGAAAGACGGCTATTTGTAAAAATTTAAACTAATGTCGTACACATATTATAATGAAATATACGCAATGCGATTAAACATAATTACTCGTAATTAAAAGATGGAAAAATAATAATTTTTCCGGTCCATCTTTGTCGAATTCAGATCTAGGACACCGATACGTGTTGCTTGCTGGAGTGATTTTTATTTTCAACATTTCTTTGCAGTACAATACAATAAACTTTAGCCTACATATTAGTAACGATATTATTATTATTATTATTATTATTATTATTATTATTATTTTTTGCAGTTTTAGAGCTCTGTGTCGAATTTCAGTCTAATGTCTTGGTCACATTTCTAATACATTCAAACGATAAAATTTTTATTTAAATAGGGTTTTTAGCGCTGGGCTGTTACAAAATTAAAAAAAAAGGAGAATAACGATAACAACTGAACCTGATAAATACTACAATTATCGCACAATATAACCCACAAAAATAAGTAGTGGTACGTCAGCGGCGTTGATATATGACAAAGAAATAATCATTACAGCACAATAATTACGTTAATTATTTGATACCGGGGAATTATAAAAAATAACGACGCCCCTGCAGTGAAGGAAATATTGGGGAAAAAAAGAGATTAATAAAAATGAAGATTTTCTTGCATAGTCGATGTTCGGTTCTTACATGTAATTACACGAAATATTTATAATTTATTGTGAGATTACTGAAATTTAAAATTAGAACACAATTAACGAGCAACGAATTAAGCGGTAAAAACTTACAAAAGATTCTGTTGTAAAAAAAACTTGTACCCGCGCGTATCGACGTAGCAACTTCAATATTCTTACCTAAAAAAAAAAAAAAACAGAAATTAAATTAGTCGCAAATGAAACATTTTACCTGTGTGTGTAAATGTTTTACAATTTCGCGATTTTTCCATGGTTTTAGTTTACCATTATGCAAATCAAAATCAATTATTCCTAGAGCATTATAATTAGTATAATTATAGGCGTTGTAAATAAAATTGCAATTGCAGGATGTAATAAAATTCTATTTGCCCCGTGTAAAAAAGTATGAACTCCAGAACGGTCGTTTAAACCTCAATAGAAAATTTTTATTATAGTTCTTTTTCTTTCCGCGTCGTACGGCATATGTTTGAAGAATAAACGAAGTAGTAATAATAATAATAATACATTTCGTCGTCAATATTATCGTTTTCATTATATTCTTAGCATATTACACGTATTATATTTCTTAATCCGTAATACCATTTAGAAATAAATGAAAAAAGAGAAGAAAGGGTTATGTGTGTGGAATGATTTTGGTTTCGGTAACTTAAAACACTATTATAATACCTTTGCGTTAAGTTTCATCAAGAGATATGTGGCGCGCTAATGTGCACACGTAAAAGCGTTAATTCCTTTTTGCGTGACCTTTGCGTAGTAGTAATTATTTTCTCTGCAACACCGGATTCACATAATAATACGTTGAGCGCAGTAAGAAATAGGAAAAACAACATTTTTTTCCAAGGCAGTGGTGTGACCGGAACATCACCACCGTGTCCCAAGATCGTCATCATGGTAAATGGAAAAACATTTTTTTCTACGTATTTCTTGCTGCGTCCAACATATATTATATGCGTAATTTTGACACTTATTAAATGCTGCAGCATACACATAAAAATCTAAAAGTCAGCCAACTTGAAAATCGGCAAGACATAAGACTAGCCGCGAATACTTCCAATAGAGCGAATCTTTAAGAGATGTTTTCATCTGTCGTCTTCAGAGATGGCGAATTCATTGAGGCGATCACGCGCCTGATTTGGCGACTAGCACTTGCTTGAAAGTTAAATTGAAGCTCTCCCTATTGTGAGATCGTTGTTCGGTCGTTTGACAGAAAATCACTGAAAATCAACGAAGCGGTTAGCAAATTATTCGGAACATGTGCACTTTGCAAAATAGCAGATCACGATTTGTTTTGATTCTTTGAGCTTGTCACGTAATGCGTAGTGTGATTAAAATGTTTTGATATTTTATTGCGTAGTAATAACGGGGTTCAGCTTTCTCGACAAAACAGTACTGCTGCCTAATTAGGGCAGGCTGCTTTAGCTCTCTTCGGTGGATTAAAACAATTTTTTATAATTTTCTTTTTTTTTTTTTTTTTATGTGTGCGTTTGATGGAATTCATTCGGCTAAAGTTTTATCTTTTTTACCTCTAGCGACACGTTTGAAAACCGATTTATTACACAACATCAGCCAACTAAAGTTCGTGTATTTTAGCAACACCAGCCTTGCGAAAAAGGTTCATTGTTGTTGCAGCAAACTGTTGCAGTTTATCGACATATTAAAGGAGTTGAAGTGTTTTCTGATAATTTGATAACACGTTCTGCGCGGCGTAATCGCTCGATTGCCGATTGAGAACATCGAGGGGTAGTTGAAGAAATAAACATAACAAAAAATACACCTCCCAAGAAAAAATAAAATAAAAAAATAAAAAAAAAATAAGGTGTGGCCGACACACATATATGACAATTTGCGGTGTGTTACCCTTTCTCTTTTGGAAGTATCGAATTTTTAATACTTGCTGGAAGACAGACTACTGGAATAATTAGCAAAACTGATGACCTGCTGTAGCGTTGTTGATTACTACTTAAATTTCAAGCAGGATATCGGATAGTGAAACTCGCAAACAATTTCAATTGGCCCGGGTGTTATCCACAGTATAAAAATTACAACGCAGCCGTAAAACGTCACATTCGCTAGAGATTATAATGATGATTACAGGTGCGTACTAACCGGAACAGACGAGCCATTGGGAAAGTTTTTCGAAGTTGCTGCTGCTGCCGGACGGACAAGCGCCCAGAACGGGTATGGCACGCGCTATGTGTTATATCGAGTCGGGAAATCGGTATTAAAAGCGTAGCGAATATGGCGACGAAGGACACTACTCGGTATAATTCAATGTGCATGTACACATATATATGCATATATAATATATACATTATAATATATATGCATATATATGTATATAGGTATATGATGTATTTGTAGGCAAGTGTACGGGATGATAGCCTAGAAAAAGACAGTGTACAGAGATGAGCAGTAAAAAGTGTGTAGGTATTCGGTTGTAGAGGACCGGGCGGGTATACGCCTTTTCGGTGTACATATATATCGGACTGGTTGGCCTTTAGGGTCACGCTGAATGCAAATGACTGTTAACGAAGTTGCCGGTATTCAAAGGCAATAAAAACGTAAAATGGTACTAGCGAAAGTTCATTTCGTTGGCCGCGTACTATCATTGTGGCGCGCATATATAGAACGAGCGAGCTTGCGAGAGGCACTCTGCATTTCTTCAAGACTTCTCTGCTCGACAGAGGTACATATTGCACGCGTCTGCGATGTCCTGGCCGAGCATGGCGTAATTGGCAAATATAAATGATAGAGCAGAGCCAGCTATCGGAAGAACAACTGCGTACTAGAGCGAGTTTTTATTGAATCGACAAATTTATTCCTTAGCCATAAAGATCCCTCTCTCTCTCTCTCTCTCCGCGTTCTATCCACGTTCTATCCACGCTGTCGCCGAACAATTTTGCCGAACATGGCGACACTTGGACCGGGGCGAACAGTGTGACAACAGCTTTTATTCGATTGCTCTTAATAAGACATTTTGCATTTCTCCTTCCGGCGGCGAGGAATTCACTTACGTGATCATCCGTAAAGGCGTTATTATTACGCGCGCGCCTACGTTCACGTTATTGCACTCTGCACGGCAACCACTGCTATCGTGGCGACGGCAATGATGCCCACGATTAGGAAGCCGATGTCGAGTATGTAATTATAAACGGTCTCTCATATCACACCGTGTTCGCGGTCAATGTGCATATCATAAACCGCTTAACCGAACGACAAATTAAGCTGTGACGTAATTTTCGAGAATGACGACAAAAAAATCGAACTCGTTAATGGCGATATTTTAAAGGTCTTCAAAGCACGCGTCTGCTCAGCGATCGCTGTTTTATTACTAGCTGTTACCAACGGTTTAGCTCCCTACCATCGGTATACTTAAAGTCTAAAAATTAATTCAAGTTTTTTTTTATTAAAAATTTAATTTTTATATTTACTCGTAGGTTCTTGCTTTCGGCTTCACCGACACGTATTGATACTTAGGTCTTTCCCTTTTTTTCCCTCTTTTTCTTTCTTTTTTCTTTTTTTTACATAATGAAAATTCTTTATTTCCTTCATTTAGTTTCCTTTTTCTTTTCTTTTCTTTCAGTCGGAATATTACTGATATAACAACTGAAACAAACTTTAAATTGATTCCGCAAACAATAAACCACAGAAGTTGATAAGCATTTGAATATTGTTGTAATAAAATGTATGTATCTTTAATATATACATATTTTAAGAGTATCTTATTACCGCGCAGTGTTACACATTTAATTGGGTTTTTAAATATTCAAAAAAAAAAAATAAAATTATAGAAAATTATTTATAATATAAAAATACGTAATCCCCGATGATATTGAGTTTAAAAAGCTCTTTTTCGCGCGATTTTCCTTTTTTTGCTGAAATGCTCTATTACAGCTAATTGAGCTACATTTCCAAAAATCACACTGCTTTCGTTACTGCAGTCATCTGCAATTTTTTTTGTTCCTCCCCTTGACTGTTTCAGTTTTATCATATATTCTATAAACTGTGTCCATACATAAGTAATACCTATTTTTTGTTTTTATTTTTATTTTTTTTTGAGCGGGTTTTTAATTAATATATATATATATATATATATATATATATATATATATATATTTATATAAAGATTGTTTCTCCTGCACTCTGAGTCTTTCAGACTTCCTTCTTTCTGCTCTATCTTCTCAGCCGAGTCGATCTCAATTCTTCGTGCAATCCAATTCATATCCTCTACGAGTGGGGTTCACAAATTCCTGATTGTTTCTGATTCCAAAGGCGTTCTTCAAACCATCTCCTCTCCTCCTTCTCATAATTCTGACGGTATCATCCTCTCTATTCGATCTCTTGTCTCGTCTTTGTTCTTGTTCCGATCCATTCTCATAGACTTTCTATGGGTCCCTAGTCATTCCAATATTGAGGGCAATGACGCAGCTGACTCTTTAGCTCGCTCAGCCGCCCGCATTGGTCCTTTCCTCGACTCTTTCCCTTCCTCAGACATTCTTTCTCTGTCACACTCTAATCATTCTAGACTTTGGTCTGACATGTATCCATCTTTATTCTCTAATCATTATTCATACTATCGTCTTATTCAACCGGTTTTTCCTGCCTTGGTTTCATTCTATTCCTATCTGTCGTCGTTCCACTGTTGTTTCCTTAATTAGGCTTAGAATCAATCATTCTCTACTTCCTTCTTCTCGCTTTCGTTTTTCTTTAGCTCTTTCTCCTTTCTGCTCTCTTCACGCTTCTGAGCCTTCTTGTGTTTGTGACTCAAATCACATCCTATTCGAATGTTCTACACTCTCTAACGAACGCTCCTTTCTTTACGCCCAACTTCTAGTTTTGGGTCTTCCTACTCCCTTTAACGATACCTATATTCTTTCCTTCCCATTGCCTTCAGTTATTCCATTGCTGCTGTCCTTTGTCTTTTCCATTTCTGACCGCTTGGCTATTTAGTTATAACTCTTAATTTTTCATGTTGTTGGGTCAAGGCCGCTGGCGCGCCCAGGGTAGGAGGAAAAAAAAAAAAAAAATGTTTCTCCCTCTATGAAACACTTTTATCACCGTTCAATAACAAAAAAAAAAAGAAAAAGAAAAAAACAAAGGCTATGCCCAACCTAAAAAGAAGTTTCGCTCTTTCTCTCTCCTCTTTACTTAGGCAGCTAGAGTTTTGGTTGCGGTTGATCACAAATCTCGAATAATTACACATTTAAGAGAACACGTTTTCTATATGCCCGCTTTGTTTTGCATCTTCCAAGGTCTCTCTGCCGAATTAACCGATTGCAACAGCCAATTACGGTAGTCGAGCAAGAATTTAAAATTTGCAAATAATAAATTCTATTGCACGATTCTTTGTTTCTCTTTTAAAACTGTAAAAAAAAAAACACAACTTTTATTCTTAAATTCTATACAGCACAACTAGACTAAGAGGGGTAGCTGTGCCTTTAGATGCTGTCAGGTTTAATGAGTCGACTAGTGCATAAAGAGCAGTAACGGAAGACGCTTACTTGCGCTAGAAATCGCTAAAACGTTATCTGGACCAGCTTATTACATATTTATATTTAATCATTTTATTTAAAATCCAATTTTTCCCCTTATTTTATCATCGAGTGTACTTTCTTATTTTTTCCGCTTCTTCGAGGAACTTACAAATTACGCACTAAAACCCAAACTTTCCGCAGGATCTGTGCACTGGTGAAAACCAGAACAGGAAGATAGGTAGTTGATGAGATTAGTTTAGTGCGCGCAGATGGAGGCAAACCCATTTTTGACTTTCATTTATACATACATATACATATACCCCGCAAGGGATTGACCTCTCTTGCTTACATTTCTGTCTCTTTCTCTTCTATACATTGTATAAAATGTTACAATGTAATTCTAAATTGGTCTATATGAATATAAGTTATGCACGAACAAACGTTAGAAAAAAAAAAAAGAAAAAAAACAAAGTTGGACGAACGTGTAGTAACCTCCTTCCTTTTGAAAGTCGGTAATAAAGCTATACATTTCCATGGTAATTTTGCGAATTGATAGAATTTTAAGTCAACCGTTATACTAATAAAAAATAATAAAAAAGAAAAATTTCACGTTTTTTGGCTAATACTCAATTTATGTTGACCTCGATTTTCATCATTATTCACGTGGTTACCCTAAGTTGATACTCTTTCTAATGGACAAAGAATCAACAAAATCGAACGAACAAAAAAGAGAGAAAACACACGACAAACATATAATAATCTCCCTTCTTTTTGAAAGTCGGTAAAAATTGAAATATTACAAACATTATATAAAATTGGGACATTTTTTTTACTGGGGACCGGCCTAAGAATTACGTTGTAATTAATATACATATATTGCTTACATTCCCGTTATTCATATCTTCCCTTAAACTTGCTCGCTGTACATAGCATCTATATGCAATACGTAGGGGGGTACAATTATAAATTTTGGTATTGTAAATGCTTGATTTTTTGTTTGCATCTGCACCCCGACTCGCTGCTAAAGGGTATGGGACTTACTTTACTTACTGCAATTTCTACCGGGGGGTTAGAGTTCAAAGCGTTTCGGTTAGAGTTCAAAGCGTTTCAAAGTGAGAATGATTGAAAAGAATCATTTTCATATGCAAGTTATATTATGTCACATAGTTTTACATTAATTTATATCATCATCTCGTGCGTCGATATGAATTTTCGGGGAGGGGGGGGGGGATCGAGAAACTATCCTGCTGTCGGAGAAAACTGTCGCATTTTCAATATACACTTATTTCAGATTTAAAGGAGTCTCAATTTGAATGGAATTAATTAAATTAGAAGAAATAAATAAAAATACGTATGTGATTTAGTATTTTGTTTTAATCACATATTGATGTCGTTTTATAAAATTTTTAGCTAATCATCTATACCCGAAAACGTTTCAGCATAATCGTTTATACATTTAAATTTGCTATTATTACAGTTTAATATATTTTTTTTTTATACTTCATTCACTCGCTAAAATATATTGAAATATTCTCCGATTTCCAAATTTCACTTCATCGCGCGTAGATGATTCTATATTTTGTTATTATTCATCTTGGTTACTCAACTCACCTCCGCTGGTTCTAGCAGCTGTTGCGACACGATGCAACAAAACCGATTACTTATCAAACTATGACCGGAGTAATCAAGATGTGCCGGCAGCACGGGGTTACGAGAAAAACGGGACTCTCGTAAATTTAAGAGGTTTATTCATTTTACGCATTTTTAAATTTTCATTTAAATGCGCGAATGTGTGCTGGTGTCTTCGTGTCGGAATTAAATCATAAGACGGCGATGATGATAACGAGAGAGAGAGAGAGAGAGAGAGAGAGAGAGAGTAATAGAAAGCGATGGCGATGAGAATTAGCTGCTGCATAAAACGAAATATCGGTCTACTAGTATCGGACATGTTTGAAGGCGGTTGCGAATGTCGCAACTGAGAACATAAAAAGAATGAACGATAACGTTTATAACAACATAGATAGAGAATGGTCGCGCAGACACGGTAACACATGTTACCGGTTCCAGCGTTTTTATTATATTATAGCCGGTTGTGTTACGTAATCGAAATTCTCCGGATACTTCTGCCCTCAACTCTTCCTTACGGGGCGGCCGTCGTCCCTTTAAATTCTCTCTCGCTCTCGGCCGGTGGTTAGCCGTTCGGTGCTAGAAGTAAAAAAAAAAAGACGAGGAAAAAATGGCGGGATCGGAAGCGAGGCGGATTTGAAAAGTTGGTGCGGTCAGCGAAAAGATATCACCTGGCGCCCAGATGGTGTCTGATTTTCAGCTAAAGCTAGCGCGCCGCCATCTCTTACTTAGGAGAGAAGCTTTAAGCCGTGGACGTTCCTCATTCGCTTTGTAAATTTCTTTTTTCCAACGTCAACCAGAAATCCCTTTATCTTCCGCTACCGTTCATCCGTCTTTGCCGTCCCGGTGGCTGCGAACTCAGAAGAAACCGGGCCGAGAAGCCGCCGTCGACTGCTGTGCCCGGAACCGGCTTCGACTCCGTTCCGTCGATCTGGCCCGCTCCAGCCCATTGCACCGGTCTCGTATTAATTTCTTCGCAAAGCGAAACAATACTTTGTTATGAAGTTAAACTTCCGGAAAAACGACGCACCGGCTTTCCGAGCTTTTACCGAGGAGGGGAAATTACGCGCGCGCTCGCAATATTACTAAAAACAACAAAAAACAAAGACGACCCCGGGAACACGTGTGCTTCCTTTGGTGTGGAGGTGGACTTTGGGGATTTGAACTGGTGCGTGACGCGGCACACCGAGTTCAGATTGTTCGGACACGAGTTTCTTAAGGGGTCAGTCAACAAGCCCAACAGCCCCCCCCCGCTCCTTTTTTTTCTCTCATTTTAAGTACGTTACAGTAATTCTCAAAATGTAGGCCGATTGAACATATGTTTGCGGTATGGTCGCGGTGTTATTCGAAAGAGATTAGCTTTTCATTTAAAAACGAACGTACAGATCGGAATTGAAAATACTTTCGCTCCTAATAAAGCGCGGTGTTACTTTCTATAAACACTAATCCGAGTTCTAAAATTTTACAAATTATTCGAATTTGCCTTTTTTTTTGGTTAAAATTTGATTTATCGGTAGATGCTTTTCATCCTGATTGTTAGCGTACCTGTCGAAACAACTTCAAAACCGGATTTTGCAAAGGACCTGTCGTAGCGTCCAGATAGTTATAGTTTTGCGAATATCGATGAAAAAGCAATGGGAGCGTTTGAAAACGTGACTTGATTGTGCGAATAAGTCAATAATAAGTCAATAATAAGTCAATACTAAATATTAATCTGTAAAAATGTATAAAAAATGAATACAGCGTTGTAAGTGAGGACACGATTAAAAGCGTCGAAAGCTTCCTTATTTGGGTGGGACGCGCATCGCGGAAAAAGCTGTTTCAAGGGAAAATGGTGATCAAAATAAAATCATATCCATAGAAGTCGGAATAAAAGTTAGGAATTTTTAGCGGGGAAAAATTAAACAGGTTAGAGACTTGCAGGTGTCACGAAATAGAAGCACGCTCTGTTCGTTTTCGAATTGACTGACCTCATCAGCGAGAGAACGAAGATGACTGTCGCACGCCGGAGGAATCAATTCATCTGCCTACAAAGCAGCCGATGGGTAAAATCGGATAAGCTCTCATTACCGCTGACGCGTTCACTGTCGAAGGAAGTTCTCCGCGAAGTAAAATATTCGGAAAATGGATTCCTCCCTTCACGCGTGCGTGCATCAGTGCTAAAAGTTTCGAGGACGGAAGACCATGAAGTACGAATAAGAAGGAAAACAAAAAAAAAATAAAAATAAAAGCTAGCGAAGGAAAGCCCGGAAAAAAATAGTATGACGTAGGAAATAAGTTACCCGGATATTTTCGTTTGATCGGTTTAAAAACGGCAAGAAGAGGCGGCAACCGTTCGTCGTTCGTTCGACGTTTGCAGATTCGAATTTGCCGCAAAAGTCGCGGCGGAGATGTGCGAAAGTTGCCGATAGGTTCGCAATCGTATCTGCTCCGGATGCGATATGATCAAAGCCTTTAAACTGAATAAACACGGAAAAGGTGTTACTTCGGCAAAGCTTCGTACGCGATTATTTCCGCCTCAGACCGGCCCTCGGCTCCCATATCACCACATTGTTCTCTATTCAAGCGTGCCCACTCAAGAAGCCTGTCCCGCTGCTTCATATAAGCAGCTAGCCTCTATTAACGCGGTTTCGATTTTTTTAATGGTTTTGGTTTTTTTTTTTTTTTACGCTTAATAACTCCCCCGACCCCCGCAGTCTTCTATTATATATTAGCACAATTGGCGGGAGCTTTTGTTTTTTTTTTTTTTTTTTTGTTTTCTCGAAATAAGTGATAGATATGGGAAAAATATCAAAATCCGGTGATTTCATATTGCAGCGGTACAGAGAGGCGTGTTTTTTAAACAACAAAAACGTACTCTCCCTCGATTCGCGGTGTTTACTACCGCGTCCGATTTAAGACGCTTCCAATTTTTTTGAATCTTCGCAGTTAATTAGGATTATTTCATAGTATCGGTGAAAGACAAAAGCCGATTAACAAAAGTACCGCTTAGTAATTAGCTACGCAATTTACATCTCCTCTTTGTTACAACATAACTGTGTAATCCATATCAGGGCCGTATCAAAACCAAAATTTCAGGGGGGGGCGAAAATATTTATATATTGGTGTGTGTTATCATGAAATATATTTATTTATAAATGGTAAAGTAGTCAAAATTATATTGCACATGCAATATTTGAACACTACAATAAAAATAAATGAAAAATGGTCTTTTCCATAGAATTCATACAACTGATTTTCTTTTCTTTTATCAAAAATTGGAAAAGAAATAAATTTATTCTGAATTTCGGTCCATTTTATGCAAGCTGTTATTGTTTCAACAAAATTTCGGAGGGGGGGGATGAATTCCCGGAAAACCCTTCTCAGATATGGCCCTGCTAGACATGTTCAGAAAAAAAGAAAAAAAAAACGCAGTTAAAATTTAACAGGCTGCAAAAAACTCGTTTAAAAGTAGTTCTACCGAGAACTGGAGACGAGCGAATTTTTGATAACAAATACTACGTGATGGAATAACAGAAATGTCTTCCAAAAATGCTTTTTAATTACAATAAGAAGCTGCTGCTGGTAACGTTCAGAACAGAAGAAAGGATTTAGGGGGCACTACCAGGAAAATTATTAACAGTAAAAAATTGGTAATTTGGAAGAGAAAATTTTTCGATTAAAATACCTAAAGGGGGAATTAGTGACGGAGGAAATTTGCACATATACGGAAGAATATAAGATAAAAAAAAAAAAAAAAAAAAAAAAAAAAATGGCCGATTGCATAAGAGTGAGGAAGTATGAGAGATCCTGGAGTAAGAGTCAGACTAGAGGGGGAAATCTTTATTGAAAATATTATCAAAAAACGTGTACTACAGAAATTATATTTTAAAAATATTAAAAATATAATTTCTGTAGTACAGGTTTTTTGATAATATTTTTAATAAAGTAATATCAGAAAATGAACAATATTATTTACAACTCAAATATAGAGAGGAAAATCTATTACGGAGTTTTTACATTTCTCATCATTTCGGTTCCTCAATTTAACGCAGTACTTATTAGCGTATGCATAAATACGACGGGGACATGTAGAGTTATATGAATATGCTAAATCACGGAGTTAGGTGTACTACATTTAAAATAAAATTTAAGCTGACAGACACTCCTATAAGGTGAATATAATGTAACAAATGGTTAAGATATTGTAATTTTGTGAATAAACGATATTAAAATTATGTCGGGAATTCACAGAGTCCCACGAATTATTTTAAACGAAAACAAGAAAAACAGGACAGTGAGAAACAAAAAAAGAAAATAATTATGGCGTTTTTTTTAAATGTATTTTAATATTTCGCCTGAAATTGGAAATTGTTTTTTAAAAAATCGTTCCCACGCAAATTATTACATATATGTCACAGATCGAACTGAAAATATTCGACGAAATTCTTTAGCTTGACTGGAGTAATTCAGTTTCTTTACTTTTTCATTCGATGTACTATGATTTTAGATATATGCGTGTATTATGAGCCAAAAAATTTTGTACACATATGTTATAAACTGGTTTCCGAGAAACAGCTCTTAACGATATCTTAAATTTCGTTTCACATCTTTTACGCATTACACCCAAAGAAATCGTCGTCACATACAAAAACAAAAAAAAACGAAAAGTTTTTAACTGAATATATTTAATTTTAAAAAATTTACGAGCTTTTCACCGATACAGTTTCATCTGCGGTAATTTATAATTTCATCAACACGACGACACGTTCTCATCGGACCTGCCAAACTTCAAACACGTTTGGAGAGTAATTCATTGTTTACTTAAACAAAACCAGCAAGAAAGAGTAAATAGAATTTCGCGACGCTGCTAATTATAATATTAATAAAGATTTTTATAGCAATTATTATTATTATTATTATTATTATTATTCGTTTTTTCTCTCATATAAAGGACATCGCCGGGGCGGCAGCTTTTGTCCGAAAAAGAATCATTTTTAATTACATTTTGGCCAGCCCGGTTAACGAACACTACGTCGGGTCTATCCGGCTCGCTGTCCTACACCGGAAAAGGGCACTCTCGTAATCTCACGGTTAGCCGAAAAGTCAGGAACTTCCTTGTACAAACTGTGCCAACACAGCGGCTGAGGGTTGCTTTTTATTTTTTACACCTATACGTTTACCTTTTATGGGACCCTCGTCTTCGCCCTGGCTTACTTTTTCTTGTTCTTTACGCCAAAGCCCTGATTTATATGTCAAAGGAACCGCACTCGCGTCACCTTACTATACAAATATTTGTGCAGTTAGTAGTCCTCCCTAACGCGAAAAAAAGGAATTCTCCCTTCAGAGAAAGTGGCGACTGCAGAAGTTGCCGGATCACAAAAGTAGGCGAAATTAGCTGACCGTTATATATCTTTCTTTTATTACCAACTGACTGCGACCATGTGTGTGTGTGTGTAAACTAGCCGCTCTGATGCAGGTTAACACGAGCTGTCGCGGCAAATTTACCAGCTACTAGCAAATGTCGGATTGCAATTTAACCGCAGTTTGTAAGAGTTTTTGTATGGCTTTTTTTTCTTCTCCTAGGTGCCTCAATAAATCATTTTCGACGTTGAAATTTAATTATTTCGCTATAGGATCAGGTGCAAGGTGTAAAACTGGTTTTGTTTTTTCCCCTCTTGGTTAAATAATACATTTTTTAAAGTATTTTTGAGGGGAATATTCAATATCTCGTCTATTTTAATTACGTACGAATAAATTCAACTTTTAGAGTTAACGCGAATGTTTTTCGAAAAAAAAGAAAAGAAAGCAGAAAATTCACTTCTCGGCTAGTTTTTTAAATCGAAATTTAGGTACGAAAATAGGAAGTTCCGAATAAAAAAAAAAAAGAGCGATGGGAGACAAAACGAACGGAAACCAACAACCGAACTCTACCTAATCGCTTAAAGAAACATTAAACACATAAGAATGGTTTTGAAATTAGGAATAAATGCTTGAGGCACACGTCGTGTGGAATTATCAAGCTTTGCCGGCTGCCTGGTCACTTTCCTTCTTAATGGTATCGAAGTATATCTGGAGATCGGTTCCCGTATATATATATATATATATATATTACATTAATTGATTTATTTGAGAAGATTAAAATTTGGCTTTCACAGATATATATATATATATATATACACCTATATCTAAGTGAAGATAAAAAACATATACAAGCATGCTTGCCTAATTAGCAATGGTTTAGTAATGTTTTGGTCCCGTCAAGGAAATTCGTCATTTTGCCCACCAATCTCACTCTAGAGTGGTGCAGAATTTTTCTGTGTAGCAGGTTTTTCGAACCGGAATTGTAATAATTTCAGTTCTAGAGAAGAGATTAACCATTTGTTTTTTATCAGTTGGGGGGGGGGGGGCTGGTTTGAGCGTGTAGTGGAATCTTTCTTATTCTATGATGTAAGTTAATCGGATATGTCCCTCCTTATTGCATATTACTTTTATAAACTACATACTTATTTAACCCCGAGACGTTGCGAACTACCGTTCCTGAGGATAGTTTTTATTTTTGCAGTGGGTTGGAATGATTGAACTACTGGCAGGTTTGTTTTCAAATTTCCCCATTTTCTCAATTTTTTTTTTTTGCTATCTCACTTTTGTTCTTCTCTCGCTTTTTCGGTGTGTCTTTTGTCTTTAGTTCAGAACTGCTATGACGTTTATAAATCGAGTGGATAATTGCGTCTTACGGCATGGCCCCACTTTACGAAAATCTTATACTGACTAACAGAAGATAAATATATTATACTGCCAAGTCAAAAATAAAGAAAAAGAGAGTTTTGTTTAGTCGCCTTTAAAAAAAAAAAAATCCCTCTCGAAAATTTATTTTATACTCTGCGGTAGTAATAATATGTTTTATAGAAAAATATCGCAATTCTTCCACATCCACAACTTTGTTGTCATTTATGAATTTCACAATGCCGTTCGGCTTTTAGTACATTGTGAATCTTAACTTCACAATCCCGATGCCCTGTCAAGGGTATGGGACTTACTTTACCTTACAAGTCACTTTACTTTAATTCACTTTACCTACTTTGTTAATATGTAAAAAAAAAAAAAAAAAAAAAAAAAAAAAAGTTTTTTCAACAAACTACTCTTTAACAATTTGCAAATCAACATTTCGATTGTCACAAAGGTATTTTGATTGCTAAATTTTCCCTTGGAAATCAGTGAACTACGAGTTTCATCCGGCACACGGGGAGTCCATCGTTTTCCCTATTATGTACATTTGATACTCTTGGATCACCGCATTAATGAGCATTACGATAACGACGTCAACCAATCGGCATCGCATTAGGTTGTCGACGATTTTGTTCGCGCGGGAACAACCTGTGCGAGAGAAGTACGAAATTCGCCAGTGCATAAATTGTTTTCGCGTTAGGCGTCGCGAAAATGAAAATCAATTTCGGTTGTTTACACGCTTGTAGCTGGCGAAGCGTGCCGATGTTTTCGGATGTCTTTGGTCGACTCGAATCGGTTTGGGCCCTAGACTGAGGGGAAATTTATAGCGCGTTGAAGATTAACCAGCGGACAAGCGAGCTACTAATAAAGGAGAAAAATGAAGGAGAAAAGGCTCAGAGCAATATATAACCTTCTTCTTTTGGAATCTTGCACGGCATTCTCAGATCCGTACTCTTTTTGGAGAAACTAGAAAGCTTTATTGTGGTGACATCCTGTCTGCCGAAAACAACTTAATTACACATCCGACACCTAGTTTCCAACGAAAAGATAAGAAAAAAGAGAATGGAAGATTGAAAATAAAGAGAAAAAAATTAATAAAAGGTGGCGAACACATGATTGACAAAAGAGTGGGTGGGTAGCGGACTCGGGCACCGGTAAGTTATCGGATCTATATTTTCCGTGAAACGTCACGTATTGATAGTGCAGACGTATCCGGGCAGAAGGTACGATACACAATTGCCGGAGGTTATTGTACCGCAGTAAAATGGAAAAGGAGAGAGACTGTTCGAGCGAGATGCGTAAAAAGATCCGATAATATCGGCTGGTCAGACAAACTGACGCCTACCTGATCTCTGCTCGTCTGACAAATGAATACGCTTTCTGGTACCAAACAGTCTACCTGTTTGGAAAAGCGTGCGATTGTGCCGAGAATTTCTTTGGCTCGTCTCCTTTTTGCTCGTCATCGATGCCTAGACACGTTTCGGACGATAATAAATGGCCCGGATAAAAAACTAGCTAAATACGACGACAATATCCGAGAGAGCCTCCGTATTTTACCGTTAAATTGCGACAAATGCTACATAAGCGAATATCCGCGTGCGAGTAGAATTCTAAGTGAAAAAAATAATGCCAATTATTCTTCGGGAGAAACTTTCAACAGGTAATTATTAATACACATGCATCCCGTGTTTATTAGATTAATAAAAATAACGAAAAATTATAAATAACAAACAAAAAATAAAAATATATTTTCTTGTAATGTGTTTATCTTCAGGAATAATAGTGTCGTATCTTTAATAACGGAAAAAAAGCAAAGAAATGAAAAACACTTATTAGTTAATTACGAGTAAATTCTTTCTTTCTCCACACTTGTTGAAATTTTTTTTTGAGTCTAATGACTTTAATCTTTCATAGTCATTATCGACTCAAAAATAAACGTGCAAAAATTTTCAACTATTCCCCACAATGTTTATAAACTCGGAACGGCTGGCTCGACCATTTATAAAACACCAATTTTTTCCTCCGACTAAATTACGTCCGATGAACGTTATAAAACACCCTTTGCACCGCACTTCTCTGCGCCTCATCCACTACATTTATCGCTACCTATGATCTTTCACTCCTGTAAGACTACTTACCTCTTACGTTCGAAAGTCAATCATTTTTGATTCTATCTTGATCTATTATTTATTAAAAATATTCATTCGTGTGCCTTTCACTTCTAATTTTTAATTAATCTTTTCTCGCTAAGATTTCGGGTTTCTGATGCGTATAGTCTTTCCCATAAATATATATAGCATCATTGTTCTCTTTCATTGTGGTCTAATTCATCTATTCCCCGTTATTTTACCGTGCACTTTTTCCCGCACATTTGTAATCAGTTTTTAATTTTCCTAACGCTTTTAGCCTGGATAGTTAGAAGACCCCTCTCTACGCATTCGCACTACTAGCTTTGCTGCTTACGTCATTAGTCAAAAATTGTTTGTTCAGTGTGAACTTTTTTTTCTCTTTTTCTTCAGATTGTCCGTGATCGGATTTTGGAAACTCCTAATTATTCACGTCTCTGTTTTAGCTTATTTTTCGTAATGCTTCATTGCAGATTCCCATTATCATTTGTGTTCTTCAAATTTCTTTGACAAGCTCTAATCAGTATACCAGAAATTTTTCCTTTCGCCAATTTCTTCGAAATATTTACATTCTTCTTCTGGCGCTTTATTGATTTTCAGAAAACCCCCTTAATAAGTATTTTAGCTTTTTCCTCCTCAGCGATGTCTCAAAAGAAGGTCATTGATTATTATTTATTTACCCTTTTTTCTAGTTTGTCGCAGTATATTTCATAATCTATTAAAATGTTACAGTCCTCTTTATCTGGCAAAATCTGCTAAATTAATGTTTTTGTTCGTTAAAAAAAAAAAAAAAAAAAAAGCCTTGCTTATCTCCAAACATTCTATGTACGGGGGAGGAGGCTCTTTTCCATCCTGAACAGTTGGAACTCTCATCTTTTTTCTGGCGGAATTCTATTTCTTTCGCGTATTTCCTTGAGATAACACTTGATCGCATTGATGCCTGCTTGTTTTATCTTATTTTCACGATTACCTTGGATCGAAAATAGATTTTGGAATTCTTCTAGAGTTTTAAAATTTTGTCGATTAACTCCCGGTTGATTTTTTACCTTTTTTGATCTCAGACAGGTATCCATCATTTGGCCAGAATGGAATTCCGCACCTCTCTGAACACGTTCGTATAATTTTTTGTTTTATCGCTACTATTTATTGCAGCTTCGCGAGTTTTATTATTTCATTCTTGTTTGAAATTTCGCGGCATGTTAATTTCTAAATGAATCGTTGTTGCGTTCTGTAATGTGTCTCTGTGTCATGTCACATTCCACAAAATAGTAAAAAAAAAAGTATAAAATAAAAAATTCGGCGAACAGAAATGTTTCTTCTTTTTCATTAACCTACACACTAATTGTGTGTCGAAACCTGAAAAAGTATGAACGACCTTACCTCTTAAAATAATGGAAGTTTTTTTCCCTTTCTTTTCAGATTGTACTTAAAAAAATGTATGCGTTTTATACTTTTCAAAGTTTAGATATATTGATGAAAATAAAAAGGAAAATATTACTAAAGGAAATTATTAAATGAAGTCTACAGTGTGTAAGAATTATTAAAAAAAAACGAAAAAAATACTTCAACGAGGTTATCATACATATAAGAAGAGGTTGCTAATTTTAAAAAGTAATATTAAATAAAATATGTTGGAAACGTTTTTTTTTTTTTCTCGGAAATAATCATTTCACCTTCAGCTGGGGGGGGGGGGGGTGGAAAGAAATATTAATTCCTTTTTTTTTTCTTTTCTTTTATAGTTAGACAGAGTTTCTTAGAAACGTTTCTAGCATACTTTCAATTTTAAATATTTTTAGTTTTTTCCACGCTTATCTGCTATTTTAAATTAATTAATTAATTAACAATCGGGGGGATGTATAACTAAGAAGGGATTACAGGGCTTTTGTGAAATCGACAGGGACGAGGTCGATAGCGGCAACATGGAATGTGATGATTAATTTATATGTTATTAGTAATATTTCTTTCGTTTTTAATAAAATATCCAGGTTACTGCGAGAAAAATCGCTGTTCCTTTTTTTTTGTGCTTTTTTTTTCGTTCATTTAAAATTAGCTTGGAATATGAAATATATTAAAAAGTCCTAGAGACTGGTAAAAATTAAAAATAATTTAAAAACTCAGCGTAATAATAATCGCAGTAAAGATTTCTCTGTTTCGATTTAAAAATAGTGCACATGTTATTATCAACAGGCATCGCGGGATGTGCGCAGAAACACACACACGTGGTTAATTTTAATTAACAATCGTCGATAATGTCCTTTCGCATGTTGTGTGTTGACTTCCCCACCGGAATCGCAATAATCGCTATCGTCGACTGTGAAATATCGACCTTCCTAGGAGCAGCGCGCTCGGTATGCGATATAATCCGAGTGAGCATACACAGTGGAGAGAGCAAATATGCACGGGCGAGTTAATAATTCACGAGAGACTGGCATCGCAGCCGGCTCTTTTCATCATCTTTATCGGCTATAGGTGATGTCATAGGCGGTCCGAAAGTAATATCCATAATTCCTCTACATTTGTTAATAGTGACAATAGAGACGAACGTGCGCGTTCTGTACGGTTAAAACGGCGGCGATACGGTAGGAGCTTCGCGGAACGGTTTTACGACTGTGAAATAGTTCTAAACGGACGACGATGACGGTCGCAAAACCCTCAAAGGTGGTAATTGTTTTAAACGGAAACGCAATCCGATAAATCAGTTGGTCCCGTCGACAATGAAACAGATAGGCGTCCGATGATTTGTCCGTCGCCTTATCTCTTCTCTATCGGTCGCCAATTCAACACAGTATCGTTGACTACAATTGTCCGGTTAATTTAACCGGCCCTGCTAAATATTTCATTATCCCATTTCATCTGTTTACACGGTCGCCTACGATTATAACAGCTCCGTAATCGCTATATAATTCATCAGCGACACTGATTTATTATACAGTACGTAAATGCTGACCGTATATATGTATATTTTTTTTTTTTCTTCTTTTCGATCGAAAATTGTAACATTTTTTGGAAATCGGGCAGTGACGTATATTTATCTAAGTCGGAGTGCCACAGAAAGTTTCTATGTCGTATCTCTCACGACTGATCGTCCGTAAATGATTGCGATCGATTAATGCAAAGTTTTTATTCCTAAGCGCCGTAAAAAGTGATGACGTTGATTAACTTTCACGAGCTTTTTTTTTTAATCATCATCTGTAGCTAGTTGATTGCTTCGTTTCTTAAGTTATTTCTCTCACGGATATTTATTTCGAATAACCACTAAATTTAAAAATTCAATTGATATTTAAAACTATAAGGATCGGTGAAAATCGAAATTTCTTCTAGATATCGTACGTAAAATTCCTATATGCGCTAGATTTATTAGTTTTTTTTTGTTTGTTTTTTTTGTATTGAAGGAGCAAACATAATACAAGAAAAAAACTGAAAAGGTAAAAAATATAATCCGCAAGCTCCAGCTACCAAACGGACTTTCATTTTTTTCTTACGTCTATTCGAAATTGTTAAAGCCACCAAATATCATCTTCATGCCATGCTTCTTTAAATCCTCTCCCTCTCATATCGTCAGTATGGAATTTAATAATACAATAAATTCTCTATTCGGTGATCACTCTTTAATTTTTACTGACGGATCGAAGAGCCCGAGCGGAGTTGGGGCGGCATTCTTGCGCCTTCATTTCTTTCATTCTCGGTCCTTTAGACTTTCGTCCTTTTGTTCTGTCTTTACTGCAGAATCTGTTGCCATTCTACAAGCCATTATTTACATTTCCTCTTCTGCAACAAGTCCTTCCAAATTCGTTATTGTTTCTGAGATTCTTTAAGTGTTCTTCTAGCGCTATATCCACCTTCCCTTTCTCCTTCCACCGATGCTATTATCCTTTCTATTCGTTCTCTTCTTCATGATCTATCCTCATCGACGTCTACCCAGGTTGACTTTCTTTGGATTCCGGGACATTCAGGCATTGATGGAAATGTAGCCGTCGACCTCCTTGCTAAAGCTGCTGCTTCCAATGGAAATTTTATTAGTAGGGTTCCAGCACACAATATTCTTCTTCCAACTAAATCCTGCCATCTTAGACACTGTTTATGTTTCTCATTTCGCTAACCGTAATTCATTTTATCTCTTGATTAACCCCCTGTTTCTTCTTCTCGTCCTCTTGGTTCTATGAGTTCCCCAGTTTGCGTCGGTCTATAATTACTGAATTATCATCTCGCCCTCGTTTCTCGCATAGTCTCCTTTCTTCTTCTTTAAATCGCTTTTCCTTGGCTGCATCTCGTAATTATTCATTGGATCCTGAAGGTTCCCAGTATGTTTGTGATACGAATCACGTGCTCTTCGAGTGCTCCGGTTTATCTCGCGAGCGTGAGTTACTTTACTATCATCTTTTAAAGCTTGGTCTTCGTGCTCCTTTTAACGCCTCTTATGTTCTTTCTCTACCTATTCTCTCTGTGGGTTCCTGTCCTAGGGGTGTTCCTTGATTCCACTGTCGACAGAATAAAAATATAATTCCTATTCTATTCCATGTATCTGTTCCTTTTTGTTGGGCTAATGCTCTTTGGTAGCAAACTCAAGGGGAGTAAAAAAAACCAAAAAAAAAACAAAAACCGACGGATATAATTCGATTATATATCAGCGTGTAGGAATTGGCTCAATAGATGGAGACAATAACAGTAATTAACAGATCAGGCAGCAAAAAAAAAACCCAAAAAAAAACCAACTAAACCAGTTAAGAGAAGATTTAGTGCCCGTTCCGCTACTGCAGTGTGTACTAATGCCTTGACGACTAATGTGTACGACACACGGTGATTGAAAAAATTGCTAATTCTGGTTTTTTAACTGGCTAACATCCTGTTTGGACTGATAGTTTCGGTGCTTGGCAAACATCATACTACTAGAGATTTGTCCCATTACTCAAGTCCATCCAAGGGGGTATTTAATCTAAAACTGAACACTGATTATTGTTTTATCGGAGATAATTGCAAAAGAAGAAAGTAAAACTGGTGTCACCGATTTTTACGATATGCTTGATTTCACAATCGATGATTTTGTCTTACTAGCAGTTGCCGGTTTTTCTAGGCCCGTGAGCTCTGGCCCGAGGGCGGTAACATTTAAGAGGCGTCAAAATTTAAAAGGTTGCTAAAATTTAAAAGGCGCCTGAGGAGCCCAAACGTTTTTTCCCCTTTGCGGTCGCTTAAAAGTTGAAATTGATGAAGTTTTCCGTCAACTGTGAGATTGAATTTCACTCTAATTTTTCTCTCACTGTTAAACTGTAATGTATGTAGAGGAAAATTCGATCAATTTGAAAATTATTTCAATAAAATTTCGTAATTATGTTACACAGTACTGCGCGGTAAGAATTTTATGATAAAATAGTTATCATCGGAACAATGTTTTTGTTAATTTTCAGCATAGGAATTTGAGGAGAAAAATACTTGCATTTCACCAGTCTGATGGCAATCGTTAACGCAAAATTCTCACCGCGTGTTTTATAAGGAAAACAAAATGTCTATTTATTAGTGAAAAGAATTATTTCATTATGTTTTTTGTACCACCGGAGGGGGGTGAGCTTATAAGATAACTAAAACTTTCATTCTTATATCAATTTTTCGTCGTCTTATGCAATTCGAGGCTTCTTTCAAAGATTGTGAATTAATTTGCTGGATTTCGAAATATATCACACAATGGTTTTGCACAAGCCAAAGCAAGAAAAAAATCATTACATCAATAGTTAATTCCTTAATTATTTACTTTCTAATTATAAGTTTTATATTACTAGCGTTGATAATATCTTGTGATTTTAGTTGTCAAAGAATAACGTATTTTTATCGTAATTTTAGTTTATCGTTCATATGTAAGAATTGTTGATTTTGACTTGAAAGATTGTTTATATGTACATACATATGTAATATATATTTACAAGAAAGTCGGAATATCAGCACGGGCCTAGGGTACCATCACCATCAAATCCGCCACTGGCTATTAGGCGTGTTCGTGGGGCTCGCTTTACATATCAAAACAAAAAGGAATTACAAGATATTGCTCCGTTCGTTTTTGCCGACCGGCTGTCGGGAAACCGGAAATCCCGTCGGTTGAAAAACTTCTTTCGGTGAGAGATGTGTTTTCGTGTACGGGAATTAGGAGAGAAAAATTACGTTCTTAAAGTTTTTCTTTTTCCATTGCTGCCTATTGAAGCTGCAGGACCGCGCAAAGGTGAATATAAAACGTTTACATTTTTTTGTCTTTGTTTTAAATTTCGGGAAATGATCTAACAGTCAATCACTATCGTCAGTACTTCGTTATACTTAAGAAAAAAAAATAAAAAAAATAACGTATTTTGTATTTAAATAAAATTACACGATACCGGTAGGGTTGGTTTTTTCTTTCTGTTTCGATTTCGTAGAAACCTGAACCGAGAGATAATATTAAGAAATAAATAAAAAACACCGAAAGTAAGAAAGGAAATACCAGAGAGGGGAAAATGAAGTTTTTTCTTCCCGAAGATAGCCCTGTTTTCGCAGTTTTATATAGTTGGGAAATTTGAAAAATGCAACTGTCCTCGAATTCTCGCAGGCTAACAAGAAAACTGAATTAGTTCTTCTCGTTCTTAAGATTGCCTGACAGAAAAAAACCAACTCGCGCGGGCATACACAGACATACACAGACATACACATTCATATACATATATATGTATATGTATATATATATATGGTTGAGATAGCGGGACGGTACTTAGTCGGCGAACGAAAAAAGTTGCAAAATGTTTGAAAGATTTTTATACTCCTTTTTTAATATGTGTGAGTTTTTTGTTTTCGTTTATTTCTTTTTTTCGGGAAAACCCAAAAATAACAAAAAAAACAACTTTGTACAGATAATCCGGTTCCTCTACAAAAAAAAAAAAAAAATATAAATTATATACGGATATAATATATCCGCAGTGAGATATACAAAAGCAGCTGTGAAAATAAAACTTTTATGAAGAACTCGCTACTAATCGATCACGAATCGGCTCTGTTAAATCTACATTTGATATTATTTCTTTGAAATTTCGAAATTATGCCCAGCTCCTAGACAACTTTCAGCGTTCTAATTTTTTTGCTTTTGTCGAATATTTTAGTCAGACACGTAAATATACGATCTGTAGAGACGAAATTCAAAAGGCTCTCTTCCAGGATTCTTTTCTGTGATTATCTAATTTTCTGTCTTCCTATTTTTTTTTTCAAAATATTTAGCGGTCGACAAGAAAAAAAATATATACATATATACATATATACATATATATATATATATATATATATATATATATATACCCCCCCACACACACATATATATATATATTGATTGATGTGTGTGTAGCGCCATCTTACGATGGTGTTTGAACTCAAAATTAATTTTCGACGATATAATATTATCTTCAATATCGTCTTTTGTTCGTCTTATGTATCGAGCGGAGCAACGAACGAGTAAAATCCGGCGTGTATTCAGGGTGGTTGTCACAGTTAATTATTTATATAAGACGATGCTAGTCCATGTTAAAAAATTTTATTCAATTTACTAGAATTGAAATTAAAATTATTTTACCTAATCCTATTACCTCATCTTTTCGTACATACGTAGAGAGAGGTCTTCTTTTTAGTTGCTTTGTTGAATTTTTTATCGAATTGTTTATTGTTTTCGTGTTTCTCGGTCTAGAATTAGTGGATTAATCGCTTTTTTTTCGAGAAAGACGCTATTAATGCTGGTAGTGAATGTTGTTATTTACTGAGAATTATTTTAACAAAATAAAAATAAAAATGCTCTGTAGAAGCAAGGAGTCGCTTATAGTTTCTGTTTAAAATGTTATGTAATTAATTTTTTTCATCAATTACAATTTTCTTTTTTTATTTTTAAATTTGAAAACGCTGATGCATAATTTATATTATATCTCGATGTGCCGTATAAATATTTACTACGACTGAAAAAAAGCTATGTGTGAAATACAACTAAAAAAAGATGTTACGAATATTTTACGTCATTGCGTCCCGGGAGTTATGTATTTTTTTTTTTACATGATACCGCTGATTAGTAAGCGAAAGTAAAGAGATTCTCATGAAAAAAAGCGCGGGCATTAAAAACAACACTACTAGAGTTATAAAGAAAGTAAAGTAAACTTAGTGATAGTGAAGCGTCATAAACAGAAGAATTCAAGGAACTAGCAGCAACGAAAAAAAAGGGGAAAAAAAGGGAACAATTAGAAATTTAGGGAAAACCTTATGAATTAGGCACGCCTGTCACTGTCCGCAACTCTCCGATGTGCCTGTGGATTCGTGTCTGAATCAAGTGAAAGGAAAACACAAGTATCGAGGACGTTGGAAGAGTTATTTTGTTAGGAGGGGGAATTAAGATGAACGTTTCTATTCGAATTGACTGACAAAATTGGAAAGAGAATTAAAATAGGAATTTTTATATTTAATCTGAGTGGAGATACTAAATAAAAAATTCAGTGCGATTGAATTAGCCGACTGAATGAAAATTAAGCGTCATACTAAATAATTATTTATGACGAAAAATGATTGTTCGCAATTGAAAAAAAATTTGTTTCTCTGTTGCAAAAAATTTTTCATCGAGGATTTGGTTCTTTTGTTGGGTGGCGGGATATCCCTTATCTCCCCTCCCATGGATCATCCGTTGCAACGTAGTCGTCTATCCGGCGTATCTGCATACCGAAGAGATTCCCGAAGACGTAGATCATAGATTTCGTTCACTGCTGCTATTCCCAACGAGGGAGCTTATCCGGAATTTGTTCATTTTACACTTCGAGTCCGTTCTTAGATTCGTCGATGTTTATTAGATTGAGATCTTGAAAAAGACACCAAGAAAAAAAAATTAAAACCAATATCTTTTTTCTGATATTTATTTTCCTTTACGAATTTAATGGTGTTTGTAATTTTTCTGTCTTGTTTTTATTTTTTGTCATTTTTATTTGTTCTCTTTTTTCAGTGTTGCGTGCGGCGACACTTTGGAGTTTTTTGCACGGACGTGATTGTGCTTTCAGAACTCCGGTTTTTTCCCCAATGCATACAAAAGAGACTCTGATCCTTCGTCATAATAAAAATCGACCCAAAGTAGTAGTCGCCTGCCGTATTCCGAAGAACTTTTACGATGGCCGCTTGAATATTCCGGCTTTACGATGGAATTCCCCCGAAATAGAGTGCAAACTGACGCGTGAAAAGGGTGGAAGGTTAAATCGGCAGTCGGTAACCGAGCGCTTTTTTCTACAAATGAGACTTAATTATCGTTGTCGGTTGTGGAAAAATATTGATCTATGCGAGATAATCGTTTTCCCCCGGTTGGCACAGGCAAGACGGCTACACTAAACCAGTCGGATCATGTAGCGCGGTGGGGGATTTTGTACGCGTGCCAATATGCAAGACTTGCGCTCTCTATCATCGAGATGTTGAGAAGAGAGAAATTACGCTCATTTATCGAAGAAGGTGATAAAGTCGATAATTAAAGATGAGCAACGTGTCTGCGCAGCGAACGGAGAGATCGTTGGAGGAGCCAGTAGTCGAAAAGAAGGTTGAAACGCGGACGCGCGCAGATGATATTAACTCGTTCCCCGTATAAACAACACTCTGTTGCTGGGCGAAGAAGTCTTTGGAAGGAGGCCAAGTGCGACTTTTTACTGTCGAAGAGACGTTCTTCAGTGTAATTACGTTGTTGTTGTTCTTGTTGTTGAAGAATAGAATTGTATCAATCGAAAAGAGATTTATATTTGTACAAGGCGCCCCGCCGCCTTGTTCGTTACGTCGGGCGCCTCTTAATCCGGCCTGCTAATTAGCCTCGGCCGACACTTGACGGACAAAGACTGCTCCGTCAGTCTCGGTTCCGGTTAATTTTAGTCGATCCGCTGCTCTAATAAATCATTCGAATAATAGCGAATAAGCTTTGTCGGGAGATTTGTAAAGGAACGCATCCAACTCGATCGCGCTTTTAACTAAACAGACGAACGCGACACCTTCATGTCTACAACATTACAATAAACAGAGCTGCTGTACTCTCTGTTTTTATTACATTTCAACTCCTCTAATTCCTAGTTTTTATTATCGACCATTTTATTTTCATTCCCGATCGCACTACTCGCCTCTATTTTTAATTAAAATTCGCGCTCGTATCTTCTTCTTCCACTTCTATCCCCTTCCCCTTCTATATTCTCCTTTTATATTTACGCTAGAACTTCGTTGGCATAACATTATCATCCGCTCGAAACTGTCTGTACGTTTGCGGGAGAGGATTTTAAAGTTCGAGTGCTCGGCCTCACCTTCGTAAAATTTTGATTACACCGTCGTTATTGATTTAGAAGATTATTGATTTAGAAGATTATTGATTTAGAAGATATCTCTCGTCTAAACCGGTTTCTTTATTCTGACGATTTTGCGTAGAGTTTTAGAAGGTTTCCGATTGTGTAATTATCTGTCAATTGCTTTCATTATATTTATTGAATACTGCCGAGCGAAAGAAGGCATTTAATTTTCTTTTGTTTTTGGCGCGTCAACTGCCATAGACATGGTCTGGTACCATTTCGCCTAAAAATGGAATGACCCATAAAATAATAATAATAGTAATAATAATAATTGAAAAAATCAGCTTGGCAACACGGTCACGTTTGGTAGACAGAAAAAAAGATTACCCTGGCGCAGTGGGGGGGATCCCTCGATTTTTTAACCGAGAAAGTGTCTTTGACAAACAATGCCGCGCTTGCCCGCTGCCGAGACCGTCCGAGAAATTGAATGATTGTTACCCAAATTTTACTATTTTGCTAGCTCGGACAGGGTCATCAAAGGTCGTAAGAAATGCCAAATCCGTCTCAATATGCGAAAAATCACCGCATACTGACTGCTTTACGCTGTGAAGTCGCAATTTGTTCTGGCTTGGGTCTTATGCGTATTCTGAAGGAAACTATTCTTCTATCTTGAATATTATAAGTTGTCGCTTGTGAATGAAATAAAAATTTTGAGTCAGTCTAATATAGTAATGGATGTATCATTTATAAAAACAAATCGAGCAGGTAAATAATATATATATATATATATATCTAATATTTGTAAATTGGAACATTTATTGCAAATTACGCTTTAAATGAAATGATATTCAATTAGATTTCGGCAACAGAGAATAACAGAAATTATCATCCATTAAAGAATTATTTTCTACCAATTGCTTTAAACTTTTGTTTTGTACGTCAAAAGTACTACATTATAAAATATTTGGTTAATTAAATAGCGTCTTTTTATATTCTCTTTCTTTTTCCTTTCGTAATGCTTAATCTTTTGGCAATTTATTGAATTAAGACATTTTAAATAGTAAAATAGAAGGTTTTTGTTTCTTTACTTTCTTTTGGATTTGCCCAAAAATGGCGTCTGAACCAGTAAAATTGTCGATTCACATGAATATGAGTTATGCGCGAACAAACATAAAAAAAAAAACATACACGACGAACATACATATAACCTATTTCTTTTTGTAAGTCGGAAAAAATTAAAAATTAGAGACAAGTTTATTGACTTATAAAAAATTTAAAGTATACTATTAGATTAATAAGTCATTACTTGATATTAATTTTACTTTTCGTTTGTTAATTTTTTGAATACAGCTTCTTTTTGATGGGTAATCGTCCGCTGCTGACAAGTCTAACGCAATAAAAAAAACAAAAAACAAATAAACAAATAAATACACTTTCCGCCTCTTCCTTAAGATTTAAAAAGAAAATATTGGAAACAAATTTCTGTCCAAAACGAAAAAAGTTAAGAAAACGAATAAAATTATTCTGTTTGTTTTTGAACGAGGAACTTAGATAAAACTGTAGCATAATTGTTCATTGTTTTCAATTTGTAATGAAGCATTAATCCGTTTACAGCTCTTTATTTAGATTATTTTTCTTTCTTTTTTTCTGCAACTCCGTACACTTTAATTTTTCATGTAACACTAAATATCAATAAAGGGGCTTCCTACATACTGACTGATAAGGAGGGTAGGATCTATAGAGCACTGGACTTCGAATGGAATAACTCGCAAATATTAATCGGAGTCGTCGTTTCGCGTATATTTACATTTAATACGTTTTTAGCGGTACTTTTTCACTTTTGATTTTCATATGAACGTTTTTGTTGTTTTTCGGAAAGAAAACATTAACAGCGGAATCAAATAACAAAAAAAAAAAAATGATGCGTTTAATCTGTTTAAAATTCGACAATGATGACGCGCTGTTGCCAACACGAAATCATTCGTATGTTTGTCTGATTTTTTTTTTTATTACCTGAGTAACTGAAACTTTAAATTTAGACGAAATGGGAATTAGGCGAAATGGGAAGTTACCATAAACATTAACCCAGAGCGTAAATGGAATTTCTGTATATTCCAAACGGATGAACTGTCTAACCGGTAGCTGTTTTAACAAAAAAATTCTAATTGTCATAGCCCGCGGCAAATAAAGAAAATTCCTCGTTTTTGTTTCTTCGATTTTCCGTAGTATTGTTATTATAATTTTTAAATGTGACGGGTTGAGTATGAAAAACAATTTTATTTGAACAATAAAAATACCATCATTGCCATCATGATGATGATCATCATCATATACTCAGATTCTGAGCGTCAATGACAACCTATTCGTACAACATTTTAATTGTACAGACACACATAGGCATATAGTGTGTCCATAGCGATTGTTTATATGCAGTACGAATGTGTACACCAGCAAGAACTTGCAACTGATATTGTGATTGATTTATCCACATATACAAATGCTATTAGTGTGTGACTGTTGTGATCTATACTAGCGCGAGTATTAGTATGCATGTTTGCCGTGCCGTTCATATGAGAGTCTATGGTCCGGTTATTAAATTTAATTCTTCGTAATAGTTTCTATCGTCGCTCGGGATCGAAAGACTTCCGAAATGGAAGCCAACTACACTATTGCAATGACCATACCATTCTCGAACAATTTCACGATATAAGAATATACCGCCCCTTTAGGAGTATGACGAAGATTGGAAAGTATGCTCGCGAACTAATTTAAAAAGGCGGATTATCTTGCTCGTTCGGCTATTTCTTCTGGGCGGCCAGTCGGACGGATTCCTTCTCATGAATTATTAAATATAGCAAAAAGTATCCAAAAGGCCAATTGGAAATCTTTTTATAAATCATCCTTCTCCAATCCTAATTCACAATATTTTTCCATTCAGCCTAATCCACCTACTCAACCATGGTATTTCCGCACCTTCCCCGATTTATCATATCTGCTATCTGTCGTCTTCGATCCGGTCACAGTCGACCTCCTGCTTCATTGTATCGTTTCTCCATAGTGTCCTCTCCTGTTTGTCCGCTGTGTATCGATAACACAGTCGTACGTGACTCTGATCATGTATTCTTTGAATGCTCCTCTTTATCATCGGAAAGGGCAGCTCTATACGCGGAGCTTCTCTCACATGATGTTCCAACTCCATATTGTGTTTCCTTTATTCTCTCATTACAGTCAACGTTGATCATATCAATTGTAGCAAAATTCCTATCCTCCGTACTTCATTATATTAATATCTAATCCTTTCAGTAGTTCTCTTTGGCATTCCTAACTTATCGTGTCCAATTATTTCCAACAAACTCCTCTCTAAACGAAGAACACGCACTGATGTTGCAGTTACAGTCACAAACAGGCACAGCTCGCAGTTAATTTTGCGGGCTCGCTGTCGCATTTGCGGCCCTAACGGTAGATAGGTGAACTCCTTGTCAGTCGGCACTGCGGGCGCTGCTGTTGCAGTGTGGCCATAGTGATCGGTGTAAATGTTATTCATTTTCTTTTAACAGAATGGTAGGCGCTGTTTCCGCAGTCGTCGCCATAAATATGATTAATGTTTCACAATTAAAAACTATAAACTTTGCTTTATAGTGATGGAGAAAGTCATTGAACTTTCGGATAATTGTTTACGGACGCTAAGCGCTGTGCTCTATATAGGTTTCGTGCTTGATGGATCTAACTGCTTTTTAAACATCCCGTGTTTCTTTCTCTTCCTTAATTATTTATAGCCAGATTCCTTTGTCCGTTTGTACTGCGGGCTCTGTAACTGCAGATGTGGCCATGGTATGGGACAGCTAACTCCTTTTGCTCTTACCTTCGTCATTCCTTTTCTTTTCAGGATGCATACGTTTGGCACTTTTCGACGTTGATTGTTATTGTTTCTCCATCTTCGGTATAGCATTCTTTGTCAGATTCCATTCCTTGTTACTCCTAATTGCTGCTATGTACACATGTTGATGGGTAATCGTCTATTATTGGCAAGTCCAGGGGAAAACCCAAACAAGAAAAAAAAAAAAAAAAATAATAATTTAAGAGTGTAAATAACGGAAGTCAGAAAAAACCCACAAAAAACGGGTATGTAAATTGAATTCGTAAAGTTAAAAACCGAAAAAATATTGCTCGCGCGAAAATAATCGAAATTTCTCGTTAATTAATTATTAATTTTTTCCAAAAACGAGCTTGGAAAAAATCTACGTAAGGAAAATCATCCAGCCGCCATTGTCGGAAACGAAATCGTTCGAAACTTTGCCTTATCCGGTGTGCGACGATAATTTTTAGCGGGGTGCTTCGGGATCGTTTTTAATTTAAAGCCAACGACACCCAGCGGAACTACTAAAAACCGCACATGGCCCGCAATTAATTCACCTTCTGCCGAAAGAGAGTGTTTTCGCCATTTACATTTTTCGACCATTTTAATTTCGCTTAATCGCAGCAGCGGTTACTACTTCCGCGCTCGGCTAATAATTATTACTCCATCGCCGACCGTCATAATCATCTTATTTCCGAGCAGGGTGCGGGGGGGGGGGGGGGGGGGGGGCTCCGCGCGGAGAACTTTTGTTCGTGCGTCACGATTCTCGCTATTCGTGAATTATCGAGAAGTTCCCGTAACGATTTTTGCCTCGAACAGCGGCCCCGTTAATCGCGCGCTAGCGTAATTTAACAAGTCGTAAAACAGACTCTTTCATGCGGAGCCTTTTGTACGGAAGGGGCTTTTGCAATAATAAAAAGACCACCGCCGCCGACAAATTGTCGGATGGTATTTAATTCGGAAAAATTCCATCAGCGGCGGGTAGAGTTGTCTGCTTTCAGAACGCGTAATCGTCATACACGTAATATGTTGGGTTCCGCGCGATTCTCGCGAACATTCATGCTGTAACTGCAGTTGTTGCGAATGAAGAATTACCGTTTCAGTGATACGATCAAGAGCTCTTAACCATTGATGAAGTAGCCAATCCGGAAATTAGCGACGCGATGCGGTCTCTTCTTTTCTCCTCTAATTATTATTATCATTCTACGCTGTTGAGATTCGTAATTGAAGACGTCTTAATATTTTTTGCTACGCATATTATGTAGGCAAAGTCGATTACACACACTTATCTACGAAACACACATTCTTCATACCTGGCATTCGATTAAAAATTTCCAACAGGCGTCAGCGAAGTTTGTCATCGTATATACAAAAGTAGAAGTGATAAAGTTTTTCACTATTCGTGATTATCTCATACTGCCGGTATTTCCAGTTGGAAATAAAACATTTTTCATCAAATCTCAAAGTTGGTATTAAAATAGTTGAAACTTTTTTTTTTTCTTTTCTTTCTGTTTTCTCCATCTAAGTCTATCTGTGTTGATTTCTATAGGGGACGTCAAAACTCTTCCAGCATTCGCCTCAATCTAGAAAATTCCTCACTTCATTTCCACCCTACTGCTCCTTTCCTTGGACTACTGTTCGATCAAAAGCTAACTTAGCGGTCCCACATATCAAATCTTAAAGTTAAATGTCATAAATTCCTATCTATTCTTAAATATGTATCAAACACAAAGTATAATGTACCTCCGAAAACTCTCCTCTCCATATACAAATCCTTAGTCATTTCCAGAATAAACTACGGGTCCCAGGCGTATGCGTCAGCCAGTCCCTCTTTACTTAAATCCCTTGATTCAATACACCACACGGCGCTCCGCAAGATACTTGGCGCACATAGAACTTCTCCGTCTGTAAGTTTGTGTGCCTTGTTAGGCACTCCCCCACTAAAGTATTTCCGAGCCTATTATTACCACCGTGAGACCCTCGCTCTTTTCTCTAGTAAACGCGCCTGTCCTATTGACACAAATGACCTCCCCAACACCCCAGAGTTCCCTAATGACCCTCTCCCAGAAATCCTGGCTCTCCTATAGCTAAAACTAATGGAAGAATTGGATTTCCGGAAAACAAGCCGGAAAGCATGGAACCTTCTCCGAAAACTAAACGGTGAGAACAACACAGTCAAAGAAGAAAAGGGCGTAAACCCAAACAAGATAGCGAGCCAAATCATAAAGACATCGATTGCCCCAAATAAAAATAAAAACAACGACAAAGAAATAATAGCCAGAAGAAACACACTGAAAGGAAAAGCTAAGGAAAGATCAGAATATGCCATCCCTTTTGAAGAGAAAGAAATCACTGCAGCTATTAGAATCCTAAAAACGGGGAAAGCGGCCGAAGAAGATAAAATATACCCTGAGTTTGTAAAACATTTCGGAAAAAACACCAAAAAATGGATGCTTAAACTATTCAACAACATTTTAGAAACAGGAAAACTACCTATCCTGTTCAAGACATCTAAGATCGTTGCCATACCCAAACCGGGAAAGGACCACTCTAAACCAGAGAACTTCCGCCCAATAGCACTATTAAGCGTCATCTACAAAACACTGGAGAAAATGATATACAACCGGATAAAATTCATCATTGACGATAAGATCCCAATGGAACAAGCAGGCTTTCGGAAGTCAAGAAGCTGCGTGGATCAAATAACCGCTCTAACCACACATATTGAACGTGGCTTCCAGGAAAATAAGAAGACAAGTGTCGCATTCATAGACCTCTCCTCCGCATACGATACAGTATGGCGCACAGGACTCCTCACCAAATTCTTGGAGGTAATACCTTACAGGACCCTCTACAGGCTTCTGAACGAAATGATCAGTAACAGGAAATTTACAATCCGCCTGGCAGGAAAGGAGAGTCGACAAAGAACCTTAAATAACGGTCTCCCACAGGGATCGGTACTCTCTCCGGTGTTATTCAACCTGTATACATCGGACCTACCACCGACATCATCACGAAAATTTATGTACGCGGACGACTTGGCTCTAGCAACGCAGGATAACAAGATGCAGGCCACAGAAAAAACACTTGAGGAAGACCTGAACAAATTGAAGAGGTACTTCGAGAAATGGCGCTTGCTGTTAAATGAAAGCAAGACAGTTGTATCATCTTTCCACCTGTCAACACAACTAGCAAAAAGCAAGCTACACGTAAAGATCGGTGATCGAAAACTACAACACGAACATACCCCTAAATACCTGGGAGTCACACTCGACCGACAACTGACGTCCTGAAAACACCTGGAGAATACAGCCGCAAAAGTCCGAGCAAGAACGAACATCATACACAAACTAGCAGGAACAACGTGGGGAGCACCTACTACCACCCTACGGACATCGGCCCTCGCTCTCGTATACTCAGTGGCCGAATATGCAGCCCCAGTGTGGCTAAACAGCGCGCACACAAAGAAAATTGACACTGAACTCAACGCAGTAATGAGAATAATAACGGGAACCGTGAAATCCACACCAACAGACTGGCTACCCGTACTAAGCAATATCATGCCCCCGAACTTACGAAGGAAAGAAGCTGCCGCCAAGGAATGGGCAAAATATGACAAAAACACTGCCCTACCAATACACAAAGACACGGCAGTTACAGAAAGGTTAAAATCGAGGAAACCGGCCTACCGAACCGCAGCAGAGTTAATCACTGGAAAGTTTGACGGGAATCAGGAATGGAGACGGGAATGGGCGGAAAATAACCCGGATAAAAGAGAAATCATCCAGGATCCGGACATCAAACCGAAGGGTTTCGATCTCCCCAGGAAAACCTGGACTAGATTGAACAGATTCCGCACGGAACAGGGACGTTGCGGAAAAACGATGAAAAGGTGGGGACTCGCGAATGAGGCAGTGTGTGACTGCGGCAAAGACGAACAGTCGATGGACCACATCTTGGACAAATGCCAAATGCGGGCCCTGGAGGGCGGTTGGAACGAAATTAAAGAGCTATCAAGCCGCGCAAAGGAATGGCTAGAGAAACTGGATGTCGATGTATAGACAGACACAGCGGATGTAACATACCCTACCTTAATTTTAACTTAATTTTGATTTGAATTTTAATGTAATAATTAACCTAAGTGCTGTTAAAGATACCCGAAGACATACGAATAATAATAATAATAATCCTATCGCAGCACAACGTGAGCGTAATCCCTTTCCCTAACCTAGCTCCTAACATCATGATTCCGCCGTGGGCCCCTTTAAACATTGATGTTAACTTTTCCCTGACGAAGTATAATAAACCCCTGCACCCGAATATCGTTCAGTTGACAACAGCAACAATGCAAAAATACCCCGACCACCTCCTTTTCTACACGGATGCTGCCAAGGCTACCCCAGAGGCTACTTCTTCCCCAACCGCCTGTTCCTTTGAAGTCTGCGACGTGATTCGAAGCATTCGACTGAATGACAATTGCTCGGTACTGGATGCTGAAATATACGCAGTATTTTTCTGTTTGGAATATTTTCTTTTTACAGAGCCTACATCACAGAAAGCCCTGCTGGTATCTGATTCATCCGCGGCCTTATTGACAATTTCTAATCCCCTCACCAAACATCCTATAGCAATTCGAACCCAGCAGGTATTATACGAACTTATTAATAGACAGTGCTCCGTATCCTTTCTGTGGGCGCCCAGCCATGCAGGGATTCCTGGAAATGAACGCGTCGATACATCCGCCCGAGCAGAAATATATTGCCCCTCGCCTAGTAACAGCCCACCTCCACCTTATCTCTCGAACATAATCTTGAATAATCTCACGTCCTTATGGAAAACCCATTGGTCCTCGTGTCAGACTTTCTTGAGGTTAATTAAACCCTCAACGGAACCATGGTGGCCAGAAAAAAGCATCTCCCGCAGAGATTTCTGTGCACTTAGCCGCTTGCGCATAGGCCATACGGCCATGTCGCATAATTTTATTTTGCAAAGAACCCCCTCTCCTACGAATTGTCCTTTCTGTGGCCAAGATGTTGCTCCCTCAACTCCTCATATACTATGCGACTGTCTAGCACTATCACCTCACCGGCCCCTTTCAATTAATAACAAAACAGTCACCAACATTCTTGAGAATTCCCCCGATGCAATTTTATCCATAACACAATTTATCAGAACTAGCGGAATAATCAGATATCTATAAAAACAAACTGCGCATCTTCGTACTGTAATAGCCACAGCAGTTAAACACGGTACAGGATGTTGCTTTCACAAAAAAAAAAAAAAAACAAAAAAAAAAAAAAAAAAAGTTATTTTTAATACAATTTTTTCCCTCTTGGAAAAAAAAGGTGTAATACAAAAAAACTGATATGGACATTTACAAACATCGAGGAAATTACTACTAAAGATGGAAAAATACAAGCGAAATATAAGCCAAAAACAGTTTGACCACCGGTCTCCAAATTAGAGCGCCACGTCGTGCTATTTACTCGTCGCAATACCTGTTCCCCGTTTATTAAGATGGAAAGATGAAAATAAAAAAGAAAAACACGTCTCATATTTTAATCAGCTTACGTACACGAATATAGACCATTCGCCGGATGAGGAATGTAAAGGAAGATCACACAGCGTATCTTTTTTCACAGTCGCCAATAAAAAGAGATTTTTAAGTTTTTTGCGTACTGCACGCGAGAGACTGGCAGACGACACGCGTAACAGGTGTAGCCCCCCGTTTTAGTTGAGTGGACATTTTTCACCTGGTTACATTTAAGCGGCCAAAGTATTTCGCCGACCGGTTAATGAGAACATATTACTCAGTTAGATAAATGTGCAGCATCACCAGCGGGCACGGACTTTATTACATTTCCCGGTTTTTCAATTTCTCATCTATCGCATCTTCTTTCCTTTGCCCGCCTGTCGAGCGCTTACTTGACGCGCGGCACTCGGAAAAACGCGAGAATAATAGAGAAGAAAAATAAGCCATTAATTGTCGGTTGCCGGTTGTTTGAAGGGAATTTTCCGAATAGGACGCGCGCTGCGGAATAGCCTGGAGCTGGAGATGCAGACGAGACAGTCGAAAGCGGATGAAATACGTTTCTTCCAGCAGCGGCCGGATAATAATATGTTCGAATCGCGTAATAAACAAGTCGCCGCTGCCGCTTCTTCCTTAGCCGGAGAAAATAACGTAAAAATTAGAACAAAAAAAAAGAAAAAAAGCGCGGCAACAACGAAAACGCGCCATACTACAACTCAAATGTTTACAAACGTCTGACGATAATATTTCAAAGCAGCAGTCGCGGAGCCCGGGCGAGGGAAGTTTCATTTTTAATATTTCCCGCTCTCTGTGGCAGATTCTATCGTCGACGTCATCGTCGTCGTCGTCGTCGTAGACGCAGTCGTTGTACACGGAAGAACTTCTTCTGGCAGAGTTAATAAGGAAAACTCAGTGAAATGAAACAGAACCGCCTTGTTGTTGTTCACCTTTCGTCGTCGACTATTGTTCTTGTTTGCAGGCTGCTCGCAACAACAAAAACGGTTAATATGCTCGAAACACGCACGCATCCGGGACCAGCGCGAACAGTCGAAGTTATCGAAAAGCGTACGCCGTTATTAATACTTACGGGGCCGCCTGTATGAGGAGAACTACTACCGGCGAGGAGCGACCGGGGGGAAGATATTCTTCCGCAGGGAGTGCAGAAGCGCACTCTGTTCTGGAGGCGATCGTAGCACGGTTAAAAAACAGACACCAAAGACGTAGTCGGAAGCCGGGAGCGGGGAAGATGGGGGAAAACGCGAACATTCCCGTCGCGGAATGTTTACGGGGAATGTTACGGGTATCGTAATAAATTGATTAGGAGGTCGTTATCGAGGAAAAGTCGGTAACGCAGCCAATTGGAAAAAAATTTCCGGTGAAGTTTACCGAGATAAGAAAAAATTTGTGTTTCGCGCGTACCGTCATGCCCCGCTGAAAGGTCTCTTCATATACTTGACTTTTGTAGTCTCGAAAGATCTCCGATATACATAAATAAATTGTGTTTATCTAGTGTTGTGACCTGACTTGCTTCTTCCTCTTCTCTCATCAGGATAATACACGGTTCGCGAGAGCTCCTAGGATTAAACTTCGAAAACTTCTGGAATATGAAGATAGAAATTTTACCACCGGATTTCTACAGGATCTTTTAAGGTGTTCTCCGTTTTCTGCGTACTTCGCGTGTCGGATTTCTTTTCATTCTGCTAGACAGAGAAAGTGCCCTAGTTTTTTTGTTTGTTTTTTTTTTTTTTTTTTTTTTTGGTAGACGGGTAAAATGAATTTACCAACACACAGTAGTATCCCTTCTTCGAGCGCCCTTTTAATTATATATAACGAAACACACAATGCTTTAAAGTTTGATAAAACCGGCGCAACCAGTAGAGTTATACACACCCGTCGTCCAGACTCGGACTCCTTAAATAAAACGCGAAAACCGCGATTTAAGAGGGGACGACGCTACGAAAATCACGGAACTTTTGAAAATGGTCAGCACTACCCACACACTTTTACGTTTTCAATTCGAATATCCTGTTTCGAAAATTAAACGAAATAAATTATAAAATCTTGGCCATTTCATACGAAAAATTTCCGGTTTTCCCAGTTGGGAAGCAACGGTCATTTTACGATAATTTGGAGTTTAAATTTATAATAAATCAGCGAGCTTTTAAAATATCATCGTTATTATTAAAAATTTGTCCAAGCTTCTTTTCCCTTGCGTACAAATGCTGATTAACAATTTTTGCTATTGCAAAGATGTCGCAAACTCGCCGAATAGCGGCGTTGAGGATGTTTCAGCACTATCCCCGGAACTTGCTTTATTCAAATCCACCGTCAATGTTGAATAAAAGCGTAGTTTCAAGAAGGGAAAAGTCACGCGTTTTTATCATGTAGCAAAAAGTCATCTTCTTACTGTGCACTTTTTTAAAATTTTTAATGTATCGCATCAAATACATCCGGCAAATGTGATTAAACGTTTCAAGAACAGATATCACGTATTTTTAGTACCTCAGAAATATATATTATATATAGTAGTCCATCTCTAGTGTACTAGAAAATAGAATGAAAAACACTTAACAAGAGATAAATGTGTATCATCTTAATAATATCTGAAGTAAATTCGGACAGTAGAGCAAAAATATTATTAAGGATGAACTATTTCGTGTGAAACTGAAAGAGAATCGCAGTGATATTTTTACTAGAGGGAATTCTTTTTTAATCATTTTATTTTTTCCCTAATTAAGGAACGGCGATTTTCAATTCGGACGATACGTACTAAATTTCCACTTCTTTATCTGTTTTTCTTTTTTCTTGTTTTTTTTTTTTTTTTTTGTTCCTAGTGCGTTAAAAAAGTTTTAACTGAAAACAGATAACCGAAGAAATTTTTTCAAAGTGTAAAATGACCAGCGGCATTTTGGCCACATCTAGAAAACGTGCGAAAAAAACGGTCCATTTTTGAAAGTACATAATGTTTTTTTCAGTTTTTAACTCCATGACTTTCAACGAGTTATTTTTCGTCCCATATAATTTCCAGTAATAATCTCCCTTACTTTTCCTTTAATTATTTTGATCTTACACACCCTCCAAAAGTATATTTTCTTTCTAATTCCTCCAGAGGTCTATGCCTCAGGCGATTATTAAACAGGAATTTCACAGCATTATCAGTTCCCTCTTTCCTTCTCGTGTACTCATCTTCACTGATGGCTCTAGGGGGCCTGGTGGTGTCGGGGCTTCCTTTATTATCCCCGTTTTTAATTTTCCCGAATCCTTTCGTCTTCCTTCTGTTCTATTTTCACAGATGAATTCATGACTATCCTACGTGCAATTATTTATATCTCCTTCAATCGTAACTTTTCCCCGCTATCTGATAATATCTGACTCCATGAATTTCAGGCTATCACTCCCTCATCAGACTTTATCATTCTTCGTATACGATCTCTCATACAAATCTTTCCTTTCATCACCCTAATCGCGCTGATCTGCTGTGGTGGTTTCTTGGTGTCACAGAGAGGCATCAAGGGTAACGAAATGGCGGATGCTTTGGCTCACAGGTTGTTATCCGTTTCCGCTTTTACTTTAAAAAGATCCCTAGTTCTAATCTATTGTCCTTAAGTAAGAAATTTCACTGTAAATTTTGGTCGGATATGTATCTTTTTTCTTTTACCAATGATCGCTCCTTCTACCTCTCAATTCAACCTAACCTTCCTACTAATTCTTGGTTCGCAGAATTCCCTTCTTTTCCACGTTCCGTTATTGTTCCTATTATTCGCCTACGCTTCATTCCCGTTTTCGTCTCTCTTTGGTTTCCTCTCCTTATTGTCCTCTACATCCTAACGAAGTAGTTGTTTCTGATGCTAATCACATTTTCTTTGAGTGTTCTGCTCTTTCTGCGGAACACTCTTCCCTTTATTTACTCCTTTTGAAGTCAAGGCTTCCTGCTCCCTACTGTGCTTCCTATAATCCTATCCATTCCATCTCAGTCTGTTGTTCCTGCCATTGATTCCTTTATTTCTGCCATTTCCGATCGAATCAAGTTGTTTTAATTAGTTAACTCTTCTTCCTATTCTGGCTGAGGTCTGTGGTTGACGAGCCCAAAAAAAAAAAAAAAAAAAAAACTAAAATCATCTAATAGCGGTTACGGCTTCTAGACTGGCCAACTGAATGTAGATAATAAATATAAAATAAATAAATTCCCCTTAATAATAAACAATAAATAAGTATACTTATATTTCAAAAAAATTAAAGTTCCTCAATTTAAAGAAACGTTTTCGGGCTTCATCATCAGCTAACAATATATCAAAAAACTAAAAATGGCAGTATGTTTTTAGTTTTAATTGTGTACTTTAAACTCGAATTATTTTTAGTTTTAATGTATTGTTAGCTGATGATATAGTCTGAAAACGTTTCTTTAAATTGAGATACTTGAATTTTTTTGAATAATATAAGTATACTTAATTGCGTGTTATTAAGGATTAATTGTAATTATATATTCGTAAACAAATTGAATATTAAATCGAATGAAAATATTTCGTAGTGGCGTGAATTTCTATCTCTATTCGCCTGAGAAACAGTCGATACCTTACAGTAGTACTCGTAATAACTGCCGATGGGAGCTTAATTATACTTTTACACAGGTAACTTCTTTTTATCATACCGTTAAAAAATTACATGTGCCTTTATAGGCTAAAATGGTTTCCCGTGACAGTTTGCCGATTATTTTAAAAATGTTTTTAATTCTTTTTTTTGTTTTTGGAAGCTATACCGTGTTTTTTTTTTCTTTTCTTTTCAGGAATAACGATATTTATTACAGTGGCGATACCGATATTTTTTTTAAAGCCCATTTGGAATCAATCTAAAGGATAAAAAGTTTCCAGTTCAAAAATATTCTTTCTGTACGCATCGCGATATGTTAATTCTGTCTGGCAATTTTCATTCCGTCCGGGAGTGTGATCGGTTAATTCGAACCTGTAGCTCTTTTCTATGGTTAACGTAATCGGATGACGCATTTATTCCCATTTTTGCATTTTAAGTGCGAGAAAAATGAAACATTTCCTTTGATAAAATTTCCCAATAGTGTATTAATGCTGCCACAAAAGTTCGGCAAAGTCAAAATTTAACATTTTTTTTTCGCACTTACATGCCGGCCTGAATCTTTATAAAAAACAAACCTTTTATCCCAGCTGACACACACACACACACACACACACACAAACACACAACATACCTCGTTTACAATGAAAACTGCTCGTGACGGACAACGTTTTAATCGGGCTTTTCTATATTTTTTTTTTTTTTTAAAAAAAAAGTAGCAACTTCAGATTAATTAAAATGGGGACTAAAAACATTAAAAAAAAAACAAAAAAACACACACACAGAAGCTCCACCGACGTTGTCGAATTATTTTTTCAATCGCTTAGTTTTCGAATTCGGTATTCGAAGAACAAAATCGTCGGTCTATATCTCGGAATGGTTTGAGAGACAGACGCACTGCGCGCCGGTGATATTTCTAAACTTTTTCACTAATTTCACCTTATTTGCCGGAATTCATCTGTCAACGGGAGTAATCCTTTTAAAAGTTGAAATCCATTACCGAGCGGCGAAGGTGCTTTACAACGCGCACCTATCATCAGATGATACTCCGCGCGGAGGGAAATCGGGAAGCAGGATGCGGGGATGAGTTTTTAGTTGGTCTTGACAGGGGCCGGGTGACACGGCGAAGCAGCAGACATCGCAGCGAGCCGCAGTATGAGAGTGGTAATGTGCTGAAAGGGAGCGTTCCGAGTGCAATAAGGTCGCCGCAAGCTGTTCTCAGTAAGTAAGGGGGTATTTGAAGAAGCAATCATCCTTAATCGAACAAGTAATCCATCAAACAAGAGTCAGGTTGTTGAACAAGAGCACTACATTACCGTTTAAACTACTCCTCCGACTTATTACAAATAAACACCGCCACCCCGCGCCTCTCTGACACGCTATACCAGTTCAACTCGCATTCCAGCACATGGAGACACCGTAATATTTACACACATCTCGTTTTTACTTTGGTCGCTTTTGCATCGGAAATGTCCTGTTGATTTCGCCATCAGCTTAAAATTAGCACGCTCGATCGAAAAACTACCAGACCAGTGCGAAATGTTTTGTTCCGATTTATCTGCGGCTAGAAATTAAATTAGCTCTCGGAGCCGAGCATCATGAGCGGGCGCTCGTCAATTCGATATTTTCCTCGAATTAAACATTCATCGTGTTTCTGAACTTCACTCGCATAATCGTTGCACCGATAACGCGTGTGTGCCGGACTCTTTGTTACTAGAACTTTTCCGTACCAGCAGTTCCGACTAAAACTCGACATACAAAACTATAGTTTCAAAATATTGACGGCTTTAGTCGCTGACCGAACTGAAGTTTGGCGCAATTTATAGTAGCTATTTGTACCTGAACGATGATTCCGAACCCGGTGCAGTTCTGTAATAGGCAATTTTCGTTGCTGTTTGATATGATCGGCATTGAGAATTTTCAATTGTCCGTAAATTTTTTATCGATCGGATGTCCTTTCTAGTTTCGTGATATTCCTTTACTATCCGAACTCGATCTGATTTAACGATCTCCTTTCCAAGTATCCAATCGAAATATCGAATTTTTGTTAGATACCTGGTGTGGTGGTCACGTCGGTATTGTTGGAAACAAATTAGTCGATTCTCTTGAACCGTAGCACAAAATGGTGTCCCTTTTATCGAAAAATTTTCAGCTCTTACTCTCCTTCTCTTCTGCTTGTTATCGGCGAATATGCTTCTACGTAAGGGACACTCTTTATTGCCTTTTGTTCTTCATAGATTCTCTCTCCTCCTATAATATCATCTCCTTATTGTCTGTTACATTATCTTAACTGCCCCATTAGGTATGTCACTTCAATCGTATTCTATGTGAATGCTCTCTCTTCCCTTTTACCTCTGAGCGTTTACTTTTTTTTTACTCCCAACTGTTGAAATTAAGAATCCCCACCCTGTACAGTGTCTCTTTCATGCTCTTGCTTCCTTCGTTTGCATATTCTCGAGAAAACGAGAATCCAAATAAGATCTGCGAATGAGATGGTGTACTCGATTTTGGAAGGACTGCTGGAATTAGATATGATTTAAGAGCACCAAGGCGCATAGACGAAGGCAAGAATTTTGGATTACATCAAATTTAAAGAGTCAAAAGACTTAGAAGCACACAACCATAGAGAAATGAACAGTAATCAAATTTTGAGCGGATAATGGATTTATATAGAGAAATAAGTAAAGATAGCGAATACTATAATTAAACAGTTATGCGCAACTGATTTAAATGTCTGATTTTGTCTATACAAGAGCAGAAAGATTAGATAAGAAAGTATTTGAGAATTTAGGGCATAAGGAAAGAAATAGGAGAGAGCAAAAATAAGAAAATTCAGCTCAGAAACTTTTTCTTAACCATAGAAAAAGAGAAATTAATTTATCTGTATAAAGAATTAACAGAGGAAGAAGAAGAAGAAGCGATGTTATTAGAAGAGAATATTTCCACGATGGTGGTAGAAATATTTTCAATTATAGGAGAAGAAATTGGAGAAGAGGAGCCAGGAGTGACCAAAGAGGCAGAGATTTGGGAGAGGACTATTAATTGAAGTAGAGTTAGACAGAAGAGGAGTAGTTTTGTCGAAACCTATCCATTAGAGGGAGATGCGATAAAGAGGAGGAAACTGCGGAGAGGGTTTATAAGGCGCTCGGAGTTCACAATTAGATATATTAAGTCTAACGAAAATATTTACTGGAAAGGATATTAAAAACTATGGCATATATGTGTATGTTACAATGTCTTTAGTGTTGAAAAGTATCTTTCGACTTCAGTAGTCGTCAGCGGTACAATGCAGACGAAGCAATTTTTCTGAAAATGTCGATAATAAATTATGTTCCATGAAAACTGAACTAGACTATCAGCACCATTCAAATCCCTGGTCTTCCCCCAGCTATGAATTACGCTTAATTCAGTTATCGGGCGATCTTTTATTAAATTATAATGAATTATTGTTGTATTAATTGCTGCTTGTTTAATAAAATCGCCGGGCGAAACTTTTTTTTGTAATGATTAAATTGTTGATTCAAATAGCGCTGTGGTAAATCTTCTCCATTTAATTCACACAAAGCGACACAAAAATTCCTTTAGCGGTTACTATTTAATTTTTACAAATATCTTTTACCTATCTTTCTTTTTGGCGATCGATTTTGTATTTCCTAAAAGTTTCTTTTTCTTCTTGAATTGAACATTAAAATGTACTTTTGAAGTTAATGTTTTTCGAAGTTTTGATTATTCCATCGGCTCTAGTGGCTGTTAGCAGCCATACTGTAGTGCATAATTTTTGTTTAACTGTTATCAAAATTACTCTATACTAAGATACTTAAATTTGAACGTTAATTATAAATCAGCTTCTTTAGATGTTTTAGAAAAGAAAAATATATGGTTTTGTAAAATACTGATTGATGGTTTTTTTTGAACCTATGAAAAATATTTATGTTTCATTTTTGTTTTAATTCATCGATTATTACGATCATTTCGAAATATTACGTTTTTACACTAAACACCTAATCGGTATTTATGATAATAACGGGGTTTTTTACAAGACATGTATGTCTTATCAAAATACCTATAATAAAATAATGAATTATAAGGATATTTCAATATTTACTTAATACTGATGATAAATGGCGCCGCGGTATATTTTAAACACATATTTCCTTCTGTTTACAATAGTACTGGATGCTAACCTGTATATATGTGCAACGTAATAACACTGCTGTATATAAGACATTGCACTTATCTTGGAAATAAAATTTATTATTCCTTTAAAATTCAAATATACATTCAGCAAAACAAAATATAACAAAGGAATCGTTTTATAAGCGAATTCATCGCAGTATCAACCGCAAAATATAATCTTGCAAAAAAAGCAATACCTATTATTTGGGCATCTTCATGGCCGGGTCTCAAAGTTATTCCTTATGCGTAGTCTATAATTCCTATAGAAGAGTCAGTTTCAGCTATATTATGTCTTAACAAAGTAACGTTTTTTTTTTGTTTTTTTTTTTTTTGTTTTTTTGTTTTTTACGGTGACCATATAAAATTTTAGAACAGAGAAATTTGACATACGGTTTTCGCAGCGGTTTCTATTACAACTTTCATAACGCAAACACGTTACGTGATTAATTAATGAATAAGTAATAAAAAATAATTTAAAAAAAACATCGACCTCAAGATCTAAAAATGTAAAAAAAACGCACTGAAAAATAAGAAATAATTGCTCGGTAAAAGATAATACATCTTATATACAGTATACATGAGTTAAAGAAGGTTGGTATTATGATTATTCTTAAACAATGTTAATACCGTAATATTTGAGACTTGGTGCACCAAACGCCTAAATTGCAACAATTAAAAAGTACAGCAGCACAAACTCGCTACAAGCCAAGTATTGGAAACATCAGGAATATTATTTAACGCGGTTTTTAATTATTGTTGCAATTTGAATTTGCTGCGTCGAGACGCTAATAAATATTAATGGGGTGTTTAAGGATAATTACGATATCGTTTTCAAAGTACACTTTACTTGTCCTCTTACCGGGAGTAATTAATTTTTATTTTCTAGTGAATTTTTATTAAATTCTTATAATAAATCTTAAAGTCGATATTTTCTTTTAAAAGAAAAAAAAAAAAAAAATTTATTTTACAATTTTTAGCATTATACTTGAATTTTTTTCTCACTAAAAGTCAACTTTTCCCATTATTCTCCCTATTTTATACTTAAACAAAAAAAAAAAAACAAAAAAAAAGAAACAAACAATTTCTTTATTCTATATTTTGAAATGCATTTCCACGGTGTAAAAACATTAAAAGCTACATTTCTACAATAATTAGGCAAATTGATAATATTTTAAGTCAATCGCCCTAATAAAAATATGAAGAAGAAAAAATTACCCGAAGAGATCACATTTTTTCACGTTTCTTGATAAATACTCATATTCACACCAAGCAACATTTACTTAAGTAGATATACTTATTTAATTATAAATTAAGATTGTATCAATAAAATAAAATAAAAAAAAAAAAACAAAATATTCACACCGATTATCATCAGGATTTACATTGGTACACTTTCTAATAGACAAAGAATCAGTAAAATCGCTCTATATAAATATAAGTCATACGCCAACAGGCATAAAAAAGAAAAACGCGATGAACATGTAACCTCCTTTTTTTTTTTTTTTTTTGAAAGTCGATGGCAAAGCTACATTTCCATAGTAATTTGGCAAATTAATAGTATTCACGATAATTAGAAATGTCGATATCTTACGACACGGGAAAATAGAAGATACAAACGTAAAGGGAACAAGAATCTACGCGCAAAGGATAAAATGCGATCATATAGCACAGCTTTGTAAAAGAATTTTCACCAACGATCGCTCCTAGCTATGTAATAGGTCAAATCAAAAATTACCGGAGCATTGTAAAAGTAGGACCATTTTAGAAGCTGGCCGGAATCGAAAATCCGAAGTGATACGCTATATAGGGAGAAGAAAGTTGCGAGGAAATCGAACGACGCGACAGATCAAAAATCGCGAGTTCAGCTCGATAGGTCGCGCAAACGGTTGCCTTCCGGACAACACGGCTGTTGGGCCGTGGAGAAAGTCGCGGGCAAGAGTGCACCGTACAGGCAGCGGCTGTTTTGATAAGTGGGCAGGCTGCTGCTTGGGTGACACAGAGCCTGTATTGGTCCAAGAAGTCTGTGTTCTGATTGTCAAAACGGTCTCATAATGTGCGAACGTTAGAACGCATTAATTAGCCGCGAGCAGATTAATGGATGCGAAGTAAAAACATGTATCACATTAGCGAGAACGGCCGGCTTCTGGCAGATTTAAGTTGAGCGCCGAACAATAATGGCGAGGGAAAAGTTTACGACGCCAGAGCGGCCGGCACTATTAATGAGAAGACGGGGGGCTTCGCGCGAGTTAAGAACAAGTCTCGGCTGTCCTCTTATTATTGCCTCGGACAAACCGTTTCCGATGTTTATTCGAGAGCTTTTCATCTTAAAGGCGACCGCGACCACGCGCTACTGGTCAAACAAAAGTCTGCAGCAACGCCGCGTTCGAGGCTAACACAATAGTTCCGGTGCGCCTCCTGGTTGCAGAGAGTTCTCTAAGAGGCCTATATATAGGCGCCTGCGGAATTATAAATCGGTTTAAAAGGTACTACACTACAGAGCTAGGTGGTGGAGCGAGGCCGGCAAGTTGTAAAGAAAATATTTACGCACGGGTCATTCGGGTAAACGCATGGCAATTCCGCAGAATCGGATATGCCATTGTCCGGGCCATCTTGTTGCCGAATTATATATAATACCTTCGGCCAAGGTGTCCGGCACGGAATGTTTACCGTAGCCGTCGCAAGTCTCGCTCTAATCGGCGTCGTTAATCTGAAAATCGGATCTGCGCCTAAATTGGCCAAATTAGTTTCTTAAGAAGAACGCCCTCTCCACAATTCAACTCTGTACTGTTGCCTCGTTACAGACTAGGAGTGGTCGGACAAGAAAGTTATTACCGGCAGTATTAGTAGCGTACGGCCTCGAAATTAATAGTCGGGAACACCTTCTTCTCGGCAGAGGATGTGGTCAAGTAGTTACCGCGAAACTTCTGGACAAGAGGACCCGCGACGCAGTGGATGTCTGTCTCGAGGTGTTAAAGCGCATCGGAAGTCTCAAGATTAAAAAAGCCGGTTTTTAAGGTATGAAGGGGAAATACAAAGTTAGGGAGAAAATTCTAAGACAGGAGCTCGGAATTCCGCGATTTCCATCGTGATTACCGTTAGAAAATATATCGACATGCAATAATAATAATAGCACGCTGTGAAAGACGAGTCTTCTCAATGTCGAAACCGCTAAAACAAAGCGCGGCTCCGCTAGCGATACGTATTACTGAAAATGAAAAGGGTTCTTGAGTTCGGTCGATCCGACTGGTGGCCCACCGATTATTTCGTCGAGAACTTCTTTTTGGACGCCGGAGGTCTAGAGAAAGAATTGCGTAGAATTTATTAGAAAGTTGACGAATACGAAAAAGGTGCAACGCCGTTGCGAATTCGAAATCATCGAATGGTACTGGCGAACACGCTGGCGGAAGAGCGACCGTCGATGCGGGCTCCGGCGGGGAAAGACGTATAAATTAAGGAGGAACGGAAGAAAGACGAGGAAAAGGCGATGCTTTAAAATAAAATTAAACGGGTCCGGCAGCGAGAAGGGTAAACGGAACGTAAAGAAGATAAATGATAAAAACCGTATGATTTAATGGTCATTGGGGTGGAGGTTAGCTAAGGTATAATACATTTAAAGTAGTCCAAGTGGAGCGCAGTTCACCGTTATCTCTGTGCACTTTTCTAGAGGCCTATTGTGCAGCGCCGTACAAGTCGCGAAGAAGATGGGCGAACGGAGACAAACAAACGCGCGCCCGGCTTAGACACATGTAAGGTAGTGGATGGGGCTTCATTCCGGAATGTGCAGATGATGGAGTCGCCGGCAGTAACGTTAAACTGCGTAAGGTTGAAGGATAGGCGCAGGAATGAGGAAAGAAAAAATGTTGGAAAGAAAACAGCAACTAGACTATCGTGCGCTCCTGCTGTCTGCCTACCACTAAAAATACTGATTGCTCCGGTAGCGCCGGAATGATGAAGAAAAATCTACTTTTTTCAGCTAAATTTTCCTACGGGCGGCGGCCCGATCGTCCGGGATAATAAAAATAAATAGAAAAAGAAGAAGAAGAAGAAGAAGAAAAAAGGAAGAACTAACGACAGAAAACGAAAACGCAAACGAAAACGAAAAACGCGGGCGATGCAGCATCGGCGGATGGGCGAGTGTGCTGTACGATAGAGAGAATAGCGAAGGAACGTGAGCGCCGGCAAGGAGGCATTTTTCGCTAGGCGGCGTATTAGGACGGTAAAGGCAGGTCGACACTTGGAGGCGCCTGCATGGCGACGTTGACTCAAAGTTAAGAAATACGACGCCAACTGGGCATTTTTGCCGCTAAGGTTAAACTTGTGTTCCATCAGCAGCAGCCGCAGCCGTAGTGTAGCAGAATAACGGCACGGCGATAGTTGTGCAAGAAAAAGAAGATGATGAGGCGACGGTAGAACTTTTGGTGAAAAAGAAGCCATGAATCTGCCCATTTCCAGAGACTTCTTCTTAGACCGGTCTAATATTCATTTGCGTTTTCATTTATTTTTCTTGGAAATAAAGGTTTTCCGACGAAACGGAACAACCTCGCTGGACGCACCGCCGATTGACGGTAAATAAGTTTTTTTCCCTTTTTTCTCTATTTATCGCCTTCTTACTCGAGTGTAGCCGATAATATTTTTTTTTTTTTTTTTTTTTTTTTTTTTGGTGAGCGTGAAATTTTATTCAACGATACAGGAAAATTTTTATCACCTGATTCCGAAAATTAATTCCCACACCAAGTGCACAACAGGTAGTAAATTTAATCGGCGATGTTTTTAACATATATACGTATGCATAACATATTGAACAATACGAAAAATTTCTCTATAATTCGAAAATCAGTGAAACCGAAAAAAGAAAAAAAAATGACGCTATCTCAATTGTGCAGGTGAAAAAACGACCGGTAATTGTAAAAATTGACAACGAATATTAAACATACACAAAAACACGTATAACACAGAAAATTAGTTCCTTAAAAAAAATACAATAGGTACATGTGTTTCGGAGTTTATTGTATTTTTTTAATGGGCTAATTTTCATTTTTTTTTAGATAAATGTTGAGGCGAATCAATTCCAAATGTTAAAAACACGTAATTTCCCACTTCAAATACGGGATCCTTCCCGATTAAAATCTTTTTATCCGTTATACTCCTTTATACTCCTTTATCCGTTATCATGTTAATAGTTAAGTTTCAAATTCTGAGGAAAACGGGATCTATGTACCAAATAACTTGCGTACAAGAAGCTTTTTTAATTCAAAATATACGTAAACCTAATAACCCATTATCAATGTATTCCCCGTCGGAATAGGCGTTACGTTAATACCGTTAGATGTAAATATGTAACTTTATATCAATGTACTATAGAAACATTTGTATATTTTAAGTAACTTTGTTAATAAACGTTGATAGGCTGATTGGGCACTCGCACTACGGGCAGCATTGCTCAGCGAGACCCTCAACTTATTTATAATAAAAAAAAAAAAAAAAAAAAAAATGGATATGAACATTTATAATGGACGACGAATGTGTTTAAACAGCGTTTAATTAAGAAAAAACTGTGAAATAAGTAGACGACTTTGATCTTTAAAAGATGGTGGGGGATGGGGGGGCAGTTTTTCTCTAATTTCTTTCTTTCGTTTTTCTTATAATTCAGTGTAAGTAAAATTACATCATAATGTGCAGCAGTGAGACTGTACGTCATACACGGCATAGCTGGTTACGTCCACGAAGAAAGACGAGTTCTTCGCTTCTTTGCTTGTTTACCGGGCGCGTTGACCGAGTTTTCGCTTTCGCATCTGTTTTTTTTTGTTGACAAATTTAACCGCGAAATGTACAATAAAAGTGTACTACACTCGATCGTTTCGGACGTTCCACTAGAGAGCATCTTTGAAAAAAAAAAATGGGGTTCTCCTTCAAAATCCTTTCGGTTCCTTAATTGCGTTTTGTCAGTATGATTTATGACAATATACATGCGCCATGTTCCCTCGATTAGGGCGTAAAATCGGAAGTATGGAAACGGCACAGTAAATTCGACGAGTTGGTTACAAATTTTAATAAGACAAAAACCAAAAAAAAACTAAACCATTGAAGACGTTAAGAATTTTGAAAATGAAATAAAACCTGGCAGAAAAAACATAGTGGGAGGAAAAGAAAATTTTGCGATTGCGAATGGCGGTCCTTGCAAAAACAATAGAGAGCTGAAAAACCACGCAAAATCGAAAAGGTGTGTTTAGCTCGTTCGGCAAAGTAAAACACGCATTATTCTAAATTCCCGCAGCCGGATTTAAGGAATCTAGATTTATTTCTCGAACAGCATATTTAGCGACTTTTGGAAACTTTGTGCTCCTCCCACTTTGGTTTTTTCAGTCGAAATTTATTTTATTTTAAAGATTTTCTACGATTTCTGCGGAAAACATATATATATTGAGACGGATTCGGCAGCTGTAGCATTTTAATTACGTTTTATACGGTTTCTGATAATGCTGTCCGAGGTAGAAATTATAATTTCGATTTAATTCATTTTACATTTCGGGTTTTTCTCGGGCAGCATAAATGACGGTGAATTGCGATCGGAGAAGATATTTCGACCGAGAAGCCTGGTTATTCCGGACGCAGCCGTTCTGTCGGCTGTGTTGCGGGGGTGAACTGGCTTCGCGGGGGAAATCGCGGTCGCGTTTACCGTCGAAACGTATAAGTACGGAGCGTGTAGCTACGAGAGTCGCGAGAGAATTGGTGAAATCCCGAAGAGACAGGGTAGCAGCCGATTTAAAATACGTATAATTATAAGAATGTTCTAGAAAAATCGGCGTGCGTATTAATTGATAAGGTACGGGGTAATTTTCAGCGATTCGACTATATCGTTTGGAATAGCCCATCGTGTACCGAAAAATCTTCGTTCGTGCTAGAGAAACGGTAAATCGATAATCAGTTTCAATTGAGTTGTTAACGAGATCAATTCGGGAGTACACGCATTTCGGTTGTACACGCGAGTCGGTAATGATTCGTCGTGGTCGTTTTATTTTAATTGGTCGTCGGAAGAACACGCCGTCACGTGTATCTTTTGTACTCTAGTCGTCGTTAATTTCCGCTTGTAATAATCCGTAGTTTTGACCAGAATTTCGTTTTTTTGTTTAATCGTAATGTTCGGAATTTTGTGTTTTTTGTAAACTTTATGTGAATAAACGCGTTTCATAAAAATAGGTTTCGTAATTGGACACGTGGTTACCCCGTGATATCTCTGATATCTCCACCGGGAGAGATACCGCCATCGAACGGCGGATTTCGCGAGTCGTTTTTTTTTATATTTATTTTTTTTTTATGATTAAAAGCCTAAAGCTCTGCTAGGCCGAGCTTTCCGGTAATAGCAAACCGGTAATTTTTGCTATTGGCGCCCGCAATAATAGTTTTCGATATATTTTTTTATATATTTTTTTTTCTTGATAATATTTTATCCATCCTCATCTGAAAATCTCCAAGAAGGAAGAAAATCGATTCATATCAATATATATATATTTATTTATCCCCCCCCCCCCAAGATTCGATGATAATCTCGCCGAATTATTATTACCGTCGCTTATCGTTCATGAAAAATTTTTATTTTTTTTGTTTTTACGAACCTAGAACGACAACTTGAAATTCGGCTATCGCCGCTTAAGAGGGTGACACTCTCGACAGCCAAAACACAGTGTTCGTTGCCGGCAAAAAAGTCGGGTATAAAAAGAAATTTTACCCCAACGGTTGGTTAGAAGAAATTAAGAGAAGTCGGGGGCGAGTTTGTTTTCAAATTATTAATTTAAAAAAACCTATAGCTGTGGGAAAATTTTAAAGAGGCTCGAGCAAACCAATTTCTGGACCAGTCCGAAGTTGTAATCTGGGGAAGTGTACTGAAGACGGTTAAAAATTAAAAAATTATCCGCTACAAATTCGATAGACGTTTTTTAGCGGATTAGCCTAATTCTGCGAATGGCCCTTTTATCTCGACGGCACAGTTCGTTTTGAATTAAAATTTTAACTCGCTCCGAATTAAAATTTTATGAATACTCAACACGGAGCAGATCTTATATAAATGTGTAACTGTGATTTTTATTAAACTACAGACATTCCGATTTGCGAGATGTCGTACGTGTGGGCGGTCGCGGTGACGGCCAGGTATTAATCATGACGATGAAATGCGCTAATGCGCTTTTACGTGTACTTCATACAACGTGCACATATGCAATTACAAGCAAACGGTATTATTAATGCGACCGTAATTATATAAATTATATATTGAAATTTTATTAAAAATAATATCGCTGCCTTTTCATAAACATTTCCTAAATCACGGCGGCAGGATTTGAGGACTTAACTGCCACCGCCATTCGGTGCGTCGCTGAATTACGTTACTATCTCTGTAATTATTCTATAATTTTAACGCTTCTCTGTTTTGTTCCCTTTCTGCGCAGCATCTCAAACCTATTACTATATTTAAATACATTCCTATTGGCCTTTATTTATTTGTTTCTGCTGGTGTCACATTTTTCACACATATGTATGTATATATGTATAACACGAGCTTTCGAACCCCGTGCTATTGGCGACTGGGCCCCAGTACTTCTCCTATAATACTTGTGCAAGAGTATGCCTATTAATCTTCTTTACAGTGCTATACTTAATTCCTGAGCGTCGGCGACTACCTATTCGTACATCTCAGCTGTACAGATATAGGTAGCGTACTAATTATTATATGCAACGTAGGTGTACACACGCAAGACTACATTCGGAACTAATTAGTAATAGTTTGATTTACATCGTTTTACAAATGCAGTCCCGTGTGTGTCTGCTGTGTACTGACCTAGCGCGCATATGATGTTGTTTTTTTTTTTTTTTTGGGCGTCGAAAATCCAACCCATCGACATATATGATGTTGTACGTGGTGGTTTGCCATTGCCTTCCATGTGCTTATTAGCGAGTATTTAATTAAATTATTTTCTTTGTAATAAGTTCTGTCGTCGCCCGGGATCGAACCCGTGACCTCCGTAACGGATGTCAAGCGCTCTAGCAACTAGGCTATCGCAATGCCCATTAATACATATCTATATAAAAAAAAATGTGCGAAACCGATAAATGTAAGAATTTGCATAGCAGTTTCTATAATAACTTTCATACCCCGATAAAGCAAAACCATGACAAGATTTTCGTATTAAACCCAGCACAAAATGTTTCATAGTTATTTTTATTGTATATATATATATATATATATATATATATATATATTATATATCATCATCATTATTATTGGCCCCGGGGCATCGTTAATTATGTTCCCTAAGGTAGCTGATAAGTCCAATTTTAGCGTTACATCGTTTTTCACACTCGTTACAAGTGGAAACATGATCCAAGTTACATTTTCCTGCACTACCATGCTAATATGTATACATATTATATAACATATATATATATATATATATATATATATATATATATATATATATATATATATATATATATATATATATATAAGTTGTGGGAGGGCTAATGTAAAAAAAAAAAAAAAAAAAAATCGATTATAAAATATGTTTCTATTACGGAAGTTGTCATGAAAAAACCGTAAATTAATATTTTTTTCGAGGATAACGTAGCCGATTGAAATTCCCTTTCCTATAAAATTGTAAAAGAACCATTATCTGCTGATTACACCGAGTTTTAGACGTATATATATATATATATATACACATATATTTGATTATTAATAACATTATTCCCAGTTTGATAGCAAATGACATTTATTGATTTGTTTCTGCTTTGATATTTAATTCGTCGAACGTTTTATTAGCCGTAAATGCGATGAAAGTTTTCTATCGTCTGAAACATCCTATTTAGGCTTTTGTATGGAAATGCTTTTGAAATGACTTGCAATCAGTGTGAACGCCAATGGCGAAATAGATAAAAATTGCTTTTTCGAGGAGCTTTTTTCTTTCTGTTTTTTATTTGTTTTATTTCGGAAATGACTAAAAGGAGGGGGAGAGGCGTAAATGACGGTTATTATGCAATGGCGAAGGCACCTTTAATTATGTCAAAATTTTATCTGATCAATGTGGATGCGGGTATGTAGGCCTGCGGAACGTGATTAACGCGGCTCGTAATCAGATTGAGTGCCGTCGTACAAAAAGTCTAGCTAAATTATTATTACCGATGAAGGCGAATAAGGACAAATTTAATTGCCGGCAATTAAGATTAACTTTTAATTTTATTCCACTACTACACGAAAACATTATCTTCATCACGTTTCCCGTATTATTTATCCTCGTTACATCACAAACTTCTCTTTACTTCGTTGCGGCTACATTATACTCGTATCTGTACACACATTGTCGCTGCTTCGCAGATTACACATGTAAATTTATTATTGATTAACGATTTCTTACGGAAAATAAGCCGATCGATCGCTAGGGAGATTTATAAATTGAAATGCGGCCTTTTTATTAGCGTAATTACTTTGTAACCGGCTTAATTATTGGACGCGTTAGCTTGCCGGTCAAAGAGGAACCGAAGCGCTGCTTATTTTAAACGACATATTTGAATTTCATTCGAAAATGCAGTCCGAAAATTCGTTTTGCACGAAAGCTATCTAAATTACCGCCCCCCCCCATCCTTAATTTAATTTAATTAAATTACTGTAAGAGATATCTCAAGAATCGGTACCGATAGTGAATGATGTCGCTCCGACCAATTTATTTTAGCGCTTCCGCGATTTTCCCATTTTTAGGCCGCACGTGATGATATTTATTCGTTATCATTTGGTAAAGATGGAGCATTTACGCCCTTTGTATGGAAATGCCATGGATTCGCAATTAGGCTATTTACCCATGGGTCTGCTGGCTTTATATAATTTATACTATACCCTCCCCTCCGGTAATAACTGTTGCTTAGGAATTATAAAAAGCGGCGTAAAAAGCTGATTTTATTCCTAATTCCGCACTTATATAAATTCCTACTTCCCCATCTTTCTCCTTGTGCCATTATATCTGTATGTAACCTTAGTCTGTTAATTTGAATTATGAAATCGTTCAGCATTGGATGTCTACAATTGTATGTTATATCCAAGGCCGTATAATTTTCTGGGTTGTTCAAGCACCCTCCGAAATATCTGCGAAATAATAACTGCTTGCATTAAATGGACCGAAATTCAGAATAAATTTATTTCTTTTCAATTTTTGAAAAAAGAAAAGAAACTTAAAATTTTTATGAATTCTATGGAAACAACTATTTTTTATTTGTTTTTATTGTAGTGTTCAAATATTCTTCTTCTTCTATATGCCCTGCCCTCGAAGGATGTTGGCGATCATCTGCTTGACTTGATTTTTATCCATGACTCTCTTGAATATTTCTACAGTATCTAGTTTGAGCCACTTTCTTAGATTTTCCATCCACGTTGTTCTTGGTCGGCCACGCTTGCGACTACCTTCTATCTTGCCCTGTATTAACACTTGGAGCAGTTCATATTTTCTGTTTCTCATTATATGACCGAAACATATACAATAATTGACTACAAGGCTTTAGTGTACCATTTATAAATAAATGTATTTAATGATGACACACTAACACACACGCGCGCGCATATACATATATAATACAAATATTTTTGTAATCCACCCCCCCCCCCCGAAATTTTGGTCTACATACGGCACTGGTTATATCCTTATCTGCGGTACTCCTTTCCCCTGTGTAGCTGGTATCTGAGTGTTCATGTAATGTTGGGTTGTTGCGTTTTTAAGTATTTAATTTGTTATACACTATTTATCTTAATCTATATCGTATCTCAACTTACGTTTACCTTAAAAATCGGAGTAATTCCTGTTTTCCTAATCCGAGTTTACGGTCTAGTTGTCCCCCCTCTCGTTCAGTCTCTGTGGACATAGGTTATTTTGAGTTTAGTATAGGGTCTGGAGTTATTTTGATTGTATCTATACGCTTCTCGTTAATTGTAATTTATCATCCGGTTTATTATGTAGCATTTATGTAATTTTAGTTCCGTTATATACACGTACACATCAGTCTATGCTGTCCTAAAATTTTCTTCCCTTACACATATAGTATAGTTTAGCTTAGTGTGGAAGTTTTGTTTTTATTTAATTTTGTTTTTGCTTTTTGTTTGTATAGTTTAAATGCTATATTTTGTTTGCATACACTTTAAATGCTATATTTTGTTTGTATACTTTAAATGCTATATTTTGTTTGCATACACTTTAAATGCTATATTTTGTTTGTTGTAATTGTTTCCACTTCGCACCCAAAATTGGAGTTAGTTTTGTTAATTATGAAATAAACTTAATTTATTTATTTACTTATTTCGATTGAACACAAATTTACATGCCTATATGCGAAAGTGTAAATAATCTACGAGACTCTACTGACAAATCGGTGTTATTTTAAAGTTAACTTTTATCTCTTGATGAAATTACACGTATTGAAATTTCGAAAATGTTTTTAACTTTTCCCCCTCTCGACGATGTGATCTTATGTGAATGAAAATTGTTCTAACGCATTAACGAATTGTTTTAAGTTATTTTGTTTTTTCATTAATCATCTGTAAAAATTAATAATAGTACGATAATTATATCGTTTAAAGCGACAACGCTTAATGTTTTTTTTTTTAATAAAGGCAACCTGAATATATTTATGTATTTACCTTCGCAATATTCGGCGAAAAAGAAAAAAAAAACTACGGATAGCAAAAATCGGTTAAAACGACATTGCAGTAAATAGTCTCTGGTCGTCACGGTATCCGACGCCAAATAACGCATTATAAATTTTTAATGTCTGAGGCTTTTTACACGTTACGTGATAATAAAGCACTGTTTTAACTGGAAACAAATTAATATTTATACAAGTCGTTTCGTAGCGGTGCGTCTCTATACTCATCATTAGAATCGATAGTGGTGTCACTAAAAATTAAGACACAAAATAAATTTAAATTAAAATAAAATAACTTCTAATCGAAATTTATATTACGCGTATTTTTAGTTTGGAATTTAAAGCGAACAGCGGAAACAGCAAACTGAAAACCATATGCAAATTAGTGTAATAAGTGGGGCAACTTCTTCGCTTCTGATTGATCAGCTGGAAAATGACAGGTGTTAAAAGTACTATTTTATTCACAGATAGGTGTGTAGATTAGAAAAAACCAAGGACTATTTGAAATATTTTGATTCGACTATTTCGCGCAACTACATTAAAAATCGATTTTAAGAAATATATACTATTTAAGAAAAATAAAAATAACCTAAATATGTTTGAAAAAATATTCATCTGGAATTTACATTAGGGTAAAGAGATTTTTTTTTAGTAACGAAATAATAGACGGCTGAAGAAAAAAAAAACAAGTTCAGTCAAGCATGATGTTTCATGCGCTGAGGGTTACTCCGTATGTAAGTTAACGATAACTATAATTGGTATTTACATAATATTAAATTCAAAAAAAAAAAGAAAAGGAATTTGTTTGGTTTTTTGCGATTTTTTTAAATTATCGCCAACAATCTCGGACATTTCGTTAAGAATATGAAATACCGTTTTGTTCCCGACAAATAGCGATCTCTCAATTGATATATCACGTGCCCGAGAAAAAAAAAAAAATTTCTAAAATTTCAAGCTTTCGGCGCCACCCCCCCCCCGAAGGTCTGATTTTAAAGTTAGAAACCCGGATGTTCCAAACTAGAGAAATATACGTGGGGAAGCGCATATTTTTAACGTGTTTACAATTTTTAGCTATAATATTCACGGCGCTAGGGGACACGTCATATTCCTCGCTTTTTTGAACTTTACGGCAACTTTGAAAGTTTTGTTAATGAAATGAAATACGGTTTCGTCCTCAAAAAATACTTTCCATCAATATTTTACATGCCGGCAAAAAAATATATTTTTTTCAAAATTTTTGAGCTTTCGGCGCCTCAAGGGTTTGAATATAAAGTTGTAAGCTTGGCTATATTTTTCCTATGAAGCGGTCCTTTATGCGTTTGTCTGAAATAAATTTTTCGGTTTCTGCAACGTTTTTATTCGGGCTAATGCTTACGTGAACTTCCGTCTTTTTTTTCTGTTTTTGGCTCAAAAGGGGGGGGGGGTTTAAGTAATTTTTTACGATAATTTTTTGATTTTAATGGAAGGAACTCCTGCGTTTTATTTTATATTTTGAATTTCACCTTTAAAGGTTTATCTGATGATGAGTTATGATTTTTTAAGTGATTTTTGCGGTCGTTTTATATATATATATTCTTGACGGTTTTTTGGGCTTTTTGCTACCCAAGGTAATAATCGGTTAGCTTGAACATATAGATATATGATTTTAAAGAGAATTTTAATTGTAATTTATGTTCCAAATTTCGAAATTAACAAGTCTAACCGTTCGTGAGTTATTGTCTATTTTAATTGAATATTTTTGTCGTTTCTGAACCATCTTATTAGGATTCCCCTTACATATATCATTTATGTACACGGAATCTCAAAAAAAATGTAAGTTAATATTCATATGCACATATTGTGGATTTATTTATTAGCTCTGTAAACGGTGATTAAAAATACACCAACATTGCGAACTAGCGTACATTTTTATTTATACCAGACAAATTAAAATTGCACCACGGAGAAGATTTATCTACCTGCGCGCGAATGCAGTATTATTTCGTCAAAAACTGCTGATTTAGCTCGTGTAAATGTTCGCATTTCAAATTATCTAACACATATATCAGACGATATAAATACGTGCTTTTACAATATCAGTGGTAACTCGCAGTGAGCGCCCTTTTTTTTTTTTATTCGTACATTCTTGGGCAGGTATGACAATAATCACCGTATACGATTCGAATGTGTGTGTTAAAGACTACATTTTCTAGAGATTGGTCGTAAATCTTTGACTTTTAATACAAGTTCTAATTATATGTACTTCGATATATTAACATATTATGCTGTTTGTCGGTGTCTCCCACGCGAGAATATTGAACGATTATTTGTAATAAATTTTACTCATAATCCTACTTAACTCGAAAAATATCTATCTTAGAAATGGGTGTCTATAATTATTACATCGAAGACTACATTAATAGTTTTTAACTTTAAAATAATGCGTGAAATATTCGCACGTGTACATACGTACATATAGGAGTAAAAATTTTAAAAATCGTATTTCCGTATTTTTTTTGAAATATTTAAGAATACATGTGTATTTTTTACTCTTTTCACCTCGCCAGAATCCGTCTCCTATACCACTTTCGGGAAATTGTGATGATCGCATTGCAATTTCGATATCTGATTGGTTGAAGTTATTAACACATGTTTGTTTAGAACAATCTAGAGCGGTAGTGAGTTTTTTATTTTTTTGTAATTTCATGTAAAACAATTTGATAGGTTGTCTCTTGCATATAAGTCCAAAAAAAAAAAAAAAAAATTGAAATTATTCAATGTTATGAGTTGTTTGCAATTTAATAATCGCATGGGAAGTGAAATTTCGAAACATTAGGGTTTTTGTATCGGAGAATTTTGTATAAAACAATCGGAAATTATTTACTACTTCGATAATGCGATAAAAACTGGTTGCAAAGATATTATAATAGGTATAACGGCTAACAAGACACGAGAGCTTTCCTTTCCTTTAAGGTATCCTGTATATTTTTTCGTCTTCAAATTTATTTCCCTTCGGACTGCTAATTGCACGAGTTCTAGTACCGATCTTTTTTGACTCCCTTGCTGTTTCTCCATAGTAGTTCTGGCCGTCTCCACCTTCCCCGAATAACTTTCTTAGTGTCCTCAGTTTCCTTTTGTCCTACGTTCTTCCTTCTTGATGGGTAAAGCTGACAAGCCCAATAAAAATGTAAAAAAAAAAAAAAGTTTGTCTTAAAGATATCATATAATAACGAGGGAAAATGCAAAAAAAAGCGATGCAATCGTTTATCAAAAATCCCCTCCCAGAAAATAGTATGACGGATGCATTTTCTTCACTACAGTGTTTCTACAAAAAAAAATCTACCTTCAATCCAGCGAGGACATGTGATTTTTGCACATTTTTTTCTTATTCGCTTCACAGTTTACAGGTGTAGAAGTTTTTCAGGTGTAATTTTGCCGACTCGGGTTATCCTCGCATCCCGGAGTGTTTGTAAGGATTCATTTAAAAGTGTTCTTACTGGGTCCTCTCCGCGCAAATTTTACAGGTTTCCGTTAACCTAATACATACATACATATATATATATATATATATATATATATATACCGTGATGTTTGTCATTTTTTTTTTTGTCTCGGTCCTTTCAGATAGCATGGTGCACGCTTGAATTTGTTCTTGTTAATTATCGGCGAGTATCCTGTTCACGATATATCTTTGCTCCCTTACTGTCATCCAATCTAACCGTGTTTTTCTCTTCAATCTCGTTTCATTTTTATCTTACAATTCAAACTACTCGCTTTTTCCGGCTTCCTTTTAATCTAATCTATGTGGTTATATTATTATTATTTCCTTCGTACTCATGCAGTTTCAGCTTCCACATCTTACTTCGTCGCTGTTTTCGATAGCCTGTAGATTCTTAATCTAAGTATGGCACACGCTGACTATAACGTGTCTGTCCACCTCTCCCGAAGCTATCTTTTTACTGTTCCCCACTTAATTCCTTCCCACTCCTTCTTCTTCATTGTTCGATTTTCCTATTTTAGTTCTATTAATTTCATCAGTCAAATGTCTATCATTTCTCTGCTTCTTTTTTTTTTTTTGGAATTTTTCTTATTTAAATATTCCGAGTTAAGGCTGGAAGGCGAATAAAAATCGAATATTTAAATGACCAAGTGCCATTATGAAGCTTAACTTCACAGTCCCCGACGCCGTGTCATAGGTATGGGACTTGCTTTACTTTACTTTATGTCATGCCGCAGGTAATACGAAAAATCATGAACTTTTACGTATTACACTCTTTCGTATTGAGTAACTTGCTTTATTTTATTTCATTTTAATCGAATCTTCCGTACCGATTATAGAACACCATGATTACGGAGTTTTCCTACGCTGTGAGGTGGTGTCCTCGGAAGCATCGAGTTTTATGTAGGTACTGTTTTTATGATTTTGAAATGTAACGACTAATAAAAACGTGTCGAGTACACCAAAGCGTGGTCGGTGAGACAGCGATATTTCGTTTGACTAGAACGCGCGGTGCAAATCGCGCTACTGTAAATTGAAAAGTTCAAACCAAATAAATACGTAAATAAAAAATAGGATTAACAATCAACCGGGACAACATTGACAGAAGCTTTTTAAATATTTAAAACAACAAGTGGAAATTTTACATCCACTTTCTAAAATAGTTTGTTATTTTTTTTTTTTATCACGTATTATGTATGATAATTTTTCAAATTTGATCAAATTATAGATCCACTTTTGGCTGTTTTTTTAATTCATCGAAGCGAGTGAATTTGCCATTTGCAACAGGATAAATGGCCACCATTGACCCTTCTGTATAATTTCCGCGCGCTTTTCTTAAACTAACGTTAAAGGCACAGTGCTCCCGCGGAGTCTAAAGCACTTTAGAACGTCAAGAATCGCCTACGACCATCAGCCCCGTAAAGGTTTTTTTTCGCATTTAGCAGCGAAACAACTGGAAAAAGGAAATTGCAAAATACGGTCGGCCAATGGGAGCAGCAAGTTGGGAAAGGGAAAGCGTTAGGTAGGAATGCGTGATGCTCGGACGCAATTGGACGTAAATGAAAAATAAATACAAAGAATCGGTATATTATTAATTTCGAGTAAATATATATAAACGAGTTTGTTGTTTATGGCCTGCGGGGGGGGGGAGCACAGGTCTTTTCGGGGTCTGTGTGACATGTCGCTGTCTGCCGGTCCGAGTAACCGAGATAAAATTCATTAGTAGCGTGTAGGCCCGGTGCAGGAATGTGCCTAAATTAAATGACCCGTGTGATACGCATAACTGGAGACATAACTCAGCGCCAGGAGCAGCTCCGAAGGCTCCTGTCTTCAATTATTGTTCGCAGCCGCTCTCGCAGTCGTCATATGAGCGACTCTGCTGCTTCGAAGCGCTCTTACTCTGCCATACATATTTTATATATTAAACCGAAATGGCGTGCCATCGCCGCCGGACCGCCAACGCCGCCGCCAAACTTAATTTAATAATACAACTATGAATTACGATATGAATTACGCTATGAATTACGATATGAATTACGATACGAACGAGTCCCCGTTCATCTTGAAAAATTATTATCCTTCTCAGTTTCCGCTCCGGTATTTTTCTTTCTAACCGATCCCCGTTCAACATCGATTTTTTCTTTTTTCTTTTTGTCGCATTTTCTTTCCCGGGTTTTTTTTTTTTTTGTGTTCTCTTCTCCACACTACCGTCTTTATTATGATGTTCGAACGCCCCCCCGGGGGGGTGCACCTCTGAAATTATCAGCGGAATTTCCACGAAACCGCTGTTTGCTTTTCGAATCGATCGAGGCCAACGGCCGCAGACTGACGAGCAAATGAAGTGAGCTGGTTGTGTGCAGCGAATTTACGGAATGGTAAAATTTGGTCCTTCTCGATGGCCAGTTTTAAAACAAACTTTCACAGTTGTTGTCCGAGAACAAGAGAGAATTCTTTGTCGCTTTCGGCCGATAGCCTAATTTTCATCTACTCCGCGCAGCCGACTTCGCTGCAAAACAATGTACGGTAACATCTGTTTGCCGCCCTGCATCTTCTACTATGATTCCGCGCGTGTTACTGATTAAAATTACTCGATTGCTCTAAGGTGTTTCGGAGAGTCATCGATATGTTTTATTTGTAACAACTAAACTATATGCCTTTTTTTTTTTTTTTTAATCTATATTATTTTTTCTTATATTTTATTTTACTGTTATAACAAAAATGGAAAAATAAGAAAAGAAAATTCATTAGTACACATCATTATAATTCGGTAAAAGAAAAAGGTGCTAGGTTGAAAATAGCAGACTGCTCGCTGTGTTCAAGAGAACAGTCCGGATGTTGATCGGTAATACTTTGGTATGTGAAAAAAATCGGGAACTCCGACTTATTATAAGGCGGAACGCTTTAAATTTAAACACGATTAGTATGCGACTCTTTCGATACAGTCGATTGTTTTGTGGGGTCAGTGCTTCTGTATGATGAAGAGCGAAGCTCGGGCAGTAAAAATGCCGTTGATGAATCATTTAGAGAAGAAGCCTTTGCGATATGGACGATTTGTGAAATGCTAAACAGTTTCATGAATATAGAAACTAAGAAATTTAATCTCGAACTATATGGTAATTCGAGATCATATGCTCAGAAATATACTCGTGTGACCTTTAAACTTTGAAAGACGTCGCATAACGAACAAGCGTTGTCATTCCGTCATTCCCCCCGGACACAGTCGGATTTTTCTACGGCGGATGGTGATTTAGTATGTCCGTGATATTTGTCAACTTTTTTCAATCGATGTTTGGAAAGAAACACTTTCCCGACAACATGGACCGCAGCGGAACTAGTGCTTATACATAAAAAAGGAGATACGCAAAATCTGAATAATTACAGAGTAATTAGTTCACATTGTCGCAAATATATACAAAAATTATTTACTCGTATAATAACGAACAGACTAACACAACAAATTGACTTTAATTAAACAGAGAGAGCAGGCTGGCTCGAGGATTTAGTACAAACGACACCACCTATTAACAATTACAACATTGATATACAGATATGGAATTATTATACATAGCCTTCATAGATTATGAGAAGGTGTTTGATTCAATAGAGGTCTGGACAGTACTAAATTTATTAAATCTCACTAGAATCAATATATATATATATATCAATATTGTTCGGAATATTTATAGCTCCGTTACAATGCGAATAAGCCTATGGAACAGATCGGAAAAGATCCCAGGGTAAAATGAGGAGTTAGACAACCATCTCGCCGAAATTATTTATCTGCGCATTGGAAACCGTATTCAAGAATTTAAATTGGGATTTAAAGGCAGGTATCAAAATAGACGACGAGTATTTAAATCTCTGCAGATTCGCGGATGACGTAGCATTGGTGAGCAAACAAGCGCAGAAGGGTACTACAGACCATGATAACCGACCTGAAACTACATTCTAACAAAATAGGATTAAAAATAAACCTAGATAAAACGAAAATAATGACAAACATCGAAAGACGAATGAGAATAACAATAAATTCGGAAGAAACAGAACAGGTGGGATAGAGTTACATTTATTATTTAGGTCGGAAAATAACGATGAATAAAAAGAACATAATGAAAGCGGAAATAACGAGGAGAATATATCATTGTCGTGGGTTGTGAAAATTAAGCGGTGTATTCCGGAATGAACAAATACCGATTAACTTGAAAAGGAAATTGTATTAGCAATGTGTACTTCCGGTCCTGACATACAGTTTGGATACGTGGTCATTCACAGAAACTGATATAAAAAAGGATCAGAGGAACAGATGGCCAGCATGAAATTGAGTTGGGCTGGAGTCACGTAGCTAGAAGAAGCAATAATAGATGGTCGAAGCGTGTCTTGCAACGGTGGCCAATAGGTAAAAAAAGAAACCAAGGGATACAGTAAAGGTAGCTGGAAAGAACTGGATGAGGAATGCACAGAACAAAAGTGAATGGAAGATGTGTTGGGGAAAGCCTCCGTCCAGGAGTGGATTGACAAATGGGCATATCGTGATCGTGAAATTGTCCAAGGATGCAAGATTAATGCAGGTCACAGCTGCGGTTAACAAGTGGATATGTATTACCCATAGTCGGAAAGTACTTACGTTGTAACGGCGTTGATTTTCGTATCTCTACTGTATTGAGAGAACCCTTTTGAGTCTCCCACATGTTTCCTTTATATAATGTATATGATGGCCTTTGGAATTAAGCATTTTGTAATATACTTAAAACGGTCTGATGGATCTGTGAAGGGAATTTTGGGAAACTGGGGATCCTCCTTTCTTCTTGGCATTTGCTTTTACTTTCACAGATCGTTTTTCCTCTACTTAACTGTTTCAGACTGAATAAACCTTGGAGTAAACTTCGACCTTGGAGCAAATATTGGAGCTAACCTTAGAGCAAACTTTTGAGCAAATTTTGGAACTAAGCTGGGAGCAAACCTTGGAGCAACAGCGTGGTAAAAATGCAGTGTACTCTTCGCACTCTGAAGCTGGGGGAAAGTGGACGGAATAAAGCGAGAATTGATCGCAGATTTCTGTCGCGGTTCCGGAACATCTGAATTCGAATTCTTGATCTTATGTCCATCTGCGACAAGGCGTTCGTCCTTTCGTCTAGTCACTCACTAGTTTTCGCCGAGTACGGTAACAGAAGGGGAAGAAGAAGAACGATCTCGAACATGTCAAATAGTAATTATTATCACTCGCGCCGGGTTAATGGCTTAACAAGTAGACCGAACAAAGTAAAATAAAATACTTTGGAATATACGTAAACATTTCATCGAGCACATCCGTCGTCCCTCTGTATCATTGCTCGCACCATCAATTCAGAAAGCTCTCGCCATATTGTTCGGCTATTTTCGAAGTCGATCTCGGCTAGATTCGTTCGCTATTTAAATCACCTTACTTCGACGCTTACTGATATGGTTGTCTCATTCGCTTCTTTTCCAGCATTGCTACCAATCACTTCATTTTCTACGCTTCCTATTTTTACGTTCAACCAACCAGCATTTTGATACATCTAAAATTCATTATGTAGCTTTTTTTCTTTCTGATGTACCTTTTTTTTTTTTCTTTTGTATATATTGTTTAAATTAGTCAATTTGAAGAGCTATATAACCGGCAGATCTTGAGGTCGCAAGTGGCTCGGAAGTACTAGCATCTGAAATCGAATAGCACCTAATGGGGAAATGTCGAGAAAAAGAAACTGGACTGATATACCAAAATATACCACTTCAAATTCATTAAGATATTAGCGGATCTTAAAATAGAATTCCCGACGGAGAAGCTGTCCATTTGAAGGGGCGCTCACTTTACAAGCATTGTTTTCTAATCTGTGAAATGAAGGCTTTTCAGCTGGCGTGGAACGGTCGAATTTCAAGTTCTGCTTGTCGCCAGTTGATTACGGCGTCGTTTGGTCGTCGAGAGTTCGCGGAACGCAGGCAGCCGAAGGGCTAGCTGAAATAATAAATTATTAAAGGGGTACTCGGCTGCGACAGTCCGGAGGGGGAATGAGTGGGCTGCGTCTACTTAAAAAGAAATAGGGGAACAAGGAGCCGAAATGGGGTATAAATTGCCGACTAGTCTAGGTTACAGGTGAAAGCCTATTATTGTTATTATCGAGGGAAACGGTTTAAGCGCGGCGCGTTCAGCCTTAAATTGATCCAATTTGTCTTCATCCGAATTTAACTCTTTCCATTACGACCGCTTCTATATAGACTCGCTACTCCGATAGACCGTACCGGTGGCTAAATGCCTTTTTACAGCACTGCCGGATGCGCGACACCTTTCATTCGGCTAACAGTAATCACGAATTATAGCCGCAATCACACCCAGTTCTCTGGTCTCTCTTTCCCCTTCTTCCATTCGACGCTTGAAAAAACAACGACCGCACTCAAAATTTTGTCTTCATCGTCCCCAGATTTTATAACATTTCTGCTTCGTGCCTTTCCGTAAAATTTGTTTATCACTTTTTCCTTTTATATTTCGGAAGATGTTGAAAAAACCGTAGAAAAAAACAAACACAAATCGTGCTTATTCCATGATTAAGATATTTTTAAAGAAAATGATTCGATTTTCGGAATAGGCGCCCTAAAAAAAGAAAAACGGAAAAAAAAGGAGAAAGAAAATTTTTTTAATTTTCCGATTTTTCAAAAACTTTTTTTCGTAGTCGTGAACTATGAAGTTCACTTTTAGGCGTGGTAGGTTAATTTTAAATTTTAGCTACTTTTTATTTGAAATAAGATTTGTTAATTTTTATTTTTAACTTTTCGGATCGTTAGATTTTCCGAGCGTGGGCGTATCAGTTTCTATAAAAAAAAAAAATTAAATTAAATAAAACGGTTATAAAAAACTTACACAATAAACAAAAAATTTAATTAAAATGTTTATCGCGGTAATAATAAATTCCGGATAAAAAAATACTCTAGCAGGCTTTTAGTTTTTTCTAAAAATTTATTTTACACCGAACTGTTGTTTTTATTCTCTAACAATTTCCAAGACGCAATGGAAATCTATTTTTTAAAATAATTAATAAGAAATCGATATGTGGGGGGATTGCTTTCAATGGACCGGGGACTCGTAAGAAATCGGTGTGCAGGTAGAACGACGCGCGCGAACAATTTAAAATTTAAAGATAGAATAAAAAGGATAATGGAAAGAAGAAACAGCTGGAAAAGAACGGTTAAAATGCGATAGCGAAATTACTGGAGAAGCTAGAAAAGGACATTTGAAGAATAGTACGCAGGGTAGAGCTATGGATTTTATTCGACTTCGCTGATCTCTTAAAACCACTGGTGAAAAGAAGAGACTGTGAAATAGGAATGTAGAATTGTGCAGTTAAATTCATTTTGATGGAGCTAGAAAATGGAAGAGTAACCTAGGAAGTGATCTGAAAGGTTTAGGATAAAATATGGTATTAAAGGAGATAACGTAGTGAAAAACCCGACAAAGGTAAAAATAAGTACGAGCAAACTAGGGTTTTTTCGCTAGTTGCGAATATGTAGGAGTTAGTTTAGAAGAGCCAATTGTTCGATTAGAAGATTTTAGGTAGGATCTACATCAATAGAACTCTAGCTTCCGCGGTAGAACTGCTAAGGGAAAGGACTTTAAGATAATGAGAGAATAGATTTCGAGAAATTAGCATACAAGAATGAACAAATACAACAGTATACATTGAAGAATAATCACCTCCAAGCTCTGCTTACTCAGACAGCGTGCCCTAAAAAGGTTTAGTTAGTGATTAAGTATCAAATGCGAATCGTTAATAATTAAATTAATAAATGTTATAAAATTTAATAACAAATTAGCTTATGGGCAACGGAATATTCGCCGGTTTCTTGGTTAATAATGGTTTATTTCTCCCGTTTCTTAAAGACAAAAAATTTTTCGCCCATTCCGGTATTGATATATCCGGAAGCGAATAACCAGTAAGCATTAAGTATGTGCAATTGTTTCATCTTTATTATAATTAAACGTAAAAAAAAAAAAAAAAGAAGTAAAATAATTCTTTGTTGAAGTTTTCTAATACGTACAGAAGCAATCTACATTACTTCGAGTTTATTTGATTTATTTATTAGTTTTTCCTATTAATATAACCTATGAAGGAGGAAAACTTAATCGAGGGTGATTTTGGATGTTTCTAAGCAACTATTCTGTATATTAACAAGAATGTCGAGCTTTTTAAAAATAAATTTTAAAACTAACTTGCGTAACACGAAATGATTTTCGATGCCTTTTAGATTTACGTGAAGACAGGTTACAATAGAGTAAAAAAAAAAAAAAAAAAAATCCAGGGTAAATATGCTTTTATTCATAATGCACACTTGGAACGAGATTTATATTATTTCGTAAAAATGAAAAGTAAAAGATAACCTTAACATGCAGAGTACTGATGTATGTGGGTTTTACTGTAAAAAAATTAACACGGTTGTAGAGAAATCTGGGAAAGTAGAGGCGGATAATCCAAAAGTAGAAAGGGACTCTGGCCCCAGTATTCAGATCCATTAGGCTTAGTACCATTACGAAAAGCTTAATTACACAATGCGCAAGGACTTATATGTGACTTAACTTGAAGTAATGTAGTTAAATGTTTACGAACTAACAGGACATTTTGCAAGTGCATCGTTGAGAACTATAGTTGGAAAAAGCAATAGGTCAACTACTTTTCTAGCAGCGAATCGTCAACATTCGGCGAACGAGACGGGGCAAACTGCGTGCGGTAGAGAAGACGTAGGTAAAAGGGCCCCGCCGCCGCCGTCGTCAGCGAGTTGAGTTGGTGCGGTTGATGCGCATGCGAACTGTTTTTTGACGGAGTAACAAATCGGCGTGACTTCCGCGCGTTCACGTCAAAAGGTGAAAAATGACTTTTGAACATTTGCAAAAGAATCTCTCTCTCGTCGAAAGCTGAACGCACTTTATAGAGCGAGTGCCGGCAATAATAATGACGAATGATGATTAGGAGGCGCGGATGATAACGCGGAGTGTGCGATAGTGGAAAAAGCCGTTGTACGGAAGAGTAAGTCGGTCGGTAATGACTCGTGTATCCGAAATTTTAGACGTCGCTTCGACCGTCTCTTTTTCTAACACCTTTATTGTTACAGAGAGCGGATCCTTTTTTCTTCTTTTTCTTTTTTCTTTTTTTAAGACGGTGCCTAACAACGCACAAAGGCCGCGCTAACCGCCAGCACTTAACAATAACACAGTAGTGAGAGTTCTCGGTAAGCAAAGTAGCGACGAAAAAATATGACGCACTCTCGGTCCGACAACTGCGGAACATTGACTAACATTCAGCGGCGATGTAACGACGATCATCGTTTAACATAACCGTCAGCATCAGGATCAGCCTGTTGTTCGCCTTTGCAACCCCCCGACGTAACTTTATGAATTATTCAAAGGTTTTTAATAAAACGCTCCCTCTGGCGGCCGCTCCGGCCACCGGCACCTTCGTCCTAGAACTGTAGTACTTGCTCCTGCTACTGCGGCCTGACCTTCCTTATTACCATCGTCGAGGAACAAGATGACTGGGCTGGGCCGTGCTGCTGCTACTGCTGTTGCGACACAAGAGGAAATGGCAATATTTACAGACGAGAAGAACAACAATGTTATCCGCCGTGCGTCTTTATATATTTATGAATTTTTAAAAGGCGCGCTGTCTCTTATTCTCTCTCGAATGATGACCTTTTTCACCGGCCGTAAGTGAAATTAAATGACTCGTATCGAGCGGTTTTTTTTAAAAGCCCGCCAAAACCGTCCGAAATCTGCGTAAACACTTTTAATAGTTCGAAACACTTAACGCGTGAAAACGCCCCCCCCCCCAGACCTTATTGTTTTAATCTGTCCTAATTCAAATTGCGAAGCGGGAAAAAATCCCGCTCGCGAAAATCTCCGGCATGTTAGAATTTCGGCACATTTTCCAATGTTCCATCTTTTATGGTTTTCAACGGACGGCGTTAAAATCTACCAGAACGCCCGGATAGATATAAAGTTGTTGTGTTCAGCTTTTTAATAACACCATAAATTCTCGCTGATTACCACCGCGATCATCCCTTACTATATCGATGCGAAGCGATTAATCATCCTTTTTTCCGATGATTAAAAATCGGTCGATTGCGTAATAATAAATTTTCATATTACGGTAATTAAATTTTCTCCGTCGACAGTGTTAGAATTTATAAAATCACAGTACTATATATATATATATATACATGTGTGTATGTATGGTGTGCCGTCTGAAGGCCAACTTATCGTGCAAGGACTTTTTCCGTCCAAATATTCTCTGTCTCTTCTAGAGAAGTCGTGCGAGGCATAATATCGGGGGAAATGTATATTATCGTTGATGTCGTGATTTGTTAGCGGCCAATTAAACTTTTACCGCGTTGCCGTAGACATCTTCCTCACGGACAGACTCTTTGTCCCAGTAGCGAAAAAACAAAAAAATATATACCGCTGTACTTTTCGCATGCCGTTTAGATTTTTCGTAAGAATTCCCTCCGTTTTTTCTAATGTTAAACGCAAGCGTTCGCAACTAAAGAGAGAAAGAGAGGGGGTATGTTTAGATAGGGGAATGTTTAAATAGGGGTATGTTTAGATAGGGGTATGTTTAGATAGGGGTAAGTTTAGATAGGGGTATGTTTAGATAGGGGTATGTTTAGATAGGGGTATGTTTAGATAGGGGTATGTTTAGATAGGGGTAAGTTTAGATAGGGGTATGTTTAGATAGTGGGTATGTTTAAATAGGAGGTATGTTTAGAGAGGGAGTATGTTTAGAGAGGGGGTATGTTTGGAAAGGTCTGAATTTTTCGTCATTATAAGGTAGGGGAGCACTTGGCAACAATTGAAGCACCCCTAAAGTCAGATACGGAAAAATCATCTGTTTGTTTCCGATTTAGAGAATTGCGGGCACTAAAAATCGACTTGCTGCATAACCGACTGCGAAACTGTGTCCTATTAAAAACCTTTTACTTAGGTATCCGACATTGTCGAGAAGAATTTCGCGGCCTTTTACTTTGCCATCTTCCGAACAAAATCTTGTTGTCTAGACTCTAGAGTGAGTGAACTAATAATAATAATAATAATAATAATAAGCTCGGTAGTTACTCTCGGACGTAAATAAAATTTAAATAAGAAAAAAAACAAATTTACCCGTAATTATTGCCTCAGCAGCGGATGAGATGAAACTAAAGCGCTTGGTGATTTTAAGGAAGGACAATTCTGTCGATCTTCAGGCTAGAAGGAACGTGATTGTTGATGGGTACTCGGGGGAAGCGAAGATTTTTCCGAAATCCAGATTTTGTCAATCTGTTCGCAGCAAGATACTCAAACTAGTAGGGGACGCATTTTTTTTCCTGCGTCGGTCGCTCCTAAGACATTAACGCTGTCGGCTCTATTTTTTCTTCAAAAAATCGCGTAACGCTCTTGCGTCGAATAAAACCTCTCTCCCTAACAAACTCGGAAAACATTAGTTGTTAATTCGCATAAAACGTAGTTCCCTTTTACTAAAAATAATTACTATTTATTTAATTTCGTTCGCAATGTGCAATCATGCGAAAATTATCTATTTTTGTTATTTTTAGACCTTGCCGACCTTTCTTTTGCTTAATTTTATGTACACTTAACTGAGTGTCAGCTCTATGATCCCTCCCTCTTTTGTCGAAAAAAGAAACAAAAAAGAAAATACAAAAAAAAAAACGGTCGTCTTTTGTAGACGGCAATTTGAGATAAAAATTTTTGACAAGTGAAAAGAAGAAAATTCCAAATCCACTCTTAAATGCACTACAGTCAACTATATTGTGCAACACTGCTGCTGTTGTTGCGGAACCCGGGGACGGTTGGGGTGATCAACGCGTCATCGGCAACCGAAACAACACCTGATGGCCGCGGCCGCCGGGTGTAATTGGGGCATTGGGTGTCTTAAGGAGATGATGACTCGCGAGAAGATCAAATAATAATTTTGCGTTAGGGGTTGCATGACGGGAAAATATTGCATTACTTGCGTAAAGAGTTATTTCCTTTCTGTTATGAGCGGCCAGAATATTTAAAATTACTCTAGTCCACTTTGGACACCTTCGATGTTCGCCAAAGTCGTGAGCGGGTAAGTAATTTTATCGGTGATTGCGGAAGTTTTTTCTTAAGGAAATATACGTTTAGGCGTAGGTTGGCTGTTCAACCAGGGGCATGTCGAAAACATATTAAAACACCTAACTTGACTCCAATAGCATCAGTTAATGACACACAAAAACACAAAGTGTGTAGAGACTTTTTGCGAGACAAGTAGGTTAGCGGAAGAGGAAAAAATCAATATTATTTGAAGGCGTTTTTTTTGTTTTTTGTTTTTTTTTTCTTCCTGCGAACCGAACAAAAGGTTTTGTTTGCGTTGTAAAAGTATCCGCTCAAATTCTGATAGGATATATATATATATATATATATATATATATATATATATATGTATATATATAGATAGATAGATATATATATAGATATATAGCACAGTATATCCTTTTTATTACATTCGGTAAATTAATCATTAAAATCGGCTGTTTTTAATTCGCTGCGATAAAAATCAATCAAGCGATCCGAGATGAGAAAATAAATGGGAGGAAAAAAAGAAAGGATAAGGAGAAAAAAGGAACGAACAGAGAAAACAGAAAGACAGATTAGGGTGTAAGAGAGGAATTCTAATAATCGAGAGAAGAAACTTCGGAGATTGAGCGCTGCGAAGGAATTCCAAAGTTGTTTCAGCAGGCGACGAGGAGAGACGAGCTTCTTACGTATTATATTAAAATGAATCGGGAGGGAAAAAATGCGAGATAGTGGGCGGCTAATTATTGCACGGACGAGCATTATCAGAAAACGGGATCTTAACGCTTAATTTAATTCAAGTTTAATAAGAAAATAGCGCTGTCGCTGGTCCGCAGCTCCGGCCGACAGCAACTGGCACATTCTTACAAAGTCCGAGTACGGCACCGAGGTAACGGCCGTCCGTCCGATAAGAGAAAGTTTATCGATAAGAAAGTGCCCGGTTCCGCAGCTTACTTGACCGCTGCACGGCGCCCTCCTTCCGGCAATTTGCACAGCGGCTTCTAATTAATTTCGGAATACCTAAAATATGTGGCTCTCCCGCCGTCCCCGCCGACCCTGCCTTTTCCGTCGCTCACCGTTGCCGCGCGTTTGCCGCGAGACTCCCGGAAGCCGACCATACGCCGGGCGAACTTTCATTAAACAGTGTACCGAATGAAGAAATTTCAAGCATTCTCCGAATTGCCAAACAACAAAGCGCAAGTACGTCTCTGGTCGTTTTTTGTTGCTTTTTCTTCGCTCCTGTTCGCGTCCAGTGAACGAAGTACTCCCATTTGGCGCGCGACCGATAAACATCCTATTTCAGTTTCTTCGGACACAACACACTTCGCTTCTCGCTTTCTTTTTGTAGGTGGGAGCCTAATATTGTGATTCTAATAGCGGTGACAAATCTAGGAAAACGACGGCGAGCCTCACGAGAAGGCGAATCTCATGAGAAAGCCCCCCTCCTCCCGTTAATCAGTTCCATTAGGCACACGTAGTGTGCGTACTGCGAATAATAATTTTCTTATGTAAATGTGGTTTTGCCAATTTAATTGCACTATTCCCTTCGAAAACATTAATAACGCCTTTAATTATTCATTTTTATTTTATTTTTTTTCTTCAACAAAACGATCGAAGTTGTCAAACGCTGCTCCAGTACTTTCAGTAATATATAACCTTCAAGACACAACATGGATCGGCTGGTTGATGAAAATGTAGCCTCCGTTTCTAATTATTCGATCGTATAGTAGCTGCAGCTATGACCATACCTATTTATGATCTCAACAACTTTTCGGGATATACTTTTTAATGTCATACCAAGTGTAATAATATGTTTACTGGTGTTTATTTTTCCACGTGTAACATTAAAAATTAAATCGTCAGCCAATGAGAAACATTTTCGTTCATGTTCCGCGGATTTTATACTTTTGTAGCGATATAGTACCGATACAATACAGCCGAATAAAAATCTTTTATTATTTGTGGTCTGGAATTTAAACACTAGTGTACGAAAACAACAGAATTATTAATATATATCATCCGAAACTGATTGCGATTTATTTTTGTTGTTTTTTTGGCGTTATAAAAACCGGAAACATTTTAAATTTTCGATTTTCCTTAACTCTGAAACACGTATCAATTATCCGGAAATATTCCAAAAATTAAAATTTTTCGCTCTCTCCCACAGCGCGAAATTCTTAGTAAGTATTTTATACGATGATATCATGAAAGTAACATCGTTATCATTTTCGTGAAATATAATCCTGTTCCAGAGTAGCATTAGATGATGTTATTTAAGGGTTTTATCATTTTGTTCTACGCAACATCGTAATTGGACAAGACGCGAGGTTGAATCACGGAGCTGACTTACAAATCCTCTTACCGTTTTTTTTTTCTCCTACTACGAGTATTTATCTGTTTTCCGGCGAAATCAAACAACAAACTGTGTAATCTATATAGGTAAAAGAGGATTAACACGAACACTTATAAAGCTCCGATCATAGACAACGCACGATATCTTAAACGCGGCCTAGTGACTCTTGTTTCGTAGTTCAAATCTGTCACTCCTCTTTCGAAAGGAACTCGCGTGATTTTTTACTGACAAAACACATGGGGCTGGGGGGGGGCTTACTTTAAAAATCCATCATATATATTGTTAGTTATCCTTTTTGAAACTCCTGACAACTTCTAATTCAGTGATAAGAGTTCCATTCAGCGTGTTTAATTTACCGTCCCCGACTGAATTTTTTCTCTCTAATAATCTAACCGGTTGATTAAATCGTATTTACACGTTCAACCGGTTCCGCGCAAGCCTCCGCGTGTTTAATATTTTTCCGCACACACCTTCGTCCTAGAAAATATTATAATCGAATTGTGTTCTCTTTCGGCTCGGCATTCGAATCGACGGAAATCTGCGAGTGGAAATGTAAATTTTTCAGAAAACGATTTCAACGCGACCAGCCATCTTTTTGGTAGCGGCGGGGGGGGGGGGGGGGCTACGAAGAAGCCGGGCGTGATTTTTTCGGGCTCGGAACGAAAGTAAAGGATTGGAGACGCCGAACGCTGCGCTGCAGATGTAGATAAAAGGTGAAGAGCCGCTAATTTGGCATAAAGAAAATGCGGATTGGAAGAAAAGGAGATTGGACGACGGTAAATAACGCGCATTACGAATAAGGAATTAAAAGAAAAAACGTAATAATAATAGGACGCGAGCGGGTCGGACGGTCGGATGCGGCGAGTTATTAAATGAACCGGTCAAAGGCGGAAATGGGGTGCGAAGCAATACAGACAGAAACGTTGTTGCAATTCTCTAATTAATTTCATTCGGTCGACGCCGCGGAAAATTTAATTTCATAACCTCTCCTTCCTCCTAGGCCGCTACTCGCCCGACTCCGACCGGTTCCACCGTGCGCTGCTCGCTACTCCATTTTTATTTCACCGCCGCCCCCACCGCCTCGTCGCCCACACACTGCAAACGGCGCAATATGTCTAAGAGAATTTTCTAATAAAGTTATCAAAGTTTAAAGTTTTTACACCACCTAAGCGGTAGTCGCCTTCCTTCTTCTTCCTGGTCCGGAACTACTAAATTGTTTTCGCGCAACTTACAACAACCCTTTTCCACTGTTTTTCTCCCGGTGAAATTTATATTTCGCGCGATTTTTTATTTTATTTCTTTTTTCCAACCTCCCCCCCCCCAAAAGAAGCCCGAAAGAAAAACAAAAAATTAAAGCCGCTCAGTTTGTTTTGCAACCGAGACAAAACACGCTGTTCTCACGGCGGCCCTTTTTCGTCTGTTGCGAGCGCTTCCACAAAGAGATTTCTTCTTCCCCTAATTGAGGGCTCGCCTTTAGACGACGGACACATTCACCAGAGCGGCTCGCGAAATTAACTTTATTAGAAACGAATATGAGAAATTCGTTCCTTCTGCGACCGATTTTTTTTTTGGTTTTTCTTTTTATTATTATTATTTTTTTTTCTTTTACGTTCCCCCTTTCACCGACATCGGTGGAAAAGATGGAAACATCGGTGTAAACAATAACAAGCATTTTTTCTCCGATTAAATCACCCTCCCGCTGTACGTGACTTGTTAATTAATCGAGTTCGCCGCTTGAATTTGAAATACAATGTCGACAATTCGCGAGCGATTGAAGATGATAAAAATTCGCTAAAGCGGATCGATTGTGATTTTTCGGAATTCGACTCTAAAAGTTGAATGGCCTGTAATTTTAGCAATAGCAGAAATTTTCCGAATATCTCGGGAAATTATGTCGGGAAGGAAATTTTCGTTCAAACATTTATGTTTCGATTGAATTAAGGTCTGCGTGGAGCAGATTCGACTGGAAACCGAGAATTTCTTAATGCGTGAAAGAATGAGATGACGAAAAATGAGCGACCCCATCACGTAAGAGCTTAAACGCTGTTAAAAATCAAACGTTTTTTTATCGCGATTACACTATCATCACAACATTTGTGTACAAAATCTATAGTGATAACGATAATTTAATAGTAATAATAATTAGTAACGCTCGTCATAAACAGCTGAACTGTCGATCAAAAGATTGGCCATCTTTTATTAAATTACTACACGAGAATATAATAGTAATTCGCCGAATGCCGGAGCTGTGACCTCTTAAATATTATATATCACATGCAGGGCAGGTGGTAAACTTTAACTTTTGCAGCATTAAAACGGAGATTGCGGTATAAATGATAGCAAGGTATATCGAGAAGAAAATTAAGTTAATGTACAAAAAGTTGAAATGTAGGACAGTATCGACTGACTCCTACATTTCGACTTTATATATATATATATATATATATATATATTAACTTAATTATATTCAAGCGATGGAAATGTAAACAATTAATGAAACACGCTGAACAATTACGATAATAATAATAAATAGTAGTAATGAGACTGACGGTCAGTCAGGTAGTCGGGGCATGATCATTTCTTGAGAGGTGCGAGAAGCAGTATGCGGAATCTCCGTGAGCAAGGTGTGTCAAAATATGTGGACAAGAGAAAAAAAAAAGCAACATAAAAAAGCTGTGTATCAACCGACAGACACACCGGTGTTGTTATTTGTTAGGTTTATACGGGATGCCGAAAACTTTTACACTGCAACCATCGATCATCACCTCAAGAGATTGGACCGGTGTTGAACTCTTCTGTCGGATTTTACATTTAAATTACTTATCGTGAGTTAATTTAATTAAAAGGCGTTGTCCGTAATTAAATATAACGCCTTGCAGGTATGTATCTCATCTAGCTGCAGTGTTTTACGGTCAATCCTGTAATAATAATTTTTACGCTAATTTCTTTAAAACACTCTGGGCGTTGCGAGGCAATTACGTAAAATATAGCTTTCACATTCATTCGAGAATAGAGACGGCTTCATCTGTGATCATAGTGTCACCCCCCCCTGCAGAAAATGCGGAAAAAGAAGTACGATAAGACGACGAACACGTAGTTTTTAGTTTAGTGGATAATATGGCTCATAGCGATAAAAGTAGTAAGGTACGGTGTGAAAGATGGCACCAAAAAATACCGAGATGCCGGTACGTAGGCGAATTATAAGTTACCGTAAAATTGCCGAAGAAGTAAGTTGCACATTATCAAACGGTTCGCAACGGCGGGGTGAAAAATCGAAAAGGAGTCGCGACAGCAAAGGAACAAAATAGGTGTCAATCGCTAAAGAGACTGTTTCCGAAGCTAGTAGTCGCTGAACTCGCAGTAATGTCTATAGTTCAGAAATGAGTTCGATTTCGGCAATATTCACGGTAGATCCGCAAGGAAGAAATCGTTCATTTAAGAAATTGCCCGTACGTTTAAGCACATGCCATCGTGTCCCGGCGATCTTGTGGCACTCGGCGATTTTTTCCGACGACGAAAGCAAATTTAATTATAGTTCGGAATGTACGGCGCAAACAACTCCAAGCCAATCAGTTGAGATACTATAAAGCATGGAAGAGGGTACATCATAACCGGAAATTGTTGACGGCAAAATTAAAATACATCGAAATAATAATTTTGCACGCTAATAATAATTTGAACGTAAATTAGGTTCGAAGGAGTGTCTTTCAGCAAGACAATAAATGGCCGCCCACGCAGGTTACACATAACAAAATAATCTTCCCCGTGTCTGAACATCATTGAAAATCACAGAGTCGGCTTCATGTCGGATACACGGAAAATTTTCAACGCTCACGATTTAAACTGGGTACTTTCTTTAAGCTGCGTGTGCGGCGCTAAGTTCACATGATAATTCTTGGCAAGAGCATATCAAATATTTCGTTATTGAGGAGGACGTATTTTTTATTGGTTAAGTCGCGGGTGTGCAAAATACTTTTTCCACTTCTTTTTATAACCTCCTAGAATACACATTTTTTTCTACCGTGGAATCGGTCGAGTTTGAGGATCACACACATTGTCCGCAACCCTCTTTTAATACCAAAAAGTTTACAAAACGCAAAACTACTTAGCACCATCGCCGGCATGTCGTAATAATCGCAGATTGCTTCGGACTTGATTGGTAGCCACATGCTTCCGAACAGAGCAGGGCTGACTGCTTCGTTTTTTTTTTTTTTGGTCGGTCAAGAGTAGCGGGGATTCATCTAGCGGACCTGCGACACGATGTCCTCAACGGAAACGAGTCTTGGCTTGAAAAGAAGTTGGGCGCGGATGACGTTATTAGCAGTGCGAAGTTTTGATCGCGACAATTAAAACGAGCAGGAGGTTTTTTGTTTTCGGTGGGTTTTTTTTTCTTGGCGCGCTAATTAACTCCCGTTACTGCGGAGAGACCGGTGTGACGGTAGTGGAACCGGAAAAAACGCGGATGGAAACGCGCGCGCCCGGCTACACTCTCAAGGCGGCCTGCTGGTTTGCTTAAGAAACGACTCCGGCGAAAAAGTTAAACTTTCTCGTTATCGTTGTTACCGGCATTATTACCATTAGCGTTATTAGCAGCAGTAGCAGCAGTAGTAGCAGCAGCAGCAGCAGAGCAGTGCTACTAATACGAAATTAACTGCTCTAAATTAGCTCGTTCATATTAAAAGTTATATTAGGCGGGCGACCGACAAACGCACGAACCGGACGGAGGAGCTGTTCCTGGGCCGCGTCAAACGGAAACCTTTTGAAATGCTCAGAAAACTGTGAGAGAACGACCGAAAGAAGAACCGAGACAGTTTGTGAGGTGAAAGGGAACGACGCGCGCGCGTTACGACGCTCTGGCGGGCGCGTGTGTCCGTGTTGTCTGCGCGAAAGTGTCGCCGTGGAGAGGACGAACGAGCGGGCAAGCTATGGACGACATTTTCTGTTAACAGTATGTTGCGCTAGCGGGAGACCAGCGGCGACGGTCTCTGTGTGTGCTTTTGCAGGACGAAAAGTTGCGACTATAGTTCGTTTTGCGGTAACCTGGCCGAAAGTTGGAGTTTGCTACACTGCGGTTAACATTGTCGAGTGCGGTATGTCTGCCGTATTTACAAGAATCTGCAGAGAGCTGCAGCAACAAGGAGGATTATCTGCGACTAATGCCGGTGAACGGTCTTTCCTCTTCTCTTCAGTCCGACTTTATTCTTATTTAGTCTTCGTCCGGTTCGCAATGTCCTGCGCTACTTTGCCGCGGACCGCTCCCGGCAGCAGTGCCGGGCTTCCTTGGCGCGCGCCGAAACGTGAGTTCCCGTCTTCGAGACGAGCGAAGAATATCGCTCTCTCTACGTGTAATTGAAACACGAGAAGATGCACAGCAGTCGTTTTCTAAGAACCGTTCTCGGCAACTATCACTAAACTACCATTAAAGTGAAATATGGCCTCGATGATTTGTGTTAAATGCTCGTCGCTCTCCCGGCCACCAGCCGACAACTTTCCGCCGTCCCGACACAAGCGCACACCTTCGTCGCGCGCGCGATTATTTAATTATCAGATTACCTTTCGGATGGCCGGCAGCTTTTCTCGCTATTCTTCGGCTGGCGCGCGCTTCCGAGCGCATTATCATATTTCAATCTAATAAACCGGATAATAGAATTGCGCTGCGCTCCTGGCCGCTCCTCCCGGAACGGCCTATACGCCACTTCGCTCTTTAGACTATACTCGGCGTTGCAAGACGCGTGTCTCCTAATCTACTTAAATATCGCGACAAAGCCGAAAACGTTTCCAAAGAGTGTTGTCACCGATATTGATAATGTGTGTGTGTGGGGGTGGGGGGGTACTTTTCTTTTTTCTTTTTTTGCATATACATATATACAAGACAACCCTCATCGGCCATTATCGTATTAGAGCAAGGTTTCAATATCCGATGTATGGCGATTTTTTTTTAGTAGCCTAGAGGGAACTTGTTTTACACGGAAAATCTACTCTAAGATTAACGTGAATAAATTAAAATCAAACGAAAATTTCAGCGATTGCCGGTTTGATGGTAATCCACCTTCCTTCAGCCTTATCTGTTTAGCAGCCTTTTAAATGCGCGAACTGAGTTTCATCGTACTAGCGATTCTTCGGGAACCACCTGGTCCTCATGTCCAATGAATCGCATATATTTATTTTTTCCCTTGCACAATGCAAATTAACTCTACATCCAACTTCGGTTGCCATACACCCTGTAATGTCTGTTTGTTTCTAGTTCTCCATTCCATGTATCAAAACTACTCTTTTTATCCTTCTCCCGCGACTAGAGATGCACAAATCAGCTCTGCGCTAGAGGAGTTTTGGGTACATATATATGTATGCGTCCGTTCCGATTGCGGATCTTCTCAACTGCAACTTCGCCCGAATCTCATACCTAGCGTATAATCGAAATCTCTCTTCTGTTGCGTATTCAACTCCAACTCTGCGTAACATTCCAAAAGCACAAAGTAACATAACGTCCTTGCACACACACCATGCGTACAGTTAACCGTTTTTTAGAGTTTCGATATATATATTAAATCACCTCGCCGCCAGCGGTAAATCCTCGTGTGTGTCCGGAATGCCATTTCGCAGTTGAGATATATTAAATCACGTATCGTCGGAAATTTCGGCTGTGTTCGAAGTTCCCCTTGCCTACTCGCGACGGGCCCACATCTAAATTACACATTTTCTCATTTTACCGGATGACTATAAAAATTAAGTAAGAAATTATTATTCGATCGAAGACATTCCGGCTAGGGGGTTTTTTGTATTGAACTGGACCATGAGTTTTATCTGTATGAATTTATTTTATTTAAAAAAAAGCCTTTCGGTCAATTACGGTATGCGTTGAAGTAAAATAACGAAAATTTTTATTAACAACTATGGTTTTACTAATTGACTTCTAAACATTTGGACGCTGGTTTAACGATTATTAATATATTTTCGTTGTTTTTGTTTGTTTTTTGTTTATTTACATTGTACATGTACTACGTGTTGTTCGTAGGGACGAAGACGAAAAATATTTACTTTTGAAAAATTCTGCAAACGTTAACAGGTGTCACACACACTGTGATATAATTTAGTATAAGTTCTAGCAGTGCGGTAGGTGACATTTTTTTCTTCATCTACGGTTATTAGGTTTTTAAATGAACGTTTGCGACATACCGCTAAAAATAAAATAGAAAATTATTTTAAATTCTTTATACGATGGGAATTTGATAACTGTAAATTTACACGCTGAATTTCACAAATTCTCAGTGAGCTGTTTTTTTCCCACCTCGAAACTCGTAAATTTGCACCGAAAAACATTGTGACTCGTGGATATGTTTTTAGCCATACACAAAATGTATGAATTTGCAGGGTTAGCAGTTTTACCAAATAGTAGTCCAAGAAGAGAAAAAAGAAAAAAGAAAAAAGATACACGGTATTATTGAGGGCCACGTGTTACCGCTAACTCGCTCCGAACTCAAGCCGCTGTCTCTAGGTGATGGTGTATACACCTAATTATTCAAAATGGGATATTGGTTATGTCAGAGAAACCACTGGGCGAAAGTAAAGAGAGCTCATCCAAAATCAGGAAACTCTTTATCCATTAGTAAGTACATGATGAAAAGAGCTTAATTTCATAATGCCCGTACTCCCATTGGATCATCAGTTTACCGAATACAGTGACCGGAAAGAGATGATCGTAAAATCTCGCGATAAACATCTCTTCGAAGAAGAAAGTGATGAAGATCGACTTTAAGGTGTTTTAGATTCAAATGAGAACTTGAAAATCGAAATTAGTTTCACATTCCGGTAGCACGAAAATAGTGAGTGAAAGTGATGACAAAGAAATTTCGAAAGGTCCCTAGTGCTCAAAATATATTCGTATGATTTACTTGGACGCAGTTCTGACAAGAATGTTTCTGGCCACTCATGGTACCTATACAATTTGGCAAGCGGCTCGCTTGAGGAAATAATGACATAGTTGCGAAATTAAATACTGTGGAAAAGGTATATATTTTTTGCTTTTCGGAAAGTAAGAGATCGAAGGGTAGAGTCGCGGATAAGACGTACGAGCAGTTGGAGAAGATCGATGTGTCCACCCCAGAATGATTCTAACGCGAAACGGTGAACATTGAGAGACTTTAACAGGGATCTCTCATTACAGTGTTTTAGCAGCCACAGTTGGGAGATCAGAGGTGTTGACATTAAAAATTAATTTAGGGCTGAGAACTAGCGCCGAATACTGTAAAAGTTTTGGTATATGATGCATCTGAGTTTTTTAAAATAGGATTTTCAAGAAAGTCTAGGGTTGTGAAGTATAAACCAAGAAATTTGATTGTCGTTTTTTTTTTTTTTTTTTTTTTTTGAGAGAAGAAAGAATTGTAAGTGAACTGCAAAAGTCGACATTTTACTAGACGAGATGACCATTTCTTTCAGGCGACATTGTACTTTATTAATAATATTTTTCCAGGGAGAACAAAATTAAACACGATAATCGTTGATAAACGGCCGACTCATATAAGCGGAGGGATATTATAAACAAGGGCAGAGAGCAGAACCTTGTGAAAAAAAAAGGAACCGAAGAATGGGCATCTACTCTGCGACATTTTTGAAAAACATTAAGTACACGGTCGAAGAACCCTCCTGTGTGGTGTCTTAACATTTTCGATTTTAAGATCCCCAGCAGCTACGGATTGGTTATATGGGTACATTTAATCGATAACACCCCCTCTTCCGATTATGTAACGCTTCTCGTACGTTTCCTCATTCGAGATCTTTTCCTTCTTCACTTGATCGAGATTTCTGTGTATATTCCCGGTCATTTAAGCAAATTAGTGAGGATATTCATATTGGTACACTCTTCTGTTTCCAGTGACAGATTTTTTAGGCACTGCTCATAATATTACTATTCTTTCCTTAATTGACTCATTCCAGACTATGGCTAAGTCCTGTTCTTCTTCATTTTTTAATCCTGCCTCCTTCTCTTCAACTTCATCCATGGTTTTCTTGATACTTGTCTTAAACGCTCTGCAATCACTGCTATTTGTCGCCTTCGCTTTAATCTTCTTCCCGCATCATTTTCACGGCTTTCATCTAAACTCTATTTTGTCCTTTTCATCTCTTTTCTAATTACTTTCTTTGTGACATCAACATCGTCCACCTACTCTTTTCTATTAAAACTCGGTATTCCTCGCCCTATCGGTGCTTCTTACATTCTCTTACATATTTCCTTCTGCTTGTCCTTGAATTATTTTTATCCTTTGTATTTTTAAATATTTAAAAAGAAGAACCTTATTTTCTCCTTTTTCCCAATTTCTCGGACTAATGGCCTCATTAACAAACCTAATAGAAAAAATAAAGAAACACCCCCCCCCCCCGCGTCATTTGAAGGATCAGGCTAACTTGCCAAACTCTACGTTAGCAACGTATTTGACCAGCAGCAAAGCTCTGTCTTACCATTGTACGAGCGTTATAACACATTCTCGTTGGGAATCTGCCTTTCTGTAGGCTCACGTGCGTGGGAGAATAAAAGAAATTAATAATTAGACGGGGAAACGCACGTTGTTATTTTGCGCTGCGCTTACTGTAGAAGCGGCAGATGATGATGATGATGATGGTCGAATGGACGTCGTGTCAACGTACAACTTCAATTTAGTCGAACGATTCTCTGAACAGAAAACTTAAATCTCTGTTTTGGCCGCTATAGGGAAGAAAGGTCGACCGTATCGCCCGACTATATACATATTTCTACGTATGTTTACGCGTTACTGAATTCGATTATCATTTCGAATGGGAACAGCGCACACATTTGCGGTTTCTCGCTCGACCTTTGAAGCTCAAAGAAGTTAATAGTAAAAGTTACCTCCGTACCGCACAGAGAACCTCCGAAACGGGCTCATTCAACAGCGTTGACGGCTTCCTGTTTGTTTTCTTTATGTATTTTCCTCTTGAAATAGAGCGGCAAGACGTTCGTTGCGGTCCCTGCCTGATACCGTTCAAACAACAAAAGACGCACTACTACCCGAATTTCTAACGGATTTCATATCTCAGGTGCTTAACACGACTTCATATCACGTATTGGATAGAATTTAATATGAAATAGCCTTCTAATTAAACTGTTCAACTACATCAGGCGTGTTTTACATGCGGTACGCGCATATGAAATGAGAATGTCTATACATAAAATATTTACTAATGTACGAAAGTAGTAAGATGCATATAGCAAATCATAAACGAATATTTAGATATCTACATTCGTGTATGCAATAGTATATATGAATTTCGTTGTTTTTTTGTTTTTTTTGAAATATAATTTAATGTTTATAAATTTTATACTTTTACACATTACAAAACTAGAACGAGAAGAATTTTTTTCTTATAATTGAAAATCTTATTTTCGATGATTCTGTTTTACTTTTATTTATATTTAATCTCTAAAATGTTACACAATAGTCTGTTGTTCAGAAACGACTAAAAGGATTTAGTTTTACCTGCGTGATTTCTGAATTAGATTGTAGCGTTATAACACTTCATTTTTCTAAGTAGTTCCGAAGAAGAAGAACACTGTTTTTTCACGGGTTTTTTTGGGGGGGTTTTTTCGGACTTTAAGAGAGAGAATTTTTATCTGGCTTTGCTGAAATACAGCCAACTGAAATATTCCACTAATTCTACGAAGATACTTTAGTATACCAATGCGTTGTGTCGTCCAGTATTCATTTTTACTTCCGCGTTATTTTAAAATTTTCAAACGTTTGCGATACAACTCTCTGTTGTTAATATGCGTAACGAAACTAAAGTATCATAGAAATCATAATTAATAGTGATTAATAATAATTAAAAATAATGAATAATTTTCATGAAAAACCGGCTAAATTGGTAATGAGCGGAAAAAGTGCCCGATAAAAAAATCCGGAGGTAACTTTATCGATTGTTTTCTTTGGCGTATATATGTGGGATACACATTTGTATTGAGAAGTGTAAAAAAAAAAACAAAAAAAAAAAAAAACATTGGGTCACAACTTGAAAACGAAACAGTCGAACCGTAATTGTGTTTAGCCGACGAGTGTCTTTAATAGCGACGAAGATATATCGCATTGTACCGGAAAAGAAAATATTCACAAAATGATCCGAACGATAGTTCTCGCTGCACGAAATAGCTTTTTATATTTAACTAAGCTATAAAAAAAAAAAAAAACTGCGATAAATGACGCATCGCAGTAGAGAATCTTGCATGGAGAGTGGCGACATAAGGATCGGACATAAAACGAAAATCAGTTCCGCGTTTCCTGGCAGATCTGATGGACTGGCCATATGCGTCCAGCCTGTACTCAAACCGGACCAATTGTACGGTCATCTGCCGGAGGACAGTTCCAACCGTAATAACTTCTCGCCTCGGCGACTGTTCCTTTCGTTTGTATACCTTAAACGCGTAAATCAACCAAATATTCGCCTACTCCCTTGAATTTCTTCCTTTTCTATTTTTAATACGGGTTCTTTTGTTTTCTACAAAATCCCCACCTCAGATAATATACAAACCCGACATAGTTTTGTTCAACTAGCCCCAGAAAATTTATCGAAACGTCAGAGAGAATGAAAATATTTTATTAGATTCGCTACGAAGAATACTAAATTAAGATTAAAAAAAAAAAAAAAAATACCCCGTTTTTTGCCTAATGAATACTGTGCTGGTGCTACGCAAATCATATTAAGCCGCGGTGTCGTGAAGTTGCCTACACGAAATGCAGAATGTCCAAAAATGTACTCGACTTAAATAAAAATAACCCGAGCGATTTACCAGTTACAATTGTGATTAAAATACAACTTGTACTATATAATAATAATAATAATAATAATAATAATAATAATAATAATGTGCTGTATTACGCATATAAACCAAAAAACATAATTGAATATGATACTATAAAGGTGATTTACGATCAGAAAATTATAACAGATAAAACGATTAGTTGCAATCAACCTGATATAATAATAATTGAAAAGAAAAACCGAAAAGCTAAAATTGTTAATGTCACCGTACCACCCAGCAGGAATGTAGAGAATCCGGAAGCTGAAAAGCGAAGAAAATATATAGCACTAATGAATGAAATAAAGAAATTATGGAAACTAAGTCATGTAGAGGACTATTGAGTCATCTCAGCAACTGGAATCATTGCTAAAAGCAGTTAGCGGAAGCCATCAGGAAGCTGCAATTAAATAAAGCACTGTATACATGCAAAAGTCCGTCATATTGGATACGTGCAATATTGGTCACCGGCGAGAAGGAGTAATTCTACAGGCTTGTACTTAAATGCTCGTACAGGACCTTTATGCTACCTAGATATACTAGAGAAGTGTATAATAATAATAATAATAATAATAATAATAATAATAATAATAATAATGGTTAGTGATGCAATAATTCAGCAGGTGTTGCTTCGGTACACGAATAACAGACACGAGATGAATCTGCTTCGTTTTAACTCGTATAGCCCGATTATTTTCGTTCGTTGGTTATCTCACTTTATTCACTCTTTTTGATACGGAACGATTTCATTCTTTAACGTGTAATACGAATTAATCTCTTAATTATCGAATTTAAAGTTTACGCTAGTCGGAATAATGGCGGCAAAGCGGATTATGATATTGTACCGCGTAGATTAAATTTCTACTAGCGTTAGAGAAATTTAATTCTCCAGCGATAGCCATGGTGTATTTTTAGCTGATGATGACCCTAAAACGTTTCTTAGTAAGCAAGCATTTTATTCTTAAATTTGTTTGTTATATTTTTATTTGTGTTATAACTTACAATTTTATTACCCCAGCCTATTTTTTTAATATTAAAAGTGTACTTTTTAAGTTATTTAGTTTGTGTAAAAATCGCGAATAAATTCATTTTATCGCAAAATTTATAAAATTTATAACACGATAAATAAACGCATTGTTAAATTTCCTTTTCATTAAATCTTAAATTGCAAGTTAAATGCACGAATCGCTAGACCAGTTGACATTTTTCTAGTCTTCAAAACGCCCCTTACTCATTCATGAATCAAACTTGTTAGAGGCATTTTCTTGTTACCGAACTTCCAAAAAAAAGAAGGTTACATCATGTTCGCCCCGTTTTTTTTTGTTTTTTTTTTAAATGTTTGTTCACGCATAACTTATACTCATATGAGTGACCGATTTTACTGATTATTTTCCTATTAGAAAGTGTACCACCACTCAGAACATGTGAGTTCTGGATAAAAATTGCTGAATATAAAATGAGTATTTGTCAAAAAACGTGAAAAAATGTGGCCTCTTTAAATCATTTTTTTTCTTCATATTTTTTATTAGAGATTGACTTTAAAAAATACTATCAATTTGCCAAATTACCATTGAAATGTTTTACTGTGGAAATTCAGTTCAAAATGAAAAAATCAATTTTTTTTTAAGCGTGAAAGAATCATGCGACAAAAAAGTTGATTTTTAGCGGTTTGCATTTTTTTTTTTTTTATTATATAAAATTGGGACATTTTTTCGTTATAAAATCTAATGGGGGCCGGACTAAGAATTATGTTGTAAATTTTGATCACTTTATTAGAAGTATAGAAGAGAAAGAGACAGAAATGTAAGCAAGGAGGGTCAAGGGGCACACCTCCTTGCGAAAATGGCCGAGTTTATATATACGAGGGGCGTTCAATAAGTAACGTGACATGTCTTCGAAAATTACCTTCCAGGCATCCAAAAATTATGAAAAAGAAAACCAAAGAAACTAAAAGAAATACCCTTTATTTCTCGACATAATTTCGAAAAACATTAAGGCATTTATCATACCGGGTCACGAGTTAAACAATACCCTCATGGTAAAACTGGACGGTGTATTTAGCGAAAAATTTCGTTACTGCCTCCATGACTTTCCCGTCTGTTACAAAACCTTTTTCCACTCAGATCGCGTTTCAAATTGGGAAAACGTGAAAATCCAAAGATGCCGCCACATCAGGCGAGTAGGGTGGATGTGTGGAAATTCGTCCCAACTTTGATTTTTAATTCACGTGCGAACGAGAACAGACGTGTATTATCGTGCAAAAGCACTGCTCTGCAGACTGCAGCCATGCCTCTTCTGATTAATCGCTCGATGAAGTGCCACATGAGTGTCACGATAAGTGTACTCCGTTATCGCATCTTTCTATGTACGAAATTGCAACAGTAGAAGTTCGTGCCAGTTTCAGAAGATGCAGAGCATTCAGTTTTGGCTTTTGGCGGACCTGGTTGACCTTTCATTATTCACACTTTACTCGCCTCCTTCGACTCCGAGACACAATTACGCGTCATAATGCTATTCGCATCGTGTATTGTGCACAGTCTGCGATCAATTTTTGCACCTACAACTTCTTCAGCTGTCAGAAATTTGGCGACCACGTGTGTCTCATAACTCACCGGCTTGGAAACGTTCACCGACATGTTACACACGTGCGTACAGACGTTCTACTGATCAGATCAGAACGCGGAAACCGTCGTTCTATTCGTATTTTCCCCATCTACCACCCACAATAAATTCACTAAATTTTATTAAACAGCGGCTGCGGAACAAGCCGTGCCACGTTACTTATTGAAGGCTATTCGTATAAACTCGGTCATTTTGGTCTCGCAAGGGCTGTACCCCTTGACCCCTCTTGCTTACATTTCTATCTCTTTCTCATCTATACTTTGTATAAAATGATCAAAATTTACAACGTAATTCTAAATCGGTCCGTATGAATATAGCAACATAATCACAGAAATTCTATAAAATATAACAAACGTTACATAAAATTGGGACATTTTGCGTTACATAAAATTGAGACATTTTTTGAGGGAATTTTTTAGAACATTTTTTCTAATGGTGCGTAGCTTAATAATTACGTTGTAATTAATATATATATATATATACATAAATAGGTAGCGCGGTAGCCTAGCAGCTAAGTTGTTTGCCAAAACAGAGCTATCATGGATTTTCGGGAGTTGTCTCGTTATCCAAGTGGCTCCCAGATTTATATACCTAATTTGAAATCGAATATTATTGGTTATACAAAAGAAATCTGAGAAAGTAAAGGTGGATGTCTTAAGAAAGGACCTGCACCTAATATTCTCTTCACATCTATTACGCCCTCAAGTACATTACGACAATCTTAATTACACATTATCAAGGATATATGAGACGACCTATTTTGCTTTACTTTACTTAAACGCATCATATCATAATTTGGTTAAAATATATCACGAGATTCGGTACCTCAGTGTGCTGCTATTGAGGTTTTATATTTAAGTTATCGTTTTCAATACTCTTGTTTATTTATTTCTGCGGCTCGGCATGGATTTGAAAACAGCCATTCAGAAATGTTCGCGCCATTTTATAATCGATTTCTGCCTTTTGTTTTCTTTCGTATACACGTATTTCTCTTCCAAAATAAATTTCCACGACGCTCTTTCAAGATTTTTAAAACTTTTCCCCGATACAGAAAAAGCAACAGCCATACAAAAAAAACTACGAATCTCTGAATATTTCGCAATACGTTATTCATCATACTCCGATATACAGTACGAAGCTCGATGATGAGTCCCAGTTTAAAATTTTTCCTTCTCGTTAAAAATTGACTAAAACTCCTTACCGCAGTTCCGTCGTTTTTTCGTTATTAATGCAAGGTGAGAAATTTTATTTACACCGAAAGTAAACGTACACATACCAGAGAGTTTTACGACCATTTATGATAACATTTAAATTTTATAATTTCTCTGCATTTTCTTCGAAATTTTCTGATACTTTTAAACGATTTTTCTGACTTTTCCCTAACTTCTGCTTGACTGATAAAAAAATTCCACTAAAGGTACACAGTCCCTTTCAATTGCAGCACTGTTTATTGTAGTTGCTTCCGATACGGCCCCTATTCTGTTTCATCATAATAATGAATGATCCCATATTTATTATACTTTTCTTAAGATTTTAAAGAAAACCTTTGTCCAACCAGCGAAATAGCGTTCTGAATAAGATGTAAAAGGGAAACAAACAAACAGAAAAATGCGGTTATAAATTTTATTAGAAGTCGTTTAAGAAACGATAAAAAAATCGGAAACATTCGTCGACGTTATAATGAGAAAAAAAACAAAAACACATTTCTCTTATGCGCCAGCCGTGTAATGTTTTGCCCGATAAAGAACTAGTCAATAATCATCGGTATATTTAGCATGGCGTGTGCAGAGTATTCTTAGAACCGTTTCCAACTTGGAAAGCAAATTGGAAGGAGGCAAATGAGAAAATCGAGAGAAAGGTAATAAAGAAATCGGTAAGGAAAAGAGAGATTAAACAATGTCATTTTACTCGGAAGCTGACGTCTAGGCGATATAAAATCGTCTTTTACGATGTGAATGTCGTTGTTGTTTCGAAAATAATAACGTTCGACAACCGATAGGGCTCGTCGCGCTCTATTCTTTCTGGCTGTGTGCGTTTTTTCTCCGTTATTACGAATTTTCGGTAGAATTGCAACTGAGGTGTCGTGTGTGCGTTCGTTTGCGACACTTAGTCGACGGAAACTTTGAAATTACATTACCCTATAACAGCCTACACACGTATTCGAGCAGTAAAATGCACGTGTCTGGAGTCGTTAGGCCGCGTGTACTAGCCAAATCAACCGTGCGCTAGAGACATTTTTTTGCTTTTGCATCTTTCTTTTTTTTTATTATGGTCAAGTTTTCTTCTTTTTTTTTTTGGTTTTTTGGCGCTCGCAGTCGATTTTGTTTGACGCGAACGTGTACACAACAGAGATCGATCTGAAAATTAATTGCTTTGCCGTACGTTCTACGTTTGAATAAGCGGACCATGTCGAACATGTCGTTCGTTTGTTGGCAATCGCAGGGACCGAATTGTTGCTAATAGTTTTCCGTCACATCTTTTTGGTCATTCGCTTAGAAGCGATAAAAATTAAAAATCGCCGCGAAAAATATGCGAAAAACAACATTTTATGAGAACCGTTCGGTACTGGCCCCGAATGTTCTCTAGCACGCGTGTCCCGTTTGCCGTTAGGTTACTTGGCCGAAGAAAAAGCGCGCATAACAGTTCGAGACGGAAATAAAAAGTTACCATTTTTACGATAAATAACACATTTTTCCGGGCTACGGATAAATATATAATTTACGCGGTGCGTTGTTGATTCTCCGATTACTCGGAGAGATACTAAAATGATCCTGAAAGTACAGATGGAAGCGATACGCAATGCTTGTTGTATACTAATTCGTTTTTTTTCAGAAGATAAAATTATCATCGCTTACAACATTCCAAAAAAAAAAAAACGGTGTTTTGCAAAAAAGCGCCAACTTGTTTTCCCTGAAAATTTCTCAAAGTGTACAACTATAGCCGTCTAACGATTGCAACGCGATGCAACTTACGAGAGGCCAGCAACCGTGTTTCCGATTTATTTTGTTGTACAATTCGGAACAATTCTGCGTTTAGTTTCGTGCTACCTGCCTCAAGGCTGCTGTCGATTTATCATTGACAATTTGTTTCATGGAGGAGATTCTGCTCAATAATTTTCTTATGTACACTGCTAACGTGCCTTTTATATTAAAGTCTCAACGCTATAGAGCAGGCTGGAAAATAGGCCTTACACTTTGGAATATTATCTTTTTGACGGTAAAATTATATTTCCAAATGAACTGTGTTATTTTATACAGTTTTTTGAAAAAAATTTCACTTTCAGAATCAATTTATTAATTTCCCATTCGAGAATGTAATCCGAAATATTTAATAATTTCTATTTTTTTTTTTTTTTTTTTTCATTTTGGAATAACACGGGGTGAATATTTAGATTAATTCTAACGCGCCATTTCGGCCGAATCTCGGTTATTGTCAATTTTACGGGAAATACTGAAAATAGAGCCGGAGGAACACCTGTCGACGTATTGGTAGAGACAGACGAAATTTCACATTTAGTTGTAAGCAGTGAAATTCCTCCGACCCGTTATAGACGGCTCGCGTTACGAAATGTCGAATTTCCACGCAGTTGATGTTTTGTTAACATATCCATTTCTCAGTGCTTGCACGCCGGATTTCCTGTAGGTAATCACCAACCCGCGCCGGTAGAGGTAATCATTTTTAACCGTATACGTGTATTTTGCAGTTATGCGGTTATGCGGTTATGCGGTAGGATTAATAAAACCGAAAAAAAAGAAAGAAAAAAAGAACGAAAAGAAAAGCTGGCAGATACGTAGTTTTCTGCGAATTACAACGGAGAGGAACTCTACGAGAAGAATTCTACATGTTTTACGGTTAGATGGTCGTTCTGATTTTTGGCCGTTAAATTTTCAATTTCCTTAATAGCCGTATCGAGCGAACGGATTTCAACTGCTGCTACGGCCACTAATTCCTTCAAAGGGCAGCAAAAGTCGCACCGTGTCGTCAGCATAGCAGAACGACTATCGGGCAGCAGGGTGAATCATCGACGGGAAAACATATGTAAGATGAGACTCCAGGCAGTCGCGTCAAAGTATGGAAAAGAATCAGCGAATCGCTGGAAATCTCACTAAATTCTTTCATCCGTTTACGAGAATCGTGACTGCCATTAATTAATGCTTTTACGTTTGTCGTCTCTTTCCTCCTATGGAAGACCGAACTGCTACTCCGAAAGATAACTTACGGTGCAAACGTGTTCTTTTTCCCGAACTTGCCGTAGGCAGAGGGAAAAAACTCTTCTTTCGTATACATAAAGAGTTTACTGTCTTATGCGCGACTCTCTCTGTATGTATACAAAATTACATTGGCCGCAACTAAATAGTCTTAATCAAAAAAGTTCGCAACACGTATATACGGTTTTCTACAGGAAAAAAATCCAATTTTACGTTGGAAAATTCGACAATTTAAAAGCAGTCGCGAATGCGCAAAAATTTATTCTTACACTTTGAAAGTATATACATACATACATATATATATATATATATATATATTTTTTAGCATAGGGAGAGATCAAACTCCTTTTATCCCCGAAATAGAAGATTTTGCGAGTGTACGGATGAGCCATATTGTAAAGAGAAAACTTCACGATTAAAATCGAAATTTCGAATAGAAATAAAAATTGCGAATTAACCTCGATTGGAGTTTCTTAAAGCCGAGCGTTCGTTAGCCAAAAGATCAAAATTAAAATCGAAATTTGTAAGACAAATGAAAACAGCGTGTGAATCGATTATCTGCTTAAGATGATATATTTGTATTTTGATTTTCTGCTTAAGATGATATATTTGTATTTCGATGTTCTGCTTAAGATGATATATTTGTATTTCGATGAAGGAGGATTATAAAGATATAAACTATTGAAGATTATTTACGGCTAGTCGCATCCGTATGATAAAGCTTGTCTCGGTTTTTTCGGGGAAAGCGACTTCATTAAGCCTTTTGTGAAACCATTCGATATTCAAAAATTTCTAATCGGATTCAAAAATATAACCGACTTTGTTCTTTTCTATTTGTTTTTTTGGTAAGGGTCATTATGAAAAAAAAAAATAATAATTCTGAACTGTTTCGCAAGACTGGGGGCTGCTAGGTTTTGTTTTAGCCCTGGAATAGCATATTAAAAAAAGCTGAAAATTCATAATTAAAAAAAAAAACGAACTAGAATAGTTTCTTTTTAAGGATTTTTCCGTAGCTCCTTTTTAAGGTCAACTGAAAATCAGCTTCTTTAGCAAACTGCACCAGTTTTGTAAGAAAGTCAGCAATATTATGTGTTAAGGGTAATGAAGTCAGAGTCAACGATCGTTTGCAAGCTAGAAGGTATAGGATAGCAGAAAGAAGAAAAAGTGAAGCGAAGTTAATAAATCTTTCACTTAATGTCAACTAGCGGTTTGACGCCGTAGCGTCTAAATGTTCATAAATGCAGTTGGAAGAAAATGTTTTTGGAAAGGTAGACCCCTATAATAATAAATCTTTCATGAAATACACGATGTGTAGAAAATGAAAAATTAAACGACAAATAAAATGTTCAAATGATTTTCATGTCGAACAGAAAACAAACTCCTTTCGCGTCATAGTTGAAAAGTGCTATTATCGAAGAAATTGTTGTTAAAGAGTAGTATCGCGACACCAGCGATGTTTTCTTTATACAGAAATTGCTCAATATTTAATCTGATCAATGTCGAAGACGTCTCCTGTTGTTCCGTCCGGTAATCGCCGCTGTTCAGAGTCATTAACCAAGGTGTGTCTCGTTGTAAAAAAATAAGAGAATAGTTGTACTAATGAAAAAAAGGCGCTTCTGTATTAAATACCATTTTAAAGAAATGCCTCTGAAAACGGCTAATTAAGTTAATGTATACTTCTTTCAAAAAAACTCGAGTTTTCTATTTTAGAGTTTTCAAATGAAGTAATAATACTGTTGTTCTGCAAGAGTTCTTTATCCGCAACCCAAGGGAAAAAAATAAAAACAATTCAGCACCCTGCTAGACTATTATTATCTCATTAATACATATATTAATTACCACGTAATTCTTAGGCTACCCTCCATTACAAAAAAATGTTTCAATTTTGTGTAACGCAAAATGTCCCAAAAAAATGTCGCAATTTTATGTAACGTTTGTTATATTTTATAAGATTTTTGTTATTGTTATTTAAAAAATGTCACAATTTTATGTAATGAAATATGTAACGAAAAATGTAATGAAAAAATGTCTTAATTTTATAGAATGAAAGTTAAATGTTAGGATAGGATTTTTATGGTTATGTTATTTTTTTTTTTTGTTGATGCCAGTAAGAATTACGTTATAAATTTTGATCATTTTATACAAAGTATAAAAGAAAAAAAAACAGAAATGTAAACAAGAGGGTTCACATGGCCCCTTGAGAGGCCAAATTAGCCGAGATATATATATATATATATATGCAAAAAACAAAAGAGAAACTTCAAAATAACATTTAAGTATTCGGTTTATTTGAAAGAGATTAAAGTTATCCCTCGCGCCCGGATACTGTTAGCGGTTTTCAGAGATATTGCTTCTGCGTTTGAGAACATTTGAGCGTTGCGTAACCATTGAAAAAGAGCACATTTCTGCGGGTATTTTTAATTATCATTATTTTTAAAACTATTTTAAATACATTCATCGCGTCTGAAATTACAGGGGGAAAAAAACAAAAAAAACAACACAGCAATTATTCTACAATGTAGTTGATTTTATTTCGCCTGTCTCTCAACAGAGTTGCTTGAACTATCGGGAATGACTTTTTTTAGTTAATTATGATTCGTCCACAGTTTTTTGTTATTCGTTCGAAATTCCATCATGTTATTTTAGAATTCAGCAGCCACTTCTTATTCGTGCAGAACTTTGACTGTTTTAAAATCGAATAATCAGAGGAAACTGACTAAAGTACTATAAAAATTGATGGACTTTCTTCGTTATTTTATCCGATGGAAAGTCGTTTTCGGTTTCGAAATACTTTCGACGGCTTGTGCCCGACATGTATAGACACACACAGACACGAGAGGAGCGATTTCAAGTGTATGGTATAAAATACTTTGAAAGATTCACTTAACCGATCTGGAACTGGAACAGGACGACGGTATTTTTGGTTTTTTTACCGAGAAATTTCTCGTCGGCAGGGTGCCACATTTAAGGCCGATGATTAAAGGGGCGGCTGAGTTTCAGCTTCATCAGCGGGTTGATAACGTTATCAGCTGAAGGCGCGGCGACGGAGGCTGCGGAAAAAGTTTATCATTTGCACGTCTTTCGGGAAAGATAAAAGGCAGAGCGCGCAACGAGATAGCGGACGAAAGAACGGCGGTTGCCAGTTGCGTTTTTATTATATTTCGGCTGCTCTCTGAACAATAATTGAGCATGGGCAGTAGTAGACTTAAGCAATTGCCGGTCGACTGTGTCGAGGCATTTCGAACGAAATGGAGGCGCCAAAAGTAATTCACGCAGTCGGTGGAAGAATCGTGCCGCTGAGTGACATGCCGGCAGTATCCACACCTCTGAGGATGTGCAAGTCTGTGTGAAATTTCTGCGATATCTCTCGCACAGCGACGTAATAAATATATATCTCATCTTGCGCGAACGTACTATTATGCCCATCCCTCGTTTCAAATCAGTGTGAGAGCTTTCAAATCAACTTAAGGCTTTTAACGAACATTTTGACACGGCTTCAATCCCCTCCCTGAGTGCATCATTATTCCCGTGCGCTCCTACTACACGGCCCACTCGCGCACTCGCCTGACTCTCTACACGCTGTGTGTCTTTTATTGCACCCGGATTTAATCATCATCATCATTATTATTATTGTTATTGTCTTTATTGTCATTACCATTCTCACGAATTATAATCGTCTGATGATTGTTATTGTCACCGCTGCCGTCGATGGGCGAACTGTGAGTTCGGCTTCGGCGGTTGCGCGGTATTCGTTATGGCATCTAATAAAATTCTCCGATGGCTTTCTCTGAGCGACGTTCGGCGCGAACGCGCCATTTTAAATCATAAACTAAAATGAAAGTTTAAATTTATAAAATGAGAAAGTTGTCCGAATTAACGCGAATAAAAGAAAACGAACCTTCGCAGCCTGACTACGTAATCGTTTCTTGTTCGTACTCTTAATATTTCTTCAAGAAGGCGTCTCCCCCCCCCCATATCAGCGCTCCGAGATACCTCCTGCTATCTCTTTTATCGCTCGCTTTGAAAGTAAACCAGCGCTATCGTTCCAGCCAAGGCTCATCTCCGTCGTCTTCCAGCTCGGAGTCCGATACGTCGTGGACACCTCCATTTCCTCGGAATACGTTTAAATTCCGGCCAATAATCGGTACTGCTGCCGTTTTCATGGCCCTCCTTTTTGCTCTAGTCGGGGGTACTACTGGTGATTGTGACGAACAGTATTCGCTGTCGAGATTGTCGCTCGCGGCGAAATTGTACTGAAGTCGTTCACTTACAATTTGCCATCTATTCAAATTAAAAACTGCATTACACACGTTTAAAAATAGTTAGATCGTTTGTTATATCACAAAAGTACTCTTAAGAGGTCTAATGAAAAGAATGCACCAGTTCGTTTCTCCTTTTGGCGCATGATCTTCACTTTCTAAAAGATTTCTCCGCTGCTCGTTTACCGAAAACCTTGAGAAGACCTCGCCGTGATTCGCAGAATTTTAAATGCAATAAGTTTGACAAGAAAAAGATGATTAAAATTAACTTTTACGTAGTCATTCTAAAAATGTTAACGTACCGCAGATACTATGTATGCATTGTGAAAAGATCTGTGTGTTCTTTTAAGCTATTGAATGTATTATTAACAGCGTGACCCATTGAGAGTCTAGAGGCACGAATTTAGGAGGTTTTTTCAAGTTCAATAAAAAAACAATAAATATTTTTACTATCCATTTTTTTACCATTTATTTATTCATGTTTTAAGAATACAAAAAAAAAATTATCAAAAACGAAATCCAACTCTTCTAGACATCTAAAACGAAAAAAAAAAAAAAAAAAAAAGATCCTTAATTAGTAAGGATGTGGTTATAGCCCCTACCACAGAGAAGAAAAAAAATTTTTCCCCGTAAAATGGTGACTGTTTGAAAAAAAGTCGATTTTTTACCTGTTTTTTTGACATTTCCGAATTTTTTAAAAATAGTAAAAATCAAAATTTGGTCTTTATTCTGGTAGGGGCTATAGAGGGACATATAAAGAAGATCCATACGCAATTTCAAGTAAATCGGTTTATTAGAAAATTTAAGATATCATGTCAACAGTGTTGAAAAAAGTAGTTTTTCGAGAAAAACGCGTTTCAAGATTCGAAAGATTCAAGTAAAGTTCTGAGGTAATCTAATTTATAGAACGTTATAGTGCTCTGCTCTTTCTGCGGAGCGCTCTCTTTTCTATCTTCACCTTATAAAGCTGGGGCTTCCCACTCCTTACTGTGCGTCTTACATCTTGTCCCTTCCTTCCCAGACTGTTGTTCTTGTCCTTGGTTCCTTTATTTCAGCTGTCTCCAATCGAATTAGGTTCTAGTTAGTTGTTTCTTCTTCCCATTGTGTCTGGGCAATGGTCCATAGTTGATGCGCCAAAAAAAAAAAAAAAAAAAAAAAAAAAAACGTTATACTTTAACATTTTCTTAATTGACGATTCCTGCTTCATACAATGGACCTTCTACTACTTCAAATTGTACATTTTCTGAAGTCCTTTCTACTAGACGAGCAGTCCTAGCTTCCTTTAAAGCATCAGAAGCTCGGATTTCAGAGTGTTCAATCCGAGTCGCGCCTGACAGTCTAAATGCTCCTTTATTTTTGTCTATCTGGACGCAGATAGTACTTGCTTTGTTACTTTTTTTTATCCATTTTATACCTAATAAATAAAATATTCACTCGAAATTTTATATTTTTGGACTGTACACAGAGTACGTAAATCTGCGTTGCTTGAAGATTGAAACGATATTGACCTGAAAATATTTCAACAAAATACGTTACAATGACCTTTAATCAATTTTTAAATTATAGGTGTATATATAGTATAAAATAATTTGATTTATCCTCGGCTAGTCGAAGAATGTCCACCGTGTCACTGTTTGATCCGCTCTGACTGAGCCGATTTAGTTGCCGCGTCACGAAAATAGCTACAACTCCGTAAATAATTTTAATTTTGAAAAATCTTTTTACGGGCACATTTTTAAATGTCTGAACTATCAAAATAAGCAAAAAAAAAAAAATCGATTTTTTCATATTTCTAGACTAGAATATAACACCGCGAAAAAAGAAATAAAATATAAAATTTCTCGGAAATTACACCGTATATCATCATCATCCCTTTATCGCGAAGGGAAACAATAGAAGTTACACATAACGGGCCTATTTGCAGACGTAAAGCCCGATATTTCCTGCTGATCCACAGGTAAATGTCCAACAAAAGAGAGGGGGATATGGAAAGAAGAACAAAAAGAGGAAAAGGCTGGATACGGTTCTTATGTTGTTCCATCAAGAATGACAAATTCGACGACACTCAAGCGTGCAAGCCGCTTTACATGTTAGCCGTAGTACGTCGAACGGGATACAATGTTGAAGAAAATGCCGGCAGCGTGTCATTCCCGACGGCACGAGTCCATTCTCATTCGCTATACAAATCAAAAAAGCTCTGAACTGCAAAATCGAGAAATGTTACATGTCTCCGTGATGGCTTTTACGGTTCTTAGGCTACTTTTTCACTCTCCTCTTTCGTGTGCATTCTCGAATAAAGTAAGTATACGCTACTCGCCTACTCTTCTGTTATCACCCATTCTGTAAACGCTAATTTAGAAACTACCTCTAAACTTTGCTTGTTTGCCTTATTAATTAATAATTACGCTAATTTTTGGACAAATTAACCTAAATCTAATAGTGTCACAGTCGAATTAAACTCTGAAGAGCACAGTGATTATGGAAAAAGAAAAGATGTATTAAAAGGAAACTTTTTAAATTAAATTTTTACTGTTGCGAATTCGGTACGGTTTACTGTGTGTTTTAAAGGGGAAGTATTTTCCGGAAATTTTACGGTGCCGATAGACAATTGTAATGATTGTACAGACTTGGATAGGATTTTTTGATTTTTGATTTTTGATTTTGGGTGCGTCAACAGATAAGACCAAATGGGTTGCTGGTCATCTCAGAAGAAAGTAACGTCACAAAGTTAAAACTGCGAGTAAAGGATGAAATTATTCAACGCATCCACAAATTCAAGTACCTGCGGACTTTCACGAAGGCACGGATCGGACTGTTGAAATACGCATCAGAATCGAACAAGCGAGACAAGCATTCCTAAATAATATGAAGAGAATTTGATGGTCAGTTAAACCTTCAACTACGTGTAAGACTTATAAAAGGGGTGCTATGTCTGGCCAGTACCGCTCTGTGGCGTGGAAAGTTGGATCCTCATTAAAGGTTTAGAGAAGAAATTAACTGCCTTTGAAATGTACGTACACTGACGGATGCTCAAAATCTCATACAGAGACTTCATCACAAACTCAGCAGAAGTTCTCAATCGAATGGCCAAAGAAATCGAACTGCTAAATATTATACAAGTCCGAAAACTCGAATATTTCTTGGAAATTCAAAATCAGCATTATGATATTTAACGATGGAGATTACTGATTTAGGTCATATATAATATTCGTAATGGACTAAAAGGTCCATTTATTTCCGCGATCAATTTTAAACTAAGAATGATCTTATCACTGGCGCTTCATTAAGACAGAAAAACGTTGAAATGGAATTAATTCGAGAAATAATCACACAAAAACAAATCTTTTTTCCTTTTTTTTTCAAATATTTAAAAAAATAAAATAAAATTTATTTAAGGAGTTATTTAAATTTGGATAAAGAAAATGAAAAAATCCGCTAAAAAATGAATAACACGAAATTAATTTAAAAAATAAATAAATGAATAAATAAACGAATAAATAAATGAATAAATAAATGAAAAGGATTATTAAGTACCTTTTATAAAGTGAAATACATAGAGCGCATTCATTTTATAATATAAAAAAAATGTAATTATATTTAAAGGAAAAGTACAAATTAAGAATCTATTTGAAAGTGAATATGTATGCTCGTATTAACAAACTTTCCTGAAATGCCGACCTAATTTCACTGGTACGCTGTATTACCATAGTAGCGCTTTTCGCTATCAGCGCATCTCGCCAAGCATATTTGTAAACTCCTATCCACTGAATAGGCTAGCTTTATTATTTTTTTTTTTTTTTTTTTTTTTTTTTGTAATTTTGACACAACAAAGTAATAGTAACGTAGTCACGGTTTCACAGCGATACTGCCGTGGCATCAATCGCATAGGATACTGTTGGCCAGATCAAAAGCTATAGTGTACTACAGCTAGTTGTCCTGTTAAAGTCTCTTGGTTGGTTAAACGCTCAACATGATTTGCTGTTTACACTCGAATTACACGCGTATGCTTCTCAGTACTACGTCGGAGAAATACCGACAGCGTTCTGACGAATACAAGGGTGGCAAAGCAACAAAAACTGAAGGTTAACTACTTCATGGAAATGGAGCGACCTTTGGAGTACTCGAATAATGCACCAACCTCTGCTGTCGGAGAATTATCGCGGATTTTTTTCAATTTACTTTAGACATTTCGTCGCGTGATTGAAAGTACCGGATGAGATTCGGCACTGACATATACTGGTAACCTGAAATGCGCACAAGTCTGAAACGGTCAGTTTCACAGAGTTTAATTAAACAGAACTGCTCGATGCGTACCACTTAAAACAACGTTGACCATGTCAAAGAACGCTCATTATCCGAACTGCGAAGTAGGGCAATTGGCAATTTCAAGCCGCTAAATCGGACGGTTTGCTGATGTTAAATGGAATGTCGTCTAACCGCTGCAGGCGCCGTGTATGTGACACCTCGAGCGGCATTCATTACGGAAAATGGTTTTTCATCTGTTCGCTTAGAGGCCGGAGGAGGACAAATATGTTGCCGGAAAATAGAGAGCAATATAGCGGAAAATTCGTAGCAGTCGCTGCCGGATGGGAAGAAAAAAATTCGCCAGAGTCAGATAAAATGGTGAAGATGCGGCAATAAAAATGTTGGTGGCGAGAGTTGATAGGGCGCTGTTAAAGGCCGAATGATTGTTAATAATTTTACCGAAAGGCCGTAAAATATAAAAGATGAAGTTATTTATCCGACGGTCGAGGAACATCGGATGTTTTATACGAGGTTGGCGAACGTAAAGAGACTGTCGATTCGCGACTAGACTGTCGTCATTTCTAATGAGTAAGTTAGTGTCTGTAATAGGCCATTATGTTTGAAATACGGCCGGGCAACTATATTCTTGAGGAGCAGAAAAAAGCGCTTCATTCGGAACGCATATGATTTGTTTAATGTCGCTACTGTATGCTCGACTACTTGAACCCCGATTCCGAGTCGCCTCTTTCCCGGGCCCGAGATGGGCCAACGTCGGAACGAAATTTGGCATGGTCGCAAGACGAACAGATTGATCACGTCTTAATAGCCCTACTTACGAGTCGGATATTATTCACGCATTACCGGACCCGCCTGCATGAATTACAGTAACCAGGAAAATACTGCAGTCATAATTCCTCAGAGCCTCTATACAAACAGCCCATCCTACAGCCACCAATATTAACTGTCTTCCGCGCATACTTATTGCTTTTCCCCCGCAACCTTCTCTGTCTGCGCTCGAGCTAGAAAAATTCTAAATTCCATCCGGCGGAGGCACTCTGCGTAAGTGAGCACGTTTTCCAAAATGCAGGTAATGTTAAAAGCTCGCTTTGCCCAGCTTCTTACGGCTTCTCTATGAAATTCCGAAGGATTCGGTCAACCTCAAAGTCTCTTATTGCATAATTTTCAAGAGTTCCGTTGTTTTGTTGGTTTTTTTTTTTTTGTTTTTTCTTTTATTATTATATTTCTTTATAATTTGGGGTTCGAACAAAGTATAAAATTAAAAGAGAATAACATTCGTTTTTCACGGGTTTTATAAAAAAAATTTCTGATTTAATAATGTTCCGGTTCTCTGGGGGGGGGGGGCACTTTATCGTTTCCACGCAAACTAGACATTTATTAAAAAATAACTGAAATGTAATGGGAAAAGTAATATAGTTCCGTTTAGAATTTCTGGTCGAGATCCATTGGCGATTTTATAAATTCCGAACTGGCCAATGGATTACCACGAGATGATAATATTGTTAACGAATTAATAGAAAAATTTTCACAATTCATCTAAATTGCATATCTTTTCTGTGTAATGCAATTCACCCCGTAATGTGTAAATTGGCATTTTGCATAAGTAACAAGCGTGCAGTAATTACGTACGAAAATTTTTGCGAAATAAATTATTTCTTCGTTTACCCTCCTCCGCTGTTTCCATTAATATCTATATATTTCATTTCGACATATGCATGTCTTTCCTTTGAGGGCTAAATGGCTTTTTTGTAAACAATTTCGTAGGACCGATTTTCTTAACATTTCGTAGACTATAAGCAAATTAAAATATGGTTTAAGGGGGAAAATGTAGTAGGTGTAGAAGCTTCATAAAAATTCAAATTTTTTTCTTCTTCATAAATCGCTTGTAAAACTATTCAAAAATTAACTTTTAAAATTTCAAAACAAAATTTCAGTTCGTTCAAAAGTTATAACCGATTAAGCGTAAGTGTCTCTCGTTAACAAAGGTTTATGTGCGTGTGGCATGTAATACGCGTTCTTTTTTCGAATTTGTGTACACTCTAGCTTAATTTGGCATATCGTTTCTTTACATAAATACGCTCTATTTGAATTAAAATTCTAAACAAAATCTTTCCTTAAAGTAGTTTCTTATTGTAAAAAAAATTACGAAAAAAAAGTCATACTTTATGTTCACACCCCGCTAAAAACTAGTTATTCAATTTTTTTGAGGACAGTGAAATTCACATAGAAGAGACACATATAAAAAAAGTACATTCTTTGTGCAATTGATTTCGGGTGAAAATTGCGACATCCAAGCTGTACACAAACTGATCAGTCGGATGACGAAATAAAATGTGCAGCAGCTGTTATCACCGTTCATTTTCGAGGAAAATTTTTGAAAATTTCAGAATATATAGTCTTAAATATATGTATAAAGTGACCTCGCAATATTAATAGATTATATAATTTCTTTATGTGTTAATAAAATTCATGAAAATCACTGCAAAAACGCCGTCCTAAACATATTTCACCTGTTAAACCAAGTCAAGTAACTAAGTTTACAATCAACCACAGAAAATAACTGCATCGTGTAGCGATGTCACCTAAACACAACTCGATGTAATTACACAATTTGAAACACAATTTAAATATGCTAGTGTGTTCGTGTTTAACTTGTGCAATTAAACTTTTGAAATAAATCTTTTTAGAGAGAGAGAGATGTGTATGATACAAGTCGTAGAACAGAAAAAAGTGTAATTTTTTTTTTGAGCCGTTATGTGCTCTTATAATATTCACATTAATCACTAGTTTACAGTGCATTTGATGAAGATTTTAAAAATTCATTTGCAATGTATTACATAAAAAATGGGCTATTGCGTTTAGTGATGGCAAAAGGAAGCCATCATTAAATTGTAGGGAAAAACAAAATCGAAAAATGGTTAAAATACTTTTTAAGACACTATATATATATATATATATTTTGGCCCCGCAAGGGGCTGTACCCCTTGATCCCCCTTGCTTTCATTTCTGTCTCTTTCTCTTCTATACTTTGTATAAAATGATCAAAATTTACAACGTAATTCTTACTGGCATCAACACACACAAAAAATAACATAACCACAAAAATCCTATTCTAACATTTAACTTCCGTTATATAAAATTAAGACATTTTTTCGTTACATTTTTCGTTACATATTTCATTACATAAAATTGTGACATTTTTTAAATAACAATAACAAAAATCCTATAAAATATAACAAACGTTACATAAAATGGGACATTTTTCTGGGATATTTTTTTGGGACATTTAGCGTTACATAAAATTGGAACATTTTTTTGGGACATTTTTTCGAATGGGGGGTAGCCTAAGAAATACGTTGTAATTAATATATAAAACTCAGCCACTTTGGACACACAAGGGGCTGTGCTCCTTGACCTCTCTTGCTTACATTTCTGAGTCGTTCTCTTCTATACTTTGTATAAAATGATTAAAATTTACAACGTAATACTAAATCGGTCCATATGAATATAATAACATAATCACAAAAATCCTATAAAATATAATAAACGTTGCATAAAATTGGGACATTTTTTGGGACATTTTTCGTTACATAAAATTGGGATATTTTTTCTAAGGGGGGTAGCATAAGAATTACGCTGTAATTAATATAATACTAATATCGGAATAAATCGTTATAGTCAATTGAAAGACAGCGGCAAATATGAATCATACGGTCATTATGGATGTCGATGTAGATATTAAGTATCTCGAGTTCCCTTGTACAATGATCAAAGAAACATTTACAACTAGTTTCAATTCTTTCATACGCATTCGTATTGTACATAATTTTTTAAACTACTTTTTTGGCCAGCCAAATTCATATTTCCCATTTTATACGACTGATCGCATGGTACGTGTATAGAATGTGGTCGTAAACATTGCATTTCTGCAACAAAACGTGTGTCCAGGGTTCTTTAATATATGGCACTTTTGAAATTTTAACAATTCCCACGGTCACAGTTTTGGCGGATTTCTGAAACTAGAGTTGTCTGTTTCGGAAATTTCGTGAAATATGAATCTTTTCGCTCACTCAGTTTTGGAAAAAAATGTGTGCTAATTTCATTTTGAACTTTAAAAAAATTCATAATCTTTTCAAAACGATTTTCATAACACGTTTTTTAAGCTTTAACATTTGAATTTTGCGTTGATTTTTTTGTGATTCGATTTACATTTTTTTATTGGGCATTTTTAAAAGGATCTTGTTAATCGAATGTTGTAATTCAAATTTATTTTAAAGTTAATTTTAAACGAATACTTTTTAGGGGAAGAAAAAAAGAAATTAACGTGTCGATTCATCGTATATTATTAGTTCTAATTTCGAGTTCAACCTGGTTCTTGTTAGTCATCCTGGTATTTTCTTCATACGCAGAGGCGCTTTTATGTCAGGAATGTTTAAAGCTCATTTTGAGGTACGAAATGTGATTAAATTCTTATTACAGTCCGACCAATTTTAGCTATCAAGGGGGGTCAGATGCGCAGTAATAAAGATTAGAACGGTTGCCGCTTGTATCGTTCAGCGTTGCCGCTAAGAATCTGTATCGGAAGGATGACTGTTAAAAAAAAAATGTTAAGCAAGTACCATATACCCTCGATAAAATTTCTCACGGATATGTTCACAATGTTGTACTACTCCTAATGGATCTAAAGAGAACACGGAGGTGGGTGAGTTCCTTTCTATTTTTTGGGATTCGTCTTTACTTTTCCAGATTTCTCTGGTATAATCAATATTCGATTTCAGATACATGCCTCTGGGAGCGACTTCTCGGTAACCTATGACACCTCTGATTTGGTAGACACAAGTGTACCTTATAACTACTAAGATGACTCTATTGCGATCGTCGATAAATTAAGAATCACAAATAGAGACAAATTATTTGTACACACACGTGAAACCGACAACGTCGCTTTTCTAGTTCTGACTCGTTTATTTCGGTTTTTTTTTTTTCTTTCTCTACGCGCCAACGCTTTGATAGCTCATACACTAAGCATACGAACAAAAGAAAAAGAAAATTAAAAAAAAAAAAAAAAAATGCTAAATAAAACTTTGGTAACTTTTGCTAAAGAGATAAAGAAACTTTATACGACAGTTTAACAAAAGGAATGCGTCGTCGAATTTGCAAGAGATTGTGTAGGCTCGCTACAAAATTTCTATTCAAAACCTCCCTTGTTTATGACCCTTTCCAAAAGAAATAAAAACAAAAAAATAACCAATAACCAACACGCACTACTTTATGAATTTACTAATAATCGTGTACCGTCTCTTCAGAGTACACGAATTCTAAATTAGCTGGAAAATGATCGTTTGAAGTTATATCCAAAATTCTGTCAAAGTCTCTGCAAATGGGGGGGGGGGGCTAATTTTTTTGGTCTAGTTAAATTTTAATTATTTTCTAACCTGCCCCGGTATACGGAAGGAGGGATTTTAACGAAGGGAAAAATTGACGGCAAGAAGGATGGCAAACTAAATGTCGAATTATCCTCTTTGATTTTCATTCAAAACTTCGAACCCTGGTCAAATGTTCGGCGGCGACTCTTAGCCAGATAAAAGAACGAAGATAGAGAAAATAGATCCGGAAAAATTTTTGCCTCACCTGATTTAGAGTTTTCCGCGTCATCATCGGCGGCAATTTGAGCAGAGTGTGCAACCAAACTGGTGCGATCTGAGGACTTCCTCTTTTTTGAGCGTCGTTCTATTATTGAGCAATTTTTATAGTCACTTTCGTCATCTTGAACCGGCGGCAAACCATTCGACGATCGCTGACTGATACCGTTCATCACCTTGATCGATTCCATGGCTTCGATCGCCACCATCATCGCTTGCTGACTGTCTTCTTCCTCGGTTCCTTCCACTAGCACTAAAACTTCCATTTCATTTTTCAGGCCATTTTTCGTCTGATTACCGACCATGTCCAAAGAACAGGAGGACAACTGCGAATTGTGATTCGAATCCGGACTCATGACTTCGTCCGGCTCTACAGATGACGATTCCTCCGTTTGCGTTGATGCGGTTTCTAGTTCGTCTTCTTCTACGTCATCTGAAACAAAAAAAAAAAAAAAATCAAAGTTGATGATTTTTGCGTGACACATAAAAGAAAGTCTTACGTCAACGTGTAGATCAATAAGAAACGGAAAATTAACACGACTCCCCCGCGACCTCGCTACAATAATTCAGCAGCGGGTATAATGCCAAAAAAAATCTAACGACAGAACCACGCTCGTTATACCAGAAGAAATATAGAGTCTTCTCGATTATTCGATTGTGCTGTGTGTGCGGCTATTAAATAGGAAAAAGTCATAAACATGCGAATAAATCATTGTGGGTAAAGTTAAAAAAAAAAAACAAAAAAAAACACGAGTCCTAATCAGATTTTTACGTTGCCTTCCTATATTGATACTTCGATAGTTTTTACTACTTGATTATATATAACTTTTACTTTTATTCTTTTTTTTGATAAAACGGTTTGGCAGCTTTTATTTTATAATTACGAAGGTGGTTTCCAAAAAAAAAAAAGAGAAAATTTTGGAAGACTGTATTTAACTTTAATAAATCACGAGTAAAATTTTTGCAAAACAAAAAGAGGGTTTGGTAATCTTTTAAAATTCGACATTTTATAATTTCGAAGATGGTTACAAAAAAAGAGAAAATTTTGCAAAGTTGTATGTAATAGATCACGAGTAAAATTTTTGAAAAATACGCGTATTTATTTATTTTCCGTGATTTTTTTTAGTTTTATTATTATAATTTACGCATAATTTTTAATTTTCAGATCGGACGATAATACCGTTTGCAGTTACGCTACTCTAACTATATGGAGTTCTTCAACCTTAGAAAAATGAGCATTTTGGAAAAGAGGGTAGCAATATGAGAGATTTTTGCGAAACGTTACGATCGATATTATAGAAAATTCGAGTAAAACTATACCAAGTGTTCTCACACCTGGTTTCACCACACATTAATCTAATATTTCAAGTCGGTGATATTTCACGTCACTAATAATTGCAATTAAGCAACGCTGCACAGTTTCCTTCACCGGTGCATGAAAGCGGAACGATGAGCAGATCCGAATGCGAAGTACTTCTTGCGGCACGTCGTCCTTCGGATTCATAATCAGTGCGAAAAATCCTGGACGAAACTAATCGATAAATTTCCTAATAGTCGGGCCTTTTATTATAAAGAGAACGCAGGGAGCTCACACGCGTATTTCACACCATCGCATTTATCGGAGATTGTCGACCTAATTTCCGAGAAAGCTTTTGCACACGTCTTAGTTGAGTAATAAATTGTGACACGTTATGTAGCGCGATGAGCACGAGCCAGTCATCTTGTTCTCTAACGATATATACGATTTGTCAGGATAGATTTCGGAAGGGTTAGACGACGCAGAGATGTCTTTCGGCCAAAGCCAGTCAAGCAGTGCGTCATCACGTTTCAGTTTATGGGTGCATCAACAGCACAAATGAAGAAATTCCGTGCCCTTTGCCGCTACCTATATTGCGCACCAGAGCCGATTACGCACCTCCCTCGATTTCCAAACTGAATCTAATTTTTCCTAATACACATGTACATAATATCTTCGCAACGCACTTACCCGTACGGGCGCGATCCGCCGACCCTAGACAAGAAATTTATCAAAAATGTCAAATACGCAGCCAGCGACGATAGTGGCTTCTACATCATCTCGTGTAAAAACTTTTTAACTTCCAGTTTTTCGCTCCAGTTATTCCTTGAAATTGTACCGATACTCCAGCGCGTCCACTTTTCCTTTATTAATAAACGCAGCCACCGCCGCTCTCTCGTCGTTTTACCAGGAAATAAATTTATGGTTCGAAAGTTCGGCTTTCCTTCGTTGTTTTTTTTTTCTCCTTTTTCTTGTTCGATGTCAATCTCACGCTTAACAAAATTGTTAAAAATATCTTTCATTCGAGTTAAACGTCAACAATTTTTGACCCATTGCGACAATTTCTTTTTCTTTTTCTTTTTTTTTGTTTACCAATTTGATTCGGTCAAGCTGCTTAATCGTGATATGCTTTTATTATCATTTCACAATTTAAACAACCTGTATTTTATAACACGGATCTCTCGATAATTCGCATTTTAGGCTGCGACGGTCCAGCGGTTTCCCCCGTTTGGGTTTGTAAAAATTATATATCATCGTTGAATTTTATTAATAATTTTCCTATCGCCAGACGGTTCCAGATGCTCCAAAAAAACCCGGTTTGAATAAATTATCTTTTTGCGCGCTAACAAACGAATCTAGAGTTTAACGAATTGTGTCTCCCGAAGTAAAATCACGTTCTATATAATGCTATTTTCAGATCTTACGCCTTTAATAATATTTCAATTATCTTTATTATATATATACTTTTTTGGCGCCTCGAATTTTAACAATAATTTTTGTATTCCACTACAACCTTGCTTTATTTATTCTCGCTACGCTAAGCAGCCATTTTTAAATTATAGCTTTTTAATTTATACATCGTTTTAAATTGTTTCGACTTTAAATATATATGTGTACCTACATCCAGTTTAGGAATGGCATAGTGTTTGTTAATATTTTTTTTCGAATTTATCATATCGGTTTTCACATTAGATAATATAAAGAAAAAAAATGTTTTCATAGTACCCGTGTTACCGCTGCAACAACAAAAAAAACAAAAAGCAAACACGAGAATAATTATTTCTCAATTAGCGTTACATTAATGCAATATCAAAAACGACGTACAAAATGACAGTCTAATTGCTATTATTTTTTAATATTCATTTTCGAGGGCGTATTTTATATGCAATTTCTTCCATTCCTTGCTTAATGCTGTGTCCAATTTTTAAAAGACCGGTCCAGAGTTCTTACGATATCGAGGTGAAAAAGAAAATTTCCGAATCTGCTTTTATATATATATAATCGAATTGTCTATTCGAAAACATATCATTTTAGTGAATTTATATTTAAAACTTCCACAGTTCGTAATAAATAATTTTCGGATAGAACTGTGTGTTTAAAAATATATATATATATATATATATATATATATATAATTCGCTTAACGTTCCGACTAGCTTACAACGGCCATCGTCAGAAGTTTTTTTTTTTTTTTTTTTTTTATATTATTTTTTATTAATTACAACTGGTCTCCATAGACCATCAAGCAATTTTACTGGAATGCAAATTAACGCGTAAGGGGCCACCACTATCAGGGTTCCCCAGGAACATCTATTCAAGTTCTAAACAAAGTCAAAGACTCTAGAGCGCTTCAGCCGTCGAATTTCTTGACTATTGTCAAGCAGGTTGATAGCTAGTGGGTTGGGATGTGTTTCTAATCGACTAGTATACCGCTGTGCGGCAAGTTTTATTTCTTCCTTTACGTAAGGTATGTTGAAGTCCCTATGGAGTGTGTCCGTGGAGACATACCAAGGAGGTGACACAATGAGTGTAATAGCTTTATTTTGGAAACGTTGTATTTTATTAATGTGTGCATTTTTAGCACAGCCCCATAAAGTTAGACCGTATGTCCATACTGGTTTCAATATTATTTTATATATTAATACTTTGTTTTCGATCGACAAACTGGAATGCTTACCAAGAAGCCAGTAGAGTTTTCTTAGCTTTATATCCAAGCACTTTCTTTTTTGTGAGACATGCTTATTCCACCTTAATTTACTATCCAAGTGCAACCCAAGGTATTTCACCTCATTCCTAACTGGGATTGTTTCGCCGTTAATTTTGGTTGGCGGGCAGACTACCTTTCGTAGAGTGAATGTAACCTGTGTACACTTTTTCTCGTTAACTTTAATTCGCCATCGATCTAACCACCTTTCAGTTTTTGCTAACGCCAGCTGCAATTTATTTGTTACTGTTCCAGCATCTTTGTTTGCCGCTATAAGCGCAGTATCGTCTGCAAATGTAGCAATAGCTACACGCCCTCGCTGTCAGGGAAGTCTGCAGTGTACATTTGGTAAAGCACTGGACCCAGTACACTGCCTTGATGCACACCAGCGGATATAGGATAGATGTTTGATAGTTCATTCTGGAATTTAATTTGATATGTTCGATCATCAAGGAAAGACTTTAGAAGAAGATAAAAAGGATGAGGAAGATTTTTCTTAATTTTATATAACAGACCACGATGCCAAACCTTATCAAAGGCCTGTTTTATATCCAGGAATACACCTACACATATTTCCTTAGCTTCAAAGCTATCTTGGATAATACGTTGGATTCGGTGTACCTGTTCAATAGTCGAGTGTTTTTCTCGAAACCCAAATTGGTGGTCTGGTATAATATTCTCCTTTATAATCAGAGGATGCAATCCTTTTAAGATTAATTTTTCCAGCACTTTAGATAGGATAGGTAGTAAGGATATTAGGATATTGGTCTGTAGGAAGTTACATCCTCTGGAGACTTTCCTGGTTTAGGAATTACCACTAATCGTCAGAAGTAAATTGAAGAATCGAGCGAAAATAGCGATCGACAATAATAATAAGAACCGAAAATCATGAAAAACCCCAACCGAAAACAAAAAACCTGTCTAAACAGGAAAACCCGGCAATACACACAACAACAGATAGAGAATAATAAAACAATATAAATAAATATGAGGAATAATAGTATAATACACAAAAAATCGGGGTAAAAAAGTAGAGGAACATCGGGTTGTGGGACAAAGGAGAAATAAAAACGGACAACGACTTATAAATAATAAATGCAGAAGCGTTTCCGAAAATTATTTATTATTATATATTTTAGTGGTTTTACTCTTAGCGCTGACGATAATAGGCTCTGGACCCAAATTATTATTACATACAATTTCTGCTAGTTACCTGTATTCGTAATTTTATTTATTTTAACGTCTTCAGCCGTTTAAAAAAAGAAAGAAAGAAAGAAAGAAAGAAAGAAAGAAAGAAAAAAAACCTTGGAATATTTCAAAAAGTATTGTCAAGGATTTTCGCGCGTTTAATGTTTAAGATTATTTTAGATTTCCTCAAAATTCGAGAGCTGCACGGCCGAACAGTGTCGTAATTTTTACAATCGAAGAAAAGACTTTCGCCTAGAGAAAAGCGTGTATAGGAGAGAAATAGTTGATAACGGATGAGGCGCGATAAAATGAATTGCAGCGGAAACGCACGGGGGCGGTCCCTACTAACCTGGAACAACTCTCTCTATCTGCATGCTTCGAAAAGAACGGAGAATTCTCGGTGTTTTGTTAATAAATTCGTCAAATTTCCGGATCGAATGACGGTCGCGGTACGTTCGAGCCGGACTTTGTCAATCAGAAATATTTATCGTGACGGATATCCGGGCTGCAGCGATTAAACGGTCGACGTTGGAACTTTTAATTTAAAATCTGGGCGGGGAAAGCGCTGGATCTGCGCGATCGGATCGGGAATTACGACGGCAATAATAAATTGATGAGCATCGATGCGTGCGGACACACACGTGTTACCGAACGTAATCACGACGTCGCATCGACAATTAAAATGCACCCCAAAAACAAATTTTGGACCTCCTCCCCAACGACTACGACGACGATGACGGCAGCCGCCGAATATCAGAATGCGCGGTTCCTAAGGTCCGGGGTCAAAAACGCGCGCGTCAAAGGTTTCCTCGGCCGACAAAAATAATACGGTAAATCGCCCTCCTTCGTTTTTTTTTTTTTTCGGTTTCCTAATGCAACGCCGTAAATGATACCTCGCGTCCGACACTGAATCACCTTTCCTATCACCATTAACAGGAATACCGCCATGAGAAAGTTTTCCCACCCCCTCTCCGGCTTTCTCTCTCTGTCTATCGTCTGTCTGTTTTGTTTTCCTTTTTCTTTTTTTTTTTTTTAATCCGTTCTTCTACCGACTTTGATTCCTCTCGCAAGGTTGACTTGATTCCCGCAAAACATGACGTCATAAACGCCGATGTAAAATCGAAGTGGTGCAGCGCACACATCGCGCAGTGACGCTGCTAGAGGGATGCGCGAATTATGTGATCGCGGCGTATTTAACGAAGAGATAAATAATGCACCCTCTCTCCATCGCCGAATGCGTTCCTGAAATTCGATGCACGGACAACTGGAAAATTATTTTCTGGTACGTTTCCGGTCAATAGATTCGTCGAATGCTTCGCGGACGCCATTCGTTAAAACAGCCGACGAAGTTTAGTCGGATGCTAAACCACTTTTACCCTTTGCGTCATCAGAAGGACGCGATTAAAATCCTATTTTACCCCGGGATGCCTCCTAGTGTATATATTTAGTTCGTGTTTTCGTTTGAAACTGAAAAAATCAACTAAATCGAGCTGAAGGCTCACCATCGAGATTAGAAACCACAACCAAAATCTCTTCCGGGCAGACATTTGCTACATTACACGTAATTCCCCGGTATCAAAACTGTTTTCAACATCATGTTTATCCATTTCGGTAAAATTAGCGTATCGCCGGGGAAATTATCTACAAAACTGATACTTTTATCCTAGCGAATAGAGTAACAGTTTTCGTATTATCTCTTCTTTTACCTTTTTTTCTCTTTTTTTTTTTAATCTCCCTCTACGGGGAGGATCTTCATACATACAGCTGTTTGAATGCTACCCCTTCCTTAACTATGTAGTCTATTTTCGCCATTTGTCTTCCGAAATTTGGACGATTCTTCTTGTTGAGTCCATTTGTGACAGCATTAAAATTATCTTCTTTACAGTACGTGTTTAAACTTTAAACGTATTATGGTCTACAATTCTTTTTTTTTTTTTTTGTTTTTTTGTTTTTTTTTGCCCGAACAGAACAGTTCATTTGGCCAGCAAACTACGCCACGACTAGATATTAAAAAATACTAATAATAGAAAATTCAGGAAGAGAAATTTCATTCTACATTATGGCCGCAATTGCTAGCAGTGCCCACAATGCTCAATAAAACAAAACAAACACAAACAAGATTTTTTCATTCTGGAAAAAGGAGCAAAAGAAAAAATAGATAAATAGATAAATATTTCTATCTCACATTATGACCGCAACTATTTAATCGGTCTTGACCTGATACGCAGTATGCAAGAAATGTTAAACTTGTGTTTAACGGACGTTATTATTACCGTAATGTTAGATTCAATAGATGTAAGTGTAATATATAAACAAGCGTTCTAATTGGTAGCAGTGTTAACTTAGTTTAAACGCTACAACAAATGTTAATTTTTAGAATTTCATTCTTTTAAAATATAGACCGTGCAAAAATTCGTTCCTTTACTTTCATTTTTCACTAGTATAGAAGACTTTCTTTAAAATTTTCTTGTGTTGTTTTATTTTGTGCAATTTTTAATTACACTTAAGGGAACGGGCATAAAAGAGAAATGAAAAAAAGTCGTACAAATGTCGTACGAATAAGAAAGCAAAACAGAATGAAACCTTTCCCACAAAACACGGTTTTAGTTCAAAAATAACCGGTTTTGCTGAGCGGCCAGGAGGAATAATATAATAGTTTGACTTTTTATTTTTATTAGCGCCTCTTTATCAATCTTTTCCAACCTAAATTGTTACGTATCTGTAACAAAATCAACGTCAATCTTTTTTTTATTTATTATTATTATTATTTTTTTTTTTTTTATTTTTTTGCAAACCTTCTATAAAGTTTAAATCTATCCAGGTAGTACCGGATTTCCATTAAAATTGGCCTTGCTGTTTGCCGGATATTTGTTTTAACACTAACGCGCTAAAAAGATGTAGTCAATTTTTTTTTTTTTTTTGTTTGTTTGGTACCCTTCTATATGAGTTTTTTTAGATCTGTTAAGGTGCCAACTTTCGTAAAAATTGGCCTTGTCATTTTTCTAGCGTTCTGAAATTTGTAATATAAACAAGAAGGTCAAATTAAATAAAAGCCTTTAAGGAGAGGAAAATATCTTCTTCTTGCGGTTTGCGTAGAAATTTTTGTTACGTCATAACGCAATAACGAGATTTTCATATTATCTCCGGCATACGCAATATCCCGTGTGTATTCTATTTTTTCCCTCCGTATCCGAGTTAGTGCTGTTGATTGTTATAATTGATGGATATTGAAAAAGGGAAAAAAAACGAATCTACTACTAACCCTGGAAAGAGAGATATACAAGATACCATCAGGGTAGACAACGTGATACTGATATAATTTAGATATTTACGTTTAGTTCCCCGGAGTATTTTGACACCATGTTGTAAGATATGCGTCCCAATTCCGAATCTTTTTCTCCTAATCTGAATAGAAATTTGAACAGATACGGACTGATATTTCTCATTTACATAAAATTGCTTAATTTCAAGTACCGCAACAAAGAGAAGTTCTCACGGCGTAGCATTAATTCGGAATTTAGCTTCGCAAATGACTGCTTCTCCTGTAAATGATTCTAAACGCAGCTGCTGGTCGATGTAAAAACTATTTCCAGCTCACGATATCCAAAGTATTTCAATTTTCTAACGAATATCATTGTCATTTGGAGATTAACATACGTCCGGTATTTTAAAAGAAGCGAAAAACGAAACAAAACAAAACAAAAAAAAAACAAAAAAAAAAACGATCAATATCTAACAAGAAAACGACGACCAGATTCAAACAGGTTCGCTAGTTTAGTTGAGGTAGCGTTGCTATCAGGCGAGGAGTTGCTCCTAGTGAGAACGTAACACAGTAAAATAAAGTAGCTTTATCCGCTGAAATGAAGTATGTGCTTCATTGTAGCCGTTGTTGATAAAAATTGATTTCGCTTTACATACACGGCTAGCCAAACGTGTTATACTTGCTATCGATGCTTAACTATGGGCACATTGATCGGGAACGAAAGAGAATATTTTTCTATATTCCGAATTTACAGAATAGCCAAGCCTTGCCCCCGAACACAAAAGGTAACCTCATCCGCGCTACAGTGTACCTGTGCCTTCAAGTATTCTTTTTTCGTTAATTATGGCGAAAAGAAGAAGCGATTAAAGAACGGGTGAAGTATAAGGAGACCGCCGACCAATACATCAGGACGCGAATGCGAGGGATCGCTAAACCTGTACATAAAACTGCAGCAAAACTAATCGCCGAGAATTTTAACGGGATTCCGGAATGGAGAAAGAAATAGAGTCAGAACAATCCAGACAGAAGAGAGATCATTCTCAATCCAGACGACAAGCCACTAGGCTTTCACCTACCAAGAAGCATCTGGACAAGGTTAAACCGCTTTCGAACGGAACATCGAAGGTGCAAATGATGAGAAGGTACGGAATCAAAAATGAAGCGGCATGTGACTGTGGCGAGATGGAACAGACAATCGATCATATCTTGAAGGAATGTTGGAGGCGAACAACTCTGGAGGGCGGCTGGGATAAGATTATCAAATTGACGGACTCAACGACAGTTTGGCTACAAAATCCACATGTATAAGAATATATGTATATAGTTAGCGACGATGTAAACATGAAAATTCATATGTGATACTAATCTTTGTTAATTATCGGTTAAGTCGCTTAGTAATAGTAATTTGTTCGCCGATTCAAACCGTACTCCTATATTTTTTGATACCTATAGAAAAACGAATAAATAAAATAAAAAAAAAATTCGTTAATTACTTCAATTCTTAAAATTTTAATTCGTTCTATCAAGCGCGCTTTTAGCTGTATATCAAAAAAAATTAGCAACTGGAATGAAGATGTTATTCTTAACATTTCTTTTTAAAAATGATTATTCAGTTGTAGGAAAAAAACTATATATACATATATATATATATATATATATATATATATGTATATATATAATTCGCTCATTAAATACACAATAACGTCATAACTCAAAAAACGCTGCTATTTCGCAGAAAACGCAAATTAACATTTTCTATAATTTGAACGGTATTCCAAGAGCAATGCTCTTATTTCTTATTTACAAATACGTCATTCTAACCTCTAACTGTACTCATAAAATGCATTCCAACTATAATACACTTAACTGAAATTCGTTATCTTTCGAGTTATGACACGTTATTGTATTTAATGAGCGATATGTATTTTCATTTATTTCGAAAAATTAAGCTTTATTGAAAATACACTTTACTATCCATGAAATGAAATTTCCGCCTTGTTGTAATTTTAATTTCCGTTTTTATTGTAAATAATCGCCGTAAATTATTCGATTGGTTTCATTTAGTGCTACATCTACCCCCCTCCCCGTTTTACGTGTGTGCTGAATTTCGTTATACTGTGAACAATGCTCGAGTGCAGTATGTCAGCACATGTCGAAACTTATGCGCTCTGTACGAATGATTCTGCGTGGTCAGTGTGCGTTCGTGAAATTGTAATACTCGAACAAGATTGTGTTCTCGAAGCAGAAAATCGAAAGGATTAAACAGCGATGACTCATGTAAATTCGCGACACTTCCAGTTCGCGGGTAGCGCACGTGACATCCGTGTCACTCGCAGTCGAAATCAAATGAACGTCTAAAACGAGGCTAGTAAAAACGTTGAATAATAAACCGGAGCCAAATTCGATATAAGTAAATTCAGTAGGGAAGCAGGTTCGAGTCAAGCAAATTCGTAATTCGACGACGGGTTTTCGATAAGACTGCGCACAAACGATCTCCACGAAGAATCGAATTAAATCTGTCGACGCACAGTCGGCAGTAGTTCGCTGTGATTATTCGATAACTGTGTTTCCGTTCAGTCTCATTCTCCAAGTAATAATAATAATAATAATAATAATAATAATAATAATAATAATAATAATAATATAACTCGCATTCTATAACTCCAAACATCGAGTAATTTAAACAGGTAACAACCGATAATAGGAGAACGACTTCAGTGGAGAGCGAAAAGTGAAAAATAGGCGATTATTGTTTATGACAGGATTTCGGGTGTCAGTAATTGAAACAGATGATCAATAGATCTCGAACGAAAATGCCACGCTAACCGAATTACCGATTAGAAACATACCTCCTCCGGAGGGTTCAGTTAGATTTATATCTGTTTCAGATACAAATCGTGCCAAAAAAGAAGCGGTATATATATTAAATTCATACAGATAATTCGGTTATATTACACACTCACTCGATGATTTTTATACATACTATATAAAATACAATACACTTTTTCAAATTAAAATCAAATATGTGTTCTCTCCTAAATGAAGATTAATTGCATCTCCTCCTTCGGATTCTAATAACATGAACGATATTTTTTTTTTGTTTTTGCGGGAAAAAAAGAAAAATCAGAAAAAAGGGTCAATTTTTTGGTCGTCGCTGGCAGGCACACCTGGCGGTTTTGGGAAAACGGCTAATTCTGCAACAAGCTTGTGTGCTAGCGGGAAAACCGGTTACGAAAAGCAGACGAATGATGTCTGACGATGCGTAAAGGGCCAAGTGTCTGGAACAGAGAAAAATGGCTCGGCAAGCATAGACGCAAGCTATATTACGCGGAGAATCAAACAGGTGCTTCGGACGGAAGGTTAAAAGTTTTTCCATTCATCGGCCAAGATAAAGGGAAAGGCGCACCACCGTTCTTTAGGGTAATTTGTTGGCGGCGAAAGTTTCCCAGGACGAGCGCTCGGCGGGGAAACAAAAGACGAGAACCGGGAATGGCGAAGAAGGAAATGGAAAATTTGTCTTTCAAATGTTCTGATGGTAAAAAATGCGTACGACAACACGAAAGCGAGTAAGAAAAAAAAGGAAAATGGAAAAGAAAGCCGAGAAAATAAAACAGCAGTCAGTCCGCCGCGCTACTGTTGGAAAAAATAACGTTAATTTACAACAGGAAGAAATGTAATTTGAGAAAGGCAGATGGAAGATGACATATTGATATTGGGAAGAGGCGGCGGCGGCGGCGGGGCTCGAGGGTCATCAGGCGAGGGTCGGCGGGAACTTGGGGAAGATTTTCCGGAGCGACGGGACGGTGTGGATCGGTGTGCCGGTGACAAACAGGTGTAATGTGGCAGAAAATAAATATCTGCGAGCCGGGCGCGCGCTTACAAGTGCAGAACGTTCGCGATTCTTATTCATCTCCTGACCAAACTTTCTCCGATCCGGTCCGTTCCCGCTTGCTCGGCGCATTCGTGTCTCTCTATTCCTCCATTTATTATTATTCTTCGCTGTCTTTTCGCTGTGAGCTGTTTTTAACCTTTCGGCCTCTTCTGGGCCCCGGCCGTCGTCGTAATCGACTATTGCTGCTGGTCCGTCGCATAAAAAACTCGGAATGATTTATCTTCGGTTGACTTGCCATTAGAGAGAAGAAAGCCTCTCTGTCGTTGACAGCCGTCCTGCGGAATTAGAAGCTTACTCGTTTCGTCATTTTAATTTTTCTACTTAAATTTTCGATCATTCCGCGACTCGCTAATAGTCCTTCCTGAGAGCCGCCGAGCTGTTCCTTATCTCTCGTCTCTCTGCCTTTGCCGACATTCCGATTAAAATAGCTCGCCGCGCAATAAATGAGGGCACGCGCAGGAAATCCCGCGACGTATGTTGATTTAAACTGTCCCCAAAATTGCCGTCCAATTTACATATCTGCCGACCCCGTTTTTCTGTATGCTTTTTCGCGTGTTCGCTCGACCCATTTAATTAATAATCGGGCGATAATTAAAACTTCCCCCGGCATAGTCCGCGAGGGGTATTATTAAAAATTATACCGCTATAGTAGTGTAAATACTACCGTTATTAGATTATAGCCGCGTTATTAAACCATTAAAATTATTCGATTAAAAATTCTCTTTTAATATTATCCTCCGGTGTAAATATGGAAGTGTGACTAATTTCCTGCGTTCGAATTTTAGGTTCTAAGATATATTTGATCTTTTTCTAGATTATTATTTTGTATTTTATGTTAGTTTTTTTTTTTGGGGGGGGGGGGCACTATTCATTTTTAGTTAAAGTTTGAAATAAGAATCCGCGGTGATTTTTTTTTTTTGGGGGGGGAGGGGGTATTGCAAATTTGAAGCCATTAAAAGTATTAAAACTGCAGCCCAATGATTAAAATCGTTTCACATAACTAAAGTGCACTAAGTATTGTCTGATGGCCAAATGGTGTTTAAAGCCATGCTAGAAAAAAAAAAAAAAAAAAAAGTGTTGCCTGCAAAGAAAAGTGTTTAAGCTTACGTCTCCGTGAACGAATGGAAAACATAAGTATTGCTATACTATGTAAAATAGGTATTGTCAAAAGCGCGTGTTTTCAATAAATTTTCATATCTGTTCGGTTACAATCGAAACAGGTGAGACTACAGCTACCGCGCAATAACAGATAAAAAAGAAAAAGAATAAGCTCAATATTGTGAATAAGCTTAATATTGTGAATACGCTCAATATTGTGAATAAGCTCAATATTGTGAATGTGCCATATCTTCTACAGTATTCTCTCATAATTCCGTAACCGCCACGTATCTGTTATCGCTTTTTGCGGCCTATTCTCATCTCGGCCTATAGGCTAAGATCAATCCATGTTTTTTTTCTTCTCAGTTCATCATTCGGTTCTGTTGCCTTCATCCAGATCTGAATCAAAATTGTTAGTAAAGCGACGTTTCCGGATAAATGTTGGCTCGAGGGTATTAAATGTATTGACGGTATTTCGAAACAGAACTGAGCAAGATATTCGGCTAAACAATTGAAGAAAAAATCGTTCGTACTATATAGGTTTATTCTTTATTATTGAGACACTACTCAAAGAATTCGCGAACATTTAATCAGATACCGCATTATCGATTAATAACCGCCGAAAAGTATTTGACAACGAAACAGTAACTAAAGATTCTTCATTGAGCTGAAGAAAACTAGTGCCATTTTTTTCACTTTCAAAATTTCCAACGAAAGTTTAAACTACAAAGGACACATTCCTCTTTTGACATAATTATAAAGTAATACAATTACGAATATGTCGCATAAATAACGAAACCGGTCGGACTATTTTATTGTATTTATTGTGTTTTTTTTCGGAATATATTGAACAATTTAAGTCTGTTACACAATATAAATAATGTTATATATTTTTGTGAATTCATTCGAGTAATATAAAAAATATAACGCGTTAGTAACCGAATGTTAACAGTCAATTTCCATTGTTTACATTTATGATACAATTTTTAAAGATACAAAATATTTGTAAGTAGTAAAAGTGACGAATGTGTCGCTGAATTTCTTAGGAAGTTTTTTTGAACCCGTAAATGTTTATTAATCAGTCTTCGTTCCTCCAACGAGAAAAAAAAAAAAAAAAAACATACATTTTTAACGATAAAAGGATATTAATTAATGTGTTTTAGGATAAGAATCAAGAATGATTGAAACTAAATCTGAAGCGGGTTTTCAGATTAGCAAGTTATTAAATTTTGGTAAAATCTACTCTCTGTTTAATTATGTTGTTTCGTTTTTAAATGACGTGTGAGAACATGAATGTTGCGTCCGATTAAAATATATTTTTTTCCGATCTCGGCACTTCCGCGTCATCGTGTAAGGTCGTCGGAGTGGAAACAGTAGTATCTTTCACTTGGCAGTTAATAGTGTAATTATGCGCGTCCCAGTTATTAGAATTAGCACAACAGTCGGCGTACCTTCTTTATCTTTAGTTGAAGAGTTACGAAAAAAAAGAAATAAACGAACGAACGAACAAAGAACAGAGAGCGACAACGAGAAACGACAAAAAACATATTATTAATAAAACCAAAAGTCGTTTCGGTGACTTTCACAAAAGCCACTGTCGGGGCTCGGTCTTGGTTTATATTTCGTCGGCGGCGGCGACGGCCATGGAGCCACAGTTTTCTATATGGGAAACGTGTCGTCCTGATCCCGTAACAGGCCATATCCGCTAACTGAGAAAAGGTCGCTTCACCGTTATTACCGGGGACCTTTGTGCGAACTGGCTTCCGCTTTATTAAAATTAATATTTATTAATCCCTTTTCAAATTTACTAACGTGCGAACATTATAATCGTTCCTCGGCCTTTGCCCCATTTAGTTACATATAGTGAAAGACGATTCCCCGTGAGCGTTCCAGTGCACGCGACTGTGTGTATCTGTGTGCGTTGGTGCCAGGAATTTTTGGACAAAATACGGTCCGGTTGGAAAACGAGACTGCCTCCTGGCGCGGCTCTGTTCGAAATTTATATTTTAATATTTTTTCCTTTTTGCTTTTTTTTTTTCTTTTTCTTTTTCCTGTTGTTTTTATTTTAACGGGAACAAATTAATAACTTATACGCACCCTGCGCGCGCCGTCTTTGCCGGCACGGCCGTTATCGCTGCGACCTTTCCTCCAGTAGTGGTCGCTACCTATAATTGATATATACGTCAAATAACGGAAAAGCGACCGGAATGATAATGATGATAATGAAACTGGAAGAGCAAACAGAAAAACAACCGAAAAAGTAGGGTGTTAAAAATGCCTTTTAATGGACCACCTATTTTACAAGGCAGGAACACGTGTTTCAAAAAGTGGGCGATAGTTGATAGGGAAAAACAAATTCCATTCGAGTCGTAAAAAAAAAAAAAAGGAAAAAAAGGAAAAAAAAAAAACAACTACACCGAGAAGTAGAAAAATAAAACCGACAAGATAAAAGAGCAGCGGTGTCGGCGAAATTTTAATTTGTATTTTCTAGCTCAGTTGGATATGTGTACCTATATCTTTTTTGGCGCGCTGCGATGCCTGTTTAACCTATTGCATTGCTGCCCTCCTATTCTCGATATATATTTCCTATCTTCCAATTAATTAACATAACTGTATTTTTGCGGCTTACATCGTTGATCTTTTTTTTCTTCTATATTTTTGTAGGAGTTATATAATACCCTAAGAGAAACAATCAAAAAATGAATTTAGTGCGAGATAAAAAAAATTAAAAAGAAGTTGGAACAGGAAGAACGACAAAAACAAAGTAACGAAAGAACATAGGAAAAACCGCACTTTAGTCTAACAGTTGATAATAAAAGTAAGTGCTTGGAAGAAATAAACATTCGAAGAAAACGTGTGTGGTGAGATATCGCGCGGATTTAGTAATCGTTGGAATGACGGTAAGAAAAAACAATTAATAGGCAAAGCTCCAGAAAGCTATGCAATTAAGGAACGATAAAAGTAAGGAAACCTACAAAACCAAGGAGTTGAAGAAGGAAAAGGCAGAAAAATAAAACATAATCTACCTTTCGGGATTTCTGGTAGAGCAAGCTTGTTTATGCGCCTAATTAAAAAAAAAAAAAAATAGACAAAAAAAAACAAAAAAAAAAAAAAAGAAAAACAGTTTTATAATGATAAAAATTCTCTAAGTGACTTCGAAAAAATTGAATCCTAAGTTAGGGAGTTAAACCTTTTATTCGTTAGATACGCATGATTCGAAACTTAATACGATACAAATTTTGAATATTATTGTTAGAAGAGAACAATTATTTATTGTTTAAAATATTATTGGGAAAGTAGAGGGGGGGAACTTGGAATAGAATAATCTTTTTTCTCTTCATATATATATATTAAAAAAGTTTTGGTTATAGCTTTTTAATCGTACTCTGATTATTGGTGGAAAAGTTTGAAGTGAATTAAGAAAATTATTTTTACACACACGTTAACATATTTCCTTGCACAGTAAAATGTGATAACGAGTAAATATTTAAATATTGTAATTATCCAACGAAAATGAACCGATATCGAACCGCGCGAGATGGACTTGCTGAAGGAGAGTTATTCATATAATATATATATATAATATAATATATATAATATTTCAATTAAAAAATTATTAAATTTTTCGCCTAAGATGCATTAACAGAGTGTTCTTCACTTTTGGAAAATAGGCTACATAATGCGAATGGAGAAATAATAAGTAATATCATTACGAACAGTTACTTGTGCGCTACATATAATTTAAATGTGTATAATATATCATGTATGTTATAAGATTTGGAACACGCTGAGCCATTACCCCTCCCCAACCGTCTATTTAACGAAAAATAGAATGAAATATTTCCGGATTTATGATAATTTCTCTGTTCTCAGATATTTCGCTTGCGTAACTTGGCCGTTTTTTGATATTATAAAACCTTGATGAGGCAGTGCTGTTTTTGTGATGTGAAGAATGCTCGTTTTCTCATCAGTCTTCTTAATTCCATATATATTTCGAAGCATTCTCGGATAGTATTTAGGTTAGAAATAAAGGCAAAAGTTTTCTCGCATAATATTTATGTGCACGCTCGGCTGAAAACGTACTAGAAAATTAGTTCTATTACGGGTCGTAAATGAAAGAAAAAAAGGAGTTTTAATGCTGAATATCAGAAAAATGTGCAAATTTCTAGAGCTACAAATTGTTCGAAATTTAAGTTTGAACCGGCGAGATGATCGAAAAGATAATATATAATGCAAATTAAGATTTTGGTCACATCAGCGTGATCAATTTAAAAGGTAATCTATCGACAGAGTGACGTGTTCTTAAATACGGCTGAACGGAATTTCGAAATGCTGTTCATCTGTCCGATTATTAACTGTTTAAAATGCGAAATTAACAATTTTCTCAGATTTTCGCGATACGTATTAAATGAAATATTTACGTTATTTTTTAATTTATTAGAGTTACACACGAGGTGGTAATGTGGCTGCTCATTTACCGATATTCTCGGTACTGCTCGCACATCGACTATACTGAAAACGACAGCTTATTACTAGTGGGCAGTGAGCGATGACTGAATAGGCCACCTGAGGAAAATGTCCGTTAATTTAATTAAAAAACCTTTTTTCACCGCTATAATTTGATTGACTATTGTCGCAAGTGAAGCTGGCCGTAAATGAGATCGATCAACAATTACGTTCTATCGCATCCTCCCGAAATGAAGTGGGAAATCATCCATATGCTCAGTAAAGAGCCGAATTCGCGCCGTTGCTTCGTCTATTGTATCTGAACTTTTTTTTCCCCCTCATCTCTACCGCCGTCGTCATCCAAAAGGGGAAATAATAATGTGTTATTATACAATACACATATTCCGGGAATTAAATCATTTTAAATTAATAATAATAGCGGTGTCTGTCCGGTTAAACATGCATTATGTCGGGCCATTAGCAGCGGAATTATTGAGAAAAGTTCCGTGGAAAGCGCCGGAAGAAAAATGCCGCCTCCTACACCTCCGTATACGGTCATTTTTAATAGCGTTCCAGGCGCGGCACTAGGAAATGCGGCTAGAAGACGCGCAAGCGCGTGCGCCTGTGTGCGCGTAGAGATTTCGGCTGGAATTCTTAATTGGTTTATAGGGCAGCCGCCGGCGCGGCCGGTGCAGGGGGTCGGGACAGATATGACGAATAATCGCAATAAATCCTTCTTTCTGCAATTGATACATGTTCATTTATTTTTTATTTCTCCAGCTCGCTCGCTCCACCACTCTGTTGCTCGTCTTTTTTCCGAACCGCTCTCGGGTTCGAATCCCCGCGCGTTCATTCCTGACCGATGACAGTACCCTCATTAAATGGAAAGCGAATCCCTGGTGCCGACTCCATATAATGCGATACTTCGTCATCTGCCTCAGATAGACGTACACGCGCCGACGCCTCCAGTGCATCTCTCTCCGGTTTTCCAGAGCGTTGACAGAATTTACCGAGAAAAATGATCTACGCACACCACCACGACCGCGTTCCCGAATTCCTGTATCTTCATTTCCTCGCGCTACCTATATCTCGTCGATAACTAATAATTCTTTCCACTTTATATCTCTGCTGGCGAAAATTTATCCGGCAGCCGGCACCGCGCCGAATCCGACTCGTCCGTGTGTTGCTGTCTCCGTTACCGCAGTCGCCACCTCCATCGCGTGTCCGATTTAATTCGAATTCGACGAGCTCTGCGCAAAGCGCGCCCCGGTGTGTGCGATCTTCGACCAAAAAAGGAAGATTCCATCATCACCTACACATATCGTCGGTATTCGGAATTTTTTCCGGCCGGACAAAACGACGAAGCAACACGAAACGTGCGACACTCGAAGCGGATCCCCCTTCATCGGTCAGCGCGTCAGCGGTGAAATATTTCTCCGATGACCCCTCGAAAAGATAAAAATGACCACGACGATTCCGTTTAAAATGATTAGTCCCAGCCAGGATGCCGGGATAGGTAATTTTTCTTAGCCCCCGACCGGACTCAAAATTGTCTGTCCGCAATTTGTCGTCTCTCCGACAGCCGTGTATCCTCCGGAAAAAGGGCAATTTTCATCAAAACGACGATAAATATAATTCAACGATAACGAAGATAATAAACTTTTTTGTCGGTCATTCTTTTTTCTTCTTTGCGTATTTCGGTCCTCCTCTCTCTCTCTCTCTCCCATTCGAATCTTCTAATCAACCGATCACCATTCTTAAATTGGCACCGTTGACGGTTCGCAGAATTCTTCTTCTGCTATATACATACTGCAGCGGATTCACTACGCAACCACCGATTTGAATACCGACTGCCACTTGTTGCCGTACTATTACGAGACAAAACCTCTTCGCTGAAATAGTATTAATTCCCGACATTACGGTTCGACCGAGAAAAGCGAAATTATTCTACATCTCATTATACAAAGTTCAAACATACTAGTCGAATATTTAATTTATTTATTCATTTATTTTTTTTGTTATATAGAAATTTTATAAGGGCTCTCGCCATTTACAGTCTAATTACTTAAATAATAAATAATATGTATTCATTTTAATTTAATATTCGATATAATCTGGCCATTGAATTTGATCACACAGTACGATACAGCACTATCAGTAGCTGTGTACCGACAAATATATGATAATCGACATACGAACCATCCGATGTATTATTTTGTTAAATATTAAATATTCTTATCCATACTACGTTTTTATTAAAAGTTATTAAAAATATAAATAAACACAAAACCATCGGAAATGTACGAAATTTAAAAATACACAGATGAAATTTAATATTCCTTTAATGAATAGTTTAAATGTAGGTAACGCTAATGAAGATTACAGTTAATGACTAAATCTACAACACGTCGATGATCATTATCGGCGATGAGTCTTGCTGCTTCGAGTACGATTCCAGTACGAAACGAATCACCACCCAAAAATCAAAATTTAATCGCGGCTTCAATTATCGCAAACGTGACACAGTACATACACAAAGTTGTTCACTCACAACTGGCGCTCTCATGAGTGTAAACTAATGCAGGTAACGGACCTGAAACTTTCGTTGTCTCTTCTCAGAACATTTATAAGTACCGTGAATTTCGAAACTAGTACGGATTTTATAGCGCTAGTCCGGGAACTTTTTCTACCAACCGTGTATGTACTTAATAATATACAATTCTTTACGCCGAAATCAAAAAAATCGTATAAATGCGTGACATTTTTGTCAATGATGATCGTATTCTTACAGCGGAGAGGATAAAATAAGAAAGTTTTGTATTGGAAAAAATTCCGTAACGAATATAAGGCTTTCACGCTTATAAGACGACGCGCGCGTTATTTTGCGAAAAATCGACGCGGTCAAAAAATCACCCTTCTGTAAGAGTCAATAGAAGACTAGCATCCGGCCACCCAGGGGGTCGGGGTCTTTCTACGGAGAGGTCCGGAACGATCATCAAGTCATATTTTAATGATAGCGCGCCCGTCTTGCGCCAACGGTATTGTAGAAGAAAAAAAAGGTTACGAAAAATCGTCATGATAACTGTTAATAGAAATCTCTGTGCAAACGGTAAATTGTTTTTTTTTTTTTTTTTGTTTTCTTAATTAATCGAAATTTACTCTTCTCGAAATATTGCGGAAGAACCATTGTGGCCCGGTTCTGAAGTATGTAAAAGTTTAAAACTTACATAATTATTAATTTTAAATAACGGATTATTATTTAGAATTATAACTTTTTTTTTGAATTCATTAGTAAACAATTTTTAATAGTTGCTTCTCTGTTAAATGTTGACAGTGAAATGTCTGTACGAAAACAGCATCCGTTTTTCGTGAACATTTAGCTAAAGAACTCTATGTAAACGGAGGGGGGTATTTGCACTGACACGTGTTCTTTCCTGCGTGGCCGATGACGAGATTGGCGTGCAATTCGACTAACAATTGTGATTTGAACGGTTTTGTTGGTCGCGATATCGACGTGAACTAAAAATGTCAAACCTGCTTTCACATTTAACACGACGAACTAGAAAGTGTCGATTGCCCGTAAAGAAGGCCAGACCGGGACAAGTCCGCTCGTTTTATAGAAAAAAATTTCAGAACATAAGTCGAGTTTCTAGAAAACTTATAAATGTATTGTGTTACTTTTTGGAAAAGTTTTTCCGAATAAAAAATAAATAAAAATTAATAATTATCTGAAAAGGACCGTTACTACCGTACAACACAGGATATTTTGTATACAGATACTGTAATATGGGGTAACGTATTTTCCACGGCTTTAATCGAAACGTATATCATATAATGGAGGATTTTGTACAGTAAGTGCTTCTTCTCTTTACTGCGTGGAACTTAATCGTTTCAGATTTAGAAAAAAGTAATCAATAAAATCTTCGATTATTTGAAATTTGCGAACCGGGGCTTTATTATAATACCTGAAAGGTTTTAAAGAGAACATCATGTTAGTGTCTCGGAAAATTGGTTGTTATTAGCTTTTCTTCCTGTCGTCCAGCCTAGATATTTCTCCTGTGCATTGCTATTTTTCCGTGTATCTATAATTAGGCTTTACATAAAACTCCGTTCCAGTAAATTCCTACACATACGGCGAATTTGCGCTGGATAATTGATGGCCGTTCGTAAGTAGAACGATTACGGTGTTATTTGCCAACACAACTGAAATCACATAGCTTTGCGTATCGGAATATTTATCTGCCACTTTCCTTATAAACTCGTCCCAAACCTTTTTCTTTTACGAACGAACCGGAACTGTTATCCTCCTCCACAGACTTGGGCAGTCTACATGTAGACCGGTGTGGGGTTTCTTTCAGACCAGAACATTTCCTCTTTTTTTTTTTTTTTTTTTTTCATTTCTTTCATTTATTTACTGTTTATTTCGTACGCTAAAATATCAACAACTTAAATGATCCGTATAAAGCACTGCCAATTTAATCGTAACCCAGGCCAAAGCATTGTTCCACATTTTGATTCCTGCTACACCGGAAAAGCATTTCCTTTCCCCTATAGAAATCGAAATTTGTTTTCGTGTTTTCCTGCTGTTTGTTGTCGCCCCCTTTTTATTGTATTGTAAACAATTGATTGACATGAATGATGGCTAACACTACTAAACGTTTTTTTTTTGTTTTTTTTTTGTTTTTTTTTTGTTTATTGACAGATCATACTCATAAGCAAATAGAGCCATCACCACTAGAACTATCAAACCGCGAGAAGAAGTTCGTATTACATGTAAAATGAAAATTAATTAAAAATTAAAGGAGGAAATCTACCCGACCGTTTATCAATATGAAAAAATGTACCCCGGAGAATGAGATTATTGAAGGCGACTACCACCACATATATTGGACCGTAGGTGCAAATTATTTAGTTAGGGAATTAATAATGTAGTTGCACAATTTTGTAACAGGGAAAATTCGGAAGTATTTTAAACAACGTATCTGCCGGGGGATGTGTTCGATTTGTTAACCGACTTCAAAAAAAGGGGGAGATATTCAATTCGACTGTGCTTTTTTTACTTTTTTTTTCTATGTGTGTTAGCTCAGAACTTTCTTCTAGGTGAACTGATTTTGATGATTCTTCTTTCACTTGAAAGGTGGTGCTTCTCATGCATTTAAATTTGATCAAGATCTGACCGGTAGTTTTTCGAGTTATCCTTAATAATGCGGGAGATTGAAGATTTTTGGATGCTTTTCATTAACGATTGGTTTCACCGTCGGGTTAGATTTATTGACTTAAAATGTACTATAAATTTGCCAAATTACCATGGAAATGTAGCTTTTGATGTTTTTAGAAATGCAGCTGAAAATAAAGAAATCGATTTTTTTTTTAAGTATTAAGTATGGAGAATGTGAAAAAAAAATGATTTTTAACAAGAAAATATAACGCTGAAAATTGTAAAATAAAATGCTTCTTTACGAAAAATAAACACACCGACACTTGAAGGTTTGTCATTTTAAAAATGCACTAAAAAGTAAAAAGTAAAATTATACTCCCGATTAGAAAATATGTATCAGAGTAATCTGATATTATCGTAATTCTTATACAACACTGATACGTTAATCAGAGTCGGCATCAAATTCGTATTAAAATAATAATTAAAAACTACATTAAATGTTCATTAAATTGTGCCTAGGTATTGTAGAATTTCATGCCGACTCTAATTAAGGTATATCAGTGTTGTATAAGAATTACGATAATATCACATTAAGGTATATCATCATCACTGTGATATATATTTTTTATCGGAAGTAGTTATATTTTACCTTTTCAGTGCATTTTTATAATAAACCTTCAAGTATCGATATTTATTTTTTGTAAAAAAGCATTTTATATGAAATATAAAAAAAAAAAAAAAAAAAAAAAAATCTCTGTGCGTATTAAGCTGAAATGCCGATTAGAAAGAAAAAAAACTATAGCCGACAGGTGAGAGCCAGACCGAAAGGAAATAAATAGAGTAGCTCTACACTTTGGATAGAAAAAGGGAAAATCGTACTTTCTTCCGCTTGATTCGTTATTTTCTTAAAGCACGCCGGCAACCGGCATTGAAATTGGTTTAATTTATTTTCCATTGATTTCAAAAATATTCGTATACGATCAAATATCTCCGGTTCTCTAGAATCGTCAAATCGATGTTCATTCGCTCTAGGAAGGCCGTCGCCGTTATAATGAACTCTCGCAATTAAAGGTAAACGGTACACTGATTAAATGCTTTTAGAGGGTTACATCAAATGGTCGATTAAATTAATTTCCGGTCCGGTATAGAGAGAGAGAGAGAGAGGCTTTCGAATTTATTTGATATGTGGGCACTGCAGTCTGGCGAACGCTCGGCCGAGACGCAGCCATATAGGACGACTCTGTTGTTGTTTACGGGAGAAGGACGAGGAGACGGTAAATAAACGTACTACTATCAGCATCTCGCGCGCTACTATTTATGAGATAAAGCGAAATGCGAAAAAGAAAATTCGCCACTTTAGCAGCTAGCGTCGCAGTTGTCGACTAACTAAATCCCGTTGGGACCATTTGTGGCCTGACTCCATCAAATCGGATGCTGCCTTGCCGACTGCCTCGCCGCTCCCCATTAAACCGACACTGGAGCATCAGCGCCGATCCAACCTATCCGACATGAGCACGAGATGCCGCACGTATACCGCCACAGAGTGCACTGTGCCGCCGTCTTTTTGTCAAACGTTCCAGCCGGGCCCGGCAATATTTATGTCACATGCAAAGCTTATCTTTTTAACTTCATATAAAGCACTGATTCGACAACAGCAGCGCACACAGCGGCCACCGCTTAAATTTTATTGCGTTTCTCCTTTAGTTTTAGCCGATTTTCCAGAAGCAAACTTTTACTACAATATCTGTCCACATAATGCTCCGTTGCGCGCCAAATAACTAACAGACACTCTCGATAAATAAACACATCTATATAGGTGTACGGCAGTTCCCGTCGCACAAGACCGGCTAAATTCTAACCGTTTCCCACGTCTCCGCCGAATATTTACACAACACCTGATTACATTTCCTGCAAGATAAATTGCGCCAATTCTCAACACGCACTGTCCCGGTTTCTCCACTAACGACTGTGACGGAACTCTGCACTGCCCTCCTTGCGATACGGAAACGCTTTGTTCAAGTATGTCGTAATGGTTATTCGCCAGCACCGGAAAAAGAAACATCTCCACTTTGACGAGCCTTGTTCGTACAGTGGAATTGTATAAAATAGTTTAGGCCTAATCGGATTCTCAGATCCCCTCGTGCGTTAATTGAATTTTCTTAATTCGCCAGGTAGGATTTCAGGTATAAACCTCTTTATCTTCTCGCGCGGACTACCATTTTTCTTTTTCTTTTCGGCCCATGCTAACGTACGGTTGACCGACTGAGCAATGTTTCCGTTAACGATGCAATAGTTGTTGCTCAGAAAAAACCTACACATCGTGAATTACGATTTTTTTAAAAAAATGTTTATTATAAAAATGACGGCGCTATTTTTAATATATTATTTTCCGATGTTAAGGTAATTTTTTTTTTCTATATTTATGTATATATACATACATACATATTTATATATATATATATATATATACATACATATTTATATATATATATATATATATAACTCGGCCATTTTGGCCTCGCACGGGGCTATGCTCCTTGACCCCTCTTGCTTTCATTTCTGTCTCTTTCTCTTCTATACTTTGTATAAAATGATCAAAATTTACAACGTAATTCTTACTGGCATCAATACACAAAAAAAATAACATGACCACAAAAATCCTATTCTAACATTTACCTTCCGTTATATAAAATTAAGACATTTTTTCGTTACATTTTTCGTTACATATTTCATTACATAAAATTGTGACATTTTTTAAATAACAATAACAAAAATCCTACAAAATATAACAAACGTTACATAAAATTGGGACATTTTTCTGGGACATTTTTTTGGGACATTTAGCGTTACATAAAATTGGGACATTTTTTTGAGACATTTAGCGTTACATAAAATTGGGACATTTTTTCGAATGAGTGGTAGCCTAAAAATTAAGTTGTAATTAATAAATACATACATATTTATATATATATAAAAGTAAAGGAAGTCCCGTACCCTTGACAGGGCGTCGGGAATTGTAAAGTTAAGGTTCACAATGAACTAAACCCAACGGCACTAATAAGAGTAGGGAAGCTAATTCCTTTTTCTCGACCGCCTTTACTTTCCCAGGTACTCAATTATTTTCAAGCTGGGTAAACCTGGGAGCGATTCATATGTATATATTAACTCGCCCATTTTGGCCTCGCAAGTGGCTATGCTCCTTTACATTTCTGTCTGTTTCTCTTCTATACTTTGTATAAAATTATCAAAATTTACAACGTAATTCTTATGCCAGCCCCCATTAGATTTTAAACCGAAAAAATGTCCCAAAAAAAAAAAACAAAACAAAATACAATCAATCTCATATACCATCAATCAATGAGTCGTGAATCTCTCGTGGAGATATCGTGAATCTGTCCATCTGATGTATAAGATGTCGCCACTGATCTTTGTTGTGAGCCAGATACCGTCAATTTGATTAATCTACCGAAACAACTTAACATACTACGATACATACAAATAATACCTTTTTTTTTTTGCGCATCCATGGTATTATTAAATTAGCAATATAGTGTTGGCATTTCCTATTCATTAACCTGCATGCTAGTAAGAAGTGTATTCATTATGTGTTTCCAAAAACGAAAACCGTCATCGAGAATTTGCCACATGTTTTGATTCGAAAACGACAGGTATAGAAAAGTTTGAAAAGCGGTTGATTTAAGTCAACCACCTCTGTTACACTAATAAAAAAAAATAGGAAAAAAAATTTATCTAAAGGGACCACAATTTTTTCACCGTTTTTTTGCGGAATGTTATATTCACCGATTTTCATCATTACGCACATGGTACCTAAGTTGAATGGTATTCTTTCTAATCGGCAAGGGAATCAGTAAAATCAGTCTACATAAATATGAGTTATGCGCGAACAAACATTAAAAAAAGTAAATAAATCTCTCCCCATTAGAACTGAAATAGTTATTATAAATACACAAAAATCGGGAAAAAAATCCAAAAAATTGAATATTGCCGCGGTTTTTTAGGATGTTCTTATATATATTTAAAAAAAAAAAAAAAAAAAAAAAAAAAATCTGTTCCATATTTTTAAGCAGTAGTTTATTAATATTTTATGCGTAATTTTTTATTATAATTAATAACGTAATTTTTATTAATGTTTATGCAATAATTTATTTATGTAAATTATTAATACATATAAATCAAAATGATGAAAATTATTAATAGCATGAATATTAGTAAAAAATGTATTATTATTTGTAAAATAGGTGAAGAAAATTTTCATTGATAATTCTGGGCACGCGGCCTTGTGTATACATACATATGCATTATCGATAGGTTCAGGATGGCAGCATTTTCGTGTTTTTTTTTATTATAGCTACATCGCATGAAAATAGTTTTGAAATTTTAAAACTGATTCTCGGTTAAGCGTAATTTAATGTACTCTTATTATATTTCTTTTTTTTAGCCGTTCCATCGGTCAATCTATTTCCTTGAAAAAGTTGTTTTGTTTTCAATGAATATTCCGAGATATCGGATGAAACGCCAGAACTCATTTTTCTCTTAATTTCAAATGTTCGTTGAATACCGGCGAGAGCTGGTGTTTTTTTTTTCTTTCTTTTTTGGGCTCATCAACTATGGCCAGTGTTGCAAAAGGAATTTTCCCTTCATTTTCTACGTGCAGCAGCGAGATTCGAACCAGATCGACTAGGAAGTCGAACACCGCTGCTTAACCGATTTCCCCGCCGGCTATTAATTATTACATACAAGAAGTGATTGAACGTATTTAAAATTTGATAATTCGAAGAGACGGAAATTGACTAATTACTACTAATGAACATATTTACTAGAGTTTCAATTCGATGTTGGAAAGGGACAAAAAATCCGCGAAATGAATGCCGACAAAATCTCATAAAGAATACGAGAAAGACAGGCGTAATTGTACTCGATAATAATCGAAATATTCGGTACGCTCGGAGGGCAAACGTCAAATATGTCGGTTCCGTCGGCGAACGATGATATAAAATCGTCCCCAGAAGGCCATTTTACTTTTCACACAATCCGGACAGGTAAAACATTATTGGTCGAGCTCTGGTAGCCGAAACACAGGTGTGTATAATGCGCAGGTGAAATAGGGAAATAAGATGGAGTTTTCAGCCAATCAGCGAGCGGAGTTTACCTTTCACCTGTTCGATGATTATTTCACCTGACTACGGCTGACCGAATATTAAACCTCCTACGCGTCGCTGCACTACAAATAACACACGTGTTGTTCCACCGCAAACAGTGTTTCGGTCGTAGAAAGGCCTGGAATTGGTCGCCGCGGGAGGTCTAACCCTGTTGTTCCGGGCCAGATAAAAACCTGTATCCGTCTAGCGTAGCGCTATTCTTTTTCACTGTCTACCGCCGTCATCGCAAAGTACCTCTCTCGGTCGTTGAAGTGTGTGTACCTGTCAGTTTTCTCTCGCCCATTCTGAATAGCTCAGCTGGAATTTTCGTTCGAAAGATCCGTTCTCAGAATGGATGCTGTCAACGACGAGGCCTTGAAATTTTCGGCTATGGAAATCAAGATACGATATCGACATAAAAGAAGCAGCACGCAGAATCCCCCATGACCGTAAAATCGGACGTGAGAAATCTAACCTTTGACCAAATTATAATCGCCGGACTCGTTTCGAATTCGTGACCAAAGCCCGACTATCGGATGCACATCTGCCGCGCTAAATCCACCCAGTTTTTATCGGACCAGAACGAAATATCGAACACGTCCGAACACCCTGCGGCTAAGGCACCATTTTTGTTCCTTACGACCGCTTCGACAGCCCATGCTGCCACATAAAAATATCCCGAACACACCTTTCCGCTATATATCCGTGATCATTTTTTCATTTACGTTTTCTCCCAGCCACACGTACATACACGTGGTATTAAGACACTTGTGTACTACTTCAAAACAACACCTTTAAATTTATAGTGTTACTTTTTTTTCACCCTTTTTTTTTTTTTTTTTTTTTTTTTTTTTTGTGTGTAATTCCTTTTGCTGTAGAGTTTTTTCGAAAGATTCTCGGAGAAAAAATCTCGAACGAGCCACAAAAGATATCCCCCTCAAAAAAACAAAAAAAAAAAAAAAACGAAAAAGAAATAAAAGAACTGTGGAATTCCTCTGGCGAATATTCTCTTTTCATCCAAATTTACACTAACGCACTAAATATCATTTCACTATGAAAAAAAAAAAAAAAAAAAAAAGGGTTCAGCGGTGGTCGACGTAATTATATTAATATTACTAAATATACACTGAAACAGCGCTTAGGAAATAAATAAATTACAGTTTCCTAAAAAATAATAATGGTAAAATAAGTAGAATTAAATTATAGATGAAATCAAAAAGGTTTACATTAAAATCGTTCTACTCGAATATGTTTAGATTAAAATATACAGAGAGAATAATCTTATATAAAGCTATTGTCGGGTCAATGTAATACTGCTCTACGGTTTATTATCCAGTACGAAGGGGGAAGCGAATAAAAAGAAATTATTAAGACTACAAAGAAAAATTTTAATAGGGGTAACATCTGGATATAGCACATAATTTCTTATATTTCGGCTAGTGTAATAATGAGGTCAGCTGATTTAAAATTACAACTTACGAATAACATTAAAAATCTAAAACAAGAAAAAAAACTTTTTTTTTTTCTTGTTTTGGGTTTTTTTCCTGTGCTTGCCAATAATAGACGATTACCCATCAACACGTGTACATAGCAGCAATCAGGAGTAACAAGGAATGACATCTGATAAAGAATGGTATACCAAGGATGGAGAAACAATAACAATCAACGTCGAAAAATGCCAAACGTATGCATCCTGAAAAGAAAAGGAACGACATTGCCGAAGGTTAAAAAGGAGTTAGCTGTCCCATACCATGGCCACATCTGCAATTACAGAGCCCACAGTACAAACGGACAAAGGAATCTGGCTACAAATAATTAAGGAAGAAGAAACGCGGAATGTTTAAAAAGCAGTTAGAGCCACCAAGCACCACAGTTATATAAAACACAGCGCTTAGCGCCCGTAAACGATTATCCGAAAAAAAAAAAGTATGATGATAAAAGGAGGTTATTAGTAGAAATTAAAAAAAAAAAACTAAAATTAGACAGTGTCCAATTTCGGCACGATCAATCATCAACAGGTGGAATAACGTATAAAATAATTCCGTCCATAGGAAAGCGGTTAGCAATGAAATATATTTCAAATGTAACTTTCATTTTACGCAATATTTAACTGATTATGTGGAGTCGACTGCTCTTGAATAAAACGTTCTAAAATCATAGACTCAGAAATACGTCAGTATTGTAATTTCTTCCTATGTCAGTTCATGAATGTACAAAATTTCAAGAAGAAAGTTAGAAGCAAATTATAAATTTTTTAGTGAGTTTAATAAACAGGATTTTTATAAAATAATAAATTTTGTAGGCTTTGTTATGAAAAATTAAAATTTAATATTTAATGTGAAAATGTATCAACTATTATTAAATATATAATATGAAAATATTTCAACTATTATTAAATATATAATATGAAAATATTTCAACTATTATTAAATATATAATATGAAAATATTTCAACTATTATTAAATATATAATATGAAAATATTTCAACTATTATTAAATATACAATATGAAAATATTTCAACTATTATTAAATATATAATATGAAAATATTTCAACTATTATTAAATATACAATATGAAAATATTTCAACTATTATTAAATAAATAATATGAAAATATTTCAACTATTATTAAATATATAATATGAAAATATTTCAACCATAATTAAATATATAATATGAAAATATTTCAACCATAATTAAATAGAACACAGGAAGATGGGGGAACCTAGCTGAAAAATCATAATTTATAGCGGGTTTTTCTCTTTTAAAAGATTTTAAAAGTTAATAAAAAAAAAGGTAGGAGGGGGGATAAAAGAAAAAAAAATCTCTCTAGCATTTGAAAGATTTCGTTTTTTTCCTGATATCCTCTCTATCCAATTATTTTTGCTTACAATATTAATTTTAAGCGTTCAATTACTTTTTTAATTTCTCGAAAGCGGAAATTACTGTAACCAGTCTGAAAGAAATATCGAAATAAGAAATATAAAAATAAATACGAATAGCAAAAAAGTATTTATATTTTATCAGAGCTAAATCTGGAAAATAAAGGCGACCAAGTGAAAGGAACTGGCCCCTCCACTTTCACTGGTGCCGTTTTGTTGGGCTTAGCGCATTGCGAACAACCTTCGCTTCGCAATCCATGAAACCTAATCAAGGATATGAGACTTAGTCTAATGACGAAATGGAATTATGATGTCAATCTACACGGCTCAATCTCAAAATAAAAAAAAAAAAAAAAAAAAGAAATAATTGAACTTTTCTATATAAATTTTTTAACAGTTTATGGAAAATGTATTACACATGTATACGTATATAATCGCAAAATTTTATTCATGTAAAGCAACTTGTTTTTATGAAAGAAAAAAAAACACTTTTTAAACTTCTCTCTCGCACTCTTCCTGTTAATGTATGAGCGAGGAGTCTAGTAGACGGATTAAACAGTAAAAGTCTTCCGACTTTTGTTGATGCGTATTGGCGAATCGTGATTAATATTGGGCCATCCCAGGGCCATAAATTTAAGGAAATATAACTAACAGAAAGATATATTATATTTCATGAATATGATATATGGAAGTAAATGCGATGTCAATCAACACGACCGCCCAATGTTAAGAAGAAATTGTTGAATATTAATAAATTTTTTTATTATTTCATATGTCCCCTGGTTGGCAGCTGCGTAATCTTCGCAATTCTCGATTGTGCTTCTTTATTTTATTGCTTCGCCCTTCGATGATGGTTGAGGACAGGGAAGATATGACTATAATTCCAACAAGGCACTTTACCTGGGGCCGATTAACAGCGTGCGTCCTCGACACGATACAATAATAATAATTTTATTTTTTTCTATTATTTGTTTTCACCATAGTCATTAAATTCGTTAAAATTTTCAATTGAATTCTTCGTTGTTCGTAGTTTTTTTCTTTCTAATTAATTTAATTAATACAACGGTGGAAATACTTTTTTCTTTCAATTATTTGAAAAGGTGGGGTAGGTAATACTGAGGAAATAGAATTACACCGGTGGTTCCCGCATAACGAAGCGGCACGTTGAATAGGGAAAAAGAAAACGAGGATTATTAGCGTCACGGAAGGCGTACACATGTATAATAAATCAAAAGATGCGAGTTATAAGGAAAAAAATTGGACGGAAAGTACATCGTAAAAGCACGCGTAGCTGTGCCGCCCGGTGGTATGTGTGTGTGTATGCGCACGTGTAATATTTTAAAAACAGTTTTGTAGTCCGATCTTCGGACTAGCTCGCGCGCGCGCGCGGATGATCATAATGTGTAAGTAATGGAAAAAAATAAATTAAAAAGCCCATAAATAATTTTTGATAATTATATTCGAAAAGGGGACAACAAATTACACGTATAAGCATATGTGTGACAGGTAAGAAACGATCTTGGTTTTTATTTATCTGGCGAGTTCAAAAGTTTGACTGGAAGCCAAAAAACAATTCCGCCTAGAGTGAGCAGTTTATATCATTTTTACGCGCGTTAACCGAGCACACGATTACGGTGAAACATTTATTTCCGCAGATCTCGGGCGGATCTGTCGATGCTCTAGGAAACCGATGGAAAAATTTAAACTGGAAATGAGGTAAAAAGAAAAAAAATGAAATTATTATATTATGGAGATTTCGGTAATTTGATAAAAAAAAAAATTTAAAAGCTGCCAGCAGAGATTATTTATGTGGAAATTGCTCAACCAATTTTATGAAGTCCTGACTGGTGAAATTTAAAAACACAAATCAAGATGTTTCGATTGCGAAAAAAGTCTTTGTTAAAAATACTTCGAGATTAAAACGCAAAAATATAACTGTTGAATAAAAGAGTATCCACGCTCTATTCCGTTTTTATTCGTGTTCGAATAAGTTCCATTCATCGTTGTTATCTTTTTACATATTTTTCAAATTGTACAAAATAGCCCCCTTCGCTCATTTCTTAATAAATGGAAACTGTACGATCAAACGAGGCTGTGTTCAATTTATCAACCGGAGGAGTATACCTTCCCTAAATTCGGCATTTGCTTTTCACACTTAATAATCCCGAAGAACTCGATAATAATTTTGTAAATTTTTATCTCACCCGGGGTTCTCTTTAGGGGCACGCACGTCTACAAAAAAAAACCCGATTGTAAAGTCTATTTTCTCATTTATCGAATAATATCTGTGTAGAATCGTCTGATCAAAACTCGGGTAACTGAGTGCAATTTGGATCTGAAAACATACACGACTTTAATCGATGACGCGGAATGAATTAAACAATATTTTGTATAAAAAACTGCTGATAGGATTTTTGCGAAATTTTGTTTTGTCGTCCAGCAGCTATCGCGAGATAAATATCGCGGAAAATAAGTGGAATAAGAGGACTGTTCTACTAACTTTCGACTGTCAGTCATCAGGTCGTGGAATGTTGGACGCCCCACCCCCACCCGCCCACACTCGGATCAATTTTACGTGATAAGAAACCGTACTGCGAAGAAACACCGCCGGATGATTACGTGTTGTAAACCGGCGAGGCCCTAGATTGCTCTACTTTCCTCTGTAAGCGTGTAATTAATATCGGCGGTCGCGCCGGTAGAGCCAGAAGTGGCCTGCTGAATGTCTAAAAGTCTCGGATTTTCCGCATTCTTCCTTGCTCAGGACTTTTCGCGGTTTATTCGAACTGAAAATCTCGGAAAATGAGAAGGTCCGAGACATAAAGTAGCCCCCCTTGGACACTTTTTAAGAGACAACTTCCGGTTACTACTTTAAAAGGACTTACGGACACAATCTATACATTTTTTTAAAAGAAGTTTATCATTTTCGTTTTTTTTTTTTTTTTTTTCTTAATAGAAAAGATTTTTCATTCCCCTATCGCGTCTTAAAACTTTCCTACGGGGATTTTTCTACGAGGATTTTCCTACGGGGATTTTCGTACGGAAGTATGTCATACATCATAGCGCGCTAGCTCGCTCAGCAGAATGCGAGGAAACGAGTGAGATGTACGACTACTGTGATAAACGGTACTTATGTGAACTTCCCCTCGCAGATGAACGAAAACACAAATCATCGCGCGGACGAGATGTAGGCGATTAAAAAGGATGATCGAAAATTAAGCGCAGGGGTTGCTTCATCAGCGAGACTAGGACACGGCGCTACGGAAAGCTTCCAATTGGCGAGCGAGCCGGGAAAGTGCAACACACGTTCCAGCAGCAACGTACGGTGCTTATCGGCGCCATCGAGCATAGTACCGGAACAGTCGAATCGGGCCGCGGTACCTTCGAAACGGAACTAGACGCCTGGCTTTCACTCCGGTAGCGCTTTTTAATAATCTCTTTCCCACTTTTTTTCCCAACTATCCGTTTGCTTACTGCTTCCTTTTTTTCGTCTTCCTCTTCTTCTTCTTTTGCCCCCACCATGTCCATTAGCCGGCAGGCGATTGCTTACGTTAGTCGGCCGGTGATAATCTTTTAGTTAAACGTAACGGTTGCCGCATGTCGTATCAGTGTCGCGCGCGTCTATTAGGTGAATTACAGGCTAAACCTATTAGTACGGCGGCAACAGCACCCTCGTCCGTTCCTGGGCCGTCTCCATTTGCCCGCGTTTTTTCTCTTTGTTGTCAACGTGTAAGACGGAGGACAAGGACGACGGCGACGGCGGTGAGTCATCCGCAGGAAAGAACTCTCAGGAAGGGAGCACAAAAACTGATGTGCCAGTGGCATACGAGGACAATGCGCGCATAAACGGAATAATAAGCGACGGCTAGTGTTCGCCGAACGAAGCCGCGCCATGTCATTCGCTACGCCGACAATCGAGGCGAACGCTACCGTCGTCGATCGGAACATCCGAGTGTCGTTCGTGCAGAAGGCACTAATCGTGTGACTGCGTCCTGCAATGGCCGACCAGCGCATTCAGGAAGTTGTCTGCGTCAGGCGTAATGATGCAGCCGCTTTCGGCTGTCCTTGATGTCTACGCCAGCTCGTTGTCCCGCGTTGATAGGTGAAAAACGATCTTCCCCTTATTCCTATCGGATGATTTTTCCTTTCCGAAGATTCATTCCGAACGAAGAAATGCTGCCCAGCGCATTTTTATGTGTCAGCTTGCCGAAGATTTTCTTCTAACGACCTTCAAAACGAAATTTTTCTTCAAGTCATTTGCCGCTTCCAAAATCATAAAGTATTCGAAAAAAGCGATTTACTTTTCAGGAAATTAAGAGAATTAATCGGAAAAATTAAAAACTTTTCGACGATTTTAAATTAGTAATTAATAAATGAATAAGGTTCCTCCTATAACGATTACACTCTGACATTCTGATCGAGCATGTCCCCTCCCGTATTAAGGCGACATTTTGGATGGGAAAAAATAGGCCGTAAAATATTCTGACGAAAGAAAACATTCTTTGATTTTGTTTTTGTTCAAACTGCGCATGGAACGCATTGCGCGTTCGGCGCGGGTTGTTTGTAAGAATGCGCGTGTTCTGATTTTGCTTTTCGTGTTAAACCACACTCGATCGGTACGAAAAGCGTATGTACAGCCCCCTTGAGGAGGAGCCGTTTTATTCGAAATGTATCGTTAAATTTTTGCGAGTTTTTTATTAGATGCGATCGGAGGCCACAGCAGCACATTCTGTTCATTTCCAAATGCGCGTGAAAAATATTAATGAAACAAAGTGATTACTTTTAATTATGCCATATACATATTTCTTAAAATACAGTTTACAAAAAGAATAATTTTTCCTTCAAATATTTCTCTTTAATCATAGCTGCTACACGCGAACGATTTTAATTTTAAAAATACGCTCGAAAGCCTACATTTTTGTCAAAATACCGCCCGGGGTTTTTCTTATTTAATTATGACATTTATAAAATTTCAAAAATTCAATATCGCTTTATTTCATTACAAGAACCACACAAATTCAGTGCGTGATACTTTCCGAATGAAATCATCGGGGCCATTTTAAGATATATGTTGCTTTTTTTTTTTTTTTTTATAATAAACACAAATAATCGGGGTCTCTCTCACCGAAGAAAATGTGTAGACCTCGCGGCATGCGTGTAATTGTGGATGCGTCTTGTAACATACAGGCTGACTTAAACGCGTCGTATCGCTTCCCCGGATAATATATTTCTCGATCGCGCCATTACAAAATATCGTATACACATCTCTGTTTAAAAGTAATATTTAAAACAATTTCGGAGTCAGTACTGCGCAATCGTATCGGCGCGATTGTACTTTTATTATTATTATTATTTTCTATTTTGTCAGTAGTTGAATTACTTTTAAATGCTGCTAGCGTAAAACTTCAGCTATACATATCGGGGTTGGCTCAGCAGTTTTTACGATCTAGGCTGCATTTCTGGCAAGTGTTACGACCATACCGATTGCCTAGCAGCCGGCAGACAGGTGTACTGCAGAAGAAGGGGTACCACTAATATATCCTCCGATTCTCCCCCCATGAGTGCAACACTGTTCCTTCTAAGTGGTTCGAATTTTCTTATTTTTACTCCATTTTTCGCTATAATTTTTGAGTAAATTCGAAGTGTACACACGACCCCGCTCGACAAAATTGGCATATTCTATCGGTATTTTAATTTTAACAGATTCGCAAAATGTATGCACCGGCCGACGGATAATTGATAATAATCGTAGAATTTACTTCGCTACAATTCCTTCGTACAATAGAACTACTCGCTCTTTTTCATTCTTCCGGCTATTTTACGCACACTTGCGATAAGAGCCATTAATTTCATCGTCATTATCATCGTCATCATCATCATCTTCATCATCATCATCATCATCATCATCATCATCATTATCATTATCATTATCATCATCTGGTTTTTGCTAGCAGCATAATCCCTAGACACCCTCTTACTTATTTTTATTTCTTCTTTGATTTTGACAAGTTCATCTATCGACGATGTTACGATAATTCCTTTTTTCCGCATCTTTTCCTGTTTTTTTTTTTCTTTTTGGCTCCATTCTTTCTACCAGTGTGCACCGTAAAACTGTCTTATACACCCGTCTTCGTTCAGTATGTACCTTCTGAAATCTTTTTTTCCCGCGTTTTCCTGCTTTCAGGTTTTTCCCAATTTTTAAGGCTCCGTATATGTGCTAGCGAATTCCGAAGCTTAATCCTCTTCATTTATCACACGGTTTTTTTTTCTTATGTTTAATTAAGAACTTTCTTGTCTGTTTTGCGCGGCTTCATCAGCATTTTATCTCTTTTTCTTGTTCAACTGAATTCGTCCGAACCCGTTGCTACTATCTGTTCGTACGATTTTGTTATACAGATGAGAATACCTTCATAGCAATTCTGAATACAATGCAGTGTTATCTACGCGACTTATACATCATCTCCATCCGCTGTGCAAATGTTTTCATCTCAGACTTTGGTATACCGTTACCTCTTTTTCTAATAATTATTAATTTCATCTGTCTGTTCGCGACCTAATCTTCCTGCCAATAATCCGTGGTTCTCTTTGTTTCCTTCACTTTGTCGTTCTGTTGCTGTTTCCGTTATTCCTCTGCGCTCTTAAGCCATATCCCGCTTTCGTTTTTCGTTCGTTTCTTTTCCATATTGTCCTCTCTAACGAGGAGCAGCGTGTTTGCAATGCTGATCATGTGTTTATTAAGTGCTTATTCCTATTAAGCGTTCTGCTTTTTCTATTCAATTTTATTGATATTCGGTCTTCCTACTCCATATTGCGCATCTTAAGTCCTATCTTTCCCTCTCCACAGATTGTTCCTATTATATTAATTACTCCCTCCTAACAACATTTGATACCGTAAGAAGATATAAAATTGACTTCTATTCTAATTGTTTCTGGGTAAAAAGGTTGACGAGCCCAAAATAAAGAAAAAAAAAACCTTCAAATTTCCACGTTACTCGCAGAAGTATCAGTACATATATATGTCTTTGAGATTTAATATATTAAAAAAAAATAGCTACCGTATAGAATTGTTTTTGTAAGTAAAAAAGAATAAATCTCAAAACGTACCGTTAATTTTTAAATTTTATTTTTATTTTGTATTATCTATCATCATTTACAACATTCGAATTAACAGAATTGCAAGTTATAGAAAATAATAGACGATGGCTACTGTAGTATGCTATATATTCACGTGTTTCGAGATGATCGATGTGACCAGAGAATACAGCATCAATTATTTTTCTGTTTCGTGAGGTAGATATGGCGAGATCGTTGTTTAGTTGTAAGCCTAACTAAATGCGCATAAATCCAATAAATTCCGGTCCGTGCGGTCCTCTTAATTCCAAATTAAAGTCTCCACTAACGAGCATCGCTATATCGTGATAATTGTGTTTTCCAGGTACCTTTAATTTAGGACTGTACGCCATAAGATTTAAGACGATGAATTATTGCTATATCGTGATAATTATGTTTTTTAGGTACCTTTAATTTAGGACTGTACGACATAAGATTTAAGACGATGAATTATTGAATTTTCTCAAACGAAGTATTCGGTGAGATATAAACTGATGCGAGTATAGTTCTTTTAGCATTGATTGTTGTCTTGACCGAGCAAAAGTCGCCAACACCGTCATGACATGTCGCGAGTTGATCCACGCTCATATTATTTTGATCAAACTTCCGCAAATCGTTTTTGATATTGTTAGACTGCAATTTATTCGGAAACAGTTATATTTTTGCAAATGGCGACACCACCAGAACGAATCGCATTCCTTTTAAATTGAGTGCGAAATCCTAGTATTTCAATAGAACAATCGTTTTCAATCCACGTTTCAGACAAGGCAAGAAATTTACATCGCGGATTAATCGCTAGTTAAATCGAGCAAGTGTGCGTTTAGCGATTGAGTGTTGAATGTACACAACGAGAGCGACGTGGAATCCGTCTGCGTAGAACGATTCAGAAAATTCCGGCACTGATCACCTACCGTTTGTAAATGATGCCGTTCGAGACGAGTAAACTCTTCCCTTTAAGGATATCGATTCAGCTCTCCGCGATGGTGATAAAATGTGTGATCACACCATCGTGTTAGGAATAGTCCAGTCAAGAGACGCGAGAAAGGGCTACACAAACGAGCTGCTGTCCAGGACACTTACCGTACTTGTAAATGATCGAGTGTAGCGCCTTGTGATTTGTGTATAGTAATTGCACAGGCTTCAACAAGGGGGACTTTTACAAGTAACGATTTTGATGCAAGTACGTTGAGTTATCGGTATCCACAAATGATCGATGTTCGGATTTGCAAGTATGGGTCCCTGGGCTTTTGAGCGCAGTAAACGGCCGATTTTTGAATGGTCGAAAGACAGCCAGAATCGTTTTATGGCACTTGTTTCGATGTTGCGTTCGATGTAGCGTAAAGTGCCGATTGCGCCGTTGACGAGACCATCTAGCACGTCAATATTTGCTCTGATCATATACGGTTTACCAATTTGAAGGCGAACGATCTTGCGTTTATGTGATTCCTGCGGCGAATCGGTCATTGATTTTGGTTCTACATTGCAAACTTTTTGTTTTTTATTCATTTGCCATTGTCGCCACTCACGGCTTCGTTCGGCACCACTCTTCGAAGCCGGTTTATTCAAATCGATGAATCGAAAGAAACGCTTCAAACTTCTCATTTTTGGTAGTATTGGAACCGAAAGGTGTTTCCTTCATTAACTGAAGGAATTCATGGCTGTTCTGAAATTCCTCGTCCCTCTTGCGTTCACGTGATTCCTGCGTCGAATCGGCCATTGATTTTGGTTTTCTTTTATTATTTTTTATTTTTTACGAGTCACGAAGTTAAATATAATTTACATATAAATTAAATCGAGTGAACAGGCAATTACGTGAAAATTACGTATCGAATTACCTAGCAAAAATTAAATCGCCACATACCATTCCAAGTGCTGGGTTTTTAATTCTAAATTTCGAGAATTGTCGCGCAAAACCTTCAGACGACAAGAAAAAAGTTATACGAAATTATCTGCGGAATGTTAAAATGTTTTACGAAATTAGAAAGAGAACGTTGCGTTTCGTTGCGTTTTTCGTTGCGTTACATGATTTTAAGTTGACCCCCAGCCTAAAGACATATATATGTCAAAATAAAATAAATAAATAAGAAGCTTGTAACCGTCTTTTACCGCGATATGCAATTCTAAACATGTCTGTCTATAAATCGATACTCACGGTGGTTACCAGTCCGCGCAATTATTAACGTTTTTCGAAAAAATACCATTGACCCAATCATTATAAATGCTTATATTGATGACTCCGTCGTCCTTATAATAAAAAAATTCTGTTAGCCGTTGTATTTATATTTATTTTTCTAAAGAATGTTTGTATCGATTAGATATAACGTTCAAAACTGACACACAGTCAAAGCCGACTTTTCTATAAGAATTATCAATTATCAAAGCAGGTCCAGAGGATTGAGTTATACACACCCATACCATCACTTGATTTTGACTAGTCCCCCCCCCCCCCCCCCCCAGAAGGATGCAAAATTTAATTGTACGAAGTTAGGCGGCTAAAATAAATAAACTAAAAAAGGAATCAATCTCGATTCGCCTCTCCTGAAACGACATTTTTTCAAATTGCAACGGAAAAATAATAATCGTATTTATTATTTTGTACCGTAACTGAAGTTTATTATGTTGTCGACACATCTCCTATGATAACACTACCGCCGCCGGATTCGTAAGAAATGAGGCGATTTTCTGTGAAAAATAGAAAACATAAAGAAAGGCGATAAAAATGAGGAAAACCGAATTATCTGAAATTTAAAGTGATCAATTTTAGCGCGCAGCCTGATATTTTTTCTTTTTCCTCTTATTTTTTATTCTTCGTATTTATATTTATAGTTGTTTTTTACGTAATTTCGTATCCTTCTAGATTAATAAGATTGTATATTTTTTTTTTGTTTTTTTTCCATTTTCATTTGGTAATTGAAGATTTTTTTTACTTTTAGTTTTGTCTGCGTTTTTGTATTTCACATTGCTAATTAATTTAATCGCATTGCGGATGATGTGTTTCGAAGCTAACGAGCGTTGAAGTACGTCTGAATTATATAGTAAATAATTTTTAATAGAAAATTTCATTAGTGGGGAAAATAGAAAGGCCTCTCTCTCTCTGATGAAGACATTGTGCACGATCAAAAATCATTAGAATAAGTAAAAATACGATCGAAACTATAGGAAGAGAGACATCACCTGCTTACAGTCGTGTCAGAATGAAATTGGAAAAACTCGACATCGAACGTGTGTGTGTGTGTTGATTAATATGTGTTGAATTGTACGAATGGTAAAATTACGTATAGAAAAATTAAACACGATTCGTGAAATCGTGACCCCGGCGGTGAAATTATTATAGCGGCAAATACTTAACGCGAGCGAGTTCTTTAAACCGCAACGACCCAAAAGCTGTTTTATAGAGTAATCGAACCGTTCTGTGGTGAATAATATTTTGTCACCCTGCTGGTAAACAATTCCTCTTTGAACTTTTATTATAATTGAATGCAGTCGAATCAGTTTTCAAAAAAAAAAAAAAAAAAAAAAAAAAAGATCCCGAACCAATTGTTAATGCTTTGTGCATATTATAAATAAATAAATGAATTACCGCATACGACAGCCAAAAGAATATTCTTAATTAATTTTTTATTTTTAACTGTGACAAGCGAAATTTTGAAGAGCTTTTTAACTTGGGAAACCTTACGATTGTCTCTGTTAACGCTTCGTAATTCGGAAACGCAATGTTGATAGGTAGGAAAAAAAAAGCAAAGCAAAACAAAACAAAAAGAAAAGCAGCAAAAAGAAAAAAAGCAAGAAAAGCGAACGAGCGAGAAAACGAAATGAAGAAAAGTTGGAAATACGTCGAAAATACGTAGAGAGGAGCGGGGGATCGTACGAGAAGAAATTGGCGTTTTTTCCCTTTCAGTCGATATCTGAAACGGTCTCGCATTTGTCATAAATGATAATATAAATTTATAACGTTGTTACGGTAATCAGAAGAGCGATAGGATGGCGATTAGGGGGTTAGGGGGCAGGATATCGGCGATGGTCGTCATTCGAAACGGATATCCTGTTCGGTCGATGAAGCTGCCTTTAATTTTCCCAATTGAACCGACAACACCGAAATACGACCTCCGTCCAATTGCCGATTCATCTGCAACAGCGCCCTGCTCGCAATCCCTTCGCAGCAGCCTCTTCGACACTGGTCGGAAGCGGGGAATGCCTCGTCGTCGTCGTCGTCGTCGAAAGATTCGGCGGATCTCGTAAAAATCGCTTTGCCGAGCTTACGCGTAGGACTAAGCAACGCTCGCGAGTGCACATAAAACTTCATCAACAAAGTACACGGCGAAATTTATGACTTTACCTAATACGCACCGGTGCTCTAACTGCTCGCCTAGCGACCAACACTTGCAATAGAAGTCGGCACTGCCTCGAAATTATTAGCGGTAAAAATCAGAATTGCAATCCCTCTCTTTAACGAATAAACGGTATAATCGGTATAATTGGTATCGCAAATAAATTCATCTTTGACGCACAAATTTCCCCAAATTTTATACATACATACTCGAGAGATGTAAAAGTAAATAATATCTACTAATAACATTAATAAATATTAATAGTAATAAATAATCGACCAATCATATTATTATTATTATTGTTCCTGGTCGGTATGATGTAGATACGCAATTATGCGCCAGTGGTAAGTTTTTAAAATACATTGTTAACTAAGATGTTAGTAAAGAAAATTATAATGGAACAAGAATATTTACGGAAAAGAACAGAAAAACTATCGAAATTTTAGTAGGCGGAGAATTTTTAAACACTTAGATTAAATGTCGGAGTGATTTAATATAATTTCAATTTTCTATTTATTACATCTTATTTAATGGCAACTTATTTTTTAAATACATGTAAAAACACGTAAGTTATTTACAAAAAAATATAATAAACACCCCGGACATGTTTCGAAGTTACTCCCCGTAATCATGGCAATAATAAAATCAAAGTTAATAATAAATAAATGAATACGAGCGTGTCTTAATTGGAATAATTAATCTATTCGATATATCGATATAGATTACAATTAAATGTTGATTTTAAATAATTCGATTATTATTAATTAAAATAGCCTTAAATTTATTAATATGTTTCAGCGTTATCTAGTAAATTATTATTAGTTATATATTTTTTTATGTATTTCTACTAAATCGTCTTCAATATTTAATTTTGTTGTACTACTACTAGAAAAAAAAAAAAAAAAGGAGTGAAAAAGAAAGATTAACAGCAATCGTATAAATGATTGTTGACGGGACAATAAACGAAACACGAGACAGAATCCTATTCATTCCTGCATCTATTTTCACGACGCTGTCGTTGTTATCCGTTTATGTAATAATTATTTCGTTTTTATACATTTTACTTAATTCTAGCTGATTCCAGTTATCCCCCATATAGAAACAATAAGCGATGTAACGCGGTAATATGTTTTTTTTTCGTATGTGTGTATACAAGCGCGGTATTTTTTGTAGTTGCACACGAATGAGACACGCTACCTAGAAAGACGCTTCTTCCGAATAGCGTGATTAACGTAATCATTGGAACATCCTATAACTAGGTAAAAAACGTTTAAATAAAAAAATTTATCGTCACTAGCGGAAAAAAGTTTATAATAATATGATGACTTTATTAATATTAGATAGACGAAAGAAAACGGAGATGCATATTTACAATTTAGAAGTTGCATCTCTAGTAACGATAGAAGAACCGCTATTTTGCATGACTCGCTGGCTTCATCATTAAAATTATTATTAATATTATAGGTATTAATTGGTATATATACATAAGGAAGGTTTAAGTAACAATTGAAACATTAAAATAGGCGTTTCTAAGTAAGCGGTACAATTACTGTAATTATAATTTGCATTTATGCATCCGGTAGAATTCTGTGCATAACAGGTGTGTATCGGGGAATTACGCGTGTGTTATTGAGTTTTCATACATTTAAAATTATTATACGATTTGTGTATAATTTATCGAAAAAAAATATTAGTGTTTACGTTATATTTATAAATTTTATATCACTGTTCAAGAAAAATAGAACAGTATTTTTATTTGTATTTCTTCTTACCGCCTTTTATGATGAAAATATATAATAGAAATCTGTAAAAAGCGGCTATAAAGTAGAATTTACGTGTGATTTAAATTTTAAATTTTCTTTTTTTGCTCTTATTCAATTTATTTTATAATATTGCATATTAAATTGTACGTTAATAATCCGTATTGTATAATAATAATCCCTATTTCGCTCGTACAGTAATGTGCATATATAGAGTAATTTTTATATATATATATATATATAATATAAAATATACAATAAAAAAAAAATTGTTCGATCTTATTGAAAATAAAATTGAACCGAATACAGGAAAGTGTGCTAACTTTAAATTTCGTGATGCTGACATTTAAACTTTGTGTTACTCTTATATAGTTTTAGCATCTGCGATTTGTACGAATCAATGGTCGCAACCGTTTTTTTGATCTTCCGATCGAACATTGCTTACTATTATATCTTAAAACAGGTTGCTAGAGATGATGTAATTCTCTTCTAGTTCAGAACTTTACATGAATATAAGAGACCTCTACTTGATTCAATCAAATAGCGCGCGCGAATATATCTTTATTCTCCTCCATCTCTCTTTATTTCATTTCATTTCATTCCATTTCATTTCATTACATTACATTACATTACATTAAATTTATTGGATTTTAGAATTTTTCTAATAGTACGCAACTATATATCCGTCTCTTCTATATGGGGCTAGTAACTAATCGTATTTCCGCGGAAAGTTTCCCTCATGTTTTCTTTTACGACAGCGAAGTTGACTGAATGCCCCCTTTCGTTCGAGTAAAATTCGAATTGCGTATTAAAAATAGTTAAAATTTCAAACTGTACGAACGACCGAAATAAAATTAAAAAATCAAAAGCTTATTTATCTTCATTTGTTCTCAAGGGAAGTTTTTTTTCTGGTAACTCCCCCCATCCACACGCACGCACCTTGACGAAATAGTTTTTTTGTAATCTTAAAGAAGAAAAAAAGTTAACCCCTTCTTTTTTCCATATTAGTCCTATAGTAAGAGTAATTAGAAGACTATTATTAATTACCATTAGATTGGACGCTCAGTGGAAAAGGTGTTAATTTTCTCTCGTGGTGCCATTAATAGAATTCGGAATTGAAACACGTTAATAATCTTCGTGTCACTTGGTTCGTTAATAAGTAGAGATATCCTTCGACAGATCAATTGGGTTGTAACTAAGATTCGGCGCGATCGCAGCACATTGAGGAGAAGAGAAAAGTGAGTATAGAATTTCGGAAAACGGCGGCAAAAGCAGAAATGTACGCACTTTGCGTTCGGTGAAGGTTGTTCGCCGAGTTCATCAAAAAGTAGCGATATGCCTTTGAATCGGGCCGTTAAGAGTCGCTTTGCTTAATGTCGAGTAACGCAACTAAAAGAAGAAGTCCGAAGGAGGAAAAGGGGAGTAAATTGGACGAAAGCGTGAGTTCGCCGAGGAAATTAAATAGTGCCGCCGTAAAGTGGAAAGCCTCGGTTACCTATCGTCTGTAACATCGTTAAGGTTACGCTACTGAACTTCGGTCGAGGAAATCCTGCTGGCGACTGCCGATCCGTCGTGTTTCTTGTTTGTCGCTTAAATGCTGTTCGGCGTAAAAGGCAGCAGCGACGGAGTTGTCTGGAAAAATAAATAATACGGAATAACTGATGAGCAGATGGCAGAAGAACGACCGGGCTAAAGGCGCGCAATTTGCATCCAGCTAAGACGTCGGCTCCGGATAAAGGTTTTATTATAGTTTAATTAAAATGGTTCCTGTTCTGCTTCAGGAATTACGAAAATAGTCGGAAAAATGAATATCGCCCCTGCGAAGAGGGGGCCGAGTGTAGAAATTAAAATGGAACAGTAGCTAGGTGAAATGAGTGGAAACGAAGACTGAGACAAGCGGGCAGCGAGCTGCGTGTGTACCGGGTGCGCGATTCTGCGGCCTCGAATAAAATTAAAATGCCCGGCAAAGAGTGTAAGTCAAAGAAAAACCGCGACCAGCCTTCTGTGTGCGCCTGTGTGCGTGGATTTTCCATTAAAAAAGTGAAAGTAAAAGAAAACGCGGAAAACTAATTAGCAGAGAGAAAATGGAACGGCCAACCTGCAGCCATGCATCCGTCAGCAAATGTTGCCGCTTCTACAGAGACGTGTGTTTTTATTGTTAGCCTGTCTTGTTCTTGTCTCGGCTTTGTTTTATTTCGCAGCAGCCACCGTCTCTCTAGCACCACTGCCACCGCCAAGAATTATGCAGACTCTTCTCGAATTAATTATTATACACTTTAGGGGCTAATACGAAATCACCGCCGAACATGCTTGTACTTTTGATCATTTACCGTGTTATTCGCCGCTTGATTGAAAATAATCGTTTACTCTCAGTGAAGCCTAGTAAAACTTTTTCCACTAATAAAGTCCGTTAAAGACGAAAAAGAACATCGATATTAGTAATAGATCGTCCCCGACCAGATGATTGAAAATCAAAGAAAATCAAAAAAAGAAGCGGCGGCTCGATTGAAAATGTAGAAAGTAGGGGGGTTCTATCAGAATTGAAAAAAAAAAAAAAGAAACAAAATTAATAAGATTAAAGATTAATCGATTAACTAAAATCTGATAATTTAAGAAAGGGGTTCCCTTCGCTTGTTAATACTCAATTCTCGAACTGTACAGGAGTAACGATGTGTAAAACATGCGTTATTTTCAATAAAAAAAGTTCTACCATATAATATTGTGATTAAAAACTATTTCGTATGGTGGAAGAGAGTTAAACTATTTTGATTTTATTAAACATTCGAAAACTCATACTTTACGAGAGTAAATTACTCAACTTAAGTTAATTTAAAAAAATAAGTTCCAGAAAACACTGAAGGACTACAATGGTATAGCGCGTCTCTTTATTATCCAAAAGTAATAGAAAGATTTTACAATGATACTTTTGTAACAAATTTATATAAATTTAAAATTTCGGATTTATATAGATATCATTATAGAGTACATTTTACAAGTATACAATAGCAAGAATAAAAAAAAAAAATAATTGCAAAATAGATGAACTGGTAAATAAAAGTTTCAAAGTATTTAAAATTAACTTATAATTAACGAAATTATGTATTGTAAAAATAACATGTATTCGTATTACAGGATTTTAAGATCGAGCAAATATGTAGCATTTAAAATAAAAATGTTAGTTAACGAAATAAAGTATATTGTATGGTAATTATAGATTTATACCAAATAGAATGAAATAATGTAAAAAAATAAAAAAAATAAAAAAAAATAAAACAAAATTGTAAAATGGGGTTATATTAATCAACCATTACGTAATATTATATGGTAAAAAAATAAAATTTCTCCTATTCTTCATATTATTCGTTATGCTTAATTATTTCTGGCTATTTTATTGATATTGAAATATTTTACAATTTCCGTAATATAAAATAAAATCAAAGAAAAAAAATAAACTGTTTTTATACATATAGAAAAATAGAAGTCTACATATTATATTTTTTAAATTCTTCCGCTTTTTCTCCTTCGTTAGCCATTATTATACCGGTGGACGAAATCCTCCCCCAATTTTTTCCAAATGCTGCGATCTTATGCTTTTTCAATCACTTTAAAGAGAAGTATTGCATGCATTCGCGTAACAAACAGAACATTTTTATGAACACTAGATCGTATGTATGTATGTATGTATGTATGAATTATGTGCTGTTTGGTAGTATAATTATTGATAAACGACTTCATTTAGAATTAATTTAACCGAATGTGTTTCGGCATAAAAAGTCTTTTCGATTTTAAGATATCGATATCTTTTTCCATTATTTTTTTGATTATTTTTTCATTATGACGTAGATTCTGAAATAAATAGGTTCGTATCAATTCTTTTTGCGGCCTTGAATGTATTAATTAAACAATAATTAATTAGCTAAAGATGGAATTAAAAGAGAAACATCGTTTGTCCTAAGGTGCTTCTTTAAGAGTTTCATAGTGAAGCAGTCTAAACAGCGCAATTGTATCTTTAGGTATTTGTGGAACGGAAACGATATAAATATAAAAGGGGCAGTTCTACCAACGATGGTGTAGACAAGATAGAGATGAAAACGTCATTTTTATATTTCTTGGAATACTTAGCAAGATTCACGATCGTTTGAATCTTTTTAATTTTGCACAACCTCGAATAATATGTCGAATTCAAAATTACAAAATTGCGGAAGGCCATTTCATACAGACGTGTTTACCGTGCCAATTTTGCCAGTGAGTTTCAAGTTCCAATCCTCCTTCAATAAATTCGACGATTTTTTTTTTTTTTTTTCATTATTGTTATTTATTCCTCTTTTACACTTTTACAAATAATATTGAAATTTTATAATTTTATTATATTTATTAATATAGCATCATAGAATCACGTCAGTGTTAAAATTATAATATTCTGGGTGTAAAAAATTATCCACGAGAGTAGTCTTCGAATCTGTAAATAATTTAATTTTTTAAAAATACTTAATGACTTTGAATTAATATCATTATCATCCGTGTTAATGTGGATCTATTTCTTAAATTTTTCAAATCGAACAAACGCCATTTGCAAAACAGAGTAGCACATCATATCTCGTAGTTTTTCGTTAAACTTCGACTATCATTCTCTTTCGATTTTTTCTTCCGACGCACGGTAGAACAATCCGTCGGACGAATCAGCTTCAACTTTACAAAGCACCACAGAGCGAAAGTTCTTAGAAGCGAGAATTTTTTGGTAGAGCGTCATCACTTTAGTGCTCACTATTTTACCAAAGAAAGCCTGGACGACGGTTCCTCGAATTACGTTCCCGTTGCTTACACGACCGCGTAGCAATATCGCGCTCCGTGTGGTTAATTCGGAAATAAGGAAGCGAATTAATATATGCGTCTAGCGGGAAATCGAGCCGGAAACTTCTCCAGCGCAGATGGTATATGGGCTGGCGAGGGGACGGCCGGGGAGAAGGGTTTACTTCTTAAAATTCTTCGCGAGTTGCCTGTTCCAAGAAAAATCGGTCACGAGTTTCGGCATGTGGACGGGGAGTTCAGCTAACGTAGTGGAAGAGTGGAAACGATCAGTAGTTCTCGGAAAACGTCCAACCTGCTAAACAGCGATCCACCGTCTGCCGGTGACACATGCAGCTCGTGTCAGCTACCATTCTCGATCTGTAATGTAACTTTCGTACGGGAAATATCAGGAAATTGTAAAAGTTGCTGGCTTTTCTTAAGCGTGTCTGTCTCCCCGCTGTTGGCTTGTTCCGTTTTTTCATTTTCCATCTGGCTACCAGCAGCTCCCGCCCTTTTCGTATAAAAAAACGCGAAAACCCCCGCCGCTATTTATAATATATATATATAAATATATATATATATATATATGTTCGAGGAAAGCTTTTAGCGATGTGGTGGTAACCGCTGTTTACCGGCAAACTAGATCATATTTAATAATAAAAACCAACAAACCAACACTGTTGTTTGTAATAATTCGAAAAACCACAAAAGCCGAAAAACATATTCGAGAACAGTGAACGTACTGCATATATATCTCTTTGATATAACCTAATATTGTGGAATTGAGGTTATGTTATTAATTGCGTTCTGAAGAGAATATTAGGGGCCAGTTCGGTTTTTTCAAAGAATTATGGCTAGCGTCGAGAAATTTACCTAGCCAAATAAGACGAAGAGTGGTCGCTTTTGATAGAAAAAAACGAACCTGAGGTATGAAAGACTGGTAATGATCGCTAACAGATTGAAAATTAATTATAAATGGAAAATATTAATCATTATGTTCGATTATTCTTACGGTCTTGTTACTACATACAATTATAAGAAGGGCCATGAGAGCTACCCTGCTATAGTTAAGCAATGATGTTTCGTTCGTATACGATACCCAGCTGCATTGGCACGTTCAAAAATTTTACATGCGCCGGGTTCCATGGTTGCTGGATCCCAAGACAAAAAAAAAAATGTACGAATTTTTAGCACTAGTACAATCTACTTTTGTGTACGCCTATAGATTACGATTTCCGTCGAATCGGACGGAGTGGCTGAAGACGGCCTTTCTTACAATCATAAAACCGACATCATCGAAACACGTCAGAATGTCCAAATTTATTTACATTCGTACATCCGCAGCTGGTTAATTTTGCTTCTACCGTAATACCAAAACTTTTCTTTTAGCGTTAACTTTTTACATAAATACACATATATATACATAGATGTACATAAAGTTCCCGGAATGATAAAAATATTTCGGTAATTAAATCTTTTTATTAATTTAAAATTTTAGCAAGAAAAAAGCTAAGAAAAATGCGATTTCAGTCTTGGAAGAAATTAAAAAATGAGAAAAAAAAAATCAAGAAAAACAACTCTGACTAATTTATTTAATCCATAACTGTACTACAGTATGGGCAAGATTATTTGAATAGTATGAGCAAAAACGAATGAAAATTATTCTAGAAACAAGAATAGCCAGGGCAATGTCGGATTAAAATGGCAGGCGAAGAGCAATGTGCTTTTTGTTTACTTTTTTGCTTTAGTTCTCGCGTAGAATACGGGGAAAATACACTTAAAACGAAACACATTATCTTTTGACAGTCAGTGACTCTTTAACGAACGCTTCCCCGGATACTACGTATGCACACTATGTGGGAGACAGGGTTTCCTAATTTTTTTTTTAATTTTGCACCCCGGAAAATTAATTAAGAGGTGGCATACCTTCCAAAAGAAATTTAAATAATTATTAAATCATAATGGTTTTTTTTTTCTTTAATGATTTGGTAAAACACATTTCATTCGGTTAAATTTTAGTAAAGTCGTTTTACTGATTAATTAGTTAGTTCCGGTTTTCATTGTTTTTAAAAAATTTTGTGTCGTGAGGATTTTATTGGAAATTGCATGATCATTAATAAAACCTCTGATATATATGTAAATAAATAAACGCACGTGCACCCATACACGTATATATTTATATATCTATATCTATCTATATATCTATATATATATATATAGATATAGATATATATATATATATATGTATAAACTGTTACAGAAGACTTCGTCGTCTCCGTGTATATATATGTATATAGCAAAATTTCAGAATTTCTTTCGATGTTTTAATTTGTTATTGCTTTTTGTTTTTTTCTATAATAAATGATTGCGAGGGTTACATAATTTTAATCTTGTTTTATTCAAATGTCTTTGCAGCGCCCTCGCTAGTATGGCTAAACACAGTAACTATTTACAAGTTATGTATATTTAGCCTGATTGAACAATATAGCGATACAAAATTTTTCTGAAAACAAACCCGTTCAAAGATCTTTACTTAGAAATTAATAAAAAACTTTTTATTTTATTTAGAACTTACACATTTTCTTTAGTACCCATTAATTAATTTATTTTTATTTTTATTCAGAGTATTTTACACCATTTTTTTTTTTCCTATTTCACTAACTCAAAATCTTAGAGGTTGCCAGCTAAAGAACACCAAAAACTTACAAATTATACATTGACCTCCCCTTACGCAGGGATTTAGTTTTCCACCAGTGAAGATCGAAACAAAACCACAATCCGTTAGTTCTGGAAATTACCTCTACGGACAAACAGGCGCGACAAAAGATATGTAAACTCGAATCTTCGAATTTGTCAAGGGGACATCCATTTCTGGACTGTCACATGCTAGTCCCCTTTATATATATTTTTTTAGAGGAGCCCGTTTTGATTGACTACATCAGCCAGCGTTAGAAAAAGCGGTATCGCTGCAGTAGGACCTGGGTCGAATATTACTATTAAAATATAGGTAAATTTCAAAATTTTACTCGCGCTAGGTCAGTGGTAATATTTAACGCCCCCTCCCAAAAAAAAAATAAAAATAATAACAAAAAAATAAATAATATGTAATTTTTTTAATTGCCAGTTTGCATAAAAATTTCTAATTATTATATCTATTAACAACGTCAATTGCGAATTTTTCACGAAACGCTTTTATTGCAACTTCCGTTACATAAAAACGTTATATTTAATCGACACAAAAATGTTACGTGGTTTTAGTACCGTAAAAATCTTTATAGTCGTTAATATATATGATCCTTTTTTTTTTTTTTTTTTTTTTTTGGAATTGTGATCAATCGAATATTACTTTTTAATTAATTTTACCGTACAAGTACATATGTAGCACACCGAGCAAAAATCATGCCGTCCTCCTCAGAAATGAATATACAAATAGGGATGTACAAATATATGTACATATATACATATATATATATAATTCCGGGCTCGTATAATAATGGTAGTCACTAAGTTGGCACTTAACCCCCTTAAAACTCGCGAAAACTAATTTTTTCATGGATTTAATGTTGACAGATCGATTTCTTGGACCAAAATTCCTCAGTGTACAAATTCCGCGAAAATCGTTCAGAGCCGTTTTCCAGTTCGAGGGATATATATATATATTAGTATCTATATCTATTTATCTATATAAATATATATATATATAAATATATAATTTCTGGCTCGTATAATAATGGTATAATATAAAAATACATGGAACTACTGGAATTTTGCAGCATGGTACTATTTATAGTAACAGTAAATTATAATTCCAGTTATCGTCGCTAGATAGTGTGGTAACGATTAAGCGTGTATTCGATTTTTACAGTGGAATGTATGAAATAAGCCGGTGTAAACCTTTTTTTTCGGTTTTAAAAATTCCTATTAAAAACATCTGGGTAAAAGGGAAATTTGTTGTTTACGTTTATATAAATTATCATTCGCAACATATAAATTTTCAAATATAAAAAAATTAACAAGAAAATTGTCTTTTTACAAAAAGTAGTTCATTTTGGACATATTCTTTTTTTTTTTTATTATTATTATTTTGTTTTATGCGCGTGAAATAAATAAATAAATTAAAAAAAAAAAAAAAAAGATCTACAAAATTAATTTTTAATTTTGTACACATTTTTGCGCAGTTCGGCGGCTTTAATGTTGTTTTTTAATTTTTAGATTGAAATGTTTTTGTTTTCAATTTTGAAGAGTAAGAGAAAGAAAACAGAAGAGAAATTTCGGACCGGAAATCGTGTTTTCCAATAGGACATAATGAAAGGCGTTGTTCGCCGTGCAGATGATAACGATTAGCGCGGTTTTCAACTGTAATATAAAGACAATTTTTAGCACTTGCCAACTGTAATTAAGCGGTCGCCGCTGAAAAATACAAAAACGAACCAGCGAGCGACCTAGCGCGTGCCACGAGCAGTCCATTGCAACACCTGCGATTTACGGGGCTAGTTTTTAACAGCCCTTAACAATTTTCGACTTTTCCTCGACGTTTTCCCTCCGACAGCTTACGTACATTTTTCCCGATATTAGTTTTTCCGTTGCACATAAACTGGAAAATCGCTACAGCGAAAATGCTCGCATCGGCAGATGATAAACGTCAAAATTGCCCGATTTCGGAAAACGTCTAACCGCGAGTACTATTATCACACATTATTGCGCACACCTTCATTCGTTACTCGATTCACAACACTCTCATTGTTAAAATAATGTTTCGATTTCGTCACGCGTCTATCAATTGCCGAAAAACGAACTTTCTTTTTAACTGCGTAAAGCGAATGTATTACTAAGCAGGATAGCGTTCATTACAATAATAGAGACTTATTAAAGAATCTGAGGTGTAATTAAAAACAATTTCATTATTACCGAGAGAGAAAAGAAAACTAAAAAAAAAGGGAAGATTTGCTGTTTAAATCTCTTTAGTTCTTCTGCTATAACGATTGTTAACCGCAAACATTTCACTAATGATATTCAAGTCTATCGCTTTAATATTTAAATAAGTTTATCATTAAATAGATATTTATCACTGATTGGTTCTAATTTCTGTAATGTATTAATGTTATTAAAATTAAATAACGTTCCATGACTTGGAAGCTTTGTCTTCGAAACGCGTCGGTAATTTGATAATAAAATAAAATGTTATAAGTATTTTTCTTCCGTAAACTGCCAATAATAAATAAATAAATAAATAAATGAATGTCCAAAAATTGCAATTACTAACTGTTGTAATATGTTAAAACTGAATTTTATTCACTATATTCACACATGTATAACTTTAATTATTTATAAATAAACATAAATTAATTTCACTAACAACATCTAAAAAACTTCATTTAAAAATGACATAAAACGCATTTAAATTTTCTCGTCCGACCGGTTTCGTCAATTGTTTGATATATTCATGAACTCGTATTAAGGTTCAGACCTCAGTTGGCATGTCAAAATTTCCACTTATACCCAACTCTTTTTCACTTTCCCGGCTTATACAATGCTTGCCCCTCTTTTCCCGTGAAATTCCGGTCGTCCAGTAGTTCTCCAGATTCTGTTTGTTTTTTTCTTTTTAGTATGGCGCATAATCCGTTTTGAATGCTTTACCAACATTTGAAACTTCGTTTAGGCCGTGTGATAAACACATTCTTCCGTTCCATAATTAGTAAGATAAGACTTAAAACTGCCGCCTTAAGTACGCAAGATATCCAAACAGAGCCTGTTGTAGTGGTGATTCACCGGAACTTATTTGCACTTTCTGCAGTGGCGCAGTGGCCAATACAGTTTGAACTACTTCTCTCACGGACTCTGTCTTCTAATATATAGGTAGAAATAAAAAAAAAGGGGGGGGGGATCATACTCTAACGAGCGACTTATTGTATTTAAAACCAACTTCGGGGAATCGTACGGACCGAGAAAAACACCGTTCAATAAATGTGAGTTCTGCAGTAAAAACGATTTTTATGCGACAAACATCCGATTCTAGCACAAAACTGAATACTCATTAAAAACTCGGCTTCGACCGACTGTTATGTGTATTGCTTTAACTTAAAAGAAAACGAAAAATTCATCAATGTAAAAATTCATTCATGTAAAAATTCATCGATGTAAAAATTCATCGATGTAAAAATAGCATTAAATAATGACGTTTTTGCTTTCCTTCTACCGTTGATATATCTCCTCTTTTGTAAATAGTACGCAGCTGTCTTCTTGTGTCACACTATAGAAAACTCCTATCCGTTAAGTTTTTTTTAGAAATGTTTTGTAGCAACACATAAAAAGGAGCCAATATTGTTTTTTTCGATATATTATCAGTAAAATTTCAATACAAAATATTAAATTTGACCACCGCACGCGGTAATGTGAGTTGTACGTTTTTATAATACATCATACACACGTTTTATAAATAACAAGCATGCTTATATTTTATCGTTATGATCAAACTGTAGTGGTCCACGCTAATCACGGCTAACGAATAATAATTTTTAAAAGATTAATTTCTGTTTCTCTCTACGCAAACGTCAAACTGGCTACTTTGATTTCAGATAAGTTTGTTCAAAGCTAATTAAAAATCATTAAAAATACAAAAAAAAAAAAAAAAAGAATTCCAATTCTCTAGCAATTTAAGGAAACCCTTTCATTCGAACAATAATCCAAAAGGGAAATAACTAGATTCCACCGGACAGTCCTGACACATGTAGTCGAATTTTCTTGACGTAACGGGTAAATTTATTTCCATTACGCCTAGATAAGAAGAAGAGGAGAAAAAAAGATAAGCCAGTACACGTACGCATAAAGAAAGACGATATTCTTGTGTAACTAGTTAGTCGGTTCATTCGGTAAATTGCTTCAAAGTCGGAGAATGTTTGGCCAGATAGAAACTAAAAACTGACCAGATAACGAAGTTTGACCCGTGTAAAAGAACGAGTTCGTCGCAAAGTCACGTTAAGAATTGAGAACACATCTCCCACGACACAACGCACTAGCAGATTGGTAAATGAGCGTGGAAGCGAAACGAGAAGTGAATCTGGGCAGAAATGGAGCGATGAAGATGGCGAGGGAGCCAAGGGACCGGCTTGTAAATCACATCGAAGAAACGCAGCAGAAAATAAAGTTGTTGGTAAAGAAGGAAGACAGATAAATAATAATGAGGAAAGTATTAGTAGAGAAGATATTAAGATTAAAGATACCACCGCTATTTCTACAAATACGACTACTACGACTACTACGAATACTACAAATACTACAAATACTACCACTATTATTATTATTATTATTATTACTGTCGTTGTGTTGTTATCCATTTAGTATTATTATTATTAGAAGAAAGGAGTGCGATGATCGAATGTAGATAGGAACAAAATGATCGTTTAATCTGCTCGGACAAATCTGCAAAGGCCATTTTACTCCGGGTTAATGAAAGCGCTCGTCCACGAGACAAGCGAAAGTGGTGTGCTACTTTACCTTATCTTTTTGCCGATTTTTGCTCGTTTTTTTCCGTCATTTCGACTGATTTTCTCTAATTCTTCCTGAAACCCTTTTCAACCGAAATCAGCTGCTTCTGTACGAAACGAATAGTTCTCATTACAAAAATCACATTCTTAATTCTCGGCCAGTCTTGAAACAGCTGCACAGTGCAAAGTGCACTCCCAAAACAGGTCGTTATCTTTTAAAAAAACGACCAAGTAATTACAAAAACAATAGTTCAATAAAATGATACTTCAAAATCAAACTCTTAAGGATGATAATTAATTGAAAATTAGCAGCTTTAAGTACACCAATTGCAATCTATATATTGTGCTTACAAAGGCCGTGTACCGTTTCGGTTTCAACGATTCCGCCTAGATTATTTCGGCCTCGTTACGGTTCGACCTCATGCAAGTACATCTAGTGTGTAGTGTTAGGGCGAGTTTTTAATTTATTTTTAAAATTAATTTCCTATATAAGACGTAAAATAACCACTGAATCAAAAAAGCAACTGCGAAATTAGTAATTTATTTATTTAAAATTAAATCAGCGGTTTTTGAAGCTTTTTCTTTTCTTTTTTTTCGTTCATATATCGCTTAAAAAATGATTTCCTCTCATAAAGACTTGAAACGCTAATTATAGTATATTCACTTAGCGGGTTATTTCGATAAAAAAAATTCATTCGAGTTAATTTATTTTTCGTAAAAATTTATTATAAAATATACATGTTTTTATTTTTCTAAAAGCAAAACATCCTGTCATAGTTTGCCGAGATCGACTAATTTTTTCCAAAAATTTTTAGTGAAATAACCCGTTAAATGAATATATTTATAAGAGAAAATAATTTTTAAAACGACATACGAACGGGGAAAAAAGCATCGAAAACTACCGATTTATTTTTTAATTTTCCAGATTATGTTTTTTTTTTTTGCTTCAATGATTACTCAACGCTTTAAATATGATGTTAATTAAAGAAAGAAAAAAACAATAAAAATAAAAACTCACAACATTCTACATAATAGAGATCCGTGCTTACAATAGGTAAAAGTAAAAAAATCAATAGAATTGACGTACCCTGGAAATATATTTACGTGCCAAGGAAGAAACAAAAGGACAGGAGAGAAGGTACGGTAGAAGGAAACGAAAACAGAAATAACAAAATGAGGAAGTATCGGAATAAAAGTAATTTTATCGGGTGACAAATTCCTTTTGTTCTACAGTACGTATACTTCGAATTAGTTGTATATTACAGATTTCGTTCGTTTAATGCAATGCGCTATCATTCTATGCATTAAGAATATTTTTTATTTTTACTAAAATGAAGTTTGTCAAAATAAAAAAATAGTGCACGCATATATTATATATATCTGTATCATTTTTAAGCCGGTGTATAATGTATTTTTTGACCCTTCCTCCGTTAAGTTATATAAGATAATAAAGGTTGAATACTGGCAATTACTAAGATTTGTTTAAAATAGGAAACTGCGGAGAGTGATGTAGTCAATAATATAGATGACATGTACTTTTTTCTGGCAAACTTGTAGGAGAGTTTTAAAAGAAAAAAAAGTTAGTGGTTAATGGGCTTGAAAAAAAAAGGGGGGGGGGCTTGCCTAAACCCGAAACGTTCGAGTTTTATGTAGCGCTAATTGTCTCCTTTTATTATTGTCTCTAGTTTATATATGTACGTTGTTTTCGGTAAAGATCAGAATTTTTTCCCCCGTCAACGTTTAGAATAATTCATCATCAAAACAAAAGTCCGCAAAGGAAAATAGATGATTCTCTTTAAGTGTTATCCTTTTTAATTAGCCAATAAAGTCAAGCGTATTTCGCTTTGTGTTCTCCACGAACTTGTTCAATTTCGCCGGCGATACATCCTTCTACAAAATACGATTGAGCAGATTAACGGCCTTATTGGAAAACCAGTTTCGTGAACGTTTTCGACAATATTGATATTGGAAGGAATAAAAGATCTTTTCGTTTCCTAATCCGAATTCGAATCTTTTATTAATTTCTCCGCTTCGTTAGACATTCCGTGCAAGTGCTTCTTTTTTTTTTTTTTTTTTTTTTTTTTTTGATATTATTAACACTATTATTAATTAATAACCATGTCTCCGAAATGAGTCGGCTTAATGAATATAATTTACCTACAGCGTATATTAAAGCACTAGTTTATTTTGCTCCTTTATATGCAATCAATAGAGTTTTATATTTGCTTAGAGAGGTTGCAATTACAATTTCGCAAACGCTTTTTAAAAGCAGGGCGCGTAATCTGAAGGCACTGGACAAAAGTTTTTATCCGTCGCATACCTTTAACAATTGAGGACGAGTGTGGACTGTTGGACGCTTTTCGTGCGGCGGGAGCACTGGACGAAGAACGGTTTGTTAAGTAAAACGGAAAACGTTCCGCTTTCTTAGCGGTAATCGGCAAACGACTCCTCTTGCGCTCAGCAGAAAGAGCCATTTCGGTAACAAAGAGAGTTTGTTGTGTCTGGGGCAACAACGCGTGCATTCGCGTACTATATTTAACATATCGGAAAGAGAGGCGATGTTATCAGTTGCAAAAACGGTCGATGGTGGTGGGGGGCGCAGGGGAAACGCGAGTCGAAATGTTACGTTTCATGAGAACGGTTAATTTTCCAGTTATTAGGGTTTAGGTGACGGCGTAGAGATTGTAGCGTTGGCGGAATTCGTATTTTCCGGCTAGAGCGAGCGAAAGTGTGCAGCTAACTGGTTTATCGAAGCGAAAGATCATCGTCGCAATCGGACTGCAGGCAAACGGTCGGGCTTAGGCGTTGTGGCTCGGCGATAAAATGCCGGTCGGGCAGAGACAGAGGACGACAAGCGAGGTTAAGAACGGTTCCAGAGGCTGTGCAGCGGATAAGGAGCGCAAGATAGACGGGAGCGTCAAACGGAGGTCACCTAAAATGACGCGTTCAGCGCGCCGTTATCGTGTCGCTAATCCGTAATTAAGGTTGGCACAGCTAGCAAGCCGAATCGTTATTCCGAACGGTTTATTGTCACCTCTGCAGCGTCAGATGATACTACCAGGCTAAACCGCAGAAACCGCCTTCTCTCGAACGGTCCCGAGAAAAACAGATTATTACTTAGAAAATCAAAATCCGCCGCCTTCCAGCCGGCAAACCTTCTGTTCTTCCGACTCCGTGCCATTTTTACTCGGCGCGCACACATTTCTTACACCAGCAGCCGCCGCTATAGCGGCCACCTTTGCCAAATTCGTGAAATTCGTGAACTTCGTGAAATGCTTTCCGCTACCAAAAAACACTTTCTTATAATAATGCCGTTGTCGCCTCCTGCCTACGTACAAAATTGAGACACTTGCATTTTACTGCGTATAATCCGCTAAAACGGACAGACCGAATTAATTAGCACCTTCCAGATTGCGACACGCAATTGCCCATCGTTCTATCTTTCCGATTGTTCGCCACATTTAAGAAGCAGACTGGATCTGTTATCGGATGATGCTGCACCGAGTCGGCTATGTTCACTCGGCGCGATAATCTCTCTTACGAAAGTGACTTTAGAACACTGGTAGGAACTGAAAAAAAATGCAAACTGAAAAAAACTTTTTTATGCCTTTCATGATTTTCTTGTGCAGACAAGCTGTAGTGAATCCAGAGCAGAGCCGTGTTTTTGTTACTTAGCCCCCCCCCCATGCGAATGGTTAAAAAGGTGGTATTCTAGAACCCGGTTATGAAGACGATCCGAAAATTGCCTATATTCCATTTACCGACTACTCTGTCCCTGGCCAGGGCTATTGCGGTCTCACGGGAAGTTTTTATTTTTTGTTCAAAATCACTCCGGTACTATTGAGGATAGGTCAATTTTAAGTGAATCTCAATCTGGCAACGATCAGAATTGCCTTGTACGAAAAGTGCGTGCAAGAGTCGGCCTCAGATGAAAAGAAAAATAAGTGAAGATTTCCTGCGGAATATGCCGTGTAGTGCTTAGCCTTCGGGAGGCAGACTGGCGTTTCCGTTTATGAAACAGTGTCAACGAATGATAAGCAGATTTTTTATTATTATTATATCATTAAGAGCAGTTTATGTATTGTTTTTTTGTTTTGCTTTTTTTTTTTTTTTTTTTTTTTTGGTGATGTACGCTTTATAAAGTACACGACATTTTGGCACTATGGAATTCAACATGCTATGTGTATTAGTTATACCGTGGTAGATGGTGAGAAAAAATTTAAATTGGAAAAATTATGTCGGTCCTGCGCTGTGGGTACTATTATCTCGTATTTATTCCAAAAATAAGCACGTTCGTATACATCTTAGTAACCCGTATTTTTTAAAGCAATGCGGCGAATGTTATTTATTAGTAAGTCCCCCGGTTTTAAAAAACATACAATAATTAAAACGATCGACGGTTCTTCGAAACAAGATCTCTTTCACGGCAAAAAAAAATCTTTAAAGCGCCCTATAAGGAGTATATTTGTTGTTTTTAATTTATTTCGGCTTATTTACTCGCATTACCTTCTAAAAGTCATAATTGCTGTCATTCCTTCTGTCTGATACTATTGCTGCAATCGATTACACACAGACGATGGGTGGAATTTAAGTTTAAAGCCCTCCTCAAAAAAAAAAAAAAAAAAAAAAAAAGAAATGATCACACACTCGCCACGGCTTGGCGTTTCTCTATTCTCATCTGCCTATCTGCACAACGCTGGCATTAATCATGCTCCGTTTTCAAATATTCACGGGTTTTTCAGCTGAATGTCCTCCCTTTTATCAGCAATTTCTAGTTTTAGTCCCCCTACTTCTTATCTAATACATCATTTCCATTCGCGCTCTGTAATTTCCTTATTAAATTCCTTTAATATAGTGCACCTTTCTTTATTGTTGGGCCACAACACCTTTTGTAAAAACAAAAAAAAAAAAAATCAAAAACTCTTACGAACATTATCCCTGCGCGCAAGGAGAATTAGTACTGCCCGCTGGTTGTAAAACACTGATGCAACCATCCTATCTGGTAAATAGGACGACCCTCTTTTTGTTCGTCCCGGGCACACAATTGGAATAGGTATTATATTTTATGGATAAAATACAACCTTTTTCATCTTTGTTAGAATATTGTTTTAATAAAAATATTAAGGATTTCAGGGTGACCGTGTACATTCCGCATATAACTTCTTTCGGAACGATTAAATGTCTTTATTATTTACGTGATATCTCGCAGTAATAATTGAAACGCGAAATTTTTACTTAATCAATTGCGCATATTTCAAGTCTGCATGATCTCCGGTATAATACTAAATTATTATTGTGTACATAAGTTTAAAGGTGCGCAAACAAAAAAAAAAAAAAAAAAAAAAAAAAGTTTCCAAGGATCTCACCAGTAAAGTTTTTTAAGAAATTAAAAAGTTCCACTTCAGATAGAATTTAACCATGTAGGTACGCGCTTGCTACTGCAGAAAACAGTTTTAAATAAATTCACCGAACGAAACGATCGTATAATCTCATTATGTAAAATTGGTGATGCTGATGATACTATTTACAAATAAAACTCTATAACGGTCCTTAATCGATGCCACAGGGAACAGAACAAAAAAGAAAACAGAAAAATGTCTTACAAAGTAGTCGTTTATATCAACCTCCTAAAAATAAAAAATAAAAAAAACACGTTCCAAGTTTCTACAGCCAATTGCTCAAATTATAATCAACTTTGTTTTGTAATTTTTTCTTCTAAAGGTAAATTTAAAAAAAAATTGAAAGAAAGAAAAAAAACAGAAACGTTAGATGACCAGCGATTAAACATCCGAAAACATGCCTTTCAAAGTTATCAAAGTTTTACGCGATACGATCGATGAGATAAGGTCGTGTATATCCTTTATGTTCTCGAAAAAAAAAAAATCGTTTTTTTCTAATCCTATTGTGCAGTTTTTTTTCTTTTTTTCTTTTTTTTTATTCGTACTACATATATGCGAAACGATTTTTCGGCGACTGTTGTAGAAAATAATAAGAAAACAAGAGCTTCCGGTTGTTTGAATAAAAGTAGGTTTCACAAACAAATTCTGATTATAAGCTCAACTATTAACTTTTTTTTTTTATGGCTAGGAAAATTAAAGAACGCGAACTACTAACAATTATAAAAAGAAAAAAAAAGCATAATTATAGGACACATTATGAGCGGAGATAGATATGAAATATATATAATAAAACAAACTTTAATAACAAACAATGTAGAACAATAAATTAGATAAATACCTATTTAGAAACGTTTTCGGGCATAACCCATCATCAGCTAAAACTAACTTAAAGGAACTTAAAATGTATGTTTTAAGTTCCTTTAAGTTAGTTTTAGCTGATGATGGGTTATGCCCGAAAACGTTTCTAAATAGGTATTTATCTAATTTATTGTTCTACATTGTTTGTTATTAAAGTTTGTTTTATTATACAGTTTTAAAAAACAGGATGTATTCACCTACATTTACAGATATGAAATAGTTTTTTTTTTTAAAGGGAAAAAATAAAAATTGGGCTTGTCAACCAAGGACCTTAAGAAACAATTAGAGAGGAAAAGGAAAGTTGTATAATAAGACGATCAGATATTGTTAATAGGAAGGTAACAATGGAGAAGGGATAATAAGTGTAGAAGGAAAAGACAGAATATCAAAAAAGGAGCAGGAAGCTGAATAAGCAAACGGGAGTACAGAGCCAATCGCTCTACCGAAAGACCGGGCACTCAAAAAACATGTGATCGGCGTCACAAACAACCGCATCATTAGACTGGAGAGGACAACATGAGGAAGAGGCTAAGGAGAAGCGAAAGCGGGAGGAAGGCAACAAAGAATCATTAAAACGCAAACGCGCAATGGCGATAAAGCGTGGAAGTGAAGGAAACAGAAGGAACCATGGATTGGAAGGAAGACCAGGTTGAACAAAAGCAGCGACAATTAGAAAAAGAGGAAGGTTATAACATCCGACCAAAATCTGAGAAATACTGCGATTGATGCTTCAGGGAAAAATTGAAGGGAAACGGAGGCGCGGTAGACCAAGGACATCATGAATACGGAATAAATAATGAAATGAGAAAACTAACGGACATAGATATCTAGACATGTATAACGGTTTTTGGTCGCCGACGTCCGCTGAGCGGACATGGTAAATGAAAATGAAGAGAATATTAACCCGATATGCCACTATCTGACTATAAGCGCTTCGCTGTTAAATCATCAGCACTGATGCAATAGCGAACTGTCCTTTACTGTCGTCGCAATGATCAAGGAGTGTACTTTAGCCGAAAAATCGCGTATAATGAGCAATGTATGAAACACTGTCATTTACGTGCGTTACCGTATGACGCCGAGAAAAACTTCACTTCCTATCGCCTAACCTACTTAATTATGTCGCGAGAAGAGAAAAAAAAGAGCAAGAAAAAGGCACGAAGACAGGGGGGGATTGCGCGAGAACGAAGAGAGAGCTGGTTGGATACGGGGATGATGTTTAAATGAGGCGAATTAATCGCGGTAAAAACGCGAGTGAACGATAAAGAGACACCGCAGTATGGAGAATTATTTAGCGTGACGGTTTCGAACCCGGTTAACCTAGAATTTCGGTAGCGCCGGTGCAATATCAAAAAGGGAGCGCGGTTCGAGAATGATGAGCGGATTTAGTTTAAATCGGCTACCGGAGGGCGGACTAGCGAGAAAAGGTGTTACAATTTGACACGTATCGCGTTGGCAGCCGATAAGCAAATTGTCGTTCAGTTTTGTTCGGCTGTCATTCGGTGACATATAGGAGACAACGTTACCCGCTGCAGAAGTACGCTGAACTGGCGCGTGCTACAGACGAACTTGCACAGAATCCGAACGATTTCCAGCTCCAGCTAACGACGATAATAAGTGTTCGTCTGGCTGGATAAACTGAAAGGAGCGACATAGGGCTCCCGCCGCCGCAGCAGGTGATGATATCAGACTAGGACGACGACGACGACGACGACGACGACGACGAGGACGACGGCAACACCTTTATTTTTCGTACATTCGCTGCGTCGGATATGCCGAGCGACATTTACATTCCAGATTAAATTCGCCGCGAAAAGGTATCTCTCTTAATGCACTTCCACCTGCCTTTCCCGATCTGTCGGGACAGCCTTTCATAAGCCGCCGCGCACAACTTTCCTATTCATCTCTGCGTCACGCGCCCGATAAATATTATTATTTTCCCTTCGCCTGCCATCAATAGCCGAATTAGGTTAAATCTCTTATCAGGCACCTAGCATAACACGTTCCTCGTAATCTCTCTACCACACTAACAGCGACCTCCTCCTCTTCGCGATGCTTCTCAGTTATTACGGCTGCCCGAGAGGGCATCGCGACCGCACACGTCCAACACACAGTTTTCCTTTGGCCACATGTAAATCATCGATAAATTTACATCGAGTTGTACAACGATTGAACGGAACCATAAAAGTGCAGTCTAAGACACGATTATCTGTGAAGGATTCGCAATCTAGCCTACTTCAAACTTTAGCCTCGCTGCCTACATACCGAAATGAAAGATCGGGGGGCTGCCTTTGACAATTACAATTCGGTGCACCGAGACTCTAGTTAAATTATCCTTGTTTTAATATCCCCCCTCTTTAAGATATGTTTTACTATAAAATATACATTATTTTCCTTATCGGGTAATTGAACTTTTTTTGTGTGTTTTTATTACATTTTTAGAAGAACCCTTGAAGTCGCTATAAAAAAAGGAAAACAATTTTATTTCACAATTTTCATTATAAATACCACGATAGAGCTACAATGCTGCTACTTTTTGTACTCTATTTAAACATATATAGTATTCAAATTCTGTCGGTAAAAAGTTTGTAAATTGCGCTTTTAGCCTTTTTTGATTATATTTTTTTTTTGACTGTGTATTCCTTCTGAAATGCGATCACCGAATTTTTACAGCAAATGTCTTTTTTGCTATACTGTTTTTTTTTTTTTTTTTAGAGAACTCTTTGTACAAGCGACGAATATAATATTTCATCAATAAAAAAAATTATATATTTAATATTTTTTTTTTTTTTTTAACAAAAAATGCTACTATACCGCAAAAATGTCGAGAAGATTAATCGTAAAATTAAAATTAGTCTTTGCCACTAGCCTCGTTGGTTACAATATACAGTTTTTTCCTACACAAAGTTTTTGCTGGCTTTACAATTTTCGATAAATATCTTGCGCTGTACCTATTCATGGAGGAGAATAGTCGTAAAATTTGAACTAAAGAAATTGTTAAAGTAAATTAATAATGAAAAACACATCGTGCAAGTCGCAGACTTGCCGCTCTATACCTAATCCGAAATTGAATTAGGTAGCGGAGAAATATGGAAATGTAAAAGCGGATCTCAAGTAGAAAGAAACTAGTGCTTATAACAATCCTTTCATATACATTCGGTTTAGAGTACATTATGAAAAGCTTAACATGATACCTTATCAATGGTACGGAACTTGCTTTTACTATCATTAGTCAAGAAAATTAAATTCGCTTGCAGAGATTGGTAAGTAAAGTACAATAAGAATATATTTTTGAATGAAATAAATACATAGCAGAACCGAAAAGAAACACGAAAATACATAATATTTATTGCTTTATTCTTATGAGCATTCGAATAGTATCAGTGAATACTTTGACGAATACAGTACCGATAAATACAGTATCCATTCTTACAAATCTATTAGGCCAGACATGAAAACAACTTTATCAAAGTTTATTTTCCCTAATTTACGGTTCCATGGTAAATAACAGTGTTAATATTTTAACTGTCAATGGCACTTGTTACATTAAGGGAGTATTGTGGTCTAGAGGCTTAATTTTTTTGGGGCGTTTTGTCGAGCTTGACAAAAAAAAAGAAAAAAAGAATACATATATTTTTACCATTCATTAATATTTGTCGATATTTAAAAAAAAAAAAAAAAAAAAAAAAAAAAACTGGTTGGCAGCCCTCCTGGTCATCTGAAACAAAATTAAAAATAAAGATTCGTCTTATAGCATCTACGTAAGAAAAGTGGGAAAATATTTTTCCGCAAAGTGACAGCTGTCTGAAAATCAAAAGGCATTTTTCAGCTCTTTTTTCATAATTTTTTTAAGAATATTAAAAAAAATAACTTTTGATATAAAAGTGGTAGAGACGATAGAAGGTTATATAATAACATATTGAAAGGTTGGTAACAAAATTTGAAGTAAATTGGTTAACCAGAGACATCCTGTCAACCACCATGTTGAAAAAAGAGTAGTTTGCGTTGAAAGTTTTGAGCAAGTTTAGCCGCGGCGGTCTAAGTCATAGAATGGTACATGTGTAACGCTTACATTATATAGAATGTGCCTTTTTCGACTTGAACATATTTCGAGTGTTGTTGAAGTTACCCATATTCATACATTTATATATAACGTATTCGTACCGAAAATGGTCACGTAGTCGGACACTGTAGTACGGCGTCTATTGTCCGATTTGCTTTGGTAGCCTTAGTTGCTACACTACTGAAATAGCCTACAACTCCGTTAAAATTATCGGAACTCTAAAATTTTCTCTCGAGTAGCTCTGAAAGGTGACAGTAAACTTTAAGAATATGCCAAAAGAAAAAAGTTGATTTTTTCACAATTCCAGATAAGAAGACTTCTCCGGATTTTTTTTGTTTACCTGCCGTTTCACAGATAATACTCGACGGTGAAGAATTGGTATAGAACCCCACGGCGGGCCGATGTGCTTAAGGAACGAACAACAGAGAATCATTAAAATAATCGTGACTTCTTTTTTTTAAAAAGAGTTTAGATTTCCATCTGCGATAGCGCCCGCAGTCGGAGAGTATTTTTTTGAAAATGAAGAATAAAGATATCGACAGGAGAGTAAAATAGTCATTAGGTACTCGTGAGAACATGTCGCGCATTACGAAGGAACATTAAAACATTGGACGACGTAGTGTGCATAAAAATTGGTATTATCAATTAGCCACGCAATTGTAAACGGGTGATTTCATCTTTTTGTAATTAAGTAAGGTAATCATTTTTTGGAATGATCGGTGTCTGCTCCTCGGTATAGGCAATATTCGATTTCCGATTTCAGATATCAGGCTCTAAGATATAGGGGTAACATTCGGAGAGCGCAAGAGACCATTTTCAGAAGTTTCGCTGAAGACGAGCGCACTTTAACGGAAATTACAATATTATATTTATACAGGTAGACCTAATTACAATTTTAGTAATATAATTTAATGATAACAGGTGAATATATCATGCTCACCGGCACTTTATCGCACCGACGAGCTATCTATAATGATGATAAGAAGGTTGGTTTGGTTGATGATAAAGTGTCTATGCGCGAATAGCACGTTTTTGGCTTGTTTGCGTCTAACGAAATAATATACATATATATGTGTGTATTATTTTTTAGTATTCTGTTTAGTGAAATAAAAACATGAAATGCTAAAAGCAAATTATATTGGTGCGTCGGATGGTTATGGTCAGCGGAGAGACAAACCACTTGGTTAAGGATAGCACATAGTTACAAAGTGTAAGTAAAATCGGATATAGATATAAATAGCGATATAGACGTATTTTGAAATCTGCGGAAGATAAACCCTCGCTAAATTCGAACAACTTACGGGCACCTGGTAACCCCAATAACGAAAATAAATTGTGTATACCCGTCGGCAGATGCGTAGGCCTGTGCATGTTAAGGTGCGTGATGAGTACATTTAGTTAAATTAACGTAAAAAATAGTGTACAATAGGAATATTTACTCACCACGAAAGAACTAAATAAGCGGGGATAAAAGGCTTCTCGCGAGCCCAGAGGCCTCTTTAAACTCGCTATTTAAATTTTATGTAGAGAATTATTAATTAAGGTAGCTAACTCTTTTCCGTAACAATCTGTCAGTTATCAATAATGACAAGTAAAAATATTTAATTAACTTGTAAGGACGGTTGGTACTAGAGACAACGAACTTGCCTATAGAAAACCCCCAGCAGGAAATAATAACTCTCTCTAGAAAACGAGCAGTATGAATGTATATACAATTTCTTGATACAGGGCAAGAAGCAACTATGATGATGATTATTATATTATCGTATCAATTACGCGCTTATCAAAGTAAAATTTAGATTAAAAATACAAAATTACGAAATTACAAAATTATGAAATATCGTCGTCTATTTATAAATTAACGCTTGTCAGCCATTCTACTGAGCCTTCCTCAAGAGAGAATCCCAGTCAATCTTTTGTTGAAACTGTGTATACTTCGCACAAGTGTTAACAAAGTGCGGCATCATTTGAATCTCGCCACAGCTACACAACAGTTCCGATTCCGAAAGCTTCCATTTTTGTTCAGTGACACGGAATAGCCGAAAAAATGAAATTCAAACAATCAAACGTTGTCTACGGAAAAAAACGAAATACTCCGAAATCACCGTATAAATCCGCCGGTTTTAAGACACGAGAAAAGACCAAAGTCAGAACTACCAAAAACCGGTTTGAGAGTATTTTCGAAAATGCCCCCGATAATTTCTGCTCGGCGTATAATCGTCGACTTTGAACTAATTACGGCGTGTAGCGGCGATAAACAAAGTCTATCTCGCGTAAAGTGTATTTACTGCTTGAAAAAGTTTGCGAGCAAATATTTTAACGGTAATATTATAAAACGAGTAGTCTTCTTTTCGCCCTTTTTAAACTTTTTCAGAGCCAGATGAACTTAAAGTTTACCCGGATTTTCGAAGATGCTTTAAAAGTTTGCTTTATGTCAGACGGTAGCGGCCGTTAAAAGTATAGGTAGTACATAAGGCAGATTTTAAGTTCCGCTAGAAAGACGAATAAAAAACGAAGAAAAAACGAAAAATGAAAAACGAATAAAACTGGCACATCTTTCCAGCCCCTCCCGCTAAACGCATTAGTGTCTGCTGTTCCAGTAACACGCATAATAAATATCGTTTCTGTTCTCTCTCTCGACTAAACTGTAAAATTTAAATCTCTTTTTTAGCGTCGACTTAATTTATGTGCTGTTCCGCTTGAATTTAAACTGCTTAATTATTACATACTTAGAGGGCGCCGGGAGGCGGCAGTTGATCGCGTGTAAGATGCGACGATAAAGCGGTTAGAAGTTTACATTCGAGCGTGCTGCTGCTGTTCTCCGACAAAATCCGACAACGATTATTTAAATAACGTTTTCATTTTAATCGCCGACAATGTTATCGCGTCGCGAAGGCCAAACGGTCGATGCGAACCGGCCTAAAGATTTAAGTGATATTCGCAAAGTGCATAGATGACTTTTTTTTTTGTCAAACTCCGCTAGTGCAACTGATTATGTTTGTCCGCGCGACGGCCAATACTAACCTGAAAACCTGGTTTCCCCAGCCAGTTAAATTTTGATTAATCGATGATATACGTTTTTAAAGTTATCGCATAGATCGACCACTGACGGCCGAGAATAATCGGAAAAACAGATGGGGTACTTTTTTCTTCCCCGGGCTCATCTTAACCCAGAAACAATTACAAAAAGGAAGAAGTCTCGATTATAATCTCAAATGTACCATTATATAAAAATCCTAAAGCTGATATCATCCTCCTAACGAATTACAGAATGCGGGTGCCAGACCGCACTGGGGACTTGTGGGTAATTTGTTAGCGTACACTGCTGCTGAGTCTACTCATGCCGTGCCCCCTTCCCCGACATAGAAAAGTCCGTACAAATCCTAGTGTGCAATCCCGATGGAAGCAAGATGGACTCTCCGAACAAGCTCGCTTTCTGAGGGAGATAAAACACGGGGCATTTTGGTTCCCTCCGTCCGACCTTCCTAGAACCTATATTTCGGACAAGGCTCCGCGCATCGGACATATATTTCTCTGACGCACGATCATCTCAACTTTACGAGTGCCCCTTTTGTTTCCTCCCTCCTGCCACTTCAATAAAACACCTTCTCCTGGAGTGTCTTTCTTTTGCTTTTCAGCGCTCTAATCACCCCGCATAGTGTCTTTGCAGTCATTTCTAGCTAACTCGTCCTTGAATATCGCCGATACTATATTCAGTTATACAACTGGTTTTTGTTCCGAGTCATTTAGCGATCTTACCGCCGTAGTGTCTCGTAATAGCCCCAGCAGCTGCACACAGCACTCAAAAAAAAAAAAAAAAAAAAGCAAAAAAGCAAAAAAAACGGCATACACACATACAGGGGTGGGAAAAAGTCAGGGTGCAAACGCAGACATACAGTTTTCGATAGTGCACCCTGACTTTTGCTCACCCTTGTAATCTACGAAACTATTTTTTTTTTTTTTTAATCTTGTTTTGATTTTAGTTTTCTTTTCTTTTCCGCTAAAAACTATTTGTGAAAAGGGAACAACAGATATTACTGCCGGTGATTTTTATTTGTGTTTTTACTTTCGTTATTGGGCAGCGTGTTAGTTGTATAGAAAAGGATTTTTTTTAAATTATAAACTAGTGTTATAGACCGTTTCTTTTTTTTTTTAAATTCGCGATAAATTTAAATTTAAATAACAATGTTTATTTTTAAAAGTTGTATTTCCCCCCTCTCTCGTTACTTTGACGGAATGCCCTGCTTTTTTGCTAAGCGTGCAACTGATAATCTACTGACAATCTCAACTTTATAGATTTTTTTAAAACAGTTTCGATGGTTAATTTTTTTTTATTTTTCTTCCTGTACCTCACTTCTCGATCGCATTTTGAAAGCAGTGTAAACTTTTTGTCAGTATACCACACTGATCGAATAAGGTAAAAGTTTTTCAAATCCTATTACGAGCAGTGTTCGAACAATAATTATTCGAAAAATTAATTGAAACACGATGAGAAACAATTTTACTTTTTTTACGCGTCATATCGTTAAAAATATACTTTTGGAAATTTCAACTTAGCCGTTATAATAGACGGAATAGCCCAGCCGTGCATAATGACACTTGCTGTTTCCACTGAACATTTCTCGGTAAAGGAAAAAGCTGTACTCTGGTTAGATATATTGTTGTTCTTCTTTATGCGCATTCGGTGCAATTATTAAATGTGCAAAAATCATACGACAGACACTTCGAGAGAACATTTCAGTTGACTGATAAGATTAATTTACACGGATCGCGTAATTACGACTTTAGTTGCATTTTTCGTGAGAGACGTTTGTTTTCTGCTTTTTTCCACATTATTGCCAGGCACATATGAGGGGAATCGAGTAAGACCCATTTGCTGGCAATCAATAAGATTTCTATATGGAAAAAAAAAAAACAGAGACAAAAAATACAACTACGAGAAAATTAAAACAATTTGAAAACATCACAGAGCGGAAAACTCAAACATTCTATCAACTATCGGTGGTGTATTTTCGAAAAAGAAAAAGACGATGAAAGGAAGCATCCGAATTTAAAGGCATATAGGGAGCGCGGCCGTGCGCTTTTGCAAAGGTGAAACAATAACAGCCGGATGAAATTCATTTGGAATCCGATTTCCGGGGCCGACCTATCGCCGATACGGAGAATATAAATCACGTCGGGCGGCGGCTTTGTGACTGCTTCTCATCAGGCGAAAGTTGGCCTAGTCAAAAATGGAAATTACCAACACAGATAATAGAGGTGCACTTGTCGGCGCGTATTTATAAAAGTAGGAAAACAAACGGAACGAAATGCGATCTGTCAAATTATCGAAATGGCAGAGTGTAGAGCATACAGCGTGCTGCGTACTAGAGCGTCGAACGCAGGGCATCGAGCATAACGAGAGCGTCGTACATTATTTCCGGCCTAATATAAACGAAAATATGCAAAGTGTGTATAAACAATCAGTTCTTCGCCGACGCGACCCCGATTACATTAGCGGTGCCGCATCAGGCATTTATTTGCTAATCTGCAGCGTGGAAGAGTCGAGGCAACAAAAGCTAGGCGCCACACGAGCACGACGCATCATATGCGATCACAGCCAGCAGATATGTAGAGAGAAGTGAAGATACAACTCCGGTCGATCGCTAACTGGTAAACAAGAGCATCGGTGCTTCCAAAGGCCAAAAAATGCCCACCGCTCTCCGCCGCGCCGCAGCCGGCTAGTTTACTTTCAGCGCTTTTATCTACGTCGCTGTTTCCGAACCCGAACGCGCGCCGATTTCACTATTTATTTAATAATTCTCGCTGGAGTTATTATTATCCCTACTACCGCTATTAATAATTATCATTACTATTATCATCACTGATGTTCTAGGGCCTCCTCGCATCTTTTTCTACGCGTACGCAAAACAATAGGCCAGACCTTGTCCGATATCTATTATTTACGGTCATTTTTACGCGCCTTTGTCGAATCCTAATTGTAGAAACTCTTTCATTCCCTGTTCCGTCTGTACGGCCACAGACTGCTGTTTCGGTGTCTTTATCGCGCGCGATCTAATAATCTGTTGCGTCCACGACGTCATTCACGGGAAATTCGTGTAAAGATTACGTTTTTCGCGTACAAGAATATCATCATAGGTTTCGAAAAATCTTTGACCGACAAATTCCCCCGCTGTTAATATTGTACACAAACGTGTTCGGAACCGGACAGTCTTGTTTTCTTTCTCCGTTTTTTTAAATTTTCCCATTTGGCATTTTCACCCCTGGATTTTCCCCGAATCAAACAACCTCCAATCGGCAGTACCTCTCTCCCTGAGGCCCCGCCGAAGCGTAATTCGAAGGGATTTTGCTCTCTGCGATGCTGCCGGACAAACCAACTAGAGCGCCATCTGCGATTGCAGAATAACACATCGTGGTACTTCCTCCTAAGTTGCAATTGAACGACATAAACCTATACTTATTTTTACTTCTTGCGCGCTTCTGAAATAACGGAGGAATAATAATAAACCGCAACACATAAACATTCCGATTAATCGGAAAATTTAAACGGCTGTTGCGCGCAAGGAATGTGCTCTCAGAACCTCCAAAGTGTTGGAAAATTCTCGATAAATCTCGCGTAATCTCTTACGCGTAGCGGGAGACCAATTTAGTCGGGATCTCGAAGGGGCTCTCTCTACATTTTTAATCGTTAATGATGCTAGGGTGTTGCAAAAGAAACAAATTGGAATAAAGTGCAAAAAAAAAAAAAAAAAAAAAAACCCAATAAAACCATCGCGTCTTTCTCGGCAAAGGTAATAAAATTGAAAAACAATTCGGAAATCCGTTTTAATTGTTCTACTGGCACACATTTAGCGGCGAGCTGACCGTTTTTATCGCCTTCTATATCTGTCTATACGCACACCTTTGCGGATCAAATTAAAAGATTAAGTCGGATAAAAGCGCTTTGAGCGTGCCCAATTGAAAAAAAATCCGGACTTTGTAAAATGTTATTATAATTTCGATCTCTAATCTATTTTTTCCGAACGAAGCGAAACGAAATAAAAGAAAAAGGGGAAAAATGGCGGGCTTAAAAGTGGGGTCTTGCGGGTCGCATGTAAAAGAGGGTCGCCGCAGCCCGGTCATTAGAAATACAGTTATAATCTTTGTCAAAACACATTTTTGTGTGTGCTTATTTCTTTTTTAATACATTAAAAAATAGACAAATATGCATTATCTAAACAATCATTGACTAGTTCCGAATTTTAAAATACGTAATCATGATGATGGTTATATAATAGTTTATAGAAAATAGCTAACAATTGACGCAAAACGACATAAAGTATTTAAATATATATTATATATATATATATATATATATATATATATATATATATATATATATATATATATATATAAATAAATGTATATGTGTATACGTGTATATTAAAATTTTATAAAATATTAGAATTTTAAGTAACAAATGTTATAAGAGTTGTTAATTAATTATTAGAATATTGAAATACAAGTTTTTTTTTGTGTATGATTTTTAAATTAGTTTCTTTTTTTTTTTTGTGTGTTTTTTATTATTTTGAATATGTATTTATATTACAAAATGGATTGCTCGATGGAATTTGTATATTTAAAATGTTTTTTGTTATTTCACTTTCCGATATAAGAGGTCTCTCCCCGCAAAGTCGAAATATTTTTAGTCTTTTAGTATTATTTTATTATTTCTAAATCACTGCTAAATATTCGATATTACTTACGATTATTAGTAGAAAAAATTTTTATTTCTTCCATTTTATTTTGTATTTTCTCAAAGATATGTTTCGTAGTAGAGGAAAATGCGTTCCCCTAACGCACAAGTGTTACCCCGTTGACGTAACGTGGTCAACGATTTAAATTCATGTATTTACTAAGAAAGTCGACCGCATTTTCTTCTTCAAAAGAGAACTCCTACACTTCTGCGCAAAAATAAAATATTTAATTATCCGTTAAATAAAAAATTTCCTACATTTTTTTTTATTTTTTTTTTTCTTGGTCTAGCATTAAATGCAATTTGGCCATTAACTAATCATTTAATCAATTTTAATTTAAGTTAATCTTTCAGTTTTTGTCAATCTGTACTTTTTTCGGCCGTCGCTGAGTATCAAACCAATGACTACTATCTCAGTAATGAAGCGTTCACGAGGCTATCGCGACGGCTTCTACCTACACTTTATTTCGCATTTTTTGTTTAATTAACACAAAATAATAAAACCGTTGTTCAGTTACAGACGAGTATTGTCGATTATTAACACCAGGGTGGAATTAAACTTCCCCCCTTTTTATTCTTTCTAAAATAATGATACGGAAAATATAATGTAACATTTTAAATATTAAAAATTATAATTCTTCAAAAGCACGATAAAATATGTTTTCGCGAATAACGTAGAAATTTCAGTGTTTTTGTTTTATTTTGCATTTTTATAGGTGGTCGGCGTGGATTTTAGTTTTTCCAATATAAAATTTGTTACATTTACTACATTTTATATATTGAAACGAATTACGTTAATTTACTTCAAGCTATCATCGTCTAATAATAAATATATGCTTATATATTAGCTTTTTAACATTTTTTTCCATTTCGTACACATTTGAATTGAAATGTGTAAATTTTGCCCCTAGTTGTTGTTTACGCTGTTTTTACGTTTGAGTTGCCTTTTTGTATTACTTAATGCACCGATTTTGTTAATATTATAATTTTCATTTACTCCGATTTGTTGGCTCCTTTTTTTTCTTTTCCGTATTTCACTCTATATTGTAATTTTTCTTATTTAATTGGAGCACGATTGAAGCGATGTAAACGCGAAATAACCGTTTATGCGTACATTAGTGGTGATTTGTTTATTATTTATTATGTTGTACATCTTTTTTTTATACATACAATTATTAGATTTTAATCGGGCGTTGTTATTTATATTAATGATGAAACTTAAATATTCTTTCGATAAATTACCGGTCAAGTTATAGTTATCGAATGCAGTCGAAAAACTAACCGAACTGCACGTATAAAATTTTTTTTCGGTTTCTTTTTTTTTTTTTCGAATTTTACAGAACTTACAGCAGTTTTGTAAATATCCGGTAGAAAAAATGAAAATTAAACGTGGCCTTTTGTTGAGAAAACGAAAGAAAGAAAACGAAAGAAAGAAAACGTTCGCTCTAGGTTTCACTTAAAACTTAAAAATCAGCGTACTTTTCTGCGACTCTGGAAATGCAGAATTCCATATATGTATATGCTTTTAAACATGCCAAAGGAATTTTAGCATCCTCATGTTCTTCTGCGGTCGGAAGAGCAATCAACGACGACGGCTAGCGCATTAGGACAACCGCGAAACGGTCTGATTCGTTGACCACAGAGTCATTGAACCGGAGTCGGATCGAAGGCAATTTTCAAAAAAAAAAACAACAAAATATGATTTAATGACTCTTTAAATGTAAGACGCATTCAATCCCGATCGACCGATACTGTCAATGCTGTTTTCAATTCGGTGTGAAATCTTCCTGGGAAGAAGATTCGCCAGTTTACAAATCGCATCAACATACTTACGTGTATCAGGAATTCGGAACAACGAGATGATGATTTAAGAAAGAAAAAAAAAAAACGAGGAAAGAAACGCGCACATGTACGCACGGAAAACGGAAAAACAAATGGAAATTAAGGAAATCCGTTTAGAAAATAAAAGTGGCTCGTCATCATACAGCGCAACAGCAACGAAACGCGAAAGGGGTTTGGCGGGGAGGATTAAATTAAAATTTTCGCAGGCCCTGAAAGGAGAGGTGGCGGAAGGGTTAAAGGTGGAAAACAGGAGAGGCGTCTTTGTGCCGTATCGATAGACGTTCGAAGGAATTTCAATAAATTTTTCTTCGGGCGCGGCGAATGTGCGAAATATCTGGCCTGGCAGGCAGCATGCATGGCCGAAGCGGCGACAAACGCTCCGTCGCGGATAAAAATGTCTTCGCTCTTTTATCGCCGCTCGCTGACTTCATCCGATTACGTATCTCCGATAGGCGAGCGTTCTCAGCTCGCTTTCCCGGTTCGCGTTCCCGGCTCGCGTGGTGGCTCCGTGCGTTCCTGAAGACCCAGCCATTCAATATGCGACTCCCGATCCTGATCTCGATTCTCTTTACGATGTTTCCTCTTCTCCGACCTGTGTTCTTCGTCCCGTTGTTGCGACTGCGTGTGTCGACTTGCATCAGCCAGAGCCGCCGTCGAGAATTTTCCGTCCACATTCTTGAACCTCAGTCGAGCTTTTTCAGTCGATTGCCAGTGTAAAAAAATTATTGGCGTTTAAATTAAAAACGAGAAAGGTAAATCAATCGGGGCTCGGAATTCGGTTTTTTAGAGGCGAGATTAAAAACGATAAATATAAATCGGTGAGCCGGGGAGTTTGAGTTTAGACGCTGCTGCTGTCTGTATACACGTCTAATAATTACGCGTGCTTTATTCGCAGCGAATTCGACGACACTTTGACGACAGGCACGCTACATCCACATAGTTTCGTTGCTTACTATTCTCGCGACCATAAATCTCATCTAATTACGCCTAAATTCGAATAAAACCGCTCTTCTCACCATCTAGTTCCCAGTCTGCTGCAATAGCCGCTGCAGTTAGTGCACCACCGTCTCGTAAGTTTCGTCCCTCGGTTAGATGTACACGCTGTGTTATAAAAGATGCGCATATGCACATATATATATATATATATATATTGTATTTCCGGGATGATTACTCGAATTGCAAAAAATGTTGCATCCTTTATAACGTGACATAAAATGTGGCCTTTTTAATAAGATTATTTCGATGCTCATTGAATACTATATTATATACGTGTAAATTAATGACTACGTCATTCTAGTAAGAAAATGATTTTTCGTTGCACTTATAAAATTTAATTTTGCAGAGAATGTCATAATTATAATCGACACTTTTTTTTGGTCCTGGAGAGAGATAGGCGCACCTGCATTATTCATGTACGTTGAAATTAGTTGTTTTTTTGTTTTTTTTGTTTTTTTTTTTATGGCCTGGCGGCTTTCCAGTGTACCTCAAATGATATGGAACATATTTTTTTATAGCTAGAAAGAAGGGGAAAAAAACAAATAAAATCAAATAAAAACTGTTTAAAAGAAGAAGAGAAAACAGAAGGAAAACAGGAAAACGAGATCCGCTGACATTTAATTAAACAACAATTTTATTAGTACGATAAAATTGAATAGCGCTAACAATGCCTGATTGGATATAGAGAGCGTATGAAATATAATGTCAGCTGTTAGTTCACCGAAGAGAAAGCATTGTCGAATCAACGACGATTAAATAAAAATGGTTGATATCCTCTTTTAAATTATTATTATTATTATAGCAGTGATAGCGTATCAAGCAGGAGAACTTTTCCTTTTTTTATTTATTAAATAATTATGGGTCTCACAGGGCAAGTATGCCCGCTGCGTGAGTGCCCGACACACTCTTATTAATTCGAAGTATACAAAATTACTTGCTTATTCTATACGTCATAGTATTAGTCAAGTGTCAATCTAGCCAGGGCTATCGTGGCGTTAGACATTAGGTAGAGGTGCTTTGTTCGAGTTTCGATTCCGGTACGCTTTCAAAAACTTCACTTGCGTAATGTCCGTAGTTGGAGTGCCCAAAAATGTATATATATATATATATAGAAAAAAAAAAAAACAACAAAATAATCGTCATAAAAAAGCGTGTTCAATTTACGGACAATGTGGGAGGAGTAGAATAAATCCATGGGAAAGAGAAGGTAAGACAGGTTGCATGCAGGAGTACGATCTAGAGCTATGAAGATCTCCTCTCCGTTCTATCATCTCAATTAGGTTTGTTGAAGGACATACGGAAAAAATTAAAACTGATGTAAGAATTATAAAAGCCTGAAATTCAGGAAATTAAACTTTCATTAGTTAATTGCTTAGTCCGGATAGTTTGTCAAATCCGTTCGACAAAATAATGTATTAGCAACAGGGCACGTATTGGAAGAACGTATTTCAGTAATACCGAAAAAAAACAAATTAGTATTCCCATATTCCTGTTATTCTTCTCCTCCTCCTTCTAGTAACCTCGTTTTTGTTTCGTCTCTATTATACGTTCATCCATTCTTTTATGCCGACCTGTTCTGATCCAGACGGACCACGTGCTCTTAACACACAGCGAGTAGTGTTTATATCTGATACGAACTAAAGGTTAATATGAGGTGGTGGTCCTCTGATTTCGTGACGTCAGCGCGTTTCGGTTCTTTATCGAACAGACTTTCTTCGCTTGGCAGACGATATAGTGCGTTTTTATTTTTAGATTTTGTTAATACACATTTTTAAGGATTCCTTTTTTTTTTTTCTTTTTTTGTAATTATGCCGGGGATATTTTAATTTATTATTTACCTAACGATTGGACAAAATAAGAAAACGTGTCGTCAAACCAGCACAGTTACAAAGAGTATTTTCTAGAAAATTTCATTTCTTTTTAGAATGCGTCACAGTTTGGAAATCTGTTAAACGTATCATCACATTCATTTTCGATAGAAACCACTTTACAAAAGTCCATATTAGACTTTAACGTTTCGAATACACTATTCATCGTCGCAAAGGCAACCACCAAAGTCAATAGAAAAAATAAGATCGCTTTCAATATACCATTTATACGAGACGATATTTATTTTTATTTTTTTTTCGGCAAAATTTTCCACTAGGGGGATGTTTTCATCTTTGTAGGGGAAGGGGGTCGCTGAATACGGTAAAATTTTAACAGACAATATATCTACGAAGCAACGATTTCTCGCTGAGAAAAAAGGTGTAAACGTTCGATGAATTTTATACAAAAACATCGATATTTCGGCGCGACCGATGAAAATTTCAAAGTGTCGAAGTTCTTTTGGTCCATCGTTTCGGTGTGAAAAGTAATATAAATCACATTTAAATTTTAATCGACTTCATTCAGTAAGTCTAGTTTGACGCGATTCAGTATGAAAAAGCGCGCGACAAAATTCAGTAACACTCTCAGATAAATTAGTGAAGGCGCGCGCAGGTTAGCATTGTAAAATAAAAGGCAAAAAATTACATATTTATGGTGTGTAGAAGTTAAGTATCGCGTAACATTAAATCATTAATAGACGTTATTTACAATATATTTCTCGAAATTCGGAACACCAAACTGAATGCTGATGAAAGTATTTAGTGACACGTCGATATTGCATTATTATTATTATTATTATTATTATCAGACGTGCGTTTATGTGCTCATTTTTATTTTGTAGATTTTGCAATAATTAATAAGTGAATTTGTTTATATTTTTGTAAAATTACACCTGCTAACCTAAAGTATCGAGTAAGTAAGTTGGCGTTACGTAATAAACAGAATATTAACAAATACAGCAAGTAATATAAGTTTTCGTTTCACTAAATACTATATCTTATTTGTATTCCGTTTACTTTTATTGGCTTTAAACTTCTTACATGATAACGCGATGGCAGAAATATGTGCTAAGTGCTCTGGAGATCTGCCTATTAACGGTGAATATACAATACGCAGTCAATGCGTGATAAATTTACACTTTGATGGATGCAGCAGATTATTACAAAAAACTTGGCGAGGAATGTCTAAAAAGGGGCGACAAGAATGGGTCTATAAAGAATGTAGAGCAGTAACAAATAAACCAACGCCCGATCCGTCAAACCGCAGTGTGGTACTGGCAAATAATACTACAAATGATACCGCATTACTGATCACAATAAGGAATGAATTACGAGACTTAAGTGAACAGATGAACGGTCAAATGAATAAGATGCAAACTCGCGTTTGAAGATAAGATGAATAGCGCTCTAAACTTAATGAAATCATTAACGGACGAAAATAATTAGCTCTGCGTCAAACAAACGCGTCTTTACAATCCCAAGTGCACAAATTGGAACAACAAACGAGGAAAAATAATATCATTATTTCAAATATACCTAGAACACCTAATGAGCAACCTGGTGGACCTAACAGTTGCAATAGGACAGGCCACTAATACTCAGATTTCACCTACTGACATCGATACATGTCATCGCCTACCAAATGGGGAACATCAAAAACATCCAAGCATAGCAGTAAGATTTTGTCGGCGTCTATTGAAGGCTGAGTTGATTAAAAACTGCCGTACAAACAAACAAACAAACAAACAAACCCTTATTATTATTATTATTATTATTATTATTATTATAATTTTATTACAAATTTATTAATACATGTATTACAGAAAATTATACTTAAAACATATTAAAATAACGTGGCGTTATTTTAATATGTTTTAAGTATAATTTTCTGTAATACATGTATTAATAAATTTTTTTATAAAGTGATAACACAGAAAATGGACATAAACATTTATAACTCAAATATAAAGAAATTATTATTATTGTTATTGTTATTATTATTATTATTAAGCGACTTTCTACCTCTACAACAGCGCAGCGAAGGAGTGTGGCTTATTCCCTTTTCTTCATGCTGAAGGTTAATGTTAAGCCGCATTGCGCGGTTTAGGACACCGGTGATTTTATACGGCTGCAGCAGTATTACGGGTTTTACCGAAACTAGACCGCAAGTCATTGCTGACAAATTTCGATGAAAAATGCGCAGTTTGAATAAATTATTTAAATTGGAGCCGGTGTTCCGGCGGGGGGGGGGGCGCATTAGCCTAATTTGGGGAAGTGTCTTTATTTTTGAAGTGACCGTAGCCGATTGCCGAGACAGTTTCTTCGAACCAGTTAAATATCAGGCAAGCATGGTCGCGGTCAAAGCTCGTTTTATGTTCACTGATCCGCAAAATAGATTATCTTTACCGAAAACGAACTGGCGGCACCACTGTCGCCGTCTGAACCCGGAACTTAGGATGGCAGTTTTTTTGCCACCCTCTGCTCCGCTCAGTGTTATCGTTAGAACAATTCCACGATCGAATGGAAATCAAACAATTTTCCCCTGGGGTCGTCATCGGGAAGTAGCGCGCGCTGTTTTTCACTTCACATTACCAGTGCATATTTCCATCTACTATCAATGGCGAATTAATTTCCGATTACTATTTAATCGTCCACCGCTGTTCAACACGCACACATACCAACCTGACGACGACCTTTTTGTCGGCTGCCTTTTCCGTTAAAAGCTAATTGATCAGCCCGTATAGAGAGAGCTCGGACCTAACCTGATTAACATACGGCGGAGCTGTCCTGTTCGTTAATTTTGAATTTCACGCAAAAAACAAAAAACGAAAGAAAAAAAAACCACTACCTATTTAATTATGCGTACCCACCATCGCCTGTTAAAAGCCGCGGTTATTCATTTCTGCATTAGGCTGTGGTACTGTTGGCGCTCGTTGTTTTTTTTTCATCTCTTTCCGAATAAGTATGCTCGGAGGACACAACAAAAAGGCCGCCTAAACGGCCCATTTTAAAATTTTCCACTTCCGGGGCGGCCCTCTTAGATTGCAGAAAGCGTGTTTTTCTTTCTCCACGGATTTTAGTAATACTCCGTGTTAAATATGTATTATTCGAAATTACCGCTTTCGGCGTAAGTCTATTTTTGATTTCCTCTAAAGTGTCAAAGAGATTTAAAAAAAAAAGAATATGTGTACAAGAAAAAACCACTGTGGAAAGTGGGTTCTCAACTTAGAATATAGGATTATAGGCAGTTTGATTGTAAATCCGTTTAAATTAGTTCTTTTCGGAAAGAGAATTTATAGAAAGTTTGATTATTGGTTGTTTTTTCTTTTTTTCTTGTAATATTTTAAGAAATAATAATATTTCAATACTGACAAAGGAAAATACATTTTTTTTCTTTTCAAACACATAATGCGTTTTTTTTTTTTTTACTTTACGGTCGATTATGTACAAATTTCAGACACCTCGGATGATATTACATAACATTGTAGCACTTAAAATATTTTATGAAAATGTAAATTTTTCAAATCAACAAGATATACCCTAAAGCACTAAACATTAGAAGAGTTCCGTTTGAATGGCAGGAACTGTATTCCCGATATTTCGGATAAAAATTTTCCATTTCAAAACAATGCTAACGTACAAAAATGTACATAACCACAATAGTATTGAAAATTAAATAATATATCGCATTTAATTATTTGTATTTACGAATTGTTTCCCATTTCCTAGTTTACCCGTATAAAAAAGTTCTTCTTCATAAAGCTACCAGTAAAAAAGTTTAATTTAGAATTAATTTTACCGTACATAAAGCAATGATATAAATAAAATAATCGTGCCGTGCAATTTTTTCTGCCGATCATTGCAAGTGAACAATATACATTTTAAAACGGCTTCTCTACTACCGGTTTTTACTCTTAATATTTTTTTTTTAATTGAAGGCAGCTATCCAGGATAACTGGACTATATTAAGAAGAAATTAAATTCTAATCCGGTGGTCAGAGATGGATGAAAGAAAAGAGGCAATAATAGGAACCACCTTTGAAGACGGCAATGTTAAGATATAGGAAGCATTATAGGGAGTAGGCAGCTTGAATAGCTAAGCGTACAGGATATTACGTTCGGAGGAAAGAGATTGGAATAATCAAACAGCACGTGGTCAGGATCATAAACAAAAGTACAGTCGCTAGAGTGTAAAGGACAATAGGGGGACGGGGAAATGAGGATTGGAGCAAAGTTATGATTGAACCGCCGGCGGCAGATAGCAAGAATGAGAGGATACTTAAGGGGAGGAAAATAATATAACCAAGAACAGGAAACGGGTCTAGGCTGATTAGAAAGGTAAAATGAGTTAGGATTAGAAAAGGAGCGAGGATATACATCCGACCATAGTGTGACATGCATTCTTTTGGAGAGGGGAAGTATGTTGTGTTCAGAGGAATCTATTTAACAAAATGTGGGAAGTGCGACGTGGAGCCTGCTAAGGAATCCGCCGTTTCTCGTTACTATCAATACCCGCAAGACTTGGAACCTAAAGAAGGTCGATGGAAATGGAATAGGAAAGGAAAAGACCTATAGATCAAATAAAAACGGTTAAACGTTTGTCATTTGACTATTTTTTTTTTTTTTTTTAACATTCAATTTAAATACTGCGACGAAAAAAACTCGACGTCATCGTGAAGAAAATATCATCACGTTGGAAAATAAAATACGATGGAAAACTTTATATAATGTTTAATACTGTCATATATAATATTTCGCAAAGTTATTAATTCGCAATAATATACCGAACACGAATAATAAAATGTACTGTAAAATTATTATATAACAAACACAAATCATATAAAAATATTTAAAAAAAAAAAATATTAAAAAATTCCAAACCTCGACTAGTTTCGACGAATTGGCGGTAATCAATTTTCTAACTTTTTGAAAATTATTACATATATATATTTCATATAATATTAACGTTATTTCGCTTTTACCGCGTCGTTTGTTATTTTTCAAATTAGCTCTTTACATTACTTCGCCGTTTTTCACGCTATACTCATTTTTGATCGTAACTTTAGTTCGTTCATTTCTGTCGTTATTCGTATTAGTTCACACGCTATGAATAACGGCAAAAATGAACGAACTAAAATTACGACTGAAAATAAACTGGTGGGAATAATGCAATCGTTTAATTAGCTGCGATTAATTTCATTTTTACCGAAAATCAACAACACTCGCGTTTTTGTCATTTTACAAAGAAATTATAAAAAAAAAAAAAATTTCCTCAAATTTCTGCGTTGCGCAGTTTTTATCACTACACGGAACCAGTCTGATCTTTATATTTTCTTTTTTTCTAACTCCCAGTGGGGAAGGGGGGTTGAGAGGCCTTGGTCGTCTCTTTTTTTTTGGCGCCCAAACGTCGTTCGGAAAGGTTTCCACTACCAATGCCAAATCACTTTTGGCTAATTTTTTGCGCACTTTCATTTCTGCACGTTATGTGCTGCATCGTTTCATTGAGATTTTATATAGGCCAGAGTGTGCGATCGTTATTTAGACATTTTGAGTGTTTGTTGCGGCTTTCCGGTTTTTATCACACGTGGGAACAACTAACTGATGCACAGATCCGTTTAACAGCATCACCGTTCGGGGGATAAAGTCGTGATGGTCGGTATGTACGGTTTTTTCGGCTGAACATTAAAAGATAACACAACTGCAAACCTTTTCAGAAATAACATGTACAGTCTGCTAACGGATACGAAGGGGAAAGTATATTTTGAAAGTGCTGTCAGCAGGAACTTCGCGTTTGTGCGGACATTTCGCCAGTCGATAGGAGGACAGCTTCAGACCTTTTGCACATTATCGCTTAAATAACTCTCGATTGAGAATCGGCCAGATGATTCAACGGCGATTTTTCAAGACGGACCGAAATAGCGGAACTTATCATTTTTTGGACCGGTCAACGCTTTAATCGTAACGGGCGCAACTGCGGCAGTATCGTAAACAGGGATCAGATTGCAGCACTGGAAATGGTTCCCCGGAGGTTAGGTTGATGAGATGTAACACGCACTCCGGTCGCCCAGCAACTTCTTCCGCTAATTCTGCTCTTGACGATCGTTTTATTTTTCTTTAATTCGTCGATAATTATCTTCAGCAACCGCTTATCATCATAATCATCGGAGCCGCTAAAATCACCGCGATTTCCCCATTTTGGCTCCTCTGCATGAAATACAAGCTCACCGCTGTCCCCGCGTCTCTCTTTCCGTTAACAGCGTCTTCTCCACCCCACTGGCCGCTCTGACCGTCGAAGATAGGTTAGGTTCCATTGCGAAACATCGTCGCATGGTCTACTATACTTCTGCACGATTATATATTTCAGTTAGATTGATGAGTAACTGTCCCAGAACAAAACTTCGAAACTGCTGGAGTTAGTGGTAGATACCGTACAGCGAAAAATTCGCGCCGAATTAAAATAATTATCCATCGGAACGGGAATGCGAAATTGAAAAATGGCAATTAGCGATCCATTAGGTGGGTAAAAGTAGATATTACACATATAGAAGTTTCTTTGAGGGTAATTCCATTTCATTTTTAAATGTTTGAAACGCGACCTATTTTTTAAATTGTTTATCGACTGTTGAAAATGACGTAGAATAAAAAAAAAGTAACCTCCAATAAATAGAATAAATAGGTATTAGACAGAAAAATGTATTAAAAATGTTGTGTTGAGCAAGTTATTCATGGCGTGTTATTATTATAAAACATAGTAATAAGTAATCCTATTAATTGTAGCAGTTAATTAATTATATAAAATTATTTTTAAATGTATGAGCTTTATATCTCAGTACTTTACGTAATGTGCATTGTACTATTATTTCCTCTTCCTTCCTGTGTACATTGATAATATTAAGAGTTTTCTATTATTTTCTGAAGCAGCCATGAAGGAGAAATTTCGCTTATCTAATATTTAATTACTTAACTGTAGTCAAAATCCAAAATATAGTAAACTTATTTAATTCTGTGCTGTCTGAATCTTGCGATTCGCTCGCAACTCTAACTCTACAAGTATGCGCATATTATTGTCCATCACTGCACATTTTTCACAATTTATTATATACTTTTATTTGTGATATTTGTGTGGTATTTCATATAGAATTTCCTTTATTTCATTAATACTTTCTTTTTTATCTAAACCTGAAGTTTAAATTAATTTGCTTCAACTCATAGTTTTGTACGTATGCAACTTCAACTTACAGTATCAGAGACTATGTCTTTAATCCCTGTTATTGTTTATATTTTTAGTACACTTTGCAAGGAGTTTTTGCACACACATTATCTAAGCTTTTTGTTACGCTTTTTTTACTTTTTTTCTTTTTACGTTATTAATCAAATTTTTTCTTGCACAACTACTTTTAAGTCACTGAACTCCCTATTCCTTTATACACAGTTAAAAAAAAATAAAATTATTACTGATTAAAAAAAAAAAAGAAAAAAACTCGACAACGAGTTTTCAACTCATTAGTTTCTACGATTTTAACAGATCATAAGATATTAATAACATATCTCGTAACAATGATAGTTTTATCTTCTTGATTTAAACTATATATATAATCACACATATATATATATATAATATACAATTAGAGATTACGTTTCCCGCTCACTTCGTTCACTAACCCCCAAGTAGCTGCTCTCTTCGTCTCGTCGATTGCACTCCTATGTCGTATATAAGCTTTGACAAAAATTTTACAAAATTGTTAGTTTTGCTGTCTTTGTAAAAAAATAATTAAATAATTTCAGTAACAGACACTGCCTCCATATATGGAAACGTGGGGCTTAAAATGTTAAGCGTTCACGCTCTTGTACATTACAAAGAAGTATATATAATAAATTGTATTTTATTTTAAAAATTGAGAATACTTTTGGTATGGTTAAATTTTTAATGTTAATATTTTTTTACGCACTAACGATGTAATGAATTGCGCTAACGAGTTGGTCTGACAATCGAAAAACTTTATCAAAAAAATCAGGTAGATTGTCTTAAACTAATTCTCTCTCCAATATTTTTTTTTTTTTTTGTAAATAAATTATATAATATTTAAAGTTTGACGTAAAAATTAGTTTCGCACCGCTTTATCATAGTACTTAACCTCTGTGTCATGTACTCAATTTAGAAAATAACGTACAATCGTATATATGTGATCAAAAGACGCGATGATAGACGCAGTATTGACTCTAACGATATAGGGCAGACGAACGTGGTTGCGTAAGTTTAGAATTCGTGGAATAAAAACCTAAAACTACTAGATGAGAATTGTAACAATAAACATTTAGAAAAATAACGAATTATTAAAGAAGAAATTTTGCTATTACTTTAACTCGGCAAGACATTCGACTGTGTCTGAAATTGTCTGAAATACTAATCAAAAGGGTTTTCTGAAAAACAACCCGCCAAAAACAAAAAGTCGCTAACCGCTCCCATTTGTAGAGTCCTAGTAAATGTAGGCGTAACGCTGGTTTGAGGGGAGGAGGCGATTATTTATTTAACGGATCTGTAAAATTCGAAACACTTCGAAAGCAGCTAAATTTTGCGAATTAAGCATAGAGAAGAGGCAGGCAAGCTCGAAGTAAGAATTACGCCAATGCTGACGACGGGGTATAAAAACCGGCCAATTCCAAAATAGCTACTCGTTGAAGTATGCAGACGCTTTGATATGCGCTCTTCTTAAAGGAGTCGGAGAGAAATGGGGCGGAGATTCCGATGACAGCAGCAAAAAACAACGAAAATCACATCGCGTGTAGGTACTGTTCGAGACTGCAATGACGTAAGTTTCATAAAGATTGCCAATTGCAGACTTACAGGATAGTGTGTAGCAGGGTTAGGAAATTTTTACGGCGATTCATCAGTTGGACCATACTACTCTACTGGGTTGAGTAAAAACACCGCTGGGAGACAAAAATTTTCTTGAATGTTCAAAACGAACAGTATCAAGAACTGGGGGGCGTGTGCTCGATGGTTTTGAAGACGAATAACAAACAAGAAGGTGAACATGGTCTGTATTTTCAATTAAAGGGGGTTCGAATTTTTTCGACCAAGTTCGTTAATTGAAGATTTACCGCGCGAGGTTTACTTTTGCTTGCTTCTCTAGCACTATCGATGGCAATTAAAAAAAATTCCATTCTCTACGATGAGTAGTGTGTTGCATTAGGATACGCACACAGACACACACATATATATATATACATATATACACACGTATATATACATGAGAGGGAAAGTGGCAGCAATTCGATAGGAGATAATAGCATTTCGTCGATTGTACAGATTGTCAACAAGCAACCGAAAAAGAAAATCTCCATTTAATTGACTGGCGCAGCTCTCCACTTTGGTTTTCTTGCCGTCCAATTTAATACCTTTGTAATTGAAGCTTAAGTTCCAAGTGGCACTTTTTCCGGCTCGCGGTTTTCTGTACCGACGCAGATGATGGCACTGTCACAGAGAGGCTGCGCTCGCTCCCTCGCCAATCTTCCTTTCCCGCCAAGTCGATACCTCGCCACCTTCGCACCGATGTTCCTACTATTTGTCTTTGTACATTTAAAAAGCGCACCGCCGAGAAGAAACAGCCTAAACCGGAAGGACATTTCTCAAAGTCTTCCCGCCGAACCTAATTATTGTTTACTCTGTTCGCGCGACGAGCGGATTTTTTACCAACTCGAAATGCCGTCAGCAACAACGGCGGTACTATAGGTCTTTGGGGAATCGCATAATTCCTGTAAACAAGAAATAGCATGTACCGGAGCAGCGAGAATTAGCTCTATCCCGTTAATTACTTTTTCGCACGGCTCACAATCTCTCATCATTCGTAATTCCGGGCATACCGTGCACAATAATTTTACTGCAACTGCCTTCGTCTGGCGATTACTAGGTTTAAAATTATATATTTCCCCGGAACGAGTCAACGTGCGTAAATAAGCCCTCTACTATCCGGGAGCTTGACGTTTTCCGTTAGAAAGAAATAAAAGCATCAACGTGTACAATCTAGGCATTCGGATTAAAGACCGAACAACGTTTTTTCATAACCTTCGACCGAAAGGAATGTATAACGAAAGGAAGGCTGCTACTCCGATGAAAGGAGTAACGACAAGGTACCACGGATTAACAATATGGTTTTTTCTTTATTTGTTTTATTTTGTCTCGGGAGATCCGCCTTAAATGTCACCGGAAAAGAGAAAAAAAAAAAAATACACAAGTTCTCCTTTAACCGAATGGCCAATTTAGCCCTTTTGGAAGAAAAAAATTCGCAAGACTTTCTTTTGTACCTATATACAGAGAGATGCGCTAGTAGCTAAGAGGCGCTTTATAATCCGAGTATATAAAACAATTTAGCGACCAGTTTTTGTGAGGGTGATAGCGGCGATGCGAGAAAGTCGCATCTGAACCAAAACGATTCACAAACACCGAGACACTAATCGATGGAGGATAATTTGTGAGAACGGAGAACAATCATTCATTTTAACGGTTTTAATAATAAACGAATGGCGCGGGAAATGGATGGAGCAGATAGAATTATCGCAGCCGGAAGGGGAATCGGGGAAAAGAGAATGAAAAAAGCAAAGAAGCCAGAAGAAAGGCCCGCCTGATAATAATTCAATCTTCCGGGATAAGATTAATTAAGAGGAGAATTTTCGATAATTTAGTCCGGGCCAGTTCTGGCGCGGAAACGGAGCCGCGCAATATCTCATCGGAGCGCAGGCAGTCGGCGAGTGGTCGCTTCATTACCGAGCGTTTTGTTCTTGCAGCAGTCGAAAGTATCATCTCGACGTCGTCGTCGTCGTCGTCGACTTGGTCTTTTCAAGCGTTCGCTTTCTCATAGCCGTCAATGAAAATAAACAAAGTGCACGTAACAAACGAAAGCGGCTGCTCGGTGAGCGGCCCTTTCGACCGAAAGAATTATTATTACTGCCAGACGCTGACGAGAAAGAACTCGGGAAAAACACGCCGGCAGATAAACCAGCTCGACGCGAGAACCACCGACGTAATTAATAATGCTTCTTGCCGGAGCCGCTTCAATACGCTCATAGTAGTACGGTTCGCGCGCGCGCGCCAAACCACTCGATGAGTCGCAACTTCTAACCCGTTGCAGTCGCGTTACGGTAAACTTTCATTTATCAAGAAAAATTCGCCGCCCGGCAGAGGTGTTATTGTTCGGACGGAACGCGCCCAAGGTAAAGCGGCTGCCGCAGCCTTTTTGTTGTCTCTGCGATGACGAAATTCTTATAATTTATCAACAACAACCCCGTTAAACAAATTAACGAGCGCATTTTAAGCGGCGACTTTTGACGGACTCGTTCGTTAATCCGCTCGCTGAGTCGGCACCACTCCACGATCACCCATCGGCGGCGCTGCTCATTCGGCGACGGCCACAACATCCGCTGCTATTCTTTTCTTCGCCCCCCCCCACCCCCCTCTACCCCCGACGACGGCCAACGCAACGAAAGATACAAAGAAAGTGGCGCGACCTCCATATGCCGCTCATTGTTCTTAGACTGGAAAGTGAACGCGCTTGCGGGGCTTTTTGTTCGTCCGCAGAGTAGTTCGCGCAAGAAAACGACCATGAAACAACTCTAAATGACACAGCTCCTCCGCGCGTGTCCTTATTAATCACGTCGCCTTTTAATTCGCTCTGTAATTCCTTCAGAATTTACCTTTCATTTTTAGCGTGACTCTGTCTTCTTGCGTCCATCATTATTGCGGCGTCGCGAAAAGGGCGCCAGCGAGAACCATTAAGAGTTTCAAATCAAGCAACTTCGAGCGTTACCAAGCGATACCAAGCGGCATCGAGCGAGATAAAACGGCATTAAGCGAGATAAAGCGGCATCGAGCACCGAGAATTCTGGGGATTTATTTCATTCTTACCAGGTAGAGCCCGTATTGTGAACACACATAACGACTGCGTAAATGTGTTTCACGATACAATTTTAATATTTCCACATGCGTCCTCGCGTGTACAATTAATGACAACTGTGGAGACTTGTCCCGTTCCGAATCGAAGTCGCTCCTAGGTATATATACCTAATCTTAAATTGAATATTGATTATACCAAAGAAATCTGGTAAAGTAAAGGCGGATCCCAAGTAGAAAGAAACTGGCCCCAGTATTCTCCATTGTGAACCTTAACTTCACAATCCCCAACGCCCTGTCAAGGGTATGCTACTTTACTTAGCTCTTTTTCAGTTTTAATATAATATATAGAGAATGCTTGTCGATGGTAATTTGTCGAATGTTGTCCTGAAATTTAAAAAACACGAAAGAGAACAGCAAAACTAACGCATACAAACTAACCAATCATTGTGTCCTGGCTGTTGTGCTAATGTTTTGTACCTGACGTCTGAAGATGACCGATTTCTGCGACAACATCGGAATGGAGTTGTTCGCTCCGCTCAAACAGCATAAAAGCACTCTTGGGCAGCGTCGCGCCCATTAATAATATCCGTAAATGCTGCAGCATTTGAGCTACCTCGTAACTGTCCCCTCAAAAACCTTTAATTATTACCCAAATGCACTCTGTAGAATCTGAACGATTGCAAAGAAATCTCCATTTTGCGTGTTGCGCGCGCGCGGCAGCTGACGCTGCTGTCGAGTTGATTTCCTAATTTTCCTTATAATATACGTATCTCTAAAGAAGCCGTGTAATTAGGACTTACCGGCTGTACATACTTGAAAATCAGGGAAATGACCGCTAGAGGCGTTTAACGTAAAAGCTGCTCTCTAGTCTAGTCAGAGCTTCTATTTAGACGGAAAGACAAATTTTGAGTGTATTCGGGAAATTAAAAAAATTTCGACACAAGTAACCGTCACAAAGCATCTGGAACCACAAAGAAAGTGTTCTCGAGCCAATTATTTTCGAGTCACCGCAGGATAGCTGTCAGCATCTAGTAAAGAGAATCGACTGATTTACGGAAGTTTCCTGGTTAGTTTTTAATTACTTTTTACCTATTTTGTATTTACGATATCGTTACGACTTAGTTTCAAAAAACTGCATAATCACGTTTCTTCGAACACTTAGCGATTATGTCCACAATTTAAAATACTACTTTGCGGGATATTTACGTTTCGCATCTACCGTATTAATAGCCTAGCCCCTCCGGGGGGCCAATGTCTTTCGAAATCTCACCTATATTCCTGTGAATGTAATGTAAAAGTAAATTCACCTTTGCAAGTTTGAATTCCAGAGAGGATCGAAAAAATTAATATATGTATCTCTGCACTGCGGCACTGTAATTTTTTACACGCTCTTTTGCGATCAGTAGATCACGATCGGTTACGAAATAGTTGCCAAAAAGGTGATTATTGTAAAGCTCGTTGAAACTTTCAGCATTCAGCGCGATTGTCGTTAAATTAGAATTTGAACTGTGTAGTATTGCAAGTGGTCAATTATTTCTCTTGCGAAATTTAAATATTTACGACCGCGTCGATGAGTGTCGTTTGATACTGCCGCGGTATCATGTTTTCACCAAATTCATTTTTTCCGCTCCGTCGAAAATACCGACTGCAAAGAGTACGCTTATTCCCCGGATACAACACTTTTAACTCGTGCCGGTCTGTGAACACACATTTTGAAATCCCGCTTGTTCAAAATTTTTACTTTTTTAAAGTTCAACTTTTTTTCTTTTTTTGTTGTTATTGTTTTTTTTTTTGTTTTTTTTTGCGCTCATCTTAAACGACCGCCGTAAAGTTAAATTACATTACTTTCGATAGTGGCCAAATGGCATATTATCAAGCCGAAAAGAAAAAAAATAAATAAATAAATAAATAAATTACATACTTCGCGTAAATACATTTCCAAACTTTCGTGATCCGAGATATTTTCGGTGAAAACCACGTCAAGATTTTTGTTAACGTTTCTCCGGGCATATGTAGTCTTCAGAACACAAACGAGTAAAGATAAAAATAGAGAAGGCTTTCTATATAACGAAAAAAAAAAAAAAAATACTAAGATACCAGATAACTTACCCGCTTCTGATTGGTTGACCCTGTTGTTCTATTTTTCGTGGTTAGAAATGTTTAATGATTTTTTTTTTTTTTTTTTTTTTTTTTTTTTCGTTAACTGACTTATTAACGGCCTCCCCGTTATATTGTCTCGGTGTTAAAATTTTTACGTTTCCAAATTTTAATCGCTTCTCCGAACCTCCAGTTTTTTCGATTTTTTTCCAAAATATCGCGGCGGTATTTTGGAAATTAATTGCGCGGTTACTAAGTGATCTTCTTTAATGTTACATTTGCCGCTGGTCGATATAATTTTCCATTGTCAACACGGGGTAAGACACCTGCGCCAGTGAAATGCCTTCGTTACTTTTGTCAATCACTCGCCAATAAGTCCGTGCATACAAAAGAAAAATTCACATATTCGGGTGAAAAAATAGAGGTTTTATAAAGCCGTTATAAGTGTGCTAATGCGATAAGTTAAAAGATGAAATAATATAAAAATGGCAGTTAGCAGCTACCGATTCAATCGGATAAACTTTTATCAAGAAGTGCATTGTGAGATGGATGCGTTTGTTACAGAGCGACCTTGGCTATTCCGTTTTTTTTTTAGGATAAACATGAAACTGTTCATCAGAAATTGAATAAAATCTTCACCACGCTATAAATATAAATAAGGATAACAGTTTTGCGTAAGACGTGCGCACTTTTGCAAAACGATCTGCCGCAGCCATGTTACATACCCATTTTAAAGAAGAAGAAGAATTTAGCCGATGATAAAATAGCCAGAATTTTCTCCAAAATTAAAATGAACCCGCCGGTCTTCAAGGTTAGTATTAAAATAAACAAGCTTTTAAGAAGTAATACGAATAGCAGGTAAGACTCACCCTGGGATTTGTGTGAGTGTGGAACTAAATCAGCAGGACAGGCAGTAATGCAGAGCGGGTGGTAGTAATCAGACGTAATTAATTTAGATGATACGGTTATTTTAGAAAAATCGGATAAGTTAGGAGAGAATATCAATTGAAAAATATACAAAAACTTTAGGTGACGGCTATGAAAACGTGGAGAAAGGCGAAGCAAGGTCAACCAACCAAAAGCGAGTAAGTTACCAGGTGTATGTGTTTCTGAATACTTTTTCAGATAATCTTTTCGTAATTTTATCTTTACTCTATCAGCTATCATGTGTAAACTGAGCCTTAAATTTTGCTTCCCAAAAGTATGGTATATGAAATCGTATGCACAGTAATTGTCAGTACGAAAAAAAATTAACATAGCGGTCAGTCTGTTTAAATTCAAAAATTAATACGATCGTCAAGTTTTTCGTTTTTGTACGACAATTTTAGTTCATACATCATTTCTAGTTCGATATCTTGTCTAATAGCAATATATTAGAAAAATGAAATAGAGGTTAGTAATATATTGTTTTATCTTAATTGAATTAAAAATAAACGCTATTATTTAAATTTGACATAGGTTTGGTTCGGTGGCTTGTTTATTTTATTTTTAGTTATATTTTGATTTACCGGTTTGGTTTGGTAGCTATTTCGATTTACTGGCTGCCACTTTACTCTATTAGTTTGGTTTGGTGGCTTGTTTATTTTCTTTTTAATTATATTTTTAAGCACATACTTTATACTACTCACGTCCGACTGCATTTATATTCTCTCATTTGAATTTATTTCATCGTCCGAATTATTTTGTGTCTTCAATTTCATTTAAGAAGTACATATTATTTTATTTTATTTTTTTGTTTCAATTTTTTAAAAAAATTTTTTTTTTTTTTTTTTTTTTTTTTGTAGTTTTTCAACATCGTTATGGAGATCGAATTATGCGATTCTTTTCATATGAACTTTCATTTCGAGACGTCTACCGTTATTCCGAAGAAGGAATTTTTCATTTTTATATAAGACGTCGAATTCTTTCTTATTTCAGGTTCATTTTTATTTATTTATTTTTTTTAAATTTATTTTAATCTATTTTTTGCTTTTCATTTTTATTATATTTTTTTACGTCTCCCTCTGTATATTAAAGTACATGTTTTTTTTTTTAAATTTTTTACGTTATCGTTAATTTTAAAATATCGTCTTCTTCGTTTGCATGTCTTGTGGTTATTGTGTAGATTTTAGTTTGTTCATCTAATGCTGTTTTCCACATTTTACATTAGTTGAATTTTGAATTAGTTCAATTTCACAGTGCAAAATACCATTAAATGAATGAACTAAAATTTCGCTGCGAAAAGTAAAATTCCCCGACGTCGTAAGCTATTACATTATACCGACGATGAAATATGAATTCAAATGAGAGAATATAAAAGTAGTCGGACGAGAGTAGTAGAATGTGGCAGCCAGTAAATCAAAATATAATTAAAAAGAATGTTTTTATTTAATTTTTAATCAAACATAAAATAAATTGATACGAATTAACGGGTAGCGATGACGAACGTATGAATGCGAATTGTAATTGGGCAGAATGAACTGGGAGACTTAATGTAAAAATTTACCATTTTCTTTTAAACTTTGTAACCGGTTCGCATCGACTCTGCTATTTGTCCGAAGCGCTAACGTATAACGGTAATTTCGATGCGGTTTTACCGAAAACAATAATAATACGCTCATACATTTAACCGTATATGTATGTACATCTGCTCTGTTTTAAATATCTGCTTAACAATTCTGCTGGTGCACTATACCAAATTTAAACGGATAAGGTATTTATCTGGCAAGGGAGGGGAAATTCGGTTAATTTATAATCAAGTCGGAATTTAAAAATTTTCCAGTAAAAAGGATAACGTTCATCGCAACAAGTGAAGATTATGCACAATTAAGAAGCAATACGAGATAAAGCGAGTAAGAATAAAAGTGAAAGAAGAACTTTAATGCAATATTGAATATATTACGGGTATTCGTTTGCCAACACACACACACATATATATATAAAATGTGTATATTTGAGTATATATATATATATATAGATGTTTACGGAGCGGCAAAGAGATAAATTGAAAGGGTGCAAAATCCGGGTTGGAAGAACAGATGAAGGAACGCACTCGAATAAACAGCATCCGAGTATTGCGCATTAATCATCATTATACGCAAACTATCATCATTTCGTCTTCCATTTTCATTCACTTAGACGATGACGTTTTTCCATGAAATTATTAGAAAGTTTTCAATTAGCAACTTCAGCCTGGCACCACTGAACGTAATTTACTAATTTTTCGCTAATTACTATTTTATCATTCGTGCGGCCGTCTAGTTTACCTTAGTTTTAATCAATATTAAATGATAAATTTTACAAACTTCAGTAAGTCCCGCAACAAACAATACCCCTCTAACTAAGATATTATTGTACAAAAATCTCCATATAATGCTGATGCTTAAAGACAAAGCGAAATAGATACAAAGTTATACGGGGGCAGAAAAAAGAAATTATACATCAAAAAAAAAAAAAAAAAATGAAGAAATATCCTTTTTTTTTTCGTTTTTTTTTTTTTTTTTTTATTTCGGAGTGCCCGCTGATCGAGTTTTGCTCAGATTTACAGCGAATTCGCAGGTGTATTCGCGAATTCCATAAACATTTACAGATACAACAAAAATACGCACACGATACGAAAATTTTTTCGCCGTATAATTTTAAACTTTCACGGGGTTTCATACTTTGTTTCGCTGTTGTTCTGAAGATGGATATCCGTTCGAAAACATGTAATTTGTCCGACGTGGATTTCACCGAAAGTATTAACACGGTTCTATCGATGAACCGTGAAACTTTAAAATTAAATTTTATGCGATTTTTCGTTTCTAAAACGGTGTCAAGTGTCGTGACAAAACGGCGTCATACAGCACCGACCAATCAGAAGCGCTTAGCTACCTGATAAAAAATGTTGGGATATAAATATATATATATAATACAGTTTCCATTATCCTTTATTTCATTGTTGCTCTGAACATGTTCATCTCCGTCTGTTCGAATTACCAATGTAATATGTCTGACGTGAGTTTTGCCGAAAATATTAATACGGTTGTGTATATATATATATATATATACTGGTAGCAAGGTAGTCCGGTGGTTAAGGCGCTTGGCTACCAAACCAGAGGTGTTATAGGTTATCCGAGACTTTTCTCGATCCAAGTCGCTTCCAGGTTTACCCAGTTCGTTGTAGAACCGAAAAGTTTTGGATCAACGGAAAATGTAACGTATCTGTAAATGTTTGTTTTCCAATGAAACTGCACGTCGACTAAACACAAATAAGTGTTTCTCACAAAAATTGGTAGCGATTGATCTGAAGTGTTACGTTTCTCGGCTAATAACTGGTCGCGGTATGAACGTATTCAGCGTTAATAACCATTTTAACGTGAAACACATTTCTAGGCTGGGGGTAAATATTTAATTTCCACGAGGCGCGTGATTTCGTGATATTACGCATGATTTGCAACATTGCAGTAATTTCCCCGTCTCTGTAATTATCATTTTTATCGAAAAAAACAACAACGTTCGTATTTGTTTTCAAGATTTTAGCTTCAAAGCGATTGAGTTCTGTTCTGTTATTACATAAACACCAGAACCGATAAAAGCGATAAACAAATGATTGTGTAGCAATCGAAAACGCAATTGATCGAGAGAAAAAAGCTTTGACAAAATTTTTGTTTTTACGGCCATTGAAGTTCACGCGTAGATCGGAAGGACAACATTCTTTTATATAAGCTGATACCGATTGCGCAAAGGACAAACCAGTACGTACTTATTGGTACGGCACGTACATCGTTCCATACTACTTTCACAAACTAGCCAATTTAATATACCAAAGACGACGGGGTATTATTTACTTTTTTTATATTTTATTTTATTTTTGGGCGCATCGACTACAGACATTAATCCAGCGCAGGTAAAATTGTTGAAAGTTGCGCGACAATAGGAATCAAACTAGGTCCTAACGAAGCGAAAAACACCATTAACTAATCAACTAGGCCACGCGCTAGCTGACTAAGACGACAGAGTACAGTTTACGTGTGACGGTTGTAATTCCGGTTTTCCAGGTCTCACGATTGATTACATCTTAATTTTAACGATTAATTTTCTTCTCTTTAAGCGTTGATCAAAATATTGACTAATTTTTTCGCCCAATTAAAATGGAATATTTAAAAAAAAAAAAGCGAAACAATTAATAACAATATTTTGAAACAATAATTTTAATTAACGCGATGTTGTTTACGAATTAATTCTATCGAAATTATTATAAATTTTGCGATAAGAGCTAAACAACGTAGGAATTATATTTTAATTATGAAAGTTTATGCGTAAAAACGGGCACATTTTCCGCCGAGTCCTATTAGGTAAAGACTAATTAAATTAGCCTTTCGGTTAATATCTTGGTAGTAAATTAATAGACACTCTTAACGACGTTAAATTCTATCTGAAGCTATCGTGGAATAACTGTCGTTCTCAAATTCGCTAAAACTTATTTCTCATTAGAACAATCGATATTTTTTCTAGTCCGTATAAAAATCAGTCATTCCGAATATCCAATAATGGAATAAAAGAAAGCAGACGTTTAGCTTTTAGCAGAATTTTAGATCTATAACTAAAAATTTTCATCGGTAAGAGAATTCTAAATTTTTTTTCGATGGAGTTGTGCAATAGTATAACAGATTAAAGTGAAAAATAAAAGAAACTGAACTATAATCTAAAAGTAAGGAAAAAAACGAACAGATTTTTTACGCGTTCTGTATACTCTTAAAACTTAATGGATATTATAAGGGTGAAACATTTTACATTATTACGTAAAAGAGTTATATGGCTTCCTTCTTTTTCTTTTTAGGATGCTCACCTGTAAACGGAGAAACAAAAAATTCACACACTGGAAATATTGTCTAATTAGGATGATGATAATGGCGTGTTTTCAGTGCACGCTGAAAATTAACTTCGCATTGGGTTTTGATTGATCTATAGTGGCGAATTTAGGAAAAAATAAAGGAATTACGTCATTAATGAAAACACGCACTAATTGGAAATTCCGGAATTCTGGAACCCAGCGTGTCTTTTTTTTTTTTTTTTTTTTATTAAATTATAATTTATTTAAGTACATATAGAATTTAATAGCAATGGAGACCGTCCAATTAAGTTCTACTCCACATTTTACAACCTTTAAAATTACTCTTCCAAGCGAGCAGTATTTTTCAACTAGACACCGGCATCGCACGTCACCTCTTCGAATAATAGTAAAAATTATAGTCGTAAAATTTAGCAAATTCTAGTTCTTACTGAATAAAAATTGAAAAAGCGTTGCCTTTGTATTTTGGAAATCATTTAGTTTTCCATACGGGGTTATGCGAACTATTTAGCACGTGTAAACTCCAAAATATTTACCGTTTATTTTTATTTTTTTAAATAAGTTTACCAAAATTATCTAATATATATGGGATTTAACCACTTGTCGACTTTCTGATTTATTTATTTACTTTTTATACATATATTTATATATATATATATTTTTTTTTTCTTAGTGAAAAACATTTACTGCATTAAGGATACCCATAATATCTCCATTCCCCTAATAAAAAATATTTTAGCATTATTACCAGTTCTAGTGACGAGCACAGTCTTTGTCAAAATTAACACTTACAGCTAGCGAGAGAAAATCATAGGCTTACCAACTCGTTCAGTTGATTCGGTCGTGCGAAAGATACAAATATTGTAAGAGACTCTTCACCGGGAAAAGAAGAGTGGTCAAGAAACAAATGCTCAAGGGTTCCTTTTTTGCAAACAATACCGCATTTTATTTTGTTTTCTTTAATCTGCGCTTCTCCTCTTCCGTTTTTTTGTTTTTTTTTATTTTTTTTTTTATGGTAAGTCCTATATTATCTTAGAATTCATTTATACGAAGGAATCGCTTCGCAAATTCAATTCAATTTAATTGTTTAATGCGTAATGAACAGTAATGAAATAATTTAAAATTCCAAAAGTAGACGTACATGGGGGCTACATATTTATCCAGGAAAGTATAATACATATTGAGTTAAACACTTTAGCCCATGTTTACACATTGAGTTCAAAGTGTCTTATTAAATATTATATATATATATATATATATATATATATGAGTTATATCTATTCTTAACAAAATATAAATAATAAGGTAAAATAAAAATAAACACACTCATGCTCCACACCCTTGGAGCTCAAAGATCAAACTGAAATAGTAACATATTGAATATAAAGTAACGTGTATTGAATTATAAATTAAAGTGTAATTAGGAAAATGTAAAAGAAAACTAATAAAAACAAGATTTACGTACAGCTTAAAAGAATCCTAAATAGAAGGAAGAAGACAAAAAACTATAGCGTTAGTAAGTAATAAAAACTACTGCGGCTGAACCATCGAGAGAAAATAATAATATTTACGGTAAAGATTATTATCGTTCCAAATGCAGATACAAATAGTGGTTAATTTAAAATACGGAAGATTTTAAAATTTAGCATTAAGAAAAGTATGATCTGAGAATAGGATACTTGATAAAAATAAGAAAGTTTTGTAATCAAAGCGAATTTATCAAAAGTAATTTGAGCGCAAGTCGCTCTGTTGATGAGTTATTGGAGTAATTGTTAATTTGCAGCAAATTAAATAAATTCTATAGTGCTAAGCTATGATAAAAGTAATAAAACGATTATTGTTATTTGAAATTAATTATATATATATATTCGGGTGTGTACCTTTATTTATTTATTTATTTATTTATTTAATTTTTTTTGAGTTTAGTTTAAATCCGACACTAACGTGTACCGGTTTTATTTTTATTTTTCGTTTTTAGGCAAGTTCAACTCTATACCAAGCGCTTAAAACGTACCGTTTTAAATATTGCGTTTAAAAATGGTAACACATATTCGAGCTACTAGAAGGTGTAGAACGTAATTTTAATCGCCCGCCGAAGTACTTTCGTCGATTATCCGATAGACTTTGAAAAAAATTGGTGGAACTTTGAAAATTCCGGTAAAAAGCGAAGTACACAACATATAGGTGAGCTGCGTTGCAGTCGGCCGTGAAATGGCGAGGATAATAAAATTGACCAAAGCGACCGGCGCGCGTCTGTGAACAAGAGATAATCACGATGAGGAGAGTGCGCGAGCGAGAGAGAAGAGAAAGAATGCCGCGTTGCTGGTAGGGTGTACAGGTTGTGCTGCCGCTGGTGGTCAGAGTTAATAAAGGTAATAAGAGTACGGACGATAATAATACCTTATTAGGGCAGTAAATTGGAGGCATTTAAGCGATGATGAGGTGAAACTCAGGTTTCAATTGAAATAAATTGCTCGAAACGTAACATATACGGGCAACGTTTCATTGATGGGGGCGACCGAAGTTTATCCGCCGTGTGTACTACCTATTAAGTTTAATTAAGCCGACCGCAGCCGGACACAGAGTCGTGCACTGCCCGTACACTCCGTTTAGAAAGAAATTAACAAGTACAGAGTCGCGCCGCCGGCAGAAACAAACATGACGCGACGGCTACCCGCTGCGGGGAGAATTATTTCACCTAAACCGAATGCGAACGCACTAATTTTCGGCGTACCGAACGAGAAAAGTCTTCTTCCATTTAGATATGATTAGAGTGAGCCGCTTTCCTTCACCGGTTTTTTCAGCTCAGATGCGGGTTCGAATGTGCCGTCTTTAATTCCGATTTGGCTCCGTTTACGGTTGGACTGGAGCACGCTCGATTAGCACGAGCTGTTTATTTAACCGGCGTCCCCGTCGACGCACACCTTTGAACCTTTTTTCGAAAGGGCCGCTGTTTCACCGGGTGCGCACTTTTCCGCGGGCAGATTCCGGCTAAACACCGATGCTTTCCATGATAGTAGACTCGTATCGATGCTTTTATCAAACAATAATTAATAGAACAATTAATAATCAAAAATGATTAAGTAATTAACTTATAATTAATTCAATAACGGTAATTAATGACTTTTTTTTTGTCTTTATATATTTATACGATGTGTAGTTTTGAAAAAGTTTCGATCGGATTTCATTACTAATTTCAGCTGAATAAAAATTAGTGAAAGTCAGAAAAAAAAAAAAAAAAGTCCGCTAATAAAAGTGATGTAATTTTTTTGTTTTCTTTTTGACCTAGCCGCATGCCGTTCGATGTCATTAATTAATACCGCGACGCTACGGGTCCACGGACACCACTACAAGTCTACTCACCAAATTGTTTACCAATAGCAATTCACCAATTTGCATGAATTTCGCAATATTACCTCCATTTTTTCACCATACACTTCATGATACTTCTTCTACGTTCCTTCATTGGGTTATTTTTTTACAACTATCCAAGATTTAAATTGGAATTCTCAACTTAATTTCTCATTTCACTATGGACTTTACATCTTCATTGGCGGCTCTAGAGAGCCCAGCGTGAAGATGGTTCAGCGGTTTTCTGTTCTATAAATAATTCTGAATCTCTTTTAAACTTCCTTCCTTCCGCTAAAATTCGCTACATCGCGAATCTATTTCACGAGCTACTTATCACCTCTTCTCTAATCCCTCAGATCATTGGTTACTCTGTCCTGCAGCCCGCCCCCCAATTGTCACCACCTCCTTCCCACAGTCTAAAAACTGCGTTCTCCTTCTTCTGATTTACAAACTTTTCCTTTTTCATTCTATTTAAGCCGACACACACTTGTTAACCTAGTGGAATCTCGAAGGACTAAACTCTATACGTACTTTTTCCGTTCTCCGATTCACAAACTTTTCCTTCTTCACTCTATTCAAGCCGACACCTATTAACCTAGCGGAATCGATCTGCTCGATCTATTAGTAGTCCGTTTATCTCCTTTTTCTCCGGTAGATTTATTAGTGCTTTTGAATGTCAAAATATTACATTTTAAATTGCGGTACAACTCTCGTTTTCATTCTCAAATCCTTATTATTCTTATTTATCTATTTCATCGGATCTCCTCCTGTCATCCTCGATTTCTCGTACTGCCTTGAAAAAGTAAAATCCAAGAAAAATACACAAAAGGAATGCGACAAAAGCAAAAGAATGAAAAAAGAGCGCAAAAACAGAATTAAATAAACTTGCCAGTTGAAACAATCAAAACGAGATGTTACATTTTAATATACTTTTGAAAGTTATATAATGCATATACCGAAGAAAAAGGTTTTTTTTTTGGATTTTCATCTTCTCTTGGCAAGCAAAATCTGAATTTTATACGTCACGAGAAAAACTAAACAAAAAACATGTTGTATGAAAACAATCTCTTTCTTCTATAATTGTAAAATGATTAAACGGAATTGCTAAGGTTTAACACACCATTCTTAAATTGTCATTTATTTATGTTGTGTAAGGGAAGAGAAAAATTCGATGATAAATTGAATTGAAGTAAATTTAGAGACGGGATAATCGAAAATTAATTGGCCGCTAGATAAAGATTTTTTAATATTTTTTTTCGGAAACGCTGTATTTTCGGATTTTTGGACACAGAATATTTCGTATCATTTTCAAATAATATAACTTGATTTGAATTTGTACTAACCGTATATGCGTTTTTTTTTCTTCTTTCAATTAGACTTAAGAAATATATACGTATACTAAAGGGGTAACAAACCCTTATTTAATAGTGCAAATGCCTCGGGGGGAAATTTTCAAAGCCGTTTAGACACTAGTTTCCATTCGGAGGAAAGGAGTATAGGATTGTGAAACAACTCGCTGACCTTGTTAGTAACTTTTTCTGCGCGAGGATTTGTAACGTGTTTTTTCAAGGAACGATCGCGCGTACACTTTAAGAGCGACGAAAATGCGCGTCGAAATAAAGTATACTACTCGCGCCATCTGTCGGAAGTGGGCTCAAGTTCGAAAACTTGTTGTCATGGTAACCGAACGGCGTCCCACGTGCTTTTGTTTCCCGGCAGCGTCAAAGCTCAGACGGAGAGAAGAGAAATAACTGCCGGGCGCCCGGTTATACTTTCCTTCCGAGGCGACTCGAAAGCACAACAATTTACGACTTTTAACGAACTTTCCGGCTTATTTTTAAAAAGCTGCAAAAGATAGCGCTGCGCATTACCAAAAGTCGTAAATGAACCGAAATGCCGAACGGTCGATCGACGAAAGTCGTTTTTTACACAACGGACTAATTTCGAATTCGATCCGATGCGGGACTATCCGATTTAACAGAGACCGACTCTTTTCTAGTAGCCTATCTGGGGTCATTTTTAAAACAGCCGTCCCCCGGTGGGGTTTCCAGGCGAGCCGTGCCATCTTTCAATATCGACACTTCGGAGCTGTTTGCAATGAGTTCGGTAAATATAAACACATTCGTAAGCAGAGAGTGATGTTTTCATAATGGAAATCTCACCAGCAACCGCCTGAGATCGGGAAAAACTGTGCACTGTATTGTTATAGAAATGCTTCGAAAAATTTTAAACGACAAATTACAACCGTTTTCGATGATATTGTATTTCTTCCGAGAACGGTTAATCGACTCGAATTCTGATGAATAATCGATTAATGTCAACTGCTGGTGATAATGTTAATGATAACATTTTCATAACCCACATTTTATATTACAAGTATAAATATTGGGTGATTTTTTTTTTTGGTTTTTTTTGAAAATAGGAATTCATCAGTTAACGCGTGCGATGCAGTTATGGTAGTTTCGGTGATTGGCTGTAGTATCAATATGAGGAGACAGAAGATGGAACGAAGTTAGTAGCCAGGCTAATTTCACTAGAAAGCCGTTCTCGGATAATGCTGAAACTTTGAATGTTCGGGATCGGTATAACTGTTCTCTCCGTTTGGTTTTTAAAGTTAATCAAATACCAACGCGTGCTGCAATGCGGTTTGCATAAGCAGGCTTTAGGAGCACAATCGGCCTCCGCTTTGGTTTCAAAGATGGCAATTTTGTTCGGTTCTTTTACTTTTTTGTGATTGTTTTTTTTCTATCGAAATCGCAGTTTCTAAAACATTTCGCTGATTTTTACGCTTAAAAATTAAGAAGCGACCGAATTTTATGATAATAATGTCGTACTACTTATTGCCGCGAGGTGTTAATTATTGTTTTTCGCGATACATTTGGTTAACAAACGGTAAGTTCGTTGTAGAAAAGTGTACATCTCTCGTATATCCTCGGAATTAGACGAACAGAAAGCTAAACAAAAAAACCGGACATGATAGAATTCGAAATGAAGAACAAATCGCAAACACGCTGAAATAATCAAAAGTTAAAACGATATATAAGTCTCGAAAAATACTGATATTGCGGTGATAGGACACAGAGGAATATGAATATATAGTGTGGCGCAAACGGAGAAAATGAGGTTGCCATCAAGGCAATTAACTGGCGACTGGAATTTATGAAGATTTCCTATATAAGAAAAGGTGAACAATCATTTCAGAATATCAGAATCGACAATAATTTCCAGAGCGGTGTTCGCTTGCTTCAATTCCAGAAATGTCGATATATAGCCGGACATAGCTTTTTGTCAGAATTATTGCGTCTCTAATAAACTCTAAAGTTTAGTTCGGGGCGGATTTTAGATCTACGACGGCGGCAAAACGTAGCCATTAAAGGTGGAACAAAAACATTACAATTAATTACGAGAGTAAAACTTTAAATCATTTAATATGAGAAGTATCGATTTTCGTTTTCATTTTCGTCTCGCACTATCCCCTGGTTATCCTCTTCATCCTAACGACGAAGCCGTCTTCGATACTGACCATATCTTCTTTGAATGTCCATCCCTCGTGACGGAACGTACTTTTTTGTACTCCGATCTGTGTTATTAATCTCCCTAATCATTATTGCGCTTCGTATATATCTCCGTTGTTCCGCGATCCTCAGTTCTTTCATTCTATCAATATTTGACACCGACTGTACATTTTTAATTGATTCTTTTCCTTGTGTCGTTTCTGGGCGAAGATCCGTTGCTAGCATGCCAAAAGGGGGGGGGGATTAAAAAAAAAATCGGATGAGAATTTTAATGCGCCCGGCCAACATTTACGAGTTTACAATAAGCCAATCTTCCGACTGACACTCCGGCGGTAGATACAAAGTCAAACGATCACAAGTTGAACATGTACACTGGTCAATTTATTGTTGATTCGTGCAGTTCCTTTTCCTGTTTCCAAAAGGTGAAACTGGCCTTGAAAAAACCGTCCGAGCTAACACTGCGGTGTTCTTTGCTGTCCCTAACGTATTTACAGCACATTTAAAAGTTGCAAAATCGGTAATTCCCCGACTACGTTCGAATACTAAGATATGAGCTCATTCAAGGGGGTTAATTGACCACGTACGCTTGCGTGGCAAACATAAAATTGGTAAATCTGTTACCATCAACTTCGGCAGCTAGTCCGAGAACTGTGACTACATCGGGACGCTATATATGTCACGCAATTCCCTAACAAAACTGGATTTATTTATCTACAAAATGACACGTAGGAATCTAAACTAGCCCGAGACAAGATTTTCCATCGGACACAAGTGCGGCTGATGATTTAAACGAAACAGAGTTACTCTTCAGTAAAGTAAGGATGCATCGGAACACGACGGAATTTTTGAAACAAAGTTATTTATCAGTCATATTAAACGAAAAATCGCCAACATTCGAACTAGTTGACAAATACGTATGCGCCGCGGTAGAAGATACGTGATTATTGTGGAGTAAGGTAATAAAACACACGTTTCATGGGCCACGAAAGTTTCCCATAAAAGTTCCCAGAAGCAACTCTGACACGACTGAATCCAGTTTCCCTGAATCTAGAAAGTAAGATAATCGAGCAGCATGTGTCGGAGAGGATGTGTTGTTAAAAAGAAAGAAAAAATTGAAAATGTCGAAAGCTAATTGTAACAACCGGCCGTATCTTATTAAACGGTTCCTTTAGTTGGCCGCTGTTTAAGAGGTGTCAATTGAAAACGAACACGCGAATTTGCTGACTGCTTGTTAACTACGGAGCGCAACTGCGTATTACGGAAGAGATTTATTAATTTCAGTGGAAGAATGTTACCCTTCGAATGCAAACGTCGACGACATCAGTACAAAAGCCGGTCGTCTGACTGTCGACAACGACCAAGGCGAAAGAAACAACGACGGAATTTCAGGTATAATATCGGAACATGCATAATCTCTGTCAGGGGACATCGCAAAAATGATATTCACTTGAACATATCTTGCTGCTCTCACAGCGACTAGATTATCCTTAGAAAGGATTGCAATTCCGCGTTAAATCTGCCGCTCGCAATCGGAATAGCACAAGGACAGCGTTTCGAGAAGTCTGCATGAATTTTCAAGGATATAAAATATTTTCACGCGGTCAACTCTAGTGTCATTGAAAAGCGAAATTAGAATTAAAGAAGAAAAATTTATTAAGAACGTATTAATATTTGGAAAAGCGTTTCAATGATGAAATAGACGCGATCATCCTGATTTTCCTAATATACGTTTAAAATTTCCTTTTTTTTTTTTTTTGTTCAATTAAAATATGATTATTTGTATTGAAAATCAAAAAATATCGATTACCGTGTCACATTTTTATTCGGATTTCGAAAATTATTTCAATATTAATCAAATAGCCGGAAGAAATAATAGAAAATCGAGAAGAAACGCGTTTGTAATTTCCCGCGCGTGTTTGGATTTTTCAACCAAAAGTGTCATAAAGTCGAATTAACACTGAAAACAAACGCTGTTCAATAATTTACCGCGGTCAACTTTAGACGGATATGAAGGTGGAGCGTGCCAATGAGAGATACAGAACATTATGTTCGAAGAAGCCTTGGCAAAAGTTCGGTGAACAAGAGGTCAAAGGGCACAAAGGAGCGAAGCTGACAAGGAGGAGACCTTACTATGTAATACGTACGAGCATATTATTTTTTCCGTACTTATAGGATGATATTGAGTTGACAACTATAATTCATTTGCGTTTTTAACAATTTTACCGATGGCGCCGGCCGTGTTTTTGCACGACAATATATATCGTAATACAAATGTGTCACAATAAAAATGTAAGAAAATTAACAGCTAAACCGAATATCAATAACAGAATTTAAGAAATGCAAGTAATGATATACAGAAGTACATATATAGCTATGGAAAGGTGAACATATAGAATCTCCGATAATCAATCATCTTTTATACGTCTTATCAGTACCTTTTTCTTCCCCCCCCCCCCCCCTTCATAAACAGTTTTTTAACTTTTTGCATAAATATTATCAATATAATAAAACAGTGGTGTAGAACATCTGAAAATTATTATTGACGATGATTTAAGATACCAAACCCTTCAAGCGCTGCAATTCCAGAGACGAATAATTTTTTAGTGTTTTTTTTTTTTTTTTTTTCGTTTTATTTGTGTCTGATTGCGGCACAGTTTATACCAATTACAACTGTTATAGTGTAGATTTTCTTTTTTTAAATTTAATGAGAATATTATCTAAAATATTTTTAGTCGCATTTAATTATTTCCGCGTAATTTCGTTTAAATTTAAGTAATTTTGTTGACTGTTTGTTGTCGCATCTTTTAGTGTTTTATTTCTTTTTTTTATTTTTAATTTTAGTTAAGGACATTAAAATGAAATTCTCGAAGTGTCCGTGAGTAGCAACATTCTACCCGAACGAAACACAATTAATATTAAAATTTGATGAACACATTATTTCTGTTACTTATATTAAATGAAAATCATTAGACATATACATTTTAATAAAATATTATAACATATTTAAAATTAAACACTAACGCGTTCCGAATAGCTTCATGAATCACGGTATGTGATCGTAAAGCCATCGAAACGCGTCAGTGTTTTCAAATATATTATTATTTAATTTAATTTTAAAGATATTATTATTTGATAAAATGTCCTTTGAAACGTAATTAACTATAATCAACTTTGCCACGGTGGCTAGCTTTCTTATTCGTGGTACCCCGGGAGACTAGCATCTTTTCCCGTTATAATCCTATCGATAAATTACATAATTTTTCATTGGGTTTTAAATGCGTTTCATAATTACGGTGTTTGGTTTTTCATTATCAGTCGCTTGTTTTAGATGTTCTTAAAAGTTATTATCTTGTCCGTTTTGATGTTTCATCGGATTATCGTCATTTCTGCGTTTCATTTTAAAGCTTGTTTTTGTTTTTCTTTACCATCTGTTTTCTCGAGTTTCGGTTGATAGATTATTATGATTTACTTGTTTACACACGTTGTTGATTTTTAATATCGCTTCCATTGTTGCGTGCTACTTTGTTTAAACGCGTTTGTCACCGCTATCAAGTTGCCATTTTTTTTTTTTTTTTTTTTTTTTTATGACAATTTCCTTAAAAACGAAGGTAGCCTTAGCAACTATATAATATAACATACGGACTCCTCAGCGCATGAAACATCGTGCTTGACTGACCTAGTTTTAGGTACAACGTGTGTCTCATATGTACTTCTGGATGTTTGTTTCAAAGGTTTTTGACGCTCCATTTTGATTTTATTCGGTTCGCGGTAATTATCGAGTGTGTTTATTAATTTTGTGTTGTCTGGAGAAGGTAAGCTGAGAAATTCGGATAGTTTCGGTTATTTATTTTTAACCGTTTCTCAGCTATTCCGGTGTTTGTCTCTGAATGGGTACGGTGGCTAACTTAGCGAACTCAAGTTCTTTTTCTGGACTTAAAGAATGAGTATCTTTTTTCTATGCTTGCGTTTGGCTTAGTTGGTCTTTGAAGAAAGGTTAATTTTGCACTAGAACATTATTAACCTCCGCACAATGTTTACGCTTCGTGACGGAGTCTGATAGTTTTGCTTAGCGTACACACTAATTACGGCAGCATGTCTAACGATGCGATGATGTTGCCCTTTGAAGTGTCGGATTTCCGGGATAGCTGACGGTCAAACCTCTATTTGCAACATGTTCTGTTAATCCTACTTTAAAGAACTGAGACTGGAGGAGCTGTGTGTTTTATTTAGCTGCTCTAGGTATATTCCATCGTCGAATGCGGTATTATTCTCATCGAAAGGTTCACCGTTTTCGAGAATACTTCGTTTCCAGCACGCATTCGGATGGTCTGGCGTGTGTTTGTAAAACGTGTTGTTCGGTAAGGATTTTATTTTCAAGTGAAGAATATCGACTGATTGATGCGCGATGTAAAAACAGTATTATCAACACGCACACGCTTACACGCGCGCATATTTTTTTACGACGTAAATAAACGGTAGAATGAGGATAAGGTATTTTAGGAAGTTGAGGTTTTCACGATGTACTTGAGACCCGTGGTGCTGACGCGAGTAAGTCATCTAATACTTGATATCATTAGAGTGTCGCTTAATTCCCGTTCGGAAATTAATCGATTTCGCCTGTAGTTTCATTTTTAACAGTTGATTTGTTGATGAATGTTGGTGCGTGTTCTTCTCAGTGTGCCTCTGGTAATAATCCTAGCTATTTCGCAGGATTTTCTCCTTCCCGCGGTAATACTTCGCATTTCCGCTAAAAGACAATAAATAACGAAAAAGCAATGCATCTATGTAGATTTATGTTTTGTCTACGAAACTAATAAAAACTTAATGAAAAGGAAACAGCAGTAGATGGAAAACTTTTCTATCTATTAGCAGCTCTTCATTTTCGATGACTTTCATAAGAATTCTGAATTCCGAAAGCTCTCCCGCATTCAAAAATAACTGTACCACCTGCTGCCATTCTCAAATTGCTTTACAAGACATTGCCCCTTTTCGGACAGTACCATCAGACTAGCGTTTGTTTAAGTAGGCCGAGGGGGAAAAAAAGCAGATCTCTCTATAGCTGTGCTAATATTTTCATTTATGATACCAGGGGGAAGAAAATAACTAATAATATTTGACGAGATTTTTTATTTTATTTTATTTTTATTTTTTTTTTTTTTCGGTCTGGTTTAATCGCTTAGGCTAGTTTGTTCTCATTTGACAAATTGAAAGTGGCTTACCGTTCGAAATTCAACTAATCGCTATTGAAAAGCCTACCTAAAGAAAATGAAAGAAAATAAAAGACACATCGAGGCCTGCAAACAATTCTGAAGGAACACAGGTGAAATGATTATACAAATATAATTATAAACAAACTGCCCTTGTCGTGGTTATTTTAACAACAGTTGTTCATTTATTGCTAATAACAGTTGAAATATTTAAGGCCCCGAAGTGTTCTTAAGGGGAAAAAATATGTAATGTTTATTTACTAATCGAATAAAGGAAAAAAGTTTATCTACAGGTCAAATACGCTAGCAAAAAGTATGTATTTACAGAGGATTAGAAAAAATACGTAGATTTCACTTCCACGCTCGGTCGTTTCAGTGTCTAGAAAAAACAAAAAAGTTAAATCAAGAACGATGGAAACTGCATTCCAGTTAACAAGAAATACGTTTAACAAAACTTCATTATCAATCAATGCAAAAATAAGAGTCTATACAACACAGTGTTGAGAAAGTTGATATGCTTCGGAATGTTTAGCACTGAAAAACAAATAGAAGAAATAGAAAAGAAGGAAAGGAAGATAGAAGAATACTAGGACTTAAATTGTCAAAAATGGAATTTGGAAGCTAAGGAGCAATAAAGAAGTGTACGGATATATTGAAAGAATAAAGGAGAGATGGTATGTGGAAAAGAAGAATAAAATCATAAAGAATGGACGAAAGTAGGCTAACAGAGAAGATTTTCATAAAAATCCAAACACACGAATTAACCGGTTTCGAGGAAGTGAAAGACGACATTAGAGAAACGGGAACAGAAGAAGAGGAAATCACATGGATAGAAATATATTCCGAAGAAAGATACATACAAAGAAAAGGGCAAAGAGACTGGAGCAACCCGGACAAATGAAAGCAAGATTAAACATCGAGAATTACTAAAGAAATACTGTAGAGAGGGAAAGAAGAAATGGTGGCATAATAGGGTTATTTCACGTGGTCCATAGCTAGCCAAAATCGATAATAAAAATAATAATATTCACTTTTTTATAAAATAAATAGCGAAGATCGAAGAAAAGATTCGTAAGACCAACGAATAAAAGTTTTGAACGAAATCCCAGATTGTTTTTGCCTCTGAATTTTGATTTAATTTCAGTTGTTTTTCAATAACTACGAGTAGTACTAAGATTAATTTATATTTCTCGCAAGTGCAAAAAGTTTATTACATTGTTTATCTGTCATTGCGGGAAATTATAGCTGAGAAAGACTAATTTTTTTCACAAAAATTTATATTGAAATAACAATAATTAGCATTTCGATTCTTTCAAATCATTTTTTAAAGCGATATGTAAACAAAGGAAGTGCACTGAAAACAGCCCATTTATGTATTAATAACTGATTTCGCCGTTTTTTTTTTGATTCAATTATTATTTTACAACTGAAATGTAACTTTAGTTAAAAGAAAAAGAAAAAAAAATTGAAAAATATTAAACTTTCGAAGGAAGGAGAGGGTAACGGGACTCGAAACGACAGAAATTCTTTTTTTTTCTCTTATTATTAATACTTTCTTGGCACGGATTGCGAACCATTTAGCCAGATTCGATTATCTTGAAATATTTTATTGCTTAATTGATCTTTGTTATAATATGCAATCAGTTCTCGAAATCCAGACTATCCACTTCAGAGCCTTAATCCGCTCTCATTTTTATTATATATTTACGTATAGCCCTGCTGGGTCAGCTGTGGGATACTAACGGGTAATGTAGTGTATATTCGATACAGTTCCTTGTATAATAACACGCTCCTATTATTTCATTTTAGACGTATTAGAATGTACTCTTTTTTTTTTTTTTTTTTTTGTTACTGATATGTTTTTTTTTATCATTATTATTATTATTTTTGAGGAACATCGAATCAGGCCTTTGCGCAGAATCGATTAGAAGGAGAACACGGTCAGTTAGACAAAAAACAATGAACAAACCCCGGAATAAAGTAACAGGAGTAATATAATGCAAGCGGAAAGCGCACATTAGAACCCCGAAGAAATAAAACGAATTAGAATACACACAGTCGACCGAACGGGAGGGGGACATTAAAAGAAATGAGCGAAGATATATTAGAATGGTGATGGCATTTTTGGGGATTATTAAAACGAAAACGATAAAAAAAAAAGGTAATAAAGACACGGCAACGGAACGGTGCGTAATGGAGGAAAATCATTAAAGCCGGGCGAGGTGACTTTCGGGCGGATGGCTAGGTAAAAATTTATCGGAGAAAGATGGCACGCAGATACCTGGCACCGAAGGAATTATAGAGACGACATTGTGAAGCTTTCGGTTGATCAGTAATGTCACCAACATAATCCGAGCCAACAATCCCATACATACACCGATTTCAAATTTGCAAGTTGCTTTCATGACAAGCGTGTTCGATTTCCATTATCATCGGCCGATTCCAGCCAATTTCCGATGATGCGCAACCACCGTCTTTTAATTGCAGCATCCGCTGGAACACGGATAATATCGGAACGGGAAAAGTGCAAGTTGGCCGTTTTAAGGAAACAGCGCAGGAGTCACGCAGCAAATGAGCGAAAATAAGTCGAAAAGAAAGTGGGGGGGGGGGGGGGTATGGGAAGAGGAAGAGGCACCTGGAATATCGACTGGGTGCTTCGAAAAAGAATTGTTGTAAAATTTAAATCGAGTTTGTTTACCAACATGTTGTCGCTGTCTTGTCTGAGCGCACACTAGCACTTTTGATTGCTTAACTCCTCCCCCGTCGGCGGGTAATGTAATAACTCTTCATCTCTCGGTGCCAGAGTCGAAGCCGGGCGCGCTGATTATCCATTTGTTATCTCGTTCTTGTCAGTCCGCAGTTTTTCCTGTTCTTCGTCAATCGACATGAAAATGAAGACGGAAAAGCTCGCCCTAAGCGAGAACATGTGTGCTGCCGTAAGCTTAAATAATGTATGAGCTAAATTCCGAACTCACTGCCGTCGCCGCCGCCGCCGCCGCCGCCTGGTGCACACGTCGCGTCTGCTCCGGCATCATAAGCAGCCAGTCATGATACGGATGCCGCCGCCCAGCCGCCTCGCCACCGGCGTTCCACATTATTATTGCGACTCTTTGACAGCGTTGCCGTCGTCGAATTTGCAGAGCACGTAGGTCCAAGAGGTGGCGCGGGAAACGGTTAGCACCTTTGCGGCCGTGCTCGAATAAATAAAACTCGAATAACAACAAATTCCGACAATAACAACGCGTATTACCAGTTCATAAATACCGAATACAGCCTCTGATTACCGAGCCCGCTAGCACGTTAGCCCGTTACGTCCGCGTCCCGCGACTAACGCAAGAAAGCGAACAAGCCGCCTTATCCATCTACGTTCCGGTACGGTCGCAGAGATAAATCCAAATATCACGACCGGACCAGATTACATTCCTCAAACTACATTTCCCCGCTGCAAGCACGACACGCTAACGCGAAATTAAACGGTTATCTGTGTTCCCGAATTAGGTAGCCCATTATTCTTCGCTCCTTTTTTTTTTTTCTATTCCCGCCACCTCGGCCTTCCACGCTACATCTTTCTTAGGCCACAATTCGTTTACTCGGCCACACTGTTCACACGAGTTTTTCTTCTGAAAGGAGAGAGCGCTCCGCAATGCAGTCGACAATATCTCATCGTGGAGCGCTCTTTCCCTCCAGAAGAAAAACTCGTGTGAACTTGTCGATTATTTATTTTTTATTTATTTATTTATTTCGCTTCATCTGGTGTCGCTGTAACATTCCAACTCTTGTTCCGCCCGTCTACAGCTACCCTCGTGCTACGCTGATGTTCAATTCTTCGTTTTACAATTAGTAGTGTCAGTCCGAGTAAAGGCCAGTTTCGTGATAAAATTGTCTTATCGAATTAAAGTTGTACCCTCCCCCTACGTTTTTTTTTAAAATATATTAATCAATAGTGTAAAATTGCCAAACACGTTGCTTAAAATTATATATATATATATATATATATATATATATATATACATGTTATGCGGTTAAATTAGCTACGATATTCTTTTTAAAACCTTGTGCAAGAGACTTTTTCAAGAAAACTTCATTTGACAAATAACCGGTTCGAAAGTTAGTCGCTCGATTGAGACTAAAATTAGGAAGTATTTCGTATTTACCAAAGAACGGGAAAGATATTTCAGAACACAATTTTCCCTGTGGAAATCCAGATTTTCTGATTATAAAATTGTATCCGGTTGCTTTATCGATCTTTCAAATTAGAACGTTGCTTATGCTATTCGAATATCGTTTATCGGAAAAGATTTCTAAACATTGCGAAAGAGACAACACGCGTAAGTAGTACTGCGCGAATTTTCCCGATGATCGAATATACTCAACTGCCGCCCCCCGGATGATTCATTCAATTCAAAAGTACTTCAATCGTCCTATGTTCCCGCAGCATGTAGTATAATTGAGGCTACTGAAGAACCAAGCTATGCCGCTGACTCGTAAAGAACAGTTGAAAAGTCAGTTCTCGCACGCTCTTTGAAAACTTCCATCTTCTAATTTTACGCCTCCGTCTAAACTGTCCTAGAGATTCTGCTGTCGCGGGTGTAAAATTTCAGTAGCGACCGTTCATTCTTCTTGTTCAATCTAATCTCCTTTCTAATTCTCGTGGTTCCTTGCGTTTCTTTCGCTTCTCCGTTCCCTTGTCATTTCTGTTCTATTTGATTCATGTTATCTCCCTCTCTTTTCCTCTTGTATCCTCTAGAAATTTCCTTCTCCACCCGAATGATGTGTGTTAAAAAAGCAAATAGTATACAGAATAAGTCAGCCTATTAAAATGTGCATGCGATAACTACTCTATACGTTTGTTTTGGGCGGAATCGTACTTCTGTTGCCTTTTATTTGAAAACAATTTAAAGGATGTGCGTGTTTTCGCATTGTAAACCGTTTTCAGTTAACTTATAAAACAAGAATAAAAATAGGGGGGGTGGGGGGATGACTTTCAATTTTCTCCGGGGACAAAAAGAATATGTTTTTTTAAAAAAATTTGTTCTTATTATTCCATATTTGAGCGGAAATAACAAGTCGTTATTACGGTATCGTAAAAACTGAAATAAAAATCGCATTCGAAAACGAACACGATACAAAATATTCCTGTTCTCAAGTGTGAAAGTAGAAAATTAACAGGCTCTACCGGATGATTTTGTTTAACGCGAAGTTTTTTATTTCCGGACACCATTCTGTGTTAAGAATATTTCCGTTACTTAAACCATCATACACACATGCGAGAAAAATGCGTGTCTCTTCTCGAATGTTTATTTTCTTTTTTCTCAGATACAACCTACAACCGAAATATAACATTTTTCTAAATTATTTCAGCTAACGCGTCTTCGGCTGTTTTTATTTTATCAGTTTTTCTCTTTTTTTTCTTTTTTTTTCTTTATTATTTTTTATATTTTATCGATAGCAATTGCCGCCAGGCTGTTCTTTTAGGCGAACTTTTTATTTTTAATTTATATATTAATTATTTTCTGTACTTTTCAGTATTCTGAGTCTTTACTTGAAACTCAGTTCTGACAGCCCTTAACTATAATCCTGATGGCTAATTTTTTTATTCAAAATAAATTTCCCGGCTTTTCCAAGTTTTCAATTTTTTCTAACTATTTTCCGATATGTAAAGAAAAGAAAAAAAAAAATATTTTACTTCTCGTTAAAAAATGAATCCTTACTTCGTAATTTCGATCAACTATGTAAAGTAAATATATTTATAGATTTTTACGATCATTTTTAATACTATTTAAATTATCATATTCTCTAATATGTAATAAATTATAAATAACAAAATAATCGCATATAGGGCGACTTTAATATTTTTCGACCTATACTGTTCATTCATTCACGCGCTGAGTCACATGTTCCGTGCGTCCGTCGCAATAATAAATCATTTGCGAATGGCTGGAACGTTTCATAGAAAAGACGCGAATATAATAGCAATCAAACTGGAACACACCGGTAATTTTGCTGCTGGGGGCTGTAAATTATTTCGGAAAATCCCTGGAAAACAAAAAAAAAACTCAAAGCGGCTCGGTCGAAGATCAGTCTGCTGGAAAACGATCTTCTTATCAGTGTAATGCACGCTTCGCTGTTAGGTCGAGACGCGAAACTGCGTGTAATGCGTCAACGGCCTAGCGCGCCTTTGACGATACAATATAAAATGCTCTATTTACGTACACGACCGACCGTTAAGGTTTACATTTTCCAATGCAATATCATCAGATATCAATTATTTTCGCGGGCTTTCTCCTGAGGCCGCATCCCGCGCATTTTCACACCTACCGCGACGGTGGTGAATGTAGGTATATAATCGGAAAGCGAATTAATTCGACAGAATCGCAACATCTCATTTCACCTAAAACGATATCCGGTAGGATTTTAAGGGCTTTCAATTTGTGTCCACCATACTGACCTTTTCGAAAACTCGATGTTCCGAGTATAACAAATTTACCGGTAATTTCTTCAAATTAACCATCGGAAAAGCTACAGCTGTGACTTTTTCCCGCCAAACGAATCAAAATTTTAACTACACGAGTAGAGCTTTCACTCACAACTTGGGCCTATGCTATTCTTTTCAATTTACCCTAACATCCCATTGGATTTCTCTTTTTCCACATTCGGTCGATGACACTGCTCTCTGCGCTTTTAGCTGTTTACTAATTTTAACATGCAAATAGAGGTGTTTTTACGAAAAAATATGGAACACCGTTTGACACGTTTTAACAAAATTTTTTTCCGGATTATCAATCAGCGTTCGCTATCGTTCGGAGAGAAAAGCGTGTCTGTGTAATGGTAAAACCTTCGGTGACTTATGCGACCGACATCTAAAAAACCGTCAGACTGGAATAACGCGTTGATCTAGTGGAGAGCAGTAGTGGAATTCACGGTCGGTGGCCAACGAGTCAGGTACATAGACGCCCAGATGGAATGGGAAAAAAATATTTCGCATTCTTTTGAAACGCGGCCAACAATTAAAATGTTCGATGATATTCAACGGAATGCAGCCTGCGTGTCTAGCTTTGCTCCTCCCTATTTCTAAGAGCACACTGTTGCATCGCCGCGATTTCGCGAAATTAAGTCTGAACAAAATTCACAATTGCGACCTACGTGTCGGCGTCGTTGTCGTCGTCGCCGCGAGCCCCGGCCTTAATGGAGCGGTTCAAAATTTCTTCCACTACGTAAATCGTGACCAAATAAATTAGGCGGGATTTAAGAATATAAAAGTGAAGCGAAAAAAAAACCTCTGATATTGCGGACTTTAAATTTTACCGGCAACAAGGACCAATTAGTGAAGGCGTCAAACATTTAAGCGTTAATTAGCGTTGCTACTTTGAATGCGAACGAAAAATAAAAAGTGATAAAAAAAAAAAAAGATGCAAACGGAACACTCGGTCTGATTTTGTTTAAGGCCCCGCCGAGTAATTTCGTTAGCACACAACAGTGTGTAGAGGCTCCGCGCTTTTGGCATCAACTCAGCAGGTGTTGGACGCGACTACAAGACACGGGGCAGGTAAACAGCCAATTAAAGTTTGCGTGTACGCGCTTTAGCAGGTAATCTGCCGTTACATCTCGCAGCCTTTAACTAGCACTGCTGGCTTTTGTATATTTTGTTTTTAAAAATGACGCGGAAAAAGTGTAGACCCCCAAACCAAAAAAAAAAAAAAAAAACAAAAAAAAAAACGCTATCGTTTTTTCACCTAATTAGTCCGCGCCAACGAGTAAAATTTATTATTATTACATCTACGTGAAATTTAAATTATTCTAGCGGACACATTACCGATGACGTGTTTATTATACGCGATGGAGATTACATAAAAAATGCTCCCAACGAGCGGATTCGGCGGCTTTATAATCAAGATCTGCTTTGGTAATTGATAAGGAACGGGGTAAAATAATAAAACGACTTTTTTTACGTCCCTTCCCGCCAATGTACCCGCGAGACCAGCAGCCGAGGAAGCGCGTACACTTTTTCTAGCTCGGAAATTATACAAAGTGTCCTCCCGATGGTACCGTTTGAAAAATTTGTTTCCCTCGAACCGCCATGAAAACAAAATAATAAATACAACGAAGATAGAAACGATTCTTTAACTATACCTTTGTTCATTGCTCTATTATTTTACCAGCTGAATGAGATGCGTCGCATTGTTGTCCGATTTTCGGACATTACACTTGGCGTGAAAATTATAATGAAAAAAGAAACAACCTATATGTATATATATATATATATATATATATATATATGTGTGTGTGTGTGTATATATATATATATATATATATATATATATATATATATAAAAGTATAAACAAACGTTACATATGCCAGAAACGTTTGTAATTTTATAATTAATCATTATAGAAACTAATGCAACGAATTATTATCCTGCCGAGCAACATTATACTGCCCCTTGCCTACTAATTCCTCCACCTGATCTGTCAAACACAATTTTTAATTATCTCACGTCCTCGTGGAAAGCAAATTGATTCTCGATTCTTAAGGCCAACAAACCCTAAATTGAGATTTCTGTGCCCTTAGTCACCTAAGCACAGACATGCTCTTGTCGCACAATCCCTATAAATTGTCCTTTCTGTTGCCAAGGTCTTCAACTCTCCACATACCGTGTGACTGTTCAGCACTCTCATTCCATCGGCTCCCTTTTACAACTAACAAAAAAGTTGCTAAATTTTTGAGAATCCCCTCCCCTGCAAATTCATCTGTGACACTGTTTATCACAATTACTAGAGTTTATAAGAATAAAGCGCACATGCTCGCAATAGCCGCAGCAGTTAAACACGGTATTGTGTCTACAGAAAAAAAAAAAAAAAATGAATAATTATCCTTAGTTCAGATACATTTCTACGTGCAAAAAAGTAACGAAACCATGGATATAATATTTGTTCAGAGTATTTGCATTTTTACCCTCGTGTAATAATTCTGACAACAGGAAAGGGAGTTAATAGGAAAATCTGAACGGTTGTTACCTCTGTACATTCTGTATACAAAAGCACATTGCGACAATCCCACAATCATGGGAGACACGTTAATTCCCAGTCATATGGGCATTACAGGTAATGAGACGGCGGATTCTATGGCGCTCGAGTTGCTGCTTCCTCTCGTTCCTCTTTAAAAAAAGTTCCATCCTCTAACCCGAATTATTCCCTATGTACTAAGTTTCATCTCAAACATTTTACCCCTCCTCCTTTCGAAACGATCAATCCTTTTATCTGTCTGTACAACCTAGTCTTCCTTCTAATACTTCATGTTCTTGGAGTTACTTTAACTTTCCGGTTCTGTCAACATTTCCATGATTCGCTTGCGTTTTGGTCATTCTACTCTCCATTCCTCTCGTTTTCGCTATTCCCTTGTACCCCGTCCAAATTCTCCACCTCGATGAACCAATGGTTTGCGACGCCAATCACATATTTTTTTTGAATGTCCATTCCTTTCTGTCGAACGTTGTATTCCATATTCTTGTCTGCTGAAATTCATGCTCCCTGCTCCTTATTGTGCATCTTATATTTTGTCCTTCCCCTCGCTTTCAATTATTCCATCCGTTAGTAGTTCCTTTATATTGTCCATATCTGACCGAGTCAAAATGTAACTGACGGCTCTTTTCTTTCTTGCTGTTTTGCAGGTCCTTAGCTGGCGTACCCAAAGGGGGATAATAAAAAAAAAAACATACATTGAGAACATTTTATGACAAAAACAAAAATATTATATATATATATATATATATATATATATATGTATATATAATTCCGTAAGCCTCCTTGACCATCAATCTTTCTTCTTCTAAAATTCCTTTTAGAAAAATCGTTTTCAATTGACTACGTCATTCTTCCTCGTTTTTTATTGTAAAAAAATCTTAACAATTGTACAGCATTCAACCTTTGTCACATATATATATATATATATATATACTATATGTGTATTGCAAGGAGAGTACGTCCCATAACCTTGACAGGACGTCGAGGATTGTGAAATTAAAACTCGCATATTTTTTTTATATAAAAAAAACAAAACAAAAAAATGTTCACATGTACTAAGCCTAATGGATCTGAAAAGAATACTGGGGCTAGTTCTTATCTCTCGGCCGACAACACCACATTCAGCAACCTTTGTTATCTTATATGTATAATGTACGGGACATAATCGTGGGACAAAAAATATACTACATCATTAATATACACGAAGTTTAATGATTGTGCTAGAGCATCCTTCCATATAAGCTATGCCTTGGATAATTTATAATCTTCCTTCTGTCGAAAGATTTTCTATTAGCAAATAGAAAACGTAGGAAAAATGGTTCAGAATGGTAAAATTTTCTAATCACTGGTATTCAATTTGAATTTGCATTATGACATTTTCCCCGAAATCGAACGAACGCTGAATACTATTTTTTTCTAAGTGCTTGCTGAAATTTTTTAAAATCTGAAAACGGCCCTTAAACTTAAAACGTTGCACAGGAGCTTTAGTAGAGTGTTTATTAATATACATATTAATTCGAAAAATATTCTTTTTCGTTTATTTATGAATGAATTTTTTTGTAATAGCGATATTATATCGATGTAGACGTTGCGAGCTATACCTGTGGTAAATTCGAAAGAAATTGAAAAATTTTTTCATAAAGTTTGCAACAAAAATGTAAGTTTCCAACACAGTATAAACTTTATGGAAAATTTGTTTTTAAATTAATCGGACGCGGCGAAGAAAGAGAAAAATGCAAACGTCCAGGAAACCAAAAATCTAGAATCTGAGACAAAAGTGTTTTTTTTTTTTCTCATTGATCGATAGTGAAAAACGAACTGATAAAAGAAATAGCTGTGTTTGTGAACGGTTCATTTAATTGAAAAATTGTTAATTTTTTTTTCTCTTTATTAAACTTTATTTTGCAGAATGCGTCGTAGCACAACGCCGAACTCTAAAACTTTTTTTTTTTTTTTTTTCTACCTGGTAACGCTATTAAGCTGGGGCATCCTAAATATAGACACCTCTAGGCGGCGTTAAACAATTTTTCATATTTTCTCGTGTTACTCATTCTGGCCCGTTACAGAAAAGTATATGAAAAAAAAAAAAAAGCAATAAAACTGCATCCGATGTACATCAACTGCATAGGGAGATACGAAAGCAGCTCAGCTGATTAAAGGCGTTTTTGATAAAAACACAGAAATCATCCGAGGTGCAATAAAATGCATATAAAAAATGAATTTTGCATAAAACGCCTTTAAGAACCGTCTTAATTATCATTTTGCGTTAGTCGCTTTGTCTCGAACTAGTTGTTCTATTTTTCACGCCACATCTCCGCAGGGAATTACGGGAAAAAGTGAAAAATAAAATACTACACTGCAGTAGAACCAGTAAAAAAAAATTGTGTTCGCTAAGGGCACGCGCATGCCGGATACATAGAAAACATTACTCTGCGAGAAAGAGATTATTTTTATTATTCTCAGCCTGAGCGTAAAAACGAAAGAAGCTGTAAAAGTGTACAATGGCTATAGTTTAAAAATAGTGGTAGGAAAAGGCGGGAAACGAGAAGTGATGAAACGAATGGAAAACGGACGCGAATCAAAAAAGAAATTGTTAAAAAGATAAACACGCTGCAAAGGGATGGAACGGTTTATATAAAAATAAAATTTTATTTTAGTTTGACGACCATCAGATAAAACGAAAGTGGTGCCAATGTTCGCTCTGTTGTTTGAATTACCATCGAAAAATGGCATCTAATCAGGAGGTAAGTAAGCAGAAATTCAGCGTGACTGTAATAAAATGTAAGCAAATTGGATGTTTCCTTTTTTTTTAAAATATATATATATATATATATATATATTAGTAACTATAATGACAAGAGAGAGAATATTTCACGCTAAAAAGAAAATATAAATAAACAAAACCGATTTACATTATCTTTTTCCGCGTAATCTACGCGTCAGGTACCCAAACGGAAAAATTTCACATTCCGTCCGTTACTACAATCTCGGATGTGTTTACGAGCTTAGCAATAACACTGCCGATTGCCGTGTGCAAGTAATTCCCGTTTGCCCATGCGGAACTGAGCATTTAGAATGCGATTGGGTAGCCGAAAAACGTATGGACGCTAAAGCGACAAACTGAAAGTTTTGAAACACCTCTCTGTGTTAAAGATACACCACCGATCGTAACCATTCGTGCTAACAGATTAAATTTTTACCATCACAGATACTTTGCCAACACCGTCATTATTCAAAAGAGTCAGGAATGTGTAAAAATATCTGTTTGGTTTTGTCTGTCATTAAGTACCTAAATGAAGAGTGTTTTTTTTTTTTTTTTTTTTGTTTTTTTTTTGTTTGGTGGTTGTTGAAGTTCTACGTTCGGCCGAAACCACGTTGAAATAATCCATATTTGACTCTTCAAACAGACTACAATGTTCATCATCAAACAGGAAACCGCTTCTCCTATCCGATGTCATTACCCGAAAATTATTTTTTACCTTTTTTTACGTTTTTATTAAATTTTTATAGTAAATATTTAAATATCGTTTTTTTTCCACGTAATTATTTTACCATGTATGAAAATATTGCGGGCTTTAATCTAAAAAAATAAAAGTAACAAAAAATACTTAGATGTGCCGTTAAAAATTTTGTAGAAAAGCAATATAAGCCAAGTGCCTTTTTTAGTTATTCGCAAAATACGACTTGTTTGTATATATCTATATATATATTAAAACTCAGTCATTTTGGCCTCGCAAGGGGCTATGCCCCTAGACACCTCTTGCTTTTTTTTTTTTTATTATTGTCTCTTTTTCTTCTATACTTTGTATAAAATGATCAAAATTTACAACGTAATTCTCTTACTGGCATCAACATAGAAAGAAAAACAAAACATAATCACAAAAATCCTATCCTAACATTTTTAACTTTTATTATATAAAATTAAGATATTGTTTCATTACATTTTTCGTTACATATTTGTTTACATAAAATTGTGACATTTTTTAAATAACAATAACAAAAATCCTATAAAATATAACAAACGTCACATAAAATTGGGACATTTTTTCGAATGGGGGGTAGCCTAAGAATTACGTTGTAATTAATACATATGTATAGTGTTCTTTTTGGTTACGGTTCCGTAATTTAGATAAGTTCGAGCGATTAGAACAGCAATTTGTGTTGGAATAGTATGTAACAGCTTGTAGCAGATTGGTCGTAATCGTTGCCGTAACAAAAGTAACGATAAAAGTGACTAAGACAGAGAACATCGCTATAACATGTCTGGAGACACGCAAGTGCGACAACTCAGAAAAATCAAAATATGACGTAACGCAACCGCCGCGAATCATGAGCGAAAGATTAGTACGAAACAAATAGCGGCTATATATAGAAAGATATAAAACATTGTACAAAAAAAAAAAAAAAGTACCGATTTACTTGAAAATTTACCACAAAAATTTGATAAAAATAAAGAAAATAATCATTATTCGATGTTGACAATTTAGGAATTGGTTCACATGAGTACAAGATTTGACACGACGAACGTCTAACTCTGTACTTTAATAAAATTAAACCGCCGAGTAAATATATTAACGATAATAATTAGTTTAATAACGATAATAAATAATGGCGTACTAAGGTGTCGCTGGATAAATGTAGGTTTTTTTTTGTTTGTTTTTTTTGTTTGTTTTTTTTTTTTTTTTTTTTTTTTTTTGCCATCGTCGACTACTTAATACCTGATACGCGGTATAGAGCACCGGAAAAACAAGACGACAAGGACGTTGGAACGCATTTCTTCATGGAAATCCTCCCGTCGCCCGAATCGTTCATTCGTCGTCCGCTTTTTTTCATTTCCTTCTCCGTTTGCGCGTTTCTTACGGAGAAACCGAAAGTTGAGAAATTACCGCCAGTTACGGATAATTACCGCGAAGCGATTGTGCTGGAACTGGAAAAATTAAAATTCCAGATAAGAAAGACGATTCGCCTAACAAGTTTAATTTCGTCCTCAGACTGGCAAATGAGCGACTCCGTTGGCCGGTAACGGGACGACGTTGCTTTTTTCCTTCACGCTAATAACACACAGTTCTCGTTACGTTTTACATAACACCCCCTGTCAGCGCAGATGAAAAATAAAATTCATTTATCTTTCCTTCTCTGTGATACCGGCCGCGCTGTCGCTCTAACCATTATTTACTATGCAATCGTTCTGCACAGGTAATAGTAGGAACATACCTTTTTTTCTGTTTTTCTTTTTCCCATTTACTTTTTCCCTTTTCTTTCTTTGCTTTTTTTCATTCTTTCTCGTTAAGAAGGAGCCGCGCCGAGGATAAGAACGCGAGGCAAAGCATGGAACGGTCTGGCTAAATGAAAGTCGAACGGAACTTTCGCGGAGGGGGCACATCTGCCGCTCTTTTAGTCGTCTACACCTGTCCCTCCAGCTAGCCGCTCTTCGATATAATTTATTCGGTGTTTTTCGTTATTTTCTTACATTTGCAATATTCATCTTGTTCTTAAATTCCCGCCTTTCCGTCCCGCGGCCGCCTAACGAAATTCCTCTCTTAGCGAAATTCTTCCGCTGCCATTTTATGTACGTACACCTTCGTCTAGCATTTTTATCTTTATCCTGTCAATCTGCAGAGCATTAACATCGTCACCGTCATCGTCGTTATCATCATCGCTATCATCATCGTTATCATCATCGTTATCATCATCGTTATCATCATCGTTATAGCGCGCGCGCGCGCGCGCACACACACTTCGAATGTTCCGGTGTGTGTGGGTCTGTAAGAAGCGCCGGGTACAAGGGCCGAACTAACAACCCCAGCCGTTCAGCAGCTCCAGCATGTTTTGTTGACAGCTTTTAAAATAACCGTAGGGTGCATCGTACTGTGCCGCCGCCAGGTGGTAATTCTTCATTCACGCAGTTGGCAAATATTGGTTTCTCTTGTAAAACGCTGTTAACGAATAAAGCTTTAGCTCCTTAACGCGGATCTGTTTCCTTTTCTCTTTTCTCTCTCTACCTTTCCTTCCATTTTTCCTTCTTCTTTTTTTGTCTTTCACTCTTTTTGTCTTTCCACCATTCCGCCAAATGCAACTTTCTAAAAGGTAACCATGATCGACGCCGCGCGCCTATTTCAATAGAAATTAAGAAACGAATACTGTCGGAGCGGCGAACCAAGTGGCCCACGGGGCAGCTCGCAGCTTCAATTTCGGCCAGCTCCCTCGAAAGGCAAACACAAACCTGCGAGCAATCAACCGAACAATATGGAAAGGGAAAAAAGTTTAAGAGGGGCCATCAACGATATTTTTCTACTCGAAAGCAGATGTTCCGAGAATCTTTCCAAGAAGGTGTGTGTATACATCATCAGCGGCGGCTACTTCGCGACCCGTTCATTCGGCGGACAATTTTTTAAAGAAATTAACGTAAAAAATTAATTTCTCCTCTTCATCATCATCATCATCATCATCATCGTTGAAATAATTCTTTGTTTACGAAACTCATTTTTCCAGCTTTACTGCCTAAATTGATTACTCTGACTGGGATTCAAGTTCGCGCCGGTTAAATGTAATTTTTATTAACGCTGCTCCGTTGCTTGATATTTTTAGCGGTTTCCAGTTACACTGCTATTTCAGAGTGTCCTACAGATTTTTACGCAATATTTGTCAGAGTTTCTGCCTGTCAACGGGTATTTTAAAAAAAAAAAAACTGTAAACGAATACGATATTAATGAAAAAGGAAAACGAAGGTGTAACGAAAGCAAGAGTGAAAAGAACCGCATGGAGTTTAAAACAAAAAAAGAACGGTGCCGGCAGTTCAGACGAAACTGGTGTGCAAACAAAAACGAAATCGAAGTGATTAATTAAACGATAGCGGAGAAAGAGCAGTTGTGTTAGTTTTTATAGGAAGTAACTTACAGCGGCTGAATACAACTACTTCAATGTGTGCTAATCTTGGTACGGTGCCATCGTCGTGGAAGATGTGTGTAGCTTTGTCAGATGGATATTTTGTACATACCGGAAAGAAGTCATCTGAATGAAAGTAGACCTCGCGTGAAAATAACTGGCTCCCGATATTAGACACACTTTGAGTACATTGTGACAAGCTCCACGTGGGCAAGATACTTTAACTGGTAACTCCCTGAAACCTTTATATTCCAAGTTTTCCACTGGGAAGTTGCATTCAGCTCGTTCTGCAGGTTAATACTGAAAACTCTCTTTGAAAACAGTGATTCACAAATGACCGCATAAAATCACTTTTAAACGTACTGATATCGATGTACATTGGACGAAATCGATTTTTTTTTTTTTTTTTTTTAATTTTCTGTCGTAACAACGAATAATGATAGCAAAAAAAAAGTTGACTGCACGCGGAGAGAGTTAGACACTTCCTAAGAAAGTGGCTCAACTTTATACATCATTCCACCGAGTCACACGGTTTCCGACGCTTAAGCCGTCTGAGTGGTCGAGGAGGAGTCGTATGACTTAAGCGTCGGTATGTTTTTGCAGCCTTTTTTTTTCTTTTTTTTTTTTCGTTTGCGGGCGAACCTAATAATTTCATATCCATCGAAATAATATGCAGCGGTAACAGTGTGTAATTTTTCGACGCCTTCGTATATATTGCAACAACCTATTAGCACAGCCCCACAACAATTGCATTATTCCATGGATTCGTGCAAGTTTAACGAAGGCATATTTCATGCGCATTCGCATGAAAAAATATTGTGCGTCATAAGGTGGATATGTACAACAATTAATTCTGCTGACTCTCAAGCGAAAAAGGTTTTGTGCTTGAAGTAGGCCTTTAACAGAATAATTGTCGAGCCGACTTTTGCGTCGACTTAATAACGGACAGTTTCTTAAACGAGAACGAACTTAATTATTTCTACGATTAAAACGGCATACCGCGGACGATATTCGAGATGACGCGTCATTACTAGGTGTATTAGAGAAATATTAATATGTCTGCGATTTTTCCTAGTATGTTCGCTTCCGGTCGTTTTAATCGTATTGAGCGTTCAGGCTAATGTGGAGGCCGGTAAGTTCTTTGTCGGAGTTACATAATAGCGTAGAACTGTTTGCGTCAACTGATTCACCTTCTGCAGAGAAAATAAAGTGCCAAGAAATCGAGAATCCCGCGGAAATTAGTTAAACAAGGTGGATCTGATCGCCCCCGGCGTATCATTTAATTTCTCCCTGTCGTTGTGTTTTTAGCGATTTTTTTGTCCGGCAAAAACTTATATTATTTTTTAGAATGGAACATTAGCCGTGACCTAACTAGCAGAAAAAAAGGTCACACTAAAGTAGGACGTTACGCGGGAGCTTAAATAAGAATACAGCCTTTTCTTCTCTAGTTGTCTTAAGTCAGTCGTGTTCAGACCGCGCTCCGATAATGTTCGTCTGCTATCGTTCATATCGAGGTCTATATGTAAATGTACTCTATGCATTATAATGGTGTATCTACAAAAAAAAAAAAAAAAAAAAAACTAGTATAAATCTGTTGTCGAATGAATGAAAGAAATGTGATTGAAAAATCAGAGGTTTTGATGAAATAACTAACGAAAACGAAAACTTCTGATGAATGAAATATAGCTGCGAGCAAATCTATGGAAATGAAAGAAAGCATTGAAAAAATCTCTCGAATAAAAGTCACAATATACCAATACAGGAAATATCAACGTTGATCTCCAGAAACCTGAAAATCATCGGTGATTATTTCGGTTCATCGAAGAAATCTTTCGATTACAACTCGAAATTCAGCTCCAGCAACTTTACTCGCGGGGCATCTTCTCGCTCGTTACGTCAACCTAAACATTACCTAAGTTACTCCAGCGCTATCATAAACCCATATTATCATCATTATTCATTACTTCCAAGGATCACGTGACACAAGAATAACAAAAAAAAAAAAAAATGTAAATAAAACTTCGAATTCAAGATTTTTTTTTTTACCCCCCCCCCTGGGTTTGCTAGCAAAGAGCATTAGCCCAGCAAAAAGGAATAGACACATGGAATAGAATAGAAATTATATTTTTATTCTGTCGGCAATGGAATCAAGGAACACCCCTAGGACAGGAACCCACAGAGATAGTAGGTAGAGAAAGAACATAAGAGGCGTTGAAAGGAGCAGGAAGACCAAGCTTTAAAAGATGACAATAAAGTAACTCACGCTCGCGAGATAAACCGGAGCACTCGAAGAGCACGTGATTCGCATCACAAACATACACTGGGGGAACCTTTAGGATGATCCAATGGATAATTACGAGATGCAGCCGAAGAGAAGCGATTTAGTGAAGAAGGAAGGAGACTATGCAAGAAACGGAGGCGAGATAATTTAGTAATTATGGACCGACGCAAACTGAGAAATTCATAGAACCAAGGACGAGCAGGAGGAACAGGATTAATCAAGAGATAAAAGGAATTAGGATTAGCGAAAAGAGATACATAAACAGAGTGCCTAAGATGGCAGGATTTAGTTGGAAGAAGAATATTGTGTGCTGGAACCCCCCTACTAATAAAATTCCCATTGGAAACAGCAGCTTTAGCAAGAAGGTCGACGGCTACATTTCCATCAATGCCTGCATGTCCTGGAATCCAAAGAAAGTCAATCTGGGTACACGTCGATGAGGATAGATCATGAAGAAGAGAACGAATAGAAAGGATAATAGCATCAGTGGAAGGAGAAAGGGAAGGTGGAGATAGCGCTAGAAGAACACTTAAAGAATCAGAAACAATAAGGAATTTGGAAGAACTTGCAGAAGAGGAAATATAAATAATGGCTTGTAGAATGGCAACAGATTCTGCAGTAAAGACAGAACAAAAGGACGGAAGTCTAAAAGACCGAGAATAAAAGAACTGAGGGCACAAGAATGCCGCCCCAACTCCGATCGGGCTCTTCGATCCGTCAGTAAAAATTAAAGAGTGATCACGGAATAGAGAGTTTATTGTATTATTAAATTCCATACTGACGATATGAAAGGGAGAGGATTTAAGGAAGCATGGCATGAAGATGATATTTGGTGGCTTTAACAATTTGGAATAGACGTAAGAAAAAAATGGAAGCTTGTGATGAGGAATGACAAAAGGGGAAAATTTAGAAAGGCGAAACGATATATGAGATAGTATAGGAATTTTATTGGAGGAAAAACGCCAGTGACGAAAGATGTTCATTATCGCATCTTCAATTTTAACATATCGTATACAGAACAGTATGGTAGATATTGATAGACAGAAGACGGCTGAAGCATTGTTTTTTGACTTTTAAGACTTTAAACACTGAGAGAATTTTAGGGTTCCCTCTAACGGGGAGGCGCCGATTTTTTCTACCTTTTTTTTTTTTTTTTTGACACTGCGCTAGTGTCATTACAGAGATAGGTTTACATAGTGTTTAAGCTACAATTTTGCATTGGATCGTTCGAGTAGATTCATTGTCGCGCTATGAAAAAAAAGCAAAAATAGCCAAACACTTCTAGAACTAAACCCGAGAGAAGACATTTTTATTATACGGAGACTTTAAAGAAAAAAAGGAAAATAGTCGACCAAAAGGTATTTCGCGTGAACTGGAAGAAAATAGACCGCGATGGCGGAAATTTACTAAAATTCGGAATTTCCTTGATGTTAAAAATTTTAACAAAACTGCGAATCTCTATCGGCCAACAGTGACACGGTGCTTTGAAGAGAACGAAGAAAAAAGCTACGGACGGAAATTAAAAATCCGATGGCCGTAGGCTTGTAGATTTACAGCGAAACGCGCGTCCGTACGAATTTTCGTGTATTTATACACACGTTCGGTCTCGGTCTCGGCATATATAAGACACGCTATAGACAAATAGATCGGTTGGCAGAGGGCGGACCAAATGAAAGGCCCGGAGAACTGTGGCGTTGTTTACTTCACAACAATTATGGAGCGGCGAGATTAGCGGATCGGCGGAGACAGAAGGGTGCAGGAGGAAGACGAGCTAATGCGCAGAAAGAGAAATGAAAGAAGACGACGCTAAATGAACTACTGACGGTTAAAAATCTGTCCAGATGGCATAGGAAAAAGGTAAATTAAAGAGGTCCGGTCGCGTATAGTGCGCACAATATTGGCCAACAACTTGTGCAAAGTACAGCGAGTTGTTTCCAGTATAGTTTTTTTTTTTCCTTTTTTCCTTTTTCCTTTTTTTTCGCTTCCAGCGGCTTTGATACTCTGCATCTCCTTCAGCAGACAGAAGGGGCAGCACAGTGTAGCAAGCGATCGCGTCCGTATAACAATAGAGGTAGTTATCGGATGGCAGATGGGACCAACTCCACAAAACAGACTTAACGCGTCCCGGCAATTGGATCTCCAGGTCGTCGTCGTCGTCGTTCGGCCGACCGGCGAAGCGTCGTCCCTTTCATTTTCGAAATTCAATTCAATTCAGCTCGGTTCAAAACAAGCGCGCTACCTTCGACATCGACGACGTGCGCTCGTCTCTATTATTCGGACGTAGGACGCGTGTCCCGAGTTCTGCTCGATTAGGAAGGCCTGTTGCCCGACCGCCTCGCCGCGCCCGAGCCGTTCGAAAATCCGGTCGCCGCGAGGTTACCGACACTGGATTTCGCTGGAAATTTCATTCAGGTGACTTCGGAGCCGCACGAGCATATTAAAGTAGCGAGCGAACGGCGTTTGGGCCCTAACGTCGTCTCGCACAGTACGAAAGTTGCCTTCCATGTCGTATTTATAGTAGTAGTGCTAGTAGTAATAGGTGAACGGAAGGGTGAGAATTGACCCCCCGAGGGACCAAAATTATTCTTTCGGTAATATACACAGTAAAAGGGATTACTATCGCCTTTTTTTCAACCGCAATCCTGAAACTAATCATCCCTTTCATTTTCTTTTATTATGCGTGTACATGCTCGTCGCCCGTAATCAATCAAAACGCCGAAAAAGACCGACTGGCCATCTATTAATTTATTTCGGCCGACTTCATTAGCCTCTGCTCTCTAGCATTTCCTACCGAAAAATCCGATTCTCCCTTTAAAAGATGCAAAAAGTTTGCAATTCCACCTTAAACAATCAACAAAGTTCATAAAAATACCGAAAACCATTTTTAATAGCCGTATTATTCTATTTATTTATTTATTTTTTGGAGGGGGGGGGATAGACAGCTAGATGATGAATCATTATTTATTAGTCGTTAGTGGTGTCATCTCTTTTTGTTTTTTTTGTTCCGGATAAATTTACAGATTTAGTATATTCGATGCGATTTTTTCGGAAGCGAAATTTAATTTTACCAGTTTATTACGTAATTTATAGATTGCAAAATTGCAGCAAAACCTCTCGTGTATCCCACAGCATTACGATGATAATTTTACGTTCGATTAGAAGAAATTCCATTTTTTCGTTTATTTTTGTATCGTTTTTTAGGATGATCAACTGAATTTTTTAATTCCGGAACCGATAAACCTACGCAAGACGCGTAACAGTGTCGAAGCAACTAATAATTATACCCATATCGATAACGAAGAAAAAACAAAAAAAGCGATACATCACAAAAAAAAAACTAAATTCATAGTATAATCATTCTTTTTTTCTTTTTTTTTTTCAATTCAACGGCATTACTAGTTTCTCATATTTGGATCTGAAAAATTTTTGTGAAATTTCCGAAGATAATCGAGGTTAAAATATCTAAAGATCGGGGGCGAGTAGCGGATATTTGTTTAGGATTAAAGTTTTTAGACTCTATTTGGAGTTAAAATTCATTCGCATACTATTGACGCGGTTGGCAACATAGAACAATTTTCGTAAGTGTATAGTTAATATTTTCGAATAGGCCCTTCTGAGGTTTGTTGCTTTAATTTATTATAGATAAGTAAATTTTTAAGTTTGAGCAGAAACAAATTTGAAAATTTTTCAAACGATGAAATTTAATAGATTTTAACTGAAAATATATTTTCCCATATCGTTTTTTCGGCATATCTGCGATGATAACTCTACCGATCACGGTCAATAGCCGATAAACATCTCCAAAAAGGAGAGAAAAAAAATGTTTTAAAAATCTTAGCTCCTTAATGACTCCGATAATCTCACGATTAGGCTTTTGACGTTTCGATTATTCCCCGATTCTTCTTTGCTTACGTAATGGAAACTGAAAATAAGTCGCGTGTTTTTTGAATAATTGCAGAAACATTTTTCATTCTAGTTCTACTAGTCGTCGAAATTTTCACTCTTAGAGTTATTACTAGCGGGAAAATAAACAGCGCTAGTTCAATACGCGGTAAAAGTAGTTTTACTACTTAAAGGTTCCAAGCCTTTAGCAGTTAAGGTGCTCGCCGGAACGCGGAAATGTCGATCGTGCTGCTTTATTTGACAAATCGAATATCGGGCATACCAGAAAGAAAAGAAAAAAAACTAAATCATTTGAGTGAAAGTTAAGTGAACCATCCAGAAAAGAATAATGCATCAGTCACAATTAATGTATTATACATTACGAAAAGAATTCCGTAATATCGTCCATAAATAACACCTTACATCGAGGAGAAATGCGGGCTACTCACTTTAACCCTCTACATATGTATACATCCTGATTGTTAATATGAAAAAAATTATAAATAACAAATGCGTGTTAGTTCATAAAATCGAAAAATTACACGGTTAAAAAAACAGCAAGTAATAGCAAAAAAGGTAGAAAAGGAAACCAAAACGTATCTCAAACATACGCATGAAGGACCGTTTTATGGGAAAACTATAGCCCCGGGTTTACAACTTAATATTTAGGCGTTCGGGGAAGGCTTGAAATTTCTGGAATTTTTTTTCCCCTTCCGGGCGTGTGATATATCGTCGGGAAGAATTTGTCGGAAACGAAATCACATTTCATTTCCCTAACGAAACTTTCAAACTAAGCGAAAATATCAAAAAATGTCGTGCCTCTCCTTCTTTGTGGCGCGAAAAATGAAACATCTTCGTTTTGAATTTAGGGATTATGTAAACGTAAAGAATAGACTTTTATCTTTAACTTAACATACGGGATGGGGGGATTCTCGGCACATAAAACATCATGCTTGACTTGACAACTTGTTCTTAATTAATACGGAATTTTTTCTCTTCCCTTTGATATTACTCTTGAAAAAGCGGTCATAGTTTTATGCTTAACACGTCGTTTATTATGCTCATAATTTTGATCGTTACTTTTATTAATAGAGTAGCTTTCGTTAAAAGTGATTGCAAGTTTGTTTTCAAACAGCTCTGGGGGGGGGGCTATTTCTTCCTGCGGGGGGAGAACATGTTGGCCGGAAAACATTTTATTACGATATACATAGTTGTACGAATTTTCACTGAAAATATTATCGTGAACAGTACTCGGGAAAGCCAGACGGAAAATTCTTTGCGGCAAAACTTGCCTGTTTCCCGCAGACAGACGGGTGCGCGATATTGCTTACCTGCAGTTAATGTAGGTAAAAACTTACGGGCGTTGTTTTTTATTTTTAAATAAAAGCGAAAATTTCTTTGCACTAAAAGCATCACAGTGTTGTTACGCGATGACACGCTGAGAACGAAAATAATTCCGAGAGATATTTGGCACCGTTCCAAATGGGTTCTAAATACGAGGGCAATTCTAACGAATAAAATAAGTAAAATTTCCATTACAAAAAATATATAATTCTTTACCCCTTTTTTTTTCATCGATAAACGTGAAATTATTCTAGACGGTAGATAAAACAACATCTTTCTTCTTTTACGGACGAAAATTTTCCTAATCGGCCGACGAGAGGCCAATAAAGATGGAGCAAATGTTTAATTCTATCTGGCCTGATTTTAACGACATGAGGCTGATCACTGCACATCAACGAGGTTATTTATACCTGGGGCACAACTATTGCTATTTTGTTTTTCTACAATAAATAGTGGAGACGCAGTAGTAGGCAGTAATCTCCTGCACGCATAGAATTTCTATACCCCGTGGACAACGAAAAGTTTACACTTTGAGATAGAAATAAAATATGTCGGTTGATACCGTTCTTCTTTGCGGTGCCTGGAGGTTTCTATTTTTCCTAACTCGTGTTTACAATGCGCATAAAAAAATAATCATATGTGCAAATAAAGCAATAAAGTAAAAAAATGGAACTTTGTAAACTCTAATCTCAGCGTAATAATATTTGAAATTGTCCCTTTTTTGTTTTTTCTTTTTGGACTCTATTCATTCAGTTAGGTTTTACAATTAAAATACCAGCATGTTAAATTATATTATATGTTACCTTAATAACACCGATCTTTGAAAATCGTTTTAATTCATAACTGTGTCTAATGGCGATCGGCTAATCACTTAATTTAAATATAAACATTGGTTTATTATTTGTACGAATATGACTTAGTTTTCCTTTTGATCTGTAAACCATTCACGCATATCTGAAAGTTAATTATATCGACTTCTTTTATTTCTGGGAAATAAACTCCGTTCTCAGTAAGTACCTTAATATGCCTTTTTGTACGTTTCGTGAGAACAAACCAAGTGCATAATTCGGCACATCATTTTAGAGGGTATAATAATATTTTCCACAAATTTTTTGCACCAGCGGTAATAATCTCCTCAGGTGCTCATATGGAAAGATCAGTTGCCAGTTGTCGCGTCCCGGGGGGAGTGCTTCTCTATTATTTATTTACCTTTTTTTTTTGCCTCTTTATTAATACCTCTATTATCTAAAATCAAACCAGAAAAGTCTTTCGGGTGAAAGGAAAGCCGGACGATCTCCCTAAAAGGAAAAAACAACTGACCCCCAATAATCCGATCCATTAGAGTTACACACGTTTACGATACTTTATAAAAAAAGCTTAAATCCACAATATTATCATCCGTTAAACCTTCTACTAAGGACATCATCGCTAGTAGAAGACCCGTCTATTAATAATTCATTAATCTTCTTTTACCTCTTAACTAAACACTTTCAATGTTCCCCAATATGGCGATATTTTTAAAATTGAAATGGAGATCCTGCGATGGGTAACAATTTAATTTTCCGCGATATATATATATGCATGTATGTCCGCCGGGCTTAAACACTATTCTGTTATTATTCTCCTTCAGTCTCTCATGCATGTGATCTTAACGTAATTTCAACCGTTCCGAGAATTTGTGGCAAGTTGTCCTCAAACTATCTAAAATGGGACCGGATTTGCATTGGTCGAGATTTTACAAAAATATATTCGCGTATAATCAAATAATATGGAAATTAAATAGTATCAATTGCTCAAATACAAATATGTACCGCGAAGTTCTGTGTTTGCGCACGTTATCGAGAAATAATTTTTTCCCTTCGTTGAGACGAAAAATTATAAACATGATAGCGACGTAATTTTTGCGCTAAGAGTAATTTAAAAGAAAAAACTTGATGAAAAATCATTACGAAATATCTAACACTTTTAATAAAAATTGTTACGATAGCCGTAAATTATTATATAAATATATATATATATATATATATATATTTTTAATAACGACATAGTTAATAAGTATTATAGAAGAGCCTTATAATCTGGAGATCCAGGGGTCTTTCCATAACGAAGCATTAAGTTGCATATACACCTATATATATATATATATATATATATATATAGGTATATATATTGCTTTATTTTTTTTTATTATTGGACCATACATCAGTCTGCTTCATAACGTGTCGATTGGTATCATGTCTAATTCCATATAATGATTATTAAAAATTACTGCTTCTTCATATTTTCTTAAATTATTTATAAAAATCCCCTGGACCGAATATTGTTTTAAAATCTGAGGACTCCGATTTCACACCAATGAAGATATTATTCAGGCGCATCCTGTCTGAAAATACTGCATGTGTTATAAATATATGTATATATGATACATCCATATATATATATATATATATATATATATTAAAGAATATGTCATTCTTATCCCGACTTCCATCACTTTTTTTGCCCCAAAACGTTTTATTTTGTCTCAAAGCGTTACATATATTGTATATATAAGAAGACAAGTATCAACAAAACGGATTGTTGCCCTGGTTAATTATGTTATTCTTCCGTTAGGGTTAATAAAAAATTCTGCTACGTTCCTGCGTTATGGAAGTAATGGCAGACATTTCTATGCAAACCGTAAATTAAATTTACCAGTTTTTAATTCTTTCTTGATTATAATGGAAAAAAAAATATAATGATAGACATTTCTATTGAAAACCGTAAATTAGTAATTACAGACATGGAATACGTCATTATTTTATTATTTTTTTTTGTATCGAAGTCGGGAAGAATAATGTAAATTTCCCTTATTCTATACGAAGTGTAGAAATGATAGAGCTGGGGGTCCGGAGGTGTCCTCAGGCGGAATCAAGGGGCAGATTTCTTTAAGGCCGGGTTGATATATATATATATATATATATATATATATATATAGAAATTCGTTTAATGCATCTTCCATGCTAGAAGTAACAAAATTTTCAATTTCCATGTTCAGGGCGATCACACAGTAACGTCGGTCTTAAGAAAGGAAAAAAAATTGAATTACTTATCGCATCTGCTTCGTAAGAGCTTAATCGTCAACTAAAAAATAAAAAAAAATAAAAAAAATGACGCGAGATGCTTATATTATTATTGTATCTCCATCGCGATAAGTCAAAATCCATTCTACATCGAATTAACAATTTTCACTAGTACCGTCACCCCTCATGGGCGGGTGTTGTATAATAGTTTTTGAGTTGGAATTTCGAACGGGCGATAATATGAGGAATCTATTTTACAGAAGCAGATGATGTAAACCGCTAAGCGTTCGGGGCCAGAAAAATACGAGAAAAGAGAAAAATTCAAAACGGCGAAGATAAAAGGAGAACAAAGGACATACGAAAACAGACGACAATGTCGTTTGCCGCTGTTCGTCATGCCACATGCACGAGACTAAAAACAAAAAACGAAAAAAGACACACCAGTTCGACGGAGTTCGAGAGTAGTTTATCATCCATCAGTAGTAAAAGTTAACCGATCAACAGTAACAACTCGACTACGACTACGACTACGACTACGACTACGACTACGATGATGGCTACGACTGGAAATCCAGCCGATGCAGACACCAAGTGCGACTCAGGAGAGAACATTCTCAATTCCCACCCACCTTATTTCCGACGAGAACGGGACCAGAAAAACAGGTAAATAAGATAGAAGACGCCCGTTCTAACAGAGGCCCGGACGGAACCCACACATAGACACACACCCACACCAGAAGTGCGCTTTCGAGAATAAATAAAAATAACACGCGTGCGTGCGTGGGTGAGTGGGTTTTCTCTACAGAGAGAGTAGTGCGGATATTTTACAGTCGACAAAACGTGTTTATGCGGCAAAGACGAAGAAACGAAGCCATTAACTCGCGCATAATACTCTGTTTTTGCTCCAGACTATACCAACCTTCCAGCTTGTTTATGATTTCACCTTTCCGGTGATTTGGACGACGCCATCTTGAAATACCGGCGATATTTTCGAACAGGCGCGATACGAACGCAGCTAGTTAGATGGCCTCCTGATAGGTGTGCATAGCAGAGAACTTCCAACGATGCACCCCACGTCCTCTTAATGAACCAACATGTAAATCTCTACACACACGTTCGTCGAGGTGATAAATATCTTTCGACCGCAATCGGCAGACGTTGAAGTATAGGCCAAATCGTTCGAAAAGGAAATGCCGTTACACATAGATACGTTTTGGCGGGCGAAGTGTCAAAATCGCGCCACGCATTTCCTAGGCTGTTACATTAGATACCGAGATAAACGTTGCTCATTGCGTAATACCAATTACGCAGCTCTCCTGTGTCTAGACGTCACACAGAATGTCTGCCTACAGTCTGCAACATAAACGGGAACAATTTCTTCTTTTTACGTACTCTTTCGGAAGTTTTTCACGTTAAACGAATGATTGTATTGCGCCAGTACCGGCCATAAAATTGATTTTCTGTTTCGATCTCATTATTATGTAGGAAAAAATAATAATAAATGATATTAAATAATAAACGAAGTACAACTATGCTTTAAATCGTAAAAGCTTGAATATGTAAACAGTTCGGAAATTGTAAAATTCGAACGATATACGCAGTGACACAACGATTATAATAAATGTTTACGACTGTTAAGTTGATCGCTGGTACGATTTCGGATATTTCTTTTCCTCCTTAAATGTTTAGGCATACCTCCACTTTAGAGGCAAGGTTAAAATTGCTGAAATAATCAATATAAGTAATATATATAACAAAAGACGAATGGGAAAACTTAGTGAACGGTTGAAGAGCATCTAAATTGCTCAACTAATTAATTGATATGATAAAATAATGAACAATAATTATTAAGAAAAAGGTATGACCAAATAAATTTAAATAAACATGCTCTAGACCCATTTTCAGGAATCTTCAGATAGAAAGGAAAGGCAAAAGTATAATCGCCTAAAGACATAGCGTGTACAGTGTTCGAATTTCAAGGAGACTTAAATCGCAAATGTTGAAAACTATACAGTGAAAATCGGTTATGGGCACATAATTGTTTGAAATAGCAGAATAAATAATGTTTAACCAACCGCTATTGTGAGTACAATATTTATTTTACATAAAATAAATTTCTAAAATTAAAAAGTAAATCAAAAAGTAATTAAATATATTAAAATTTAATGTACTATTTCCCAAAAAAAAAAAAAAATAAAATAAATACATATAATACATATATATATATATATATATAACTGTATTAAAAAAACTTACTAAATTTTATTAATATTAACGAAAAAAATAAAAAATTCCGAATATAACGGTACTGATTGTAAGTCAGTTTATTACGTCTAAAACTTTGGTATATAATTAAAAAATTATCGCCCATCATAGCCTACACAACGTAATAAATTCAATAATGTTTCTGTGTCAATGGGCCAATTTTACAACAGCGAGTTAATAAATTTTTCGAAGTACAAATGTACACGTGATTTTCAGTATTCGACGGTCGATCTTATTTGGTCAGAATCTATTGAGCTTCAAGTTGTCGTAAAATATATCGCACTTTCTATAATTTAGAGTCTTAGGAAAAAAAGCGTTTACCGAATTTTGGAACGTCCTCAATACCTAGCACTAAAATTAAATTATCAGTTTAATGAGTGTGAAAAATAATTGCGTGCATTTTTCGTGGGGACTTAATACACAGAGTGATCGCAGCAATGGCAAATTTTCTAGTTAGACATTAAATACTTTATTTAATATCGGATATTTATAGAAACCACATCTCATTTATTCGTTACAGCGATATAGTTTTTCACTGTTTATCAAATCAAATCAAATTTATATATTTTACAAAAGAATGACCCAGTTTATATTGCTAGGCTCTTGTTTAAAAACAAAATAACAAAAATAACTATTAAATTACTAGTAAGTTAGATATTAATCAGCTTAATATCTCGAATTAAAAAATGTCTACCTTATTATCCAGCTGGGAAATTTCTGGGGGAAAAAATATAGAATTTAAGGAATATCGATATCGTATGCGAGGCTAAAATTTTTCCAGCAAAGGTCTAACATTTGAAAAGGAAACCTGCGTTGTCTTTACCGGTAGCAGACGCAATCAACAAATGCTGCATTAGAACCTCATTAGCTAATTAAGCTGTCAAAGAACGCTACTAAAAGAATTATTAAGAACCGTGTTTAAGCGAAAAGTATTTTCATTCGCGACCGACTAGTTATTACTTGAAAATTATTCTTTTTGTCGTTGGCCTGCAGCGATTCTCAAGTCTTAAGCCAGGTTTGAACTTTCAGCATACTGGGACACGACCTTTACTTTACCACCTGTTTACTAGATTACATATCTATAATATTATTAGTGAGTAATACATATATGTACATAAATAATTAGTACATTATTAACACAACTTAAGAGTGAATGAATAAAAAAATTAAACGTGGCCATTGAAAGATAAAAAAAACGAAAAAAAAAAACGCTTTTGATATTTAAAAATATTATTTGTTTTGATATGACAATAGTGCGTTTAGGCCGCTCACAATCCCGCTCTAAAATGAAGAAAAAAAAGAGGCGTTTGGGCATTTAGGCATTTTTTTTCTACGAAACGCGGAATTTTGTAGACTATCTAGATGTTTGAACGCTTTCGATGCTTTACGAAATCGGCAAACGCCAAATTACAACATTTCTCGGAATTTTCAGTAAATGCTGAAAAGTGTACGAGGTGGTCTAAAAGCGATTAATAAAAAAAATATAAAAAAAAAAGTTCAAATTCGTCATATATTTAAAATATGCTATTTTTTATTATGGCATATTAGTATCATCACGCATGTCGGTTATGATACTTTTATGTGCAGTGCATCTAAAATTCTAGATAAAGTATAGTGTCAGCAATTATGGTAAATTTAGTAATCGCGTATGTTTTTATATGTTTTGGTATCAGGTGAGATAGAACTTCGCCGGGGTCTATTCTGAAGTTATCCGTAACCATTTGTAATAAAACGGATTACCTTGGTTTTCGGCGTCTTTTCTTTCTTTTTAAAACTATGTGCGATACCTTAGTCGCCACCAAGTCAGTTGACCTGTCGGCGGGTTTCCAAAATAAATACACATGAGCATATTTATTTAATAAATAAATATTACATACTTATTTTCTATAACTATTTAAGTATAAACCATTTAATATCTACCTCTCTCATATCATCAAAAACAAAGTAAGCCTTAAGTAGTGATGTACCCATGTAAACTTTTACAGACTAACTTATATATTTTTCTAATACTTCTGTAAGACAGAAAAATACTGAAATGGAATTAACATGCATTCGTACGCACTGCTGCACAAACAAAAGTAAATTACGAAGTCGCTTTTTTTCAAAAACTTGAAAAAAACACGAAGAATTAAATCATTTAAGAGAAAATTGATATTAAATTTAGATAAAGAATATGAACACATCTATTATAAATAATAAATCATTTTAAACTGTTTTATGTAAAATTCACTAAAATAAAGAAACCAAACAGGAAATCTAATGCTTTGAAATTTTATCTTAACTCGTAATTAGTTTTAAATTGTTTTACGTAATTGTATTGTACTCGAGAGAATAAAATGTATTCAAAAGAGAAGTAGAAAAATAAGACAGGATAAATGTTTGAAAGTCTGTGTGGGAAAAAAATATGAAACTCTCTCAAATGTAAGTTCTTCGAATATTAGGAAACGACATTTAATACTTACCCCGAAAATGATACTTAAATACAATTTACTAATTAAATACTTGGAAAAAGAAATCAGTGTAACAATTAGAAATAAATGTAATTACAGTTTGTGTAACGTTAGACAATATAAAATTCAACATAGAAGACACGCTAATAAACATGTATTAAACTACACGAAATGATTTTAATATACTCACTAAATAATATACCGATAAATAATATACCGATAAATAATATATTACAGAAAAACAATACTAGAGAATAAGTAGAACTAAAATAAAGGAAATGTTGCTAAAATTTAGTTAACAACAAATATAAGCATTATATCAATCTGTATATGATATGTGGGTGCATGTGCACGTGTATGTGTATATAGATATGTGGGTGTATAGGTTTGTATGTTTATGTATATATATATATATATATATATATATATATATATATATATATATATAAGTTAGTCTGTAAAAGTTTACATGGGTACATCACTACTTAAGGCTTACTTTGTTTTTGATGATATGAGAGAGGTAGATATTAAATGGTTTATACTTAAATAGTTATAGATGAATAATGATAAGTTATAGAAAATAAGTATGTAATATTTATTTATTAAATAAATATGCTCATGTGTATTTATTTTGGAAACCCGCCGACAGGTCAACTGACTTGGTGGCGACTAAGGTATCGCACATAGTTTTAAAAAGAAAGAAAAGACGCCGAAAACCAAGGTAATCCGTTTTATTACAAATGGTTACGGATAACTTCAGAATAGACCCCGGCGAAGTTCTATTTCACCTGATACCAAAACATATAAAAACATACGCGATTACTAAATTTACCATAATTGCTGACACTATACTTTATCTAGAATTTTAGATGCACTGCACATAAAAGTATCATAACCGACATGCGTGATGATACTAATATGCCATAATAAAAAATAGCATATTTTAAATATATGACGAATTTGAACTTTTTTTTTTATATTTTTTTTATTAATCGCTTTTAGACCACCTCGTACACTTTTTAGCATTTACTGAAAATTCCGAGAAATGTTGTAATTTGGCGTTTGCCGATTTCGTAAAGCATCGAAAGCGTTCAAACATCTAGATAGTCTACAAAATTCCGCGTTTCGTAGAAAAAAAATGCCTAAATGCCCAAACGCCTCTTTTTTTTCTTCATTTTAGAGCGGGATTGTGAGCGGCCTAAACGCACTATTGTCATGTCAAAACAAATAATATTTTTAAATATCAAAAGCGTTTTTTTTTTCGTTTTTTTTATCTTTCAATGGCCACGTTTAATTTTTTTATTCATTCACTCCTAAGTTGTGTTAATAATGTACTAATTATTACATTATAAAAACAACGGAGGTTACCTATTGCATTGTTGTCACGATACCGCAATTGGACGACGGTAGTATCGGTTTTTGGTCAATCAGGAAAGTCTGACAAGCGCCTTGTTGCTAACCCCAAATAATGAAAATTAAATTCGATCCCCAGTAAATGAGATAACAACGATTAAATAGAAAAATAATAGTAAACACTTTTGTTACAATAAAATTTTAGAACAGTTCGAATTAAATGAGCCGCTCATTTCATTATGTGTCAGTCGGTCAGTTTGCCATGACGGGGGGAGAGTATCTGTCAATTACTTCGTTCGGCTATTTATGATCCAGTAAAAATAACGTAAAATTTTTAACAACTGCTTTCCAGCGCGGGAAAAATAAATCTCGTTTACATAAATTTTCCGATATCCAACACAATATGTAAACAATATGAAAAATTCGACAAAGCGATAGCCTAGCGATTAAGGTTCTCGGCTACTGAAGCACAGGAACCATGGGATTTCGAGAGTTATCTCGTTATCCAAGTCACTCCCAAGTTTATGCGTAATCCGAAATTGAATGTTGGTTATACCAGAGAAATTTTGGAAAGTAAAGGCGGATCCCATCGGAGAGGAACTGGCCCTTATATTTCCTTCAGATTCATTAATAAGCATTTAAGTACATCACGGAAAGCTTAACTTCACAAGCATCGACGTCTTGACTTGCACACCTGCTTGGAGGCGCAAAAATTCTCTCCTCATTTCCAAAAGGCTCTTTATCTAAATTCTCTTTGCTTAGGTCGTGGCATACCGCCGGCAGTGTAACCTGCATTAGCCACAGTGATAAAATACGGATTTGTTCTTTACAGAACGTACATATGAAATTATAAGAACATACTCTAGGCGGTATACGAATGACGTCAATGCATATCTGTAATTAAATATTTGATATTTAAAAAAAAAACAATTAACGCTCCGTTGTTTTAAGTGATATTAGAAATATTTTTGAACCATCTGACTAACTAAAACCTCACGTCATTTTAATAAACTCGCTTTAATAGGAACACCGTTAAAAATCCGCTATTTAATTTAAGGAGTAAATGATGCATAATTCTCGCACAAGGCTCCTAAAAAATATTTTACGGGAATACTCGTCCTTTCTGTTCGAATACATAAAGCAGTTCTGTCGATCGCACTGCTCGCCCTCCTGATGGATGACGTCATAATATTCCCCGATGATATTTTTTACTTTTTAAGTGAATGTGCGAAAATATTTGCACCGAGGCACTGTTTATAATTTTACTGGGAAAGCAGGGGGGTATAATTATAAATTGGGGTCGGGGACGAGTATAGTTAGTAAATCATTATTCAAAAGTCTCGGAAATTACTCCAAAGAACGGTGAAAAAATATCGATTTTTGCCGGATAAGTAATTTTAAATTAAACAAATTATGTAATTACGTCAGATTTCCGTGAAACTCTTGTGAATCATCACGGACGACAGTCATTTTTAAGAACGCTTAAAATAATACATTAAATTGCTATTTATACGGTTTTCTTGTTCTTTATCGGCTACAAAAAGAACACGTTACATTTTTAATATTTTCGTTAGGCTTTTGATTATTTAGCCGATTTTAACGATTCTTTGTTCATTGGCAGTACCACATAAGCACACCGTTGTGAAAGCGGAAATTCAGTAGTCATTAACGTAAACGTTAAAAACGGATCGCTTTTTTAGAAAAGTTTTTAATAATACAACAGACGCCGACTTCGAGACTTGGCTTATTCCAAAATGTAAGATCTCAGCTCGTAAACAGATAGATAAAATATGAGTTATGATGAAAAATCACCGTGAAATACGTAACTGAAATTGTAATCGCAAACCGTAAATTAGTATTACTTTTTTTTTTTTTTGAAATTAACTCTTTTATAAATATTATGGAAGAACTATTCATTAGGGTTTTAATATCTATATCTGTACATCTGTATATATATATTAATTACAACGTAATTCTTAGGCTACCCGCCATTAGAAAAAATGTCCCAATTTTAAGTAACGCAAAATGTCCAATTTTAAGTAACGCAAAATGTCCAATTTTAAGTAACGCAAAATGTCCAATTTTAAGTAACGCAAAATGTCCAATTTTATGTAACGCAAAATGTCCAATTTTATGTAACGCAAAATGTCCAATTTTATGTAACGCAAATAGTATCAATTTTATGTAATGCTTGTTATATTTTATAGAATTTCTATGATTATATTATTATACTCATATGGACCGATTTAGAATTACGTTGTAAATTTCAATTATTTTATACAAAGTATAGAAGAAAAAGAGATAGACATGTAAACAAGAGGGATTAAGGAGCACAGCCCCTTCCGAGGCCAAAATGGCCGAGTTATATAAATATATATATACATATATGGATATAAATATATAGATATATAGATATATAGATAGATATAAAATATAATATGTATGTGTATATAAGAAAAATCGTTTATTAAAATAAGTAATATATAAAACCAAAATTCAACTTAAATGCGCATTACATGAAAGTGGCAAGCATAAGGAGAGGATGTGAAAAAATTGTAAAACATAAAAGCAGCCGTAGAAGATCAAAACTGAGCTGGCCGTTCGAGGAGCAGAGTGAAAAATATAACTTTCACGGCGGCTGCGATTGCCGGAAAACTAGGAGTAAATTATGTAAGTGGAAAGCATAATAATGGCCGATAAACAGTGGAACAGAAATAAACCGCTATTGAGAGGAAGTGACGATTACGAAGTTCGGCGTTGCATGTGTGCTCGCGCTTTGTTTATTAGTTTTAATTTGGCACGTAGCGAATGGTCAACAGTTAAGGTAAATAAGCGCCTGTGCGTTAGGCCGATTCATTGCGAGCGTAATAACTGTGGCGCAAGAAGCGACAGAGGTTCGTAGCGGCAAGCCAAGTATCGACGGAGGATAGAATGGAAAACAAGGTAGAGATTGACGTGCGTTAGGCGACACGGCCGATCCGTCTCTGTTAGGCCCCGGGCCTGGCCTTTCCGTCTCTGTCCGTTATCCAGGTGCTTCCACGACGGTTTATTGCCGTAACGAAAATAACCTCCGCAGAGGGCCCGGACCAGAGTGCAGTTGCTAACCTGGCCAATCTGTACGCCAAACGCAACATACGCATTCTTCGACTTGCAGCCAGCCTAACCATCAATAAGCTGATTCGCCATCGCCGCGCTCCATCGCCGCTCCATCACCGCTCCATCGGCTATTTCCACCGTGCTCTATACTTTGCATGTCATGTCAGTCGGCTCGCTATTATTATATCATTAAGTAACTATCGTGTGTGTGCCCGTTCCGCACGCCTATAATTAGCCTTGTACTTGCTCATTAAACGCGTCTACACATGTTCCCGCCAACATACGCGCAGCATTCGCGCGCTACTTGGAACAACGAGACCACCGTCTTTTAATATCTCAATTAGTATACGGTACTTCGCAATAAATCTTATATTTAAATTGGCAGCGCCGCGTTCCAATTGACTCGCTCTGTACAGCGACTTTCGCGCTAATAATAAGAAATGCGGTTTAACGCGGAAATCAAACAAAACTCTTCCAAGAAGTGCGCCTCTACCGAAGCCAGATAGATCGCGGACGACCGGAAAGCCCCGAATTCGCATCTATCCCATGGATCCGTTCGAAAGGTTCTGCTAGTGCGGAGCAGGGGACGTACTTTGGAAAAATGACAACGCTGCCGCGCCCACTGCGAGCCAGTCGATTGGAAAGTTCCTTACACACATTGTCGCTTTGGCGGTCTCGTCGCGTTAACGAGCCGATCTAGTTTGACCTCTCCGTTACGCTACAAATAATCGCATCGGTGCGCGTCCGAACTCGGACTTCAGAAGGAACGTTTGTGTACCTCTTGCCTCTATAATACGAAGACACATTTTCCGGGTAAAATAGCGCACATCTCTACTTACATTGTGATTTTTAGTGCATTATCAAAATCGGGTTTTTCGTTTTGTTTTTCTATTTTTTTTATTTATTTATTTATTTATTTTTATTTTTTTTTTATTTTTTTTGTGATTCCTAGTTATACCGTCGAAGTTGACAAATGACCTTCAACATTTTCCATCATCAGCGCCGCAATTTCCAGGCCAGATCCTTGTCGCGCCCCTGACCTACGTTATGACTCCGCCTCTCTAATCCATCTTTCAATCCCAGCTGGCTTTCTTTTCTTTATCCGCGATTTTTTTAATTCGCCGCGCCTCCGGAACTCTTTTTCTAATTTTCATTTTTCCAAACTTTCGCTTATAATAATAATGCCCGCTCATCCGCGTTTTCATTGTACTCGTTTTGACCAATAACCCCGTTCTGTCGCGTATCGGAATCGATGAAAAGTCTTTAAACAAATCTTCCTTTTTTTTTCCCCCTCATCATTCGTAATCGCGCATCTTTCGTATTTCCGTGTTTTCGCTTCCACCGAAAGACAACTTTAAAATTTTAAAAGGAGAAAAAGAACTGGATCGAAAAGACGCTATCCGCACCGGTTGGAAAAAAGAGATGATAAAATTCAGCCGCTTTTTTACAAAATTCTCCGTTCGCATCGTTGTTCACTTTGTTATTAATTACGTAGCGGTTGAGAGAACAATTAAAACTATGAAACGCGCCGGCCACCTCTTCGCCACTAAGTCAATCTGCACAGCCAGAGGTTAATAACCGCGGCCGATTGTGGGATAATTTAAATTTTGTTCACTGGAGGTGACACACGCCGCCTCGTCTACTTCCGCTCGTTCGTTACACACGTATACACGATGCATCATTTACAGCGCGCCGTTTGTGTGCGTGTGCAGCGTGCGTATGTGTCAGTGTGTGTGTGTGTGTGTGTGTGTGCACGATGTATGTAATTCGTTTATTATATGCGGCGGCGATGATTTTTAATTTACCTATAGAGGTTTTACCGGGCTCAGGAATCTGAACGGTGGTCGAGATTTTGTCTCTCAAGGCTTCATCTATAAATCAGCACAATAGGTATAATTGGATGTGTCCTGTCTGTATGCGGATCAAACGAACGCACTACGCATGGAGTTCATTTAATAGTGCTTCAGCTAGCTGCCACCATCCTGCTCTAGAGAAACACTCGTGTGTCTCATCTCCGTCGGACGCTAATTCTCCTCCACCGGTTTTTTTTTTCATTATGAGCTATCTGAGAGAAGTGTATTCTCTTCAGAGCGGCTCTAATCGCAGACCAGACCACTCTGGATTTTTATGTGAACTTCTATTACCGCGCCCGCGGCATAGACACGTGTTTAAATTGATATTAATAATGAAGGCGCGATTACCACGACCGCCGTTTCGACTAGAACTTGAACGTATAATACATCTTGAAAACTCGAAAGGTTTAAAAAGAAGAAGAAGAAGAAGAAGAAGAAGAAGAAGAAGAAGAAGAAAAAGAAAAAAGATCAATCAAAAAGACCGTACAGAAAAATTGAAAATTATTAGCAACAATTATCCAAATCTCGCCCGATGAAAGTTAAATCGATAAGTCTCGAACATTGTGCCGTATGATATAGAGATTATCCAAGCCGAAATAAAAAAATTTCCCCGGACTTATACGAGGAAAGTGAAAAAAAGAAAAAAAAAAAAACACCCACAGACACGACCACCGGCGTTTTCCGAAATATTTTACCGCCAAAATTTTTCGCAATCAATATTTAAATTTCCATATCGTTGTTATGAGGTGAATTATAATACAACCGCGATTAAAGATTGGTAGAGATAGTTTTGAAACTCTTTTACAGTCTGTTTCGTAAGAGTGTGTACGGCGAAACTCAAAAATTACTGGGGATAACGACTTGAAAAAGAAATACACACTTACTACATGGTGTGGATCGTGATGCTTTATTATTAAAAACGTGTCAAATCGCATCCATTATTAATTATTGCCCGGTATCTCCGATGTACACTTTCTACTAAATGTTTGGCGTAATCTTGAGGAAAAGACCTCCCCATATCAATCGAATTTGTCGAAATAACTGCTTGATGGTCCAGATCTTCTTCCCTCGGAGTTTCACAACTTGAGAACCGCCCACACCATTTCTATTATCTATTGGATTTGGATCTGACGACTGCGACGGCCAATCCAGTACGTTAACGTTATTTTCCTGTTTCCGTGTAGTACACAAAGACGATTTCGATGTTTTGGGTCATTGTCTTTTTGCAGTAGCCGATTTTCATTTTTCCGCGTCAACCACCTTTTGGCAGACAGTAGTGAAGCCCTCTGATATATTTCGATCATTTTGGCAGCGGCTAAATTTTCTGCGAAGATGTGCAAATTGCCAAATCCCTGCTTTGAAAGACAGTTCCAAACATGCATCTTTACCGGGTGTTTTTAACGGTCCGTTGGATGAATCTATTGGCGTGGTTAGACCAGGCATGAGTGATAGAAGAATATATGCCCAAAAAGAAGCACCATCCGAAAAAATTACGTTGTCCCAATCACGTTCCAAATCCAATTCAGTCTTTTTTTGACATATTTTTTGGACAGTAGCGGTTTCTTCATTGCGCTTCGAAATTTCATTTCATGAGCCAGTAAACGTCTTCTTATAGTGGCACATGACACATTTAGATCCGTTTTTACGCAAAATCGCTTGTTCCCCACGCAGTGATCTTGTAAAATCAATTTATCCTCCTTTTTCATTGTTTTTCGTACGGAGCCACGGTCCGGTAGGTCATCGACGTTTTTCACGTCGAAATTAACGTTTCACCCACTTACATAAAAATGTCTTCGACTTTTGTCATGTACTTAGCGGCAACTCCGAGCGACATTTTCGGTCCTTTAGGATGTAAACACAGAACGGCTTCGTAACGTGATGCGTACACGGCAGACATGGTGAAATATGTTTTCTATGACCAAGATCGAACGACAACTGAGACATTTTGTACAAAGCATCTAAGGGGAAGGTTGTCGCTATCTGCTCAAACGACTTGGATTTCCCCTCTAACGGTTTCAAGGACGACAAAGTTTTGCCGTACACGCTTTTATGAAACAGACTGTATTTACTCGTTTATCGATTTCATTTTCTTACATAGACTGAACATTTTTTGGTATTAGGACCGAGGACTAAATAAATGATAAAGAATTAATTGGCGATCGATCGATGAAAGTAAATAATCTCATTAATTCGAATAGAGTAATTGGGGCAACCTTTACAGCGCAAAAATACGACACAATATGTGTCAGCGACTTACACAGAGACCAATTCGTAAAATTTATATTTCTTCGTAAATGTCAAAATAATTAAAGTACATTTTTCTTTTAATAATAAGTTTAAATCGGTATTTATGTATGACATTTTTTCTTAGAATGTTGACCCATGCGGATGAGATTATATGTTTATTTTATTACGGCATTAGTAAACACTTCAATCGTAGGTTATCAGTTTTTTCTGTTAAGATTTTCCTATGCATTCCTACCGTCCTAATAATTTCGGGAAATTTTCCGTTTTCAATTACGTTCGTACATGCGCATTTCCTCTTTTAATAAACTTGTCGCATAAACTTGTAAACTTTCATTTTATTATTCCAGAACAAAAACAAACGAGAGCGTATTTAGGGAAGAGATAGCATATACAAGTTCTCTGAGTTTTCCGTTCATTTAAGTTTTTCATTTTCTTCCGGAGTGGATATACACTATTTTCCTTCTATAGGAATGTCGGCAAACTTTCAATAGCGTTGATGGGTTTTAATTACGATCACCGTTAAAAACTACCTTTAGATTTTATCTGCAATCACAGTCGGAAAGATTTTTTTGGCTTTTTTTTTTGGCTTTTTTTTGTGGCTTTTTATATCATTATATAGAAAAGAGGCCTATTAGGGCGATTCTGCATTTAAAATAATTAACATCAGCGTAACAGGCTGCTCCTATTATGTACATAGATAGATAGCGGGCGAAATTAACCATTCGGCTGACGGCGAAAAGTAGAACAAACAGATTTGGCTAACGCGAATTTGTCCCTCTCTAGTATCAATGAAATTCCTTGCTCGTACAAGAAAACATGACGTCATATATAGATGGAATGCGTAATTTTACGACATGCCGACTGCTTTAAAGTATGCGTAATAATCCGTATTTATTGTAAAGGCGATAGCTTAAAAAACCGCTTGATATATTATAATAAACGACGGTTTAATTTGAACATTACGGTTTTCACCATGTAATTAATGTTCTATCGCGTTTTAAATTGTGTTACTTTTTATCAAAGTGTGTTTGTCTTTTTCGTCTCGATTTTTAATTCATCGAAATATCTACACGCACATCTGTAAATGTTATCGCGTAAAATATTAATTTAATAATGAAAATTTACACAATTGAATGGTTGTTGTCTTTTTCTTTGGATGAAACTCGAGGATATCATAATTTCAGCGAACGAGTGTGCGAAATTGTTTAATACTAAAATTAGAATTACGAATATTCGTAAAAAAATTAATTTTAATGAATACTTACTAGGATTAAAATTTAAAATTCGATTCGATTTTAGTAAAAATTACGCGGTATATGCGTCCTATATGGAATAACACGGCTGTTCTTCAATAAAAATATTATTAAAAATTCAATTCGTAACGTTTTTATTAAATTAAAATTTTATGGCATTTAAGCATTTTTTTTTTTAATCGATTACTGTTCACATTAAATTACGAAAATTGTATTAAATCCGGATCCAGAAGAACATTTGGGGGGAGGGGAATTATATAATTACGTAAAATCTTCTAACGTAGGCAGTAGATTTCAGAAATACCCCTTGTTGTTCATAAAGAAAATTAAATAGCGATCTTTATAGAAATTCATAAAAATGTGTTTTAAAAATACATAATCGTTACAATTTTTAAGTTAATTTTTGTTTTATTTTTAGAGGTGAAAAATAAAACGAAATTATAACATTATACCTTTTAAATATGGTAGTTTAGAAATAGTAAGAAAGATAGTATATTTTTATCAGACTCTCTATACTTCTTTTTTATTTTTGTTAATAATCCGATCCGAATTCTCTTTGTTCGTGACCAAGTTTAAATATTTCTCATTGAACTACTACTATTTTTAATTAAAATTACAAAATAAAAATTAAAAATAATAAATCAAAACGGCAAAAGATCGATGATAATTATACATTTAAAATAAAATAAAAACGTAACATTAATAGTTTTACTAGAAAAAAAAAGTAAAATCCATAGGTGTAAAATTCACACAAATTTTTTATAGCATAAATTAAGTTTCTCCGTTATAACAAATTTTTTTTATAGAGGCTTTGGTTCTTTGTGGGGGGAATGTCCCCTATTTCATCCCCGTGGATCCGTCACTGATTAAATGCGCACAATTGTTTCGAAATAAAATTTTGATTACATTGACAAAATCGCCACTTAACAAATATGCGCTTTGATATCGAATATCTAAAAATATAATATTATGGGGATGCCACGTGTTTTTTTCGTCGAAGGTACGTTAGCAACCGTCAGAGACATCTGTATCGATATGAATCCTTCAATTTACGAAGATAATTTAAAAATTATTCGACATTAATTTCAAATATCGAAATGAATTTCAATCAAACACATAATAATTTCACCGATTTTTATAAATATAAATCAAACGATATTATAGATTTTTTTTGTCATATTTGGTTTATAACTTTCACAACTGAAATAGGTAATTCGTTGTTTCGCACTGAAGGTGGACTAGCCGTAAGTGTTAAACTATGGGAAAAAAAAACAAACAAAATCGGATAAAACATAAAAACAAATCGGTATAAATTATTACAATTTATTTGTACGTTGTTCCTGTGAAAAAGTTAAGACGTTTCATTAACAGAAATAGATAATTGTTTCGAATCTATAGATCATACATATTTTTTTTTTAAATTAGTTAATAAAATAAAATAATCGCTAATTACGAGCGTAAGTAAACGTTTAAAATAAAATCATAGATCTGTGTATACGTTAGAAACGTTTGTTCGGCGGTATATTCAGCTAGAAGAAAGAGAAAAGAAATATTACTAACGATTAACGAGCGTAAGAATGATCTTAAATCGTTTATTTTCATTTAAAAAGGGGGAAAAATGCAATTATTTTTCACGGAATTTAAAACTATACACAATATTAATCTTTACTAATCATTTCTCTCATTCCGGCTGAAAATACCGCTGAATGAGGGTTGTTTCTAATAGTATATACCACTTCTATGATTTATTTTTAATGTTTGTTATTAATGTTTATTTTATTCATCACTTTATTTTATACCACTTTGAATTTTTATCCGTCACGTATATCCCCTCGCCAAACTAGACCCAATTTCATGCTGCTTACTGTCCAGACAGATTGCACGCGGGAAAAAAAAGAAAAAAACCAAAAAAGCGACATGTTGACCGCAATTAAAAAGATACACTGGGTGACAGAAACGCTGCTTTAGCACATTTTTACGAGGAAAGATAATTCGCGCGAATTTCGCCGTCTGTTCGCGAAAATAATCCTGCATAGCCGGTTTTGCCGCTAAATATTTTATTTAGCAGCAGCCCCTTTATTGGGCTACCACTGTTGTTCGCCGCGAGTACGGTTCGCCGCCAAAAACATGACACGATGACAACATTAATCTTTGCGACTAGAGTTATTAAAAAATAAAATAAATAAATAAATAAACGAAAATATTAAATAGATTAGGGAAAGAAAATCCGGCCCAATTATATTCTTAAATCAAACAAAAGTTATAATTAAAAATGTCTCCGTAACGCGTATTATTAAATTTAAACGATAGCCTATTTAATAGAGTAATTGAGTAACACAAGCCGTCAAATGTATAAAATTTAAGGCAAAATCTTTATAAAAATATTTCTAATAAATGCGGAAATGTGATTAAAATTAAAAATAAGAAATTGAATTATACGTTATTCCCTTTTTTTTTTTTTTTTTTTTACATCACACCGGTCCTAAGACCATAATTGACGAGGCTATTATTTTATTTATTTATTTATTTTTATTTTTATTTTTTTCATGCTCAGTTACCCAACGGCAGCATAAGCATTAGTCGATCGGAAAAACTGATTACTATAATTTGGAGTTCATTCCTTTCACATCCGAGATGTTAGTGGCGGAGTTATCTTCTGCTTCTGATATCTAATACTGTTTACTATAGCACTGGATTTTGTTCGTTCGACGGCTGAGGTATTAACGACGATGTTATCTATCGCATCTGACACCTAGGGCGTCACCGGCCCATGTTCTTTTGAGCCTCCTTGGCTGATCCCAGCGACTGATGTTCGATACTTCTGGATTTTGATTGAGTTGAAGAGTCTCATAAAAGTGTTTGTATTGTTTTAAGTATAAATCGTTTACGTATGGAACATTTAAGTCTGTATGTAGAGTGTGATTCGATACATAGTACGGTGCGTCTACCAATTGCCTCAACGTTTTCGATTGGAACTGTTGAACCCTATTTAGGTTACTCTTCGCTAAGAAGTTTATCCAGAGACTACACGTAAGCTCGAACAATTTTTAATATTCTTTTATTACTTTGCAGATATACTTTTTTACGGAACACAGGTGTGAGTCTCTGTTACCACCCGCTGTCGGAGGTAGTAAACTTGACGAGCTAAAATAAAAATTTCAAATTAGTATTCCACCGATAAACATCGGGTGGCTATCACTTGTTTTGATAGCTCTATCCGGTTGTCTCTTGCGAAATCATTGACTTTCTTAAATTTTCTAATAAATAGCGTAAACTAAGTCATCTATTATAACCTCTATTGAACCTATAGTTATCTTAATAGAGCCCTCCTCCATACGGCGTACTTGAAAAAATTAAAAACAAGGATTGAACAAGGGAATAATATGTTAACGGATGTTTAGGGCAAAAAAAATTACAACATACGATGAAATTATATAATCCCGAAAATCAGTATAAAAATAACCCCAATAATAATACCATTTATAAATGATATTTATTGTACACCTGATTTGATCGGTTTTTTGAATAACGCTTATTTAAGCCCGCTTTTATAAGTATAACTAAAATTTTCACCGTTCTTACTGTTAAAAATTGCCAAACGATAACATTCCATATCAAAACTTTTTACTTCTGCAGTCATTTTTGAAGTGTTGAATATAACAACACGGACTAGTATTCGGATACTACACATCCGATTCTGTAATTTCGGCATAATTATTACATTCCATATTGAAGATGTAAAGATGCTCTTCTCGGTTGATTACGACGCATTGGCCTATCAATATATAAGAGTGTGGTCATCGAAGTATAATCTAAGGGGGGACATCTATTAATTAGGTGAACCGGTTTTCTTTTAATTTGGACTCCCTTCCCTCACGTGAAATTTACGCTATATTTGTTAAAGGACTAAATTTATTTTCATAAAGGAGAAAAATAATACAACGTTAAGCTGTATCTATAACGAATTTAATTAAATTTAGTAAAATTAGAAGTAAAAATAGACAATAACACCTTTCTTAATCACTCACTCCACGGGCATTCGTGTACTTTTTTTTTTTTTTGTTTTTAATAGCCGTGAAATTTTTTTAGCGGCCAAAATGGGATAGTCCAAAAAAAAACAAATATTTTTTTATTATCTGTATAATATAATGTATATTCTTCAAAAGTTGAATCTCCCTCCATTTAAATAAGATTTAATGAAATTATACTGGACGCCCCCACCATTTTGAGCTCACGTAATTTTAGCTAACGTAATTTTAGCTAGGGAATGCGGCATTTTTCGACAAATGCAACCTAGATACAAGGCAACGAATGCCAGCGCAATAATTTTTCCTACAGCTAAATTTAAACCTGAAATTGTACTCAGTTTGTAATTGTTTTGTCCGAATTTTTTTTTTTTTTTTTTTCTGTATGTATCACCAAATGAAGTCGATCTCTTCGGTTTTTAGGAAAAATAACTTTATTTCTTTGAGTGTCCATTTCTTTCTGCAGAGTGTTCCCTTCTTTCTATTCCATTTTATTGATACTCGGTCTTCCTACTCCATATTGCGCCTCTTATGTCCCCATCTTTTCCCCGCCCTACACATTATTCCCATTATATTGATTACTTCCTTTTAACAACATTTGATATCGTATGAAGATATAATTGACTCCTTCCTATTCTAATTGCTTCTAGTTAAAGATCCCCGGTTGACGAGCCCAAAATAAAAAAAAATAAATAAATAAAATGAATAAATAAATAAAATAAATGAATAAAAAAAAAAGACTCTATTAAATGAGTTTATTTCGTTGATTTCGAAATCGCTAGCGAGTGTTAAAGTTTTCAGTTATTCTCCGTATAGTAGTGTGTTGTAATAAAGCGTACGAGATTCACGATGTTTCACATATTTTTACTAAAATTACGAATGCAAACAGCGGGGGCGTAGTTACAAAATTGTCACTGAAGCATCGCGATCATTCAAAACCCGAAAAAATGACGGAAACAAGGTTTTCAGATATTTTTTTTTTTTTTTTTTTTTTTTTTTTCGGAACGGCAACCAAGGGCAATGACCAATCATCAAAGAATTACGAAAACAGGATTAAATTTTGATATGTAAAGAAATAGAGGAAATGAACTCCGCTAAGATTGGAACAACATCTGGTGAAGGAAAGGAAAGTATGTAGGAAGCACAAAAAGGAATAGGTAGTTTTAGGTGGAGAAGCTTAGTGTAGAGGAGGGAACGCTCCTGTACAAGAGGAGAGAGCATTCAAAAAGGATATGATTTGCATCACAAACACAGTCATGATCCGAGGGATGAAAATTACAGTATGGGGAAGAAACAATAGAAAAACGAAAGAGAGACGAAGGAAGACAATTATGGTTGAGACGAAGACGTGTTATGGAGGAAATAACGGAACGACTGAAACCAGGGAAATCAGCAAACCAGGAACGTGATGAAGGAAGATTGTTGCAAGAGTTTGTAAAAGTCTCCATTTGAGGGTATTTTTAGCCCTGCAATAATACCTTTTTTGTTCATTTTAATAACGTAACAAAGAAGTGATAAACCTTTTTTCTCCCTTCATCCTCTGAGGTACCGTTTTTGTTTTTTCAGTTTGTTTTTTGTACATTTATTTGTTTAACACCCGCTCTCCTTTGTATTTCGCTGCCATTATTAATTGTAATTTTAATATTTATTTCTGAAATCATTTTTATATTTATAGTTGTACTCGTAGTTCCTGAGTTTTTTCAATTTTTAATGTTTAAATTCGTATCAGACCACTCTACTGTTCGCGCAGTATTGCCCGTATATGGTTTCACCTGTAGAAATTCCAAAATATATTTGATATTTGATATTTGATTTGATATTCTCTACTTCGAAATATTCTCATTATGATTTTGCTAATGATTTCAACATAAAATCTTCTTCCAATTCGTTTTCGTTCGACGCCTAATCGATCTAAATTAAGTTTAAACACGTTAGCGAAATTGAAAATTTTCCCGCGACTTCAAAAACAAAACACCTGTTCAGTATAAAAGCGAGCTCGCAGCGAAACGTGGCTTCGTCACAAATCGTCCTCAACCTGATAAAGTAATTGGAATTGTAAGGTAATTTCCGAGAGGAAAAAAAAGAAAACGAAATAATGAAAAAGACATCAAGTGAGCGAGGGTAGTTCTGCCAAAGGCGATTTTTGAGCAGTGCAACTGCACAATGTCCAGCAGCGGGAGGTAGCAGTGAGAAGTCGTCCGATTTTATTTATAGCCCCGTATGATATATTAGTCGGCAGCAGTTGGTATTGCATTTATGCTGACAGATGAATTGGCGCAAACGTAACGCGCACTGCGATAATATGGAAAAATCTGCGAGGAATAAAATAAATAACGAAACGGCGGGAAAAAACGGCTCTACCGTTCGGCCCAGCTGAAATTTTTCGTAGGGCAGTGAACGTCGCGACTTTACTCGGAACGTTCGACGTAAGCGATTGATTTACTGCCGGCGCGTACTTCCGATAAAGCAGTCGCCACCGGCTTAGTAATTCGGCCAGATCATGCACTGCCCATCCGCTTCCTTCGTCTCTGGACGCCTTAGCTGCTCGTTTCGCGGCCCTCTCTGGATATTTCGGAAAACGATGAATTTTCTTTGTCGCCCTCGACGAATTATTTGAGCAAGCCCTCAAAAATTTATGAGCCCCGCCGCCGAGTTATTATTGCGGAAAAATCCCGGAACGAGTCCGGAAAAATCTGCGTGTAAAGTTTCAATTAACGTCTGTCATCAGACTGATAAGGAGACCCCGTCGTCGAAAATATACGCTCTTTCGCATTTCTTACCTATCGATATATTATATAAAGAAAATCATTTTACAAGTTAGTCTCGGCAATCCGTTTAATCAGTCTAAGCCTTAAATTTATCATTTAAACGGAAATTTTTCTTCCGAAGAAAAAACTGAGCATTCTTCGACAACCGTTAAGCGAGGATTGGCAATAGGCTGCGTTACTACATCGTAAATATTAATGGTACAATGTGACAATGAATTATGTTATTGTCCGGTTGAAGAATAATTACAATAAACTAATCTTATTGATATATATATATATATATATATATATATATATATATTGTTGTAACTCTTTCTTAACTGGAATACTGATTTCAACAACCCTGTTCCTTCGTACTATACAGGTACCTTAATTTCGGGCGCCAGAGCCGTCAAAACGACTCAATAACAAAAAAACTACTTTCCAAAAACACGTAAAAATTCGATAAAACGATGATGATACTGGCCTCAAACGGTGAATCTCCGCTCACGGCGAATAAACAGCGATCACACCGTCCGACAGCACATAGACAACACAAACGTGCTTGGACGAAGCGTAGGTATAACAGCAGTTGATCCTTCCCAAGTGTCTCATGGTAGTCGTGGACGGTAGTCGGAAGTTGCTATGTTTTTTCCATAAACAAAAGTGTACAATATGTATCAACAATCCTGTGTGTGGCGAACATTCTATATCTAAAATAACATGTATTTCTCGTGAAAATGTACAATAAAATTCATTTTTTTATTGATACATATTTTTTTTAATATTATAATTGATTGTATACGATACACATAAAATAAAATACCATTTGAAGAAAAAAAAATATTATTTTTTATATCACTTACATATAAAAAATATACAAGGGACAATTGTGCCTTTGCCGACCTTTACGGGGATCAAAACAATTTAAGTCTACATTTTAGAAAACGGTTAATACGGTTTTTTTTTTAGATTTCGCGCACATAATCTAATGGATAAATGTAGAGATGTCACAAAAGTTCAGGTTTCTATGTCCTATAAAAAAAAAGTTATGGCAATTTAAAAACTCAAAAGTTACAATTGTACCTGCGCGGCCCGACATAATTGATAAAAAACAATACATTTATTAAAGAGATCGAAATGTATTACGGATCAGTGAAAAATAGGTGTATACCTTTAGAGCTTTTTCCGATTGTATCCTTAAGTTATGCTTTTTACAAAAACAATTGCGCGGTGTATAATATGCATTATATTTTCCATACTGCACAACACGGAATACGACTATCTATACATTTAATTAAATAAATTAACCCGCCCTCCCATCTTAAATCACGAACGTCGCAAATCAACAGCAACAGCTTCGACTTTTCCTCGTTTATTAAGCACTTAAATTTAATAACAATAACCTATTTTGTATTTAAATTTTATACCGACTCTTCCGAATAAGAAATCATTCCAAGTTATATTAGTATTATTAATGTGCTAGCCTGAATTTTTAATAATAAAGTAAAAAAAAAAAAAAAAAACGAGTAGAATTTTTTACATTTTGCACAAGCTTTCGCTGTTTTTTTATCTATTCTTGCTCAGCATCCACATCTAAAATATTCTCCCCCCTATCAGAGTTGCTAGATCACTGACGGGTGCTAAACATTTTCGGTCTTCTTAACACGGCGAACTTTAATAAAATTTCCATGTCATAGAAAATAAAAAAATGATTTATATAAAAATAATATCAACTCTTAAGGAAAAGCTCGAAACATCGACAACGGGCCAAACGATTCATTTTAAAATAGATTTCGAGTAAAGAAACAATTCACTTGTCGCAATGCACCAAGCCCTTAATGTGCCGACTTCCGAGGAATGAAAGTCGATGGAATCAATTAGAAAAGGACAGAAAGAAAAAGAAAGGACTGAAATGTCATCTGTTGTAAGATATAAAGGGCATGTTTACGCGATTCATTTTTTTTTTTTTTTTTAATTACGAGCACATAGATAACTCTACGTTTACTAAACATATCACATTTTAGAAAAACATCACATGCGAGTACGACATTAATACAGACATTTTGAAAATTATGAATAATATAAATCGATCGAATTTCACGGAACAATTTTATATTGAATCAATTTAACAGTAACGAAATATTAACTACACAATTTTCGGATGATAGTTCCCGTTGGTAAATATTTAAAGAATAATTAATTTAGTTTTAAAAATTTTAAATATCAGAAACTTATCGATTTTATTATTCACTTTACGATCGCTGCCTTTGTTGATGTAGTTTCTGCTTTCGATAAGGTTCATCTTCCATCCCTTAAAAATAAGATGATTTCTATTGGCATTCCTGTTCAACTTTCTTCCCTGATAATTCAGCTCTTTCAAAGTAGAACCATTTATCCTTCCACTCCTTCCTTCTCTGGCTCTAGATGTGTATTCCGTGGCCTTCCTCAAGGGTCATGTTTGAGTCCTACTCTTTTTAATATCTATTCGCTTGAAATAGCTTCTCTTCCCGTCTCAGCCTCTACACTCCCTTTCGCGGATGATATTCTTATTTATTACTCCTCAACTTCCATCCTCTCTGCTAAAGATGAACTCAATAATTCGTCGAACTTGCTTGAATCCGCTTTCCAAACTTGATTACTGTTCCTTCATTTATGGCAATGCTCCTAAACATCTTCTTTCCAAACTCGATAAAGTCCAAAATTCATGTCTTCGTCTTTGCCTCGGTGTTCTGAAATCCTCCCCCATTCCTGCAGTACTTTCAGAAGCCAACATTCATCCTTTACACATTCGTAGATCCTTTCTTGGGGATCGCTTCCTCATAAAACGTCTTCCTATTAAGTCTTCTAAATTAGTTTCTGCTTATTCCTACATCCTGGCCAATTGGCGATTTTCTCCCCTGAAGATTCCTATTCTTTCTCATGTCTCTCGACGCCTTGCTCCTTATTTTTCATTTATCTACACATATCATAAACTCCCGTTCTTTACATTCAGCTTTATAGATTTTTATATCCTCCTAATTTGTTTTTCCTTCCTTCTCATACTAAATATTCACCTTCTATCGCTTTAAGCGAGTACAACGGAGCTTTGATGTCTCTATTTCCTTCTCGGTCTGTCCTCTTTACGGATGGTTCCAAAAGCGATGAGGGGGTCGGAGCTTCCTTTCTTATTTCTTCTCTTCCACACTACGAACTTTACAAACTTCCTTCCTTCTGTTCCATTTTCACTGCAGAATCGTATGCAATACTCCGTGCAGTTCTGTTCATTGCACTTTCCTCCTATACCTTATTTGTTCTGACTCCATGAGCGTCTTGCAGGCTACATCTTCCCCTTTTCCATCCTTTTCATGCGACTACATTATCCTTTCCATTCGTTCCTTAATTGCAAATCTCTTCTTAGTTCGTTCCATTCAAGTCGATATTCTTTGGATTCCCAGTCATAGCGGCATCGCAGGCAACAACCTAGTTGACTCGTTTGCTCGCTCTGCTTCCTATAACGGCAAATTTGTCAATACATTTCCTGCCAATAATATCCTCTTTCCATCCAAACGAGCACACCTCAAATCATGATATCGGATATTTACATTACCTCCTTTCCTAATCCTCATTCCTTTTACAAATTAATACAGCCTCTTCCTTCATCACGTTCCTGGTTTGCTGATTTCCCTGGTTTCAGTCGTTCCGTTATTTCCTCCATAACACGTCTTCGTCTCAACCATAATTGTCTTCCTTCGTCTTTCTTTCGTTTTTCTATTGTTTCTTCCCCATACTGTAATTTTCATCTCTCGGATCATGACTGTGTTTGTGATGCAAATCATATCCTTTTTGAATGCTCTCTTCTCTTGTACAGGAGCGTTCCCTCCTCTACACTAAGCTTCTCCACCTAAAACTACCCATTCCTTTTTGTGCTTTCTACATACTTTCCTTTCCTTCACCAGATGTTGTTCCAATCTTAGCGGAGTTCATTTCCTCTATTTCTTTACATATCAAAATTTAATCCTGTTTTCGTAATTCTTTGATGATTGGTCATTGCCCTTGGTTGGCGTTCCTAAAAAAAAAAAAAAAAAAAAAAAAAAAAATGATTCACTTTATGTTACATTAAATGTTAAAACCATGATGATTATATCCGGAAATGGTAGTCGGCTATTTTTTTTAAATTTCTATAATTTCATTATAATTTTAATTGCGAATACATTTTGTGTTCAAAAGTGTGTATTAATCAAAACACAAAAATGGATGAAGATAACTTTAATTACAAAAAAAAACCGCGGTTGATCAAAAAACATGTCGCGCGATGTGCAGCGCTAATTACATCCGATTCATTTATTTTTTCTCGGCTCGATGAACTCAGCGAGTACGAATTTTTTAATATTTTTAATCTTAATTTAGTATGGCCAGTTGTTGTCCCTTGAAACGTGCACTTTTTAGCAACCTTTTTTTTTCTTCTCACATTTCGATCGATGATGAATCGCTCAAAAGAGGAGATGTTTTTTGGACCCGACGAGCAGCCAGATTCAATCATTATAACCGCTGCGACTAACTAATCAGCATCCTCCCAGCTCTGTTTGATTGTCTACTATCGATGCAATAGGCGTAAATCACAATTTTCCGCGTAATAAAAAAGTTTTCAGAAGAAGCGGGATTTAAAAATTCGCCGCTGGCTGTGCCGTAAGACTAGCGCGGAAGGATTGGACCGGTTTCTAATTTATTTAAAAATCGCGACTCATCGCACCGTCGATCTCCGCAGAACCGAGACGGAACTGAGCGGAAAAGCGTATGGAAAGCGCGGCTTCGGGAGGTGCGCTCGGAAAAATGAAAAATATCCGTTCGGAACGCCGTTTTTAATAAATTACCGTTGTGCTCGATTTAAATGTTTCGTAAAAGCGGTCGCCGCGTAGAAAGGTTGCGCCGGAGAAAATAGGTGTGTGAGAGCAAATTGAAATGGAAGGAAGTGAGCGCGCGAAGAGGGAGTCGTACGGCAGCAATCAGATTCGAGCCAGACTGGCTCCAATTCAGGGGCGCCTTCGGGAACCACTCGTCGGTACTTCTGAAAGTCTTATTAATCTAATGTGCCAAACAGAGAACATATAAAAATGGTACGACTACCGGAGCCAAGCAAAAGATGCACAAGATTAGGGAGAGCCTACGAAAGAATTTGGGCGCCACAAGGTGTCGTTACTACCTCAGTAGTCGACAGAGACTCGTACGCTCCCCGGAAGAACCGTCTACCACTCCATCACCAGTACCGCACCGCGCGTAATATTTGGATATTTTATGTTCCTTTTCATTACACGCACCCGACGGCAATTTTTATTTATACGCTTACCGCTACTTCGCCAAAATACACATCGTGTACTCCCATTCAGAAATATCGAGCGCTGTCTAAGTTGAACTTTTCGGAACAGCTAAATCGCTCCTCGGTCAGTTAATGAGAGAACAACCGCAATAATTCTCGGAACACCGTTAAAATTTCGCAAACTGATGGGCGCACCGTCGACGAAATTCAGACTCGGCCTAAAAAAACATACCACCGGTTCCGTGCATTCGAAAAACCAAAAACTTTCACCTAATACTAATAATGATCGAAGACAACGACAAAATCGGAAATCTAGATTAATAAGAGGAAAAAAAAACTCAGATGGAACATGAAACTCGTATAGAACTTGATACTTCAAGCGTACAAATTCCGAGAGAATAAAGAATTAATGAAAAAAAACCCATTAATTTCTTGATATGAATTTTCTCAAACTAACACGAGTGTATTACAACACTCTATTAATGTATCCCGATAAGTAAGATTATGCAAACATATAAGAATATAAATATATTAATGATAACGTCATTACCAGAAATGGTATGAAAAAACTCTATGAAAAACCGTTATAATGTATGCAACTGAAGTTGTAATAGAAAGTAAATTATTATTGTTATTATTATTGTTTTTTAAAGAATTACAATAATTAAGGTGCTTGGCCAGCAAATCAGAGATCACGGGACTTGTCTCGTTCCGGATTATTCAGGTCGCTTCCAGGTTTATACCTAATCTGCAATCGAGCACCATAGAAATCTAAGAAAGTAAAGGCGGATCTCAAGTAGAAAGGAACTGGCCTCCGTACTCCTATTAGTGCCGTTGGACTTAGTTCATTGTGAAAAGCTTAATTACGCAATCCGTGATACCTTATTAAAGATGTATGGGACTCACTTTACACGCTTAATATTCGGTAGGCTAATGGCTAATGTGCTCGACACTACCAAAGGCGGTACGATGAGTTTTCGGGAATTGTCTCGTTCAGCAGCCAAGTTGCTCTCAGGTACATATGTATCTGATAATCGAATATTCGTTGTACCAGAGAAATCTAGGAACCGAACGGCGAATCCCATGAGAGAGGAACTGGCTCCGATATTCTCTTCAGATCCATTAAAAAGTACATTATGAAAAATTTGACATCACAATCTATGGAGTCCTTTTCCATATGGAACACTTATAGTTTTATAAATGTTATAGAACCACGATCTGGCCCACGGCAAGATCCATCAGTTTGCAAAATTTTTGATTTATACGGTATTATTTGGTTTAAATTTTTGATTGAACGTTTCTGTTCCTCAATAATGGTATTTTGATTTTGAATTTGATTATATATTAATGACCAAGTCACTTTTATGCCGAGAGTAAGTAGGAACTGCTGAAACGAAATATACAAAGTTTCTTGCGTCAGGATTAAAATGGCAATATTACATCGGAGATAATATGAAAATCATAAAATTAAGTTTGTAACGCGAGCTTAAAATACCCCCCGATCTGACTAAAATCCAAAAGTAAGTTTTATGTTTGCTATTACCGTCTATCAACCAGATTGAATAAAATTGTTAAAGTTCACCTCGCTTTTATTTATTAAATTTTTCCAGAAATAGCACAGTCTGTTAAAAGTCGACTACTCTTTAAGAGCTAAAGGTAGTGTATCTGCGAGACTAGCGAATCTTCCCTCAGCGACATATTCGAAGGATCGAATTTTCTGCACACATTATTTAGGTGAAGAAAATAAAGCCTAAATTAACATACTCAATGTTTTACAGGCCGCTTATCACGGTAACCTACAGCATGGAGTGTGTATTGTCTTTAATTGAACGAAAAATTCATAGCTTAGAAAATACTTTAAACTTTATTTTAAGTCGAATAAAAATTTAAAATTCAACAGTATCGCAGGGAAATTAACGAATTATTCTTATTTTAGTACAGTAAAGAAAGAAAAAAAAAAAGTTCGATTTATTTGCACGGAAAAATAAATAAATACGTAAATTTGTATGAAAGTTGTAAAATTACTTCAAGGAAGATTTCTTAATACGAACAAAGGCGGGAAACTGCAACTTTGATGTTTATTTCCACCCGAAAACTCAAATTCGAGTTCCCATATTTTACTTATAGTGATTCTTCGTGGAAATGTCATTCAGTGGTAAAAATTATCTGCAAAGCTCAGTCTATTGAAGACTGATTATTTTTTTGATCCGTCGGCATTATGAAATTTTACATTTTCCTTAAATTAAGAAATTCTTACGCTATTTATTATTTATTTTTTTTTGTTTATTAATTTGAATAATTTTTTTTTTTTTTTATAATAATAAAATGCAGCGAGGCCGGGGAGATCATGGTGTCCGGTTTTAGGCACTAAGTATTTTGTTCCGTGTTCACCGATGAACCGATGATAAAGCTTAAAAATATCAACAATTCCGCAAACAATTGTCACGCCATTTGCTTACGTTTTAAAAGTTATTTCTTATGGGAAAACGGGTAAAATTGAGCGAATACATTTCTGTTACTTTCAAAAATGCTCCTGATTTTAAATAATAAAAAAGGAAAAAATTAAACATGAACGTAAAAAATATATCGTGTTCACTGAATTTAAATGAAGAAAATTAAATTCCGCAGATATTATACCTTTCTTATAGATTTAAAAAAAAAAAAAAAAAAAAAAAAATGTGGACACTTGTCCAGACTCTTTCAACGATTGATCGCTTTCTTTTTGCAATGTGCGCTTCTATTTCGACTCGCAAATATCTCGTATCCAAGAGAAACGTCTTTCTCCGTCAGATTTGTAAGATTTTCAGTTTTCCTATTATTATTCGTGATAGTACAAAGTGCGCGTATCGCGAAAATATTTTTACTTATTCTATTGCATACATTGAAATTTTAAGGAAATCGCAAAAAAAAGAGAATAAATAAATTATTTTTTTTTTTTTTATAAAAGGCTAAAAAGTACAACAATTTTTGAAAGATATTTCAAAAGATGAAAAAATCTACAAACCGGGTTAATGTGGGATTTTAATGAAAACTGCCACATTTCGAATTACATCGTAATTTTTAATTTTCGGGTTGTTGATATTTTAATGCAGTTGAAAATTCAATTTCAATTTTTAAATTGAGATATTTGAAAAATTATGAACTTCCAGTGTTTCAGAGTGAAAGATGGAAAATGTAACGATTGAAAAATTGATCAAATCGATAAAATTGGATTTTGCCTTGTTTGATGCGCGTTGTTACGTTGGTTTAATTTAATTCAATGTTTAACACGTTTTTATTATTGTCAAAATAAAATCTTTACATTATCATCTGTGAAATATCTGCATTTAGTATATCGAATTAAGTTATTTCTAATTCTATTCGAAAACTGATATTTGTAATTTTTGTTTTTTAATGAGCGATATTTTTTTTTTTTTTTTTTTTTGGCCAACTTTCGCCTTTTGGCCAGTCTATAATGAGCAATATATTTGTGGTCCCACAAATGAATGATATATTTGTGGGAACCTAGTAAAAAGTCAGGCAAATAATCACCGACGCAATCGACAAAAAGAAGACAGATAGAAGAAACCGAAGAAGGACTGGAAAGAATAAATGAATGAAGAAGGGAGAAACAGGGCAGATGAGGGGTGTTTATGGTGAAAAGGAAGAAAGAATTAGAGAAGACTAAAGAAGAATTTTAATGCGGAAGAACCGAAAAAAAAAAGTTCGGAAACAGAATTTCAGTCAAGACGAGATTGGAAAAAAGCGTTACGGGGAATCGAATGTCTTTGGAATGTAACATTCGCACGAGCACAGCTAGTATTAATATAGGTCTAATTAAGAAGGTTATATCGTAAGCGTATTTAATAATTACAATGATACTAATTTCGGCGGAAGCAATACTCGATAATATAAAAGAATCAGTAAATATTCCATGGAGTTGCGGCTGTTTTAGTATTATGAGTAGTCGCTTTTAAATTGGTCCTGTCTTAATAGAAAAAAAGAAAAAAAAAAAAAAAAGTCTTTTTAAAACTAAAATAAAATTGACTATAAATATTCCAACCTGATTAACTTCCGCCGATAACTACATTTATTAAGTGTGAATTTTAATGTTTACTTTTGTCGACTCTTAAATATTTTCGTCCAAGTGCAATAATATGGTAATAAAAAGAAAATAACGGTAGTGTATCGATAATTAGTTTACACTATACAATACATATATATATATATATATATATACATATACATGTATGTGTGTTAAACTGTCTAATGCGACTTTGAGAAGTTACCAAATTGGCTATATTCACGAATTTTTAACTGGGCGATGCTAATTATTTTTGTCACCGGGGCAAAGAAACAGAATGTAGAAGGAGCGCGAAATGGTGAAAATTAAAAATAAAATTGGGGAAAGAATATTTTTTTTTGTTTTGTTTTGTTTTGTTTTTAAAATAGTAATGGAACAGAAGCGAGAAAGAAAGACAATTAATAGAAGTGATGATTAGATTTATTAGCGAGCGGGATAGTGTTGAAAAATTTCGCAATAAAAAATTGTTTAATTCGGTATGTACTAGGTGTAAATGTGTGAGTGACTGACAGGGAGGAGGTGGCGGCGATAGACCGTGTTGTTTGTTTAAGAGTAATATTTACGATGTCTATCTAGCCGATGTGAAGGTCTCTTCATCATGCTGTTCCATGTACAACACTCTTATACGAACCGCGTTGTTCGGAGGCTATGAAAAAGAAGACTTCACCAAAATCGATTACCGAATGGCGGACAAGCTTTTCGCGACTTAAAAAGCGGTAGCGAATTTAAATGACGCCTCCTCGGTGGCAATATGTGTAGAGCACTGACAAGAGCGGAATTACCTCAGCCGGTGGCAATCCGACAGAACACATCTACCTATTATTATTAGGTAGAAGCGAAGTTTCCGAAGTAAAATATGTAGACGCGTCCCGCAACTTCCTCGACCTCTGTGTAATTTAGCGTGATTCTCAGTTATCAATTCCCGAATAATCTCATTGCACACACTTCCGATATTCATTCCCGAGAAAATTCGCGTCTACTTAAAGTGTCTCCGCACTTGTTTTCGAAACTGTTCTCTAGATATCTTTTCTTTTTTTTATTAACCTTAAATCCGGCTCCTGTATTGTGTCCAAAAGTTTCATACTGTGGGAATGGGATAAGGTCTCTGTGCACCGGAACGCCAAGCAATGCCCGTTATACGATAGTGTGTATGCAAGTTTGGCCATTACCATAGAAAAAATGAATACTTAATAATGCTCCGACTAATGCTTATTTCGCACTTACCACTTCGTCTTTTTTTTTTTTTTTTTTGCCCGTCTGTCGTATATCACGGTTATGATATGCCCATTTCGATCCACTGCTGGATGTAGGTCACTCTCCCAGTTGGCCTAATCTTCCGCGCTTGCCAGGCAGATTGTGGGAGATGATCATTTTTTTTTTTTTATTACTACATATTTTTTCCAGCGTTTAAAAATACTTCAAGGGCAGGAATAAAAAGGAAATGACAGAATACAAGCAACACTACAAGGAGAGTAGGGATAGCAAGTTTTAACAGCGAAGAATAGATGCTTAGCAGAGAAGGCCGCACATTCAAGTAAAATGTGATCAGTGCCATAACGTATGTGGAAGGGCAGTGAAAAGGGCAAAATGGGGTAGATGCAGATGAAGAAAAAATGATGAAGGAAGGAGACGATGGTTAAAACGAAGAAATAGCAGAGATTGTAAAGAGTTCAAGAGAGAGCAAGTATCAAGAAAACCACGAATGAAGTTGAAGAGATGGTTGAACAAAGAGGTTAAGATGAAGCAACGTTAGAAAATAAAGAAGAATAGGAGTTGAGCCATAGTTTGAAATGAACGACTGGAGAAAGAAGAGCAATATTATGAGCCGAAAATGTGCCTAAAAATGTGCCCCTGGAAATGAAAAAACGGACTAATGACTATCCACTAATTCATTACACTTAATACCCGAATGACCAGGAATCCACAGAAGATCGTTCTCGATCGAGTGGAAGAGAAAAAGATCATGGATGAGAAAGCGTATGCAAAGTATCGCATATCTTATATACGTCTGGCTAAATTGAAAATAGAAAAAAATAAAGATTTAACCAGAATTTGTAGTTGCCTGCAGTACGTTTTATATGTATTTTTTTTTGTTTTTTTCATTATCGCTTGTTGCAGACGAGAGATTCATGAAACCCGTCAATAAACTTGCGCTCCTACGAAAATCTATTTCACGGGGAAATGTTCATTACAGGTACAAAACGGTACAATGATAACACACCGAATGTCTCGTAATATAAAACACGAAAGTTTTTAAAATGCATCAGCAACCAAAAAAGTTTTTTTTCCGACAGCTCTCAAGATTATTTTGAACGGCGAACAAAATAATACCGGTTATATAAAGCTACTTAAAAATTTTCGAATGCCGCGAGATTAATGATCTTATAATAGAATGCCGCAGTAGCGCCGATAATGGCTATGAAAAAATCCAAAGTGGTATTATGCAGATCGAAAAACACTTTCCCGAAAGTCATAGCTTTACTATTAATTAAAATTCCGATTGGTATTTTATCTGCACCCTACCACCTATAGAGCATAATCCGCTTATAACCTTCGATAATGGTTCTCTAAAATTTTTCAAATTCTGAAATTTCAAAATTCCAAAATTCAGAAAACTGTGTTTCTGCCGTCCTATTCTAGAGGCGTTTTAGAACTTCCTTTCGTTTTCCTACCGCTCGAAATTCAATATTTTCAAACATCGTTCGGCTTCCAATCTCTCCGACTCTCCAACTTAACGACCCTACATACTCTATGTTCCTACAGTCACCTTTTTAATTTTAATCCGAACCGATTCCCTGTAAATCATAACTAAACGGCAGACCACACTCTGAGAGGCAGTGATTTCCAGCCATCACCCTTGACCGATCGTATCTCTTCCCTTTTCAGCCTCTTTCAAGCGTTTCCATTTTTTCTTTCTACACTAGCCTTGTTCTTTATCGAAAATTATTCTTTCACTGTCTCCCCTCTTAGCACCAGTCTCATGATATTCAAATATTTTCCACGGAGCCATTTCCGCTGACTATTATCGTATTCCGTTTCTTGATATAGTTTCCGCGTTTTTTTCAGCCTAATACTTTTGCTCTTGGACGCCATCTTACCTTTCCGTCTTTTTTGCGAATTCCTCTACTCGCCGATAAAAAGTGCCTTTACGCGGATAATTTGTCGAGCTTTCTCATTTCTATTTATCCACTTTTTTCTTTCGATTCGCAATAGGTGTAAACGGGGAGCGTCCTCCTTAAACACGTGACAGCTGTATATACACATCCATACCAGACATTATACACATACATTAACAAGCGCATATTGATACACGATAGAGAACTACTGTTAAAAATTAGTCGAGTATTTATAGAAACAAAATTACGCATTTACAGATCCGCGTTTGGCCGTTATAGACTTAAAGTAGGCTGAACAGAGAAAGAGGGTAAGCGGAAATATTTTAATTACGGTCGACTATTAGAGGTGTTACGTGGCTACCTATTTGCAGCAATATTTCGATGTCGTTTTTATTTATTTTTTTTTTCCTATTTTTTTTCTTCTTCAGATGCTGGATCGTTGTCAAAAGTGATATTTTCTTGTCACCTACGAAAATGTTACATTTTAATTTCGCCGACAACTGAAATCTCCTTCTAGTCGTCTTTTTTGTCTAGAAACGTGTAAAAATTAATAATTAATCCCCCTGCCGTTCTAATTGCTTCGCTTAGTCGCTAATCAGAAAATCTTTACACGGACCGTTGACGCAAATGGCGACGGTTCGCGAATTCCATAGTGAGCCGAACGCGCAGCCTTTTCAACGTTCTGTCGGTCATGTTGTTACTTCGGGCCGGCTATTTTCCAAGCGAGACCGTAATAATTCTTAATTATCCTTTCTACATTTTATTTGCGCGAACATGATTCAGAAACTCCGTACGCACGACAGGATCCCCTTCCCTAGATCAGCATCATTTAAAGTTATCCTCTTTCAACGGGATATTTTTTTTCTTCTATTTTTTTTTCCTTATTCAAATTTTTTGACTTTATCCATTTTCGGAATTAAACTCGGTTTCTTCAGGCACATCTCAACATTTTTAAATTTCTCTGTGAGCTATTTATTTATCCATAGTATTGCGCCTCCTTTCATAAATATAAGTTAACTTCGAAGTCACTTAATATTCTGTTTTTGTCGATGAATTCAGATGGTCAGTTGTATTTCGGCGGCTAAATTACCCCGTCCCTCCGTTTATTTCGCCATACCTTAATCCATTAATTCGATCTCGGAAAATAAATTTACCAAAATTTCGGATAGATTTCCGTGGAATTACATATTGTACGTTTCTTATTTTAATATCAGTGTATAATTTAAATTATCGAACCCGAGTTCCATCACTGTACCAAGGAAATAATCGTAATTTGAAGTGCTACTACTACACGGAGGTTTTATTTTACCGTAAAAATCATTAAACAATGGAAAACGCGAATGGAAGAAATGTAGACGAACATCCGATATTCTAGAGAAAAAAGAAACCTTGTGCCTGAGATCCGAGGATGATCACTTCGGAACGGTTACATCAGCCGTTTGTAATTGTTAACGAATTTATTGTAACGTTTTCGGTTTAATACTTAATTTAGTACAAAAATTGTTCAAAACAAAAAAAGAAATATTATAAAAATTTTATCGAAATAAAAAATAAAAAATAGTTATCCGATCAGGTGGGAATACGTTTTAAAATATACCACAAATAGTGATGATATAATTTTTAAACATTCGTTAATTGGAGTCGACGCAGAAATTAACAATATCTAGAAAGAATTTAAGTGTAGTTTTTTAAATTTATTATCGTAATTTGCGATTTCTGTGAAGACTCTAATTTACGAAAACGTATAAGAATTATAATATCATCTTAAGGTACATTTCACTGTGTAAAATATACTATCTTCTTGTCGATTTTGTTTTTTACTTTTTAGCGTAACTTCATTAAATTACTATTACGTCTTGCAATACAAAAAATTTCACCCAGGTGAAAAAAAACCATTACAAGAAATTTTAGCACGGTGGGAAAGGTAATTTTCCTACAAAAAATAAATATCTTTAATATCTGCAGGTGTTTTTGACCATTAATCCTGATAAAAAAAAAAAGAAAAAAGAAAAAATATATTAAATTTTTAGATAGTAAATCTTAAATATCGATATTTCTTTAACATTTTATTTCACAACTTTTAGCATAATACCTACATTTTTATCTTGCTAAACGTCAACTTTATTTTTTTTTAAATAACAAGCTTGTAACGAGACACGGTTTAAAATATTCATTAACTTTGATTCTATATTTATCCGTGCAGTGATCAACATTGATAATACTTTATTTTTTTTGAAATTACGTTTCTATTGATAATATTCTCAATTGCGCCCGTTGTATTAATTTTTAAAAAAAAAAAAGAAACATCTAAAAAGACCGTCCTTTTTTTAACTCCTATTATCCATGATTGCTGAGAATCGATGTTGATAATCACCTATATACTTATAAGATACCACCGCTGACAAACACATTTTCGAATGAAAAGAATACGTTTAAACCACATCCTCCGGACATCGGATTTGAGCCTTTTTATGATCAGCTGAAGCGTGATTTAGTTGCACCATTTCAAATGCCCCACCTCCAATCAAACATTTCACGCCTTCAGAAATTATAAAAGTGATAATCGAAAATTTAGCATCACATAAAGCCCCCACGCGGATATGACTTGATCAAAGATCCTAAAATTCTTACCGCGAAAAGTTTAGGTTCCGTTCTGGGCACGCTACAGGAGAGAAAAAGGTTCATAGAGTTCACAGGTACATTGGTAATTGCTTTGACAGGAAACAGTATTGTTCCGCCGCTTTCCTGGATGTTAGCCAGGCCTTCGGTCGCGTGTGGCATGAGGGATTGCTTTCAAAAATAAAAAAAAAACCATACCACATTCCTATTATCCACTACTGCCTTCATACTTGACAGGGTAGGTGTACTTTCAGGTAAAATCTGGCGACGATATATCAGATCCTATTGAAAGCCGGCGTTCCGCAAGGAAGGTTCTGCATTACAACCAAAATCATCTTTCTTGTGTACTCACATGACCTTCTAGTTACGCCCAATGTGGAGGTCGCGGCATTTGCACTATTTGCGAGGCAACAGCGATCCGGTGGCAGCGTCGAAGAACTTGCAGGCTGATTTGAATCACCTGAAGAAATGGGCACAACAACGGAGGATTAAGATCAATTCGTCCAAATTGGGTTCATGTTACATTCACAACCAGACGCAGTACTTGTCCTCGTGTTGATCTTGATGGTCTCATTCAACAGGGAAATAAAGCCAGAAACCTGGGCATGTGGCTTGATCGCCGTTTGACCTGGAAGGAACGTGTATTAAGATCAAGGCCAAGGAAATAAACTTGAAGCTGAGGGAGATGTACTTGGGCAAAGCTTCCGTGTTATCGCTGAAGTCGAAATTGTCGTCATTTAATACTATCAAACCGGTGTGAACCTACGGTATACCTTTTTTTGATCAGAGTCTAATATTAAAATTACGCAGCGACGCCAGTAGTCAAAAATACTGAGAATAATAGCTAATGCACCCCATGGTACATACGTAATAATAATAACCTACAACATCGGGATATCTAAATGTACCGGAGGTGAGTAAAGTAATTAAAAATTATAGCGCGCGTTACTTGCGTAGGTTAGTAGGCCACCCAAACACACTGGCAGATGATTTATTAGACACTCAAGCAACGACAATCGTAGACTAAATCGTTATACGCCCCTAGATCTTCCCGACCGGTTTTTGATTGACTGATAAAACAACGCGGAGTGTTATTGTTGAATGGCATCTCCCATCATGTCATAATCTACATTTCAATTGCTTATTGGCTGTATCAGCTAGATCGCAATTTAAAAAAAAAACGTACATATGGTATGAATTAGAAATCACAAAATTAAAAATAAAAAAAAATAAATAAAATAAAAAAAATAAAGAAATCACAAGGAATGGAACCTGACTAACAACACTGTACCGAGGATGGAGAGAGAATGACAATTAAAGTTGTTAAATGCCAAAAACATATGCATCCGAAAAAGAGATGACAGCGTCGAAGAGAATGCGCGAACAAATATTTAAAAAAACATAAACAACAAACTCCTATTGGTTCCCTATGGTAATTTACGTTGATAATACTTTCATTTTTTTCAAATTAGATTTTCACGCTTAATATCGATATCATATTCTTAAATATCGATCGCGCTTGTTATGTTAATAAAAAAAATCATCTAAAGGGGCTCCCTTTTTTTAACGCTTATTTCGACCAATACTATGTTCGTCGATACTGAGTGCTCACATGATACTAGCGTCGAGTACTATAATGAACAAAGAATATGATTGGAATCGATTCACGTGAGTATTATGCGTAAACGAGCAAAAAAATAAAAAAACAAGCGACAAACTACTTTTTTTTTTTTTTTTAAGTCGGTAAAAACTAGTATGTACATCTCTCTTTATGCGGTAAGCTGCGTGTGATAGTTTGGTTTTTCCTTATAACACTTTCTAACATTTTCATCAACTTTGGGAATGCGCGATTCGTTGCGAAGAAAATGAGAGAAAAAAAAAGAGTAATTTCGATGAATTTTAATAAAAAACTATAAAAGAGCTAGTTCTTGTTCGAGTCTTCAAAGATGCGATCTATAGAGTTCCAAGGAAACGATTCAGAGTAATCGAACCACTCCGCTTACAGCATGGCGGAAGATAAATCATGAGAAATATTATCGAGTTGCTACTAGTGGATGTACTCTAAGCACCTGGTAATTCTGGTAGCCATCATCACCGGATGGCCATTATTTCGGCCGTTTTAACAAATGAACGACGAATGTGAAAACAATTAAAACAAAATCAGTTCGTTAATTCCGTTTCAACGCGATCGCAGAGAAATATCTGCAACAACGTATCTCCCCCTCCCCTCATATTGTTTTATACCGGAGCTTACGAAATAATTTTAGTAGAATCGAATTCTTTTCGAGATGATGGCAGCGTAAAAACAAACAGCAACGCGCCGAAGCAGTGTATTGGGGAATTTTTTATAAATAGAACGTATGAGACTGAGCAGTAGTGTAATCGTTTGTTTATGTTTTCTGTCTAACTGGTTGGAAAGCGGCGTCCAGCGGCATCGAATATATTCTCAGATAAATAACGGTAATCATTCAACGTCTGCCCTAAGTAGTAGCACAGCGTCGGATGATAAAACAAGTGAGAAGAAACGCGTCTGTGTGTCCGTGTATCGCGTATGCGCGCACTAATATACACACAGGCCCGCTTACCGGCCCTACATATCAGAAATAATAATCCCTTTGGCATAGTATCAGGTAGGATAATTAAAAATAAGTTCGCGTCGCGCCACCGTTCAGATACCGGTGTACAAAGTTATATTATGTGCAGTGGTCGTTCGTGTAAGGGTGGGTGGTGCAACGAATGAAAAACCGTGATCTAAACACCCGGCAATGGTGATTAAGTCGTTTTAATCTCCACCGTCAAAACGCAAACACTCCTACCTACTATATAATATGTGTGCATTCCTAATTCCGTCTCCGAAGCCAATTGAAATCTTAAACACGACGCCGCGCACGTTCACATTCAGCCCGGAAAATTATAAATTATTGCGCGCGTAAAATTCAGTCGAAAATAATTATCTCGACCTCGATGCATGGTCTCAAATAAACTTCTAACCAGGGTGTGAGAATTCATAATTTCATCAGAACGGATTGACCATTGTAAACGCAGCACGGCACTTCCAATCGAAATATACGTTTACCACCCCTCCTCATCTATCCAATAGTTGAATGAAATTTATTATTTTCACTATTTAAATGGTTTTCTTTGTTTTTTCTTTTTTCATGTAGAATGCAAGATAAAGTTGTTCAAATAAATAAAATAAAGTTGTTTTCTACTTCTTGTTGTTACCTTCGCAGGGCAATACGTGCAAACATTTTTCAGTCGACTCTAAAAAATCAATTTAACAATTGCATTTTACATATCACCGGTGTACACAAAAAAGCTCCTTGTCTGCAATATAGGCTTGAGCATCATGCACAGAAGTAGCAGCGAACGGTATAATAAGCCGATGCCTCGCGGCTTCCCTTTTAAAATACCGGATGATCTTAAGAGAATTCATCGGACTCGGTAGTAGTGTGCAATCATCCGGTGGAAGTTCGGTCAAAGCCAGTAGTGTTAAGTTTACGTTGTAATGTGATGTAGCGTAATGGTGTAATTCAAAATAATACTTATGCCGGGATGTGTGATAAACCCACAAATAAACCGCTATAAAAACTTTCCAAAAGTTAACGATGATAAAATTAATGAATCGGGTACCGACCCCTAAAATAAGAAGAAAAAAAAAACAATGTTTTCTGATAAACTTGAAGATAATAATATTGAAACACTATTGTCGATAATACTAAAGTTAACGGAGAAAAATTCGTCATAATATACGTTGTACGCAAGTGTAACGTACTTTTACAGGTGCGTAAACACATACACACTACTAAAATATGTAATAATAATATGAAGAAAAAAAAATTGTGCAATTATCTGAATGATTTTATATAACATTTACAAGAAATTTAAGAAAAAAGATGTTCATCTTTTTTGTCAGTTATCGTAAAGATTGCAGAGACACGTCCAATAATAAATTTCGCGAAATTACAGCGAAAATGTGTATCACGACTGAGAGGGTCAGTTTTCATTCGAAAAGATTTCTTGTCCTTTTAGTATTGCAAATGTTTCGTGTTCAGGACACAACGAGTGTAAAAAGTATGTTTTTTGAAAAAAGTTCAGTATCCGCATTCACCACGGTTGCGTAAAAATGACAGGTTTCGTATGTAAAAAAAAAACATAATGCGAGCACATCTTCACATTATGTGTACACATCTTCTGACTGATTGCCGAAGTTGAGCATGTCGGGGGCATTTTGGATTTTTTCATTTTATAATTCTTTTTCCAGATTACGATTTACCATCGCGCAGTTCTAAAAGTGTTTATTCTATTACAATTAATAATTTCCCCGCATAATAACTATATAGTTCTACGCACATATTAGGATCATCCCGCTAAACGCATTTCTTCCCTGTGAGGTCGCGCCTTGAATTATTTTCGATACGATGTAAGATTTAAGTGGAAATCAGCGTTTTGTCGTGTAGCGGATAATGAACTGTTGGAAAACAGTTATAAAGCCGAGTGCTTTAAAAATTACCTTTTCCGCCTTAATTAACAAATTCCGAGGTCGTGGTTTTTTTTCTCCTCCTTTTTTGGAGAAAAAAAAAAAAAACAAAAAGAAACGGAAAAAGAACTTCTGGTGTAGATTTTGAGAAAAATTCAGCTTATTCCGAGAGAAAGTAGAATTTTAATAGGATTCTTTCGTTCGCGTGGTTTATATCAGAAAGCGCGGGGTTTAATAACCCTATAATCGCGAATCTGCCAGCGTAACCTAAAGTGTTACGACTCTTAGCACGTATTTATTTTTTCAGTTAGCGTGTCTGGTGGTCTTCATGTAAAAAAACGTTTTATATCAAGTTGTGTTTTTTTTTTTCGATTTTTGTTTTGTTAAATTTATTATTTTCTTTTCGCGCGTTTTAACCTAAAACCAGGGCTAACCCCATAAAGAAAACGTATTTCGTCTCGCCGGCAAGAACCGCTCGCTTAAATTGGACGAAAAAGAGACACTCTACACACATTTTTCGGTTGCAGAATCTCGTTATTTTCGTCGCGAATAATACGACTTTGGGTGGCGTCAAAAATGACGACACGTTCCGTATATATGACGGAGGAGATAATGAATTCTCTGAAGACAACAAACGCAGCGACGAATAATTTAGGAAGTAAAATGTAACACAATCGTTTCGAGACTAAACCCCTATGTTTAATCGCTGCGAGAAGTTAAAATCAAATACCAACTGAGTTTCAGTTAACGGAAGAGGAATCCTCTGCGTATTGTTTTTTTTTTGTTTTATTTATTTTTATTTTCTTTTTTTTTTTTTCTTTTTCGGATTTATGACCCCCGTTCTTTGTTAGTTTTAACCGATTTCGATTAATTATTATTATCCGCAGCGGTGTGTTGGTTAGATAATAATGCATTTAGCAGAAGCACTACAAATTTTCGTCATTTTAGTGGCGGTGTTTAGTAAAATCGATTTTTGCATCTGATCCAATAGTATATGTGGCGCCAAACCTAGGTTACTTTACCATTAACCGAGAGCTATTTGGTATTATTCTATTATTTCCAACAACTAGCTGTGTCGTTTAACCATCTACTAAGTTTCAGCATATATTTCACATCTGCTCCCTAAATTTCTCATATTTACTCTTCGAATACTTTATCGATATTTCTACCATCTGCGATCAAGGTACCTCTAATTTCTTCTTATTATCTATTAATATAATATACCGTCTGACCTTCTACTGTTTTTCATTAGTCGGTACTAGTATAATTTACGCTGCTCATTTTCCAACATCCCAGAATTGGCTACGACTAACAACTTGCAATGTGCAGTAGAAAAAATTAGCAAATGGACATGCGATTGAAAGATCACAAGATTAATCAAGAAAAATTGGTGATGTTTACACTTTGTAAATCTAAGACCTGCTGCCCTCTATATACCTTGATCGCCTTCCTATTATTTATCCGACTCCGCTAAATACCCCTGGCGCTATGCATTTAGATTCGAGAATGAATTGGAAGACGCATGTCAAGATGAACAAAAGAAGGAACGAACTATACATAAATTAAGACAGATTTATCGGTTGATTGAGCGTTACTCTAAGCTCAATCTGTCTAATAAACGTATGATTTGTTGTCAAATCATCAGACAGATATAGATGTATAGTATTCAACCCTAGGGCCGTGCAAAGACATGCAATACCAGTGCGCACTCAAAACAAGTGTCTCCGAAGCATCACTGGTATCAACGCAACGAAGATATATATTCAATTTTAAACATTCCATGGATCTATGAAGTTATACGTTCTATATTGCAGAAGTGCACGAACATCGACTTTGCGGTCAGCTGAATATCGAGAGGCCTTAGAACTGATTACTTCCTGACGATAACTTAAGGCGCCTTATGAGCTGGTCACCTAATTTATTCTATAATATACTACGAGTATATATATATATACATGTTTTGTGAGAACGTGCAAATACTTGGTGCACATGCGTGTGGGTATTTATATGCGCATATGATTATATTTATATATCTATATAATATTAGGAGTTAGGTAATTGTGCATAGTTCCTACTCTGTTCATGTTACAAATTAGATTAAGTTGTAATACCGTTTCAAAAGTAGTGCTAATTTATTTACTGTAATAAGATTCTATTGACATATATACGTGTAATAAAAAAAATAAAAAATAAAAAAAAAATCCAAGATTCTTTCTGGTGTGTATTCGTAATACGGCTGCTTAGATTTAATTAAGCCATATTTAATTCTAATTTCTTGATGTTGCTACATCGTTATACTTTTTCGTATAAAATCGTACCGCCAACTGTTCACATATTATTATTATTATTATTATTATTATTAGTCTTCATGATAGCTTATGGCTTTCGCTTCGAAAGTCTCAGTCCCGGGTGACGACAGAAGTCATTACGAAAAATTAAATTAAATACACTCTATTTCACGTGGAAGGCAATGGCAAACCACCACATATTAGTACATAGCGGACATACACGAGACTGCACTTATAGTGCGATAAATCAAACAATTACTAATCAATTCCGAATGCGGTCTTGCATGCACACCCGCGTTGCATGTAACAATTACTTAGAACACTATGCCTATGTCTGTACAGCTGAAATGCCGGAATAGGTATACGGCACTATATGATGATGATTATTATTAGCTTTATTATTATTATTTTTATTATTATCATTATTATTGTTATTATTATTATTTATTATTATTTTTATCATTGGGCTCGTCAACCATGGGTATTAACCTAAAAGTAGTAAATTTTCGATTTTTCAATAGTGGAATACATTTTTTGCCGGTGATTTTTTTTTCAATGAAAAAACATACCCGTATCAAAGAATAAAATTATTTACCAAAACGCCGACTAGTTTCAGATTTAATAAATCCACATTTTTTTAAAAAAAGGCTGTAGCGACCTTAGCTGGCATTAAATTTTCTCGATTCAGGTTATCCAACCGTTTCTTTTCATTCTTTCCAAATGGCCATCATTAAGGAATAGCTAAAGTGTTCAACCAGTCATCTAATATTATTTTAGATCTGCAGGTGTACCAGAAATGCCTGTTATCTTGAGAAAAAAACGCCACCGAAATTAAAATACCCAACTTTAAAATAAAAAATTTAAGAAAATGTCGTCGATCGGTTATGGCGGTACAGAGGGGTGTCGCGCCCGCTCGACGATTTCATCAGTCGACATTCTTAAATTTAACTTTTTAATCGGGGCTATGTCAATTTCCGGTCGTCGTCCCAAAAGAGATTTACTAGATACCGAATAATCCAAGATTTTTGTCATTTCGTCCTTTCGATAGATTACGTAGTAAATACTTTTCCCCCTTTTCAAGTTTGTCGAATTTAAGAAATATTACAGAGTAAGTCGATAAATTAAAAAAAAAAAAAAAAAAACAGTTAAATTCGTGATCAGAATTTACGAACATCTCTTAGAACTGACGTGCTCTCATTATAATATTTTTAATCTACTGGTACATCGCGTTAAAGGGGGGACGACGACAATTTCCGCACTGAATGGGAAAAAGCCGATATTCGGGGTGTTGCGAGGAGCTATTGAGCATGTTTGCGGACCGAATTGAAGGAAAAATAACAATTTTACGTTGAACGTACATACAGAAAAAGGTGGATAGACAAAAGGTTCGAGCAGAGTGGGTGTGTGATATATAATACTATTAAGGGTAGAAATCAAAGAGACTTTCAAAGGCCAGGTGTCGAACAAGCCCGGTAGCGAACGGTAGCTGTACAGTTGAACAGCACTGATTCGCAGTGCCTCGGTCTCTGTCGGTTTCATTAAAATTACCGGTTCGCGCTGCGGAAGGTAGCGTCGTGCTTCTTTCCAGTTACATATTTTATACGACATTCCCTGCTCGTCCGTCTTCCCGCGCAATAGGTAAAAGCTGCCTGCTACGCTACAAAAACAATTATCCTTCGACAGACGCTTTCGGTTGACAATACCCTTGTCAGACATAGCCTGCTACAATGCAGTCCGCCGGTGACACTCTCGGCGGCGACCGTGTTATCCTTCGGTAAACTTGGCCTCTCCCGGGTTTCCGACCCCTCTGTGCGAGCTGCGCCGCGATCGCAACTTTTAACGTGTGTGTGCACGTGTGTACGCACGCGCGCGCAAAGGGTGTAAATGACAGTCGAATGTCATCCAGGCTGCTTCCTGAACAATCGACAACGCGACTAAAGGTCTGGCCAGAAAAAGCCCCGGCCTTCGGGGTCCCCGACTGATGATGATCCCTTATCGCTACCGTGCAACAGCGGCCGCGGTGCGCGGGAAAGCTATGTTGCGCGAACAATAACACACAAAGAAAAAGACACGAAAAAAAAAAACAAAGAAAAAAACCTTCCGAAAAAAAACAACAAAAAAAAGCGACAACTACCGGTATGAAAATAGTGGAAGGCTGCTCGGCCATTGTAGTCGCTAGAACAACTCTGATTAACAGCGGTTAATGGACATTTCGGATAAGAGGGTAACTAGCGGACCAGCTTCTATAGAGAGCGTCAACGCGAGAAACTCATCTCGCTTACATCAATCAGGTCAACCTATAGTGATTAATATTAGTTTCGCCGCATCGGGTCGCCGCTATATAATATCCACTGATAAGAAATTTCGGCTGCTACTAAGTTTCTTTTCAAATTGATGAATGGCTCCTCGTTCGGCGCAACTTTCCTATACGTGGCTGCCCCCATGTCTAAGAAAGTAGCTTGTTTTCCGACACATCTCTCAGCAGCGAAATATACCTATGGGTAGAGGAGTACTACCCTTACTTACGCATACGGCAAGGAAAAAAACCTTGAAATCAGACGCAAAAACTGTTCCATCTTATTAACCGAAGAGGTGATAATTACGTTCCCCGATCCTTTTTGAATTTCCCCTTCAGCTTAAAGTTGTTCCCGTATTTAAACTTCCCTATTGTCCCTCATCCATTTATGGCGCGGGGACAAAAAAAAACAACAAACAAACAAACTCTTCGATCGTGTCCGTCAGTATATAAGCACTTCTTCGAAT